>OZ022333.1:25408295-28150795 GCA_963989225.1 Dromius quadrimaculatus | reverse complement strand
ATTCATATAGGTAAATTCATAGTTTTAAATTTTAGGTAACAAAAATTTATAAAACTACTGAACGGATTAAATAATACTAAACTACAATGTTTAAAAAATAGTTAAAACACTGATACTAAAAAGTTCACAAATATTTTTAACTATTAATAAATATTTCAACTATTATAACAATTTTTAACTTTTGTTGATTATTAATGTATGTATTTTAATATATATTGAGAATAATTTCTTCATCTTACTTGCATTATACTTTGAATTTCATCGAGTGTCTTCTATAAGTGTTTTGAATTTGCCGCCGAATAGGAACACAAAGCCTCAATTTTACTGTCAAGGCCGCCGTTCAACCGGGGCCGCTTTCAGATGCCAGAATACGGCCTAAACCCAATCCAGTGTTATATAGAGATCAGTGCTGATTTCCAAAATTCTACTACTACCAACAGATCTGAATTTATGTGCAAAATTAAAAAAATGAATTCCTACTGAAGGGCACTTCCGGTTCAATCTATTGTTATGAAAATAGTAGGCAATCATTCAGAGTCCGTATAGTAATGAACCAAAGATTGATAGGAAGCTTATTTAAACCCTTGATCTTTCAACCCTGATAGTACAGGGGGTAAGTTGTATAAGGGGTTGAATGATGCAACGACTTTGAAAACTTGTATCTCCTGAAATAAAAATCATAGAATAATGTAATAAACGTTGATTTGAATGTCATGTGTCATGCTAATATCTCAACCCCTGTCAATAAAGGGGGTTAAATTTAGCAATAACTTTGAAAGCTAATATCTTCTGAATTAATAATCGTATAATGATGAAATAAACGTAATAGAAAGCTCATTTATTACTATTTAGTATACAACCAGTTCAACCCTTCATTTTTCAGCCCCAACCCTTACACGTCTTCAATTGCGGTACATATCTTAATAGTTTTTATTATGGATCTTGCTAAAATGGGTGGTTATTTATGAATAAAACAACTATTTTATAGGGGTGGATTAAGTGTGATGACGAATTTGCAATTTTAAAACTTGACGGTTTTTTTGCCGGGAATCCTATACTCGGTCGCTGCCATCCGTAGGCCTTTACTCTAGAGGTAGTACCCCTGGTGACTCCTGGCCGAAAGATGGGTGTGGAAGTGCCTAAAGCATGCAATCATGTGATAGATCTATAGCCAGGGGGGAAATGAGGAGCAGCCGCTACGTGGCAGGTATAGGTCGCGTTTTAGGCGTTAAACTCCGGGGTTCGGCAGGGACCCACGTAACCTCTGAGCAAACACGCGGCGGTGTTAGCTCTTTTTTTTATTAGCTCGCGAATTGCGAATTGGGGTGATGAATGTTGAATGAATGCTTGATAAAAATTCCCTTTCAGTACATCATCATCATCATCATCAACAGTAAGTGAATTAAAACAAAATGTTTCAAGTAAATTGCTCTTCCGGTACAGACGATTGGAACCATAATGCGAGGTGCACAACTAGACCCTATACCAGTCTTAAATACAAAATTATAAAATTATACGTTCAACCAGTTTTGAGATTTGCGAGTTACGCACGAACGCACGAACATACGTACCGACATCAAGCCAAAAATAGTCAAAATGGATTCAGGGATGCTCAAAACGGATATTTGCATCAATTCTCGATAGGTGAATTTTGTCGGTTTCACAATACTTATTTGTTACTTTGTACAAGTAAGTAAAAAAGGGAAAGATAATAAGGAGATAGTTATTTTAGGAGACCGTAACAGCAGGGTTGGAATAGAACAGAATGACCCTGTAGTAGGAAGATATGGCGAGCCAGTATTGAACGAAAATCGAAAGTGCTTAAGGAAACTATGTGAAAACATTAATCTAAAAATAATGAATGGATTCTTCCCTCACTAAAAAATCATAAATTCACGTGGGTACAACCAACTAAAGGACTACGCTCAATAATTGACTACATCATTCAGCGTCAGAATCCCAAGCTAAAAACTATGGACGTAAGGACATATGTGGATCGGACCATCATTTGGTAATAGCAAAAGTTATAATTAATTTCAGAAACACACATGTAAAAATAGAACTAAATAATCAAAACGAAGGAAAAAATTTACACATAAATAAATACAACCTAGAAAGCATTGAACACTACTCAGTTAAATCCTTGTACAAAACGAGACTATCGATTAAAATGCACGAAATGAGTATAGAAAACTCTAACGCTGAAGAAATATACCAAAAAATCAAAGGGTGCATAGACGAAGCAGCAAAAGAATCCGTAGGATATAAAGAGAAGCCCGGAATGGCTATCAGTTAATCTAAAAAGTCTTATAAAAACAAAAAAAAGCTTACCAAAAGTGGTTAAGAACACATGAAGTCGACGATCGACAAGAATACGCGTACTGGAACAGAACAGTTAAACGAGAAGTTACCAACAGCAAAAATGATATGTGGGGGAAAACATGCGGAAAAATAGATAGATGCATGGGTGGAACTAAAGTTGCGGAAGCATGGAAAACGATAAAAAATCTTAGAAACGAAGAGAGACAATCAAAAAACATTCAGCTAATAAGCATGAAACAATGGAGAGAATATTACAAGTCACTACTTAACGAAAATAGAGAAAAAAATCAGGTACATGAGATAGATGTAGATATACCGGAAAATGATGTGAAAAAAATGTCCAAAAAAGAGATCCAAGAAGCTCTAAAGAATGGAAAAGCAGATGGGCCTAGAAACATCCCGATAGAATTAGTAAAGTATAGCCCGGACATATTACATGAGACTATGGCAACGTTATTTAATAAATGTATGGTAGAAGGAGACGATTGGAAAGGAAACAAAAAAAAAATGCCAGAATTATAGAGGCATAAGTGTTACTAGTGCAATAGGTAGGTTGTATGGCAGAATTTTGAAGAAAAGGATTGAAGGAGAAGTTCAAGATATAGTGATATAGAAGAACAAAGTGGCTTTCGTGCCGGAAGATCGTGGTTTGATAATATTTTCGTCATACAACAAGTACTGGAGAAATGAAGAGGTACAAACTTACCCACCCATCTCATATTAGTAGATTTAGAGACAGCATACGATACGGTGCCCTTGAAAAAACTTTTTCTTCATACCTCGGTCGAAAGTACGTACTTTCGTCCGTAATAGCAGGAACGAAAGTTTGACATTTACTTCCTGTGAAAAGTACACGCTCGCCCTCTATAACGGCGGGAGGAAAGAATATGCGAATTTATACTATACGAACTAGCAGCACTCGCTTCGCTTGTGCCGCAAATGTCGGGGCATGCATCAAAAACATGCTCATCAACATTTTAAGTTAAAAAAAGTAAAATTAATAACGTACTTTGCTTCCGGCTATGAAGAAAAATCGTGTACACTACACGGGCCAAAAGTTGAAATCTCGGTCCTGCGCGTCATGATGCCCTAATATACTATTTGAAACATTGACAAAGATCGGCCTTAGTAAGACGCATGGAATAGTTATCGAAATGCAGAAAGTGCAGTTAAATTAGGAAACTCAATCTCGATGCCTTTTTCGACCACAAATGGACTTAAACAAGGTTGCAGTCTCCAACCTTGTTCAAAATATACATTCAAGAAGCACTGGACACTTGGAAACGGAAAGTGACAAGAATAGGCATCGAAATTGATAGTTACTGCTTGACGACTCTCTTATTTGCTGATGATCAGACAATCATAGCAAACGATGATAGACTATATGTTTATAAAACTTATAGAAGAATATGAAAAGTGGGATCTGAACATGAATATGACAGAGACAGAATACCTTGTTGTGGGAAGTGACAAAGAAAAATCAGGCCCAGAATTACACATAAACAAGAACATTGAAAAATGTGAGGAATATAAATATCTAGGCAGCATTATATCAAAGGAAGGAACATCAAAAAGAGATATACAAAATTGGGTGCAATAACAAGGTAGAAAAAGTATCAGAATCCTTAATTCGGTACTATGGTCGAATCAGATAAATTTAAAAACTAAAATGACAATCTACAAAACGATTGTAGAACCAATTTTAACATTGAAACTGTACAGATGGATTTTAAAAGAAGAGTAAGCAAGCTGTCGAGAATAGAACATGTAAGAAATGAAGAAATCAGAAGCGCAGAAAGAATAGAAACAAGACAATTAATATGGTATGGCCACGTGATGAGAATGGTAGAAGATCGATAACCGCATAGAGCCCTAAAGTATGTACCGTCAAATGAAAAAGAAGAGGAAGGCCCATAACTTCGTGGGCACAAGGAATACATCGAAATATAATTGATCGAGCTGTAGATGGAGATGACTGGCGAAGTAGAGACGTATGGCGATCGAAATGCAGGATGCGACAGAAGCTGTAGGACTTGTAACGCGGCAAGCGTTATGATCGTCTATTATTTATTTTTAATGAATTAGTCCTACGTTGTGTTTATTTTTACTTAAAAAGTGCCCAGAGTTCTTTTAATTGAAGTGAATTGTGAGAGGAAAACAGTAAGAAATACAACATATATTTTGATCACAAATATAAACATTTTTATTGTCCTTTTTTTGCCTTCACAAATAGATATTCATTAATAAAATATATACTCAATAATAGAGGGACGATGTGGGAGCCTTGGAATCTGGTGACGTGGCTAGTCGGCCACGGCTTCACGGTTCTGCAGGAGACTTGTCGGCTCGGCGGACTCGGCGGACTCGGCGTCCCTTGGTGGATCGGTAGTGGTTCTGGAGATGATCGTGGCTTTTAGTGACGCCTGGAAGGCGCGATTGTCCCTTTGAGTTGGACGGACCAGTGGTTCTGCTCTACACAGTCTCGGTACCCTAGGTGGGTGAACAGCGGGTCCAATAGCTCTCTGTGCAATCTTCATGCAACAAAACGAGATCGTGGTTAATTTCGTGGAATCAGTAGGGTTGGATATTGGCAAGATTGGTCTTGGTAACGTAGGTGGTGGGAAGGATATTTTAGGTGGGGTTGAATCTTATGTCGTTGATTTGTTCCTAGCTTTTTGTTAAACTTTCATAGTTTCATATGCGCGAAAAGATAGAGCAAATTATATGTATTAAAAGCATGCATTAGAGAGAGAGCAAGGCATCTAACCAATTCATCCCTTCTCTTTTGTGTTAGGTGTGCGTATTTTACGAGTAAGTCAAAACAATTATCAAAGCCCATATGCTAAAATGCGATGCGAAATCATAGCTAAAAAACTACCTCTACTTCATTTTCATAGACAAAGACAGATCTATTCGCTAACCACTGAGCCAGACTGCGATAGTGGATACGAAGTTGACATTTACCCCCTCTCTGATTTAGGTTTGACTATAATAATTATATTATAAGCCCCTTTTTGAAACTCTATGTGTTTACTAATTTATTTCCCGATTGAAACAGTTCAATCAATTTGATTGTTCATAATCAAAGTTAGTTACTTTTTTAGCGGATTCCAGACTTAAGATATTCAATATTTATTGCCTTCCTATTTTCTGCTGATTTTGTACTAATCTACTCTTAAGATGTCACCGATTCACAGCTGTTTTGTGTCATGGTTAATTGGCTATGGTTTACGGTCAATCATTTGTCTTAATTTATGACTGACCATCTGTTCTTTACCTCATGCGACAGTTAGGCCCAGTATTACAGTCCATGGTTTACCTTAAACGTTGCTTAATTTCCATAGTAATGATTGTTAGAACAATTGTTACCAAGGTAATTAAGCTCCACTTAAGGTAAACCGAAGACTGAAATACCGGGCCTTAGAGTTGACACAGGCTCCGTATTATGTTATCTGTTAGAAACATTAAGCATATTTTGTTTATTATAATTTATCAGTTATTGAGTGATGATAATTGAGCCAAATGTCTCAGACCCCTGCTGATAATAATATAAAATTAAAATTTGAATGAACAAAATTTGGGTACTTTATTCAATTTTTTTTTTCTCAATTAACTATGCAGTTACAGTGTTTTGCACGTTTAAGATGAAATAATGTTATATGTATATTATTATAAATAAAAGTGTTAGCGCCATTTTTGAATCATGTAATAATTATACTATTTATTGCAGCTATAATTACAATTACGTAATTGTTTCTCATTTAAGATGCTAGTAAACTATTGATTACTTCAGTTTTGTTTTTAATGTTTAACAATGGCAGCATCACATCATGCAAGCTGGTGATAAAGTGCTTAGAGAGTTGAGGTTATTGTTGGGTGGATCTGTGCTCTTTGGTGTTGTGTTGTTCAGTTGTGTATACTCTCACGCTGTGGTGTTGAGAAAGAGCTATTCTGGGGTTTAGCTGTAGAGTTCCGCTTTGCGGGCTTGAGTGTAGAGTTCTGCTTTGCAGGCTCGAGTATAGAGTTTCACTTTGTGGGCTCGAGTGTAGAGTTCCGCTTTGCGGGCTTGAAAATAGAGTTCTGCTTAACGGGCTCAAGTGTAGAGTTCCGCTTTACGGGCTTGAGTGTAGAGTTCCACTTTGTGGGCTCGAGTGTAGACTTCCGCTTTGCGGGCTTGAGTGTAGAGTTCTGCTTTGTAGGCTCGGGTGTAGAGTTCCACTTTGTGGGCTCGAGCGTAGAGTTCCGCTTTGCGGGCTTCAGTGTAGAGTTCTGCTTTGTAGGCTCGAATGTAGAGTTCCACTTTGCGGACTCGAGTGTAGAGTTCCGCTTTGCGGGCTTGAGTGTAGAGTTCTGCTTTGTAGGCTCGAGTGTAGAGTTCCACTTTGCGGACTCGAGTGTAGAGTTCTGCTTTGTGGGCTCGAATGTAGAGCTCTGCTTTGCGGCCTCGAGTGTAGAGTTCTTCTTTGCAGGCTCGAGTGTAGAGTTCCACTTTGTGGGCTCGAGTGTAGAGTTCTGCTTTGCAGGCTCGAGTGTAGAGTTCCGCTTTGCGGGCTCGAGTGTAGAGTTCAGCTTGCGGGCTCGAGATTGACCTTGTGATTCACTCATTGGGAATGTAACTCATATTATTGTTATCTGTTACAGAGAGCTGTTACGGTGAGATAGTGTGTCTGACGAGCGTGAAGCTAACATCTTGCGGCTCCCTAATATAATTGTATTTGTGTTATATGAAATAAAGTTATATTGTTTGTTAACGACAGAATTTTGTTTCATCACGTTTAGCATATAAGGATATCCAAACATCCTAACATAAGAGTACATAATTTTTATAATTCATGTATAGATTTCGAGAAAAAAAATGTTTGAACAATGCATCACATCAAAAACCAACAGATTAGATATTGAACATTGAAGTGGGAGAAAGATGGATAGTCATCTATTTTGTACAATTGTGCAATCAAAAACACATTTGGTAGATCAAAGACCTGCAGAGTAAATATCGGACAGAACCGATTTTTTTTTGCCAAATATTTTGTAGTCGCGTCAAGATAGACATTCAACTTTGCTATAACTAGCATAGAACTGAAAATTGGTACAGGCCTTAAATACATCATTGTATATCCTGTTGACATTTGAAATTAGAGTTTTGAAGCCCTGCTCAGACGTGGACACTTTGAAGACACATTTGGAATTTTGAGACTCAAGAAAAAGATTATTTAATCTTACTACATTTTCCACTGATACTTTTAAATCGCTAAATAATTAACACTGCTTCGTACAAAATGATTTCTTATAGCGTTTTCGATTTATGTGCACTAGAACTGAACTGAGTTTTATAGTGTGACGTTATGCTCGGCACTAGTGCTGTTTGAATACTCTCAAGGTCGTCAGATATGCACTGAGCCCAATCGAATACAGTTTAGTTCAGTGGCCAGTGCAAGTAAGAATGGCGGGATGTAGTAGTAGCTATGGTATAGTAATGATCAGAATGCAAAAGAAATGTTATTTAATAGAATAATCTATGATGTAGAGAATAAAAATGGCTATATAAAAGAAAATGGTAAGATACTATGCGATAATAAGCAGGCTACTATCATAGTATTGATGGATCATCTTCAATATTCTTATATACCATTAAAAAGCTAGAATTTGTTTTTTGAATGAAACCATCTTTTTTCCACCATGTGCCTGATTCCTTGAAAAAGATTCGTATAAATTTGTCAGTTCTTCACATGTTTTCCTGGACTCCCATAAATTGTTCCTAAACTAAAAAAATATATACATATACCTACATTTATTCTACTTTCATCCATTAAATTGATCAATAACTTCTTCAATAAAATTCTTAATCTTTGGTCGCATTCTTATTTCTTTAATAAAATCTTCATCACTACTAGACGACGAAGGTTCTAGTAACATTTATTGTGAAATAATTTCTTCCTGTTTGATTTCGTTCGTAAATTCCGCCATTTTACGTGCACTCAAATAACTGCTCGACCTCTTGAGATGGAGCAAGTAATCTTGCATGCAGAGTGCCCTATTCCTTTCCAAATGAAAACAACGCGAACTGCTCGCTTGCTCCAAAAAACCCAATCGAACACAATTGTTGCTCGCAGTGCAACCTGAGTGTAGTACCGAGCACTGAATCGAAAACGCTATAACAAACACAGTTTTGGGCAAAATGCGAAAAGGTGAATTAATGTTCATATTGAGTTTCGAACCTAAATTAAATAGTCAGAGTTAGCCTTTTAGCTGACAGATGACAACAATACTGAATTTGTACAGATTTATATTATAACTATCAAACATAAAAATATAATTTTTACATCGACGATCAGATTTGTCCGCATAAAATTTATATTTGTTTCTCAATTTGATATACTTATGGTACATTTTATATTAAATCGATTGGTGTAACTGGTAATTAGGTATTGTAACGCGGCAACCGTTACGATCGTCTATTATTTGTTTTATTAAAAGTCCTACGTTGTGATTATTTTTGTTTTACGAGTGACCAGAATTCTTTAAATTAAAGTCGTGGTTCTGCAAGGTTGAGAAAAGAAATACAACATAAATACAGATCACAAATATAATTCAGTTATATTGTTCTTTGTAAAATTACACCATATATGTAAAATTATCGTGTTCATACAAACAAGATGTCAAATGGTAGTGGCCGAGGTCATGGACCTCTCAGGGTGAAGTGGTCATGTCAACCGAATGCCGCTTGGATCCCTGGTGTACTGTGTAGTAGACGGACTAGCGCTGATCGTACTTCACGAGGGATGAAGAATCGCGGCACCGAGAAGTCTACTGAAAGACTCAATGAATCTGGTTCTCCTGGTTTCGTTGATAGAAGTACGGTTTCTAGACGCTGCCGTAGGTTTGGAGATGGATGATCTCTCACGTCCACCGTCCCATAGATAGATGGACGGCAAAAGCGTAAATTCTGTAACAGAAAGGTACCTGCTCCGCAAGTAGGCTGCGTAATAGCGTAAAGGCTACAACGACTACAGCGACTAATTATAGCACTGTAGATTTGGTAAAATAATAACCTTTTTATCAGGTATATCTGGTACACTACGTTTACAGAAAATAGAAATAATAATAATGACTATTACAGTCTTGTAAGTATTTATATGTAAACCTGGTTATCAGGTTTCTCTGTGCACTACGTTTACAGTGATGTACAGAAAATAGTAATAATAATAATATGACTATTATAGTCTTGTAAGTATTTATATGTACACCTGGTTATCAGGTGTATCTGTGCACTACGTTTACAGTGATGCACAGGCAGATAATACTGCGGTTTAAAGATGGGCTATGAAGCCTTAAAGTTGAGCTTTCTCCGAACATGCCAACATTACACCGGCAGCTGGACAGAGCGTTGAGGTGGCTTGTGAGGCCGGGTTTGTGAGACCCTATCGACGATTGCGTCGCAGTAAACTACGACGACTCCTTCGAACGTGCCAACATTACACCGGCAGCTGAACGAAGTTAGCTACTATTTAACGTGCCAACATTACACCGGCATCTGGACTCTAGTAGATTTGACAGAACGTGCCAACATTACACCGGCATCTGAACCGTCAAGTGATCAAGGCCGAAACCAAGATGCCCTGCAAAGTGAAAAGCACCCCTTTTTATACTACAAAATCTCCCCCCTTGTTTTAGCGTGCAAGTGCAATCAAACATTACGTAACCATAGGTAAGACGAAAACAGCATGCTTTCTTTCGCGAAAATGTACTTGATGTTACCAAAGATGGAAGATTCAATCTTCATGCATTAAAGAGAAATCGCTGTTAATTTCTTGGAAATATTATAGTTGGTGGTGGTTAGCATACGTTGGAGGGGTTGGTTTCTAGGATGTTGATTTGTTCTCAAATTTGTGTCAACTTGCATAATTTCACATGCGTGAAAAGATAGAGTGAGGTATATCGTTTATATGTGCATTAAAAGAAGCAAAGTAGCTTGACAGAGCATCCCTTCTACTTAGTGGAAGGTGTTAACCTTTTAGCGTTTTTTAAAGAAAGAGTGAAAACGAATGTTATACTCACATGCTGAACTGAAAAATTAAATCGTAGTACAAATTCTACCCCTACTTGATCTACTTGGAGAAGGAAGGAGCTATGGGAGAATTCGTTTGTCAGTCTGCGATAATAAATAAAAAGTTGAAATTCACCCCCTCTCTTGACTTGATTTGACTTCAATGATTATATTCTAAAACCCTTCTGGAAACTCCAAATATTTAGTAAATTCATCTTATGAATAAACAACTCAATCAGTTTTATTATTCACTTGCATTATCCTTGTAATGTGAACAGGTATGCAACTACCCGTTACCAGAACCGTAGTGGTAGGTGTCTCATTATTTATTACTTTCAAAAAATATAACTTTCAGTGGGTTTCAATTCTAGTTCATAGTTAACGTAGATGCCTTTTTAATCGATTAAAGATCTAAGATATTTAATATTTATTGACACTGACTTTGTACTAAACAACCCTTGAGCTAGCCACAAATGTTTTGTGTCACTGTCGATGACTTTTAGTTTATGGTCACCCACTTGACTGAGGACAGCGGTTACACGCTTTAATTTATGATTTTTGGGCCACCTTGTAGCTTGCTCTCAAGATTTAACGTCTGTGTTTGTGAAAACTTTGGGTTGACATATTCAATGACCTGTTAATGATACAACACATACTTTTGTTTATTATAAAATAATGATAATATTGCAAAACGTCTCAGTATCTCTAATATTGTCTGAGATAATGGGAGAGAATTGGCAAATTATAAGTTTTTTTGAATGCATTTATCTCGGAAATGTGAGGTGATACCAAAAATTGATTTGACTATTTGAAATTAGTAATGTTGATAGATAATAAAATTATAGTTATCTCAATTTTGAATTAAAAAAAAACTTGATATTTGTTACGGTTCACAAGAACCTTTCATATTTATTAATATCTCCTATGATTTTGCAACCCCCGAGTGATTTGGTCTACTGGCTGTTAGTTTCTTCAAATAATTGAATTTACTACCGACTCGTCTGATTCACGATAATTACGATTCATTACTAATTTTACAGTTAAGGTGTGATATCGAACTCAGTGATTTTTTTTTTGAAGTTTTGTATTATTGGAGCATTATTGGTATTGTCTGCCATTGATTGGGATATTCTGCACTCTGTTCTTTGGAAAAGTAATTCCACGGTAAGGAAAGAAAAACTGGATAAAGATCACACCAGTACTGCGAGATATAGTACCCCCCAGCCGCACTTCATCTGAGGCTACTACTACTACCTCTGCCTTATAATTTTTGGGTTTTTGGATATTTGGGCTTATTACGCTGGGCAACAGTGAGATTTGTAGACGGAAAAAGGGTTTATCGTGGTATACTGCCGCACGTGGTCAAAAGTTTCCCGGAGGTGCCGCCATTACTGTTTCTGAGGGCAGCAACACGATCATTTCCGGAAGTCAACGCTGCGCCATCATCTATAGCCTCCACTCGCCCAGCTAAGCAAAATTATTATTATAACTATTATTTTATTCAATGTATAATCGACTATAGTTTGGTTAGTCGAATTTATATGTTTCTTTTTATTGGTGCTTGGAATCATCACTGATTCCTATTATTTTGTATACAGCTAGCTCGTGCGAAATTATTAGCTCTCAAATCGATCATAGAATTGTCCGCGATTAGCGTTAGGGTGTGTTAGCCTCACTTAGTGCTCAAGATTCGATTATTTCTAGTTTTTGAGTTCCGCATTGCCCAAGATTGGTCGACCAATAATTCGCCATGCGTTTTACGTTTCTGCGCTAGTCAGTATGTATTTTTTAACACGCAATCCTCATCACTATACTTACGCTCATCCCCTTTGAATTTCGCACTAATTTGTATGTAGTTTGGTTCTGTAACCGCATCCGAACTTATCTCGCCCGAATTACTTTGCGTAGCACAACGTTGTAGGACAATTGTCCGATCTAGTAATATTATTACTCACTCTCAAAGTTTCATGATTATAGACAAACCTCTGAATCTCAATAGAGTTATTGTACTTTAAGTATATCTCGAAATTTCATTTGGCTACTCCTGATATCCTTGTCCCTTCCCGTCCGGCTTGTTGACCAGCCGTGGGTTGAACTAATTTGGTCAGCTGGCGCCCTTAAACTAAATTGTTAGCTAGGAGAATAAATTGTTGCCGATCAGTATGTTATGTGCCAATTTGGCTTTTGGTCACTTTTTTTGCTGGGTCGCTACCCTAATTCTGAATGTAATAAGTACCCAGGTCCGTCTCCACTGTAGCTAGTCGAAGTTCAACCGGTTCTTGCCCGGGATAGTCCACAGGGACATTAGCAAGTAACACATTATAAAATTGTTTTCGAAAACTAAACTTCAGAGACCACATTTGATCTGAGGTTCGTAATCTTTTGCTATTAAACAATACTTTATTTATTTCCAATCATTCTTACAGGATAAATCCCAATTACAAGAAGATTATATAAATAAAAAAACAAGGATACAATAAGCTTTGCTCAAATGGTAAAAAAAAAAATTTCAAACAAGTAAAATACATGTAATAATAATAGCAATAAAGAATACGAGCATAAAAAAAAGAAAAATAAATTAAAGAAACAAAATTCATTTTTATTTACTTTGCAGTTTCTTAATTATATTTTCCTAGAAGTGTTCGTTTAAATAATCCATAAGAATCTGCGAAAATGTTGATGTCACATTTACATTCGTTGGAAATATTGAACATCCGACGTATCGGTGACTTCAACTCATGATAAGTCCTTGCTGTAGTACAATTAAAAACAATTTCATTTCGTGAATAATACGTGGTAGATTGACACATACTATTTGAACCTTCAATCATATTATTTAAAATTTTATAGAGAAAAACACATGATGAGATATTTCTGCGGTTGAATAAGGATACCACGCAGATAATAAAATGCTATAAATTATAGTAAAATTGGGATACTGTTTATATTTTCTATAATAACAATGTTTAACAGATATTTTTTGAACAGATTCAACTCTGGCATTATATTATCATATATTGGATTCCATATCTGGCAACAATATTTCAATTTATACCTTACACATGCAAAATATAGACGTTTTAAAGTTGATACATTGTGGAACATTTTGGTGGATCTGTGGTGGAGCGAATAACAAATCTCAGATTCCTATACGATGATTTTACAATGGATTTACAATTTACTAACATAGTAGCTCATAATTTCGCATTTACTGAAATTGAAAAATAATTTGGAGGTTTGAGACCAAGCAAGAATACTTTCCATATCTTTTTGTAAAAAAGTTCAGTCATTAACAGAATTGATCATTTTGAAGATTTTTAAATCATCGGAAAACAGTAACACCTCAGAACGGCGCCTTCATTCGCTTCTATATATAAAAAGAAACTGTAAAGTAGGAAAGAAAGAAACATTAAAATACTGACTACAGTTCAGTATTTTAGTTTAATACCTTCAATAGAAAAGTAGATGTTCTGGGATGTACATTTTGATGAAACTTTCTGTATATACAGTATGTAAACTAGTTTAAATTTTTTATTATTATTAGATCTATATTAGATGAATTATGCGAAAGCAGTCTTATTGATCTTTACAGATTTTGAGAATAAGCTCCGTTTACAAGATATATGTTTTGATTCGATACGAATTGAGTTCACATAATGTGATTTTTACCATTCAACCAATCTTGTAAATCTCATCATTTTTGAGAATCTAATTATCAAGTTGTATGTATGCATACAATATATACTACGGAAGTATTTACCTAACCAATGAAAACAAATACATTTGGATGTATCCCCATTTTTGTTAGTAGAATTTTATTAAAGAATTCTACATTGTTATTTGTGTGTCTTGCTAAGCCAAACACACTAACGTGTTCTGGCGTTACTCTTCTTATCCAATATATGGAGTAATTAAATGTCGCACTTTAAAATATATATACACTAATTTTTGTTTAATATGTTATAGCAAATTTGATTGGTGTAATACTGCTATCATTTTAATAATCTAGATAACTAATTATGAATAAAATTAATAGTTGAATATTATTTACCTCCTTACACAGGCAAATAAATCTTGAAGATTTATTGCCCTTGCAAGGTCACGACATCATTCTTCAATCACTTCGAGGCCAGGTTCGAAGTGATCCGCAGTGAGTAACGGCAGAGCCATCGTCATTTTAACTGTTTTTTTTTTTTATAATTATCGTCGTTGTGATTATTTAAATCTCAATTCTTATATTTCTTCCACACAATCTACACAGGAATTTATTGAATAATTCATGATAGAGATACTCCGCTTTTTTTGAAATGATGTATTTATACTAGCGTAATGGAAATAACTACTTCCGCATGGGGAAATGAAGCTATCAATGCACTTCTTAATGCTTGTTCGTTGTCACAGATAATTATTTCTGGCTCCAGTGTTGGAGCATATATCAAAAATTACTCAAATACTGCATCGTATAATCTTCGGCTTCTATTTGACATTATGATATATGCCACCGGTAGAGTCTAGAAAATTTAAATAGTTGAATATTTTAGGCAAACTACTCATAAGGTACAAATTACTTTTTCAGTAACCACAAAATGAATTGTCAGGAGCTGATACGATGGAGGTCTCCTCGGCAAACATTTGAACGTCCCATCCAAATGAACCTCCTGGACACCTCCCACTACCATATCCAGCAAGACCTGCGATGCCAGGATCACCGCACTTCCACCTGCGCAGTTAATTGTGGATCTACATAAAGATTCCTGCCTATCTCCAATATTACAATAAAATTTATCGTGCCACCGGGGATCGACCATCATCTCCTCCAAGGCAGTGAGGCTATTTGGGATTGGGAGATTCGCTCTGTGACGGGATACCTGTATCGCATTGACTGTTACTGCATACTGGTAAAGCACGGCAGCCTCTCAGGATTCCTGTATTAAGTATAAGTATCGATTTCATATCAAACATATAGTAATTTTATTATTTGTTGGGAGTTTTTTAACTACTGAAAAGAAAAATATAAATTTTCAATCGTTGGGGTTTTAAAACAACCAATTTTCTTTTTTTCTTTCGAGTGATGAGAGAAATAAAAGTATTACGATCGATAAAATTTTCCGACTATTGAGAACACGTAATAGTATATTATGCTACAAGGACCGAACGACTGTCATTTTTGTCCAGGATAAATTTGGCTGCATTCGGTAAAGACGAGGGCAAAGCTCAAGGCGTAGCTCCGTGCAGCCAAATTTGTCCGTGACAATAATGACAGTCGTTCAGTGTGCGTGTTGCATACGATACTTTTTGTAACAAGTGTGCTGAAGTACCCCCATTACTAAGCTTTTTAAATAAATTTGGATATATCAAAACTATCTTATATCGATTTGACAAACAGATTTTTGCAAATGCAATCACATTACAGTAAACTAATACAATGAAACATAACTTACATGATTTATTTTATTGATTGATATTTTTCACATTTTCTGTGCTATTCCGTTTACAATAAATGCACACACGAACATATTCTATAATACAAATTTCTTTCAAAAATCAATTTGACATATCAATAATATTAAAAAATACAATTTCATTTTTATCCAGCGGACAAAAATATCCATCAATTCTCAGTCAACAGAGAATTAATGAAAATGGTTTGGAATTGAGAACTTTCGAAGCAGAAGTCAGCTCAGTAATAGGGTACTTTCGGTGCACGTGTTACAAAAATAGTATATTACATCTGAGGTGGAAAGTATTTCATTACAGCCGAGAGCTTATTATATGACCGAGAGGCGAAGCCTCGAGGATCAGATATAGCTCGAGGCTGATATGAAATCTTCACCGAAGTATGTATACTATTTTATTCACAATCATCCCTAGTTTTCCGAGAAATGATTGATCCGAATTCGTTCTTTTTTCAACAAAATAAATTGATGAAGTAGTCTATGGAAACAAGAATGTTTTGAAAAATTTAACTAATTTGACATTTGTTGGATTTATGATTTATGAATAAAGTTATTTATACGTGTATCCATTGAAATTGTGATAAGTGCAGATATCATTTAGTTATAACAGTGAAATGGAGCTATATACTTGCCCCGAATCGAACGAAAGTGCTACGAATGTAAGTTCATAACAATTTTGCTCATAATTTATACAAGATTGCAACATAAATCCGCTTATTTTCAATATTAATTGTTTTATTTGAATCATTATATAATATGATCGGTATTTTTGACAGCAGGGATTATTTTATTCCAACAAAGATTTATGACTGATGCTAGGCAACCCGGTATAAACATTTCCCACCCAAGAGATGGAAGTGTCGCTTCCGACCCGTGAGATAGTCATTGCAGTTGGAAATTACATACTTCCCAACCTCCAAAAAGTTGGGAATTGCCATATTACTATAATGATTGTGAATAAATAATTTTTCACACTATTAAATGAAAATTTTAAAATACGAATAAATTATGTTGTCATTTTCAAATTAATTTTAAAAAAAGGTAGGACTATTGTATGAATCTCCGTTTTCATTGAAAACAACAAGAATGTTTAAATATTTCGTCTCTAATTTTTTTCGCTTTCTGGAGCTTTTTTTTAACATAATGTACTCAACAAGATTACATTATCTTAGTGAAAGTTGTTTATTTCATTTATAATAAATTTTTAAAGTTACAAAAAATAAAGAATCTAATAAATATTGTTGAATTTTCTTTTATTGTATATGTCATACTATGTGTGTTTCATATCTGACAAAGGCATTGAAAACTTGTTTTTAATGTTTTCAAGCTATTTTATTAAGATTTATTTATAAACAAATCGAGTAGTTTTATATTAAATAGTACATTATTAAACAAGGACCGAACGACTGTCATTTTTGTCCAGGATAAATTTGGCTGCACTCGGTGAAGATGAGGGCAAAGTACGAGGCGAAGGCGAGGGCGAAGCACGAGCCGAAGACGAGGGTGAAGCCCAAGGCGTATCATCGTGCAGCCAAGTTTGTCCGGGACAATAATGACAGTCGTTCAGTGTCCGTGTTGCATACGATACTTTTTGTAACAAGTGCACCGAAATACCCCCATAACTGAGATTTTTAAATAAATTTAGATGTATTAAAACTATCTTATCAGTTTGACAAAAAAATTTTTGCAATTGCGATCACATTACAGTAAACTAGTTCAATGAAACATAACTTACATGATTTATTTAATTGATTGATATTTTTCACATTTTCTGTGTTACTCCGTTCACAATCAATGCACACACTATAGCGAACACCTCCTATAATACAAATTTTCTTCAAATATTAATTTGACATATACCAATAAAATAAAAGAATTCCAAAGGCACCCATGACCCACAATTTATTTATTTTTTACCCAGCGGACAAAAATATCCATTAATTCCCTGTCAACTGAGAATTAATGAAAATTGTTACCATGGTTTGGAATAAAGAACTTTCGGAGCAGAATTTAGCTCTGTAATAGAGTACTTTCGGTGCATGTGTTACAAAAAAATATTTTTGTAATACGTACACCGAAAGTACCCTATTACTGAGCTGACTTCTGCTTCGAAAGTTCTCAATTCTAAACCATGGTAACAATTTTCATGAATTCTCTGTTGACTGGGAACTAATGGATATTTTTGTCCGCTGGGTAAAAATGAAATTGTAGATCATGAATCATGGATTTTTTCATTTCATTGATATATGTCAAATTGGTCTTTGAAAGAAATTTGTATTATAGAATGTGTTCGTTATAGTATGCGCATTTATTGTGAACGAGATGGCACAAAAAATGTGAAAAATATCAATCACTAAAATAAATCATGTAAGTTATGTTTCATTGTATTAGTTTACTGTAATGTGATTGCATTTGCAAAAATCTGTTTGTCAAATCGATAAAATAGTTTTGATACATCCAAATTTATTTAAAAAGCTTAATAATGGTGCACTTGTTACAAAAAGTATCGTATGCAACACGGTCACTGAACGAGTCATTATTGTCACGGATAAATTCACGGAGCTACGCCTTGGACTTTGCTCTCGTCTTCGCCCTCGCCTTCACCTCGTACTTTGCCCTCGCCTCTGCCTCGGGCTTTGTCCTCGTCTTTACCGAACGCAGTTAAATTTATCCTAGACAAAAATGACAGTCGTTCGGTCCTTGTAGCATAATATACTATTTTTCGAAAACTGTCATTAAAAGTGAACATTTACAAGGCAACTAGAAACATGCGAAATGATTGTTCTGTTTACAGGACGCGAAATAATTAGATAAACTGTATTGGTATCATAGCAGCAGTCATGGATTGATTCGAGACGTGGTTTTCGAAAAAACGATGTTTGATACATGATTGCGAAATTCTTTTGCATTCGAGAATAAAATATTTTTTTGTAAGTGTCATCATTCTAGTTGTTTTTTCTCGATTACTCTGACTCGAATGCTCTTTCACTTGGACAGTTTTAGTATTATTAACCGTACAGTTCGGCCTTCCTGACAATACATCGTCCCCGATGTCTTCTCCACTAGAACTGTCGGCATCATCCAATAATTTAATCAATTTTTTTAATTATTTCGGATAATAGAACAGCTCCGTAAGGCTTCTGCGTGACTTGATAATTTGGGATATCAAAGACGTAATATCGGTCATTGTCTAAAATTTTTTCAATTCTATACGGTCCTACAAATTTAGACGCGATCTGTGGTTGTCTATCAGTTGATGGGCATACTCGTTGTATCATGACATAATCATTTTCTTCAAATCCAGTTGCTGGTTGTCGCTTGGCATCATAACGTTGCTTATTTTTTTCATCATATTTTCCATTGCCATATTTATCGATTTTTCTTTCTTGATTGCTTTCATACCTATCGTTTTTCTTTTGTTCAAATCTATCACTTTTTCCTTCATATTTATCCTGTTTATCACAGCTATATTCTTCCTTCGATTTTTATTCTCGAATCGTTACCGTAAATGTTTTAAAACTCCGAGTTTCTTTCTCTAAATCCGTTTTATCTTGTTTTTTACCTTTCTCAATCTTTACTATTTTGGATTTACTTTCCTCCTCTTCTTTTCCAAGTTTTATTTGTTCAATAAGTAATCTAGGTGGCAGTCTGAGCTAGTGCTGTTAAAAACCGGAATAAATTGGAACCGGTTTCTCGGTTCCAAAACTAACCGGGTCCGAATTCGATTCCGGTTAGTGTTTCGATTCCGGCTCGAATCTCGATTCCGATTCGAATCTCGATTCCGATTCGAATCTCGATTCCAATTCGAATCTCGATTCCGGTTCGAGTCTTTATTTCGGTTCGAATCTTGATTCCGGTTTGATTCTCGATTCCAGTTCGAATCGTTTGTGGAATCGGAATCATTTATCAGGACCGGTTCTTGGAGTTCTATATTCCGGAGCCGATTTTTCGAATCGATTCCAGAAACCGATACTCAACGCCGAAAACTTTTCATGCTAGATATCATTTCTCTTCTGCGTTCAAATTATAAATTCCTTCTGGGCTTTTAGTTGAGCGTTTTATTATTTTATGGTGACTATCGTTCCAGAATAAGCAAAGCATTTAAAATTTTTGAGAATTATATTTTGTACATTACAAAGCCATAATTTTATTCACGAAGTCTTTAATTAATAAATTGTGAAAGAGAATTTTGATGCTATTAGAAAGCTAATATTTGAAGATAAAATTCTGAACAACAAGGAGGACTGCAAATTATCCTGAATATTAAAAAAACCCAAATTCCAAGAATTCCTATCTTTCTATTAAGTTATTGAACAAAACAATAAGATTAAAATGAACTAAAAGAGGCTGAAAACTGTGGTACGCCATCTGCGCCAATGTAAATTCTCTTGATCCGGCTATAAAATCAATCCTACCTAAAACTAAATATACCGAGCGGCATCATGGCTAGTCTCTGATACTAAACTACCTGATTTTGTCAACGCATTCAACTATTATTGTCATAATATCTCTGAATTTTCACTACAGTTCATTATCGATTATAAACTTATTTTATAAATATTAAATAACTAAATTCGTATATATAAGATATTTCATACATATTGAAAATAAGTAATACTTCAAATTATGTTCAGTGAATGATTCGAAAGGCCAAAATTATCGTCTTATCAACATAAAACCAGTATACGTAACCAAAAAGGAATTACCTATATGTGAAGAAAAAACAAATTAATTCTCAACTGATACTGAAAATAACTGTGTCTAAAATCTAAATTTCTCTTCTTGGTTCTGGAATAGAGTCGAGGTGGAATCGAAAACCGATTCTGGAACCGGAATCGAAAACCGATTCTGGTATCGGAATCGAAAATCGATTCTGGTATCGGAATCGAAAACCGATTCTGGAACCGGAATCGAAAACCGATTCCGGAATCGGACCCGGAACCGATAACCGGTTAGTTGCATATTCAAATAACCGGGTACCCGGTTCTTACAAAAACCGATATCGACTAGTACCGATACCGGTTCCCACCACTAGCTCTGAACCCACCTGGAGAAGCTTCTGTTTTTTTTGTAAAGTAGGGTAATTCAGTAATGGAAATTGACATTGATGATCGCTTTTCCAGTTTTACATTTGGTCCACAGCCTTCTACTTGAAGTTTTCGAGTCTCAACATCAGAATTTTTCTAGTCTCTCAGCATTTTGTAGTCGCTGACATGATCCACGCGAATCGTTCCTCTTAATATCTTCAATCCATTAAGATTGTCGTCAACTGCCAGATCGGTTGATTGCTGATTTTCAATTTCTTTCACAGTTTGTTTCGGCAGCGCTTTATTCACAATAATATTGGAATATAGTTGATTTTCAAGTTCAATATTCATGAATTCATTCGAATTGTTTTCATTTCTGAGACTAGATTTCTTCTTTTGAATTCTCAAAGAACTCTCCTGACAAGCCCAATTACTTAAACTTAGCATTATTTGTCTTCCTAAAATCATGTCGGTTGAAATAACTTCTTCTGGAACAATAACCGCTTCATCATCATCAAGTAACATTTTAATGTTCGCTATGTAATCAGATGTCACTTGCGCACCAGAAAGTCTAACCAACGTACTAGTTACTTCTTGATGAAATTAACTTTAGAGCCAGTGTCCACTAATGCAGTCAGTAATTCATTATTTACTTCAATATTCTTATGAAACGCTGAATTTTCTTGTACTTTACATATATTTACTTCAGTGGTATTTGAAACCTGCTTGTTTCCTTGACTTGTACAATATCTAGCAATATGTCATTTCTCATTGCACATAAAACATGTTATTGCTTTGAATCTGTCCGAAAAGTCCTTTTTCTACGATCACTATAGAAAGCAACATATTTCTCATACAAAACACAACTAGAAAACTTATAATTTCACACAGTTGTGCGAAAAGTCGTGAGAAATGATTTCTCACACCAGTTTGACCAACTTATATATCAATAATTCATTCTGAATATTCTTTAGGAGATATATATGATATATTTAGCAAGATTATTGATAAATATCACGGACTTGATAACAATTTCTGTTTGCTCTTCTATAAGCCACATTTAAATAACAAAATTGCACTAAGTTCTGTTGGAATTATTTTCTTATTCTTGTAATATATATTCCGAAGGTTGGCAACACTACGAATCACTGTCAAATTGAAGCAGACAAAACACGTTCCATCACATTCTGTTGAAATCGAAAAATTATGTATGTAATTATTGTATCATAACCAAAATTAGATATCCACAAATATCATTAATGCAGTTGGAAAATGGTTAGTGACGAAAATTTAGAAAACACGCTACCCGAGATCACAGAAAACTCTAACTAATGAACCAATGAAGGTCGCCTGGTGAGAGTGGGCCAATCAGATACAATCTTTCCGTAGTTTGCAACAATTAGATTACACAAAAATGAAATGTCAATCAACTGATAGAAAATATATCAATAATGCTCCAAATCATAACTGAAATTAATATCACAATAAATAAGCAGAACAATTAAAATGCCTAAATTATTTTATATTTGTGAAAATAGATTTAAAATCTCAGTTATACGAAGGATTTACCTACATATTTCATTAAAAAACTGTGATCATAGAAAAAGTATAGTGTACAACACGTATGGAATCACTTATTTCACACTTGTGTGATTCCAGCACTCGACTCCGTCTCGTGCTGAAAATTACACACCTCGTGTGAAATAGGTAATTTTCTATACTTGTTGTATAATATACTATTATTTCATTTCTGTTAGTATTGAGACGATTGTCAACAGGATTATCATTTTTATTAACATTAATATTATCTTTAAAACGTCGATCACGATTTTGATCTGTGCCTGATGTTTCGCGCGCAGTTATCTTCATTGTTTTCAACAATTCAGTTAAAGATTCATGACGGAACGCCAACATCTGAGTTCGTATAGTGAAATTTTCAATTCCTCGTATTATATGTAGTGTAGTCTCTTTTTCTGATAATTTCAGACGGTTCGCGATTCGTAATTTGTAGTGAAAATAGTCTTCAAACGAAGTACCAGTCTTCCAACCTATTTTCTCTAGTAGTTCCACATCATCATCAGGATTGTGAAAAATGGCTTCCAATTTTTCTGTAATTTTAGCCCATATATCCAGATGTATATCAGGTGAAGAGTCATACCATTTCCTTGCATTTCCTGTCAACCGATTAGCTGCTAGAAATTTTAAAACATGGTCGAGAACGTCGTATATCACACGAACATCTTCTACTCTTTGAATCCATTCAATAATATCAATGAAATTATCGTCATTAGCACGAAATATAGGTATTTGATTGGCAATCTCATTGAATGGAATTCTTATCTTTTGTCGAAATAACTCCAATAATTCAATAACTTCCGTATTTGTTCAACTTTATCATTCATCATTTTCATAAATGATGATATAAGTACATTTAAGTCAACGTTATTGCTCTTCATTTTCACTGCCTCTTGCTCATTAAAATCTGTCATGATTAACGTGCCCCAGCCCCCAGGTCAGTCGTACTACGCTGTACTACGGACTCGACTGTTCAGCCCGCACACGTTTCCAAATTTCTAAAAAAATATTGTGTATTCTCTATAAAATACACTTGCCACATATTTTTATTATTCTAGAGAATCGTCAATTATGACTTTTGAAGGGAAAATAATTTCTTAACTAATAATTAAAATGGTGGATATGTAAAAAAATGATTATAAACATTAAGATTTTTTTTTAAAGATAAATTAGAAAAAACTGAGTCCTTATATACTCTGAACAAAACAACGGTGAAAAAAAAACTACTCAATTTGTTTATAAATATCAGACAAATGGCTTGAAAAAATTAAAAGCAAAGTTTTTTTAATGCCTTTGTTTATTAGATTCTTAATTTTTTGTAACTTGAATAGTATATTATGCTACAAGGACCGAACGACCGCCATTATTACCCAGGATGAAGTTGGCTGCACTTGGCGGGACAAGCTCAAGTCGGAGTTTCGTGCGTATCCGTAACAATAATGCCGGTCGTTCAGTGTGCGTGTTGCATACGATACTTTTGGTAACAAGTGCATCGAAGTACCTGTATTACTGAGCTTTTTGAATAAATTTAGATATGTTGATACTAAAATTTGAAAATACCTGGAAAACTCATAAGATTAACCAAGTCAACAACAGATATCTCCCTAAACAAAGTTAAGATAGGACAAGATAGCTCAGAACTATTCGAAACCACAGATGGTATTAGACAAGGAGATGCGCTGGCTCCATTGCTATTCAATCTCGTTTTGGAAGATGTAATAAGGAAAGCAAAAATAAACAAGAATGGAAATATATTTATAAATACGCATCAAGTACTCGCATTTGCGGATGATGTGGCCATCATCACAAGAAGCAGAGAAGAACTTGAAGAAACGTTTAGGAGATTAGAAAAATCAACAAGAGGAATCGGTCTACAGATAAACGAAACAAAAAGTAAGCTGCTGATGACAACAAGCAGAAAACGAAGACCTGAGAATTGGTGACTACACATTCCAACAAATTAATAACTTTATCTACCTAGGCTCGATAATAAACAAAGACAACAACACGTCAGAAGAAATACGAAGAAGATTACTACTGGCCAACAAGAGCTTCTATGCAAATATGAAATTGATGAAGTCGAGAGCAGTGTCACGGAATAGCAAATTAAGAATCTACAAAATATTAATCAGACCAATAATTACATATGGAAGCGAAACATGGACTATAACCAAAGAAGATGAAAGAGTACTCCACACTTTCGAGAGAAAAATATTAAGGAAAATATACGGGCCAACGAAAGAAGAAGAAGGGTGAAGAACTAAATACAACTATGAGTTATATGAATTATACAACAGTCCTAATATAGTCGCAACAATAAAAGCCAACAGATTAAGAAGGTTTGGACCAGGGTTGTTAAAAAAACCACTTTTTCAGATTTTGACCAGGGCACTGGTCAAAAATGGTTAAAACCGTCCAGAACTGGTTTTAACCACAATTTTTTTTTCAAATTCTTTTACTGTTTTTTATTATATATTTTCATATGTTATTTATATCTTCCTCTCATTTTATTCTTTTATTCAGTCATAGAATATAGAATAATAATAACTATGTGTGTATGGAAACGAAAAAAAGGAAAAGATCTATTCCATCGGGTATTCGAGTGTAGTTATAATACACCTAAGGGAATTTTCTAACATACAAACAAATAAACATGAAACTGAATAAATTCATTTTTTAAAGCTTAATAGGGAATATGCATGAAATTTTAATTTGGTTCAAATATTTTTATTCCGAATTTTTATTGGTCGGACTTTTGTATTAAACCATCATTTTCGTAATTAATATCTTTTCAATTGCTTAAAATTAATAAATAAAAGTACAAATTAAGCGAGGGAAATTCAAAGCCCAAAACGCAACACCATTGGTTAAAACGAAACTTGACGTCAAATACTATGCCAACAAGTACGCACTGCTTACATTTTTATGGCATTGCAGGCTTTTGATTAGAAAACATAGTAATAACGTGTGTGTTGTAAATTCATTTATTGTTTAAGTGTAATTCTAGCATCCTAGTGAGATTATGAATCATTTAAGACAAAGTGGTTTTGTAAAAGCACAATCGAATAATCTGCAAGAATAGATCCATTCATGATGTCGTCTTATTTTCTTTCAGATCCAAATTTTACGTCCGCTGAAGTAAAAAGAGTGAGCACTGCAAAGTAATTATTCAATAATAACACATTATGTACGCTATTTTAATAAATACAATCCGAAATATGATGAGCAGTAAACATAACCTATAATTTTTGTTTATTTCAAAACGAGCAAGTGTTAAACGAAGTCGCATACATATACTGTATTTTATTGCTAAAACTAATCACATATGATTTTATTCATGATCTGTCAAGTTTATTATGATACTTCATTTCTTCTGATAGCCTTACATCATTTCTTACATATCTTAAAACCTGTCTGGATTGGAAAAAATACTTTATCAGGTACATTTCTGATAGTATTTTGCATTCAGGCACAATGCAATACTTATAAACTGACTTTTGAGCTTTTTTAATACTGAAATAAGTTGAGAATGAAAACACCTGTAGTAAACAATGGACTGTAATGTCACTAGGCATAGTATTTGACGTCATCAATAGAGCACGCAAAATGGCGGCGTTTAAACAACTCAAAATTATTCTCAATTTTGAATATTTTTTTAAACTTGATCACAACACTTTCAAACATAATTTATATTTTTAACTATGTTATAACGATGTAAGCAGTGAATTAAAAATTAAAAATAAATTCATGAATATACCTTATTAAATTTTATAAAATTGTCAAGAAGGTATCAGTGGTAACTAATAAATAAGTAATACAAGAAACTCATATGTAGATAGAAAAGATCTACTTTCGTTCATTATATTGTGCAAATCGGGTACTTTTTGTTCAGATGTTAAGAAAAAGCATCTTTTGTTTATTCTCTGAAACTTTATATAGATATATAAATATATAAGTATAAAAATATGAATCAAATTATTTCAATAATAACCACCGGTCAAAATCGGATAAAGTCCAGGACGGTTAAAACCGGTTTAAACCAGTGGTTTTAGCCACCCTGGTTTTAACCAAACCACCCTGGTTTGGACACATTAAAAGAATGGAAGAGCATAGGATGCCACGAAGATTACTACAGAGTAAGCCTAGGGGATCAAGGAATAGGGACAGGCCGCGGAATAGGTGGAAAGATCAGATACTACAAGACGTTAGGAAATTAGGAGTTACAAATTGGACAAGAGCCGTTCAGAATAAACCCGAATGGAACAGAGTAGCGGAGGATGCTAAGCTTCGACTAGGAGCGTAATGCAGAGAATGATGATGATGATGTTGATACTATCTTATCGATTTTACGAACAAATTTTTGCAATTGTGATCACATTCATAGTAAACTAATACAATGAAATATAATTTAAATAACTTATTTTATCGATCGATATTTTTCACATTTTCTGTGCTATTCTGTTCATATTCAATGCACACTATAACGAACACATCCCATAATACAAATTTCTTTCAAATATCAATTTGGCATATACCAATGCAATAAAATAATCCAACGATATCCATGATCCACAATTTTCATTTTTACCCTTAGCATCGGACATTAATTCCCTGGAAACAGAGAATTAATGAAAATTGAGAACATTCGAAGCAGAATTCAGCTCAGTAATAGAGGGTACTTTCGGTGTACGTGTTACAAAAAAATTATAACAAACAAAATAAACAACTTTTACTTATATGACTATACTCTATTTTTAAACTAGGAAGAGCAAACTGAAGTAGGCGTCATGTAATTAGACGTTTTTGATTAGCTTATTTCACACCAGTTTTACACTGAACAAAAATTTGTTAGTCTTTTCAAATAACATTGGCTGGTACCACAAGCTCTGTTTTTGGCTGTACTAGCAGTGTTATTTCAAGAAGAGTTTTAAGGCAATATAAATATTTCAAACTATTTCAACGGAAAATATGCAAATAAATTTTGTAGACATATGTGTTTTCTGTAATTTGAATCTGAAGATTATTTTCTGAAGTATTTGGGAAAATTCTAATTGCGTTAAAACACGTCTTGATCCAACGCTCCTAGTACCGCCAAAAACAGAGCTCGTGGTACCAGCCATTATCATTTATTTAATAAAATATCGTTGTTATCGTTATGTAATACATTAATTCGTATTACTGAAATATTTTTTGTTGGTAGTTAACAAGCTGTAAAATAAAAGTGGGAAGGTTACGTGCCGACAATTTAAAATTGAATTTTGCTGCATAAAAATCTGGTGATATTTTCGTCGTATTTACACAGTGTATATATGGCTCGGCGCAGCAACTTCAGTTTACTGCTCCTAGTTAAAAAATGAACTATAGTCTCCAGGAAGCGAAAATTTTATAGACAAATTATTTTTGTTGTCTTAGATGAAAACGGAAGTTCAAACAATAGCCTTGCTTTTTTAACTTTATTCTTTCAAGTGTTAAGATGAGATCATATTTTTTTGTATTATTTGTATTTTTAAATTGTTATTTAATACTGTAAAAAAATTATTTCACGTGCTGTACAGTCTCAATAGCCGGTGTGCTTATCCTGTAACGACCGCGCGGAACCCTATTTTCAATAAAACAGATAGAGCTTTCTGAGATGTAATTTTTTTTATTGGATTTTTTTTTTATGAATCTTTTTTTGATTGCCACTATCGCTTATAGTTTTCAAGTTATTGCCAAAAAAATTAGCAATTTTTTGTTTAGTTGCTAATAACAATTGTATTTTTTTTTTTGGATATGACAATTCGTTTTCAAATATGACATATTGTGTATATATTATCATAACTTACCGCGCTGCTTCTTCATCATAAATATTGCGGAGTTTTTCGCGCTCCCTAGCAAAACGATTTATTAAAGTTCTGCGGAACACTGCCCGAATATCCATTCTTGGTACATCATGTTCTCCGTGCTCTTTTATCAGATGAAACTTGCCTTCTATGTTCACCTTAATCGATCCCGGAAAGTCATAATTTATTTTATATATGCACTGATAGTATCTGAAACATAGTTTTCTCGTTGGAATAATAAATAATATATTATGCTACAAGAAATAAACGACCGTCATTATTGTCCAAGATGAAGTGGCTGCACTCGGTTAAGACAAGGGCAAAACCCGAGGCGAAGGTGAGGGCGAAGCTCAAGGCGTAACTTCATGCTGCCAAATTCATCATCACAATAATGAGTCGTTCATTGTCAGTGCTGCATACGATACTTTTTGTAACAAGTGCACCGATGTACTCCATTACTGAACTTTTCAAATGAATTTAGATGCACTGAAACTGACTTTCGATTTTACAAACAAATTTTTGCAATTGACTACGAAGCATAATATTGCTGATGAGAGATTTTAAAAAACATAATAAACTCTACACAAACAATGAGGCTTAACTTCACATAACTTTTAAAAGTAAAAATTTAGAGCTAAAACTAATACAATACGCGTAACAATAAAAGAAATAGTCCAAAAGTCACAATATAAACGTCAAAAACACGAATAAATACCAGTAGCATAAAAATCAAGCAAACAAATAAAGAGTAAACAATGCTTACGAAATGTCACTTTGACGTTTGCTACCCAAACTACAGAACAAAAATACTAATGAAACGAAACGCCCACTCATTCCAAACTTAGCATATTACTGTCAGCGCCATCTATTTGCGGTCCCATTGAACTACTGTAATAGCGCGCGAATACGAATCTAGGTACTTTTAAATTTTACACAAGAATTTATGATCCAAGTGTTCATGATTCAAATATGAGAAGTATGAATTGAATCATGATAACTGAAATCACAAATAACAAATTAAATAAATACGAGTGAAAATAAATTTAATACAATAACAGCATTTGGAGTAATGATAATATTTTCATATTTCAACATTTATGTACAATTGCAAATAGTCTTGCATCTGGAAACAATTCAATTACATTATTCAAAAAAACTATAGGAGACGAGATGTCACGTGACATAAATCATATGGCTGGTTCCTACTAACTTCACTCGAAGCTTTGCAGCTAATATCTCTTTCAAATAGAACTGTCACTTTGAGAAGGGCGGGAATTCAAAATGTATTAAAAAAAATGTATGTTTCATAATTTGAAATATACGGTCTTTTCAGTTACATGAATTATATCTGCTATCAACCTATAAAAAATTCAGAAAATTAAAATGGAATTACAAGCAAATATGGTGGAATTATATTTTTTACATGAAATTCCTTTTTTTTCAAGTAATTTAAGATCGCTAAAATATTTATATTTTCTTCTACTATTAAATACCACAATGAACTGTACCTTTTGTATTTTCTGTTTTACTTATATGATTTTTTTTATTACGGTGAATATTCCTAATATGATCTCATGTATATCTGGTTTTCCAAATACATGATCTTGCACTAAAATTAAAGTACGATGCAAAAATACTCCACACAAAGACAATCTTTTCCAAAACAAATTGCATATTTATAACAGTAAAATTTTTGTAACTGTTTACTGTTGTGTACAGATGTATTCGCTGAAAGAAGGATTATACCTACATGAATAATACAAAATCAAGTACCTACATATTTGAGAGTTTTTTAAGCGGATTTCTGAACAGAAGTATTCATAGTCGAAATTACGATAAATTTAAAGTGTTTGAGTCAAAACATTTTCCCTAACTAATTTGGTACATTTGTGATTTTTGCGAAATAAACATGTCTAAATATTTTGAATCTTCAAGAAGTGACGTGAGAGCTCGTTATTTGAATAAAATTAATCAATTTGAAGATGACGATCCTTATAATAGTGATTTATCCAGTTTTTCACGGCAACTGGAACAAATATTACACGATAAAAATTTTTAATATTTAGATCTAAGTTTCTATACACATCAAGAATTTAGAGTTTTCAAGATTTTAGAAGTCTATAAATATGTGTCATGCGGATAAGTGCGAGATTTATTGGTGAAAAAGTTTAAAGAAAATATCTTGATTTTTGGAAAGGTAAGTTGTGTGCACTGAACATTTATTATTAATATTTATATAACAAAAAATTTTACGCATAAAATCTTGAAATATTATTGAAACGGATATATTCTCCAATTCTTTATAGCTTCAATTAAAACGATATGCACAGCAAATAAAAATAAAGCAGTAACACACGTTATGCGACTAAAATGGTCACTCAAATTTATTCAAATATAACTATGAATTAATACGTAAAGAATTAATACTTTGTACATACTAATTTTCAAACAATTTGTATCTTAGGTGATGCATTCTCAACGACTCAATGAAAAACCTCTACAGCCTTGGATTATAGCTCGGCCAGAAGGAGAAATTCTTTGTAGTCATTGTAGATGCGATGCAGGTCTTGGTGAGGCTTGTAGACATTTTGCTGCTATTTTGTTCGCCGTAGAAGATGAAAAATTACAAAAAGAAAAAGTATCCGTAACGGGAGTAAAGCCTGCGTGGAAAGTTTCCCAAGGCAAAATGGGGAGAAATTAATGGACATATGAGAATTATTAAATCTTACAAAATATCTACGCCGAACGAGAAAGACATATTTCTGCTACTATCGGCAACTAGAGATGCGGGTAGATAATTCCTTTTTGCACAGAAATAATAACTAATTTTCATAATATATTCAAAAGAATAAATATAATATATACTCACTTAAACCGTGCCAATAACTCTTCAATTGAAATAGATGCTGATTAAAACAGTTCATGGTAATAATATTATCTGAAAATTTGCCTCGCTAGAGCGCACTGTTACTTATTGATTTATATTTCATATTGCTATTTTCTGTGGCCGTATATTTCTGAACTTCCCCAGCTGAAACAAAGTAAACAGTGGTTGGCTCTGAAAAATTAATATCTAATACCTTGTAAAACAAATAATTAATAAAATTCAACTCGTATATGGAAGAATTTACAATCATTGATTGATACATCTTCAATGTTATAGTAATATGCATTTTTTTAAATGTTAATGGCAATAAATCCATATTTATACTTCTTCTCTCTCTCAATTTTTCCGCATGTTGTCAAAAAGATTTTTTGATGGCACCCAGACTGGATGATCTTTATCATCAACTGCATTATCTGTTTGGCAAACAAAAAACCAAAAGGCATTAACTTAGAGCTTCGTTAAATTAAATTGTTCATGTGGAATCTTCAAAAAAAGCTAGAGATGGAGATTCTTGAAGTGAGGAGGGACGTTGTGATGTATGTAAAGGATGATAAAACAAGCTGATACAAAGGAAGCCCACCAATAATAAAATGTAGCCGAACACGAGTATCATTTTCAATTGCTTCTAACCATCAGCGACGTCTCTCAACTCTCTCGTATCCAACCACTCTGCACACATATAAATAATTGTTACTTGCTTTAATATATTATTTATTTACAAATATCACCTTTCCAATATGCCTCCGCAGGTATCATCTGAAAATAAAAACGCTGACAAATACCACAAAACACTTCCTGTACGACAACTCAACGATCACAAAATAATTTTACTACAATGAATAATTTTTCAAATTTTCCGCTCTTCTCGAAATGACAGTTCTAGTAGAAAGAGATACTAGCTGCAAGACTTACGAGTGAAGTTAGTAGGAACCAGTCATATGATTTATGTCACGTGACATCTCGTCTCCTATATATAGATATAGTTCATCTTCCAAAATCACAAAAATGATGTCCACCTGTCTGTCCGTTGAGGATTCCCTTTTAATCTCGTGTTTTCTACACAAAGAAAATGAAAAATCGTGATATTGTATTACGATGCATTTCTTGTAAAACATGACATTCTGCGTCGCAAACTAGTGTAGGTGTTTTTTCGATAAAATCCATAATTTTTGAATTATGGGGTTTTCTTATGTCATTCATAGGTAAATACGGATTTATTATTCGTATGTTTCTCTCCAAATTCCTGCATTATCAAAAGTGTATTCTCATGGAAGTTAGAATTTTGTGTTGAAATGAGCTCTACACATTTTCAGATATAAATTAAGTTTCATATTAATAATAATAATAATAATGTTTATTATTCGACAGGACTATTTCCCAATTACAGAATAATCTTACAAGAAAAAAAAATTAATATAATGATTTGTGAGAAATTTTTGATCAAAAGAAGAAAAAATATATATATATATATATATATATATATATATATATATATATATATATATATATATATATATATATATATATATATATATACATATATATATATATATATATATATATATATATATATATATATATATATATATATATATATATATATATATATATATATATATATGTATATATATGTATATTTTTTTTTTCTTCTTTTGATCAAAAATTTCTCACAAGTCATTATATTAATTTTTTTTTCTTGTAAGATTATTCTGTAATTGGGAGTAAAGTGGAGCTTACTGGGATATTGATGAGAGTGACGTTAATTATGAGATGATGCGTTTAGAAAATGAAAAAAAAAAAAAAAAATATATATATATATATATATATATATATATATATATATATATATATTATATATGTATATTTTTTTTTCTTCTTATGATCAAAAATTTCTCACCAAGTCATTGTATTAATTTTTTTTTCTTGTAAGATTATTCTGTAATTGGGAGTAAAGTGGAGCTTACTGGGATATTGATGAGAGTGACGTTAATTATGAGATAATGCGTTTAGAAAGAGAAAAAACCCTTGAGCTCGATGGTTCCACGAATGAAATGTTGATGTTTGGAAGTGAAAGACAAAGACTATTCGTATTTTTGTTTGAAACGTTGTGTGGCTCCTGGTGATTGAAGAAAGAATGTTATTTGTGTTGTTCAATTTAATGTTTAAGCGTATAATAAATGAGGTCTTCTGACAACAGCCGTGGAGAACGGACGTGTCGAGTGTTATCAGATTGCTTATAGTGAGATAACATAATTCAATTTGTTATTTAATAATAATAAATAATTGATTATCAAACTACAAATAAATAAAGTGAGATATACAGTGTTTCTGCGTGTTAAAAAAAAAAAAAAATAACAGTGCGAACAATTCCTAAAGGCATGCGCTGCATGCCAGATCAACAAAAAAAAAAATGCAGCCGGCCGGGTACATTCCCGGCCCAAACTCCATGAATAGTCATCAGTTTTATCAACAACAATACAATATGCAATGGCCATCATTAATTAACGGTCAAACTTTCCAGCACCATATGCTACAACCTATATCATGCCAGCAAATACCTCCAAAGCACATTTTGACTCCCATACAACAGGAAACATCACTGATGAACCACCCAACAAACCAAGAATATTCTGATCAACAAATGTTATTAATCACATCAACAAGTGAGGAAGAAGAAGAAGAGGATAGAGACAATAACAAAAATCAATGGCAAAAGATGAAAAGCGCCAAAAGGAAGAAAGTACTAAGACCACAACCCAACACTTCCGGAATACAAATAGAAACAAGTAACCGTTTCAACGCAATAGCAGATGAAAATACCACATCTACACCAAAAATCCAAAAGCCTCCTCCAATATTTATTCATGGAGTAATCAACTATCCAGAGATGATCAATGAGATAAGACAAATAGCCGAAGATGAACAATATTACACCAAAAGTTTGGCTAATAACGTTGTAAAAGTAAATTGTACCAGCCCAGAAACATATAGAAAAATAGTAAAAAGATTCAGAGAAAGAAATATTTATCATCACACGTACCAACTGAAAGAAGAAAGGGCATACAGAATAGTTATAAAGTATCTTCATCACTCAACAAATCTGGAAGATATTAAGGAGGAACTGTCAAAAATGGGACACAAAGTGAGAAACATAATAAACGCACAGCATAGAATTACCAGACAGCCGCTGAATCTATTCTTTGTGGATCTTGAACCTGGACCAAATAATAAAGAAATATATAAAATAACAGGATTACAAAACAAAATTATCCAAATAGAGCCTCCCACAGCGAACAAAAACAAAATCATACAGTGCATGAGATGCCAACAATACGGTCATTCCAAAACATATTGTAACAAACCGTACATTTGTGTTAAATGTGGAGGAAGTCATAGTTCCATATCTTGTGGAAAGAGTAAAGAAACACCTGCAAAATGCGCACTATGTGGGGGAAACCATCCCGCCAACTATAAAGGTTGTGAATACTATCAAAAATTAATCAAAGGGCATCAAAATCAACACACAGCGATAAAATTCAATCCACACAACACCAACACCCACTTCTCCAACAATTCTCAACAACAAAGCTATGCAGAGGTAACTAGAACAAACCATAATCAGTCTGAAAACGTAACCGCCATAATGACAAGAATTCTTGATGAATTCAAAGGTCTCTTCAACCAGCTACTGCAACAAAACAGTATGGTGCTCAACATGCTTACAACGCTAATAAAAAAAATCAATTGATGGCTAAGTTCTTAAGAATAGCACAATGGAATGCAAATGGACTGCAAAGACATAAAGAAGAACTGAAAATATTTATGGATCAAAACTTCATAGACATACTCCTGGTCAGTGAAACACACTTCACGCATAAAAATTACTTCCACATACCAAATTACAAAACATATCATACCAACCACCCAGATGGTACAGCACACGGAGGCACAGCGATACTTATAAAGGAGACAATCAAGCATTACGAACTATCAAAATATGAAGAAGAACACATTCAAGCTACATCTGTCAAAGTAGACAGCCTCCCATACGCATTAACTATTACAGCAGTCTATTGTCCACCTCGACATAATTTGAAAAAAGAACATTTTAATACATTTTTTCAAACGCTAGGTCCTAAATTCGTTGCTGGAGGAGATTACAACAGCAAACATACATTATGGGGATCACGCCTAATAACTACAAAAGGTCGAGAATTAGCACAAGTAATTACCGACAAAAATTATTCTGCTTTGTCAACTGGTACACCAACATACTGGCCTACTGATATCAACAAAATTCCGGACCTACTTGACCTCTTCATAACCAACGGTATACCTGCGACAAACACAGACATATCACCAAGCTACGACCTATCTTCGGACCACTCCCCGATAATAGCAACAATTAACAACACACCGATACCTAAAAAGCACACACCACGATTACACAATATTAAAACAAATTGGGAGAACTACCGACAAATAATAAGTGATAACACTAACCTATCAGTTCGATTGAAAGAACCTGACGACATAGATAGAGAAATTGATAACCTAATCAACTTACTTCAACAAGCTGCTAGAGCAAGTACCCCAACAAATGAACCCTACAGAACAAGAAACAATATACCTTATGAAGTAAAGAAATTAATCGCCGAGAAGCGAAGAGCCAGATCAGTTTGGCAACGAATTCACACACCAGCTGCTAAAAACAATTACAACCAAATAACTAATAAACTAAAAACAAAACTACGTGAAATGAGAAATGAATCATTCGAAAAATTTGTCACCAATCTTACAAGACAGGATAACTCCATCTGGAAACCAATCAAAAACAAGAGAAAGCCCAAAACAATATCAGCCCCAATACGTAAGTACTCTACACCCCCAGGTCCATGGGCAAAAAGCGACAAAGAAAAATCTCAACTATTTGCAGAATATCTTGCAGAAGTTTTCACCCCACACAACAACGACTTTGACCCCGAGGTGGAACAAGCCCTTACTACACCCATCCAGGCACAAGAACAACAAAGATTCTTTACGCCAAACGAAATTACTGAAGAAATAAAGAAACTAAATCCAAAAAAATCACCAGGAACAGATCTGATATCAGCCAAAATGGTCAAAGAACTCCCTAGGAAGGGAGTACTGAAACTATTGTACATCTATAACGCTGTACTAAGAACTGGATATTGGCCGAAATCATTAAAAATCGCTCAAATAATAATGATACCAAAACCCGGGAAAAATACAACGGATGTCTCATCTTATAGACCAATAAGCCTCTTACCTGTAATCTCAAAACTTCTGGAAAAGCTCATACTAAAACGGTTAGGCAGAGACCTTAACATGGAAGACTGTATTCCAGATCATCAGTTTGGATTCCGACAAGCCCACTCCACAGTACAGCAATGCCACCGCATAACAAACACAATAAATAAGGCACTAGAAAACCGACAGTATTGCACAGCCGCATTTCTCGACGTGAGGCAAGCATTCGATAAAGTATGGCACCCAGGCCTACTATACAAAATCAAGAAAGTTCTTCCCCCATGCTATTTTAACTTGCTGAAATCTTACCTCAACGAACGCTACTTCGAAACAAGAATAAATGAAGCAATATCGAACCGGTTCCCAATCTGTTCTGGTGTGCCACAAGGCAGCATTCTTGGCCCCTTCCTATATGTATTGTACACATCCGACATACCAACATCAAACGAAACAACTATAAGTACCTTCGCGGACGATACAGCAATACTTGCGAACGACGATGATCCAATTAGAGCTGCACACAAATTACAGGAACATCTTGAATCTATAGAAGAATGGATGGAAAAGTGGAAAATTAAGGTAAATGAAACAAAGTCCTCACATATAACGTTTACTCTTAGAAAAGGATACTGTCCTCCAGTCAGCATCAACCAAATCACTATACCACAAAAAGAAGACATCAAATATTTAGGACTACACATGGATCCAGGACTGAACTGGAAAAAACACATTGTTAAGAAAAAGAAACAAATCGAACTAAAAATAAGAGAAATCAACTGGCTGATAGGAAGAAAATCTCGATTATCTCTTGAGAACAAACTGCTCATCTATAAAGCAATAATCAAGCCGATATGGACCTATGGCATTGAACTATGGGGATGCGCCAGTAAGTCAAATATTGCAATCATACAAAGAACGCAATCCAAAGTTCTTAGAGTAATGGCAGATGCTCCTTGGTACGTCTCTAACCATACCATACACACGGATCTCAGGATACCATATGTAAAAGAGGTCATCCAAGAAAGAATAAACAAACATCATTCAAGACTAGAAATTCATCCAAATCCATTAATAGAAACACTTCTAGAAGCTTTCAACAACAGACGACTGAAAAGATGCTGGCCCCAAGATTTACGGAAGAAGTGAGGTGACATCGATGGATGTACACTCCATTACGCCACTTTTGTACTACATACCCTAGTGTATAATGTACTCACCAGCAAATTAGCTTATAAAATGTATACATTTTGATTGCTAATAAAAATTTAATGAAAAAAAAAAAAAAAAAAAATAATAAATGAGACAAGAAAAACTTCACTTAATTGTTTAATGAAAATAATCACCAAAATCGTTACAAAAAATTCTACTGATCACCCGCCAAATCCAACTTCAACTTAACCCTACTTCTCCAGTGTCAGTGTTTCCAACTAACCATTGAAACATTTTTATTCCATGTTGTTACGTCCAGTTTACAGTAGCGCAAACTTTTGGACTTGACGTGGATTCGTTTGGTCGAGGTTTTGCGGGAAAAATAATTGAATTCAAGATTAGGTAGTAGCAGAAATTAGATTGATTTTATTTCGATAATAGTTTCAACTATATACGTGAAAATCAGAGAAGAGAGGATATCCTCCCTCCCTTTTACAATAAAACTTAAATTTTTAACTTACAAATTAGAAGAGAAGGGATGCTAGGTCAATGTCCCTACTTCAAAATAGGCTGGTCTCAACCGAAGCTCATCCCCTATTGGTTATCTGAAGTAACAAAGACCCTTCCGTCTTACCAAGAACTAATCTACTCATTTTTTGTAGTGTGAGAAATGTTAATTATTTGTTTAGTCTCTAATTTTTGAAGTGTGTCTTTAGGGTAAACATTCAACAAGAAATATCTGGAGTATATCGTATTTGATTTATATCCCAGACGTAACACATTAAATATAATAGGTTACTCTATGTTTATATTCAGTTAAGGGTTGTTGATTTATTTAAAACATATCTCGAAATTGAGTCTAAGCTATAAACATCGAGTTTCATTCCATTTCATAAATTTCATATTCTCTATTATTTGATTGAAATTAATTGGATATCTATTTTGCATTTAAATTTTGCGCTATTTTACTAACTGCCTCTTCTGTTGAGCTCCAGTATATTTTCTGCTATGAAATATACCATGGGACATTACAATGTCCGGCCGGTGCTGCCATCATCAGCCAGATCTTATAACTTGAATATTTCAATACTCATAACAACACTTCCCCTTATTGAGATATTTAAAAACTAATACATATTACATAAAGTTTATACTTTATTAAATCATTTAAGCTTCTAAACCTAATTTTTTTTTACAAAGTTCTTTAGTTTTAATACCGGGCAATATTTTTGTAAAAATATCTGCTAAATTATCATTCGATGGTACATATTCAAAACACAGTTCATTACTCTGTACCATATGTCTTAAAAAATGTAACTTAGTGTCTTTGGCTGGTACCACAAGCTCTGTTTTTGGCTATACTAGCAGTGTTATTTTAAAAAGAGTTTTAAGGCAATATAAATATTTCAAGCTATTTTAAAGGAAAATACTCAAATAAATTTTGTAGACATATGTGTTTTCCGTAATTTGTATCTAAAGATTGTTTTCTAAAGTATTTGGGAAAATTCTAATTGCGTTAAAACACATCTTGACACAACGCTCTTAGAAACGCCAAAAACAGAGCTCGTGGTACCAGCCTTTATGTTTTGTCTTATTAGAGATGACGCTATTTTTCGCTAAACTAATAGCACTCTGATTGTCACAAAACACCACACACGGATTTGATAAAAATTGTTCCATACCCAGTTCAGAGAAAAGTCCTTTTAACCAGAGCCACTCTTTGGTTACATCTGTCATCGCCACGTATTCTGCTTCCACTGTGGAGAGAGATACGGTCCTCTGTTTCCTGGTTTGCCATACAATTGCTGCACCTGCAAACATAATTATCAAACCACTCTATGATTTCCTGTCACTTTTATTGTTGGCCCAATCTGCATCAACAAAGAACTTCAGTTTTTCACCCGTTTTAGTAAACACTAATTTCATGTTTAAAGTTCCCTTTAAATATCTTAATGAATGTTTTACTTGTGTCCAATCATCTTTCGTTGCTTTATTATTGTATTGACTCAAAAGAGACACAGAAAACGAGATATCTGGTCTGGTATTATTTGCAATATAGAGCAAACTACCTATTGCTCGTCTGTAGATATTTTCGTCGAAACTATCGGATTCTTCCTCATTGTATTTTACTTCTAAAGGAGTTGTAATTGGTTTACACTCAACTCATGTTAAATTCATTCAAAATTTTCTGTATATATGTACTTTTGAGTTAATTTCATTACTGTCAAGCAAGGTCTTTCAATCTTTATGGAAAGTATATTAGATATTTTTTCCCAAATCTTTAATCTCTAATTTTTCTTCCAATCTTCTTCTTTCATTTCAATTACTTCGATTTCTTCTCCTATTAGTACTAGATCGTCGACATAAATTCCAATAATTAAATTTCTTTTATTATTGAAATAAACACAAGCATCACATTTCGATCTGGTGAGTCCCAATTTTATAAATATTTCGTGAATCAATTTGTTCCAATCTCTACCTGATTGATGCAAGCCATAAATGCTTTTATTTAGTAAACATACAAACTCATTTCTGTCTTGTTCTTCGAAGCATTTAGGTAGCTCCATAAAAACCTGCTCTTCTATGTTGCTATTTAGGTAAGCCGAATTAACATCAATATGTTCACATGTCCATTCCTTTTCCACTGCTAATGCGAGCAATATTTTCAGTGTATTCTTATAGATTATAGGACTGTATGTTTCCTGAAAATCTTTCCCTGATATTTGTTTAAAACCTTGCGCTACTAACCTGGCTTTGTATTTCTGAATTTTCCCGTCCTGATCTCTTTTTATTTTATATACCCATTTGCTTCCTATTATATTAGCATCTTTCGGTTTTCTCACGATTTCCCATGCTTGGTTTTTCTTCATATTTTCCATTTCTTCTTCCATAGCCTTGTACTACTTGTCAGCTTCAGAACTTGATAGAGCTTCTTCTGGTGTTTTCGGCTCTATCTGTGTTGTTGCACTGCATTGAGCTAAATAACAACAGTGACATTTTGTGATTTTTCTTTCTCTCGTTGATCTTCTTAAAAATGTTTTCTTCCCCTGGAATATTATCTTCGGTACTGTTACTATTTTCTTCATTTTCAGAAGTATTTTCTTCATGGAGCTCTTGAACAGCATCTGCTAAATTTTCTCATCCTCATCTGGGAATTCTTCAAACACCAGTGGTTCTTCCTTTTTAACTTCTGATTTAATTGCATCGTTTTTGTATGGAAAATAATTTTCTTGGAATATTACGTCTCGGCTTACTATTATTTCCTTTTCTTCTATGTGCCAAAGTCGATAACCTTTCGTACCCTCTTGGTAGCCCAAAAATATACATTTTTCAGCTCTGACATCTAACTTAGTACCTGCTTTTGTTGCAATCCAAGCACAACAACCAAAAATTCTCATTTTATTTAATTCTTCTTCTTCAAGTTTTCTATTATTCCATTTCTCGAATGGAATTTCATTATTTATTGATCTGGATGGGCATCTATTTCTAATGTAACAAGCCGTACTTAAAGCTTCTGCCCAAAATGTATGCGGAAGCCCTGATTCTGCCAGCATGCATCTTACCATGTCTAGTAAAGTAAGATTTATTCTCTCTGCCTTTCCGTTCTGTTGAGAGGTGTAGGGGATACTTCTTCTATGCTGGATTCCATTTTCTTCTAATAAATTTTTGAATTCTTTGCTACAATACTCCCCACCATTATCACTCTGAATTGTTTTTATTTTTCTATCATGAATGTTCTCTACTTTTTCTTTATATTTTTTGAATTCTGCGAAAACTTCACTTTTCCTTTGCAAGATTTGGACTATAATGTAGTTGGTAAAATTATCTAGAAATGTAACGAAATATTGTGCTCCACCCATTGATGTTGGAGTTATTTTCCCTACGACATCCGAGTGAATGATTTCTAGAGGCATACTTGTTGTAAAACTTCGATTTTTGGGAAAACTAAGTCTCTTCATTTTTCCTTGGATGCATATTTCACAATTTTGGTTACTGTCTTCTTTCACCGTTTTCAGATGATCTATTTTTCTTATGGCTTCTTTATGAACTTGACCTAATCTTCCATGCCATATGTCAACATTTTTCGTTATAGCTGTGGCTGTTTTATGTGTTATTTCTTCTGTTTCAAAGCGATATAGTTGATGTATCTTCTTTGCTCTTATAATAACTTCATCTTTGTCCATTATTTTTGCAACTCCGTTTTCAATAGAAATTTTGGCACCATTTTCTTCCACTCTACTTAAGGACAGTAGGTTATCTTCGAGCTTAGGAACGTACAAAACATTTTGTAATTCTACTTTCCATCCGCCATATTCTTGTTTGATATTCAATCTCACTTTACCTTTACCTTCAATTTTCATTTGATTTCCTTCTGCTGTTAGAACGTTGCCTATACATACTTCAACAAATTCAGTCAACAATTCTTTACAGGGTGTCATGTGATAAGTTGCACCCGAATCTAACGTCCATTTGCTTATATTGTAGCCTTCATTTTTGTTTAAACACAACGCTTTATATTGTGCTGTTGGCAATTTTTTGTTTTTGCTCACTATGCTCTTTCTTCATTTGCTTCTTTCTCTTTGTAGCTATTTTCTTAGCTTTTTGACAAAACCTTGCGATATGGCCCTTGTTACCACATGCAAAACAAAATACAACTTTTGCACCCTCTTCTTGCTTATTTTTATTAAAATTTGCATCAGGCTTCCTCCACGTTTTTGTATTCTTGGCTATCATTACTTGCATGTTATTGTCGACTGTAGTTTCTTCTCTTTTGATACGTTTTTCTTCTAATAACAACTTGGCCTTGACGTCTTTAGTATTTAAATTTGCTTCTTGCTCTAGGTTTCTGACTAAACCTTCGTATGAGCCATATTGGTAAACCCATTAAGTAAAAACATGCTAATAGATTATCAGGAAATATTATGCCTGCTTCATTTATCTTTCTATTGATGTCTTGAATTTTCGATAGATATTCATGCATAGTTATGCTATCTGTTTTCGATACAGTTATCATCTCTTTAAACAATAATACTGTGTGTAGAAGACCAAATTTGTTATGCAAATCTTGGAGAATACCGCAAGCTTCCTTTGCTGACTTTGAGTCTCCAATATCGTCTAAATAATTGTCAACAACTGACAATAACAAGAATGATAGTGCCTTCTGGTCTTTGTTGACTTGCTCGGTGGTCAAATTTCCACTGAATCCGGGATCTATTGCATCCCAACAATGCTTTTGTATCAATGCTGCTTTTATTCTGATCGACCAGGGATAATAATTCGATTCTTCTAACTTTGGTATTTTATATTCTTCGCTTGATGCCATTTTCTCTTCTTGCGATTTCTTGCATTCAAGTATTTCTTCACTATTAAACAATCTTTTGTCAATCTATTATTCGTCTGGGCCCATAACCTGTTGTTCAATTTAATGTTTAAGCGTATAATAAATGAGACAAGAAAAACTTCACTTAATTGTTTAATGAAAATAATCACCAAAATCGTTACAAAAACTTCTACTGATTACCCGCCAAATCCAACTTCAACTTAACCCTACTTCTCCAGTGTCAGTGTTTCCAACTAACCACTAAAACATTTTTATTCCATGTCCGGCCGGTGCTGCCATCATCAGCCAGACCTTATAACTTGAATATTTCAATACTCATAACAACAATTTGTCGTTTACTCACTGATCTGAATATAACACTGGATTGGGTTTAGGTCGCTGGAATGCGGCCCCAATTGAATGTCGCCATCTTGGCAAAAATGAGGTTCTGTGTTCAATGGGTGACATATGTTGGTGACAGTTCAGTATGGTGTTGGGACGCAATTTTTAAATCATGGTGTTCAAATGCATGTTCAGCGAAAATAAAGCCGATTCATTAAGAAATTTGACGCTGCACAAGTAAGTTATGATAACAAATTTGTGTAATATATCAAATTTAATATAAAATATCTTGCTCACAAAATTAATCGCTGGACTGCAAATTTGTGCTTACTTACGAACAATAAAATCTTGATTATAAAATGTATTATTATTCTCCTATCATGTGTAGTAGATATTTAAAATTATTAGTTTTGAATAGGCAATATTATCGCAGAAATGCACTTCATTTATTCATATAGGTAAATTCATAGTTTTAAATTTTAGGTAACAAAAATTTATAAAACTATTGAACGGATTAAATGATACTAAACTACAATGTTTAAAAAATAGTTAAGGCACTGACACTAAAAAGTTCACAAATATTTTTAATAGTCCGTGAGACAGCGCCTAAATTTTTTGTTGATTACCGCTTATTTGAAACTTTGTGAGTGGCTTCATTGTGATGAGTCCGACAACTTTTTCATTTAGCAAATTTCTAGATTTGGGGGCGTTTTCCAGCGAGGGCCAATTAATTGAAAGAATATTGCTGTAATACTGATCTGTACACTAATCGAAAGATTTTTTGATAATAAAATGAAGGAAAAATATTGTCCGACATGAATATTGAGGCTACCGGTGAATCCGACAACCCGCTCTTGTCATAAGTATGTTGGTACTAATGGTAAGTATGTTGGTACTTATGACAAGTCGGACTCACCGGTAGCCTCAATATTCATGTCGGACAATATTTTTCCTTCATTTTATTATCAAAAAATCTTTCGATTAGTGTAGAGACCAGTATCACGGTAATATTCTTTGAATTAATTAGCCCTCGCGGGTAAACGCCCCCAAATCTAGAATTTTGCCAAATGAAAAAGTTGTCGGACTCATCACAATGAAGCCACTCACAAAGTTTCGAGTGAGCGGTAATCAACAAAAAATTCATGCGCTGTCTCACGGACTATAACTATTAATAAATATTTCAACTATTATAACAATTTTTAACTTTTGTTGATTATTAATGTATGTATTTTAATATATATTGAGAATAATTTCTTCATCTTACTTGCATTATACTTTGAATTTCATCGAGTGTCTTCTATAAGTGTTTTGAATTTGCCGCCGAATAGGAACACTAAGCCTCAATTTTACTGTCAAGGCCGCCGTTCAACCGGGGCCGCTTTCAGATGCCAGAATACGGTCTAAACCCAATCCAGTGTTACATAGAGATCAGTGACTAAAATATAACCGCGGTCTTTCACTTGAACAAGGACAGCTGTTACTTTGACAATGACTCCGAAACTCTCCGAAATATAAAACTGATTGATGCGACACTCCATTTCTAAAACAGCGTTGAAACTGGCCATGAAATTTATGGTCGGGGAAGTACTATGTGGCCACAGCAGATTCTTATTTCAGTTATAGGCACATATTTTTCTTTTACTGTATAAATATTCATATTATTATAGTCAATAAGTAGATATTATAAGAGTCTCTAAGCAAGTTGAGAGTTATTTATTAAATACAATAGATTTCAGCCCAACATTGAGGAGTTCAGTTCACCCTTCGAGGTGATATGCTCTCAAGTTTAGTCCCACAGGCGCGGTAATATCCAAAGATGTTTTTCGAATACACAAGGTGCCATATATTTTATGAATAAATTTAGGAAAAAAAACATTGATTCCAAGGTTATCCAAGAGTTTAATTTTTTTTCAATATAGCAATAGTTGTAGGTTTTTTTTTGTTGCGAGGCTATTTTGTCGAGGCTCATTTGTACTCAGACTATTTTGTGTGGGGCTATTTTGGTCGGACTGTTTTGTCAGGGTGTCGGACACCACGTGAAAATATCATTTGAACTTCTGCAGCTAGGTACAGCATTCACTACTATACATCAATACAGGTACAAGTACTCTGTTGTCTCTGTTTTATGCAGTTAGTCGGTCATTCTTCAAAACGTCCCTAATGCATCCAAAGTTTTACACCAGTCGATATTACACAATCCATATATACAAATTCATTCCCTTGCTCCAATTTCAAGCCATTTATCAAAATATTGCAGTCATCACTTCACTATTCTTGAACACCATCAACATTCATTTGACCAAAAACAATATCATCTACAATATACTATACTTCAGCAATATGCACATCATCTAAGCCTTTCAGAATAACAAATCCATACAAATTAATTACCACAGCCCTGTTTTGCACCAAGATCAATATTAAGCCAATCATTTAATCTACCATTAATCCAAACAGCAGTTAAACTGCGTTCGTGCAACGCACGAATTGTGTCCAATAAATCACCACGACATATCTCGTAAAACACTTTTCTTCGGTTATCTAAGATTGAGAAAATCAAAGAACACCTTCTTATGCTTCTCAAGCGACTCTTCGACTGTTATACTGTAGACAAGAATTTCCTTAATCAATGTCTGGAATAGTTCGAGATAATTCTAGTAGCATCTCGAAAGGCCGTAGAACTACTCTAGGCTAACGCAGGTAAAATAAACCTCCCTCTATCTATATAAAAAACCACATCGTATACTTGAGAGGTCGGAGAGTAAATAACATCACGGAGCAGGTCAATTTAAATTTGGTGACATAAATGTTTCTGATAATAAATATTAGCTGCATTATTGTTATTTACTATTGAATAATAAATAGTTATAGTGTATTGTTACTGCTTTATTATTTTCAAATAATAGTGTTTTGTTTGTTATTTCGAATACTAAAAATAATTGCAATCCGAAGAGAAAACAGTTGATCAGTACATCCTTCTCATGTAGGAACCCTCCTTGTTTATAATTCATTTTAGAATTTGATAAGGCTTGCAGCTTATGAATTGAAAATTTTCTCAATAGTTTCTCCACCATACTTTCTGGCATCCTACTCCAGTCTCGAAAATACGAAATGGTCATGATTTGGAAGAACATATTTTACATTCGACTCTAGTCATCTCTCAGATACAGTTTACGTTTTTTGATCCATTGTTTCGAATATTACGTCGTCTTTTCTACTTCCTTCTTCTTTACGTCCCTTAATTTTTTTCTACGAGTGCGCTGACGTTTCTTTTTCGAGATAAATTTCTGGGGAAATTTCATCTCACGGGACGGGAGTAAAGGGGAGATTTGTTACGTGTCAATTTGGCTTTGGTCATTTTTTTTGCTGTGTTAAATTCTGAAATATAGTTTGGGTTAATTTGGGTTTTTATTAGTCAACTTTATATACTTACTATTGGTTAAAGATATTTCAGTTCGAGATTTTTATTCATAGCTGTCACTGGCTGTAATGCGCGCGCGGCAGTCAGTAAACGTTACAGTTTTTTTTTTCTAATTTTAGCTCCTTAGACGTCCGCTAGGTTTTTTTTTTTGTTTAATGAAAAACTGTTTATTTTCAATCAAGCCAAACCGTACCGGATTTGACTTAATTTAAGTAGTCAGCCTTAAGTCCTCGTATAGGACGGACGTTATATTTTTCTTATTTCTGCCACTACAATTTTGTGGGTTTTCCCAAAGTTTATTGCATGTGCAAGCCCAATTTGGGGATTCTATTGAGGAAAATCTGTGCTTCGGCCGAATATTTTGGGGCAGTTTGGCCATTTGTGTTATTCGACGAAACAGCCCACGTATGGGGAATTAGTAAAGTTGTGAGTGGACATCCATCTAAAATCGCTACCATCTGCAATCTAACATCGTCCGTACCAAGGCATATACTGTGGAAGTACCTCACTTACACCCTGACTTTCCCCGACCATCCGGAATCCAGCCAATTAGATCCAGAGCAAGATACAGACACCAGGCAGACGAATCAAGTAGGATCTCCAGCGACGTCACTAGCTAAGTGGTTAATCTAAACTATACTAAAAGGCCAAGTGTAAGGATTACTAATTCGACTTTGCCCGAGGCTACAGCCTAAATGGTTCAGTCGATTTTTGTAATTTTTTTTTTATAAATTGCGTATTCACGAGGAGGAGTGCCTTTTATATGTAAGAAAATTATTACATGTATAGTATTTACAGGAAAAATCCAAAACCAACAGTGAGAACTGTCAAAAGTGACAGTTGGAGAAAATATCAAGCTATCAATGCTAGAAAATTGATGAACATCGGTTCGCTTCTGTCAAGTTTGACATACAAGTATTTGAAATAATACTCTAAATATCACAGAATTTACTATTGAATCAAGTTATTAAGTATTGTTATATGGATAAAACATTTAAATGAATAATTTGTAATGTATTTAAAGCTTTCATGAAGCTTATTTCAATTAAAATGAATTTTTTGACATTCAATAGAATGTCAGTGTTGCCAACTTATTTCCTAAACAGAAACTGCACATGCGTACTCGCTTTGACGCAAAATGTCAATGCCAGTTCTCAACAATGTACACATCTTGTAAATAATAAGTAAGTAGTTCAATTGAATAATATTAACAAAATGACGATTTTATGTTATATTTTCTAGGCTATGCTCAAACATTTTTTGGAATAAAGTATAATGTCACAATGCCCATGCATTTTCAGCACAAAATAGGAAACAGGCATATTTTGTACAACATTAATCCTCTCAAACAAGCGATCGCATTAGTTTCAAAATGATTTCAACATGTAATTGTTATAAGGAAATCGATTCTTATAATCAAGAAATTGTAACTCCATGTAATATTTTTAAGGTTATGTTCAAGGATTTATTGGAAGCTGCTATAGCAGAATGCTTGATAAATACGATTCCAAAGTGATATTGTTGAAGAAAATTCAATTATTTGTAGGCACTGAAGAAAAATTAATGGGATTTTAAATTTTTGCTTAAGTGATATGAATTTGATTCACTAATACTGATTCATCCATCTTCCGACGATCCATCATTTGATTATACTATTTTCAAGATACGATTTATACTCTGATTTACAATATTGTTTCCCTATAAAATAAGTACTGAAGATCAAATGATACTTGGAATATGTCAAGTAACTATAGTTTGGTACATGTGGTAAATATTCTGCAAAGAAAAAATAAATATTCCGATTAACTTTGTATTTGAGGTTACGTTAAAGATAATCCTCCTAAAACCTGCATTGCGCTGATGAAACACGATAAGTTTGGGTGTAAACGATTTAAATAATAAAATAATACTCAGATAAACTGTACGTATATACCTATTCTTCATATCCACTACAATCATTTAACAATATTGAAAATTTCTCAGAAAATGTAGAAGACACATGATATAAATAGATTAAAAGTAGTTATTCTAAAAAGAGTTTTCGCGGAAAATGTTGGTAGATTATACGGGTTACTGTAAGTAAGAATTTACTGTTGTAATCAGCTGATTTCAAACAATCAACACAGACATCTGTTCCAACAGTTGGTAACATTGTTAGGTGTGACGTAGACGCTTGAGTGCGTATGCGTAATATAGAGTGGATAGAGATGTTTTGCAAGAGTCAGATATTATTGTTTGTTCATAGTATCTGTTATTGAAATATATTGTAATTGTGAAGAACAAGAATGTTTTGTTGAATATAAAGGAATCGGATGATGAGTAGTCAGATGATAGAACAGCTGTCAGCATTTTCATTGATTCATTCATCGATTTCATTATTTTGATCAATCCCTAAATATTGTATTCGATTGAATAGGCACTTCGAACAGCTAAAATATTGATTTTATGATTAATTTTGCTGTTCTCATCAACAAGACTGCAACAGCAATTTCTTTCAAACTAGTACTGTTATTGTAGTGAGTATTATGATCATATTATCAACAATAATTCCTGAGTAGAAATCATCGATTGTAGATTATTACGGGCAACAATCATTTATTGTGATCAACTCAATTTTGATTTTAATTGTAAAGTTATTGCTGATTCATTAGATAAACGATGAAAACTTGGTAAAAATTATTGTTGTCATCTACTCAATTCCAATTGTAATCAATGGTTGATTGTTGCAGTCGGTAGAATGACTATTCAATGGATATTGTATTATCAACCACATACTATGATAGAAAAGTTATTAGTATAATCAACAAAAAATGCTACCTAGTAGCCACTATCAACAATTGATAATTAGGATTACCTTCTCTATCATTGCTATCAACAAAATATTGTTTCAATCAGCCCATCTATTGTTGTGATCAACCAATAATAATTTATTGCTAGCAGCGAACAACGATAATCCCCAAATCTTATTTTCATCCACTCAATCATTATAGCGATGAACGAAATATTGTTGCAATCGATTGCAAACTGATAGCTGTGATCATTCAATGATCACTGAAGTGAAAAAATTCCAAAATACAAAGCGTAGATGATTTTATTCAACAATTCAGGGTTGTTTTCTGATTCATTTCTATTTTAGGCAAAAAACAACCGATTGGTTCTCTATTCAAGCAATTCATTCTTTATCTTTTAATGCTGTTTCAGATGTGAAATATGAGTCAGCATAACAACTGAGACGTCAATTATATTTACCAGTTTTTCTGAATTAATATATTCAGGCTCCTAAGTTGAGTCTAAATTTTCAATTGATAAATTCTTTTAAAGTAGGGAAATAATTATCATCAATGTGAAATAAGAGTTATTTATACTCATATTTGGACGTCGCAAGCCAAGGTTTGACGATGGTAGCGTTGACGATGAGTTCGACAGAACATGTTGCAAATTAGAAGGAACAACATGAATGTACAAGAAATAAATGATGTTCGCCAACTCTTACATTGTTGCAAATTTAATACATGAAGTAAAGTATTTTTACAGGGGTATTAGCAATTTGAAAAACTTTTGCAGCTTTCGATGCAAGAATAGAGCATGTTAATTCACGCACCACGGTCTTATATATAGGACTTGACACTAGCATCTCACTACCATTGGCAAGGGACTGCCTCTTATTGAAGTATTTAGTTATTATTAGCTCCTCAAAATGTGAGAAGCTGTAATATATTGTAGTTGATTATAAATCTACTTATGATATAGTTTAAGGGAGATTGAGGGAAACATTCATTTGTCACAAGTTCAAATATCCATTTTTGTGAATACAAAGGAATTAAGTGTAATTATTATGAAATATCAGGTATTGTATTGCTATTTGATGGCAATATTTTGGATATTATTAATATTGAGTGCTATATATCAATAAATTTTAGGATGTAAAATTAAATATTCAATCCAGACTTGAATTATTCGAATCGCTGTTTCTTGTCTTTCTGATGCACATTTTCTGTTTTCCTCGCACACTTATTTTGTCGATCGTAAGACTGTCTGTAGTAGTTTGAATAACTAATAGGCTGTTTTAATAATGAATACCCTTACTGGTGAGTATCAAGACCTATGTATAATATTGGAAATTGTGCGGCAAGAGTGGTTCTTTTGAAAAGATAGTTCTACCAGAGAAACAATCTCGCCATCTCGTCGCTAATCCTCGAAGGGAATAAAATCGATGATTTTCTTAAGGATTTATACCTAAATATGATTGGAAACTGTCAATCAATGTCATCACGGGCAGAGAAAAGTGTAGTAATATAATATGAAGCAGGGGAATTACGTGAGCTCAATTCACATCCGAGATTGATCTTGTCAAAGAGGAACTCTTGTCAGAGAGGCGGTACATATTTGGAGCTGCGACGCCTAGAGTCTCTGTAATTCGTGAAGAAGTTGAAATCAATAATTTTCTTCCAGATAAATACATGAAATAACATTGAGTATTGTCTATAAGAAAGAGTGAAATCACGAATAGGGAAAAATGCAGAAATATAATATGGAGCAGGAGAATTCTGTACGCTGAAATTATGATTGGGACTAATCTTATTAAGAAATTATTTTTGCCGGAGGCGGTTCACATATGGAGCTGCGAAGCCTAGCGCTTAGACCTGCGAAGCAGGTCGAAACGCTAGTCTTATATACTAAAAGGCCAAGTGTTTGGATTACAGAAAAACTTTGCCCTAAGCCACAGCTTAAACCAAAATTCGGATTATTATGATTTTTTTTTTACAAATTTGGTATTCTTGAGGAGGAGTGCCTTTTGAGGGTCTAAATTTTTTCCGTCTTATAGATTTTGTGCAAAAAATCAAAAACCGACGAAAATTGGACAAAAAAAATCAGATCCAGTTGCCAGGAATTTTTAATTGTTGAACATCAATGTCATCTGACAGTTTTGACGTTTGAATCTCAATATTATCACATTAAATATTGTAGAATTTCTATATTATCCACGGATATTATGTATTATCATATTAATTACAAACATGAGCGAATAATTCTTGATACATTTTATGCTTCTATTATGTTTAAATAATAAGATAACTATTTTTATGACGTTTAAATAAATTCAGTATTGCCAACTTATTTCCTGAGGGAAGAATGTACATGCGTACTCGCTTTTACGCAAAATTCCAATTCCAGTTTACAACAATGTACACATCTCACAAATAAAAGGTAAGTAGTTTAAATGAATAATATTAACAAAATGACAATCTTATGTGATATTTTTCAGGCTATGCTCAGAAATTTTTTGGAATAAAGTAATGTGTCACAATATTTATGCATTTACAACACAAAACAAAGAACAGGCATTATTAGAAGTGACACATTTCTTATCCAGTTTGGATGTTCCTATTCACATGGTATATAAATTTGGACATGAAATATTTTCTTGATGATTCTACCTTCAATTCTGACATATTAAAGCTGTATTCTTTCGTTCACGGAGTACTGATCTAACTGATCTGGTTCACTATGCTCTTGTTCATTCGTTCACGGATCAGTTATCCCTACTCCAAATATAAACTACTGCAGATAATACGGAAATTATTCGAATGTGTTATGTTTAGTGATCATATTAAGTACTTGATGAAATTATGTACGCATAACATCAATTTATTCAACTAGATCTTATTATTAATTATGACGTAGACACTCAAGTGCGCATGCGTAAGATAGAGTGGATAGAGATCTTTTGTAAGAGTCAGGTATTATTCTTCTTTTAGTATTTGTTTATAATATCTGTTATTGAAATATATTGCAATTATAAAGAACGTGAGTGTTTACAATGAAATGTCAGTATTGCCAACTTATTTCCCACACAGAGACTGTACATGCGTACTCACTTTCACGCAAAATTTCAATTCCAGTTTACAACAATGTACACATCTTATAAATATAATGTGAGTAGCTTAATTGAATGATATTAACAAAATGACAATTTCATGTTATATTTTTTAGGCTATGCTCAAACATTTCTTGGAATGAAGTATAATGTCACAATGCCCATGTATTTTCAGCACAATATAGGAAACAGGCATATTTTGTAAACTATAAATCCTTTCAAACAAGCGATCGCCTAAGTCTCAAGATGATTTTAACATGTAATTGTTATAAGGAAATCGATTCTTATAATCAAGAGATTTATTTCTGTAATTTAAGTGTAACGTCATGTAATATTTTCAAGGTTATGCTCAAGGACTTATTGAAAGCTGGTATAGCAGAATGCTTGATGAATACGATTCCAAAGTGATATTGTTGAAGAAAATTCAATTATTTGTAGGCACTGAAGAAGAATTAATAAAATTTGAAATGTTTGCTCAAGTGATATGAATTTAGTTCACCAATACTAATTCATCCATCCTCCGATGATCCATCATTTGATTATACTATTTTAAAGATACGATTTATACTCTAATTTACAATATTGTTTCCCTGTAAAATAAGTACTGAAGAATAAATGCCACTTAGAATATGTCAAGTAACTATAGTTTGGTATATGTGGTGGATATTCTGCAATTGAAAAATGAATATTTCGATTAACTTTGTATTTGAGGTTATGTAAAAGATGATCTTCCTAAAAACTGCATTGAGCTGATGAAACACGATAAGTTTGGATGTGAACGATTTAAATAATAAAATAATACTTAGATAAACTGTACATATATACCTATTCTGTATACCTACTACAATCATTTTACAATATTGAAAATTTCTCAAAAAGTGTAAGAGACACATGATATAAATAGATTAAAAGTAGTTATTCTAGAAAGAGTTTTGGCGGAAAATGTTGGTAGATTATACGGGTTACTGTAAGTAAGAATTCACTGTTGTAATCAGCTGATTTCAAACAATCAACACAGACCACTGTTCCAACAGTTGGTAACATTGTTAGGTGTGACGTAGACGCTTGGGTGCGCATGCGTAATATAGAGTGGATAGAGATGTTTTGCAAGAGTCAGATATTATTGTTCTTTTATTGTTTGTTCATAATATCTGTTATTGAAATATATTGTAATTGTGAAGAACAAGAATGTTTTGTTGAATATAAAGGAATCGGATGACGAGTAGTTAGATGATAGAACAGCAGTCAGCATTTTCATTGCTTCATTCATCGATTTCATCATTTTGATCAATCCCTAAATATTGTATTCGATTGAATAGGCACTTCGAACAACTAATATTGATTTAATTGAGTCTTAACTTCCAATTGATTTGGACAAATTCGCTTCGGATTTAAAATATCCTTGGAGATGTATTTGGAGCGAATTTGCTTTTTGTAATGAAATTTCGCACAAATATATGAAAGTGAGGTTCATAGCGTTTTTGCTTGTGTGGAAATAAGCATCCCGAGAAAAGTTTGAATTCTCAAAATTACATTGAAGATGAAAAACGCCCTTATTCTTTGTTCAGACCTGGAAGAGCAATTTCTTATTGAATTCGATCATTGTGTCACATCGTATATCCTGATTTTGTTACAAGGGTCGAAATTGATAGGAAAATGAACTTATTGAATGGCTTATAAATCAGGTGTAGAAGACAATGGAGAAGAAATGTGTATTATTGTAATTACTCTCAATTTTTTTCCGCTATTGGTATGCAACTTTATTTAAAATTGAGATCAAAATCAACCACTGAGATGCATTCACAAAAAAGTATGAGGACAGTTAACGCTTTCAATGAATCTCTACGTTTCAGACCCTACTGAACTCAAAAACACGTAATCTAAAAGAAACGTAGTTATTCAAGGAAGGGTCTTCGCGGAAAATGTTGATAGATGATACGGGTTGCTGCAAATAAAAATTTACTCTTGTAATCAGCTGATTTTAATGAATGTCATTGGAACAATCAACACAGACATCTATTCCAACAGTTGGTAACATTGTTAGGTGTGACGTTGACGCTCGCGTGCGCGTGCGCAGGCGCGTGCGTAAGAGATATTTTGTAATGCAGGGGCCACATTTATGTCTAATGCCGTTAAATAAGGCGTTATGTGAGATTTGACATATTGTTATTGACAATGTGTTCATTATTGAATAGCACCTTAATTAATGACATTAGACGTTAATGTGGCCCCAGCATAAGAGTCAGATATTATTTTTCTTTTAGTGTTTTTCATAATATCTGTTATTGAAATATATTGTAATTGTGAAGAACATGAGTTTTTTGTTGTATATTAAGGAATCGGATGACGAGTAGTCAGATGATACAACAGCTGTCAACATTTTCATTGCTACATTCATCAATTTCATTATTTTGATCAATTCCTTGATATTGTATTCTATTGAATAGGCACTTTGAATAACTAATATTGATTTAATGAATAATGTTGAATTGATTTCAATACAAGTTAAATCACAATTCCAGAGAAAATTGAATATTGTAGCTCTGTACAAGGAGTCAAAACATGTAGCGTGGGCTTGTGAGTAGTGCCTGAATGAATAAGAAACATGTTTTTGGAAAGCAAAAGTATAGCAGAGTGCATGAGCTCCAAAATTATTACTATAGGAACGTGGAACATGCATGTTTCTCCGAATGTACCATTGGAGCTAAGTGATTAAGACTCAAAGCAGTGATTTAGAAGGAAATCTATGAGGATCAATCTTACTACGGAGAAAATAGTCGGTCTTTCAATCTCGCAATTGAGCTCAGAAATCAGATACGCTAATTCATGGAAGGAATCAACTGAATGATTCTCCTTAGAGAAATATTTAGAATAACACAAAATTTCTACTGAAATTCTATTTCACTTTTCCACTCGATATTCTTGGTTCCACCTGGAGTAACCATCTTTTCATAATACCTGCATTGAAACAACGCGTTTCAACGCCTGTTTTGTCAGTCGAAACAAGACAATTGCAGACAAATGCGAATGTAGCCGGGCAGGAACAGGCTTGTTTCTGCCCGAGGGGAGAAACAAGCTTGTTTCTGCCCGCTGAATTGATTTTTTACATCGTTTTATCCCTGGCAGAGTCGCATTTGTTCATTATCAATCTCTAAATGAAAATCATATAACCTTAGTTAATTTGACAGTTGTTGTATTCGGAACTGTAAATTAAATTAAAAAGACGATTAGTTTCAAGAGAAAAAGTATTAATACGACAATTTCAAGTACATCACAACATCTTATTGATGAAGCACAAGCAGCTACTTCCGACTTGTTACCTGCAAAATCAAAAGAAAAATATTTACTTTGTTATGATAAATTTGTAATGTGGAAAGTTTCAATGCAGGTATTATGAAAAATACAGTGTGTGGCACGGGACAAAACACGATTTCAGCCGAGAGTGATGCCGGCCCTCGCTTCGCTCGGGCAAGCAACGCTTACCCTCAGCTGAAATCGTCTTGTTTCATCCCTAGCCACACAATATACTATTTTGTATATTCAATGTTAATGCATCATTTCAGTCAGCATTATCAACCATATTTATTCAAAATAATAGTGAGAGTTGCAAAGGAGACAGAAAGATTGTGATTACATACAAATTGACGAGCGAAACAAATTATAAGGATGTAAGTATGTCGTCAAAATGAAACAGAAGGATCACATGAGTTGTAATAACTAATACTCTGATTTGTATTCGAAAACATTAAAGCAATGACTGAGAATATGCGAAACATGGCACAGACATGTTATCTCGCTGTGAAGTTTTGAATTTAGACTTTGTAATTCGTAGAAGAGTTGGAATCAATTTATCCGATTTATGAATACATGGAATAATATTGAGGATTGTCAATAAAAAACAGTGAAATCACGAGTAGAGAAAAATGCACAAATATAATACGGAGCACGAGGGTTTTGTGGGCTAAAAATGTACTTGGAATTTATCTTATAGAGACAGAATTTTTGCCGGAGGCGGTTCACATATCGAGCTGCGAAGCCTAGGGCTTAGGCCTGCGTAGCAGGCCAAGCGCTAGTTTACTATATACTAAAAGCCTTATGTTCCACTCTGGGTATAGATTCGTCACTTTTTTGTCCACCTCTACAGCCTGTATTTATTGATGAATTTTTCTAAATTTTTTTTTATTTGATACATCTCCATTAGGACTAGTGCCTTCCGGCAGTCTCATATTTTTGGTGCTTATAGTGTCTGCAGGAAAAATTAAAAACGGCGGAAATTTGCGTTGATCAGCGTGCCCCTATCTTTTATTCATCTATTCAACAGGGGTATACAAAATCACACGTCATTTTGACATTTCAATTTCGAAAACATTTCTATAAATTTTATTATTTCTGTTATTTTTACGTCAATTTTAACATTAGTTTATTGTTTAATCTACATGAGCAAATGTCCTGTGATACAATTAAATTGTTAAAAAGATATTTTGAATAATTTATAAGTACAACTTTTATAAATTTTGTCGCTCTACTGTGATTCATGCTTTTTACTGTATCTCGAAAACGTCACTTTGACATGTCAAACTGAAAAATATTTCTATAGATTTCATAAAATCTACTGAATCTACATGAATTTAAATGATAGTTTAGTACATAATAGTCATGAGCAAATGTCATCTGATGCATTTTATTCACTGAAAAGTTTTTTTAAATAATTTATATATTCAACATTTATTAGTTGTTTCGCTCTAATGTAAACGTAGCTTCTGCGACAGTGCCGGATTTAGTCAGCCTGCGTTCTGTAGCAAATTCTATCTAGAGGCCCTACCTTGATTCGGAAAAATACTTTTATGGTCCCTACTCGATTTAGACATTTTTTTTTTACATTCTATCAGGCGTTTATGCGTGGATATCACAAGCTGCGGGGTTTGTAGCATTTAATATCGTTTCAATGTGGCTGGTCCTGCTCTGATCATTGCGACTTGATGTTAATATTCAATTGTTGAAATGACATTTCAACTTTTTGACATTTTAAGATATTGTTGAAAGCGTATACATAAATTTTGAGAATCATTTCGGATAAATATCATTCTTACTTGATGAATATAGTGGATAATTGAAGATGGAACAAGGAAAATGTTATTCAAGGGTATGTATACATAATCATTCAACTAAATTTGTATTCCGTACCGTAGAATTGGATGAATTCTTGGAAAAAATCTTGAAGAATAGTGGAATATGGGCATGTTGTTATTAATACACTGGACAATTCATATCACATTCAAAAATATCTTAGGAAACGTGCATACAATAAATTCAAGAGATTGAAGAAGTGATACATGCAGTAATTGATTTGTAATGATATTGTTGGTAGAAACCTAACTGTTCGTAGACACTGGAAAATAATCATAAGAGATTCAAAACCCTTGCTCAAGTGATGTAAATTCTGATTACTGATACTGATTATCTGTTATTCAAAAATCCATCATTTAATTATACTATTTTCTGGATACGATATTTCAATTCACGATGTTTCTCTGTTGTGGATAGAATAAGTATTGAAGATTGAATTGAATTTGAAACATTTCAAGTACAGTTTGGTAGATACATGTGGTACAAATTCAACAATACACGAGTATCTACTCCGATTTTCAACATTGTTCATTGCTGGTTTGGCTTATACTGAACTCACACTTCTTCCAGTTGGATAAATTTGACTTTGGATCTTGATGAACCCAGCCAATCGAACATTCTGTCCAAATACAACAATAGAACAAGCAATCAAGAGCTGACTATAATATCCTTTCGCTATCAATGAAGCTAGCACTTTGAAAATTCCAACGAATGAACAAATAGGAGATTACATCAATCAAAATTTGTGAAAATCATCAGTCTGTATCATAAAACTGAGTCAAATTGAGTAATAAAATCTGATAACAACAATTGAGTCATCAATCATCATATTTGATTTGTTAAAAATTATAAATCATACATCACTCAATGAACTGTACCTACATTTATTCTGTATAATAATCCACAAGTATTCAAATATATAACATCCAATGTATGACAAGTGACTAATTTCTATTCGAGTATAGGTTTTTTCATCAACTTTGTGTTTTAGGTTATGTAGATGATTTAGTATGAATGTATTTTTTTACTTGGTATATGAAATAATATTCTGCTTTCGATCCTGGAAATTTGATCCATATACATAGACTGCAGATATTCATTCAGAGTTTATTGTTAACTGTCATCTTTTACTGTCATATTGAGAACATTGGGCAAAGCAGCATTCCCAGTAGTTCTAAAATCTGGATCTAAAGTTTCTGTCATCTAATATTCTGGGCTCTAATTTTTATTTTTTTCATGAGCTAATGTTTTTGGAGGGCGTAGTATACAATTTCGAGGTAAATACCAGGTACTAGAGTGTGATTGTTGGAATCAAGATTTAATTGTTGTACAAAACAAACGGAGAAGTATGTACTCGGACAAATATTTTCTCCAAAAGATACTCTTCTTGTAGGAATCTTTAATGATAATATTGTACGTTTTATTCCATTTGAACATTTGAAGAGTGCTCTCTCTACGTGTCAAATAAATGAATTAGTTCTTGATAAGGACATAGACAAATATACTGCAAAGACCATAAAATCAGAAACTAGAAGTTAGGACGCGCATCACTGCCCGTAGTGGCAGATTTTAGGAGCAAATTTTCATAACTCTTAGATACGACCCTTGCAGTAATACACATATACGAACTAGATCTCAGAATCAGATTTAGCTCATCAATTTATATATAGGTCTGTCATTCTGGTTAATGATAATGAGATTAAAGTCGGGCAGAATTAGCGCAAAAACATGCTAAAATCAAAAAAATTGATAATTTGAAATATTTTTCTTGTATTTGTTAGTTCATAACGTGACAAATAACATATTCCATTTGTACGCGGCTACAATGTCGGGTAGGCTGTCAGAAAAACAGTGAAAAACTGCAAAAATAGTTTTTTGCGTTTTACTAAAAAACTACGCATCTGACGAAAAATAGTGTTCCACTAAAAAAAGTACGCAATAGAAAGATGGATCAGTCCAGCTGCTTTTGGGTTGATTGCAGTTTTTTTGCTATTTTTTCGGAAATTCATAACTTGCATTGTATCTGTTATTTGGACTTGAAATTCTGCCAGAATGTGGGTAGAGTAGCTTTCAAAATACGCATCAAATTTTTCAGAGGATAGAACGTGAAATTTTTGAGAAATGTAGGAAAAACCAAAAAAAAAGACTCTGACGAAAAACGGACATAAAAATGGTTAGTCAGCAAAGATCAATTCCACAGATTGCATTTTCTTTGTCAAGAGTTACTCTACAAAGTAACTAGATGGTGTCTCTTTTGAGCAAATGTGAGTATAGAAAAGATCGATTGCAAAGATCGTATTTCATCAATACAAGAAATAGTTTCCGTAGTTTTTTGTGAAAAGCAATGTACTACTTATATTTATTATATAATTGGAAGTCAAATAAGTGTATATGAAGCCTTCTCCAACAAAAAATCATGTGAAAATTAGAACTAGATTTAAGTTTGGTATAATATGTTACGATGAATTACGAAAGAGCAGTATCATTGCCACGCGTCATTCACTTGTTGAATTGGCCGCTCAGGTGAGAGGTAGAGAGAGGGGAACGACATCAAGCAGCAATATTAGAGACCGTTTGGATAGAGGCAAGAGAGAGAAGAAAGTTGGAGAGCAGCAGCAGCAATCAAGGCTGTTTGGTGAGGGAAGAATCAGTGTCGTTCGAAAATTAGTCAGTCTCCTTCATTCTACTGCTCATGTGAAGAATCATAACGTTGCGATAGAAGCATTGCTAAAGAAACCGTATTTCTGCGCTCTGACCGGTGGCAAGTGGTAGGATGCCACTACGCTCGGGGGGCCATTTCCAATTCGCGTGGATTCGGTCCGACTACACACATTCTGACTATTGAGAATGTTGTTTGAATGGTCAATGTACAATAACACAATAACGACTCATGAAGCCTTCTCTATAATTGTTGATACTCCAAAAATCGTTATCGCAGAAGTGCGGTTTTTTGCAATCGATTTTTTTTCATACTTTCACTTGCTCAAAAAGAACGCCATTCGGGTACATTGTAGAGTATTTCTTCAAAAACTGAAAGCTTTTTGTAAAATTAGTGTACGTTATCTAACAACTTCTCAATGGCCGTTTTTCGGAAGAGCCTTCTTTTAGTTTTCTCAACATATCTTCAAAAGTTCACAGTCGATCTTCTGAAAATTTGATGCATGTGTTAGAATCATTCTTTACTCACATTTTGTCAAAATTTGAAGTCTGAATATTGAATACAAAACAAGTTATGAATTTTCGAAAAAATGGCAAAAAATGACAAATGGGATATGTTATCTGCCATGTTATGAACTGACAAATGAATAATAAAAATTACTTTCTTCCAAGATATGCTAATTCTATCCGACTATTTATGGCTTTTCAAATATTATTCGCCTCAATTTGTACATAAACATATATCTTTGTATCCACACACTACAAATATGATAAGATAATGGATCTGAAATACATTTTTTGACCGAACAATTATCTATTGTTGATTGACTGAATGAAGCCAGAATAATCCTAAGTAACAATGACTGACCCTCGACCAGATGTGACTTCAGATTTTGGTCATAATGAAGTCATAAGCTGACGGTCATATTTCGACGTCACATTTTAAGTCAAATTGTGGTCATAAATTGACGTCATTTCTTGACGTCATAAAATGTTGAACAGACGTCATAATTTGACGTTATGTTTCAGCGTTTTGAGAAATCATACTTATGCTTTATATAATGATTCTTTAAATATATTTTTTTTAATCAGTGAACTTTGCGCTTACGTTTTCAACCAATTGAGTCTCATTTTTCAACTCAACGTCACTTTATGACGTAATTTCGACGTCATGTTGTGACGTATGTAACATTCTTATCCCAGCATTAATTTTATGACTTAAATTCGACATTATGAGTATCGGTTATCTAGATATGAAGTTATAAATTATTATATAGAGATCAGTGTTCAATTATGGGAATTATGAACGAGTTAAGTTATGAAATATAAATTAGGTGTGTTCGACTTTTATATTCCAGTGAAGATAAAATCTTATTTATTCCTATGAATTTCTCTTGCAGTCTATCAATAAAAGTGAAGAGCCTGATCCTCTATTCATTTAGGTTACAAGCATTCAAAAGGTAACATATTTGACTTTTTGCTCGGAGGCTTCCCGCATCTTCTACAACAGTTCGGAAATCTTTATTATTATATCAAGCTATCACCAAACCAATCGTCTTTCTTTTGTAGTTCAGTTCAGGGAGGTTCATTTGTTTGTTTACATGATATTGCTCCACTCAAGAATTTTGTTGAAGTTATTGGAAGGTAGGTATCTATATTAAAATTAGAAAAAGGTGACTCATTGTATATCCAACACATCGAATAATTTGCTATCAATTTTAAAGAATTTTAAAATCTAGAAACAAATGTATCATAAAAGATATTTCCGAATTTCATAACTGTTATTGAAAATTTTTCTAGCTACAAAGCTGATGATTGATAGGATCTGAATTATAGTGTTGAATCTTGAATTACTGAAAATCATATGGAATTGTTTTCTAGAATGACTGTATATAATGGTGCATTTTTTCAAATTTCGACTCAATTGCTGCAGTGCCGGCTGTTGACACTATCGTCATGGTCACAACATTTGAATAAATAACCCGAAGGTATACGAAAATTGGTCCAGAATTCACAGATGCTTGACGATCAGTTTTTTCTTTTCATGGTGATTTTTTTTTGGGTTTTGATACATATAATTTTCTTTTACTTGATAGTTCTTTTTAACCTGTAATATATTTGTATTTTGAATAAATCAATTGAAAGTACAATAATGTTTTATTATTCACTAATTATCTAAAAGTTCCTTGAATAAATAGTATTCAAACAGGTGATATGCAACGTAATAATGTCACCATATGACATTATGATGTTCTATATTACTTATTTTATTATTATTTACTTCTTGAGGAACATTTAGGTGATGACTAAGATCATAGAGTGATGTTGAATTCAAGTCATAATATGACGTCAAAATTAGGTCATAATGTGACGTCAAACTAAGGTCATAATTTGACGTCAAACTTAGGTCATAATATGACGTCAAACTAATGTCATAATATTACGTCAAACTTACGTCATGATATGACGTCATATAGCTCCACGCATTGACGTCTTGCTGACGCGATTATGACTAAAAATGTGACGTCGTATCGACGTCATATTTGGTCACAATTGTTACTTGGGATAGTTCATCTCCATTCCAATAGATGTAGACTAGATATACATCAAAATATTGAAATAGAATCATTGTGAATCAGAATTTAAGATCAGGGTACTGATTATAAGACTCAAAGATTCAGTCATTTTGAAGGCCTATGCTTCTGGACTGTTTGTGCGGATGCGTCAGTCGTCCATTGCAAATCGACTGCTGCAGAGGTATACGTAGTCTAGAAGTGAGATTATCGGAAGCTAATTTTATTGAACTTTTCCATGTGAATAAAAGTTTTGTTGATGTATTAGAGCGTAAGTTATTACTCATTTGCATTTTTTTCTATAGGAGATTTTATAGCTTATACAATGATTATTGTGTTAAGGATGACTTATGTTTTGTTAACTTGGTTCTTGAGGAATTGTCCACCCGCGGTAGAGATCCTGAAGCAGAGATTATGAACTTGCGGTAAGAGAAGCAGATGCTGCAGGATTCCATGATCAATTACGTTGTCAAGAAAAGTATTTGTTGTCACTTTCTGATGCATTGAATTAACAAACATTGGATTGACATTCTTCAAGAAATATTTTATTTCAGCTTGGATAAAAAGGCCAAAAATTGCAAAAACATCGTCTTTAGGAGAAGAAAATTATATATATTCACAGATACCAGGATGCCATGGCAGAAAAACTGTTTCAAATTGAAAATGAGACAATAATAGATTCTAAAAGATTGTATCATTCTGTATAATAGGATACAATGTATGAAATAGTACGTTGCAGAAAATGAATCAAGTCCAATGAATAATTGTTAGAAGATATCAATAGCACTTTCGCCTATAGTTCATGTGTTTCAAGAACAGTCCAAGAGCTCCCACGGCATTAAGATTCAAGTCTACTGAACGACTGAGCCGCGAACATGATTCACTCACAATGAATCCAGAGTTCATAACAACTTTGCTGGGATTGAATCCAAGAAATAAAAACAAGGAGTATACTATCATATTACTTGAATGGATACAAATTTCAATCTTTGAACCAATCTGTTCATGATAAATAATTAGGAACTGACAAACAAAGTGCTATTATTGTGCTATTGTGAAATTAGTTCAAATATAAGTCAATCAGAACGCTTGAATCGTAGTCCCATAACAATCTCTGGACAGTTCTTAATCAAAATGACCATTGGAATGATGTTGTTCTCATCAGAATACAGTCTATTTCAGTTGAAACCTGCTCAAGGCTCTTATAGGACTCCGATTAGAGATCTCTGATAGGCAGAAATGCGAACCAATTTTACATCAGCACAGAATCGTACTTGGCTAACATCAACTGTTAGTCATGCATCAAATATTTTTATCAAATGTATGCAGACGGAAGATTTGAATTGGATTTGTTCGAATGGTATATGTATATAACTATTGCTCTCATGACTTGATCCAATTTTTAGAAAGTGTGGTCCAAATTATTCATATTTACTGGGAGTGAATCGTGTCTGTATTTTTGCCAGCATGGTAGATTGAATCGTTGTCCCATAAGAGCTCTTAGACTGTTTTTTACTATCATATCGGACAATTAGTGTATTATTCAGATTGATTATGAGAGAATTGATGTCAATTCAAATTCATGATAATTTTTAGTTCTAATCAAGAAGACATTGGTTGAGATAAAATACTGAAAGTTTTTGTATTTGATAAAGTAAAAGCCCTAGCAGCGTTGTTTTAAAAGAAATGGTGTGCTCACATTCGATATGATATACTCCGTGAACATATCTTACATTCATTTGTGGTATCATGGATTAGAAAATAATGAATTTAGAAGTCAATATTATTAGAGAATATTTTTCCAGATTGTATAACTTTGGGAGAAATATAGAATACTACTTAGGTAAATCAGGTGAAAGAACCCAAAAAATATTTTTCTACAGTCACAATAGAATAATACTTATTCCGCATGCTTAAAAGTTCTTAAGAAAGCCACGTAATAATGTGGAAAAACTGTTTCATTGTTGGCATAGTTTAATCTTACTTGTGAATTTCTCATCATTATTCTCTGAGAGTACTGTTACCATTCGTCAAAATACGGGTACTCTCAGTTCTCACTCTTGGAGAGTACGCCACAGAGTACATTATAATTTAGTAGAAATTCTACCAACTTATTCTACGTAGGTAGGATTCGACCACACGGCTTCCAAATCACTAAGACAGCATACTAACACTGAGTCAAAGCTATATATTATATTTCTCTCACACAACAATGTTCAATTTTGTGTGGACATTTTAAAGTTGTCATCACTATGTGCTTCCAACATTCCTAAGAATCATATGAGAAGTTCTAAAATTTGGATCTCAAGCTTTTAGCATCTCATTATCTAGGCCCCAACATTTATCAATCTCTGGATCTCAATATTCTACTAATGTTCCAATGCGTAGTTGAGGAAGAGATAAATACTCTGGTGATTGCATTTCATCAGCGTATAACAGTTTTAATTTTCTGACATAACAAAAAAGGAAATTCGCATAACAGAAATAGTTTTAGGCTCTTTTTTGAGGTGGTCGTACATTGCAAAGTAATGTGGTATATTTCATAGCTTATTCTAGCTGACAACGGTGCAAAGACTTCTATGGGACCACAATTTAAGCCTTCTGATTGGCGGAGATATAAACACAATTTATTTACATTAAATGCTCTTTTGAATAAATTCAATGAATGGAATAAATGAAATAGAACTATATTTCTATATGTAAACTAAATTTTCATACTGCACAAATCCATTTATCATGATTAATGAACGGCTATAAGTTAATGCAACTGACGGATAGCCAAAGTTGATGTTTTCGCCTATGTAAGATTGATTCGTATATCGGCCAATTAGAACACTTGAATCGTGGTCCCATAATAACTTTGAAGTGCCCTCAATTGGAATGGAAAATAGTTAAAATATAACCAAGTGAATTTTATGATGATCTTTCATGTTATTACCTTTTTTATTAGCTATTTTGGAGGGAAAATGTTATTTTTATTGAGAAGAATTTGAGACACATGTTGAATTGATTTTGATACAAGTAATATCACAATTCCAGAGAAAATTGAATATTGTAGCTATATATAAGGAGTCAAAACATGTAGCATGGGCTTTTGAATGCCAGAGTAGTGATTAAATGGATAAAAAACATGTCTTTGGAACGCAAAAGTATATCAAAGTGCGTAAACTTCAGAATAATTACTGGAGGAACGTGGAACTTGCATGTTTCCTAGAATGCACAATTGGAGCTGAGTGATTCAGACTCAGAGCAGTGATTTAGAAGAAAATCTATCATGAGAAAATAGTCCTGTTTAATAGGCGGTCTATCAATCTCGCAATTGAGATCAGAAATCAGATACGCTAATTCATGAAAAGAATCAACTGAATGATTCTCCTGAAAGGAATATTTGAGATAATGGGTGTAAGTGATGAGAACACAAAATTTCAACTGAAATTCTATTTTACTTTTCCACTCGATATTCTCGGTTTCCCCTTGAGTAACCATCTTTTTGTATATTTGATGTACATGCATCAGATCAGTCAGCATTATTAACCATATCTATTCAAAATAATATTGAGAGTTGTAAAAGAGACAGAAGAATTGTGATTACATACAAATTGACGAGCGAAGCGAATAGTGAGGATGTAAGTATGTCGTCAAAATAAAACAGAAGGATTACACGAGTTGTGATAACTAATACTCTAATTTGTATTCGAAAACAGTGAAGCAATGACTGATAATATGCGAAACATGACACAGACATGTTATCTCGCTGTGAAGTTTTGAATTTAGACTTTGAAATTCGTAGGAGAGTTGGAATCAATTTATCCCCTTGATGAATACATAAAATAATATTGAGAATTGTCAATAAAAAACAGTGAAATCACGAGTAGGGAAAAATGCACAAATATAATATGGAGCAGAGGGATTTTGTGGGCTAAAAATATACTTGGTATTTATCTTATAGAGACAGAATTTTTGCCGGAGGCGGTTCACATATCGAGCTGCGAAGCCTAGGGCTTAGGCCTGCGTAGCAGGCCAAGCGCTAGTCCTATATACTAATTTGCTTAAATTTTCTGAATTAGAACTGTCAGTTGTATGTTCCCAAAAAAATTTTTATCCATCGCTACAGCTTAAACGGTATAATTAATTTTGTTTATTTCTTCTCTATTCAATACATCTTAATGAGGACTAGTGCCTTTTATATATTTGAATACCATGACATGTATAGTAATCACAGGAGAAAGCCAAAACCATCGATTACAATTGTCAAAAATGACAGTTCACCGGCCGTCGAAATATTCTCAAGTTATCTCTGACAAGAAATTAATGAACATCAGGTCGCTTCTGTCAAGTTTGACATACAGGTATTTTAAATATTCCTCAAAATATTACAACATCACTATTTAATATAGATATTATGTATTGTTATATAAATAAAATATTCAAATGGATAATTTGTGATGTATTTGAAGCTTCCATCAAGCTTATTTTAATAGAAATAAATTTTTTGACATTCAATAAAACGTCAGTATTGCCAACCTATTTCATGAGCAGAAACTGCACATGCGTACTCGCATTTGCAGTCAATGACAGTTCACATCAATGTACACATCTCATGAATAGAAAGTAAGTAGTTTAATTGAATAATATTAACAAAATGACAATCTTATGTAATATTTTTTAGGCTATACTCAAACTTCTTTTGGAATAAATTATAATGTAACAATACTATGCATTTTCAACACAAAATAGAAAACAGGCATATCTCGTACAATATAAATCCTTTCAAACAAGCGATCGCATAAGTTCCAAGATGATTTCAACATGTAATTGTTATGAGGAAATCTATTGTAATAATCAAGAAACTTATTCTTGTAATTTAAGTGTAACTTTATGTAATATTTTCTAGGTTATGCTCAAGGATTCATTGGAAGCTGCTATAGCAGAATGCTTGATGATTATGATTCCAATTGTTATCAGGGAAATCAATTCTTTCAATCAAGAAACTTACTTTTATATAAGATGCCAACAATAGCTCTTTTCATAATTGGAATTTTTTTGTGCGCATGCCTGGACATCCGCCATGTTTCTTGGGCACTTAATACTCAAGACGTGTTTCTTCGGGCAATCAAAGTGATCTAAGTCTTCATGATTAAGTGAATCATGTTTCTTTGGTCGTTATTCGTTATCCCCACTTCTTCACTTTGTGATCACAAAGTGACAATCCCCTTACCCTTCTGAATCGGACTTTTCGCATGTTCACGATGATTGCAATAACAAAATTTGTGTAAATTTGGAATATGGCGGATAGAACACAACAAGAAAATCGTTGGTTAAACAATAAATGCACATCCCGCATCTAATATGAAGGGATGAATATACGAATAATCATGCAATAATAAATAATTCTTGAAAAACAAACTATTTAATGAATTATAATAAAATTCAATACTGAAAAATTCTGATATTCTAACCAATTACAAGAGAAAAAATCGCCAAAAATCATAGTTATAGAATATATTTTCAAAAATGAATATATAAATATTCTCAAATCAAAATATGACCCATGATTCGTAGTTAGTTGTTTTCTAGTTTCAAAAAATAATCATGATTCATATACAGCGAATATGATCCTGAGATTCAAAGTATGATTGTCGAAGGAACACGCCTTTAGATAAGCCGTTGATACTATGTTTTCAATGTGAGATTTTAGGAAATTCATATTTATTACAATTTTGATATATATTTACAGTAAAATCATGATACAAGCTTTTTAATGAAAATATATATTGTTATCAGTTCACAAAGGGGCAGAATAGCGCTGTTGTTATGGAATATGTCACAGCGATATGCGTAGTAAGTGATTCTTGGACAATTAATATTATTTAATTAGCTTCCCAAAACCTTGTCTTGAATTTTGTCGAAAACTTATCAAATCAGCGAAGCAAAAGTATTTGAAATTATGTCCAGAATGTGTTAAATGTGATCTATTACTGAATTTTTTGATTATTACCCTCTGCATTCAGAATTGATATTGTATTGAATAATTTGAACCTAATATGAAAATAATTGTCATCCTAGCGTATCAATAAGTTCTGCTTTATTACCACCATGAGGACGAGCATAACATTTCAATCATCGTCGTTATTGTATTAACACACCATCAATTACTCTTTCATATTATTGAACTGGTAATTGTGGTAATGATCGTTGTTGCCCAGCCTTATTTATAAAAAGTATTCTGGCTTTTGCGACAATTTTTTTTAGATATTTCTCAAATCGAATATATGCATTCAGGATCATCAACGGAATAAGGTTATTCATTGGTATGTATTCATAATTATCCAACTAACTCCGTATTTTATATCGTAGAGTCGAATGAATTATCAAGAAAAGTATTTGAGATGAATGGACCATAAGCATGTATTCATGAATACACTAGACAATTTATCTTATATTTAAGAATATATCAGAAACATGCATACAATAAATTTATAATTAGCGCTGCAGGTTGAAGAGAAATTTAGTCAGTCTACTTGGTACCTATCTAATCACAAAATTATAGTTTTGTGGTGATATTATTGAAGAAAATTTAATTATTTGTGGGTACTGGAGAAGTATTATAAGATTTGAAACGTCTGCTTGAGTGATATGAATTTAATTCACTAATACTGATTCATCCATTTTCTAGATACGATTTATATCCTGATTTACAATATTGATTTCCTGTAAAATAAGTACTGAAGAATAAATGCCACTTAAAAATCTCAAGTGACTATAGTTTTGTACATGTGATAAATATTCTGCAATAAAAAAATAAATATTCTCATCAACTTTTTATTTGAGGTTATGTGGAAAATAATTCTCCTGAAAACTGCATTGAGCTGATGAAACACGATAAGCTTGAGTGTGGACGATTCAAATAATGAAATAATACTCGAATAGATTAAACGTATATATTCTGTATACTATAAAAAAGTGACAAATTTGATATTTATTATGGATGTTCCTATTCACTGGGTGAATGAAATGGAAAATGTTAAGAGATAATTACTTGATGATTCTGCTTTCGATCCCAAAAATTCGATCGATGTACATATACTGCAAATATTCATCCAAAGTTTGATATAAAGACAATTATATCATACTGCTATATACCGTTGGAAGATCCTTGGCTATATCAAGTTCATTGAAAAGAGTAGCAAATCCTAGTAGTTCTAAGATTTCGATCTGAAGTTTCTGACATCTGATAGCCTAGGCTCTGATGTTTATTCATAAGCTAATGATTCAATGCGTAGTAGATAAATCTGATGTATGCACTAGAGACTTGAATGGCATTGTTGAATTCAAGAGTTCATTGTTGTGCACAGGTTATACACAACAAACGTAGCCTATATGAATTACAGAAGATATGTACCAGAAGATACTCTACTTGGAGGAGTTCCTAATGATAATTTTGTACATAATATTCCATTAAAATATTAGTGAGGTGCTCTTTCTATGTTTTAAATGTATGAATCAGACATTAACACATATATTGCAAGGACCAACCAATCCAATCGTACATTTTGTTGAGGTACAACAATGAAACATGCAACAAGTATCAAGTTCAATGAATAATTGTTAAAGTGATCAAAAGTATCTTTGTCTATGGTTCATTTATGTCATGAATGGTCCAAGGGCTCTTACGGCATCACGATTCAAGTCTTTCAATAGACTGAAATGCGAATATGATCCACTCACAATGAATATAGGTTTCACAACAAGTTTGCTACAAATAAAGTCAAGAAATAAGAGCAACAAATATAGTCACATATTAACCGAATGGAAGCAAATTTGAATCATCAAAATAATCTGTTCATGATAATTGATGAGCAACTGATAAATGATGCAACTGACACATAGCCAAGTGTTATTGTGCTTATGTTAAACTCGTTCGCATCATGGTCAATCGGAAGGCTAGAATCATAGTCCCATAAGAATCTTTGGACTGTTCTTAACCGAAATGTATTATAGAATTATTGTTGTTTCATTGAAATTATGATCTATTTCAGTTAAATATGTGCTACTTCGATTCAAGTCTTCTGAACCAGTTTTACAATAGCACAAAATCGTACTTTGCTATCAGACAGTTCCATCTACTGTTAGTCGTGCATCAGACATCAATAACATCATAACTGAATTCATGCAGTCAGAAGATTCGAATTAGATCTGTTAAGATAGTTGATGTATATATTTGTTGCTCTTATAACTTTATATAACAGTGTTTCAAATCATGTATATTTATTGAGAGTAAATCGACTCGACATCCCGGTCAACCTGGAGGCTAAGATATTGGTCCCATAAAAGCTCTTGGACCGATTTTAACTGGCATGTCGAATAAAAAGTGTATTATTCAAAATAATTAGGAGAGAATATATGCTATTTCTAAATTGTGAAAACTCTCAGTTTGAATCAAGATAAGATTGGTTAAAAACAACAATGGAGATATCAATCAACATTATTCATTTGTTGAGAAATGTAAACTATGAAAATTCACTCAAATAAACTGTAAGCATATGATGAATTCTGTCCAATTACTTAACTAAATTTGTATTTTGTACCGTAGAATTGAATAAATCCTTAAGAACAGTTTTAAAGGAAAATTGAGCATGACTAAGTATTTATGAATGCACTAGACAATTTATACCACATTTACAAATATTGTAGAAAACATGCTCATAATAAATTCATTATTAGCGCTGTAGGTTGTGGAGAGTTTCAGTCAGTTTACTTGGTATCTAATTACTGCGTATGTCAGTGAAATTATAGTTCTGTAATGATATTGTTGCAGAAAATTTAATTGTTTGTAGACAATGAAAAAGAATTGATAAGATTCGGAACGTTGGCTCAAGAGATATGAATTTAATATACTGATTCTGCTGATTCGTCCATCATCCGACGATCCATCATCCGACGATCTATCATTTGATTATACTATTTATGGGTACGCTTCTACGCACATTTCCAATTTCAATTCACAACAATGTACACATCTCATAGAAGAGAAAGTAGGTAGTTTAATCAAATAATAATAATGAAATGACAAATTTCTGTGATCTTCTCCAGGTTATGCTTATAAATTACTAGGATAAGAGTAATATGCGACAATATTATTGCATTTTGAATACAAAATAGGGACCATGCATATTTCACACTATAAAACTCTTATCAAACAAGAGATCGTAGAGTCATGTAGTTATTGAATGAACTGCAAAATGAAATTACCATATAATTGGTATAAGAGAATCCATTCATGTAATTAGGAAATTTATTTTTGTTATCAAGAGATATAATATTATTGTTATCAAGATGAAGAAACCAATTGTTGGGAACAAAGTATAGCATGAAATTTGAGTCCATCATCGTCAATTTACAGTAATTTCAATCTCTTATTTCTAGCAACTTGAAGTGGAAGATATCAGCGATCACATAAAATTTCTTGAACGCAATCAGGTACTCTTCAACTGAATTCTGCCAAAGATGTGCCTGATTGATCTTCATTAAATTTATTTTGTTCTCAAAAATTCATTTGGCTACTCAATAATTTTTAATCATCTGGGAAGATGGATCTGTTGCAGAAACGTGTTTTTTCAAGGGGCTCTGAAAGAGTGGAGCTTGTGTTCTTCGGTTTATGTCTATCATCTTGCAAATTTTCAGTGATTGGAGCAAACGTATATTTGAAATTTGATTATGAATACAATAGGTAACATACTCGAATATTATTGAATGTAACATATTAAATACTTGCTTTGCATAACTTTCCTGGATATTTGAAACTTGAAATTACAGATCTAAGTTTTCAATCATCAATTTTTTTCGCTATTGGTATGCAACTCCATTCAAAATTAAAATTAAAATCAACCACTGAGACGCATTTACAAGAAAGTAATGGACAGTTGTCGCTTTCGATGAATCTTCACTTTTTAGACCCTACTGAGCCCAAAAACATAATTCAAAAGAAAGTCAGTCGTTGTTTGTCTATGTCTCAAAACACGAGTACTTGGCCTAGAAATCTTTGACTGAAATTTCATAATCAAGTTTTTTATCCGAAAAATAAGTTCATATCTATAAATAAAGTACTTTCAACTTCATTGATGGAATGTTTGAGTTTTTTGCCTTTATTTTATCAACGGTGGTGTTTATCAAAAGATATAAAGTAACTTAGATTGATCCCCAAATGAATTGGCACGACATTCACCTGGAACATTTCCCAAAATTATTAGCGGTTTAATTTTATTTATCATAAAGTTCGATGAATTTTTTTAAAGTAGGGAAATAATTATTATCAATGCAAAATGAGAATTTTTTATACTTATATTTGGACGTGGCATGCCAAGATTTGTCAATGGTAGCGTTGACGATGCGTTAGACGAAAAACGTTGCAAATAAGAAAGAACAACATGAATATATAAGTAAAAATTTATGTCCGCTAACTCTTAAATTGTTGCAAACTTAATACATGGAGTAAAGTATTTTCACAGTGGTATTGGCAATTTGTATAACTTTTGCAGTTTTCCAAGCAGAAATAGAGCATGTAAATTCACGCATCACGGTCTTATATACAAGTCTTGGCATTAGCATTTTACTACCATTGGTGAGAGGTTGACTTTTATTGGAGTATTCAGCTATTATTACTTCCTCAAGATGTAATATATTGTATTTGATGATCATATATCTACTTATAATAATAGTCTTAGGCCCGGTTGAAAAGATGGTTCTACTAGAGGAACAATTCCGCCATCTCGTCGCTAATCCTTGAAGGGAATGGAATCAATGATTTTCTCAAGGAATTTCACCTAGCTATCATTGGAAACTGTCAATCAATTCAATCACGGGCAGAGAGAAGTGTAGAAATACAATATGAATCAGAGGAATTATGTGAGCTCAATTCACATTCGAGATTGATTTTGTAAAAGAAGAATTCTTGTCAGAGAGGCGGTACATATATGGAGCTGCGACGCCTAGTGTTTCTGTAGTTTGTGAAGGAGTTGAAATCAATAATTTCTCTCCAGATAAATACATAAAAAAACTTTGGGATTTGTCTATAAAAAACAGTGAAATCACGAATAAGAGAGAATGCAGAAATATAATATGGAGCAGAAGGATTCTGTAGGCTGAAATTATAATCGGAACTAATCTTATCAAGAAATTATTTTTGCCGGAGGCGGTTCACATATGGAGCTGCGAAGCATAGCGCTTAGACCTGCGAAGCAGGTCGAAACGCTAGTCTTATATACTAAAAGGCATAAGATACACTTTCAGTTAGCCACGGCTACAGCCTAAACGAGAACTCTGATTAACATGATTTTTTTTTTATAAATTTGATATTCTTGACGAGCAGTGCCTTTTGGGGGTCTCAATTTTTTCAGTCTTATAGGTTTCGTGTAAAAAATCAAAAACCGTCAAAAATTCCTCCTGGACATAGTAGGCATGTACAAATAATTGTTGAACATCGATGACATCTATCAGCTTTGACGTTTAAGTTTCAATATTATTTCATTGAATATTGCAAAATGAGAAAGATTTCCACAAATTTATGTGATAATACATCTATTACAAACATGAGCAAACCACTTCTAATACATTTTGAGCTAATATTATGCTTAAATATTAAAATTCTTATTTTTTTGACATTTTGATAAATTCAGTAGTGCCAACTTATTGCCCAAGCGGAGAATGTACATGCGTACTCGCTTTCATGTAAAAATAGTAGCCATGTACGAATAATTGTTGAACATCGATGATATCTGTCAGCTTTGACGTTTAGGTTTCAATAATATTTCATTGAATATTGCAGGATGAGAACAATTTTCACAAATTTATGTATTAATAAATTTCTAACAAACATGAGCAAATCACTTGTGATACATTTTGAGCAAATATTATGCTTAAATATTAAAATTACTATTTTTTTGACATTTCAATAAATTCAGTATTGCCAACTTATCTCCCAAGCGAGGAATGTACATGCGTACTCGCTTTTACGCAAAATTCCAATTCCAGTTTTCAACAATGTACACATATAATACATAGAAAGTAAGTAGTTTAATTGAATAATATTAGCAAAATGACAATTTTATGTAATATTTTTTAGGCTATGCTCAAATATTCTTTGAAATAAAGTAATATGTCACGATATTCATGCATTCCTAACGCAGAATATGCCTGATCGCGAAATGGATTAGTTGTTGGCTAAGTTATAGAATGATTTCAACATATAATTGTTATGAAGAAATCGATTCTTATAATCAAGGGCTATTTTGATTCATGATGTTTCTCTGTTGTGGATGAAATAAGTACTGAAGATTTAATGAAGTTTGAAACATGTCAAGTATAGTTTAGCTGGTATATGTGGTAAATATTCAACAATACACGAGTATTTATTTAGATTTTCAATAATGTTCAGTAGTAGTTTTGTTTATGCTATTCTCACATCTCTTTCAGTTGAATAAATTTGAGTTGAAGACTTGATAAACCCAGCCAATCGAACATTTTGCTTGAGTCAACAATGAAACAAGCAATAAGCAACTGATTATAGTATTACGATAATGGAGCCATCAATCAATATTTTGTAATTGTTGAAAGATATAAATCATACATCACTCAATGAACATCTATTAGAGTATGAATATTTCCGATAACCTATTTGAGGTTATGTAAAGAGTAATTTTACTAGAAGCGGCATTGAGCTGATGAAACACACTAAGCTTGGGTGAGAACGATGATGAAAATATCGATTGTCATCATTTATTTTTTGAAAAATGTAAATTATAACATATAACTGAAATAAACTGTACGTAAATGTTCTGTATAATACATATTATTTTATTACAATATCAAAAGTCACTAATTTCTTATTTAGTGTGGATGTTCCTATTCAATTGGTATACAAAATTGGATATGAATTATTTTCTTGATGATTCTGACATATTAAGTGCATTGGGGAGAGTAGCAAATCTCAGTGGCTCTAAAACTTTGATCTGTAGTTTTTGACATCTAATAGTCTAGGCTCTAATGTTGATTCATTCCATGAGCTGATGTTTTAATACGTAGTATAGGCAATTCTGATGTATGCACTAGAGACTAGAGTGTGATTGTTGGAATCATGAGTTCATTATTGTACACAGGTTATACACAACAAACATAGCCTATATGGACTACAGAAGATAAGTACCTGAATAATGCTTTTTACAAATGATACTCTTCTTGAAGAAGTCTTCAATAATAGCGTTGTACGAATTACTCAATTTAAACATTTTTGCTCTCTTTACGTTTCAAATGAGTAAATCAGACATAGACATATATATTGCAAGGACCATGAGATCTTGAACTGAAAGTTGAAACGTGCATCACTGCTATTAGTGGTACATTTTAGAACTAAATTTCAATAACCCATAGATTAGATCCTTGTAAAAATAGACATATACGAACAAGATTTTAGAACAAATTCATTCATCTACTTTGTTATTGTTAAATATTAACGAGATTCATGGCTTTTTGGATACTCTTTGCCTCAAATTGTTCAATTTTATTAAACGTCAACAAAATATATCTTTGTATTTAAAAACTACAAATACGATAAAATGGTAGATGACGTGAACGAAGATAAAACGAAATAAGAATTATTGGTTTGAACTTCCAATTTGATAATAATCGGTAATATCGATGAGAAAAATCATATATGGGATTGGAAAAAATTAATTTCTCAAGAAATGTAGGAGACACATGATATGGATAGATTCAGTGCTTTATTCTCAGATTATACGTATTCAAGCAAGGGTTTTCGCGGAAAATGTTGATAGATGATACGGGTTGCTGCAAGTGAAATTTTTCTGTTGTAATCAGCTGATTTTGATGAATGTCATTGAAACAATCAACACAGACATCTATTCCAACAGTTGGTAACATTGTTAGGTGTGACGTAGACTCTTGGGTGCGCGTGCACAGGCGCGTGCGTAAGAAAGAGTGGATAGAGATATTTTGTGAGAATCAGATATTATTTTTCTTTTAGTGTTTGTTCATAATATCAGTTATTGAAATATATTGTAATAGTTGAGAGAAATCATATATGGGATTGAAAAAAGTTAATTTCTCAAGAAGTGTAGGAGACACATGATATGGATAGATTCAATATTTTATTCTCAGAATGAACGTAGTTATTCAAGAAAGGATCTTCGCGGAAAATATTGATAGATGATATAGGTTGCTGCAAGTAAAAATTTACTGTTGTAATCAGCTGATTTTAATGAACGTCATTGGAACAATCAACACAGACATCTGTTCCAACAGTTGGCAACATTGTTAGGTGTGACGTTGACGCTCGGGTGCGCGTGCGCAGGCGCGTGCGTAAGAAAGAGTGGATAGAGATATTTTGTAAAAGTCAGATATTATTTTTCTTTTAGTGTTTGTTCATAATATCTGTTATTGAAATATATTGTAATTGTGAAGAACAGGAGTTTTTGGTTGGATATCAAGGAATCGGATGACGAGTAGTCAGATGATACAACAGCTGTCAACATTTTCATTGCTACATTCATCAATTTCATTATTTTGATCAATTCCTTAATATTGTATTCTATTAAATAGGCACTTTGAACAACTAATATTGATTTAATGAATAATTTTACTGTTCTCGTCAACAAGACTGCAACAGCAATTTCTTTGTTATAATCAACAAGCCATTATTTCCATCAACATTGGTATTGTTATAATTGGTAGTTTGGACGTTTTAGTTACCTTATACTGTTGTTTTAATGCTACGATCAAATTGTTTACTCAAATCCACAATTTTATTCTTGGAATAAATGATTTGATTGTTGTATCCAATAATATTTTTATTATAATCACATGACTCTTTCAAACTAGTATTGTTATTGTAGTGGTTATCATGATCTTATAATCAACAATAATTCCTGAGTAGAAATCATCGATTGTAGATTATCACGGGCAACAATCATTTGTTGTGATCAACTCAATTTTGACTTAAATCGTGAAGTTATTGTTAATTCATGAGATAAATGATAAAAACTCACTGAAAATTATTGTTGTTATTTACTCAATTCCAATTGTGATCTATGGTTGATTGTTGCAATCGATGGACTGACTATTTAATGGATATCGTACTATTGGTATAATCAACAAAAAATGCTATGTACTAGTCCTTATTAACAATTTATAATTAGGATCACCTTCTCTTCCATTGCTTTCGACAAAATATTGTTTTAATCAGCCCATCTTTTGTTGTGATCAACCAGCAATGATTTATTGATAAGGATGAGCAAAATATTGTTGCAATCGATCGCAAACTGATAGCTGTGATCATTCAATGATCACTGAAGTGAAATGAATTGTTGGCATCAATATCAATTTCAAAATAGGAAGCGTAGATGATTTTATTCAGCAATCCAGGGTTGTTTTCTGATTTATTTCCGTTGTGGTCTAAAAAAAACCGATTGGTTCTATATTCGAGCAATTTATTATCGATCTTCGAATGCTGTCTTAGATGTGAAATATGAGTCAGCATGACAACTGAGACGTTAATTATATTTACCAGTTTTTCTGAATGAATAAATTGAAGCTACTAAATTGGGCCCTAACTTTGATTTGATATTAAACAACTTCGCTTTGAATTCAAAATATCATTGGAGATAATTTTGAAGCCAATTTGCTTGATGATTTTCTTAAGGATTTATACCTAAATATGATAAGAAACTGTCAATCAATATAATCACGGGCAGAGAAAAGTGTAGTAATATAATATGAAGCAGGGGAATTACGTGAGCTCAATTCACATCCTGGATTGATCTTGTCAAGGAAGAATTCTTGTCAGAGAGGCGGTACATATTTGGAGCTGCAACGCCTAGATTCTCTGTAATTCGTGAAGAAGTTGGAATCGATAATTTTTCTCCAGAGTGAAATCACGAATAGGGAAAAATGCAGAAATATAATATGGAGCAGGAGAATTCTGTACGCTGAAATTATGATTGGGACTAATCTTATTAAGAAATAATTTTTGCCGGAGGCGGTTCACATATGGAGCTGCGAAGCCTAGCGCTTAGACCTGCGAAGCAGGTCGAAACGCTAGTCTTATATACTAAAAGGCCAAGTGTTTGGATTACAGAAAAACTTTGCCCTAAGCCACAGCTTAAACCAAAATTCGGATTATTATGATTTTTTTTTTACAAATTTGGTATTCTTGAGGAGGAGTGCCTTTTGAGGGTCTAAATTTTTTCCGTCTTATAGATTTTGTGCAAAAAATCAAAAACCGACGAAAATTGGACAAAAAAAATCAGATCCAGTTGCCAGGAATTTTTAATTGTTGAACATCAATGTCATCTGACAGTTTTGACGTTTGAATCTCAATACTATCACATTGAATATTGTAGAATTTCTATATTATTCACGGGTATTATGTATTATCATATTAATTACAAACATGAGCGAATAATTCTTGATACATTTTATTCTTCTACTATGTTTAAATAATGAGATTACAATTTCATGACGTTTAAATAAATTCAGTATTGCCAACTTATTTCCTAAGGAGAGAATGTACATGCGTACTCGCTTTTACGCAAAATTCCAATTCCAGTTTACAACAATGTACACATCTCACAAATAAAAGGTGAGTAGTTTAAATGGATAATATTAGCAAAATGACAATCTTATGTGATATATTTTAGGCTATGCTCGAAAATTTTTTGGAATAAAGTAATGTGTCACAATATTTATGCATTTTCAACACAAAACAAAGAACAGGCATTATTAGAAGAGACCTATTTCTTATCCAGTTTGGATGTTCCTATTCACATGAAATATAAATTTGGACATGAAATATTTTCTTGATGATTCTACTTTCAATTCTGACATATTAAAGCTGTATTCTTTCGTTCACGGAGAACTGATCTAACTGATCTGGTTCACTATGTTCATGTTTATTCGTTTACGGATCATTCATCCCCACTCCAAATTTCAACTACTGCAGATAATACGGAAATTATTTGAATGTTGTATGTTTATCCAATAGTGATCATATTGAGTACTCGATGAAATTATGTACGCATAACATCAATTTATTCAACTAGAACTCATTATTAATTTTTTATACTGAATAATCTGGAGCTTGTAGATATTATGTATGGTTATATGAATAAAACATTAAATTGAATAATTTGTAATGTAATTTAAGCTTTTATAAAGCTTATTTCAATTAAAATTATTTTTTTGACATTTACAATGAAATGTCAGTATTGCCAACTTATTTCCCACACAAAGACTGTACATGCGTACTCGCTTTCACGCAAAATTTCAATTCCAGTTTACAACAATGTACACATCTTATAAATATAAAGTGAGTAGCTTAATTGAATAATATTAACAAAATGACAATTTTATGTTATATTTTTTAGCCTATGCTCAAAAATTTTCTGGAATAAAGTATAATGTCACAATGCCCATGCATTTCAGCACAAAATAGAAAGCAGGCATATTTTGTGCGATATAAATCCTTTTAAACAAGCGATCGCATAAGTTTCAAGATGATTTCAACATGTAATTGTTATAAGGAAATCGATTCTCATAATCAAGAGATTAATTTCTGTAATTTAAGTGTAACTTCATGTAATATTTTCAAGGTTATGCTCAAGGACTTAATGAAAGCTGGTATAGCAGAATGCTTGATAAATACGATTCCAAAGTGATATTGTTAAAGAAAATTCAATTATTTGTAGTCACTGAAGAAGAATTAATAAAATTTGAAATGTTTGCTCAAGTGATATGAATTTAATTCACTGATACTAATTCATCCATCCTTCGACGATCCATCATTTGATTATACTATTTTCAAGATACGATTCATACTCTAATCTATAATATTGTTCCCCTGTAAAATAAGTACTGAAGAATAAATGCCACTTGGAATATGTCAAGTAACTATAGTTTGGTACATGTGGTGAATATTCTGCAATGAAAAAATAAATATTTCGATTAACTTTGTATTTGAGATTATGCAGAAGATAATCCTCCTAAAACCTGAATTGCGCTGATGAAACACGATAAGTTTGGGTGTAAACGATTTAAATAATAAAATAATACTCAGATAAACTGTAGGTATATACCTATTCTGTATATCCACTACAATCATTCAACAATATTGAAAATTTCTCAAAAAGTGTAGGAGACACATGATATAAATAGATTAAAAGTAGTTATTCTAGAAAGAGTTTTCGCGGAAAATGTTGGTAGATTACACGAGTTACTGTAAGTAAGAATTCACTGTTGTAATCAGCTGATTTCAAACAATCAACACAGACATCTGTTCCAACAGTTGGTAACATTGATAGGTGTGACGTAGACGCTTGGGTGCGCATGCGTAATTTAGAGTGGATAGAGATGTTTTGCAAGAGTCAGATATTATTGTTCTTTTATTGTTTGTTTATAATATCTGTTATTGAAATATATTGTAATTGTGAAGAACAAGAATGTTTTGTTGAATATAAAGGAATCGGATGACGAGTAGTCAGATGATAGAACAGCTGTCAGCATTTTCATTGCTTCATTCATCGATTTCATTATTTTGATCAATCCCTAAAAACCGAAATTTCTTTCAAACTAGTACTGTTATTGTAGTGAGTATTATGATCATATTATCAACAATAATTCCTGAGTAGAAATCATCGATTGTAGATTATTACGGGCAACAATCATTTGTTGTAATCAATTCAATTTTGATTTTAATTGTAAAGTTATTGCTGATTCATTAGATAAACGATGAAGACTTGGTAAAAATTATTGTTGTCATTTACGCGCCCTCATTCTTTGTTCAGACCTGGAAGAAAAGCTTCTTATTGAACTCGATCATATATCGATCGTATATCCTGATTTTGTTACAAGGGTCGAAATTGATAGGAAAATGAACTTATTGAATGGCTTATAAGTCAGGTGTAGAAGACAATGGAGAAGAAATGTGTATTATTGTAATAACTCTCAATTTTTTTTCCGTTATTGGTATGCAACTTCATTCAAAATTGAGATCAAAATCAACCACTGAGATGCATTCAAAAAAAGTATGAGGACAGTTAACGCTTTCAATGAATCTTTACGTTTTAGACCCTACTGAACTCAAAAAAACATAATTCAAAAGAAAGTCAGTCGTTGTGTTTGTTTATTTCTAAAAGCACGATAACTTGAGAACGGCTAGAAATTTTCGACTAAAATTTCACATTCAAATTTTTTATCAAAAAAATAGGTTCATATTCATGAATAAGATATATTCAATCGGTGGTACCAAAACTTCTTTGATGGAACTTTAGAGTTCTTTGCGTTTATTTCATAAACGGTAGTACTTATCCAAGGATATAATAGTATATTGTGCAACAAGTGCGATAAGTTTTTGATTGCCCACGAGAGTGAAGTGGGCAATTGACAATACTGCACAAGTTGGGGATACTATTTTTTATTACGAATGCAGGATTGGTACTATTTTGCACTTATTTTTTCGAGCGACAAATGGTTTGCGTGCGACAAGTTTACTTGGCGCACTCAAAAGTCAAAGAGCTATTTACGTGCGCAAAGTAGTACGCATTCTGCATAAGTGATAGAAAATAGCTTAGATTGATTCCTTCATGAATTGGCACAACATTCACCTGGAACATTTCCCCAAATAATTTGCGTTTTTATTTCATTTATCATAAAATTCGATAAATTCTTTTAAAGTAGGGAGATAATTATTATCGATGTGAAATAAGGGTTATTTATACTCTTATTTGGACGTCGCAAGCCAAGGTTTGATGATGGTAGCGTTGACGATGAGTTCGACAGAACATGTTGCAAATTAGAAGGAACAACATGAATGTACAAGAAATAAATGATGTTCGCCAGCTCATTCATTGTTGCAAATTTATTACATGAAGTGAGGTATTTCTACAGGGGTATTAGCAATTTAAAAAACTTTTTCAGTTTTCGATGCAAGAATAGAGCATGTTAATTCACGCACCATGGTCTTATATATAGGACTTGACACTAGCATCTCACTACCATTGGCAAGGGATTGACTCTTATTGAAGTATTTAGTTATTATTAGTTCCTCAAGATGTGAGAAGCTGTGATATATTGTAGTTAGTGATTATAAATCTACTTATGATAATAGTTTAAGGGAGATTGAGGGAAACATTCATTTGTCATAAGTTCAAATATCCATTTTCGTGAATACAAAGGAATTAAATGTAATTATTATGAAATATTAGGAGTTCTATTGCTATTTGATGGCAATATTTTGAATATTATTTTTATTGAGTGCTATATATCGATAAATTTTAGGATGTAAAATTAAATATTCAATCCAGACTTGAATTATTCGAATCGCTGTTTTTTGTCTTTCTGATGCACACTTTCTGTTTTCCTCGCACACTTATTTTGTCGATCGTAACGCCGTCTGTAGTAGTTTGAATAACTGATAAGCTGCTTTAATAATGGATACCCTTACTGGTGAGTATCAAGACCCATGTATAATATTGGAAATTGTGCGTCAAGAGTGGTTCTTTTGAAAAGATAGTTCTACTAGAGAAACAATCTCGCCATCTCGTCGCTAATCCTTAAAGGGAGGCGGTACATATTTGGAGCTGCGACCCCTAGAGTCCCTGTAATTCGTGAAGAAGTTGAAATCAATAATTTTTCTCTAGATAAATACATGAAATAACATTGGGAATTGTCTATAAAAAAGAGTGAAATCACGAATAGGAAAAAATGCAGAAATATAATATGGAGCAGGAGAATTCTGTACGCTGAAATTATGATTGGGACTAATCTTATTAAGAAATTATTTTTGCCGGAGGCGGTTCACATATGGAGCTGCGAAGCCTAGCGCTTAGACCTGCGAAGCAGGTCAAAACGCTAGTCTTATATACTAAAAGGCATAAGATACACTTTCAGTTAGCCACGGCTACAGCCTAAACGAGAACTCTGATTAACATGATTTTTTTTTTATAAATTTGATATTCTTGACGAGCAGTGCCTTTTGGGGGTCTCAATTTTTTCAGTCTCATAGGTTTCGTGTAAAAAATCAAAAACCGTCAAAAATTCATCCTGGACATAGTAGGCATGTACAAATAATTGTTGAACATCGATGACGTCTGTCAGCTTTGACGTTTAGGTTCCAATATTATTTCATTGAATATTGCAAAATAAGAAGGATTTTCACAAATTTATGTATTAATACATCTATTACAAACATGAGCAAATCTTTTGTGATTCATTTTGAGCTAATATTATGCTTAAATATTAAAATTGTTATTTTTTTGACATTTCGATAAATTCAGTATTGCCAACTTATTTCCCAAACGAAGAATGTACATGCGCACTCGCTTCCACGTAAAAATAGTAGCCATGTACAAATAATTGTTGAACATCGATGATATCTGTCAGCTTTGACGTTTAGGTTTCAATATTATTTAATTGAATATTGCAGGATGAGAAAAATTTTCACAAATTTATGTATTAATACATTTATAACAAACATGAGCAAATCACTTGTGATACATTTTAAGCTAATATTATGCTTGAATATTAAAATTACTATTTTTTTGACATTTCAATAAATTCAGTATTGCCAACTTATTTCCCAGAATGTACATGCGTACTCGCTTTTACGCAAAATTCCAATTCAAGTTTCAACAATGTACACATCTAATGAATAGAAAGTAAGTAGTTTCATTGAATAATATTAACAAAATGACAATTTTATGTAATATTTTTTAGGCTATGCTCAAACATTTTTTGAAATGAAGTTATATGTCACGATATTCATGCATTTTTAACGCAGAATATGCCTGATCGCAAAATGGATTAGTTGTTGGCTAAGTTATAGAATGATTTCAACATATAATTGTTATGAAGAAATCGATTCTTATAATCAAGGGATATTTTGATTCATGATGTCTCTCTGTTGTGGATTAAATAAGTACTGAAGATTGAATGAAGTTTGAAACATGTCAAGTATAGTTTAGCTGGTACATGTGGTAAATATTCAACAATGCTCGAGTATTTATTTAGATATTCAATATTGTTTAGTAATAGTTTAGTTCATGCTATTCTCACATCTCTTTCAGTTGAATAAATTTGAGTTGAAGACTTGATAAACCCAGCCAATCGAACATTTTGCTTGAGTCAACAATGAAACAAGCAATAATCAACTGATTATAATATTACGATAATGAAGCCATCAATCAATATTTTGTACTTGTTGAAAGATATAAATCATACATCACTCAATTAACTTAAATAACTTCGTATTTGAGGTTATGTAGAGAGTAATTCTACTGGAAGCGGCATTGAGCTGATGGAACACACTAAGCATGGGTGAGAACGATGATGAAAATATCGATTGTCATCATTTATTTTGAAAAATGTAAATTATAACATATTACTGAAATAAATTGTACGTAAATATTTTGTATAATACATATCATTTTATTACAATATCAAAAGTCACTAATTTCTTATTTAGTGTGGATGTTCCTATTCAATTGGTATACAAAATTGGATATGAAATATTATTACAATATCAAAAGTCACTAATCTCTTATTTAGTGTGGATGTTCCTATTCAATTGGTATACAAAATTGGATATGAAATATTTTCTTGATGGTAAGTGCATTAGGGAGAGTAACAAATCTCAGTGGCTCTAAAACTTTGGTCTGTAGTTTTTGACATCTAATAGTCTAGGCTCTAATGTTGATTCATTTCGTGAGTTAATGTTTTAATACGTAGTATAGGCAATTCTGATGTATGCACTAGAGACTAGAGTGTGATTGTTGGACTCATGAGTTCATTATTGTACACAGGTTGTGCACAACAAACATAGCCCATATGGACTACAGAAGATAAGTACCTGAATAATGCTTTTTTCAAATGATTCTCTTCTTGAAGAAGTCTTTAATAATAGCGTTGTACGAATTATTCAATTCAAACATTTTTGCTCTCTTTACGTTTCAAATGAGTAAATCAGACATAGACATATATATTGCAAGTACCATGAGATCTTAAACTGAAAGTTGAAACGTGCATCACTGCTATTAGTGGTACATTTTAGGACTAAATTTCAATAACCCATAGATAAGACCCTTGTAAAAATAGACATATGCGAACAAGATTTTAGAACCAAATTAATTCATCTACTTACATACAGACCTGTCAAATTGTTAAATATTAATGAGATTCATGGCTTTTTGGATATTCTTTGCCTCAAATTGTACAATTTTATTAAACGTCAACAAAATATATCTTTGTATTTAAAAACTACAAATACGATAAAATGGTAGATGACGTGAACGAAGATAAAACGAAATGAGAATTATTGGTTAGAACCTCCAATTTAATAATAATCGGTAATATCGATGAGAAAAATCATATATGGGATTGGAAAAAATTAATTTCTCAAGAAATGTAGGAGACACATGATATGGATAGATTCAGTGCTTTATTCTCAGATTATACGTATTCAAGAAAGGGTTTTCGCGGAAAATGTTGATAGATGATACGGGTTGCTGCAAGTGAAATTTTACTGTTGTAATCAGCTGATTTTAATGAATGTCATTGAAACAATCAACACAGACATCTATTCCAACAGTTGGTAACATTGTTAGGTGTGACGTTGACGCTCGCGTGCGCGTGCGCAGGTGCGTGCGTAAGAGATATTTTGTAAGAGTCAGATATTATTTTTCTTTTAGTGTTTTTCATAATATCTGTTATTGAAATATATTGTAATTGTGAAGAACATGAGTTTTTTGTTGGATATTAAGGAATCGGATGACGAGTAGTCAGATGATACAACAGCTGTCAACATTTTCATTGCTACATTCATCAATTTCATTATTTTGATCAATTCCTTGATATTGTATTCTATTGAATAGGCACTTTGAACAACTAATATTGATTTAATGAATAATGTTGAATTGATTTCAATACAAGTTAAATCACAATTCCAGAGAAAATTGAATATTGTAACTCTATACAAGGAGTCAGAACATGTAGCATGGGCTTGTGAGTAGTGCCTGAATGAATAAGAAACATGTTTTTGGAAAGCAAAAGTATAGCAGAGTGCATGAGCTCCAAAATTATTACTATAGGAACGTGGAACATGCATGTTTCTCCGAATGTACCATTGGAGCTAAGTGATTAGGACTCAAAGCAGTGATTTAGAAGGAAATCTATGAGGATCAATGTTACTACGGAGAAAATAGTCGGTCTTTCAATCTCGCAATTGAGCTCAGAAATCAGATACACTAATTCATGGAAGGAATCTACTGAATGATTCTCCTGAGAGAAATATTTAGGATAATGGGTGTAAGTGATGAAAACAGAAAATTTCAACTGAAATTCTATTTCACTTTTTCACTCGATATTCTCGGTTCCACCTGGAGTAACCATCTTTTTGTATATTCGATGTACATGCATCATTTCAGTCAGCATTATCAACCATATCTATTCAAAATAATAGTGAGAGTTGTAAAGGAGACAGAAAGATTGTGATTACATACAAATTGACGAGCGAAGCAAATTGTAAGGATGTAAGTATGTCGTCAAAATAAAACAAAAGGATCACATGAGTTGTAATAACTAATACTATAATTCGTATTCGAAAACAGTAAAGCAATGACTGAGAATATGCGAAACATGGCACAGACATGTTATCTCGCTGTGAAGTTTTGAATTTAGACTTTGTAATTCGTGGAAGAGTTGGAATCAATTTATCCGATTGATGAATACATGGAATAATATTGAGAATTGTCAATAAAAAACAGTGAAATCACGAGTAGGGAAAAATGCACAAATATAATACGGAGCACGAAGGTTTTGTGAGCTAAAAATGTACTTGGAATTTATCTTATAGAGACAGAATATTTGCCGGAGGCGGTTCACATATCGAGCTGCGAAGCCTAGGGCTTAGGCCTGCGTAGCAGGCCAAGCGCTAGTTTTATGCTATTTGCCTAATTTAGCACCTCGTGGCTTCACCACGTATTCAGTTTTTTTTATTGTGTAATTTTGCGGTGAGCTTTCGTTGCTGCCTTCCTTTCTTTTTTGCTTCATTGCTACGTTATAAACGCTACGTCCGATTGTAAACCAGGTTGATCAATCTCGGGCCTAATTTCATTACTTACGTATCTTCTTTTTGGAGTAAGGTATTAGCGTATCTGTTCATGTATCAATTCTGTTGAGACTTGCTGAAGTCTGCGTTAGGGACGCGAATCGCCGTCATTTTGCTTTACATTATTATACTTTATTGCTGTTTTACATTTTTTTTCTGCTATTTTACTATTGATATTTACTTTATTCCATTTTTGAATTAACTTTATTAAATATTCATTACTCTGGGTAATTTTGATCATCATTCATTTTGTAAAAAGTACCTATCACTCTAATTTTCAGAAAGTAATTTATTTAGTGTTTCATTTATTTTTAGCTAAGTGTATAAGTATCGCTGTTTAAGATATTGTTTTATTTCATGTTCTGCGGCATCTCGATCGACGCCGACAGATCTAATTGTCCTAAAATCCAATATTCTACCCGTCTGTTTTTCACAGGTTCTTTCGCAGTTGTGTGCCTGGGGACGCTGGGGACGGAAAATTTAACAACTGCGTGGCGCCATAATTTTTTGTTTAGTTCAAATTCGTTACGTAACGTCCGGCATATCTGTTTTGATAAAATTTGTTTTTTTTTTTAAAACTAACCTCACAACTACCCAGTCTGGCCCTGGGATTATTTTGATTATTTTTTTGATACTGAGCTAGGCCGATTTAAAGTTAGAGCTGACGGAAATTCAGAAGTATCTATTTAGCCCCGCAACTCAGTTTTAATTGTAATACTATATCCAAAGCTTTATCGTTATACTTCTGACTCAATAATCAGATTCATTCGATTTCAGAAAATCCTCTCTTGTTTGTAATGAAATTATAATAAAGTAAAATGCAAAGATTTGATTTCATTAGTGAACCAGTGTAAACTTGACATTAAATACATGGATTCACCTGCCCTGCAAAAAGGATTTGTTAGTGGATAATAAGTACACCTTTCAAAACAGAAAGAACTTTTCATAAAATACTAATCAACCTGGAAACTTCGACTTGGGCAATGTTTCCGGTAGATTTTTTTTGTTTACCCCCACTTGTTATTATTTTCTGCATCATCCTTATGTTTTCTTACTTTTAGCACAATTCTCAATTTTGTGAGGTGCCAAGTTTGCATATTTCCTTTGCGGTTACATTTACAGTTGGAGCCCGAATTACCAACGAGATTAAAATTTCAGTAAGGCTAATGCCCAATTTACATCCGTCCCCAGTAGTTCATCAATTTTTATGGACTCTTTCAGGTAGTGTGCCTAGCGAGCAGTTGTTTAGCGGTGCAGATTTCATTTATAATCCACTGAGGGGGAATAAGCTTAAAAACGACAAGACAGTTAAACTTCTGTTCATGTACTTTAACTTTTTCATTAAATTTTGATTACGAAATTCAGAAAATTTTAGGTATGTTTTTGTGATCACAATAAATGATTCATAAAGCGACTCTAGAGTTCTGTTTTTTTATTAATGGTCTGATTTCTAGATGAACAGTGATAATTTTCGTTCTTATTATATGTTAATGAAGTCCCAGGAAGATTTTGTTTTGTACAGTTACAGACTATAATCAATTATCTTTTAGACCTTGAGAATGTTATTTCTTGTTCCACATTGAACAATGACAAATTTAATATTATCTTAATTATAATTCTTATCACTCTTGTAGATGGCTAAGGTGTAGTCGGAACTGTAAAGCTAGAAAAGATAATATTAAATAATTGACTAAATTCTCTCATCTATATTACTCACATTTACTAATCCAGTCAGCTTCAACCATTTTATCCATTATATTCTATGCCGAAAGTATTCAGGAGTGGGCAAACGATGCTCAGTCTCTAGCTGGTCATAACAAAAAAATTTTATTGGCTCAGCACAATATGACGACTGAAATTTGTAAGACATGGTTTCGTGAAAATTTGATCCCAAATCTACTAGAAAATAGTGTCATAGTAATGGATAATGCTAGTTACCATTCGTGGCAAAGTGAGAAAATATAAAAGGCCAAAATTCAGAAACATTTGATAGAAAATGATCTCTACTTCGATAGATTTCAAAAAAGAACCATTATCTAATATAATTAAAATCAAGTCTCATGTTAAACAGCACATAATAGTGATATTTCGGCAGATCAATTTTGGCACTTTGTACTTCGATAGCATCCCTTCTACTGCATATTCAATCCCAGGGAGTTAATTTGGAAACAAAGTAGCAAGTAACAAGCAATATGACTTAGGACAACAGAGCACCCACTTTGAGCGACAGTGAGATAATTTTAATAAAAAAATAGAATTGACAATTTCAGTACAAAAATTGGGCTGATAGAATACGCCATATAATTAACATAAAAGATCAATATATTGATCTTAATAATATCACAACTTTTGTTATGATTGTTCGGGATCTAAGTGACGACAATGATATTTAGAATGACGAAGATATTATTATAGATGATTCAATAGATACATTGGCCCATAGTCAGAACGCGGTTTTAAATCCAGGCCTGAGTCTATCTTATATATAACCATGACGACGTTTAAAAATCGATTAGGTTATAACACTGTTTTGACATGTTGTCATGGTTATGCATAAGCCAGACCGAGAACCAGGTTTAAAACTGCGTCCTGACTACGGGCCATTCAGTTTTGTATGTTATTTATTTGTATGTACAATATTCGGTAATTTATTCATTGTTGATTCTATTAAATGACACACTGTCAAGCAGTATATAATTCTCAATATTTCATACTACATATTAAGGAGTAAGCTGAAATCAGGAAACATTCAATATAAGCCTTTAGCATTGAGTAAACGCACTGATCTCTATGTAACACTGGATTGGGTTTAGACCGTATTCTGGCATCTGAAAGCGGCCCCGGTTGAACGGCGACCTTGACAGTAAAATTGAGGCTTAGTGTTCCTATTCGGCGGCAAATTCAAAACACTTATAGAAGACACTCGATGAAAATCAAAGTATAATGCAAGTAAGATGAAGAAATTATTCTCAATTTATATTAAAATACATACATTAATAATCAACAAAAGTTAAAAATTGTTATAATAGTTGAAATATTTATTAATAGTTAAAAATATTTGTGAACTTTTTAGTGTCAGTGTTTTAACTATTTTTTAAACATTGTAGTTTAGTATCATTTAATCCGTTCAATAGTTTTATAAATTCTTGTTACCTAAAATTTAAAACTATGAATTTACCTATATGAATAAATGAAGTGCATTTCTGCGATAATATTGCCTATTCAAAACTAATAATTTTAAATATCTACTACACATGATAGGAGAATAATAATACATTTTATAATCAAGATTTTATTGTTCGTAAGTAAGCACAAATTTGCAGTCCAGCGATTAATTTTGTGAGCAAGATATTTTATATTAAATTTGATATATTACACAAATTTGTTATCATAACTTACTTGTGCAGCGTCAAATTTCTTAATGAATCGGCTTTATTTCCGCAGAACATGCATTTGAACACCATGATTTAAAAATTGCGTCCCAACACCATACTGAACTGTCACCAACATATGTCACCCATTGAACACAGAACCTCATTTTTGCCAAGATGGCGACATTCAATTGGGGCCGAATTCCAGCGACCTAAACCCAATCCAGTGTTATATTGAGATCAGTGATTTTAGTCCTTACATAAAATAAGTATTTTTAGAAGAGAAGAGTCTTTTTCTAGATTTTCGGGGTCTTTAATTTTTACTAAGCTCATCTACCCGAGAGCTTTGAATTGATACCAAACTAGACATCATTTGGATAATTTGTAAAAGAAACAATAGACAATTGTTCAAATATCCTCTTTGACACTTCTACTAGAGAGCTTTAATTTGAAACTAAAAACGAACAAGACAAATTATTTATTGAAATTCAGATATAAATGATAATAATTCAAATTTACTATTATGATTCTCATTACTTCTTCGCTTCAGGAAAATATAACAAATTTTATAATAACTCAAACTTCAATAATGAGAAATGAATAGCTGATAATTTTGAAAAATATCTCAGGTGGAAGTTGTGCCGAATTATTAGAGGATCAATCTAAGTTATTTCATATTTCATGATAAATTGTACTACCGTTTATAAAATAAAAGGTTCCATCAGTAAAATTTTGGTACTACTAGTTGAAAAAAGCTCATCTTCAAACTTGAAACTAGCTTTTTAATAAAAAACTTGAATATAAAATTTTAGTCGAAAATACGTACGCATTCTCAAGTTATCACGCTTCCAGACAGACTTTTTTAGCGCAGCTTTGCAAAATAAAATACGCTATTATATGCACTTTTTGGCTGGCTGCGTTAAGCTGAGTTCTCAGGAACTACAGCACTTACAGACTTGCAACTGGTACTAAATGAAACCTGCTGTTTTGTAAGTTTGCACAAACTGCTTGATTTTTTTATTCATAGGCCCAGTTTTTTGTAAGAAATTAAATAAAAATTCAAAACGTAATTACTGCCGTACTATGCATAATTGAAATCTGGAAACTGCTGCACAGAATAAGCAATATATCAGTAATTAAATTTTATACCTCAAATTTCGAATTGATACTGGTTGGTACCCATTTAAGCGTAGAAACTATTTATCTTAATATTTCACAGTAGATAAGCAGGGGGGCTACGGGACCAATTTTAAAATGGCCGCCATCACCGCACTTTTGCTGTTCGGCTGGTCGGCAATCGCGATGGCTCTCGCGGACAACGAGACCGTCAGATCACCGGGCTTTTGCCGCCGCCGCCGCCGCCTCACCTCGGCTCCGCCGCCGCCGCCGTGTGCCATAACCCCAGGGTGCATTCAACCCTGACCCAGCGATGGGGTGCATATACCCTCAGTCATTGCCCTCCTAGCACAAAAGTACAGTGAACTTAAGACACATTCCTGGTAGCACAAAAGTACAGTGAACTTAAGACACATTCCTGGTGTTACAATTACACATCTGTTGTCACTGGGGGTTAATATTGGGTATGACTCATCTTCAGGTGGTAATGAGACACGTGCATTGAACTTAAGACGCGTTCCTAGTTAGCAGGTGTTAAGACACGAGCACTTGGGGTTAATGCGGGTTAAACATCCTCGGACACGTGTTGGACGTGTGCCTCCTCAGGTGTAATAATTAATCAGGTGCATTCCTGAGCTATTAGCGGACACGTGTCATTGCCCACCTGAACTTATGACTCATTCACACGTGCAAACTATGACGTCATCTAGTAACCGCCGACCAGGCCGCCATCTTTAAAATTGGTCCCGCAAATTATTAACTCTGCTCTTCATCACTTCAATGGTATTCATTTTAGACTGATGCAGTTTAGATGCATAATTCCCTTTTTCATACTTAGCTCAAAACGATATCATATTGCAGTATGATGGTTCATATATAGCTTCTGAATGAATTTGGCACTTTAATAATTACGCTAAATAGCAGCAGTTATTCAAACATCCTTGCAAATTTCTATCTTGGGTTGATATGTAAGCCCCCTTTTTCATATTTCTGTTGTATTGTTTGTAACATATGAATAAATTTTGCACTTTAATAAACATCAGAACGCAAACATATGGCCATTGCGATACCAACATCTTTGCAAATTTTTATCTTGCGGTTGAAAGTACAATTGAGTTCAAGCTCGCGAGTTACAATGTCATAGCACATGATACGAATAAATTTTATTATAGCAACACAAACAAACAGCCGTGCCAGCATCTTTGCAAATTTTAATTTTGGGGTTGAAAGTACAGTTTCATCAGAGTAAAACCGTTAACCCGTATTCAAAGTTTTTCTAGAGTGGGAGAAATTATTTTAGTATAAAAAGATCACTTTGCTCTTTGCAGATTAGTTCAATATCTGACTTCAACTACAAAGCGTCAAAATGGCTTTATTCCAAAAGATGAATCAAATCGCTCAGGTGAAAGAACCAATTTCACTAAGTAACCTGAAGAAGGGTAAAAAATACAAAGTCAATAACTGTCGGCGCGTGTCAACAACATTTGGAGAGAAGATAGTTCTGGAGTTGGCAACTAACATCCTTTTCCTTGGTGCAAGATTCAACCAACTGACCGATGAAGATATAATTGATTTGAACAAGCAAGCAACCGCTGGAAAACTGTACATCACATCCAAAGGGAAAATTGGAAAAGTTGTCGATATCGAATTCACTTCCGCTTAAAAAGATGGTGCAGATGGCAATTTAGAACATTCAACTAACAGCTCACTCTGAATGACGATCGAATACAAAGACGGACAATGAAGATGGTGATTTATAAGCCTTCAGTGCGCAGAAAAGTCAACAAAAACAATATAAGAAGTGAAATCAATAAGTATTTGTTAAAGCTTCAGCTGTTGAAAAATGATATCAACAATTATTGTGTAATGCGAGGATTAATTAAAAGTGTCGAAGTTTTAGACTTGAAAAAATGAAAGTGCGGTTCAGTGACAGTATTCAAATTTATCACATGCACACCTGGACATTTGCATACAGGGCAGCAAGAAAGAATGTTTGGATGCAAGTAGCCATAGACAGAGTTCGCTTTCAATTTAAAATTAAGAATTTTTATGAACCAATATTAATGTCTGTATTACAAAATAGAATTAAACGAACGAAACTTGTACATTAATTGAGAATTTGAATGTTATGTCATACCATTGATTTAATGAAATAAAATAATTAATGCAAACTTCCTGTTTTATTTATGTGAAAATCCCCAGGGGTGTGAATAAAACACATCAAATTCTTGAAGGAGTTTATTTTTAAGTATTAAATATTGCATCATTTGGTTGATTTATCTTTTGGAATACGAATAGTTCTGATGCTCTGTAGTTGATGTTAGATGTTAAACTATAAAATTAATTGTATGAAACCTGTTTATAAGTCAAGAATTTAAAGGTTCTGTATTGGTCTAATGAAATAAAATAATTAATGCAAACTTCCTGTTTTACTTATTCAGGGGTCTGAATGAAACACATCAAATTTATTAAAACAGTTTATTCTCAAGTATCAAATATTACAATACAATATTACATTTAAAACAATTTTTCTTCAATGGGAATGAATTGCCAACTTGATCCTCAGAGGTCGTCAAACAATGTTCGGTGCAGCGTCGATACTCTTGGAATTTTCTATTAGCTCGCCATTCCTGAGGAAACTTGTTCCATAGATCATCAATTTGACCTGATGCAAATGCGATTATGAATTCCATCGGCATACACGCAATTTCTTCCTCTAGCATGAAGTGTAGTATACCACATCCATAGAACTTTTGGAATGAATTAAGAGCTGTAAATCGTTGTTTATACCAATCTTTCAATATATGAACATTTTTTAAGGCTCAATTTTTGCTATGAGAGTCACAGGAACTTAATTTTGAGGGTTCACAGAGCTCCTTTAGAGATGGACAGCCTAACTGCTCTATATTGACAATATCTATTGTCTTCGATCCCAATATCTCTTTCAACCACTTTAATTTTTCATTTCCTTTAACGTATACCTTAGAAGCGTTTCTCAGCATATCCTGAACAATATTCTCCAAAAGGCAATAATCTGTATTGCCGGATTGCCAGTCCAGACTGTGGTGTTTACTGGACAACCACAAAACTGTCTTTTTGCTGTTAGTATCCAATTTAGACCATGAATAAGGGGGTAGGAATATTTTCGATCTGCAGAGGTCAGTATGCATGTCTAAGGCAGCAATTTCCTTACAAATAAATTTAATCTTATCATCATCATAGACTTGAAAGCCTTGTAGGTCTACAATTATCGCAGACATGTTGATCATTCAAGTGACTATTGAAAAATGAGATTCAGCTTCATTCAACATTGTCCTTATGAATCCAACTATTGTGCCTATTGTAAAAACCCAACCATTTTATATATAATTCATCCCCTCTCCGTTTCAACACTTTCTCCACAAGATAAACGTCTGGATACGCAACCCTTTGTAATTCATAACTATAAAATCCGCCTTTTATGATTTGACCAGCGTGATCTTTGAGAATGTAGGTTACAGGATTCGTGAATTTAACTTTATCAATAACAAAAATTTCATTGGACCAGTTTGGTGTGTAACCCTTCACAAAAGCTTGTCTATGTTTACTGATGCGTACATAATCACCCTCATTAAACTTTGCGGTGCCTGTCATTTTTATCCGGTTATAAATAGTATCAAGAAGTGATTTTGCATTCTTTTTATTCACATCATTCGGTCGCATTTGGATAGTCCGATGTTTTGTTGAGTTGTATTTCTCAGTTAATTTTGGTAATAGATTCAACCACTTATGATTTCCCTGTAGACTGAATCCCTTCCAAATCATTGATTTCAATGTGCGAATTACTCGTTCAGCCATTGATGCTTTTGTGGTGCTAAATGTTGAATAGTGATTTGTTTTGTATTTTTCCATCAAACTTTGGAAGCTTTTATTATAAAATTCTCCTCCCATGTCTGTTTGTAAATTTTTTGGCGCCTGTTTCTGCAATATACTTAGCATAGCTTTTGTGACATCTAAACCCGATTTGCTTTTTACAGGCTTCGTCCACAGATACTTGGAGAATGCATCAATTACAATTAGAATGTATCGGTACCCTTTATTGACTCTAGAATAAGGAATCATTTCAACTAAATCTGCTTGGAATAGATCATTTAGTCCTTTAACAATTACACTCCGTCTTGGGAAATTGATGCGAGCTGGTTTGTGTAGTTCATCCACAACTTGTCGTTTAATTTTTGACATTATATACCGGAGTTTCTATTATCAATTCCAAATGTAATTCAGGAAACTGAGTGCCTACAGAAGTAGGATAAATTTTCAATTTATCACCACTAACGATATCTCGCTTAATGAGATCTGAGACACGAGTAGTATCATTAATACGATAGTTGAGAAATGCTTGTGAATTATCCACTTTGATTTGGAGAATTCTCCCAGAAACTGGCAAATTATAGTGTGAATGATCAGGGCTATTTAGAACCTCATAGATGTCTTTCTTGAGAGCCAGCGTCAAATTGATCAGGGTGATGGTTCTTAAACTCTTAATGAAATTGGATATCTCAATTTGAGTGTGGCCTTTGATATTTTTCTCCAGCTGAGGCTTGAGCTCATCAATTCTGATTCTATTCGCAAGTAACTCCTTACTGAAGCCAGTAATTCTTCTATCAATATATTTTCTAGTTTTATAATGCTCAATATGAGAACCAAACTTGTCCAGAGACATTGTTAGAATGACACTATTCGATAACGTCAGCCTCTTTTAATTCTTCAATTATTGAAATAATTTCATTATCATGCCCAGAATCGCCGGCATCTCGTGACGCTATTAACAGACGTAGTCTATCAACCAACTCATTGATATCGTTCCAATATACGTAGTCAACAGGTTTGTCATTGAATTTTTTAAAATAGCCTTTGGCATACTTTAGACCAAACCGTTTGGGGGCTGAGACAATCCTTTTACGCGTTTCCAGCAGAGGTCCAATTATATTTGTATATTTATATGATTTTGAGCCAGCAACTTGTTCTGATTCACTATAATGCGGCGTGCAGCGTTAGTCCTTTTAACAATATCAACGTAATTCTCGCGATCGGTTTGAGTATAACCCAGTGGCTGTTTTTTGAATACTAATTCGTAGAGACCCGGTGTTCCCGTATATTTTATATTATTTACGATTAAATCTTTACCATCAATTTTAATCTCAGAGTTACCAATGAAAAACTTGTCGCTCTCAACATCATGGCGTACACCATATCTATGATCAAATGAATCACTTTGGTCAGTTAACATTTCTTCAACATATTGCCTGGGTAATGGATCATATTGATCTAAATACTCCCGGAATGAGGGTTCCTGTGTTAAATTTAATATATCTTCTCTAGTTATGGATGGTTCTTCAAACACTTCATCTTCATTGCCTGTCTCGGCTATGACATTTGTTTCCAAGAATTTAGGGCCGGTCAGGTCTTCTTTCACAGTTTCACCTACTTCTTCTTCTTCTTCCTTCTCCACTTTAGGCTCACTTTTAATTTCCTGTTTTATCACGGGCAAGTTATCTACAATATTCTATAAAGATTTGATTATTGGCTTATACTGAGTTTGTAATTTAGCTTCTGTTTGCAAGGCACCAAGTTTAAGATTTTTGAGCTTCTGTCTCACAATGTTCCTAGTTTTTATGATATCTCTCGTCAAACGTGGATCCATGATTAAACCACACAAATTAAGAGTGTTTGAATAATAGATATTATGAGAATAACCAGCTCAGCAATAACGATGAAAACTGAAGAATTCAACATAGCCAGTTCCAACAGCTTTTGAACCGCTTTGAACAGCTCTGATGAACCGATGAACAGCTCTGATTAACTGATAAACAGCTCTTGAACCGCTTTGAACAGGTCTGATGAACTGATAAACAGCTTTTGAACCGCTTTGAACAGGTCTGTTGAACTGATAAACAGCTCTTGAACAGGTCTGATGAACTGATAAACAGCTTTTGAACCGCTTTGAACAGCTCTGATGAACTGATGAACAGCTCTGATGAACTGATAAACAGCTCTGATGATAGTCACCACGTAAATGATAATGTTAGCTAAGATCTTTGCTATATATTATGAACTGATCAAATCCTTTGCGATAGCGCCCTCTGTCAATATTACTGTCCTTGTCAATCACAAGAAAACCGTACTTATCGAGCCAGCAAAACGAACACAAGTTTTTGAATTGCTCATACGTAAAATCTGTATTAACATGATCCATATATACATGTCGTAGATTCAAATCATCTTGCTTGAATAATATTATAAAATTCACGTTATCACGTATTAGATGTTTCGGAATCCTAGTGTAGCTCTGACAGAGATAGAAGCAGTCTATTTTTTTATGTCGACCCATGCTGAAGAACTCTCTGATCACATTTTGGTCATCACAAGCAACATCGTCAAATATAAATACAGAATCACATTTTGCATCATCAGGTCTAATAATTTCTGAGTTCTCATTATATGCGTTGAATCCAATTTCTTCAATCGGTTCCAATAACATCCTTAAGTACACATATTTCGGCTGGAACAATGATTTTGAATAGATATAGACATTTGAGAAACATAATCCATTCTCATCCTCTAGCAGTGCAATCATTATATTTGTCTTGCCAGCACCACTTGGACCAGCTATAATGCACCGAATTATATTTGGCAGCAATGTGCTATGACGCCGTTCAACAACGATATCATTGAAATCATAATTTTTCACTTCAATGTTACAGTTTTGTTTCACCGTTTGCATGATTGTATAAATTAAGCATAGAACATGACTCTAACACAGTCTATCGTTGACTGTTGTCACAGCTAGACGTGTCTGCTTTAAATAATCATAAAGATGGTGAGAAAATCATCAAGTCTGTCGTTTCGTAATGCTATAAGTCGCGTGCGAAAAGCCATAAAATCTAAAAACTCCAAGTCTGATCTGAACAAGTCAGCTAAAATTGCTTTGCGAACTGTTAAGAGAATCAAGAGGCGAATCAAAAGTCCTAGGGTAATACCCGTTCCAAAATCGGGAGGTTTCTTACCGTTAATACCAATTTTTGCCGGTCTGAGCGCTTTAGGCGCGCTTAGTGGTGGAGCAGCGGGCATCGCTAAGGCTGTGAATGATGCACGAGCAGCAGCTGAGCATTTGAAAGAATCTGAACGTCACAATAAGATCATGGAATCCATCGCGTTGGGAAAGGGTCTCTACTTGAAACCATATCGCAAAGGTCTTGGTCTGTATCTGAATCAGTCAAAAAACTACCATTGAAATTACCATCGCGTGCCCTGAGTAACATTGATATTGAGAAATATGCTAAACAACTAAAAATCCCATGTTTCAGAGGTGTTTTTATGAGAGATAAATTACCCAAGAAAATAAATTGTAACGAATGTGCAATTGCCAATTTAGATGATAGCTATAGGTCAGGTACACACTGGGTGGCCTATATAAAGCGTAATAATTTAATAAAATACTTTGACAGTTTTGGAAACCTAGTGCCACCGAAAGTACTTGTTGATTATTTCGGAAAGTGTAGTACTATCCTTTATAATTATAGTAGATATCAGTCCTTTAATAGTGTAAAATGCGGACATTTGTGCTTAGCATTTCTATATGAGCAAGTGCAATTATAGTTCAGTGTTCAGTTAGCCGTCATGTCTTACACATTCACATTCTTCGGGGATAACTCAATCATCAATCAATCTTTTTATCCACCAATTATACTCGATGATGAATCAGAATATCTTCTTGGCCTGATAAGCTTCGAAGTTTATAATGCGATCCCAAATATCGATGAAAAAAACAATAAGTTCAGTATTGGCGATAAGATCATAACAATTCCAGAAGGTTCTTATGAGCTGGCCGATATAAACAAATATTTGAATGAAAAATTGGATGCAGGTACCAAGTTAAACATCGAAGCTAACAACAACACGCTTAAATGTGAAATTGAGAGTAATAATGTGATAGATTTTACCTTAGATGATTCACCTCGTGATATATTGGGTTTTGAATCGCGAAAACTTCAGGCCAATCACCCTCATGAATCTGACAATCCAGTATCAATCATAAGGGTTAATGCTATATGTATTGAGTGCAGCATAACTACAAACTCGTATTCAAATAGCAAGAATGTGCATATTATACATGAATTCTTCCCCCAAGTTCCACCAGGCTTCAAAATCATTGAAATTCCCAGTCAGATAATCTATCTACCAATCAACACTCGTATAATAAACTCCTTAACTCTTAAAATAGTCGACCAGGACGGTAACTTGATCAATTTCAGAGGAGAAGTCTTAACGGTCAGACTACACCTTAAGAGACAAAATGGGGATCAAATTCAATAATTCAATTGGTAAACATATAAATAATCTGAGCAATCCTCATAGCTCCATTAATAGGACAGTTGCCAAAGGGTTAACATCTATTAATAAACAGTTCCTGGAGTCATTAGGATTCAAAACTCGAACTGGATAAGAAGAAGAAGCGAATTAAAGCTATTGTCGTGTGGTTTGGAGTACAGTTCAAGAAATCTGCTAATTTCATACTTTGTGTCCATCAAAATGAATGTTAATATACTGAGTGTAACTGAAAAAGCTCTATTTGACGACTCAATCAGTCATGCTGAGAAACATACGCACCAGCCTTATGCCTCTACAACTTTGAATAATAACGATGAAATTCGCATCCCTATTCAACAACAGGATCTGTACACTTTGCCCTGGAACAGTTTATTATATATTGAGGGTAAACTCCTCACACATGACAACAAAGTTTCAAAGACAGCTAAATTAGTTAACAATGCATTTGCCTTCCTATTCAGTGAAATTCGATATGAAATTGGAGGTATAGTAATAGATCGAGTTCGAAATCCTGGAATAACTTCTACGATGAAAGCTTACGTTTCGTATAACACAAATGAAAGTAAACGTTTGCAAAACGCTGGATGGTCACCATCAGCAGATAATACAAAACAAATTGTCAATGATCAAGGAAATTTCAATGTGTGTATTCCTCTAAGTATGCTTTTGGGATTCTGCGAGGACTTCAAGAAAATCATCCTGCATGTACAACAAGAATTAGTGCTGATAAGAAGTAGTTCCGATTTGAATGCTATTGAAAACAGTGTTGAGAATGAGAATATGAAAATTGAGCTGAGCAAAGTTCATTGGAAGATTCCACACATTTCGGTGGCTGACGCTGAGCGACTTATGCTAATGAAGTATATGGAAAAAAGTGTCAATTTGGAAATGGCGTTCCGCAGCTGGGAACTCCATGAATTTCCAATGCTTCAGAAGACTCAACGACATTCTTGGCCTATTAAGACTAGTACACAACTAGAGACACCGCGTTTCATAATTTTTGGTCTACAGACGGATAGAAAAAATAAATTTAATAAAGATATGAGTAAATTTGATCATTGTCATCTAACGAATATCAAGTTATATCTAAATTCGGAGATGTTTCCGTATGATAACCTTAATTTAAACATTAAGAATAATCATTGGGCAATGTTGTATGAGATGTACACGCAATTCCAGCTCTCTTTCTATGAGCGGCCGTGCGAGCCAGTATTTTCGCCGCATGAGTTCCTTAAAACAGCGCCTTTGGTTGTAATAGATTGTTCACATCAAAGTGAAACATTAAAATCTGGAAATGTTGATATTCGACTTGAATTTGAAACAAATGAAAACATACCGGATAATACAGCTGCCTATTGCCTAATCATACATGATAAGTTAATAAGTTATAATCCATTAACAAATATTATCAGTAGTATGTAAGTTATAATCTACTAGTATGTAAGCTTTATTTCAATAAATTGTATTTGCTTCTGAGAATAAATATTTTTACAAAGCTCAGAGTTTAATTTATAATTGCCCTTGTGAACATATGCTAATATGTACATTAAAATTCAGAGTTGTGACATATGGTCAAGTGTTAAGTATAGCAAAATTCATGCGTGCGTGAACATGTCTGTTAAGATGCGTGACTCAAACGTTTTGCAATGCAAAGTCATATGGGTTAGGGTGCAAATTTAATTAGCACGATCATATGACTCATCTTTGGATTATGTGACAGCTTGAAGAATGCGGGTTGAACACGTGCGCAAGGGTTGTCATGCATGTATGAACTTGTCCGTTAGAATGCATGACTCAAACGTGTCTTCTGCGCATGCGCAAGTCAGTCCTAAATATTTTAAATATAACATGTAATTTGCTAATCAGTCAGTCGCGCTCCATTCACGATGGTAACTGTTGCTAAATTGAGTTCTAAAGTTTTTAAGACGGTGGCCGCCGGTTTCAAAATTTTAAAAACGCAAGATGAATGTTCTCGCTGGTTGAAACAAGTCAATAAATTCATATTGTTGATAAATAAAGCTATTAAACAAAACAAAGATACGAACGGTAATTTATTCCAGCTAGAATCAAATTTGGCGCTATTTAAATTCTATCGTGAACAATTGAAACAATTCAAACGTGGTGTTTATGGTGCGGGAGTTAAACAATCTAAAAAATTACTTTGGCAAGATCTAGAGTCATGCTTTGAGTCACGCATTCGTACTGGAATTATTATAAATTTGAGTTATAAAGATCCATTGTTATTTTTAAAGAAATGCTATCGCATATTTTCAAACAAAGTTAGGGAAGCGCTAAAATTATCTAACCTCAAAGTGAATATTGTGTTGAGTGCAAATTTTATAATGCCAAACACTGGTGCAATTGAACTAAAATCATTTAACATTGCTAATAATATTATCGATAGAACAACGAATATAAGCGAGTGGTTCAGTGATGGTGTCGATAAGATAATGGCTAAATTGTCCGAGTACCAACTACGTGATTCAGGCTGGAGCTTGTATGAAATTTTGCATTTAAAACTCAATATTAATGAGTACAATCCTATTTCTGGAGGATCATACATTAGTCTGCCACTCGATATAAGAAACAAGCAAGCTATAATCAATGTGAAGAATAATGATGAATATTGTTTTTTGTGGGCAGTAGTTTCAGCTCTATATCCTGTGAGCAAACATTCTGATCGTGTATCGTCATACCCACATTTTAGTGAAGTTCTGAAATATGATGGAATTAGTTTTCCAATGCAGTTGAAGGATATTCCAAAATTTGAGGTGATGAATAATTTGGCTATAAATGTTTATAATTTAGAAAAATTAAGCGGAGTGAAAAATCAAGTTGTACCATTATATTTATCCAAATTTGAATGTAGTAGGTTTGTGCATCTCCTGATGACACATGAAACGGACGATGTCGATGATGATGATGATATGGAAATTGACAGTGAAAATATCAAAACTGTGAAAAGCTGCACAAATTATCATTTCATGTGGATAAAGGATATTTCTAGACTCTTGAGCAGACAAATTTCAAAGAAAAAAGTTAAACATTTGCTTTGTGATCGCTGTTTAAATCATTTTGTTTCGGAAAATGCATTTCACAGACATACAGCTGACTGTAAATTAATAAATAAGTGTCGTATTGAGTTTCCAAACGGTGAGAACAAGTTTTTAAAGTTTAAAAATATTCACCATCAGGACATCGTACCGTTTGTAATTTATAGCGATATTGAGTCTATTCTGAAGAAAACTGAAGATTCTATCAAAATCAATGAACATATTCCTTCAAGTGTTGTTTTTTATTTAAAATGCTCGTATGATGATACATTGTCATATTTCCAATTATATAGAGGTGAAAATTGCATTGATTGGTTTGCACAGGAACTTTATTTGATCTCTCAATTCATTGATGAAAAATTCAAAAATTCAATATCCATAAATATGACAGAGGAAGATAAGCAAAATTTTGCACGAGCGACAGTTTGTTATATATGCGGAAATAGGTTTACTCTTGATGATATTAAAGTCAGAGATCACGATCACTGGACTAGCTTGTACCGTGGACCAGCACACCAGTCTTGTAATTTAAAATTAAGAAGATCACATACTATTCCAGTCGTTTTTCATAATCTTAGCAACTATGATGGTCATCTGATTATAAAGACTATAGCTAAAAAAATTCCAGGACGAATGTCATTACTTCCTATAAACAAAGAACGGTACATATCATTCACAAAATATATCGAAGATACAAGAATTAACTTTAGATTCATAGATTCATTTCGGTTTATGGCTTCGAGCATTGAAAAATTAGCGTCCTATTTAGGTGACAATGATAAACCTATCACAAGAAGTTTTTGTAAAAATGACGAGCAATTCAAATTACTTACGACAAAGGGCATTTTCCCGTACGAATTTGTTGATAGCTGGGATAAATTTGAAAATAAATGTCTGCCAGATCACAGTCAGTTCTACAGTTCTTTGAGAAATGAAAATATAAGCGAGAGTGATTATAGTCACGCAATAAACGTGTGGCAAACTTTCAATTTAAATTCACTTGGCGAGTACTCGGATTTGTATCTTGCAACAGATGTACATTTATTAGCTGACATTTTCGAAAATTTCCGGAAAAATTGTCTGGAAACATATAAATTAGATGCACTTCACTACTACACGGCTCCGGGCTTATCTTTCGATGCGATGTTGAAATACACAAACGTTACTCTCGAGCTATTAACCGATGCTGAAAAATTGCTGTTCATTGAGAAAGGGATTCGTGGTGGTCTTGTTCAATGTTCAAAACGTTATGCTGAGGCCAATAATGAGTACATGAATGAATCTTACGATCCGGATAAAGACGAATCTTATCTCATGTACTTCGATGTAAATAACTTGTATGGCGCAGCGATGAGTCATTTTTTACCGTACGGGAGCTTCGAGTGGGTTGATGAATCTGATTTCTATAAAATAAATTTGATGGATATTTCAAAAAACGCTGACACGGGGTATATTTTCGAAGTTGATTTAAAATATCCACAAAGCCTCCAAGAATTACATAGAGATCTACCTCTTTGTCCAGAAAATCTCATTCCACCCGGATCCAAGCAATCAAAATTAATTGCAAACCTTTATGATAAAACAAATTATGTCATTCACTATCAAAATTTACAGCAGTGCGTATCGTTAGGTCTACAAATAACACAAATTCATAGAATCCTCAAGTTCAAACAGAGTCCATGGTTAAAGTCATATATCGATTTAAATACAGATTTGAGGAAGAAATCGAATAATGAATTTCAGAAAAATTATTTCAAATTATTGAATAACGCAATATTTGGTAAAACAATGGAAAACCTCAGACAGCATAAAGACGTGAGATTGGCAACTAAATGGCATGGTCGGTACGGTGCGAAAGCGTTGATTGCTAAACCAAATTTTCACAGTTGCACAGTACTAGACAAAGACATTATATTGATAGAAATGAGTAAAAAAGCTATTGTCTTCACTAAACCTATTTACGTTGGATTCTGTGTGTTGGACATTTCAAAAACATATATCTACGACTTTCATTATAATTATATTAAACAGAATTTGGGTTCAAAAGCAGAGCTCTGCTATACTGACACCGACAGTCTTATTTACTATTTCCGAAATACTAATATCTACAAAATTATTAAACAGGACATACACAAATTTGATACCTCAGATTATTTACCCAATAATATTTTTGATATACCTTTAGCAAACAAGAAAGTTCCAGGACTGATGAAAGATGAGAACAACGGTATCATTATGACGCACTTCATCGGATTGCGAGCCAAAATGTATGCATACAAAACTTCAACCAAAGAATGTATGAAAGCCAAAGGTGTTGCAAAAGCTACCATGCGGTCCATCTCATATGACGATTATTGCAACAGCTTATTTAATAACGCATCAATTGTCAAACCACAAATATTAATTAGATCCCAAAAACATAATGTATATACCATAAAACAGAATAAATTAGCTTTAAGTTCTTTTGACGATAAACGAATAGTAAATTACATTTTTCCTGAGACATACCCCCATGGCTACACTTTTAGTTCATAAGTATAACTTGTAAATACTGAAAATAAATGCATTGAATCATATTGTTTGTATTATTTATCCCATTTCAAATATCCTAAGTTGAACACCATTGTGAATAGACTAGCGCTAGGTATAGTATGTTCAAACACACACTACCGTCTTGAAATTTTGTCGTGGCTGCGGTGACGGGCTAGCCGAGCAGCGGTACGTGTGACCTACAGCCGCAGCTTCAGGTATAGTATGCTCAGCGGCAAAGAGGATCAAGAATAAAATTTAACTTCAAGATCTGCAAAATATTGATCGCACCCGCATATGACCACATGTTAATTATGCACCCCATCGCTGGGTCAGGGTTGAATGCACCCTGGGGTTATGGCACACGGCGGCGGCGGCGGGGGCGGCGGCAAAAGCCCGGTGATCTGACGGTCTCGTTGTCCGCGAGAGCCATCGCGATTGCCGACTAGCCGAACAGCAAAAGTGCGGTGATGGCGGCCATTTTAAAATTGGTCCCGTAGCCCCCCTGCTTATCTACTTTTCACGAGTTACACAATATATTGAATCAAAAGGTTGCATCTAAAATACATACACAAGCAACATCAACTGGTAACTGTCAAATACAAACTCAGAAGTATACGCCAAAAACAAGTGCAGATAAAAAAAGCAAAATAAAGAAGACTCAAGTGAAATTTGGTCCACTTGATATGCACATGCCACAAACAAGGCAGAGAACTCAGTCAGTAGCAAAAAACTACGAGGCGAAAAACCCCGTGGAATAACAAACATAAATAAAATACTATTCTGGAATGTTCAAGGGAGTAAAAATATATATAGACTTAGTACAAAAGAAGAACAATTAATTCAAAAGTATGATATAATCTGTTTTGTGGAAACATGGCTCAACTATGAACTGAAAGGAAACCCTGTTTTTCTAAAGGACTATCATAAATATGGACAACCTGCCAAAAAAGAAACCAGCACAGGTAGAGCCATCGGAGGAGTTTTAATCTTTTCGAATTTACTACTGTCAACAATAGGAATTATATAGGCAAAGAACATCACTAGTTATTCCTAAAAATAAAGAGCACAAGGCAGAACTTGATACCAGGGGCCTGTTGCATAATGAAATACAAGTTAATATTATTGGTATTTTTACATGTATTTTCACTAGTAATATTAACTTGAATTTTATTATGCAACGGGCCCCTGGAGTACCTATCTTATTTCTCCCACTCCTACGATTACGCTATATAACTGTAACTATTCTTTGAAAATCTCCAGAATATAACCGAACTTTATCCAGATTATGCTTTAATTGTGTGTGGAGATTTCAACGCCAGAATAGGGGATAAGAATCAGTTAGATAACATCATCTTTTCCGGTACCTATCTCAGTGGCTCAAGAACTGTAAATGATCATATGCTGAATAAAAAAGGTGAAGATCTTCCACAATCCACTGATGAGGAAAACTCAATTGTCATAAATGATAGATCTCGCAGTGAAACTCTGGCCAAATATACTCACATACATGGGCCTGAACGGCGATAGTGCAATTGATCTAATTGCGGCACTACAATTCATTATAGATGGCACTACAATTCATTATAGTCTTTTCCGTTATCGAAGATATACACATTTCGGACAACTTCATATGTTCATGGGAAATCAAAAATATCGGAGATATAATAAACTATCATTCACAAAAAAAAACCTCCAATAAAAATCAAGAAAACAAAATGGGATGCATTAAAAACAGAACTATTTAAAGAATAACTTCAAACTGCAAGGGATGCTATTAATACCCAGCAATCCATTGATGAACAATATTAATATATCAAGAACAAAATAGAAACTGCTTCCTAAAAAAAAGAAATGGCTCAACAAAGAATGTGCTAAGCTCAAAAAAATTGTAAAGAAGAGTTATAATGAAAGCAAAACACATGATTTCGAGAAACAGAAACTAGAAATATACCTAAAGTCAAAGAAAGCATACAAACAAGCTATAAACAATCAAAAAAAATGTTACTGGCACGAAATTCAAGAAAAAATGATAAATATTACAGATCAGAAACAATTTTGGCAGACAATCAAATCAACTAATCCATCTAACTTTGCATCAAATCCCATCCCTATCACAGAATGTAAACTTCACTTTCAAAAAAATTGATATAGTTTTAGAATATCCACCAACTATCAATTTCTTGATGCATTTCATCCCTACCTAGATAAGGATATCACACCACAGAAACTGAATTTTGCTCTCAAGAGACAAAAAAATTGTAAAAGCCCAGGACTATGGTATAATGAATGAACAATTAAAAAAATTTACTTTAGAATGGAAAACTTACGTCCAAAACCTATTAAGCAACTTTCTCAAGCAAGAAAACCTTCTATCGACACTTAAGCAAATGAAATTAACCCTTATTCACAAAAAAAGAGATCAAATGAATATAAACAACTACAGAGAAATTGCCCTTATTAATACGATAACGAAATTATTTACAGATATAATAAACCATAGAATGCAAAATTGGATTGAAAGTAAAAATATATTACCAGAAGCGCAATCTGGCTTCCGAAAGAAACGATCTTGTGTGGATAATCCCTTTGCTTTAAATTTCATTGTACAGACGTCCTTCTTAACCAAGAGAAAAGGCGTGTTCGCTATATTCATCGACTTTCAAAAAGCTTTCAATGACTTACTTTGGAACAAAATATTTTACTCCGGCATAAGTGGAGAAATAATAAGAACACTATAGGAAACATAATAAAGATGCCTCAGTCCAAATCATGGTTGATAATAAGGAGTTAACAGAGAAAATACAAGTCACAAAAAGGGTCCTACAAGTTGAATGCACCAGCCTGATATCTGATTTAGAAACTTCCTTCAGAAAAAAAACATCTTGATGGCTATTTTATCACTCCTTCAACAGATATTCTGTCCCTCCAATATGCGGATGACATTGTAATATTTGCGCACTCTGCACCAGATGTACAAAGAAAATTAGATGCACTATCGGCATATTATAACAATCTACAGTTAAAAATTAATACAGAAAAGACGAAAATTCTACATTTCCGCAAGGGAAGACCCTAGGAACTACATTTACAACAAGTGATTCGTTTAACTAAAATACAAAAGATTACCTTAATAAAGCAGCCAGAATGACAGGAGCAGTAAGAAATACATTTTCAAAAACAAAAGTAAGCAATTTGGACACAAATATCAAATTATGCTCTTCGCTAATCGTACCGACTCTATTATATGGATCTGAGGTATGGGGACCATCGCAATGTGACAGTATTGAAAAAGGTATGGCTCAGTTTTTCAAAAGTATATTATCTTTTGGAGAAGTACAACACCCAACTATATCATCAGAAGAGAAACAGGGCAATATTATTTAGAAATTACAATAGTTGCAAGAATACTAAACTAGTGACAAAACGTCCTATTCATGTCAGATGAAAGGTTTGTGAAAACATGCTATGATCAGCAATTAAATTTGAATAAAAAGCATAACGCGAACATATCAGATGATAAACTAATCAAATCTAACTGGGTAGCAAACCTAGTACATATTCTGAAAAGAGCTAACTTCTTTTAGGTTTGGGAGCACCAAAGCTGTTTAATAATAAAAGCGGAATTCAATAATATATTAATTGCATATAGAGAAATACTATATGAAACAGACACCGAACGAATTTTGAACTCGTGTAACAGTAAAATCTATCAAAACTTCAACATCACTCAAAATTACGTTTCCCTAAAGATCCCATATAACACCCTCAAACTAACTGGTCAACTAAGAACATCCAACTTCAATCGCTTCTCCACTTACCTAGACGGCTTTTCTCATATATTTGACGCTAACGAAATCTGTGATATCTGTAATCTACAAGAAGAAAATAATCTGTTTCACTTCTTATACCGTTGTCCTGTATACAATCCTATTCGAACTTCACATATCTCAAGACACACTACTCAAGACAATCTTGAGGAAGCTGCCAAGAACTTATATCACTTAGCAATCCAACCAAGGAAAAAATGTATCAAACATTCAAATATTTTCAGGCTGCTTTGAAAATTAGAGCTTCTATCATGAATGTATAATATGACACTCTAAATCAATTATTTTGTTATTTTACTTATTATTACCAATCTAGTATGAAGACACATCTTCAAGCAAATAAAAATTATCATTATTATTATTAATATCTCAGGTGGAAGTTGTGCCAAATTATTTGAGGATCAATCTTAGTCATTTCATATTTATAAAATTAAGCGATTCAGCTGTAGGCACTTGATGAAACATAATTACAAAAATTTAAAAAAACAGTGTGTGTAAGTTTCACAACAAAATTATATTTCTTTATAGATTTTTTTTTTATCTTTCTTCTTATTTAGTATTTCATGATAAATTGTACTACCGTTTATTAAATAAAAGGTGCCATCAATAAAATTTTGGTACTACTAGTTGAAAAAAGCTCATCTACAAACTTGAAACTTGCTTTTTGATGAAAAACTTGAATATAAAATTTCAGTCGAAAATACGTACGCGTTCTCAAGTTATCATGCTTCCAGACAGACTTTTTTAGCGCAGCTTTGCAAGAAAAAATGGAAGAATCATCTAGATGATGAAAGCGCATTTTTGACAGCTCATGAATGCTTGTTACCTCAGAGATTTCGCAAATTAGCATCTCTCACAATTACTGAGCTTGAAATCCACCAGTTTTGGCAAACTTACGAAATAGCAGCTTTCATTTAGTACTAGTTTCAAGTTGACAGTTTGATAGGTACATCATTTATGCATGTACAAACTCAAAAATACCTTTTATTCTTCATTGTTCAGTTATTGACTGACAGACGGTCAAGTGCTGTACCTTAAAATTAAAATTTGCTCTTTATCAAAGCTATATAAAAAAATACACCAAAATTAAACAAATTTTCAACCAATCATAGTGATTCATTCTAATAAGCTTCAAATTTGCGTCAAACAAGTCATTGAATGAGTCTCGGACAGATTTGACAACTGTACATAATAATAGTGACACCCCCGGCTAAAGTTGTAACTAAATTTTTATCTACTTTAATAAATTTTAGTTGCCATATCTCTAATGTCATATATACCCATGGGCATTGTTTCACTTGAAACAAGTAGTTGAATAATTTAATCTTCCACAATCACTGAGCTTGAATTGAAGCAATTTGTGCAAACTTACGAAACAGTAGCTTTTATTTAGTACCAGTTTCAAGTCTGTAAATAGTATAGTTGCTGAGAACTCAGCGTCACGCCAGCCAGCCAGACAGCCAAAGTGAATATAATAGCGCTTTTTTCGGAAAAATGCGCTAAAAATACGCTATTATATGCACTTTTTGGCCGGCTGCGTTAAGCTGAGTCACGGCAGACTCTATTTACCAGGCGGGAGTGTGACCCCCACTACCACAGCATTCGCATGACGTCAGTAGGCTGGTTTTTACACAGTTTCATGCTATGTAATAGTATTAAATTTGTATTTTAGAATTATAATATTTATGCAGAATGATTATTGACCTACTAACAACAATAATAACGGTAATTCTCTTGTCTCTGAATATAGTTTTAGAGTAAAACGCTGTAATGCGATAAATGTAACCCAAGATAACAGTTCGCTATCAATGCTTTCATTAACATATATTTTATCAAGTTGCAAAATCACTCACTTGTCCTCTTCTTTTGTAAGTCTATTTGCAATTACTCTTAAGAAATGATCATTTCCTATTTTAGAACTTGAAGATATATGAAAAGAAGCTGTAAGTTGTTGTGAATATTTAGGATGTGATTGCATATTAATCATGTAAGACCACATAATCATTTTTGAAGTGTAGCGCTTTTGATTTGAGAAAAGGAGACCTATTTGTTCACTTAAGTACAATAATTACCCAATTCTCTCTTCATCGCCTCCGTTCTCAGACATCATTATTTAAATTCTAAATAATAGAATAAGTATTGACAAAATCAGTTTTATTTAAAATACATTCTGAAATATCTCTCAATTTGGATAATGTTTCAAGTTCATTTGTAGATAATAGAGTGTTATTATGCTGTAATTCACTCAAACTTACCAGTTTATTTTTAAAGAAATACTTTGAGCTCAGATTTCTATCTATTTCAATATAAAAGGAACAACTTACTGCTTTGGAATCCATTTTGTAAATAATAATACCGTCATCATTTACTTTTACAAAAATATCGCAATTTATAGTTTTGACAAATTCAGGTACTTTTTCAAGCAGTAAGTCAAAATTTTGAACTCTATTTTCCATTTGTTGTATTTCTAATATCTTATTAGTTTTTTCTTGTTCTTTTTTTTTTATTTCAAAATTTCGTTCCTCTAAGATTTTTTTTCAGTATTTGATTTTATATTTAAATAATGAGGAAGTCCAGGAAAGATAGTTTGAAACGGATTAGGTATCAAACGGGGTTTATCGTGATAAAAAGTCCTAATTTCTCCTGGATAATTATATGTATTTGTATAGCTAGTTGCAATGCAATCTTCAGAAAAATGTTTAATGCGAATCTCTGACGTTGCGGTTAGTGTCCAGCTTTTACGCGGAATGCATTTTATCCATTTATTGAATAAATCTGTTTCATTCGGAAATTCAAATGTAGTTACATTTTCTTCTGTACTATCATAATTTCTTTCACAAGCTGGGACACAACATTTGCGAGGTATGTTTGAATTGAATAATATGTATATATTTAGGTAGGTACCCAAAATATTAGAAGAAAATCTACTTCGAATCACGAAGTCATCAAGTCTACTACTAACTGGTACTAAATGAAAGCTGCCGTTTTGTAAATTTGCACAAACTGCTTGATTTTTTTATTCATAGACCTAGTTTTTTGTAAGAAATTAAATAAAAATTCAAAACGTAATTACTGCCGTACTATGCATAATTGAAATCTGGAAACTGCTGCACAGAATAAGCAATATATCAGTAAGTAAATTTTATATCTCAAATTTCGAAATGATATGGGTTGGTACCCATTGAAGGGTAGAAACTATTTATCAGTATATTTTTTGTAAAAAAGTGCTATTATATTAACTTTGGCTTTCTGGCTGGCGTGACGCTGAGTTCTCAGCAACTATTCGCAAGTAAAAATAAACAGTAGCCATCTGGTGTGGCAACACGAGAACTACTCAAAGACGTATTCCGCTTGAAACGTTATTTGAGCTAATGTTATTTTAATCGTTTGTTATTTGTAAACAGTGAGCTTTTGTTATATTTTTCTATTTCACGTTCTTATTTACTATTTCAATATAATGCAGGGTATAATGCAGGGTATAATGTGTATTGATCAAAATCAGTCTTTTTGGAGACTGCTTTCTTGTTTACATCAGTTTCATTTCTACCTCTTTTGCACTTTCCTATTTACTCCTATTAAATTCCTCACTTTTTCTTCATTTATTAAATTTTTTGAGTTTAACAAAGTTTTCCTTTGGGAAAAGTGAATATTGTGAATTTAAATATTTAAAGATTATTTCTCAAGAACATGATTATTTATCTGCATATAAATACAATTTAAAACGTCTATGCACAAAATTGGAATATAGCAATGTTTAATCCTCAAACTTACAAGTTTGTCAAGAGAAACCACCTTAAATATTATCGAAGTGACTAATGATCCAGCTACCGGAGGAATGAGATATTTTTATTTGTCCGGTTATTTTTTTTTGCGTGCAAGACAATAGCCTGTATTTTATCTGTCATTCAATTAAATGTTAGTGAGGATGGTTTATCGTGATAAAATTAAATCTCTAAGGTCGTTCCTGGTATATTTCATGGAGTTTAATCCATCTTTCTAGAATAAACTTGAATACATGCAAAGGTAAATTGATAGAATGAACTTATTTATCTGATTTTCAATTTTTCAAAAAACGTCGATCTGTCATATTCCTGTTTATATTCAGATAATCATGTAATGCAATGTAATTGATTAATTCAGTCCAATAAAAACTTCCTTCCATGTCAACAGCTATATTTTACTACGAAAGCGAAGAAAACTGTTGTAAAAGAGTACTCTCAAAAAAACACTTCCAAAATGCAGAAGAATTTGGATGTCACAATTGATAAATACTCAAAATTGAAAAAATGGATAGGTTGTGATAATTGTTATGTATGGTATCATTTGGTATGTTCAGGACTCAAGCGATTGGCAAAAGAATTATGGATGTGTGATAATTGTAAATTTTAATATATAACGTAATTTAAGTAAATATAATTTTAAGACATTTGACATTGTTATCATGAATTCTAACTTGGAGGTAATTTTGAATTTCTATAATAAATGAATTACTCTCGGAGTTACTATTTATTTTTTAGGCGGTCATGACAAAAAAGGTGTTTTTATGGCTTCTTTTGCGACCGTGAAGTTTCACTTTTTGGGACTGATCTGTCAAATTTTACTTTTTGGGACTGATCTGTCAAATATTACTTTTTGGGACTGATCTGTCAGAAAATATTTCATAAACACTTTATATTTATCTATATGGGCAGCTTGATGAACTCTCTAAGAAAAAGTTTTCGCTCAAATAGTACATATATTCTTCCGTCAACCTCTGTAGTTCTTGCAATTCAAAAAATAAATACGCATTTTACGTTAAATGTCAACTTGATAGAACACAATAAAATAAAACAATTTCAGCGGCAACTAAGATTTACAATTGCAATGTTTTAGAAATAAATAGATAAAATGATGTGATTTTGAATTATTTCGTGATGATCGCCTAAAAAACGTTGTGTGCACCTCGGCCTACAGTTCTTTTTTGGTCTCACCTGAATTGCAGCCTCAGCTACGCTTCGGCCGCAAACAACAGATTCGACCAAAAAAGATAACCTTTACGGCCTTGATACACAAATAACTATTATGATATTCGAATACTTTTTAATTTTATTTAATTCACTTTGGATACTTCAAAGTGTACCTATATAGTTAGTGATAAAAGTATCAAAGCATATGGTTCAAAAGAAGTTTGGAAAGATATAATGTAACCTTTGAGGGTATACCGTACTTATTCATGCAGAATTGGATAGTAGATAATACTTTTTTCTAGCCGGATAAATAAAAATATATTATTCATCCGGTTACCGGAAGAATTTGAAATTCGCTATGTCAGTAGCGTTGTGCGCGACGCGAGCGCCGTCCTGGTGGCGACACTTGGCATCTATTCACTAATATATTTAAAATCGTGACGTGACAATCAACAAATTTTGACGTACTCACGTAATTTGCAAAACTGGCACTCAGAATTAGCAGAAAGTTTGTTACAATGACAGTAATACTTTGATGCAGGTCTCAAGAAGTTGATTTACCTATATTTAGATCCAAAAGTTTGAGCAAAGGGAAAAAATTGGTACAAAGTTTTCATGTCAGCGACGAAGAAGAAATTAATTATAACGAAGAAGATTGTGAAATTGCGGGAGTTACTTTGTGCGAAACGCCTGGCACATTTAGTGATAGAAAAAATCTGAATTATTATAAGTGTAAACATAGTTTTCTACTTGACATGATAATACGTACGTTTGGGTGTACTTCTTGTATGTTCTGTTTAATTATTGTCTGAATATTGAATAGATAAACAATATTAATCTTTTTCGTGATTTTAGATAACTTTATCTGATATTTACGAGTTATTTTTATAAATTGGAAATAATCTGTGTGACTATCATAAAAACTTCTTGATTTGGTGTATTTTGAACGCTTCATTAGGGAATCAGCATCATTCATGCCTGATGATTTGATATTTGATGCCAGATACGAGTTATCCGAAAACATAATTCATTTAAATAAGTGAAAATTCATTAACAAGGATTCATTCATGATATTTTGTCTTCAATCTATGATCAATGATAATATTGTTGAAATATAATTTTAATAATTCAATATTGATACTGTACAAACATTATACAATTTAAAAAGCACCAACTGCTTATTTCTAAAGTTCGCTAATATAATAATAAATCTTTGTTTTTTACATGATTGCCGCAAAAATTTATTAATACAGGTAAATTTAGGTCGAAAAATTGTTAATATTAGTTGCAACTGCAAACATACAGCTGCAGTTTGCGTATGAATTAACACAGAAAGTATCTGCTTCAAGACTGACTAGTCAATGATTTGGAATCGTCCAGCACAGCTTAATGAATATCATAAGAGTGCAAGGATTGATAGTATGTACTATTGCATAAAAGCAAACTGAGAAGATAACTTTTTCACAGTTTCTTACGCCCATTTGCGATTCGGAAATGAATGAAATTTCAGTTCACCATTGCGCAGTTGTGTGTGCGAACACTCAGACACACAGTAAATTAAATCTTGTCACGATTCAAAAGATTTTCCATATTTATTTGCCTCAAAAACTCTGTTTGGCTTTATGCTCTTTTATATTTGTTTTGACAGCTCTAGTCCAGCTCTAGTCAGTATTGGTAAAGAGCTTATAACTTCTACCGCATGGAGTCGCGTTCGTCGTTACTGACATAGCGTATAATAACAAAATATGACTCTCTGGAAAACTGCGGTTTTAACATGTAAACAAGCGTGTCTAAAAATTACATTATGACTTACATCCGACATTTTGGTTGATAACAGCTCTGCCATCAGTAATTTCACTCGCGAATACTATTTACAAACTTGAAACTGGTACTAAATAAAAGCTGCTGCACAAGGATGTTTAAGAGAGGGGATGGGACAAAGCGGTCTTAGATGCGTAATAACAAAATATGACTCTCTGGAAAACTGCGGTTTTAACATGTAAACAAGCGTGTCTAAAAATTACATTATGACTTACATCCGACATTTTGGTTGATAACAGCTCTGCCATCAGTAATTTCACTCGCGAATACTATTTACAAACTTGAAACTGGTACTAAATAAAAGCTGCTGTTTCGTAGGTTTGCACAAATTGCTTTAATTCAAGCTCAGTGATTGTGGAAGATTAAATTATCCAATTACTTGTTTCAGGCGAAACAGGGCCCATAGGTATATATGACATGGGATGGGACAAAGCGGTCTTAGATGCGTAATAACAAAATATGACTCTCTGGAAAACTGCGGTTTTAACATGTAAACAAGCGTGTCTAAAAATTACATTATGACTTACATCCGACATTTTGGTTGATAACAGCTCTGCCATCAGTAATTTCACTCGCGAATACTATTTACAAACTTGAAACTGGTACTAAATAAAAGCTGCTGTTTCGTAGGTTTGCACAAATTGCTTTAATTCAAGCTCAGTGATTGTGGAAGATTAAATTATCCAATTACTTGTTTCAGGCGAAACAGGGCCCATAGGTATATATGACATTAGGGATATGGCAACTAAAGTTTATTCAAGTGGATAAAAATTTAGTTACAACTTTATTCTTGCGCATCACTACTATCTGTACAGTTGTCAAGTCTGTCCGGGATTCCTTCAATGACCTGTTTGACGCGAATTTGGAGCTTATAAGGTTCGTGCAGCTTACGTCACAACATGGCGTTGAACAGCTAGCTGATTGTGTGGCACACACAAGGATGTTTAAGAGAGGGGATGGGACAAAGCGGTCTTAGATGCGTTATCGAAAGTCAGAGAGGGACAAACTTATGAGTACTCTGTTTTGTCTATCTGCCTCTTTACTTTGTATCTTTTGCGCTTGCGCAAGCAGTAGCTCTCAAACAAGCATAAAATCCTATCAATATGAATATACTAATCTCATTTGGAATACCTGATATTGCGAATATAACAATTGAAAAATGATTACTAATATGTTTCTATAATTTATATTCAAGTAAAACTTTTACTATGCTTACATTTATATCAATTGAAATTTATTATGAAAAACATTTTGAGATCGCATTTGTAAAACACGCGCGTAGTTTAAACGGATGAACGGTGTTTAACGAGCAAGTAACTTCATGTAAAATAAAAATGTGATGGATTTAAATTAAGATTTTGATCTAAATGCAAAATAAAATTGAATAAAATGAAAAGAAAACAATTCTTTGTTTATTTCTGTGCTGGATTTAAATGAAGATTTCGACTTGAATGCGAAGCAACATTGAATTGAATAAAGATAAAACAATTCTCTGCTTTTTTCTTCCATGCGTGGATATATTTATTTTCGATTATTTTATATCAATAACAATCGGATAGGTTCACAAAAACTTAAGAATGCTAAAATTTTATATGAACCAAATATTTATTTTTCACATACACGTTATAGAAAAATATATTTACATGCTTACATATTATTGAATAAGATTAATTTCGTGAATTTTTGCTTTCTGCTAATTTCATATTTTGCGTTTTGTTCTCTGCCAAGTGGTGCAACCTTACATTTAAATAATAGGAGATAATGAGATCCAATAACTCGAATCGATGATCCCCACCTAGACATATTTCACATGAAATATTATTTCATAGTGATAAATAGCTCCCTGAGTTTTTTATGGAATACGATAATTTTTATTTAATGTTATTTGTAAAAATCATATGATCGTTTTCTCTGATCGCCCTCTTCACTAGTAAGCAAATTCTTTTCACATCTACAGATTGACATTTGAGCCCATCTCTATTTTTAATGTTTATTAAAATATTTTTGCAATTTCTATCTCCCAAATATCTTATACATGAAATGCAATTCAAATATTTTGCTTCTAACCACATGTTTTTTTGTTAGAGCTTCCGCTTCTTGCTCATCACGTGGTCACAGGCGCAAGCGCAAAAGATACAAAGTAATGAGGCAGATAGACAAAATGTAGTTGCCATAAATCTATCTCTCTCTTACTTTCGATAACGCTGGGCTGTGTGCTGTGTGTTACTGACATAGGAATGTCCCGTCCCCTCTTTAACGTCCTTGGGCACACAGCACATTGAGTACCAAAACAAAACAACTCAAAAAGTAGTCCTGAAGTAGTCGTTTGTATTTCTTTCTGTAGCTTTATATCTAATTTTATCTAATGTATGTAACTACATTTTTTTGTAACCAGGATAAATTCTATTTTCAAGACATTTATAAATTTTTAATATGCCCGTCACTTGTCGTGTTGGTTAAAGACATTTCTATAAGTTTTCATGGGATACCAGCTATAAGTGACAGACGAGGAAGAAAGGACGAACGAAAAAAACGTAGGCAACAGACTTGGTTAAATGTCATTGGACGAGAAGATTTATAAAGTATCAAATTAAAAAAACGCGAGAGTTTGTTCAAGGCATAATGCATATGCATTGAACATAATATGTACTATCGTCACATTTTATTAATAGACAAATCATTTTATGAAGATTGCGAAACGCATCCGGATTGGATTCCTAGTAAATTTTTAAAACCGAAAAGTACAAAAAATGTCCTATAAAACCATCGCCAAGTGCCGTCAAAAATAATCGATTTAGGCGATCAAGACAACGTAGTCGTAGGCTAAGAAAGGTTCATAATGTATGTGCACGATTATGTTTATGTAATAAACAGAAAGAGGTCAGAATAACGCACATTTATATGTAGAGTTAACAATTTTTGCCCTACAATCAGCTGATGAGCGCCATGTTTGTGACGTAGGTGCACGAACCTTATTAGAATGAATTATTATCATTGGATGAAAATTTATTTGCTTTTCTTGACTATAAATCGAGCAGTTAACTGATTAATTCTAAGATCCAGCATAAGCCGTAGTTTGCAATATCTGGCTCACCAAAAGATACCAATACAAGTATGTGATCCATTGAATTACATTTACCCATTTTTATTGAAGCTAAGAAGTTGAATGCAGCAATTGTAGAATATATATATATATATATATATATATATATATATATATATATATATATATATATATATATATATATATATATATATATATATATATTTATATATATATATATATATATATATATATATATATATATATATATATATATATATATATATATATTATATATATATATATATATATATATATATATATATATATATATATATATATATATATATATATATATATATATATAAATGTTCATTCTAGATTGATGTTGATATAGCTCTCTTAATATATATTAGATTTTAATAATTCAAAGCTTGGTTATGTAAACTGGGATTATGTCATTGATTGCTCGCTAGAGGCGCTAGTAGACTTCATGCACGTAGCCTATAACAGCTTTATATAAATGTCGAATTGTCAGAATTAGGACATGGTAGCCAACGCTTCATACATTTCCTATCATGAACTTCACGATTAAAATATTTTTCTTTATTTTATCTCAGGCTGCACAAATTTTTCTCACTGTGAACTGTCAGAAGTAAATCCACAGAAACAGAATGAAATAGAAGCGGCATAGAAGAAATAGTAGCCAGTGAAGGAAATATACAGGGTGTAACTGAGCCTTTGTAACAAAATTTGTTGGTATATAGTATTGGACGTACTGATCATGAATCAAATAGAATTTCGCTGAAATTTGTAGAAACAGGAGTAGTTTGCAAAAATATAGTATTTTGAGTACCGCTGGTTTTCATAGGTACTCATATGCAAAATAAATAAAAAACAATGTTACACAAAATTCACATGCGTAATTTACTATCAGTGAAGCAATTAAATTAATTAAATAAGAATATTTTTATCAACTGCAGACTTAATAAAATTTGTATTACACAAGATATTACATAAATCTAAAGAAAAGAATAGGAAGATTATAAATTTATAAAAATTGCTCAAAATTGTCGATGCTCACAGCAACACACAATGCAGCACGTTGAATGAGGTTAAGGGTACAAGCTTGAAGAAGGTATTTGTGTTCTTTTATTATTTCTGCGCTATTTCCAATATGCTGTTGCAGTTCTTCAATACTTTGCGGCGCATCCTGTTATCATGAACTAATGATTTTAAATGACCCCAAAAATAAAATCAAGAGAATTAAGATCTGGTGATCTCGGAGTCTAGTCATGGTAAAGGACCACCACGGCCTATCTAACGACCTTCGTATGCAGTATCTGAATGCTCTCTCACAAATCTGCTGTAGTGCGGAGGTGCACCGTCATGGAGAAACCATGCATGCTGCCGAACATCTACCGAAATGTCCTCTAACAATTTTGGTAGAGTGTTTTGTAAAAATCCTAAGTAATCGTTACCATTCATACGCGTAGGTAAAATGTATGAACCAAATAGAGTACCATTCACAATCCCAGCCCAAACGTTCAAAGAGAATCGATGCTGGAAATTACTTCTTCTAATAACATGTGGATTTTCTCGTGATCAGTAATGTGAATTGTGGAAATTATAAATACCATCTCGAGTGAACAAGGACTCATTGGAACAAATTACATACAATGTGAAATTTTGGTCTTGAGCATGTTGATGAAGAAGCCATTGGCAGAGATTTACTCGCTCGAGGTGGTCACGTTGCATCAGATTTTGAACTCTTTGGTAATGGAACAGATGATACCTTAAGTTTCGAAGAATTCTCCACACAGTCATATGAGAAGCTTCTTGTCCCAAGTTGGGTGAAATTTGGCGAGCACTAATTGTAGGATCAACATCAAATATATCCAATAAAACATTTTCAAAATTTTGTCGGTATCTTTGACGTCCTTCACCTCTACCAGAATTAGGTCGAAGTGATCCTGTATCACTAAGACGCTGAAGTAGTCTTCCAAGCATTCGATGACTGGGATGCCGTGTGTCAGGATATCGTTCTGCGTACAAACGCTGCGCTGCTCTCCCTTTTTGCCCCACTTCTAGGTATGCTATCATCATATCAGTTAGTTCTAAATTACTAAATGCAATATCCATTTCCATTTTTTTTAATTCAACGACAATCGCATCGAACACTGTTTTACGTTACAAACTTGTAAACTTTTGCCGACAGAAATTATTAGAAAATTATTTAATTCATTTATGTATCATGCAATATCTATCTGATTTGTGATTAGTTGTTGGGTAATGGTTACGAATAATGTTGTAATTCTAAAAGAAATTATTAATCCAGTGGCCCGAAACTGTTCATTTGATTGAAGCCATTTCCCGTTTCTCTTTCAGCGAAATTTTTTTTGATCCATGATCAGTACGTCCAATATTATATACCATCAAATTTTGTTACAAAGGTTCAGTTACATTCTGTATATGAAGAAATTTTGCTCATTGTAGTGTGAAAATTAAGTCTATAAAAAATAAATTCTACTAAAAGTTGTAAGTAGAGTTTTCTACATTCAAATAACTTTGTATATTATAACTTTCGTCAGTATTAACATGAGATTTGAGGATTTAGTTGTGGCACCAAAATAAGCAGAAAATATTTTTCTACTATTGAGCTATCTCTAGTAGTGAAAAAGATAATGTAATATATGTATGTAGGAAAAGATTACAGTAAATATGGAGAACGGTGAATTTGATCTCTAATAACTTTCAGTAGAATGAACTTATAAACTAGATTTCTGCACCAAATTACGTAGAAAACGTTCTTAGCTCAATTGCCTTATTGGGTTGCTCGATAGGTCAGAAGATATCGTGACATATGTGAAAAAACCGCAGCTGATATGAACAAAGCTAGTTTGGTCCTCTTGCAACTTTAAATAGAATTCACTTATAGATTTGATTTCTACACTATAATACGCAGAAAATATTCCTCTACAATCGTCTCTCTTACAGTTCCGAGCCAATTCCAATGAATCTAGAGAAAATATGATGAGATCTGCAATTTTCGGGCCGCGATATGTTAATTAATGGAGGATTGAATTTCAGTCCGAAGTCTGATGACATTTCTTCTATTGAGTTATGAGTCCAATGCCGTTTCTACTATATCCTATTTTTGGTGAGTAGATCCCTTTTCATAGGGTCGACTGGTACAAAAATAATCATTTCATGATTTATTGTAGAGTTTGATGCTAAACACAAGCTTCTATATATGATAAATCGTTTTACCACTGATCGACATTGAAAGTGGGGCTTTGCTGGCACTTAAGAGTTGGAAAAACAAAACTTTCACAATCTCGACAGGAAAAGTTTTGATGTCGAAACAAATTTACAAATTTGAGGTTTGAAAATGATTTCGCAACTTCATGTTGTGCTTCTAAATAATTGAATGCCAGAATTAATTCGATATTTTCTGATGGAGGAAATATTAGAGTTTAACAATTTTATTTTCACTTAGAAATTTCATAAGGAATATAAGCAGTATAATACTTGATATTACGTAATATTCATGAAATGGATATTATTATAACAACGGGAAATTCACATATTCACTGTAACAAAAATACTTGATTTATTGCTCTAACTGAATTCGTTATCTTGACTTCATCTTAAAAATGAAACATAACTCGCGAAAACTTATCCTCTATTTCTCTGATTCAACAAATAATAGCTATTTTTACAAGCTTCTATTTAACTTGCTTTGTTAGTACTGGTCAAATTTTGCAACTGAATTTTAAAGCAATTATCTCCGACCGATTGAGCTGAAATTCTGCATACACGTTTAATTTGGATGACAATGCATAGTTGGCAGAGTGATGTCATTCTAAATCCAGTATGGCGGACTCCCAAAAATTGCTGATCAGTTATTTTTCATGCATCCCCATGATACGAGCATCAAATGAAAGAGCTTGCTGAGAATAATACGAAAAGTAAAATGACGTCTCATTAAATTCAATATGGCGGACGCTCTAAGATAATGGACAATTTTTTTTTATTTATCATCATGATATGGGTATCAAATGGAAGGGTTTGCTGAGAAGAATACGAAAAACAAAAGGACGTCACTCTAAATTCAATAATAGCAGACGGTTACACTGCTGAGTGAGGATTAGCAATTTTTCGCCGCTTATATTGCTTTTAGCCGAGATAAATCTTCAAAAGGCCTCTTCATTGAGGAATTAGATAGTTCGAAATAAACAGGCTAAACAATAATGATGCATTATTAGAATTGCACAAATTGAGACAAAACTAAAAAGTAGAGAATAGAATTATTAATAAAAAAAAACTATTTAAAAACAAGCTTCTATTTAATATTTCAGTTGCACTGAAATAAAAATAATAATTTCATGCAAGGGTTATGCTGGATATTATTTATATAGGTTCGTTTATGATGAATAAAGTGTCTACTTTACGCACTGCTGTAGAAAAAGTATATTTGGCGCGCAAACTTTGCATCATCACCATCTCGTGTTTTATTTTAAATTGTGGCTAGTCGTAAGCTAGTTAGCTGAATGTCATAATAGTTGTTATTATATATGGCACCGACATGTGAAAAATAGATTATTTCTTTAATAATTAGCAAATAATTATTCACGATGTTAATGAAAAAAATTGGTGAGAAGTTTTCAAGAAGAACAGTTAGATAATTTTAGGACTCTGGGGTACTCCTGATTTTATCGGATAGAAAGATGTAATCTCATTTTTAAACTTGGCTTGAAAGTCCCGGTCCGTGATATATGAGTGGAGAAATTGGTATAAGCTGTTTGGTAGATTGAGTTTCAATTTGTGAAGCAAGCCTATGTGCCAGATTTTGTCAAATGCTTGGAATATATCGAGGAATGCAGCGGAACAGTAGTATTTGGTTTCTAGTGCTTCATTGATTGTGTTAACGACTTTGTGTACTTGTTTTATTGTTGAATGTTTCTGCCTAAAGCCGAACTGGTGTTCTAAAATTCAATTTTTTCCAGTAAGTATTGACTGTAGTCTTTTAAGCAGTATTTTCTCAAGAATCTTTGATAGTGCGGGTAGTGAGCTTATTGGCCTATATGATTTAACGTTGTCGATTGTTCTACCAGGTTTTATGATAGGGATTATTTGAGCTACTTTCCATTGAGCTGGCTTACTCTGAGTATTGCATTATATTGGATTGCATTTTGAATTTCTCCTAGACAAATATTTCCAATCGGAGGTAATAGTTGGTTGGGTGCTTGAAATAACTCATATATATATATATATATATATATATATATATATATATATATATATATATATATATATATATATATATATATATATATATATATATATATATATGTATATATATAAATACTGTTCTTCTTCTATTGTGATTTGCCTAGGGAAGGGGGTGTAGACTCTTGTAGATGTGATGCAAATAATTCGACTTTTTCTTGGTCGTTTTTCGCCCAGTTGTTGACCTGTTCTCTGATTGGTGGTACTGTTCTCGTTTTTTGTTGTTTTAGTGACTTCATCACTTTCCACAACGAATATTCTGTTAATTGTGTGGCTGTGATTTGGGATATGTATTCCTGTATATTTTCATTCTTTCAATCAGATAAGATTTTCTTCATTTTAGTTGTCTCGTGGTTAAATCGTTTTTTTTTTTTTAAATTTTTTGTTTAATGGTGCCGGTGTAGTTTACTGTGTTTGTGTTCTGTTGTTTTAGCATTAGAGTTGACTTCCAAGTCGCTAATTGTATTATTTCAATAAGGTATTCTATTGCTTCGTGTATGTCCGTAGGATATTTTAGGGGTAGTTTTGAGTTGGTTTTCTCTTTCATTACTTCCCTGCATGATTCAGTGGGTCTATTGCACAATACGGGCTTTCGTGGTGTTAATAGTGCTTTTGTGCTCAGATTGATGATTACTGGTGTGGTCTGATGAAAGATTTAGAAATATTTCGGCTTGTAAGTAACACTTGGAATATTTTTAATAATATAGAAGTCTAACAAATAGAGGATTTTTTTGGGATCCGTTGGCCAATATGTCGGTTCACCCGTTGACACATATTGTGCGAAATTGTTTTTGTTTATCGCCTCGCGTATTAATGAGTCGTAAGCCTTATACGATATATTTCGCGTTGTAGTCTCTTTCGGCAATGTGACGGTTTCCAAGAGTGTCAAAGAATTATTTGAATTGCTCTTGCGTCTGGGTGGACAGTATATGGAGGCCCTGTCAACTACAATGCTTGTTTCCTGAAGGTGATCCATGCGATATTCAGATAGATCGTAGTGTTTTATGGTACTTTTTTATGAGAATTGCAGTTCTTTCGTGAGCGGTTTCATCTGGTTGCCGAGACTGATAAAATGTATGGGAAGGAATTTTAAAGAACGATTTTTCGGTGGAGTGTCTTCCCGATATTAATATGATATCAATTTGATTTGTTATGATAAATGCTTTCAACTCTGTGCAATGATATGTCAAGCCAATTGCGTTCCATGTGGCTAGTTTCAGATTTTGGGTAGTCATTTTAATTTTGGAATGAGGGCTGTGAGCAGGTTTAGTAGTGTGTCCATTTTGTCATCATTGTTAGGATTAATTGTTCTACTTACCCGTTTTTGTTCGGTTGAATGCAGTGATTGCCTGATGAGGAGTGAGATATGTTATTTTTTGTAGATTGGGCGTATGTCAATTCGGAGGTTGTAGTTTTTGTACTATTGCTTTTTTGGTTTTGATTTTGTTTTGAGGGTATGCTCCGAGCTCCTAGTGGTGAAAATTTTCTCTTCAAAATTCAATTGTAGACGGCGCAGCACTTATTATTTGCCAAATGTTTACCTTCGCAGTTTGCGCACTTGTGGATTTTTCTTTTTTACATTCTTTTGTGATGTGCTCTTTTCCGAATTTTACGCACCGTGGCTGTCGTGCGAGTTATGTTTATAGAAATGTAGTCAGATGATTTCATTCTCTCATATTATTCGTGTCAGCATTAAGTTAGTATAAAAACCCTGTATTTTAACCATTATAGTTTAGTTTAGTTTATATTCCATTTCTGCAACAATAAAACTTTAAAAAAATACTTTTCGAAGAACGTATTATTTATTTGGTGCAGTCGGTAGGATTCGTAAACAGTATTTCGGTCAAAAGCTCAAGTCAAGAGTTCAGTTCGTCAATACCATTCCGCTGTTTCGTTTTTACGATTTATTACGGTCCAAAACTATAATCAAGAAGAATCTATAGAGCTGCTAAACGCAAAGCCCAGGTCTTCTCAAAAGCAGAAAAACAAAACTTCGAACTCCGTACCAAGGAGCCGCAGAACGAGTGCCGGTGATTCCACAAGCAGAGAATTATTGCATCACCAGGAAACGTAGAACGAGCCAGCTCCGCCAACCTCTAAGGAAAGAGCATCGCCCAGATTCCGTAAGCCGAGAACGAGCGGTGTCCAATTCTAATGCAGATTATCGCAGTTTTAGCAAGTATAGTATCATTGTAAGTAAAAAAATAATATTTCACAACTCAAATGTATTATTTAAAAATATTATTGTTACTAGCAAAATACATTAACAATAAACACAGGGATTTCTGGAACGGTTAACGCTGTTAAGAAAGAAATCGAGCTCCAACACAGAGCCACTTATTTCACAACACAATATTATATCGAACAAAAATAACACAGGGATTTCCTGAACGGTTAAAGCTGTCAGGACGGAAATCGAGCTCCGACACAGAACCACTTTATTACAACACACATTATAATTTACTAATTCACCAATTTTGAATATAAAATTTATTAATATCGTGAAATAAAGGATAAGTAATAAATATTCAAACTGGAAGATAATTCAGATCTACTATATTCAATTTTAGAAATTGAGAATAATTTCAAATAATAATCCAGTAACAATGGCTGATAGAACTCAGAAAATTAATTTTGCTTCAAACTCCATTCCAATTTATAATGGGGACCCAAATAAATTGAGTAATTTTATAAATGCAGTTAATACTGTTCAAAATCTCTTCGGTAGGTACTCTCAATCCACCCCTAGACGATTTTGATAAAGCAATTACATTTTTATGCATGAAAAATAAGATTACGGAACGCGCTTTAGATAGCATAAGAGATTTAGAATTCAATAATTCGATTGAATTGAGAACCCATTTAGCAAATACTTTTAAAAACAATGATTAACGAATTATTGAAAATGCGAAACATTAAAAATCCGTATAAATTACTAGAAATAACGAAAGAAAAATTCCTGAGCTTCAAATCAAGAGTAAGCATTGAAGAGGATGATCCCGGCACAAAAATAGTTACAATCAGATTTGCCGAAAAATTAATAATTAATAATTTTATTTCTACTGTTAACGACCCATATAGAAACAATTCAGCTACCAGAAATCCACAGACTATAAATGACATAGAAATATTATTACAAAACGACTTTCAATACCTTAAACCAAATCCAAACTTTATTCCAAATCCAAAAACAATTACTAGACAACTTCCTAGTATTCTTCCCCAGAGATTTCCCGGAACAAATTTCCCTACCGGAAACGTAACTTTTCAAAATAAAAATCCAAATAATTATGGATTTGTTCCTAAACAAAACATAAGAAATGCACAGAACGTCAGACCGATCCCTATGTCACATCAAACCAGACAAACATTCCAACCTAAACAAAATTTTCCAAGATCCAACAATTACTTCACCCAACAAAATAAAAAATTCGGAGCTCATCGACCAAAGTACGCGGTAGAAGAGATTAACAATGAAACTTTCGACGATAATGAAACTCAAAATACTGACGAAGAAGAATATTACTGACAAAATTTCAGACAATAATCAGGACGAAAATATGAAAAGGAAAATCCTTTTTTAGAAGTACCCCCGAATATCCACGAGAAATCCTAAATATATATCAAAATTCTCGACCATCCTTTTTAAAAATGAAAGACTATTATATGTTGATTGACACTGGATCCACTATTAATTTGATTAGTAGAACATATATTTATAGTAATATTCAAAAATTTAAAATTTACGAAGAAAAATTCAATTTTAAAACCGCAATAGGGGAACATAATGGAAACGAATATATAATTTTGCAATTCGAAGGTAATTATTTGAAATTTTATTCGCATGATTTTCATAGACAATTTAACTTATTATTGAGTCTACCAACAATGATTGAAATGCAAGTTAAGATAGATAAGTAAAAATATAATCACTATCCAAAATAAGATTTATAAAATACAATATTTTGAAAATAAAAATTCTGTGAATAACATTGAAGAAATTGAAATTAGAGCAGAGCATTTAAATTTGGGAGAGCAAAGAGAACTTTATAAATTAGTAAAAGAATATGAAAGTATTTTTCCAAAAGAAAAAGACATGTTAACGCATACGGACGTTATTCAACATAAAATAATTAGCAAAGATGATACTCCTACCTATACAAGATCTTATCGATATCCTGAAATTTACAAAAAAGAAATCAATAAGCAAATTAAAAACTTACTAGATAACAAAATTATACAAGAAAGTCATTCACCCTGGTCGTCACCTGTGTGGATGGTCCCAAAGAAATTAGACCCTTCAGGCGAAAGAAAATTTAGAATTGTCATAGATTATAGAAAGCTAAATGCAAAAAGTATAGATGACAAATTCCCTATTCCAAACATTACAGAAGTTTTAGATAAATTAAGAAAGAATATATACTACACTACATTAGATTTAACCTCAGGTTTCCATCAAATACAAATGCACCCTGAATCTATTCCAAAAACCGCATTCAGCACAGATAAGGGACATTTTGAATTTTTAAGAATGCCATTTGAACTTGAGAATGCTCCCGCCACGTTTCAAAGACTTATGAATTATGTTTTAAGAGATTACATACACAAAATCTGTCTTGTCTTCTTAGACGACATTATAATATTAGGAACGTCTTTGCAAGAACATTGTGATAATATACGAAAAATTTTTTCCAAATTCAAACAATATAATTTAAAAATTCAATTAGATAAATCCGAGTTTGTGTGTAAAGAAGTAGCTTATCTTGGCCATATAGTTTTGAAGGCTGGTTTGAAGCCTAACCCCGCAAAATTGAAGCTGTAAAGAACTTTCCGATTCCAAAAACTTCAGAAGAGATCAAACAATTTTTAGGACTTCTAGGCTATTATAGAAAATTTATTCCAAATTTTGCAAAGCTTACAAAACCAATGACCACCTACTTGAAGAAAGGACAAATAATAAATACAGGCAACAAGAAATATAGAGAGAGTTTCAACAATAGTAGAAATTTACTAATTAATGCCCCGATATTGCAATATCCCTGACTTTGAAAAACAATTTATCGTCACAACTGACGCAAGTAATTTTGCCATAGGTGCAGTTTTAAGTCAAAATATAAACGGAAAAGATATGCCAATAGCCTATGCATCTAGAACATTGAATGACCACGAAATTGATTATAGCACCACAGAAAAATAATTACTTGGAACAGTTTGGGCAGTAAAATATTTCAGACCCTATTTGTATGGCACAAAATTTATAATTCGAACAGATCATTGACCCCTGACATGGAATATACTACAATAAAACTTTTTAAAAATACTTTTCGAAGAACGTATTATGTATTTGGCGCAATACGCCTTTGTATGACCGTGGCGTTGACACCTAGCACACTGAAGCAGATCTCGCTGTGGATTTGGCGGCTCTACTTTTATTCTTGTGTATTGTAGAAAGTTCACTTCATAGATTTCTTTATTGTTTGCATTTTGTTTTAACTCAAAAAAATAAATGACAGGAGTATCTTTGTTCAATGTTGTACATGTTTACTACTTTATGGCCTTTATTTTCGATTCCAGATTTTAAGTTGTCCATATTTGTTGCGTGAAGTAGGTTTATTTGCTTTGGGCTGGTATGTGTGTTACATGATGTTGTGGTATTGGAATTCTTTTACAATCTTTCTATAGGATGCTATATTTTTGACTTGAAGCTTTACTTAATTGTTATTTGTTGTTTTGATGAAGCAGCTGTTCTGAATTGATTTTTCAATTGAGTAAGTAACGGACTGATTTCCGTAATGCTCGGTATGAATATTGGTGGTGGTTTATGTTTTTTGTTGGGTGTGGTGTTTTGTGAGGTTGTTTCATCTGTTGTATTTATGAGTGGATCGTATCAGTTTTGATTATATAGTGTCCCTCCTGATTTTCTCATATTCATCTTCTAATCGTTTTGTTTTCCTTGGGTTGACTTGTTGCCAGGCCGGATGGCTCATGTTTTGCACGTGGGCCGATGGCCTTTGTGCGGAATGTAACTATTGTTGTGTATGCTGGTGTATTATGTTATACGAATTATTATGGTTAAATTGAATAAATTAGTTGCTGCTGGCACTTTAGTAATTACGTACACTTTTGGTAAATTATGCCACTGCCTAGGAGCTCACCGTAAATATGTCCGATCAATATAGTGGCTCGTCGGAGATAGTTATAAATAACCTAGAAATTTAATTCAATAGATATTACAAAATGATTGTGACAAAGTTGTATTATAAAGGATAAATTAATCAAAGCATAATTCAATATAACACTTGTATTACAGTCCAATGAAATATTACAATAGAACAATATGCATGTATAATTGATGTTCAGTTGTCGCCGGTCTCAAAGTGTGGATCTCATGAATTCTGGAAACAGAATACAACATAAGCAAACGACTGGCTTAGTGAGGAATCACATCCACACACATGTTATACAATCATAATCATCAACATCTCGCAGGTTATATACTCAATACCATCAACACACCAAATCACACTCTCTGGTATACACATAGAGAGGAAACGCACAAAGTGCGGAAAACACATAAACAGTATTATCAGGGAGCTCAGCCGACCAGTCGACCTGCTCAAACCACACTGGGAGCGCCAAACTGTCGACCCGCTCAACCTCTGCCGGGAGCAACAACACTACGTCTAGCTTGTCGTCCAGCTCAACCCCGAGTCCTCAAGACGACGTCAGCCCTACTGGCTCGTCCGTCTGGGAGTCGAGAGTAACTCACTCACGTCTGCCCTGAGTACCCTAGCTGCTGTCACCTCACACCGGCTTTACAAAGGACTTATGAGGCGTTCGAAAAGCCAAGGTAAAACCCTCTGCCTCTACCGTATAGCGACCCAGCGAACATTTGTACACAAGGCTAGCAATTGTGCACACACATATGTCGTCCTCTTGGCTTACGCTCTCCACTCAGAGCTACGACCTCACAACAACAGCACAAGGGATATCACAATCACATAGGCTCAATGTAGACACAACTAAAGGCATACAACTATACCATCAATGCTCACTCTCAAACGCTCTCTCAATCAACACACTGCATACTCATACACCTAGCAACTAAACTCACACCTCAACCTCCTGATTCAATTCGCCCTTGACTCTGCTGAAATATATCAAAACACTATAGAACTTATCTCGGGTAAATAATAACATAAACTGTGATAACAAGTGATGGTCGGGCTGTTTAAATAACTTACGTATTATGTAACTCCCTGAAATATGTTTAAAATGATATGATTAATGATCTTACGTAAAGCCATAGGAAAATATGCGTGACAGTTGTTATTAGTCCGTGAGACAGGGCCTACATTTTTCGTTGATTACCGTTCACTTGAAACTTTGTGAGTGGCTTCATTGTGATGAGTTCGATAACTTTTTCATTCGGCAAAATTCTAGATTTGGAGGCGTTTTTCAGCGAGGATTAGTTAATTGAAAAATTTTACCGTCATATTGATCTTTACACTGATCGAAAGATTTTTTGATGATAAAATGAAATAAAAAATATTGTCCGACATGAATATTGGGGTGAGCGGTGAGTCCGACAAGCCGGACTTGTCATAAGTATGTATGATAAGTATGTTGGTATCAAGTGGTGAATATAACATTATTTTGTTGTATTGTTCCTCAGGCAGATAGCCTTCCCTACTGTTGGCTTCTGGTGTTCTGGCCTGTCAAATTTCTTCCTGAAAACTGCTGCTATCCCTCGCGACGTCTCCAAATCTTTTGACACGCTACAGGCCAAGGAGTGATTGGCCTGGCCTCTGAATAGGTCTTACTGCACTTCGGTAGTTATTCCGAATCGAGCCCGTCGTCCACTAGAAAAAATTTTCATAAACTTGTCGAACGAGTCTTCCTGTGCATGGATCTTGCGAGTACGTGCGTCATTGGTGTCTTCATTATTGTCTCCCGCAAATGTTGCTAACCGATTGAAATGCACCACTCTTGATACTTGTTCTTGGGGTTGCGTTTGATTGCATAGATTATGTCGCCCTGTGTTATAAAGCCACACAAAGTTTCCTGGTTGAAGACCCCGTCTTGTGCCTTGACGTCATAGGTCTCTTTTATGCGGTCGCTGGCATTCTGGATGTTGATTCGGACTCGGGAGGGAATATTGTTCATCTGACGTCTTAAATTAATGACATAATCTTTGCAAGCCAGATCTTCTCCAGGTTTGCAGCCGAGTTTTAGGTTGCATTGTAGCCGAAGCTCCCAACCAAAAATAACTCTTGCTGGAGTCTGTGTGGTCGTTTCGTGTACAGATGCGCGGTAGGTCAAAAGGAACAGATTGAGATATTTGTCCCAGTCTTTCTGATGTCTGGAGACAATTTCGGCCAGGTGTCTGTTTATGATCTTATCCATCCGTTCCACCATTCCATCAGACTGCGGGTGTAATGCAGTAGTTCTGGTTCAATACTTCGCATATCCCTTGAAAAAGTACCTTTCCTGGTCAGAATGAAGTTCCAAGGATACGTCAAAACGACAAATCCAGTTCTTAAATAAGACGTTTTGCATTGGTGGCGGCCTCTTGATTAGGAAGGGCATACGCTTCCACCCATTTTCTAAAATAGTCCATGACAACAACAATGTATTTATTTCCGACGTCAGATTCAGGAAATAGTCCTGCTATGTCGATGGCTATCCTCTCAAATGAACTACCAACATTATATTGTCGCATTAGAGCTCTCGGTCGTTTCTGCGGTCCATTGCTTGATGCGCACGTAGTGTAACAAGGCTAATTCGTGATGTAAGAGACACACTTATTAATTGTCGAGTCAGTATTCCAAATTAGGCTATTTGTATTTGTACCAATAATAAACATAATATTTGCAACACTTTCAAGGTAAGATTGATATTGTCACGAATCAGCACTTGTTTAGTATATATATATAGAGTAAGGCAGTAGAGTAAGGCAGTTAAGTTAGAGTGAAGAAGTAGAAGTCGAGAAGCATCAGAATGTAGGGGAATTAAGAGCTCCACCCGCACCTAGCCGACTAGTCGTAAGTTATAATATTTATACTTTGTTTATATATTCATTCGTCATTATTATCTTTGTTATTTATTCTTTAATATATTTATTTGTTATACAAATTTGGCATTCTTTATATTTGCAATAACCTTTACCCTCCATCCAGCAAGAACCCATTTATTCTTTGTTATATCCAATTTAGGGTGTAACAAATGGTGGCAGCGGTTTAGGGAAATTCATGCTGGACCAGAGTGACTAGTATATCTGGCTCACTCGCGGAGACAAGGTTTATTGTAGATATTCAAAAATTTTTTTTGTTTAATACGACAATTTTAAAGAAGTTTGAGTTCTAGCGTTCAGTTACAGTAGACTTTAAGAAATGAATTGGAATAATTTTTCACTAAGTAATACTAATCTGATCTTGGAGAACGCAGTAACATTTCAGATACTAAAGAATCGGAGTTGGTGCGAGGAACGAGTATACATAATCGAAAATAGGAGCTGAGAAACAAACATCAGGGAAGGAACATTTAATTTTGCTCATTTCATATAGCTTGCTTGAAAGTATTTACGTTTTGATTTATTTCTCACATGTAATTTCCAATCGTGTTGTAAATTTTTGGAAATTTTATGCACTACCAGCATAAAGAAAAAACAGGAAGCATACATCAGCTTTTTCATTTTGAATATCGTGACGTATGATAACGATACGTAAGACTGACTTAGGTCAGTACGGTTGCAAAACAAGAGAATTGCAGCATTTGAATTTTCAGCTTTTATCAAGAAATTATCAGCACAGGAATTGGTCACTTCTGTACAGAATATCTTAGTAAGAGCCGAAAGGAATCAAATTTTTTTGGGTTATGACAGTTCGTGTCATAGTAATTCCAGGGTTGAGAATTTGGAAGTTAAAATGTTTATGACGCATGTATGATATGGTCATGAGAAGAGCGGGAGGAATCCGCTGGCAGGTTATTCTGCATTTATAGGGTGAGTGTCGACATCAGGTTAAAGATTTGTAGGGTTTTCATGAAGAAACCAGAAGTGAAGACGTAGTCCTGTACAGCCAGATGTCAGTGAAGACAAGAAGCTGGAGGAAATTTTGAAGTATGGGAATTATAGAGTGATTCTCAGATATACCGAGGTCGGCACCGGTATGGTGGTTCCGTAGGAAACGGAAGGCGACGATAGCAGAGACAATCTGCATAAAAGACATTCAAGGATCCGAATCACGCAATCAGTCAATTTTTGGGTTGCCAATGGACAGGAGACCTTGAATTAGTTGGGGAACGCTACCTCTGCTCGCAGCTTGGATCTTGAATCAGGATACTTGCAGGTACAATTACACACTGTGACAAGGGGAGGACAGCGTTCAGCAACTATGACAGACATGGTAGAAGATACAGTTCACTCACACAAGACCAGTGTGAATGAAGGTATGTAGAGAATTTTTTTTTTCTTGTGGACAGGTCCATACTTGATCAGTTGGAAATTAGGACCTCTTAATTACAAAATTGGAAAATAGACTATTCAGCAAAAATTTATTTTTGAAGTCCACATAGATTCTTTTTGGAACAATTTGAAATTAAATTAGAATATGTAAATCAATCAAAGATAGAAATTTTAAAAGCTAGAATTTTGTTCTCTAAATGAGATTGAGAGAGTACATTCTATTTTTGATTCGAAATGAAAATTATAATAATTTCAAATCTCATTGACAGAAAAATTAATCATGAGAATATGTAACCTGAGTACGGGTGAAGTCGGTAGAAATAGGAAAAATCAGTAGGGCAAGATGAAAAAGCAACATGTCTATCATTTTTGGTAATATTGGTTTTAATTTTTTTTCCATGTACAAAGACATACTGCGATTCTCGAAACTTCTTGCCCCGCTGAATTAGCTATATAGTAAATAATTTGAAATTCAGACAGGGTATTTAGGGAAAAGTCATATAATTTCGTTAACGCTCACTAGCCAGGATAAGTAAAATGCGTAGAGTGCAGTCAACGGATGTCTCCCTCAACTCTATTTGGGCTATAAGCAGCTTCGATCCAGTTCAAACTTGAGCAAAGCTGGGAACCTGAGGTCCAAGATGTGCAGAAAGAACATATGTTCAAGATTGAGCCACTAGCAGACCACAGGAACACAGCAACATGCATCAGGAAGTAGACTGGAGAAGAAAGCCATAGTCATCAATAGAGCGAGCGAAAGAAAAAATGGGATTCCTAACACCGTCAACAATCAGGGATCTGACTGCAGCTGCGTCTGGAAGAAATTAAGCTGAACAATGACGTTAACGAAATGCAATGCAAGTAGCTAGTTTTTTTTGTATAATTGTTTATTTATGTTAGTAAGATAAGATGAACCAGCTCACGGATCACCAGATGTTGCAACTGGCTATCAAGGGATACGGCCCAGCAGTACGCAGAATAACTGCAGTGCGAATCAGAAAGAGGATCCAGACGAAAAGAAGATCCATTTGCGACAACGGCCTCACCAAACATATGAAGTCCAGTGAGTGAGTGGTTCTTTAGGGACTTATAAGTGTAATTTTATTGAAGGGAAATTGTGCTCCCTTCGGAAGCAAATTCCTAGGAAGGGAGGAATGTAACAAGGCTAATTCGTGATGTAAGAGACACATTTATTAATTGTCGAGTCAGTATTCCAAATTAGGTTATTTGTATTTGTATCAATAATAAACATAATATTTGCAACACTTTCAAGGTAAGATTGATATTGTCACGAATCAGCACTTGTTTAGTATATATATATATATAGAGTAAGGCAGTAGAGTAAGGCAGTTAAGTTAGAGTGAAGAAGTAGAAGTCGAGAAGCATCAGAATGTAGGGGAATTAAGAGCTCCACCCGCACCTAGCCGACTAGTCGCAAGTTATAATATTTATACTTTGTTTATATATTCATTCGTCATTATTATCTTTGTTATTTATTCTTTAATATATTTATTTGTTATACAAGTTTGGCATTCTTTATATTTGCAATAACCTTTACCCTCCATCCAGCAAGAACCCATTTATTCTTTGTTATATCCAATTTAGGGTGTAACAGTAGTGCATATCTTCTACCATTCCCTTACGTCTTCTTTGCAGCTCAGTCATTAGAATCGTTCACGTACTTTCTGTAAAGTCTTCGTTACCCTAAGGTGACCTCCACTCAGTCCATCATGGAGATGTCTCAAGACCTCCTGAATCTAATCTCTAGGAACAATCAGCTGTTCTCTAATCCTGGTTTCATCCGGATCTTTCAGGACACGCTTCAAGACGCCCTCATCCAAGATTATGGAATTCCACTGCGCTCAGTATAATTTCACCGCCGAGGAATACGGTGCTACCTCTTGCCATGTCGGTCTGATTCATTTCTTCTTCCATTCCTGAATAATTCATAATTCCGAGTCGCCATCTATATCCTTTTCTACTTCTTGTAATTGCGAAGCATTGTTAATGATAGTTGACGAATGCCTTTAATTTGGACTTAGAGCAATGCTGACAATCTTTTGGACATGGTCGTCTTGATAAGGCATCAGCATTCTTATGTGCTGTACCGACTCGATGTTCTATGTCAAAGTCGTATTCCTGAAGTATTTCTATCCATCGAGCGACCTGACTTTCAGGATTCTTGAACTTTAGTAACCATTCCAGAGCAGCGTGATCAGTTCTTAACAGGAACTTTCTGCTTTACAAATATTTGTAGAAATGCTCGATGGACTTGACTACTGCTAGCAATTCTCGTCTTGTGACGCAGTAGTTTCTTTCTGGCTTCGACAAAACCTTACTGAAGTACTCGATGACTTTTTTTTGACCATCCTGCAATTGGGACAGGATTCTCCAATTCCGACGTCGCTGGCATCCGTATCCATAGTAAAGCGTCCTTCTGGCTTTGATAAATTCAGGATCGGGTTTTTCAGATGCTGTTCAACTTTCTTTGTACTTTTCTCCATTTTTTTTTATGCAGTTCGTCTCTCAGGTGCCTAGAACTTTCCTCAAATTTTTCCAATAAATCCTCTTTTAAATTTGTAAATTTTTTTTTTCAATTTTGTTCTTAAATTTGTGGAACTTTCTTTTGATTTTGATTCTAAATTCTGTTTTAAAATTGTAGAATTTTCTTTTAATTTTATTTCTGATTTCTCTTTTGAAACTGTGGAATTTTCTTTCAATTTTGATTCTCTTATTGCCAAATCGGTTGAAGAAGGTTGAACCTCAAACAAATATGTATCGGGATCCTCACCGTCACCTGTCAAAGCCTCTCGCAGTCGTTCTATTAAAACTGGTTTGGTCACTGGTTTCCAAATCCCAGTCTTTAAACTGATATTTCAATTCTTCCAACAATTTCTTGGACGCTATTCTCCAATTTCACACAAAGCAGCAATAAACAAAATACTGAATTGTATATAACACCCCACACCTGACACCACTGTAATGTTTATTGCTCTTAAAGAATCGTTTATTATTAAAATAAAAGTCACTATTTATTTTCAAAAACTTATTTATTTGTTACACTCGGCTGATCACGCACTGAATACTCACTTTATTCCACTGTTTATTCAGTCAGGCTGTTCGCCCTTATACAAGCTGTTAAAAAAAAAGTAAACAGATTTCCTGGCATACCTATACATTTCGATGTGCTGATTCAAAATTCGTAAAATTTATGCTTCATGAAGAGTACATTTCTAGTGCCACTGGTCAACAAAAAATTTTTAATGAAGCTAATAAATGAGTATTCCAACCGAGTAATTAATGTTGAATAACAAATTTATCTATTTTATTGTGGCGTTTTGTAATAATACATATACTGTCACTAATCATAAAATCAAGTAGTTGAATATACTCATTAATTACGTGGTTAAAATACTCATTTATTAGTTCCATTGAGAATGTTTTCTATTGGATTCAATTCCGGATGGTAAGGTGATAATCGAGATGTAAACCATGTTGAGCTAACAATATGTCACTTTCGTATTACATTGCTTATTTCTTGGTATTGAAATTTATATTTTTATTTTTTGCTGTATTATGATAGGCGGCGTAATCAATCACAATTACCGAATTCGGTATTATATTGGGAATTAATTTATCTTCCAGTCATTTCATATAATTTGTGGTATTCATCGGATCGTGATAAACGTCTGATTTGTTTCCTGTTATAAAAATTAAGAGTGCGTTAGGAGCAAAACTGTTTTCTTGCAGTGCATGTACGATAATAAATCGTTGATCTTTTCCAACGGCAGCATGTATTTCTTGGGATTATTTCAATATTTTTATGAATAATATTGACGTCTTCATTGTTGTATATATTTTTACTATCATGCATTCAATATATCTATAATTTTTTTCATTTTTGCATTTTATTTAGTTCATTAAGATTCTTATTTCCCTTCAACTCGCCGTAGAAGACTGATATTATTCACACATTATAGTTGAATCTATTGTCCATCAGTAATCATAATTTAGAATTATTTGATGCATTAGTTTAGCCGGATAATGCTATTTAATTTCAATCGATAGACAGAATTTTAGCCTTGATACATTTATTTGGCATATACATCTGACAGTATAATAACCTGCGTCTTGTGAGATATTCTCTTAGAGTTACATCATACATGAACAGAGCAAAGTTAAAACTATATTATACTGAGTGATACTCTGTTAGGATGAAAAATTCAGGTGACAGTGAGGTATAAATATGAATAATATCTTAGTTTAGTGCTGTTGGTTGGAAAATCTAATCTAAAATCTAACTTTCCTACATATAGAAATAAGCATATTTCAGATGGTGAGCTAATATCTCAATGTATTAATGAAATTCTAATACTCTTCCAGTTTTAGATGAATTAGTGATATGGCAGAATCATTCCGTTATTGTTATAAATGATGAAAGAGCATTATTTAAGCACAAGTTCCCAAAATTTGATGCACTCTCCTTCTTTATTTCATTATCAAAGCTATCTAGATTTATTCAAATTTTTGTTTAAGTAGCGCTTGAACGAAAGGGGGAAATACCGACCATAGACACTTCAGCTGAATTTTTCAGTCCAATAAACATGTCAATATGGCGTAATTTACAAAATTTTACCTACGAACATTCAAAGTTGGAAATCAATCATTTTAATTGTCAGCTGTCTTCTTTTAGCGAATATCAAACATTCAGATTCAGCCATATAGGTGTGTAATCAAATAATGAAGAGCTTCAACTCGATATCCAGAAAGTTTAGAAGGAAAGGCTATTAGGAAATATTGTTCTAATTGACGAGTACTGTAACTGGATTTGTACTCATTTCTGTTACAGCCTATATAAATTTTAAAATTTAAATCTGATACATAAAATTATGCTACAAGATAAAATTTGATCAAGTTATGAAATTGAATATATTTTTAATCGTAATCAGGAATGAATACGTAAATATTACGTCAGAGCAGACGCCTTCTTCGTATATTTTTTTGTGAATTTGTTATTGTATTCTTATCAGTTATGTGATTAGGTCATCAGAGATTATTTATTAATGATGAATAATAACTTCGTTAAAGTTCGATGTTCATGAATGATTCTTATTATTTATCAATAAACAGGAATTTAGGTATTTATTCGCATAACTAAGAAAAATTATCGAGAATTTTTTGAGATTTCGCTGAATCTAATGCTTTAATGGATAAGTTGTGCTTCAGAATAATAGCCGATTCTCCTATTCTCAGAATCGAGTGAATTTATACTCGCCGAACGAAATTTTAGAATTATAAGAATTCTATAGCTCTATTGAGAATATACTGAGACTTTAGTGAAAAACATGAGATTATTATATTAATTCAATAATCGTGTTTAAAGCTCCAGATAATGTGACAAATCATTTTTGTGACCAGAAAGTATATTAATGAATAATTATCTTAGACCATTCCCGATTGGCAAAATAAAATGTAGTTATTGTGGAACGAAATTTTTTTTCTTTTTTCATCCAGTGAGGGTTCCTCATAGTGATGAACACTTATATTTGAACTTAAATAAATTTAGTCCTGAGATTTCCTTCTTCTTGTCTCGTTGGTATTGTTTAAAAGATTGATAGCTAAGTTATTGGGATGGTGTCGAGTCTCTTTTCGTATTTTTTTGAGTAGAATCTTGCATGCTTTTCTATTCAAATCATTACGTAATATATCGTTTCTGACATACCAAGGCGCATTTTTATTTTGAAGTCTTTGGATTTTATTTTTTGCACAGCCCCATAGTTCGATACCATACGACCAGACAGGTACTATCATTGCTTTATATAACAGTATTTTGTTGGATAGGGACAACTTGAATCGACGACCGATTAGCTAACCCAGCTTCTTAGTTTTGATGTCAGCTTGCTTTCTTTTTGATTCTAAATGATACTCCCATATTAGTCTTGTTTCTAAAATCATTCCTAAATACTTGACTCGATGTTTTTGAGGTAGAGTTTTATTATTCATTCGAACTTCTGGACATGTATCTCTTTTCATAGTAAATGTTATATGTTGAGATTTGTTCTCATTTATTTTTATACGCCAGATTTTTGTCCATTCTTCTATCTACTCTAATGATTTTTGGAGCAATCTGGAGGTTTCAATAGGATCTTCATCGACTGCTAAAACAGCGGTATCGTCTGCGTAGGTTGCAGTAACTACTTCTTCATTACATGGTAGTTCCACTGTGAAAAGTAGGTATAGTACCGGTCCAAGCACGCTGCCTTGGGGTGCGCCGGCTTTTATAGAATATATTTGCGAGTGATCGTTTTCATGTATAACTTTAAAATACCTACCCGTTAAGTAACATTTTAAGAGCAGATATTATAAAGATGATAGGTTCTCTTTTATTTTACATAATAATCCAGGATGCTAGAATTTATCGAAGGCCCGACTAGTATTCAGAAAGGCAGCTGAACAAAATTTCTTTTCTTATAGCGTTTTTTCGATCTCCGCGGTCACCCTATGGATTTGCTCCACAGTCCCATATTGGGTTCTAAAACCGAATTGATGCTCTGGGATTAGATTACTGTCTTCGGTTTCAATTCTTATTCTTTTAAAAATTAGTTTCTCGAATACCTTTGATAGACAGGGTAGTAGAGAAATTGGTCTATATGATGTGGGCTCATTATCTGGCTTGCCTGGTTTTTATATCATTATTATGTGAGAGAGTCTCCTCAGTAGTGGAAAATATTGTGGTTTTAGTACAGCATTGAATATATGCGCTATAACAGTGAATGTTTTCTCGGGTAGATTTTTCAATACATTTGGTGTAATAATTAGATCATGTCCGGGAGCTTTTCTATTATTCAGGAAACTTATTTCGTCTCTAATTTCTTCTGGCTTGAAGTTTTTAATTGGCAGTGATAGTTGAAGTGGTACATCTAATTGTACCAGGATATTGTTTTTTTCCTTATCTGCTACCAGCGAAGGATTTGGTTGAAATGTATTTGACAAATGCGTCGCAAATGTTTCAGCTTTATCTTTGTCGGATCTAGCCCAGGTATAGTCGGGTTTGCGGATAGCAGGGTAAGTTTTTTGAGGTCTTTTAAGACTCCTTGTAGCTTTCCATAATGTATAATCATTTTGAGCAGTGGAAGAAAGATTACCTATGAAATTTTGGAACGAGCTATTCTTTATTTCGTATAACAAAGTTTTTATTTCTTTACCTTATTCATCAAGTACTGTCTTGTCACTTGGTGATTTGTTCAGGTGCCATCTTTTTCTGATTCTTCTTTTCTCTGCTATCTTGTCTTTAATATGTTTAGGATAGTTGAAAATTGTGTCATTGCTGACTTCAAGTTGAGGCGTTGATTTTAAAGCTGCTGCTTGTATATTTCTTGTCAAGACGTCCACTGCATTGTCGATTTCATCCTCTGTTTTTAATGTAATGCTCAAGCGTATACTGTTGTTTAGATAATTTTGGAATGCAGGCCAGTTAGTTTTTCTGCTTGTTAGAGTAGCTTTGGCCTCCTTATGAATTACTGTAGAATAAAGTGTAACTATGATAGCAGAGTGGTCTGACATAATTTCTAAGCATTCGTCGATTTTAATGTAGTTTGAAGATATTCTATTTGTAACGAAAAAATCTAAGGCATCTGGAATTTTTACTGGGTCTATTGGCCAGTAGGTAGGTTTTCCAAAACTTGCATGATCGTATCTGTTATTTATCATTGTAGCTTGAAGTTGCCTACCTTTAGGATTTATTAACCTAGATCACCATCTGGGATGTTTAGAGTTGTAGTATCCTCGAGATAGAAATCTATCTTCTAGAATTTCAAAGGCTTCTTCAAATTATTTTTGTTTAACTGAATGCCTTGGTGGACAGTATACTGCAGATACTACTAGAGTTCCATTTGCTTCTTTGATCTTGATATTAGTAGCCTTTCCACTTTTTCTATTTCATAATGTGGAATTTTATCATTGATAATAATTACCGAACCACCATGGGCTGTACCATATGGGTGGTTAGTACAATATACTTTGAATTTATTTATCTTAAAGTAGTTTCTCTCAGTGAAATGTGTTTCGGATATTATTCAAATGTTAATTTTTTGCTCACTCAAGAAGAATTCTATTTCTTGTTTATGTTGTTTCGGTCCGTTCGCGTTCCATAGAGCAATTCGTAAGAAGTTATTAGTCATTACTGGTTTTGTTTACTAGCTTCGTGAGTAAATTGATAATTATTCCATTTTGGTTCATAAGTTGCTGGAATAGATTCTCAAATTTATCAAGAAAATTTTCAAGATTTGTATGTGTGGTATTTTGTGCATTCTAATTTGTATTTTCGTTTCTCATTGCTTGTGAATAGCTCGCACAGTTGTTTACTGGTTGGTTCAAGTTGGGAAATTCAGTATTATTCATTCTAAATCCTTGGTTCAATGTGGTGTTTTTATCTCTATTATATAATTGCCATTATAGGATCTCCCTCTTGATTTTTGCAGATCACGATATACAGTGCAGCTTTTGTAGTTCGCCGGGTGGGGTTCATCACACAATACACATTTTGGAGCAGCAGTTTTTTGTTGATTATAATTAGATGTTGAATGATTTCCTGCGCATTTCACACAATTTGATTGTTTTGTGCAATGCGTTTTTGTGTGCCCGTATTCTTGACACAACATGCATTGAGGTATTTCTTTTCTTTTGCGGGGCTCTTCTACATTGATTTTTGTTGCTAATAGATGCTGTGCTTCGTATATTCTTTTATTGTTTTCCTGTGGCTCCTGATCCACAAGAACAAGAACATTGGCAGTGGCTGTTTAGATTTCCAGCTGCGAATATTGATAACGTTGCGTATTAGAAAGCCATTACTTTCTAAGGCGTCTCTTATATCATCAGGTGTTACCGAATGGTGGAGTATGGAATGCTACATTATTCTCTTTTAGGAGTTCAACTATTTTTCTGTATGCGGTTTTCGTCAACTAGGTACTTTTGTAAGGCTTGAACCATCCCTAAATAATTTTTTACGTTTTGTATATATATCGGGGAGGTTCTGGATCATTTTGATTTTCTGCTGTTTGTTTTGTTGATACTTCTGGTAATTCAGTGTTGGTGATATCACTTAAATAAGAATATGAATTAGAAGTTGGTATTTCATTATCCTGAATGTAACTCCTTTTATTTTTTCACTCTACATTTGTTTTTTCTACTCTTTCTCTCTTCCTTTTCACATTTTGCCATGTGAAATTTAATGTAAGTACTCGTATATTGGTAGTCTGCGCACCTGTTGCTGGTGCAGTTGCAGTAGTGATTGTGTATTTGGAATATTAAATATGAAGAAAACGGTGATGGTGTCTGGTAGTACAGAACATTGTTGTCCAAGAGTTTTGAGTACTTACAGCTGATAATGTACTATTACTGTTTGGCGTAAGTTCGTATTGCATTGATGTTATAATTGGTGTGGTAAAAATATTCGTAGTACTGGTTGTGCTGTTGCTGCAGATGTTGCTGTAGTGGTAATTGTTTGTACACTAACACTAGTATAACCATCACTACTTTCTGGCATATTGTCGTTGTGAATATTATTGTTCACTAGCGGACACTCACTTTTATGATCCAACTATGAGGTAAATTTGTTGAATTAATTAACAAGTAATATATAAATTTAATCGCACTAAACATCTCTGATGCTCGTCACCACGACTGCTTGCACACTTCTGTGTTGATATTTGCGAATGTTTATATTGTACATGAATTAATTTTGAAGTTTCGACGAGATGGGTGGAATAGGTTGCAGAGACTGGTTACTCCATACAAATTGTTTTCCACATTTCCCATTCTGATTCGGGAAAGAGAATACTATTGTAAACCAATTAGGTTTTGAATTTTAACAATTTATCAAACATTGTTTTATGAACATTTTTCAAAGGTCACTGTACAGTGTCCTGTATCTCTTCAATCCTGCCACTTCGGCTGCATTATGGTACAGGGCACTGTTGCAGATTTATATCTCTGCATGGCATTATATCAACTCCATCTTCATAGCTTCGCGGTTCCCAAGCCCGACTATCTGAGGCTTGCCACACTGTACTCAAGAGACTCAACAAGGACGCAACATATGTCTACAGTTGCCACTTCACTCAGAATGATGGTGTTAAAACTGACTCTGGAATTTGTGATTTCGTGAAACAATCAGATTTTGATTTTCAACAATTTAGAAAAATATTAGTTAAAATAGATTTCTGTGATTGGATTAACTTGTCTTGAGAATAGTTCGAAATAGGTTAAAAGTCATCTTCAGGAATACTGGAATGAAGATTCTTGTCTACTGTCGCAATCCTAAGGGTCGGACTGAATCACTAAAAACAGTAGATTATTATTTCCACACCACTATGAGTTGCCTTGAAGCATTAGAATGCCGGTTCCGACATAGAATAAAGGATTTGGGACAAAACTATTTTCAAGGTAAGTGCAATGTAACGAATTTCTTTATTTAATATCTGAAACATTCGATATAAACTCTAGCAACCACTTCTAATGCAGTAGAACAATTCTAGGCCACAGTAGGTAAATAAAGATCTCTTCCTCGATCTATATAAGGAATTGCGTCGTTTAGTTAAGAGGTCAGAATATAGCGAACGGTCGAAGTCTAAACACTTCAGGTCAAAATAAATATGGTACGGCATAAATATTATAGAAAAATTGATTATTAATAAGTGCAAAATAGTTTTAGTTATAGTAATAAGTTTATTTCATTCGATAAATAAACCTTAATTTCTAATTATTTCTGAATAATAATGTTTGTGTTTTATTACGAACCCTGAGAACATTACAATACCAAGTTCATCATGTATTTGTCTTCTCTGTTATCGCTTCTTACATTTTCTCATCCCATCACGCAATTTTCGGTCGACTACCTAATATACATTCACCATAAACTTGTTTTGTAAATTTAAGAGCATTGTCTAATCTTGTTCAAACCTCATTTATATTGCAATCAAAAGCTCACATTCTGTCATAATTTCATCACCATTTGAAAGTAAATTGGACTACTCACGAAACATTTTATCAGAGTCTCTCATTCTTATTCGCCAGCATTTATTCAGCTGTACGCAGAACGCAACAAAAAAATCAATCCCATCATTCAGCATATTCCAAAATTAACCTTTTTCAAATTCGCTTTCGAATTCAGTTGGGCCATAAATTGACACAACAAAATTTTAGGATGGTTTACCTTTCATCGCAACCTGAGGACTCTTGACGAAGAAGAGCCAAAACTTCTTGAACATTCTTTCTCTCACCAAAATTTCCACTCCTTGCTTTGCACGCTCATTAAATCTTACACATTTTTACACACATAGTACATCCAACGATACGTGTGACGTATCTCAGTATTTCGTATAAAATGTTCTTTCCGTAGTCAAATGACAAGAACAAAACTCTTATAATTTCGTCCAGTTTGGAAGAAAGATATCTTCTATGAACCGCCAGACACTAGTGTAGTGAAATAATAATAAAAAAATTAGAGCGGGCACAATACATGTAACCGAAGGAATAAAAAAAAGTTCAGTGCACATGAACGTATGATGTACCGTTAGAAAAGTATTGCAAAATGATAGAGAAATTAAATCATCAGTTGGCTTCCAAAGTCGTGGGAAGTATACTAATTCTCTCACTTTTCAATCATACATTGGAAAATTCAGAAAAATTTAAGGTAAGAAGATATAAAAAACGCTTTCAATGAAAATTGGTTTGCGTTAGAAATATATAGTTTTCGAAATTTTTGATATTTTAGGTTTCAGGCTATTTTCTTGAGCTTAACGACCGCAGAAATGTTTTTCACAGTGTCTGAAAAATATTATGCAACGGTGAACGTTCTTTTTCTCTACAGAACTCATAACAGTGCGTGGTACCACATGCACTTGGTCGATTTTGTGTAACCTGGAGCTTGTGCTTTTGCTGATGAAATAGACAGAGGTGACTCAATTATTGGCGAGGTATTATTATATTTGTTCATGTTAATATTTTCCGTATTGATATGAAATTTTATAATAATTGCATGAATGTTTGTATTTTAAAGATATGAGATATAAGGATAATGTTTTTGTTTGCTTTACTTCTATTTCTGTTTTATCATCCTAATCTAACTAAACAATATACCTTCAGGCACAGAAGAGTATTTTTTCTGAGCTTATCATCAAAGATTAAATTTGATGTAGGTCATTTATTTTCCGTTGTTTGTTTGAAATTAGGCATTCAAGATTTTTGTGTTTATATTTGAGTGCACAAACAAAATGAGCTTTCTTTATATTTGAATTCATAATTTTATTTGTATGAGTTTGAAACACATGATGTGGATTTCCCCCAATGTCAATGTGAAATTGAATTTATCTTAAATCTAAAACAATGGGTGTAAGCATAATTTGGGTGGTGAGCAACATTTTTACCGTGCACATTGCTTCTTTAATTGATTGATGTAAGATTAGGAATTTTAGATTATAGAAAGAAATTTTGATAATGGACCAAGATTTAATAAGACTACAAGTATTACTAGAGGTGATTGCAAATAATTGTTTTCCACAATGATGATCAATTCAATATGCAGTAAAAGTTCAACATAATAAATTAATACATGGGGAAAGACATAGTCCCTTTTTCTCTTTAGGTGAATAACGGTTTTAATTTTAGATGCAGGAAATGATACTTTATGCAAAAAGAGTGTGAGCATTATGTCATAAGACTAGGATTATGAAGGGTTAGAATTAGAGTTTTGATCACAAGACGATATAAGTTGGCTGATTGGTTTTTAAATGGATTTCAGTTTATTATTATCTTATTCCTTATTTTAATGACAGAATTACAAGTTTTCACAATATTGCCCGTTTGAAATGTTTTTAAATTGTCTCTTTTATGAATTACGTTGAAAAATTCTAGGTACATAGATATGTGATAACGGCTTTGTGACAAAAATCCAACCTTATATGAAATTCAAGTTGAATTCGGTCAAAACTTAAGAAGCCTGGTCATGACCTAATTTATTCGATAAGACGATAACCCTACATGAGGCCAAATATTCTGTGACGAAGCATGTAGATTTGATTATTGAACGAATGCTATGATACTTGTTTATAGATATGTTGCGAACGAAATGTTTTTTATGGCCCTAAATAGTAACACTTTTAAAATAAATTGGAAACAAAGCAGAGACAACCGACCAAAAGTTGTCATTTAGCTTTTAAGTTACAGAAAAATAGAGTTCAGGTTAAGGCTTTCGTCTAATCGAGTTTGACAAACTATTTCGCCAAATAGCGCTTTGATCGACGACTTCGACAGTGCATGTGAATAGTTATGAAAATGACATCCTAGCTGTAATATATCATCCGCACGCCGCACCGTATCTCTTTCTCTCTTGTTGTATAAACCGACAGAAGTAAGTTATTCACGAGATATAGAAAGTTAGATATCAGAAATTGTTCGAGAATTTAAGTTATTTAGTCATACATTGGAAGTTCATAAAAATCAAAATTGAAAATTATTTCACTCTCATAAAAATGGGAATACCTAGAAAAGATAAATAATACCTATACAGAGTGTCCAGAATGTGTTCAACAAATTTAGTTTTTTTAAGAAGTTATGCCTCTTAATTAAGAATTAAAATGGTATTATTGAAGTGTTATTATTGTTATGGACCATTTATAGTTCTATAGTCTACATTCAAGAGTTTAAAATATATTGTAAAGCATTTATTTTTATAATTCAGAATTACATCGTAGTACAAAAGCTAATGATTTTAAGTTTTGCAAATGAGTTTAACATAAGATGATGAATAATTTAATGTCTTATTTTATGCGAGTAATTTTGATAGCTTTTCGCCAGATCAAAATTATTTTTTTATTTCTATTGTTTATTGTTGGGACAATAGTATTCCGTATAGTACTCTGTATATTTTTAATTATTTAGATACTTGCCTTGTTTATTTTTGTACCATTGTTTCTGATGAAGACTCTCAGATAGAGAGTCGAAACGTCAATAATATTAATAAATATACAGAATTTATTTAATTTTTTTCATTTCAAGGAGTGTTATTCCATATCCTTATCCAAATGGAAGATTTCGGAAAATGGATGATTTGCGTACATATATTTGTTGCACGATTTTTTAAATTTTATGTGAATTCAAAATCTGCTTTGGGAGATTTCATATTATTTTATGCAATTTGACAACAGCCTCAAGCAACTTAATTGATACGCGTGTATTGATAGTTAGTATCGTTCTTTCTAGACTAAATACATTTTTAATTTTTTTTTTTTAAACTAAAAGTGGTTTCATGAAATTTGAACGAATAATTCTTAAAGAGGAAAATACAACTGCATGATCACTCTCGAAACAACTTGAATAAGAATAAGATGAAGTATGGAAATGTTGCTAAGATTTCAACAGGGGTACGTTCGGAAACCTCGCCCAGACAATAATTTTTCGCCCAATTCGTTCGTTTTTAGTGAGAAATTTGTCTAAATAAAACGACTTGAACGTTCGAAATCAATTTGGGTAAACGCCTAGACATAATTATTTCGCCCTGCATTTTACATGGGCGAGTTATGAACAAAGTATTCCCGACCTGCGCAGTAAAACTATTACATCTCATCCGTGAAAAACAAATTGATCATTGAAATTATAAACTACAAATTCACGTCATAGGGCCAGTGTCATCAATTCGTTTAGTATTTCAGAAAACTCTATTGTAATTCGAAAATGATTTTGTGATTTCTATGAAAAAAATTGCAGCGAGAAGGCTTTTCTTAATGTTGAAGATTATTTTTTAGTTTATTCAAATGAACTTCTAGTAATAATTCTTCGTCGATGTCATCATTTTCAGCATTATTTAAAAAAATAATATTATAGAGTAAAAATTTAGAGACCTTTAAAATGCAAAGAGTCAACTCCGCCATTATTTTAAATTTAAGATTAATTAGAATGAAAGAAAGTTGGTTCAAGTCGTTCGGCTAAATTAGCTAGACACCGATGACGCCATTATATTTGACATCACCTTGCTCTAAACGAAACGTTTAAAATCCTAACGCACTCCAGGAGATTGGGTAGAGTAACGTAACGATACACATAAAAGATTTTTTTTTAAATTTCTGTCTTCTTGTAGCCAATGTTACATTCGTTATCATATTTTATTGCAGCTTTTTATATGAATTTGAGCAAAAATAGTATATGAGTTTCATGTGAATCTTTTCGTCTAGTACCCTCATAATTTCTGTTCTGTGTAACATAATTATAGCAACGGCGGGAATAACATGATTTCCAACTATTGCCAGAGAGTGTTCCCAAATAACCCAATTAGCTCCAATTTTCATCCTCGCTACAAACCAACAATTATGTCCATCCACTTACACACTGGGAGTGCACGCAATCTTTTATCTTCAATTTCTATTATATATTTTCTAAAGCTATTTATTCGACTTGATTTAGTTACCTACAAAACTACGTAGCTAGTTTATTCCTTCTTTTCCAACAACATTTTTCTAGTATTTATCACATAAAATTCTTCATACACCAATTTGTTTAGCATTCGATCTCTTCATATGTAACCACGAATAACACGCAAAATCATAATGAAAATAAACTTTAAAAGTCATAAAATGAAATGATTAGAACAAATATTTGAAAAGTATTAAAAAATATAAATTTTATAATATAACTTTTTGAAGTTAGAGTACTGAGCACTGAGCTACTGCATAATGTGATAATATCATATTGCTGGTTTTTACTGATGGATCACAAGCAAGCTTTGTCATTTGACACAGGCTTGAATTTTGATAATTAATCAGGCTTATCGGTGACCCCTGAAGAGCTCATCATGTAGGCATTTGTATTCATACGAAATATGAATAATACCTATAATCAGTCCAAGATTTTTTGTCATTGAGAATATAATATTCTATAACAAGTGTTGGAATGGTCTACATTCCAAATGAGCGAAAAATTCGTGATTAGAGGCGAAGGCGAGGAATACAGTCAGTGAATGTGGAATACGCTTTTCAGAACATGTTGTAGACTATACTTTCTCCAACAAGATTTTGGAAAGCCACCAATATTTCAGAAGGAACTTAAAATTATGAAACGTCAAACGCAAAGCCAGAAATTAATACCTGAATTGTTAGGAAGTAACCATGGTAACCATACTATCAGCTTCTGATTCGTCGAAAATGATGATTGAATGATTCATAAGGGCATACGGAATCATTCTAAGCGACGTGTTGGAATGTCATTTGTTCCAACATATTTTTTGGTCTACAAAACAGTGTTAGAGAAAAGATTTTTGTTAGAAGCGATAGAAAAATTCAAAATAGCCTATCTTGCAGGGCTGACACTACTCCTAATAAATCGGTATTTGGCTGTGTATCCTTGTACACCCGATTTATTTTTTTTTTTGTTTGAAACAAAGGGGCAGTTATGATTGTGACATGTTTGTATATATGTTCGCCGAACATGTTACTCGTGAAGTTCCATTAAATTTTAATCAAAGTGATATTGTAAGACTTTAGAAGAAGAATAATATTAGAAATTACAAATGTAAAGTTGTTTATGTGATAAGTTCTATTAAAATTCATTAACTATCTAGCTCTTTATCAATGTTATAAATTTTTATGAAGTTCTTTGTTCTGTAGTATCAAATATGACATTCGACGTCAACTTTAATTCAATGTCCATCACATTCGTCACGTTTCTACCGTGTTTTATCTTTGCTAGTACATACCAGACAATACAATAAATGAATGAGCTAAGCTATATTATTTCATCCACATGCAATTTGATCTTAATGTCTAAAAAAATCTGTTTTGCCCAACGATATCCATAATAATAAGACATTCGTTTCTCAGCTAAACATAAATCGGGTATATTAATGAATTTATTTCATATTTTTAATTCACTGTTTACATCGTTATAACATAGTAAAAATATAAATTATGTTTGAAAGTGCTGTAATCAAGTTTAAGAAAATATTTAAAATTGAGAATAATTTTGAGCTGTTTAAACGCCGCCATTTTCGCACACTTTATTGATGACGTCAAATACCATGTCCAGTGACATTACAGTCCATTGTTTTTACCATAGGTCAGTTTATTAGGCGCGTGCATCACGTGGTCGAATCTATGCAACCCGCCAGCCTGGTGGACCAACAAACCAAAACATTGCATTTGAAAACTATTGTGCTTGGTTGGCGTATTGTGAATTTTATGTTTATTTAGTGAAATTTTGTTTCAAAAATTATTTTTAGCATAATATCTCGATGATTCAATGATTATTATTCTCTGTCAGACAATATAAAACATAGGTATTTGGAGAAAATATCTCGTTTATTATCTATGAAGATTCATATGTGGCGGAGATGAAAGAAATAAGACATTTACATGGTAATTACTAAAGATTATTTAGCTTATGAAGGAAGCTGAATACAACTAGAATATGTTACAACTTTTAAAAGCTTACATGAAACTTCAAATTATGAACATTAACCAACATGACTATAATCTTATCTATATCTTACTTAAAAGTATTTATAGAAGTCGGTAATAAACGAATGATTTATTTGTTTTTTGATTAAACATCTTTTAAGACAGTTCAAATTGAATTTTCTATTCCAAGTAATTATTATTGATTGTCATTTATTTTGCTGTTAAGCTATTTGCTTGAAATGTTGGAAAAAAATTTAGAATTCTAATTTACTAACTTGCTCAAAGCAGAATCCTGCAGCTTTGCCTATATTTAAAAACAGTTCTCAATCAGGATTATCTCTATCGTCCAAAAGGCTAGTTTGTCTATAATTTAGAAATAATTCTACGGTTTAAGTTTTTAGCGATTTTACAAATATATAGTGTAATAATTAGGTCTAAATTAGGATCATGCTAATATTTATTGAATAGATATTATAAAAAAATTTCAGTTTATACAACAAAACATAACTTATACTCAGGTTGAACAATTTGTTTATCCTGTTGTGTTACTTCTAACCTATAAAATCTGTCTCAATTTCAGATACTTTATCTACTTTATGCAGCCATAAGTTTCAAATATTACTTTATATTCACTTGAAATATTAAATATCAGATTCAAATAGATAGAATACCTGCAATAAAATGCCTGATACAGATACGGCTTTACTTAATTTTGGTGTCAGTCAAATCACTCCTTTTTAGAGCATTTTCCTTGTTTTTTAATGACTAGAGGAATAATTCTTCCTCCAAAGTTTTTATCTGAAGTAGATCCACGAGAAGATAAGTCTTGTACAGCCTCACTTTTCTAAAAACAACCAACAACAGCACTAAAATTGAGGTATTATTAAATGTGTTCCATAAGACAGAACGTTTGTTGGTCCACCAGGCTGACATTTTTAAATGTCCGTGACGTCACGTGCACGCGCCTAATAAGTATTGCATTGTGTCTGAATGCAAAACACTATCAGAAATGTACCTGATAAAGTCTTTTTTCCAATCCAGACAGGTTTTAAAATACGTAAGAAATGATGTAAGGTTATCAGAAGAGATGAAGTATCAAAATAAACTTGACAGATCATAAATACCATTATATGTGATAAGTTTTAGCAATAAAATATAGTGTATGTACGCAGCTTCGTTTGACATTTGCTCGTTTTAAAATAAACAAAAATTATAGGTTAAGTTCACTGTTCATCATATTTCGGATTGTATTTATTAAAATAGCCTTCATATTGTGTTAAGAATAATGGCTGGTACCACAAGCTCTGTTTTTGGCTATTGGTAACTGAAATTAACCCGTAGCCACCTAGCGGTTATAAGCGGAACTATATTGTAAAGTGGATTCAACCTTAATTTCCATATGATCATATGTTATATTAATGGCTTTGTTAGCAATATTTAATGACTTTTTTGAGGTTTTTTGTATGAAATTTTATACTACAATAGTTCATATTGGATTTGTTTCAATTAATTCAGTGAAAAATACTTAGCTTTCGACTTTATTGTTAAATTACATAACTTCATTGCTATACTGAAATTAGTCTTTCTCAAGATTTTACTCTTCAAAATATGGAATCTAAACGAAGAAGTGTTAAAAATTGTTGTGTTTATAGATCTCATTCCAAATTTAGTTGAATTATTGATTTTAGTTTCGATAAATTTCCTAAAAGGGGAAAAGGAAAGTGATGGTAGTAAATAAATTTGGAGACTACGATCCAGTTCATAAACAAGCTATGCGGATTAGAAAAATTCGTACAGGGACAGCTGAAAGCTGAAATGTACATTACAAAAATGTCATAAATACTCCCTTGTAATATTATTTTCTTTATGCTTTAAATTTCATAACCTCATTCAGTCTTCCAGTTACAAATAAAATTCACATATAAATAAAAAAAATTGAAAAGAAAAAAATATATATTATGAAAGAAGAAAGTCTATACTTCCCCGCACAATTGAAATTGAATTAAACCATTCCATGGAATATGAATATTTCTTTGCTGAATATCAGTGTTTTTACACTGTAAATAGATTACAAACTTGCCGTAAGCCACTTTTAAGCCACCATTTTGTAAAAACAGTGCTGCCGCCAACGGTACTTTCAGTTGCCAATATTAGCAGTGTTATTTTAAGAACAGTTTTAAGGCAATATAAATATTTCAAGATATTTTAAAGGAAAATATTTAAATAAATTTTGTAGACATATGTGTGTTCCGTAATTTGTATCTGAAGATTATTTTCTAAAGTATTTGGGAAAATTCTAATTGCGTTAAAACACATCTTGACACAACGCTCTTAGTAGCGCCAAAAATAGAGCTCGTGGTACCAGCCAATTTAGTTTTTCATATATTCTGTTTATTTTAAATACAGTTGGCAATACTGTTCTAAGATTTGTAACAAAAGAGGAAGTGCAGTACTGCGCAGGTGGAGTAGTGTTGTGTAATGGTGGGTGATATGATGTGTTTTTCTGTTGAGTTATGAAAGAATAAAAATAAAATATAGCTACTTGTTTATTCACAATAATAACGTCTAGTTTCAATCATTCTCAATCCACTCATTAATTAAACAAATTTAACATATTGTATTATTATAAAATAATTACTTTGCAGTGTTCACTCTTTTCACTTCAGCGGATGTAAAATTTGGATTTGAAAGAAAATAAGACGACATCATGAATGCATCTATTCTTGACGGATTATCCGATTGTGCTTTTACAAAACCACTGTCTTAAATGATTTATAATCTCACTAGAGTGCTTAAATTACACTTAAACAATAAATAAATTCACAACACACACGTTATTACTATGTTTTCTAATTAAAAGCTTGCAATGCCATACAAATGTAAGCAGTGCCCACTTGTTGGCATAGTATTTGACGTCACGTTCCGCTTTAACCAATGGTGTTGCGTTTTGGATCTTTGAATTTCCCTTGCTTGATTTGCACTTTTATTTAATAGTACAAATGTTCAATAAAAATTCGGAATAAAAATATTTGAACCAAATTTAAATTTCATCCATATTCTCTAGTGTGCTGCTTCCTGAAATAATTTAAAAATGCAATTGCAGTACACGTAACTAGAGAAAAACTTACTTTCTGATTGGTCTATAAATTGACAATTTTTTTGTAATTTCTTGAAAATTTTTCGTGTTAGTTATTTGTTTAGAAGTTATTTGAGAGAAGAGATGAAGAAGAATATTTTTTTCGCCGGGATAAGTAACCGATGAAAGATTTGTGAAACTGTGGCACTGTGTATGCGTTTTCTAAAATTGAAAAGCATATACATGACCAGATAAAAAATATTTAGATGTGTTTATCGAAAGTATGTTTTATGAGTGTTATCTTGCATCGAAAACTTTTATATATTTGCTTGTATTCAAAGTTATGAAAAAATTGAATATGGTACAGGTTTAAAAATTATTCAAAATACACTAAACAATTATTTGTCTGTAATTAGATCCGGCAAGTATAATTTCTGATATTTATTTTTTCTACGGATATTTCTAAGCTTGTGATTTACACATCGCAATCTGAGTGTTTACGCATCTATATTCAACCATCATATAAACGAGTGGTAATTGGGTTTTACAGCCTACATTTAGTTTCTCTGTGAGTTCATGTTACTAGCACTGTGCACAACACATGTTAACGGTCCATATGTTATGTTGTTCTCAAGTCCAAATGTTAATTTGAGTTCTATAATCCTTGCTATGTACTTGATAATTGTCTAAATACATACTGAAGTTAAGGACGGTATAAAAATTCTTGTATGCAATACGTGCGTAAACAAGCATTTTGATACTCGGAAATAAATATAGTGATCTGGCAAGCCTTGTATCGAAACACCGACTTGTTTTCTTGTCTTGACTTCATTCAATCATAACATCAATATTAAAGTTTTGTATTCTATAGGCCTGTTGCGTATCTTCAAATTTCGACGAAAGCGCCGCATATTATTCAAAAATCACAACTTCGAGGTGTGATGTCATGTGTCAATGTTTTGAAAGTTGTCAATCTGCTTTAAAATCAAAATGAAATCCATGACGTACCATCTTTATTCCTAATAATAATATTGTATTTAATTTATGACAACATTTGTAGACAAAAATATTCTAAAAGAAACAAATCAACCATGGTTATTATTATTTTTTAATATTTATGTGACGCATCTACAGGTAATCAATTACAATTAGCTTTATAATGTGTTATATTCGTACAGAATTTGGGCGAAATCCTCATCTTGTTCATCTTTAAAACAATTCTTGAATTTTGAGAAGGAAAAATATCAAGCAAAAATTTGGTACCTTCTGTAAAGGATTCTGAGACGAATTTATGTTACAGTTTAGTCAATTAAGAAACTTATCTAAGTGGTATTTATTGAGTTTTTTTACAATTATAATATTTAACTTCTCTTAAAGATGGTTGATACTGAGAATTGAATGATATCTAATACATTTTTATAGAATATTGCATAAAATCACACTCGTTTAATTGCTGTTATCCACATTTCTTTTTGTTTCGCTTCATAATTTCTTCCCGGAGACCTATAAAAATTAGTTCTGGGCTGTTTGCTTTAGTATTAGTACATCCAACAACATGACAACTTCTAAGTGCATGATTTATACTCACGATTATCGAATAATATGACATTCAAAAATGACGTTTGACAATTTGACGTTTTTGACAGCACACCTCGTAGATGTAAAATTTAACCGATAGAGCAGAGCCACTGAGGATACGCAATAGGCGTATTCAGAAAACTATAACATTTGAATATTTTATCAATAGATGAGAAGTTATGGAGTTTTTAATTTGATTCAAAATACAATAAATAATTTTTCTTATTGAAATTTATGGAAGATAACAAGAATTTTTTAGCACTGTGCATTGGATCAAAAAGTAAAAGGAAATAATATTGCTGCTATTCAAATTAACAAACTTTCGGTATAGTGGCAGATGTACAGATTTGAAAATATTTCAGGCACACATCCCGTACTTTGTTACTGCAAATTTTTCAAAATAAATTCTATTTCGTGGTCTAGAAACGTCTAATAGGTGACTTTATTTGTGACATTCTGTATAATACGGCACACTCCACTTTGCTTCGCTTTTAGACAGAAGCGAGAGGCTCAACTTATCAACTTTATTAAGATAAAGTGCCATATCGGACATGAGATGCCACAGCACCAGACAAACTAGAATTGCTCAGTTATATCATTTTGTTGATATATATCCGTTGTATCTCCTTTCAGTTATCTTCAGTGTCCGAAGATCGTAAGGTGATGTGAAATTTTTTTGTGAGTTCTGATCTTTTGACTCCACTTTTGAGATAATTGCCGATGAAATATTATTAGCTTCGTATGATCTCTGAATTAGAAAATGAATTCTACAAAACTGAACAAAATGATATAATATTCATGTATTTATGCAATGATTATTTTTCTATTAATTCTTGTTTCTCTAAACACAAAATATGGAGAAAATTGGGCTACAAATTCACGTTTAAGATATTAAAATGTAATTTTGCAAAGATTAAATTCAAGTAATTCAAAACTAAAAGACTGTAGGTACACAGAACAATCAATGATAAGTCAATATCAGTTCAATTAAATTTCAATGATTTTTTCTTTGATATTCCCTGTAACTCTTTAATGGAAATCAAGTTACAAACAAGTATGACACTTATGTAGTATTGGTATAATAACTAATTTGCATCTTGTGATAACTTTATCGATATATAAAGTAGCATGATCTAGAGCCTCTGCGTCAGTTGACAGTTCAGCTTGCGTTGAAGAAGCAATAAGCAATAAACGATAGTGAATATTTATAATTACATATTTTTTTACATAAAATGACTTCTGTTCTCAAAATAAATGGTCAAAGTGAGGTTGAACAGAAGAATGGATCACCTGCCATCAGTGCTGAACTTGATTTCGATACCGATATTGTGATAGATGAACCGCATGGGTAAGAATAAAAATATTTTTATTGCTTGAGTTATGAAGTAGTTATATTTATGAATAAATATCATTAAAATAGAGCTATTTCCAATGAACGCAAAACTTGATTTCGCAATAAAATGTTTACTTTTTATGAATCTATAACATTTCAGTTAAAAAACACAGTAAATATATCATTATTGAACGTGGAATAAAATATTTAACAAAATCTAATAATTTGACAAGACTTCTAATCAAATTTTAACTCATATAATAGCCAGAGTCGTCCAAAATGTCACCTTTATTTTTTAAACTACTATACCTTCACCTCTGCTCAACAAACACTATCATTCCTTGTACTAAAGGTGTTATTTTAGAAATTAAGCCGCAATTATGTAAAAATGTGATCAAAAATTTCGTTCAAAGCTCAAAAGTGTATCTGCTGCAGAAGATTTACCTTATATGAGAAAGAAATCTCAAATTTTTCAATAAATTGTGTATTTTTCAAGGGAATAAATTAAATCCTACACTTTTGTTAAGACATACTGACTAATTTACCACTACATATAACTTCAAATTGAACTGACGGTCAAATAGATCGATCCATTTGAAGTTCAAATGCATTTCGTTCAAAATTCATGAGCTAATTAATGAAGACTATATCGTTTGATGGGTATATTCTTGCATTTTTTTTTCTGATGATAAAACTTCCATGAACGTGGGATTCGTAAATTTTGAACTTCAAAGTTGCAAGTGACTTGGTTCATTCTGAATTTTATATCTTTGTATAATTATCTTATCCAATCAACTGCATTTGCCTTAATTACTAATATCAATTTTTCTTTAATATGTATCTGAATTTTCATATCAGCATAGTGACAAAAAAAATAAATAAATAGATCACCTAATTAAAAACATGTTATCTTGAAAGATTAAAATGAAGTTTAGATCCAGTAGCTATTGATTTCATTATCATAATCTTGATTTGATGATTATTCAATAGAATTTCGATACGAGATAAAATTTTCAAAAATCGGTATGATCTCAAGTACTAGAGTTTAATTCCTAGCGGATTGAACACTATATTTTTTCAACAATTTTCCGAAATTTAATTAATTTCAAAAACACGAAAAGCAGTTCGAAGTTTTATTATGAACCACCGACGCCGACGAGAAAAGAGCAGTGTTTGATGCCCATGCCTTTCTGAAGCTTCGTAGCTTTCAAATGGATGGATCGATTACAATATATTTTTTTTTTAATTGAAAGCTAGTTTAATAGATATGACTGATAAGAATTTTTCTAGCTGTTCGAAAAATATGAACTCTTTTCCGAATTAGTATAATAAGTGACCGGCGCTGTAGCTAGGGCCTTGCAACAGGGGCACGGGCCAGGGGCGCAAAATCTAGAGGAGCGCAGCTAGCAAATTATGAGCATTTTAATAAATATATTCGATCCATAATGTCAGAATCTCGTCCTGGGCGCCAAAAGCCGTAGGTACGGCGTTGGCGTAGATATATAATGAAATCACATTTTATAATATTTTTCAGAATTAAATAATGAATAAAAACCGTAACTTTTTCACGACCGTAGATTAAGTTAATTTTGCATGCTTGACTACGACAGAAGTTATGTATAAAATGTTGAAAATTAGTTTAATATTTGGCATGGAATCGGTACAATGCTTAAAGGGTTATTTTTTGGGTTCTTTTTTAGTACAATCAGAGCTATTTATCGACCATAGTTATTAGCTATACAATCAAAATAAGAAGCGATGATGCAATTGTGTAATTTATTGGATAGTATTACTATGGAACAGCTGCATAAAATCATATTAAGCCTGTAAATAATAATACTGAATTTACGGGGAAAACTTAAAATCAAATCTATCTGTAAATATTTACGTAGATAAGAGTTCTAATTGCTGCAAAAGTGTAGATAAAAAATTTAATCCGATGTTCAATCTAATGTATAGTTTCTGTTAGATTTTTATGTATATATTTTGATGAAAATTTTTGTGGGCTGCTCAGTTTGCTTTGGCCAAAATCAAAAATAGAAATAACTCTTTTCAATCCATCAAGCTTGATCAAATTCTCTTATTTCAAAAGAGCATGATAGAATACACACTCAATCTGAATGGTTAAATTTTGCTTCGTTCTTTTCTATTATATTTACTATCTTTGTTTTGATATTCTTGTCACAGGTGACTAGAATGTCGGTTTTGATAATTTATATGAAATTTTTCATCAAGTGGCTTTATTTGTAGCAATTTTTTTGATAAATATATTTATTAATAATTAAAAACCCTTGATGTAAGTTTCACAAAATAGTTTATTAAATCTTTATCGATTTCGGCTTATTAGGCCATCGTCAGAAGAAACAGAATAAATACACGAATACAAGAAATTTCCTCAAATACTAAACATCAAGTTCACAAAACCACGCCTACAATTTACACAGATGAGTTGGAAAAACCCTTAATCAAGATTTGTAGAGTAACTGGATTGAATAAGTCTACCTGGTCATTTAAGTCATTCTTAATCCCTTTTTGAATTTCATAACCCTCTAAGAAATTCATCTTAGGGCCTTTGTTTATGGTATGCAAAATTTTTAGATTAGTGATGACACAAGTATGATTGGCTTCATTTAGATGTATGGCTAAATTAGAATCTGTTTTATTATTTTTGTGTGATCGCATATGTTCATTAAATCTTATGTTAAATGTCCTTCCTGATTGGCCTATATAAAAAGAAATTTCTTGTATTCGTGTATTTATTCTGTTTCTTCTGACGATGGCCTAATGAGCCGAAATCGATAAAGATTTAATAAATTATTTTGTGTAACTTACATCAAGTGTTTTTAATTATTAATTTTGTTACAATGTTTCACTAAGTGCCAACAGCTGAATCTTCCAATTTTATGAAATATATTTATGTTTTTTGTATTTTTTACAACTGTTTTATAATATATATATATATATATATATATATATATATATATATATATATATATATATATATATATATATATATATATATATATATATATATATATATATATATATATATATATATATATATATATATATATATATATTCATACCTATACAATTTACGTTGGTAGCATCTATTCATTTGTTAGGCCATTTGTTGAGTCCACTGATCTCTATAATAGATGAATAGCTGTAATAAGCATTGGTGATAAAATATGTTTTTAATATTTGTTTCATATGTTGATAATATAGTTTACTGTCGATAAATAATGACACAGTTAAGAAAAAACAGAAGTTAGTTGTGCAGAGGAAGAGAGTTTATTCTACTGGTTGTCAAGTTTCCAAAGCAATAGTGTAGTGTGTTTTTTTGTTTGTTTATTCTAATAAATAAATAAAACTAAAATTTCCGACCAATTATTAATTATTATTGAAAAGTGGATACTGTTGTCCGCCATTGACGCCTTTAGAGCAATCACGAGCGCCAAGGTACCGGGAGACGAACTCAGCTGACATTCGGTAAAACATACTGATCGTTTCGTTAATGCATATATATTGGCAACAAATCGATGTTTTTGAACTATCAGTGGTAAAAATAACGGTATTTTTGTAAGTGATCAATTATCAGCATAAATATTTCTGTGTCACTTGACGCTTGTGATGTTTTATTACTTGTTTCGATCAGTATCGCGGCGCAGGCTAGGTCCATATTTTTAGATTGAATCTAAAAGCCGAAATACTTGGTCTCATGTATATAATGTTCTTGCTGCATGAATTAGTTTTAATAAGATAGATATAATATATATAATAACAGTTAGGTAAATGAATTCCTTCCTTACTGTACATGATTATATATGCTAAAGGCAATTTAAAATATTTATCTTATGCACAGCATTTTTAAATGATACAATCTACTCAATGTATTCTTATTAACATTAGTTAGCATATATGACATATCAATTATTCGCTTATTATTAACAATTACGAGCAAGGTTACAAATTTGAAATCATTCTATCAACATGTTATCATTCAATAGGAAATAGGAATATACTCACTGAGTAGCAGCAAAAGCAACAAAAATTCAATAATAATGAAAATGTAACGAAATTTTACACGATACCTGACGGCCAATCATTTATGATCTCTTTGTTTATATATCCACCCACAATGCTATCTATACTTTGTACGGAAATGTCCTTTATTAAGCATGAACCGAGACCCAGAATATATAGAGCAAGATTCTAGAGAAACAAAATGTGTGGAATAGTAGTGTTATTATGTACTTTGACTAGTTTGTGTCGACGGCCAATTTACAGATACGAGGTGCTAGCGATACGTTAAGACATTACTCACTTTTCTTAAGGTCTTGAGTGCTGATTTTGATGTTTCAGAGAATATTGTTAATAATTGATAATCAACACTGCTAAGTACTTTTCATCGGTAGTAATTTCGGCTAGACTTACAAAGAATAACGTGATCTTGCTTATAGTCTGAGTGCTAATTTTTATATATGATACTCAGGATACAATTTCAATACTTTTTGTCAACAGCTAGATCAATCGTAGGGCTAAACATCCCCCAGGCACAATTAAAATATTGCTGTGAGTAAAAGCGCGAGGTCACCATTTGTAGGCTTGATAGTAAGTGAAGTATCTATGGGCATCCAACTCTTCCTGGGTTTGGCTGTACACAAAAATTATTGAAATTGCTTCCTGAGTATCATATATAAAAATTAGGACTCAGACTATAAGTAAGGTAACGTCATTTTTTTTTGCGAGCTTCAAAGCGTTTAGCAAAAATTACTGCTGATGGGAAGTGTCTGGCAGTGTTGATTATCAATTTTCAACAATATTATCTAGAATATACATAAAAATCAGCACTCAGACTTTAAGAAAAGTGAGTAATATCTTAACGTACCTATAGCATCTTGTATCTATAAATTGGCTGCCAGCACAAACTAGCTAATATGCGTATGATCAATGTACCGACTAACACTACTCTAATCCACAAGTTTTGTTTCTCAGAAAATAAGTAAGGTCTGGCGGGTCTGGGATCTTGGACTAATAGTTTCATACATTTGAGAGTGTTTTTGCATTGCGTATGTTAAATTATACGCTTGCGCTAGACATACATGAAACAATTGCGTAAAAATAAGCAAGTAACAAATTCAGTTTTTGCAGACATTCAGATCTTAAGTCCGCGGGACAGCACCTCTTTTGTTGAATGATCAATACATACTTGAAACTTCGAGAGTGGCTTCCTTTTGGCGAGTCTACCAAACTTGCTCTCTACGACTTCTTTCGAAAGTGCTGCATTTCCAAATGAGCATGGTAACGTTATATTCAAGCCATCTGTCTGAATCAACGCATTTGTCGGTCAATATGACCACTTGATAACATCAATTATTATTAAACAATTCAGCAAAAGTGAACTATGTATGTATTGAAAAACAAAACTTAAGTACATACCGTACTTAAGCATGATTTGATATTTTGCCTACGTATTAAATACAGTTTATAATACAATAATTTGGTATTTTTTGATTCACACACCCAGTTTTAAGTGAAAATTAGTATTATCACTGCTAAGTTGGGCACGATTGAAATTTGAAATTTGAAATTTGCAGTACACAAAATAAGTTTTATATTTATTGTATCAAATTTTAAAGGCTAACGGAACTAAATAAACTGATTTCAAATTTTCCAAGAACTCTACCTTTAAAACGATCTAGTTCAGTATTATCAAAGATAAATAAAAATAATACACCGGGCGTTACGTAAAACAACTTTAAATTGGACAAAAAAAATTAGGGCGCCACGCAATTGTTGATTTTCCGTCCCTAAACACTCAACTGCGAAAGTACCTGTGTAAAAAGAGAGATGGTGAGATGGATGGGTAGAATATCGGATTTTAGGACAATGAGATCTGTCGGCGTTGATCGAGATGCCGCAAAGTATAAAATAAAATAATATCTTAAACAGCGATATTTACATACCGATAATTCACTTTCTGACAGAATAAATGATAATCAAATTTACCAAAGTAGTAGATATTTGATAGAGCTTCAAGTAAAAAAAATGTCAAATGCAAAATAGCAAGAAAGTATAATAAATAAAATGTAAAACAAAATGGTGGCGATTCGCGTCCCTAACGCAGGCTTCAGCAAGTCTCAACTAAATTAACTCTGAACAGATACGCTCATAAACCTACTCTATGAAACGTACATAAAAATGAAAATCAGACCCGAGATCGATCGACCTGGTTCACAGCTGGACTTAGCGTTTATAATGTAAAAAGCATAAAAAAGAAAGGCGACAAAGAATGCCCACCGCATCGAAAAGTTATAAAACAAAAATAGTTAAATAAAAATCGTGGTGAAGCCACAAGGTGTCTAATTACTCGAATAGCACCAGCAAAAGTCTTAACAGTAAAGAAAGCAAAACTGAACCACTCAGCTGACGACGTCGCTGGAGATCTCAACTGATCCGTCTGCCTGGCGTTTAGATCTTGGCCTTCAGATCTAACTGGACTGGATTCCAGGTGGTCAGGAAATCCAGGGTGGAAATCAGGTACTTTCACAGTGTTGTGTCCAAACTTGGGCTTGTACACGTAACAAAAAACTTTAGGAAAAACCCACAAAATTGTAGTGGTAAAATAAAAAATAAAAAAAGAGCAATAAATGTAACATCTGTTCTAAACGAGGACTTAAGGCTGACTGTCGACTTGAATTTAGTCAAATCCGATCGATTTGATTTAATTGAAAAGGAAAACCGTTTTTCATTTAAAATGAGAGAAACAAACTTAGCGGACGCCTAGAGTAGCTAACATCAAATAAAAACTCTGTAACGTCACTGACTGCAGTGCGCGCATTGCAACAGCAACAATTTTCTACAAAAATCTTGAACTACGGATTAGTTAATGGAAATAAACAATAAACACGCTTTTAATATTACCAAAAAGAAAAAAAACTGAGCTTAAAGAAAAGAAACAAAACTAAAGATTTGAAATATAAATGGAACTATTAAATATGAACCTGAAACTAAGTGAATAGAGTAAACCATATTAAACCCAAATTATATTTTAGAATTTAACGCAACAAAAAAAGTAACCGAAGGCTAAATTGGCATGTAACACTATATTTTACCATATTCCTCATTTTAGGGTAAACAATTTTTATTTCAATATCTTACAAATTACAAAAGATATTGACATGCGGTCGATGGTATTAGTATCACAATAAATTGAACTTGTGTTATGATAATCAATTAAAGTCAGCACATGATCTCCAGATGATCATTCTCTTGAATCTGAGTTATAGGAGGTTATTGCACCACATTTTAGGGGATATTTTCTTTTATAACTTTGATAGGGATCAAATTATTATTTGATGGTACAGCACATGACTTGCCGCCAGTCAATAACTGAGCGATATGGACTAAAAGGCCATTTCAAGCTTGGTCTATAGTAAATAATATGTCATTATTCTAAGGCTAATGCAATCTAAAGCCCGATTGCTCAGTCTTTGGTTTATCTTTAGCGTAACTTATTTACCTAGATAACGTCTGCTGGAACAATCGTTACTGAGGTAATTAAGCTACGCTTATGATAAACCAAAGACTGAGCATCTGGGCCTGAGCATATCTACAATTTATTTAAACTACGTTTATTCCTTATGGTTACAATTATTTCAGCAATTGTAATCACAGCGAATAAGCTTGGTTCAATTGATAAGCTAGGACTGTAGTACAATCGAGCTTGACAAATGAAAAATAAAATAAATAGTTGGAAAAACAACTACGCTTTTATTAGTAACACTCTAATTACAGACGCAAAATGATGTGATCTATGTCTTAATGTTTATGTCCAGACTATGTCAAAAGATGTGGGGTGCTTTTTTGTTACAATTCTCTGCGAAATTGCACTTTCAATTGATTTCGACAAAGCGTCTCACGCTTTTTGGCATACTTATTGACTATTGCGAAGTAAATTTCATTATTTTGTTATTTTTAGTGGATTAATGGCCAAAGTGTGTTTCTACTATTTTTTAAAACTACATATTTATTATGCTCATATATTTGACTGCGAGTGTTGATTTCATTCGATAATATAAACTGGATTCAATTGCATTATGCAAACAAGTTGAATAGTAATTAATAAAATATGATGTTTTGGGAAACGATATAGTAGGTACAGTGTACAGTAGCATTCTGGATTTCGAACAGATATTTATTCCGGCTTGAAATTAGATATTAAGCTAATTCGGTCGACTTACGAAATAACTTTATAAGGGAAATGATTAATGGATAATTCTTTTTTCAGGTTTGGATACGATACTCTCGAAGTAATAGCAAAATACCTCAGGGATCGAGTCCCATTCGTGCCTAAAATCGGAATAATTTGCGGGTCGGGCATGGGTGGGTATTGGAGAGACGGTACATATTCATTATACATTACGCATGCAAATGTTTCTAACATTGGCACTTGCATGATGCAAACTGATTCCTGTACTTGAAAATCCGTTATTGAATAGCAAAACCAAATAACAAATACAAAAAGATCCTTTACTCACACTTGCCGCGGTTTTGCTCTGGAAACATAACATATAATTTTCGCAATTTTCTATAATTTAAACTACATAGAAGTCAAGGCCCCAGGAGGTGTGAGAGTATTAATAACATAGTAAAAGACAGAATAAAAAAATTTCTCTTTATTAGCAGTAAAACAACAGCAGTTTCACTTGTTTTTATCTATGAAGGTATTTTAAGTGTATGTCAAGTGTGAGGATTGAAAGAGATCTGAATGATTATTCTTGTCTTTTGATTTTATTTCTAGTTCTGAGACATAAGCTTTCAATAAGGTATAAGAATCATGAAAATCTTTCAATTAGGTTCAGAAAATTTGATTGCATCCAGAACAATACGTACAAAATGAACTAAAGAAATTACTGGGAACCTTATCTATAATATTAAATGGTGAATTTCCAAGTGTGAAATATTTATAAAAGAATGGGTGGGTTTTCACAAAATTTCAGAAACTCCTGTCAACACTTTTCTGTATTTATTGACATAAATTGCCGGTTGGTTTCGGTCACACTTGCGTGTTTGATACATTAATCTGGTTTATGCCCGGTCTTATAAAAGACAGAGTAATTAAAATTTACTCTGTTAAATGACAGTCGTTTTTTTGACAGCAATGATTCTGTTGTTATAGAGAAATTCGAAATGATTAGAATTTGTTGAGTAGAATAATAGTATATTATGCTACAAGGACCGAACGACTGTCATTTTTGTCCAGGATAAATTTGGCTGCATTCGGTGAAGACGAGGGCAAAGCTCAAGGTGTAGCTTCGTGCAGCCAAATTTATCCGTGACAATAATGACAGTCTTCAGTGTCCGTGTTGCATACGATACTGTTTGTGACAAGTACACCGAAGTACCATCATTATTAAGCTTTTTAAATAAATTTGGATGCATCAAAGCTATTTTATCGATTTGACAAACAGATTTTTGCAAATGCAATCACATTACAGTAAACTAATACAATGAAACATAACTTACATGATTTATTTTATTGGTTGATATTTTTCACATTTTCTGTGCTATCCCGTTCACAATAAATGCACATACTATAACGAGCACATTCTATAATAAAAATTTCTTACAAATATTGATTTGACATATATCAATGAGATAAAAAAATCTAACGGCATCCATGATCCATGATCTACAATTTCATTTTTACCCAACGGACAAAAATTTTCATTAATTCCCAGTCAACAGAGAATTAATGAAAATTGTTATCATGGTTTGGAATTGAGAGCTTTCGAAGCAGAGGGTAATAGGGTACTTTCGGTATACGTGTTACAAAATAGTATATTATGTAACAAGGACCAAACGAGTGTCATTTTTGTCCGGGATGAGCTTGGCTGCACTCGGTGAAGACAAGGACAAAGCCCGAGGCAAAGGCGAGGGCGAAGCACGAGGCGAAGACGAGGGTGAAGCCCAAGGCGTATCATCGTGCAGCCAAATTTGTCCGTGATAATAATGACAGTCATTCAGTGTCCGAATTGCATACGATACTTTTTGTATCAAGTGCACCGAAGTACGCCCATAACTGAGCTTTTTAAATAAGTTTAGATTTATTGAAACTATCTTACCAATTTGACAAACAAATTTTTGCAATCGCGATCACATTACAGTAAATCAATTCAATGAAACATAACTTACATGATTTATTTTATTGATTGATATTTTTCACATTATTTGTACTATCCCATTCACAATCAATGCACATACTATAACGAACACCTCCTATAATACAAATTTCTTTCAAATATTAATTTGACATATACCAATAAAATAAAAAAATTCCAACGGCATCCATGATCCACAATTTATTTTTACTCAGCGGACAAAAATATACACAAATTCCCTGTCAACTGAGAATTAATGAAAATCTTTACGATAGTTTGGAATTGAGAACTTTCGCAGCAGAATTTAACTCAGTAATAGAGTATTTCCGGTGCACGTGTTACAAAAAAGAATATAACTGATGTTTTACGAATAGATCTTATTGAGTTTCTAGAATTTGTCACCAGATTGCGAAGTATTTAGCTGGAAATTCCTATACAGGAATGAAAGAAATTCTGAAAATTATTTAGATGGGATTATTATAGAAATGACTCATTTTCCTATTATAATTTCATTAATTTAGATAGGTTTTATGAATGAAAAAAATTATTTACATTTTTTTTTTGTGAAACTTATGTATTATTTCTAGTGTCCGACCGAGGGTCAGATTTTGGTCGGAGTCGAAACCGATTACTTGGTTCTAGTCGCAAACCTCGGCCAAAGCCGAAGCCAAAACCTGATGTTCAATTTTAATAGAAAATTGTTTAATACTGACTAAACCATAATATCAATGCAAATTGTATAGAAACTATTTGGTATTATGCATGATAGTAGTACTTGATAAGTTTCTTATAAAGGACGGCCCAATAGCTACTATATGCTTTCAAAATATCACGCCGGCCATGTTTGTGATAGAAGAATGTTATTTCCCAACAGTTGTGTTGAACAAAATTCATCATGATGAAATATACGCTACAAGAATGTCTCCTTATTCAAAATTTATTTTAAAAACAATGATCTTTTGTCCAAACTTGTTCGCTCACTAAGTGAAAATTTTGGAAAAGATAATCTTCCTACGGTGGAATCGTAATAAACTATGAGCGTTAATTTACTCTACACGATCAAATAATACCACAGCGACGACGAAATGCAAGAAATCAAGACAACATGGCTGCTGTGAGAGCCAGTGTTTTTCCAGTAAAAGCTCATAGATATCGAACAATGATGAGGGATTTTTTTTTATTTATAATAAATGGATTTGTATGGTATATATTCCTCCAATAGAGGCTTCTACGCCATTCTTCCGTTGAAACTATTGACGTGTTCTTACAAGATCGTCCGTTTTCGGCGACTGATAGAAAACTTTGGCTTCGGCCAGACCTTCGGCTGCTTTTTGCCGAAGTCGAATATGTGGCCGAAAGTGATTTCTCTGGCCGTACGTGGCCGAAGCCGAATGTTTGGTCGGACACTAATTATTTTTAATTCAAAAGCTATTAGAATTGATAATGTTAGATATAGAAGCTTTCAATTCTATTACACTTTCGAGACTGATAGCTTAGGCGCTTGGAGACTGTGATTTTGAACTAAAAGATTTATTCTGAATTGAATTATCTTACGTTGGTCAAGAATGACCCGAAAAAATTGTATGTAAAAGTTGTCTACTGAAGTTTTGTTGTATCGTGTTTTATAGAGAAAATGAAAATATTCATATCAAATAAAAAATATACGCAAACAGAAAAATATAGATGCAAGATTGCATCATATTCTCTCATATGAAGAAGAGGATAGAGCACATGGAAGTAGCTCGTTAGATGAATTCATGAATCGGTAGGATTACTGACTCATAAAGCCATGAGCTCGTCGCCAGAAATCTCTTCCATTCTTCCCATAGACACAGACTTGCATCCATCGCCAGAATTTGCATGTTATTTGCAGTTTTATGATAGCTAACTTGATTTTCTCAAATTAGAATTTAAGTCGTATTTTACTTGACAAATGTAAAAAAAGATTATCCAGTGCTATGCCTCTCTTTTGATTTTAATTTACGTCACTTACTGATTTAAAAAATATATATATCAATCTACTCCTATTTATTTTTAAATAGTGATGAAATAAATGATTTAATGTTAGTCATAAACTTTGAATGATGTAATTCTAATTTAAATCATCTCAAGAAACAAATAAAATTTTCTGGAGATAATTTGTCAATATTACGAAAGAATATACAGATTTTGAACTGCCTTGGGATAATTTAATTGTTTATATTTGTGGATTAGCGAATGCTGAATATCGCAATAGCAGTTAAATGTATTTGGATAAGTAAATAATAAATAACAACATCATTTCATAAATAAAAGATAAGGTCTCAATTATTCCATTGACCATTCAGTTTTTATTACAATATTTATCTTATATGTAAACATAAGTCCAGTGCCCATAAAACTTTATAATATATAAATTTTACCAGATGAGAACTTTTTTCGTTCGCCTGTGAGCAAAATAGGTCAACTAATAATTTTAAAACGAATGGCATCCCTTTTTGTCTTCTATTACATTTAGCTGCAAACATTTTTTATTCAGTCATAATATTTTTATATGTATGTAATACCAGTATAGTGAATAATAAATATTAAACTAGATAATTAAAAATATTTAGTTTCCAGTTGGATTTAAAACCTTAAATCAATGATAATAAACATATTAAAATAGTAAGATTGCTGGGAGTGTGGCAATTTAACGAATTCCTCAATAATTGAAGCAACGTGATTTAATATTTTTTTTTAGCTTGGAGTAATTATCATCAACACACTTTGATATTTGAACATAATTATATATAGCGATAATTGTAATTAGAGTATAGGTACTCGTTCATGTGCTGAGATGACATTTATTTTTGGTAAGAGGAAAATAAATAAGATTTTAGTACAGTTGCCTTGGTTATAAACCAGTCCCACAATAGTATACTCTTATGTTGCAATTCTGTGCAAATCCATAATGTTATATCTTTTGGTTCTTAGTAGCGTTCGGAGAATAGCACTTTACATAAAGAGTAATTATTCAAGTAATTATATTGAAATTATACTTTTATTAAGTCTTGACAGTTACATATTATTTAGTTACATTTTTGGACGACGAGACAGCGTGTGTGCAAGCGCGACATTCATAATGGCGGTAAAAGCAAAACTTCAAAATTCATACATGACACATAACTCTTGCAGATCTATAAATTCATAAGAAACTGATAAAAACGCAACGACTTTTGTTGACTAATGTAATTTGAGAGACTCGGCAAGTGTCATCACCCAGTACTTAGTCTCACGTTATAATACTCAACTTTTCACTCTTGTTGCATAAATTACTATTTTGTTCTAAATTTGCACTTATGTTCATTTTAAATAGAGTTTTTCATAATAGGGATACTTGCTATTAGAGTTTTTACAACATGCACTTATCTTTAAACAATCTACATTTTGGAAAACACTAGGTATTGAAACATTGAATAACGGAGAAATTTTTAATGGAAATCTTATAACGTCACCAACTATCATTGTTTTATTATTAAAATTTACATAGTGATTATTAATATCATAAATCTGTCATAACTTTCCAACTGATAACAAACAAAAATGTTGAATGGACAGTGAAATATTTTATTATTCTACGACAATGTTGATTATCGAATGCTCGAGAAAAACCGAACGATAAAATAATAATTAATGATTTATGTTGTCTGTTTTATTAATATGCTTATTTGTTTCAAATTGCAACGATTTATTTGTCTTTATTATCTAAATTCGATGCGAAGAGTATTTTTAACTGGGATTTATCAATTGAGAGAATTTTTTCCTAAAGTTATTTATTTTTTGAAGTTAAACTAGACGGATTTAGCACAAATAATTTGGTTCTTCCAGTAAATGTATGTTGGTTGTTTTTTTGTTAACTTACTTTTTTAGCTCTAATCTATCATAAAAATTTTTGATTAGATAAAATTTTGAACTATATAAATGCAGTATCTAATCAATCACCATATATTTAAATTTATTAAAAAAGAAATGATTGAAATAAAATATCAGATCAGAGTTTCAATTGTAGTTGCTATCAATCTAGTTTTGTTTTAATATTATATTTCAGTCGCCCAGGAATTCACTTATAATAACCATCGTAAACCATTTGTTAGATTTTTAAGTTTGCACTCTTGTTTCTCAATCGATTCTAATGATATTTTTGAAGGCATGTCTATACGAAAGCATGGGTGGAGATAATCTCCATGCTGGATTACCATTATGTACATAATTTTAATTCAATCATAAAAATTCAATGTATTAAAATTATCTTGCGTGTTAATAATAATTCTGAATTACCATTATGTACATAATTTGAGAAAAATCATATTAATTCAGTGAAATAAAATTATCTTGCCAAATAATAATAATTCTGGATCATCATTATGTACATAATTTTGATTCAATCATATTAATTCAATGAATTAAAATTATCTTGGGAGATAATAATTTTGAATTATCATTATGTACAAAATTTTAATTTGATCATATTAATTCAATACATTGAAATTATCTCGCAGGATAATAAAAATAAATAGTTTAAATTTAATTAGAATAAATCGTTGCTATTAAATAGCAAAATAGCTTGCCATAGCTACAGTATGAACAACATCTTGTATTTGTTGATACCTGGGTGTCACTCCAAAAATGCATTCCATAATTACAGAGAGAACTAAAATTTATTCCAGAACATTCACAGCGAGAATTAATTGTAGATTTTAAGCAACTGTGATTGCATGAATTCGCGAGCCAATAATTAAACTTGCTGATTTTCAATCGAATAGGAGTTGAGTATATTTCCTATGAGTGTATTAATTAGAACGTGAAACGAATGAAACTCCCGTTTACTTTTAACGGACAGAAAAATATATTCAGTTTTACTACAAATACTTTTGACATATATATAAAGATGATTGACACATCAAAAAAAACAATACATTGCATGGCTAATTTGAATAATAGAAAATAATGAAGTTGAATGGAGGAAGCGAAATGTGAATCTCTAACACGCTCCCTCAATTCGCATCCGGAATAGTATACAATCCCAGTCCATTCAGGCATCTCTCGTGGTAAACTCTTGATAGCGGCTTCGTGAGAATGTCAGCAATCATTTTCTCGGAGGGCAGATATTCAAGGGTTACAGGGTAGTTCCTCAATACATCTCGAATAAAATGGAATTTTATGTCGATGTGTTTGGAACGACAGTACGTGTTTCGCAGCAACCCAATGTTCTTGACTGAAGCAATCATTAAATTGACTTAGAACACTTACGGAGTGTGCGATATCAGGACGTGTTGCTGTGGCAAGGTACATCAGGGCACCTATTAGTTCCCTGTAGGGAGCATCGTAAGGTTCGTCTGTTTCCTTCTTGACTAACTTACGATCAGGAACCATCGGAGTAGTAACCGGTTTGCAGTTCTGCATGATGAATCTTTTCAGAATGTCCTCGACGTAGCCATTTTGAGATAGCAGGATTCCCCCATCCTCGCGATTGATCTGAATTCCCAGACAATATTTGGCCTCGCCGAGATCTTTTACAGTAAAGTGCTCCGATAGAGTCCTTTTTATTTGTAATTCTCTGTTGTGATTTTTAGAGAAGATCAGAATATCGTCCACGTACAGTAATACGAACGTCTCTTTGTCCTTATCAACATAGATGCAGGTATCAGAGTTAGTTGCAGTAAGTCCAATATTCTTGAAAACTTTATCGATCTCAATGTTCCATTGTCGCCCAGCTTGTTTTAGACCATATAAGGCCTTAATTAGCTTGCAGACCTTGTCACCCTCGAGATTTCTCAGCATAACGGATGCTTTTTGTCTAAGATTTCTGTCGTGATCTGTGTCAGCTATCCTCTCCAACATCTCCTTTAAGAGTACAGGATTTTCCATGTAGACATCCTCATTTATTTTGCCATTAAGATAAGCTGAAGTAATGTCGAGTTGAGAAATCCTCATGTTTTGTTTAACTGCAAGAGCAATCAACAGCCGCAAAGACCTGAGTCGGGCCACTGGTGCGAAGGTGTCTTGGAAATCTATACCAGGTCTTTGTAAAAATCCTCTGGCTACTAATCTTGCTTTCCGCCTTTCTAGTGAACCGTCGGCTGTCCATTTGTTTCGCAGCACCATCCTGCTGCTGATCACCTTGGCGTCCTTGGGCCGACTGACGATTTTCCAAGTATCATTTGCAACTAAACTTCGCATTTCAACATAAATTGCATCTTCCCATTCCAGTTTATCATTTCCCGAAATCGCTTGAGAAAATGGAGCTTCGGAAGCATTCATGACAGAATTTACGTCTTGATAATCACCATCTTGTTCATTTTTGTTATTGTCTTGCGTGTCGATTGAAACTTGCCTGTGTAGCTTTCTTGGACGTCCTCGTTGTCCGGTCATGACCTTCGTCGGCCTTCCCGAGGCACGTTTAAGTTCGGTGGTACTACGTGAAGTGACACATACGCTCTTCCGGTCTTCCGCAGTCTCTTTTTCGAGTTCATTCGAAGTATCCTCTTCCATCTTGACCTCACTCGAAGAGCTGTTTTCGAATCTCGTTTCTGCATCTTCCATGCGCAGATCCGACTCGACAACCAAATGTTTTGTCGGATTGAAGTTCTCCAGGAAGTCACGCCCATTTTTCGTTTCCTCGTAGATGATGTCTTCGTAGCCTTGCCAATCTTGATGTTTGTCTAGGAACTTGACATCTCTCGATACACGAATCTTGTTCTCTGAGGGAACCCAGATTCTGAAGCCTTTGGACGTGTCAGGATAACCTACAAAAATCCCTTCAAGTGCTCTTTTGTCAAATTTTCCTTTGCCCACTGCTTTATCCAATACAAATGCCTCACAACCAAACGACTGAAGATAATTCAGACGTGGAGCTCTGCCTGTCCACAACATATAAGGAATATTCCCGTCCAAGCTCTTGGTTATGCAACGATTGCGAATATGATTGGCAGTGGCTATAGCTTCGGCCCAGAAAGAGGGAGGAGGTCCAGACTCCAACATCATACACCTGGCAGCTTCTACCAAGGTTCGGTTCTTCCTTTCAGCTACTCCGTTCTGCTGTGGAGTATAAACTGTGGAGAGACGACGTTGAATCCCGGAACTTTTCAAAATTTCATCCATCTTACTGTTGCAATACTCAGTTCCATTGTCGGATTGTAAAGCCTTGATTTTTCGACCCGTTTGTGTCTCAGCGTAGTTCTTGAATTCTTGAAATTTGGATGCTACCTCACTTTTATTCGCAATAAAATAAATCGTGCACCAGCGACTGTGGTCATCAATAAAAGTAACAAAGTATCGTACTCCACCTTTCGACTTCGTCCTCATGGGTCCACATACGTCACTATGTATAATGTCCAGTAATTCTTTAGCACGATCTGTTCGACTCTGGAACGGGGCGCTGGCGAGCTTGCCGGTGAGGCACGTCCTGCATGTTTCCAGTTCGCCGTTCAGATTGGGTATCAACTTCTTCTTGGACATGAGTGATAAGTCGCGAGCATTCAGATGTCCAAGCTTCTGATGCCATTTATTTACATCTCCCAATCCTGAGCTTGAAAACTTGCAGTCCTGTTGTTGCATCTCTCGCAGATAGAAAAGGTCGCCAACTCTGTCAGCGATTAGCTTAATTTCTCCTTGGTTATCTTGTACAAGAGCTTGTTTCTTGGTGAATAGGACTTGATCGCCCTTATCGACAATTTTGGAAACAGAAATAAGGTTAGTTCGCAAATCAGGAACATGAAGAGTATCACGAAGGTTAACACACTTATTTTCATTGCCATTCCAAGTCGATATAGTGACATCACCTTTGGCAGTGACATTTGAGGTCGTATTCGTGGCAAGTTTCAAACCAGATTGAGTTTGACGGAGATTTTTCATCAAAGCGTCGTCCTTGCATAGATGCGTAGTACATCCGCTGTCTAGACACCATCTTTTATCGGAGGCATATCGGATCCCTGGATCTGCAAAATATGTCATAGCATTCCCATTCGCTCTTTTCTTTCCTTGTTCTCTCTTCCTTTTGAAACAATCAGCGGCCTTGTGTCCTTGTTTTCCGCAATAATTGCAGTTGTACATGACGGTTTGATTTGACGATTTTTCGATCTAGTTTAGATTCTGTTTGTTAGAGAAATTCTTCTGATTATTTTTGTCTCTTTTAGTGCCACCATTGTTTTTGATAAATAATGCACGGCATGATCCGTCGTTTGTCTTACGAATTCTTGCATCGTATTCTTCCACGATTTTGACTCTCAAAGTTTCGATGTCAGGAAGATTGTCACGAGCTTCAATGGCGCATCTAAAGTTTTCAAAAGAATCTGGAAGACTAGATAAAATCATAATAGCCAATAAATCATCGTTAACGGTAATATCCATATTTTTTAATCTGTCAACAATATCGAAAAAAATTGGAAAGATACTCCCTTACGTCTTCTTCATCCGTCATTTTACTTTGTGTCAAGCGTTTTAGCAATGTCGCCTTCCGTGCAGGACCCTTTGATGCGTATGCGGCTTCCAGTTTCAGCCAAATCTCTCTTGATGTCGTGCACCCACGTACCTGGCTGAGTTCCGACGGGTTGATTGCCAAAATCAGGTCGGATTTCGCCTTTCGATCCGCCGACAGCCAGGCAGCTTCAGCTGCTCGTGCTGCTGCTATTTCTTGTGTGGTTCCATTTTCTAATACCTCAGGTTTGGGTTGATCTCCGCTGACGTAAATCCATGTGTCATTTTTCACTAAAACGGCTTCGATTTGTACTTTCCAAGTTTCGTAGTTGTGCTTTGAAAGTGTTTCAATCCGAAAGGAATTTATTTGAGCCATGTCGATATCAGACTTCAAAAAAATCAACTTTTATTTATTTACTGGCGCAATCTGGGCCCATAACCAATTAGAACGTGAAACGAATGAAACTCCCGTTTACTTTTAACGGACAGAAAAATATATTCAGTTTTACTACAAATGCTTTTGACATATATATAAAGATGATTGACACATCAAAAAAAACAATACATTGCATGGCTAATTTGAATAATAGAAAATAATGAAGTTGAATGGAGGAAGCGAAATGTGAATCTCTAACATTATTTTATTTGAGTAAATATTTAGCTAGCGTGAGCGACCGACTAGATCCAGATAGGTTAGTGTATTGAAGGTTACATATATTAGGTGCTCACACGTTAGGGTTTTCACGGTAAAGATATTGTGCATCCTAGCAATTCTTGATTTAAATTGTCGGTCATAAATAAAAATGTATTCCTTCTGTAAAGGGTTCGAATGCTTCTCTCACACATTCCTCACACGAATTTTGGAAGCTATTTGATTTTATATTGGGAATTAAACTTAATTATTTTGATAGAATGGATTAGAGTGTGCGGAAAGACTCTAATTCTATGAAGAAAACAGCAGCGCTGAACTATTTCTAATTTCCAATGTAGAAAAGTGAACTGGAGTGTGATTTTGTAACTTCCAATTTGACAGATCCTATTTCCGACTCGGATTGAGATTTTTCCGTATCTCTTTCTGGCCACCATACGTAAATAACTTAAAATCAACTGCTCCAGAAAAGTCGAATTGCAAAATAATAGAATGCTCTGAGATAGTAGTTTTTAAATAAATTGCATACGAGAACCAGAAAGTTATAGGAAAAAATATCAATCCAAGTATAGTTTATTTTTACGATTCAGATTATTCAAACCAATGTTTCTCAATTCAGTACTACCACAAAACCATCTCTTAAGAGAATGAATTTAACGCGACCGGTCAGATGCGTATATAAATTCGCGATAACATTACGGAATATCTCGCAGATTTTTTTTTATGAGATTCAGGTAATTTTCATCAGATAAAATGAGTATCAGATAAAGGTGTGAACTAGGATCGTTAATTGTCACATTTTTAAAATCAAACTTGAAAATAGTAGAACGATACAAAAAAAAAAAAAACAATGATTTGGAGCCCTAAATTGACTTGAAATTCAAAATCATCTTGTGAATAAGAAAATTTTTAGGACGACTGACACCTCTTACGATCTTATGGAACACGGAAGTACATTCTCTTAATGTGGGACTATGATAAATGCTTTTTGAATGTGTCCAATTTTCCCCGTACGCTGGCCTATGATGTTTTTTCTCATGATGATGTAAATGATGCTTTGGAAGTGTTTTATAAAAAACTTGACGATTTTTTTCAGAAATGTGTTCCTAGTGTACACAGAAAAAGTTCACGCTATTCTCCTTGATTCACGAAGCGAATAACTGAAACACTAAGCTTTAAGATAAACTTAACAAATTATATAAATCTTACTGTAGTTGGTGCTAATACAGTGAACTCAAGATTCTCAAGTCAAAAATGGGAACTGTCATTAAAATTGCTTTTCGTTATTAAATATCTAATGCTGACACTGCTGACAGTAATTGCAAAAAAATTCTGGGATGTGATTTTATAACTTTCAATTGAATAGGTTGAATTTTCGAGTAGAATTGAAAATTTACCTCATAATTTTCTGGTCGTCATATATAAATAATTTGAGAACTTTTATCTCAAACCGTTTCACAATATTACAATTCGGTCTGTGGCAGTAAATTTGAAATTCTTTGCATTTGACAATCTTAAAGTGGAGGAAATAATTATAGCTGAACATACCAAATCGCGAACCTGGTAATTTTGGAATAATATGCATAAACTCTTTTATATTCCTGGCCATATATCCCTGAAGGATACTCAATATATCACAGCTTCCTCAAAATGTTTACTACAAACACGATAAGATTGATTTTGAAAAAAAAAAAATCACAGTACTTCACTCGACTCTAATTGAATATCAAATTTATTTGAGGAAATACAGAGCTCTACAGAGTGACCTTTGGAAAATTCCATGAAAGAGAATTTATAAATTATTGGAAATTCAAAACTTGAATGTTTCACAAAAATACAAATTTAAGCGTCGGTTTTTAACCATCGTCCTGAATAGGACAGCAACTGTGGACACATATTTCGTCTTCATTGGGACTCTTTAATACAGTCTAAACAAGCTTCAGATGATCGAACTTGTGAGCTAGCAGTACATTTTATGCTTTATTTTGAAGGTCAAATATTGAATATTATCATGTGAAAGAATACACAAGCCTAACCTGTCGCTTGAGAATTTATTTTCTGGAGATAGAAATAGCCTGACCTAACTGTATCTATCTCTCTCTTACTAATGTTATGAAAGAAACAATTGTTGCATGGCGTTTGTCTTTCCAAGCTAAGACGTACTCCATTGCTGATGTCCTCTTCAATTTCTACCTACCGCCTTGTACCAGTAAGAAACGTATGTCTGCGTGAAAATATTTAGTTCATTCGCTTCCATGAGCGCAGTTAGTAATTTTTTTGGCTAATAAATAAGGTTTGAGCCACGTGAAGATTGAATATAACTGAATTAAACGCTTCTTTCTTTTCACTTGTCGATTTAAGACACTATGTACACTCCGTATGCAAAGCAAACATTATCGGAGTACAAATTTTTTTCTTAAAAATTATTTATATTTGATTGAATAGATGACTGTTTTATCGTGGTTATTGATTTTTAATATAATTGATTCAACCACGACAAATCAGAAATCCATTCTATAAAATGTTCTAACTTTGATAAACAATACATAGATAAAATGAAAAGAAATATTGGTAAATTAAATGCAAAAAAATCTATTCAAGTCTGCGTTACCTTATAATTTTCAAGAAACAGGACTCAAATTTCAGATTAATAATCCTAATCTTCAACAAGATTATAATGTGTGAGGAAAATAATTTGAATGCTTTTTTAGAGGCAATCCAAATGGAAAGACATTCTGATCTTTTTCCGTTAAGTAATCCTCTTTCGAGATTCACTCATTGAACTTATTCCGTACTGTAACATGATTCATTGTTTCTTTTAATTATACCTATAGGTTCGTAAACCGCGCCCTCGATAAATTTCCCACTTGTGCTTGGTTAAGTATTCTTTAATAAATTTAAAACATTTGAGAATAAAATGCGTGCGCCACTGACGACGTCAGTCTCCTATCTTAGCCGATCTTGAATCATACGATTACCGAACTTACCCGATGGGACTCATTTGACTTGTCCGAGTGTAACTATTATACGAGTCCAGAATCATATCATTTGGCCCAGCAAAAACTTTTCGGAATGAATATTCAAGAAACTGCTGGTAGATATACTGCAAAATAAAAAGATACAAAGTGGATGATGAAAAAATTAGAAGTGTATACGGAGTCTCGGAAAATAAGGGTCAAATAATATTCCAAACTACTCTGATTTAAATAAGCTTATCAACTTTGAACAAATCTATTACAAAACAAAAGATTGTACTATTACGGGTTACTGAATTATTTTAATTATTATTATCCCCGTTCTAATATTATAAATTCGGTTTGTTAACATTAGAAAAATACAATCTTTTCTATCACATTTTGAATTTGATAGTAAAAAGTCTAACTTGAACACAATTTATTTATATCATTCTATCATTCTAAGGCCCAGTTGCATAGTCTACGATTGCAATACTTGTAGAATAAAATTAGGAACTATATATTTTAAAGCATACAGGAAGAATAATAAACATAGTTATAATACACAACATATATTATCTTATTCGTATGTCAAGCCAAGTCAAGAGAGACATCTTCCTTGTACCAATCAGGCCGCATTCCTAATTTTAGAATATTGTAATTGACAATAATTTTTCCATTCGAAATCTCGTTTATTAGCTCCATAAATTTGACTGCTGACAATAACTTTGTCGAAGCATTTGCCAACTGTTGACACATGTTTGGCAATCATCTGAAGTAATATTGCTCCTAAATTCTTGGAGACAGGCACGTAATCCTGGAACGAACTCTTCATATGTGCTGTGATCGGAACTTCTTTTTAATGGTATGCTACAAGGTTCCGATCGGCAAGAGATCTGAATTACTAGATGTCTATTTGGATTGTCCATTGGATATTTGAAAACAGTGATATTCAAAGAAGGTTATTCAATTTAGAATAATGAGTGATCCAATATTATCTTCACGATAAATCTGTAAAAGAGAATATAAATTTTCTTCTCTGAATATAATTTATGGTTGTACATACCTTCTCAGTCAGTAAATCCTTTAAGCCCAAATGATTATTTGATAATATTATGCATTTTGATTGTCTTAATATTGTCAATTTAGGATTCATTTTCATATCTCTTCTATTTTTTTTCTTTGTTGCTTTCTTTTTGTGTTGAAATAGATCTTGCAAATAATTAATATTTCCACAATAAATTTCCTGAGTTTGCTACATTGATTATGATTGAGCCAATCAAAAATATCATTTTGCAACTTTTTAAATAAACATAATATTAAAATTTTTTTGTGACATAATTTTGTGAAATATTTTGCAAATATCTCCAAGCAAATGTCAACAATTTTCAGAAATGAACAAATATCACTGTGCATCCTTTTAAATAAACGTAATGTTAAAATTTTCTTAGGATGACACAATTTTGTAGAATATTTTTCAAATATCTCCAAACAAACATCAACAAGTTCCAAATGAACTGCTTGGAGCTAATAGATCTTGTTCTCTATTTTCCATATTGATATTATCATACATTTCAAACAGAATTAGAAGTTTATTTCCACCTGTTAAATTACTATTAGTAATTAAATCTGTTTTGCATAATTCGCAGTTAAATTCTGCTATGCAAAGCAGCTAACAGCACACTCTTCCAATGTAATTTCTTTTTCAGTACTTGTCTCTTCAGCAGCTGTAGAGGAAGCAGAAGAATCTTCAGAGATTTTTTTAATCGCCGGCGATGTTATCGATGATGATGACGTTGTCCCCTTATATGTTTTCTTTCGAATGGAGTTGCGATTGTAGTTGTAATGTCCAAGGTCATATCGTCACGATTTTCGCAGTTGGACTTTAGCGGTTTCATAAAGTTGCCAATTGCATTGAACCTAAATCGAGTTCACAAAACTCTTGCAGTTGAATTTCTATTATAACCGCTTTTTTGGCGATATATAGAAAATAGATTTTCTATCACATCTTGATTCAATCGATTTGTAAATATAAATTGTCCGCTATTATCAGTAGATTCGTCTTCGAGAAGCATATTTATACACCATTATTGTTTGTAAAAGGGCACCTGGAAGGATTTTTGTCAAATAAGTGACGGCTGTTTAAAGAGTCAAATATATTGTTTATGAATTCTATGAACTCTGCCGTATCTCAAGCTGTTTCAAGCACAATTCAAGCTTGCGTGACGCGAAATGAGTTGAACGTCAGGTTCAGCTCATAAACACTATTATCTCCATCAAAAAAGAAAAAGTTCAACCTGAAACGAATTGTAAACGAACGGAACCGCGTTCCGTAAACGTAACCGTTTGTCGAAAAAGTAACCGCGGTTACCGTGGTTCAATTTCGAAATACTAAAAGTATTTGCAGAGACATTTTTTATATATGTATTTTGGGTAGGTTAGGAGAGAAAATATGTTTGCTCATATTTGAGGTGTGATTTTAGAAATTATCGGGTATAATCTGAAAATTTTTTAGCTCATGACTTTATGTCCTCGGGTAAGAGCGTATTCAATTTAAAGTGACGTTACATAGCCTTTAACCAGCGGACGATCAAGACATTTCCAACAATACCTCATTTGTCAGATTATGATAAATAGTAATAAATAATTAGTAATAAGTAATTGATGATAAGTAATTGGGGAACAGATGAACATACATACCAGTCAAAATCATAACCTTCCTTTAGCTTCGCCGTAGTCGGGTTAAAATAGAAGCTTTTTTCGAGATACTTTGAATTGCGAGAAATAACTTAATAGAAAAACAAATTTCAAGTGGACTATTTGAAAATTAGCTCATTGTTCTTCAATAATCGTTAGTAAATTAGTACTTTGGAAACATCTGAAGAAATTAAAAAATTTGAGTACATAAAATCTCAAAAATTTTGAAATTAAATGTGAACTAATTGTTGTAAATAATTAGCACTTTGTGAATATTGTTTTACAAATTAGCACGTATTCTACATGGAAGTTATAACTTACGAATCGGCATTGCACTGACTGTGCTACCATATTCAATGATACTCAAAACGACAATAATTCTTAAAATCTAAAACACGTAAATCTATCAAAATTCAAAGACGACAAGAAGGGACGAAAACCTTGCAGGGAGAAGAAAATGGGGGAACATTATTGGTTGAGCAGATGGTGAGAGAGAATTACGGTTTCGGAACCTTGGATGAGGATGCTCTCGGCTTGGCGGCAAAAGGATCAAAGGAGTCATATAACGGTTTACTCCAGGACCACTGACAGAGTTGGACACGGCGGCATAAATATTAGTCAAATACGATAACAATAACAATAAAATTAACCTTTGGACCCGAAGTAGGTACCAGAAGATTTTGCAGAGGATTGTAATTTCGAAAATAGCTAGAGCATTGGCAACAAAAATATAAAATAAAATTTCTCACGATAATAAAGCACAACTTAAGGTGTATTCCATTTGCCAATAAGAAAATCACTTTCACTTAAATCAATTAAAAAAAAATCGGATGACTTTGTTCACATGAAAACATCGCCGTTAAGTTCTCCATCTTAAAAAACATAAACAAAACACGTGCCAAATTGAACTGAACGAACTGATAGAGGAAAAACGGCGATTACTTTAAAGTGAATCCAATCATTTGGCGTAAGAGTGGGGGTAAAATGATTGCGACAAATGGAACATACTAAACTGAGCGAAAATCATTTTAAAGTGATAAAATCAGTTGAATCAGCCAAATAGAATACACCTTTTGATACAACAATATTATTTGCAATACTATAGATGTATACATCCCAATAGTATTTTCGTCAAGGTCATTGTGGTTTGATATAGGTGAACAGGTAACAGGAAAAAAAACCCCCGGGAAATAAAACCCCGGAAAAAACCCCGAAAAGAAAACCCCCGAAAAAAAACCCCCAGGAAAAAAACCCCCAGGAAAAAAAAACCCCGGAAAAAAGGCCCCTGTGAGAAAAACCGAAGAAAGTTTATATAACAAATATTATAAATTAGGTATATAAGGGTGTTTTCATTATGTTCGATAATAAAACCTAGAGTTATAAACAAAAATTCTAAATAACGCGTAATGTATAATGTAATACAGAAATAAATACAGGCTCTTCTGTTTTATTCATCTATTAGCGTTAATAATAATAAGGTGAAGTAAAACATTCACATATATTTATTATTTTCAATTGTTTTATATTATTTGAAAACATAAAGGCTAGGTAAGTTGAGGCATTACTTATAGTTCAACATAAAATACAGAAATTGTAAATTTTCTCATGTTGTACCAACACAAAGCGAATAAATCTCATGTCATTAGAATCAGAAAAAAATATGTAGTTTTTTGCTGTTATTTTTATGTATTACTTCCAATTGAAAAATTATAACTTTGTACTTTATGTCGTATTTGGAAAATATGCCTTACAATGACAATATTCACGTATGCCACTGGCTGAGTATTAATAATATTCAGCTTTTTTACTTGAAACCTTTTTCCTCATTTGCGACAGTTCAGGCATTATTTACAGAATAAACAATCGACCAAAATTAGTTTCTCGTCATTATCTAGTGACTTCTGGAAACTTTTCAAAAATCAAAAATATTCTTAAACATGCACAAAAATTAATTGTATTTAAATGTTTTACTCTACTATATTATTATCGACGTTAATAGATGAATAAAATTTATACACGTTATATAGAATTGCTGTTTATAACTCTTGGTTTTATTATCAAACATATTGAAAACACCCTTATATATCTAATTTATAATATTTGTTATATAAACTTTCTTCGGTTTTATCACAGAGGGCTTTTTTTCCGGGTTTTTTTTTCCGGGGCTTTATTTCCCGGGGGTTTTTTTCCTAGATTCATAAAACTTATACACCTTGTATGGAATTGTTGTTTGTAATTCTTGGTTTTATTATCAAACATAATGAAAACACCCTTTTATACTCAATTCATAATATTCGTTATATAAACTTTGTTCGGTTTTTATCACAGGGGGCTTTTTTTCCGGGGGTTTTATTTCCTGGGGGTTTTTTTTCTGAGAGTTTTTTTTTTGCCGGGGCTTTATTTCCCGGGGTTTTTTTTCCTAGATTCAGGTGAACAAGCGGGTTGCGAACAAGAAATGAAAAATAATGTCCAAAATAAAATTTCAGGTATTGTGCAATCGAAATGATTTTAAAACGATGCTCCAAATTTTGAGCTTATGTGTTCAATGATTTATACATGTTTTCAGAATTATATTATAATAAATAGATTTTCTTGGTTTCAATTCTGTATATTTATTTTCATTTTGACGTTTCGACTTTCTATTCGAAAGTCGAAACATCAAAATCAAAAAAAATGTATACAGAATTAAAACCAAAAAAATTTATTTACTATATGTTCAAGTTTCAAGTATTCATAGATAAAACATGATGCAGTGATTAGATACATATTTGAAGAGTTAAGTTCTGTTCGCAATGATGTCATACTGCCAATGTCACGATCAATGCCGATACATTGAAAGAAGATTCTTAGTGAAAATTTTTGGTTGACAGATATGTCGAAAAATAATAATTGGTTATATTCTATAATAATAGCAGATATTGATGTTGATATAAAAATTAGTAAGGATAGTTTTTAGAGCGATTGGCAATGGTATCGGCAGTACGACTTCATAGTGAATGAATCATTATGAAAATTTTCGTGTGTTGCTAAGCATGAATTTCTCACGCTTTTTACATTCTTATTCTTCATTCTTCTTGGATGTTGTGAAATTATCGTTGAGTCCCTGATCATACTTTTTAATTTGTTTTTTACCACTGGTACCTTTTCTCTTGAACTGAAAATGCTTTTAATCTATTAGAGATCTGAATCTGACAATGTCCATAGTATTGCAAATTTTATATCAATTTTCATATTGTCAAATATTAAAGAATGCTTTAGAAAGCCCACAAAAATATTAGAGAAAGTGTCAAAAGTTCATTTTTGCTCTTTCATTGATGGCAGATTAACTATGAATATAGTCTATTCCATTTAAGAACGGTCCAAGGTTCTCATAGGACCACGATTAAAGCCTTCTGATTGGCCAACATACAAATACAATCAACTCACATTGAATGCAAGACTCAAAACATGTTCTTTGGAAGTAAACTTAAAAGATGAAGGCAAAAAAACTATCCAAATATTGCCTGAATAGATATGAATAGAACTGCATTATTTGAAAGATTGAAAGCTGATGCAAGTGACAGATAACTAGGTACTATTTTTGTGCTAATGTGAATTTGGGTCACATTTCGGATAATCAGTATACTTGAATCGTAGTCCCATACACATACCACATATAATTGGTCTTATAATAGCCTTGAACTATTCTTGGCTAGAACAAACTGTAATTTAGGTAATTATTTCTCTGAGTTTGTTGCTAACTCCCTAAACAAAAGTATCCAGGTTGGTCTACATCGATTTTGCTAAGGATTTTGACACCGTAGATTATGAAATATAGGTCCATAAACGTCAGTAGCAGTTCAACTTCTCGCCAGTTCTAATTATTATGTTTACTGAATCTCACATCTCACCTCAACGACAGCAATACGTTCCCTAGAATAATTAAAAATTTGGATATTTTGGAAGAGATCTACTAAGCAACTTGCTTGATATAAGATGAAAAATATTATACTTTTATCCATTTGAGAGATAGTAAGCGAGTATAACCTATTTTATTTTAATTTACAGGTGCTCTAGCCGAAGGTCTGGAAAACCCGCTCATCTTCCCATATGAAACAATACCCAATTTTCCAGTTAGTACAGTCCATGGACATGCAGGCCAATTAGTTTTCGGATATTTGAAAGGTGTCCCTGTGGTTTGTATGCAAGGAAGGTTCCATCACTATGAAGGCTACCCCCTGTGGAAATGTTCTATGCCTGTGCGAGTCATGAAACTCGTAGGAGTCACTCATCTCATTGCTACGAATGCTGCTGGAGGTCTTAATCCGAAATACGAAGTAGGAGACATTATGATTGTTCGAGATCATATAAATATTATGGGTTTTGCTGGGAATAATCCACTGCAAGGGCCTAATGATGAACGGTTTGGACCTAGATTCCCCCCAATGAATAAAGCTTACAATTTTAAATTAATTCAAAAAGCTAAAGAAATTGCTAATAATATGGGAATCGGAAAAAATATTCATGAAGGAATTTATACTTGTTTGGGAGGACCAAATTTTGAAACGGTTGCTGAATTAAGAATGCTAAAAATGTTAGGAGTTGATGCAGTCGGTATGTCGACAGTACATGAGGTTATAACTGCAAGACATTGCGATTTAACAGTTTTTGCATTCAGTTTGATTACAAATTCTTGTATTACTGATTATGATTGCCATGATGAAGCTAATCACGAAGAAGTCATAGATGTAGGTAAAATGAGGAAGGACGTTCTGCGAAAATTCGTAACTGAACTTGCGCATGCATTTAGCCAAATGGATGAAAAGAAATAAAATGAGTATTATATTCATTTTTATCATTGATTGAATAGCAGTTATTTCACTCCAAATATTTGGAGATTTATTGATGTATGATTTCAATATTTGAAACTACTTAATTAAAACTAGTATAATATTTTTTGTCAAGATTGAAAAATATTACCTAATAAATGTTACATTTAAGATTATAGAATTTATTATCAGAATATTCTTAGACTCCTGGGAAATTCTAAAATGATATAAATTTTCAAATTTATGGATAATAAAATTTTATATTTTATATATAGTATTTGCATTCATTCTCTCCAAAGCTGTGCATCATGAATAATGAAATATGTGATCAAATAAAATCAAATAGGGTAATCAGGTGCGCTCATTTACTATTGACACATCAATAAATCATTGTTATCATTTTTGTCTCTTATAATTATTCATCATTATCGCATTCTACAATAATATTGATCAATAGTATTACTTTTTAAACTGAAGGCTCTATGAGATTTTCACTCAATTAATTGAAAAAAGTGTGCTGCACATAGGAATCATTCCTGGATTTTTTGAGTAGATGAAATATTTTTGGTGTACTGATTAAAGCGAAATGGGTCATTTCGAAGCGGTCACTACGGTGCGGGCACAAGGATGCCGGTCATTTCCGAGCCATTACGATGTCAGAGCATATAAAATTCAATGTGCATTAAAATTTTTGCAAACCAAAGAAATAATTTATTTTAGTATTGAATAAAATAATTATAATTAACTTTCACGTATTTTACAAATTGAAATGAGCACGGATAAACTAAAATAAATATATAAATATCAATCACGCCTTTTACCCGGTACGAGTATAGCAGGCACTTAAATGCACTTGATAGATGGATTGATATTTTCTTAGTTTTTGTGGAGAGTTGTTACGCTCCAATTTCGCACCTTGTTCCAATTTCGCACCTTGTTCCAATTTCTCCATTTTCCAAATCCCAGTCTGTTATCCATTCCTTTTTGCTACAATTTGAACTTATTAACATTATTGTCAGGAGCAGGAGGTTGGCAACAATATGGGCGTGGACAACAAGAAAACATGGTTGCTAGTTAGTTACTTCTGGTAATTGTCATTGTTTACAACTGAACGTTTGTTTGTACTTATGAATATTGTAATATCTCGTAACTTACTAATTTAAATAAAAGTTAGTTAATCTGAAGCTGATCTGAAGTGTTTATTATTGCTAATGCAGCACATGGTGCTGAAACCCGACTAAAAGATGTCGAATATTGAAAATGAAAATAATTACAAATAAATAATGAACTGGACATGTCAAAAGTTTGGAAGACATGGTTGCTGCAATATAAATGGTACGAGGTAGCAGCAAATATGAAAAATAAAGATGCAGCTGTACAGGCAGCAACTTTCATGACAATAATTGGCCCAGATGCTGTAGCTATTCACAACACCTTTAACCTGAAGGACGCAGAAAAACCCAATTAGAGGTAAAAAAGAAAAAAATTGAGGACTATCTCGTACCAAAGATAAACGTCACGTACGAAGGGTACGTATTCGACAAAATAGAGCAAAAAATGATGAAAGCTTTGATGAGTTTCTTACTAGACTAAAAAGCAAATGCAAAAATAGCTCATTCGGAAAATTGGAGAATAATTTGATTTGCGTTAGAATAGTCGTTGGAATTAAAAATGACATGGTGAGAGAACGCTTACTAGCAGAAGATAAGCTAACATTAGAAACTGCGATGAGTATCTGTCGTGCAAGTGAACTAGCAAAAAAAGCAATTACAAGATATGAGAGAAAAACATGATGTACAAGTAAATACATTAAAAAGCGAAGAAAGAAGATAGGAAAAAGCAGAACATACAAAACAAAGAAGAGACTTTCAACTGCGAAAGATGTGGAACAAGGCATGAAAACAGAAAATGTCCAGCGTACGGAAAAAAATGTAAAAATAGTATATTGTGCAACAAGTGCGATAAGTTGTCTATTGCCCACGAGAGCGAAGTGGGCAATTGACAACTCCGCATGAGTTGCAGATACTATTTCTTATTACGAATGCGGGATAAGTACTATTTTGCGCGTATTTTTCCGGGCGATGAATTATTTGCGTACGGCAAGTAAATTTGTCGCACGCAAATTATACTTAGCGCACTCAAAAGCTGAAGAGCTATTTATCGCTCGGATAAACGTGCGCAAAATAGTACTCATCCTGCATGAGTAATAAAAATACCAAAAAGTAGGACATTTTGCAAAACAATGCAAGACAAAAACAGTCAATGTAGTTAAAGAAGAATTTGAAGAAGATGAAATACTTCATATACAAACAATCCAGAGGAATTAAGCTTTGTCCGGAAGTTGGTATGAAAAGCTTATACTATCAGAAAATGTACAGGTTAAACTTAAATTAGATTCTGGAGCGCAATGTAATGTGCTTACTCAGAAAATAGCAGACCAAGCAAAGTTAAAGATTGGCAAATCTAAAACAAAAAATCTGACGTGGACATCACGTGACTTACTTGTACATCATTGGATATATTTCTTGCATTTAATAATACGATAAACAAACACAAAATTCCATCGTTCCGTGGCTAATCGTTTTGGATTTATCCAAAAAATTCTAAAAATCTGTCATTTAAAGTGCGTTTTCGGCCCAGTCGGTTGCTATGAAAACAGTGGGTCATCATTCATATGGTACAAAATTCCTTAATACTGATTTCCAAAATTCTATGGCCAACTGTTTCAAAATCACGGGCATAATTAAAAAAAAATTCAACTGAAGTGCACTTCCGACTCAGTCAATTGTTATGAGAATAGCAGGCAATTATTCAGATGCTGCAGCAGACTGAAGTACTAAATTTTAATACTCTACAGCCGAGCGTTTCGAATTTATGCGAAAAATTCTGAAAGACTGTCAAGTTCAAAGTTCACTTCCGGCTTAGTCGATCTCAATGAAAATAGCATATAAGCATCCAGACGAATATTGAACTCTAACATTCTACGTTCAATCGTTTTGGATTTGTGCGGAAAATTCAAGAAATGTTTTGAGTGAAGTGCACTTCCGGTACAGACGGTTGCAATCATAATGCGAGGTGCACAGCTAGATGTTACAGAAGTGCTCAAAACTAAATTTCAATATTATATGACTGATTGTTTTGAATTTATGCGAAAAATTCGATAAGCCTGTTATGTAAAGTGCACTTTCGTCTCAGCCGATTGTTACAAAAATAGAAGATAACCATTAAGATACTACAGCAATTTCAAATACTGAATTTCATATCCTATAGCTAATCATTCTTGATTTATGCGGAAAATTCAAAAAAAGGTTCAAGTAAAGTACACTTCTGGGTACAGATTATTGCAATTATAATACGAGGTGCATATCAAGACCCTATACCAGTCTTAAATAAAAATTTTCAGCATTATACGTTGGACGGGTTTTGAGATTTGCGAGTTACAAACGCTCACACATACATACATACCGACATCAAGCCGAAAATAAATAAAATGGATTGAGGGATGCTCAAAACGGAAATTTCCATCAATATCTCGAAATTCGAGTTTTGTTGTTTTCACAATACTTCCTTGTACTGGACTACGAATATAAAATAAATTTGAAATTATAAGCAAATACAACAATTTTAGACATTACAATTCTAAAATATATTTAATGTGACATTTTGAATATGTTAGCTCAAAAAATCAATTTTCAATCAATGTAAAAGATTCAAGATCTCATTTTGCAGAAAAAATCGCACTGTCTCAAATAAATCTAGTTTTACACCAAAAATTCTTCTGGTCCAGATCTAGTTCCTACTTTCATTGCTAAGGACTGTGTCTTTCCTATAGCTTCTGCTTTAGTTCATATAATTAATTTGAGTTTAAAAACCTCAGTTTATTCAAATATGTGGAAAATTGGCAGAATAGTCCCAATATTTGAAGCTGGTAATACTAATGATGTAAATAACTACCGACGAATAACAATTTTATCTGTATTTAGTAAAGTTTTTGAGACAATACTCTACAAATTCATTTATTCAAAATTTTCTACCTTTTACCTACCCTCACATCAGCATGGATTTGTCAAAAAAAGATCTACTTCTACTAATTTGTGTAACTTCACTCAGTTTGTCTCACAAGAACTTGATAATTGTGGCCAAATTGATGTTCTATATACTATATACTGACTTCTCCAAAGTATTTGATCGTATCGATCATAATATTATAGTGCACAAACTAAATGCTAACGGGTTTTCTGATAATTTGATATCCCTTATTACTAATTATTTATCAGATAGATTACTATCTAGGTTATGATTCTAATATATTTACTGAAAAATCCGGTGTACCTCAAGGTTCAAATTTAGGTCCATTACTTTTTCTCATTTTAACAAATGATGTGACTAGTGTATTACAGAATGAAGTGTTACTTTTTGCGGATGATTTAAAAATCTTTTGCACTATCAATTCTATTAGCAACTGTATTTCTTTACAGAATGAATTGAATGAATTTCATGGCTGGTTTCTTGACAATAAACTATCATTAAATATACAGAAATGTAAATCAATGACATTTACGAGGAAAAATGCAATTTTGTTCACTTAATTTGCAGCAAGTTTTCTTTCGCACTGAGCCACTTTGAGGTACACTTGGTGTTGCACTTATTCTCGCATCACACGATGCAAGCTGCGCCGCTCATTCTGACACTAGAACGTAGACTTGGTAGACTTATTTATTACAAATATGGATGTTGCCAAAAATAATCGTCGTAGGAGAGCAGGAGCATTTACTGCAGTTATAGCTTGCGAATTAATTAGAATTACGAGACAGAGAAAAAAGAAGAGAAAACTTTGGTCAAAAGAGTGTCTTTTGAGAAGGAATCAAGGCCGCAGAGTTTTCAACGTGTTGTTTGACGAGCTAGCAGGGTGTATACCAAACCTGGAAAACCTGAAAATGTCAGGGAATTTAGATAAACTGGAAATGTCTTGGAAACGTCAGGGAATTTCTGATATTTGTCTGTAAAAAATAAGTTATAGGATATTTATGCATTATTACTCATAAAAGTGCATTTTCACTCTGTAAGATACTAGGGCCAGCTGTGCAAATACATGTCTTCCAGATCTATAAATCCATGAAAAAAAAATTATTAAAGTGCGTCTACTTTTGTCGATCAATGTAAATTCGTTCATAAGCATATCAAGTTCGTTACGATTTTGTTTTTAATTTACAGATTTATAAGGTTCACACAGAATTGCAACATTAATCTGTGATTATATGTGAACTTGATCAAACTTTTGTTTTTTACTGTCTGGAATTTACTGAAAATAACCTGGAAGACCCGGAAAAGTCAGGAAATTTTCATTCAATTGTTTGGTATACATCCTGAGCTACGTAAACATAACCTAATTTCCACTAGCCATAATGTTTACTTATTTGTATCTCAAAACACCGCAAAACACAATGCACTAATGAGGCACAGCATGCTGATGCGACATACAACTCATTACAGCACTAGATAGTCATAGCAGACTCGTCCGCCATCTTGGAGCCCACTGACAAGTCTGTGAAACGTTTAATATCGTTATTTTTATGATTTTGTGTTATTTATGAAGTTAAAGTAGGTAGTCTGGTGATTTCAACAAATAGGTACCTAGATAAGTACTTAAATATTTGCTTTGGTCAAAGCAGGTTAAATAATAAATAATAATAAGCACAAAAGGTCTTTTTCATAAGATATCAGTCAAGGTAATCATAGAAAATACAATAAAAATATAAAAAACAGTTCAAATCGAATGAAACACAATACAATACTTGCCTCTTGTATTTGTTTTGTTAGCTCAATTGGAATTGTAGCTGGTGGTTTCATTTTTGTTTGAAATTTCAAAATTCCTATTCCTCAAACCTCTCACAACAGTGTAGTGCTCCAACAAATAATTTGCAGTACTGCAAAACTTCTAAAAATTATGACAATTTAGTAGCAAATCATTAAGAATATTACTGAAGGACAAAGATTCTTGCAATAATGCTTACATTTACTCTGAATAATGCACTCAAACTCCGACAATCGAACAGTTAAAATCTAAATTCAAATTGAGGTTAAATAGCTCGGAATATATTTCTCCACATTCAAATGATGTATTGAGAAATAAAAGTTACTCATCTGTAGGATCAGAACCCGTATCTTGAATGAATAATACAACTGGGCCCAGAGCAGCCCGTCATTTGAAATTATTTTATTAAATTATATTAAAGTTCACACATCGGTAAACGGCAAACAACTGACAGTGGGCTTCAAAATGGCGGACGAGTCTGCTGTGCTTTATCTAGTGCACGAAGGATAATAATAGAGGAGCGGACACTCAGTTGGAAAACATGAAGCCTAAAATGTAATGCGGCAGAGGTGAGAGAGATAGCGAAAGCGAGCCTAACTTCGCATGCTTCATATACAGAAATGAGATTATATTTGTGTTTTTTCCAATAAAAAACGATCGTCAGGTGAATTTGATATTTTCATTACGTTAAATACTTTATTATTTATTAAATAAAAGGCAAAAGAGAAGAAAATTAGCATTTCTATTTATTGAAATCCGCAATGAAAAAGTGCATTATTATTAAACATGTTTTATGAACGTTTCTTTGAAAAAGAGTTTTCTGATTATGAATAAGAGAGACATGAACAATTCCATGAATATCTTATATTACAATGAGCGTTATAAAATTGAGAAAATATACACAAACAATTTCTTATTTACCACAAGAAAAGAAGAGATAAAAAATGCTGTTCTATAAAAAAATCTTGTTTGTTGAATATTAATGAAAAACTTAACAAAAATGTAATATACATCTACGATTTCACAAAAAGTGACAGTTTTTGACATAATTTCTGGTTAAAGAAAGCTATTATAACAAAATCAAGCAATAAAACTTTTACGCAATAAAAGTTTTATTGCTTGATTTTATTCTATCAGTAAGAGTATTAATATTTTAAACATAGTTTTTATTACTCATGCAAGATGAGTACTATTTTGCACACAGATTTATTTGCGATTCTGTGTAAATCTATAAGTCTTATAAATTTATAAATCCGTAAATAATGAACAAAATCGCAATGAACTTGTCATTCTTATGAACAAATTGACATTTGAAACATTGATATAACCTTTTAATTTTAATATGATTTTAAAATAATTTCTACTCACTTCTACATCTCCAGCCGACCATTCTTTTATGATATCTTCCTCTCTAAAATGTTTTTCACAAACGTGATCTGTAGCTTCCAATATTCTATCCTGTCGTGGTATGCTCTTACGCCACTTATTTAATAAAATATCATCTTTAGGTGCAGAAAAAAGAGAAAATTTCTCTTAACATGTTGTGTACCCAGTATCACAATTGGTCACAAAACATTTTATTCCCATTTTGCACTATATTTTTACATGAAAATACTAAATTAACCAAACCTAGCCATTTAACTCCATGCAAACATAGGCCCGCCTCAACCTATCTCTTATTTACTTTCCCTCTCTAACAATATTACATTTTTGGCTTCACTTTTGCAACACAGCTAAGATAGGGAATTGCATAGGCGTGATCTAGTGCCATACAACTCAGTGATGTAGTCACGTGATTTCGTCGTCAGCTCTAATTGGCTGTGGACAGTAGCCAGCGGCGCAGCAAGTGCGAAAAATAGCACCGAATCTATCTTGTAAAACAAGTCTCGTGGTAAGTCTAGTACCCCGCAGCGGACCAAATTTCTTGCATCGGAGCAAACGTGGTAGCCAGCGCGGCTCCAAGTGAACCAAATTGCTTGAAAAATTGCATCGTGTACGGCGAGCTTTAGTACGCGTCGACAGTATTGTTGATCTTGGGCTAACATTTGATCCAAAATTTCGTTTTCATCTACAAATTAATAAAAAAACATCGACAGCCAACAGATCACTGGGTTTCATTATCAGGAATACCCGTAGTTTTACTAATATTCAGGCGTTACTCGCTTTATATTATTCTTTAATTAAATCCAAACTTGAGTATTGTGCTATTATTTGGAGTCCTATGTATTCATGTCACGATCACCTTAAATGTAATTTCATTAGAACATAGAAGAACTATTCTGATTCTTTGCTACTTACATAAAATCATCAATAATAATCTAGATGATACTGAATTTTTAAGTTCTATTTGTTTTAATTCAAGACCATTACGTTCACGAGCTAGAAACAGTTTTTAATTGCCGATGCCGAGAACAAATATCTTACTTTCAGCTCCTCTACAAAAAATGTGTCATTCTTATAATTCTCATCAAAATATTGTTGGCATATTCTATGATTCATTATTCATTTTCAAGAAAAAATTGTGTGACTTTCTGAAATCCAATTGATTAGTTCATTCAATTATCATGTGTCTTTCCTAGTTATTAAATTTGTGTTTGTATTTTTGAATTGTATATTATATTACTTAATTTCTTGTTATTGGGCATTTTGCCTGTTGAAATCTATTCAATAAATAAATAAAAATTCTATTTTGTTCATCAAATAACTTGTTTTACGATGCTTTTAAAAAAACCATGATTGTGTAAATGAAGCTCTATAAAATGCTGATCTTTCAGTAATCGACCGGTGCTGGCACATCAAATGGAAAAAATGGAACTATGATAATTTTAAATAAATTTGGGAACACAAAGGTTATTTTTCCAGGAAATATAAGCTTTCTGCTATCGATTGATTCACAAATCTGCTGATATCTGTCGAGCAAATATAAATGCTGAATGTATGACAGATACTTGTTGTATTTGGCTACCTATATCGGTGAAGTTTAAGATACATAAATCTGGTTTTGAAAGAAATTGGACAATATTAATTCATAACTCTAGGAGTGTTCTATTCAATTTACAGTTATTTGTTGAACAAATATAAATGCTGAGTTGATCGTATGAAAGCTGTCAATTAATGGACCCCATACTGATCGAGTTTACAGATAAAGGATTGAACCTAGCTTTTGGGATAAATTAGACAATATTAGCTACCTATTAGATATTTATTTATAAAGTTAGGGTTTTAACCCCCTTTACTGTTGGGATTCAAGGGTACAGGGTTGTACTTGATTTTGAAATAAATTGGGCAATATAATTTTTCTATTTGAAGCAACACCAAAGTATTTTGGATATGTGTTAGTTTATTTATTTTCTCGGAGATAGCAGCACCTAGCACGTTTCGGAATCAATTTTTATAAATTGTGAAAAATAGAGCCTATTCATATTTTTTTTTGTATACGAAGCCTCTCACATACTTTATTATATTGCAATGATATATTTTCAAGGTACTGAAATAACAAATAACTTAATACGTCAAAAATATTTCTTAGTAGCATTAATTGATAGGTGCTGCCACTTACGGAGAATTTTTGAACTCTACTCTTGACTGAAAAAAAAACAAGATGAAATGAGAATTAATAAAAATTCAAATTTAATAATAACAATACATTCAATTCCCAACAATGCAATTCAAATTTCATTTACTCCAAAAATAGAAAATACAATTTATTATTGATTTTAAATTATTCTAAACTATTTAAAAATACATTCAATTTCTCAACTAGTCCTGAAAATAATTTGAATAGGTTTTATAAATAAATATGACTGTAAATTTCGTGAGAATGCGTTTTATTTGGAAATTAGGAAAGGGTATAAAGGTTAGTAGATTGATTGTTGTGTACTCGATGTTGTTGGGTTGTGTAAGCCTTGTTCGCCTCCAGGCAATGACTAAGGGGAAAAAGACGAACACTTCTCCGAGAATTCTCTCTTTGGGCCTAGGGAAACTCCTGCAAAACCTAGACCAGAGAAGCGGCTTCTTCGCATGTTGCAACTGTAACAAAAAATTAATATTACAATCAAATTTTTAAAAAATAATATAAAGCTAAATAAGTTAAAACTTACTTGAGCTTTGCAAGCAGCGGGCAAAAAGGGACTTTCTTAAGCATCTTCTCTGAAGTTGCTGCTGGTTCTGCAGTCTGCTATCTCCTGGAACTCCGGAGCTCTAAATTTAAATAATTATCCACATATTAGATAAATTATTTTGACCAATAATGCACAATATTATATTACCTAGCAGATGAATGTAGTGATGTGGTGATGATTGATGACAAACGACCTGAAACAGAAACTTAAAAAAAATTTTGATGAATCATATTCAACAAAACAAATATTGGAAGTCGATTTTGGCAGATGGGTACATCCTCAGTTCCTCCCACGATGTCAATTCCCTTGATGTCCATCCACCTCAACAGCTGGGTTCATCCTCAGCCAAATGATCTGAAAAAAATACAAATTGATTAGGAATCTGCGAGAAACAATACAAAATAAATTGAAGCCTGAAAAGCAAAATTGATTAATCAACTTACGTCCTGGTTTTAATTTGTTGGAGGTGATGATGTATTGAAAGACGAAGCTAAAAGGGAATTTTTGATTATTCACATTCATTCAAGATTCGTTCAACATTCAAACGTGTTTTGTGTGTGTTTCGCGCCTTTTTAACGAACCTAACATTTTATTTTGTTCAAAGAGCTAGCTATGCGATTGATTGTTGCTTTATTAAGCTACGAAGTTATTTAAAAGTGCTCGGATATATTATGCTACTGACTCTACTCCTCCAATGAATGCCTGAGCGTTCAGACATCCATAGCACCGGAGTGCTCGTCGTTTGCAAGAATACTTTGTTTCAATACGTGGCCAATGTATATTTCGAGGCCCGCAATACCGCCTAATTACGCGATGTAATAACCTTTAGCATCGGTCACTGCGTGTTGTTTCTTGAACTTAATCAAGGATCCCAGCCAGCTATTACATTTTCCGACTATTCAGGTACATATCAAGGATATACCATTACTTCTCTATTACCCCGCTCGTCCTCCCACGGACTCACGGCAGGGCCCCGCGATGGAGTGCATTGAGGGGGGTACCCCTTGTAGCGTACCTGAATGTGCACCGATTCCCACATTGGCCCTTTTCATTACAGGACTTTGCAAAAAAACCAAGAATTTTATATATATATATATATTACATAATAAAAGCAAAGACTAACATCGTTAATTACGTGCACTTAGTGCACACGCAATTGCGGAACAAAATCACCCAATTTACATATTTAAATATACAAAATTTTGATCTCTACGTTAATAGCAATATTCAAAAACCCCAAATATATCACTTGAACACTTTTAAATAATTTTAAATAAACGATGTTTTCTAGAGCTGAGCGTACATGTAAACTGTACAAATAATCGAACAACAATAAATTCAAAACCAAGCGTCGCATCACATATCAATATTAAACTCAGAACCACTTCAATAAAATAGCCAATGATTGCAATGAGTAAGAACGAGACAGTGATAGTCAAGTATCGCTTATATTAGCGATAAACGAAACACACCTCTGCTGACAAGTTGAAGCGAACTAATATAATTAAATTTGATGAGAAATGAATTTTTTAATAAATGAATTTGTATAGAGATATACATTTAAAACGAAAAAAGGCCAGTACAGGACTTCCCGTTGTTAAGAATATGAAAATATTATTCATTCACAATGAATTTGAATTATAAAGTATGGGTTTTTCAACACTATTTATCAATGAATCCGTTTGGAAATGAAATGAAAATATGAATTTGAAATTAATAGGTCCAGCACATGACCTTCCGTTATTTAAAACATAACAACATTTATTTAATTATTATAAATTTAAATTATACAGTGTGGACATTTATTGATTCAATTATTTATTGTTGAATCAAACAAAAAATCGTATAACATGAGCAAATATAGCAGCATATGACCTCTCGTTGTTTGGAATATCCTAATTTTATTTATACATAATAATTTTATATTATACAGGTGATTGATATAATGATGAATTTATCTGTTCATAAATTTGGGTACAAAATTTATGCAAATATAACTAGCAAGACCGTCTTCAACTTATTGGAAAATGAGACCATTCATCCCTATAAGACTATGATATAACAGAAAAATATTTTATTTATTCCTAGATAAAATATTTTCTATATTACGAGACAAGCATTCTAGCTCTACCGTTTGTCCCTTTGACCGTTTATTTGGCTCCTAATTTATACAGTGCCGGATTGGGGCACTTTGGAGTCCCTAGGTACAACATTTTACTAGGGTCCCTGGTTGTAGAGAATGACTGACATCTAATATGTCTGTAAAATAATCTGGCTTGTTCATTTTCTTTAATTACTTTTTATTATTGAATTCAAAAAATATTTCTTTTTATTCATGAAAATTCTCTTATTCGTCCTTATTTAGGGACGTGGGCCATACATTCCATCAGAAATTTATATATTAACACATCAAGAGCAAACTTTCGATCCCTTTTTAAGCATACTGCATGCAAGGAGGAACGTTTTGTACCCCTTTTTAGGCATATTGCACGCACGAAAGAATGTAAGAGTTGGCATACTTGAATTCTATATGAAGGAATACAGGTGTCACATTTTAATTTTACGACGTGAAGAGAAAACTTTATACCGCACACACGAGGTAATGTGAAACTTGGCTTACTTGAAGTCTATGTGGAGAAAAAGTGCAGAAAGCCAAAATTATATACTTCTGATGTCACTAATAACACTATATTATTTATCTATCACTCAATACTAACTTAAACAAAGTTGCATATATTTATATTTAACTATTTATATACACTGATCACTTCACTTCTTGATATACACTGCTCTAGCGTCACTATTACACTACTACTCTCCAGTCTTTGGCCTGCCTTTTATAGAAATATACATTTCTCGAATGTTCTACTTCTGGAATATTGCTAGAGGCTTCCATCAGGAGGGGCGATGTGATGCGACGCGGCGCGACGTAACGAGGACGAAAGGCTCCACCCATACAGGGTTGTCTTTACGAGCTTCCCCACTCTCGCACGTTACACTGTCCTCTTCTTAAGAATGTTTCGTCCCGAAACACATCTTCATGTCCATGCCAGAATCGACACTCGCCGCCCTTGGTGCAACCAGTAGTTTGGTAGAAGAAGCAGTCGACAGTTTTTGGTCCGATCGGGCCTGCTGCGGTTTGAAAGATCTTCTAATCTAATCCATCCAGACAGCTGCCTAACTTTGGTATTGCCAGTTTCAGGATGTCGTTCTGCATTGGATGGCCTCGCATGTCTTGCAGCATTTTCCACATGGAGCGGTAGGTTGGTTTGTGATGAAATTTATCTTTCGTTACCAGGTGGTAAATATAGCGTTCTTCGATTGTCGTATTGTACCTCAGACAGATGGTCTTCCCTACTGTGGGCTTCTGGTGTTCTGGTCTGCCAAACTTCTTCTTGAAAACTGCTGCTATCCCTCGGGACATCTTCAAATCTTCTGATACACAATGGGCCAGGGAGTAGTCGGCCAGGACTCTAAATAGATCCTGCTGTACTTCGATAGTTATTCCGAATCGAGCCCGACGTCCACTTGAAGAAGTCATCATAGACTCATCGAATGAATCTTCCTGTGCAAGGATCTATCGAGCACGTGCGTCATTAGAATCTTCATCGTTGTCTCCCACAAATGGTGCTAGTCGATTGAAGTGCATCACTCTTGATTTGCTCTTGAGATTGCGTCTGATTCCATAGATTATCTCGTTAATCCTTCTGATGACTTCGTAAGGCCCGTCCCTGGTTTCAAGCACCTCTTGGAATCGGTATATCAGATCTTCAGCTTTTGCGTGTTGCTGGTCATTTAATTGTTGACCCTTGGATAGTAATAGGGTCGTTAATTACTTCGAAAGTTTATCGCAGTTAGGTTCTATCTTTGTGTCTTATTTGGTGGTTTTTATTCTTGCGAGGCGTTCTTTTTCATGTCTGGAGTTAACTTTGCGTAGCATCTTCAAAGGTTTCTTGCATCGACTTTTTGGTTGACCCAGTTCTCCACAGTTCCAACACCGAAGTTGACTGAAATTCTTAAGATCTTTCACTGCTTCCTGGACCAAGCTTTCCGTGGCATCGGAGTCGCAGGTAACCTCTCGCACTCAAGCACTGCTTCTGGACGCCTGCTTTGCTGCTTCATATTCCAGTGCATGAGCCAATGCTTCCACCAGCTTTTTCAGCCGCGCCAAACGCAGGGCTTGTTGCGTTTCATGGTCTCTGATGCCGTCCACAAATATTCTCACAACCCAGCTTTCCAAGAAATCATCCGGGCCAGTTGGATATGCGAGTCGAACTAGGTGTGCCACATCAGCTTCGAACTCCTGTAGACTCTCGCTGGGACGTTGGTATCGGATCTTGAGCTGCGTGTGATATACTTCCTCAAAGTGTGCATGGCCGTATCGCAGCTCCAGTCGCTTGACCAATTTTTCATAACTATTGTCTTTTTCCGGTGGAATAGCCTATAAAATATTCACTGCATCTCCTCGGAGAGCAACCATAAGCGCTGAAACTTTTTCAGTATCATTCCAGCCATTAGCTTTAGCAGCAGCTTCAAATTGTCTATGGTAATTAATCCATGATGTTTGACCATCAAAGGTTGGAGGTTTGACATGCATTCTTGTAGTGAAGTCAAATTTGGTGCAGATAATTCAATTATCTCAGCTTTCGAAGCTTTCTCCGGAGATAAAACACCAAATTTAAATTTTTCTCCAAAAATCTTCATATTTTCATCGAATTTTGAATCCAATTTTTCATCAAATTTCACATCCAATTCTTCTTTTAACATTTTGCAATTATCTTCAGATACTTCCACTCATACCTTTGAATTTTTCCAGTTGCTGTTCAACTTTCTTTGTATTTTAGTCCATCTTTCATTCACAATTTTAGAGCTCTCTTGAGATTTTTCTTCTGATAATGTAGAATTTTCTTTTAATTTTGATTCTAAGTCTTCTTTTGAACATGTAGAATTTTCTTTTAATTTTGATTCTAAATTTGTAGAATTTTCTTTTTATTTTGATTCTAAATTTGTAAAATTCACTTTTAATTTTGATTCTCAATTTGTATAATTTTCTTTTAAATTTATTGCCAAATCGGTTGAAGAAAGTTGAACCTCAAACAAATATGCATAGCTTCTCGCAGTCGTTCCATTAAAACTTGTTTGCGGCCACTGGTTTCCAAAACCCGCTCTTCTAATTGATATTTCAATTCTGCGACCTTCAAATCTGTCAACAACTTCTTGGACGCCATTTTCCAGTTTCACCAAGCAGCAATAAACAAAATACTAAATTGCTTATAACAACCCCACACTCGACACCACTGTAATGTTTATTGCTTGAAGAAATATAGTTTGTGATTAAATAAAACTCACTATTTAATAATTTGAAATGAAATAAAAGTTTGTTAAAAGGTGTCACTAATAACACTATATTACTTATTTATCACTTATTAGTAACTTAAACAAATTTGCAGATATTCATATTCAACTATTTATATACACTGATCACTTCACTTCTTGATATATAATGTTCTAGCATCACTATTACACTACTACTCTCCAGTCTTTGGCTTGTCTTTATATAGAAATATACATTTTCGAATGTTCTACTTCTGGAATTTTCTACTTCTGAGATATTGCTAGAGGTTTCCATCGGGAGGGGAGATATGATGCGTCGCGGCGCGACGTAACGAGGACGAAAGGCTCCACCCATACAAGGCTGTCTTTACGAGCTTCTCCACTCTCGCACGTTACAATATACAGGGTTCTCAATTCTAGTTTATTGCTGAAAATTATATTATTTTTTTGCTGGAATATATCGAGAAATATGCACCGAATGGAAAAATGACTGGAGGAAAAAACCAAATGACTTTTTCCCCTTCCGAGGATTGGGAGGAGAAAGTCACTTTAAAATCTTGAATGGGAACCATAAATCTTAATTTTAGGTTCGGATGGAGCGTCGAATACCAAATTGATTTTACCTGGAACCCCTGGAAATGGACGATTAAACTCAATAACGTTCAAACTTAACATCATAATGATTCACGGTCGAATTTCGACCACTGGGTGACCACTAGTATTATCTAAGACATGAAAATATTACGAAATTGATTTTTGCGAGTACATATTCGCAGTGCCAAATTGAAACACATTGGGACCCATAAGCATAGAATTTAATGAGCCCTCTGAGCTTGTGAAAATAAATAGAATGTTGAAACCAGGAGCCCCTAAAACACAAATCGAGAGTACTGATATCTATTGTTAATCCAATTTTTGAACACTATAATTATGTAAAGCAAAATACAAACGTCATTCGGTGTTCAGTTAATTATTTCTACATCATCCTGAAGTCAACACACACAATTACAAATTGCGATTAACAACAGTATCGTGACATCACACTGCTGAAATAGGGTCCGAGAGTTTATCGATTTTCAAAGTCATTTTAAGCGGAAAATAGATGGCAAAAAATGTTTTTTTTTACTGCATTGTTGTTTTTAGTCACTTATCTCTAAAACAGAAGTGATTTTGCACTGTTCTTTGATATTATATCCCAACCCTATTGTAGATAGTATAAGGTTATAAATATTATGTAATGCAGCTTCTCTTAGCTTTGTGAACTTTCCGGACGATTCACAATGAGAAGGTTCACTATATTACTATAATGTCCTGATGTTTTTAATGTAAACCATGCCTAGTTTTTAAAGACAACACTGTTAATAAAAATCCACTGTTGCCACATAGTACGTCCCTGACCAAAATTTAGAGTGTCGCATCAATTAATTGCATATTTCAAAGTGGAAGCTGTCATGTCAAAGTGACAGTTGACACTGTCAAAGTGTCAATTGTCATTATCAAAGTGATAGCTAACATTGTTAAAGTGACAGATGGCGGTTATTTTTCAATCCTTACATAGAATAAGTATTTTTGAAAATGAGGAGCCCTGTTTTAGATTTTCGGGGTCTTTTATTTATTGGAACGTACAGTTTCGACATTTGATCGCCGGAAGTGTAATTTGAAGATGGTAACGTGGATTTTACTACTTAATTATTTATTTTTGATATACAAAATAATTGACAATCGTTTAAATATCCTCTTTAACACTTCCACTAGAGTTATATCTAAATATGAGTGATAATAATTCTAACTCCACATTATGATTAACCAGGCCAGGTCCATCCTACCCAAAAAGGCGGCGAGTGATTGATTGAATGATTTATTAATTACTGATTTCTTTTGTGCTTATTTCGTTCTCTTTGAGCGTTTGTAGAATTGTTACTTGTATTAATGTGAATGAATGACACTTTACTATACTTGCGTTTGATAAATATTCCTTGTTGCAGAAAGGATTGGTTGAGATTTTTAAAATTAATAATATCTGAAATCTACGGTTGCAGCTGATAATACCGAAAATAATGGACTGTGCACTACTGAACTGAAATGTTAAAATTTGCTGAAATTTTGAAAATTGGTATAACTTTTCGACGGCAGATAACATATTATATGTGTACTTATTCTTAAGAAGCATTTAATTCTCTACAAGTTTTTTGGAGAGACTGTTTTTCTCAGATGAATTGTTCGCAAGTGATAGTGATGACAAAAAACGTGAGGTGAAAAACATATTTTTGAAAATCGACCGTTTTTCAGAGATCATATCTAGACAACGATAGGAAATAGGTAGAAAGGATATATTATCAAAATTGTAGAGAATCTTATAAGCTTCCATATAGCAGTTAACAAAATTTCTTAGGATGCATCGCTTTCGAAATGTAAACAAAAAACCAAACAACGGGACTTTATTTGTGCTCCCCTTCCTAGGGCTTACCTCCGAAATGTGGGGACTTTTAGTATGTTTGTCTCCTAACTAGTCCAAACAAAGCTCCAAAGTCCAACTTTCTGCTTTCATCCTTTCCATCCACATCCCCCCTGTGAGCACTTATTTACCAAGCTATTAGTTCAAAATCATTGATATTGAATATTTAAATTTTCAAACGATACAAGTGAGCCAATTTATCAGCTCAATCTGTAAGTATATACGTCATAAATGTGAATTCATCAAATCTTGCAACTAATTTCAATGAGTGTGAAAATGCTTTTAATTCAATTATATAAACAGGGGCCTATTGCATAATAAAATTCAAGTCTATATTATTATTATTTGTCCACGACTACCTTATAATATATACTTTATAAATGAGTTTTCTGAAGCAAAACGATAGTCATTTTTTACAGAGTGAATAATAGCAGTGAATAATCATTATTCATTGGTGTAGATTTCCTAGAACAGGCGGTATATATTATGAATCTGGCAAGCATTTATCAGTACGTTTAGGCAATAACCAGGCACTTTGAGTAGCTAACTTTATACAAATCACAAAAATCTTGTTAAAATATTACTTCAATCTATTTTTTAATGCACTTGAAGAAAAAAGTTGACATTAAATAAACTGTATCAAGTAAGCCATTGATATGACATGACAAGCGAAGCATAAATTGTTGTCAATTTAGAAACGTCATAATTCCGATCCAGAATACGTAAAAAATTTAAATTGATAGTGAGAAAGAGATATTGTGTACTTGTACTCCACCGGAGATAACGGAAGCTGCAAAAGTCACCTCTCCGAATTTGTTGCCTGAGAAATCCCAAAATCTTCAAATTCTTCTGTACTACACCTTTATGGACTGAAGGGTGACCAAAAAAATTTATTCATTCTCAGGGTCAGTTTTACTGGTATATTTACGGAATTAGCTGCAAAATATAAATCATCCACATTATGGACACATTGCTCTATGCATAGGAGTACGCTTAATATAAATCGAGGAATCGATATAGAAGACTATGCAAAACTGCAACCACTTTTAAAACGGAGATCTAAGGGCTTTCATCCGAAAAAAGCCAATATATTCCCTTCCGAAAAATTTTACAAATTTCTTATTCAAGCATGTGAAGGAAAATATCTTGCAATGATATAACATTAGAAACATTTAAGAACTTGTTTGAAAAAAAAATTATGGAATTAAAGTCAATAGTAGTCGTGGACAAAGTATAGTATTCTACTCACATATAATAAGCTATGATTAACACAGGTTAATTATGCCACTCGCTACGCTCGTGACATAAACTTGACCTTCGTGAATAATAGCCTTCATTATATGCTCGTATAATAATATACTATTTTACATATATTTTTACTAGTAATATCAACTTGTATTTTATTATGCAACGAACCCCTGGGGTACAATTTAAATTAGTAATATTAGATCCTGCAATCAGAGAATATATATACGTACCAACTTATGACAGCAAATATCTCATAGACTAACAGATTTCGAAAAATGGTGATGGATTTTATTCAAAATTATATGGTTTGAGAACTTTATCGAACATATTTTGCTCTAAAATGTATAGTTTTTAAAATATGTCAGGCTAAAGAACAATTTTTGAACAATAGATCTTATTTAACATGTCATACAGAATTAACGATAAATCAGGTATATTTTTGGCCGAATTGTATGTAGACTATAAAAAAATTACTTGTACATCATTTGATATGCACACAAATTCATTCAATAAAGTTTTCTGTCACTTCAGATTATAATTAATATAAGTTAATGATTGTAGGAAGAGTTAAGTTTCAATTTATGATTTTCTTTATTAATTCACGATGATCATTCCGACTTTTGAAGTCATCTTCAGGTATCTTTTTTTTCTATAAAAAATATATAAATAAACAATATTAATTGATATAATTTTAAAAACATTTTGACATGTACTTACAATGTCAAACAAAATCAAGAAATTGACAACAGATTATCATTGCCTACCTTATCATTTCAATTAAACTGATTGTTTTATACGGCGAATTCTGGACGTCTATTATACGTATAAACTGCACTTCCGCCTCAGCCGATTGATACTAAAATAGTAGATAACTATTTTGATGCTACAACAAGTTTAAACACTGAATTTCAATATGCTTTGGTTGATCATTCTAGATTTATGCAAAAAAATAAAAAAAGGTTCCAACTAAAGTGCACTTCTGGCTTGGCCGATTCATACAAAAATAGCAGATAACCATTTTGATACAACATCAAGTTCAAATACTGAATTTCAACATTCTACGGTTGATCATTCTGGATGTATTAGAAAAATTCGAAAAATGCTTCAAGTAAAGTGCACTTCCGGTGCAGACGATTGGAACCATAATGCAAGGTGCACAACTAGACCCTATACCAGTATCAAATACAAAATTTCATTATTATACGTTCAATCAGTTTTGAGATTTGCGAGTTACGCACGCACGCACGCACGAACATACGTACCGACATCAAGCCAAAAATAGTCAAAATGGATTCAGGGATGCTCAAAACGGATATTTCCATCAAAATTTTGATAGGTGAATTCTGCTGGTTTTACAATACTTTCTTGTACTTAGTACCTTAGTACGAAATAGCAGCCAAGATAGAAGGATCCAAGTATTTCACGTTGCTGGATTGCGAGAAAAGATTCTGGCAAATTCCGGTAACTGAACGAACATCTAAATATTCAATAATAGCAACACCATGGGGTCGATACAGATGTAAGCGCTCACCATTTGGGTTAGCATCTGCTTCTGAGAAATTCCAGCAGGTAATGAGCGATACATTAAAAAATATAAAAAGTGTTGAATGCTCCATGGATGATATACTCATTCATGCTGCTGATATCGATTCATTGCGAAGAACCTCGGGCAAAATATTCAAAAAAAATAAAGGATGCAGGATTAAAACTAAACGCAGATAAATGCAAATTTGAAAAAAGTTAAATAAAATTTTTAGGTCATCAGTTAACAAGTGACGGATTACTCCTAGATCCAGAAAAGATACAGGCGATATCTTTAATTAAAACACCGACAAATGTAACAGAGCTCCAAAGAATTTTAGGCATGGTAACGTACCTTGCAGAATTTATACCAAACTTATCAGATCTCACAGCGCCATTACAAATATTATTAAAAAAGGATACAGAATAAGTAAGAGATCACCCTCAAGAAACAGCACCAAGTAAATTGAAGAGAAAGCTACAAAACTTACCACTCCTAGCATATTTTGATCCAAAGAAACAACTAACGTTATCCGTAGATGCGAATAGTGAGGCTCTAGGAGCGGTATTGATGCAACAAGGTCGCCCTATAGCATGCAGTGCGAAATCACTGACAGAAACACAACAGAAATATAGTCAGCTGAAACAAGAAATGCTAGCTATTACAACAGCATGTAGAAGTTTCACGAATACATTTGAGGAAACCAAAAAGTAGAAGTAGAAATAGATCACAGGCCACTTGAGATCATACTCAGAAGAAATCTTCACGGAGATCCAGCTAGATTACAACGAATGATGATAGAATACTTCAGTATAACTTAACAATTAAATACAAAAAAGGTGAAGAATTGTACACTGTTGACACACTAAGCAGGGACTGTCAGACAGAAACAAAAATTGAAGATAACGAGAATCAGCTGACGATACATGCTATAATTCTTACATAAAAAAAAAACTAATCAAATGAAGGTTCTGACTGATTCAAACAAAGAGTTTGAAGCAATAAAAAAAACAAATATTAGAAGGTTGGCCTGAGGATATCTATAAAGTACCCAGTGAAATACGAAAATACTGAACATTTCGAGAACCATTATCCTGTTATGAAAATCTGATTTTAGAAGTAATCGTTCATTGATTCCTCCGGAAATGAGAAACATAGTATTAGAAGCATGTCACCTAGGTCACAAGTGAGTTAAAGATTTATTACAACTGGCGAGAGATCACGTATTCTGGCCAAATATGACCACTGATATTACAAACTATGTAAAAAATTGTAAAACATGTAGTAAACTTCAGAAAAATAAGCAAGTGGAGCCAATTCTACAACAAGAAGCACCAACTCAACCATGGTCAACAGTAGGTTCGGACTTATTCAAAATGAAAGGTACTAACTACATAGTCATCGCTGACAGTTACTCTAGTTATTTTGAGCTCAAAAAATTAAATTCAATGACCAATCAAGAAGTAATAAATTGTCTGAAGCAATGTTTTGCAGTCCATGGCATTCCCATCACCTTGATGACCGATAGTGGAAGACAATTCATATCAGAAGAATTTAAATTATTTTTAAAAGAATGGCAATTCAACCATAGATATTCTAGTCCCAAATTTCCGAGAACAAATGGTCTTGCGAAACGCTACGTACACGAAGCGAAGGAGTTAATAAAAATATGTGAAGATGACAAGTCCGACTTACAATTAGCACTCTTACATCATCGAAATACACCTCGCGATGAATTAGGATCACCTGTCCAGAGGTTGATGGGGAGGAGAACCAAAACACTTTTGCCTGTAACAAGAAAATTATTTCAACCCAAAATTATACCTGAGGTAAAACAGCAATTGCAAGAAAGAGAAAAAAGAGACATTTTTCGCTGATAGAGGAAAGAAAGAAGGAATAGAATTTGAAAGAGACGAAGAAATTCTTTCAAAGGATGGAGAGGAGTGGTTACCCGCTAAAATAGTTCAAAAATTACCTGAATCTAGATCGTACTCGATTAAGCTTGAGAACGGTAGACCACTTAGAAGAAATACCTGGTTCTTAAGAAAATATAACAGACCATTAACCAATATTGACCAGAACACAGAAATTAGAGAAGAAGCAAGAAGTGAAGAAACTAATATGCAGATAGAAGAAACAACTGAGAAAATTCTGTCACCCGACCAGTAGAGAATGACCAAATTACACGTACCAGATCCGGTAGACAAATAACCAAGTCAAATAAATAAAACTTATAAAATATCATGAGTATATAATTTTAAAAATTTATTTGTTCAGCAAAAGGGGGATGTCAGGAGGTTGATAACAATGTGGGCGTGGACAACAAGAGAACATGGTTGCTAGATAGTTACATCTGGTGATTGTTATTGTTTACAGTTGAACGAATGTTTGTACTACGGTCTTATAAACAGGTCTTGACACTCGTCAGTAGTGGGGGTACTCCTTATTGATGCATTTTACTAGTTCTTGAAACTAACTAACAGCGTAACGATCGAGACGATAATTGTGCGAAAGAAACAGAGAATGTGCATTAGAAAGAGAAGAAACAGCAAGTCTAAACATCAAACGTTAAAAAATATAAAAGTGTATACAGAATTTAAACAAGAAAAACCTTTTGCTCGAAAATCTCAACTTGGAATACATGAATATTTTCCTAAATTTTCATTGAATTATCATTGTCAGTAAATTTATAGTTATCAACTACAAAATAAAACATTTTCCCACTTTTTCAGTGATTCTTTATTATTGGAAACTTTGAAAACTGAACGTTTTAGTCCAAGGTGTTTCGCCCTGTTTTACATCGTGGTACAAGGCAACATTCAGGCATATTTAATGATTCACAGTTATTTACTCAATATGAAGCATTAGAAAGTACGATAAGGTTAGTTAGGCTAGATTTAATAGTATTTTCAATCGTATAGTTTCTGTTTTTCTTCAATAACCTGTTTAATACACACTCTTGATCTTTATCTTTCGCATATTCTTCTCGATCGTAGCACCTCTTTTGGAACAAATAATAACTAAATACAGCTTCACTTCAATGAGAGTCAACTCGCAACAAGGGTAATGGATGCTAGTGTCAAGACCTGTGTATAAGACCGTGGTTTGTACTTATAAATATTTTTATATCTTGTAGCTTACTGAACTAAATAAAAGTAAGTTAATCTGAAGCTGATCGGAAGTGTTTATTATTGCTAATGCAACACAATTATTATTTCAGATGAATAAAACATTTCACTCACTTAACACATGTTGTCTACATTTGACACTTTGCTGATTAATCAGGTCAAGTTCAAGTATTTTGATTTTATATTTTAATTAACGTAGTCGCTGCAAGATGTAAGAAGTTTGACAAGGCGCTGTTTCAAAATAAAGACATTTTATTTAAAACTTAAAAGTACATTAAAATCACATTCCACAACATATCACAAAATATAAACACAGTAATAGTATATTATGCTACAAGGACCGAACGACTGTCATTTTTGTCCAGGATAAATTTGGCTGCATTCGGTGAAGACGAGGGCAAAGCTCAAGGCGTAGCTCCGTGCAGCCAAATTTGTCCGTGACAATAATGACAGTCGTTCAGTGTCCGTGTTGCATACGATACTTTTTGTAACAAGCGCACCAAAGTATCCCCATAACGTTTTGTAAATAAATTTAGATGTATTGAAACTATCTCATCAGTTTGACAAACAAATTTTTGTAATTGCGATCACATCACAGTAAACTAATTCAATGGAACATAACTTACATGATTTATCATATTGATTGATATTTTTCACATTCTCTGTGCTTTCCCGTTCACAATCAATGCACACATTATAACGAACATTTTCTGTAATACAAATTTCTTTCAAATATTAAATTGACATATCCCAATGAAATAAAGAAGTCCAACATGATCTACAATTTATTTTCATTTTTACCCAGCGGACATTAATATCCATTAATTCCTAGTCAACTGAGAATTATTGAAAATTGTTACCATGGTTTGGAATTGAAAACTTCCGGAGCAGAATTAAGCTCAGTTATAGAGTACTTTCGGTGCACATGTTACAGAAAATAATATAACACTCACAATAAAATTCCTTGACTCTAATAATTCTTTCATGTCAGTCTGTCCTCTCTTCTCTCTTCTTATTAGCTGGAACCAATGAAATAACTGACTTGAAGACCGTATGACACGATGCATGATTTCTCTCAAATTTATGTACATTTTTGAGTTTCAAAATTATGAAAAAAAAAATGTACTTCGGCATACATCAAAATACCTTAAAAAAAATGTTCAAAAAATTGTACAAAAATATATAAGACTTTCTTCATATTCTTACAAATTTTCTTTCAGAATGTGCGCAATAGGCCTGTTGCATATCTTCAAATTTCGATGAAAGCGCCGCATGTTGCTCAAAAATCACAACTTCGAGGTGTGATGTCACCTGTCGATGTTTTGAAAAATGTCAATGTGCTTTGAAATCAAAATAAAACTCATGAAGTACCATCTCCATTCCTAATCATAATATTGTTAGAATTTAAGAGTAAAATCACAAAAAAAATCACAATACAGCACTGTCAAGTACAATTATTACCATGAGAGAAGATTATAGGTCAACAAAAACAACTTACTGATTTCAAATAACTTTTATTCCCTCAAACATACAAGTCAAACTACAAGCGGCCGTTTTTCACAAGCGCCAAGTGAATACAACTGTAAACACTTCACGACTGTCGGTGGCTAAGCAAAATTATATAAAACCAATTGAAGCAATTAATTAAATAACTTACCAAACACCGAATGTGATAAAACATTCAATAAGAGATTTTAACAAGAAAATAACTGGATTGCGTAATCCAAAGCGGAACCATCTTCTTGTCGCTACTCGCTAACAATATTGTATTTCATTTATGACAACAGTTGAAGGTAATCAATTACAGTTGGATTTATAATGTGTTATATGCGTATAAAATTTGAGCGAAATCCTTGCAGGAAAAAGATTTTCTCATCCTGTTTATCTTTAAAACAACTTTCGAATTTTGAGAAGGAAAAATATGAAACAAAAATTTGGTGCTTCCAATAAAGGAATCCAGAACGAATTTGTGTGACTGTTCACTCAATTAAGAAACTTGTCCAAGTGGTATTTATTGAGTTTCTTTACAATTATAATATTTGACTACTTCAAGGTACAAATCAATCTGAAAATCCGAATTTAGTTGCGGCCCATAAACTAGAGCACGTCTTTGTTTCTCGCATTGCTCTAAATGTTACAGTAAGTCATATCCTTAGAAATAGTAAATTTCAAATGCGAAACAATGAAACCAAAACTTGACAATTATTCTTCCTTTAAAATAAGTATCCCAGAAGTCTACCATGATTCTGTGTTTAATTCAGATAGTTGGCCAGTCGGCATTCTCATTAATAAATTCTACTTGAAGAAAACGTCAAATCAAAATCATTTTTATCGAATCGCACAGTGACAAGCATTACAAGATAAATAGTATCTCTCCATCTCTAACCTCCATGGACAGATAAGTTTCTCAGTAGTGAATATGAACATTTGCAATATGCGCAATAAAAGCTCTATGCTATATCGATGGAAATAATCCAAGTGTAATATATGTCTCACAGAACATTGGGTAAGGCCTGAAGAAATAAACAATTACTTGTTCGAGAATTGTAAATTTGAAATTAGTTACTGTCGCACTAATGTAAAAGGTGGCGGTACGGCCATTTATATATCCGAAAGTTTAGCTTCAGATATTATTCCTTTTAAAATTTCTGACGTAGAAGTAAATTTTGAATTTTGCTGTACTTTTTGTCATTCCCATTCCACTCATTATATAATTGTTTGTATTCATAGAAGTCCGTCTGGTGATATAAATTAATTTTTTAATCTACTGTATGAGCTATTATATGAGATATGTGGTAATGATCATTATGTAATTGTTTCGGGAGATTCTAATATAGATTCTGGTACTGCTATTACAAGCTCTACTAATTTACAAAACTTATTCAGATCTTTTGGCTTATTCTCTTGTGTTACAGGGTACAGTAGAGTCACTAAATTCTCTGAAACTCAAAATTGATTGAATATTCACTAATGTAAATAGTGTTGAATCACTAGGTCAAACCATATAGTCATCTTTATCAGACCATTTCAGTCAATTAATTACTTTTTATCAGAACAATGCATCATCAAAGAATATATTTTTATTCAAAAGATCATTTACAAAAATGAATAATGAACATTTCATCTTTTTACTTTTTCAGGAAACATGGGTTGATTGTCGTTCTGAGGGTGATGTGAATCTCTATTCCAATTATTTCCATGACAATGACATGACAATTTCAACTGTGTTTATCCTGTTACAAAAGTTCCAACATCTGATTGTACCAAATCGTGAATCACCAATAACATCAGAGAGGAAAATAAAAAACTTTATGATCTCCGAGAGCTTTGCTGCCAATATAATTGCTTGTATGATATATATATATATATATATATATATATATATATATATATATATATATATATATATATATATATATATATATATATATATATATATATATATATATATATATCATACAAGCAATTATATTGGCATATCTGTAAAAAACAGATTTTTCGAATTTTCAATTTACATACAAATTGCTATACTTAGGTCCTCTAACTAATGCTCTATATATAAGACATCCACGAGTATATCTGGCTAACAATATTGCAGCTCTAGGTCCTCTGACAGTATAATTAGAAAACTATTATTTTTATTTGAATCAGGAATTGATTGAAAATTAAAAACAAATTCTGTCAGAGAAAGATATCTTTTAATTAAAAATTCTATTTGAAATGCACAAAAAATTTTCTATTAAATAAGCCATCTACATAAAGATTTGCTTCATCAGTCCATGCCAGTGCTTTCAAATTTTTTTGACCCATTTCCATCAATGACAGCAGCCAATAACAAGAAACTATTCCTCTCTGATTATAATTTTCTTCTATATGTTGCAAAAGATGAAGTTTAAACGACTTTAATTTATGTTTCTCGAAACTTCTTTTATCTTATCATAGTTCTATATTAACTTCTTATGGTACATGCTAGTTGATATGGTCGAATATCTCATTCGAAAATTTTCAACCAATCATATTGCAGAATTTCTTCAATTGCGACCAATAAAAATCGAATATCAGTGAGTATTTTGCACATGTGCAAATACTCGATTATTTTCATGAGTGTTTTTCTTAAATATTTATTGATTAAAATTACAATCAGTACAGTCGAAAACACAGTTACTGTTATTAATAGTTTCAGTATTGTCTCCTTTTTCTGAGTTAATGTTGGTTCCATTCAGTTCTATCTCTTGGAATCCGCATTCTCGAAATTAATTTTTTATGATGTTCAAAATTCATCTTCAAATAAGAACTAATAGAACTCTCTCGTAATCTGAAGCATTACGTTTTTTCGTATAACTATATTCTTCCAATATTTCGGCCAATTTCAATGCAGATACATTTTCGCCCAACTTGTAGCCTTTTTCAATACGAAAACAAGTAGGTAATATTAAAATAATTTACAACAAGAACAATTTGATTTCTTTTCGTTAATAGGAGTGATATCTTCTATTTTTCTGTTTATGACTTCCCAAGATTCATTTCCAAATTGCTGATGAAACATTATTAATGTGAAATAATGACAAGGTGAGAAAATTTGGACTTTGTTCATTTGTGAATCCAAGGATATTTTCAGATTTTTGTTGAAGTATCTGAGAAAATAATTTCATTTATTCATATTCCACTTGATATGAATATTTTTCTGAAGATTCGCAAGCAAATAAATAAATCGATATTCAAAAATATAGTATCAATTTTGAAATTTTGCTGGAGAGATATTCTTCCCATATATTCCTCATGCACGGCAAATACGATCAGAATATTTTCTCTCGTGCACATTCAGGTATTCACCGTGCACTTGGGATATGAAATATGTCATTGTTAATGATTCTTATTTTCCATTATTTTCCTAATTTCTGATAATATATTGGACTAAATAGTAGTTAACGGACGGAATTAAAATTTGCTACGAATCTGACACATAAAGTAACTTCAAATACCTACTAAATAATGTCTCGAGATACTAAATCTAAAAAGCTTGGTTTGGGCTACGTTTCCGGTAGATTTTTTTCTATCCTCACTTGTTATTATTCTTCCCATAATTTTTATACTCCGGTATCCGAGTACATACTCAATCTGTTGAATTCATAGCCAACTTCAGTTTTGTCCATTCATTACGATTTGAAGGATTTTTTCATGTTGGTTTATTGTTTGCAATATTATTGATTAGCACGTATTTAAACAAATGAAACATCGCATTAATATCTTAATATTCTTTCAAACAACGAAGTAACAAAATTTAATTGCACTGATAATACAGTGAAAATTACAAATTTTTCAAAATCAATGAGTAGCTTATTTTTCGAAAGAATCTTAAATGTAAGGCAATGTTGTGAAGCTAATATAATATATTTCCAGAAAATTATTTGAAAAACGAATCAATCTTTTTAAAAAACCATAGATGACATCATTTCCGGATACACAAGTAGTAGAATTTGGATATTCTCACATTGAAAAGTGACATTCAAGTTCACCTGCTATTTTCTCATTCAAACCATAAGCTAAAATCAATAATTAAATCAATAATTAAAAAAATAATCACTTATCCCTGTTTCTTTCATGGCCAGTTGCACCACCCTCACTCAACTTTAAGGGAGGAATAATAACCGTAGTAACAATTGTCCATACAATGGTTGCCATAGATATTAAACTCCACTTAAAGTTGAGTGACAGTGGTGCAACTGGCCATCAATCACCTGTAAAAGCATAATCGAAGATTTTGGTGAATAACGAACTCAGAATGGATTCAATTTAGTATAAACAGATTTTAAATTTCAATATAATTTATTGATAGCTAAGTTATATTTCCAATTGGAATTTCCGACAAACCTCACACGTAGTGAGGACTATAATAATATTGTTCCAATCAATGGAGTACTTCTAATCAATTCAAGATTTCTTAGCATTATTTCTGAATGCAAATGAAAAATCGTTAAATCTCCAAATATAATGATAAATTGTGGGAATGATGGAAAGTTGCAGTTTATAATTCAAAATATCAAGATATATGGTCATGATGTCTATGAGGGGTGCCAGCTCAAAATGGGTGAAATTTTGAGAAAAACTTCTACTAGGTATGGGGATGATGAGAAACATTATAACAAGTGAAGGGAACCAAGCTTATATGACCTTGGAATCATAAATGTTGGGCAGAAATACAGTCTATGAAGAAGTGTTCGTATGTAACAATGACTGTAGGCTAGCTCGCGCTTCCGAAAAGCATCCCTGAATATTACCGGATTGCGCTGCGCGCGCCTGTTGGACAAATCTTGAGCCCAAGACAACTGAGAAGAGTGCCGTGAACTCCTCATGTTGTATCGAAATCCAGTCTTCAAATACATAAGTTTTCATGTTTAAAAATAGTTATAAATCAACTCGCTACGCTCGCACTTTCATAAAAAATCACGAAGTTTCATCAAATTGCATTGCGCAATTCTGGATTTCGGCCCAAGATGAATTTGGTATATCCTCCTCGGCTGTCTGGTGTTCAAGCTCTGTAACACATGCGCGCGCAGTGCAATTCGGTAAAATTCTTGAAACATTTTTGAAAGTGTAAGCACAGCGAGCTAACTCACATCCATTGTAGCACATGAACACTCATTTATAGTTGTATCGAATAAATCATTATGAAAACAATAATTTCAATGTCATGCGAACTTGAGCCTCACTTGTCCCTATCTCTCTCATAGTCGCCATGTTCAATCAAAGATTTTCCCAAAATTTTATCTATTTTAAATCTGGCGGCCCTCATTGATAACATTACTAAATATATAAAATGAAAATTCTATTTTGGATACAAATATTATGACTAACAGCAAAATAAAAATTACGGTATAATAATATCAAAAGAATTATACACAATGGATTACACTCAACTATAGTACTCAGGTTTATTCTACAATTCAGATAGTTGAATTTTTATTTTGAGTCCTCTACTATCCCAGAGTATTTTTGTTAGAATGTGTGCAGTCTGATATGAATACAATGTTGCCGATTTTCGGAGGATTCATCTTACGTATATCTGCAATTATATATACTTTGGATGACCGTTTCACCATGGAACGAATACCATATATACACATGGAATATACACGCTACGGTAGCGCCGATGGTAGAAGCGGCAAAGTCTTGAACTAAAATATACAAAATATCGAAAAAACCGCTTTATGTCATCCTTCTAAAATTTGGCCTGGATAATTTAGGACTCGAAACAAGCAGTTTAGCATTGGAATCAATCGGTCCTCCATATATGGGCGACTTATCGCACCCGGATGACCTATTCAATGTAAATGGTCTACTAGCGGAGGACCGAGTCACTTGAATATGTAAATATATATATATATATATATATATATATATATATATATATATATATATATATATATATATATATATATATATATATATATAATGTGAAAATTGCTGGACAAATTTCAATGATAATTATATGTAACATTTCATTTCCTCTACCTCTCATCTTTTGTTTCGTCAGACCTAAAATGTTTAATTGTTAACTATAAATGTTATTTGTTTCTTACCCTCGTTATACTACTAACCTACTTTCATTGTTTATTAGCTGTAATATAATCCTGTCAACTGTTGACTTTCGTTTTCTGCTGTATGGTGCTGTTGTCTGGCGGCAATAGTTGTAACTAATCTTTTTCGCGTTCTTATGCAACTTTCTTTTCAGATCTGTATTTCCAGCTGATGGGATTCCCGATTGGAGTTTGAAATGCCGATATTTTTATTATTAAACTAACGATTAGTAATTTCCATACTTAACAGGAAAACTGTACTTAACTTTGAGAAGGTTACTTTAAAGGCCATTCATTCCGATTTTGGAAGTCTGATCGAAAAGTGCTAGCGAATTATTATTTTGTGAATTTTGTGCCAAAATTTATTATCGGGCCGAAATTTAGAACACTCTTGGTGGATTTGAATTCGCAGCGTTCCGAACCACGGTTCAGCGGAAATTATTCCGGATTTTGTTTCGAACTTGATCTTCAAAAAAATCTAAACCTACAAACCGATCAACATCAGAAGGTAGAAGCTATTGCAATTTCCTAGAGTCATTTATTCATATTAGTTACATTTTCCTATTTGCTAAACTAAAACTTAATTAAAAATTAATTGCTCAAATCAAACTAAAACTTAATTGAAAATACATTGCTCAAATCAAGTAGTTCATCGCAGTATCGCATTTCAGACTTTAATTCGGCTTATTCTTTCAGGCTTCTCTTTTGTGTCTCCTTTTTTTGTGTGTTTCCCGTATTCCATTTTGCGTATTCGACTTGCGTCGTTTCGGATTCACCGCTGGTATCTTCGGGACTTTCCGTTCGTCATCGCCTGTGACGTCATCATCATCCGTCTTGCGGCAGAGCATCTGCGCCATCTTGAAGATCTACCTCCACGATCTCCGAGAGGACATCGAGTCGGCGCAAAAGCTAAGATTTATTTGTGTTACGATTTTATTGGTTAATTATTATAACATTTATTCTTGTAAACCCAATCAAACCGATATTTACTTTTATTCAATTTTCTACTGTTTTGGTGAGTTGTTGCCATTAACGTGTGGCAAACGCACTAAGCGTTAACCGCGCGGCGCCGTAGCTCCTAGAGCGAGTCAATCACTCATTCCTTTGTGTGCGCACTACGATCCGTGAGGGTACCCCCAACTGTCCCGTAGAGTGTGTTGAGCACGACTGTCATTCGCCTCGATTTTTGCACGAGCTCTATCCGCTATTGTGTACGCGATTCTCGTAGTACTGCGCCTGCCATTCGCCGCGACTGTAATAAACATCAGTTATCATCATACTCAGTTTGATTGGCATAGTTGTTTCTGGAGTTTCGTATTGCCAATAAAAGTCGAATTGTCTGCAAAGCTAGTGACTAGTTTTTTCGCGCACTTGCCTTTTTCCTCCCCTCCCGTTTAGGTCCGGCGATCAACCGTCGGTTGAACCAAGGACGCTACCAGGTCGCCTGGCGCCCAACAGAAACATTATTAAAATCCTCCAGATTCGACGTAGACCGCACGCCGTCTCCTACGAGCTAGCTGAGGTTTCAACCCGGGTAGGGATTGAACGGAGGTTATATATATTTCAACTTCTTTAGATAAGCCTAAGGCAGTGTGGAGAGTCATAAAACGTGATTCTCAAAAAAAAAAGACTCAATCCACAAATTAGTTGATTCTTCAGGAAACATAATTACAGATCCCGATAAAATAGCCACTGTATTTAATAATCACATCTGTAACACTGGTAGTTCAAATAGTATTAATAATAATTCTCCACTTCATACAATAATTTCCAAAATACTTCAGAGTTTATATTTTGCACTGACATTCATGAAGTGTCTTCTATCATATATGAATTGAGTAGTAAGAAATCTAACGTGAACATCACGTGACTTACTTGTACATCATTGGATATATATATATATATATATATATATATATATATATATATATATATATATATATATATATATATATATATATATAATACGATGTGATTTTGTATTTGATCGTATATATCATTGGAAATGTATAATCAAATACAAAATCTCATCGTTCCACAGTTAATCGTTTTGGATTTACTCAAGAGATTCTGAAAATCTGTCAAGTAAAATGCGGTTTTAGCCAAGTCTGTTGCTAGGGAAACAGTAGGCCATTATTCTTATACTACAACATTCCTAAATACTGATTTCCAAAATTCTACGACTACCAACAGATCTGATTTTATGTGCAAAATTAAGAAATTCCTACTGAAGTGCACTTCCGGTTCAGTCTATTGTTGTGAAAATAGTAGGCAATCATTCAGATGCTACAGTAGACTGAAATACCATATTTCAATATTCTATACTTGATCGTTTCGAATTTATGCGAAAAATTCCAAACGACTGTCAAGTAAAGTGCACTTCCGGCTCAATGGATCTCAATAAAAATAGGATATGAGCATCCAGATTGTATAATCGTCCTAAATACTGAAATATAACAATCTACGTTCAATGGTTTTGGATTTATGTGGCAAATTCAAAAAATGTTTCAAAAAGTCTGTGATATAAAGTGCACTTCCGACTCAGCCGATTGGTACGAAAATAGAAGATGACCATTTAGATGCTACAGCAATTCCAATTGCTTACTTCCAGTATCCTACGGCTGATCATTCTGGATTTATGCGGAAAATAGAAAAAAAGTCGTAAGTAAAGTGCACTTCCAGCTCAATGGATCTCAATAAAAATAGGATATGAGCATCCAGATTGTATAATCGTCCTAAATACTGAAATCTAACAATCTACGTTCAATGGTTTTGGATTTATGCGGCAAATTCAAAAAATGTTTCAAAAAGTCTGTGATATAAAGTGCACTTCCGACTCAGCCGATTGGTACAAAAATAGAAGATGACCATTTAGATGCTACAGCAATTTCAATTGCTTACTTCCAGTATCCTACGGCTGATCATTCTGGATTTATGCGGAAAATAGAAAAAAAGTCGTAAGTAAAGTGCACTTCCGGTTTAGCCGATCGCAATCATAATGCAAGATGTACAATAAAATGTTATAGAAGTGCTTAATACGAAATTTCAATATGCTATGGCTGATCATTCTGGATTTGTGCAAAAGATTCAAAAAAAGTTTCAAGTAATGTGCACTTCTGGCTTGGCAGATTCTTACAAAAATAGCAGATAACCAGGGGCGTCTCGAGCGGGGGTGCAAGGGGTGCACGGCACCCCGGCGCCAAGGCCTTGAGGGCGGCAGCTGGACCCCGGAAATAATTATTTTTCACTGAATACTCATTTCATCAACAAAATATTTTATTAGGACTAATAAAATAATTTTGAACATGAAAACTTTGAAGAATGACTAAAAATCAAAATTAATTATAAGGCAAAATATATACTCCACCTATTTTGATTTACCACGAATTAGGAGAAAAAATTAATAACCCTTATACCCTATTCAAATACAATTTATTTTGAATTCGGTCCAAATTCTAACAAGATATATTTTTGTCGCAATTGATATCCTTCTCAGAAATTCATTTTCACTTCCAAGAACTTAACAGTTGATTTGACAAAAGGGGTGCCTTCGAGGTAGATAAGTAACTGTTTCATTCTGAAATTTTAATTTTTCTATGAATCTAAATTTATCTTTCTCATTAATATTTGAAAATGGCACATTTGTTGTCTTGATTTTGAATGAGTTTAAACTAAATATTACTTATACTCTGTGACATCAGTGATCTAATATTTGTGACTTGCTGGCCTGTGAATTGGAGTTTAATTGAGGTAAGTCGATATATTTTTTTTTTCTGTGAAACTACACACTAAAAATGAAAGAATTCTATCTGAAATTGTATTTTGCACATATATAGAGCTATAGGTAATTAATTAATTATTATTAATTATTTCAAACCTCCTGAGATGAACAAATGATACTATAAATCAGAAAAAAAAAATCGCTACAATTTTTAACGATTTAATATTGAATATTCTGATTAATATGTACATAAAATACAATTTTGGAATCCGGAAGATCGCTGTATTTGGCTTCGCGTCGTACACCGAACATTTTTACTTATCTCAAAATTCAGTATTTTATGTTTTCGCTAAGGTTAACAAAACAATATTTTGATACATTGAATAATAAAATTTTGTTTCGTTTTTAATCTATTTCTTTGTTGTATGTAGATGACCGATGGAAAAAAAAACATTCTGGAAATCAATCCAGAAAGCGAAAATTGGAAAAAGAAAAAAACGTAAAAAAATGTACAGACTTTCGAATTTAGCAATTATTAGTATAGAGAACGATATCGACATAGATGTATGTGAAATTGTGAAAGAATTTGCTACCAGAAAATCAAGGGAGGTAGAGTTCAATAATTAAATGAGGAGTTATGTATATTATGGTTTCAATTTTTGCTTATGTCTGTAACTCTTATCTTTGTTGATGTGAAAAAAATTTGGTAAAATATTGTAATTTTTGTTGAACCGTTCCTCTCTAATTCCTTTTTTCCTGATTTATGTAGGAGAAAAAAAAAATACGGGGGGTGGGGGGGGGGGGGGCGCAATTCATTTATCTTTGCACCCCGGCGCTAAGCAGGCTAGAGCCGCCTCTGCAGATAACCAATCTGATACAACATCAAATTCAAATACTGAATTTCAACATCCTACGGTTAATCATTCTGGATTTATTAGAAAAAATTTCAACATTATACGTTCAACCAGTTTTGAGATTTGCGAGTTACGCACGAACGCACGCACGCACGTACGAACGCACGAACATACGTACCGACATAAAGCCAAAAATAGTCAAAATGGATTCAGAGATGATCAAAACGGATATTTCCATCAAAATCTCGATAGGTGAATTTTGTCGGTTTCACAATACTTACTTGTTACTTTGTACAAGTAAGTAAAAATCATCTGGACATTGAAATGGGACATCGTTAGATATTTTTGTTTCAAAGGCTGAATTAACGCGTTTGGAATTTGTTCGGAGTATTCATATGGAACAAAATAAAGATAAGCCAAAATTGTAAAGCTTGAAAAACAAATAACAGTCAATTTTAGGTGGGAGGATTCTAAACTTATTGTACTTATATCAATCAGAAGTCAGAATATGTTCGACGGATCCTCCGATTTGTCTTCGATTGGTAGTAGCCAAACTAACAGCTTCTGATTTGTCGAAATGATTCTAAAGGCTTACAGAATCATTCTGAACGGCATACGGAATCATTCTAAACGATTTTTTGGAATGTCATTTGTTCCAACATAATCTTTGGCTATGGAATATGCAAATTCCAAAACAGTGTTGGAGAAATTGAATACCTCCATAATTACTGGGATTCAGGAATTATAGTTACAGGCAAGAATAACAATTATTTTCAGTTGTGGGTAGTTTTTAATTTCTTGAGAATTATATTATCTATAGGTACTTTACTATAAACTCTATGTTCGAACCACAGAGGCATAACACTGCTCAGTACAACATAGAAAGTTCTCTAAACATTAATTTATGGAAAACTAATTCGATATACGGAGAATGAAATAGAAGACTATCAGTGTGGCTTTAGACCAAACCGGTCCACCACAGATCAAATTTTTGCCGTCAAACAAGTGAACCAAAAAACCATAGAATATGGACTGACAACATGGCATATGTTCATTGATTTCAAAACGGCATATTACAGCATCGACAGACAGGCATTATACACATCAATAACTGAATCAAATATACCAAGTAGGTATGATAAAACTCGCTATATAGTCGACATCCGGCAGAATCAAGGCAAACAATACATTATTATCTATAATGAGTTTCAAATTAAGCAAGGATTACGCCAAGATGATGCTCTAGCACCTCTTCTATTCAACATTGACCTTCAAAAAGTTATAAAAGACTCCCAAATTGGCCTTAAGCCAGGAACCGTATTCACCAACAAATACGTAGAAATACTAGGATATGCAGATGACATTGTCATCGAACGAAGAACAAAGTAGGACCTGGAATCAGTTTTTATAGCTCTAGAAATAAGCGCGGTAGAAGTTGACCTGGAAGTCAACTTAACGGAAACAAAAATAATGATAGTTTCTAAGGACCGGATAATGGAGAAATCCAGTCTTTCACCTATCTAGGTGCACTAATTGATAACTGGAATGATAAAACCAGGGAAATTACATATAGAATCTCAGCTGGTCTGAAATCCTACTACGTCCTGAGCAATATAATGAGAAATAAGCTGATATTAAGAACCAGCAAAATCTGCATATATAAGACATTAATACGTCCGATAGTGACAAATGGGGAAGAGGCATGGATCCTAAACAAAAATAGCTGCAAGAAACTGAATATCTTCAAGAAAAAAATGATCAGAAAAATATACGGCCCCTCGTAAGAAGAGGGAGTATGGCGCATAGAATAGAATTTACAGCTCTATAAGCTGTATGATGACGTGCCAATATCATCCATCATCAAACTTCAGCGTCTCAAATGGTACGGACAAAGAATGGGTGATAACAGACAGATGTATCGGCTGTATAATCGGAAGCAACAAATACCAAGACCTAGAGGAAGACAAAAAACGAGATGGAGGGACAATGTCATCACTTTTTGAAACCAAACCGACTTACGAATATGATGTAGAATTATTTATTGTACTTTAACGTTGAACACGTAGTAACAAGAAAAGAAATAATAGCATATTATTTATATACGGGTGTGCAACAATCAGATATCCTCTTGCACCCATATGGTACCGAGGGTTCTTATTATTCTTCGTCTATGAACTTTTTCAAATTTTTTTTCTGTCTTTAGCTGAACTGATTTCTTCTCTCAAGGTTTTCCCTGTTTTGCTGTAATATATTTTTGATGTTGTCATCCTTATTTTAATATGCCTGCTCCTGCTTCTTTATTCTATTGTTTGGACCAGTAGATTGCTCGGCGCTCGTACTAAATGTCCACACCACTGCAGTTGTTTTCCTTCTATTTTGGTTAGCGCTAATTCTAAATCTAGGTTTTTCTGATTATTCCAGTCCTTATCTTATGAATTTTCGTTACCTGTTCAATTCTTCTTGAACATCTCATTTCCGTCGTTTGTATCATGCTGTTTTGTTTTGTATTATTAACCCAAGATTTACTTTCATACAGTATTATAGGCAGATAAATTGTCTTGTATACTGTAGATCCAGCAGAAATATATTTTTTACAAAGTCATTGGATGCTAGATAAAAAGAAAGATAACATTTTTTAGACTATATCTCCTATGAGTTGTGAAAGTTTCTGTTTCATCGAACGCTCATCAGTGCTTTTATGTCAATAAAAGAACAAAAGTAGAAAATAATGCAATCGCATATAATATTTTACACAAATAATTGGCGCTATTCTGTATCTCAATCGATAGGTTTATATTGATCATTATCTGTTCAAACCAACGAACATAGAAAGCAGACAAAAATTCAGGATATTCGCTTGTCACAATAATTGTTTCCATCTATCAAAAATCTTCTCAATTGATAATAACAATGATTGAGCTACAGAATACGGCCAATTGGTTGATCTTTTAGAAGACCAAGTAAATTCACTTTATTCAACAAATTCTAATCATTATGAGTTTCCTTATGACATCAGAAATATTGCTGTCAAATGATCGATTGTCATCTAATGCGCCAGCCCGACAACACGCGAGATGACTACTCGGTGAGATGCGTAAACAGTCAATGGTATATTTTGACAAGTTATACGGGCAATAGCTTCATAACAGCTTTTATAATAGCTTTTGTACAGATAACATGATTGAAAAACAAAATAAGGGGTATGGTCAAGCGTATTGTACGTCCAATTGCTCCAATACCAAAAAACGCAGTAGTCCGTAAGACAGCGCATAAATTTTTCGTTGATTACCGCTCACTTGAAACTTCGTGGGTGGCTTCATTGTGATGAGTCCGACAACTTTCTCATTTGGCAAAATACTAGATTTGGAGGAGTTTACCAGCGATGGTTAATTAAATGAAAGAATATAACCGTAATATTGATCTTTAACTAACCGAAAGATTTTATGTTTATAAAATGAAAAGAAAAGTACCAACATACTTACCATAAGTACCAACATACTTATGACAAGTGCAGCTTGTCGGACTCACGTGTAGCCTCAATATTCATGTCGGACAATATTTTTTCTTCATTTTATTATCAAAAAACCTTTCGATTAGTGTAAAGATCAGTATTACGGTAATATTATTCCAATTAATAAGCCCTCACTGAAAAACGCTCCCAAATCTAGAATTTTGCAAAATGAAAAAGTTGTCGGACTCATCACAATGAAGCCACTCACAAAGTTTTAAATTACCGGTAATCAACAAAAAAATTATGCGCTGTCTTACGGACTACAGCCTTGATTTGACATTTTATTCATTTCCAAACTGTGTTTCGGTAGTTGAACGAAAAAAGTTATGGATTACACGTGTACGACGAGCTTCATGAATACATAATAAAATCACGAAAAGTAATACAGAATGGTTGCAGATTTATTACAAATAAATAAATTTGTGTAGAGTTGATAACCTTGTAAAATGAGAATGCTAGGTATGTAATTTTCAACCTATAAAATGTTTGAAGCGCAACTGATTTCGACGAACGGTAATATAGCTATAATTTAAGCAAATGATTGAATAATCAAATGTTGAAAAAATTGAAGAAATGGAATTATGACTGAAGTAATCATGAAAAATGACGATTGCAATAAATGTTACGCAGAACAGAAGGTATGCTGTAAAAATCGTCTGCTTGAACAATTTTTCATAAGAAAAATATAAAATTATTTCTATACATCTCTTTATACACAACTCTGGTAATTGATCTGAATTGCTTATCCTTCCGTATTTCCTCCTCGACATCACCGACATGAAAACTTTTGTATAATTTTTTTCCTCCATTGACACTTTTTTCACGAAAAAAAGCTTGAATTTTCCGAAAGCCACATTTAATTATAATCGAAATAATAATTATAGTAGTTATTTAAAAAAAAAATTAGACTTTTTCATCTGTCATTACTTACGCGGGCTTTATTTTTGTACACTTCCACCGATAGCTTACTTATTGTGCCGCTATAGCGACGCTCGGGCAGCGCGAAATCAAATCGGGCTGGCATATTGGGAGCGTGCGAAGCCATGGAAGGGGAAGTGAAATCGTCGCTAGCGCTAGCAGCGGAGGATTCAGGCATTTCGGGAAGCTCTTTTGTATATTTCTAATATAAGAAATGCACGTATTGACTGCAGTTTTTCAAGAAAACAAATAAAATGAGCAATCGGTGTTGCATTGTTGTGAATTGCAAAAATACTGGAAAAAACAACAACTGCAAATTTTATTAATTTCCCGTTGCAAAATGGAATGTAAATCAAAGAAATAAATGGATAGCTGCAATGAGAAGGAAAATATACGTACTGCCATAATCTTTATTTCTTTGATAAAAATAACATTGAAAATAGCAGACTTCAGAGGGGTCACAGGTGCTTATGGACCATCAATTATTATTCTCAAAAGTAATTAAAAAATTGGCATTTTTTTGCGTTAAACATTCTCTCATATATATTTTTTCCAATTTTTCTTCTTTAGACTTTGGGATTATTGTTTTGATATCAAAAAATTGTCTCATATCTGTATATGATTAAATAATAGAATCATGCATGAATCTAGTTCAAGAAAATTTATCAATGATTTTTTATTAAGTGTAAATGGATCGCTTTGGTATCCTTAATCACATGATTATATTTGAGTAATCATTCATTGGAGGCAAAAAATCTGAAGAGGAGTCATGTCCTACCTATGTTTCTACAATATTCCTTCCAAATTACATAACTTCAAAAGTTAGTGAAAGTTCAACTCAAGCAGGAGAATGAATATATGCAAATAATATAATATTATTATTCAATTGTCCATCAGTATCAATGGCATGAGGAGTTATAATCAATGACAAATAATTTAGCATTGATTGAGGAGAAAAATGAACCTCGAAAAAAACAAAATCTACCAAGTGAAAGCAATAGTAATCATATAAGTTCATCAGTAGGATTTATTAGTATTTTAAACATCTCGAGGATATTTTGAAGCCCACCTACAATACTTTAATCAATTTTGGACATTTTGAATTTGTCAATTTGATTTCACGAATACATAACAATTCATATTGCAATTCTGTGAAAATCCATTAATTCTACAGATCTATAAATCCATAAGAAATGGTTAAAAACGCATCGATTCATGAGAATGACAAACCCATTGCGATTTTGTTCATAATTTATAAATCTACGAGTTTTACTGATTTATAACTTGACACAGAACTGCAACATTAGTTAAGGAATGACTATTTTATTCATTCTATACGTTTTCATTCCATGTTATTATTTTATGATCGTTTTTATATATTATGCCATTACTCAACCAAACTTTCATTGAGTTTCAATCTATTTTTTCATTGATCATACTTACTTTAATGTCAGCCGAACTTATAAGAAACGTATAATAATAATGAATAAAACTTTTCACTTGCTTAGAATATCCGTATATATTTTTATTGATACCAAAATATAACATTTTATCTCGTTAGATCACAATGTACATATACGCCAAATATCCTCCTTTAGTTCATACATCAAATGGCGCTGCTGTCGCGCACTGAGCGAATAGAGTAAATTTTATTTACTCTGGAAGCAATTTACTCTGTTTCATGAAGTCGGGTATAATAATAATAAATATATGAGCAATGGATCCATTAAGAAATTTTAATTGACTTAGAGATAAATATATCATCGCAAAAACAAAAATGTCAACAATATATTACTTGTTAATTCAAATTGTGATGATTTCTTTAATAAAAGTTTGATTATGTTTTATTTATCTTCAAGGTAATTGAAGTTTGTTAATTAGTTCATTGCTCATATATTCATTATTATTATCTGTGTATAATATTATATGCGATCGCATTGTCTTCATATTTTATTCTTTTATTGTCTTACAGACAAGGATAAAGGTTTAATAAAAACCGAAACGTGCGAGACTTGAAATGAAATGTATCTTTTTTTTATCCATCATCCGATGACTTTCTGAAGGATAAACTTTTCAATTTGAATCTCATTGAAAAAAATGTTTGCAATCAAATAGCAAAATGACGTGAGACATTATTGTCAAATAGTAGAGGTATGGTTTTTGATTTTTGTTTTTTTTTTTTTGCATCTGCAACTGTTCTCTAAAAATAGAATAAAAATAAAACGGTTTCCTCTAGATTTTTATCTGTAGATGTGTTCGTTCTTTTTCGCTTTAGATTCTTTAATAATAACTTGCTAACCGTTCATCGTAGATGATAGATGATTACACGTGAAGAATCTGCTACCCATAATCAATTTAATCATATTCTGTATTTCCCAATTGGAATTTTGTGTTTGTATCTTGTGGATAGGAATCTAACAGACATTATAAATCTGGAAATATAGTACTAATGGAAGTGAAAAACTTGTATCTGAGAAAATTTCTTGTGTTTCCAGAAGTATTTGGATTATGAATGAGAATTGAAATAATCGATTTTCAGTTTGCAATTGGTATCTTCAAATTTCAACTTAATAAAGATCAATGAAGTGAGTTTTGTTTTTCGTAACTTTAATCCCAATCAACTTATATTGTAGCTCTCAACATCCTATATTTAAAATATTTTCCAATTCCGGCCAACAATATCTCCTTTTGAAATGAATTTACAAATAATTTTTGCAATTGGTATCTTGTGAATGAGTCTTTAGATTTCAATTTAATAAAGACTGATGAAGTGAGGTATGAAGTGTTTATCAAGTAGTTTATGACACATCAGTCCCGAAAAAAATTTATATTTGACAGATCAGTCCCAAAAAATTGAATTTGACAGATATGTAACAAAAAGTGAAACTTCACGGTCACAAAAAGGGCAAAAGAAACACATTTTCTGTTATAATCGCCAGAAAAAGGCGTTTCCATGACCTCTTTTACGGTCGTGAAGTTTCACTTTTTTTTACAAATCTGTCAAATTTTACTTTTTGGGAATGATCTGTCAAATATTACTTTACTTTTGGTAAGACTCATGTTAATTCCGCAGAGCATTGTCCAAATTTAGATATTATAGAAAATAAACGTTTCCTCTAAAATATGTTTCATCATATAATCTGATTAGGATTCCTAACTAATTCATGTGCGATTGAGCTCGTGAACCTAATTTGAACATGAATTTATCCATTACAAACAAATGAACTACCGTAGAATGTGGAAAAAATGAGAAAACCGGATAAAATTGTACTTTTACCTACTGTAGGGAATTTTAAACTAAGATTTTAAATTATGTATTCATATGTTGTTATGTAAAAATATCCAGCGTTCTTTTTGAACCGTTCATCCGTTCAATAATAATGAAGATATACACTCAAGCTAACTGACTGCAATCATGAATCCTATAGTAAGACCTTCGCATTTTATGGGCGAGCGAGTGTGATAAATCAGTTGTTTATGTCCGAATTACATATAACATTTATGTATTACTGCTTGAGATGAGCTCTTCTGAAAACTTCACTGACATTCGCTAAACTGAATTATACATTATTGTGCGCGGTGATACTATTGTCAACATATTGTTCCAGATATAGTTCAATACATAAAGTAATGTTCAACATACTGCATTTATAATGAGTGAGAGTAATATTGCAAACTGGGCAATGAATATTATTAATTAAATATCATAATATCAATTTGCATTGAGTGCATCGTGCATTGTTATTTTTGATTTAATTATAACTACATTTTGATTTGACTTTCCTACTATGACTACCTTAGAAGTAGAAAGTACTAATTCGAGCAATTTCGTTTTTACGGATGATAAACATTGTCAAAAATGAAGTATTGTTGAAGCAATTATACATAATATATGGAAAATGTTATGGAAATTAGTTTGGTTAGCCATTCAAATGATGATTCCTATAGACTAGACAGTTGAACATAAAAATCTGCATGGGAGTCGTACATGATCGACTTTATAGTCAATAGCTTTATTAATCAGCATCGTTCACTCCGCTTTCTCGCTCATAAACTATGACAAACTCAACTAGTAAAATCTCATATTATGCGAGTTTACTTGTAACATAAAGACATGAATAAATACTTTTGTGTATTTTGTAATACAACAATTTTGCCAGGCAATTGTATACAATTTTGATCAGTGCCACCTACAATTATCAGATAAAATTGGTCTTTTAAAACCCTAGGAGGGGCAATGAGGTCTGGCCAGACCTATTTGAAGTCCAATGCTTAATTATTCTTTTCTCAACAATAATTGAAAAGTAAGACTCTTTGACTTTTATAAACTCGACTCGTAGAATCCGATGAGCCCATCTTCAAAGCGATTCAGACATATTCTCACCGAAAAAAAATAGTTTTAGTGTGCTTTATCTTAAATTGACCTATGAGGTCTGAGCAGACCTTGATGAATTCTGACATTTTCAAACATGACAGACTTGTATCTGGTGTTGTTATAGGCAACAGGAGATACTAATATTTGAAGAAGCAACTGTTTTGCTCAGCAGTATTGTTCAATTCGTGAATATTCATGAGAGAAACATTGAATCATCAATTTGATCCATTTTTTAGTGGTTGTCATATATTTCTCTTTGATATTCATTCATGTCATTACTAAGTGTGTCATTGTGATGTATATCGTAATGTAATACCATATTAGGTGTATTTCAATGAGATAAGTGCAAATATGTTATTCAGATCCAAACCTTATTGATCGAATATTCGTTAAAAAGCAAAGAAAAATCCGATATTTGTGTACTAGCTATCGTACGCTTGTGCTGCACATTCTGGAATCAATTATACATGTTATTTATGCAATCATGGTCTTACTGAATAAGCTCATATATATTGTAGTTCTGCTTTTTTCAAATCGATAAGTTAAAATTGACCTTAGTAAATACCTATGGTGTATTTCATGTGCCTATTCAATCAGGCTGATTTTGATTTTTTTTTCTTCATTACACCCGCACACATACACACCCATTGCCACCCACACAGTCCATTCCATCATTTAGTGAATTAATCAACACTAAAATACACCTGTCAAACCATAGAAAAACTTTCACAAGCTATACAGCAATGATACTCGGTAAAGGCCTGGCCAGACCTCATAGGTTCACTAAGCACAGCACAAGTCACTGCCTCTCCTAGGGTTAACTATTTATATTTTATTTCTCAAGGTATAAAATCTACAATATTCTTGTATGCATCAAGCATATATTCATTATCAGTTCTGCATCTCTTTTCAAATTGTGTGGGAGAGCCATTCTTAAACAAATTAATGATCCGCGTTTTAATTGCATCTCATATTACTCATTTATTTTGATACTCAAATTAGCATTAAAATATATAAGATGTATTCTACAATTGCATATTTATTGGAATATCCACTATTTCGCTTTGAATTGTTTGAATAATTTAGTAGATTCACAAATACATTTGAAACTGTTGATTTCCGGTTGTTTAATCCGCTGCACTAGCAGCAATAAATTTTCATGAAATTTGTTGTAGTGATATGAAGCGTTATGAACATAATATGTAAATAGCGAGGAATAGCGAATTTACGTTTAGTTTGTCGAATTTCAGCGCCACTGAATATAAATCAATAGTGAGTACTAGTAGCTATATTACCCAATGACATGAGTCGTTAACTGCTTGTTCGACCTAATTCCGTACGATGTCGCTAGCTACAATAACAAGCGTGAAAAGCCGGTGTTTGTTTTGTTCGAAGAGTTTTGTCCATGGTTACAGTAATTTTTTAAATGGTTTGAAGGATGAGAAGCTTTTGAACCATATTCTTCCCGTTCTTCTCAACTTTTGTTTTTGGACTTGATTGTGGCTCAATCAACACTAGAGTTGATTGCAATATTAGGCACTTCCAATTTGAAAGATATCAAACAATACATTGGTAAATTAATATGAAACAACCAAGAAAAAAATGAATTACAGTTTGAAAAACTAAAAAACACACTTTAATAATAAATCAAACTGAAAAGTAGGAAATAATCTTCAATATAAGAATAAAGTAATTGACAAGAAAATTAATGTTATTGTGAAAAGAGCGTGAAGTGTCAGTTGTTCTAAATACTCTATTGGTCGAAATTCTGAATGTAGAGCTTGTATGAAAATATAATACAAAGCACCCCACGCTTTTTCACAATAACATTAATTTTCTCGTCAATTACTTCATTTTTAAATTGAAGATTATTTTTCACTTTTCAGTTCGGTTTATCATCAAAGCGTGTTCTTTAGTTTTTTAAAACTATAACTCATTTTCTATTTTTTAGTTTGATCTGCGATAATAGTTATTTGTGTGTCAAGGCCGTTTTTGATCGAATCTGTTGTTTGCGGCCGAAGCGCAGCTGAGGCTGCAATTCAGGTGAGACCAAAAAAGAACTGTAGGCCGAGATGCACACAACGTTTTTTAGGCGATCATCACGATTTAATTCAAAACCACAAAATTTTATCTATTTATTTCTAGAACATTGCAATTGTAAATCTTAGTTGCCGTTGAAATTGTTATATTCTATTGTCTTCTATCAAAGTGTCATTTGCAAAAAATGCGTATCAATTTCTTAAATTGCACGAACTATTGAGGTTGACGGAAAAATATAATACGTATTTCGGCAAAAACTGTATCTTGAAGAGTTCATCAAGCAGCCCATATAGGTAAGTATGAAATGTTTATGAAGTAATTTTTGACAGTTCAGTCCCAAAAAAGTAGTGTTTGACAGGTCAGTCCCAAGAAGTAAAATTTGACAGATGTGTACCAAAAAGTAAAACTTCACGGCCGCAAAAGGAGCCATAGAATAGTACATTCTACAATAAGTATTTGAATGGCCTATATTCTGAACGAGCGAAAAGTTTGCAAACCGAGCCGAAGGCGAGGATTACGGTTCGCGAGTGTGGAATACGCCATTCCAAACATATTGTAGACTATACTTTCTCTCACAAGGTTTTGGAAACTCACCAATATTTCAGAGGAAGCTTGAAATAGTTATTTGTGTATCAAGGCCGTAAAGGTTAACTTTTTTGGTCGAATCTGTTGTTTGCGGCCGAAGCGTAGCTGAGGCTGCAATTCAGGTGAGACCAAAAAAGAACTGTAGGCCGAGGTGCACACAACGTTTTTTAGGCGATTATTACGAAATAATTCAAAATCACAACATTTTATCTATTTATTTCTAAAACATTGCAATTGTAAATCTTAGTTGCCGTTGAAATTGTTTTATTTTATTGTCTTCTATCAAGTTGACATTTAACAAAAAAATGCGTATTTATTTTTTGAATTGCAAGAACTACAGAGGTTGACGGAAGAATACATGTACTATTTAAGCGAAAACTGTTTCTTAAAGAGTTCATCAAGCTGCCCATATAGGTAAATATGAAGTGTTTATGAAATATTTTTGACAGATCAGTCCCAAAAAGTAATATTTGACAGATCAGTCCCAAAAAGTAAAATTTGACAGATCAGTCCCAAAAAGTGAAACTTCACGGCCGCAAAAGAAGCCATAAAAACAACTTTTTTGTCATGATCGCCTAAAAAATTATTAAATGTCAAACGTAAACCCAAATATGAATACTTGAATTGTTAGGAAGTAACCATGGTAGCAGCAGCCAAACTAACAGCCTCTGATTCGTCAAAATGATTCTAATGTCATACAGGATCATTCTAAACGATTTTTTGGAGTGTCATTCGTTCCAACATAATTTTTGGTTATAGAATATGCAAGTTCCAAAACAGTTTTGGAGAATAGTTATTTTTGTATTAAGTGTGCGAAGTGATTGTTTTTTTTTTGTTGCGCATGAGAATGTCAATTTTAACCGAGACCGTAAGGTCGAGGTAACAAATTTATTCGAAAGCGCAACAGAATACAATCACTTCGCACACGAAATACAAACAATATTCTTTCGCCAAATGTCAAAAAATAATAGATCAACAATAATTATTGTTTTATTCAGTAAAATGTAGCAAAAAAGTACAAACTATGATTAATTTGCAGTCACCTGGGTATTGTAATCAAAAGTATGCGCAATTGTTGTTTGATAAATGAAGAACTGTCAACAATTGATTTTTATATTAAAAAATAAGTAGTTTTGTGTACAAATTCATGTTTCAGTTTTGTTAAATACCTGTTTGTTTCTATCCTTGTAGCATTACTAAACTGAATTATATTAGATTAGGTGTGCAAAAATAGAATTCATTTTTTCACTAGTGAAAAAATATGTTCATTTTTTCACTAATGAAAAAATGTTTCATTTTTTTACTAGTAAAAAAATGAGGAACTTTGCGTATCCAGAACAATACAAAAATATCATGTTTTTTTTGACAGTTGGCGAAAAACACCTTTTTGCACGATTGGGCGTTTTAATGTGTTTACCGGCCCTTTATTTAAGGTGGTATGTTGATTTTACCGGCAAACTGTGGTTTCTATGGTTATGCTGACTTATCGCCCATGGGCAAAGGCAGTAAGTGAAAAATTGTGAATTTTCACAAAAAAATATTCATCTATTTATCTTCATTTGTTATTAAATATTCATAATAAAATGTCAAACTTGACAGCTGACAGCGAATAAAGAATCATCAGTAGAAATTTAATTTGAAAAAAAACATTTGGACCCATATTTTGGATCTGCCAATCGTGTAAAAAATTTTGTAAGCATCACGGTCAATAAGTACAGTACCGATTTCGTATAGTATTTGGAAACCTCGCCAAGGCTCGGCCTCCAAACTATTATTCTCAATCGGTAAACTTTACTTACTGACCTTAATACTTGAATAACTATTTTTGTTATGATCGCCTGAAAAAAAATTATGTCTGATTAAAACCATTCGAACTCGCTTCGCTCGCATGGTGTATCAGCGTTGACCGAGCTTGCTTCGCTCGCACGGCCGCTTGCCAATAACCGGGCCCGTTTCGCTCGCACATCGGAAAACTGTTGACCGAGCTCGCTTTGTTCGTTTACAGTTAACCGAGCTGCCTTTCTTAAAAGTGATAGCCGTTTCTTAGACTTCCTCTCCGTAAGCGAATCTATATTCCTGATGTTTTTTTTAGGATAATGGGACAAATTTGATGGATTATTGTATTATCATCGGTCCTTGCGAAGTACGCAAAGTTTTAATTTAATCTGACGTTTCCGAGTAGATGAAACCCACGTTCAAAGATTACAATACATAGATACAGGTGAAGCTAATAAATGCGTTAAAAAAAAAAGAAATTCCAAGTACGCTTTATTGCTTTGCAGAAGAAATGGACTTGACGTGATAAGTATACTTGAGAGCGATCTACAATTTAGACTTGATTTACAAAAAATGTACTTCAGTCAGAATCATTTGATTTGATTTACATAGTGCGCTTGAAACAGAAAGAAAATGAAGAAAAAACCTTTATTCACAATCATTATAGTAATATGGCAGTTCCTAACCTCTTGGAGGTTGGGAAGTTTGTAATTTCCAACTGCAATGACTATCTCACGGGTCGGAAGCGATAATTCCATCTCTTGGGTGGGAAATGTTTATGCAGGGTTGCCTAGCATCAGTCATAAATCTTTGTTGGAGTAAAATAATCCGTGCTGTCAGAATTATCGATCATATAATCTAATGATCCAAATAAAACAATTAATATTCGAAAGAAGCAGATTCATGTTGCAATTCTGTGTAAATCTATGTCTTATGAATTCATAAATTGGTAAATTATGAACAAAATCGCTATGTACTCACATACGTAGCACTTTCGTTCGATTCGGAGCAAGTGTATAGCTCCATTTCACTGTTATACACGTATAAATAACTTGATTCATAAATCATAAATCCTACAAAAAATGTCAAATCAATTAAATTTTTCAAAATCTTCTTGTTTTCATAGACTACTACATCAATTTATTTTGTTGAAAAATGAACGAAATTGGATCATTTATTCCTCGGAAAATTAGGGATGATTGTGAATAAAATAGTATACATGGTGTGACGATGTTGCTGAGTCACCCCGTAATTTACAACAATTTCTGTACATGTGCTGTTGGTCTAGCGGTTAGCGTGCTCGCTTGGTGCGCCAGCGTTCAGGGTTCGAGACCGCATCAAGTAAACTTTTATATTTTTATTTTTGATTCAAAATCGGTATGCAGCAAGTTGAGACTGAAAAATTAAATACTTAATGGATAGGCAGTATATAAAGCCTCCGATTTCGAAGAGAAGTCAGTTGAACTGTAGCGCCTTCCTACAGTTGAGCTCCCCAGAGCTGGGCTGTAGCGACTTCCTACAGCCCACCAGCTCTCTAGGCTAGTGGACAGCCTCCGAGTCAGCAGCCAGTCAGACTAAGGGTAAGCAAACCGATACCTAGTGCCCGACTTGTGTCTTCCAAGTCTCCGTCCTAGTATCCAGCTCGCGTCTTCCGAGCTACACCCTAGTTCCGACTCGCGTCTTCCGAGTTAACGTCCTGTTATCCAGCTCGCGTCTTCCGAGCTATTTCCTAGTGATCCGACTCGCGTCTTCCGAGTTAACGTCCTGTTATCCAGCTCGCGTCTTCCGAGCTACATCCTAGTGTTCCGACTCGCGTCTTCCGAGTCATCGTCTTTCACTTCTGTTTCAGTGGATCTGCGTTGTGAAGTACGTAAAAGTATCCGTCAGTCTGTATACTTCGTCAGTAAGTATACTCCGTCAGTCAGTATACTCCGTCAGTCAGTATACTCAGTCAGTTAGTATACTCAGTCAGTTAGTATACTCAGTCAGTTAGTATACTCCGTCAGTCAGTACAGTCAGTACAGTCAGTAGTCAGTCAGTGTACTCAGTCAGTCAGTACACTCCGTCAGTCAGTATACCCCGTCAGTCAGTACAGTCAGTAGTCAGTCGGTATACTGAATCAGTCAGTACAGTCAGCAGTCAGTCGGTGTACTGAATCAGTCAGTACAGTCAGTAGTCAGTCGGTAAACTGAATCAGTCAGTACAGTCAGTAGTCAGTCAGTATCAGTTAGTAGATTCAGTCAAGTAGTCGATTATTTAGACAAGCGATCAATCACTTGATTGTTACAATGATTTTGTTGACACTATTTGACATTGTTGAGATGGTCTAACAATAGAAAATATTATTGGTGTTACTTTTGTATTATCTTGATGTTTATTTTCAACTATATTAAATAGAAATATTTTATTTTGGTAAAAACTGTTACTCTTTTGTTGCGTGTACCCCGTTCTCCTTTTTCAGCAAGATTTCAGAAACCTGGACATCATACCTCCACAGAGCTATCTTGGCACGTACAACAGGCTGTCGCTCCGTTAAGTAAATGGCGCCCGAGCATTGAGTAAAAGTTAGCGACAGGCCCAAAAGTACGTTACATATTTCTGACGTTCCAAGCGGGAACGTCACAATACATCGGTGATGATTTCATATCAGCCTCGAGCTATATCTGATCCTCGAGGCTTCGCCTCTCGGTCATATAAGCTCTCGGCTGTAATGAAATACTTCCCACCTCAGATGTAATATACTATTTCAGAACTCATTTTTTAATAAATATTTGGTAAAGAGTTCTGTATTAATTATACACTTGAAAAAGGCAGCACGTTGCTGTTGAAACGTTGTGTTTCTAATAATTTATACAAATATTTTTACTAAATAAAAGATATTCAGAAAAAAAATGCCTTTAATCTCAAAACGATTATTTGGTTTTAATGTTGTTCAGGTTGAAATAGTATTAGTTCTGTTTCTCTAGAAACAGAGCTATCTTTCTCTAGTCTTATCTTATTTTGGAGTGAATCCAGGCTTAAAGGTCAGTGATTATGGCGGTATAGGCAAGAATTTGAATATCTTGACATTTCAGAAGTTAAACAAGTTTTTGCACAAGAAACATATAATAATATTTATTTGTTTTACTAGGCAAAAAAATAGAAGATTTACGGACGCGGCTAGAGTAATGATTGATTCCAATATTTTTGAAAAATGTCATCGCCATCAAATTATGTTGCTATGTATTTGCTGATCGATTGCTAAGTTGTTATGCGTATGTTGGGCGGTTGTTGTGGAAACGACACTTTTACTGCCTAGGCAGTAAAAGTATCACTTCACAGACTGTAAACTGTCAATAAAGTCGTACTTTTAAAGTCAATTGTCAAAAAAGAAATTTACTTTAGTACTCACAGACAAAGTAAGTTTCTCAAGAATGTAGGTTTCAATGGAATTATTCAATTTATTAATGACAATCAAATATAATGATAACCGAATCTTCTTTGTTTCGGCAAAAAGGATCTTTCCCATCCTTTCATTTCTGACTGCTAACAAAGGCCTACTGTATTTTTCAGCTGAACTCTGAGAAGAGATTGGTATCTTCAGCTCACCATCCCTCATTCTTCAAGTAATATATAGAATATTGAAATGTATCATCTAAAACCATTGCACATGATATTAAATATGATAGAATTGAAATTTCTTGCGGAAATAGCTACCTATAATCAAATGGTGTGTGATGACTTGATTTAATCTGAAAATATTGGGATATCATTATCTGTATTCATTCTCTTCCAAATTCAGGTGCATTTCATAAAGTAATGTTCTCAGGGCTCGCAGTAAAATACGAACTCTATAATTTCAGAATGAGCAGAAATTGAAGTATATGTATTGAAGAAAATACACTTTTAACTATAACTATTATACACTTAATAATAATTGCGAGCTATTGTTCATTTTCTTCGAATATTAATACCACACAGAGTTTATTTTGACCTGATATGTATACTTTTCGACCGTTTGATTGACTAAGCGATGCGGTCCTTTATAGTGGGAAGGGATCTCCTTTGCTCATTACCTGTTGTGGCTTAGAAGTGTTCCATCACATTTCGAGAGACTGCCAGAGTTATCTCACATATTCCAGACGTTAATTAGAGAAAACCGTTACAATAATTTTATTTCAAGGCATTTTAAAAGTGCCTTAATATTATTATTATCTAAGGTTATCTTCAACTGAACTGTTGTTTTGAATGTGGTGAGCGTATTTTTTAGTGCTTTTACTAAAAAACAGCTCACTACATCTGTGAACTAATTATTCTTAACTGATGAATAATTATACAGTATGATAAGAAGGTGAGTATAGCAACAAAGTTTTTATCTATCAAGAGCTCTTGAATCACAGTTTTATCTCTCAATCCACAAATCTGATGGCTTTTGGATAATAAAAAGTTAACCGGTCATTATGATTAATTATTATTCTTTAGTTGTTGTTCAAATGTTGGTTTATGTGAAACTTGGTCGAAACAATGATATTTTAATTAGAGAAATCTTTTTGAGAGAAATCTATAATTAACAGAAAATGTCATAGAAACTAATTGTCTCGAAATATCTATCTTATTCTTTTCATGGAAATAATATATATTTTATATTACAATCCGTGATTGTTTTGTTCAAGTTTTTGTTGCTGTTTTCAATACATAATAAGTAAATGAAATAATGAAATCACATAAGTAATAATTTCACACAAAAAACTATGAAATATGTTGAAATAAGAGTTTCTTTATTCCCAATCAAACTATTATACTTAACGTATCTAACAGGATTCTAAAGAAGTGTTAATACAAAAGGGAAAAATGAAGTTCTTGAACAATGGATGTATCAGTGATTTTTTAATTTTCTCATTTTTGTATGGACTATAGAAACAATATATTTATTCTGATTTTTCTTTGCAATCAGACATTTAGAGTATACCGATATTTGTTTTGTATGGCATCGTTTCACATTCATTATACTCTTTGCATGCTGTTTCTTCAGCTTGTTACACTCGACTTTTCTCAATACTCAAGGTAGCCTTGTAGTGGACTCAAGTAAAGCCGGAGTCAAGCAAACGCGAAATATTACTCCCTAGCCAAGTAACGACTATTGGTAATATTCGCATACTTTTGAGCAATTCTCAAGTCTGAGATCGAGCGAAGTATTGACTATAAGCACGGACATAGGAGATATACGTCTTGCTCCTCGTGAATCTGCATTTTTTGGAGCAAGTTCTATATCATAAAATTTTCTTAATCCTGGAGTCATTGGTCCTATGAAATCATATTGAATAACATCGCATAATAAACAAATTCAGCTAGGCTAAGAAATACCACTGAAAAACTGTCATTCCATCTACCAAGCTAAACATATAGAAATAGATGCCACCAATAGAAAGCCATGTACACATCTCTAGACAAAATATAAAAATACTTTTGAAAATTATTTATTGCCTCTAAAATTTAGAAAAATATTGTAGAAAGATACGCCTAATTTTTGAGAACCGTAAATATACTTTTTTCCCCCACTTTATGATTATTTATAACGAAATCAACAGAAAAAATTAATTCCTCGAATACTATCTATATGATTACTTTAAAAAAATTATTACGTCTAATGAGTTTTTGTCAACGAAATATAAATTATATGATACTGAAGAAAGGGTGAAAAGGACATACTTTTAGCAGTGCGCAGAAAATGTGACTCCCAAAATATTAATAATTTAAGAAAAAAGAAACTCACACAGCATTCTGAAAAATTAATAGTTGGAAAAAATTTGAAAAATAAGCTTTCATTCAATATTTCAGTTGTACTAACATGAAAATAATAATTTTTCACAAGAGCTGTATTGAATTTGATTTATATAGGTGAATATAATTAATCTTGTATAAAAATACTTATATAGCAGGTACGATGTTATGATAATTACTGAAAAAATAGATATCCATAGTTAACATTAATATGCTGTTACATCAAATAATTTCAAAAGCTTGTAATGCACAAGATATTTATTCAGTTGAAATTCATGTTCCTCCCTTTTTTATTTGCGCAACAAGCTTTCAAAATTATTTGATATAGCAGCGTAATAAGGTATAATTATGAATTTTTTTTTTCAGTGATTATTGTAACATCGTGCTTATATGAGTAGGTATTTTTATACAAGATCTATTTTATTATATTCATCTAGAGCTGGGCATTAGTTAAGTACAAAATAGTTGAATTTCTGATGAAACTACTTTTTGGGAATAATTAGTTGGAGTTAACTATTTCTACAACACAAATAGTTCAGTTGGCAGTTGCTCTGGAAAACATAAAGTGATTGGTAGTTTTAGGAAAAACTACTGATTTCAATTATTTTTAGTAGTTCAATTATTTTTTGACTGTTTTGTTTATGAAAACTGAATAGCGTATAGAATATAAATTACAAGGATCTTTAGTTTTCTAGCCTTGGTTGGTATCATAAAGGTACATATAACCACTAATGCCTTACAAAGATATATAATGGCCACTTAAATCTACTGCCATGGTAAATTCACATCAAGTTGTCGAAAAGATAATCGATAATATGACAGCAATTTCAAATAGCTCACAAAATAGTTTAAAAAAAAAATATTCATTTTTAAAAATGAATAAATTTACTTTAGAAGTATATTCAAGTGACCATTAAATTTCTTTATAATGGGCCTAATTTTGCAATTCTGTATGAATCTTGATTAGAATCGCAAAATTGCAGCACGAAGTTACTTATTATGCTTGAGAAATAGTAATTTATACAACAAGAGTGTAAAGTTGAGCATTATGATATGAGGCCAAGTATTTGGTGACGAGGTTTGTCAAGTCACAAAAATTTATTGATCGAATGTCGCTCAACTTTACATTCGTATTGCATACAATTTTTTTTCCATGATACTTGACTTCCATATTTTAACAGTTGATACGCACTTATGAATACAGCCAAAAGTACAAAGTGACATTCAGATTTAACAAATATCCAAACAAATGGATCAATGAGAGATGCTACAATCTACAAACATGCATTCACAGAAATGTAGCTACCAAACTTTTAAATATTGGTAAAACTGAGACGCAAAAATGCCTTTTTCACGCATCGTTTACTCCACACGTGGAGTAGCAGCGGCAGTTTTAGAGAGTAAGACAACAAGAGGTGTTGTAGATACGGTTGAAAAATGGGTGAAAGCAAGCGGTGTGATAGAAGAGATTATAACGGATAATGGAAAAGAGTTTTGTAGTAAAGAGTTTGAGATGTTGTGCAGTAATTATAGGATGAAACATACGAAAGTCGAAGTTGAATCGCATAGAAGTAATGGGCGAGTAGAAAGAGCTATAGGTACGATAAGGAAAGCTTTGATGAAGGATCAGGTAGGAACGTTAGAAGAAAGAGTAGCTAGAATTGTAAATGCGTATAATGAGACATATCAGTCTGCTATAGGATGTACACCAAAGGAGGCTTGGTTGGATAAGACAGGAAAAGTATCGATAGAAAATGGACCGGATGGAAAATATGCAGAGAAGTTCAAAAAGGGAGCACGTGAAGAGTTCGAGGTGGGGCAACGGGTTCGAATAGCAAAAAATGAGAATTTAGTGAATAAACCGAAAGAATATAAAGGGAGATTTTTGGAAGCAGGTAAGGTTATAGATAAGTGTGGAATGGATTCGTATTTAGTGAGGTATGAAGATGCTAAAATAGTTAAGAAAAGACATTATGATTTAAAAGGATTTATTGAGTGTTAATTGGTGAGGCTATCCGCCTCGAGGGGGGATGTTATCTATTGTTATTGAATAAATACCCATGATTATAAAAGATCACATGGTACTTCCCGTACGACTGTAGAAGAGATTTTTGATTTTTATTTGATACATGTCTACTTAATCCTTGATGAGTTAATGCATATTTCCTTCTGTTTACATAATGATAGTTGAAGAAGTAATCGATATAAAAGTAGTTGGTAGTTGAACTACATTTTCAAGCCGATAGTTGGCTCTTAGGGAGTTTCAATTCTTTTTTTGGTCATGTAGTTAGTAGTTGTAGTTAACTACTTTTTCTCAGTAGTTTGCCGAGCTCAAAAAATTCATCTTCATGAATAATATTCAGCACAGTCCTTGCAAAAAATTATTATTTCCATTTTGGTACAACTGAAATATTGCATAATAACTTCTTTTTAGAAAGTTTTGTCTCAATCTGTACATTTCTAATATCATTATTGCAGGATGTTTTGCCTGTTGATTTCGCACTATTTAATTCTAGCTAAGAGCTACATAAGCTTGTCCAGCAGCGAAAAGTTGATAATCCTCACTCAGCAGTGTGATGCTTCAGGTAAATGAGACTAAGTCAGTCTAATTAAAAATCTGCCTGGCGAGAATTACCCAGTCATACCTCTAACTCTATACTTGCTGATAAGGAATGCGCGCATGCACTCTTTTAGATGATAGTCTGCATTCGTATGACGTATAGGTATAGTATATACGTGCAGAAACGTAATATTCTATCCAATTTGTAGATTATTTTATCGCGTTTCCTATATCTGAAATAAATATAAAAATTTGTGATGAAAATTTCTATAGGCAATGGACAATTTTTGGATGTGTCAAATCTTATGAATTCGCGTTACCGGCATGCTACTGGCGCGTATGTTAATCAGCGATATCGTATCTTTGTTCTTATATTTCAGAAAGTACATTGTGTGTAATGACACTGTGTTGACAGCTCAGTCTCGAGAACATTCTTGTAGATTTGAGCAAATGTGTTTCATGTACGTGAATTTTAACAATAGTTTAGTGTATTATATACAAGAGCAAAGAGTTTGTGACGTATTTTGATTAGTTGGAGAGTATTTTGAAGAATTATACATTTTTGAAGTGGAATTTTTTGGATGGGCTGAATCTTATAAGACCATGAAAGAATTGGGTGAATTGCACGATAATTGCACAGATTTGTGGTGGAAAAATTGGTTCGACAAGTACGAAAAAAGACCTGAAGCTGAAGATTAAGAAAACATTACTCTCGCGCAATTGTTGAAGTGAATAATGTTGCAAACAATGAAAATACTGTTGAAAACTAGTCTCAGTGAAATTCATTTGAATACGAATACTACGTAATCATCGTGTCAATTAAGTTGTATTTAAATTTTTTCCACAGACGTGAGGAAATTTACATTTGTACATTAATATAAGTATGCAAAATATCGCATTGGGATTGATTATCATAACAACGTGCACGAAGTATTTCGTACCCTAATTCTTGTATTTTTTATGATTTTAATAGTTTTTTGACGTCTGCAGAAAAATGACTTATGCAACTTATGCGCGAAATTTCTTTGGTGCTTTCGAATGATATGTGTCTCGGCTACCGCTTCGACATAAAACTTTCATTCTCAAGCACCAAAGTTTAATTTCGCACAGTAAACACATAAAGATTTATTGTGCGGAGCTTGCGCAGTACATCATATGTTTTGATTAATAAATCATAGAACAATTTATACAATTGTTGTTTGGAATGCCAATAAATGAGGAAACTGAAGAATAACAAAATAAATGCACAGCTTGCAATACAAATTTGACCGTTAAACATATAATAGAAGAGTACTCCTAGTACAATAACGATAGAGCCGTAAACAAAATACTACAAAATTTCAAGGAGCTCCTCGTAAACAACAAAAGTACTGCCCAGAATGTACCAAAATACCTAAGAAACATGAATATTTACTGAAAATCTAATAATATTGTAAACAAACTCTAATCACAAACAACTTTGTGAAACACAAATGTACCAGTATTGAATAACCAGGCAGTTGAAAACCTCATGAATTTGAATGAAAAAAATAAAATGCGCAAGCTAGACTGATGTTAACGATGCTAATTTATAAAGTATGAAATTCTGGTTTTTGATAATACAATTGATTTGGATATAAAAAAATATTATTAATATTTCATAGTTTCAAGTTTTCACTTTTGTCGGCAGTCCTCAATGAATGACAATTTTTTTTTATCTGTTTTGTTTGATATCGTTTTCAATATTTAATAAAGAGCAAGCAAGAGATTTTATCCACTATACAATTATATAGAAGAGCGTATAGACCGTCAGATAGTCGTAGATTTGAGTACCCCATTTTGTTTTCTCTGCCTTCAAGAGTTTTGATTAGTATGTATATTTGGAGTATAATAATGCCAAAATTGAAACTGGAACGTGTGGCCAACATTATAAAAATTAATTTCAAATTTTTATAAAAAAAACATGTTTTGATCCAATTTTCTCGCTTCTGCCATGTTTACGAAATGAAATTCAGGAAAAAAAAGAGTCAGCGAAAAACGATAGGCAGAAGTGATCCACTTGGCCAAGGGATGGGAATGAGGGCTCGATTGTGCAAAAAAATTATATCAATAGTTCACGATTTTCTCGCTTTTGCCATTTGGCCACATGAAAGTTGATATCATGAGTATCTCGTAGAAACGAATAGCATAAGTTTTCAGAATGACCAAGTCAAGATAAGCACGAAAACATTCAAATTTTCTCAAGATGTTTTCGTACATATCTTGACTTGGTCATTCGAAAAACTTATGCCATTCGTTTCTACGAGATACTCATGATATCAACTTTCATACGGCCAAGCGGCAGAAACGAGAAGAACGTGAATAATTGATAAAATTTTTTTGCACAATTAAGCCCTTATTCCAAACCCTTGGCCAAGTAGATCACTTCTGCCTATCGCTTTCCGTTGAGTCTTGTTTTCCTAAATTTCATTTCGTAAACATGGCAGAAGCGAGAAAATTGGATCAAAACATGTTCTTTTATGAAAATTTAAAATGAATTTTTATTATTTTGGCCACACGGTCCAGCTTTAATTTTGGCATCAGTATACTCCAAATATACATACTTATCAAAACTCTAAAAGGCAGAGAAAACAAAATGGGGCACTCAAATCTACGATTATCTGATGGTCTATTAAGCTTCGTTTCTGTCGCGCGTCCACTGACCGACTCACCGGTTTTTTCATTGACATGGCTTATGAGAGTATAGATTTTTGGAGTTCAGCTCTTGCTATACTGATAAAATTCTAGTTCAAATAGCTTTAAAATTTGTTTTGCTATGAATACATTTAAACTTTGATGATTCTTGAATTGATAGGTTATCTCATGACAGTCAAAAAATAAAATAAAAATCAGACGTGAACATCACGTGTCTTACTTGTACATCATTGGACATAAATATATATATATATATATATATATATATATATATATATATATATATATATATATATATATATATATATATATATATATATATATATATATATATATATATATATATATATATATATATATATATAAAATATATGAAACGATGTGATTTTGTGTTTGATTATATATATCATTGGATATATATAATCAAACACAAAATCTCATCGTTCCACAGTTAATCGTTTTGGATTTACCCAAGAGATTCTAAGAATCTATCAAGTAAAATGCGCTTTGAGCCAAGTCGTTTGCTATGGAAACAGTAGGCCATTATTCTCATACTACAACATTCCTTAATACTGATTTCCAAAATTCTACGACTACCAACAGACCTGAATTTATGCGCAAAATTAAAAAGTAAATTCCTACTGAAGTGCACTTCCGGTTCAGTCTATTGTTACGAAAATTGTAGACAATCATTCAGATGCTACAGCAGACTGAAATACCAAGTTTCAATGTTCTACACCTGATCGTTTCGAATTTATGCGAAAAATTCCATACGACTGTCAGGTAAAGTGCACTTCCGGATTGGTGGATCTCAATAAAAATAGGATATGAGCATTTAGACGGTATAATCGTCCTAAATACTAAATTCTAACAATCTACGTTTGATCGTTTTGAATTTATGCGAAAAATTCAAAAAATGTTTCGGATAAAGTGCTCAATCGGCTCAGTCGATAGCAATCATAATGCAAGGTGTACAACTAGATATCATAAAAGTGCCTAATACAAAATTTAAATATTCTACGACTGATTGTTCAGGATTTATGCGGAAAAATCAAAAAGTCTGCCATATAAAGTGCACTTCCGGCTCAGCCGATTGTAATAAAAATAGAAGATGACCATTAAGATGCTCCAGCAATTCAAAATACTAAATTTCGGCTGATCATTCTGGATTTATGAGGAAAATTGAAAAAAAGTTTCAAGTAAAGTGCACTTCCGGCTTAGCCGATGGCAATCATAATGCAAGATGTACAATATCATGTTATAGGAGCTCTCTATACGAGATTTCAATATGCTATGGCGGATCATACCTTATTTATGCAAAAAATTCAAAGAAAGTTTCAAGTAAAGTGCACTTCTGGCCTAGCCGACTCTCACAAAAATAGCAGATAACTATTTTGATACAAAATTAGGTTCAAATACTGAATTTCAACATCTTACGGTTGATCATTCTGGATTTTTTAGAGAAATTCTAAAAAAGTTTCAAGTAAAGTGCACTTCCGGTACAGACGATCGGAACCATAATGCGAGGTGCATAACAAGACCCTGTACCAGTCTTAAATACAAAATTTCAACATTATACGTTCAACCAGTTTTGAGATTTGCGATTTACGCACATACGCACGAACGCACGCACGTCCGAACTCGCACGAACATACGTACCGACATCAAGCCAAAAATAGTCAAAATGGATTCAAGGATGCTCAAAACGGATATTTTCATAAAAATCTCGATAGTTGAATTTTGTCGGTCTCACAATACTTACTTGTTACTTTGTACAAGTAGGTAAAAATAGAAATCCAATATAATCTACGTGATACGTACAAACATCTTCTTTTTGGGCGATCATAGCAAAAAAAGGTGTTTCAATGGTATCTTTTGCAGCCGTATTATATATATTACTTTTTTGGGACTGATCTGTTCAAAACTACTTAATACACACTTCTACCTATAAGGGCAGTTTGATAAACTCTTGCCGAAATACATATATTCTTCCGTTAATCTATATAACTCTTGCAATTCCAGAAATAAATGCGCATTCTCACAAATGTCAGCTTGATATAATATAACAATAAATAAAATATTCTCAACGGCAACTAAGATGAACAATTGCAATGTAATGATGTATATATTTTTTCCGAATTTTGAATGAATAATAATTTGCTTTTGGTAATAAATTCTGTTTATATATATAAAAAATAACGTTGTGTGCACTTCGGCCTAAAGTTCCTTTTTGGTCTCACCTGAATAAGATTCGACCAAAAAAAAGAGTACGATTACGGCCTTGATACAAGATTGTTTTATCAAAAACAATAATGATAAAATCTGCTTCCGATATTTTCCTCCATTTCTTTGACTAATGGTTTGTTGCACCGCTGTCCCTTGAATTTTAAGTGTCGCTTTATTGAATAATGTCATATCAAGACTTAAAAATCAAATGTGACATGAACATTGCTATCATTATTCCGATTCGATATATCTTGTTCAAGTAAAACTTGGAATTTAAGCTAGAGCGGTGCAACTGGTCATAAATGAAATATTATATAGAAATTCAACAATATTTTTTTAGAATTTGACTATGGCTACTAACGTTATTGTTGTTTGATTTCGGAATAAATATCTGTCAGTATTTTTGTAATACTTGTACATAATTTAATTGTTGAGAGAATATTCGATAGTTGCACTGCGTCGAAGTAATGAAGAAAGAGAGTAGATAATTTATGAGTTCCAGATCTAAGGTATTCGAATATACCTAGTTTATAATTATGAGAGTATTCTTTATGCAGATCTCAATAATATAAAAGATTGAGATCTTACCTGTTACATATGATATTTGAATTATGATTCATTCTTATTCTTTATCCTCAATACCTGACAACTCTAAAATAATTGAGTAATAAGATAGACTGTGAAAAATATAAATTCATTATACGAGTAAAAAATTTAATTTTACTTTAATATAATAACTATGCGTATGTAGGATACATCCGATTCTATTGAAAAGATTAAAACATCAAATTGCATCGCTCGCACAAGTTGCTGGCTCCGATTGGTTCGCTAACGCATATTCGCGACTTCACTAACATATTATAAACACAAAGTAGAACAAAACAAATTCGAAGACTATATCAAGGATATCGGAAGTGGAGACCTATTGGAACTGTGGCGTATTTGAAGAATTTGTTCAAATCAAAAACCTTTACACCATTGGAATAACGTTCTCCTTTGTTTAGTTCCCACTGATTGCGTAGCTCATAAATTACATTTTCAATTCGAAATCCTTCAACTACAAGTTCTAATGTTATATAGTGCGAAAGTTCTTGGATAATATAAATTGCTTTTTATGTCATGACAGGTCAATTAATTTAATTTTGTCTGAATACCGGAAAATTGCTTCACTAGACAAACTATTAAAATTCACTATCATGTCGAATGGTTCACACTCGATAACCAAATGCTCTTATTAAAGATGTAGGTAACATTTATCACTCAAGTATTTATACCACACACCGAAGACGAACGGTCGATTTATAGAATTCCATCCCAAGATTAGCTGAAAATTTTATTTACATCTCTAATTGTGAACAATATTCTTAATTACCATACCATGAGGACGGAGACATGTCTCTATAAAGTTAAAAATAATTTATTTGGTTGATAAATTTGAGAAAAAAATCGACAATACGTTTTACATGGTAATAGTGTTCTTCATTGCGATCTTTTTAATTGATTTGGATATTTTATTGACAAGATAATATATTTAAAAATTTTCTTGTTGTACTTATAAATCCGTTATAAACCATCAATTGAGTTATTTACATTTTAATTTTGCATTTCACTGCCGCGTATGTAATGACAGCTCACTGCCCACGATCCATAGAAACATAGAATCTTAACACTGTTTTATTGTCATGCGAGGTGTGTTACTCGATAAGCTAAATGAATACAAAAATTTACCTTTAGTGAACTGATAATTGTTTAAGTATTCTGAATTTTCTACCAAATATTTCACTACAAACTTTAAATTTTAAATTATTCTTTCTGTGAAAAATTCTCGTGCTTTTATTGCCAAGTCTTTATAAACCCATAATTCAATAATAAAATATAATGTACAGATTTTTCAATAATTACATCTATGGTATAGTGATAGCGTTATGAATGAAGAGAATAAATAAGTATACGTATCTACGGACAACACCATTCGAACGAAATATCAATAGAGCGAACTGCGAAGACAGTCTGTCTGGCATGGTGAAAACAACCACAGGTGCTTTCCTATCGCCCTGTGAGATAGAGGAGAGGCTGCTGCATGCTCGTTGCGTAACCATGACAACATGAGGGGGCAGTTATGCTCGAGTCGCGCGATGAGTTCAGAGCTGGTGCGCCGAATCAGTGTCGTGGTGAAAGCGAAGCGGCTCGTTATAGTATATAGTGCTCTAGGCTGAAGGTTTTTTGAAATCGTGCTTTGACAGCTAATAAACACGCGGTTGTGATGTGTTTGTGAGTGGAATTAGTGTTGTGAAGAAGTGCAATGTGTTCAAAATGAGTGCGGGAGAGTGTGTAACAACCCCTAGCGGGTATTTCGGCCGGTCGGGCGTCTTGGAAACCCACGTTCGCGGACAATGGTATCGGGTTTTTGTCACTCTGGAGGAGGATTATTTGAGCATTACCCTCGACGAATCTTACGAGAACACAACCACGCTGAATGGCACTCTAAACAATAATATCGAAACACCGAGTGGATTGAGTGACACCCCCGATGTACCAGACTCCGTCGCGAATCAGAAACGTTCCGTACGTGTTGTAAAGAGTGATAACAATGGTCTGGGCATCTCCATTAAGGGTGGAAAGGAGAATAAGATGCCGATTCTTATTAGCAAGATTTTTAAAGGGATGGCGGCGGATCAAACGGAGCAGCTTTATGTTGGAGATGCAATACTGTCAGTTAACGGGGAGGATTTACGTGAAGCTACACACGATGAGGCAGTGAAAGCCTTGAAAAGGGCCGGCAAGGTCGTGGATTTAGAAGGTGCGTTCTTTACAAGATAATAATTGATTGCTTCCGTCTGCGAAACCTGTCAATGTCATTAGGAGAGGCGTAATTTCTTGCAGGCTAATTTTAGCTATTGTTACCGCAAAATTACTGGTTGGAGAACAGTAATAATAAATGGAATTAAGTGAAGCAAAAAATGGCTTCAATTTACTTCTTAGTTTTTACATCAGAAGCAATTTTTTGTTGGTGTAATTATGCATGAAATTCCAAGAAAATATGAATTTATTAATTTTATGTTGTGATTAGTTAGAAAACATATTATTCTGCGAAAAACTTCATAACAATTTCGGAAATACCTATAATTATTAAAATTTACTTATTCGAATTTTTAATAGGCATCAGAGTACATAAAATGATTAGCTATTAAAAATGCTGGTATATTACTTGAAATCTTGATGAACAAATCCCAATCACAATTGTGTCATCAGCTCAAAAGTTTGGCAGACGCTGAGCTATATGGTTGGTGCTGAAATTGGTACTACGATGAGCTTTATTAATTATTATCATCGGACGATTTCAGACAATATCTCATCAGAGATTGGTTACACAAAATTAATAGGCAAAATTTAACTATCAAGTGTCGAATACAAATGCTTGACACTAAATATACAATAAATAATTAGGCGCCATAGATTGATGTTCAAAGAATGTGATATTGTGAAGTATGTGCAGTGCATAAAAGACTGAAAATAAGTTGATTCCTCTGGTTCGGGCATGTGGAACATATTCTATTGCAACGTTGTAGGAAAATATATAAGGAAGAAATCGAAGGAACAGAAGCATGTAGGTGGATGGATATTATTGATGATTTCCTGCGTGAAAGAAGCTTTCTGAATAGGAAGGATAAAGAAGCTCTAATAAATAGAACCATGGTTGCAAATGGAACGAAAGAGATGTTTGTTCGTGTATAGCGTAATTAGCGGTAGTTAGGGAGTTTTCTCAAGGGAGGAAGCTGATCAGCCTCCGTAAGGTTTAGAGATCAACAAAATTTCAGTAAAATTGAGAAATTTTGAAAGTAATGAAATAATTTAATGAGAAATACATAGATGATGCCTTGTTATTATGAAGTTCATTCGCTCTCCTTATACAAATAATCCAAGGGAATTAGCAAAAAGGGAATTTTGCAGAAGTCAGCAAGGTGTGCCACCCAGAATTTGGGATGTGCATCATTAGCGTTCTTACGCAATATTCCGTCTTTTCATTATATATATTCAGAATATCTCCAGAACTATTGATTTCACTCTAAAAACCAACTCTCTTGCTGTTCTCTTTTTTTGTCAATTTTCCTGGAATAAAAGTAACGCTTTCCTCAAATTTGCTGTAAAATTGAAAGTCTGATGATGCAACTAAATTTCTAGGGTGTGCAATGAGTTACGTAGGATGGGCAGTGCTTACTCTTGCTCCCCCCTAGCTACGCCCATGAATATGAGTGTTTTTGACGCCGGTTACTGGCTAAATATAACTAACCTTATTTGAGGGAACTGCCCGATTTTTACATTTTTTACACACTTTCACGCACCCTACGCTGCGTATACCAGCGTCACTGTATCGCTATGTCGTGTGGACTACTTTGTACGAACGCAGCCTGACAAATATTTATTTTGCATTATTTAAAATGAAGAGTTTTCACACTTTGAGACTTCTTGCGACACACAATTTGGAAACACTGATTTAGCTCTATCCAGGGCTGACGCCTAGCATTTGTATATGTACTTGTGTACACACGATTTGATCTTCCGTCTGAAAATTATGGTTTTTGTCATTGCATTCAGAATTTTCTGATTCTAGAATACTTCACTCATGAATTGTGAGCCTAAGGCGACATGACATTTCGAGCAACAGTCTACTATTTATTATATTTGAACATTGTATAAGTGTTGAAATTAAAAAAAAAAATACTACGCTATTGATGTGTTCTATGATATTTTTTAATGGAGATTACCCCCAATGGTGTCTCGCTTTACCAATTTTGAAATCTAGTCATCTTATAGAAAGCCACTGCAGATCTCGATAAGATACGAATTTGATTTTTGCTAATATGTATTCCAAGTAATTTAATGGGTATAATAAAAAAAAAAATGTTTGTAAATAAGAAAATTTACAGTAATTTTATGTCAATGAAGAATTAATATTCATTACGTGGCAACCATTTCTGCGAAACTTGTGTGTTGCAATATTCAATGAATTCTAAATACAGTTAGAAGATTTGAGACAGCTCAACTGATAGCTGGGTACGTATTTATCTAAGACAAATATTGAACATTCAATTTTCTCACTTTTTTGTGCAACGAAACGCGGAACACAGGAGTTTAACATAGGATTTTCAAATTGTGCAGATATTGGCTCTCCTGTATATTTTAGAGCAAAAGTACAAGAATGGAAAGTTGCTTAAAATAAATTTTCACTCACGAAAAGTCTTTAATTAATGCCGTAGAATATCTGTGGCATTAGATATTCAGAAAATAAAATATGACATTTTCGTTCAAAATAAAAAACTAATGCAAGAAACTTCCATTCTGACAGTTCATTTTCGTGTTATTAAAATAATCAACAACAATGAAAATTTGTTAGAAATTGATTTTTACTCATGAGAAGTCTTCATTTAAAGCAGTAGAATATCTATAGCATCTAAAAAAATTAACAATAATAGCACGGAATTAGAACTATCAGAGTGAAAGCTTGTTCAATTCGTTTTTTTATTGTCGTAGCTATATTGACGAAAATGTCATATTTTATTTTCTGAATATCTTATGCTACAGATATTCTACTGCAATAAATGAAGACTGTTCGTACGTGAAAATTTATTTCAAACAGCTTTCGATTCTTGTACTTTTGCTCTAAAATAGATCCCATGTTATATTCCGCGTTTCGTTGCACACCCTGTATATACTTTAAGAGACAGTAGAAAAAAGACAAACAAGTTTTTGGACGATATTATTTCATGTATAATCACTCCGTAATTCCCAAATGCAACACCAGTTGATTTATGAGAACGTCCAGGATAACCTGCATTTGTGTTTTCAAATTCAATAATTTTTTTAAACTTGAGCTGATACCAAGTGGAGGACTAAGCTGAATTCTAACAGGGTTGTAAAACGAGCAGTATCATATTGAGATCTATGGCCAGCTGCACCGCTCTTGCCTAAACAAAAAATATCGAATCGGAACTATTTTCACTTTATGCTATTACAACGGTGGCATTGGTAAACTTTGGTCGAAATGTTTTTTTTGGATGGAACGATAACTAAAATCATTTTTCTGCATAATAACTTCTAGAGATTATTGATACATTCATAAAATCTATCAGGGTGACAAAAATATCATTAGCCATTTGGCATAGACAGTTGATTATTCAAATAAATAGTTTGTTGTTAATCATGCTATTGAATTTTTGCATGACATTTGATTGAGATAATAAAAGATTAAAACAATTTCATTCATACTGATGGTTTTGAATGAGCGAATGTTTGACTTTCTGTAATTCATAATATATACTTGTAAATGGTATATCTTAATTCATATTATTTTTACGTTTGTTTCAGTATTCGATCAGTACTTTTAGGTTGGATTAAGTTTATTGTATGTTTGGATCTTGGACATTTGTGTGTTACGCCCGCAAAAACGCGATATTGTCCTTGTGTGTTACCTATAATAATTGATTCCATTTTCTCTTTTACTTTTCACAATGATAACTGTCAAGACTCATATCACTGATTTCTCTGTTGGACGTTCATTCACGTGGCTTTTCGTTAGACCTTTGGTGAATGCCGGAGAATTATTGTTCATTCTACCTTTATACTAGATATGAAACTCACATTTAGTCTTCTGTATATTTCGAATTATATAGCTACTTGCCTTGTTTATTTCTGAATCATTGTTTATTTATGATCTTTTCTAAAAGGATCAGAACGTGGAATGGATTATGTTGATCAAATCCCATACAAGACATAAATGTAAAAATGGGACCCAAGTTCAATATTGCGAATATGCGTGGTTGTCGACTTCGCCTATATTAGAATTGAGAGTAAAATGGGTGTCAAGCTCTGTAGATAAATCTGAAATTGATTTATAAGAACAGACAACATCCTAACATGAATTTAGAACACAATTTCTTCTCTTTTTTTCTGCTACAATAATGTTTGCTATTTGAGAATATAATTTCTCTAATTTGAATAGTCGAATTATTCATTCAAAGCAGATAACTCAGGATAAATCGATAAATGGAAGCTCAAGATTTGACTTGGCTCGTTTTCATATACAAATTCTCTTATATTTGGCTGTTTAACTTATCTTCTTTATATTATACCCAAATTACTGTTTTTGTACAGTAAAGTCAAAGTATCTTACTCTTCTAAAAATTTAGTTTGCTGGTAAAAATCAGCTAAGTCAAATCTTGAGCTTCAATTTATCCTAAGTTATCTGCTGTGTATAAATAATTCGACTGTTCAAATTTAAGAAGGTATATTTTTGAATAGCGAACATTATTGTAACAGAAAAAACAAGAAATTGTGTTTCAAATTCAGTTTAGAATGTTGTATGCTCTAATAAATAAATTTCAAGATTATCCGCAGAGCCTGGCACCCATTTGAAACTAAATTTCTTTGACAACCACGTATATTCTTAATATTGAAATTAGCTCTCGTTTCCATATTTTTGTTTTGTTTGAGATATCACTACTTTTTGTGTGGAAATTATTATTATTTATCATCCAAAAGTGATCTATAAAATCAATAATCACAAGAGATGGGGTGGTTTAGATAATAGAATGGAGTAAAACACTTGATTGTTTCTATCTTGTTCTTTTATAAATAAATAATACATTTTTATTTTCATTTCTTATTATTTCAATTAATTCATCAATTATAACGTTCCATAACTTGATCTGGCCACAGGGCACGGCACTTTACAAGGAATTAGAATATCATTTGAATTTTTCTCTAAATTCCACACTAATAATTGTTGATCTTCTTGCAGGCTTTTCTTGCCTCTGCGTTATTCTTTGCATCGCACAATTTTGTATATCAGTATCTGTGTAACTTTGACTTTTTATAGTTACGAGTAAAATTGTGTAGAAGTACACAAGCGAAGGTTATGAGCTATACCTTTTTTATGATTGAGATTAATTGAATTCAGTAGAACACGATAACGATTTGTCAATATACCAAAGCTATCATGTTGACAGGTAGAACAGTAAGTTGTAGAACTGGTTGCATTATTAAGCGCGGCTGCCACTCGGTCCGTAGCGTTCGCGTTGAGGTCAAACTTTGAAAACATTTCAAATCGTGAAAATTCATCAATATTTCGAAGCTATTATGTTGACGGGTAAAACAGTATGTTGCAGAACTGGTTGCATTATTAAGGACGGCTACCACTCGCTGCGTATCGTTTGCGTCGAGGTCAAGCTTGGAAAATATTTAAAATCAAGGAAATTAAATTTTCTGACTTTTTTCCTTTGTACACATACAATTACCCAGCTGAACGCCAAATTTCAACTTTCTAAGTCATCTGGAAGTGGGTTAGGATCTTGATCTATATATCAGTCGGTCAGTAAAAAAAATGCCAATTTTTAGATGTTAGTACCTCAATAACTGCTTGAGCTATATTCATGAAATTTGGGAATCCAGTTGATCTAAGGAGTTTTAATAAATAAGCCAAATTTCATGTGTTTATGTTAGATAGACTTTGAGTTAATAAGGGGTTAGAAGTGGCTTCAAATGGTTCAAGTATTATAACGCGGCTGCTGCGTCGCCAGTTCCTTTTTTCTTGGTTTGAATGACTTGAACTTGGCTTGACACGCTATCGCGTGTCTGTAGGATTCATCAGTAGAACAAGTTGTGATAGATAAATAGCCCTCTTCCCCTCTCTCTTTTTCTATGACTTATGCATGAGTGAGACTCAGTGTTACCCGAAGTGTTATCAGTAGTATGATAATTATCGTACATGTACTATAAATCATTATTCTGTACTATATACGATTATCGTACAAGAAATTGCGATAAACGTACGATAATGAGACGGGTTGGTACGGTTACCTATCCAAGAAGCTCAATATGACTTGTTTAATTTATTTTACCAAGTTGAGAAATAGATCAAAATTGAAGGCAGTAGAAAAACTTAGGGTTGTTACTTTATATATGATAAATATAATTTTGTAGAAAAACTTCGCTGTAAATGCAGTAGCTGTGAAAGTTCAAATCGAGTTTGAATATTATTTTCTAGTATAAATAATTTCTGTGTAAGAACCAGTTTTACAGGGTTGTTACTATACATATGCTTGATGTAATCCTGAGGAGAAAATTCAAGATATCAGGGGATGAGAGTGACCTAATTGTTTTCTCTTACATTTCGCTGTGAATGCAGTAGTTGTGCAAGTTTGAACAATCATTTTCTAATAGTATAAATAACTGCACTATGAAAAGACGTAAAGCTTTGTACACCATAGCAATTGAAACAAAACGAAATGAAGTGGACGATTCAATAAAGAATGATAGTAACCGTATCAGAAGAAGTTTGTGAAAAGCCAGGTTCACCTGTACATAAACAAAGTATTTTGCAAATATTTGTTCATATTAGAGATCTTTATTGCAAGTTCCTGAAAATATAATTCAATCTGTGGAAGCGCCCTGGTTGAAATATGTGGAGTTCACAAAAATTTCAGAAGATCCATGCTATATATACAGTTATGTTTTGAACACAGATTTATTATTATATTTATTTTTACCAGACCATTGGTTATACGATGATGTGAAGAAAGCAATAGTTCTTTGGAAATTTTAGCATGTGATACATTTTTTATAACCAAACTCTCATTAAAGAGAAATAATTCACTATGCAAATAAGCTCAAATGGTCAATCTTCTGAGCGAGGGGTGAACCACCTACAGAAATTTGTACAGGGATTGCCAAAAATGGCAGTACAAAGGAGCTTATTGCTAGTACTGCTAGTATTCCTGCCATACTGCCAATTTTACTCAAGTGTTGCCAGTATTTCTCAATTATTGCCAGTATTATCAAAGTATTCCCAGTATTACTGCTATATTGCCGGTATTACCGAAGTACTGCCAATATTGCTGTAGCATTACTTATCTGTATCTCTGAAGTGTTGCTACTATTATAACTGATGCATTTTGGATTTACTTAATTCAGGAATTAATTGTTTCTATGATTTCAATAAAAGAAGTAAGAACTATAGGTAATTCAATGTATTATTGCTCTTTATAATTATTGGTATAGTTATAGTGTATAACGTCGAAAACTAGGTTAAATATTCATAATTATATAATACCTAAGAAATTCATGTATTCTTCGGCGTCTATTCATTTTGGCAATTGGTTTTTTTTTGCGAATGATTGAGATTGATGTAATGTTAATAAATAGATTTTCTGGATTAAATTCTGTATATTTTTTATTTCTTGACGTTTCGACTTTCTATCCGAGAATCTTCATCAGAAAAAATTGATATAAAAATAAAACAAGGCAAGCATCTAGATGATAAAAAATATACAGATTACTAGATGTGAAAACGTGGGTTTCACATTTAGTGCAGAAAAGACAAAATTCCTCTGGCATTCACTCAAAGTCTGAGGAAAAACTACGTAAAAACCTCAAACAGAGGAATCAATGATATGAGCCTTGACAATTATCATCGTGAAAAAAGATTTATTCTTTATGATATAATTCTGGAAAACATGTATAGATCATTGATATAATGTCATCAATACTTATAAATTTTTGCAAGTATTCAGTAAAATAGCACTTCTATAGCTTCCACCTAATCGGATGAACGATGCGCGAATGAACTGCTATCCGATACGACTTGCAAGCCACTTATTGTACGATTATACAGGAGTGATCAAAAATAATTGTCTGTGCCGCTTTGTTCTAATTGTTTCTCTGCCGCCTGCTTGAAATAGTGACCTTCAAGTGACAGATGACAGTTCCTCTGAAAACACTATTCTAACCTAATAATTTGGTAGAATAATAATAAGTTCCCAATAATCAGTCAATAATACACCTATTTACTTACTTTTTTGTTTATTGAATCAGATTATGGATGAATCCGTCATAAAATATGTTAAATATACGCTATTGTGTTTATATAAATTTATACTAACTTTATTCCTTGAAGAGGAACTTTGGCCTGTCATCTGTCAGAAATCATTATTGATCACTCTGTATCACTGCCAAAAATCCTAAAGCAAGTGCTATCAACAAATGTACATAATTTCAACTCAATCGGATGAACAATGCGCAAACAAACGAATACGACTCATATGCGCCACTTATTATACGTTGGTAGTACTATGTCAAAGATTTTTATGTTAGTACCAAAAACAAATGTAGAAATTTTCAACTTGATCGATTCATACGTTGCCGAGATTAGCCCGAACAAACAGACAGATGAACAAAAAATTGAAAAACGCGTGCTTTGATTTTGGTATTCTGCAAATAACCATTTGAGATTGAGAAAAAGACTTCATTTCGAAATCACAGACATACATTTCAATTTTATTCATATGTATAGATATTTATGTGAGTAATAGAGATGAGGGAATTCAATCAATTATTCAAATTTCTTTACTAACTCTATAGTTTCGGCTACAATTTAGCTATCTTCAGGAGCGAAAAGAATTATTTTGTGTAGATTTGAATTTACACAGATGTTTCAAAATGTGTTAACATAATGGAAATGCAAAAAATAAAAGTTTTTATTTGTCAATTGCCACAACCGACTTCTGTGGGAGATGCTGCTTGAATCTGTCATAGAATTTAAATCTACACAAAACAATTCTTTTCGCTCTTACAGATGGCTAAGATAAAAAAACTGTAGAAATAGAAAAGAAAATATTAAATAATTGACTGAATTCCCTCATCTTTATCCCTTACACTCACTAATCCAGTGAGCTTCAACCATTTTATCTGATAGATATTCATATTCATATCTTCTGAACCCTGCAAGATATCGAAATAAAACATACACAAAAATCTGAAATAAAATTTTTGTTTTAACCCCTGAAATTTTCATTGAATTTGTTAGCCGTTTCGGATCCCACTCTAGACAAACTTTCAGACAGGCAGACAAAAATTATAAAAACGGTCGGCATCGTTTAAATAGCAGTTCTCACTCAGATTTTTGTATTTATTTTGAAATCATAGACAAATACTTTAACTTCATTCATCTGTACAGATGTTTTAATTTGAAATGAACACTTGAATACATTGCTGTCAAATTTATAACCGTGAACATAAAACACGTCGCATGGTAAAAAATAAACTCTCAATATACAAAAATAGAGCAATTGATCAGTCGATAGAAGTACTTAATTTTTCAATAGATCAGTTTGGTGAATTTTAAGCTAGAAGTTGAGGGATTCCGGATTCAAGTCGATATAAGTATTATATTATTATAAAGGTTGCAATAGAATTAGGTTTTATGAAATATCAATACGTCAACTATAAAAGTAGACATTATTCTATACATGTAAATCTTAGATTTTGCTTAAGTAAATATCTCGGTAAATTCACAGTTGTGCTATAAAATGACAAAAATACAGAATACATGTACGATTTACTGAAGAATTTTGCACTTATTCTTCTTAAAACTGCTTTTTTCTCTAAATAATGGTGTGATTTTTCTTTACACACAGCGAGTATTGCCGACTTTTCGCGAGTATTGTCAAATATTCCGTATGTACTGCCGAGTATTCTCATGTAATGCCTAGTATTTCTATATACTGCCGGGTATTACCAAGTATTGCGTGTACTGTCATGTATTCCTGAATGTATTTCCCAAAAAATATACAGGGATTTTCACTGGGGGTTCAGCCCTCGGTTCTGAGTCAAGATATTTGGTTAATACCTGCTAGTCTTCATAATAATTACTGGATTCTTATATGTGTAATTTTAGAGTTGAAATACATTTGCGTTTTGGATTCTTTACACGGTGCAATACCTTTGGATATTTTAAAATGTTTAATGAGTTCTATAATAGAACAGTACAATCGAATAAAAAAAAATATTGTAATAGATATTTGGACAGTATATAATTTGAAAGATACTCCATCCCAACGGAGTAAAACTGATGTAGGTTCTAATTGTGAAGTTCATGTATGTACTCACATTATTAGTATATCAAAAAAAAAAAAAAATTTTGAAGACTATATGCTAATTCGAATGTGGATATTAGATATGTTGATAAATAAAAATGGATCAGTAATTCTCGACAGTTCTGACCATATATTATATGAAAATGAATCGATAGTTATTCATAATATTACGTTTCCCCGAATAAAAAAAGGTTCACCTACCTACACTTCTTCTTTGGACTTCTTAAGCGACATACCTAAAATTATGGATAAATAATAAAGCTATATTCAAAAATAATTCTATCATTTGTGGAAGGGAGTTTGAATATCCAAACCCACTTTTCAATCAATAGCTCTGACCAAGCTCGACGTAGAAGTTGGATACTTAAATAGCACTTTGATATATTATACCGTTTATGTACATAAAAATAAAGTGCTTTTGAATGCTATCTCACTGTCTCCCTTCTCAAATGCAGTGCTCATATATTTATTCCACGTCGAGATTACCCGTTAGAACAGATGAAGCACCGCTAGCTGACAAAAAAATCACTGTTTTAGTGTCACCGACAAAATTTTCATTTTAATTGTGAGTTGCAAGTATCCAGCAGAAACTTATAGTACCTAGTGAAACTGAGTGCTTCATTATTAGAAAAATGTGGAAAATTTGTACAAATAGTACCGACGAAGTACCGATAACGAACAGCACCAAGGAAGCACTAAATTTTCATGTAAATAAACGGTATAATTCATATCTCTCCAGAATTATATTTTAAATATGTATAGTAACAACCCCTGTAAAACTGGCTCTGACAGAGCAATTATGTATGATAGAAAATGATTGTTTAAACCTCGGCTAAAATTTTTACAGCTACTGCATTAATAGCGAAATGAAAGAAAAACAATAATTGAGTTATCCTCATCCCCTGGAATCTCAACTATTTTCCAAGGAATTATATTTTTCATATGTATAGTAACAACCCTTGTTGAACTGGTTTTGACACAGCAATTGTTTATAATAGAAAATCATGTTTCAATTTTCACAACTACTGTATTTACAGCGAAATGTAAGAAAAATCAAGTATTAAGTTACTCTCATCCCCTGGAATCTCAATTTTTTTCTACGGAATAATATTTATCATATGTATAGTAACAACCCCTGTGAAACTGGCTCTGACATAGCAATTATAATTGATATAAAATGATTGTTCAAACTTTTACAACTACTGCATTAACAGCGAAATGGAAGAAAAAACAATTATTAAGCTACCCTTATCCCCTGAAATCACAACTTTTTGATACGGAATTATATTTATAATATGTATAGTAACAATGGTAACAACCCTTGTAAAACTGATATTGACACAGCAATTATTTATAATAGAAAATAATGTTCTTCGGAAACTGTCATTAAAAGTGAACATTTACAAGGCAACTAGAAACATGCAAAATGATTTTTTTGTTTACAGGACGCGAAATACTTCGCAGCCAGGATGCGAAATACTCAGATATATTGTATTGCTATCATAGCAACATTATAAGTGCCATTAAGCCATTGATTGACTCGAAAGGTCAACATTTTCTTTTTACATTTTTATTAATTTTGAGACGTAGTTTTCGAAAAAACGTTGTTTAATACATGACTGAAATTTTTTCGCATTCTTGAATACGCTCACAAAAAAATCTTTTATTCTTGAATGCAAAAGTGATATTTCGCAATCTGGAATCAAGAATAACTATTAAACTTTTACAGCTATCGCAATCACACCGAAATGGAAGAAAAAACAATTATGAAGGTATCCCCATCCCCTGAAATCTCTTTTTCTTTCTACGGAATTGTATTTATCATATATAGTAACAACTCCTGTGAAACTGGTTTTGACACAGCGATTTTTTATACTAGAAAATGGCGTTTCAACTTTCACAACTACTGCATCCACAGCAGAATGTAAGAAAAATTATATATCAAGTTATCCTTATCCTCTAAAATTCGAAATTCTTCCTGATATTTAGAATATTCATGGTAACAACCTCTGTGATTCTTGTTATGTACAGCAATTATTCATATTAGAATAGTATATTCTACAATAAATATTGGAATGGCCTATATTCTGAACGAGCGAAAAGTTTGTAATCCAAGCCGAACGCGAGGATTACGGTTTGATAGTGTGGAATACGCCATTCCAAACATATTGCAGACTATACTTTCTCTAATAATCTCTGCGCAGCTATCATTCATATATCATAAAATAATGGTTTTACCGAATTTTCACATTCATGGAGGAATGTGAAAATTTTTTTAACTATTGCGTACCCATGCGATATTTTAGTCTAAGAGCTGACGACGATTTTGCTGATGTATCTACGTAAGGCAAAATAATATCAAATATAACTATAAAATTGTTTTCTATTTGAGAATCTGTAAGTCTGGCAGCATCTGTCTCTTGCGTTTCAGGTATAAGGTAGAAATTACATGGATAAAAATTCAAGTTTTTGAAGTAATGATGTAAGAGTTTTTTTAAACTTCATATTATAGGATAATAAATGAGAATCCATAAAATAACATTTCCTGCTTGATTATTTGTTGTTAACATGTTGCCAGACTAATTTATATTCTGAAAAAAGTTGTTTTTTTTAATGTATCTGCGTGAGGTCTGGCATATTCTTTTTTATATGGAAGATGATACATATAGATCGAATTATGAAATGCCAGACTGAAATTTTGTTGTGAACACTACTAAAAAAATATTTAAAAAATAATTATTGGAAGAAACTTTCCAAGCTACTACGTTTTTCAATTGCAAACTAAGACGTTGGGGGGCATTTGATTCGATGCCATATGAGAAGTATATAATGATTCGCTCCACGCTGCCAGCTCTAGGCTAGTAGTGATTCAAGAAATTATTTTCAATAATGATTTTTCTCACATTTCAGTCTTCAATTGCTAAAAAAAAATTATAAAATGTAATCTTTGTTACTTGGTGCATCAGTTTTGCTATCAGGGATAGGTAAAGAGAGCACAAATAGTATCTTAAGTCCCCGATTCCACCGTCAGCAAAAGCTTACAATCTGTCCGCTTTACGTCACTAAGCACACTTGCCTGCTATTTTCATATTCACAGGAGATACAGCGAGCTTCAAATGATTAAATATTGTATGGTCATCGGGAACTGAGCTACTGTGAAAGTTTGATTGCTCTGATTAGATGAGAAGTGGCTGTAATTTTGATTACAAGATTTCATACAAACAGACAAGAAAAAAGCAAGTTAGAAATATATTGTCATCCAATTCCAGGCTACATTTAAAATTTCTGGTCTCAATTTCACTAAAGTCTGTTAAATTTATCTAGAGCTTATTCTGAGTTAATAACTATTGTTACAATTGTATCAACAATAGTTTTCGTATAAAATAACCTCTGGATAAATTTAACTGGCTTTGGTGAACAAGCGCCATCCATGAGGTAATAGTCACTGTCAGTTGTTCAGTTGTACCACAGAGTTGTACAGTAAACCAAACATTTTCTGATAGTAATTAGTTGGAATGTTCACTTGGGTGACGCCACTGTAAATTACTCGACATACGTTTACATTTTATCTCGGCGTACACGTACGTCTAACAATATTCTTACGATCTAAAGACTGTTACGTTATCAGGACTTGATAAATTATTCTCGGCTCTATCAAACATTTTTTGGGGGAAATAAGAATCAGGAAATTCAAATTTCTAAATTCTGAATAACATTATGTCAGAATTGAAAAACACCCGAACGAGCCCATTGACAGACATTGTTGCTAGATAGTCGGTTGTCAGACATTTGAATGCTAGCTTATTGTTGTTCAATTGTCAAACATTTGAATGTTGGCCTATTGTTGGAGTAGAGTATATAAAGTGCGTGAACTAGCGGCAGAGGATTAGTTCAGTAAGAGTAACTGTGAGCGATTTTGTCATAATGAGAGTTTGTGAAAGAAATATTTGCACTGTAACCTGTATTAATAATCCGATCACAATAGAATTGGTGACTATATATATATAATTTGTGAATTAAATCCATCATAAACCAGCCTTTAATGACTGATAAATGTAATTTTTGATAAGAATAACTTATATTCTATGGAGATCTTGTTTTCATAAAAAAGTACACGGTAAAAGTAAGATCCTATCGCTATCCCCTCTATTGTGCTACTCCTGTTTCCGTATTTCTTATTTACCTACTAGATACAATACTTGTTACAAAAATAGTAGATTTAAAATATTTTTTTTGAAATGTTCACAGCAAAATTTTGATCTGGTATTTTATAATTCGACCTATTTGTATCATCCGTCATATAAGAAAATAGACTTCAACAGCAAATAATCAAGGCAGGGAATGTTATTCTATAGATTCTTAATAATTATCCAATAATATAGAATTCAAAATCAGTCCCACATGCGCCTCACGTTCTTTTTTCGCAATTGGGTAGCTTGGGAAGTTTCTTCTGATAATTATTTTTCAAATATTTTTTCAGAGGTGCTCACAACGAAATTGTGGTCTGTCATTTCTTGATACGATGTAAAGTATCATCTTCCATATAAAAAAGAATATGCCAGACCATACGCAGATACAATACAAAATACAAATGAGTCTGGCAACATGTTAACAACAAATAATCAAGAAGGGAATGTTATTTTATAGATTCTCAATTATTATCCTATAATATAAAGTTTAAAGAAAGTCTTACATCATTACTTCAAAAACTTGAATTTTTATCCATGAAATTTTTACCTTATACCTGAAACACAAGAGACAGATGCTGCCAGACTTACAGATTCTCAAATAGGAAACAATTTCACAGTTCTATTTGATATTAATTTGCCTTACGTAGATACATCAGGAAAACCGTCACCAGCTCTCCGACTATTTCCACAGTAATTCTTATGTCTTGTCATAAGGACGGTAGAGTTGTCTTAAACCTAGTCTTCATGCGAATCAGCCGCTACGAATCGGCCGCTAGCTTCACTTTCATATGTTTAAAACCATTACCAGATGATCAGAAGTCGACAATACATCGCTCAGCGACAACCGTTTCCAGTAGTACCGTTTAAAAAAGCTGTCACCAACAGAGAACTTCTGATAATATCAATATAAATGTGTATTCCATATGATGGAAAATCTCATGTCTTTGATATCACATTGAATCTCGCATTGAACATTGAATTATTCGACCCCTACGGGTAGGGGAGCAGAACGGAACTGAAGTAGGTATAATCCGGAGTATTAGTTGTGACAATTCTCAACAGTTGAAGTGATACATAGAAATTAACGAATAGAAATTCATGAAAAAACTTCCATCCGTTTATTATTCCATCTACCACTATAATCGCTTTAGTGGAATTGGCACAGCCAATCGAAATAACTTTTGGAACGAAATTCAGATAGTTTGTATGTAATTTATTAGATATATTAATTTTTCTCACTCACCCAGATACTGTTCATTCATTTTTCACATATTGAGCTTTATTTAGAATAACATAAATAGGAAAGCTCCAAGCATTACCTAATATTGTCAAACTACAAAATATTAACGATTATTTTTACCATGCAAATTTCGACCAATAAAATTGCACTATTCGACGTCACGTGCTACAACCTACACGGTCTTCAAGGGGAAATTTTTTGAAAATTTTGTCTGTTGTTTATATATACAAAACAAAGAACATTCAGCCGCGTAGATTCAGCATCTGTCAAACTGACAGACAGATTGAATGTAAAAATGAGCAGATTCGGAGTCGAGTCTTTGGAATCTATTGTTGAATTTGGATGGGAAAAATAATCCCCCGAATACCACTCGACCTTCGAAATTAATCTGATATTTTTCTCAAGGTTTCCTGCAAACAAATGAACTTGTCAAGTTCTCCTGAAAAATCACTCGCGCTACGCGCTCGTGATTTTTTAACCTGGAAAACTTGACACGTTCATTTGTTTGCAGCGAACATATCGGGAAATATCCGATAATTTCGAAGCTCTTGTGGTATTATATATGATTATTTTTACCATCCAAATTTCGACCAATAGAATTGCACCATTCGACGTCACGTGGTACAACCTACACGGTTTTCAAGTGGAAATTTTTTGGAAATTCTGTCTGTTGGTTATATATACAAAACAAAGAACATTTAGCCGCGTTGATTCAGCATCTGTCAAACTGACAGACAGATTGAATGTAAATATGAGCAGATTCGGAGTCGAGCCTCTGGAATCTATTGATGAATTTGGATGGGAAAAATAATCTTCCGAATACCATTCGTGATTAAATTTAACCTGGCAAAATTTTTAGATTGTTACGAGAGCTTGCTACCAATTTATTTCGTGATATTGATCAAAAATCACTCGCTTGACAGCTCGTGATTTTTCTGTTAATATCACTCAATAAATTGCTAAGCAACAAGCTCTCGTAACAATCTAAAAATTTTTCCGGTAAAATTTAACCACTTATGATATTATATATGAATATACCACTCATGTATAAAGTTTTCCATAAGACAAGTGAGATTATCAAGAAATTACAGCCGAAATTCCGCTTCGTCTTGACAACGTGAAATTTCCAATAACAAACTATTTTGACAACCCGAACAAATAAAACATAATTTGTTTGTATTGTAAATTAGAAATGTCAAAGTCAGTAGCAGCTTGAATTTTGCCTAGGTATTTGTCGAAAATCGTCAAAATCATCAGTTTGGTGCAACTGAAGAAGACGAAATCGATGAAGATATAATTAGAACTGAACCAATAAATAAAGTGAAATTCTCAAACAGTATTTGAAGGCAAGCTATGCCATATTGAAAAATTTGAATTTAATTCTATGACATTCGAGAAATATTCTCCCTAAATACCATTCGTGCTCAGTAATTAACCAGATAATTTTTATTCAAGCTTGTTGTACAAATTCCACTCGTTCTTTGAACTCGTGAAATTATAAACAACAAGCTTTCATAAAAAATATCAGTAAATTTTGAGCACTCGTGGTATTACCCTCGAAAATTAAATGTAAAATTACCCTTACATCGCCTTCTTTCGACTATCCACGGTTGATAGTTTGACATAGTGCCAACTAATATTTAGCGATCAACTGGAGTGAAATTGCTTCTAATTTTTGGAGACTCTAGAACTTCTCATGCGCACTATGATCAGAGTTCCTTTTCCATGCTATAAGGTTTTTATCCGCGAGAAATCTGAATTACTGGATGTCCACTTTAAAAGTGGAATTCTGTTTTCCAACATCAAATCTCTCGCGAATTTAACAATATGACAAGCGGCATCATCTTTTCCAAAAATATATTTCTTATATTCGGAAAGCATATATCCGTTGAATACTTCTAAAGGACGTTATATAATAGAATAAATCAACGTTCATGATGTCGTCTGAAAAGTGTAATTGTTACCCTTCTAGTTGTCATGGATCCTCGAATATTCGCGGAAGCTGACAAAAAAAGTTCATCTGGAAGCAATTAGTGTGATAGATTCCTAATATACCAAATGACTATTTTACAACTATCACCAAAGCAAAACTTCAAATCTAGTTTTGTCACCTCATAGTATGGACTGGCGGAATCTTATATTATGAAGTGACGCTGTTAGATGAAACTGCATTGGAAGTTTAGGTTGGTGTCGACTAGCCGGAACAGTGGGAACAGTGTCATGAGGAATCAAAAAGAAATCCATAACACTAATTGCCTTCAGAAAAACTTTTTTTCTAGCTCCCGTAATTATTTCAGGCTCCATGACTACTAGAGCAAGCGACAGTTACACTTTGTAGATAACATTATCAAAGCCACAAATTGAATAGATACGTCCGAAAAATATCGAACGTTTCTTTGGAAAAGATGATGCCGCTTGTTATACGGATGGAATGGTGGAAGCTTTGCTATTGGAAAACAAAATTTCACCTTTAAAGTAGACATTGAATAGTCTAGATCTCTTGCCGGTCGCAGCCCTGTAGCATATCATAAAAAAAGCTCCGATCACAACCTGTACGATAAGTTTCAAAGTTACGTGCTCGTCCCTAGAATACGATAAAATATTATCGTAATGGTCCATAGGTGGATAAATAGTTTTGGTGAAGAAAAGATGTTTTTTGTGTTAATTGTATCATTTCTCATCATATCAAAAAAAATTTATTTGTCTATAATTTCATGTATTATTTTAACCATCAAAAATTGTTTGGACCAATACTCCGATGGATATTACCTATAGCTCATTTCTGCTATTTCTGCTCCCTCAATCCGTAGAGGCTTGATAATAGAATGTAAAGTGTGACGTTCATCATTCCACTTATTCTAATCGTAGAGAATATCATAATTGATACTGTACTTAACTCTTCAGCCGTGTGGTGGGGTATGTCATACCCCATAGATGCTACTCATGTTCTTCTCTTCATTATTTGGTGAATCACTGTCTCAAAGAGGTCAGTAGCTGTCTTACTTGCGTCACAGAATATTTTAGTGGTAGGTTCGTCATTATATTTTCTGCTGTTATCGAGTTATAGCGTTTCAAAGTTGTTCAGGGTATCACATACCCCACCACACAGTTAGTGTAACAAATTATTGTGGTATAAATTCAGATTATGGTTAAGCAAATATATCCCCAGGAAGACCGTCTAATCGTTTGAGTACTTCGAAAAGGTGTAACATTTGTACTGGAACGAAAGATCGTGAGACATTTTGGCCCGTAGTCAGAACGCAGTTTTAAATCCGGTTCTAGGTCTGGCTTATGCATAACCATGACAACATGTCAAAACAGTGTTACGCCGTCATGGTTATATATAAGATAGACTCAGGCCTAGGTTTTAAACTGCGTTCTGACTACGGGCCTTCATTTTTGAAACAATTGTAATAAGGCTGTTTGTTTAGAACATCTTATTTTTTCATGCTCAAATTGATATAGAGTTGAGAGTTCATAACTTTTTTGTGTTACAATATTTTTGTATGAAAATTTCTCTGTTCTTCTACTGATAGTACAGTGTTTATTTCAAAAAGAATAAGTAAGTTTCCATCTTACATTCAAGTTGTAAGATGGGGATGAATGAAATATATTTTTTCAAAACGGTCAATTATAGATATTGACAATTTTCTCTGCCATTTATTGTATCTACTTCTCAAGAAGATTATATATGTTTTGTTGTGTTCAATATATACCAAGTTAATAGAATCATCAGAAGAATCTAATATAAAACTGTGAATTTGTATATTTATCTTGTTTTTATTTCTGGGGTATGTCATACCCCACCACACAGTTCTTGCATCTTTTTTCCACCACACGATTGAAAGGTTAATATCTACCTTTGTTCAGTTCTGCTTTTAACTCGTGACGGGTATTTAAGTGTTCAATGTAATGCAAAACAAATTTGTTTTCTCATCAATGTTCACAAAATTTCTATCAATTTATTATTGCATGTGAATCTGCTCTTATATTATTCTTCCATATTATTGTTAAATATACTTCAAAAAACCAGTAATGTCGTCTGTTATGGTTCTCTATTCTGTGGAGGAGTTGTATTATATACTCTGGTTTAACTATCTGAGGTATCTTTTTTTTGAATGAGTCTCATTTACTTGTATTTAAATGGTAAAATGAAATGAATTTCAGTTATTCTTATTTATAACTTGGTTTTCTACACCGACTCCATATTGAATACACATTTTAAATTGATATTATTGAGAGCTTTCTGTTTGCGTCAGCATTTTAGAACGGTAGAACTGGAATCGTTGGTCGCTAGGCGACATATCGTTAACTTAACTCCGATTACAAGACACTTGAACAAATAGGGTATCTATATTTTTAATTCGACAGCTTGCAGACAGGTCACAATCTTTTTATCGATGATGTCATGACTTAGTTACATTTATAGTAGGGTTGCCACATTTTCCTGAAGGCCGGTCGGTACATTTTGATGAAGAGAAATATTCATAGATGAAATTAATGGAAGCAGATATCAATTTTGGAGTTACTTATTCTTAATTAGTGAGATATAGATAATTACATTTTTTTTTATCCATCTGATGATTTCACTTGGGACAGTAATTTCCGATTGCCTTTTACAAATTTGTGAAACTCTTCATAACCTATATTTGCGATATTGCCGAGTATACTGAAAAATTATATTCGCAAATCACTTAACCCTTCTCCCCACCTACCTCGGTAGCCCTGCTTGAACGACGGGTTTGTAAATGAATATTTTTTTGACGATTGTCAGAACGTCGGGACACCACTATTGATAACAGTGACATATCCTGACGTTTCGAGACGAATGGCAATCCAAATATTCAGGGACTTGTATGTTGGTTCAGATGATATGATCTACATCTACAATGTTGATAACAAGTAAGTACGATGTTAAGAATTGAATAAATTTCATAAATAAATGTTTGTATTTTTGATTCAATATTTATTTTTAGTAGTTGAAGTTTTTCTATTGTTAATGGACCACAGATAAATCACTCTTTTTGATAATGTGATTGAATTTATTTCTTGTGCTATAACTGTTTGATCTTTTCATATCTTCAAACATAGATTGATGTTTCTTGAAAAATATGCTACATTCTAAAATATATTGACATGGGAGGGTCAAAATCTGTAACATTTGGAACCATTCTTTGCAATGGCTCCTGTAATTCAGATTGCAGGATAATCTGAATTTTGCTTCTCAAAAAATAATACCATACCGTAGCCATATTAGCCTGAATGTGTTGACACTTGTTCTTAGATGTCTCAAGAAGTATACGTATTCGTTAATTTTATTTGACAGAGCAGTAATGTTAACGAACCATTTAAAGTTTCTTCCAATTTTAAAAATGTCGCTTTCTTAAGAATGATTGAATCATCAGTATCAGAAATGTTTGTGAGAGGTTTCTTAGCATAATTTCCAAAGTTGATTGCTTGGGTTTTTCCTATATTCAATTTAATGTCGTTGCTTTTGAACCATGTTTGTAGTGAAAGTGATGTATTTTCAACTATCTGTCTCAACTCGATCTCATTTGCCGATCATTTGCAAAGAAAAATACGACGGTGAAGTTAGCAGACGATTCGCAGCAGACGATTCGCACAGTGACAAGTGTGTAGTAGCCTTACGCAGCTGAATAATGGAATTGGTTTTTTTCTTTATAATAGGAGTTTTCCGTTGCTGTAAGTTTGTATATCGTATTTTTAGACATCCAAACTGATACGTGCTTTTAAGGACATGGATAATTTTTATAAGACACGAAGACTGTGATGATAATGAGAGAACTTCAATATTCATCTACTTTGGTGGATTCAATTGTGAATTTATCAAATTAAAAATTGATGTCAGTTGATCAATTTTCGTATGCAACATTCTTGATCATATCTGATTGTTATGCACTGTGAATATATTACTCTTCCTCCGTAGGACAGTAAGGATAAAGAGAAAACTACAAGATTCACCTATTCTAGTGAATTCATTTGTTATTTTCTCAAATTAAAAATTGATGTCAGTTGATCAAATTTCACATGCAACATCCTTGATCATATTCAAGTATTATGCCGTATGAAATTGTTACTCTACTCCCGTAGGACATTAAGCATAAAGAGAATACTGCAAGATTCACCTACTCTGGTAAATTCAATTGTTATTTTATCAAATTAAAAATTGATGTCAGTTGATCAAATTTTACATGTAACATCCTTGATCATATTCAAGTATTATGCCGTATAAAAATGTTATTCTACCCCCGTAGGACATTAAGGATAAAGAGAAAACTACAAGATTCACCTACTCTGGTGGATTCAATTGTTATTTTATCAAATTAAAAATTGATGTCAGTTGATCAAATTTTACATGCAACATCCTTGATCATATTTGAGTATTATGCCGTATAAAAATGTTATTCTATCCCCGTAGGACATTAAGGATAAAGAGAAAACTACAAGATTCACCTACTCTAGTGAATTCAATTGTTATTTTATCAAATTAAAAATTGATGTCAGTTGATCAAATTTCACATGCAACATCCTTGATCATATTTGAGTATTATGCCGTATAAAAATGTTATTCTACCCCCGTAGGACATTAAGGATAAAGAGAAAACTACAAGATTCACCTACTCTGGTGAATTCAATTGTTATTTTATCAAATTAAAAATTGATGTCAGTTGATCAAATTTTACATGTAACATCCTTGATCATATTCAAGTATTATGCCGTATAAAAATGTTATTCTACCCCCGTAGGACATTAAGGATAAAGAGAAAACTACAAGATTCACCTACTGTAGTGAATTCAATTGTTATTTTCTCAAATTAAAAATTGATGTCAGTTGATCAAATTTTACATGCATAATCCTTGATCATATTTAAGTATTATGCCGTATGGAAATGTTACTCTGCCTCCGTAGGACTCAAAGGATAGAAAGAATACTACAAGATTCACCCACTCTAGGGAATTCAATTGTCATTTTATCTAAATAAAAATCGATGTCAGTTGATTAATCCTCACATACAACATTCAGATGAATTGCACGTAGCGTCTCCCCGCCGCCACCCGTATTTATCTTTTTTCTTCACTCGCACACATTACGTTAGAATATCAAATAGATATACAAGCACTAGAGAAACGCTGCTTGGCTGCGCGGCGTAGCCAGCAGATTTTACGACTTACTGCACCTCTTTTTTGCCTCATCCCCACCACTTTCGTTGGGCCCCCCACTTCTTGAGTATACTCATCATATTTAAAATCGATGCCAGTGGCGCGTTGTGTATATGACACGCTTATGCTTGTATATTTAGGTGGGGAGAAGGTCATACTTGTTCCTGCTTGTTCTTGATCTCTGTACGCAAGTCATTCTTTTGTTTGCTACGGTTGACGGTAGATATCTGGCTGGCATTTGGAAAATTGTCTTCAAATAACTGCTATTACTCAGGTCTTCTATTGTTTAATAGTTCTCTGTGTTTTTGTATATATTCGACATTTTGTTTCACATTTTTGTGCTTGTCCGCAAATCACTTTACATAAGTGAACTTTGGTGGTAGTAGTCATAATTTTATGTGTTTGAGGCTCGTTTTTCTTTGGATCAACAGTTTTTATCTTCAACGTTTGTTTGGTTTTTCTTTGTGTATTCAGTTTTAAATTGGTTTTGTCTTAGTTCTTGAGGTTTTCCTGTCGCATTCATATCAAAATAAAAAGTTTTCTAATAATTTGAAGATAGGTGATTTAAAGCATTCAATTTCTCATTTATTGACTCAAATATCGTAATTGTTATAAACAACTATATTCATAGTAATAAAATCAATAACAATGCTTAAGCAAGATTCAGTAAGATTCAAAATGTTTCGAGCGTTTATACTGATTAGTAGAGAGAAGAATATTTGTTGCTTGGATAAAGAAACTTGTTGTGCAAAATATTCAATATATGCCGAGCTTTGCAAGTTCATTGGGTCCAAAAATACTTCCAATAACCGCTACAAATATCAAAAATTTTGGTTGCGAAATAGAGCTACTATAATTTCTTCTTTGGATGAAAATTTGATTCAAAATACGACATATGCCGAAAAACATGATAGTTTGCAACAAAATTTATCTGGATTATTTGGTTCAGAAACTGGTGAGATGGAATTAAAGCAAACAATCATTAATCATTGTCCTGAATCAGCAGATATCTCATCTGGAACAATTAATTCGACTTCAAAGCATCATACATTGAATTTGAATGAATGCGAGATGTTAGAAAGAGATTATGCAGGAATAAAAATGATTATTCCACATTCATTTTGGGAAAAATTTTTCGTTGGCAAGAAGATTCTCTTGAAAGGATGGACTGATGAATTCAACTCTTACTTCTCAAGGCATTTTCCTAAATGTGTTCTAAAATTTTTATGGCACAGATGTTACTTTCCAACAAGAAAATCTGTAGTTTCTTATTTTGTTGCAAAAGCAAAATGCAAACATACGGGATGTGCAACATTCAAATTTTCTACTTCCGAAAATATTTATTCTGAGGTAGATATTACTATGTGTGTCGCAGTTATAGGAAAGATTGAACATGGTGCAGAAAAACATCGGCGTTTCATAAAAGGCGAAGAGAGGAAGACAATGGCAGAAAAACTTTTATTAGACGCACCTAGTACAGTGAAATATCAACAGTTAAGTGCTGCTGATGAATCCAAGATAAAAGCTGGTAATTTGAATCATTTACCGAGCTTGAGTATTCTTAAAAAGATATCCAGTGAAAACATTCAATGTGGAGATCTGGACAAAAATGTTCTTTTTGATCTAATGGAACAAAAAAGAATCAGCAGTCGTAATTGGAAGAGCAAGCTTATCTCAGGTTACATCCAAGAAATCGGATTTTCTCCATTTTTTGTCCGGCTGCAAACTGAAATGCAGCTTCGACATCTTTGTACTGCAAAGAAAAATCGAGATCATCCTATTTTTCTCCATTTAGATTCCACAGGAAGTATTTGTAATCGTCCTCAGGGTGTCAATAAACAAATTTATTACTATGCATTAGTCATGCCAGGTGTTAACAAAAAACCACCAGTTCCAATTGCCGAATTTATTTCATCGAGTCATAGTATACCAATGATACATTATTTTTTAAATTGTTTTGTGTACGACATTAGAAAACTTTATTTTGGGAAGAAACTATTGATATCGAAAATTGAAACAGATTTCAGCATGGCCCTTATTCAAGCAGTCTTAATTGCATTCAACAAAATAAATTTGATTAGATATTATATATTATATTATAAGCAGTATTACATTTTCGCAGTACGTATCTTCACTGTACCACGGAGGTAGAGTAACATCTTCACACGGCATAATACTTGAATATGATCAAGGATGTTACATGTAAAATTTGATCAACTGACATCAATTTTTAATTTGATAAAATAACAATTGAATTCACCAGAGTAGGTGAATCTTGTAGTTTTCTCTTTATCCTTAATGTCCTACGGGGGTAGAATAACATTTTTATACGGCATAATACTTGAATATGATCAAGGATGTTACATGTAAAATTTGATCAACTGACATCAATTTTTAATTTGATAAAATAACAATTGAATTCACTAGAGTAGGTGAATCTTGTAGTTTTCTCTTTATCCTTAATGTCCTACGGGGATAGAATAACATTTTTATACGGCATAATACTCAAATATGATCAAGGATGTTGCATGTAAAATTTGATCAACTGACATCAATTTTTAATTTGATAAAATAACAATTGAATTCACCAGAGTAGGTGAATCTTGTAGTTTTCTCTTTATCCTTAATGTCCTACGGGGGTAGAATAACATTTTTATACGGCATAATACTTGAATATGATCAAGGATGTTACATGTAAAATTTGATCAACTGACATCAATTTTTAATTTGATAAAATAACAATTGAATTCACCAGAGTAGGTGAATCTTGTAGTTTTCTCTTTATCCTTAATGTCCTACGGGGGTAGAATAACATTTTTATACGGCATAATACTTGAATATGATCAAGGATGTTACATGTAAAATTTGATCAACTGACATCAATTTTTAATTTGATAAAATAACAATTGAATTCACTAGAGTAGGTGAATCTTGTAGTTTTCTCTTTATCCTTAATGTCCTACGGGGATAGAATAACATTTTTATACGGCATAATACTCAAATATGATCAAGGATGTTGCATGTAAAATTTGATCAACTGACATCAATTTTTAATTTGATAAAATAACAATTGAATTCACCAGAGTAGGTGAATCTTGTAGTTTTCTCTTTATCCTTAATGTCCTACGGGGGTAGAATAACATTTTTATACGGCATAATACTTGAATATGATCAAGGATGTTACATGTAAAATTTGATCGACTGACATCAATTTTTAATTTGATAAAATAACAATTGAATTCACCAGAGTAGGTGAATCTTGTAGTTTTCTCTTTATCCTTAATGTCCTACGGGGGTAGAATAACATTTTTATACGGCATAATACTCAAATATGATCAAGGATGTTGCATGTAAAATTTGATCAACTGACATCAATTTTTAATTTGATAAAATAACAATTGAATCCACCAGAGTAGGTGAATCTTGTAGTTTTCTCTTTATCCTTAATGTCCTACGGGGGTAGAATAACATTTTTATACGGCATAATACTTGAATATGATCAAGGATGTTACATGTAAAATTTGATCAACTGACATCAATTTTTAATTTGATAAAATAACAATTGAATTCACCAGAGTAGGTGAATCTTGTAGTTTTCTCCTCATCCTTAATGTCCTACGGGGGTAGAATAACATTTTTATACGGCATAATACTCAAATATGATCAAGGATGTTGCATGTGAAATTTGATCAACTGACATCAATTTTTAATTTGATAAAATAACAATTGAATTCACTAGAGTAGGTGAATCTTGTAGTTTTCTCTTTATCCTTAATGTCCTACGGGGATAGAATAACATTTTTATACGGCATAATACTTGAATATGATCAAGGATGTTACATGTAAAATTTGATCAACTGACATCAATTTTTAATTTGATAAAATAACAATTGAATTCACCAGAGTAGGTGAATCTTGTAGTTTTCTCTTTATCCTTAATGTCCTACGGGGGTAGAATAACATTTTTATACGGCATAATACTTGAATATGATCAAGGATGTTACATGTAAAATTTGATCAACTGACATCAATTTTTAATTTGATAAAATAACAATTGAATTCACTAGAGTAGGTGAATCTTGTAGTTTTCTCTTTATCCTTAATGTCCTACGGGGATAGAATAACATTTTTATACGGCATAATACTCAAATATGATCAAGGATGTTGCATGTAAAATTTGATCAACTGACATCAATTTTTAATTTGATAAAATAACAATTGAATTCACCAGAGTAGGTGAATCTTGTAGTTTTCTCTTTATCCTTAATGTCCTACGGGGGTAGAATAACATTTTTATACGGCATAATACTTGAATATGATCAAGGATGTTACATGTAAAATTTGATCAACTGACATCAATTTTTAATTTGATAAAATAACAATTGAATTCACCAGAGTAGGTGAATCTTGTAGTTTTCTCTTTATCCTTAATGTCCTACGGGGGTAGAATAACATTTTTATAAGGCATAATACTTGAATATGATCAAGGATGTTACATGTGAAATTTGATCAACTGACATCAATTTTTAATTTGATAAAATAACAATTGAATTCACTAGAGTAGGTGAATCTTGTAGTTTTCTCTTTATCCTTAATGTCCTACGGGGATAGAATAACATTTTTATACGGCATAATACTCAAATATGATCAAGGATGTTGCATGTAAAATTTGATCAACTTACATCAATTTTTAATTTGATAAAATAACAATTGAATTCACCAGAGTAGGTGAATCTTGTAGTTTTCTCTTTATCCTTAATGTCCTACGGGGGTAGAATAACATTTTTATACGGCATAATACTTGAATATGATCAAGGATGTTACATGTAAAATTTGATCAACTGACATCAATTTTTAATTTGATAAAATAACAATTGAATTCACCAGAGTAGGTGAATCTTGTAGTTTTCTCTTTATCCTTAATGTCCTACGGGGGTAGAATAACATTTTTATACGGCATAATACTTGAATATGATCAAGGATGTTACATGTAAAATTTGATCAACTGACATCAATTTTTAATTTGATAAAATAACAATTGAATTCACCAGAGTAGGTGAATCTTGTAGTTTTCTCTTTATCCTTAATGTCCTACGGGGGTAGAATAACATTTTTATACGGTATAATACTCAAATATGATCAAGGATGTTGCATGTGAAATTTGATCAACTGACATCAATTTTTAATTTGATAAAATAACAATTGAATTCACTAGAGTAGGTGAATCTTGTAGTTTTCTCTTTATCCTCAATGTCCTACGGGGATAGAATAACATTTTTATACGGCATAATACTCAAATATGATCAAGGATGTTGCATGTAAAATTTGATCAACTGACATCAATTTTTAATTTGATAAAATAACAATTGAATTCACTAGAGTAGGTGAATCTTGTAGTTTTCTTTTTATCCTTAATGTCCTACGAGGATAGAATAACATTTTTATACGGCATAATACTCAAATATGATCAAGGATGTTGCATGTAAAATTTGATCAACTGACATCAATTTTTAATTTGATAAAATAACAATTGAATTCACCAGAGTAGGTGAATCTTGTAGTTTTCTCTTTATCCTTAATGTCCTACGGGGGTAGAATAACATTTTTATACGGCATAATACTTGAATATGATCAAGGATGTTACATGTAAAATTTGATCAACTGACATCAATTTTTAATTTGATAAAATAACAATTGAATTCACCAGAGTAGGTGAATCTTGTAGTTTTCTCTTTATCCTTAATGTCCTACGGGGGTAGAATAACATTTTCATACGGCATAATACTCAAATATGATCAAGGATGTTGCATGTAAAATTTGATCAACTGACATCAATTTTTAATTTGATAAAATAACAATTGAATCCACCAGAGTAGGTGAATCTTGTAGTTTTCTCTTTATCCTTAATGTCCTACGGGGGTAGAATAACATTTTTATACGGCATAATACTTGAATATGATCAAGGATGTTACATGTAAAATTTGATCAACTGACATCAATTTTTAATTTGATAAAATAACAATTGAATTCACCAGAGTAGGTGAATCTTGTAGTTTTCTCTTTATCCTTAATGTCCTACGGGGGTAGAATAACATTTTTATACGGCATAATACTCAAATATGATCAAGGATGTTGCATGTGAAATTTGATCAACTGACATCAATTTTTAATTTGATAAAATAACAATTGAATTCACTAGAGTAGGTGAATCTTGTAGTTTTCTCTTTATCCTTAATGTCCTACGGGGATAGAATAACATTTTTATACGGCATAATACTCAAATATGATCAAGGATGTTGCATGTAGAATTTGATCAACTGACATCAATTTTTAATTTGAGAAAATAACAATTGAATTCACTACAGTAGGTGAATCTTGTAGTTTTCTCTTTATCCTTAATGTCCTACGGGGGTAGAATAACATTTTTATACGGCATAATACTTGAATATGATCAAGGATGTTACATGTAAAATTTGATCAACTGACATCAATTTTTAATTTGATAAAATAACAATTGAATTTACCAGAGTAGGTGAATCTTGCAGTATTCTCTTTATGCTTAATGTCCTACGGGAGTAGAGTAACAATTTCATACGGCATAATACTTGAATATGATCAAGGATGTTGCATGTGAAATTTGATCAACTGACATCAATTTTTAATTTGAGAAAATAACAAATGAATTCACTAGAATAGGTGAATCTTGTAGTTTTCTCTTTATCCTTACTGTCCTACGGAGGAAGAGTAATATATTCACAGTGCATAACAATCAGATATGATCAAGAATGTTGCATACGAAAATTGATCAACTGACATCAATTTTTAATTTGATAAATTCACAATTGAATCCACCAAAGTAGATGAATATTGAAGTTCTCTCATTATCATCACAGTCTTCGTGTCTTATAAAAATTATCCATGTCCTTAAAAGCACGTATCAGTTTGGATGTCTAAAAATACGATATACAAACTTACAGCAACGGAAAACTCCTATTATAAAGAAAAAAACCAATTCCATTATTCAGCTGCGTAAGGCTACTACACACTTGTCACTGTGCGAATCGTCTGCTGCGAATCGTCTGCTAACTTCACCGTCGTAAGAAAAATATTAGCTAAAAGTGATATTCTTCTTTAGTGCAATTCGAAAACTCATTTGTGAAAATGATGAATAGTAAAGGTCCTGAAATAGAGCCCTGTGGAACACCGCTTACCATATTTTTCCATCTCGAATATATGTTTTTTCGTAGTTCCTAAACGAATTTTCTAATCTCACTCTTGTGTTTTCTATCAGTCAGATATGATTCCAATAGCTTGAGAGAAAGTTCTCTGATTCCGTGGAAATTTAATTTGTATAAAAGTAAATTATATTCAAACAGTCGAACTCTTCGCATATACATAAAAAAATAATGCAATGTGTTTTTTATTTCAAGCACGTTTAGTGTAGACTAAGAATCCAAGAGACTACATAATACATCAATCATTTCGATTCATTTCAAAATATTTTCTAGTCGAAAGTTGAGAAAGCTCAAGTTTGATGAGCATTTAATGTTTGTACCGAGGTTTGTTACTATCGTGATTTTGTATTGACCGGGCGAAAAAATGATTTATCGCGCGATGTTAATGAAGACAATTGACGTCCCGAAAATCAATGGTTCGTATTCCCACCTCTTAAAATCGCACTAATTCAGCAAAAATTTTAATGAAAGGAGATAACGCTTAATGATGCAACATGAGATGATAAGAGAAAGTGCATCAATTTTTAGGAAGTAGCGCTATTCTAAGAGGTGAGAATATGGATCAGTAACTTTTCGTTGTTAAATGAGAGCTTAAATATTCACTTTGATCGTTGAGAAATACCTATCATACATTCAGTGTCATATATGACGACTAATCAGATAATTAATGATGAAGAATGAAGTTTTGGATTACGGATCATTAGTAGAATGCTCATCCTGGTGCTTCACTAGAGAATTTATTCTACATCTCAAGTATGGATGGACCATATGAATATTGTTTCTGCGGTTGTCGAATATAAAATGCATATAAATCATTGTTTTCCATAAAAAATACTTATAAATACGGCCAGGTGTGCATAAATTAGAAAATCTGAGAGAAGGGGAGGGGAGCCTGAGTTATACTATGAATATTATGAGTAGATGAATATATCAAATATATTATCTATTCATTCATTTACTACTAAGGAGATGAGATGAACTATTTCTTCGTGTACGATATATTTGATATTGCTACATTATTTGAATGTTTCTCTGTCATATCAAACATATTCGATAGTGATTGATCAGACTGGGTGAGATTGCTATAAGGAATGCAGCAGTGCAGCCTCACAACAAAGATGCTTGTAGAGAAACATGTGATTTGTTGTCACTCTTAAGTTTGTTTTCTGAATATGACTTGGTCAAGACCAAATAATTCTTACGAATGGAAACAAGGTGATAGTTTCTAAGCAAACATATGTCCATATTCTCACCTCTTAAAATCGCGCTATTCATGCGAAGCAGTCCTGCAATTAATATTAAATGAGTGGAAATTGAACATGGATACTAATAAAATTGTGTGTGCAGTGCTCCTCGACTTTATAAGAGCATTTGAGACTATTGACAGGCAGTTATTATTAAAGAGACTGGAACATTACGGTTTTAGTGGCAATGTTTGGAGATAGTTTGAAAGTTACTTGAGTAAAAGATTCCAAATAACATTATGGACTGATTATTCATCTGAAAAAGTGGAAATTGAAACATGGTGTCCCTCAGGAAAGTGTGCTGGGTGGGTCCATTATCATTCATATTATTCTTAACGACTTTACTGATGGTGTACAAAACTGTAACATGCATTTATTTGCTGATGATGTACTAATTTTTTATAATGCAGGAGATGACATCTGGAGTTAATAAAGTGTATCCACAAATTTATTCAAAATAACAGTCTAAAATTAAATACAAATAAAAGTAAAGCTATGATACTATAGATTCAAAGAAAGAAAATAACTCGAATTGTAAGATCATTGTGAATAATTGTGAACTTGAAATTGTAGATCAAATTGAATATTTAGGAGTCATTATTGATATGAAATTAAATTTTAGGCAGCATGTTGATTGTATAACTAGAAAAATATCTAAAAAAATTTGTTTCTCATATAGGTTGGCTGATTATTTATCATTCTGGACTTTAAAAACTGTTTATAATGTGTTAATATTGCCTCAGTTCAACTATTGCAGTATATTGTTATACTTTATCCAGAAAACTGATATAACCAGACTACAATGATTACCAAATAAATGTATGAGAATCATGTTGAAATGTGACAGAAAAACTCATATAAATGATATGCTTAAATAACTCAGTTGGCTGGATATAGAAAATCATTTGGAGTGTAATGTATTATTGTTTCTGTATAAAATGTGTAATGGTATGGCACCAAATTATCTCAAAAAGTTTCTCAGTCCACATAGCTGTTTTCATAATTTTGATACAAGGAATAAAAATAAATATGTAATATGTAAAGTGAACAAAGTTAGTACTGCGAATACCTTGTTTAACAAAGGCCTTAAGATTTTTAGCACATCGCCAGATGATCTTAGAAACTCTAGTAATTTGATAACTTTTAAGAAAAAATTGAAGATTTCAATAATTCAGAAGGCACAATAAACCTCTTTTCTTCCTGTAATATTTTAATTGATTAATATTGCATGTTCATCATTTAGTTATATGTAATTGGTTGTGAATTTTTTGTACTTTCATTTAGCCCTTTGGCTATTATTAATGAACATTATTATTATTATTATTATTTCCTGAAAAATTATGAACTTCTTTATCTCATGTTTTATCATACAGCACTATCTCTTCTTTTTAAAAATTTTGCTGAAGTAGCGCTTTCTTAAGAGTTAGGAATACGGGTCATAGTCTTTACGAAGTAAATAAGCAATTATTTTTGTCAAGTCTTCTCTCAGGTTCTCAACCGAAATTTTTCTTCAAGATACACGTTAAAGTCTAGTTGTTTTTTTAATGGCAATTAAGAGTACCAGATTCATAACTAGTGAAAAAAAATCAATCACTACGTCCAATTTTTTTGTGTGTGTAATACATGAGCTTCACTCTCGTAATAATACTATATGTCAGACCTCATACAATTAAGGATCTCGTAGTGGGAGAGAACGTTTAGCGTTGAGTTCAAAGTCAATAATACTCAATAATATAATGAAGTTGATGATAATTTATAGTTTGTAACTTCTAGTTGAATATAGTCCCTCAAATAAAAGATACATATATGAGTAAGTTCAAGAGATAATACTCAAAATAGCATGTAACTAACAATATCCCATATTTTGAAAACTGTACTCAGGTAAAACATATCTTATTCAAATTTCAAACCAATTCTTGTTGAAAAAGCTCTTCAAGTTCAACCACTTCTACTTTCTTCAGAATATCCACCGTATCGTCGAAAAGTTAGAGAGGAGACACTTTCTACTAACTAACTTGAATGAGAAAGTTATCTTGAAAAATTTGTCCTTATAATATAATGCCTAAATCAAGGCTTGAGTGTACAAATTGTTCACAAAAAGTATTTTTTGTACTTCTTGTTCACTGCGAATACATTTTGATTAAACCGCACATTCGACAACAGAAACGCCGGCTATATGTTGATATTCATCTCATTCATGTACGATATATTTGATCTGGAGCTGACTCAAAAGCTGATATTGCCGCGAGTAGGGATAGCATGAAAATTTTTAAACTCAATTTTTTCTACGTATCATGAAGGAATTATTCTCAATGAATGTTACTATACAGTTTATGCAGGTAGAAAATATATTGTGTGTTATAAGCGCAAAATATCTTATCACTCTCCACGAGCGACTAAACATGACTTTGTGCTCAAAATACACAAATAACTATTGTATGCATTTGTGTGTACACATAGGCTTTTAACTGTTATGTTTAAAATTATCAGTTATTGGAATTGATGTTTGGAACAAATGCCTACTAACAGTAATTAATGTAAATATATAGGAAACGTGTACCGATTGATCAAATACCATGAGAATGACCAATGACCATCTATAGCAACATAATGTTGTCTTTTTATAAGATTCAAACAGTATTTTTGAATGACTTATTATATTATTTTTTTCAATTTTCTGCCGTATATGGCCTTTTCATGCAATTCTTCAAATTCGAATGCTGTAATGTTGCTTCTATGTCACTAGTCATATGGATAAGTGCCAATTCATGAACTAATAAAACTTATTATGAAGAGACTCGGAAGTGACTGCAGGAACCAAATCAAAACTAGAGGGAAAAAGTGTGCTCAGCAACAAAATTCAGCAAAAAAACAGAAAAAATAAGATATTAAAATAAGTGTGTAACATCAGCAGGTACTTGCTTCAGAAGTGAAGCTTTCCTATGATTCCGGAATTCATGATAATTTTATGACCAAGTTGAGAAATTCCAATCTCGATTATCTGGAGGCAAAATAGAAATATGACTATAATTTGGAGCTCTACCTTTCATGTACAATTTTGAATTGGCAATTCAAAGAGTGTGAGCGATTTTCATTCTTATGTAAAGCAAGCAACTTTTTCTGCTTAATTTACTGTGTTACGTGACGCTTAAAAGAATGGAGCATATATTTCAAAATCCATAACTTTCTAGGTTTAGGTTATTTGAATCTCTCGAATAGAAATCAAGAAGAAATATTTTCATTCTTGTATGGTCCAGCAACAATGGACGAGAGATTGTTGTGATTGTGCTGTTTTCTTTTTCAGACAACGAATCTATATCTATTTTGAAGATCTCTAAAACAATTAAGATTGTACCCAGAGTAATTGCGGTTTGACTTTGAATTTGATATACAATCCTCAGACTACCGTAGTCTGAGGATGATCACCCAGTGATCGAAACCGGTTACTAAACAAAATTAGAGAACAGTGTGATCAAGAATTTTATGGTTTCCTTACCATACCAATTCCTATTATCAGTCACACTTGGGTTTTCCTATTCCCCTATTACTATTTCATTCATTTATCACTTTCTACTATCTTGAACGATCTTAAACGAAGCCACAGATATTTATATTCAACTATTTATATACACTGATCACTTCACTGTTTGGTATTCACTGTTCTAGATTCATCATTACACTATATCCTTCAAATCATTTGCTTGCGTTTATATACGGAATCCAGTTTTCTCGAAAGTTCCAGATTTAGCCTAGTACATGTTGCTAGATTTTTCCATCGTGCGGGGTGGTGCAGTGCGGCGCGGCGCGGCGCGATATAACTAAGACGAAAGGCCCCGCCCAGACAAGGTCAGGCCCATGCCTACCCCACTTCTACAAACCTCCACACTCTCGCACGTTACAATATTAAAATTGATTATGATATGCCAAATAAATTTTCTTGCTGTACCTACAATGAAGTGATTATGTATTCAATGTTATAATTTGGTTTGACATATTCAAGTCTTCTTGGGTTTAGATGTGACACAAATTCAGACGGTTATGAGATATGAAAAATATCGAATTGTAATTCTTCTCTATCACAATTGAATTCAGAGATTATTCACACTCCAATTGTGATAAAATTCTTCTTTGATAATATATTTGAATGAAATAAACTCTCAATATCAAACCATGCGATTTTCAAGCGTACCGCCATACTTGTTGATACCGAGTTTGTCACATGCGAATACTTGTATTTTTAGTGCCTTAGTAATAGCTAGGTTCAAGTTAGTACAATGAGCTTTTCTCAATCAGTGGTACCAAAACTCTATCGATTGAACTTTTCAGTTTTGAGCGTTCATTTTATAAACGGTAGTATCAATCATCATATGTAGAGCTACTATAATTGATCCTTAAATATTAAGGCGCAACGTACACGTCAAAAATTTTTCAAAACTATTGGTGGTCTATTTGTTATTATTTAAATTTGAGTTATTATTGAATTCGTCATATCCTTTTGAGGTAGAGAAATAATGGGAATCATAATGTGGAATAAGAATCAACATAACTCATATTTGGACATCACAATTGTCTCTTCCAAATAGATTATTTGATTCTAACGTGTAGATGTGATTATTTGACTTCGAAGGACCATAAATAATGAATAGACTTGAATTAAGTAGACTACATATTTTCTCTCCGATGGTTACATGAATTGTAATTCTAACAAGTGACCACCCCTCGGAGGTAAACGAGGGTGGGAAGATCTTATTTAAGTGGGGGTTTCTGCCCTTCCACCGATGCGAGCATCAACACATACAAATATACCAAACACGTGTTTTGTATCAAATTAAAGTCGAATTGAAGCTTCTGCGGAAATAGTTCTATAAAATTATCAAAAACTATATTAAATGATTGTCAATAGTTTTTCCACAAGTTATATTGAAATGATGTTCAGTTTGGTATCAATTTGAAACTCTCGTGGAGATGAGCTTGGTAGAAATTCAAAATGATTAATTTTTCTTGATTGTCAATTGTTCTTTCACAATTCAACCAGATTATGCCATGCTTGGAATCAACTTAAGCAATTGGACATAAAACATGGCAATTCTAAGATAAAATAGTAATTTCATATAATCGCCATCGTCACTTTAACAGTGACAGCTGTTACATAGAAATATGCAATTGATTGATACGATCCTCTGAATTCATGAAACAGCAATGAAACTAGCCACATGGTCGAGTAAGTCTAAGTACTGTGTTTCCACAGCAGATTTTTATAATTTATTTAGAGCGAAATACGCTTTCATGAATTATTGAACGATTTTTATCCATGTATTCCAAATTTATGAAGCAATTCATGAGAATTAATACTTAAAAATTATGGAAGTACAGACACAGCCTCTTTCAATAAATCATTTTCTAGTGTTCGATTCAAAAATAACTTACTTGTAGCACGGTTTCAATCTAGAATTTTTATAAGTGAGAACTTCAGCATTTTGAACTCTTAGGAGGATATTTCCAAACTCATCTTTATCACTACAGACACTACCAAAGATTCAACTTGATATTTCAAATTGAATTTCAAAAACATGAATGGCGACGCTATTGAAGAATAAACGATGCAAGTATAAAACGATATTGTCTTGTATGCCAAATTTTCTTTATTCGACGAAACGAGTTAATTTCTCAGTATTTAGGTAAAATTGTATGTATTTATCACTTAATGCTGCTAAAGGGTATTGTAACATAGTTAATTTAATTCCATATTTCTGTCTATTGAAAATTTTGCAGTATGTAATTAGTCAATATTGACGGAAAATAAATGAGATCCAGTTAGTGTAACTCAATGTTCACGGTATTAAAAATTAATTAGGACATATCACATTCACCTACTAATTATTTTTCGAATAAGAGATTAACTGAATAAATATCATATAAATGAATTTCAAGCGTGTGCTTTCAGAATTATAATTAAAAAAGAGTTGGGGATTAAAAGGATTAAATTACGTCGGATAAATCAGTCAGATTATTACCACCGGAACCATAACTATCTAACGGATTTTGTGAACATAATTGAAATTTGAATCACTGTCACAGCTGGTGGCCCATAGAATATTTGGAATTATAAATGATACTCAAAACTTTGGTATAGTTATGAGCAAATACATATTTTGACTTCATATCATTGCAAAGAAGAGGCAAATGAGTATCTGGTGATGATGCTGATGTAATAATCAAACCTGCTGCAATAAGCCAGGTAGGTAATATAGAATTGATTTTATAGTCGACTAGCATCATATTGTTATGATTACGGCACAGGAAATCGTGCATAATGTTATACATTACAGCACAAAACTATCAAAATCGTCATTATAACGGAATAAGTGTCAAAAATTATCATTTTCATCAATATTGATATAAATTGTACAAGTTATATTTCCAGATATTGTAAAACCTACGTAGAAGATAAACTTATGGAAATAACAGAATCATTTGTTGATCCAAGTCTTCGTATTTTCATTTTTTCGCGATTCTGAAATGTAGTCTTCAGAAATAGTTTTTTTTTTTCAATTATGATATCAGTATCACCATCTGCTGGAATTATAGCGAATTTACTCCAGAAAGTATGATCCGTATAGTGGGGTGAATATGCAACAAAAAACATAATTTTATGTTCAAAACGAAGTAATCGTAACTAAAAATTGCATACACAGCATTGGATCGATGCGTTACAGATACAACCCTGGATACATCCTTTGATCTTCAGATGTTTTAAATTTTTTCACGAGAAATTAAGTATAAAAATAACGAAAAATTGCGTTTCACATTCAACCCGATTTTGGGGCAAAAGTGAAACATCTCTGGGAAAAAATGAAACATGCATTCAGCTCCAAACTCCAATACCTCTCTTTGACATATTCGCAAAAATTCTGGAACCAATCTTCAAATATTTCGGTCGGTATTCATTCATTTTCAGGACAAAAGTAGAAAGTATCGGGAATATCTTTGTTTTTTCCATGATGTCCATAATTTATTTGCCTGGAAAATAAATATTGGAGGCAATCATTTACCAGCTGCAGATACACACGCCAGCACTGTTATATTTTCTTTTCCAGAACCCTGAATATGTCTATGCATTTTTACTCCTTTTTCTTCAACAGCTTTCATTCTAGAAGAATCTAAATTGAATTCGGTTTCGTCTAAGTTCCAAATATGGCAAGGCTTTTCTTTTAAATTCATTGACGTAGTTTGTTCTCCCACCAAATCATGGAAGGATTCCCAGTAGCCTTCCTTCGTACAGCTTCCAAGGGTTCAGATTTTTTTAATATCAGTCTATGCCTTGCAATGACAGATTGGAACCAGTCATCTCCTGGGCTTTTTTTTTCTCAAAGGGTGTTTTTATTCCATTTTGTTCCTCAAAATCTGCAGTTTTCACTTCTACCTTACAATGGAAATCCCCACTTTGCCATTGTTTTTAACTTGTTTGCCAGACTAAGTTCTGTCGATTTCGAGAGCACTGTTTTCTGGCCTTGTGAACTTTATATATATTGTGCAATTTTCGAAATAAGTATGTCTGATCTATGGCATATTGACGACTATTTTCTCGTGAAGACATTTTCTTCTCCCAAATATCCCCTATTCTTTCAGGGGGATATTTTCCATCTAGCAATATATTTAAATATATAAAATAGGCAACTATGGATTTATGCAATAATTATTCACCTTTTTATATAATTTCATGGTATTATTTTTGATTTATTGAAGACAAGATCAGAAACCATCCACGACAAGTAGGTAACACATACAAATTACAGTTATAGCTCACGTTGTTAATAGTATAATCAAGTTGAAATCTGCTATTTTGTTGCATTTTCATCCGAAGGCTGTTTCATTTTCATTTTAATCTAGAATCATGTTTTATTTTCACCCTTTCTAATTAGATATAAATAAAACAAAAATTAAATCATTGAAAATACAAAACGTGATTGTACTATCAAATTTTAAGAATTCCCTCTGTAAATTTGAATTGATTATTTCATATTTTTCAATATCACGTGAAATTTAGAGAAAGTTTTTCAAAGAAAATTAGAATTTCATATCCTAATTTTACCGACTGATAGTAAATAGTTTTTACAGACTGAATTATTGAACTTACAAATGCCAAATTGATAAATTACATAGAGGAAGCTTCTCACTATTTTACAATAGTTTCTTTATTTCTGTAATGTGAACAGAAAAAAAATGACGTGTTCCAGATTCACTTAAATTTTTTTAAGTTTCATATTCACCCTAGTTTACTCACTTGGCAGCATTAGAAACTTCCAAATAATTGGCAATAAGTCCAGGAATTTGTTCGAATGTATCAGTTCCAATTGAATTACATGTACATTTTTTGGAATTATAATAAAAAGAGGTCTGCCAAAGGTCTTAAATTCATATAATTTTTGAGAATACTAATATAATCCACCGCGTCACCATTATTCAAAATCGTGAATGTTCTATCCCTGTGTGTTTTTATTATAAACGCCTTCCACTTTTATATCATCACTTCTTATATTATTATGGCACTCAACACGTCGACAATCTCCAGATAAACAAAAAACTGCAATAACCTGAAAATTACATTTTTTTAGGAGAAATTCTGATGCCGATCTGAAAGTGTTTATAAAATAAATATGTCTTATTTGGAAAAGTTCCGTATATAAAAATGATTGGAAACACAACGTTTCAACAGCAAAGTGCTGCCTTTTTCAAGTATAAGAAAAAAAAAAAGGCAGCACTTTGCTGTTGAACCGTTGTGTTTCTGATCATTTTTATATACAGAACTTTTCCAAATAAAACATATTTATTAAAAAATGAGTTCTGAAGAGTTTTTTCCTTCATTGAAAGTGTTTATCTTCATCAGTTGATATTTATCATCTGGCGCATTGACAAAGAATTTCATCAATTTTTTCTTTGAAAATACTGCAGACTTCTCTAGTGGATAACCAACATAATTCTTGAGGAAGACAGTAAGTTTAGAAAAACTCGTGATGTCACTATTGTCTTTGACCCGTAGCATACATTATAAATTGGAGAATATATGCCACTAGGATAAAGACTCGTGATATTTCTACTAATGAAAGTGTAATATTTCGTGAGACAGGGCATAAATTTTTCGTTGATTACCGCTCACTTGAAACTTCATTGTGATGAGTCCGACAGTTTACACATTTGACGAAATTCTTGATTTGGGGGCGTTTCTCAGCAAGGGCTAATTGAACATGTCAATTTCATGAAGCCTTAAAAATATATTACCGTCATATTGATGTTTATACTGATCGAAAAATTTTTTGATTATAAAATAAAAAATAATATTGTCCGACATGAATATGAGGGGCCAGCGGTGAGTCCGACAAGCCGCACTTGTCACAAGTACGTTGGTATGAAAACTGATTACCGCTAGTCCAAGACTCTAAGGACGTGTACAATTATTCTTTTTCTAAAATTTGGTAATTTTGTCCGACGAATCTTCGGGGGCGTTTTCTCAGTCCGACACTGAAAACGTGACAGGATTATAACAGTTCCTTTATCAATGACCGCTCATTCCTATGTTTCTTATTTCCCATTCAAATAGTGTCTAGAACATGACTGTATACATGTCCGACAATTTAAGTGGGACAATACTTCAGGAAAAGTAAAAATATGTAATATAAATGTGGCTGTGTTCATAGGCATATACATATATGAAATGCATATCAGGTCAGTATGATTATTGATTATAAATAATAAGAAAAAGGCTTGTGCACCAATATATTAATATTATTTTGGAATCAAATGTGTGATATAAAGTCAGTATACTGTGATAATCATCTCAAATATCATTCCAATTCACCTTCAACTGTGATATCTATATATTAATACGTCAAGAGCAAACTCTCGACCTCTTTCCAAGCATATTGCATGCATGGAGGAGTGTGAGATTTGGCCTACTCAAAATTTATATGAGGAAGATGTGAAGAAAGCGAAAATTATATACAGGTGTCCCATTTTAATCTAATTAATTCGTGAAGAGGAGGCTTTGTATCACTTTTCATGCTTATTGCAAGCTCGAAAAAATTTGATATTTGGCATACTTGAAGTTCATATGATCGAGTGCAGAAAGCTGAAAGTATATACAGGTGTCCCATTTTAATTTTACGACATGTAGAGAAAACTTTGTACCGCGCACACGAGGTGATGTGAAACTTGGCTTAGTTGAAGTCTGTGTGGAGAATGTGAGATACGGCATATTTGAAGTATATCTGGGGATATATGCACCGAATGAGCAAATGGCCCAAGAAAAATTTCGAAGATTTCTCTTCCCTTCCTATAGTCGGGGGAGAAAGTCACTTTGAAATCTTGAATGAGAACCACCAATCCTAATTTTTGATTCAGATGAAGCATCGAATACCAATTTAATTCTACTTGGAACCCACGGGGATAAAAGATTAAAGTGAGTAACGTTCTAACTTAGCGACGTAATAATATTTCTTCTTCTATTTTCTAATTTACTTTTTTTTAATTATTTTTTTAATGAATTATTCATTACTAGCTTATAAACAACGTTCATTACTCATCTCTTGATATTAAATACGTCAAAAACTGAGTTATATATGTGCGAGCGTTTTCTTGTCGGACTGACGAAAAGAACAAATATTTCTGTCGGACAATATGTTTTTTTAGACAGATAATATGTCTTCAAATTATGACTGTTTTGGTCCGACAAGCGGTCATTGATGAAGGGACTGTTATAATCCTGTCACGTTTTCAGTGTCGGACTGAGAAAACGCCCTCGAAAATTTGTCGGACAAAATTACCAAATTTTAGAAAAAGAATAATTGGACACGTCCTTAGAGTCTTGGACTAGCGGTATTCCGTTTTCATACCAACGTACTTGTGACAAGTGCGGCTGGTCGGACTCACCGCTGGCCCCCAATGCTCATGTCGGACAATATTATTTTTCATTTTATGATCAAAAAATCTTTCGATTAGTATAAACATCAATATGACGGTAATATATTTTCAAGGCTTCACGAAATTGACATGTTCAATTAGCCCTCACTGAGAAACGCCCCCAAATCATGAATTTCGTCAAATGTGAAAGCTGTCGGACTCATCACAATGAAGTCACTCACGAAGATTTAAGTGAGCGGTAATCAACGAAAAATTAATGCCCTGTCTCACAGACTATAAGCTCCCATGACAAAAAAGATTTTATAACAAAAAAGGTAATTAGCGAAAATTGTCAGCCAGATATGTCCATGGTCCATTATTTACTACAAATTGTATGAACTTTAGGCATGTATTTCGAACATTCAGAAATTTATAAAAATAGCAATAATTAGTAAATTTTGACTAATCAGATTACGGGAGAGCTGGATGCTCATAGATACTTCGCTTTCTATCAAGCGTACAAATAATGACTTTGCGCTTATATTCACAGCAATATTTTAATTGTGTCTGGAGGATGTTTAGCTTCTAAGCTAAGATTATTCCAAGTGTATTGAAATTGCTCCCTGAGTATCATATATAAAAATTAGGACTCAGACTATCAGTAAGATTACGTTAATCTTTGCGAGCTTTAAAGAGTCTAGCAAAAATTTCCATCGATGGAAAATGTCTAGCAGTGCTGATTATCGATTTTTGACAATATTTCTCAGAACATACATAAAAATCAGCACTTGAACTTTAAGAAAAGTACCTCTAGCAACTCGTATCTGTAAATTGGCCGTCGGCACAAACTAATAAGTATGCGTATGATCAAAGTACCTACTAACACTACTTTAATCCACATATTTTATTTCTCAGAAAATAAGTAACGTCTGGCGGGCCTGGGATCTTGCTCTATAATGTAACAAGTGCACCGAAGTACTCCCATTACTGAAATTTTGAATTTTAGATAGATTGAATCGATCTTATCGATTTCACGAACAAATTTTTGCAATTGCGATCACATTACAGTGTACTAATACAATGAAACATAACTTTTAATCATTGAATTCATCAACTGATCCTTTTCAAATTCTCTGTGCTATCATATTACCAGCAAATGCAAATACTATCTCATGATACAATATTTTTTCTAATGTCGATTTGACATATAACTAAATTAAAGAACACCAACGGCATCCATAATCCACAATTTTGGATTTAATACTCATTAGTTTCCTATCAACAGGAAATTATTGATTATTGTTTCCATGATTTGAAGTTTGAAACTTTCGATGCAGAATTCAGTTCAGTAATAGGATACTTTCGGAGCACGTGTCACAAAAGCTAAATTGAATTGGCTAGAAAATTATTGTTATGCTATAGTCGATTAAAAGAATTGTTTATAATACAGTATTACATCATTCATAAAATTAGTGTATTCACTTCGTTCATGCGCCTATTCAATTCATGCCATAATATTATGGATTATTAACTCAGTTAATAATATACTATTATTGACTTATGTTTGTTATCCATAAAATGTTTTGATAATTTATTTTTTTGGATGTCATATCACAACTTAATGGTTATGTGTATAAGCGTAATTTAAATATACTCTATTTTTGATACCAACCTTTCTTTCAAACAGGTAGAATCTGATTGCTAGACTATAGAAATAAACGAAGTTGAAGAAGAGTGATTAAAAATGAGTGATAAATTATTATACCAATAAGTGAATGGCAAAGTGGAGAAGAAATAAATATCGAGAATTACACAAATTAATTATGGAAAAATGCTTTAGTACTACCCACTTCAAATAAATCAACAAAGTTTTCTAAAAGTGCAAAAAGATAATAATCAATTTTTGTCAAGGAGTTGCAGGCGCTGTGCCAGTTATCGATCGAAAACCCTACAGCATTATGTAACTAAATGGTTCAACAAAAAATATACACTGCATTCTTATTTTCAAATGGATATGAATAATTTTGTGAAATATGATGTGAAATTCAGTTTTGAGTTTTTTAATGGAAATGAAAATTATATTTATCTAATTCCGTTATGAAAAGTCAAACTTTACATCAATTCCTGACGTTATGCAACGTCCCATTTTTCATAACTGCAATGCAACAGTTGCGTAAAGTAGCATAAAGTAGTTACGTAATGACTTTACGTAACTGGCCATGTTTCAGAGCTAATCAATTATACTTATCTGCGTACAATTAAAAGAAAGATTTATTATTCACAGTATGCAGCATTGGCAGAGTCTTTGATATCAAAGAGTACTATATCACTCAGGATATTACTGCTTGAGCACATTTAAAAAAATTATTTTGACGTTTTGTGAAAATTCGATATCTGTTTGTTTCTGTAGTAACAATAGATGGTCATGAATCACAGTCATCTGAATTTGATGATGTGACGTGAGAGATGTTCCCATTGAAAAATATACCTAAAATTATTCTGACGGAATTAGATAAAATTTTGTACAGAATACGTTATGAAAAGCCATATTGTTTGACTCACGTAATTTGCAAAACTCGCTTCGCTCGTTTTGGCAAATATTACGTTTCGTCAAACAATATGGCACTTTTCATAACTAATTATGTAAATAACTATTATCTTTTTTTTTTTATGAAAAATATGAGAAATCGGAAGCGTATACTAATGGCCAGTTGTACCATTCTAACTTAAATTTAAGTTTCATTGAACAAAAAATATCGAATCGGAATAATGTCAGCAATGTTAATGTCACATTTGACTTCTGAATCTTGATACGATATTGCTCAATCAAGCGACACTTAAAATTTAAGAAACAGCGATACAGCTTGCCATGAGAAAACTGGATTGCACCACTCAAGTGGCCAAGTATATAAATGGTAAAATCTTCCCATTTCAGTGGTAAAAGTTCAGTTTGAAGTCCATTGTGACAAAATTTTGAGATAAAAAGTAGATCTTATGTACACAGAAGTTAGTCATCCTTAGTACAGACCATTTATTTGACGCTATTTCTCGTTTCAAAATTTCGAACAAAGGATTATAGTTTGATAAAAATTAAAATACATTTTTCAACCCTAGAACTTTTGATGACCATTAGCGGCTGATGCAAAAATGTTTCAGGGCAAACTTGCAAACTGTATGTCGTGAAGATACGTTGAAATGAGCTCTCAATATTACGCCCAGTCTTCTGAGTGTACAGAACTAAAAAAGACATCGATTCTTTCGAGGAATAAGTTACTCCTCAGTTTTCATAAAAATTGCTTTATGGTATGATGTTTCATCAAGTCTGAATTTTAAAAATCTTAAATCCATAGAAGACTTCATATTCATGAAGAATATGGTTAGACAAAATTTGTCAGCCCTAATAGTTGCAAGACGACCATGAAGTTGCATGAAATATTGTTGCATTTCAATCATATTAGTTGAACTGAATTCTGTCATTTGATTGAGAATACATCTAAAGGATGAGTCATTCCAAAAGTTAGAGAAAAGTTGAGATCCGAACGTCCCGTCAGATCACAAGACTTCTATGGAATACGAGCAGTATAATCTTGCAGACGCACGAGTGCGAAAGAATGCCATAATGGAGTGTCAATTGTCATTCATAAAATGATATTTACTTCAAAGTTTATGAGAATCAGGGCTAAGCTTTTCTAGAAATCTATGTCAGTAGCGCCTATGATTTATGTGTTAATTTGTGAAATGTGAATTTGAATAATCCAACCCATTCATACCCGAGCATAATGGATAGATAGAATTTGACAAACATGATTCTGTTTAGTTTGTAGGCGATCAATTCTCACAATCGGTTATTGATTGTATTGAATTGGAGCAAATGAATCATGATAATGATGATGATAATAATATTACCGGTAAGGAGTTTTGAAAAAAGATTAAATTAGTGTGTCTTTAAAGTTGACCGGGTGCTGAATAGTTGGTCGTATAAGTCCAACAAAAAATAGAAACTCATCCCATCGTTGGATTAATCAACTAAAGAGTGCATGGTATATGACTGATAGATTTATACTCTAATTCACACATACAGTCATAATATATGATCTTAAATTGACTCTCAATGTTGTACTCGCGTAAATCCTACTAACAATAATAAATGTTTGATATAAGCTAGAATCTCATAAAATCATTTTCTTATTCATGAACTAAGACGCTTTGAGAGTCTGGAAACTTGCAAGCACCACATATTTTAGGAGTTCAAATGGCAAACGTCAAATCCCTTGTCGCTTCGTATTTCAATTAGAATCAAAAATCGATATACCTATACTCGTATATGTACGACACACGGTAGAATGTTTGAAGCCATGGATTAAACTCAGATTTGAATCACCAAACTTCATTCTCCAAATAAATTTTAATTGGAAATTCTCTGGGATGATTTTGATTTGAATATATTTATTCTCCAAAGTACTCTATATCTGTCTATATCCATATATAGTTTTAGCTTGAACAGACTTGAGGAAGTTCTTTTATCAGCTCATCATGGAATCAATCAGTTGATAGTCTGTTCCAAACTTGATATACTATAGATAACTTTCTTGATAATAGAAATTGGTATTAACAGTTTTAAAGGATCTATTTATCTCTGAGATATAGGAGTTCCATCAGTAATCCAATAATTTATAAATTTTATTCATTGAAGCCTAGGACGTTCCGGCTGTACTGCACCCATCTTCAGCTCTAAAAACCATGTTTATCATAATTCGGAGCTGTAATTGCTGGATAGCATCCAAAGCGCCCTGTCATTTCTCAACTTCATGCTAATAGGGAAAATTTATAAATTGTTGGATCCTGATGGTCGTCCTACATTTCTCAATGAAAATATAGAAACTGAGCCAATGTTATGCACACTCTAGTGATAGATAACCTTGAAATTATTCTTTCTATTGTTCTTTTCATAGGTCACGTAATAATAGCAAAAAATTAATTTTCATAAGTCTAAACTTTCTAAAATAGATTTTTTGAACAAGAAATTTGGTATTTTGAGTTACCTTGAGACTGGCGTATTCAGATTATCTTCCGATACTTTGAATGAGCAACATCTTCAATTTATTCCTGCAGATCATTTCCATTTTGTTTTACTTTTGAACTTGATAATTGTCTTTTATGATGATTGAAAAATGAGAATAAGGTACAAAGCAAGTAATTTCTCCTTGTTCTCTGCGTTTAATTACAGTAGAAACTATTCCAACATACTATTCTCAAGTCCGAGATATCCACCTCCTTATAAATTTATTTGGTGAATAATAACTTTGACAATCATAGGGATTCTGTAACCAAGTGTTAATTCAAGTCGCGCGTTAACGTGAACTTAACTCCTGTTTTGTCATTTTCGTATTCTGAACCTGAACGTTGATTCAAGTTCATGCCGATAGTCGACGTTAAGTAACGCTAGTCATTTGACAGCGTTAAATGTTAAGTTTTCAGGTTATTTATATAAGAATAGTAGAAATATCCAACTACTTCTTGCTTTTTTTCTCTACTATTTTCGTTTATGAAAAGATGCTGGATTATATGCTGCAAAATAAATGATTCACAGTTTGGGAGCTTGTGTAACATTTTATATAAATTGGAAATAGTTTTTTGAAGCATTTAATGAATATGTCAAATAGGCTCCTTAATATCTACGAAATTGAATGACATTCATTTCTCTTCTCTATTTTCTTCATAATAACCAGATCATACAGTAGATATATTTTTCACACAGAAGATTAAAAAGTATGAAATTTCAAAATGAAAAATTGTTCAATTCCTTGTAATTTGATTGGCTGTATTTCACGCATTTCATATAATTTGGAGTGAAGTATTTAACGCTAGCGTTAATCTAACGTCAGTCTGAATTAACGTTCAACTTTCACGTTGACATTTCAGAATACCATCTTTAAGTTAGGGCGTGAAAACTATTGACGTTAAGTAACGCGTACTTGACTTAACGCTTGATTCTAGAATCTCTATCAATAATTATCTGCATAATTGTTACCATAGTTATTATTCACCAAATAGATTTATTAGGAGATGAATATCTCGAGCCTTAGAATAAAAAAATTCATAATACATTTTCCACTCTATATTCTAATGGAAATTGACATTCAAAGTATCCATAAACATAAAAATGATAAACTGCCTGTAATCATATCAGTAGAGAACTTGACAATAATTCAACAAATTATTGACATCGTAGTGAAACCAATACTGTTCTCCAAAAAGGTTATAGTTTCATGCGCAACGGCCTGCATCAATGAAAGAAATGCTTTCATACGTATTGTCCGTAACATTCAAGTTTAGGTAGCAAAATTTCATATCATTCTGAAAAATTGATTTTCCTTCTAATTTTTATAGTGAGAAAGCTGTAAGTTCACGATATTCGGCAAGAACTTATTATTTTTATCTATATATCCAGAAATGAATCTGAATTAAATGATGTAAACATTCAATCGCTTCTTGAACAGAAAAGAAAATTCAACAGTACAGAGTGATGATTTAAGAAACACTAATTGACATTTTTCTTTACTACAATTGATTAAGGACCAGTGGCACCGCTCTAGCTTAAATTTTAAGTTTCACTTCAACGAGAAATATCGAATCACAGCAATGTTAGGATCGCATTTGACTTTCGATTGTTCAATTAAGCGACACTTAGAACTTAGAAACAGCGGTGCAACTGGTTATTAATCTTGTATCTTTGCTTAAGCATCTTCGATTTTTTCATATCATTAATTCTATATGAACTATTATCAAGATCTATTTTCATTAAACATTTTGTATATTGCATTAGCCTTTGGTGATGCCATTTCATCATAAGATAAAGAAGAAATCACATGAATAAAAATTTCACACAAAAACTGTGAAATATGTGAAGTGCTGTGCTATGGAACATTCAAAAATGAATAATTCTGAAAAAGAATTGTTTTCCATAGAAAATTCAATTATAATTCATAAGATTATAATGTGCCAAGAAATGAGTAATGAAGTTTTTCTTATGGTTGATTCGAAGCTCTGGCAGTTTTTAAATAGTTATTTAAGTATTAAGGTCATTAAGTACAGTTTACCGATTGAGAATAATAGTTTGGAGGCCAAGCCTTGACGAGGTTTGCAAATATTATACGAAATCGGTTCCGTACTTATTGACCGTGATGCTTACAGAATTTTTTGCACGATTGGAAAATCTGCTCAAAATATGGATCCCAATTTTCCTTTTCAAATTGAGCTACTACTGATGATTGCTTATTTGCTATCAGCTGTCAAGTTTGACATTTTATTGTGAATATTCAATTACAAATAAGGATAAATAAATGAATATTGTTCGTGGTAATCAACAATTTTTCACTTACCACCTTCGCCCATCAGCATAACCATAGTAACCACAGTTTGCCGGTAAAATCAACATACCACCTCAAATAGAAAGCCGGTAAACACATGAAAACGCCGAATCGTGCAAAAAAGTATTTTAAAACTAACTCTTAAATGTTTGACTACCTCTGGCTTACCAATAAAGTGTGAACATTTCATTAAAACATCCGCTTCATCCGGAGGAAAAATGATGTTAACTGCTGTTTACACAAATTTGACGCTCAGCATTATATAACTGCGCTACTGCGCATAGTATTTATGTTTATGAATATAATTATCTGGATAGAATTCCTCGTATCCATTACACACAACTGAATTGCGGAAGAGGAGAATACGAAAAACGATTTACCAAGAAGCTTGAAACTACGTAAGTTGCTATAAACGATTTGCAATTATAATAATAAAGATGTGTTTGGTGACACGTTTTATGTAAATATAAACATTACTTCATGTTCGTGTTGTTTGCTATGCTGTTTCGCACTACAAACAGAATATATTATATGAAAGAAAAATGTTTCTGTAATTTTACCTCAATTTTTCTGCCCTCAAATATCATGAAATTTTATCAATATGGGATACTTTTTTATTGCTAATTGATTTTGATCAGTGGCGTGGATATGACGGGTGACACCATATGCAAAAATAAATAGTGTTAGCCCATAGGACTATGACTCATGTTTCCAGCTTGCATATTTCGGAATGATAGTTGAAAGAGACCAAATGTATACAAAATTGAATCTTTTTTCTTACAGGCGTTATATGAATGACATTTAACGAACTGGTTTCAATGGCGCTTAATTAATATTATTTGGTATATTTATTATAAAGAACCTGAAGTTAGCTAAGTTCATCAATCTTTGACTTTTTTCCAGAATATTTTTTCAAAATTGAGTTTCACAGTCTTCAATTGTGTTTGCACAAAAAGTATTTAGTCCAGTCAAAATAGACATTCATCCTTACATAAATTCCCAAGAAGCTAAAAATTCACATGAATGTTAGGAATACCATTAAAATTGAATTGTGAAGAGTCCCCAACGATCCCGTTTGTGCAAAAATTTTTATGCGAGGTCAAAGTTCGCAAAAATGGAGTTTTCGAATTTTTTAGCAGAATGATCTGTTTTATGATAGAAATAGCCTAGACACAAATTATAGTCTATTGTATGGCTAAAGACGAAACTAGACGATTTCAGCTGAAGGTGAGAGTTGCTTGCTCGAGCGAAGCGAAGGCTGGCATCACCCCCGGCTGAAATCGTGCTTTGTCCCGTGCCACACACTGTATTTTTCATAATACCTGCATTGAAACTTTCCATATCACAAATTTGACATAACAAAGTGAATATTTTTCTTTTGATTTTGCAGGTAACAAATCCAGAGTAGCTGCTTGTGCTTTATCAATACGATGTTGGGGTGTACTTGAAATTATCGTAATAATACTTATTTTTCTTGAAACTAATCCTCTTTTGAATTTAATTTACTGTAGCAAATACCACAACTGTCAAATTAGCTGAGGTTATATGATTTGCATTTAGAGATTGACAATGAACAAATGCGATGCTGCCAGGGATAAAACGATGTGAGAAACAAATTCAGCGGGCAGAAACAAGCTTGTTTCTGCCCGGCTATACTCGCATTTGTCTAAAATTGTCTTGTTTCGACTGACAAAACAGGCGTTGAAACGCGTTGTTTCAATGCAGGTATTATGAAAAAGTTATATTCTCCATATTCTGCACACGTTTCCACGCCACCTATGAGGTAGTGTACTTAGCGCGTATTTTTCAACGTGTTTTCCTTGGTAAGCCTACTCTACAGTCTTCTTATTGAAGTTTAATATAATATTAGGTCTTCTTATTCAACTTTTCCTTCATCTTTATCTTCCTAAGTTGACGTAAATTGTTCAAAAAGCGATTCAACAGTTGTTTCATCGTTGATGTGAATATCATCTTCTGTTGAGAACATAGTATTTGAGCACGATTGGCTTTGACAGCTGAAACATGCTGGTGAACAAAGTCAGGCTACTTTTTTGCGACCCCATTCCGAATAACACCCTTTTTTGCAGTTACAAAAACTATTATTTCGGAGCTCTTCTGGTGCAGGTGGAAATAGGGTGTGGATTGATTCCAATCCATTATCAATTAGCTTCCAATACCATTCTTCTGGGTCCATTAGATTACCAAGCCTAACTTGAACCTGCTAATATATTCGATAAAAATGTTGATGATCAGAAGCCGAGGTTGAAGGTTTTATTACGTGTATGTTTTGCAAAAGATACGTAACGTAACTTATCTATGCAAGTAATTTAAAGTAAGTAATAGACAGACACAGCTACGTTGATAATTGAACAGCAGACAGATGTTGCTTGAAGCCACAAGGTTACAGAAAATGAGGGACTTAATACTCTTAGAATTATCATTCAATATTAATGTACGAGTACTAGTTACGCAGACTAATAGTTTTACCTATATTATGCATCCATAATATACATAGGCAGCGTAGTCATGCATATCATTGAGGATATTACTTTGGAATGGCTTTTTCTCAGAAATGGTAAGTCCTAGGGAAAAAGTGGTGGGGACAATTTTTGTAGAAATTCGAAGATTAATAATTTTTGTCTGAACTATTTCAATTATAAAATCAATCATTTCGCTAAAAAATCCAGAAAATGCATTTTTACGGAGTTTGACTTCGCATTAATTTTTTTGCACATATGGGATCGATGGGGAATTCTCACAACTTCATTAAAATGGTATTCTTATCGTTCATGTCAATTTTCAGCTTCTTGGAAACTTATGCAAGGATATCCCTATTTTTAGGGCTAACTTGACCAGACTAATTGTATGTAACTCCATCTTCAAACTCCTTAGATACTAGTTACTAAAACAACTCGCTTTACTCGCGCTTGGTAAACTCGTGTTGCAATAGTATTTTGCATGAAATTCATGCATGAATACACACGGGATCTTGAATTGATACGAATTCAATTTTTTCGAATCCTTTTGTTTCAATAAGCAGCAATGACTAGGTCAAAGACATTTTCAATATTAAATTGAATGAAGAGGTCATTGATGAGGAAACACTGTTGTATGATGAAGTTGGGAGCTTGAACGGTGGCTTGAGTGCCATGGGCATAAAATAAGTGGTAACAAGAAAGAATAAGTGAAGAGGTTAGCATTATTCTCTGTATTCGACATTTTTTCATTATGTATGTTCTCAAACACAACTCATTAATTATTTTGCCATTATTTATCACAAATTCAAATAAGTGACAGTTTCGTGATAGTATTTATAGAGAATGTCAAGTAATTGTGTATTCGCAAAGTAAGAAATGTATAATCTTCATATAACAGAATACGTAGAACAATTTTTTAGGTACACTTCATGAGAAGTTTGTACACTCCTCTGTCGATATGTGGTGCACGGCTTTGGAAAATTTATAAAATAGTACAAACTATCTACCCGCTATGATTTCAAACTACTCCATTCATCATTTTTACATATTCCAAAACAATATCGTTTTATATTTTTTTCGCCTTTCTGATCTCTTATAATTAACTCAATTCAGCTACTACAACAATTTATAATATAATTATCCGTTTTGGGATGAGAAATAATTGTTTATATCGATGAACTATTTGTATTAAACGCTGGAAATACACATAACCAATTTTGCTCCACGTTAATTGTACGAACAATATGGTGGAGTCAATAAGCTGCGAAAATATTTCATGGACAATGCCATGAAACATATTATATAAAATACAATTATGTGTATTTCTCCTATAATTTTTCATTGCATATGAGATGGATTTTTAAGAAAGACACCTAGAGCGGTTCGCCTCCATCGCTCATAATTGCGACATCACTGATACTGATATAAATGTATTGAATAAGAAGCCAATTCCAATTTGAATGCGCTCGAGTAAATTGGAGAGTTATGCTTACTGAATTAATAGCATAAATATTTGAAAATTAGTATTGGAAAATAAATAACAGTGTAAAATGGGGCCCCTAGAAATTTATCATGATAGTGGTGGTAAAGATTTTGATAGGAACTTTATTCTTGAAAATACTGCTATCAGTTGTTATTCAGGATCTTTGATCTAGGGAAAGTATTGAAATAACAATTATCGAATGAAGTTCGTATACTTTCATGAAATATATAATTTATCAACAACAGGATGATCCAGTTTTGACAAGGAGATTTTGAATCGATCACAGTTTCATGTTGGCAAATATCATATGAAATTATTATTAGCGATTTCTAGTATCCCATATTCATAATTGACTGCTTGTCAATATCCATAATAATGCGAACGTACATAATATGAGTGTTTAGCATTCAAAAAATAGGTAATCGTAATATTATTGGTTCGTGTTAATAATTGAATTCCTGTGTTTATTAACTTGGCAATCGGTAATCAATATTCGTAATGAAGTGAGCGTATATAATATGGATGTTCAGTGTGCTTAATAAAGTGATCGTATGTTATATTAGTGTTCCTCATTTATAATTAAGTGTCTGTATTTATTAGGTCGTAAATATTCACAATAAAGTATAAGTATACATGATAAAGTTACCGTACGTAATATTGATATTCCGTTTTTATAATTGAATATCTGTATGTATTAAGAGGTCAATATCCATAGTAAAGTGGGAGTATACTTATCATAAGTGTTCAGTATTCATAATTCATGATCGTTACTAATTTAAGTGTTTCGTATTTATAATTGAATGTCTGTAAGTATCATGTAAGTAGTCAATACTTAAAATGAAATGAGCGTACGTGATATGAGTGTTTTGATTTCATACTTGATGGACCAAACGTAATATAAAAGTTTCGTATATATAATCAAGTATTTGTATATATTAGATAGTCAATATTAATAAAGTAACCGTACGTAATATGAATGTCTAGTATTCATAATAATATTAGTGCTCTGTTTTCAAAATTGAATGCCTGTATGTATTAAGTGATCATTATTCGTGATGAAGTGAGTGTACCTAATATAAGTGTTTAGTATACCTGGCAACAAGATCGTACATAGCATGTGTCTCCTATTCATTATTTGGTGTCAATAAGTAAAAAGGGGTCAGTATCTATAACACGAATATCACGTAGTCACTGAATGAATACTATGAGTCAATAGAATATATTTTGAAATACGATATAATAGGCTAATTTCAAATTGTGATTAATCAAACGTTTCCCTATTCAATTATATAGGAACATAATACAACATAATACAGAAACTAAAGTGCAGCAGTCTTGTTTAGTTATACATCGTCTTGATGTAATAATCTCATTCCCTGGAACTTTGATGTGTACTTCAAAATGATATTCTTAGTGTACCATTTTGCAACAACTGTCTTGTGTTCAACAAATTCAAGAGAGAAGGTAGAGGCGTTGCTCGAATATAGTGGGAGGAGGTTCAATTCTAAGTTACACGATTGAATAAAAAATCCGAATCTTTTTTGTGTCAATCTCAAGACTTTCAGGAGGTTTATATCAATGGCTCGATTCTGAATATAATAGGAAGCGATGTTAGCTTTGTAACTCTGCAGGGTTGCCGAATGATTATACATAGCATGCCATTCTGAACTTCCGCAATACAATATTGAAGGTATACTTGTAACCTTTCCGTCGACACTTCAAATGATGACGTTATAGCGACGTTATAGTTAATGTATCACAACAAATACTAGAAAAATATTCCATCATATTTGTGATGTAACGAACGGCAGTATTCTGCCTATGTTTTGGTAACGGAGAAAGGTTATTATTGCTGTTCAATACTATTTTTATGGAATCAACTTCCCATTCAAAAAATTGTATTAGAATACAGAAAAAAATTATAAGAGACAAGAGGTGCTCCAAACAAATTTTCATAAATGACAGATTGGCAATATTCATGTTTAATGAGAAAATTCAAGTTCTATGGTTATATGGAAAATTATTGTAAATATAAACTAAGTTATGAAGAATTAAATTTCAGAAACTATTTTGGTTCGACAAAAATTCACATCTAAGAGTCGGTTTTGGCACTATCATATTGGAACAGAGAGCAACTGTAGACACGTGTTGCGTCCTTATTAGGAATCGTGCCAAATCTAAGATAGTCAGAAATTGGATCCCAGAGTATTAAAACTCATATGGATCGATGATCGTCAGAGATGCAAGCTACATGAAATACCATCTTTCAAACTTAAAGCCAATTACGGTATGTAAATAAGAAAGATATAACAAAAATTGTGGCAATAATGTTTATCTGTGGAGCATATTGATAATTGATTTTAATTCAGAAACCATTGTTGGAACTATACAGTTGTACAAGCATTCTCGAAGCTTCCGGAGAATGTAATAAGTATGTATAATCTATCATTTGATGCACTGCTTGTAGTAGTAAATTATTATTACAGCTCTGTTCCACCGCAACATCTCTAATCGGATAACATTTTAGAATAATTATTTCAAAGAAGACTCTAGTGTATATGAATGTAAGGAGATTTTAGATTGAATTTTTGGTGAACAAGCATCTTTTTAAGAGATTTGGATGAGATGAAAGTTCTGAACCTCATTAATAAAGAGCAAAGAGATTTCTAATGGCTCTCACCAAGAAAAACATTGCTGCTATTGCAAAGATAATCGAAAATAGCAATAAACTAACAAAAATTTCAAGTTAATACTAATAAAAGCTAAAATTATCAAATTCATCTGAATGAAGAATAATAATTGGTTCCAATCCGAAAAGCTATAAGTATTCAAAATGTTTCATGTGAAGATTTTTCCTATTTACTCATATAGTTAATTTTTGGCGATACAAAAATGAAAAATTTGTTCAATTTTTTGCGGAAATATCCTTGCTTTGGCATGTACAATGAGTGTGCAAAAATCATATTGTCGAATCACGGTGCTTCAGAAGATATCGTAGGCCAAAGATAAATAATCCCGTTTTTGGTCAGTTTTTCGCAAATATCTGATTTCCCAACGATCGTAGAGCATTTGAAATAAGAGATAAAAATAATAAGGGAATAGGATTACCCAAGTGTGACGAATAATAGGAAGTGGTAAGGGTTCTTTTAATAAAAACCATAAAATTCTCAATCACACTGTTCTCTAGATTTAATTCGTCACCAGTTTCGATCAATAAGTGATCATCCCCGGACTACCGGGGAGACTACAAAGAGAGAAAAATAACAAATTCAAACATACATATACTAGCATCAAGTATAAAAATTATTTAACAAGAACAAAAAACTCATAAAATGGTAACTTACACAATAAAATTACAGGACGTTCACAAGAGAAAACGGCGTCAAGTAGCCCGCTAGTGTCATAATCTGTGGAAAAAAAAATGGTGAAATAGCAGTCAAAAAGCAATAAAAATAAAATGATATAAAATGATTCATATCTCAACCTGTTCAATAAAATCCAAAGTGTGCAAGTTACCATTTTATATATTTTTTGTTCGTGTTCAATAATTTTTATACCTGCTTGAATGTATGTTCCAATTTTTTATTCTCCTCTTCTCGTAGTCTCTTCGGTAGTCTGAGGATGATCACTCAGTGATCAAAACCGATGACGAATTAAATTTAGAGAACAGTGTGATTAAGAATTCTATAGTTTGTTATCAAAAACACTTACCACTTCTTGGTGAAAATAAAGTATACATTTTTCTCTAGAAAATGAATTGTATGACCTATTTGCGTATCTATGACCGTTAGCGAGATATCGCGCGTACAACATGCACCGACGTCCGACGTGCAATTATGCATTCTTTTCCGTATCACAACTCTGCAACCAAGTGAAATATTCGAAATATTATTTTAGGTTTGTTTAAACAAGTACAGAAACCAGTCCGGAATTGTCCGACGTATGTGCATTTACAAATAAGCGTTTCAAGAAACTTCGAACGTGGATTTCGCCTATTCATTCAAGCGTCTTAACAACGTGCGACTCATTGATATTTCCACAAAAAAAATCTGGATTGACTGGACTAATAAAATTTTGTGATCTGAAATATTTTCGTGATGATCGACTTGAAAACATTGTATGCACTTCGGCCTAAAGTTTCTTTTCGATCTCACCTGAATTTGACCAAAAAAGATTACGTTTATGATCTATATACACAAATAACTATTATCGTCAACCTCTTACTCTAAAAGCTTCTTGTTTATACACTAAGAAAACCAAATTGCACCATCCAAGAGGTTAAAAGTACAAATGTCGATGATTCATAACTCAAGTGGTTAAAACCGAAGTGATGAGCCAATCGTGACACATTTTCAAGATAAAAATTAGATCTTATGTGTACAAAAGTTGGCTATCCCTGATATGGACTATTGGTTCAAAGCTATTTTTGGTATTTTAATTCTGTACAAATGATTGTAGTTCGATAAAGATGAAATTACATTTCCTTACCTGAAAACTTTGACGGTTGACGTCTTAAGTGTTTCACAATTATTGCAAGTGGTACCGGCTATCACTTAAGTGAGAAGAGTCTACAGCTTAAATTGTAAGACCTTATCACTTATCAAATCGACCTCACCACTTCTGGTTGTTAGGGTTACCACTAAAATTGTTATCCGTACAATTATTCATCTTACCAATAAGTTTTCTCCGCGTATGGCATTGATATAAATATAGTCGGCCGACATGTATGTAATTGTGTTTTTTTTTTTTCTAGCCAATTTTTTCTATTCATTCATGATGTTCTGGAGAATGAGTGAACTTGGAATGCACTTTGTATCAGAAGTTTAGAGAAGTATTAGAAGTATTTGAAGCGAATAGACAAATTTGTTCATTCAGAGTATCAGAAATCAATTCATTGTTTCATCATATATGTATTATCATCATATTTATTTTCTTCAAATTTTTTCTTCTCTGTATTGAATTTCATTAGAAGTGAGCTGGATAATTATTTTTTTCTCATTAAATCGCTTTTTTCTTTATTTCTGATATAGTCAAATGGTATAATAGCTCGTAAATATAGACCCGATCTGATTATTGAGTCATAGATTTTACTTGCTTCCTTTTTCGAACCCGTGTTTGAAAGATATCGTAATATACTAGTTTTTGAGAAAGATAGATAGGAAGAAACGCTAACATGAATATCTCGTAATTTTTAATCGAGCTTTTGGTAGTATGAATTGGTTGATTTAACTTTTGCATCAGAATACGCAAAAAAATGAACTGTATAATTATTGAGCCTACAACTCCGCATCTACTGTAATCCAGTTTCTGTGATTCTATTGCTTAGGTGAATTGTCAGTTTTAGTTGAGTCGAATTTATGGAGTTTTCACAAATTTTTGAAAATTCATGTATTGCTTTACGTTCCGCTGGTACAGACACAAGGTCACCGAAAATGATGGCCTCAAGAAGTAACTGGATAAACTTTTCTACTCAAAGTGAACAAAATTTAAAATGAAACAACTGTATTATATTTAATAAGAGATGATCTCTCCTTTGATGCATGTGCAAGAAAATCTGATCAATTTTATTTAGGTTTATGTTAAAAATGTGTTAACGATGATATAGCATAGAGATCAGTAAACGTAATACACATACGTAGTAAGAAGTAATGAAAAAAATGAGGATTCATTCTGAAGCTCCTCGGGAACTTCTAATTACGAAAGCCTAGGCAAAATTGCTAGAAGATTGTAGAAATAACTTTCATAGTAACTTGATATCAGGAATTTGACATATTTTGATTGAAAATGGAACAACGAATTCTAAAAAGTCATCAAAATGATAACATATTTGTAGAAATCTATTTATAGATGGTTTTTTGAAATCACCTATGACCTTGCAAGTTCCTGTATAGTTTCAATGCAAGCGAATGGAATAATTCAATATTCAATGAATCTAATGGATGTTTAGTGTTGAATGAAACGTTACGTAATAAAATAAGCCTCACCTTTTATTACCCATGACATAAAAGAGATACAGAATTCATGTCAAAGTCGAATAGTGTGGGAGTTCAGAACATAAAAATATTTCTCCATTATGCGTGCTTGTATCTAATTGAGTCGATAACATATATATTCAAAATGTGAAATTAGAATTATTTTCATTCATATTTGGACATCACATACAAACGTTCGTCAATTGTTGTTCCAAAATAAGTCATTTGGTTTTATCGTGTTTGGTATCAAAATGAAGCTCCTGCGGAAATAATTCCAGTCAGTGTCAAAAATGATATTTAAACGATTGTCAATTATTTTTCAAAAGTTATTCAAATGATGCATAGTTTGATATTAGTTTTAAGCTTTCAGTCAGAAATTCTCACGCATTCTAAAGTTATCGTGTTTTCAGACAGACCGACAGACAGATCGACCGACTATTCTTTAAATTATGTTTTTTGGTTCAGTAGGGTCCAAAACGTATAGATTCATCAAAATCTCGAACTGTCAAAAAACACGATCACAATACTTTCCATATTATATATAGGCCGGAGAAGTAAAAAGTAAACTATATATAGATCATCTTCGAAATTATATCTGAAATAAAATGTGTGGAGGAATAAATCAAATACAAACTGAGTAATAGAAATTACCATTTGTCTAGTTCCATGAAGAAGACAAAAAGATAAGCCTGAAAGAAATCCAAAATAAATCACTTTCTCTATTGTTAATTGTTTTTTTACAACTTAACCAGATGATACCAAGTTTGATTGATTAATATTCTCTTGAATTTGTTAAACGTATTAAAAATTAGTCAATATCATCCAAAATGCACTGGAAAGTATTGAATCTATTACTTAATTGTCTAAGAGATGATTGCAGCTCATAATTAGTTCTGGGAGTAGAATAGTAAAAAGCCAATTTTCTCTAAATCGAGGGACATTAAAATCCAAGCATGATAATATATAGGGTGTAACAGAAATACGTACATCAGTTTTGACCTGTACCACAATTTTTAAAGAAAATAGAAATATCAGGGTGAAGTACCGAAAAATTCTTTCACGTTCGACTGCATCATAATCTTTTACTTTATTTTATTAGACGAAACTGTCACTGTCAAAAAAATGTCACAAAAATATATTTTTTATTGACATGAAATAAATTCAAACAATGAAATCAACATATCATTTATCATTGTGATGGATACTTATAACACAATTGGTATTGTCGCGAATATTCAGACCCAAAGACAAATTCTTATTGTTACAAAATAGTATATTCCACAATATGTATTGGAATGGCCTATATTCTATACGAGCAAAAAGTTTGTAAACCGAGCCAGAGGCAAGGATTACGATTCGCGAGTGTGGAATACGCCATTCCAAACATGTTGTAGACTATACTTTCTCTAACAAGGTTTTGGAGACTCACCAATATTTTAGAGGAAAATCAAAAAATTACAAAATGTCAGACATAAAACCAGATATGAATACTTGAATTGTCAGGAAGTAACCATGGTAGTAACCAAACTAACAGCTTCTGATTCGTCGAAATGATTTTAAACGGCATACGGAATCATTCTAAACGATTTTTCGGAATGTCTTTGGTTCCAACATAATTTTTGGTTATGGTATATGTAAATTCCAAAACAGTGTTAGGCCCGCTATTTCAGTCCTCGGTTTATCTTAAGCGGAGATTAATTATCTTGGTAACAATTGTTCTAACAATCATTACTATGGAAATCAAGCTACGTTCAAGGAATACCATGGACTGAGATACTGGGCCTTACAGAAACATTTTTCTCTTAATATTTGTGATTCTTTAGCACTTGCTGCCAACACTTCTATGCTTTCTGAAGTATCCATTTATTCTTTTCTATCGTATTTATTCTTTTCTACATTTTCTGAAGCCCACATTCATTCTTTCCTATCGTATTCAATCTCTTCTACACTTCCTAAAGTATAAATTTCTTCTATTAAATTGTATTTAATGTTTTTGACATCTGCAAACAAACAGTAAAAACGATTGTAACAATAGCAACACTAGCAAAGGACCATCAAGTTATGCCTACCGAATTTTTGAATAGGGAAATCAAGAAATATTTACAGAAGATATACTACGTTTTTAGAGCAGTCGAACATAAAGCTTTGTATGTAATTCGTACATAAACAAACTTTATAGACTCGCCTTATTTATTAACCGACGGCTCTTCCAATAAAGCTCTATATTATATACTACTTACATGAATAGCTATTATATTAGTAATCCTATTTTTTCTTGAGAACGCGAGTGAAATACTGATAGTGTTTCACAAATTCAACCATACTGTTATAGTTTCTGTCCATCCATCATAATAATTATGGCTGTTATCACTGCATCTTACTGCAGCTCAACCTCACATTTCAGTGGTTGTTGAAAGAAACTATTCTGAAGTTTGCATCCTCTTCTTGTCACATGCATGCGCATGCATTAATTTGCAGACAACTTCCGACCTCACCACAAAACCCTTCACTGGCTCTTGGCTGCTATTCAAGCCTGAATGTCGTGGCAACTTGGGCATTGTAGTTCTTCTCAACTTCAACGATCCTGCTACGGAGACGTGATGTTCATATTTATCTATCTAGTAGGAGGAGATTACAAAACTTGTGTTTGAAAATCGTTTTTTTGTGTAGAAGAAATACTAAATCGTAGTTTACTGACGTTTCTGGGATAGTTTATGTTTCCTGTTTTTCAGAGATTGTGTAAATAAGATATGAGATTTCGTAATGAATCTAAAAGCAAAGAACGTGGTTTTGATGTTATTTGTGATTAACAAATGTGAACTACAGAATATGAATGATTTTGAGGTTGCTTATTCTTAAGTATAGCAAGAGTGGTATTCAAATAAGACGAATAATTCCACTGCATGTGATGATGCGTGAAACTATATGCACTTGAAGTGTTGACTGATTTTATTATGATTGATGTACATCCAGAACTAGATTCAATTCTACTGTGCATATGATCGATTAGAGATTACCTGAATCAATTGTGATGAGAATGATTTTGAATCCTGTAGTTATATATAGTGTGAGTATGATCATTAAATTACATTTGTATTTGTTCCAAATTAGAATTTTAAGTTTTCATGTATCTTCTTGTTATAGTCTCCTGGTTCTGAAGATGGCTATTGAGTAGTCGAAACCGGTCAACAAAAAATGAAAAAATTTGGAACAGTGTGATACAAGACTTTTATTTTCTTTTAACTCTCAATAAATCAATTGTCATACAGAAGGAGAAAATTTCTGTCTACAAACATCAAATATACAAGTAAATGAAATCTTTGAATTAAAAATCGGCTGTGATCACGAAGTATTTCCCCGACTATAAATATCATGACCAGTTTCATCGCTGTTCCAGAAATTTAGAGTATCGCATCAATTAAATGCATATTTCAAAATGACAGCTGCTATTGTGAAAGTGACAGCTGTCATTGTCAGAGTGAACTGTCATTTTTAATGTGGCAGATGCCAGTTATATCTCAATCCTCACACAAAATAAGTATTTTTGAAAATAAAGAGCTTTTTTCTTGATTTTCGGGGTCTTCTATTCTTCGCCGGTCAATTGTCGAAACTATGTTCCATACAGTTTCGACAATTGATCGCCGGTAGTGTAATTTGAAACTGGTAGCATTTTTGTTATCTACTAAGCTTATCTTCTCGAGTAAATTGATACCAAACTAGATATCATTTAAATAATTTTCAAAAGAAACAATTGAAAAATGATAAATACTACTATTTATGAAATAAACGTACAAAACTGGAAGGTTTCATCCATAAAGTCTTAGTACTTTTGGTTGAACACAGCTTAGCTACAAACTTGAACCAACCTTTTAAATGAAAAACTCAAATTTGAAATTTCAATCGAAAATTTGTACGCGTTCTTGAGTTTTCGTGTCTCCAGATCGAAGTATACTTGCCTTGTTAATTTTTGTATCATTGCTTTTGATTGAGATTTTTGGATAGAGAGTCGAAACGTCAAAAATATAAATAAATATACAGAATTTAAACTGAAAAAAATTATCAATTATGATTTAATTCTGGAAAACTTCGATTTATTTTATTCAAATCGGATTTTTCTGATTCAAATCATAATTTTTTTCATTCAAACAAAAAATACTGATATTTATTCCCGAGTAATTTCATTATACTTTCCATTATTTTAATCCAATTTCAATAACTGCTATGTAATATTTGATATTTAGGGAAGGAAATGGAAATTATCGAAGAACTCAAAAAAACAAGAATTAGTATATCAGAAATCACAGAAACAAAGAAAAAAGTTACAGGTATAGAAACGATACACGGATATTTTCTAATATATATAGCATCAGCAAGTGAGAATGCAAGAGAGAGAGTAGTATGTTCCGTAGCTAGAGAACTAGAGAGCAAAATTATAAAATGGAAATGTCATTCGGAGCGTTTATTACTGGTAACTATAGAAATAGATCAAGAAAATATAAATATTTCAGTGACGTACGCACCCAATGAAGACGCAAAAGCCGATGATAAAAACGCATACTGAAAAGAATTACAAATCGTAATAGAAAAACTGGAAAAACCAATCTACATTATAGGCGATCTCAAAGCACGAGTAGGAAACAACAATATTGGAATTGAAAAAATGATAGGTAAATTCAGACAGCAAACAGAAAACAGCAACGGGAACAGACTGATTGATTTCTGTTAGGCAAATAGCGAATACTTTCTACGTACATAAAGACATACACAAGTATATGCGAGAAGTACTAAGTGGGAATGAAAAATCAATAATAGATTACATAATGAATAGCCAATAAGATAAACAGGCGGAAAATAAAAGATATACAAGATAGAAGAGAACCAGATGTAGGAAGCGACCATTGCCTATGAGAATGTAAAATAAGGATAGCGAAAAATAAAAAAGATGAGAAGCAACAAAACGAAAGAAAATGCAAAGAAACTGTGAAGATATACAAATTGAAGGACAAAACGATAGAAGAAAAATATTCTCACAAATGTGAAATATTTCAAGCAATTAGCTCACATAATTATTTATTTAGAATCGCTATAACTGTAATCCTAGTTAGTTTTGACGACGTCGATGTTTAATTGTCGGATATGATTGACAGCCTACGGTTACTAGATGTTCCGTGATTGCCAAGCATCAACTGATAGACAATTGAATATTGGCCCATTGTTGGATTAGGTACATAAGAGCGTGAGCTAGGAGAGGAATGGATTGAGTACGAGTAACTGTGAACGATATCGTGTTTATAGAATAAATATTCACACAGTAACCTGTGTTTAATAAATTACGCTCAATAAAATTTTTGACAAATTGTTGTCAGATGTAAGATCCTTAGGAATTGTGTGAGGATAATTTTGGATCCGGGCGTCGACGAGTGGATTTGATTGCAGTGTTGTGAAGTGTTTAAAACTAAGTTGGGACTGTTGTAAATGCCCAAGACGAGCAGTATGGCCACCAGCGAGTTGCAGGATCGGCTGAAGATGATTACGGAATTCATGAAGACGTCAGCAGCTGAATACAAAGCGTCAGTGGCATCCATGAAAGAGAAGAAGGCCGGATCTACGAAAGGAATGAGGGCCATGAAGAAGAAGAAAGTATGAGGATGGCGGTGGCCGAGGAAATGAAAGCCGTTAGAGAATCAACAGGGGGATTGGCTACAGAATTAGAAAAGATTATTTTAGAGCAGAACGAAATAGTGACGGGGAAAATGCAGGAGATTGAAGGAAAATTTAATGGGAAGCTTACTGAAGTAGAACTTCATGTCGTGCAAATCAAACATCTAGTAAGGCAAGTTGAACAGGACTTAGAATCAAAATTAGACTCGACTGTCACCGAGAAACTGCAGAGACTCAGTCTTAATAGCGATGGCGTAGCCTTATGAATAGAAAGTGCTCCAGCATTTACTCCAGGTTTCGGCTAATTTCACTTTGAAACCGACACCATATGATGACAAGACTTCTTGGGAATAATATCTTGTTCAATTTGAGCTAATTCCAAAGAATAATGAGCCGTAGGCAAAGAGCAATTGTACTAGCTGGAATGCTTCGTGCGACAGCTCTGACAGTCCTCTAAGGTCTGATTGAACAGAAACACCTCGATTATGGAAAACTGACGTCTGAATTGAGACGTCAGGATAGGAGCACATGAAAGAATTGCCACATGGACATCTTACGCAACTACACAAAGAAGACCTAACTACATCCGCATATGCTGTGCAGAGTCTGGCCAGGAAAGCTTTTGCAAATTGTCCTGGTTCAAAACAGGAATATGTAGCAGTCAAACAATTTATGGACGCCATCAGCGGCGACGAGATTGAGCGAGTTGTCCGGTTAGCGAATTTGAAGACGGTTAGAGAAGCGCTAACGAAGGCCCTGGAAATTGAGGTGGCCACGAAGGCGTCAAGGCTGGTGAAGAGAGTGAGGTGGCTTGAGCATGATGAGGAAGAGCCCGAGGTGGAAAGGACAGCGACTTATACTTCGCCAAAGATCGGCCACAACCTAGCTTCCAGGAGACATCTACTATGGATCCGATCACCAAGGCCTTTTTGGCAAAATGGACTTCCCTGAGAGTCAGAAACTACTCACTATACAGATCATGGCAGAATTCCGATAGAAAGAAAACAAAAGAAAAATTGATGATACCAAGGAATCTTAAATCGAATTTTGGAACAACCGCATGATGGTAACAGAGATGGACATTCTGGCATTAAAAAGACACTTGATGAAGTTCGTGAACGCTTCTATTGGGTTGGCTGTCGAGAAGACGTAAAGTATTATTGCAGGACTTGGGAATGCTGTAACTCAAGGAAGGGGCCCACCACTCTGTAGCGCGCTAAGATTCAGCAGTACAACGTGGACTCTCCGTTCGAGAGGATTGCCGTGGACATACTCGAACATACAAGCTGCCAGCGGCAGAATGAAGGCCTGATATGAACTGCGAGACAAGGGTCCCCGGTTCCTGCAAGGCGAATTGGTGTAGTTCTACAACCTCAGCAGAAGTAAAGGAAAGTGTCCCAAATTGCAGAGAGATTGTGAAGGATCATACGAGGTCATGAAATGTTTGAACGACGTTGTATTCCGGATACGGATAGGCAGAAACGGCAAACCAAAATACCAGGAACAAGATTTTGAGTTCGCTGAGGATAACGAACCAGTGTCACAAATGTAAAATATCTTAAGTAACTAGCTCACATAATTATTTATTTATTAGTGTAATCCTAGTTAGTATTGACCAAGTCGATGTTCAATTGTCGGACGTGATTGACAGCCTACGGTTACTGAAGTTTGATGGTTGCCAAGCATCAACTGTTAGACAATTGTATGTTGGCCCATAATGGATAAGGTATATAATATTCTATCACTTGTATACAAATTATTCTATACTTTGGTATAGTCCACTCAAAATCGAGAAACCAATTGGGGACAGAAAGAGCGGCCAAACTAACTTACTTATATAAAAGGTTGAATAAGGTCATAACTTGATGATAATCATATTTATCTTATTTTATTTTATGTGAATCTGATAGGTATATGAATAAGGAATTTTGGTTGATTGAAATTGTAATTTTTTACTTGATTCAAATCATGACAATCCTAATCTCTCATAAATTGTTACTAGTTTCAAGCATTTCAATCTCTGTCAGACAATAGATAATATTTTGATAAACAGCCGAATTTATATGAAATTTAGATTCAGTTGTACAATCTAAGATCATCTATAGCTTAGCTAAGACGAGCTTATTTATTATGGTTACAATTGAAACCTTAGAATTTAATCTTAGTTCAATGAAAATTGTGAATAAGCTTAGATTGTACAACCGGACCTTAAAGACAGGAAAGGAAGACGCGAAAGTATATTAAAATAATTGAAGGTTACCAGGAAAGATTGAGAATGTAGTAATTAAGTCTTGAATTTTGCTTTCTTCTAACTTTCGTTCTTTTTTATACAACGACTTGTTTTGGCAATAAAATTACTTTTATCAGGATGATGTTAATTGAATTGTCAAAAATTAGGTCGTTAGATAAAGAAAAACAAAAGTTGGAAGAGAGCAGGTTTAAGACTCTGTTCCTTCATTCTGGGTTCTGCCTGGTAACCGCAGGTAACCTTTAAATTAAAATATGTACTTTGCTTGACACAGCATTTCAATTATTTATCAAATCAGTCAAGTTATTAAGTAATTTGATGTTCGTATTTTCCTCACTTTCTAGAATCTACAAACATTTCAGAAGGATAAACTTCAATCCTTTAGTGATGAAATATGACAATTCAACATTATTAGTAAGTAATCCATATCGTGAAGATATTCAGTAATCTTTGAATCTGTTAGGAGAGTGAATATTCCTGAGAACGGATGTTGAAGTTTCGATCAATCTAACAAATATATACGCCTTCACAATTCCGTCAGAATATTTCCAATGTGTGAAACTCTACCCATATCAACTAGAAGATGCGGCTAATAGCAGTTTATAGACGACATCCTGAATGCATATACATAAGTGTCCTTGAAGACAATTCAAAATCACAAATTTAACAGATGTATTCGAATATTTTCAAATTTATATATTCCAACAAAATTATATCGCTGACCAGACGACTAAAATAGTGGAAAATTTGATGTTTGAAATAATATCCCACTTTCAGAATGGACTTCTAGAAGTTCAGATGTCGTGCCTATCGAAATCTTATAGCATGTCATAAAGAAGGAGCTCCAATTCTGATGTTCAAAGTGACGCGCTCGTGTTCGAAGAATTATGAGAAATTTTACTCGAGATAATTGCTGAAAATCAATTCAAACTATGTATAATTGTCAAAAAGACAATGTAACGCGAAGTTAATTTCCTATTTAATTTTCGTTGATCTTGATGTGTATTCTGGCAACATCAGGAAATACTTGGATTATCTCCCTTCTGCTTTTTGAAATGTAGATCAATATGCGAAAGTAAATGAACATTCTCTAGGTGAATACGAAAATTTCGTTTTGACACGTTGTTGTTAGACATTATCTGTTCCCATCGATGATAAACTCATTTAACTGATTCTCTTGATTGTTACAGACTGCCCCGCGTCGTGTGTGCAAGTGTTGCTCATATGTTTGTCCATTCAAGTGTCTGCTAATCGTTACCAGCATTCGGAGTGCCCCAAATTTTTTTCACGATCGTTTTTAGATCCAATGCTAAAAATTTGCTGAAGTATATTGAGAATCGTGAAATAATATTGTAACGCAAAGTGCTTGATGCTTCTTGAAGAATGAAACTGAAACGTACGCTACAATTGTAGGCAGATTGAGAGATTGTAGCAAAATGCTTCTGGTCATCCACTTGATTAATCAAGTAATTATTATATTTTGTCAGGGACAACAACTAAGAAATGTATAAATTCAACAACTACAAAAATAGGTATCCAGGTTGAGCCTGCATCCATAGGAGAGGGTTGAAGGTACTTTGATAGAGAAAGCAGGATTCGGAATTAGGATACAGTTCGCATAGAGTGAGTCAGCAATACTCGATAGCGTTTATCTATATTAAATGTAATCGAGTGATCTTGTGTTCAAATCTTGATTCGGTGCAATAATTTTCATGTAAATGTTTCTGGGAATGAGATTTTCTTCTACTGAAAGTAATAAAGAGCATATTTATTGCTTGTTCGTGTACGTGTGATTTTTTGTTGGAATGAATGACTCATCTTTACTTTTGTAAAATTTATACAAAAGTTAGTAGTCTTGGGGATACCTTCTCAATACCAGCAATATTTTAATTTGAATCTATCCAATATGAAAAGTATTTATTTGAAATGAGGTAGGGAAGAGTGGGGTTATTGGGAACACTTAGCTTCCAACGCTCGAAAGTGATAGAAAAAAGTCTCAAACTAAATCAATCTTCATCGCAACATGAGCTTTGCTCATCTATCTACTTATAAGTAACAAATAAATTCTTGAAAACCTAAGTTTTATTGGAAATAGGAACTAAAAGAGGAAGCAATGCAGTTCCTTTCTACCCGATACTCTATGGGGTAATTGGGATCATACCGCAAGGGAAATGGGAACAGTATGAGGTACTTAAGAACAACACGATTGAATCTATATAATAAACTACAATTTTTCTTTGTGTCCCGCCTGACGACGTTACCAATTATGCCCGAAGTAGTAAAGAAAAATCAAAATAGTCATCATCTTCAGTAGTATTTTTGGTGAGCTTCAAACCACGTGGAGTTTGAGAACAGATAGTACGTGCATGATAGTATCGAAATATGTTGTCTTTGAACTCAAACATATAATATCCACACATAACAGAAATGCAAAAAAAAAATGCTCAACTCATCGTGACAACATGCGTGCGGCCTTTCACTCTAATTTTTGCGTACGTAATAAGGAGCGCTGTGTGCGTCCGCTGAAAAGATGCGAGATGGTGTAGCGCGGCGGGAAGTATCACTTATCTAGCTGTTCCCAATTACTCACTACTCCCAATTACCCCACTTTTCCCTACAAATTTTGCTGAAATACTTTCCTTTTAATTTTGAATGGAGATCATGAATATTCAGGTAACAGCGCAGGAGAAGTCTTGTTCTCATGAATATTATCATTTGATTTTGAATTTGCTCTGGTGGATATCTTTTTCAGTGTAGGGGGACCATAAAAATATGAGTACCCAACTCCATCACCTATCAGATATTTAGTGTACGATAATTTATTTGACTAATGTAGAAATCGCAAATAAAAGTCCAAAGACTTTGAAAGGAGTAATTTGTCATCATCAATTTTAAACTTGAACTTTTCATCACGTATGGAGTGTGAGGGTAGTTTCAGAGTTGGCTTGAGGCAAGTTTTAGGATTTAGCAAGATCCAATTATGGTGCCCCTCTTGCTTGTCCCTGATATTTAAATACCATACTAGCCACACGCTCGCAATGAAAAATAAGATATTGAAAAGCAAAGAAAAATAAGTCCATTTTTCTTATTACTGAGGTGCTTCTTGGGACTTGGCGACTGGAGTGACCGCTCCGTGCGCCCTTTGCTCAGACGGTCGGCGCCACGTCGAGGCAAATAAATATTGGTTAGAAAACTCTCGAACTATGTGATGATGAGTTTGGAATGGGATTGAATATTGGGCTCATTGATTCTAATATTGCATGTATGATAATATACGTAAGACTAAATTCAAGGTATGAGGAAAACTCCAATGATATACAATAAACAAAGCTAGTTTCAGACTGGCTCAATAGGCTTGTGTCAGCTTCAGATGATGCTTACGACGCCAAGATGAGTTACAAAATATGATTTAATGCCATAGAAGATAGCTTATTGAATATCATTTTTATAGAAGAAAAAAACTAAAGTTCAAGCAGAAAAATATGACTTGGATGTGTTGCCATACAATTCAGAAGATATAAATTAAAATCTCACTGGATCAGAATATAATACACTATATTTCATATTTCAAAAGATATTGTTTCAAATGCCAAAATATTGGATAATATTTGAGTGGAATATTTCACATTTATTTTTTTCTATGAGCATTCCAAGATAATCGTTAGAACTTTATTGATCTAGAGATGGATAGAAAGATATAAGATTGTAATTCAAGTCTCACGGTCAATTTTAGTGGAAGTTTCATAATGTAATAGGAATGAAATTAATTTTAACAGTGAAACCAATTTAATTAATGTATTATAAATTACTACTAAAGTTCTCAAATAGCTTTTAACATGAAATAGGTAAGTGGATTTTGAATTAATTACGTTCCAGAAGCTCCACTATATTTTCTCCTCGCTTAGTCAGCTTTTACCTTAAATTTTATGTGGAACTTCATGAAAGATGACACACTCTGTACAATATTCCAGCATCATCAAGAAATTGGTTTGGAACTTGGGGTAACAATTACTTCAACAATATTCTAGACTCTGTTTTTGATTATAACATAAAATTTATAGGAGTGAAGTAATTCGAAAATAATGATTCACAGAATCTTGGGAAGAATATGAGTCTTATTTTAAGCGTTGCTAGATGTAGATGTTCTGGTGTTTGAGAAGGATGAAACGGTGACTTTTTGGAATGTTTAGATGAATGGCGTGCAACTGGTACAAATAAATGAGCTTATATATTCAATTGATGAAATATCAAGTGATGTAAAAATTCACAAAGGAATTGAAAGAAGAGTATTTGCCGATTTCGTGACGTTTTGCAGGAAATGTATCTGTTTCAAAGGTTGAGTGTGTATGACGGAATACTTGTAACTGTGATAATGTATAGTAGCGAATACTGTACGTGGGCTTCAGAAGCATAAAGGGAGAATAAAAGCTGTGAAAATGAGATTTTTATATGACGTTCGTAGTTATACCAGAAGAGATGTAGTACGAAAAAAAATGGTGTATGAAGAATGTGATTGATAGAACAGGAATAAGTGTTTGATTTTGCAAATAGAACAAATATTGAATGAGAGAAAAACAGATTGTGAAATTATAGCGTGGACGTTCAGTGTATGACAAGATTGATATGATTATTGTTTTTTTGCATGACAAAAAGTTTCCGAATGAGAAAAATAAATAATCTTCTATGAATGAGATTATGAATGTGGATGAAACAGAAGAGGTAGGCATGTCAGACTAAAAATAATTGCTGATTTGATGTTGAATGGGATTCGTGCCAATCTCACTATGAGTAAGATGCATGAATCATGCTTATATATGTTTATCATTCAAAAAAATTGTGTAACTGTTGAAATCAAACCAAATCAATATGGAATTACACCTATAATCATTAGGGAATAAATAGTTTCATAGTGTACTTGTTTAATTTGATAAAATCACATTTTTGATGGCATACATACCCCAACAGCAATATATGTGCAATATTCGAAATGAATCAAGGAGCTTAAAGCGACAAGTAAGACGAGGCAATACCTAGGTTACCCTTTACTGGAGGCATTCAGCCCATATCTGACTCTTTGGCCGGGAGAAATCGAGCAAGTAATGAATCGAAAACTAGTTCCCTGAAAAAATTTGTGCGTCAACCTAGTAAAATTCATTAACTTATGTGAAGTTTCTGAATGAGCAAAACTTCGAGGATATAGCTTCACATTTGCACAAGAAATCTTAGCCAATTAAAATCATTGATATTATATTCTTTCTCAGGCTTTAATAGAGACAATTGAGATACGAGCCTGATAAAAGACCTCAAATAAGAATACAAATTCACGTACTTACATCTCATACAAATCTTGCATTGCTGACAGGGCATTAAACCAAGAATGATAAAAATTAAAATATATCTAGAACCTGTATTTCTTTATGATTATGAGTGGCCCAATTGCTGTAATGATAGGCTCTGTGAAGTACAAGGCGAAAGAGGTACGATAAACATGTGGTCTATATTTAATGGAGTGACAAATTGATAGGCAAATGATGATACTCGAATTTCTGCTCGAGCACAGTTTTTATAATCAGGAAATTTGTATAAACAGTAACCGACAGTAACATTGCTACCGATTCTCTCATTTGCGACATAACTTTCGTAAAACGGTTATGAAAATTGACCGATCTCTACGGATCAAATCAGCTCAGATGGCTGTTATAATTATCAGATCTCTACGGATCAAATCAGCTCAGATGGCTGTAATATAATCAACCGATCTCTAGTGTACTGACCAAATCAGCTTGGATGGCTGTGATAGTTAACCGATCTCTACTGATCAAATCAGCTCAGATGGCTGTAATAATTTACACAGATCTCGGCGGAACTCATCAGCTCAGATGACTCTAATAAATCTGGCAACGTATTTACTCTGGTTATTTCAGCAGTCATAAGAATGAGTGTGCAGATACTTCTTGACACACTAGACAGGGAATTCAAGGTCTGGTACTTCGACACTAGATGGTATAGTGATCTCTAAGCATCAAAGAGGGTGAGAAAAAAGTTTGAGTTTATGTATTTCAGCAGTTCTGGATTTTAGATATATTCAATTAGGAAGGATCATATTTATTCTAAATTATTGCCAGACCAAATTCTCTGGACCAAATGGTTGTTAAAGTTACATAGAAAAAGTTTGATTATGATTATTTTAGCAGAGCTGAATTTTAAAAATAAGAATAATAATAATGATAGGAGCAAATATCATGATATTCTTGGAAGAACTAAAGCCCCAACTTCCAAATTTTGAAGAAATCAATAGTAAAACTGTTCCATTACAAATGACGCTCCAAATTCGATGATGATATTCGAAGAATATGATGTTATTTCTTCAGAAATCATATAATAAAACAAAATAAGGATTTTTGATATCGATTTTTCCCTAACAACGAGCTCTCTGACTGTCAACATCACTCGCCCTCCATTAGGTATACAAAACAGTTAATTGCATGAATTGCGTATCATTGGGAGAAAAAATATACTGTTGTTACATTGTTGGTCTGAATTTATGTTTTCTTGAACTTGAATCTGAGAAAAATGGTTGAAAAATGCTTCAGAGTACAGTCAAGTATCCATGAAAATAGTGAAAGCTATCCCATGACAAATAATAAATCGTATGGCATTCTCTCGTACACGCATGTCTGCATAAGGTTATCCTGCTTGCACTTAGTGACAGTCCTAATTTTGTTCTGGCAAGATGGTTGACACCCTACTTTGGCCTGGCTTCATCCTTCAGATGTATTCACGATTATACTAAAAATTCAACTCTACTGAAAGAGTCAAAAAGTCATTTTATCTACGCAAATTCATGGTGGTGTGGCAACCATAAGATCCCGAGAATTTGATCTGACAATAGTTTTCATGTGTATAGAATCATTTCGAATTTAGTATATCAAAAATCTAGAACTGCTGGAATTAATTAACTTCAACTTTTTTCTCATCCTCTTTGATGTATAGGGATCACTATAGTCCCTGTTGTGTATTCAGATATGTCACTAGTATTCAAGAAACAATAAGATGAAATACATACCAGCTGCGTCTCTATTGTAGTGGTCTTTTTATTTCAACAGTAACAACATAAGCCAGAGTGTTGTTTGTCTTTAAATTAAACGTTGGCTTTTCCCTCTGCGTGCAAAACATAACATCCCCCAGTGTCGGAGTGCTAGACCATCAATCTCCTGTCTAGTGTGTCAAGAAGTATCTGCCTACTCATTCTTATGACTGCTGGAATAAGGTAAATACGCTGCCGTAGTAGTCTTACTTTGTTATCAACTCAATTAATAGTATTGCCACAAGCATGAAATATCTTTTGTCAATGACTCATATTCATATTATTTAATTATTTGATGTTTCATTTTATCATCTATTGGCAGATATTTGAATGATAGTTAATTATTGTTGCAGAATGTATACGATTTTTCCGCTCCATATTTTCTGGCGCTCTGATTGGTTATAATAGTCGATAATATCATAAAAAGGTATATAAGTCTACGATGTTGGGTGATGAATAATTATATAGAGGAGAAAAATTCTCAGAACTCATTTAGATGAATATGTTTTATTGGTAGAAGCTCTGTACAAGAATAATTGGGATCACAGCGTTCCAACAGTAAAGTACTGCCTTCTTCTAGTGAGAATGGCAGCATTTCACTGTTGATACCTTGTGCTTCTAATTATCTTGGTTTCGAATTTCTCCCAATAGAACATATTTTATAATAAAATAGTCACACGTAAAGTGACAGCTAACGATTTTCCTATTTTGCAATAGATGTGTGACGAATTTTTAAACTTTTATTATTATTGAATCACAATATATTTGTAGCCAATTGGTGTCAAAAGTAGGAACCCCAAGAACTGAGTGAAACTAACTCTGGATCTGAACGTAGAAAAGTGAAATTTGGTTGCATTGTTGCAGTGTTGTAACGGTTAGACATGCGGTAATAGAAGCTTTGATAATTGAGGAGACCACGCTTGCATCGAGATCTAAGTTAACATGAGTTTCATCGGGAGTCATCAACAGAGCGGTCTTCTTCTCGATTTGTGATAAAGTCATCGAGAGAAAGGAGAAAGATGTAATACTGGAAGTGTTATCTGCGAGCAGATTTTTGTACTCAGAATATTGTTGATTGAAACACGAACAGGTCGTCGTAAAACAGAATTTAGCTAGTCTTGAGGGTCAGAGCCCCAAGATCATCGATTTGGTTAGCATTTTTGAGCAATCTCAAAATTGTTTCTGTTAATATCAGAGATTTTAATAATCGTTCATTGTTGTAAAATGTATTTGTTGCTCCAGAATGTATTCGATTGGTTATGTTTTATTATTTCTGACGTTAGGATATTCGAGAATATCAGAGAAGGGTATACAAGTCTATGTTTTATATTTCTGTTCTATGTTCTATTCCACTCCATGTCAATCTATAAATCAGACTTGAAAATGTCAAGTGACATAGTTGAGGTTGATATCTGTGTTATCACATCCGTGTCTCTGAAGATTCAGAAATATATGATTGAAATTATCTAATATCAAATTAAAATGCAAAAAATATGACGGTACCTATATATAGACCGGGAAATAGTGACAGAGAATTCCAAGTCATTTGTTACTAGTATGGCGACCTGTCAGGGGTTGAATTAGGTAATTGATTGAATAAAAATAATGGTCGTAGCGCTGGTCGTTTGAGCACAGTTGCAGAGTAATTAATTAAACTTGTCGGATTGGATTACGAGTTGGAACGATTTGCTACACAAAGTTTTTTGTATCTCCCAGAAGTCGTCAAATGATAAACTCCATCTATAGCAATGCTGTACTTTTCTGGTGGGGCTTACGTTCTGCCATACTAATTAGAACACGTGAATTCTTCAATTTTTCTCAAAAATATTTTTTACAGACAATTCAACTTAATATTTTTGAGAAAACACTGATCAAAACACTTGGCATACCGTTCTGATGGTTCCAGATAACCGCCTTAGCGCCGCAAAGAAGCGAATTTATTCAATAATGCAACAAGATTATTTATACTATGGCACTTGGATCTTGGAATGCTTATAATGCACTGAGACTATTCATATATTTGCTATACATTTGGTGAAGTGCGAAAGTGGGGCCATACTTGTAAAAATGTTTTTTTTTCAATTTTTTAAGATGCGGTTATACAAGACGTGAAATTATTTATTATAGTATGTGATTATTGTTATGAGCTTGATTCAATACAAGTGTACCAAAAAAGGTATCCCATGATATGACCGTGGAGCAGGAGACTGTCACATTCGCGCTACGATGTAACAAAGAAAAAAAATGTCTAAACGACTTGTCACAGTATGACATCTGAGTTTTTCAAGAGTTATTGAAATAATATGCTCCAGGAAAACTTTGCTTTACTTATGGTTTGTAAACTTGTTGGAGGATCCGGTGTAGTAATTGGTTGAACTTGAAATAAGGCCTTAAGCGATCCAATTATTTAAATGTTATTTATTTGAAAATAACTTGGGACGTTTCGAGAGTCCTACTGCTCTCATCATCAGCTGAATATAAGTTATACATAATCTTTATTTGAAGCGTAAATGACATAAAAATATTCAATAGAATTGCCGCAAAGTGCAACGCAAATCCACAGTCACATCCGAGGCAGTAATCACATCTTGACGGTAGGCGAACAGCTTGTTTCAAATTCAACCTTTACTTATGGTGAAGTGCCCATACCCGGAAAACAGATTTTCAGCAACCTTCAGCTATAACTTGTACACGATGCAAAAGTTCTCATAACAGTAAAGCGAAGTTATATCGAATTTTGTTTCAATTCAATTTTTCTTTCAAACTAGCCCATACTCTAATCACTGTTTTCAGGAGTTTCATATTTTGTATATATTTTTGTAAATACAATCAATAAGAAACAAACATAGAGCAGTGTTTGATTCCGTGAAGAACACACGGAGGTCCTTCGATTTATAATCACTCAGTAACAAATGACTTGGAATTCTTTGTTACTATCTTCCGGTCTTATAGCTAAGAATGCCTGGTTTAAGCAAACAATTCGTTTACAAATAATTATTATTTGATTAAAATATTCCCAACGGTATGAGATAATCAATTGCGTTGAGCTTCCACTGGCTCGTACCTTCTCTTATCCACCTGATAATAGATTTAACATTGAAAAATGAATCCCATACTTCATCCAAAAATCTTAAGTGCACCAAGTGACACATCTCATCATTTAGAATTATTTATGAACAATAAGATTTTATGAGATCTAGTGTTTCACATGTATCAAGAAATAATCTTGATCTTGTCTTCAAATCTAGACAAGACCAAGACAAGAAATATTTTTCATTTCCCAAGACAAGACCAGAAAGCACTATCAAGAATCAAGACATTTGTCAAGAAATCTTGGAATCTTGACAATTGATTATTCAAATATGCATATTTGTTGATCTATTATTGCAATATTAAAATCTTCTGTGACCATTCCGGTTCTCCCCGACAATAGATATAATGACCAGTTTCATCACTGTTTCATGAATTTAGGAGTGTCATACCAATTTTCAAAGTGACATTTGTCATTGCCAAACTGACAGTTTGAAGTGATAGCGTCATTGTCACAGAGACAGCGTCATTTTCAAAGTGACAGCTGTCAGTGTCAAAGTGATAGCTGTCATTTTGAAATGACAGCTGTCATTGTCATGATGACAGACGGCAGCTATATTTTATTCCTTACAATATGAGTACTCTTGAAAATTAGGTCTTTCTAGATTTTCTGATTGAAAAAGCTCATTTATGAATTTAAGCCTAGCTTTCCAATACGAGTTCTCAATGTATCATACTTTCAAACAGACAGAGCGACCGATTCCATTTGAAGTTATATTTTTTGGGTTCAGTAGAGTCTAGAATGTGAAAATTTATTCGAGTCTCGAACTATCAAAAAATCACAATTTTAATACTTTTCCTATTATCTACAGGAAATTTTGTCATGATGAAACACTAGTGAGTTCTAGGATGTACCTTTTCCTATTTCCAAGGTGGCAGTAGGAAATTGAAAATGGTAATGTTTCTTCACTATTTGGTAGCAAAAACCCACAGTACTTCTGATTGACACTAAATTAAAGTATTAGAATATCCTACTTTGAAAGTGAAGACCCAGGCTAGCTATTAATGAGGGCACCTGAAATATTTTATCTGGAAAATAGGAAATAAGCGCCACTCCTAGGAAATGATCGAAGGAGAAAAAGGTGTTATTCCGGGAGACAATATATAGCGACAGCAAGAAAGAAAAAAAGCATAAACGTCGAAATCAATTATGAACAAAATTATTATTTATTTGAAGTAAATAATTCCAAAAATTATAATAATAAATGAAAATTTGGTAACTTGCAAAACTGCGTCAAGCTATAATACAAAAAAAAATCTCACTGCAACAGCCAAAAGGGAACTGGAGAGCACTTCACAGACATTTGAAATTACGTTACAAAAACTAGCTAAATATCCTCTTCAGGCGGAACTCAAGACTAGTATCGGCAGAGAAGATAGATGACGAATTGTTAGCCACAAAAACAACTTCAGACAAGAACGTTCCCTGAATTAAGTAAAGTTGATCTTTCGTCTTATAAGGCTTTGATGAATACTCAACGGTCCTTGAAGGTGTTGAGGTTGGTCGTGCACCTAGTAGTCAACTTCGGGACGTATTGATGTTCTTCTTAACTTCGTAGAAGTGTTAATGCTCTTCTTAACGTAAAGTTGGCCCGAAACTAGTCTCAAGTGGCTACAGGTTCCTAAGATCCCTAGCAGTTTACACTGAAAACGAATAATCCAACCAGTATCCAATTCAACTGAAACAGGAGGTTCCTATAAAAAAGAATTGGAGAGCTCTCTTCAAACGTGAAGCGTTAAACTTGAATAAATGAATTTAGAAAAACGAATGAACTATAAATTCAGTAGAAATTGAATGGAATAATCAGTCAAGTTGTTTATCTGCCTAATTTTAGATTGTACACTGAAAATTTACGTGGTGAAAAGAACTACGCTGAGCACTAAAGAGAAAAAAAACAAAGGTAAAAAAAGTCTAGCAAGACAAGGAAATAGACTATTAGCGACGAGTCGATAAATTTGCGAACGCGATTCGTTACTAAAAAAATTGGATCGATCTTCACAAACTCATAGGATCTTCCAGATTAAAAACGGGAACTAAAGCCCACAACAACATATTTTGAGCTTTGGAAATCAAAAACTACACAAACAACGTAAGAAACTAAACGACGAGTTGTTGAATGACAAATCCTCAACGCGTTGGATCCAAAATATAGTTAAACTATGTATCATCAACTAGTCTCACTACTCATTCATACATCAAACATATTTAGATGAGCAAAAGTAAAGGGAGGAACAAAGATTGCCACAAATCTCGTATGTTTCCTACTTCGAGTGTATATATAAAAAAAAATCGTGTATCACCGAATCGATATCCGCCTGATCGCGTTTGGTAGTAAAAAAGAATTTAAAATAGAAATACAAAAAGCCAGTAAATTACAAGAAAGGAATGTTCACTTTTGTAGACAGAATAGCATGATAAACTAGAGCAGGTAGCAACTGGAACATGTGTACGAAACACTCTTATTTGTAGTGATTGTCAAAGCGAATCTGAATATCAAAAATCAGAAATAATTGGACGTATCTTCACAAGGAAGGACAACAAATAATAATAACCTCTCAAAGAGAAAAAGCCAGCTCCTACGACCAGAACGGCTATTGCCTACGCTATTGTGAAGGTTCTAAACACAAAAAACTAACAAAGAATCAAGGATGAACGTGATAAATTTGGAAATCAGAAGGTTAACCTCCAAACGAGATCACTAGCAAAAATCATACTGAATTTGGAATAACGTGAACAAAATACTTAGAAAATCACAGCACTGATTTTAAAAGAATGAAATAGCCACAATATTTAGAACAACTAGAAAAATTACAAGACTGCTCAAAACAAGTACGTCTGCAACAACAGCTCAGGAACGAAAGAGAGTGAAGAACACGCGCACGCTCCTCAAATTAGCGCCCTTCAATCAAGAGTCATTAGCAAGTACTAATTCACAAAATTAGTGCAGATTTGTTATACAAATGGCGACATAGGTATGGGATGAGAAAAAATTGTACAAAAAAGGCGTGAGCCTGAATTTCTGTAACAAGGGATCTATTCTAATTCATGAAGACAGTCTTTTGACATCATTTTAGAAACACTCGACACATGTATCCGCTAGCGGACAATTGCAGAAATAATTTTATGACTTCATCGTTGCAGATAGTCTCTGAACAGAAAAGACTGAGTCGAGACAATCTCTTTGATATGATGCAATTTTTTTTCGACAGATGTTTTTGTTGACTGTCGAGTGGTGATAGTCAAGTGAGAATAATCATGGCGCGTTATTCGACTTCATTTGAAGCTTTTACATTACATTTGAAGGTACTATTCATTAAAAGTAAATATCGTGACTGTGAATATTCACTTGTTATATAATTCTGATAATACAGCTACATTTTTACATTGATATTGAAAAACATCAGAGATATAATTCAGTGGTTACCTGTTTCTACTTGCTAAATTAGTAGTAGTAAAAATTGAGTATGATTTTACTTTTGACACTAATTCATTGCCAACATAAATCTGTAGATCATATCGTCTGCACCAACAAACAATATTAGAGTCTCCATGAATGTAACTATGACATGACATCATCGACAAAGAGATTGCCACATGTCTCCAAACATTCTCTATGAATTAGAATAGGGATCCTAGTCCTGCTGGCAGTCCAAGATTCCGCAAGCCCCCGCTGATATCAATTCAGTCCAAAGAATGTTATTTCATATGAACTCAACATAAATAGAATCTAGATGACACATTTCTCCAGTGATGATATCATTATCACGCTCCTACTTCTTCACATATATGTGCGGGAGATGTACAACAAGTAACTTTCTCTATTTCTTTCATCATCTGTAAACTAATTCTCATGTTTTATTCAACTTCAGTTCTATTCTTGAGATATTGATATTTTCAAGTATGTGAAATTTAAGCAAAACGTTTTGAATTTCACTCATTGATCTGATGTATTCCACCTCGAAGCGTCTTATTGTTCCATTAAAATAAAAAATTGTCCGCAAAAATTGAAAATTATATGCTGAGTAAGATTTCAGTTTTCATAAATTATGATTGGTCGACACATGCCACATGGCATGTCTCGATTAATCATAGAATAAGATCGATGTCAAATGCACTTACCCTCATGGAAAACAAAAACACCTTCTTATAGCATGAAAGTTCAGTTCATGTGATAAAAAATGTAACTTGATTGCTTTGATATGTAAATAGCTAAGTATAAATATATTTTCCATAATAAGGTGGAACTGCTCCCAAACTTTGTGAATTTCTTGACATTTTATGGCAACAAATTGATATGTAATTCAAGAGACTTATGTTTTTTTTCACAATGGAATAGTAAAGCGTGGTATATTCGCTTGTTCCTAAATCGATTCTTTTATTTTTGAGGACTCCGCTATATCATGGATGTAACTTTTAGTATTAAAATTTTTTCTAGTTGATACTTTTTTGGGTATAGAATTAACAGCTGTAAACTCAAATCGGACACAAATATTTCCGTGAATTTCCCGAAAATAGAATGAGGGATGAACGATCAAAATGCGTGCACGGATTTGTAATGTTCATTTCATACCTATTGAAAGAACTATCTATATAATTCTTCCGATCATCCAACTAATCCAACTGTACATAATTGCGGCAACTTATGCTCTAGTAGGTCAGCGATCTCAGTTTCACTTTCAAATGAGTTTTTCCTCTGGAATTAGATGGATGGCTCATGACGTCTCTTTTATGCAGTTCTTCTTGTACTACTAAATTCATCAGCCCTGCCAGTTTCATTCATAGTAATACCCTAAATACAAATTTGGTCTAGGCTTGGAAATAGATATTGAAACCTGCTCTAAGCTAGTTCTTACTCAATTGAAATTATAAATTGAAAACATATAAATGTTTCACAAAAACTCAAAGTTAGGAATTCATTTTTACATCATCATCCTAAATTAGGCGCTTTATGTAGACACGTGTTTTGTTCGTCCTCATTAGGACTATTCGGTACAGTCTAAGTAAGCTTTAAATATTTGAGCTTATACGCCAGAGCTGATATCTCATAGACTTGACAAATGCTATTGCTGTTGATTTTATCTCTGCATGTCATTTTTCATCATGAAATATAAGCTTTGGCATACAAGATCGTTTAGCTGAGGCTTAATAAAACTGTACTGAAGAGTCCCAACAAGGAAAAAGCACGTCTATACAGATACCGCTCAATTTAGTAGTATGATGTAAAGATCGATTCCTGAATTCGAATTTCACCGAAATATTTAGTTGTTCTGAGCTATCTGTTAGCTACAAATTCATTGAAAAGTTATTTCCTCGTGTTTTGTAATTCTCATGATTCACCATTTCGAAAATATCTATGTTCGATTTGAGGTAATTAAAACACTATCCGTGCACAAAATCACCTCACAGGTTCTTTATTTTACAAAATTAATAACATAAACATAACTTGAAGAAATGACAGATTTACAATACATATATCTCAAACACATTGTTTTTTTTCTCATCATACTCTGTTTCTACTATCACATTTAAATGTTCAAGCAACTATGACACTCTCCCACCTGGAAAACATTTTACAATCTAAATGTTTATCATAGAACAGAATGTTGCTTTACTCTTAACTAAACCCAAATCTTTGTGGCGTTTTGATTTTACGCCCGTACTTGGACACTTTGGCATTCTTGATTTCTTCTTCACTTCCTTTTAAAGTGAAGTCGTCATATTTCTTCTCAACAACAGGACAATTTATTCCGTCCACAGCTTTGTCAGGAATTTCCGCAGGCTCCATTCGTTCTTTGTCCGTTGGATCTGGACCAGCAGGAGCTCCTTCCAATAGATATAGTCGTTGTATCGGACGTAACAACGAACCACCAGCAGTTTTTAGTTTTACTAGACGCGTTTTATTGTCTTTGCCAGGAAAAAGTTCTATTACTCGACCTAATGGCCAGTCGATGCGCTTTGCGTTATCATTACCGATCAGTACAATATCACCAACCGACACATTATCCGTTACTTTATACTTATTAAAACGTTGCAATTGTCCTAAATACTCGATCCGGAATCTGTTTCGTAGATTATTCCGCAAGTTTTGCAAATAACGGGCATGTCTGTTTAACGCGTTCGCGTCGACCGAATCGCACTCGGGCACCCCGATTTCAGTAAGTTCTCGAATAAACATCGCCGGTGTCAGCGGCATCAAATCACTGAGTTCATTAGACACATAAGTTAGTGGCCGAGAATTAATTATCGCTTCGCACTCTCATAATACGGTATACAATTCCTCGTTGCTTAGTTTGGCCCGACCTAATGTTCTCTCCAACAACTGTTTCAATAAACCGATCATTCTCTCCCACCAACCTCCCCACCAGGGAGCAGAGGGTGGATTGAATCGCAAAAAGATTCTTTGTGCAGAACTATATTGCGTTATCTCTTCCCAATTCAACTGCTTGAAGAGATTCTCCGTTCCACAAAAGTTTGTTCCGTTATCCGTGTAGATAATACGTGGTCGTCCCCACCTTGCTACAAAACGCCTCAATGCTTTCAGGAAATCTTCAGTAGACATGGACGCCGTAATATCCAAATGTATCGCCCTGTATACTGCGCAGGTAAAAATACAAATCCATGCTTTTCCTTGTTTGACGTATAAAGGGCCAGCTAAATCAATACCAACAATTTCAAAAGTAGCAGCATCTCTGACTCGATCTAAAGGTAGTTCTATAGAAGATGTCTTCATACCTTTAGCCAGATGTCTTTTGCAAAATTTACATGAGGAAATTACTGCTCGAATTGATCTGCGTCCACCAAGAATCCAATACTTCTCTCGAAGAATATTCATAAGGCCTTGAGTCCCTACGTGGTACGAGTTGACGTGTGTATCATAGATCAGCCTGTCGACCACGTCATGTTTCTTTGGCAACAAAAAAGGGTATCTAAAAAATTCAGAGTCATCCCTCCTCAAGACTTGAGTTTTCAGACGGAGAAGATTATCTTCATCCTTTAAAATTGGAAGAGTTGCAAGCTGTTTATCTTGCTTATCCAAAAACGACTCCTGTTGAACTATTCGGATGAGAGTCTTCTCCGCCCTCACAATTTCTTCTGCAGATAGTTCTCCTTTTTCTGGGTGGTTGGCATTTCTACAATTATTGCTGAATCGATAGATCCAAGCTATCATTCGTATTATCTGCTGATACTTTGAAAAGTAATTGTAGAAACATGTTGTATTCGCGCTGAGCATAGAAGATAATATTGTCTTTCTTTTTTCAATATTTATTTCTACCTCGTTGCAAGGAGTTTCTACCTGAGGCCATTCTTCTTTCGGCTGATAGAGCCAAGAAGGGCCCTCCCACCATTTCGACTGCGCTAACTGTCTGGGCGAGCACCCTCTGGAAAGTAAATCCGCTGGGTTCAATGAACCAGGTACATGTCTCCATGAATTTACTGGAGTTAACTTTCTGATTTCATTAACTCTATTCCATACAAATGTTGCCCATTCGTCTTTTTTTTTATCCAGGAAAGAGCGGTTGTGGAATCGGTCCAAAAATGGCTCTCTTTCACTGAACTCAATACTTCCTGCACACTTGCATATAATCTAGCTCCAATACATGCTGCTAGAAGCTCCAATCTGGGAATTGTTATTTTTTTTATAGGTGCAACTCTGCTTTTAGCTTGAAGCAAGTAAACTTTCACCTCATCTGGCTTCTCAATTCTCAGAAATACCGCTGCAGCATAAGCTACGCCACTGGCATCACAATAAGTGTGTAAGCTGATATGTGAATCAGTCTCAGCCTCAATCCATCTTGGAATCTCTATTTTTAACAGTTGAGGTAATTCAATTACCCATTTTCGAAAAATATTCTTGGAATCTTCATCTACTTCTTCATCCCAACTGATTTTTTGCGCCCACATCTTTTGTAATAAAAGTTTTGATGTAATGGTTGCTGGGCAGGTAGAACCTATTGGGTCGAAGATCCTTTGTGCTGTAGAAAGTATGACCCGCTTTGTAATCTTCTCTTCAAGTTCAACTGATTGTTGATTGATGGTGAGTACGTCCAAACTTGTATTCCAGTTTATTCCTAATACTGGTACAGGATTCGAGCTCTTCCTCAGATTTCCGCTGTACTCCCACCCTCTCAAATCGAAATTACCTTCGGCCATGATTTCAGTGGCTTCTTTGATAAATGCAACTAATGACTCCATGCTCGGTAGACTCGTCACGCAATTGTCTACATAGAACCCTTTCAATAATTTATCAATTGTTTGTCTGGAATACGATGTATCTTCTTTTGCGCAATTCTCCAAACATCTGTTCAAGTGGAATTGTATGGTTGCTCCCAGTAGAAACGGACTGGAGTTCACCCCAAACACAACCCGCCTATGCCGAAAAATTTTGCTAGTTCCATCTTGTGACCTCCATAAGAATCGCAAAAAATCCCTGTCGTTCCTATTCAGACTAATCTGCAAGAATGCTTTTCTTATGTCAGATATCACTCCTATCTTTTCCTTTCTGAATTGCAGTAGTAATGATGGTATTAGTTCTATGAGGTTCGGTCCTTTTTCTAGGCAATCATATAGAGCTGGTTTCCCCTTCTCCTTCGCGGATGCGTCGAACACAGGACGTATTTTTGTCCTCAAACTCTCCTCTTTTATTACTGCCCGATGTGGTAAATAGTGGGCTGACAAATGCGACTCTTCTTCAGGTACTTCCTCAATTATACCTTCCTTTAACCATTCTTGAAATACTTCTTCGTATTCCGCATGATAACCTGTATGCACCAGTTTCTTTTTGGTCGACTCCAATCTCTTTCTGGCCAGATTTTCATTGGAAGGTAACGGTGGATGCCCTTCTTTCCAAGGTAAACATACTTCATAACGCCCCTCTTGGTTCACACTTATGGTTTCATTGAACATCTTTTTGGTAGCCTCTTCAAAATCAATCCTAGATTGTTTTTCGCCAGGATCTCTGATTCCTAGCACGTCCAACTCCCATAAATTTACAATAGACAAGTCTTTGTACAGCAAGGATATTACTGTCATCGAAGTATTGGATGTAGGTTCACTATTCGGCACCTTCCCCGTCAGTACCCAGCCTAGCAATGTATGCGTCGCTACTAAGCCACAAGATAGGATTTGGATTTTACCAGTGAACAATTTGCCCAGAACATCGGAACCAATTAATAGTTCTATTGGCTCATTGCCGCAAGTATCGGTCAACGTAATATTCTCTTGATGTAATTCAGACGTCCAACTTCCAGGATAAACAGGTGATATACTAGAGCTGGGCGCGGGTCGTGATTTTTAATGGGTCACGTTGGGTCACGACGTGACCCGCGTGAACGTGAGTTGATTTGAAATTCTGAATCGTGAGCGTGAGTGATCGTGATTAAATAATAAATGGTCGTGCGTGAAACAGCGTGAGTAAGATTTCATCGTGCGTGAGCGTGTATGTAAAATAAAGAATAATATTTGAAACCAAACTTTTATTATTTTTTGAACAAAAATGTTATATAAGATTCTTTATACAAAAAAGTAAGAATATAAAAATAGCACAATATTCAGAAATACATCAACAACTAGTATTCTAAATAATTATTTCTTGTTAAACAAATCTATGGTACTCTATTCATTCCTTTATTCTCTAAAAAAATATAATTTTTATTCAGAAACAGTAATGAGTCCATGTTGGCAGGATTTAAGGTGGTTCTTCTCTCTTCTAATATTCTCCCGGAGAGAGAGAAAACACGTTCACTTGGTGCTGAGCTAGCAGGTATATTTAATGTCTTTTTTACCAATAACTTTAATAATCGAAAGTTACTATTTTTCCAAAAATTTAATGGGTCAGTTTGAGTTGTTTTCCCGGTTATATATCTTTTCATTTCGTCGTCTATAGTTTCGTCGTCATCTCCGGAAGATTCTGAAGAATTAACAAATTCGGAGAAATAGTTGATTCTACGTTTCTTGTTTGCTAACCTCTCCGGTTCATGTTCATGATATGTTTCAGATTTCTCATCAGTTTTCAAAATTTCATTTTTTATTTCTTGCAACGCGCGTGAAACTGTATCTATAATATATTTTCTCTCGGTAGAGTCTAAAAATTTCAGACTTTTAAAGTTTGGATCTAAAAACAGAGCAATTCTATGTATATCATCGATCACAAATCTTTTCTTCACGGATTCTAAAGCAACTTTCTTCAAATCTGTTAATATTTCAGAATCTTCCGGATCGGTTTCACAATGCCTTTGTAACTTTATGCACCACAATAAGATTTCATTAACAGTTATTGTCTGTTCGGCACTAAGTATTTCTGAACAGTCTTTAAACACTTTCAAAAATTTTAAAAGCATTTTTATTATTGCCACATCTATTTCACTGAGTCTATGAAACTGTTTTTCTTGAATTAAAACGTTCTGTATTTCTTCATACATTTCGTCAACACTTTCAATCATTAAATATAAGGAATTCCATCGTGTACTCACTTCTTGTTTCAAAGTTTTGGTTAATTTACTGTTCAGAGCACTATGTTTGAAATAGCCCACTAAATTTTTAATTGTCTCTACTGTTCGTGTTATTTCAGGAGGAAACTTCGATATTATATCATGCACAATAAGATTTAAATTGTGACAAGCACACGGTAGTCTTTTATAAGACCTTACAGCTTTGATAATGTTCGATCCATTATCAGTAACGAAAACACTATTAATCAGAAATTCATCTGTATTTCTAACGTAATCAGAAAGAACGTTGGTGATCACTTTTAGGATATTCTCTCCCGTTTTCTGGTCATCAAATTCTCTGGTTGCAAATACAATTGATTTTAATTCAAAATTTTCATTAATCAAGTGACCAGTAAGAGTTATATAGCTCCGTTTCTTAAAATTGTCCGTCCATAGATCAGAAGTCAAGGCCACACTAGTATTTTGTAATTCTTGTCGAATAATTTCTTTTAGTATTTCCACTTTTTCTGGAAGAATAGTTCGCATAATTGTTCGGCGACTTGAGAGTACATCATCAATATTTAATTTACCGCATTCAGCACCGATGTAAATTAATGATTGACATAATCTTCTGAATCCTTCTCCCTCAACAACATCTAAAGGTCGTATATCTCGAGCTATAAATAATAATTCTTTGTTTGCTACCTCATGTCTTAAGTTTTGAGATAGCTTTTTAGTTTTTGCGAAAGTTTCTAGAGTTGACTGATTTTCGGCATATTTAGTACATTTATGTCTCAACAAACTAGCTGTACCTGTTTTACTTCGATATGATAATAGTAACTTACATTTTCTACATCGTGCAAAGTTTTGTACAATATCTTTGTACACAATAACTTCAAAATTCATCCATACTTCGGATTTATTACTTTTCTTAGTAGTAAATTTAAAATTTGTTTGTTCACTGTCATGTTTTAATTTTAATTCTATCTGTGTCTTTGTTAATTTTTGATTGGGGTTTTGAGAGATCTCACTGTCTTCAACTATATCAGCCATTTTGTTATCAACTTTTTTCTGAGTTTCCACGAAAACTTTTGACGTACTGCTGTACTGCACAAGTAATAGACAAAAGATTGAACAAGCACAGCGCACTGCTAGAGGTCAGAATCCAAAAACATAACTGTTCACATACGACAAGATGCTAGACTTATAGGCATACCCGTCTGAACTTGCACTGTTGCATTTGCGCGTAACGATCTGACTAAAATTTTCGTGACCCAATCGTGACCCACCGTGAGTGATTGGGCGTGAATCAATCTTTCGAATTCGTGATAGGGCGTGATCGTGAATCAAAGTAAATCAGGCGTGCGTGAGCGGTCGTGAAAAAAAAAAAATTATTTCGTTGTTGGGCGGGATCGTGCAAAAATTTCACTCACGCGCCCACCTCTATGATATACTATTACAAATCATTGGTTGGTCCAAAACCTCGAACCTACAAAAAAAACTATTATCTAAGCTTGCCAACCTTACATCGTAACAGCGATGTATCTGTTCCGTAGTTTGTGTTCCACCGAATAACGCGTGTATTATTTTCGTTCATTTGACACAATAGTTCATCTTTTGCGCAGTGTCTTTAAGGATATACGAGCGTTGCGATCCACTATCTAAGATAGCGCGCACTTCACGTTCCTCATTATCGTTTCGCATTTTTACCCGCAGCGTTTGTAAAAATACCGGAGTTCCCGTATAATTGGCTAAAACGGCTTCCGTCTTAGCATTCTTCGCGTTTTCTTCCACGGATCCCGATTTTGACTCCGCACGAGCAGGTTTTCCCGTACTATTCTTGTTCGACAAGTCCGGGCAAAGTATCACGATATGCTGTTTGCCACACAACACGCATCTCATACGTTCGCGACATTTTCTTTCCAGGTGGCCAGTCTTCGCGCACCAAAAACAAGCTCTTTTGTCTGTGAGGATTTTCCTTTTTTGCTCAAGTGTCATGTTTTGAGCTTTGAAACATTTTTCTGGGCAATGATTTCCATCGCAGAAAAGACACCTGTTTGATTCATAATTCAATAATCCTGAAGCTGTTGGAAAACTATTTTCCACTGATTTTGCTTTAGTCTTCTTGGACCTTTCGCTAACTCCTAATCCAAAACCATCTAGTGCCATTGCGATACGCTCTTCACCTTCGACCTCGGATTTCATGAACGAGATTAATTTCGTCAGTCGATCTTTTAAGGATGCATTTTCACCCCTCGGAAAATCGCTGCATCTTTGCCAAGCTCGTATCAAATCCTCGGGCAAGCAGGATTCAACCAGTGGATACAACATTGCCGCATATGTATCAGAGGTTATACCCAAAGTCTCCAAGCACGCAACTGCGTTTCTATTTTATCATATAGACTAATTATACTGCATTTGCTCTGATTTGTAATTGCATTATTAACTATTAATTTCAGCAGTTCTCGGACGTAGACTTCCACAAGTAAATCATCTCTACCGAACCTTGCTTTCAGACTTTCGATAGCTTCTTCATAATTAGCACCTGTTGGCGGATAACTCTCTATCAGTTCTCGTGCCCTTGTGTTGGGAGCAATTGCCAGCAATAAATATTGAAATTTATCTTCTGATAAAATGTCAGCATCCTCGTGTATTTTCCTAAATTGGCTCCAAAACGGCAGCCATTCTTTGAGATCACCGCCAAATTTTTTAAATTCAATTTGAGGTAAATTGTACTTACGTGTATTAGTCATGCAACTACTATTTCTATTACTCACGGTTGTTGTTGTTGCCTGATTATGTGATTTGTATGAAACTTTTAATTTCTTGAATTTTTCGGTATACTCATCACATTCTTCCAGTTCTTTTGTCAGCTCGTCTTCTGTTGCATTCAGCTCTACCATCTTGGTGAAAATATCTTCATCAGCTACCTTCAAAGCCTCTTCTTTCTCCAGCAGCATTTCATATTTGGCTTCAATCTCTTCTGCATTACTACCTTCCTCACTAAATAGAGCTCCTAGCTGATTTGAAGCCCGTTTGAACGCTCTACGGAGAACGGAACGCCGTTTTTTCAAGTTTTCCATCACGATAAATGCAAAAAAGTTTGTTCCGCGGGAAAACGCAGCCGCGCAAACAACACTTTAATCACCAAAAAACTGTCCTTTTACTCCACGCAACGCGAAAACCGCGAAAACCTACGTAGACCGAGCGTACATTCACCGATTCTCTTTTCGCGCACTCTCCCGGCCTGAAGGCACTTTCTTTTTTCCGCGTAAGGTCCTGTCACGGTCACCAAATGTTCGAATTGAGGTAATTAAAACACTATCCGTGCACAAAATCACCTCACAGGTTCTTTATTTTACAAAATTAATAACATAAACATAACTTGAAAAAATGACAGATTTACAATACATATATCTCAAACACATTGTTTTTTTTCTCATCATACTCTGATTCTACTATCACATTTAAATGTTCAAGCAACTATGACAATCTAGTTTGGCAATGTTTTCATTAATTTAATTATTTGTTCCATTATTTGAATGATTGAGCGTCTATAACAACCTAACCTGAATATTCTAGCTTTCGTCTATCGTATTCTATTATTTTCGAACAATAAATTTCATAACTCAAGGAAATAGATATTCAGTATGTAATAATTATTATTTATAATCGACTGCGGTCAAGAAGTATTTCACAGCGCGATAGTTTCGCATCAACTGAAGCAATATGAAAAACTTGATTTATATAAAACTTTTTTGCAGACAAAATGTATTCCAATAAATTGAAAAGGAAGTTAAAATATATCATTCAGTCCTTTCTTGTTGAAATATTCATATCCTGACATTTTGAATTGCTTTAGGAAGGTCAAATAAACGAATTCTTTGTTCAAATTATATACTCCTACTTTTATTTCGTCAATTGTTTTGCATTTTGCTTCTATTATTGATAATTTTAATCATATATTTCCAAATCTCTTGGAACAGTGCTCTTCATGAGTGTATTAGCGCAGATGTAAGCCTAAATTATCATGACATTCGACATTCTCACAATAGAGACTACGATCTTAAGAATTTGAGTTTTCGGTTCTCGTGACGACCAAAACATAATAATTTACCAAAGTAAATATTGTGTCGATATTGTGTAGTGACGTTCCTTTATATAAATTTCTGTGGTTTATGTATACCTTATTTATTAATTGTGTATCAAGGCCCGTGTAGGTGATCTTTTTGGTCGAATCTGTTGTATGCGGTCGAAGTGCCAACTGAGGCTGCAATTCAGCCAATTTAGGTGAGATCAGAAAAGAACTTTAGACCGAGCTGCACACAACTTTTTTCCAGGCGATCATTACAAAAGAATTCAAAATCACCAAATTTTATTTATTCATTTCTAAATCATTACAATTTTAAATCTCAGTTGCCGTTGAAATTGTTTTTTTGTATACTTGATTGAAAACATCAGTTTTAATATTTAGAAATCAGTAAAGATAAGTGCCAGTTCACCAATTAGCAACATTTTTTTTATTTGCAACAAAAAATAGTAGAAAAAAATGCGCTATAACACGCGTCCAAATGACAGCTTTGATCGAATCAAGAAAAAATCACAGGTTATACATATAAGAAAACAAAAATTCCCTCGATTTCGCCAAAAAAAATCTTAAGTCGCTTTAGCTCTTGACGAATTAATTTTTTAATTGTCACTGCTTCTGCTTGGCAGTTGTCAGAACCGTTATCACGTTTTTGCAAGAACACAACCTTGATTAGTATTTCTGTAAAAAATTATTTCTTTTCTTGGTGTCTTCCACTCAAGTTTCTCCATCAAGTATACAAAAAAATAGCATGTTCAACATGTAAGAAGATCGATATTACTTTGCTCGTGTAAATTTACATTCATACTCAGTAGTGAACTCTCTCTTCTCTCTACTTGTCAAACAATCTACTATTATTTTATTGTCTTCTATCAAGTTGACAGCTATAAAAAATGTATATTCATTTCTCGAATTGCAAAAACTATAGAGGTTGACAGAAGAATATAATATGTATATCGGCGAGAAATGTTTCTTGAAGAGTTCATCAAGATGCCCGTATGGCGGATATGAAGTGTCTATGAAGTAGTTTTTGACAGATCAGTCTCATTTGTCTATCTCTTGTTCTTGATTTAATGGCCAATTTCCGCAGTTTTGAAGCATTCAAACTAAATATTGTTTATTGACTCTGACGTAGAATGTTATGTTGTACATTAATTTCAATTTTTTAAATTTGAAATAATGAAGAGAGCAATGCGATCGGAAAAACTGATTTGCCTTGTTTTACACCTATATTCCATTTTTTTGTGGTAGTGTTACACACAGTACACATTTATTGTATGAATGACACTGGATCTATGATGTATTATAACTCCAAGTTTTTATTCTGTCTAAGAATAACATCTTATATTCGATATCCAATGACTATACTTCATTAGAAAATACCAAAGGTACAAACCATTTGCTGCTCTTTTTCACACCTCAGTAGAGTCCGTTGCACCAATTGATATTTCGTTCATTGCGAAAAGAGTAGTATGCACACTCAAGTGTATTCAAATGACCTGTTTTTCTTGCACCTCAGTGATTGCTTCCATAGTTTCACCTTGAATTCATTCGTAATTATTGAATCACGATAAATAGAAGTATCATCGAGGAATTGAAATAATTTCTGCAAGTTTCTTGAATACGAAAACCTGATTTTCACAATGTTTTCAGATCAATTATTGATCACTCATATTTCAACACTCAATTCTTAACTCATGATGTGAGCAACAACTTGTTTCTAATTAATTTGTTCTTAATCAATATTGTTGTGGAATTGGAACTCGAGTGGACTCGAGCGGGCTTGAATGGATTTGAATACTGGTCAAAATTTAAACCTGGTTCATCCCCCGAACGCATCTATGAATAAGTGTTGAATTACCTCTAAAAATGAACCAAGTTCAAACTTAATTCTACTGACAATAGGGGAGGAAGGTTGATAAGCTTAATACAGAAAGATCCATATTGAGATATTTTATATTTATTCATTTTCATTACTACTCAAATTTGATGAGTCATCAAGTCACTGAAGTTTATTGTTGATTAGATTAGTTTATTATTCATTAAACCTGATATATACTATCGAATTGCTGACGGTGCAAGTAGATTCTGCTTTCGGTCTGGTCAATCATTCAATACCATTTCTGGTACTATCCAGAGCAAGACGATATTAATTGTGTAGATATTAATTGAGGATATTTTATAGACAGGACAGGTTGCGTTGTAGATAGCCCTAGTATTTTTTGTGATAACTAAATCAGATTCTCTATCGTTCGATTATTTCAGTTACCATTCATGACTGAAATTAATTAGGGTACATTCTTTTCAAAAAAACATAAATTTCGGGAAAAGTATACATTTTGGGTTTCAGGTGCATCTTTAGATTGACAGAGCATAAAATTTATATTATTTTCTGTTGAATTGGAAACTGCGTGTTCAATGTTACCTTATAAGAACTATTTTTAACACATGTTCAAAATTTGTGCAATTCCAGAAGAATTTTTGTACAAGAGTTTGTTTGAATAGCTTGAAATATGAATAACTTGTTAACCAACAGAAAAAGATCCAGCTAGATATTTTTACAACTGAATTAGTCAATTCGTCTGACTTATGATATTTCAAATACAAAGGAACTGATTCACTTCAATACAAAAAATATATGTAGTAGGTACAAATTCAACTATGAATTAATGATTCATATCTGAACTCAAATTAACAAAAAATACTGTGAGAATAGGTAATACAAAAAATGCAATTATGAGAAGTTTTTTGACTAAACTCTCAATTTACTAGCCTCAGATGATGAAACCACCTAACCCATCCGTTTCAGAATCTGGGAGACTCGTTTATAATTCAGACAAAGATATAATGCCTTACGGAAAATTTCATCCACGACTGAAATAACTTAGACATGTAGATTTTTGCAGTGAGAACATAATCGTTTTGTCTAGGAGACCAATTCTAGAAAATAATTTATTGTGTATACTAAGCTATTGCAGTCGGTTGGACAAAAAATTATAGTTTCACAGCTATTAGTCCGTACTATCAATAAATTTGTGATTCAGGAACAAATATTTCTCAGTGAGAAATCAATTTAGTTATCTAGAATATTATCATTTGTTCTAACAACAAACTTTTCATTGTTGCCCTGCTCATGTGAAGCCTGCAAAAAAATTTTGCTACTGTAACAAACTCACTTATTAATCTCCGCTATACACTCTAGCACTTTTATTGTGCAATCTCCCAAACTAAGAGCACGTGCAAGTGGCAAGTTTATCAGTGTTTTGAACCATTTGAGTGACCACAATAAATTTCATTAAGTTTCTTCTGGATTAGGGATTATCTGAGAATTGAAAAAAATTCATAGGTATGTTAATATCACTAAGTATATATAATATATGAACAAGCTATTATTCATGAATAATATTAAGAGTAAGAAAATAGAAATGTTCTTGTATATTTAATGAATACTTTTAATGCAGCAATATATACTTCCATTTTGCATATGCAGAAAGCGACTAACTCATATTCATTGATATATTTCAGATAGCCAGATAGACGATGACACTTTTTTTTCTTCAACCCCCGACTTTATTAATAGTATATTATGCTACAAGGACCGAACGACTGTCATTCTTGTCCAGGATAAATTTGGCTGCGATCGGTGAAGACGAGGGCGAAGTACGAGGGGAAGGCGAGGGCGAAGCACGAGGCGAAGACGAGGACAAAGCCCAAAGTGTAGCTCCGTGCAGCCAAATTTGTCCGTGACAATAATGACAGTCGTTCAGTGTCTTATCGATTTGTCAAACAGATTTTTGCAAATGCAATCACATACAGTAAACTAATACAACGAAACATAACTTACATGATTTATTTTATCGATTGATATTTTTCACATTCTCCGTGCTATCCCGTTCACAATAAATGCACATACTATAACGAACACATTCTATAATACAAATTTCTTTCAAATATCAATCTGACATAATCAAAATGAAAAAATCCAACGGTATCCATGATCCATGATCTACAATCTCATTTTTACCCAGCGGGAAGAAATATCCATTAATTCCCAGTCAACACAAAATTGATGAGAATTGTAACCATGGTTTGGAATTGAGAACTTTCGAAGCAGAAGTCAGCTCAGTAATAGGGTACCTCCGGTGTACGTGTTACAAAAAGAATTGATACGAAAAATTGAACCACGTCTAAAATGAGATAATGATATATTCTTCTTGTGAATATGTGTAGAAGAAATGAATGAATAAAATTTCCAAGAATAGTGCACTATTTGTTCACCCCGCGAATAAAAATGATTATTCACAGCAAAATTACTTTTGTTCGAGATGAATTAATCTCTATATTAGTATTGCGTATTCCAATCAGTCAGTTATTCTGTTGCAGTAACAAAAAATTACTCAGTACACAGAACAAATCCATCTCGTAGCTACAAGAAATAGGAAGCACTGAGAAAAAATGCTATGAGAACTAATATATTTGCTGTCTAATATAGCACTGAAAAATATTGTTGTGGCTATCTAAATTCTAGTACCCTTAAGCCTTTTTTTCCGTGTTTTGATAATAAAAATTCATAGTTTACTCCATGAGACATAAAATTTCAACATCGATGGAAATAACTTTTTCCACGTAGTAATGAACTGCACCAAATAAAACTTATCTAGTTCTATGTTTCCATATTGTGAGGACGTTTCTTTTATATCATATTTCAGTTCTTGCTTCAGCTCTTCAGCCTTTTCAGAGTTTGTTTCTTTTCCAGTTGTTTCTTCAGTTCAAAGTCGATTCAAAGTAATCTTAGGAATGAGTCCACGTGTATTATTTTGATAAAAAATATTCAAACGAAAATCCAGTCATATTTTTAAAAATATCTTTACTGCCTGCTTACTGCTATACGTTTATTGTGATGCTTTATATAATAACTGTAATGTATCTTGGAGTTCATAATGCAATTACTATATCAGTAACAACAGTTATTTATGTGCAAAGCACAGATGATGTCAAAATTTTGGATTGATGTATGAAAATCAAATAATCTCGGTCTGTGGTATATCCAATCCTCTTTTGTGTGATTTTGGAAGAAGAATACAAGGATTATTTCTATTTTCATGCAAATATAGTCTTGTGAATTCCTTTTTTTCTCAATTATTGTTTTTGTATCAATTTTTCACATGAGTACAGATATCAGATAAAATCGAGACACCTGCAGAATGTTCGTTAGGTACGAGTTTAAGGAATTGATGTTTCTAGCGTACCCTGATGGTACAAACTTTTAGAAGAGGCTGGAAGTGTCAGAAATCGTGTTTATGGCATATAAATCGAAGAGGTCATATTTTCGAAAATCTTTCATTGAAGACAGATTGATTTAATCTTTGAGCTATTGAAATTCACTCTTTTAGTCGATTATTTGACAGCAATGATTCTTGTGTCATATAAAAACTATACTAATATTACAAAGAGAAAAGACTTGTATTTTTGTTTGTAATGGACAAACTCAAATACTATTGAACCAATGTTCTTATTGTAGTATTGTCAACATATATCAAGTGACGCATTAACCATATTTATTTGTTCGCGCATCGTCCATCCGATTGGATTGAAACTTACTATAGTTTTTGCGGGCTCTTTTGTGAAGATTCCTATTATCGGAATATCAACATATATTGAGTGACGCACAAGCTGTATTAGTTCGTTAACGCATCATATATAGTTTATGAAGTTGTTGAAGAATTCGATGTAGTGATTATAGATAGAATTTGGTTGAACCTTAAGCGATCCAAAGTAATTTCAAATGGTCATTTATGAACATAAAAACTAGGACGTTTTGAGAAGCAAACTGATCTCATCCTCAGATCTGAAATACGATATAGTTGTTGCTGTGAAGTTTAAGTGTCCATGATAGATAATAATAAATGTGTCAAAACTGAACAACTTCAATCCATAATCAGCTTGAAATTGATTGCAACAATTATATCGTATCTTAGAGCTGATGATAAGAGCAGTTCGCTTCTCGAAACGTCCTGGTTTTTATGTTTGAATAAATGACCATTTCAAATCACTCTGGATCTCTTAAGACCTAACCAAATTCTACCTGATTATATAGTTTATAAAGAAGAATTTGAGTTCTGTAATATTTACTGACAGCGTCCTTTTTTTGCACAAATTATAGCCGAATGAAAGCCGTATGATGCGTTCCTATATAATATTTACTAACATATTATATATTGCTTCTTTTCAAATAGTTGAAAGATGAGTATGCTAATAAGCTGTAAGTCGTTCAATTACAGTTTTAAAGTTAATCTTTAATACCAAACTATGAAGAAATTAATCTTCTCATCAGAAAGAATATATCAGGAGTTTCCTGAACTTTTTTACCTTTATTTTCTGAAAATAGTATATTATGCTACGACTGTCATTTTTGCTCAGAATGAATTTGGTTGCATTCGGTGAAGACGAGGGCGAAGCACGAGGCAAAAACGAAGATAAAGCCCAAGGCGTAGCTCCGTGCAGCCAAATTTATCCGTGACAATAATGACAGTCGTTCAGTTTCCGTGTTACATACGATACTTTTTGTAACAAGTGCACCAAAGTACCCCTATTATTAAGCTTTTCTGTGCTATCCCGTTCACAATAAATGCACATACTTTCACGAACACACTCTATAATACACTTTCAAATATCAATTTGACATATATCAATGAAATAAAAAAAATCCAACGCATCCATGATCCATGATCAACAATTCCATTTTTACCCAGCGGACAAACATATCCATTAATTCCCAGTCAACAGAGAATTAATGAAAGCTTTTACCATGGTTTGGAATTGGGAACTTCCGAAGCAGAAGTCAGCTCAGTAATAGGGTACTTTCGGTGTACGTGTTATAAAAATGATATTTTTAGCACACCAATCCTGCCTCCAAGATTTTTGTTTACTCGGGAGCGCTAGGGACTCTAAGGTTTCTTGAAGTAAATGCCATAAGGAACTGTATCTTGAAAAGTTCGTTCTTTCACTAATCTTTGTATAATCACAATAATTGCCTCAATTCATTCTACTGTAAATAACAAATCAAATAGGAGCAGAACATAACTTGCATGAGACTTAACATCTGAGGATAAAATCTCAATCCATTACAATTTGTTTTGGACTTGGAAGTTCTGGACATCATCTTCTTAAACGCCAAGAGCATTCAAATAGACTACTTTATTATAGATTAACCGCCTCCAGTTGATGCTGGAACGAAGCACATGAATATGATATTCTATTTTAGAATTAGTTTTCTACTATTTCAAGAAATTTTTTGAAGGATAGTCGCCATAAAGCAGAATTCAAATAGGGATAAATCCAGTAATTGTGACCGAGCATAATTAATTCGAACAACAATGTGTTGTTGATTTAATTCCAATTTTGTTTTTCCCATGTTATTTTATGCTTGTAATGTATTGTTCTTGTGAGTCCCTGATGAAGCCTAAAATACCGGGCGAAATATGGGAATTAAAATTGAATCAACAACAAATTAATATTTTGCATCCAATCATTCCTGGTCACAGTTACTGGAATTATCCTCATTCAAATTTTGTTTCGTTTTGCAATGCAAAATAACATCCAAGACTCGTATTTCAATTATTTTCACATTATTTGAAGCAGAAAAACCAAGACGAACAATTACTTAGAACAAAATACAAAATTTGCCGCGAAGCGTGAGATCATTTGACCTACGCTCATACTGATGAGCAGACACTGTAAGGAAATACGTAGGTGCGTGAAAAAGATGATCTTTATAGTCTCGACTGATCCGCGGAGACTCTAATGCCGGCAGTACACAGTACACTCTCGGCGCAACCTCTCGACGAATGTCTCGGCGTGACATTTGTAGGCGAGGAACCGCGAATGGAGCTGTGTACACTCCCAGCTTGACTCGCTCTATACATTAATTACAAATCGATGAATGAGATAGTCGTGGACGCTGCTGCTCGAGCTGCTGCCATTGCAGCGCTTTGCTCATATTCGTATTATAATCTTGTTTATGTGCACCATAAAGCAAAAATAGAAAAAATCTGAGAGCAAAGAAGATTGTGGTTAAAATCTTATCAAATGAACTTGTAGAGCAAATTTATTACTACAGTCAGCCATAATTGAAACACTTTGAGGAGAAATGTGAATTCACGTTATTAGGTCACGAGCGTAGACGAGAGTATACGCAGATGCTCGCCCTCGCCACTCGCGCTGGCCGTTCGTCGCTCGCTTCCTTTGACTTGTGCTAAAAGACCGACTAAAGACGTTCTGAGAAGAGGCGAGCAAGCACGAGAGACACCAAGTGCACCATGCACACTCTCACACCCGTGGTGCCTCGCCGAGAGTGATATACTGCAGGCATAACATCAAACAAGGATTTCGATTTCAACATTTTCGATGTATTCCAGTAATTCTTCTCGTCAAGTCCATGTGCTATTTTTGGTACTGCCAATTTCTTGATAAGTGGAAAATAATTTCTTCTGTAAGTTGACCCTACTTTCCAAATGGCGCAATGAATTTCCCGAGAATTTCCTTATTCTCTGTGATGAATGTTCAATCACAAAGTAGATTTTCTTCTACTCTGTTGTAGCATTTATCAAATCTAGGGCTGAAGTCTCCGTAGTTACTCAAGCCAGTCAAATAGCATATTAAATACTGATGCTGCAGTCCCCCAAGATATTTGAGAATCTTGAAATTTTCACTAATTTATGGTTTTCTCGATGTTTCTGTGATCCAAAATTTTTATTCGAGGTTAAATAGTCTGTGTGCCAGACTTTTCGAATATGAAAATTGATATGAATTGAAGAGACCAGGTCAGACTTATACTGCTTATTCCTATGACCATATAGAGCATAAAAAACCATGATGGCCATCTCAGAATGGTAGCTTTTCAAAACGATGGCCATTCAAAATGATTGATATACAAACCATCATATCTCGTAAACAGATAATCAAATTACAGTTTTGTTTTGCTTTGATTGTAGGCAGTCTCACGATCAACATTTCTGTTTGAGTTGATAAAAGTCAAATAATCAATATTTCATCAAGAAAAAGTGAGATAAGTTGAAATAACATTTTTCAACATTTTTGTTTCAGTATATTTTACAAGAAAACGGTGTAAGGTAGAAACATCTACCTCAATATACAAGCTGTAGTGCATTTCATAATCTATAAAAAGGGAAACAAAACGTTTGAATCAGTTCATTTAAAGCCAAGATATATCAAAATTTGTGCCGCCGGAACGCAGTCGCTTCAAAAATTCACTTCATGAAGAAATGTAAAATGCTAGTGAAAATTGATTCAGGGCCTTTTGAATGTGAATTATTTGATCTTAGACATATCATTGATGCATGTAGAAGATAAAATGATAACAAATTTGTGAACACAATGGATGTGTTGTGAATTGCAACACTTTATCACAATGAGAATAGTTGAGACTAGTAACCAATAGGTATTTTTTTTGTAGCTACTCATTCATTAACGTTTCAGAAATAATAAAGGTTGATCATAAAATTGGTAATAATAAGGGTAAACATGACCACAAAATTATACAAGAACGCAAAGTGGATTAATACAAAATAGATCACATTTTTGTTCCCTATTTTTATAATGAGTATTTACATCTTCTCACTGGAGTCACTATTATAGCTTTTGATTATCCCAACACATTATTCATCATTGCTATAATTGTGCGAATTTTTACACTCTTTGCAGCCACAGAAACTGGTGCACATTAACTTGTTACACGCCCATTCAGACAGGTCCCTTTCTTACAGAAGTATTTTATCAATGAGAGGATATCTTCACAAGCTGAAAGACCATTGTACTATCCACTTACCTTGAGGATCTTTGTTCCAAACATTGGCAGTGGGATCTAGAATTCTGGGATATTGTTCTAGATCCAAACGTCAGCTTGGTAGTCAACTCGTCTTGCATGTTGCATCAGCGTATCTTTGCATGGTGGATTCAATTTATGCTTACAATAAGGAACAGGACGCTTATCTGAAGGAAAAGTACTTCAATGTGATCGAAATCATCTCGGTTAGTTGATATACATAGCAGAAACCCAAAATCTAGACATGAGATAAGTTTTAAAATTTCCATGAGCCCTATCTCCTTGGATATTTTAGTATTTGCTGTTGGTGTTCAGAAAGATATAAAAAGTCATTTATACATTGTAACCCAGAATGAAAATTAACAAAAATTGTTGATATCAAGCAAATAACTTCTGCTATTGCTAAAGAAATTGGATTCCATAATTGATCTGATTGCGGCACTGAGAATGCGAATGCACTATTCGCAGGAAAAATTGAAGGATGGAAACTTGTAAGCGATCTGGAAGCTTTCAGCAAATTATAGCAATTATGAAGAATGTGATGAGATAATCAAGCTGTGATAGTGCCTTTAGTGAGAAGAAATAAATACCTTTTATAAGAATAACGAACTAAAATGTGATCTATTTTGAATAAATCTACTTTGCGTCTTTTGCTATGTTGCGTTCCTATATAATTTCGTGGTCATGTTTTCCTTTATTGCTATCAACCTCATGGTCCACCTTAATTATTCCTGAGAAATGAATGTCATACATCTTTTGTTTGTCATTTGATCTTCTACATGCATCAATAATATATCTAAGATCAAATAATTCACATTCAAAAGGCCCTAGATTAAAGTTCACTTCCATTTTACATTTCTTCATACCACGAATTTTCAGAGCAACACCGTTTCCGACATGAATTTTGATATATCTTGGCTTCAAATGAACCCGAATTAATCGAATAGAACGTTTCGTTTTTCTTCTTATAGATTATGAAATGCAATACAGCTTTTATATTGAGGCAGATTTTTCTTACTTGCACCGTTTTCTTGTAAAATACCAAAGAAAGAATCTTGAAGAATATTATTTCGTCTTTTTTCACTTTTTCTTGATGAAATATTGATTATTCAACTTTTTTTTATCTTCAACAGAAATGTAGACCCTGAGGTTACCTACAATTTGGAAAAAAAAAGCTGAAATCTTATAAACCGTTCATGAGATATGATGGCTGAACGATCGCAGTCGGCAGCCATTTTTAATGGTTGCCATTTTCGAAAGCTATCGTTCTAAGATGGCCATCATGCTTTTTCATTCTCTATATGGTCACAGGAACATACAATGTGAATGTCGTCTGGTCCCTCCAAATTATACCACCAAGTGGACTGGCACACGGACTAAAAGTACTGTTTTCAGTTCAAAGGACGAATAGATGGTGAATATTGTGATAAAATTCACAGGGACAAGGATGTAGTTGGACTGCGCTATGTTCATCCTGAAATACTCCCGGAAATTCTTGTCGTCCTTTTAGTCCAAGCAACGAAGACAGAAATAGGCCAAATAGCGGAAAAAATTCATGTAGAAGTTCATTTTAGCACAGATGTAGGGTGAGATGTCCTTACTTACATATTAAAAATCCTAATAAGTGGGGATAGAACTAAGGGAGTGGGAGTAGTTTGAAGGGCTCTTCTTTTAGTTTTTATTTTTTACTTAAAACTTGGAAAATACTGTCTCTAGCAAAATAAGGTTGATATACTGAATTATTTCAGAATTTTCTGCAGAAAATATTCAATATATTATATCACTAGGATTAGAACTAGAGGAGATGTAAAAGGGGGAAGATGAAAAACTATAGTTTTTATTCTTAAAAATCAAGTTTTGATGATAAATGACCTATGTTCAGATCACGTATTGATGACTGGTGAGTGTAATCATGTAATATATAACGGACGAATGATGTGTTGAGGGGATTACAATAATATGCGTCTATAGGGAATGAGGTCAGAGCTTCCCTTCTTACTCTTTTTAGTATCCCCTTCTTAGCGACGCTCTTCAGTGTTATTGGGTTGGAGATTTTACTCCTAGATTTAGTTTTCTTTTTTTGCTCAGGATTCTACAGAAAAAATCCAATACACGTTTTTGCTAGGATAAATACTCAAGAATGTATGGACGGTGGGACAATGAAAAATTATGAATAATCGGTTTTTATTCTTAAAAATTGAATTACAATTGTTTGAAAATGCATTTTTTGCACGATTGGGTATTTTCATTTGTTTACCGGCCCTCAATTTGAGGTGGCATGTTGATTTTACCGAAAAACTGTGGTCACTATGGTTATGCTGACCTAACGCCCATGGACGAGGGCGGAGAGTGAAAAATTGTGGATTCACACAAGAAATATTTATTCATTTATCGTTATTTGTAATTGAATATTTACAATGAAATATCAAACTTGACAGCTGACAGCGAATATGCATTCATCAGTAGTAACTCAATTTGAAAAAGAAAATGAGGATCCATATTTTGGATAGATCTTTCAATCGTACAAACATTTTTTCTCGGTCAATAAGTACAGTCTACCGATTGAGAATAATAGTTTGGAGGCCAAGCCTTGGCGAGATTTCCAAATATTATACTGACCTTAATACATAAATAACTACAGTACATCAATTCTCGTCATCATCTATATATTCTTACTCATCATTGATGCTGTTTTCGATGAAGGCTCTGTTTGTACATGAGTCGAAACACACGACACAGATAGCGGAGCAGGTAATTCCTGTTCTGCGACAGCCGCAATGCACCCCACACCTAATCTGGTGCGGCAGGATCGTTTGTAGTAATTGGGTTGAGGATCCCATCATCTCCTCTGGCCCAGCCCCATTGGATGGGTGATAGGGGGTAACCGAGCCACTGTTGTATCTATAAAAAATCTGACGTGGACATCACGTGACTTACTTGTACATCATTGGATATATATAATCAAACTGAAAATCTCATCATTCCACGGCTAATTGTTTTTGATTTATCCAAAAAATTATGAACATGTATCAAGTAGCCTAGTTTGTTGCTATGGAAACAGTAGGTCATCATTCTCATGCTACAACATTCCTAAATATTGATTTTCAAGATTAAACGGCTTACAGTTCTGAATTTATACGCAAAATTGAAAAATAAATTCCAACTGAAGTGCACTCTCGGTTATTATTATTGTTATGAAAATAGTAATCATTCAGATGCTACAGCAGATTGAAATACCAAATTTCGATGTTCTACAGATGATCGTTCTAAATTTATACGAAAAATTCCAAAAGACTGCCGGCTCAGTCGATCTCAATGAGAATAGGATATGAGCATGAAGAAGACGGTACTATCGTCTTTAATACTGAATTCTAATATTCTACATTTATTTATTAATTAATTTATTTATTTTTTTTTTTTTCCTCTCACCTCTCACGTCCACATGCTTGACGCAGTCAGTGGACACATTTATAGTAGACCGGCAATGAGAGTTGTGGGGGCCTGTATTTCAGATAACCAGATAGACAATGACACTTTTTTTTCTTCAACCCCCGAATTCAATAATAGTATATTATGCTACAAGGACCGAACGACTGTCATTTTTGTCCAGGATAAATTTGGCTGCGATCGGTGAAGACAAGGGCGAAGCACGAGAAGAAGACGAAGACAAAGCTCAAGGCGTAGCTCCGTGCAGCTAAATTTGTCCGTGACAATAATGACAGTCGTTCAGTGTCCGTGTCAATCGTTTTGGAGTTATGCGGAAAATTCAAGAAATGTTTCAAGTATACTGCACTTCTGGTTCAGTCGATCGCAATCATAATGCAAATTGTACAACTTGATCTTATAGAAGTGCTTAATACAAAATTTCAATATTCTACGACCGATTGTTTTGACTTTATGGAGAAAATTTGAAAAGTCTGTCATATAAAGTGCACTTCCGGCCAAGCCGATTGGTACGAAAATAAGAGATGACCATTTGGATGCTGCAACAATTCCAAATGCTGAATTTCAACATCCCACGGTTGATCATTCTGGATTTATCAGAAAAATTCAAAAAAAGTTTGAGTAAAGTGCACTTTCGGCTTGACCGATTTATACAAAAATAGCAGATAAACTACTCTGCTACTGGATCAAGTTCAAATACTGAATTTCAGTATCTTACGGCTGATCATTCTGGATTTATGCGGAAAATTCTTAAAATATTTCAAGTAAAGTGCACTTCCGGTACAGGCGATTGCAACCATAATGCGAGGTGCAAATCAACAACCTATATTAGTCCTAAACAAGAAATTACCGCATAATTCGTTAGACGGTTTTTGATATTTGCGAGTTAAGTACGTACGAATGTACCAATATCAAGCCAAAAATAGTCAAAATGGATTCAGGGATGTTCAAAACCAGGAACGGTGGTTCAAAAAACTGGTGAGGTTAACGAACAGTAGTGCAAAAGAATTGAAAATTTATAAGACAGCAAGGCGTGAATATGGTAAATCGACTGAGGGAGCATACAAAAATAATAATAATTAAATTTGGAAACTAGCAACATGGAATATAAGAAGTATCAATGGAAAGGAGTTAGAGCTACAAGACGAATCCAGTAAAGCAAATATTGATATTTTGGCAATAACCGAAACCAAGAAAAAAGGAACAAGAGAGATAATAATGGAAGATGGGAATGTACTAATGTATAGTGGAGTATCAATTGATAAAAGAGCAGCAGCAGGGGTGGCTTGCCTAATAAACAAAAATATAGTAAATGACATCCAAAAATAGGAGGCCTGCTTCGAACGTATATTGAAATTAAAGCTAAAACACAAAAATGGAGATTACAAGACAGTGATAGTAGTATACTGGCCAGATGAAAATGAGTTAGCTGTGATCAAGGACGACTTTTAGGAACAACTATATATTGAAACTGAAAATAGCAAAGGAGAACTTTACATACTAGGCGACTTCAATGCCAGAGTTGGGAGACGGCACGATGAGGATACAAAAGAAATCATAGGCAAATATGGTGAAGACAGAAGGGATAATAATGGCGCTCTGCTAATTGACTACTGTTCATTAAATGATTTAATAGTAACAAATATATTTTTCCAACACAAATCAATTCACACATACACGAGACACGGATCAGAGGGCGGATCGTTGATTGACTACATACTAGTGGAAAGAGGAAACAGAAAATTGATAAAAGATGTCAGAGCTAAAAGAGGGCCAGAAATATATAGTGATCATTTCTTGGTATTAGTGGAAATGAAGAAAGAATACAACGAGCAAGGAAATCTAAGAGAAAATGTATGTGAGAGAAACATCGTATGAAACAATAAGAACCTACAAACTAAAATCGCAGGAAACAGCAACAATGTACGAAAAAGAGGTAACAAAACAAATGAAAGAACTCATAATGGATAGTGAAACTGATATTGAACCAAATTGGTTAACGCTCAAAACAATTCTAATAACATCATAGAGAAACTTCTGGAGAAGAAAGGAATCACATTACGCGAAGCCAAGCAGACTGCAGAATATAGAAAACAGTGGGCAAAGTTTGTGCACGAATAAAGAATAAAGACTTAACCTACTTGTTACTTTGTACAAGTAAGTAAAAAGTAATCATATCAATGTGAATATTATTTCATCTGTAATTCAAAGAGACCAATTTCTAACAACTATATCGCACTATGAAAATAACTGAGGCACATTGAAAAAACAGTGCTTTGGGTAATAGTATCAATCATAAAATGCAGACCAAAACTCCTTGACGAACACTTAGACAGACGTGCAATTCTCAAATCAACTTAAATCTTTGTTCAACCACTGCTCTATACCATGTATGTAATAATTAACTCATAATTAAAAAAGCTGGGTGGCCATTTGAACGTTGGGAAATCAGGGACATGTATCATCAAGAGTCCAGAAAAATAATCACTACATAAGTGATTTGTTTACCTTTTATTCAAACGCCATTTGTTCCAGGACATCTCTATTAGAGTCTATATAAAAAAACATACCGAAATTTCTTGACAAAAATGCGTGAAATGAAGGAAATTGAGAAATCTTGATCTAACTCAAACTATTTACCTCATTTCTGTGCTTTGGTCTCTTATTATTATCACTTATATAGTGAGAATTTGGGTAGACCATTTGAGCAATGCAACAGCCGGAACAGTCGTCATCAAGAGCTCGAAAAATGATTGCTTGTCGAATGTGAATAATGTACACATCGACCGTATTTTGAGATGTGATCATTATGTATGTCTGTATCTATGTACACAGCTTGACAAATAATATATCTCAATTCTCTTATCGGTAATGTCAACTGACGTGTCAATATCCAAAATCTACAAGAAATTAGAGCTCTTTAGCAAACACATCGTATTTCTTCCGGAACATTGCCGTCAATTTGACCGCTGAAGCTTGAACTTGGCTGTCATGTAGCTTTTGCTCTGTCATAACTAAATAATTCAGAAATAATTAAATGGATGAAACGATATTCGTATTTGCTTTATATGAGTTTATCATTCCAAAACAATATGATTTTGTCAGCCACGTTTGATAAATCTACGTATGACAGATTTGTGCAGAATTCCACTTCTAATTGCAGGCATGAATGCGCCACGAATATAAATCGCATCTGCTGGCAGCTGTATTTCCGAATTCATTTTTATTCAACTTCATGTATTGTGGAACTCAATAAATTGTGAATTGAGAATCAGCTTTATAATTTGAAATCACGGATTATGTACATCACATGCAAAGTCCACTCGGTAAGAGAACTGCTTAGTATATAGTCCAAAATTTAGAAGTCTCTCATAAATCACTTGATCTCTATTAAATGAATATCATTTGAATTATATATACTTACGTACACATATTTGTGATGATAGATTATTATTTATTTATTTGATTTTACTGTATCATTTCTAAACAAAGGAAGTAAAAATCCCAGAGGTTATACAAGAAAAATGTTAAGTGAGCAAATAAGTACAGTCTCCACAGTATAAAAAATTATTGTTCCAAAATATATTCACTGCATCTCTTAAAAATGTCAAAATTTTCATTTTTGAGTTGAATAAGGATCATCTGCAAAATAGTGAATTTGCTCAAAAAACATCTTGAAATGCAATAGCTTATGGCGACGAGTCCCCAAAAGTCATTTTTTCTCACCGGATATTGTATATTATTTTTTTACAGGGCTCTGGGTGAAGTGGTACTTCACGCATCGCAAATACTTCCTTTTCACTTTATTTTTGATGGAAAAATACATAAGTATTGTTTATTGTAAAACAGTTATTGATATATCATTGCCGAAAAACATGAATAGAGTCCTAAGTTTGTGTCATTTGTGAGAGAATATCACTCGTATCTTATTTGATATCGCGGAATCGTATGACGAGAATCTCGCGAATTAAGTTTTTCAAGTTCATATATTGTGCTTATAACAGATGGAGCCAATGTTATTTTCTACAACCACCAGAGAAAATAACTTATTTTCCATACCAAACACAACTAGTAATATGACAATTTCTTACAACTTTTAGGAAGTAATGAGAAATGATTTATCACATCATTGTGACCAACCACATTGAGGATACTCGTATCAAATATATCCATTAAAGTATAATTATTTATAGCAAAGCTGTTAATAATTGTCAGAATCGATGAAAATGTTTGTTTTTTGTTAATATATTGCAACTAAATTGCAATTATTTGCTTGAACTATTTTATTTCTGTCACAGTTTCTATTTTTTACAGTGACAGATGAAATTGCACTTTATATTGAGTCCAATAATATAACTCTGTCAATCAAAACAGAGCGAGGTGTAGAGAAAGTTTCAGCATTATAATTTGCATTTGGTAAATATGTAATTGTCTGAAAGCAACTCTAAATTTGAAACATAGAAGAATTGTGACCCTTTTTTCGTAACAAACAATATATATTGATAATAATTAGCTGTTTCATGTAAGAGTATAAATGAGATTCAGAAAATATTTCAAAAATTTCAGTTTTGAATGATTTATATGATTTAATAAAAACTATGGTCGTTTTATAAAAGTATAGTTTTAAACATTTGTAGACACCAATTTCACAGTTGCATGTTGGAACTAGAGATATGCCGGATCGTTGAAAATGTATCAGCATCTAGATCCGCGAATACGGATACGAACATTAACTTTGCGTGTGACCTTGGACAGAGCAGTTTCTCAGTGCAGCAGGAATTATTTATGACTCACATCCTAATAGACTTTTTGGAGAAGAAGCTGCCAAAATACTCTTTTTGCAGTACAATTTACCATTTCTTAATTTACATTATGACATTCAATTGCTTTGAAATTTCCTGAGATAGTAATTTATGTAACAAAAGTGTAAAATTTATCGAAACTTGAGCATTATGACATGAGAATAAGTATTGGCTGATTATTAGCCGAATATCATAATGCTTATCGCTTATATTCATTTTGCGTACAAAAAAATATCGACGGTTTAACTTTCATATTTTGACAATTATTAAGCACTCATTAAGAAAGCCAAAAGCGCAAAGTGATATTCAGATTCTATAGTTTGCGGTGCGTGAATTAGGTACCTACTTAACGCACAGCTGTAGAAAATAGTTATTTATGTATCTAGTGCGCGAAATTATACTTTGGTGCTTGAGAATAAAAGTTTTTTGTCGAAGCGGTAGCCGAGACACAAATCATTCGAAAACTTCAAAGAAATTTCGTGCACGTGTAGCATACAACATTTTTTCTACAGACGTCAAAAAACCAGAAAAATATATCAAAATCAAATAAGAATACAAAAATTAATAGAATTCTTCTAGTTGACAACGTGCACAAAGTACTTTGTGCACGTTGTCAAGATAAAATCAGCGCACAAAATACTTCATGATAAACAACTCCAATGCGACATTTCGTTTACTAATATTGATGTACAAATGTCATGATTTTCTGACGTTTGTAGAGAAAAGTATAAGTATTTCATATGGTGTAGTGAAACACTCGATAATTAATTCTATCAGCGTATCACGAAGATCAGAGGTTAGATCTCACTATGGAGCTAGGTGAATTAACCTTGTAGCTTAGTATAATGTTAATGAAAGGTAAAATGTTCAATCTTTATGGCAAATGTGTGATTTTAGGAAATAAAAAGTGATTTTAATTTCAATAGTATGTCTTTGCTAAAATTTCAGATACTTATCTGAATTCTTCAATGCTAAAGATCCGTTGATAAGTCGCTAGAAAGTCACAGATACAGGTACGAGTACCCATCTTTTTCTCTTCTATGATATCCGCGGATACGGAAATCTGGCACATCACTAGTTGGAACTCTCACACCTCGTGAAACTGATTTATTTTCTACATTTGTTGTACAATATACTATTATCTCCACGGTGACAAAACCACAATATTCAAAAATTCACGAAGTAGAATAAACCAGGAGCAATATTCAATATTTAGCAATTGTGTGATATGTACCAACCAAATGAATCTATGATTGATAAATATTGATTAGGAGTAATGACAAGAAAAGATCTGAAAGGCGATGTTGATAGACTTTCAGTATTTCAGAAGATTTTTGCAGGTAATATACAGTACTACAATCACCAAAATCTATGCCAGACTCCTATTACAACATAATGATTCTTGTGAGTAATACAAATATGCGAATTCAGTCAATTTGTATCACTCACATTCACATATCCAGTCAGCTTCAACCATTTCATCCAATAATGATTTTTGTCGGAGAAGATCAGTGAAATGTTGGAATGATTATCTTTCGAATCTAAATTATGAGCGATACATTAAAGTCACCGCTCATTTTTAAGTTTTATCGACAAAAATCATAATTAATGTGTAACCTATTATCAACCAATTCGCCTGCTTGAGCATCATGATCTCATCTATATATATTCGATAATATATGGAATTCGAATGTATAACACTATACCTGTAATTCAATAAGAAGTCTTGCTGGTTGTTTTCATTTTTAGAAGTAGATGAGAACATCTAAAAATAAGAACAACCAAAAAGATTTCTCAATAAATTACAAATATAGAGTTATGCATTCAAATTCCAAATATTGTTGAATAACTAAAGATCTTGGCTTTGTCAAAATGATGGATTCGGTGTGATGACGCAACCTTTCCTCTTCATTGAGAGATATTGGTGAGATAGATACTATCATGGAAAAATAAAATGAAAGCTATGGGACGATGAATTTCATATTTTTGTTGCGGGCAGAATAGCAGTGATCGTGTAGATGACACCACTAAGATTTCTAGATTCATCAAGAATTGGAATATTAATTCTGTCCCTGTTTTCTCCGTCAGAAATTATTGTTGCTCAATTTTTGTGACTGATGTATTCTATGAAATTTGAGCTGCGGTAGTATAATGTGAGATTAGAATTCAGAGTGCCTTTTTTTTTTGGCAAACTTTTCTCACGTTGTTGGTCAAAAATGTCAAATGTAAGCGAGTGTTCTAAGGAATGGTAAACATGTTGAAACCAGCATTTTGAGTTTAACAGGAGAATTTTTGGATAGATCATAACATATTTGGATAATGATTAGTATTAATTGGGAATATGAATTTATTTTTGAGACGAGAACGATATATCAACAAACTTTTGCATATTGCATTGTCTCTTCTTGTGGAAACTAATATTTACCTATGAAACGCACCTGCATTAGAACTTTGATATTTATGTGAAAAAAGGTATTTTGTACCACTTCTGATCACACACTATTGAATTTCCTACTTTCTCCTGTAAGTCAAATCCCTCATCTTCCAATATCCAGGGAAATTATTCTCTCATATCCCAGCCTGACCCATATAGATGAGGCAATTTTTCGTAGCCCAACTTAGCTGATGCAGATTAGTAATTTGACTGTATATTCATAGAAAAATGGTGTTTGTTTAGTAGTCTATTTGTTTGCAGACCTTGTTTCAATCTCCTCAATTCAAACTTATCTCTTTTTTCAGGTAAGCTCATCAACTTCATGAATATACAACAATCGTTGGATGCGCAGGTGCAGAAATTTTGACTTGCGCTCACTACCATCCTGGAAAGTTTTGTAGGTACGTAAAATAAATGAATAATATCAAGTACTAACAGAACGAACAAGATGATCGGTTAGTGTATTGTAAGTGCGTTTTAGTGCCTGCGAATTTTTTTCTACTCTAATTACTGAGCCACGCGCTAGCTAATAGGTAGTTTATTATATAAATATAAGTTACTTGGATCAATTAACTGTTTTTTCGCGTGGAGCTGCTCTGTATCTTTGAGGATTCAACCTTAAGTGTGATTATGAAGTCACAGTACTCGTTCAACTTCACGCTAGCTGACTGTTTTCAACATAAAATGACGAACTTGGTCTTATCAATGAATACTTTGATGATACTCTTCAGTGTCACAGATTTACTTCAAATGCCACGATGACGTCAGAAATATTCTCCAAGTGCCATCAAACAGTTATTACAAGCTATACTAATTTCATTGCAGACCTTCTCGTTTCCGCAGCATCATTAAAGTGAAATTTCAAGATGAACTGTTAAGCAATCAAATTTGGACATTTATGACCGCTTTCTCTATTATATTCGTGATATAACATACATATGTAAACATCCTGCTAACTTTCCAAAGGTTTCGCATGAACCTCATCAAACATTCAATCAAGAATCAAAGCACGTCAGGAACCTCGACTTGAACAAACCTTTCTTGCTATTTATTCAAGCTCATTCATTCTCCTTTCTTTGGAACATTTCCGTTCGCAACACCAACAATCATGTCCATTCTATTCTGTACATATATTTTCTTGAATAGCCTTTTATATGATATCCGTTCAACGTGCTCACATCAACGTAATTGGCTTATTCCTACTCTTGCAATCACATTTCTCCCAATGTTATATTCATACATAATTTTGTTTTATTTTTTTCAAGCGTTTCCGATTTACATATAAGATGCGGAAATATCTTTTCTGCAGTAGTCACTTGCCGTTTATACCAGATTTTTCTCTCATATATCAATAAAGACATAGTACACCTTGACAATTGCATCTCTCCAAACCGCCATATTACGGGCAATACTCTTTCATGGATCAAATACCTTCTCAATATTTTCATCATGCACGACTATAGAGTTAGTAGTGTCATTTATAACAAATAAAAAGTTTTTTTCTCATCGATTTTTGAATGATTCTGGAATGCATTTCAAGTACGCGAATAAATAATTAGGTACTATTCTACTCTCTGAAAAATGAAGAATGACCAAAGTATCGCTTGGCTTTTGATAACTTAGCAATGCCAATATTCAATTTACTTATACAAAATACAAGTAAGTGTATGGTTAAATTGAATGCGAGCGGGTGCGATTCTGTTAAGTCCGTGTGCGTAAGATATCACGTCAGACTCATTGGTGGTTACATTGTCTGCATCCGACTGGCAAGAACCGAATAAGCAGTTTCGTGGAATGAATCAAAATTTGCTAAATTATTATTTACTTGTCGAAAATGATACTGGTTTGAGATTAACGATTGTAAAACCAAGAAAGAAATTAGCGGATGAATAAATTATACGTATATAGATAGAGATAAAAAAGAGGAGTATATAAAACTTTTGAAAAAATTGAAGGAACAACTTAAGAAATGCTGTGAGTATTTATATTAAACTATACAAAATCCATACTAAACTTGAAAAATATTCAACTTTTCGAAAATGTATTCAACCTAGAAAGAAACTAAATATAATATTTTCAACAATAATTCTATTGTGGTATTCTCAAGAGTTTTGATCCCATAAAGGTGATTTCGACTTAATACAATAAATTAGATTTCTAATATCAATTTTTTGATTCAAATTGCCTGGATAGACTCGCACGACAACACAAGAAAAATCGAACTAGTTTGTTTAGGTCTGATAGTCATGCGATAGCATACAAGTGCGTCAGCCAGAATAGTTTTCAGTGTGACCTGTTTATTTCAACAGGCGTCGTCGTACGCACGCGTACTTCCGAAAAATCGCATGCGCTCGCATTTAATGTAACCACACACCAAAGGCCGGTATATGTAAGCTGTAACTTTAAGCATTTGCCTTAACCAGAGAATTATACTTTTCATTAAACTTGATACGGTTCATGTATTTCTTAGGGTGAGCCAATAAAGAGTAGGCCGATAAAAATACATTCCACGAGATCGACATGTCAATATCTTTCAGATTATATCAGTTGTACATCTCTTTCCGTAATCATATTGCTTTTAAATTCAATTTACAATTTATATTCCAATTTTCAACCCTTCAAATGTTTAAATCTGATTTTAAATACAACTCACATACACAGAGGTTATAGCGAGTGACACTAATCGCGGAAATAGTCGATGTAAACCGATCGTATACGAACATAAGCTCGTCTGATTGGTCAGAGTTAACATTATGCCTCAGAAATTGGAAAATTTTCATATTCTAGTGTTACAGCTTTATGCAAGACAGCTGCGTGTCAGTACTAGTACCGTAACACGTAATTCCGTATGTGCGAAATTCTAATAATGCTAATGTTGAAGTAAATGCATAAAGTTACAGCTTACATGAACCAACCTCAAGTATTGTGAAACCGACAATATCCACCTCTCATGATTCTCATGGGAATATCTGTTTTAAGCATTTCCTAATCCAATACGACTATTTTCGGCTTGAAATCAGTACGTATGGTCCTATATGCGTTCGTAACTAGCAAATATCAAAACCCGTCGAATGTATAATGTTGAAATTTTGTATCCAAACTAGCCTAAGGTATAGTTGCGCACCTCGTATTATGGTTGCAAACGTCTGTACCGGAAGTGCACTTCATTTGAAACTTCTTTGAATTATTCGCACATATCTAGAATGATCAGCCGTAGAATGTTGAAATTCAGTACTCGAAATTGCCGTAGCATCCTTTTGTTCATCTTTAATTTTTATACCAATCAGCTAAGCTGGAATATGTATTTATGTGTTTTGTGCGCAAAGTTATGTTTCATAGCTTAGTCATAAAACCCCAAACGTGAGCTTCTGACTCATTTCACAATCGTTGAGAACCACAAAAACACTACGCTACAAATAATGTGTCTTTCAAATTTGGCGCATTACACAATTATTCCCACCTTGCTGAGCAGCTCTGGCAGTTATGATCACGTGATCACGTACAACGCGCTTGCGTGCTGGAAAAACTTAGCGTACAGCCTACGTCAAATTTGCAATACCAACAGTCGCACTGGAGTTTAATTCTAATTTGTAAGGTCTGTCGTTTGACATCATTTTATAGACCCCCTCGACACATGTACTACCTATCGGACAATAACAGAAATGATTCAATATCATCATCGTTAAAGATAGTCTTCCAGAAGTAAGAGATAGGTTCAAGCCAGTTTCCTCAGCTCGATATCAGATTTGACATTTTTATGTTATGAAATAGTAGCAATAGAATGAAATTATACTATTAAAATCAATAATAAATAATAAATCAGAAGAGTGATTAAATATGGATTGAATCTGATTTTAAACATCGTTCTTAACTAACTGCTAGCATAAAGTGGTCGATCATATTGTTTGCATTAACATACAATATTCAAGCTCCTATAAATGTAACTATGATATAACAACATTTACATCGAGAATGCAATCTGTCTCCAAGCTGTCTCTATGAATTAGAATAGCACTCCTGTAGCCACGAGGATTCGAGACAATAAAGAGGTAATAGTTTTATGCAACAAATGTGTGAACTTAAGCATTTTGACAGGGTTAAGGCTACATATTCCAGGTCAACAATTCATTCTACGATTCTCAATATAAACTCATTCATCAAATTCAGGTTACGAAAGCGTTCATATGAACTTATGATAGATCAGAGATGCCTACATGCTCATTTTACGCATTGTTTGCGATGTGTAAACCACCAAACTTAGAGGTGGATGAACAAAATTTTCAAATAGGGTTATGTTATTGACTGTGAATAACGAGCTATATGGTTCAAATTACTAAAATTCAAGAGAAAATGATATTGATTTTCTCTCCTAATGGCCCAGTCCAGCCTTATATGATATAATTTTGAATGAAATTGAATAAGATACAGTGATATAACCAGGAATTTCATAGCAATCGATTCATGCAACGTATTTCCAATAAAAATCCATTATTGTATGATAAAATTTTCTTTCATTAGGTCGATAATTTTTTGTGAAATCGAATGTGTTATGCTAGTATCGAGATTCGTACTGTTGTACAATCTTATCATATTAAATCTGCTGCGGCCACACAGAACTTTCCCAACCATAAATTTTATGGCCGGTTTCATCACTGTTTCATACATTCAGAGTATCGCATCAATTAATTGCATATTCCAAAATGATAGCTGTCATTGTCAAAGTGACAGCTGTCATTGCCAAAGTGATCGCTTCCATTGTCAAAAAGACAGCTGTCATTGTCAAAGTGACTGCTGTTATTGATGATGTAACGGCGGTCATTGTTAAAGTGACGGATGGCGGTTATATTTAAGTCCTTACATATAATAGGTATTTTTGAAAATTAGAAACCTTTTTCTGGATTTTCGGAGTCTTTAATTCATCAAAACTTAGAGTTTTGACATTTGATCACCGGAAGTATAATTTAAAGATGGTAACGTGGATTCCTCCGGTTCGTCAATTTATATTTCTTCTAAGACTCCATGAGAGCTTTAGATTCATACCAAACCAGACATCATTTAAATATAACTTGTGAAAAACAATTAATAATCGTTTGAATATCCTAATTCACACTTCTACTAGAACTATTCTCGCAGGAGCTTTGATCTGAAACCAGACATGACAGAACCAAATGACTTACTTTGAAAGAAAAATTGACGAAAAAATATGGTTATACAGGCTGAATATGAAGTAAATATTCTCAAAGAGCGGTAAAAAAAAAATATTGTCTCTATCGAGAATTTAGCCATCAGTCAACATCTCAATTTGAGTAATTTTGCTGCAGTTTGTGAATATTTACCATTGCTTTCGAAAGAAATTTATTGGATTTGACTTAATAATGCATTTTTTTGGTAATTTTAATTCAATTCCCGTCGAGAGTCTCGCTTCGGCTCGGGATCCGTTCTTTGGTCTCGTCTCGACTTCTTGAAGCGATATGAGACGAGACCGAGACTGGTCTCGAGCCGTAGAATATTGAAATTTAGTATTAAACATCTAGTTGTACATTTCGTATTATGATTAAAATCGCCTGTACCAGACGTACCCTTTACGATTGAACGTAAAAAAACAGTATTTAGGACGATAGTACCGTCTAGATGCTCATATTCTATTTTTATCGAAATCGACTGAGCCGGGGCTGTATTTTACTTGACAATCTTTCGGAAAATTTTGCATAAATTTGAAACGATCGGCTGTTGAGTATTGAAATTTAGTATGTCAGTCTGCTGTAACCGGATGTGCACTTCAGTTGAATTTTTAATCATAGCAGCTAAAAGTGCTGGATCAATCATACTGTTGATACTTAAAGAAATCTCTGACAGGTGCTAATTGCATCATTCTAGATTGAGGTGCGTTCAACTCAAACATGCTCACGTCATGTGTTTTGACAATTAATGTATGTCAACTAATTTATTCATCAATACTATATTGTGAGAAACATTCTTCACCGCAGTGTGAATTATTCCAGCAAACTTTTAGCAGCACAGTCTGGATTATTCTACGTGCTTCTGGAGGCTTCGTGGTGTATATAAACTCATGCATTGCCCCCACTCGGGATAGTGGAGGTCAAGAGCAAAAAACGAGTGAGAAAGCAGTGACAGAGTAGTGGTGTAGTAAATAAATAGATAAATACGGTGGGGAATAAATATTGAAAAGATGAACTAGAAATGAAGCGAATCACGCTTCGTGCGCATATCCACCTGTCACGCAAATATTACTTATAGTGCAGGCGTGCAACCGACCCAGAAAATTGCTGCATACATCATCTTTACGATTGCAATGGAATGAATCAGACATTAGGAATGAATAATGGATAAATTTTATACGTTTTGATCTGGCGAAGGATTCACCTGGAGATTAGAAAATAATATATGCAGGAAGTGAGGTCTGAGTGCAATGTGGAGATTTGAATGAAATGTATGTACATATAGGAAGGTATGATTCAAGATGCAATTAGATGTTTATCGCAGTGTACTCATATCTGCATTCATGTTTGGGAGTAAATATTGGGCATGGTTACAAAAGCTGTAAGAATTAAAGTTTCATGGTCCTTGTATGTATATGATAAACATTGTAAAGAATGTGATTGGTGCTTGCTGCAAGACTTCTCATTCTCCAATAAACATGGTGTATCTATGCATATGTAACAAACTTTAATGGTATTGTAATGTTTATTGCTTGATGAAATCAGTTTTTAATCAAATAAAAGTCACTATTTAATAATGTAAATGAAATCAAAGTTTTATTCTACTTATGTCACTAATAACACTATATTTATATATTAATCACCTAATTCTAATTTAAACAAGGTCACAGATATTTATATTTCACTATTTATATGCACTGTACACTTCACTGGTCACTGTTCATTATTTATTTCACCACTACTATTCTTACTACTGTACTGTCCTACAAGTCTTTCGCTTGGCCTTATATAGAGAAATATTGTTCTCGAGTTTTCCATTTCTTGACTCTTTCCATTTCTAGAAATCACTAGAGGCTTCCATTGAGAGGGGTGATGGGCTGCGACGCGGTGCGGCGTAAGCGGCCGAAGAAGCTCCGCCCCATACTACGTCGTCTTTACGAGCTCCCCCCTCACTCTCGCACGTCACAGTATAAAGTATTTGGTGTACTAGTCATGAATCAGAAAGAATTTTTTCAAAATTAGTAAAATTAACAGTACTTAGCAGAATATAGAAATTTTAGGTACCACTGTTTTTCATTTTCATATCCAAAAATATAAACATAGTTTTATGTAATGTTCATGAACATTGTCTATTTCAATAAATTTAAGATAATTAATCTCAAGAGTAACCATCAAACCAGTGTCCCGAAACCTTTCATTCACTTAACTTCTTTTTTAAAATGAAGAATTTCGATAAAATTCTTTTTGATTCATAATTGGTACGCCAAATACTATATGCCAATAAAGTTTGTTACATAGGTATAGATACACCCTGTATAAAGTAACGAAATATGTACGCATAATAATTATAAAGATTGGAATTGAAAATATATCCAGCCACAAAAGTTGCTACAACTGTCAATTAGAAGTCAATAATTCCAGTCACACATTACTTGCGTGTATTTATATCTCAAGCATATTCATATATATTTTCAAAAATTAAACGAGACAGAAATAAACTGCTGAAAATTTATGATGCATGAAAATAGATAGTTTGTTGACATCACACCAGGAAATATTCAAATTGGTCTCTTGGGAGCTGCAGTAGATTTTTATTAAAATGAATTCATGAATAATATGTTAAATTCTCGCAAATTTGTTTAGTCAACCGACAACAACTAATTATCTGGTTTAAACTGTTAGCACTCCTAATTGAGCAATAAAATACGAAGAATTATCTTCAAATAGATTGTGTTATCAAATGAGAGCACTGTAATGTCATCTACATAGTTAAATTTTACGAGTGTGATCGAAAACAAATTGAGTCCATTCATAAAGCTATCTGATTGACCTTCCATATCTCTTATAATACATTATATTACAGGAAACACGTGATTGTATTGATAAGATACAATGTCATTGAATACAATAGTATCTGTTGAATATTTTAGTATGATATTAATTATGGGTATTTTATGCGAACTTGAATTTCGTTATTCTGCAGGACTCTTTTTATTTGCTGAGCAATCATGATATCAAACATCGTGTGTATTTTATCCAATTTTTACTGATCTTATATATAATAGTATAATCAAAAACATGTTTGCGAATATATCACTGAGTTGGACAAGTCAAAAAAACTTCTTACCGTATATTTTTCTACCATGGATCATTAACATTTACTTTAAACATGCTGCTTTCAGGCGAACAGGCCCTACCGCGCAGCATCAAGCTGTTACCAAGAGACATACTTTCTAAACTATCGAAATTATTCCACAATTATCTATAAACGTCATTCGAATATCAGGTTAAGACTGTGTCTAGATACACTTTAACGTGTTCTATATATAAAGTTTCGGTACATGCGAAACTTTTTATGACATAGGAAATCTGCGTGAATGGAAATTTCATCCGATGCCTGAAACAAATTCCGATCCATGACGGAGTGCGTATCGCACGGTCGATTACCCATGCTAGCGAATGTCTGCTGCGGCGAAAGTCCACACCGTTGAATATTAACTCTGGCAAATGCACCCTCACTATTGCCTCATGTGTCACTGGCACTAAATCAATAGTTTTTGTTTTCAACCGGCGGTGCTTCGTACCTAACTAACAGGTGAATTTCGCCCGCTCTGACCAAGCTTGATCTGCTATGTCGCTGTGTCAATTTATTTAACGTGTGAATTCTAGTATCATACGCCGTTCACTCAATACATGCAACAGTGATGACTTTTCCGCGTGTACCAAAGCTTAATTTTCAGTACACGTTAACGTGCACCTAGACACTACGTTAAGTTAACAACGTGTTAGCTAACTATTTTCTAATTCATTTATATGCAGGAGGCCCTAGAAATTTGCTGGACGAGCTACGGTTTATCAGATAGCGAGTGTACGAGCCAAGCTGGCAAGTAAGAAGAAAGTCGGTTATGTAAAAATTATATTGGAAACTTCCAGTTCGACTGCTCTGGAGTGCTTATTTTCCGGAAATTCCGTCAACAATAACATAATAAAATAGAACTCTCCTTAGAGTGTACTTTGTTGATGAATTATCAATCAGTCCAGTCAATTGAGACAAAAAATGATCTAAACTACCGAATAAATGTTACTGGTTCTTTTATTGCAGAAATATCTTTGTTCTGGCGCGTACAGTGAATATGCAAAAATCATGTTCTCAAATCTTGGTGCTTCAGAAGATATCGAAGGCCAAAGATCAATAACCCAATTTTTGACCAGTTTTTCACCAATTTTTCAAGGTCATGAGTAAAAATCGAATACACACTTTCTTCTACATAAAAGATCATATGACTCATTTGCATATCTATAACCGTTAACGAGATATCGCGCGTAAAATGGGCGACCTGACGTTTTTAATAGAAAATATGGCTAATATATCGACGATATAAAATGATATTTTGAATATTTCACTTGGTTGCAGAGTTGTTACACATGTATATCCCTAGGAGAGGCAGTGACTTGTGCGGTGCTGAGTGAACCTATGAGATCTGGCCAGACCTTTACCGAGTATTATTGCTGTATAGCTTGTAAAAGTTTTTCTATGGCTTGACAAGTGTATTTTAGTGTTGAATAATTCACTAAATGATGGAATGGACTGTGTGGGTGGCAATGGGTGTGTATGTGTGCGGGTGTAATGAAGAAAAAAAATTCAAAATCAGCCTGATTGACTAGGCACAGGGAATACACCATAGGTATTTACTAAGGTCAATTTTAACTTATCGATTTGAAAAAAGCAGAACTACAATATATATGAGCTTATTCAGTACAACCATGATTGTATAAATAACATGTATAATTGATTCCAGAATGTGCAGCACAGGCTTACGATAGCTTGTACACAAATATCGGAATTTTCTTTGCTTTTTATAGAATATTCGATCAATAAGGCTTGGATCTGAATAACATATTTGCACTTATCTCATTAAAATATACCTATTATAATGTTACATTACGATATACATCACAATGACACACTTAGTAATGACATGAAGGAATATCAAAGAGAAATATATGACAACCACTAGAAAATAAATCAAATTGATGATTCAATGTTTCTCTCATGAATATTCACGAATTGAACAATACTGCTGAGCAAAACAGTTGCTTCTTCAAATATTTGTATCTCCTGTTGCCTCTAACAACACCAGATACAAGTCTGTCATGTTTGAAAATGTCAGAATTCATCAAGGTCTGCTGAGACCTCATAGGTCAATTTAAGATGAAGCACACTAAAACTATTTTTTTTCGGTGACAATATGTCTGAATCGCTTTGAAGATGGTCTCATCGGATTCTACGAGTCGAGTTTATGAAAGTCAAAGAGTCTTACTTTTCAATTATTGTTGAGAAAAGGATAATTAAGCATTGAACTTCAAATGGGTCCGGCCAAACCTCATTGCCCCTCCTAGGGATATACTTAATCTGATGAAAATATTCATTTTGAGTATCCCTAAATCCATTTTGACAGTTTTCGGCTTGACGTCGGTAAGTGTATTCGTAATGTCACTCGCAAATCTCAAAACCAGTCGAACGTATAATGTTTCAGAGCTGTGCAAAATAGTTAATCAAAGTATTTAAATTCAAAATGCAAATGCTTGGTAATTTTTTATTTTAAATAGAAATACAAAATTGATTCTAATAAATGTATTCAAATACAAAATACGAAATACCCATTTTGAAAATATGTTTTTCCAATAAAATATATTATTTAACTGATTTCAAGACTAATATTTGCTCAAATAGTCCATCTCCCATGTTTCGTCTATGTGGCCTCATGATCATTCCTCCAAACGGAAAAGGATTCTAAAATATTGTCTTCATCTTCTAAATATTGTAGTGTTCCCAGGTCTATTGTAGTATTGGTATTGGCATTATCACTGGCTGCCGAAGAATCAGAGTCTTCAACAAACATATGATAAGATTCAAACTTTTCCATTTTTTTTAAGAGTTAGTATATTGGGAGCTCTTTTTATATTCTTGTTCTTGTTTCATTTCTCCCACTTCTAAAACAGAAAGTTCTTTGACGTATTCTCTGCTACCTTTTGGCACCCATTTCATTTTGAAGAAAGGATAAGATACGGATGCTATTATGCCATCTTTTGTTTTTGGTTCCTCTAATTAGGGTTATCCATTTGCAGACTGCTTAGAATTCTTTGCATTCTCATTGGTTTTGGCATAAGACATCCGTGGTAAGTATCTTTGTTGCCTTCTGAACTTCTGATGCCATCAGCAATAGGCTTTGAACAGCTTATGTATTCATTGAGAAATTGTATTTCAATTTCTTTAAAAACTGCCAGTTCAAGTTTCCGTAGAGTTTCATCCAGGGTATCCTTAACAGCAAGTAGATCTTGAAGGGAATAATAGTATGAATTCCATCGTGTTGGACATGGAGGAGTAGGGGATTTTCCTGTTGACCCTGAATAGATTTCACAAGCTTTAGAAGACTTTGAACACAGATTCCAAATTGCTTGACATTTTGCCATGGCTGCATCATGAAGCTTTTTGTATGAATTCCTTTGAGATATAGCCTTATCAATATCTCTTGAAGCTATTGAATGTAATGTGTGTGTGGCATACCTTTCATGATTAGGCAGTTGCAACTCTTTAAATTCTTCAGATGACTCCGGAAATGGTATTAAAGTTAGCACATCATCATCATCATCATTATCGTCATCAATATAAGTATGCATGACTTCAATATTTTGAATAAGAGCTGAGCCTCTTTCACTTGTTCCTGGAACTGAATCTTTTCCATATATTTTTAAAGCTTTGACCATATTTGATCCATTGTCAGTGACAGACTTTACGATTTTTGTAAGCTTCAAATCAAATTCAGAATGAATTTCTACAATCAGCTCAGCTACATTGTCGTAGCTATGCGTTCCCTTAAACCTCCTGCAAGCCAAAGTTGCGCTTTTTCGATTAAATGTATCACTATCAATCTAATGAGCCGTTACACCCTGATAGTTTCTCTTAGATGATGACCATATATCAGCAGTGGTGCATATGGAATCAACCCGAATCAACCTTTTCCAAAGCTTCTTTTGTATTTTCTACATATTCAGTGTATTGGCCTGCTATTCTTTTATTACATGTTTGCCTGCACATGATTTTTGGTTGAACAGTTAATTGCTGTGCACCTTCAATAAGAGCTTTGAAGGATTTATTCTCTATAATTGATATAGGTGACATGGTATCCACTGAAAAATTTACAAGTAATCTGTCGAGAGTAATAGACTTTGGTAAGATAGCTGGAAGAGTTGATTGTTTCAATATTTTGGATGAAATTGTTCCCTCATCAGCATCACCTTCACCAACATACTTTCTCTTCTTGTTGGTAAATTTAGTTCTCAATTTCTCATACTCTGCTAATAAATCAGCATGTCTTTTTCTCTGCAAAAGTATAAATAATAGTATAATAGTTTATTGTTTGAAGCTTGGAAAATTTGCGGTTTGATTATTTAGTAGTAAGTAGAATCTTATTTTATTAGGCACCAAATTTTGGAATCAAAATCAATTAGTATACAAATTTATTTTTACTTACTTTTAAATGATTCAAAAAGTTTGTTATAGTGCCTTCGAACACTTATTGCAAGCTGCAGATACATGATACATGAGTGCTGTTTTTTGGATCAATTTTGAGGTCTTCAAAGCACTGCTTTAATATTAAAGGAATGTTCTTGTCCCTGAAAAAAAATGAAATGTTTTGTATCACTCATGCGTTGTGATAAAAACAGTAAATTTAGAAAAATCACGGTAACGGTTGAATCTTAGGTTAGATAACTAGAAATAATCAGATTACGATTTCCAACTGATCAATGCTCAGTCAAATAGAGCATATAAAGATATAATGTCATACTTACATTCAATTTATTTACATACAGCAACCATCAAGGAAAGAAAACTTAACAAAATCTTGAAACAGTTTGATTGACTTCCAATGAAGCATGTTGTAACTAACCACAGTGACCTCTAATCATACATATAGAGAGGTCACTGTCACCAACATTGAGAACGGGTGCTTTCATAAATTAAAGTAATTTTAAATTTGAGAATGAAAAATATGAAATATGGATTGGAGAATTTTGAAAAATCATTTTGCATTTCACAAATACTAGATATTCATGTGAATTATTTCAAATAGAATAGAAAATACATTTCGAGAGAAAGTATTTCGAATAATTCAAAAATAGGTATTTTGCATTCTGCATTTGTATTTCAAATAATTCACATCTCTATGTTGAAATTTTGAACTTACGACTGGTTGTGCACCTCGCATTATTACTGCGAACATCTGTACCGGAAGTGCTCTTTACTTGAGACACTTTTCGAATATCTAGCGTAAATCCAAAATGGCCAGTCGTAGGATGTTGAAATACAGGGTTTAAAATTGCTGTAGCATCTTGTTGGTTATCTTATATTTTTGTGTCAGTCGGCTGAACCTGAAGTGCAAATTATATAAAAGTCTTTTCGAATTTTTTGCGTAAATTGGAAGCAATCTGTTATCGAATATTTAAATTTTGTAATAAGCATTTCTTTAACATCTAGTTGTACACCTTGCGTTATGATTGCGATCGGCTCAAGCAGAAGTTTACAAGACAGTTTCCGAATTTTTCGCATAAGTCCAGCACGATCAGATGTAGAATCGTGAAATTCAGTATTTGAAGCAACTGTGGCAATCAAATGATAGCTTTATATTTCTCTGGCTTCACATTCTTCCCTATTAATAATGCAAAAAGAATGCATGAATGCGCGTCGGTGCACGTTGTATGCTTGGTATCTTGTTTACGGTTATAGATACACTAATAAGTTAAACGATCTTTTATTTAGAGAAGAATTCTTATTTTATTTTTACTTATGACCTCAAAGGCTCTACGACCGTTGAAAAATGAGATCTTTGCGAAAAACTGGTCAAAAACGGGGTCTTTGATCTTTGGCCCTCGATATCTTCTGAAGCACCATGGTTTGACAACGTGATTTCTACACACTAATTGTACATGCCAAAACGAAAATATTCTCACCATAAAAAATCAGTACCATTTATTCGGAAGATAAAACCTAAATTGACTGGACTATAATGTCATTTGATTGAATATTGAATCACCAAAATCTATTAATTATAATCATAATTGTAAAGCATGATTTAAAGGCTCTTTATTCTTTTTCCATTTGAATATCCAATCTCTGCGGGAAGTTATTGTTCATTGAAGCCAATAATATAGTGCAATGTGTTATAAAAAATTCTCAGACTCTTATTTTCAGACTGACAGCAGTTCAATTCTGTTGATATTAAGTGCAAGTCTAGTAGAGTAGTATTTCATGGACAGTGTCATGAAGCGGATTCTTTTGTTTCAGTCGAACACTAAATTAATAATCCACCTGAAAATTTGTTTGCATTATATACCTCAGATGGAGCAAGTAATTCATATCAGCAATAAAGGGCAAGTTTCTTCTATTATCGACCGGTAGCGGGGTCTATTATAGTGTTTTTTTTTTGACATTGAATAATGTTATGGAACAAACAAGTAGGTATAACGCAGTCGAATATAAATATAAGGGTGTAAAAAAATCACGATATCTTCGATTTTTTTTTCTTTTAGTTCTGACTTCAAATCAATCACCACACGTAGGTCACTTTTAACACTTTGATTTTGATATTACAATTCAAACTTCCAAGATAATCTATATCAATTTAAGCAACAACTGTTCAACCCACAATATTATTTCTTCATCTATTAAGTAATAGTAGTCCTATAAGTGACATTTATTCTCATCCGAAATTTATCATATTTCACGAAAATGATGACGATTAGACATCATATGCTGTGGACACATATGCAAATTGTTGCTAATGCATTAACTAAGCTCTAAAAAATGCTTACTCCGCTCATATTCTCACTCCAGCCGCTCGTGCATCAAAAAATTATTCCTCGCATCTGTTTCTTGAATAACTATTCCAGTACGAGTTGTGAAGTGTTCAATAGAATTTTGTTCCATCCTATTATTGAAAAATGTTATTTTTCACTTGGATACCAATCTTGAAACTGTTTGTTTTGTCAACTACAGTGATCCCTATGACAACGGGTGGGCGAAAGTAGTGAGTGTAATTACTTTCGTCCACTCACTCTTCCATAACGAAATAAAGAATAAAGGAGAATACATTTTATTACATGTATTTATTGATATGAAAATGAACTTCATAATTATTAAAAATTGCGTTATTTAAACAAGATATACCAGCAACTGAGAACTGATGAGACTCTGTAGTTGTCGTAGTAACTTTTGTAATATCAACTTGAGTGCTATTTCTATTACTTGTTTCCTCTTCTTTCTTAATTATTTTCCTAGCACAATTTCATTATTATCTTGTTCCATTTCAGTGTCACAATTTATATTTGTAAAAATATCAGGACAAAACAATTTTAATATTTTTGACAGTTGCGGATGTTTATATTTACATGATCCATAACAACGCAACCGCCGCCTATGCTACTTTATACTTTATACATGATCTTTGTTTAAGAAGTGTAATAGATTTTGATGTTTTAATGAATGTTTCAATATTAGGATTGAACAAAACGCTATACAGCACTCGTGAAGAAACGAATTCGCTCACTTGTGTGCTTTTGCACACTCGGCTGGCGCCTCGTGCACAAAACTGCCACCCCCGTGAGCAAAACTCATAGTTTCTTCACTTGCATTGTGATATACTAATCCCCGGGGCGAACAGCGATTTTGCCCACGACAGCCCTGTGCGGTCGATATCTTTGTTGCTATATTTCAGGGATAACTTAGAGCAATCCACGGAGAGAGCCTTTGGTAGCCCCGTGGTATCGCTATTTTTCGATGATTTTTTTGTAGGGTAAACTGATCTAATTGACTTTTTCTTTGGTTGTTTATTCAGTTTTAGTTATATTCCATCAAACCTATTCTGGCTGTAGTTTATATCTGTCACTTATTCGATTTCTTAACCAAAGCTCAAATGTAGAATGACGGAAATGTGAGAAACACAATTTGACATAGATTATTTTTGGAAGTTGATTATTGAGTTTCTGATCAAAGTTCAAATGTATATGGATATTTTTTATGGAAAAATTTTATTCTCGACAGTCAATTGATTTTTTATCTTCAGTAAATAAATCGCACATAAAATATATACATGAATCTCTTTCCTCAATTAATCTATTTACTAATGAAATCCGTATCAGAATCCCTACAGTAGTTCTTGCGATTAGTCTATGCAGAGATAAAAATACGCGGCATGCGACTTTAATTTATATTATGTGATATGTATGGATTACCGAGCATCATTAGCTTAATATTTTGATGCATTGTATGAGCACAGATGTTTGTTTTCCGCTTGCACCTGCTAACACATAGATTTCTGGATGATATGAAGCGAATTTGGAAAATCTTTTTTTCCGCTGGGTACATATATTTTATGAAACCGCTACCACAATTCCTACAGGTTTGAAAGAATGAGTCGTTTCTGAACGTATATCTGTTTGCCGACTGTTTGTCATCATCATTTTACATTGAAATATAATCCTACATGCTTATGATTGCAACACTACCTATACTCATCATCAATATAAAAATTGCATAGACTTTCATTCAAAATAAATGTTCTAGAAGTTGAGAAATATTTTAAAATGGATGTATCTGACTTTAAATCTGGTGTTGAAATACTCTTTTATTTACATTTAGTGAACATGTGCTTTCATAGACCTATCATGAAGCACTCCATAACATGAAATTATCCATCTCTACTTTAAAAATCACATATTCATTATGACCTTTCGAAGAAAATTAATATGATTGAAGTTCCTGAAATAGAAGATGAGAAAATTCCAGAAAAGAATCTGACGTGAACATCACGTGACTTGTTTGTATATCATTTGATATATACACAAATTCATTCAATAAAGTCATCTGTCACTTCAGATTATAATTAATATGATTTCTATAACATTTTGACATGTATAATGTCAAACGAAATCAGAAAATTGATAACAGATTTATCATTCCCTTCCTTATCATTTCAATTAAACTGATTGTTTTATACGGCAAATTCTGAATGTCTGTTATACATATAAATTACCCTTCCGGCTTGGCCGATTGATACAAAAAAAGTAGATAACTATTTTGATGCTACAACAAGTTCAAACACTAAATTTCAATATGCTATGGCTGATCATTCTAGATTTGGAAAAAGTTTCAGGTAAAGTGCACTTCTGGCTTGACCGATTCATACAAAAATAGCAGATAACCATTCTGATACATCATCAAGCTCAAATATTGAATTTCAATATCCTACGGTTGATCATTTTGGATTTATTAGAAAAATTCGAAAAAAGTTCCAATGAAAGTGTACTTTCGGTACAGACGATTGGAACCATAATGCCAGGTGCACAACTAGACCCTATATCAGTCTCAAATACAAAATTTCAACATTATACGTGCAACCAGTTTTGAGATTTGCGAGCTACGAGCAAACGCACGCACATACGTACCGAAATCAAGCCAAAAACAGTCAAAATGGATTCAGGAATGCTCAAAATGGATATTTTCATCAAAATCCTGATACGTGAATTATGTCGGTTTCAAAATACTCTCTTGTACTTGGTACAAATAAGTAAAAAGAGCTTTTATTCAAATCTTTGCCTGTCACATAAATATGATTACGGTAATTATCCATTTTGTATTGCCAGGCCCAGCATCCAGAACAAATTCCAATCTTCTCTGGATCAACTCAATCCACTCATGCCAAAAAACTCTTTTTCCGGTATTCATTTATTATCGCGTTATTGATATTGTTAACTCAAATACCGAATTTCATGCTCTTACAGCAAAGCATAGAACTTTCTTATCAACCTGAAATCGTGTGAAGCCTGCTTGATTCGTCCCTGTCACATTCCCTTCTCAACTGACCTTTGCTCCTCATAAACTACTTACCTGCGAAACTTCAGCATAGCTCGTATTTTTCAGTATTTATTATGGAGCTGACATTATTATATAACCGAGGGACCGAGCCTCAAGGGTCAGATATGAAGCAAAGCTATGATGAAGTTATTACTGAAATATGAATGCTATTCTACACACAATCACCCTCAATTATTAGGGGAAAAAATTGTAACGTGTACACCGAAAGTATCTTGTTACTGAGCTGAATTCTGTTTCGAAAGTTCTCAATCCCAAACCATGGGAACAATTATCAGTAATTCCCTGTTGACAAGGAATTAATGCCTACTATTTCTCTGCTGAGAGAAAAACATGCAAATTTTGATGCATTTGGTATTTTTTCATTCCATTGTTATTTGTCATAATTGAATTTGCTGTGAGTATGATAGCACAGAGAATGTGAAAAGCATAATGTAATAAAGATCAATAAAATAAATTATGTTTCGTAGTATCTGTTCACGTGAATGTGATTGCAATTGCAAAAGCTTGTTTATAAAATCAATAAGATAGTTTTAATGTATCCAAATTGATTTGGTTCAGCAATGGGGTACTTCGGTGCACTTGTTACAAAAAGTATTGTATGCGACACGGACATTGAATGACCTTCATCATTAACACGGATAAAGTTGGCATTGGGCTTCGATTTGCTCCCATCCTCGTCGAGTGCAGCCAGCTTCATCCTAATCAAAAATGACGATCGTTTGGTGCTTTTATACTGAGCTTCTGATCAATTTCGTTTTCACTCACTTGTACTAAGTACAAGGAAGTACTGTTCAACCAACAAAATTCACGTATCGAGATTTCAATGAAAATATCCATTTTGAGCATCCCTGAATCCATTTTAACTATTATCGGTTTGATGTCGGTACGTATGTTCGTGCGTGCGTCCGTTCGTAACTCGCAAATCTCAAAACTGGTTAAACGTATAATGTTGAAATTCTGTATTCAAGACTAGTAAAGGGTCTAGTTGTGCACCTCGCATTATGGCTCCAATCGTCTGTACCGGAAGTGCACTTTACTTGAAACTTTTTTGAATTTTCTTGCATAAATCTAGTGTGATCAGCCATAGCATATTAAAATTGAGTGAACTTGTAGCATCAAAATAGTTATCTACTATTTTCATATCAATCGGCTGAGCCAAAAGTGCAGTTTATATGTGTAACAGACATTCAGAATTTGCCGTATGAAACGATAAGTTCAATTGAAATGATAAGGTAGGTGATGACAATTAGTTTTCAATTTCTTTCGATTTTGTACATGTCAAAATTATATTATTTATAATCTGAAGTGACAGAAAACTCTATTGAATAAATTTGTGTATACATCAAATGGTGTACAAGTGAGTCACGTGATGTTCACGATAGATATTTTTTTCAAAAAAATAAGATGGTCTAGTAATTCTATGACATCAAATGTATCCTAAAAAATTGATTCGATTTGACATTTTCCAAATCTTACACGGGTGGTTCACCCTTGATGGCGATAATTTTGACGCGGTAAAATATTATCATCCTGTATTTGTTGGGTATCATGATCCTCCTAAAAAGTTTCAGATTTGTAAAAACGAGACATATAATATTCATTCAATGTAGCAGCGCTGCAAACTTCTGAGATTGTAATTAGTCTGATTCACATTACAGAGACATAGATTGTAATAAAAATCAACTTTGTAGGTTGAAGTGCAAAATTTTGGCTGCTGGCTTCCGGATTCATTGTCTTCTTGTGAATGGAGTAGTGGAGATCCTTGTTTTTCTCATGATATTCCTGGCGAAGATTGACTTTACCATTCTTTTGGAATATGTAAGATGTTTGTGATATTCAAATTTTTTGATATAATACTATTTGTATCGTCAATCATATATTGTGATTTTGGTTAAATTTTGAACTGGGATAAGATCATTAATATTATTCGTTATGGCACAACTTGTGAACTTCAGAATAGAACTGCCCAGTCTAATGATTATCTATATCTGGACTTTACATTTCAAGTCACTTGAATACAGTAAATAAGCGACTTTGAGTCAGATATCAATCAATTACCCAATAACTTACTTATGTGAAGTCTAATCAATGATTGAGAGTTAGGCTCATTTTCCAAATTTCGAAAAAGTTTCGGAATAGTACAATGCTATGTGCAAGGATGTGTATCTCGAGAATATTGATATTTTGATATTTATCTCCAAGAATCGCTTTTCTGATTTTACATAGTAAAACCACTGTTGGATTTATTATTCCTTCTGTAATTTCGCCTGAAATACCTTTTCACAAATAAACATATTCCCTTAATGGAAATCTTGTCAAATAAATTATTTCTTAAAATGGATTTTTGACTATACTTTTGAGTTTTGTTGAATAATTAGACTCAGTTTTCACTGCAATACACTCTGAAAATAATTTTTTGTTTAGCTCCCTTATCCACGTATTGAAAATTTAATATTATTGTGAAAAAGATTCTGATAATTTTTTTTGTGTTCACGATAGAGATCATTTGTGAAATACATGAAGTTGGGATGGATATGAATCTTATTCTAAATGCCGATAAATTTCAAATATTGGTATTTCAGAAGAGAGAAACGGTGACACATTGAAATGTTTTGGTGTATGGCCGAAATCAGAACAAGTAAATCAGTTTTCTCTATCTAGTGGTGTAATGTCGAGTGACTCAAGGAGTGACAAGAAAATTGGAGGAAGAGTATCTGCTGTTTGTGAAATTTTGGATGCGTTACAGACATTTGCATGGAGTGATTTGTGTGGTTAGGTCTGAGGTATATTTGATATTGGGCTGTGATTAACATTTCTGCTGCATTTCTCATTCTTCTTCCTACTGAAATGAATAAGCTATCTAATCGAATATTTCGTTGAGTATTTTTATTGATCGTAATAATTTTAATGTACGGTGGTAGTATTAGTCCATTTCTTGACCTCCAGAATGGTCACATAAACAGACAAATTCAAAATTGTATTACACTTACGCCCAGTATTTCAATCCATGGTTTACCTTAAACGTAGTTTAATTTCCATAGTAATGATTGTTAGAACAATTATTACTAAGGTAATTAAGCTTCGCTTAAGTTAAACCGAGGACTGAATTACCGGCCCTTAGGCCCAGTTGTACAGTCTAAGTTTATCCAAAGTTTAGTGAAACCAAGTTAAACTGCTATAGTTACAATTGCTGCAATAATTGTAACCATAGAAATTAAGCTTGATTCTACTGAATTTTGGTTAAGCTCAGACTGTATAAATTAGCCTTATTGAAAAAGATTAGGAAAAAAATACTGTGTAGTTTATATAATCTATTTATAATGCCAAAATGATACAAAAAAAACTCTATTTAGAATGAATCCTGCCCTCCGGATGGTGCAATTCAGATCCCCGGATGAATAATGAGCCGATTTACTTTCCAGGCTCATTAGAATAAAAGTAATATTTATTAGTTGATGCTCAACAAGATATAGCTGGACAAGAATGCAATAACGGACCAACACAAAAAATCGGATTCAGGTTTTCTCATGCTTATTGTTAGGTTATGATTTGAAAATCGTGAAAAAATTGGAATGTAATTTATGTGAGTTAGTCCACTATTGCACTCATATTTTGAGTTGAACTAGGGTCTCATAGCTTAGGTTATGTCATGTCTGTGTTATGTTACATATGTTATGTTATGTCAACGAATGTAGAATTTTAGAGCTACATATTTTCAATAACGAGATCATCTATAATTCCATGTTTATAATCCTTATGTATTTTATGAGATAAAATAGAACTTAAGATTATTATATACAAATGTAAATGATAAAAATGTTCCTCCATCTTTTGAAGTTAGAAGAAATGTCAAAAAGTAATAACTGTCAACTGCGCCGGCGCACACATAACACAGTGTCTGAAAGTTGAGTTGAAATCAACTGTTTTGTTATGTCACATGACATTACGTACATGACATAGCCTATGTGACATGTCTCATAAGTTTTGATAGCTCACAACATAATGACATAACACAGACATAACATAGTATAAGCTATGTAACCGTAGCTTTAGTAATCAAAAAACTTCTCACAGACACCTGGATACATGCAACAGCTCATGCTAGGTTTAGATGAAATCGAATAAGCCACCTTCTTTCTCTTCTGTTGAACACGAAACAACGACCAGAATCAAAGAGCCTCACTGTATATGGTCGCCAGGAACACGAGAGCCTTTACATTGCTAGCGCTGATTAAAATGTCACGTGGTAAAAGTAAATCGACGCAGACCACACTGTGTCGTAGGAAGCTCTAAAATCATCGAGCTGCTTGATCATACAAGCAGCGTGGCATACAAGGAAATCAGGATTAAAGATTGGAAGCTGAGCTGGAACTCTGACTCCAACTCCCCACTTAAGAACTAAGAGGGTGAATTATTGTAATTGTCATAGAATTATGATTTTGATCATAATTCCATTATAGACACAAACACTATAGGAATTACTCGCAATTCTCATTTACCAGTAAATGTTTCAGTTCTCAGTGCTGTTTCTTCATCCTCATCAACTGTTTACTTACTATGTGGTCAAGATTTTTCTGTTTTGAATGCCCCTATAATCTTCAAAATTTTAATTGGAACAGTTTTATGGATAATTGGACTGAGTTCTTTTGGGAAAGCGTTGAAGTTAGTTACATCTCACTATAAAAGAAATACGCCTTTCACTCGGCGCAAGTGTAGCACACACCATTTTTAGTGCACATTGACGGATTTTTTGATATCCCCTGAGCCGTCACGTCACGAGTACCCTCGGGTTTTTGTGGAAAGTACGCTATAAAAAATATTATAATTCAGGGAAAATTATTTTTACCTTTTTTTGCCTGAAGCCTCACGCCCAGCTGTTCACAAGTTGTAACCGACTAATTGAAGTATACACACTTTAATACTACATAATTATAATTGTTTTTTTTTTTTTTTTTGTCAACTAATAATTATGAAATTCCTAATTAGATTCGCATTGATGTACATTATTATATTTGTACTATCAAATACGGTGTCAGTTAGAAGCAACAATGCTTATGCATCGTAAAATGCAGTGATAACTATAGAACTAAAGGGACAACGCTTTTAAGGCTGAAAATTTGATGAATTTTCATATGAATAACATATAATCTAAAATGGTTGATTCCAGATATAAGATGAATATATTTATTAGAAATCCCAGCTGTATAGAAAAAGCCATAAAATATATGGAAAACTGAAAGAAGCAATTGGTCGATTTTCAATAGGTATCAAGTACTGAAAATCAGGCGATTTTTATTCAATATTTCATAATTCATTCTATAGCTTTTTGTACCATTAATAATATATTGTGCAACAAGTGCGACAAGTTGTCAATTGTCCACAAGAGCGAAGTTTAGTGCGCTCGTTCGATCAAGTGGGCAATTGACAACACCGCACAAGTTGATGGTACCTTTTCATTACGAATGCGAGATAAGTACCATTTCACGCTTGTTTTCCGGTCGGTATATGGCTTGCGTGCGTCAAGTTTGGCGCACGCATAAGGCAAAGAACCATTTACCGCCTGATAGAAACGTGCGCAGAATAGTACTTATATTTATTCATGCATTTGGTGCACAAAATTATACTAAAGTGCTTGAGAATCAAAGTTTTTTGTTGAGGCGGTAATCGAGACACAAATCATTCGAAAGCTCCAAGAAAATTCGTGCACGTGTTGCATACAACATTTTTTCTACCTTTGTTAATGATTTATAAAAAAACTATCAAAATCATATTAAAACGAAAATGAGTGAAATTATTTTTCTTGACAACGTGCACGAAGTATTTCGTTCATGTCGTCAAGATAAAATCGGTGCACGAAATACTTTATGCCCGTCATGATAAACCACTCCAATGCGACATTTCGCATTCTAATATTGATGTACAAATATCATAATTTTCTGACATCTGAAGAAGAAATTTATTTTTTAATATATTAGTTCGTTCGTGCGCATAACTTCGCTCTCGTAGGCAATCGACAACTTGCCGCTTTTCTCACACAATATACTATTATTTTCGACCAACTGGAGAATGGATTATTTCCAACAATTTTTTGCATACCAAAAATATCATTAAGGGCTTGTCACACGATGTATTGAATGCTGTATTCTGCTCTGCATTCTAAGGCTCTATTTTAAAGCAAGAGAATATGCACCGTATCAGACATAAAATCTAAGTGCACTGCATGAAATTTTTTGTATGACAGGGTTCATTTTTCTTCGTATTGAAATTGAGAACTATGATGCAGAGCAAAATGCAGCATTTGATGCAGTGTGTCAAACGGCCCCAAGAGTACAACATAAAATTACATTCAATATTCGATATTGGAATAATTCTGTGATATTAATTACACAGTATCTCACCGGTTTGATTCTTTCAAGATTTTCATTATAAAGTCTTTAGTTCTAAGTTGATGGATAATAAATTTTTGGAGAATATAGTGGCATATACATCACACGTTAGCTGGTCTTCTTCATTCCTTTAAATTAACTGTACAGTTGGTCTTGTATGAGTTCTTTATCATACATTTCCCATCTTGCCAATCGATTTGATGACTATGATAATGCATTCCTATATTGCTATACATTTTGGGTCATACATACACACACGTACGCAAATATTTAAAAAATTATTTCTCAGTATTAGACACTTATTCATAGTGAGCGTGATAGTCGACGACTAGAACCGATCTAACTAGTACTGACGTAGTACGGATCTAGAGTTATATATTCGTAGTTCAAATTTAGACTAGTGTAACTAGTTCGAAGTTAGGTCGCATCATCCATTTGGTCTTACTTGATTTCTATACGGCACATGCGCATTAGTATATGAACTGTCAAAATTTTCATTGCCAAATACAATAAAGCAAAATGTTTATGTGGATTAGTTATTCTTCATCTTATTTTGTAATAGAGTTTATTCTTTTATTTTTCATCCAAGAAATGAAGTTTATTTTTCTATTCTTTCAATAAACGTCGTAAATAGATTGTATGTAAATTTATCTTTTTCAATTCAATTGATTCCCCTCTCGATACATTTAATAGGCAGTGAGATGGAGGTGAATTTCTCTATTATTTTATACACAATTATATTTTTTGCATGCTAAAAACTATCAAATTGGATGCATTATCAATACGAAACATGATATATTCGAAAAAAGAAAATAGAAAAATTTGTTACAAAAATTTATATCTAATGAAAAATCAAATACATTGATAAATCATAATTCATCGAATTCAGAAAAATATTGATATAAAACGAACTATCTAAAATAATTAACAGCTTATCTGTAAATATTTTTTAACTATGTTTCAAACGGATTTACATGTATTAAATGAATTTGTTTTGATTCCTACGATGATCTACATCATTTATATTTTGTATATCTTTAGCATTATTTATAATATCATCCATTTTTAACAACAAACACGAAACAAATAAAAAATTATAGGTTTGTTCGCGACTAAACTATGGCAGAAGCAGATCTATGTATAGTCCGGACTTAATTCGATTTTAGTCTCGAACCAAAGTTAAGTCCGCTCTATGAATGAGTAATAACGTTAGTACTTGGATCATCTTTCTTTGGTCCGGCTCAACTTCTCTATGAATAAGGCTGTATATTCTTCTGATAGTACATTACAAAGAACTACAAAAGTTCCGTGAGCAAAAAAAATTAAATCATAGGAAATTTTAATTATTTTTTCTGTGAGTTCAGTCGTAGAATGATTTTGTTTGTTGTGAATTGAGAAATTGAGGAAAAAGTATGGGAGTGTGATTTCAGGAGGGATCTACCACATAATAGAAAGATTTAAGAAATGCTCTTTTTTTTATCTTCTTGATTCAATATCAATGTGATACAAACAGTGGCGTAGCGTGGGTATTAGCCGCCCTCTCATTTAGGAATTCCAGTCCAAGACACAAATATAAGGATGTGCAATGAAATGCGGAGCATAGGAGTTTGAAATGCGATTTTTAAAATGTGTGGATATTGGCTCTCCTGTATATTTTAGAGCATTATATAAAGTACAAGAATGAAGAGTTGTTCAAAATCAATTCTTACACATGAAAAGCTTTCATTAAATGCAGAAGAATATCTGTAGCATTAGATATTGAGGAAATGAGATATGACATTTCCGTGAGGAATTAGATAGCCATGGAAATAGAGAACGAATGGAACAAACTCCCTTTCTGACACTTCAATTCAGTGTTATCACAACAATTATTATCAATAATGATGACTTGTTCAAAATCAATTTTTACTCATGAAAAGTCTCCATTCAATGCGTTAGGATATCTACAGATTCTAATAAAATCAGAAATGATAACACAGAATGAAATGTCATAATGAAAACTTGTTCCATTCGTTTTTTATTCTCATGGCAATCTGAATTTAGACGAAAGTGTCATATTCTAAATTCTATATTATAATGCTTCAGATATTCTATTGCATCAAATTATGACTTTTCATAGGTGAAAATTGATTTTCAACAATTTCCCATACTTGTATTTTTGCACTAAAATATACAGGAGAGCCAATATCCGCACATTTAAAAATCCCATGTTAAACTCCCATGTACCGCGTTTCGTTGCTCACCCTGTATATGTTGTATAACATGATAATCACATTCGTTACAAAAACTCTTATTACACGTATGCCACTTGATATAACAAGTATAGAACACTTATTATTATACCTTGTCGATCGACAAGATCAAGTTATCAGCGAAATAAATGAAAAACGTAAATCGTCTGCCAATTAGAAATATAGCGATACTGTTTATATTCATATTTTTATTGAAGAATAATTTATGACCTGTTCCCATTCCTTGAAAATTCCTGCTGATCTTGGAATCTATTTTGAAAATATTGAATGAATGAAATATTGACAGAATATTATTATTATTCATTGTAAAATTTTGAATTTTGCCGCCCCCTTAGTGTGCCGCCCGGGGCGTACCAAGCCCCCCTTCCCGCCCCCGTCACGCTACGCCACTGAATACAAATCTTGTATATTTTAAAATACAAAAGTACAATAGAATAAAAACCGAGACTTTGCATACGAAGGATTTATAATGGAAATACTTATCTTTCTATCTTGATTCCATATCCGTGTAAATATGTTCAAACAAGAGGTAAATGAGTGCAAATTATTAATGGATGTCGTCTCTTCCACATGTTCAGAATACTTTCATTTTATAATGCACTGATAACTTAGCGTTGCATTGACAGTTGCTCTATCGGAAAAAAATTGACTGAAGCTCAAGATCAGTTCAGACGAAATCATCTAAGCTACTGTTTTCTTCTTTGTTTAACTGTCAGGTTATCGAGTGCTTGTGTACGAAAATGTCTGAGAAATTCAGATTCTAGTAATATTATTCATGATGAATTCTGTTCGACAAATACCACATGTCTCCTAATTTGATACATGATTGTTCAGTCTGGCGATTAAACCATCAAACAACATCGTTAATCCTATGTCAGTTTTATCCCGTGAATTAATGTCGCAAATTAGTAGGACTAAAGTAATTCTAGGGATATGTATATAGTAAGAAGACACTTCATTCATACAACAATAGATTATTTGGTGCTATACTCGTATTATATTCATTACAATAGATATACGGGCTATATCTATTACATCTACCACATCAATGAAATCTTTGAGTTCTTGTTTCTTTCCGATTTTTTTGTATCTGATGTGCTAAGACATACCACACTCTATTAACGCCTAGAATAGACATGCAGCATCTTGTATATTGCAATGTTATAGGACAATTGTTATTAAAACAACAGTAAGAGAAAGCAATACTTCTTCTATGAGATCTTATATATGACTGCGAAGATAAATGCTTTCACACGTGTTGTACATGTATTTTTCCGTAAGCTGATATTCTGCAATTCGAATTCGGTCGAAGGAAAGGCTTTCTGAAATATCAAATCATACAAAATTGAGAAAAGAATGTAAGCAGTGGATGAAAAATCGAAAACCAGTTATCGAACTTCAAATTTGCTAGGAATCAGTCATTAATAACACAGAAAAACAGAAGAGAATTCTTTTAAGGGCATCAAGTTCATCAACGATTATGTTACGTACGATAATTAAAGTTACCAAATTTCCAAAATTGCTCAGTTGAATTGACTGTGGTTCTAACATAAATTTGACTTTTCTCCAATCAAATCCAAAAAATCTTGGATATTCAGATATTTGAAATACTCAAAATCAACAAAAGCATGTTCATGTTATTTGTTCGTTCTGTTTACTGTATAACCATCAGAATATATCATTGCCCAAGCGAACACCATTCATAAACTATTGATAGATATGAAAAAGATGATTCTTGCACTATTTCATATTATAGATGTAGGCGTGACGACAGTTTTGGATTTCAAGCCTCAAAATTTATTTATTATGAGTTTTCTTTCCAAAGAATTCACTGTTGAAACAAGATAGGTCACCGTTCATATTTTGAAGTAATAAATTGTTGAAAATTGACACAAGATACATTGCTCTTATGGAGAAATAGGTGATTGAGCTCATAAATAAATAGATATCAGTATGTTCAAGTTTGCGTGGAATAAAAAAAAAACTATACATAAGAAAGGTGAATATTGCAGTATCCTATCAATATTTTAAGAACGGTATGTATCCATTCATCCTGAAAAGAAAAATTGAAATGAAATTCAAATTACTTGATTGAATAAGTTTTTACTCGCAATACGCTTGTCTAATGAAGTAAGTAGCGCCTCGATGCGGTAAATTTTAGGAATTCGTAGGTTATAAACGAAGTTTGACGCATTCGCTGTCACGCCGCGAGCAGGCAACAGTAGATGTGTTTTATTAAATAACTTAGTTGTTTGAAGTGTGTTGATAAACCATGAATGAAAAAAATCAAGGATATGTCGTATTTGTTGCGTTCCTGGTTGTCAGAACATCCAAAATGAAATCGTGACATAATTTTTTACTCTTTTTCAAATCAAGAATGGAAAAAAGATCACAAAAAGAAATAGGTTATTTCGGTTCGTCGAATGGATTAAGTATTGAAATATTGAATTGTTGATGACATAAATGTATATAATTATTGGTATAATGTACATTCTTTTATGTTTTCCATATAAATTTCGATTCAATATATTTTTTATATCAACACAGTTATAATTGTCATTATAATTTCTTCCTTTTTTCAGAGAAGTTTGACCCGTTTTGCAATTATAGAAGATAATTAACTTTGCAGCCCTTGCATTCCGCATTAACAACTTGCTTTTAAGGGGAACGATTCCATATCATCGGTGTATCCGTTTTGGAGCAAGTATTCTCTATGTTTACATTGATACAAATTGCTGCAGTGTGCTTGCAATATCCTTTTTCTGTCTCACAGTTACAATTGGCAATTCTAATCATCCGATCTTCATTTATCTATACGATAAATTATCCAAAAAACAATAAGAAATTTTGAAAATCAAGTTATACAATAAAAACGAAAAATAAATTTCTGCTATTATTCACAATACTATTGAAAAACGTATGAACTTTTACACCTGGATTGTAGTTTTCTAGTTTGTTCTTTCCAGTGTAAACGCCTGGAGTTGCGCGTAATACAAATGCATCGTTAATTTTTTCTTCAAAATTAACAACACGAAAGCTATAGACCAGTTTATTTCTTCTAAATGAATTTCCCTATCATAGTATTTGATAATAGGATAAAAAGACAAAAAGCTCCTCGAGAAACATACGTATAGTTTGGAATCTTCAGGCAATCGATTTTGGATTCAATTAATTTTTTTTAGGCAAACTTTCTCGACGGAAGCAATCAAATTTAATTTCTTTAAATCTACAGGTTGATATCAACATTTTTCCTCTATATATACACTCGATGTTTTCAATTCAAAACTGACATTTCATTTCCGTTAACATATCTTTTACCTAAGAGTTTATTCTCGTCGCCGCTAGATGGCACGCGTGCTCCGAGCTGTCAAGATTAGCCAAGCACATTAATTGATACGACAACGTTGCACTGCTATAGCAAGGTGGCGAGCACGTGGCGTTTTGCTGCATTGCCAAGTTAATACAGATTACGTGAATAATCCCTCCGCTTTACCCCGCAAACGTTCAAGCCTATCCCTACCTATTAAAATTCACTATTCCCCCACGCCCTTGCTCATACATCCTTAAGCTTTGTCGCATGAAGCAGTTTGTTAAGTCCTTGAATAAGAGAGACGATCGCTTTCAATATTTTCTCTGATCTTTTGCTGCACCTAATATAGAAAAACTGGGAGCTGGTATCATTCTCTTGCTACAAATCTGTATCCTAATTAATCATGAAAATTTTATACACAAACAAAATCAAAGAGCTGGCGACACTGTCGGGAGTCGAACAGAATTTGATGCCTTGATAAGCCTTTATCGGTGGTGAAAAACTCATCGAGAAATCACACAGCAGAAGGATATAGTAAAACGTGAAAGAGTCTGACAATTCTTGAGGAATTTTTGAAGAATGGTAATTGATATGAGTATCAAGATCCATTACTTATGCAACCATTTGGTCAGATTTCCTGAACACCTTGGCGGTAATAGCAGAGATTAGAAAGAACAGTTCTAACAAGACATCAAAATTATATAAAGGAGATCATCAGCTTATGGCCGACTATTGTTAGATCTCAAGAACAGATTTTTCCCTGGATCCATTTTTACTATTTTCGGCTTGATGTCGGTACGTATGTATGTATGTGCATTCGTTCGTAACTCGTAGATCTCAAAACCCGGCGAACGTAAAATATTGAAATTCTGTATTTGAGACTGCTCTAGGCCCCTAGAGTATTTAAATTTGGTGTTTCAGTCTGCTGTATCATCTGAATGATTGCCTACTATTTTCATAACAATCACCTGAACCAGAAGTGCACTTCAGTGGGGAATTATTTCCCAATTTTGCGCATAGATTCTGAGCTGTTAGCCGTAAAATTTTGAAAATCAGTATTCAGGAATATTGAAGCATTAGAATGATATCATACTGTTTCTATAGCAACCATCTGAGCCAATAGCACACTTTACTTGACAGATTCTCAATTTTTTCGGAACGATTAGCCTTGAAACGATGAGATTTTGTGTTTGATTGTATACAAAAAATACTCGATGATGGACATTTAGGTCACGTGATATCCACGTAAAATTTTTAATAAAGGAAATGTTTTTCTCAGTTGGTCCTGAATATTTGATCTATATAAAATAATGAATTTGCAAAATAACATACCATCTTCAAATCGAGATCAGAATGATGAAAATTGTTTATGCTACTGGTTTCAACTGATAAGACTAGGAATAAAGATATCGATATTACATTTTGAATGTTTGTAAAAAGTAGTTATATTCATCACGATGTTTGTTTTCTGCGAAAATTTTACCTTTTTATTCCACAACTTCAAGTTTTGAGCTGCACTAATCTTATCAGTAGTGAAAAAAATAATATCTATTTTAATGCTCCCAGCAAACAAAAAGGCTACTAAGCACCAGTAAAAAGCGACGGTCTCTATAATAGATTAGGCAGTAGCGACGAACGCGACCTCATGTGGCAGAAGTTTAAGCTCTGTTATAATGTTGACTGGAGCTGTCATAACAAATTTGATGTAAAAACGTGAAGCTAAATTGAATTTTCGATACATAATTATATTTTTGTTGATTATAAGTCGGGGAAAATGTATATAATAAATCATAATAATTATTAAATTCTTTTTTTCTAGCAAATCATTAGACTTTAATGATAGTCACACAAATGAAAATGCGGGACCAATTATTATTTTTCAATTATGAAAATAATTTGTACATATCATATGAAGTTAAATCTTGAACAATGTGAAACCGCGAGAAAAATCAGCATTGCTCATCGATTCAATATTTTGACAATGATGAAACAGAACATACAAAAAATATATTTGAATGTACCTACATATTATCATGCCAAGAAAAAAAATATATTCACACTTATTATAATTTACACATACCTCAATCAATACATCATCCAAATTTGTATTTGTTTCATTACTTTATGTGCCAGTCGTTTCGCGCATAAAACTTCCGTAATTTCACTATTTTCTTCATTGTTTTTAATATCTTTTACGTTCCTGACTTGAGAAATTTGCATCAATTATTATTTTTTGCTTCAAATTTCAAGCCTAAATATAGATAAATCAACTTTTTAAAACTCACGTCGCAATTCCACCGTCATTGTAACAACTTTTTCTGGTAATTTTGTGTGCCAATTTTGCAAATTACGTCAACACGTTAAAATTTGTTGATTGCTACGATTTTAAATGTATTAGTAAATTAGTATCAAACACCGCTCACATCGTTACTGACAGCATATATTTGCGTTTGTCATGCCTGCGCAGTTTGAAATAGAATTCATAAAAAGATGCGAAGATAATAGGTAACTAATTTGCTATTCTTAAACCATATTTCTGATTCTAAATTCTGCAACATACCACGATCATAGTAAATATCACTTTGAATTAGTTGTCATTTCTTCACCTGCAGCTAGGTGTAACATTAACCATAAATCCAATGTATAGTTTGATAAATATTCCTTCTCCGCATCATTTTGACTAATCACAAGGATAACTTTTGCAATTTCATCGCTCTGTTAAGGTCTGTTCCATTACCTACCTTATTTAGATCGTAACTTTGCACTTACCGTTAGGTAATTAGGAAGTTCAGTTTGTTTCAAATATAGTCTGGCTAGATCCTGTTAGGTTTTCTTGCCGTAATTATTTGACTTTTGAGATCATTTTTTCCACATGTGTTGAAAACTGTCTGGAAGAATCAAAATTGGTCAGAACCGGTATATTAAATATATGTAACTTACCCAGTTGATATGAAGATGAACTTATTTTATCAAATTTCTACTATTACATGTGAATCAAAAGATGTGCTAACGTACGTAATGTGATAAGCTCCTGGAACTATCTAATTGCCAAAAGTGCAATCATGAATATGTTTCACAATAAAAATAAGTTGAGGGTTTTTGATATAAAATATGTATTAATGTGACTAACTAGTACACGAAAAGTGTTAAGATATTTTACTATGTCGCTATTTTCACAAGGCTTGACTTAAATAAAATCTTTTGCTCAAATTGAACCAGTTTTAAAAAGATTGATTGAATTTCTGGTAAAAATAGAGGCCGAAATGAGAATCAAAGGCACTTTTTGATGTATCTGACGTTCCTGTCACAGAACATCTGAATCGTCAATTCAATTCTGTTCCGAAGTTGCACTAACCCGCGCATCCGTATCTCAATTTAATGAGAAGCTCTCGGATCCAGAAAATGGGAAGAAAGAATCACGAGAAGGAATCAGTAATTGTCAATTGATTTCGGAAATCTAATAATCATCAAACTCAAGTTGCAACTCAAGATTCAGAATAATCTACCATATGATAAAATATACAGGATACGGTAGAGTGGCCTTTGAGTAGGTTTGTGAAACAGAAATAATGAAGAATAAAAGTCTAGAGTACTTTGATGTTCCACAAAAACTCCATTTCAGTAATTTCACACCATCATCCTGGATCAAGCAGCAATTGTAACCACGTCTCTTGTCTTTACTGGGACTCTTCAGTTCAGTACTATCAAACCAAGTCTCGAATGATTGGACTTGTGCGGTGGAGTTATATGCTCATGGAGTTGATAAATGGCATATATCATCCAATCAACTTACCTGAATCTAATCAAAAATAAATGGAATATTATTTCTCCACAATATCTTTTATGACAAAAATTGGTCTACTTTGAAGTATTTATTACCATTTTTAACCAGATTCATATGGTTTGTTTGTGATTGTGAATCCACTCCAATTTTTGTTTATGTGGTTTCAAAACATATTATCAATTTCTCTAGCTGATTTACGAAGTTTTACCGAGATTGTTTTAATGAATATTAATATCCAAAATGCTCATACAACGCATACTTAAACGCCTTTTCATTACAATATATTGCAACTCGCACAATCGATTAATGAAAAAGTACTAGATCATAGAAGATAGATAGTCTCATCCTAACCTACTAAGATAAAATGGTCGGAATTATCTCCAGTATAAATGTCTTGCGCTATATCTGCATCAACAATGAAGAATGAAGCTCAAAATGGCAGTTCGCCAACTAAAACCTCAAGAAGTAATCTCCTTCAAAGACTCGCATAGAAGAGATTATAGGGCTGATCTTTTCGTGAAAGCAAACACAAGCTATTGAAAATGATCTGAGCAATCTAAGCTACATGTTTATTCACTCAACAACATCTTAATCCCTATCCGGATTCAAGATTTCGTGAAATTTCTAGATATGAACCGGATGATATTGGGATAGATTTATCATCTGGAGGAAAGTTTTGAACTGATTATTTATTACGGTTCATACTTCGTGTATGAGATAATAATTTTACGAAAACAGGCTTGAGAATGTCCTGTACAAGTACAAGTGAAAGTTTATTGACTGAAAACAGTTGAAGAAGAGTATACGTGAGACTGTGAGATTATCAATAAGAATATCCTCTAGTAGAATTGTTTTTCCGTAGCATTTAATAGTCAACAAAATACATTCGAGTATATTATAACTAGTTACAAATAGATACATAACAGGTTTTTGCACTAATAAATGACAAATGATAAGTAATAAAATATTTTATACATTATTCTTCACTAACAGCCCACGGCTATAATTTGAACCTTCTGATTAAATAACAAGCAAACAATCTATATTAGGTTCAAATCGTACTTGACTATTGTAGTATGTTATGCATAAATGGAAATTAGTGTCCTATGGAATGAAAATTATGTTTTGTAAATGTGTCATAATATAAAATATAAAACAATACAGAGTTTATGATTCAGATAGAATGAACCAATTAATAAATCATCTGATGGTAATTTAAAAATAGCGACGAGAAAAAATACCAAATGGTCACATCAAATATATCAGATATTAATAGAGAATGAATTTGAAATTGGACAAGAAAAATACAACAATGTATACTTGAGTCATTTGAAAAGAGCCAAACACCACTGAATGAACATATTTTACAGTTGCTTATAACTGATGCTCGAAAAACATTACTATAAGCATAATTGAAACTATAAGTTAATAAGGAAATAATAGATAGAAACTTGGAGAATCAGAAGATCATACATAATAAATATGTCAATTGGCGTGAATTTGAAGCCAGAGAGGCTGTTTGGATGAAAGAGTGATAGTAAATAATGCACTAGGAATTATTGAACAGAGGGGAAGGAAATCTACAGATAAATTAAGAGGAAGATGATTTTCTCGATAGAGAAGATGCAAATAATTTTCGAAATAGTTCTATCTATTGAAAAATGCAGGTCTGACAAACAGAGAACAAAAGGATACTCCAAAATCAGGTTTTGAAGAAGTTAGAAACATCTTAATAGATCTGGAATGAATGTAGTATGCTATGTATTGATAAGAATTAGTATGTCATGGAATAACAATGGAAATTTTTGAATGTGGCATACTATAAAAAATAAGAGAGAACAATGTCTATAGTTTATAATAAACCAATAAATTGGAAAATATATAGTTACTTGATGATAATGTGATGATATGGTTCAATTAATCAGAAAAAATGTGTTCTTACACCAACAATTAAAATTGTTAAAAAGACAAATATCATCCAAAAATACCTGAGAGAATTTCAAAGAACTCTACAAACTACTAATGCCATCCAAGGATTTGAAGAGAAAAAAGTATGGCACGCCGTTTTGCTATTTAATAGCAAAAATTTATTCTACTTGAATTTAAACTTGAAATTTTTCTCATCTTACAAGATAATTTAATTCATTGAATTTTTATGATTGAATCAAAATTATGTACATAATGGAAACTCAGAGTTATTATTATCTTGCAAGATAATTTTAATGCGTTGAATTCTTATGATTGAATCACATAAAATTATGTACATAATGGGAATTAAGAATTATTATTATCTTGCCGGTTAATTTCAATTCATTGAATTTGTATGATTGAGTTAAAATTATGTACATAATAGAAATTCAGAATTATTATTATCTTGCAAGATAATTTCAATGCATTGAATTTTAATGATTGAAATAAAACTATGTAAATAATGGCAATTGAGAATTCTTATTATCTTGCACAATAATTTTAATTCATTGAATCAAAATTATGTACATGATGGCAATCCAGAATTATTATTGCAAGATAATTTTGATTTAGGATAATGGGAATTCGATATTCTTATTATCTTGCAGTATAATTTCAATTCATTGAATTTTTCTGATTGAATTAAAATTATGTACATAATGGAAATTCAGAATTATTATCATCTTGCAAGGTAATAATAATTCCAAATCTGAATTCATTGAATCATGAAAATTCAATGAAACAAAATTATACGGCAAGATAATAAGAACTCCGAATTTCCATTATGTACATAATTCTAATTCAATCATAAAGTTTCAGTGTATTAAAATTATCTTGCAAGAAAATAATTATTCTAAATTCCCATTATGTACATAATTTTGATTCAATCATAAAAACTCAATGAACTAAAATTATCGTGCAAGATGATAAGAATACTGAATTTCTATTATGTACATAATTTTAATTGAATCATGAAAATTCAATGCATTGAAATTTTCTTGCAAGATAATAATAATTTTGAATTTTCATTATGTACATAATTTTAATTCAATCATGAAAATTTAACGGTTCTGTATAATTTTGCTGAATGATCTCCATGCTGAATTATCATTATGTACATAATTTCAATTCAATCATAAAAATTCAATGTATTAAAATTATCTTGCAAGATAATAATAAATCTGAATTTCCATTATGTACATAATTTCAATTCAATCAAGAAGATTCAATGAATTGAAATTATTCTGCAAGATGATAAGAATTCTTAATTTCCATTATGTACATAATTTTAACTCAATCATAAAAATTTAATGCATCAAAATCATCTTGCAAGATAATAATAATTCTGAATTTCCATTATATACATAATTTTAGTTCAATCATGAAAATTCAATGAATTGAAATTATCTTGCAAGATAATAAAAATGTATAGTTTGAATTCAACTGGAATAAATTGTTGCTATTAAATAGCAAGACGGCGTGCCATAAAAAAGCGCTCATCGATTAAAATCAGGACATTTTTGATATGGATTGCGAGATCAAGAGGTAATCTAACAAAGTCCAGCGTATAATATACACTGATAATGTCTGCCTCAAACGTTAAGTACTACAAAGGTCAACAATGGCCAAAAGAGAAGAAGGTGATAATATATCAAACTCTGACTAAAGAGAGTGTTATTGAATCATCCAGTAGCATTCGGACCTCATCAGTGGTATGAGCGAAGAAGGGCAGATCAACTCGATTTTGTATGGACCATTGTCAATTCATGAATGTAACCAACAAGAATAGCTATGCACTGTCTCTAATAGATAACACGATCGAGATCGTATTAGAAAAATAGATACTGACAGGTCGAATCAGCTTTTGGAGATCATAAGAAAACTGCAATGGCCAGCCATTTTCGAATGTCTGATAGAGACTGAAAAGTTGTCTAATGTATTCGTCACAAGTAATGTTAGCTATGGCAGAAGATCAGTATCTGAGACTTGTTGAGAAGGAATAGTTGTTGATAGATTGAAAGTGAAAGCAATAATAAACATTTATTACGAAGTTTCTTTGATCTCTGCACATATTATGAGCGATAAGTGCTTGGATTTGCTAACATTGCATTATGATGACTTGTAGAAAAAGAGCCTTTAACAATTTGATGCATGTTTTAACATCAGCATCAGTACATTCAGTGAATTTGAAATTTATTTTGAATACTGACAGCAGTAATGTTTGAATCAGCACTGTCTTCTGCTAAATCTAACGTGTAATCAGTTATTCAAGCAAGACTTTATCGAAGCCGAGAAGAAATTACTACTAGCTTTATTAGCCGAAATAAAATACAGGAAACTCATCTAGAAGTACATATACAGCAGAAATTATGAATCATGTTGCTTTAGCATGGCATCTGTGGTTGAGAAATTCAGCTAGATGGATCGAAAAGCTGCAGGAATATGACCATGCCCATAATTTCATATACGCTGTCTCAGTGGAAAGTTCAGTCTATCGAGGCAAATATTGGAAACAAGAGTAGTTGACGATCATAAGCAATCAGAAGAGATACAAAAAGGCAAGGATATCGGCTCAGATATAAAACAAAGAATGGAATGGAAAAAGAATGATCGTTAACCCTTTCGGAAAGAGGTTTCACGACAAAATGAAGAATCATTTCATATACATTATCGATCTCCTAAAACACTTCATGGTCCAAAATGGAAAATGTAAATCATGATTCCTAGGAAATACGTATTAGAAGTACAAGGATAGAGCCATGATGGAGCTGCTGCAGGACATTTTTAGGAGCAACTGCTTATTGGTCTAATACATCCATAAATGTATATACAATGTATTGAGACAATAGTTCGGTATTGGAAAGGTCGTACGACTGAGTGACAGTAAATCTTATAAACAACGGTGATCTGTCATGGAACCAATCCATCGTATGATATGAGACATCTTAGTAAACCTACAGAAGAAACTATTTGGACATGATAGACTCAAAGACAAAAATATTCATCATGAGGATGACTTGGAAATCAATGAATAATTGATGAATTGCCTTAATTATTGATAGATTACGCTTTCAAAATAATTTAATCCGAAATAATAGAGAAAAATTTGATCTTCACATTTATTATCTAACATTAAACATCCTCGCGATGCATACAAATGCAATGATAAAATCGAAATAATCTCAGTGGTTAAAAAATGTGGACGAGTAAAAAACGGTTGCGATCGAAAATTTTTTAATTTGAAGAAATGGCAATTCTATACCAAAAATAATAACATATAATTTTGTATCATATGCAGGTGCAGGGCATAGTATATATCTCTACAAACTTGTGTAATAATTAATATCAATTATATGTTATTCTGTTTTCTTAGAATTTCGACGAGCATGTGTACATTGTACATACAACATGTAATTACACTTATTTCTCTCTATCTATGCTTCATTATAGTTTCTGAGAACTTTTAGGCACTAGACGACGTCATAAATAACCATGGATCAACTTACCTACAAATGCCAAGCCATCCAATAGTTCTCAATATAAATTGATGATGTTAATGTCATTGATATGTTTTATTGCCACTAAAAAATAGGTGTAGTTGACATCATAAGAGTATATTATTGAAGCATGATTAGTACGAGAAGCAATTTATTTTAGCACAAATTAAAAACTCGAGCTGTGTAAGAACCGCAAGTGGAAGTATGAATAAATACTTGAAAATCTTCAGGTTACAAGGTTTTTATATCTTCTTCATTATTCATATTGGTCCAAAATCATAATTTGATTCTGGAAGCATCTCCAACTATAGACATATAATTTATTGCAGACAGGCGCGACTTGTTCTGCCGGTACTTCGGAGGCAGATGTCATCGGAGTTTTTTTGATGGCTCATAGCTGAGTTGGCTGGTGCTTTACGTATAGTTTGGTTGAAATCATTTGATGATTTGTATTTCAGCATGTATTCCACAAGAGGATCAAAGAAATTCATAAGGCCATATTCAGGAAGGCAGCATTTGATAATAAATTTTTCTCTTGAGTTTCCTAGTATAAAGTTTCACAAATAATAATAGAAAATGGAGAAATATTACAGAAAACCAAATATTCTATCACAATATGAACACTTGTTGACAAAAAAACAACGTTATCAACAAAAAAATATCAAAGTATATTTTACGATCATGATATCCACTTATATTCAGTCTACAACAATATTATATTCATTATTCACATCAGAATCATTGCTTGACTGTCCAACATCAATAATAGAGTCATCCACAGAACTATCAAATCTTGAATAATTATTTACGAAGTTCACCTCATGCCGAACACTAGTAGCCTAATCTGTGTCACTAATATTGTTTATTTCAAGCCTAATTTATTCCACATCATGATTAATCATGGACGGTGTAGCATTTGTTTTCTGACACTTCTTTTTGATTGTCCACAAATTAATTCAATTGACTTTAGTACACAGTAATACGGTGATAATCCTCATACTGTATGCCGTAATTTTTCAGCCATAGCATCGCATGTGTGTTTTTTTGACAAGTTTTGTTTGTGTTGCTTTCAAAAATTCACTTTAAGTATAGGTTTTTTCGAAAAATATCGTGGTGGTATGATTACTCCTGAATTTCTGCTTTGCTACTAGATTTAGTTGGTATTCTTATTAATTGCCCAGATCCTAGAACGATAGCTGGCTTTATCCATGATAATTACACTGTTAACTGGAATATTTGTTAATAACTAATCGCGAAATAACTTTCAGACGACATATTAATCGTGATAATCTCGATACGCGTTGTGACTTGATAATAATGCTCTGTTCACTTATCTTTGCTCACTTTCCTCATGAAGCTTTATTAATCATTTACCCCGAGGAGCTGGTATATCTGCAGCACAATACTCATTGCCATAGGTCTAGGATCAATTCTGTTAGATAACGATTGCGCCATTGACACATTTATCTACTTTCCATCAAAACTTGACGTTCATCAATATTCTGAATTTAAAATCCGAATTTATAAGCACAATGCGAAGCGTTCTGAATGAGCACATGATATCATATTTATTCATTTATCTCTGATGCAATAATGGAGGGAATATTTTTTTATTGTAAAGGGAATATATTTTTCCGACGGATGACATCTTTCTCAACGTCATTGAAAATTAACGAATTATCAGCATCATTTCTTTGCTATTCGACAAGAACTCCTTCACGAATTATGTTTCTAACTGTAGTTTAAGGCTTTTTGGCTATTTGTTTCAAGAAAATTGAACAAAGTCAGAACAATTTGTTTTGTATCGTCTGATGAATGTTCTGATTTTTGATTCGCGGTAGTTGAGTATTCTTCAAAATTTTAATTTTTGCTGCTTGCAACATTTTCAATGTTCACTGCGGCAATGCTGTTGAACTAATTGATTTAAGATGTCATTCTAGAAAACAACTATAATGGCTTAAAGAAGAGCAGAAAACTGTAAAGTGATCTTCAAAAATTTGACCTTCAAGAATTTGATAAATTTTTAAGAATCAAAAGCCTGACAGTTTCACAGAATTACAAGTTCAGGAGTCGGTTTAAGAACCATCGTCCTGAATAGAGCAGCAACTGTGGACATGTGTTTCGTCTTTATTAGGACTCTTCAGTACAATATAGCACGCCGCAGATAGTCAGACTTGTAGCCGCAAAGCTAATGGAAGTGAGTTGATACATGGCATGCAGAGAAATGGATCTGCAGCAGTACCATATACCATAATACAGCCGGGCTGGCGGGTTTAAAGAAATGCTGGACACTGTGACGTGATCTTAGAAAATTGTCCGTGGAACAGAATTTGATGAATTGATAAATATCAAACCCTGATAGTTTCACAAAATTAGAGTCGGTTTTCACACCATGGTCCTCAATAGAGCAGCAACTGTTTCTGCGGCTTGCCATACTGTACTAAAGAGTGCTAATCCAAACGATGTGCTGAAATGTTGATGTACATTTCCAAAATATATTTTATCTATGATGACAATTTTCAACAGTAATTACACAAGAGCTTTTTATTTTGCTGGATAAATTTCTGTTTTCACGAAATCTTGTTACCTAGCAACTTGACAAGAAAACTGTTCTAATAAAATCACTCCACCTACGGTGTCGTGATTTTATTTTTTGAACAGTTTTCAAGTCAAATTGCTGTCAGGTTACAAGGTTGAGTTATCAAACTGAAATTTATCCCAAGAAAAATAAAATGCTAGAGTGTAATTTGGCGAGATAATTTGACGACATTTAATTTATGAAAAAGTTTATTTAAATGTGCAATTATTGGGAGTACAATTATTATACATCGTTTCACATTTCATTTGACACATTCCACTAAGTATTCTTTGAGATTCTCTCCATCAATTCTCCGCATACTTCAAGTCCAATCTAGCAAAATTTTGAAATTTGACATATACATAATTCTGGTTTCCACAAAATACGATAAATTTTCTACAGATATATGATTTATTGTTTTTTGTATTTATAGACATACTTTGCTTGATATTTTCTTTTATATTTTCTTCGAGAATATTTTAAATTTTATTCATTTTGCAATTTAAGCATGGACAAATAATGCAAATGACATTGATATAGTGAATGTTTTGATTTGGTTGCTAGGAGAAAGGTAAATAACGTTTTATCACTTGGATCACTGGCAAAAAGTTTACTTCCTTTTTATCCGCTGTCAAAACGATTAAATTGTTTTTTTTCTCATGGCTTACTTTATATTGGAGTGGAACTATCAATGTAAAAAGTAGGTTCACATGAAATACTGTGCAATGGAAAGTTGAATTGCTCACTTTGTATGCACGATTACAGTGAGAGAGTACATCAGCTTATCAGTATCTCAAACATGTGGGGGGTGTTTAGAAACTCATCTACGACATTAAAATCATTTTTAAATCAATTGAGCATAATATTCTACTTCAAATTTCTGAGAACATTTTATGTCAATATCAATGAAAACAGTGAAGTTCATAATATCCATTCCTCAACTATCAATAGTTATCATCAAAATGTCATTCACAAAAAAAAAATCATGTAATAACACTGTTTTACGAAAATTATGATGATCGAAGATGAAAATTGTAAGACACACATGTAAAAAGTATGTATTGCACTCATAATGCTTTCAGAAACACTTGACTTTGTCTCGTGCAATAAACTTCATCCTCAGGATTAAATCACTCACTCAAGTCTCTCGTTGTATAATATGCTATTACACTTGTATTTTGAATATCTTTTTTTTGCACAATTAGGCGTTTTTTTGTATTTACCGGCTCTCTTTCACGGTAGTATGTTGTTTTGAGCATGCAAGCTGTGTTTGCCATTTAGTTATAATTGACAAAAATTATTTTCGCTTAGATAATTGTACGCTGCTGACTCACTCGCTCGCTTTCTCGTTTGCTCACTCGTCTAATTTTCTGTTGAGCTATCTCCTTTTAGGTTTTTCATCTGAATCTGACGATTCGGTCTTCAAAAGGTCTAGTTATTATTCTAATAAAAATCAATAGTTCCAATCTCATGATTTCTAATGGCCAGTTGTACCGCTGTCCCTTAAATTTCAAGTGTCGTTTAATTGAACAATATCGTATCAAGACTTAAATGTCAGATGTGACATTAATATTGCTGTCATTATTCCAATTCGATATTTTTTGTTAAAGTGAAACTTGAAATTTAAGCGGTGCAACTGGTCATAAATGAGTCACACCTCAGTCTTTGATCAAATATCTACTATAATTCAAATAACAACATTCTTTTGATTATTTTCGAATTTTAATAACTACATAAAAATGAATTGATTGTTTTAATTTCCCGATTCCTACTTACATTTTTTGAAAGATTTTTTTTTGACAACATTTTTTCTTCGAGTTCTCAAACAGATGTATTATTAGAAAAGTACGAATGCTTTTGCTGGGTGTGTCTATTGTGAGCTCAAGCTATCTCATTTGTTGGATTTGATAAATAGAATCAGAGAGATTATAGATTTTTTGGTTCACACCAGATGCCCTGGTGTTGAAAATATATTCTGCATTCAGCTTATATGTTCAATTAACATATCTAAACTACCTAATAATCAATAACATCTTCTGGAAAGAAGACACATGATTTTTATTATTCAATAAACAACGTTCGTCGTTAAATATTTGTTGTTGCATAATACCAATGTACATAATTTAAAAACCTGTTTGACTACTCGATAGCATAGTGATTTTCTTCGAATTGGATACGGAAGTTATCTATTCCGAATTATGAAAAATGCTGTTTTCAATTTGATCACGACTATTTGCAATATACGACTATTATTCTGCAATATGTAATAAGAAAAAAGTGTTACATGTCACAAAAAGTCCAACGCAAAACTTCCCACACTAAGTTATTTTTATCGTGACATTGGTTCTAAATTGTACTGTGAGTTTTTTTCTTTGTTATTTCTCATAGCGGTAACTACAATTATCAAAATGAAAATAATTCCCTATGTTAGTTTATCTCTCACGATAGGAGATAAAAACTATAAGAAATTCTTTTGTTACAATTTTTTTCACCTGTATTATTTGTTGTGTAGCACATTTAAAATAAGAATTTGGGTTATATTTGCTTGAATTCCTGATAATGACAGTAAAAAAAATATGACTAATCGTAATAAAGTCCAATCTCGTATTATATTGCAGACAACATTATTTTCGTTTTTGAGGTGAAGTATGTGGACTAACAACAGAAAATATTCTTCAGTATAACTATTGAATGAATTCCGCCTTTTATTTTTCTTGTCTGATGTGGTCTGATCGACGTGGAATGTCATTTGGTAACAGAACGCGCGCATGCGCAGCAGACAAATTAGATGACAATTTATTTGTGTGCGAAGAAAAATTATCACATCAAATTTCACGTTGAATATATCACTGATCTCTATATGTAACTATATTGATCCTCATGTTACGCTTTTGTGAGTGATTGAACGTCATCATGTTGGCTGAATTAATGGTCAGTTGTCACATTTAGTTTGTTTCGATTTGTATTCAGCAAGCAGTTCAAACAAGCATCAAACTTCAGATGTATTTAGAATTGAGGTGATAAGCGAAAAATAACGAAATTGTGGCATATACAATATACATATCTTATGCCCAGTATTATAAAGGACAAATAAATTTACTTCCAAAGTAAATAAAATTTACTCTGTGAAATGTCAGTCGATTTTTTGACAGCAATGTTTTTACTGTCATAAAGAATAATAATTCGATTAGAATTTGTTGAATGGATTAAATTTACTTTGGAACTAAATTTACTTTGGAAATAAATTTACTTTGGAAATAAATTTACTTTGTCCTTTATAATATTGGACATTAGAAGGCTAATATGAATTCTGAAAAATGTCGTACAATAAACAATAAAGTAGGGACTTTTGTGGAGTAAATGAATAATTTAGATATCCTTATTCAGCTTAATGAATACTGAATGATACGATTGTGGTTAGGACGACAAATTGTCTATTATGGCTGAGCCTGAGTTCATGCACCGAAGCAAAGCCGATGTAAACAAAATAGATAGAGTCTTTGAGAAACTTTTTTTCCGAGATGCATAATAATTTTTCCCATCAATCTCTTTAATTACCAGAAATCTAAAAATGAATAAATATTTCTCTTCAAACGTCAAAATAGATTTCACATCTTTTTTCTTTTATTAACCTTGAAATTTATCGTCTCCCAAATGGTTTCATCAAAGTTCTGGAGATGGAGTAAAATGAATGTTGGGCCCGGAATCTATACGTATTTCTAGACCATTATTCCAACAGTTTGGGTGATTCTGAAGAAAGTCCGAAAATTAAAAATGAAAATTCTTATATTTTGGTAAACAAAACTGCAATGGAAATCGTAACGTAGTTTATGAACTATTCTGCTCAATAAAATTCTAGAAATCACCATTCCAACATTTGTGTTGATTTAGAATGTAGATAGGTTAAAGAAGTCTCAGCCAGAGATATTACATAGTATATTTTTTAATTATTTGGAGAAATTTCTGCCGTTTATTCCAATTCTTTAGAACCACAAAATATACATTTGTGTTGCCACAGTATCATTTGCAAATTCATACGGAATCTTCGAAGCTTCAGTTAGCACCCAACAACATGGCGGCGTTCGATTAGTTACATAACGCTGCAATAGTGGTTTCCTTGTATAAAATAGTGAATATATTCCCGTGGCCATTCAGCATTGTGTCATACAGGCTTGAGGGCTCATTCTCAGACTCGAAAGTTATTTGATGGCAAAATTATCGGAAAACTAATTTCATTTTAAATTGCACTGGATCAAATTGTGCGCACATGCTCAACCGCATCAGCTTGGCAACTTTCTTCATGTGTGCAATGAGGGAATAAAGCGATATAATTCTAATATTTATTATTGCAAAAAGCCGTTCATAGATATTCAGGATACAAGTAGTGAAAAAATTATTCATCAATGCGACAGTTTTTGAAAACTTCGTGAGTGCATCAGAGACTTTTGACACATGTATCTTACGATGTATCATCTCCGATCGTCCTAATTTTTGTGGAATCATATATAAATATTTTTTAGATATTTTTTATGATTGGAACAGTCAAGAAAAGAGACTCTGTAGATCAAATTTGATCTGTTCATTCCTAGAACTTTATTTTTCAATTTAGTAAATAAATTGTTCAATTTTTTACTATCGTAGAGCATTATGCTGATATCGTCGTTGCTCAGTATCTTGCTGGAATTGTGAGACAAGCCTCTTAATTCCAAACCTGTTGACAGGGAATGAGGAAGTATCTACCCCCTGCGTAAAGGAGAACAATTATAATTGTGGATCATAGATGCCTTAGGTATTCTTTCATTCCATTGTTTTAATGTCAAATTGATATTTGGGAAAATATTGTGTTTTGAGATGTGATGTGTTCGTTATAGTCTTTGCATCTACTTTAAACGTGATTGCATAGAAAATATGAGAAGTACCAATCAATAAAATCATCTGAGCTATGTATCGTACTATTTACTGTGGATGTGATCACAATTATAGTTTGTTTGTAAAGTCGGAGCACGAAAAAAAATAATTCAATTATTGTAACTTCAGAAAAAACGCAGACGTGTTAAGATATTCAATAACATTGCATTTTATACATTTAAGATAAACTGAATGATAGATTCAAATACCGCTTCTTCAGTTGAATTTATCTTCTATGTCTCACATTAGAATAAACTCACAGTATGTCTCATATCGCAAAAAATATCCGACGATTTTAGAGTTATCTTACCTAATTACTTTCAAGGAACGCCTGAGTTACACTGGTTTTGATGAAATTATATCAATCTCAAAAATTCAGCAAAACAACTTTTAATTGATGGAATTATTCACAAAAAAAACAAATTCTCAAAATCAATTGATGCCGAAGAATACATGAATTTCTTTAGTATATACTCAAACAATATAAATTTATGAATATTTGACCTAGTTTTTGACCTTGCTGACGAAAAATATACTAATAATTATACACAGCAATACTTACTTCTATTAAATATTACTTTTTTTATTGGAATAATAGAGCCAATTAATCTGTGATTATTTATAGTGAATCCAAAATGCATCAGTAATAATGCCAACAATTGCTTTAGCAATATTGGCAGTACTTTGGCAATATAGCAGTAATACTGGTGATACATTAATAATACTGGCAATAATCTAGAAATACTGGCAATACTTGAGTAAGATTGGCAGTACAGTAGGAATACTGGCAATACTAGCAATAAACTCCTTTTTACCGCCATTTTTGGCAATCTCTGTACAAATTTTCATAGGTGGTTCACCTCTCGGTAATTTCTTGAAAAAATAGGCAATATCATTCAACAGAAAGTTCAGTTATTTTTCTTGTTTTATAGTTATATTTAAAAAATATTCAAAAATCATTCAAATTCCACTATTAAGATTCATAGTTCAGATATTAATCTCATTGTCTCGTTTCGACGGATTATTTTGTATACACAGTACTCTCATAAATATGACCATTATAAATTCAATGAATGAAGCATCATAAATTCAACAGCAGCTAATTGATAATAGCCCTCTGTAGACCAGTAACATGAAAATCAATTGTTTAAATAATTGATTACCCATTCACGGAAATCATTGTCTGTTGCAGAGAGAACAATAAAAAACTGCTACTATTTTTGGATGGACATAAATTTATCGGCCGTTTACACGCGCCTCTGCTCGATGATGTAACATTGCGCAGGCGCACTTCGTTTCTATGTGCATAGGTGGAGTGTAATTGTATTTTAATTGTAGGATAGGCCTTCATGATTTAGGAGCGTCCATATAGTTCATTTCTTTTCTGGTGAGCGGCACATCTATTGAATTTGGGAATAGAAGTATTATATTCTCTATGTTTATCCTAGAAATTTTTGTATCATAAAACATAATGATGGTGATTGTCTGATCAGTGCAAGTTTTTCTCACAGAATTATTTGTATACAATCAAGAAATATCATGTCATCAATATAATTAGATAGCAAGAGCATGTGTTTTCGGTTGACTATGTCAAATGTCGAAGAAAATAAGGCTGAAGTTCGATAATCTTCTTTCTTCAGATAGATTTAACATGTATGTATGGCTAACGTGTATGGAAATATCCAGATAGACTCTTTACAGTTTTATCTGGGAGGGACTAATAGAGTCAATCCAATATTATCGTTTGATATTTTTTCAAGTAATTCTCAAGTTGAGTACAATGGAGCAAAATTTTCTTCATTATTTCGGGCTTATATAAAAAATAAATGATTGTCAGCGACTGTGTGACTGATACATTAACTATAGAATTCAAAATTTTGTTGAGCTGCACACACGGATTACGTGAGTTATCTTCGCATCGCTTGAACAAAGTTGTTCGTTTTGATCGCTCCGCTAACGCGTTCCATAGGTACGGACGCCTAATCTCTAGATTTCTATAATTTCACTAGAATGTAATCTAAGAGTAATATGGAGATGATCAATTTAAGTTTTTCTCTCTCCACTACTCTTATCCATAGTATTAGTTACAATTTTTGACTAGGTGTAAAAGCTGATCTGTATAATAATTTTCTCAACCGTTGTGATTGCTGTTTGCAGACGAATCAATGGATAAAATCATCGGTCATGCAAACATACATTATACGTTTATTGAGAACTTCCAATAGAATTAAGTTAAAAAATCTCGATATCTTGTTTCACTACGGCGATTTTTTGTATAATAATGCTGGATAATCTATCAATTCTATAACAAACTTTGTTATCTAGAAGCTAACGCAATCATCTGTTGTAGACGAAGCATAGACCTGACTTTTAATTAGGAAATAAATGTTTTCGAAATTAACCCTGTAGGAAAGTGAATATTTGTGAAATTGGCTGAAATATTAATATATTCCTGTTCACATGATGTTGATTTAGCAAGTTTCCAAGGTAAAAACTCAATTTTCTCAATATATTTCTCCACCTCACTATTTTTAGGTAATGGTAGAGACTTTGACAGTCAACTTATTCAATTTATATCACATATTCGAGCCAGAAGTGCCAAAACAGTCAGTCGTAGAATATTGAATACTTCTATAACATCTGGTTGTGCACTTTGCATTATAATTGCAATCGTCTGTACCGGAAGTGCGCTTTACTCAAAATATTTTTTGAATTTTCCGCATAAATCCAAAATGATTGAACTTAGAATGTTGGAATTCAGTATTTGGGACAATAGTATCGTCTGGATGCTCATAAGCTATTTTCATCAAGAACAACTGAGCCGGAAGTGCAATTTACTTGACAGTCTCTTGGAACTTTTTGCATAAATTCGAAACGATCGGATGTAGAGTATTGAAATTTTGTATATCAGTCTGCTGTAGCATCTGAATGATCACCTATCATTCTTATAACAATAGACCGAACCGGAAGTGCACTTCAGTTGGAATTTATCTTCGATTTTGCTCATAAATTTAGAATTGTTAGCCGTAGAATTCTAGAAACCAGTATTTAGGAATGGTATAACTGTATGATAATGGTGACCTGCTATTTTATAGCAACCGACTGGGCCGAAAGCGCACTTCACTTGACAGATTTTCAGAATTTTTTGAAAGATCCATAACGATTAGCTGGGGAACGATAAAATTTTGTGTTGGATTCTTGTATTATTATATGCGAATAATACATTCAATGATGTACAAGTAAGTCAGGTGATGTCCATGCCAGATTTTTCTGTAATTGTATTGCTTTTATGTGCCAAATACGAACATGAAGTTCATGAATCATCCTGCATAGTGTGATCTCTATAATATAATGATTTTCAATAGTATTTTTAAGCTTTTAAAATAATTTTCGTTGTTAAATTTTAGTATGCATATGCTCATTGGATGATGACGTGCCGCTCACCAGAAAATAAATGAACTGTGCAGTGTGCACACAGTTCACGGGTTAGGAGACTTTCATAATGAGACAGAAGTGGAATGTAAACATGCTAGATGCTAATAAATTTGAATATGCTTATTAATTAGAATTAGTACCTAATATATGCGTTGCCATGGACTATACTCTGTTTTATTATCATAACATTATTAAGTAAAGATTTACAAGGAGAGAGTTTGGCAGATGTTTTCTAATTTCGTTAGGCAAACACTACAGGTGAAATTGAAAAATATTGATTTTATAATTCAACATCTGATGTTTTGCCGTGTTCTATAATTGATAATCATTCAGGGAAGGTGGTGACTAGTTGTCAAAAATAAGATATGTAAAATCATACTTCGTAATTTCTTTTTTTCCTGATCTTTTAACATTCCAAATCGCCTCAAGTGTGAGGTGCTACAAACATGAATTTTGAGAAAGATTTAATGCAGGACATCTAACCTAATTGCTTCGTGTTTAAATGCTATTGAAGTTGGGACATAAGAAACGCTTACTCTACGCATCTCTTACTATGCGAAAATTATTATTATATTTGCGGCCGTAGGAAGTAATGATTCATACAGCAAGAGAATGAAACTAAACATCATGACAAGGGATCAAATGTAACTGGCCATATGTTATAATGCTCGTATTATATACAATTTTCTTTCTACGTTTCGCAACTTTCAGATTTTGATATAGTTATTGAGCACACTGCAACGGGGTTCAGAGCACAAAATGATATTTAAACTTGACAAATAACTAAATTATAGGATCAGTGAGAGGTGCTACAAATATTAATTCAGAAATGCTACTCTTTCAAATAGTGATAAACGCTCACTTCACGTGTCGCTTATCAAGTATGTACCAACTTTATACATATCCGTAGAAAATATTTTTACGAAAATTTTCGTTAATACCCTTTTGACATTTGTTTATTCATTCTTTTATTTATTAGAGAATCAATCCAACAAATACTAAGATCTCAATTAGAGAGCGACTATACAATTTATGAGATAAAAAATGGAAATATATACATACAGCGGGTAAAGAGACAAATTTGAATTTATCAGGGCATTTAAATACAGATTCATTATATGTAAATTTAGTTTTCATACAATTGATTCAAGCAGAGTAATTAATATGCAATGCAATTTGAACAGCTGAATATATCTACTTCGGAAGAAATATATATTGTTGAAAGTATTATACAGATGTCTTATTGGGGACTTTATTTCATAGTTTGTTCTAGGCATTGCACAGTAAAAAGTTGTTCTATCTCTAGACGTAGACGTGGTTATTTCAATCCAATCATACTAAGAGTGAGATAATCAATAATAATATTGCTCAGTTATTTATATAAATATAGGTGGGCACTTGAATTTTTACGATCCCCCAATAAAGTCATACTATGCTTCCTGTAATAACAAAATCTAATTTTTATTTTTTTTTGTATTGACTTAATTTTAGCAATATATTCATGGTATATTAAACGCCAGATTTGTAGGCTATACTCCAGTTTAGACCGAACAAATACATAGAACAAACGATGCAAAGAATATTGTTCTCGAGAAGATTGTCAGTCTCTTATTATAGATCCAAGATTTCTGTACAAGGCTTTGACAGTGTAGTTCGTACTATATGATCGTTCAATGCCAATTTTACATAAAATAAAATACCAAGATCCTTGATACTTTCTCAAATTGAATAGTTGTTATGTGATAATCAAAAATCTAGACAAACTTTCCGACAAAATCACTCGTATGTACAAAAATGGTGAAATGATTCAGAATGAAATGTAGTTGCCAAATAAATATAACAGATTCATCTAGGATCTTTTTCCTACATGTTTTCAGGAGTCTTAAGTCATAATTAAGTACAAATGTTACATTTCTTAAAATTAAAGTCAATGGCACTTTTTATTCTTATGAGGTTGCTTTCTATTGATTTCCGTTTGAATCCATCAGGCAAACAAGTATAGAAAAATAGCACATGTTCTATCAAGGAATTCAGCAAGTAATCACGCTGAACGCAGCAGTGACTTATTTTCTTTCTATCACAGAAACAAGTACGGTAGCCAGTACAAGTCCGTGCAAGGAAACCAGCAGTGAAACAAGCGTCATATGAGATGGGCTTTCAGATTGATTACTGTTGGACTGAGATTTATTTTGAAATATAATGAAAAATCAGGCTAGTAGGGAGAACAAAATAAATTTTGAAATCGTGGGAACCGAATATATTAATTCCAAGGAACCAGTCTGTACGTCTGATACTGACACACTGAAATATCCTCGATGAAAGTAAATTCAGCAACATGGAGGCTATATCGAATCATGAGAAAGATTTTTTCCATTTTTTTTTCCAGAGTGAGATTTTTCTCATCTTATCATCGTACTATAATATATGCTATTGAATATTGTATAAAATTTCAACATTTGAAAGAGTTGGCTTCAAGCTGTTGAAGTGAAAATTATTCCATACAAAACATAAATGTGAAAATGGGAGCAAAGTTCGATATTAAGAATATGTGTGTTTGTCGACTTCGCCAACAGAATAATTGAGATCTTAATGGGTGTCAAGTTTTGTGGATAGTCCCGAAATTCATTTATAAGAACATCCAACATTCTATAATAAATTTACTACACAATTTCTTGATTTTTTTCTGCTACAATAATTCAGAAATATAGCTTCATAAATTTGAACATTCAAATTATTCACACAAAACAGACAACAGATAAATGGAAGCTCAAGATTGGACTTTCCACATACAAGTTATATTATATTTGACTAATCAACTCATCTCTTTTTTGGTTATACGCAAATTATTGTTTCCATATTATAAGGTCTAGTTAGTTAAAACTAGTCGAGTCAAATCGTGAGCTCTACTTTATCCTAGATTATCTTCTTTATGTAAATAATTCGACTGTTCAAATTTATCTATAAGAACATAAAACATTATGAAATATATATGAAACACAATTTTTTTTCTTTCTGATACAATAATGTTTGTTATTTAAAAGTTATATTTTTAAATAACAAATATTATTGTATCAGAAAGAAAAAAATTGTGTTTCATATATATTTCATAATGTTATATGTTCTTATAGATAAATTTCAGAATTATCTACAGAAATTGGCACCCATTTAGATCTTGTTTATTTTGTCAAAGAGTTTGACAATCACGCATATTCTGAATATTGAACTTGGTTCCCATTTAAAAATTTATGTTTTGTATGGGGTATTATAACTTTTTGTGGAGAAATTATTATCCTCATCATCATCAAAAAGTGATCTGTAAAATCAATAGTTTCAAGAGATGAAGTGGTTGGAACTTGATGAAACATGATTGTATAATAGAATGAATTGGAACACTTGATTGTTTCTATTTTGTACTTTCATGAATGAATAATAAATTCTTATTCCCTTTCATATTTTGATGAATTCAGAAGAAGAAACGATTGAAAATCGTTCAAATATCCTCTCTGTCACTCATATTAGAATTGTCCCAACAAGAGCTTCAATTTGATACCAAACACGATAGAGCCAAATTTCTTATTTTAACAAAAGAATTTATGAACGCTTACATGTGATGTCCAGATATGAGAGATAAAAGTTCTCACTTGAATTCTCATTTCACATTATGATTCTACTTATTGCTTTGCTTCAGAAAAATATAACGAATTTTATAATAACTTGAATTTTAATAATAACAGACATTCCGCTGGTAGTTTAAAAAAAAATGCTTCAAGTGAATGTTGTGCCAGATCATTCAGGGATTAATTCTAGCTATTTCATGTTCCATGATAAATATTACCGTTTATAAAATAAACCCAAAAAAGTAACAGAAAATTTAGTTATTTGTGAATGATTTTTATTTTAGAACGTTTCTGATGCGCACCTGTTCATCATCAGTGATATAATCTCTTCTGAAGGGTCTGTGAAGCTTCCCCAATATAGCATTTCGTTCAATTATTACAGTTTAGTTTATATATCAAATTGTTGCGACCAAGAGCTTCTGTTTTATCCTCAAGTTCACTATGAAGAGATTTGACATTTGTTAAATTATCAATTGCAATTGAAGTATCACCATCTTTGCAAGATTTTCTGAACATCCCACATGACTTTATGATCGAATTGAAGCCTGAATTTTAGTTTCCACAGTGCACTGGCTGTGTGTTCACATAGGTTGATCTGTGCTGCAACGTATGTATCCTACGTTTGATGTTTGGATGTAAAAATTTTGCAGAGTACCCATCGTCAAGTAGTGTTTCGAAGATGTATTTGTAATTCTGCAAATGACATATGATGGATGATAACATCTGTCAACTAAGGCATGTATATCACTAATTTTATACTTTTTATTTATGTATGAGGAAAAGATTAGATATCTTTCGCATGCAGTGGATTTATGGAACCAATTGATAGTAATCCGACAGTTTTTATTCGTAAAGTAACGTTTGAATAGTTAATTTTGGTGATAACTGTTGAAACTTTCAAAAATTGAATCTACTTTGTCATTTGGGTTAATTACAATACAATCATCGACATACCATTTGTTATATATGATATTGAAATTTGTGTTTAGTAAAATTCGACATTCTAATTTTTGGAGCACCAGATCAGCCAATTGATTACTGATACTAGACCTCATGGAAGAGCCATCATTTTCTTGATATAAAACATTGTAAAAAGTTTAAACTCAAGCTTATGTTCCAGAATACTGAACAATAATTGTTCAAATTATGATTAATGTACCTGAATAATTTTCAGCAGAGTCTAAAACATATATGAAACACTATAATTTGATTAAAACATTCCCAAGAAATTTGCCCTTGATTAAAATGTTTGAATCATGACAACTCTGATAAAAACATTGTTTCTGTGATCAACGGTTTCATTAATAATTTTCCCAGCAGTAAAGTTCTACGTTCTGAATCTGCGACACTAAAAGTTGCAGTGAAAGGATCGATAAGCCTTGCACGCTACACACGCATACATAGGAATGCTTCATTTTAGTTCAAACAAGAGGTGATAGAGGACGCTATGGTAGACATCTAAATCCACCTGTTGTTTCGTCCTTTAGATGAATATATGATGTTTCACTTTTTGAAATCATGAATGAGAAGTATATATAACAGGAACTAGTTATATGGATCTCAATACATTTCAATATATATTTGATGATAGTAGTGCCATCTATCAATGAATCGCCGCAAGCGCTAACTACGGAGTATTGATGCAGCAATGCAACTGGACATCTTCCGGTAAGAGTTAAGACAGCTGCTCAATTTATTGTAAAACGGCGGATAAAACGTTTTTGCCTCTGCAAATGTATTCAGTCGAATAAACCGACATACTGCTAATATATGTCTGACTCCAGTATAAATGTCTGAATTCAATCATTCGCAAACTTACTAAATTTACAACGCAGCAGCGAAGGTTGGTTAGAAAACTGGCGTAGCTAATCCTCAGCTCTTTTAAGTGTATCCAATACATAGAGTATTCATAATTTTTTGTTACTAAAATATTGTTCGATAGGTAAGAAAAATCTGACTTGGACACCACGTGACTTACTGGTTACATCATTGGATGTATTGATATACAATTTTTTTTTTAAATGGCGGAAAGATATACCATTTCGTTATGAATTTTGAACTTCATGATGTGAATCAATCTACAACCCATTCTTATTCTCAGACTGATTCATGTAATACTTACATAAAATTATAGTCCATGGAAAACGGAATAATCTATTGTCAACTGAAAAAACAATTGCATCCATGGAAACATGCGCTCTACTTAAAATCCAATTTCAATAAATTTCGATCTATGCAATATTTTTGGAAAATTGCTCAGTGAACTGCACTTTCGGTTCAACCGATCGCATATATGTAATGCGAGGTGAACAACTAGATTTTATAGAAGTGTCCAATACAAAATTTCAATATTCTACGACGGATTGTTTTCAATTCATACTCTGCCGATTCGTACGAAAATTGAGGATAATCATTGAGATCCTATAGCAATTTCAAATACTGAATTTTAACATTCTATGCCTGACAATTTTGGATTCATAATAATAATTGTTCATGTAAAGTGCACTTTCGATACAGACGATTGCGACCGTAATGCGAGAGGCACAACTAGATCCTAGATTAGTCTTAAATACAAAATTCCAACATTATACATTCGTCGGGTCTTGGAATTTGCGGGTAACGAACGCACATACATACATACATACAAACGTACCGACATCTTGCCGAAAATTGTCAGAATGGATTCTGGGATATTCAAAACGAATATTTTCATCAAAATCTCGAAATGTGAATTTTGTCGGTTTCACAATACTTGCTTCAACTTTGTACAAGCGAGTAATATAGGAAGATTATCAGGGAGAGTTGAGCATAATGTCTTATCATATGCTTAAATATTTCACTGAGACAAGCCCAAGTTCACAGAGAACGATTCATCTCTCGCATTAATAAGAATTTTTATCATTTTCACTGGTCAAATAGCTCGATCAGGTGAAAGATTGAATCATTTCAAGAATAAAATGTCTTTCTTTTTTCTAGGTCTTGTAAGAAATCAATGAATCTATTTTCCAAGAAATACAAAAACGCCTATGAGAAGAATCAGCAGTAATAAACCTGTGATAGCATCAGGGCAAAATATATCTTAAAATCTTCATCATATTCATTCTACTGGCAGGAAATAACCATCCACTTCCATTATCATGAAACAATCGAATAAGAAAACGGAACAAAAAGTAGTCATTGAAAATTCCAAATTTTGAATGAAATTATAACTCTATGCATGTAGAATGATGGAGAAAGAATTAGTTTATTTTGGTGAAACTTTTTTGAGCTCCTGCAAATGCTGCCACTTTTCGGTTTTTATTTAAGGTTCGACAAAGGTATTGTAGATAATCTAAAACAAGCAGTGAGGTTCTGGATCTGATAGTAAATACGATATACTGCTCTTCATAATTAAGTTTGATTTTCACTGTTCTTTTGCTTGTCTTTAGGTTGAAATTAGAGATTATCTAACATAAATATTGCGACGATGACAAATTCTTCAAAAAATATTCAATCACACTCTACGACTTCAGTGTTTTCTAGCTTTGATTGTGACTGACACGTTGTCACTGGGACATCTCTTGACGACACTGCGAGTCAATGGAGTGTTCCACTGTTTTTTTTATCCTCTTTTCTGATAGGACATGAATAAATAAAAGTATTAATGAAAATGCGATTATAAGAAACCTTGTAGTACTTGAGAAATTCTATTGTGTCACTCAAATGGTAGGTCTCATTCATCATCAAACATTTTGAGAATAATAACATGATATAAAATAGGTGGCGTTTGTGTCTTGCTAGTTTGGCATCATCTGAATTATTTTCATTATTGTCAGTCAGACCACGAACTAGATAAATTATACAATTATCAAATTTACTTGTCAAAATAACGTTTCTTTTGACAAAACAATACCAGTAGTTTGAGGCTGAATTTTCTCTCCATGCACATGCCTCTAAAACTTGGAGACCTCTCAAAATGTTTCCAAACAGCATTCGAAGAATAGAAATGATACATATTTCAACTTTTCCGATACATTTCCAACAATTTCTAAGTACATCAAATTGCAACGCAACAATATTTTGCCATGAATATGAACAAATCTTCTAGGAATTTGTACATATGTGAAGCCTACTGTTTGGGGGACACAATAGACTTTCAGACGTCATCATTAGTATTGAATCATCTTTTTATTGAAACGGAGCAATATTCAATATCATTTTCATTACTTATACCTATCATCTATCCCATATTTTCATATTTTCATGAAAGTTGTTCAAATTTTTAGAGTAGTGGAATACCCCATTAACACTCAATCCGAGTGTGTCCTGAATAAATGTACTTCTGGTAGACAGTCATATCATATTTGATTGCAAAACTCAACAATGCGTTTGATGATACATTACACTTTTTATACCTGAACCTATCATAATAGATGACCAAAAGCAGCTACTTATTATTTAAATTATCCTTCAGTTAATTAATAATTCAGCTTGTGAATGTACATGCTCTCAGTCGATTATTTTCATCTTGGAAGATCTCATGTTATGAACTGTGAAGTTATGACAACAAAGCTTACATAGCTTTGTGATATATTCTGTTGGCTGAAAGATAAAGCTCAACAGACTGTGAATCCATCGGGAATATTATGAGTTCCCCACCGTAGTAGTTATTGAACAAGAACTCATTAATCCTCCTTCAGGACAACACACCGGTACACAGTTTATGGTTTTTCAAGATGTTATCAGCCAAGTATAGCATCCCAATATTGGATCATCCGCTTGCTTTATTCATCTGACTAAGCTCCATGTTACTTTCATCTGTTTCCAAAGATCGCATATGCATTAAATGAACGAGATTTTAGACCGTTGAAACTGTGAATGAAAAAGCTGCACGCGTCATGAACTAATCATAGATAAAGTTTTCCAGCACTGTTTTAAACGGTGAAGAATTGTTTGAGAGTGGTGTAAAGTCTATATTGAAGATGATAAAAATTGAGTGTAATTTCAAAATGAGAAGTTTTACAGCATCACCCTCGTTACTTGATAGCCACATCTCTTGGAAGACTTCAACTCCACTGTGCACATCGGTACGTAGAGTCAGAGTCAACCAATAACTCATTCATCATAGAATTGCTATATAGACGGTATTGCCAGACCTGCGACATGCGGTTGGTATGATTTACATAAGGTTACATGTTTTAAACTTGCTCATGTCAGTTGAATGCGAGAAAAATTCTAGACAACTGCAAACTCAAATTTTAATATGTATTTCTATGGAAAATGGTCATGTGATTACGTAGTTGATGGGGAACTGATAATTGAATGCAAGTTTCTTTTGATGCAAAATTTCAAAAAAACAGCAACATTGTTATTTAGAAAATTTTTTGCTACGAAAATTTTCATTCAATTCTCTTTGTTTCCAGGTCTAAGAATAAAATGTCACTTTAGCTTTTGGCCAGTGATAAATCCTCCTTTCTCACGTGATCATTTATTCTGCTCCCTGTTATAAGTAAACGTATAAGAAATCTTTTCTAACCAAATTCCTATTACACTGCAGCATTGCCATCTTTCTCAGTCTTATTTAATTAAATGTTGTGTGAATAAACAGCTTGTGTCAAAACTTAAGGTATATATTTTGATGAAATAAAGCACCAGACGCACTGATTTCGATAAGAAAAGACTATATTTGGAATTCTTGAAAATAAGATGTATTTATTTAGGAAGTTCAGTATCACTAAATACTATTCCATTTGAATAGATAAATTATCTCCTGCCATTCTTTGAAGTAATTATAGATGGAATAAGTTTGTGCAATTACTTGAAATTTTGCAATTCAGAATTGATAGCTCAATTTCCAAAGATGTGTGTATGAAGGAGAGAAAGTATCTCAAATTATTTATTCCATCATCACAAAAACTGCTCAAAATAATATTCCTACACAGCTGAATATAATGCAGCAGATTGAAACTGAAGAATCGTTGAAGCCCATCTTATTGTTTATTACAACTTTCAATTCGTTGCCTCAATTCTTCGAGGCTATAATATGCTTCTTGATTGTCATAGACAAGGGATTTGAGAAGAATTAAGAAATCGAAATTTCATGCATTGAAATTCAGATATTTCAGGGATCAGGGTACAGGACCTCCTCGACCAATCCACTTAGGCTCAAACGGGCTCAAATAAGTGATGCTTTTTGACGTGCATCAAGAGAAATATACTCACAAATTCGGAACAGTTCTCGCTCGCATAGCTCGCAGACTCCAGAAAATTTGAATTTGACGTTGCAATGTTGGACTTTCGAGTAAAATGATTTAGTTTTGCTGTCGTTACAAAATTGCATTCAGACCAGATGATTAGGATCAAAAAAGTAATCGACATGTGCAGATATTTTTCATTTATATGGCTTATAGATGCATCAATTATCGTATATAATATCACGAGGGACTGTAATTTTATCAATAAATTTTTCTTGAAAACATTGATTACCTAGCAACATCGTGAGAGTCATCTGAGCAGATGACTCGAAGGATGTTGCTTGAAGGTAATCAATGTTTGAAAGAAAAATTTATGATAAAATTAAAGTCGCGAGTGGTATTTGTGGAGAATATTTCTCGAATGAAATTGCTACTATAAGTACCTATTAAATAATATTAGCTGCAACCACTAACCTTTTTTATTGAAAAATGCACTTAATTGTTACCGTATACTCTTGTATTTTCAGACTTTTTGTTTTCAATTCTATTACTTTCGGCAAAAAATGCATTTCCAAAACGATTAAATTTTGACATTTCCGAGAACTGATTGTTTGTTTATATTAGAACTAGGTATTGTTTTTCCATGACAAAGGCAATTTATCGCGTTAAATCGCTTGCCAACGAGACCGAGGTAAATTCTCGTTAGCAAGGAATCTATTATTATAATTGTCATTGTAACTATGCAAAATTTGTCAGTATGATTGACATGAGTTAAATAATCAATTAGAAATATGAGTAGTATTCAAGTATAATAATGAATGTTGACCCTAATAGAATTCTATGCGGTGAAATGGAAGATTTCGAATATAAGAATCAGATTTATTATATCTAAAATCAAATCAAGGTCTCGAATACTCTCTCTCTCTCTCTTGTCAGAAGTGTCAGAGCCGTTCAATGAGTATTTGAATTACCGATTTCAGTTTGTCGGAATGAATAACTTGCAGATTCAAGAATTTGGATTCTGAACTACATAGTTTGAACGTCCTTTTTAGTACCCATGACTGGTTTTAGAACATCATAAAATTGTTGGCTGGAGCAAATTTATAATTCAGGCAAACTAATAATTTGAAGAGATGGTATGGTTGGCACTTGGGGAAACTTATGCAGAATATGACCCCTGACAGCATCATTCAAATTTTCCTCAACTTGATAGTGTCAAAAGTTGATATTGTGTATACCATTTCAGCGCATATAGCTTCTAACCGGAGTTGCCACCCATCGTATTTCAGCCGATTCAGTCCCAATTTCGATGATATCATTCTGCGTGCCAATGACTTATCAGTTTTGTTCTGATTTTTATTGTTCGAAGTTTATAAATAGATATTAATACGTCGTGGAACTATTTGAAGTGCTTCATGGTAATAAAAAAATTCTTGGGAAAATATCAAGTAGAATCGAATGAATATACAAACAAAAAGCGTTTTCACTTCTTCTTTCAGTCAGATGATACAAATCGGATCGAACTCCTGTCGTTACTAATGACCAACCGAATGTCCCAATTTTTTTTCTGAAAGATGGCAACCTTGCTTTTCACGTGAAATGATACTCAAGCTATTCCCAAAACCCTATTTGAAGATAATAATGCAATGATCCAATAAATGCAGAAACCTGACGAAAATTATGACGATACTTTAACATCCATTGGAACTCTCCAAACTGTCGTTGGTGGTACACCTGGTTAATGGCTACATATCACCCTGATATCAATTGTTGGATAATTCGTATCAAATTTGGAAACTGCACTCTCAACATTTGCTAGTCTCTGATGAGCTCCACCTACTCTTTCTCGATTAGATTGCAAAGAACTAATATCGCTGAGCGTTAGGTAAGATTTACAAATGTAAGGGACTCGGATTCCGTAGCTTATAAAACTTTCGACTGGTCTAATCTAGTGTTTTGCCATGCTTTGTTATACACTAGCAACAAATCCAGTAGCTCATTGTTTATATCAATATCAATCCTAGGGTATGAGAAACAAAATAATCTTTGGTTACTTGAAAAATTGAACAATTGAATTTCATGACCACTATTACAGCAAAACAAAAAACCAAATTGAAAAATTGTATTGTGTAAAATTGGTTGTTGGAAATTCTCCCCGTGAAATCAATATTAGAAAAAAATAATATTCAGCCAGATATCAAAACACTCTTCAAAACAAAAATGATGTCCATAAAAATTGAAATGTTTCCTCCAGTAACATTGATGCTATTGGAATATGTAACCTTGAATCATGGTTTCCTATACATGTTGAATCTCAAGATGCATCAAAATTTTATTGTGATTTTTAACAACATATGTTTTCAGAATCTGATGAGATCCATTCATTTCTCATCAAATATCACATTGCGAACAATCTCATGTCCAGTTGTACTGCTGTCTCTTGAATTTTGAATATCGCTTCAGAACAATGTCGTACAAGAACTTGAAATTCAAATGTGACATAAACATTTCTGTCATTATATCGATTTGATATTTTCTAAAGCGGTACAACTGGCTTTTTTCTACGGTTCTTAACTACCATATTTTGATAATTCAATGAGCGCACAGCAAGTTATTCCAAGGTACAAGTTGACATTTGAATTTTGACATTTGAATTTTGACAAATATCTAAACGAATGGATTAGTGAGAGGTACTATAAACATGAATTCATAGAAATTCAACTGCTACGCCTCCAAATAATGGTGTAACCAAAACGCAATGTTTGCGACATGTAAAGTACGTACTTAACGCACGGCCATAGAAATATTATTCTTTATTTTGGACAAATTTGCATTGCTGTTGAGCACTTGAAGCTAATTCAGATATATCAACATCTACAATTAGAATATAGCGTTATAGAGAGTTACAGAGAATTGTCTCATATACCTACATATAAGTGAAAAATATATGATGAAAGAAATAGATAGTTTCCATTTGGAATATAGTTAGTTTGAATAGTACTATCAGATGAATAAATGTCATAGGGTAGTACTGAAATCATTTATCTGGAGGACAACATGATCCTAGACATTTTATTGGAAGATAAAATGCAACACTAGAAGAGCAAACTATCAATATTTCACTCATGTCGTGAGCTATCATGGGGGAAAGATGGTCGACAGCTTCTTGTGAGTACAGGCCTAGTAGCTTCTTGGTCCATAGACATCCGTGAGTATTTTTTAAACGATTTCTCCATAATTTTTGTAGTGTCCTTAAAGTCATTGTATTGTTTTGAATCGATTCCTGTTTTTTTTTTTTTTTTGTGTTATTAGGAAGCTAATTTTCTCAGAAATTGTTATTTTGACCCTAAGAAACATCCTTCTGCAATTCTTGGACTTTCAGATGCCAGTTTCCTTGTTTTTCAGGCCAGGAGTTTTGGATTCTAAGATCATTCTCTGGGTCGCTCATAAAAACTGAATCATTAGTGCAAAATGAAAAAGAAGAATGTCGAATGGAAGATACAGACATGTGGACTCCAGAAAACGTTCACAAAAGAACATTCGGTCACTTCCGTTAATTTCTCAAAGCAGAAAACGCAAAAAACTAAAATTTTTCAAGGACAGTTTTTTAAAAAACACTTCTCTCAATGACCAAAACAAGAAATGAGGAGATATTAAAATATATGGCATAAAAAGGTCTAATTTACCCTTAAAGGAGTAGTTCTCCTTCAACTCTAGTCCAAATGACGCGCCAGTTACAGCCAGAAGAATTTGAATCTAAAGTTAGTATCTCAGACACCCAACAGTGCGTAGCATGCTCATCGATGTTTCCTAGAACGTGTAGCCTTTGCCGGGACAGTGCATAATTGATACTCTTCACATCTATCAAATAAGCACAGATTTGTGATGTAAAAATGTGGAATTGTGTTATGTGTGAGAAACCATTATGGTGTTAAGAGTGAAGTAGGGAAGAAAAGATTAGGAGATTTGAAATATGCCTATGAGAAGTGTAATGATGGCTTGCCAAAAATGTTAAATTCATTACAGAAAATGACAGTCTATTTGAAACGCAGGTAAGCTGTCTCGGTCTGGTAATAGAAGCTCGATTCCCCGAGACGCTATGATTTCCATCTTATTTCGTGCTTCTTCTTAGTATCAAGGCGAAGAACGATAAAAATGGGGTAATCCAAATGGATACATCTTTTAGGAACGTAGACAACATGCCCTTATAATTTTACTTCTTTCGAATCGTAGGATTGCTTACATCGATGAATAAGGCGTCCCGGTAGCAAAAATCAGAAGAGGAATTATTTATCTTAGGAGAGCCCTAGAAACCTATTCTTTGTTCATCCACAAAGGCTTTTAACATAAAAGAAGATTGTCTCTTCTGTGGAAAAGAAGCTTTATCTTGTAGAGAAACGAAAAATGAATTGAATTCCGAGCGGAGGTTTCTGAAGTTCAAAATAACGAGTTCTAGGAAAATTAGCTTTCTAATACTTTCTCTAAGGTTCAAATATTGCTGGAGTACTATAAATCTTTGTCTTTCAGAACTTGTCACTGCTTGGGTATCTTCGTGAGAAACTCTGATCATGCCTATTATCCTGAAAACATAAGCTTATGATTGATGAGGCAATCGTGTGAGAATAATATAGCGTTGGACTGAACTCTACAAAGCTCTAGTGGATGCCGGTGAATATAATAGTTTCTCAAAAAAGACAAATCAAAGACAAAATACGAGTCTACAATCTTCCATTCATTCTAAGTTCATTTTTTCGCAACTCTGGCTTGAACTCATGATTCAGTACAAAATAATATTGACTTTTTGAGAATATACTAGAGTACTGTTATCATAACGCATATAATCTATTCGAATATATTCATTTCGGAATGCAAGAATATTATCTCTCAATTATTCAGCGTAGGAATTTGAATTACCTCATACTCATGGAACTATTGTTCTTATTCAACTCTCGAGAAAGCGTTCCTCAATTTACGCCTTATGTTATGATAGTATGAAAATGAAGTCGCATACAGTATTCACTTCAGTTCTTCTATGTTTCACGTAGTATTTCATGCAGTGATATGAAAATGAAAGAAAAATATAAATTCACTAGTTTATTTCAAAATCCCCGCAAGCTTAGGAAATAACTGAAACAGTGAGGCTAGCTTCAAGAATGAATAAAAAAAAAAAAAAATATATATATATATATATATATATATATATATATATATATATATATATATATATATATATATATATATATATATATATATATATATATATATATATATATATATATATATATATATATATATATATATATATATATATATATATATAAATAAATCGTGGGCACCACATAGTCAATCTGATGTTTCCTCAAGGTACTCAACGACGAAAATACCTGGAAAAAAGTGTTAAAAGGAATGAATAAAAAAATGGAGGACGGGTATCAATGTTCTGTCTGTCTGCGTCAATCTGATTTCTGACCTTAGATAATTCAACATAGTTCACCCAGTAGCTTACCTGGAGCTTACTGAGAGAAAGTACACTCTCTTCTAGACTGCTGAAAAAAATAGATATCTAAACAACTTTTACCGGTCCAGGATTGGATTAGGGAAATCTAGTGACGTCGCACCAGAGTGAAAAATTGGAAAATAGGTGCCTAGGTACTCCGTAGCCGAAACGTTGGATCAAAACAGATCAACAACGCACTCAGATTGTCAGCGATATTGAAACGGTATAGTATACCAAAACTTTCTAATCGTCCATCAATTGGAGATGCTTGGCAGAATCACACAAATTGCACTAAAGGCTTAAAAAGTTTCGCGAAGCAGAGGAAAGCTAATTCTTTCATCTCTTTCGTGAGGATTGTTCAAGGCAATATACAATAGAGGCTATTCAACAAAATTACAGTAATAAGCACATCAAATAAAACTACTGCGTTAGTTGATGACCAACGATAGACGCTCGGCTCAAGTTAAATCAAGTTCGATCGACTTGACCTATGGCCAGTTGCACCGCTTTAGTTTGAATTTTGAGCTTCATCCAAACAAAAAATATCGAATCGGAATGATGACAGCAATGTTTTTGTCACATTTGACTTTTTGAGCTTAGATACGATATTGTTTAGTTAGCGATACCTAAAATTTAAGTGTCAGCGGTGCAACTGGCTATCTGTTAGATAAAAATCGTTATAAATAGACTTTTTTGGTTTTAATTCTGTATATTTAATTTTATTTTTGACGTTTCGACTCTCTAACCGAGAGTCTTCTTCAGAAAAAATGATACAAAAATAATCAAGGCAAGAAGGTAACTAGATAATTAAAAATTAAAAATTGAAAATATACAGATAACTAGATGTGAAAACGTGGACTCCACATTTAGTGCAAAAAGAAAAAAAATCCCCTGACATTTACCCAAAGTCTGAGGAAAAACCACGTAAAAACCTCAACAGAGGAATCAACGATATGAGTCTTGACGATTATTATAGGGAAAAAAATTTAATTGATATAACACATGAGGACGATGTCCCGTTTCTGCAAACGCACACAGTTCCATAGTCCAAACATGTCATAAGAATTTTTTTAACAGAAAAACTGAATTTCAATAATCTACATCTACATGACACTTGTTTTTGTTATATTCATGTAGATGTAGATTATTGAAATTCAGTTTTTCTGTTAAAAAAATTTTTATGACATGTTTGGACCTTGGAACTGTGTGCGTTGCAGAAACGGGACATCGTCCTAATGTGTTATATCAATTTAATCTTTTTCTCTTCAATAATTGTCAAGACTCATATCGTTGATTCCTCTGTTGAGGTTTTTACGTGGTTTTTCCTCAGACTTTGAGTAAATGCCAGAGGAATTTTGTTCTTTTTGCACTAAATGTGGAATCCACGTATTCACATCTAGTTATCTGTATATTTTCAATTTTCAATTCTAATTATCTAGATACCTTCTTGCCTTGTTTATTTTTGTATCATTTTTTCTGATGGAGACTTTCGGTTAGAGAGTCGAAACGTCAAAAGTAAAATAAAATATACAGAATTAAAACCAAAAAAGTCTATTTATTATGATATAATTCTGAAAGAATGTATACATCATAAAAATCGTTTCTCATTGAGAATTTGAACCAAATCATTGACCGACGCTAAATGCAAGAAAAAAAAAGAAAATAAAGATGTGGAGGGAAAAAGTTAAAAAGAGAGGTATAAACACTCTGGCAATTCCCAAAGCAATCAACTGCAAAAACTGTCGCGCGACTCTGTCTGCAAATATTTTTTTACTGCCAATTTAATTTCCAAATGTGAACAGAAAATATGCTTCAATTTGAACTTTAAAAAAGTTACGAAGATTGAATACAAAACACTTGGTACCTACTAATAGAAGAAATATGGATTGAGAACTACTAAATTTAAACTAAAAAATATATGTAACTGAAAGTAAATGATGAGGTGAAATCAAATCAGCCCGTAATAACCCAAATCATATTTTAGAATAGAATCGAAACAAAATAAATAGATAATATCTCCAAAGATGTCTTAATCCAAATTTACAAGTGATATTGGTGCAGGTCTATTTGGTTTCTTTGTCCGAATGAAGATCTGTGAATCTTTCGGTCAGGAGTTCACTATTCTCACAGTAATCAATAATCCATTCTTCTGCCGCAGTTGTAATTTTATAGGTTTCTCTCTGATTTAGAAAATATTCATTTACTATACCATAAGTAGTTAAAGTATTATCGATTATTTTTGTGGTGCTATCACGAATGTTTATTGTGCTTGCGTTTGAATACCACGAGTGTGCAGCACGAGTGGTATTCACAAGCACAATAAACATGAGTGATTGCACCACAAAAATAGTCTATAATACTTTAACTACAAATGGTATATGGAGGACTATTCCAGGAGTCAGACCATTTTATCAAATTAGTTTTCCATGAATCTAGTAACAACTCACGTAATTTTCATAGGAACGAGTAAACAAATTTCTGTCAAACTGAAAAATTAGAACTTCTTGCATTCTCATTGACGAATAATAGAGAAATATATTGCGTCTTGATATGGAATTCAGTTCAGAAAGGTTTGGTGATAGATCAGAATATAAAATTAATAAAGATATTCAGAAAAATATTCCATTAAATACGAAGAAAGCACAAATTGGAGGTATCCACATCTTTGAGTAAAATACTCACTATGACCACTACTGTAATATCCGATGATATTTCTACACGTCCAAATACTCACTGATATGCACCGTTTCTATGGCGATTTAGCATTGTTATTCTTGTTATAAATACTACGAACGGAATAGTCATACTTATCTGCTACCAATACACATCTGATAACATACGAATAATTGTAGTGAAATTTAATAAATTTTTAAATCTCAATTCAAGTAAAAAGCTGATACTGAAATGACTGGAAATCGGTAAAGAAGGAAAAAACTCAATCTGGTAACAATAATTTGGATTCAGGAAGTAACATTCAATCATTCAGCAAGTAAAGCGAACTAAAGAACTGCTTGCAGCAACGAGAAGCAAACTTTACAGCATTTATTGATGTAAGCCATACATTTGCCTAAGCCTAACATCCAGGACTTCTATATGAAATCAAAAACATACTACCGGATCAATACTACCTACTGATCAAACATCACGATGCTATCTCTCAAGTAAGCAAAATCAAGGCTGGTATACCTCAAGGTAGTGTCCTGTGTCCAGTTCTATATCTGCTTTTCACGGTTTACTTGCTATGCTCTGAAAATGTCACTACAGCCACGCGAATGACTTGGCAATCATCGAAGAATGACGATTCAATCGAAGCAACTGAAATCCTACAAACATCCCAGAGCGACATCGAAAAATTGGCCTCAAAATGGAAAGTAAGATTTGACGAGAACAGGTCAACACATGAAGTATTCACGAATAGGAGAATAACTTGTTCAAAAATCAGAATGAATAATAAATTATAAAACACAAAAGAAGAAGTATTATGCCTAGGCATGCAACTAAAAGAAAACGAATGACTTGGTAGAAACACATTAAGGCCAAACAGAAACAGCGTGACTAAAATGTCAAGAAAATATTCTGGCTTTCGGGTCATAATTCATAATTAACACTAGAAAATGAATTATTGCTCTACAAAACCATGGTATTTAACAACAATATTAAAAAACAATGAGAGTCATCATAAACTCTCTCTGGTAAGTGAATGATCAATTAATCACACTCTTTACAAAGACTTTGTCATTGAATACGTGAACAAATCAAGGAATGCGCTACAAGCTATGAAATCAAACTAAACAACCACCCAAATGAATTAGCACTCGATCTTCTAAACAATAAAGATGAAGCCCGAAAACTGAACCAAACAAAACCACTAGATCTCGGATTCACAAAATGATGTGAGACAGTTCAAATTATATAGAATTATTGTATCAGAGAAGACTCCAGAGGGTGTGCGCCCCACACATGTACACATGTGATGTAACTATATCTATTTTATACGTGAAGAGAGAACTTTCCAAACCCTTTATAAGAATATTGCATGCATGAAGGAATGTGAGATTTGGTATACTCAAAGTTTATGTGGAGAAGATGTGCAAAAACGAAAATTATGTACAAAGTATTCCATTTCAATTTTTAATCTATATATTTATACGTGAAGAGAAAGCTTTGTACCCTTTTCAAAGCATATTGCGCGCACGGAAGAATGTGAGATTTGGCATACTTGAATTTCATATGAAGATGTGCAGAAAGCTGAAACTATATGCAAGCTGTCCCATTTCAATTTTACGACGTGAGAAGAAAATTTTACACCGCGCTTACCAGGTAATGTAATACTTAGCATACTTGAAGTCTGTGTGGAGAAGGAAGTGTAGAGAACCAAAATTATACAGAAGGAGCTCTATTTTAATTTTACATGAGAAGAAAACTTTGTACTGCGCGCATGATAGAGAGTGAGATTTGGCATACTTGAAGTTTATATGGAGAAGGGGTGCATGAAGCTGAACGTATATACAGGCTGACTCATTTAAATTTCACGTGAAGAGAAAATTTTGAATCGCGCGCACAAAGTAATGTGAGACTTAGCATACTTGCAGTCTGTGTGAGGAAGGAAGTGCAAAAATACAGAGTGTACCACTTTGATTATACGTGAAGAGAGAACATTGTTATGCGCGCAAAAATGTTAGACTTTGCATATATGGAGGAGTGCAGAAAGCTGAATTATATTCAGGATGACCCATTCTAAGTTCACGTAGACAGAAAACTTCGTAACGCGCGCATTAAGAAATGTGAGATTCCACATACTTAGAATTTATATAGAAAAGAAGTGCAGGAAGCTAGAATTATATTCAGAGAGTTCAATTTTGATTTTACGTGGAGAGAGAATTTTGCAACGCGCGCTCGAAGAAATGTGGGATTTAGCATACTTGAAGTTCATATGGACAAGAAGTTTAGAATGCTGAAATCATATACAAATGTTCCGTTTTGAGCTCTCGTGAAAAAAAAACTTGGTACCGCATGCACAAATGGAAGTGAGATTCAGCATACTTGAAGTTTATCTAGAGAAGAAGTCCCGAAAGCTGAAAGTATATACAGAGTGTCACATCTTAATTTACCGCTGAAAACGATTCTGATTTTGGCTAGAATATATCGAGAAATTTGCACCAAGTAAAAGTTTGACAATTCTCACCGCCTTCGGAGGGCAGGAAGAGAATCACTTTTGAATCTTGAATGGGAACCACTATTTTTTATTTTAGATTTGGATAGAGCGTCGAGTACCAAGTTAATTTTACCTGAAACCCTTCGGGATGAAGAGTTGTATTCAATAACGTTCAATCTTAGCAATATGATCAATTATGGTCGAATTCCGACCGCTAGTACATATTATACAAATATAGTGGAAAAAAAGAAGCCTAATATTCCTGTGCTCAAAATCATAGAAGGATAACATCCAAGGTTGATTCCATCAAGAGGTGATTTTCTTGAATATTTTTGACTGATATTATCAACTCCTAGCGATAGCTGTCGAACACATGACAATCTATCAAGCAACTTAGATGCTCCTACAGCAATGGTAATGTCGTGTGATAGAAAATATCTCATACACCGGCAAAGGGTTCAAGGCGAGAATGGATAATGTCAATGTCGTTTTGATGTTATCTCACTACAGATATATTTCAAGCGACAAACGTCGAAAATTTGGCAACCTATTAAGATAATATAGATGCTTTCTAAGCAATATCAATGTTGTGTGGTACTGGAATATTTAAATCGTCAGTGGGAGGTCGAAGATGAGAGAGGATTATGTCAATGACGATTTGGTATGGTTCCACTACAAGTGATTCAAGTGTGTTGAAAAAGTTCTCCAGGTTCCTAATTCACACCACCTAGAGTGACTATCAGTTGCTAGAGGATGCTTGCGATCTCGGTGAAATTTCGAATCTAATAGTTTTTATACAATAAGTTTTTTTTATTTCTCTATTATGTTTGGGGTTTTTCCAACAAGGCAAAATCGTGTTTGAAAACATACCGTATACGACAATAACTAGGTACTTTTCCTGCGTGCTTGGAATTTGGTATGTTTTGTTCCATGTCATTTTGACATTCTGGAAAATGAAGGAAACAGTAACAAATCCACAAAAATTCGTTTGCTCCTCATGCATGACGAGTCCTCAATTGTCAAGGATTATTCATCATTATATAATTTAAATCAGCTAAAGTTTGATAACTAAAGAGAAGCAGCACTTTTTTTGGTATGAATCTTAGATATAAAAGCTCAGTTCTTTATCGCGTCATGAAAAATTTCGTCGCTAGGGGAATTTGTGGCATGAATAGAGCATACTAATTCTTAAAGTTTCTTGAGAGATGTTACCACCAACGCGTAATAATTGATAAATATGTAAGAATGAAGGCTTGTACTTGGAAGAGCAGGCTCCCAATTTTCTTTCAAGAACGATATCTTGTTTCAACGCTCCAAAAGGATGCTGGAGAAAAGAGTAGCAAGAAGCTTTTAAATCATGTATGACAATGCACGACGCGAATCCCATCTCACATTTTTGTAGCAAAAGTAGCTGAAAAACAAAGCCGGTTTTATATTTCTTGATCTCTTTGCGTTGCTTCAGATACGTCTTCTTCCATAGCATTGCTGCAAGCTTCTTCCTGTGAATAAATTTGACGATCGACATCTCACGCTTTCTGTTTTTCAATGTGTTGGAGTACTTGGCGTTCGATATGACACTTTTTTCACGGTATTAAGTTGGATAATGGCTTATCTTATTTCTTTTCCCTCATATTTTATTCTATTGGATAAGAGAACAGAAAGGTCAGAATTTAATAAATTTGAGACAATCTTTATTCATCAATCAGATCGATCACTTTAATTTAGCACCCATCTCTTCAGTCTGCTCCTAGAATATAATGATGAAAAAAAAATAAAAAAAATAATAGCTTCATTTCCCGAAGATCAAAGTACATGATATGAAATATGTCAAACAAAAAAACAGATAGCATGGATTCTCCAAATATTCTTGAACAGAATAATAACCGTCATCAACCAATTTTAATTCCAACAATCTTCTGAATGGAATAATATTGCTACAATTTTTTATGTCATCTGACAGTTTACTGTTAGCGTATGATATCTGCGAACGATTAGATGTAGAAAAGCCTTTAAGCTAAGATGGACACAGAATTTCTGCCAAATCATTTCAATCTAATATCGGTATTGATGCAAATGATTAGAATAAGATGATTATAGGTTTATACATACATCTCGCAATTTGTCGTGTCGTTTCGTAACGAAAAAAGATGATAGTTGGTCATCTTTCAGCCTGACAACGACAAACGACTTACGACTACCACCAAATTAAATACTACCATGCATACTTACGGCATCCGACAATGACATACTACTGATTGTAGAATATGCTTTATGTTCTAAGTTGAATCCAGAAGCAATTCAATCTTCTATTATTTATTATATTACTTCTACTAGATGAAAAATTTCTGTGATACTAGAAGCTAAGATATTCTATCTATATTATCATTATCAAGAAAATCTTCGGAATAATACGCGAGAAACAAATTTCCGTGCGCATGCTCATCAAAATATGCAGATGAGTTTATTGCTACGTTGTACGCTTTTTCTTGATGTTTTCTGTAGGTACACTGAAACTTGAGCTAATGCTATTCAATAAGTATGCGCAATGGAATATCGTTTCTCATTTTATTGTTATCGTATCATTAGCAGAGGCATTGCAAAAGTTCATAAATATCTTCAATTGCTAATAGTTAGCAACTCTAACTTCCACTAAAAATGGTTTCGGAGTGCATATCTTTGAATAGTCTTATTTATTATACCATAAGTAGTTGAAGTATTATCGTTTATTTTTGTGGTGCTATCACGAATGTTTATTGTGTTTGAGTTTAAATACCATGAATGTGCAGCACGAGTGGTATTCACCTTTTTTTAAATTAATTTCCGATGAATCAAGTAACAAGACCCGTAATTTTTATAGGAGCGAGTAAACAAACTTTTGTCGGATGTAATAATTGAAATTTCTTGCTTTTTCTTTGTCGAATAATTTAAAAAGGCTTGGTGACTTACAAAATAAATTGTAGTCCTCAAATGAACTTGTTATTGTTATATTTTTTTCGACATTCCTCTGTTCAGCACAAAATTTCTAATTCGCAATTCACGCCGCACGATTCAGTGGCGTGAGTGCTTGGTCTTCCGCTGCTTGTCAACTAAAGCATCGTCTACATTTACGAGCAAAATTTATTCATCACATTCATTTTGGCAGTGGTATTTCGTACTCAGTGATTATATTCCTTCTTATTTGTATCTTTATCAGTTGCTTCCACAATTCCAATTTGATTTGGGCTGGTTCTCGTTACTATTTTTTTGTCTTCTCTTATCCGCTGTGATTTTTTGCACGGTCAAGTTGAAGTTAAACTTCAGTGGCCGAATGTTGTTTAAAAAAATGGTCGCTAGGAGATCATTCTCCGTCTCTCCTTGATTCTTACAATCTTGCATATATCATTCTCACTCCTTCAATTATCGCGCTAATTGTGAATCGACCGTTGGTCTTCTTTTTTGGGTTAGGACTTGTGCGATAAAGTTTAAAGTGACCAGGTAAAAATAAGAAATCAGTTGAGTGAGCTCAGGGTTCATATCTCTGAGTATTTAGAAATTCGATTATTGTTTTATCGGTTCGTCTGGTGATAAACATTTTCGCCTCTGGTTGAGGGATTTTAGACAAATAAACCTTGATATTCGAGGACGTGGTTTTTTTTTCTTCACCATTCTATCAAGCCGCACAAGGGTAAGGTAATTTGATGCATATTCAATACTTTTCCTTTTTTTGAGTAGAAAAAGATTATATTAATTCAATAATCATGGTACAGTCTTTTTTTCTCTCATCTTCGTTGCTGGGCAAATTCATACAATTCTCTTCCAGGCTTTTCCGTTTTGGGTTTTTCTTTAAATTTGATAACTGGTAGACAGCGCTGGACTATCGACCAGCGTGAGTAAGCGAGGTCATTGAACTGAAGCTAGGAATTCGGCAGCTGCGGAGACCAGATCGTCATTTGAAGATCGTACCTACCCTTCCGACCATCTGGACCAACGTCCACCTGCAACGTCAGGATCATTCCAGCTCAGACATTGTTTTATACAACTTATTTATTTCTTTTTTTGTTTGTTAAGCTTACAAGAATATTATTCGGTAGCGCATCACTGAGAGTCGCAAGATACATCTATATAACTATCTACCATTTTATTGCTCGTTATTGTTAGCTCGTACGAGAGTTCAATTAATTTTTGGCATATACACGTTATATTTTTATGGTATATTTTCAACGTCCGGTAGGGCATGTCAGGCAATGTTGTAGTTGCTAGGGCCTGAAGTACTACCTTTAAACCTATATATTTCATAGTAGATGTGTTCGTACCGGTATCGGTGGTCGACCAACGTTTCCCGCGCACTCTACGTTGCTAATACTTCTAGATCGATACGTTTTTTTTTGTGTTCAAGTCTTTGTTCCTATAGGTGCAGGTCAGTCCTCGCGCATGCCTTATTCGGGGTTTGAATATAGGTATTTTCATTTATTTATTTTTTTCTCTCGACGGGACACTCGCTCGAGTATTTTAAACCTTATCTGAACTATAAGAATTATGCGAAGCATGGTGAATTTCTTGTAGCTTTTCTCCTACTGAATATAATCAATTATTTTTTTTTCTTATAGGAGACTATTTATTAATACTGTGTGTGCCACCTTCCCGGGAGTTCGTTGACCTACTTAAGTTTGAATGTTGTATTGGTCAACTGGCGCCCAAATTCCGTACTGAATCAGAGCTAGACTCGTACAGTATATACCCACCTCTATCTCCACTATTTCAGCTGGCGTTCAACCGGACCTTGCCCGGGATCGTCTACGAGAGGCGTAGCAATCAAAAGATGGAATTGATCAAGAGATTCAAAAAAATATTGCAATAAATACGAAGAAAGCACAAGATTACGTATAGAGGCAATTCACGGATTTATTGACATTGAAAATTACAAATTGAAGGCATCCAGATCTTCAAGTGGAATACTCACTTCGACCACTAGTGTAATACCCGAGAGTATTTCTACGCGTCAAAATACCCATTGATATGCACTACTTCTATGGCGATTTAGCATTGGTAACATTGCTATAAATACTACGAATTGAATAGTCAGGAGCAATACCACGAATGCATAAATATTACCGAATATTCCACTCATGTATAAACTCCCCCATAAGACAAGTGAAATTATAAAGAAATTACAGCGGAAATTTCACATTGTCAAGACAACGCAAAATTTCCAATAACAGACTGTTCTGACAAAACAAACAAATAAAACGTGTTTTGTTTGTATTGTAAATTAGAAATGTCAAAGTCAGTAGCAACTTCATTCTTGTCCAATTATCTGTCAAAAGTCGTCAGAATGGATCGGTTGGGTGCAAATATTGAAGAAATAGAAATCGACGGAGATATAATGAAAACTGAACCAATAAATACAGTAAAATCCTGAAACAGTATTTGCAGGGAGTTTATGTCATTTTGATTAATTTGAGTTTCATTTTATGACACTCGAGAAATATTCTTCCTAAATACTATTCGTGTTCAAATATCAACCAGATTTCATGGAATTTATCGGTAATTTTTAAGCACTCGTGATATTACCCCCGATTATTTCACTCATGTCAATTATACTGACAAATTCTGCATAATTAAAATGACATTCATAGTGACAAATCGCTTGTTAACGGGAATTTACCGCGGTAACATCTCGTTGGCAGGCGATTTATCGTGGTAAAATGCCTTTGGCATGGAGAAATAATACATAGTTTCAATATAAACAAACAATCGGTTTTCAAAAATTTAAAAATTTAATCGTTTTGGAGATGCATTTTTTGAGGAAATTTTAAATGAAATTTGTAACAAAAAGTCTGTAAATACAAAAGAAAAATGTCAAAAGAGTATATGGAGACAATTTAGTGTATTTTGCAATAAGAAAGGTCAGGAGTTGCAGCCAACATCATTTAATAAGTACTTACTTATAATAGCAATTTCATCCGAGGAATATTCTCCACAAATTTCATCGTAAATTTTTCTTTCAAATATTTTTCACCTTTATGCAATGTCCTTTGAGTCATCTACTCAGATTTAACCCTGGAGCTACGCTCTCGTGATCTAATCGGCCAGATGACTCTCACGATGTTGCTAGGGGAAAAATGTTCTCAAGAAAAATTTATTGATCAAATTACAGTCTCTTGTAGTATTATATACGATTATTTCATTCATGTCAATTATACTGATAAATTTTGCAGTGACAATTATAGTAGCAAATCACCTGCCAACAGAAATTTACAGCCGTAAACTCACAAGACCATTTTTTTGCGATACATTGCTTTTGCCATGGAAAAATAATACATAGTATTAATATAAACAAACAATGAGTTTTTGAAAATGTCAAAATTTTATTGTTTCGGAAATGCATTTTTTGAGAAAATTTATAATGAAATTGGAGACAAGAGGTCTGAAAATACAGAAAAAAATGTCAAAAGTGTATATGGGAACAATCTAGTGCATTTTACGATAAAAATGGTCAGTAATTCAATATGTACTTTATAATAGCAATTTTGTTCGAGAAATACTACTCACAAATACTACTCACAAATACCACTCGCGACTCTAATTTTATCATGAATTTTTCTTTCAAACATTTTCTACCTTTAAGCAACATCCTTCAAGTCATCTGCTCAGATTGAATCCTTGAGCTACGCTTCCGTGATTTAATCGGACAGATGACTCTCACGATGTTTCTAGGTAAAAAATATTCCAAGAAAAATTTATTGATATCAAATTACAGTCCCTTGTAACATTATATACGATAATTTTCAAAGAAGCTTGTTGTTTATATATTAATTTGTACAACAGGCTTCAATGAAAATCGTCTGGTCAACTTTGAAGCACGATGATATCCAGAAAGAATATTCCTCTCGATTCAAATACTTGGATAGAATCTGAGTTGTTACCGACATTGACGTTTCCAATTTACAATACAAACGGAACAGATTTGATTTGTTTGTGATGTCAAAATATTTGGTGAGTGAAAATTCAACGTTGTCTAGACAACATGGAATTTCCGCTGTAACTATTTGATAATCACACTTTTCTTATGGTGAATTTTATGTATAAGTGGGATATTTTTTCGAGTATTTCTATTGGATAATATTAAGAACGAATGTAAAAATTCAAAACAGAGGATAAAAATTATTTTTCTCATGAGCATTGTTTATACTATAAGTCCAAACAATTTATGTTGTAGCCTTATTGGCTCGATAATTTAGACCATGACAATTTCGGAAAAATATAAGAAACGTGGCCTATCTGAACAATTGCAGTGGAATTTTAGCTAATTTTACGAGCTTTATGTTCAATGCCCGACGACGAGGACAAGGTTTTTTCTTGTCTCATGACAATAGTTTCATCTTTGATGAATAATAAGCGAGAGAATAGAATTTGTTCACTTTAATAGAGAAATAATTGAGATGTATTTCAAAAGATCATCGGATGATGGATAAAAATGAAGGATAAAGAATTATTGAGTCATCTCTTCACGTTGCAAACGTTTCGATCTTTATTAGACCTTCATCAGTGCCTAAGGAAATAAAAAGAACAATAGAATATATAATATTCAATAACGTGCAAATAATTCTCACAATGAACAATAAAATAATAATTACCTTAGAGAAAAGTAGAACATAACCAAACATTTTATGATATTGTGCAAAGACATCTTTACACTTCTACAATACAGAAGCAACTGAATTACAAACGGAAATGTCAACAAGAAATCACTTGTTAATGAAACGTAACAACAAAAGACGTGCGCCAAAATTCAGCGGCAAATATAAAACCAAAATAATTGAATAACAAGTGCTATCTTTTACAAAATGACAAATCCAAGATATTTTGATACGTTTTACTTAAATATTCAGTATCAGTATATTTAAGTAAAACGTATCAGAATATCTTGGATTTGTCATTTTGTAAAAGATAGCACTTGTTATTCAATTATTTTGGTTTTATATTTGCCGCTGAATTTTGGCGCACGTCTTTTGTTGTTACGTTTCATTAACAAGTGATTTCTTGTTGACATTTCCGTTTGTAATTCAGTTGCTTCTGTATTGTAGAAGTGTAAATATGTCTTTGCACAATATCATAAAATGTTTGGTTATGTTCTACTTTTCTCTAAGGTAATTATTATTTTATTGTTCATTGTGAGAATTATTTGCACGTTATTGAATATTATATATTCTATTGTTCTTTTTATTGCCTTAGGCACTGATGAAGGTCTAATAAAGATCGAAACGTTTGCAACGTGAAGAGATGACTCAATAATTCTTTATCCTTCATTTTTATCCATCATCCGATGATCTTTTGAAATATATAATTTTTACTGGATATGACTATTTTCTAAATAATTGAGATGGTTTCACAGTTATTTCCGCTATCCTTTGAATTTCGAGAACTATCAGATTTACAAGATTGGTTGGAAGTATTAAGAGCTGCGTACCTCGTTAACTTTTGGTATATTGAAGCCATCCACCAGTTGCTGAATGTCGTAAGTACCTACTACATAACCATGTCTACCAGAACACAGATCACTACTTACTCTCAAATACTGAAGAACAATTTTCAGAATACGAGAATTCTTCCACTTTCTGGTCAAAAACTCATCTCATTTCTGTCTTGTGTCACTATTGGAATATGCTGAACTCGGCACATGGTACAGGTAGAAGAATGAAAAACAGCTCAACTTGGCACAGAGTTGAATATTGCCTCAGTTTACCATATCCTATCTCAGCACATCAAATTCCTAGGACAGGTACTTATCTATCTCAGATACACCAAAATGAGAACACTTTAATAGCCTTGAATAATAAAATGGCATTTTATGTCAGAAAAACCACTATTTCAATTCACGCAAAATTCCACGCCGAGCTTGGTCCTTTCACCCCCGCTTCATCCCTTTCCTTTCCATGATTAGATGGAAAAAGTTTGGTTTCGAGATGGGCTATTTCGGAAAGATCAGAATATGTTTGTTCGGATTATAGAATTATCGTGTGTCGAGATGGGATCTGCCCGTCACTATTTTCTTACTTTTTGAACTCGCAGCAGGGTTTCAAGGTTTATACATACAAAGGTTGCCTCAATCTCATAAGCTCTGTGTATTCGGTGGTGGGAGTAGTAGTGGAAATAAATGACGTCAGCCCTAGACCCAGAGAGATAGGCTGCTACTGCCTAAGAAGTAGAATGATATATTTATATATTTTTTTAGCACTTTTGTTTGAATTAATAACCACATTTAATTAAAGGCAGATTTAGGTCTAGGCCTTTGCGATTCAGACTTTGGTTCCCAGAATTTAGGGGGCGCCAAATTTGGAAGAATGAATAGAAATCAAAATTAATCTTAAGGCAAAATATATACTCTACCTGTTTGGATTTAACACAAATTAGGAGGAAAATTTAATTATTCCTCTAGTAGACATGATTTATTTTGGCTTCAATCCAAGTTCTAAGAAGAAATATTTATCGTAACCGATATCCTTCTCAGAATTTAATTATTACTCCCAAGAACCTAACAGAGGGGCGCCTAGATCTAGCTATATCTGCCTCTGGATTGAATCATATTTAATCCAAGGTGAATAAAAAATTTCTAGATTGAGAATTTATTCTAATTTCTAATAATTATTATAATCAAAGATGCCAGGAACGCGATGTACTATTGCAACGTGTGATAATAGTTTGACCAAGACAAAAAAATCATCGTATCAAATATCATACCACAGTTTTCCGACAAACAAGTGCATCAGAGAACAATCGGTGCAACGATGTAAGAGAGATGGGAAATGGAATGCAAATGCATGTCATATTTGCTCCGAATATTTTTCGGAAGAAGATTACACCCGCGATTTAAGGGCGGAACTATTGAATGTATGTATTTTTCAAACATTCCTGCTTTTCACCTGTATATAAGTAAAACAGTCCAGAATGAAATTTACTCGTATATCATTCGAATAGTTTCTGTATTTAGTGCGTTTCGTATTTTTTGTAGTGTAAAATAAATATCTATTCACAAGATATCTGCGATCTGTTTCATCGCTTCCTTATAAATTTGTGTGGCGACTGAAAGCTATGATTACGAGTGCTTCAACAATCGTAACCATAGTTTTCAACTGTCAGATAAAATTATCAGCAAGCGATGAAAAAAAACCTCAATCTTTGAAATCAACACATATTACCTGGTTCAAGTCATAATAATTTGAACAATATTAATAATCCAGATAATTTTGCGTGCATATTTCAATTTTTAATATCTCTATTGCAAACTAATATCACAAGTTCTGAATTCGTATGGTTATTTTTGGTGGAATATGTGAATTTTAATTATTTCTATTATATTCATTTCATTTTGTATGTACATTATTATTAATAGAACAATTTATATTTCTTGGAATAAAACCATTCTTCATTTTGCAAAATATACTCTTCTTTCTCTACACAAGATGACAGACAGAAATTTTGCAAAAATAAAATATTATCTAAAAATTCAATTCAGCGGCATGTTACTGTGTTTTATTATCCTATCCAGATAATGTTCTTCTAAGAGTGGAGGGTCTAGCGCTTACATCATAAAGTAGCGCATGCGCATCTTGAAATCGTTGAATGAGACAACCTTCTATATTTGTAAACCTTTGCAGGGTGTGATGAATTTTACCATTTTGAATGGTTATGATCTAACGGTTGTGAATTTGGCATACCTATACACATATGTTATAGATCTTATTGTTCAACATTATTCTTCTTCAGAAACTTTTACATGAAAAATGGACAAGTACGTAACGGGTGACCAGACAGAAATATTTCCAAATTCCATTAAAGGTCATTCGCAACCTTTGATGAATAACTGATTGATAGTATTCACTATACAAGAATTTTAAAGGTTGTGTAATGAGAATTTCACCACTTTGAGTATCATATTCGTATTTGGGACGAATGAAAATATTGAAGATTATTGAAAAGGTGGAATACTGAAATATAACATGATGGAATTTCTCCTACCTATATATACTTCGGTGCTTGCAAAATATTCAGCGAAGTAGTTGAGAGAGAATTGTTCAAATTTATGGATCATGGATATAAAAATTGAACTAGAGCTTTAGGATTCCTTGATCGATTTTTTAATTCAAAGTTATAGATTTGATTGTGGGTTCAGCAATTAATGGTAGCAGAAAAAACATTGTCACTAAAGAAATTCTTATATAGAACGAAATATTTGATCTTGGAAACTAAGCTAGTGCACATCGCCAAGATGTGAAGATTCAGTTAATATCTTAAAAAAACGTGAGCTAATATCACTTTATTAGTTTCCATCTTGTAACATAAGCTTAATCTCACAAAAAATATGTTGTAAAATACGATAATTTAATTCAATACATGTTGTTTCATTATTCCAGTAATATTTGAACAGTTCAAAACTTCACCCAAAATACTGTCAACTATGTCTGAATTTTGAGAATATATTTCTGTCTTCTTCCAAACCCAATTTTGTATTTTCTCCTCTTTGCATTACTATGAAGTACTAAATAAGCATCTATCCTGATTTATAAGGCAGCATTAGAAGCGAAAACAGCTTTTCAAGAATCTCTGCGCAACTTTCAACCATATCTGATTGATGGAACTATGATTTTCATTGAACTATGTAATATGATAGTTTGTATCTCAAGAAAATGAAAATCCCCCTATAATTGAGCTGAAAACCAGAGCTTCCATTCAAGAAATCACCATTGTTTTAGTACAGTTCACAGTATCTAATTCAATAAACAATACAAAAAATTGAATTCATCCAATGTATATCACAAACGCATTTATTTATTTATTTATTTATTTATTCATTTGAATATTTGAGAAGTCAACAGTAGCCCAGTAATAGACTTCCACAATTTACAAAATACACAGCAGAAAAAGCTACAATGATGATAAATAGAAAATATAATAGTAGGAAGGTATCAGCTTGTACTGATTTAATTGCGTTTTCAAATTGACTTTGACTCAAGCAAAAGAGATCGACATGCTGATAGCTATCGTTATAAGTCGACGTTAATCTATTAATAGGTGAATTTTTATTGTTGCTTGTATTTGATTTAAGGATGTAGAACAAAGTATTGTTTCTTTTATGAATTGTTGGTGTATGAAAATTAAATTTATCTACAATTTCGAAATTATTCATTAAGTTGTTGAAAATTTGAAATAGAAACAGCATATCAGCATTCTTTCTTCTTTGCTCAAGTGAAGGTAACTCAATTTCATCATTCAAGATGTGACAGTTGGAGCATATATTAAATTTATATTTCAATAAAGCAATAAACTTCTTTTGAATGGATTCGATCATTACAATGTTTTTATCATACAAGGGATTCCAAACATCGGAAGTATATTTAACAATGGGTCTCACGTATGCGTTGTATAACAAAATCAATGAGTGTTCATTATTGTAGGACTTAGCCATTCTATATACGAAGTCCATGAAACAAATTTTGTGCGCAAAACATCTTTACGTGACTTAGGCATACTCTTAGATTCAAAGCTATTACTGAATGAACATGTGGACAATATTGTTAAGAATGCATTCAGAACATATGCTTTCTCAACAATTGTCCACATGTTCATTCAGTAATAGCTTTGAATCAAAGAGTATGCCTAAGTCACGTATAGATGTTTTGCGCACTAAATTTCTTCCATGAAGACTATATTTGAAATTTATTGTTTTTATGTTTCTTGAATAAGTAACTACATTTGTCAGAATTTAGAAGTAAATCATTCACAAGACAATAGTTTTGCGGTCTTAATAAATCTTGCTCAAGACGTTGACAATCAATAAGAGATTCAATTGGCATGGAGAGCTTTAAATCGTCGGCAAATAATAGAAATTTCGAATGTTGAAAGCAATCATGGATGGAGTTGATGAAAATATTGAATAAAAGTGATCCCAGGTGCGATCCTTGTGGAACTCCTGAGGTAACCAGAATTTGCCGCGATTTGAAGCCATTACGAACCACTATTTGCGACCGATTTTTTATGTACGATTCAATCCATCTGTACACAAAACCGTGAATCCCGTATGATAAAAGCTTTGCCAAAAGAAAGTCATGATCAACTCGATCAAATTTCCTTGCTAAAATCAGTATACACTACATCAACTTGAGTTTTGTTTTGAATTGACAACCAAAAATTTTGTCTGGTCCAGATAAGGACTATTTCTGAAAGTATTGAATCGTGGGAAGTACATAGAGTTCTCAATCCAAGTTACTGTTGGTCATATCAAGTGAAGTTTGCGATTCGAGAAAATAATTTTCTGACTAGATTTGGGATCGCCGCATTCATATTCTGGTCACCATATGCGAAAAATTTGGAAACTGTTGCCTCAGAACATTTAAAAAAAGCAATATATCAAAAAATAAAAACATATAACAGCCAGAACTCCAACTATTTTAATTTGATTATAGAATCGGACGTTAGTTCCATATTTTTCCTGATGTCTTAAGGACGCCCATAAGAACCCTACCTGAATAATTTGTCAATAACATCAGCTATCGAAAAATGTATTATGATTTGTACGAATCAGGTGAGCGTATTTTTGATGATATATCTCTTCTTATGCCGTAACCACATATCATGGACATATTTTCAAGAAAATATTCCAATAAACTCAGTGCGCATTATGTTGTTTTTCTGTGTGTGAATTTGAAGCATTTAAACGATCTTGATTCTAGAAATTTTCTAATTGTCGCCTCATTAGTGTCTCCAATTAATTGAAGCATTGTGTCATACTTTACAGTTGACTTAATTGTACAACGCATTAGATCACTCAGCATGTAACATGAAGCATTCTTTTTGGATGGAATATTCTAGCAGATTTAGCCGGATACCAATAACTTTTTTTACCTGCACATTATGTCATATTTGAACGTTTCATTCTTCCGAATCATTTGTTTTACCGCACTTCCATGCTTTCTTGTTCGGATTTTATTGTATCTTCGCCTATTTCACGTTTCCGTTCTACTTACTCGCATTATGAATTTTGTCATTGAAAGAAATTTGATTATGAATATATTGCCCATATTGACCGCATTGGAACTAATTTTGTTCAGTTGTATAAATGTTGATGAATCGCGTATTTTATAGATCGAGTGGTTGAATTCGTGATAGGAATGATGCCACATGAAACAATTTAAATGATAGGAATAATGCCACATGAAATATAATGTAAATCAGTCACGCCAACTCGAAAATAATAGTTTAACTCTAATCGTCACTACATATTTCTACAGTAATCCACTTTTTTTTAACTTTTATTTGAAATAATAGTATTCCGAAATTATTGTGTTTATTATGTTGCATGACAAGAATGTATAGTTATCAATTTCAGAGCTACGATACTCATTTCACCAGGCTTCATAAATTTTCTATCTGATGAAGAAGCGTTTCTTGAACTGTAAAGGCTGGTTTATGATGGATCTAGTTTACAAATTTAGATTTTCTCTATTATAAATCCAGCCAATCGTAGACATAGGTAGACATGTCAGAAATTCCAGATTAAGAACTGTAACAGAAATGATATTCAAATCATGAATATGGTAAAGCAGCACCTATATCTATACTATAAAAGTAATCAAACAAACCGAAACTCAATGCTTTCTGCAAAAGAAACAATTTTGATAATGTAAAATGGCTACTCAAAAAGTTTATTCTAGTTTATATATTAAAAAATGAACGAGAATGAGGATCTAAAACTATGAATCTAAATTTGTAAAATCCATCATAAACCAGCTTTAAGTCCAAGAGACATCACTCTCTCATCATCTTCAATTTAACACATTACATTCTCTTCCTGGTCGTAAATTAATTCATCCCGTAACCGTGCACCAAAATTATTCTATTACTGGACTGTTTTCAGCTTTGAAAACTCTCAATTCCAAACCATGGAGGAAACCATTATTATCAACTCCTTACTGAGAAGGCAATAATGATTAATTCTCTGCTGAAAGAGGTATTTTTGATCCGTAGAACAGGATAAACTTTTAATACAGTAAGTGAGATGTTGAGCTTTCAATTTACAATGCAGATAGTCAGAATGAACCAACTACGTGAAAAAATTGATCATATTAGGTGTAATAGAATGTAAATATGTTATATATAATGATAAAAGGATGAAAATGTTATATTTGATGAATTTTTCCATTATAGTTCTCATCACTCGTTTTGTATTTTCACTGAACTGTACTTATTTGTTTATAGTAAAATAGAATAAATTGTTATCCAAGATTGTTCATTATTTAATGTCCGACTAGTTTGTTATTGCTGTCATAATAACATTGTTTTCAGGGTAGTTACGTATCAAATAATACCCGAGGGCATTATGTTCCAAAATAATGCCCGAGGGCATTATTTTGGAAAATAACAAACAAGTTGCCTAGTTACAGCAAGTAACTAGAGTAATTTCTCTGACAAAAATCACAATGACAGGACATACATTACTAAAAATTTTGATTGAAATACAACAAAAATCGGATATTAAACATTGAAGGCAACACGGAAGTTGAACAGACAATAATGCCTACGGTCAACGTACACACTTCGGGCCAGAGGCCCTCGGAAAGTATACTGTTGACCTCAGGCATTATTGTCCTTTCAACACCCTTGATATCTTAATTACTATTTTATTACTCATGCCGAGATAAGTACTATTATGCGCACGTTTTTTTGGGCGGTAAAGTAAATTTGTCGCACACAAGCTATTTATCGCCCGAGAAAACAAGCGCAAAATAGTACTCATAAGTACTTTCGTCGTATTCGTAATAAAAAATAATATCTGCAGCTCGTGCGGTGTTGTCAATTGCTCACTTGAGCGAACTTCGCTCTCGTTGGCAATGGACATCTTGCCGCATTTGTTGCACAATATACTATTAATACCATTATACTATCAATTCACAATTTTTGGCGTTCGGAGAGAGAACATTAATTTGGGATTGAGAAACTAAAGTAATATACTGGACTCAAGTGGTATACAAGAATGGAATAGAAAATGTTTGACTAGTTTTAAGGATTAGGACAAAACTGACCGCTGAGCTCAAATGGTACATCCCCATAATTACAGGTCATTTGAAAACAGAATGTTATATCAATCAATCGTAAAATCAATTAAATAGTCTTAATATATTCGAATGATTCTAAAAACTTCAGTTTGGTTCACTTTTTTCAAGAAGTATTATATGACACATGGACACTAAACGACTGTCATTATTGACACGGATTGAAGTTGTTTGCACGATACGTCTTGGAATCTATTCTCGTCTCTATCAATGGGCAGCAAGCTTCACTCTGGATAATCGTTCGATCCTATATTATTACACGTTTGAAATTACCACTAAGATAAGATGAATATCAAAATGGTGAATTTGAGTATGATAATGATACTCAAAATGAAATTCTGTGTTTGAAACGTTTTGAGTTTATGTTAAAAATTGGTAATACTCAATTTGGTTGACTTACTTATATTGTCTCCTGCAATCTTAAGGTCTCAAGCAACTCATTTTATCCTAGTGATCTAACTCTAACAAACTGGTAGACTCTCGGAACTTCTACAAATCTAAGTATTTTTAGTTCTGACCGAGTGATTACGAATTAATAAATTCGTGGTCATCTGGTGTCAAAATCAGAATTACTTATTTTTGTACTTTACTGATTGATGTTGTTTCATTCTCTTCTTTTTATTGAATTGTAAGTTTTTGTTGCGTTTCACTTATTTCACTTTATCGTCCATTGGTTCAGTATGAAGGTATTGAAAAATTTCTTTATTTCTGAAGACCATTTTCTCTATATCATCGATTTCATTCCTATTATCTTTTGCTCTTCCACTTGATATTTCTGTTTGCTGATTATTCATTCATGTATCTCATCATACCTGGAAATGAGTTTCACCTCCTCGAAAGTGGATAGTATAAACGAGTGCTCCTCTAAAAGTCTGAAAAAAGCAAATACCCAAATTTAGTTTTTCATGACTTTTCGAAAATTGATGAAATCAAACTGAATGTATCCTCAAACAATTCAAATTGATAGAATAAATTACACACTCTATGGAAACATGTGTTTCCATTAGTTTGAACATGCTGTTACTAAAAAATCCAAAATTGTGTCACTCGAAGACGTTTCACAATAAGTTAAGTAATAAGTTGTGTACATTTAGTTTCATACAGTATCATCAGCCTAAATTATTGAAAATATTCTCCAATTCCCATGGAGATTGAAGGATTGGGGAAAACTCAAAAGTGAAGATTTCTCGAACTCCATTTGTCCTTTTATTAGATTTTTGTTATTGTTTACGGCTCTGAGTTTTCGAAGCCTCTAGCTTTCTAAGTTTCAATTATTAAATTTTTTTGCGTATTATCTTGGAATTGTTTTGGTCCCATTTTTGGTTCCGGTCGATTAGATTTTTGGCTTCATTCGAAGGATCAAAATTTTCTAGTCCTCTGCATCTAAAATGTTGTTTGAACTCAAATATCTATTTCAATTCATCAATTGTTGTAAGTGACTCTCATTATTATAGTTTTTGAAAGGAAAATAGTGGCGAGAGGAGTCATGTTAAATGCTGGATTATATTAAATATAATTTCAGGACGTTTCGGTGCCTTTTATCGGTCACCATCATCAGCCCATTTAAGTTGAGAAAAAAAGGAGTAAATAGTAAAAGATTTTGTTAATAAATTAAAATAAAAAAAAAAGCAGCATAATTAAGTGACAGTAGTTGTGATGAGTCTAGATGACTTAAGACTCAAGTCTTGAGTCATCTAGACTCATTACAACTACTGTCACTCAGTTATGTTGTTTTTTTATTTATCAACAAAACGTTTTACTTTTCACTCCTTTTTTTCTCAACTTGAATGAGCTGATGATGGTGACTGATATAAGGCACCGAAACGTCCTGAAATTATATTTAATATAATCCAGCATTTAACATGACTCCTTTCGCCACAATTCTCCTTTCAAAAACCTATTTTAATTCATAGAAACAGGCTCAAGACAGGTTGCAACTCCTGAATATTATGCACTGAGAAAAGTAAATAGTAAGAATTGCAATTTAGGTGATACTGGCAGCAATTATAATGGTCTTGAAGTCGATGTGATGACAAATAGTAAAATTCTGCAACTCAAATTGTAAAATCTTATTACTTAATGGTTGACTAATATTAATTGCAGTTGTAAAAAAATAAGACGTCAAACGCCAAAATTTGGAGGTAAGAAAAAGAAATATATTTCCATCTTTATAAAATTATATTCTTTTGTACAATATTTGAATACGAAAAATAGTTTCACAACTAATAATCTACATCATGCGGATGACTCACTCACTTACTGCTGCACAGAGGGAGCAGTATGTCAGTTATTGAATGTTATACCTCATTTTAGGGTAGAAACTATTTATCTCAATATCTCACGAGTTACACAAGATATTGACATGCGGTTTCCGTCGTCGGTATGAGAATGGATAAGCTTTTATTTTTTAAATCAATACAGACCAGTATATAACCACCCGCTACTCATTCTCTAGAATCTGTAGTCTTGGAGGTAATTGCAACTTCTCAGGGTTATTTTAATATAACTCTAATAAGGATCAAATCAATATTTTGAGGTACAGCACATGACCACCCGTCAGTCAATAACCAAACAATAAGGACTGAAAGGTCTTCTTGAGTTTGTACGTGCAGAAGTTATGTATAAAATAGACCCAACTTAAAACTTGTACTGAATAAAAGCTGCTGTTTTGTGAGATTGCCCAAACTGCTCGATTTCAAGCTCAGTAATTGTGAGTGATACTAATTTGTGGAATCTCTGGATCAACAAACATTCATGAGCTGCCAAAAAGGCGCTTTGATCATCAAGATGATCCTCCAATTTTTTGTACATAAGATCTACTTTATCCAAAAAAGTGTCGCGATCGATTCACTATTCCGGTTTTTACCACTTAAGTTTTATCACTCAAGTCTTAACTCTAGAATAGTCATACTTTACCATTTATACTCCCAACCATTTAATAAGTGCAATTCAGTTTTCTCAATGTGTTGGTACTGTTGGTGCAGACAATATGATCTACAGATTCATGTTAGTATAAAAAATTAAAGAATTATCTTGATGATCAAAGCGCATTTTTGACAACACATGAATGCTAGTTACTTCAAAGATTTCGCAAATTACCATCTCCCACAATCACTGAGCTTGAAATCAAGTAGATTGCCCAAACCTACAAAACAGCAGCTTTTATTTAGTACCAGTTTCAAGCTGTGACTATTTGATAGGTACATAATTTGTGCACGTACAATCTCAAAAATATCTTTTAATATTTATTGTTCAGTTATTGACTGACGAAAGGTCATGTGCTGTACCGTAAATTAATAATTTGATCTTTATCAAAGCTATATAAAAAAGAATTCCTGAAAATCACCTTCAAAACTACTGATTCAAGAGAATAAGTAACAGGTGATCACGTACTGACCCAAATAGATAGTTAAACCGAAAGTTGAGCTCATTCTGATACTAACATTGTAAACTACTTGTCAATATCTTGTGTAGCTCACGAGATATTGAGATAGATGGTTTCTATCCTGAAATCGGTACCAACCCATATCGCTTCGAAATTTAGGGTATAAAATTCAATTACTGACATGCTGTTCATTCTGTGCAGCAATTTTCAGATCTCATTTATGCATAGCTTAGCAGTCATCATCTTTAGAATTTTTATCTAATTTTTTTACCCAAAACTGGATATATGAATATGAAGCAGTTTGTCCAATCCTACTAAGCAGCAGCACCAATTTAGTACCTGCTTCAAGTGCATTATAATAGCTTTTTTTTTTTTTTGTGAAAATGCGCTAGTAAGTATGATGCTTGAAGTCAAATTGAATGCATAATAATCCATTTTTCCAATTGTTTTTTAATCACAATGGTTAAATTCTGTTCTATTGTTAATATTTGAGTGACAAAAATGTCTGAAACTAGAACCAAGCGGAAGGGGCACACTTGATCATATCTCTTAGTCTCGAAAAACCGTAATCCACGATGACGACTTAGAATCACTTCTACAGAATCCGTTAGGTGATACATGTGTCGACTTTCTTTGAAATTATGTCAAGAATCTATCTCTACAAATGAGAAGAGGAGCCTCAGTATCAAAGTTTGTAATTGATTTCCCTATATAAAAATAGTCGTAATTCCTACATTATTGCCCGGTTCTATAAAGGGCAGAGTAATTTACTTCCAGAGTAAATAAAATTTAGTCGATTTTTTGACAGCAATGATTCTATTGTCATAAAGAAACTCAAAACGATTAGAATTTGTTAAGTAGAATATAGTATATTATATAACGAGGGACTTAAGTGCTTGATTTAATCCTGAGGGTGGAGTTTATTGCACGAGACGCAGTCGAGGGCAATACTCACCTGAGGGATTAAAGGCACTTAAGTCTTGTGTTATCTACGCTATTTTTCGCACTACCGTATTATATTGAGCTACAATAGTCTAAAAGCAGATTAATTAATCTTACAATTTTGACAACAACAAACTTGATACAAAAATGTTGAATAAATTCATCGAAGTAACAAGGCTGGCTATACAGCAGTTGTTCAATAAATAAGCTTGCTGTCAAAAAGATGAGTGAGAAAATTGATATTGATAAGGCTGCGGAAGAGGTAACTGTAAAATGATTTTGCCAAAAGTCTAGAAAATTCACGAACAACAATACGATGCATTTGTGAAATTTTGTGAATTGCAATAATGCTATACAAATCAAGAACTAAGGTTTGAATTCTAATGACAAAATTCAATCTGACATTTAGGTAAGTACGTTGATTATTCAGTTGTTATGGAAAAATTTGTTTATTTTACTTTAGTCCCTTGGGCTTCTTGATCATTTTAGATCCCGAGTGACTAAACTTAAACTTAAGTCCCTGAAATGAGGGATTAAATTTGTTGTTTACTCTCGGGAGTGCGAAAAATTTATTTTGAGAGTAAATTTACTTGGTCTTTTATAAAACCAGCCATTAATGTATTAAACGCTGCTGTTTCTCCTTTCATCATTTCTGGAGACTGTCCCTAGATTTTGTTCATTATAGAATCCTGTATTGAAGTACTTGTAGACGTTTGGATGATTAAATTTTGGTATTTTATCATGCACAATATTTTTCTACAGGTGCCTGACTTTTTTCAGATCTTTTGGTACATATTGTATGAGGTTCTCCTATTCTTGATTTTTTGCGCACTTTTCCAGGAAAAAATACGCTATTGTATTCACTTTGGCTGTCTGTCTGGCTGGCTAGCTGTCTCGCTGGTTGGCGTGACGCTCTCAGCAGCTACAACACTTACAGACTTGAAACTATTACTAAATGAAAACTTCTGTTTTGTAAGTTTGCACGAACCAATCGATTTTTTGATTCATATTCCCAGTTTTGGGTAGAAAATTATATGAAAATTAAAAACGTAATTACTGCTGACCTATGCATAATTGAAATCTTAAACTTGCTGCACAGCATGAGTAACATGTCCGGAATTTGATTTTATATCTTAGATTTCAAAATAAAATGGGTGAGTACCAATTTTAGAGTAGAAACTATTTATCTCAATATCTCGCGAGTTACACAAGATATTGACATGCGGTTTTCGATGTTGGTATCAGAATGAATTAAACTTCCGTTAATCAATTTGGCCAGTACATGATCACCCGTTACTAATTTTCTAAAATTTGTAGCTTTTGAGATAATTGCACCAAAATTTTGAGAGATTTTTTTTAAAATAACTTTTATGAGGATCCTCCTGTCAGTCAATAACTAAACAATAAAATTGAAAAGGTCTTTTTGAGTTTGTACGTACACGAGTTATGTATGAATAGTCACAGCTGGAAACTGGTACTAATTAAAAGCTACTATTACATAAGTTTGCCCGAATGGCTTGACTTCAAGCTCAGTTATTGTTAATGTTAATTTGCGAGATTTCTGAACAACAAACATTCGTGAACTACTAAAAATGCGCTGATATATTTTTGCACGATTGGGCTTTTTCATGTGTTTACAGGCCCTCTGTTCGAGGTGGTATGTTGATTTTACTAGCAAGCTGTGGTTACTATGGTTATGCTGACCTACCGGCCATGGGCAAAGGCGGTAAGTGAAGAATTGTGGATTTCCACAAAAAATATTCATTTATTTATTTTTGTTTGACAATGAGTATTCACAATAAAATGTCAAACTTGTCAGCTGACAGCGGATAGATAATCATCAGTAGTAACTAAATTTGAAAAAGAAAACTCTGATCCAAATTTTGAGTAGATTTGCCAATCGAGCGAAAAAATTTGTAAGCATCACGGTCAATAAGTACGTACCGATTTCGTATGATCTATCATTCTCAATCGGTAAACTGTACTGACTGACCTCAATACTTAAATAACTATTGTGCGATCCGAATTATAGTAATTTTTTGACTTCTGCTCATTATTTACTTGTAAATAAAACCTATGTCTGTTATATTGCTGTACAAGAATTACTGTCCTCAATTGATGATTCTCAAGCAGAAAATACTGCTCGAGTGTACAATATCAACAAAAAAGAACTAAAAGTCTATTTAGCAACTGACTTGATTATTTGCAATAAAATACTTGTGAGAGAGAAAATTTAATTCCTATGGCCACAAATCCAATTATTCATTCTTTATAGAAAATGGGTCGCATTTGACTCTCTCAAATATCGGGATTATTACCTCACAAAAATTAATATGAGAACTTTTCACACAAATTTTAGTTGTCTGTGTGCAGAAGCATCTTGAAATTGATATCATTTGTGAAAATATAATGGATTTTCGGAAAGGCGGAGTACGATAGATTCTATATTTCCTCAAACTGAGCTCTAAAATCTCTATTGTGCTTTTTTGTTGAATTCAACTTCATAAGTCATTTATTGATTTGGTGTTAATTGTATATGATGCAGGATTCAGTTGGAAAATTATAGGACTACCTCAAAATTTATGTAAAAATGCAACCTTCAAAAATTCTGATCTAGTACCTGATAATCCTAAAATTTCGACTGTAAGAGTACTGCAAGAGGAGATTAATCCTCTTGCTTCCAATCTACATAGGACTATTTACGTATTTTACGATTTTCACACAGATTCACGATTTAAAGTTTTATAGGTTACAACTGGTACTTATTAGATGAAATTTCATTTGTATGCTATTATAAATCAACGGATGAAGTTCTTAACAAGAATATTACTCGTAATCTTTTTGACATAAGAGAACTGAAATAGATCCATGGAAACTTCTAGAATCACCCATTTTTGTGAATTCAATATTAATCTATTATATTTAAAATTAATAGCAATTGTTTAATTTTCACATGCAACATCCTTGATCATATTCAAATGTTATGCAATGTGAGAATTTTACACTACTTTCTTGACAGTATGATAAGAAAACTCTTGGATTCACCTACTTTGGTGAATTATTCATGTCCTTTAGAGTATATGTTTGTTCGGATGCCTGAAAATACGATATACAAAGTTACAGCAACGGGAAATTCTTATTATGAAGAATGAAACCAACTCAAGTATTCAGCTGCGTAAGGCTACTACAAACTTGTCGCTTTGTGAATCGTCTGCTAACTTCACCGTCAGCACAAAAGGCAGAAATTTTTCCATTCCATAGAGGACGTTTATATAAAGCAGCTCGTCCATTTAAATAGAGAGTGAAAATATCGAGGTGGTAAAATAAATTTACGACCAGAGAATAAAATTAACAAGCTCATGTGAATTTTCAGAACGTTCAATAATAATTACTTACGATATGAATATTTTTTTTACCATAAAGCACTAACTTACTTATCTCCGTTCAAACAGACAATACGGTTCAGACATAACATTCAACAGTATAAAAAACCACATAGATGTAAATGCCAATTGCATGCAGTTGTATGCAACTATAATTTACTGTATGAAAATTTGTTGAAGTGCTCTATATACCTACATATTACATTATCTTACCCAGTTTTCAACTCTGGATGAAAGTAATCACTCTAATATATTCAACATCTCAAAGAAATCACAAGTAGATAATATTTTATATTATGTTATAGGTCACCAAAGACAATCGTTTGGTTCTTGAATTTTCATTATTATATTCTTTTTACATCTCTTTATACTCTTTCGGGTGTCGAGATTAATTTCAAAATAATTATTTATTTAATGTTGCCAATAAAATCTTTCAATATTTTCCTCTGTTTCGCCATTTCTCTTGCAGTTTGACTATTCGTTTTGTTTCTTCTACGTTGTTTTCCCATGTCTTCACTGGCCTGCCTCTTCTCTATTTAGCTGCTGTTCTGGCATTCCATATGATTTTCGCCTGCTTATTATCTGCCATTCTTATCAAGTGCCCGTACCAGGCAAGCTGTTTTTTATCTATTGTCTTTTGTATGCTTTCCGTTTGTAGCTCTTTTCTAATTTGGTCATTTCTTATTTTGTCTAATTCAGTTATTCCTTTCACTTTTCTTGGTTACTTCATTTCTGTCGCTTGTATTTTACTTCTGTTCCTTTCGTTCAAAACCCACGTTTCATTTCCATATATAAGTGTTGGTCTATATATTGTTTTGTACAGTGTCATTTCCGTTGTATCCGTTATATATTTGTTATTAAGTTCATCATGGACAATTTTTCATTCACAGCTTGTACTCTATTATTAATTCCATAATCTAGGCTCTCCTTATTGTGTATGACCGAGCCCAGGTACGTGCAAGTTTCTACCTGTTGTATTCCTTCGCCATTTATTGTTACATTTGTGCATATATCTTCCCTAGATACCACCATGATTTTAGATTTTTCGGTGTTTATTGACATGTTATATTTTTGTAATTCCTGATGCCATATGTGCAAATTGTGTTGTATGTCTTCCTCCGCAAATGCACACTCTGCTATCGTTATCCTATTCAGTTTATAGTTACCAATCTCAACTTGTCTTGTCTTTTCTTTTATCTGTTTTAATATTTCATCTAAGAATATGATGAACAAAAGAGGGCTCAAAGTTCCTCCTTTTCTTAGCCCTTGTGCTGTTACGAATTCTTCAGAAATGTCGTTGCCCGTTCTAACATAGTTATTTGTTTTTCTATATATACTTTTTATTGCTTCTAGTAGTCTTCCTGTTATTCGTCTCTTTCTCAAGATTTCCCATATTGTATTCCTTTATACCCTATCAAATGCTTTTTCAAGATCTAAAAACAGAATGAAAAGCTAACTGTAATGTCGCATTGTTCTTTCTATTAATTTTCTTATTGTAAATATGTGGCCCTGCGTTAAATTCCCTTTTTGGAATCCACTTTGTACCTTTTCTTACTTTGTTTCTAACTTCATTCCAAGTTTGCTCTCAATAATTGCTTCATATATTTTTGCAGCTGTACATAGGAGGGAAATTCCTCTGTAGTTACCAGATACTCTTGTGTCGCCTTTTTTGTGTATTGGGAATATAACCGCTTTTTCCCAATTAGAAGGTACTTTTCCTAGTTCCCACATCTTATTTAATAGCACCAGTAAAATTTCTTCTCCTTCTTCGCCCATATACATCAGTTGCTCCGCTTTTATTTGGTCATGTCCTGGTGCTTTGTACTGCTTTCAGCTCTTTTGCTGTAATATTTTCTATATCTCCTATTGTTTCTCTTTCCGCTGTTTGTATTTGATCTTCTCTGTCCTCGTTGTTAGTGTTGTTCTTCTCTTCCAGCAGTGTTCGAAAATGATCTTTCCAGCAGTGTTCGAAAATGATCTTTCCACCGTGCCATTATCTCTTTATTTTCATGCAGTATTTTTCCTTGTTCGTCCTTTGTTTGTTTTAAATTTATCTTATCTATTTTATTGTAGCTTTTCAAAGTTTTGTAAAACAGTTTCTGATTATCTTTGAAATTTCTCTCCATGATATCTCCGAATTCTTGCCATGTTGCCATCTTTGATTTTTCAACTAAGTCTTTTACCAATTTTCTCTGTTACTAATAGTCTTTATAGTCCTCATTGCTCTAAGTATTCAAATATTCAATCCATTTCATTTTCTTTTTTTTTACTGCGTCTTTTACTCCCTTACTCCACCAGTGTGCCTGTTTTATACTATTTGTTGTTTTACTTCCGCCACATGCTTGTTTGGTCGCCTTGATTATAATGTGTTTGAATTTATTCCAGATATCTTTTACGTCGTTTATATCTGGTGTTGGTGTTAACTTTATCAAATCCTTCATAGTACTTTGATAGTTATCTCTTATCTTTGCATCTTTAAATCTATGTACTCTGAGTTTAATTTTATTGCACTTTTTACTGTCATCTTTCAGTGCTTGTTCTGTCTCTTTTTCCTTTTCTACTCTCAACTTTAATATAGTCAAATAGTGATCGCTTCCTATTTCACTGCCTCTTTTGACTCTTACATCATTTATATATTTTCTTAGTATTCTTTTCACCAGAAAGTGATCAATCAGCGATTTTTCTTCTCTACTTCTCACCTCTCTTGTAAATTTGTGGCAGTCCTTGTGTGTAAATAATGTATTTGAAATTAGAAGTTGATTTATGATGCAGAAGTCTATCAGCCTATTACCATTATTATTCTTGACCAGCTCCGTTTGTTCCCATTATTTCTTCCAATCCTATATTTTTATTTCCTACCCTTGCATCAAAGTCTCCTGTTATAACTATTGGCTCTTTTAATTTATCATACTCTAGTTGTAGCAGGTCCTAAAAATCGTCCTTAGTTACTCTATTTTCGTCCTCCGACGGGCCATCAATTATGATCACGTTTGCTTTCATGTTATTACTTTCTATTTTAACGATCATTATTCTTTTATTCACGCATTGTCATTCTTTTATTGATTGTGTTATTCTACTATTAATTAAGAGTCTAACCCCTGCTCTAGCTCTGTTATTCGTTTCCACTCCGCTGTATATCATTATATGTCCATTTTTCATCTTTTTTTGCCCTTTCCTTTCTTTTTTGTTTCCGTGATAGCTAATAAGTCTAAATTTGTTTTGTCGAATTCCTCTATTAGTTTTTCTTCTTTTCCTGTTAGACTTTGTATATTCCATGTTCCTATTTGCATTATCCCCTTCTTTCGCCGTTTCGTCTTCGTGTGTTGAGTTTCCGGTTTCCAATTTCTTAGTTTTCCGAACTTTCTTGCCAAGTTTTTTCTCTAAATACCATCCCGTTTTCTTGCTTGTCCCATTGATATACTTTAGAGTCTATTATAATTCTTTGATAACCAATTTTGACTCGTTTTCCTTTCTCTCTTCCTACTTTAGCATAGCTTCTTATTTCTCTTTGAATTCTCCTCTCGTCATAAGTTAAATCGTTTTCTGTATATATGTTCGTATTCCACAGTTTACTTTTAGCAGCCATCACCACGTCAAAAAAGTTAGCACCCCCACTTTGAGAAAAAAAAAAGTAGCCTATAATTTAGGACTAATTAAGGACTAATTTGTACCCAAAAAATTAGAATTTGTACCCACGCACTTTGGCCATAAAATCAATTTGAAAAGTGGGGGTGCCAGCTTAAGCAAAAGCTGGCACCCCCACATTGGACAATCGAAAAAAAAGTCAGCTCACTATAAAGAACTAATTTAGGACTAATTTGTACCCAACAGGATTTTTGGAAAAAAAAAATATTTTTAAAACAAATTGATTTTTTTGCAATTGCGCTACGTGAAATTCTGAACAAGATTTTAAAAATACTTTCAGGACCGAGAAAAGTTTGGAAATCTCGATCTCAAAGTCAAGACTGATTAGTCATGACAAAATATTTTCTATAAAAAAATTATTTATGTTGAAAATCAATTATTTTGAAATTGCGCTGCGCGGAATTCATGCCATTATAATATATTTGAGAGAAGAGAAAACTTGGAGAACTTGATTTGGAATTAAGGTCTAATTTGTACCCACAAAGATTTTGTTATAAACTAATTATTTTTGCTGAGAATCAATTATTTTCGAATTGGGCTGCGCAAAGTTGACAGCAATTTGAAGCAAACTATTTGAGAGCAGCGAAGACATGAGCAAACTTAAATTTGAATTGAAGACTTATTTGTACCCACAAAGATTTTGTTATAAACTAATTTTTTTGCTGAAAATCAACTATTTTCGAATTGCGCTGCGCAAAGTTGAAAGGAATTTGAAACAAACTATTTAAGAGCAAAGAAGATTTGAGACAAATCAAATTTGAATTAAGGACTAATTTGTACCCACAAAGATTTTGTTATGAACTAATTATTTTTGCTGAAAATCAACTATTTTCGAATTGCGCTGCGCAAAGTTGACAGCAATTTGAAGCAAACTATTTAAGAGCAACGAAGACTTAAGAAAACTCAAATTTGAATTAAGGACTAATTTGTACCCACAAAGATTTTGTTATAAACTAATTATTTTTGCTGAAAATCAATTATTTTCGAATTGCGCTGCGCAAAGTTGGCAGCAATTTGAGGCAAACTATTTAAGAGCAAAGAAGACTTGAGAAAACTAAACTTTGAATTAAGTACTCATTTGTACCCACAGAGATTTTGTTATAAACTGATTATTTTTGCTGAAAATCAATTATTTTCGAATTGCGCTGCGCAAAGTTGACAGCAATTTGAAGCAAACTATTTAAGAGCAAAGAAGATTTGAGACAACTCAAATTTGAATTAAGGACCAATTTGTACCCACAAAGATTTTGTTTTAAACTAATTATTTTTGCTGAAAATCCATTATTTTCGAATTGCGCTGCGCAAAGTTGGCAGCAATTTGAGGCAAACTATTTAAGAGCAGAGAAGACTTGAGAAAACTCACATTTGAATTGAGGACTAATTTGTACCCACAAAGATTTCGTTATAAACTAAATATTTTTGCTGAAAATCAATTATTTTCGAATTGCGCCGCGCAAAATTGAAAGTAATTTCAGGCAAACTATTCAAGAGCAACGAAGACATGAGAATACTCGAATTTGAATTAGGTACTAATTTTTGCCCACAAAGATTTTGTTATAAACTAATTATTTTTGCTGAAAATCAATTATTTTCGAATTGCGCTGCGAAAAGTTGACAGCAATTTGAAGCAAACTATTTAAGAGCAAAGAAGATTTGAGATAACTCAAATTTGAATTAAGGACTTATTTGTACCCACAAAGATTTTGTTATAAACTAATTATTTTTGCTGAAAATCAATTATTTTCGAATTGCGCTGCGCAAAGTTGGCAGCAATTTGAGGCAAACTATTTAAGAGCAAAGAAGACTTGAGAAAACTAAACTTTGAATTAAGTACTTATTTGTACCCACAAAGATTTTGTTATAAACTGATTATTTTTGCTGAAAATCAATTATTTTCGAATTGCGCTGCGCAAAGTTGACAGCAATTTGAAGCAAACTATTTAAGAGCAAAGAAGATTTGAGACAACTCAAATTTGAATTAAGGACCAATTTGTACCCACAAAGATTTTGTTTTAAGCTAATTATTTTTGCTGAAAATCCATTATTTTCGAATTGCGCTGCGCAAAGTTGACAGCAATTTGAAGCAAACTATTTAAGAGCAAAGAAGATTTAAGACAACTCAAATTTGAATCAAGTTCTAATTTGTACCCACAAAGATTTTGTTATAAACTAATTATTTTTGCTGAAAATCAATTATTTTCGAATTGCGCTGCGCAAAGTTGACAGCAATTTGAAGCAAACTATTTAAGACCAAAAAGAAGACTTGAGAAAACTCAAATTTGAATTAAGGACTAATTTGTACCCACAAAGATTCTGTTATAAACTAATTATTTTTGCTGAAAATCAATTATTTTCGAATTGCGCTGCGCAAAGTTGACAGCAATTTGAAGCAAACTATGTACCTTTTCCTATTTCCAAGGTGGCAGTAGGAAATTAAAAAAGGTAATGTTTCTTCACTATTTGGTGGCAAAAACTTAATGTACTGCTGATTGACACTAAATTTGAGTAATGGAATATCCTACCTTGAAAGTGAAGACCCAGGCTAGCTATTAACAAGGGCACCAGAAATATTTTACCTGAAAAATAGGAAATGGGCGCCACTCCCAGGAAATGATCAAAGGAGAAAAAGGTACTATTCTGGGAGACAATAGCGACAGCAAAAAAGAAATAAAGCATAGACGTCGAAATCAATTATAAATAAAATTATTATTAATTTCAAGCAAAGAATTCCAAAAATTATAATTCAAAAAATTTGTAACTTACGAAAATGATTGAAGCTATTATACAAAAAAAAAATCTCACTGCAACAGCCAAAAGGGAACTGGAGAGCACGTCACAGACGTTCAAAATTACGTTACAAAAACTAGCTAAATATCCTCTTCAGGCGGAACTCAAGACTAGTATCGGCAGAGAAGATAGATGTCGAATTGGTAGCCACAAAAACAACGTCAGATAAGAACGTTCCCTGGATTAAGTAAAGTTGATCTTGCGTCTTATAGGGCTTTGATAAATACCCAACGGTCCTTGAAGATGTTAAGGTTGGCCGTGCGCTTGGTCGTCAACTTCGGGAGATATTAATGTTCTTCTTAATTTCGTAGACGTGTTGATGTTTTTCTTAACTTGAAGTTGGTCAAAAACTAGTCTCAAGTGGCCACAGGTCCCTAAGATTCCTAACAGTTTACACTGAAAACAAACAACCCAACCAGTATCCAATTCAACTGAAACAGAAGGTTCCTACAAAAAAAAATTGGAGAGCTCTCTTCAAACGTGAAGCGTTAAACTCGAACGAATAAATTTAGATTCAATTAAAAAACGAATAAACTGTAAATTTAGTAAAAGTTAAATAAAATAATCAGTATGATATTTATTTGACTGATTTTAAATAGTGCACTAAAAATTTACAAAGTAAAAAAAAACTACGCTGAGCATTAAAGAGAAGAAAAACACAGAAAATACGAAGTCTAGCAGGACAAGAAAAAAAAGGATTTATTAGCGACGAGTCGATAAATTTACGAACGTGGTTCGTTACAAAAAAATTGGATCAATCTTCACAAACTCGTAGGATTTTCCAGCTTAAAAACGGGAACTAAAGCCCACAACAAAATATTTTAAGCTTTGGAAACAAAAAACTACAAAAACAACATAAGAAACTGAACTACGAGTTGTTGAATGACAAATCCGCAACGCGTTGGATCCAAAATATAGTTAAATTATGTATTATCAACCACTTTCACTAATCATTCATACAGCACACATACTTAGGTGAGGAAAGGTAAAGGGAGGAACGAAGATAGCCACAAATCTCGTAGGTTTTATTACTTCGAGTGTATATATAAAAAAAATCGCGTATCACCGAATCGATATCCGCCTGATCGCGTTTGGTAGTAGAAAAAAAAATTTAAAACAGAAATACAAAAAAAAACCGGTAAATTACAAAAAAGAATGTCTACTCTTGTAGACGGGAAAGTATGGTAAACTAGGGCAGGTAGCAACTAGAACATGTGTACGAAACACTATCAATAGTAATGATTATCAAAACTAATCTGAATACAAAACATCAGAAATAGTTAAACGAATCTTCCCGAGGAAGGACAACAAACAATAATAACCTCCCAAAGAGGAAAAGACCAGCTCCTTCGACCGGAACGGCTATTGCCTACGCTATTGTAAAATTTAGAAAAAAATAAATTTAGAACAAAAATATCAATTTGGTATAAAAGTTTCAAGGTAGTAAAAAGGTGTTGAGCACAAAAAACTAACAAATAATTAAGGATGAAAGAAATAAATTTGGAAAACAAAAAGTTAACCACGCGGGTCGCCTCAAACGAAATCACTAGAAAAATAATACTAAATTTGGAATAACGTGAATAAAAATAATAAACGAAATACTTACAAAATCATAACACTGATTTTAATTAAATAAAATAATCACCAAATTTAGAACAACAAGAAAAATCACAAGACTACTCAAAAACAACCGTCTGCAACAATAGCTCCGACGCAAGAAAGCGAGGAAGAACCAGACGCGCCGACTCCCCAAGTTAGCGCTTCAATCAAGTGTCATACGAACGTACTATTTTACAAAATTAGTGCGAATCTGCTACATAGATGGCGACATGGGTATGCAATGGGGAAACAATTGTACAAAAAAAAGACGTCAGACGAAATTTTGTAACAACTATTTAAGAGCAAAGAAGATTTAAGACAACTCAAATTTGAATAAAGTACTAATTTGTACCCACAAAGATTTTGTTATAAACTAATTATTTTTGCTGAAAATCAATTATTTTCGAATTGCGCTGCGCAAAGTGGACAGCAATTTGAAACAAACTATTTAAGAGCAAAGAAGATTTGAGACAACTCAAATTCGAATTAAGGACTAATTTGTACCCACAAAGATTTTGTTATAAACTAATTATTTTTGCTGAAAATCAATTATTTTCGAATTGCGCTGCGCAAAGTTGACAGCAATTTGAAGCAAACTATTTAAGAGCAACGAAGACTTGAGCAAACTTAAATTTGGATTAAGTACTAATTTGTATCCACAAAGATTTTGTTATAAACTAATTATTTTTGCTGAAAATCAATTATTTTCGAATTGCGCTGCGCAAAGTGGACAGCAATTTGAAACAAACTATTCAAGAGCAAAGAAGATTTGAGACAACTCAAATTTGAATTAAGGACTAATTTGTACCCACAAAGATTTTGTTATAAACTAATTATTTTTGCTGAAAATCAATTATTTTCGAATTGCGCTGCGCAAAGTTGGCAGCAATTTGAGGCAAACTATTTCTTCTTCTTTGCTCTCAAATAGTTTGCCTGAAATTGCTTTCAACTTTGCGCAGCGCAATTCGAAAATAATTGATTTCCAGCAAAAATAAATTGTTTATAACAAAATCTACGTGGGTACAAATTAGACCTTAATTCCAAATCAAGTTTTTCAAGTTTCCCCTACTCTTAAATTATTTGGTTATAATGGCATGAATTCCGCGCAGCGCAATTTCAAAATGATTGATTTTCAACATAAATAATTTTTTTATAGCAAAAATTTTGTTATGACATATTAGTCTTGACTTTGAGATGGAGATTTCCAAACTTTTCCCGGTCCTGAAAGCATTTTTTAAATCTTGTTCCGAATTTTACGTAGCGCAATTGCAAAAAAAATCAATTTGTTATAAAAATTTTGTTTTTTCAAAAAATCCTGTTGGGTACAAATTAGTCCTAAATCAGTTCTTCATAGTGAGCTGACTTTTTTTTCGATTGGCCAATGTGGGGGTGCCAGCTTTTGCTCAAGTTGGCACCCCCACTTTTCAAATTGATTTTATGGCCAAAGTGCGTGGGTACAAATTCTAATTTTTTGGGTGCAAATTAGTCCTTAATTAGTCCTAAATTATAGGCTACTTTTTTTTTATTTTGCGCAAAGTGGGGGTGCTAACTTTTTTGACGTGCCATCACCCTCTGTTTTTCTTCCCAATTCTGTATTTCAGCTAGTATAATATTAGCGTTCGGTCCTTGAAGTATTATGTGCAATTATTGACAATTTTATAAATAGTTTATATATAAGATAAATCTATTCTTAGGGACCTGATGAGAATTCTCCTGAAATGTTCTTTATAACTGATCTTTTGTTTTAGTTCACATATTTCTACACCTTACTTTTTTCTCTTTAATAAAATCTCTTACTGTATACAGGCTGTGCAACGAAACGCGGAACATAGGAGCTTAACATGGGATTTATAAAGTGGGCGGATATTGGCTCTCCTGTATATTTTAGAGCAAAAGTACACGAATGGAAAGTTGTTTAAAATAAATTTTTACGTACGAAATGATTTTATTCAATGCAGTAGAATATCTGTTGCATTAGATATTCAGAAAATAAAATATGACATCTTCGTCAAAATTCAGATAGCCATCACAATGAAAAAACTAATGGAACAAGCTTTCATTCTGACAGTTCTAATTCCGTGCTATTATTGTTGATTTGTTCAGATGCTACCGATATTTTACTGCTTAAATTGAAGACTTTTCATGAGTAAAAATTAATTTCACACAACTTTTCATTATTGTTGATTATTTCAATAACACGGAAATGAACTGTCAGAACGAACGCTTGTTTCATTCGTTTTTTATTTCCATGGCTATCTGATTTTGACGGAAATATCATATTTTATTTCCTAGATATCTGATGCTACAGATATTCTACGGCATTAATTGGAGACTTTTCATGAGTTAAAATCTATTTTAAGCAACTTTCCATTCTTGTACTTTTGCTCTAAAATAAACAGAAGAGCCAATATCCGCAGAATTTGAAAATCCCACGTTAAACTCCTATGTTCCGCGTTTCAGTACAATGAAATACATTAATCTACACTGTCATACTCAATCTTACTCCTCTCAATAACAGTTTATAATACTGAATTAAGGTCGTTGTTAAGAATAGCTTGAATAAATTAATTTATGGCATGTTTGTAAGAGAGTAGTTATCTATGAAAAAATTTGAGATTGATGTTAATGAATGGGATGTCAATAAAAATATATCAAATTTAAGAAATAAAATGTTATTATAATTCATAGTCATCAAATTGGATAAAAATACGACCGTTCAAGCGTTTATATCCTTTAGAAATCGGTTCAGCCGACAAAGAAATTATTCGACAAAAGAGCAAAAATGAAAGAACCGATGTAAATGATACATCTAGGAATGTAATTCAGTCCGAAAATGGAAATCTTAATATTGGTCCTGGATACATTACCAGATTTAGCCTCCAGAACGGCTGATAATTTAGGATTGCAATTTTAATTTTATAATTGTATAATAATCAACAAAATAAAGTTGCAAGGTGGGAGGATGTTAAGAATAGCTTGAATAAATTAGTTTATGACATGTTTGTAAAAGAGTAGTTATCTATGAAAAAATTTGAGATTGATGTTAATGAATGAAATATCAATAAAAATATACCAAATTGAAGAAATAAAATGTTATTATAATTCATAGTCCTTCGTATTATTTAAAATTCGGATCTATAAAATTCAACAGTCGTATACTTTCAAAAACTCGTGAATTATCAACAAAACCACAATGAACTTGTCATCCTTATGAACAAATTTACATTAATCAACAAATTCAATGCGTTTTCATCTGTTACATGTGGATTTATACTTCTGTAAGAGAACATGGATAAATAAGAACATCTGATGTAAGTTTAACAAAAATCTATTTATTGAATCTTTATCGACTTCGGCTTATCAGGCTATAGCCTGTTTCTTCCGATGATGGCCTGATAAGCTAAAATCGATGGAGATTCAATCAATCGATTTTTGTGAAACTGGATCAAGTTTATTTATTTTTTGTTACAATGTTTCATCAAGTGCCAACAGCTGAATCTGTCAATTTTAGATCTGTTAGATTCATGGATTCGCACAGAATTGTACCATCACTTTTCCACACTACAAATTTCATTCTTATATACATTGATTTCCACATTTACTTAGGCATATACTTTTCATAATTGCCACACATCATTCCCAGATATGTTTATTGAATAGGTTCTCATCATTTCGATTACTCAGTCTGATGATGATTTAGAAAAATTTTTCTTCACGCGTACAAATTCGTATAAATTTTGATTCATTTTTTTTTCACTGGATACTTACTGTCAGATCGGCGTCAGTCATACCATCAATTGAGGACACCAAACTAATTTTATTTCTAAAATGGCACCTAAATGTGGCTACATTTTAGTGCCGGAATTGAGTTTGGAAAGCCATCGCCAAATGGTGCTAATTCATGAATCTATGGCATCCGTCTCAAATTCTACGGGAGTGGGAAAAAAAAAGGGAAAGTTGACTGCAGCCAATTTCCAATTAGGATCATGAATTTCCATGGGAATATTATAATTTCACTTGTTTCAAGTTGTTTTGAAATCACATTGTTGTGGTACTGTTCATAGTTTCACCATCTAGTGGGTAGAGAATTAATTGACTAAGATTAAGCTGCAGATTCATACTTTAAAAAGAGAAAATCCAGTGAGTCTTAGCTTATGGAGATTATAGATAAGACAGATATATCTTGTTGAAATATTTGCAATTCATTCTTCGATGAAGACCAATTGAATTCAATCAAAAGTATAGAAAAAAGTTATTCATCTACTCCTATAGTGAAGTTATCAATTTATCCTAGATTTTAGCTTCCTGGTATCTTCTGCAGAGTAGATTAATGAAGGAGACACTCATAAGATCTTCAATTTCTCATTTTATTCAAGTGAATAAGGATTTGCAAGATATCGGCCTGAAACCAACATAAGGTTATACGTGTGTTACATCTATTTCTAATATTTTGAATTTCTCCAAATTCTGAACCTTTTGCAATGTATATCTGAATCTATCATGAAGTCAGGTAATATCCGTCGAATAGTTTGAATTTTTTTCACTTAACAACGGTGCTCCGCCCTCAAGTGCCCGGTTTAACGACACTTTTTTAAATTTCAACAAACTGTTGAACTTTTTGACAGACTGTTAGATCATGAAATTTGTTTCACGGAGCTTTGTTAAATTTGACATGTTGAATCAGTCATTGAATTTAACACGTACTCTGTAGTCGTTTCAAATATTCAACAAAGTGCTATTTTTGATACATGTAAAATACTAATATCAAGATACAGTTGAGCTTCTTGTCTAATATATTTCATAAAATGTGAGTTATCAGCAGAATTGTTATTAAAATAAGCGCATGTGATATACCAACAAATATTATAGCTTGTTTCGATATAATTCTGAGTCGGAATATTCGGATAAAGAGTTTTTAGGAAATATTATGATGATTCTGCCACGCCCTAGAGTTTTTAAGGACAGAAAAAATCTGTTTTTTTCATACTGATACTGACTTCAAAATACTGAAGATCATGCTGTTGCAATTTTTGATTTTATTTATGAAAATTCTAATAGTAATATCGATCCTGTTAGTCCAATGGAATAGTTTGTTGTTCATTTGTCTCAGATTTTACGCAGCTGATACATTTCAAAGCATATTAGGAGACCACATAAATCCAAGCAAATCGTGTGCTTCGCGAATAATAAAGAGAATAACTCATCAGATTGCTCGCTTAAAACCGTTGTTTTTAAGAATGCCTATACACCAAGAAATAAATAAAATAAAGAAACAGTCTTCTCGAGGTTCTCAGTACTATTGTATTCTAATGTTATTTGGCTCCAAATGTTGTTCTTATTACTTGATAATAATGTAAGATATATATTCTTGGGATTTCAGTCAATATTTTAATTTTATTGCTTTTCTGCTCTACAGTTTCGGCTGCACCTCAGCCATCCTCAAAAGCGAAATGAATTATTGTTTAAAAAAATTGAAGTTATACATATGTTAAAATTGATATTAATCAAATAAATATCAATTTTTACATATATATAACTTCAATTTTTTTTAAACAATAATTCATTTCGCTTTTGAGGATGGCTGAGGTGCAGCCGAAACTGTAGAGCAGAAAAGAAATAAAATTAAAATATTGACTGAAATCCCAAGAATATATATCTTACATTATTTACATATCCAGTCAGCGTCAACCATTTTATCCATTATTACTTGATATTTTGAAGTTCTTGTTCCTCCCTTTCCGTATAATTATATCCTCTGATTTGACGCATCTTTATAGTGAGGTTCGATTTAACTAGAATATAAAATAATATAATATAAAACTCATTCCTGAGCTTCGAAAAGAGTATATATCAACATAAATTTTAAAATTGTTGATAATAGAATGAAATACGATTTCAATTTGATTATTCAAATTGACACCGACAGAACTTTTTTGAAAAATGTTTTGCACGAAGCTAGGTAAAAAGTCCTGAAATAAATGAAATATTACCGAATAGAATTTAGTATACTTGTTACTTGAAAACGGTGCTAAACTGACAATTCATTTTTATGTGGAACGTACAAGAAATTCAAGAGTTTGTTAATTTAACAAAGATACTAACTAACATTAGATTCAAACATGCCTTCGTGAAACCGGGCAAAGTGGTTTTAATATTTATTATTTTCTTGATTTAACAAAGTTACGAGCCAAGGTACAAGAATAGACGGTAGTGCATATTCCAACCTGGAAACTATATAGCACCACTATTCGACTTGCACTTCAGTCAAAGTGTGGCGCTGTTTATGGGGAGTAAACGTTCTATTCATCTTTCAGCCAAGGTGAACTCCGTCCAGTGCCTTATACAGAGAGAGAGAGTTCATGCAGCATTCGTATAGCCGCACCTTGGCTGGAGAACGAACGAGAAAGGAGTTTTATCACAGCGGCTTTGTATAAGTGCATATAGAAGATACGCTATCATTCATTATTATATTGTGATCCTAGCTAATATTAAATTTGAATATGCTTTCGTTACGCCAAGCAAAAAGTTATAATCATAATTACACAGGCCAGCATATGAAAAGATTTGATGATAATAAACTTTCTAATAATAAACTTTTTATTGAGGCAAAGTTCAGTTGACCACTGCTCTCCCACTTAACCTCGAGAACAATATACAAAGAAAAATTCAGAAATGGTACAGTTCAATGTTTTTACACGTTTTACATTATTAAAAATCAATAACAATTTTGAAACATTTGAAATAATATTATACAATAGGAAATGAAGTATCCAATAAATATCACAGTCCATTAGCTCTACAATATAGTATATCATATATATTATTTTTAAATTACATGAGAATAACTATGATCATGGGACATTTGAAATAATATCATGAGATGAACAAAATAGTCAAAACATATTAAAGTGCATTTGTTTTACAATATAGAATATTATATGAGTATAACTTCGAAAATTGTAGATACTATAAGATAAAATAAACAAAATATTCGGAAAACTGTTATGGATCATTGGTTGACCAATATAGAATACTACTTGTATGACAATAGCTTGAAGCATTTAAAATAATCTGACAAAATATTGCAATCGAAACAGAACTTTTTTGTTAATTTACCTGTTATAGTTCAATTAACCATAAATGCATTTTATATTCATTCTAAAATCAGAGCAATGTCAAATGCTTATATTTATCTGTTATCTATAAATTCATATAGTTTTGCAGAGTTATATTGGAAAGATCTTCTGGAAATATTGGACTTATGCTTCGGTACATTGAAGTACATATTGCGTGATTGTGATCTATTTGGAAACGGTAACTTTGAATATAAATAAGGTGGTATGGTAGTTCACACAGTTCTATGATTTAAACAAGCAAAATGTAGTATTTTGAGCACTGTCTTTATTTTGATAGCTAATTATTCATTGCATGTCTTGAATGTCAGAAGTATCCACATTTTATCTTTATAACATCAGATATTTTTCTGAAAAATCTCAAAAATCATCATTATAGATTGTTTGATATTAAATCAATTATTGAATAGGAAATATTTCAATTTTATAACTTACAGGAAAATATCTATCACAAATGTCATATTACAATAATTATTCTGTATGGTAACTTCAAAGTTTTCTCATAAAATAATAGTCCAGTCAAAATAGACATTCACCCTTGCATAAATTCCCAAGAAGCTGAAAATTGACATGAACGTCAAGGATACCATTATAATGAAGTTGTGAAAAGTCCCCAACGATCCCGCGTGTGCAAAAATTTTTATGCGAGGTCAAAGCTCGCGAAAATAGGTTTTTTGAATTTTTTAGCGGAACGATCAGTTTTATGATATAAATGGCTAATACACAAATTGTAGATCTTTCAATTCTCTACAAAAATGGTCCCTACTTCTTTTCTCCTAGGATCTACTATTTTTGAGAAAAGCCATTCTTAAGTTATATTCCCCATAATATGCGCACGTTTCCACGCCATCTATGAGTAAGTGTACTTGGCGCGTATTTTTCAATGTGGTTTTCCCAGAACGCCTACTTTACGGTCTTGTTATTGAAGTTTAATATAATATTAGTTCTTCTTATTCAACTTCTTCTTCATCTTCATCTTCCTGAGTTGACATAAATTGTTCAAATAGCGATTCAACAATTGTTTTATCGTTGATGTAAGGATTATCTTCTGTTGAAGATTTAGTATTTAAACACGACTGGCTGTCAAAGCTAGTGCATGCTGGTGAACAAAGTCAGCTTACTTGTTTGCAGCCGAATTTCGAATTACTTCCCTTTCTGCAGTTATAAAAAATAGTATTAAGGAGCTTTTCTGGCGCAGGTGGAAGTAGAGTGTGGATTGATTTCAATATATTATTTATTAGCATCCAACCCCATTCTTTTGGGTCCAGTTGATTCGCAAGCCACACTTGAAGCTGCTAATATACTTGATAAAAATGTTGATGAGCAGAAGCCGAGGTTGGAGGAATACAAGCTAATTGAACACTTTTTTTATAACGTGTATGTTTTGCAAAAGATACGTAACGTAATTTATACATGCAAGTAATTCAAAGTAAGTAATAAACGGACACTGCTACGATGACAATTGAACAGCAGACAGATGCTGCTTAAGGCCACATTTTCATCACTATGCAACAGCCCTTGTAAGGGCCTAGGCCTTCCTAATCGGTATCACCGAGCCGCGGTATAACACCGTCGTACTGCCGATCAGAATTTCATGCCATTGCTACATATCTTAAGGTGTATAGGTAGGCAACCTGTAGCACCCGAGTGTGATGATGCAAGTAGCTGCATTTTTCATTTTTACGACAAATCACCCATTGTCGGTGAGTGGATTCGAACCTGCGACGTCTTGGTCGAGTGAAGTCACAGCATGTATAAGTGAACAAACACGCTCGGCCATTCGCACACATGGTCACATAAAATGAGGGACTGGGTTTCTTTTCATTTCATATTCTTAGAATTGTCATCCAATATCAATGTACGAGTACTAGTTACGCGGACCAACAGTTTGACCTATATTATACGTCCATAATGTATACAGGCAGCGTAGTCATGCATATTATATGGAATATAACTTTAGAATGGCTATTCCTCAGAAATGGTAAGTCTTAGGAAAAAAAAGGTTGAGACTATTTTTGTAGAGAATTAAAAGATCTACAATTCTTATCTCAACTACTTTTATCATAAAATCAACCGTTTCACTTAAAAACCCGGAAAACCCATTTTTGTGAACTTTGACCTCGTATAAAAATTTTTGCACACATGGGATCGATGGGGACTTTTCACTACTTCATTATAATTGTATTTCCAACGTTCATGTCGATTTTCAGCTTCTTGGGAATTTATGCAAGGATACCCCTATTTTTGAGACTAACTTGACTGGACTATAACGCCTGGGAATGATTTTTCATAGACTGCATCTGGAATATCACGTTTCTTTAGACAAACAGTAATCACAACTATAATTCTCACAAACATAATGAGGTACCTACTCCAGATTATTTTTACTATTTATCAGAAACAGAGGACTCGAAGGCCGTAAATAAAATGATGTAATTTTTTCATAGTTACAACCCTTCTGCTGACTTACAATGAGTTACATCAAATTTAACAAGCATTAAAGGTAATTACACCATTGCTTGTTATGAGACGTTTGATGTTGGAATTCAATTAAGAAATCAAATAACAGGTTAAAACTTCAAAGATATTCTGTGAAACTATTTTATTCCAGAAAATACATATATAAATATATTATTCATGATAAAATATATTTTTTTGATCTTTCTTTTGAAAATAAAGAAACATTATGACATAAGGGCCGGTATCTATTTGTTAACAAGGCTAGTCGAGTCACTAAAATTGTTGGCTTACTATCATAATGCTTGTTTACACTCTTATTAATCTTTTCTACGGCTCTCAGCTTCCATTTTTTGACAGTTATTTGACATTCAAACTACAAATATTCGAACAAAAAGATCAGTGGACGAAATTACAGGCATGAATTCACAGAAATTTCACTGCTTTGCGTTTGAATGATGGTGAAACTACAGAACGAAATAGTTTTTGCGATGCGTGTGTATGAGTCACGTGACAAAACTAAACTATTAGCTACTGATTTGGAAGGATATTTTGCTACACAGTCCGACTATCGCCTTGGCCTTGAAATTTTTTGTTTGTAACGATGTCCTTATAGATCCTATGATGGAGAAATCATTCTTATTAAGCTGTTACAATACAACCTGTATGCACACTCATACAGAATAAAGCTAAATTTATGTAGGTAGCGATCTGAAAACAGCTAGTATATAGTCAAATAATTTCACAGTTCTAGGAATCAAGTTTTCTGTTGTATGAATCAAAACAGAGTAAAAACATAAATTTTTTATTGTCTAGACAAAAATGTCCATGAATTCACTTTGAATATCCCCAGAGTTCTTCAATCTGCCTCACAAAACACGAAGTATTAGTTCGAATGAAATTAATTCAAATAATGAATCATTAAAAATGAATTAGTCGATAAACAAACTTTTCCCGTCCATTAGAGTCGGGATGAAAAGCAATTACTTATTTTTACACAAAAAATCAATTACTTTGCTGTATAAACAAACTAAGCCAGCGAAGATACTGCCAGTAATACCAGCAAGCAGCTTCTCAGGTTTTTCATTTAAAAGCATTCTCTGATCACAATTCAATCACATTACGCACAGCAATTACTTAATTAACCCAAATTCATTCAATTATTCAAGAGAGATTTCCAATTCAATGATCTATGATTGTTCATGTGAAAGAGAGTATTTACTTGACCAGTTAGATATTCTCATTTAAAGAAGAAGAGGATTGAGTGTAGGTACTTAATTATGAACATCAACTGAGAAATGGGCATGGTATATAATTTGATGGAGGGTATTGGTAATAGCAATTGTGTGTGAACAATGCGCAAATTCACGTAACATACACATAATACGTACTTCATTGTACCAATAATACAACTAAATGTTCAGATTTCTGTAAGCGAACATATACTATTAATATCATCTATTCTCCAATTTTGGTTTCTCCTGGATAAATTTATCTTGGATAGAATCAAGATATGACACTCTTTGAAATTCTAAAATCATGAACGTTCTCAATAAAAATTCCTTAAAGAAACGTGACATATATATTATTTTCTTTCAATTTTTCCAATTGTAGAGTTTGATAAATTTTTGAACTATTTATCTCAGATACGCTCTTGGGATCACTTTCTTCCCACATCTACGTTCACGTTGGCTTGAGGTATGAAGTTGACATGTGAAAAATAGGTTGAAATTGCCTCTAGGTACTCCAGAAATTGCACGTCCATAGATATATGGACTCGATTTTTCTCCGGTTCGTGATGCAGCTACAGAGAAATTTCATTTCAATAACTAAATCCTTTTTAAATTTGACACGATACCATTTCTACTGGAAAACTAACTTCCCATCAATTTTCACCAAAGATCGTTATCTTTTTCTAATCTAACATTACAATACTACCCCTCATGTCACGTTATATAAATCAATTTGAATCTAGTCGGTTTTGTTTTTCGTCTTCAATAATTTCGCAGAAAATAATTTCTGCCCTGGTCATGAGTACTGTGACATTATTTCTGTCATAGATGGAATTACTCATGATATTTCCATTCAAAAATTACATCTTATAACTGTCATATATCTTGCGTTGAATAATAAAGAAGTTTCTTGTGTTTGAATTAAACAATCAAAGTTGATCGTTGAAAAATACAAGAAGTTACTTTATAGCACTCAGCTCATAGTAAAATACAATGTGAACATAGTGCTTGACATCTATAAAGAAGAGCGTACTTGATATTTAATGTTTAAGATTCGTCTGATGTATACGTCATGAAATTTGATTGAATGGTCAGAAATAGAGCAGAATGAGTTTTGATGAATCAGTGAGAGAGAAATAAAACGAATTATCCTTCATAAATAGGAGAGACTGTTATTGTTGGGTGTCAGCAGACGGAAAAGTGTGACTGGTGAATTGCTTTAAAACGAGATCTGATGTAAGGTCAAGATGGTGTGAATATTTTAGTAGCTTATAAGTGTGAATGAGATTCAAAGAACAAATAATATGCGTAAAAATCTATAGAATGCTGGTAGACTGTGATATTGATAAGAGTATTGTTTGATATGAGTTGATTCTCTTAAGGAATGATCAAAGTAGTCTTCTGATTTTTGAATAAGATGTTGAAGGATGTAAGTGGAAGTGTATTTGAACGGTGAGTTTATTTGTTTTGACTTTGTTTTAACCCTGTGCAGCTTCTGATGACTGATAAAACGCTATTCATTTGTTCAAAAGAGAAGGCTGATAGAATGAAATGTCAATTTTTGAGCGATAAGTTGATTGAATGTGGTTTGAGCATTGTTATGGGAAATAATGACTCATATAATCATCAAAATCTCATTTAAGAGGAATAAGAAGATATTTCATGACTCTCTCAGTTTTAAGAACTTGTATGATACAGTTTCCATTTACTTCAGAGATGGAAATGTTATTTGCCTTTCCTTGAGTTAATCAGTATCGAAGAGTAAAAACATTTTACACGATTTCTACAATACTCAATAGTATATAAGAAAAATCTGTTGTATTATCACAATCAATTTGGAAGCAAAACATCATAATATAATGGATAAAAATCTAATATAGGAAATTTTTGTATGTTGGAAGCTCTAAATGACCTACGAGATCTGTTTTTCATAGGCTGAAGAGAAAAAGAAAAGCGAGTGCTATATATAAAAAATACAATTTTGTTGCGGCTCAATAATATGTATCCCACATGGTGCACAAGACGTGAATCTCGTTCCTGACAGAATTTGATACTCAAGAGATAGTGTTTTGTTGTTCGTGGCGCTTTTCATTTCCGTGCTGAAATATAACAAAAATTTGCATGAAATAACGCCTCTATTTCAATATTTTCCGTGCATCTAATATTACTATGCAAAACAAAATTTGATGGAGGGCTATTGTATTCTTGAAGACTTGAGGCCTAATATATTCTCAAGCAATATTGCTGCAAGCACAAGAAAGATATTGTAGAAAATACAATCCTATTACAAAATTTTCGATTCATGCGAAAAAAATTAGCACATCCCTTCAAAGAAATAAGTCATCCAAAGCTTCTTCTCGGTAATAGTTTTTTTTGCCTGTGTTTAATGCATTGGAGCTCAATGTTATAAACTTTTCTGCAATTATAATAATGTTAAAAGTCGGCAATACTGACGTTAATGATTTCTGGTATATGGATGTAATAGTATATATGGTACAAGGATCGAAAAAACGTCCAGCATAAAGCTGGATGCACTTAGTGCAGGTGAGGGCAATGCCCAAAGCAAAGGCGAAGGTGAAGCACGAGGCAAAGGCGAGGGTGCAGCACGAGTTGAAAGCGAGACGAAGCCCAAGGCATAGTTTAGTGCAGATCACTTCATCCGTGATAATAATGAAAGTCGTTCGGCATCCGCATTGCAGAACTTCAACCCAATAAATCATATGCATTAGAATCAAGTTGAGTAAAAGAGTAGTTTTTGTGCACGTGCTATGGAAAAAATCTTTTGTTGACCTGTACCTACATGAATTGATAATTATTCTCGAATTTCTTCCTGTCCACAAATACTTCTCGATTCTCTCCAAAGATAAGCTTTTAGCATGATTATCATATAAGATACTGATTTATTATGCAGAATTGCAACTGCGTATTATTAGAAAGCTTGTTATCACATATTTGGTGATTATACCCTAATTTCCACTCTAGGAAGTACTCATTAGATAAAAAATAAATACATTTCTCTCCAATCCTTTAATCTTCCCTTAGCTATAGGGTGAGGTCACCAGTCGTCAAACTACGACTACTCTCAGTTTTTTTTTGTAGAGTACGCCACAGAGTATATTATAATACAGTAAAAATCTTACTGACTTTCAGTCCGTTGGTGAGACTCGACTCTGCGACTTCCAAATTACAAAGCCATCATATTTGTACCTACTGAGCTATTAATACTCATATTATTTGACAGGAATAGTTCTCGTCAATATTTTATTTGCGATTGTGTATTTGATGCTGATTATTATTACTGAACTGTAGTCTGAATATGTAACAATTATTTTTTTTTTCCCTATTTATAGCTTCATCAAGCAAGTGATATTGATTATCGGGTAACTTCCACACTTCCAAAATGAAGTAGATGAATCAGAAAGACTTTGATTTAATAAATAATTGTTGAAAAGGAAAACAACAATGCAATTAATGTATAAACACATTCCATTGGGAAAGTTAAGAGTCTTACTCGACTAGACATTGGAAATATTTTCATTCAATTCAGTGTATTCATGTCGAACAATAAATTTTCTGTTTATGTGAATGGATATGTCTGTTTTTTAGTAGTGCCACTGTTTTATAAATTGTTCCGAGGCAATTTTTATGTATTGTTTTATTTTCTACTGTTATTAATGGCGAGTACTTAATTACGGTCTTAAAAACGCATTTATTTACCAACCGTACTCTGTTTGCGTAATTACATTTTTGCCAGATGTATTGCTCGATGTTTTTTTGTGGCTTTATGCTGACTAAAGTTATAGAAAGTCCTGCTATAAATGTGGATCGCAATTTATGTTATCAATTCATAATACAAAAAATATCTGCTGAATTTAGGCATACAGATTAATGTTTTTTTCTACATATGAAATAATTTCATTGTGCTCTATATAATAATTGGAAGGACACTGACGATATTACTTCAAATACATCCTTTTTATACTTAATACGAGGCTTAACAGAGAAATGTGAGTTCAGAAATACTGATGAGCTCATGGAATATTATAACTTTGTTCCTTGTTCTGCATTTATATTTCTGATGGTCGGTTCTATGAAAGGTCAAATGAATATGTTTTAGTAATAATAGGATATTATTTGATGACTGAGTATGAAGGCTATTTCAAGAATTTTAGAATACAGAGAACGAGTCGAAGGCAAGTGTTGTGATCGACAAACTGGAAAAGACATTTCACGCGAGTCAAATATTATGCTTTATTCACAACTTTTTCACGTTTAAAAGAACTATTGATCTATCTTCTTAACAAAGCAAACATTGGTAAACTGAAGAGTCAGCTGAAATTTTTGAAGTGTGATTTCCAGAAAATGGGAAGAAGAGAATCTGGTGTGTTGATAAAATGAAAGACTCATTGCCCTAGGAAACTGGGGATGAGCTCAATTAATATTATGCCGAATCTGCGCCTTCAATCAGAATAATAAATGATTCTTCGGAGAGGCCATCGTGTGAGCATAAGTGACGCTGAACGTTCTGGTCGCCCTTTTGATGCACGTACTCAATAATTCACGTATTCCCGTTATCTAATAATGGGTAATAGGAAAGTCGAGGGAAAAGTGGAGATGTTCTAGTTGGCTAGAGTGAGCGGATATGGTTATGTTTAGTCCAACGCAGTTGGATCCGCATAAACCTAACCTCACCTAATATTCATTGGGTCGGAGCTTCCTTTTGGTATCAAAGTTGAAGTTGCATTGAGCAAAACGGTAGAAAAACCTCTGTGTGTGTATAAGCCTACATTTGATTCCACGGCCCACTACTTCAAGGTAGCGGTAAAAATTTCGTCGGCGCTAGTGGCACTCGGCGGCTGCACCTCTACCGTTGACGGAAAATTTATCGTTTTTTTTTTCGCCTGATCTGTAAGCTCTAATATACATCAGTGGCCTACTGTCGCAAAACGGTGACTGAAGCGATTGCTACTGTGAGGGAGCTGATAAATCGACTGCAGTACATCAGACATAATATTGTTAGTTGTGGTTTCCATCAATTAACTGTGTGGATGGTATTAATTTGAAATAAAGGTAAGCTGAGTTGTAATTTTTTGCACTTTTTCTGCTTGATCGTCTTATGGGCTACCAAGCTTACCTACTCCACCCAGTTAAGGCTGGTTTATAATGGATTCAATTCGGGCATTTGCATTTAGAAATTTAGGTTTATTATTCCTAAATTTTGTTCTGGTTTATGATGAATTCAATTTTTTTTGATAATACCAATTACATATTATTTATACGTGGAATATTTGACATAATGGATACATATTTCAAGTTAGGAGTGAAAATAAGGTGAGTGAAATTTATCTTACTGTCAGTATAATATATTATATTCTGTAACGATTAATGACTTATCCATCATATCCGTCAGATGACAGTCTGACAATTTTACTATTACACTCCATTTTTATTTGTGATTGGTTGGACTGAGAATTTAGATTTGGAAATTACTATTTCTAATGTAAATTCGTAGATCAAGTCCATCGGGAACCCGTATATAGGTTAACAGGTATTTTATATTTCCAAATCCAAATTTCTCAATGTCAATTCCCAAATTAAATCCATTATAAACCAGTCTTTACTTTTACAGATAAGTAATTTGGAACTAGTGATCTGTAATAATAGCTGAATAGGGCATGCAAGCTAAACAACTAATAAACCGGAGAAACAGAAAAAGTAAGGATGGTGGACAGAGAATGAACACCAATTTTTGAAAATGAAAATTATTCACAAAGTAATTTATCGCAAATTTTATCTGATCAAACTACTTCTATTCCAAACATGTTGCAAACTACGTCACTGTCACATTATTATGCCCGATGGTGCTGTAGACGGATGTCCTGTATCCTTATAATAGTGATCGCTGTAATAAGACCCACATAATTGGGACTATGCAGTATCCAGTTATTCATAGAGATCAGTGGTTTAGAACGATATTTGGAATGCTTGTCATTACTTTGATCCTAGAACTTGAAAAAAGAACATGTAAAACAGTATAGTTATAATCTCGCAACAATAATTTTGACAAACAAGAAATATATTATTGGTATTCGTCAATGATCAAATGGTATTTCCAAGATATTTCGACAGAATTGTTGATAGAAAAATGTGCTGTGGCATTCACAGTACTTTCTCGACCATATCGTCATCGTGGCCAGTTTTATCAATGTTTGATAAACTTAAGAGTGTCGCATCAATTAATTGCATATTTCAAAGTGACAGCTGCCATTGGAAAAGTGACAGCTGTCATTTTTAAAGTGACAGATAGCACTTATATTTTATTCCTTTTATACCATACATATTTTTGAAAACGAAGAGCCCTCTCCTAGATTTTGGAGTCTTTATTTCATTGGAACATACAGTTTTGACATTTGATCGCCGAAAGTGTAATTTGAGGATGGTAACGTAGACTTTATTGTTTATTTATTCTTTTTATCTTTCTGAGAGCTTCGAGTTGATTCCAAGCTAGACATCATTTAAATAAGTTGTGAGAAAACAATTATCATTCTTCTTGGGACTTCTATTAGGATTATTCCGGCAGGAGCTTCAATGATACCAAACAAGATAGAACTTGTTAGAAATATATTATCAACTAGCAGCCCGTGCCGGCTTCGCACGGGTGAATATTTTATAATATTAAACATTTTTGTACGAATCTTTGAAGCAAAGTTTAATAGTTTAAGATAATTATTAAGAATAATATCATATTTCTTGCTTGAGTAACACAATTAGAACATAACCTAAACTGTCAAAATTTCTTGATAAGTGTGTAGATCTATGTATAGATAGCATCATCAGTATTTAATTTAATACATCACGGGAAATAAAAGAGTATATTGCAGCGCAGGCAATGTAAGGAATTTTATTGGTAATTTTTTCACATCTTGGGTTACATTATTGAAGTTTTCGTTGGTAATCCTTATTTTCTTAGTAAATTATAGCCCATGTCACTCAATGGTAATAGGTATAGGATTCTACTGGTGACAGAATTCTTAAAATCGCAAGCGCCAGGAGCAACTATAGAAAGTTTCAATTTAATCGGTTGAACGATGCTCGAACGGACAAATATCGTTAGTAGTACTATGTCAGAATCTTCATGCAAGTGCCAACAACTATATACAATTTCATCTCAATGGAATGAACGATGTGTGAACGGACAAATACAGATCGTGCGTGGCGCGATACGTTGATGGTACAATACTAAGAACTTTCTCGGAAGGGTCAACAACAACTGTTGTAAGTTTCAACTCTATCGAATAAACGATGTGCGAAGGAACAAATACGGCTCGTGCGCCTCGTTGATGACACTACAATAAGAACCCTCACGAATGTTTCAACAACAACTATAATAAGTTTTAACTCAATCAGATGATAAATGTACGAACGTACAAATACGACTTGTGCGCCACTTATTGTACGTTGATGGTACTATAATAAAAACCTTCACGATATTTCCACCAACAACTATATAATGTTTGAACCCAATTGGATGAACGGTGCGAGAACGAACAAATACGGCTCGTGCTCTACTTAATGTATGTTGATCATTTTCTATTCAAACCATCACTGTATTGAAGCGAACAGAATAAAGGAGATTTTATTCAAATCGGTCGAGCCGTTTCTGAGTTTTAGCGAGACTAACGAACAGCGTCTCATTTTTATTATATTAGACTAGCAGCTCGTGCCGGCTTCGCACGGATGGACACCCAATAATTTCCGACATTTTTATACGAATCTTTAAAGCATAGTTCAATAGAATAAGATAATTATCAAGAATAATACCACATTTCTTGCTTGAGTAACACAATTGAAACTGTCAGCATTCGTTGATAAGTGCGTGGATCTATAATATCGATAGCATCATCAGTATTCAATTGAATAAATAACGGGAAATTAGAGATTATATTGCAGCGCAGGCAATGTAAGGAATTTCATTGGTGATTTTTTCACATCTTCGGTTACATTATTGAAGTTTTCGTAGGTAACTCTTTTTTTTTTAGAGTAGATCATAGCCCATGTTCCTTAGTGATAATATGCAAATGATTCTACTAGTGGAAGAATTCTTAAAATTGCAAGCGCCAGCAGCAACTATAGAAAATTTTCATTCAATCGGTTGAAAGATGCTCGAACGGACAAACACCGTTAGTCGTATTATGTCAGAGCCTTTATGCAAGTGCCAACAACAACCATATGAAATTCCAACTCAATCGGATGAACGGTGCGTGAACGGGCATATACGGCTCGTGTGCAACTCAAGGTATGTTGATGGTACAATAATGAGAACCTTCACGAAAGAGTCAACAACAACTATAGTAAGTTTCAACTCAATCGGATAAACGATGCGCGAACGAACAAATACGGCTCGTGCGCCACGTTAATGACATGATGACACACAATAAGAACCCTCACAAAAGTGTCAACAACAATTATAATGAGTTTCAACTCATTCAGACGAACGGTGCACGAACAAACAGATACGGCTCGTACGCCACTTATTGTACGTTGTTGGTTCTATAATGAAAACCTCCACGGTAGTGCAACCAACAACTATTGAATATTTCAATCCAATTGGATGAACGGTGAGCTAACGAACAAATACGGTGCATTACTCAATGTATGCTGCTCATTTCCCATTTAAACCACCACTGTATTAAAGCGAACAGGATGAAAAAGATATTATTCTAATCGGTCAATCCGTTTTTGAGTTTTAGCGAGACTAACGAACAGCGTTTCATTTTTATTATACTGGATGATCATATTGATGTTACGCCAACTATTCTAAAAAATTATAATAAAATTGACCCTGTTGTTTGATGTTGTACTATTTTTTGATGAAGTGAAAAACTGTCGATATATAAAATATTTCGCAAATTGTACTTCTATTCATTAAGATAAATAATTACTGTAGATGCTTTCCCTTCCACTCTGACAGAACTAAATTACTAATTTTGGAAAGCAAATTGACAAACTTTTGCGTGTGATGTCCAAATATGAGTAATAATAATTATATTTCCACATTTTAATTCTAATAATTCCTTTGCTTCAGAGAAACAACAAATATAATATAGTGATTAAGGTATCAAGGGTGGTCAAAGGGCAATAATGCCTGAGGTCAACAGTGTACATTCCGAGGGCCTTTGGCCCAAGGTGTGTACGTTGACCGTAAGCATTATTTTCTTTTCAACTCCCGTGGTGCCTTCAATGTTCAATGTCCTATTCTTGTTGTATTTCAATCAAAATTTCCAGCAATGTATGTCCTGTCATTGTGATTTCTGTCAGAGAAATTATTCCAGTTACTTGCTGTAACTAGGAAACTTGTTTGTTATTTCTCAAAATAATGCCCTCGGGCCGATAAAGAATTCCAGGTACTCACTTTACGGTGTAGTATTTGACATATTAATCTCGGTGAAAGAAAATATCTTCAAAAATCTTAAATTCTATTTCACAATTTCCAAATGAATAGTTCTTGACCACTGGTATGGCAAATGATTTTGATAATGTTTTAAAATTTTTACATTACTCAAGTTGCATAATACACACATTTAATTGAACTACTGATTATCGTTGGTTTATGCTATGCTATAATCTGTTGTTATAAGAATGGGTGTACATAATTTTAGTTGTACTTGAGAGAACTACTCCTTTTCACTTTTTATACCGTAATCAGTAGGGTAGATACCTGCGTGTACTAAATCATCCTGTATATTACCCTCAAAGTGAAAAATGATTGCTTGCTTCCAAAATATTACTCGCTGAGCTTACAGCCAATAATATTGTGTAGAAATAAGACATTAGTGAAACTTTAGCACAAACAAGGTGGAGAAATCTTTGCTATACGTGATACGAAGTATCAGCAGTTTAACTCGTTTCGCATCTCTATACTCACCAAATTTAACTGCCTTGTATTATTACTACACTTTGCAAATTTTGAATGGAAATTAGTTTGCATGATTATATTTCGCATAACAATTTCATACCAACTGTCTATTCATTATTTCGCATTTCATATTCTTGTAACAGTATAATATAGAAAATCTTCTCATTGCAAAGGTATGCATTCATTTGAAATTTGCAAAATACAAAGCATAGTCGCAAAGTGTTTGGTACAATAGCTGCTAGTTTCTCAATATGGAACAAAGGCCATTTAACACAAATGATGATCTTAAATATTCTGGAATGCCTTTTCGCATTTGATCAAATGAAATTCTTAATAATTCTTTTTTTTTGTTGCAGGTATGTTGCATTACGCTTCCTCAGTTTGAAATGTGAGTATTACTGTAAACTCCTCCAATGATAGATAGATGTGAATTTTAAATACTGCTAAAGTCTATAATTGAGTGCATTTTTTTGATAATGTGGTTATATTTTTATGTAGTAGAACGTGTATCTAATTTGATTACAGAATATGCCAGAATTAAATTTTTTTTAGTACGATGACTGTTTAGTTGTAGCTTGTGAATTAAAACACTATCAACTTTGTTAGTAATCAATTCAATTCAGCTCAGTAGAAATACATTTGGTTTTCTTTATTATTATTCATCAATTGCCAGACCTTAGTTTCCCTGGCAACATTTTCATTTTGTTCACCAAGCTAGGCTAACGATATTACATTAATAACATATTCTAACATGCCCCTCTTTTTATTTATTGATTTTAACATATTATTGACCAAATTTCAACAGAGCTTTTCTCTCTCTTGTGGATTGTCTAATCTTTATCACATTTTTATTTGTCCTATCATTTTGAGTATCATTTAAAAAATTATCTTCAAAATGAACAGAACTTTTATTTAATTTAATATTTAAATTTATTACTCTCAGTTTCAATTAAATAAGAACGAGGATTTTCCAATGGCTGAGCTATAACAGCTTCCTCCCATAATTTCGTATGGACATTCTGTCCACACTTTTTCACCAATCTGAAAATTCTTTTCGTTTTATACAGCATTTTTATTATGATATTTTCTTTGTTGCTCTTGATTTTTTAACATTTCAGCATATACAGCATTCCTGTCTATTGCTGTTGGAATTAAACTATTCTTATTCATTAACATTTTTGATCTTAAAATTCTACAAGACAAAAGTTGTGATGGTGAAAATTCTAGTTTCGCAACTGGTGAATTTCTGTAATTCAATAAATACAATTCAAAATCCTGATTTTCTTCATATGATTTTTTAAGCATAGCTTTTGCGATTTCAACAGCTTTTTCAAAGTCGTGCATTTCGTGGCTATTATTTCAGCTATCAAAACTGCAGGTATACCATTACGACTAAACACTTCTTTGAATTTACTTATTGCACTAGAACTATTTTTATTGACTAGTTCAATCACCTCTATTCATCTGGAATAATAGTCACAAATAACCAAATAACTCATATCAGCATATTCAGCAATATCTTCTCCGATTTTATACAACGGAATATTTGGTATCTCATGATTTAAAAGAGATTCTGGAATTTTAGATCGACGAAATTTCATACAAACTGGACAATTACCAGCAAATGACTCAATATCTGAATTCATGGCTGACCAATATAAATTATTTCTTGCAATAGACTTGATTTTATCACTCCCTAAATGAGTTTCATGTAGATTTTGCAACACAAAATTCCTCAACTCTTTGGGAACTACAAGTTCATCTTCATAATAAACTAAATTAGTCTCTACAGTTATATCATTTTCAATTTTGTAAAATCGCTGTATTTCACTTTCAGCAGAACATTTATTTGGCCAACCATTCTGATAGTATTGAATTATTTGTTTTAATACATCATCCGACTCTGTTTACTTTTGAAATTATTGTTCTCTATTTTTTGACATATTAAATACTCCTACACTAATAGTATGAACAACATCTTTCATTACTGGATCATCATCAACATGTCTTCTTATACAATTACGTGATAATAAATCAGCAATGTACATTTTGAGCCCGATGAATAATGTAACTGAAAACTATATAGTAGTAACTTCATCCGTAATCTGCGTATTCTGTTATTTTTTATCTTGTGTAAATCTTTTTTAAGTATTGAAATTTATGGTTGATGATCATTAAATATTTTTATCCCATACCCATAAATATAGTTATGCAGTTTTGAACATGCAAAGCATACAGATAGCAATCCTTTTTCTATTTGGGCATAATTACATTCAGTTGTGGTCAAAGAACGAGAAGCAAAAATGACAGGTTTACCATCTTGCAGGAGACAGCAGCCCAAAGCATCTTTAGAGGCATCACATTGGATCACTATTTCTTTATTTGGTACAAATGGTACTAGCATAGTAGTCTTACTCATAATGTTTTTAATTTGATCTAATATCTTACTATGCTGCTCATTCCATGTAAATTCATAATCCTTCTTTAACAGATCTCTGAGAGGCGAAATTATCTCTGATAAGTTTGGTAAGAAATTTCTTAAATAATTAACGACACCTAACAGTTTTTGTAACTCTTTTTCATCAGTTGGGGCATCAACTCTTAAATTGAGTTAATTCTATTTGAATCTGGTGTAATCCCATTTTCACTGAAAACTAAACCAAAATATTTCACTTCTTTTACAGAATATTGTGATTTGCTAGCATTAAATTTGATTTTATATTTTCTAGCTGTATCTAATATTTCAGAGATAATTTGGTCCATTTCTTCTTTACTAGAAGCTGCACACAATATATCATCGAAATAAACAGTGACACCTGGTATATTACCAAAATATTTATGTGTTAGTTTTTGAAATATTTCTGGTATGGAATGAAGACCAAAAGGTGCTCTTTTATACCTAAAGCAACCAAATGGTGAGCTAAATGTGCATAGTTTGCTAGAATCTTCATCAAGTTTTATTTAATGGAAACCATCTTTTAAATCAAAAACACAAAATAGATTCCTATTCGACAAGTTCGGAACAATATCTTCAATAGAAGGAATTTCATAGTATTCTCTAATTATATGTTTATTTAATTTGATCGGATCTATGCAAACACGAAGAGATCCATCAAGTTTTTCAACTACAACAATATTATTTACCCATTCAGAAGCATGTTTTACTGGTTCAATTATATCATTTTCTTCTAACATTTTTAATGTTTCTTCTAATTTGTTTTTAATTTTTAATGGAACACGCCTAGGTGGAAATGCTCTTGGAACTGCATCCTTCTTCAATTTTATTGTGTATGAAACAGGAATTTGGCCTAAACCCTCAAAAACATCCATATTTTGTTTGATGAAATTTTCTCTATCGAGAGGTTTACTGATATTTATATCATAAACCAGACGTTTTATTAAATTCAAATTTTCACATGCAGAGCGACTTATTATGGATGTTTTAGTTTCACCAGTTGTTACAAATATATGTGCACTTATTTTTGTATTACTTACAGATAATGTGGCATTGATTTCACCCACTAGTACAATTACCGATCCACCAAAAACATTTAGCTCACAATTAGTTCTGTCAACTTTATCTTGCCAACTAAATTCATTTACAAAATTTATTGGGAGAGTAGTGACATCAGCATCTGTATCTAACTTAAAATTTATGTATTTATCAAATACTTTGATTTCCTGAAACCAGGCTTTCCGATTGGATATATTAAATACATTTGTATTAACAGTATACATTTTTAAATCAAAGTCTACATTTTGATTGTCAGTGTCCCTAGTTAACTCATAATTTGCTTTTTGTGGCTTTGGTGTATTATTTTGGTATTTTTTATCATTCTTATATCTACAAACATTTGCAAAATGATTTAGTTTACTACACAGATTACATATTCTACATTTGGCAGGACAAATTTGTTCTTTTGCATGATTTCTACCACATTTATCACAAAAATTATTTTGAAAGTTTTTATTTTTACTTTTATAGTCATTAGATGTGGTAAATTTATCTATATATTAACGATTTTGTAGCCCCACGTCATGGGGATCTCTTCCTGAAATAACTTCCATATTCATCTCTGCCAGCTCCACCGACTTGCAGAAAGATATTGTTTTCTCTAAACTTGAATCTTTTCGTAGTAGTCTTTCTTGTAAATCCTTCGACTTGATTCCAAGTACGATTTGTGTCTTTAATATTTCATTCTCCTGTTCTCTAAATTCACATGATTTAATCAGTCTTTTCAAATCTGAGTGATATTTGTCAAATGGTTCATCTGTTGCTTGTACTCTACTGAAAAATTTGTACATTTCCATGATTTCCTTTTTCTGTGGCGTACAATGATTCTCCAACTCATCGAGTATTGTATTCTAAGTTTCTTCGGTCTGTTTTCTTGTCGATATAGATTGATACAATCTTAGCGCATCAGTTCCCATCAAATTTTTTAGAATTGCAACTTGAACTTTTCTGAACTTTTTTCCTGTTTCTGTCGCTATTATATAAATGCTTATTTCCGACTTGAAGTGCTTATAATCTTCGGCTAAGTTGCCTACTAAACTTTAAGTTGCTGGTTCATTGAACTCCATTTTGAGTTGATTTTCTGGTTCTTCATTAATTTCAGTTACGGCTGCGCCATGTTTAGTCGTAACTTGTAAATTAAAACACTATCAACTTTGTTTGTAATCAATTTAATTCAGCTCAGTAAAAATACATTTGGTTTTCTTTATGATTATTTATCAACTGCCAGGCCTTAGTTCCCCTGGCAACATTTTTATTTTGTTCACCAAGCTAATCTAACAATATTAAAACATTAATAACATATTCTAGCAATGACTGTCTTTTAAGTTTTGCATACTGGCTCACAGATGGCGCCATCAATCGAATATCTATAAGGATACAATTAGCCTATACATTTATCTAAGCTGTATCCAATGTTTCAGTACTATATCTTTCATATTTTAGATGTAGCAAATTTTCAAAATTCACAAGTTGTTAGAAATATGGAAATAATTCCCTGAAATTTTCGCTCAATATCTTCTCAAAATCTTCGAAGAATATTATCTAAACAAGAATATCTCGTCGAGCTGGTTTCTGTTCTCAGTAATCAAGTATCACACAGTTGACAATTTATCAGTGGTATGGAGAGTTCAGAGTGGATGAATAAGTCCTAGCGACGAGCCAAGGACGGATCTTCCAAAAACAGCAGTCACTTGGGAAAAGTGTCAATGCATCAAAGAAACTCAACATGTGACATATCGCGAGTTTGATGCATCAATGGGAATTTCAAAGACCTCAATCCAAAAAATGTTTCATGAAGATTTGTGTGTAGAAGAAAACTGTTTCACGTTAAATATCTATTTTGTTGACCGAAGGACAGAAAGAAGCTAGAATCAATTGGTTTAAAAAAAAAACTTTGGGCCGACGCAGACAACTTTAAAACCGTGTTCAGCATCGTCGGTGGTGATGGCTCGCGAATTCACTCATATGAACTCGAAAATAATCGCTATTCGTCTGTTTGGGTGTTCCAAGTTGAAGAAGACTCGACAAAAGTCATCCGTTCTCGAAGTGTGTTTAAAAAGATGACAGCGATATTTGTCTCAAAAGCAGATCATATAGCAACAGTTCCTCTGCAGGATTGAAGAACTGTTACTGCTGATTGGTATACAAATATTTGTTTGCCGGGAGTAATTACTAAGCTTCAAAAACCAACAGTAAATGACGACAATGTGAGTTCGCACACAGCTCGAATTGTTGGTCTTTCTTTTTATAGTCCTGCCCTAAATTCCAACAATTTTCATATCTTTCCAAGAATCAAAAATCTGATGTGGACATCACGTGACTTACTTGTACATCATTGGATATATATATATATATATATATATATATATATATATATATATATATATATATATATATATATATATATATATATATATATATATATATATAATCAAACACAACATCTCATCATTCCTTGGCTAGTCGGTTGCTATGGAAACAGTAGATCATCACTTTTATGTTGCAACAATCCTGAATACTGATTTCCAGGATTCTACGGCTAACAGTTCTAAATTTATCCGCAAAATTCCAAGATCGTCAAGTATAGTGTACTTTCGACTCGATCAATCTCATTGAAAATAGGATATGAGCATCGTGATCGTACTATCATCTTGAATACTGTATTCTAATATTCTACGTTCAATCGTTCTGAATTTATGCAGAAAATTGGAAAATGTTTCGTGTTGATTGTACACCCGGCTTAGCCGATCAAAATCATAATGCAAGGTGAACAACTAGATGCTATAAAAGTGCTTAATACGGGATCTCAATATACTGCAACTGATTATTTTTTTATGAGAAAAATTCGAAAAGTCTGTAATATGAAGTGCACTTCCGGCTTAATCGATTAGTACGAAAATAGGAGATGATCATTTGGATGTTACAGCAATTTCATATACTGAAATTTAGTATCCTACGGCTAATCATTTTAGATTCATGCGGAAGAATGAAAAAAAGTATCAGGTAAAGTGCACTTCCAGTACAGACGATTGCAACCATAATGCGAGGTGCACATAAAGATTCTAGATCCTATACCAGTCTTTTATACAAAATTTTAGCATCATACATTTGACGAATTCTGAGATTTGCAAGTTACACATATAAATATGTACATACGTACCGACATCAAAATGAATTCAGGGACGCTCAAAACGGATATATCCATCAAAATCTCGATATGTGAATTTTGTCGGTTTTACAATATTTTCTTGTACTTTTAGACCGTCAGATAGTCGTAGATTTCAGTGCCTCGTTTAGTTTTTCATGCCTTCAAGAGGTTTGATGAGAATGTATATTTGGAGTTCAATGATGCTGAAATTAAAGCTGGGTTGTGTGACCAACATAATAAAAATCAATTTCGAATATGTATGAGAAAGCACGTTCTGATCCAATTTTGTCGCTTTTGTCATGCATACGAAATTAAATCCAGGAAAAAATATTTTGACATTAAAATTGTCAGAAAAAATTGAAAAATTAACAACAGAATCATTGCCTACCTTATCATTTCGATTAAACTGATTGTTTCATACAGCAAATTCTGAATGTCTGTTATACTCATAAACTGCATTTCCGGCTTGGCCGATTGATACAAAAATAGCAGATATCCATTCTGATACAACATCTAGTTCAAATACTAAATCTCAACATCCTACGGTTGATCATTCTGGATTTATTAGAAAAATTCAAAGAAACTCTCAAGTAAAGTGCACTTCCGGTACAGATGATTGAAACCATAATGCAAGGAGCACAACTAGACCCTATACCAGTCTTAAATACAAAATTTCAACATTAAACGTTCAACCAGTTTCGGAATTTGCGAGTTACGCCCGCACGAACATACGTACCGACATCAAGCCAAAAATAGTCAAAATGAATTCAGTGATACTCAAAACGGATATTTCCATCAAAATCTCGATAGGTGAATTTTGTCGGTTTCACAATACTCCCTTGTACTTAGTACAAGTAATAAGAAACGGACTGGGTGGCTGAAAGTTTTATTCGCCGGAAGAAGCAGTCCACGCCTCCATAAATGCAATTTTATCAATACCAGCAAACGAGTTAAATACATAACTGTTCCTCAAGTTGATTCAAGCGAATGCAAAAATGCATTAGCGTTCGTGGAAAACACTACGAAAAACAATCAAGTCATCAAAATGTATCTACTGCTTCGTTCATTTCTATACCTATTCAAAACTAAGGAGATAGTCCTTGTATTCTTAGTCATGAGAATTATTTCCACAAATCAACTATCCAACTAAATCATTTTTCATGATCTGATAATTCCTTTGGTAGAATTTGGAATTTTATCACAATAGTAAAGGATGATCACAATGTATGCTTATTATTCACCTATATTCAGTGGTTGTTTTTCAATAATGCGGCAGTCCACAAGAAATAAATGGCTCTCTGCAACTCAAATTGAGCAGTAGATTCTTATAGATTTATATTAGGTGGTCTTTTCATCTCATTGCGAAGCCTTTGACCAAAGCTCGTTAATCTGTGAAGGTATCGAATTTAATCATTTCTGCAGAGATAATTATTTAAAATAATATCGAAAACTATCAACGAGACAAAGTATGATCACATGCCAATTCACGAGCGGAGAGAAGTACGAAAATCTATGTCATTCGACATTCATAAAGCAGAAGGATTACATAAGTAGTAATGATGATACTTCAATTTGTAATCAAAATATATTTGATCAAAACTTTTTTTTAGTCATACAGATGGTCCACCTATCCTACTGCGAAGTTTAGGGGTACGGCTCGCGTAGCGTTCTGGAGTGCTACTTGATATTCTATTATCACTGATGTGAATGGTAATGTGAGGAAGGATTTCTCAAGAGTTTCGTATGACTGTTGTTTGACATTGAAATCTGATTCTAAATAGAGAAATACTTTATCTTAATCTATTATGGAATCTACACATAGTACTACTCAAAATTATATTGGAGCAGGTATTATTCCAACAGGCTATTTTGAATAATTTCGTATTAGTCCAGTCGACATATACTTTGAGGTCGGAAAAAATGCGAACTCGATGAAACTTTGGTATGTTGTTCTAGATCACCCGATACTGTTATTTCCATGTTTTCCAACCAAAATACTAAGAAATTGCTAGGAGGAGGAAAAAGCAACAAAATTTTGGCACTTTCGCCAGTTTTTGCCCTGAACCTTTTTTCCCTCCATTCCTACGCCTCAGGTCATCAAGTCTTATTTTATAGAGCATCGAATTTCCAATAAGTTTGACTTGCAAAACTTGTTTGTAGGCTCACTAAGTTCCAAGATACAGCACTTCAGAAAAACATCAAAAACTGTGGTCTTCGCTAGATATCTTTTATTTTCCGATATTCTTCAGGGTACCATGGTACCTTGTTCCATTCTGTCACAGCGATCAATTAATCACTCAAACCCTTTTACCGCTCCACAAGTGTATCTACCACTTGCTCTGAGGTACTCATTCGGTAGAAAACTACTTAAAAAAATTCAGAAATCATTTTTACAATCATGTGTTCAATTTGCTACTATTGGAAATTGAAATAATAGTGATGATTTCATCTTCAATTTATAATAATCAATGATTATATAATTATTAATCTTTGGATATCAATAATGATAGTGATATTAAAAGATATTCACGGTAATAATGGAAAACGCTATGGTTGAAATCCTTTTTAAATATTGAAGCAACTCGAATATAAAAAGCTACTGAATAATATTAGTCTAAGTGAAAGGGATTGTCCCTTCCTCCAATTCTTATATGAATGAATAAAACTCCTGTAGATGGATAAGAGTCTTGTATGTATTCCACCAAAAACATTTTCATGAAAATGTTGCCAAGACGAGATCATATGGCTCACACTGTCAAAAAGTTATCAGATCTTACGTAATTGTAGAGCCAAGCTTCCAACTCTACACGCCCTAACTTTATGTACAAGTCCTAAATTCACAAACTCCATACGTCAGTCAAAATATGTGGCTTGGCCGTTTCATTACTATAAGAACTATTGTATAACATAAAAATAATGAACAGTGAATAAATGGTTAACCTTATGCCCATGTGAATGTAGTTACATATTTTGACAAAGCCGTAGAGTTTGTGAAGTCGGGGCTTGTAAAGTTAGAGCGTGTAGAATTAGAAGCTTGACTTTACATGAAATCTGATAACTTTTTGACAGTGCGAGCCATATAGTCCCGTCTTGGCAACTTTCTTCATAAAAATGTTTTTGGTGAGATTTCACTTCTTTCTGGAAGTTTTTATTCTACTATTATATATAACAAGGAGTCCCTTTATCAATTTTCAGACCTCTATCATCAAAATTTGCATGATACAAACTTCCATCCCCTAGTTTAAGGGATTGGAGGTAGAAGATCCAAGTTTTAAAATTCTGTTGTTGTTTGTGTACTAATACTATAGCTCACATACCAAATTTCAGCTTTCTAGGACTTCAGGAAGTAACCTAAGAATTTTGATGATCATGAGACAGCGAGTCAGTGACGAAATCGGGGTTTTTCAGATAGCAATGAAATTTAAAGCATAAGAGCTATGCAGATGAAACTTTTCATGTCTGATTACTCTACTATTGACATTCAATCCCAAAAATTTTGTTTATCTGGTATGATCAAATCAAAGTTATGAGGGTTCAGAGAAACGACGAAGCTCTTCGAGAAAAAGTAGGTAATCTTGTGCTTTTCTTGGCTCGTCTTGGCGGGGGCACTACCATATTCCTGCAGATATGGTGGCATAGATACGCAGGATGGGTTGTTGATTGATTTCTGCGTCAGAATGAAACTAGATACCATAATACCCTACTAAATATCGAAAAATAAAAGATATTTAGCAAGAAATACCATTTTTGACGTTTTTTTCATTTTCGGAAATCCATTTTGGGTCTACAAACAAGTTCCACTAGTTAAACTTGTCTGAAATTTAATGCTCCACAAAATTAAGCCCAAGGATTTAAGGCGAAGGAACGAAGGAAAAAAGTTACAGGACAAATACTGAAAAAACTCGTGGTTTTTTCTCTCCCTGAAAAGTGCTCTGCGAAATTTTGATCGGAGATCATGGAAATAGCACTTCTGGGTGATCCAAAACAACGTACCAAAGTTTAATAAGGTTCGTGTTTCTTCCTAACCCTCCCTATTTTTCCGACATGTCGATTGGACTATATGTCATTATACAACTATTATATATGGTTTTCGACAAATCAGAAGCAGTTCAGCTGCAATTTAACTTGGAAATGAGTATCTCTACTCTATCTGGCTACTATGGTTAGGTTTCAATAATCCAGGTTACTGGCTTTACGTCCGAAGTTTGAAAATTTCAGAAATGTATTCAAAATTATAAGGAAATTCTTAAAACTTTGTTGGAGAAAGTATTGACTGCAACATGTTTGGAATGGTATTCTCATACTCGCAAACTATGATTCTTGCTTTCGGCTCAGATCACTTACTTTTTACAGCTCAGGAATATAAGCATTGAGCAATTATCTATCAAAGAAAAGACTATCTCAATCGATATTATTCCTATTGGGTATAGTAGGGTATACGTGAGAACAGCATCCTAAAATGATATCGTCATGTTCAATGTTCAAATTGTACTGTAGATGTTGTGTTGTTTGAATTGAACTTCAATAATCAAGAATTGCTGCATATTGTTACTTCCCTTAGTTCTATGTTCGCGGAAAAGTGTTGCTATTGAAAACTCTGCTTATAACGTCTTATGATTACAAAATTACCACCTCGATTGATGGAATGACCGCTGGAAACAAACTTCGTCTCACGTCATCACGTCAATAATATTGCGGAATGAAATATTACAATTACATTGAATGTATGCTTTGGATTATCTGTGATGCTATTCTAGCATGAATCCTATAGTTTGAACGATAACTCAGTCACAAAATTAATTCCAGTTACATGAACTAGAATGCACACAATCGACGTTATGGATGAAATAGTGTTCCCATAAGAAAGATATGAAGAAACACTTTATATGATTAGCTTAACTTCTAACATACGGATGATTGAAGCTGAAAATCAGTACGTGATAGAACTGTTCAAAAAATGTCACTTTTATTCTATCATTGTGCGGTTTCGGCCACTGGATAGCCATCATTAGAACTGGAAGACTACAATCAATGGATATATGAATATTTCGAATTGAAATTGCTGATGAATGAATGTGTAACTCTGTGAATAATATATTTACAATATGAGAACCACACGAATCCAAATAAGGAAAGATAATATCGGTAAATGGTTAATAGATTTTTGAGCTATGAAATAATAAGATAGTACTAAAGTGGATATGTGAAAGAATGAAGCAATAAAAAGATCACAAAAACTCATCAAGTTAGCGGAAAAACTTCAACAAAAAAACAAATGACAAATACCATGAGCGGTAAATACTAGATTGGAACGCTGTGTAATTTGGATGTTGTTGAATCAGTTCGATCATTGTGACATAAATAATTATTAATATCAGTGAATCTTTTTACTAGACTGACGAATCTTTTTTTGCAGAATATACACTTCATACAGATATTTCTGAAGATTCTGAAATATCACATATTCATAGATATGGTGCAACTCTATAATTTTTTGAGATTTTGGAAATTGAAAGTCTAGCTAAAGATGATAAAAATTTGGTTTCTCAATGATCAAAAGTATTTCATCCAATTTCGTTTTGAAAAGTCAAATTTTACATCAATTTCTGACATTATGCAACGTCACATTTTTCATAACTGTCATGTAACAGTTCTGTAAAGTAGTTACGTAATAACTTCACATAAATGGTCATGTTTCAAAGCTAATCAATTATATCTACCTGCATACAATTGAAGGAATAATTTATTAGCTACAGTAAGTAGCACAGGCTGAGTCTTCAATATCAGAGGGCTCTGTCACACTGCTTGAATACCTTGAGTACATTTTAAAACATCATTTAGACTTTTTATGGAAATTCAATATTTGTTTATTTTAGTGCATTTTCATGATGGTCATGGATCATGGTCATCCGATTTTGTGATGTAACATAAAACATAGATAAAATTATTTTAGTAGAATTACATAAAATTTTGTACAGAATACGTAATGAAAAGCCGTATTGTTTGTGGAGTCGTAATATTTGCCAAAACGAGCGTAGCAAATATGGCACTTAACATGACTAATTATGTAAATAATCCAAAATATCAAAATAATACTGCATTTTGAGCTAGTTACTATATTTCATAGTTTTTGTCATTCTATTTTTCCGTTGACTTTTTTTTGATAGTCTCTAAAATTCTTACGATATCTTTGGCGATATTTTTTTGTTATTTATATATTCACTTACCTCCATTCTATCTTCTTGTCTAACTGCTAGAATAACCCATCCATCGACGTTTTCCTTCCCTTTCTGTTCTCCAAAACAATTTATAAATATATATTTCTCTCGGCTCTTATGATGACCTCCCAGTAACCGAAATGAAACCAAAGAATAATAATATGGTAATATAACTTTCTAAACAGTCTGTTCTAGATTTGATTCTAACCTTTAATCATCCATAGTTTGCACATCACGCTAGGATTACACCGTCCTTATCATAATTTCTGGAATTCTGAATGAAGATATTTGGTGATATATGAACGTAGGTAGCATTGACAGAAATTCTGGTTATTCGCTTGTCACAATTGTTTTTATTCGTCAAAAATCTTATCGATCGATAGTAAGTTAATGATTGTGTTACAGAATACGGCCAAGTATCCACGATTCTGAATTTTTCCCAAAGATGAATATCGTTGATATAAAGTCATACAGAAGCGTATCAAAAAAGCATATGGAGGCTGGATGAATATTATAATGAAATAAGTCAAATTTTCAATCAGAAAACACTTGGTGTAAGTTTCACAGAATTTATTTATTAAATACTTCATCGATTTAGGTTTGTTGGACCATCATCAGAATACAGAAGAATATACATCATCTTTGTGCTTATATACTAATTAAGTGTATTACATTATGGGGGGGGGATGGTTAATGGTTCTTCCTATACACTCGAAAAACTCCGATTGGTAAAAATTAGCTTGATAATTCAGGATAGGAGCATTGTTATTGACAGATTTTTGAATTTCAAATGCAAACTACCCACGTCAAATGAGTTTGTTCCTATCTATACATGTTCAATAACTCAGAAACATCGTTGAGGATCTTTCAATTGCTAATAATGTCAATATAGTTGTGCAAGAAAAAATTCGGTCTCTACTTGAAATTTGTTTTGATCAAAACTTTTTTGATTTTGATGATTCCTTCTACAAGCAAAAAGATAAACTTCTTATGGGCTCTCCATCAAGTCCATTACTAGCTGTGATATTCATGGACATTTTCGAAAATAACTTATTCAATTCAGGAAATCAATTAACAAAACATGTGGTTTTCTGGTACAGGTATGTGGATGATATTATATGTCAATTCACAGGCACTGATAGACAATTAGACCATTTCCTGAATTTTCTAAATAACATGAATAGTGCCATTCAATTCATAATAGAAAAATAAAGCAATAAACAATTGAACTTTCTATATGTAACAATCACGAGAATAGAATTATTGTCCTTAGATTTTAAAATTTTCAGAAAGCCCACATATACTGACACTGTTATCCCAGCCACATCAAACCATCCGATTAATACAAAAATGGCAGCCTTTGATAGCTACGTATACAGATTATTAAATATTCCTATGTCAACTGCAAACTTTGAAACAAATAGCGGTCTCTAACGATTATGAGATAACCATCATAGATAAATTAATTGCGAAGAAAAATGAAAAATTGGTTCTGAATTAAATGTATGGGAGCAGTGAAGATAAGTCACTGAGAAAATATGTAAAATTTAGTTATTTAGGGAACCATAGGTAATAGCCCCAGATCTCTAAACATTATACCAGCTTTCTATAGTATTTATACTTTGAGAAACTCGATTGTGAACAATAAAATTGGAAATAGAGACAGAAATCCTGAATGCGGTATTTATAAAATTGAAAGTAATAATTGTGACTGCTTTTGAATGAATCAAACACAAAGAACTTTTGCTATCAGATACAAAGATCACATGCGATCATATAAGTTGGATAAAATGGACTCTAATCTCGCAAGACATCTCATTGAGACAAATCACACTTGCAGCATGAATGATTTAGAAAACCTCCATGTTGTTGACAAAGGTCAAAAGATGAATATTTTAGAAGCATTTGAAATTCAAAAAGCGGTCAGAAACAATGCTCCTGTCCTATATGATCGATTTGATTTGTATCAATCAGAGTTTTAAGAGTGTATAGGGAAGACCATTCACCACTCCCAACCATAATGTACCATACTTAATTAGTATATAAGCACAAAAATTCTGTATATTCTTCTGTATTTTGATGATGGTCTAACAAACCGGAATCGATAAGGTATTTGATGAATAAATTCTGTGAAACTTACACCAAGTGTTTATTGATTAAAAACTTCCAATTTAATGTGTAAAATGTCTCATCAAGTGCCTACTACCGAATCCATTAACTTTATTATGATGAAATATGTGATATAGCGCCGTCCTAAACTTCATTACAGATCACAGTCTGAAATCAAGTTTTCCTTATGTTTTCGAGGTCGCTAAATACGAATATGAAGGTAATTTTTACTTTGAAGTAGGGGAATAATGTCAAAATGGAGATTTTTTTACAAAATTCAATATTTTATTTTCACCTTCAAATTTCTTCCCATGAAAGTTCAACGTTTATTTGTTCATAGTATATTGCCTTGGAAATTAGTCTAAATAAATCTTCAAATATTAATTTCAAATCGACATATAATTTTTCAAAGTCTTACCGTAGTATTACACGTGTTTCAACATTGAACCACAAACGTTGAGCGACGAAATTTCGAAATTTGAAAAACTAATCATTATATTATATAAATATAATTGATAATGAACTCTGTGAAGTTTTAGTTCCTAATTCCATATCGGAGAAGGGATATATAATTATAAAGTTGCGCGTATTGACTGGCCGCAAGCTCCGCGCTAAAAGTTTGCACGGGTATCCCTTTAGAGTTAAAAAATTACGCAGAAGAAAGTAACTTGGTCTCTTCAGTTATGACAATTTTCTAATTTTTCATGGGATAAGAGAATTATTATCTATTAATACTCTCTCATTCCAACTGAAATATTTACACAGGAGTCACTGCAAAAACATACATAAAACAATTCAAATTAGATTGTTTATACGGGCATACAATAGTTTTACAGGCAGATTTTCTAGCATCACAAGAATTGAAAAAAATATTATCAGATGAGATTTTTATTGTATCAATTGCTCCCACTTGTTTATTTGCCCAAGACATCGTTATTATGTTCGAACATATAGCTAGTTGAGACGGTGGCAGTCTATATATATCTTCCGTCAATATATAGGGTAAAGAATCAATATCTTTTATAATTATTTAGATTTTTTTTTTGGTCGTTTGCCATACAACCAATGCAATTCACACATCTCCAATATACAAACACGTGACTAACTCACCCTGAACTTTTCAAGATACACTAAGACACTGTAATTTCACTCTCCTGATTGATAACACAAACTGAGATAACAATTGGATATCGGACCGTTTAAATAGTCTACGTGTTGTGTAACTTGCTGAAATTATTAAAAATGGTATGATTATTAATCTCACGTAAAACCCATGAAAAATATCGCTCACACATATCCCACTTTTTATACAGAATTAGGACTTGAAACTTCACAGAGAACTTCCTCATGTATTATATTTTGATACACCATAGTTGGTTTTCCGAATTTTACAATTTCGTCATTCAACTTTTGCGGTTAAATGTTGAAACCCGTGAAATCCTACAAAAAAAAACTCTAAGAAATCATATCTTGGTTATAAATGCATATTGAGGAGTTTATTTAGACTCATTTTCAAGGTAATACTATGAACAAATCAAGATAAAAACTCCATGCCAAAATATTGGAAGGTACCGAAGATATTGCGAGTTGAATATCAAAAAGTATAGATAATAAAATATTGGAGTTTTGCCAAAAATCGCCATTTTGACATTGTTCTCCCCCCCCCCTCCCCCCCATTCAAAATAAAAATTATCTTCATATTCGTATCCAGCAAAACATACGAAAAACCTGATTTTAGACATTTGTAAGACGTGGTTACACTTTGCCTTTTTTTGGGAATGTCCCGCTTGCCTATTTAGTTCGATGAACTTTAGCGCAGATATCCCAGAGTCCTTAGATATACTAGTAACATAGCCTTCCTTGTCCAATCCTTTGGAATGCATAATTTTTGTGTCCATAATCTCAAGTTGAGATATATTTCACCACAACGTGAAATAGTTTCAAATTCGTGGATAATCCTATGATTAGTTTACTTATGGTAGTAAGTACGTATTGTAATGAAATTTGAGCTAGTTCGTGGTATAATAATTCACTTTTAACTTAGGGCTACAATAATATCCCTAGATATATCTACTTGCAAGTATTTCTTCTTATAACTGACGCTGTCTTCTATTTATTCCACCCGTCTCTTATTTATCGCAACATATATGTATATATATATAATAATGAACGTTTAACTTTGTTCAATATAAGATATAATCATGGCCAGCACATTAACTCTACATGAATCGTGTTTTAGATTATTAGTGCTCCGTAACTTTGTATAATAAAACTGGTATAACGAGATAATATTGTTTCCATCAATCAATACGAAAGTGATATGACTCTACAATAATTACAATCCACAGTTCTAGAATAATGGGTTCCAAAATTTTTAGTGAGTAACTTGTACCGATATTTGATTGGAAAAACTATTGATGATATTTTCTGTTGCATGATATAATTTATCCTACTGAAACCTGTTATCTGTTTTTGATAATTACATTGAATGGAAAAAACAATAACTAATGCGCTTCTTTGGATGATTGGAAGGAACACTTTTTGCTTCATGTTCTGCTTCTTCGCTTTCTTGAATCAAATTCCATCAAGAAAAGTACTTCTGAACTAAAGTGATGCGTAAACCGGGGCATGAAAAACTCTCTTGCTTGACTTCTTTTTGTGTTGTACTCTGTTCGTGAGCTCCTAGCTCTCGCTTCACTTGTCAGAAGAAGATAAAAATACACTGTCTTTTGAAACATTCACATGTTTCTTGAATACAAAGACGAAGACAAAAGCTATTAAATTGAATGACGTTGTGAAGAGTTCAGTAAACTTGATACTGATTATTACACTGATAATTTTTTTTTTTTATCACATTCTTATCGACATATTCAACAAATTATGCAGTGGAAGACATAGAAATTAAGCTGATACATAGATGACAATGAAAGGAATAAACATGAAACATAGCAGAGAAATGACCTATGTGATCCTCAAGTATAGTTCTAGACAACACAGAATATGATAATGTCATTTAACATTTCGTTGAAGTACAATATCCATGTTCTATTCACTTTTATAAAATATGTACCTATGCTCTGATTCTGAATGTTTATAATCAGTTTCAGTTTTCTTCATACTTCAGACAAATAAGAGGATGCATATTGAATGATCAGGTGAACATAGAGCAAAAATAATGTACTTAAAATTCGCGAAAAATTTTGCATTTGAGGTAGGTGAACAATTTTTTTACTACTTGTTGTCAGCTATCCCTATTGACTTTATTTAACTCTACTCCAATACAAGAATTTGTTCATACAACTCCTAATAAATATTTGATGTTATGTTATTACTGGTTAAGTTGAATTTAATTCGATGCAGCCTACTACTTTCTTGAACATCATTGTCTATCTTATTTCTTTACTGGTCTATTGAATGTACAGTGTACAGTGTAGTACAGTGGAATGAGTACATACATTGACAATGAATTAGTAAATATGAGAATTCTGAAACATTCATTCATTTGTTCCACAAAATTTCAAATCTGAGAATTGATTAATATGCTGTTAGTTAATGGAGAAGCAAGACAACATTCATTATTGACAAGACGTTTATATCAGAACGTTCACCCTAATGCCTTCAAAACACTAGTTCTTTGCGACCTGATCTTGAAAAAGATAATCACCGCCAAAGATATCGCATTAACGATGAAAATACTGCCTTCGATAGTTTGAGGCTGATCCAAATTTCAGATTTCCAAGAATATCTCGAGAATTAGGAGGCGTATCTCATCATTCAGTGTGACAAATTTTGAGGGATAACAATTATCTCCAAATTCATTTTCAACGTGTTCAAGTGTTATCGAAAACAGATCATTGTTATCGAGTACTGTTTTTCCAAACAATAATTTACATTGATGAACATTCCAGCAGCCAGGCACATGTCTTGCGGGAATTTTCAATCTATGCTCTCTTTATACTTGTATGAAATAAACGTGGATATAGTGAAACCGACAAAACTCACATATCGCGATTTTGATGGATATATCCGTTTCGAATATTCCTGAATCCATTCTGACTACTTTCGGCTTGATGTCGATACGTATGTGCGTAACTCGCAAATCCCGTTGATTGTATTCGCTCCGTGCATATCTCAAGATTCGACCGCAGCGTTACTAGCGGCAGTTCTTGTAACTTTTTGTTTTTGACAGATCCAATGAACTAAATGTTGAAAACTAAGTATAAAGACTATTAATGTTTCTGTATTAGCATATTTTTGTGATAAAAATGGAATTTTTAATAGTTTATATAATATTTAGTTTTACTTTTTATGGATGCTGAGTAACAGATGTAGTTCGTATGACCCTGCCTGGCATTAGTTGTTGATTACCAAATCCATCCGATTCCTCAACCTTTATCACATGAGACGCTGCCAACATTTTCCCTTCAATTCCTTGAGGTTCAAATTGTACATTAAAAATAATTGGCTGAAAACCGGTTCTTATGACTTAGTTCATTCTGAAATGTCGAATCAGTTATTCGGTTTCAGCACTAAATATACATGAATATTGACTCTATACAATAACAAAATTTGATATGCTAGATCAACCTAGATAGAGTTCCGAGCAGAGCGACTAGCGTCAGGGACGCCGCATTGATATTGTTATGTTTATTGCTTGATGAATCACTCTGTAAATAAATAAAAGTCACTATTCAATTATCTAAATGAAATAAAAGCTTTAATTCTTCTTATGTCACTAATAACACTATATTTATATATTAATCACTTAATTCTAATCTAATCAAGGTCACAGATATTTATATTTCACTATTTATATATACTCTCACTTCACTGTCACTGTTTATAATTTATTTCCACTGCTACTATAATTACTGTACTGTCGTACACGTCTTTGGCTCAGCCTTATATAGAAAAACACTGTGCTTCTCGAATTTTCCATTTAGAGACTCTTTCCATTTCTAGGAATCCTAGGGGCTTCCATTGGGAGGGGTGATGTGCTGCGACGTGGCGCGGCGTAAGAGGCGACAAGAAGCTCCTCCCCATACTGCGTCGTATTCACGAGCTCCCCTCTCACTCCCGCACGTCACACTGCCCTCTTCTTAAGAATGTTTCGTCCCGAAACACATCTTCATGTCTATGCCGGAATCGACACTCGCCGCCCTTGGTGCAACCAGTAGTTTGGTAGAAGTAGCAGTCGACAGTTTTTGGTTCGATCGGGCCTGCTGGGTGGAAACAGCAGACCAATATTTGAATTTCGCTGTTCTGGAATGTCACCTCTATCATATTTCGAATGATCTTCCAATCTAATCCATCCAGACCGCAGCCTAATTTTGGTATTGCCAGTTTCCCACATGGAACGGTAGGTTGGTTTATGATGAAATTTATCTTTCGTTACCATGTGGTAAATATAGCGTTCCTTGGTTGTCGTATTGTCTCTCAGACAGATGGTCTTCCCTACTGTAGGCTTCTGGTGTTCTGGTCTGCCAAACTTCTTCTTGAAAACTGCTGCTATTCCTCGGGACATCTCCAAATCTCCTGATACACAATGGGCCAAGGAGTAGTCGGCCGGGACTCCGAACAGATCCTGCTGCACTTCGGTAGTTATTCCGAATCGAGCCCGACGTCCACTTGAAAAAGTCTTCATGAACTCCTCAAATGAATCTTCCTGCGCATGGGTCTTACGAGCACGTGCGTCGTTGGGATCTTCATTATTGTCTCCTGCAAATGGTGCTAGCCGATTGAAGTGCACCACTCTTGATTTGCTCTTGGGGTTGCGTCTGGTTTCGTAGATTATGTCGTTAATTCTTCTGATGACTTCGTAAGGCCCTTCCCAAGATGTTTGTAATTTTGGAGACAGGCCACGTCGCCGCCCTGGGTTATAAAGCCACACAGAGTCTCCTGGTTGAAAACCCCCGTCTTGTGCCTTGACGTCATAGGTCTCTTTCATCCGGTCGCTGGCATTCTGGATGTTTATACGGACTCGGGAGTGGATATCGTCCATCTGACGCCTTAAATTAATGACATAATCTTCACCAGTCAGGTCTTCTCCAGGTTTGCAGCCGAACTTTAGGTCGCATGGTAGCCGAAGTTCCCGTCCAAAAATAATTTTTGCTGGGGTCTGTATGGTTGTTTCATGTACGGATGAGCGGTAGGCCAGAAAAAACAGATGGAGATATTTGTCCCAGTTTCTCTGGTGACTAGAGACAACTTTGGCCAGGTGTCTGTTGATGGTCTTATTCATCCGTTCCACCATTTCATCAGACTGCGGATGTAATGCAGTAGTTCTGGTTTTACGAATATTCAGTACTTCGCATATCCCTTGGAAAAGTGTGGATTCAAAGTTTCTTCCCTGGTCAGAATGGAGTTCCAAGGGTACGCCAAAACGACAGATCCAGTTCTTCACTAGGACGTCTGCAATAGTAGCGGCCTCTTGATTAGGAAGGGCTCACGCTTCTGCCCATTTACTAAAGTAGTCCATGACGACAACAATGTATTTGGAAATGGCTATCCTCTCGAATTACATTATACTGTCGCATCGGAGCTCTTGGTCGTTTCTGCGGTCCGTTGCTTGAAGCGCACGTAGTGCATTTCCTGCACCATTCCCTAACGTCTTCTTTGCAGTTTAGCCAATAAAATCGCTCACGAACTCTCTGCAGAGTCTTTGTTACCCCAAGGTGTCCTCCACTCACTCCATCATGGAGATGTCTCAAGACCTCCAGAACCCGACCTCTAGGAACGATCAGCTGTTCTCTACTCTTGGTTTCATCCGGATCTTTCAGGACACGCTTCAAGACGCCTTAATCCAGGATTATGGAATCCCATTGCGCCCAGTACGATTTGACCGTCGGGGAGTATGGTGCCATCTCTTGCCATGTCGGTCTTGTTCCTTTCTTCTTCCATTCTTGAATAATTCGCAACTCTGAGTCGCTATTTATGTCCTTTTCTATCTCTTGTGGTTGCCAAGCATCGTCAATGACAGTTGTTCGGAACGCCTTTGCTTCAACCTTAGAGCAATGATGACAATCTTTTGGACATGGTCGTCTTGATAAAGCATCAGCATTCTTATGTGCTGTACCGGCTCGATGTTCTATGTTGAAGTCGTATTCTTGAAGTCTTTCGATCCATCGAGCGACCTGACCCTCAGGATTCTTGAACTGTAGTAGCCATCTCAGAGCAGCGTGGTCAGTTCTTAACAGGAAATTCCTACCATACAAATATTTGTAGAAATGCTCGATGGACTTCACTACTGCCAGCAGCTCCCGTCTTGTGACACAGTAGTTTCTCTCTGGCTTTGACAAGACCTTACTGAAGTACCCGATTACTCTTTCTTGACCCTCTTGCAATTGGGACAGGACGCCCCCAATACCGACGTCGCTGGCATCTGTGTCCAGAACAAAATGTCCTTCCGTCTTCGGGTAACTCAGGATTGGTGCTTGGCCATGGAGTAGTTTCAGTCGCTCAAAAGCGACTTGGCAGTCTTCATCCCAGCTGTATCTGCGATTATTTTCCGTCAGTCTGGTCAGTGGCTTGGCGATATTGGCGAATCCATATCCATAAACAAATCTTCTGTAATAGGTACAGAGCCCGAGGAAACTGCGCAGCTGATGTTCATCAGCAGGTACCGGCCATTCTTGAATTGTCCTAATCTTTTCTGCATCAACTGCTACGCCTTCCTTGGAGACCACATGTCCCAAATAGTTCACCTGTTCTTGGAATAAGTGGCATTTCTTTGGACTGAGCTTCAAACCAGCTTTCTTTAATTGTTCAAATACCTGCTCCAGGTTCTTCAAATGGTCCTCAAATGATTTTCCCATCACAATTATATCGTCCAGGTATACCAAGCAAGTTTTTCCCGATAGTCCTTTAAGTACGGTCTCCATAAGTCGTTCGAAGGTAGCAGGAGCATAACACAGACCAAATGGCATGACTGTAAATTGCCACAATCCACTGCCGATGGTTAATGCAGTTTTTTCTCGGTCTTTCTCATCCATCGCTACTTGCCAGTATCCACTCTTGAGATCTAGGGTCGAGAAGATCTTTGACCCGGCCAGGGTATCTAAGGTGTCATCAATCCTGGGCAGAGGATAACTGTCCTTCTTGGTAACGTTATTCAGTTGGCGATAGTCGACACAAAATCGGGTAGAACCGTCCTTCTTCTTCACAAGTACCACCGGAGAGGCCCATGGACTGTTCGAGGGTTCAATGATGCCGTCTTGCTCCATATCTTGAATGATGGCTTCAGCGTCTTCTTTCTTCGCAATCGGGAGTCGTCGTGGTGCTTGTCGAATTGGTCGTGCATCGCCGGTGTTAATTTTGTGATGGACAATATTTGTTCTTCCTTTTTGCCCCTCACTGGTTTCAAACACCTCTTGGAATCGGCGTATCAGATCTTCTGCTTGTGCGCGTTGCCGATTGTCTAATTGTTGACCCTTGGATAGTGATAGGGTCGTTAATTCCTTCGAAAGTTTATCACAATTAGGCTTTATCTTTGTGTCTTGTTTGGTGAGTTTAATTCTTGCGAGGCGTTCATTTTCATGTACGAAGTTATCTTTGGGTAGCATTTTCAATGGTTTCTTGCATTGACTTTTTGCTTGACCTAGCTCTTCACGGTTCCAACACCGGAGTTGTCTGGAATTCTTGAGATCTTTAACTTCTTCGATCAACCGCTGAACCTGGGCTTCTAAGCTTTCCGTGGTATTGGAGTCGCAGGTATCCTCTCGCACTCGAGCACTGCTTCTGGACGCCTGCTTTGCCGCTTCGTATTCCAGTGCATGAGCCAATGCTTCCACCAGCTTCTTCGGCCGCGCCAAACGTAGGCCTTGCTGCATTTCATGGTCTCTGATGCCGTCCACAAATATTCTCACAGCCCAGCTTTCCAAGAAATCATCCGGGCCAGTTGGATATGCAAGTCGAACTAGGCGTGCCACATCAGCTTCGAACTCCTGTAGACTCTCGCTGGGACGTTGGTATCGGTTCTTGAGCTGCGTGTGATACACTTCCTCCAAGTGTGCATGGCCGTATCGCAGCTCCAGTCGCTTGACCAATTTTTCGTAATTGTTGTCTTCTTCCGGTGGAATAGCCTGTAAAATGTTTACCGCATCTCCTCGGAGAGCAACTGTGAGTGCTGGAACTTTCTCAGTATCATTCCAGCCATTAGCCTTAGCAGCGGCTTCAAATTGCCTATGGTAATGAATCCAAGATGTTTGACCATCAAAGGTTGGAGGTTTGACACGCATTTTTGTGGTTGAGTCAAGATTTGGTGTGGATAATTCAATAATCTCAGCTTTTGAAGCTTTTGCCGGAGATGAAACACCAAATTTGAATTTTTCTTCAAAAATCTTCATTTTTTCATCCAATTTCGAATCCAATTTTGCATCCAATTCTTCTTTTAACATTTTACAATTATCTTCAAATACTTCCCCCTATACCTTTGAATTTTCTCTAAATTTTTCCAGTTGCTGTTCAACTTTCTTTGTATTTTCCTCCATCTTTCCATGCAGTTCTTCTCTCAAGTTTCTAGAATTCTCTTCTAACTTTCCTAATAAATCTTCTTTCAAACTCGTAGAATTTTCTCTCAATTTCAATTCCAAATTCTCTTCCAAACTTGTGGAATTTTCTTTTAATTTTGATTCTAAATTTATAGAATTTTCTTTTAATTTTGATTCTAAATTCATAGAATTTTCTTTTAATTTTGATTCTAAATCTTCTCTTAAACTTGTAGAATTTTCTTTTAATTTTGATTCTAAATTCATAGAATTCTCTTTGAATTTTGATTCTAAATTTATAGAATTTTCTTTTAATTTTGATTCTAAATTTATAGCCAAATCGGTTAAAGAAAGTTGAACCTCAAACAAATATGTATCAGGGTCCTCACCGTCTTCAGTCATAGCTCCTCGAAGTCGTTCCATTAAAACTTGTTTGCGGCCACTGGTTTCCAAATTCCGCTCTTCCAATCGATATTTCAACTCTGCGACCTTCAAATCTTTCAACAGCTTCGTAGACGCCATTATCCAATTTTACAAAACAGCAATAAACAAAATACTAAATTGTTTATAACAATCCCACTTCTGACACCACTGTAATGTTTATTGCTTGATGAATCACTCTGTAAATAAATAAAAGTCACTATTCAATTATCTAAATGAAATAAAAGCTTTAATTCTTCTTATGTCACTAATAACACTATATTTATATATTAATCACTTAATTCTAATTTAATCAAGGTCACAGATATTTATATTTCACTATTTATATATACTCTCACTTCACTGTCACTGTTTATTATTTATTTCCACTGCTACTATAATTACTGTACTGTCGTACACGTCTTTGGCTCAGCCTTATATGGAAAAACACTGTGCTTCTCGAATTTTCCATTTAGAGACTCTTTCCATTTCTAGGAATCCTAGGGGCTTCCATTGGGAGGGGTGATGTGCTGTGACGAGGCGCGGCGTAAGAGGCGACAAGAAGCCCCTCCTCATACTGCGTCGTATTCACGAGCTCCCCTCTCACTCCCGCACGTCACAATATCAACGCAACTGAGGGATACACAGAATTCTATATAAATATACGACAGCGTGATCGAACACGGCGATACTAACGTAGTGTCACTATCGCGGCGTCATTGATACTTAGGCGACCTGCCAAGTCGCACTTTTCCTCGTAATATCGCGCTATCGCACTATCACGCACCATCGCACTATCAATACGTGTTGATTTTTAGGTTATGTTGTAATCATTTTGTGAATGGAGATTTTTACCGAGGGAGAGTATGAGCTTCTCATAGCTAGAGACAGAATGAAATTGTATTATTTTGGAACGATAAAATTCGCCAAATTCATCATTATGATTCAAATGCTCTTATATTAGGATTTTATTAAGGCCCTTTTTATTACGGGCATTATAAATCGGATCAATTGGGCCTCTGGCACTCACGTAACATAAAGATTATACAGATCATCCCCTTCTTATCCTTTAAATAATTCTTGCAAATCTTTCCTAACAGCTCGATTTATATTCATTTCATGTATGCAAATAACGTAAGTAGATTCGACTTCATAGAGAACCGATCGTGGATTAACTGAAGGCCGCAATAATACTGTCGTCAACTTCAGAATTCAAAAGGGCGTCAGAAACGCTGTGACAGAGCAGCAGTGTTTGATGACACCTTGACGAAACGGCGCGATGTGCTCCGAACTCCACTTTAACATTAGTATCAACGTATCAAAATAGAGGATTATATAGAAAAAGCGATGTGATGCAGGAGTAATGTCCCATTAAATTTCTATTAATTTTTGTACTTTTGCAATATGGGAGAGTGCTTAGAATCTGTCTTTTTGTTTTTCGAAATATATAGTCCAGTCAAAATAGACATTCACCCTTGCATAAATTCCCAAGAAGCTGAAAATTGGCATGAACGTTACGGATAATATTATAATGAAGTTGTGGAAAGTCTCCAACGATCTCGCGTGTGCAAAAAATTTTATGCAAGGTCAAAGTTCGCAAAAATTTATTTTTTGAATTTTTTAGCGGAACGATCAGTTTTATGATATAAATAGCTCAAGCATAAATTGTAGATCTTTCAATTCTCTACAAAAACTGTTCTTACTTCTGTTTCTCTAAGATCCATCATTTCTGAGAAAAGCCATTCTTCAGTTATATTCTTCATAATATGTACACGTTTCCACACTACCTATGAGTAAGTGTACTTGGCGCGTATTTTTCAATGTGGTTTTCCCGGAAGGCCTACTTACGGTCTTCTTATTAAAGTTTAATATGAAATTAGGTCTTTTTATTCAACTTCTTCTTCATCTTCATCCTCCTGAGTTGACGTAAATTGTTCAAATAGCGATACAACAGTTTTATCGTTGATATAAGGATTATCTTCTGTTGAAGATTTAGTATTTGAACGCGACTGGCTTTGACAGCTGGTGCATGCTGGTGAAAAAAGTCAGCTTACTTTTTTGTAGCCTCATTTCAAATTACACCCCTTGCTGCAGTTATAAAAAATAGTATTAAGGAGCTTTTCTGGTGCAGGTGGAAGTAGAGTGTGGATTAATTCCAATATATTATTAATTAGACTCTGAGATCCAAGTCTTGACTATTTTGGGCTGGGCTATACTGTACCGATGAGTACTAATAAGGACGAAACATATGTCTACAGTTGCATCCCCGATTAAATATGATGGTGGCTTCAGTCCCGACTCTTAGGTTTGAAATTTCTATGGAAAACAGACCTTTTTTAGAATTATCCATTTTTTGAATATTCCATAGCACTTCACATATTTCACAATTTTTTTTTCTGTGTGAAATTTTGTTCATATGATTTCTTCTTTTATTATTTATTAGCTTTCAACCCCATTCTTCTGGGTCCAGTTGATTTCCAAGCCACATTTGAACTTGCTAATATACAGAAGCCGAGGTTGGAGGAAGACAAGCTAATTGAACACCTTTTTTATTACGTGTATGTTTTGCGAAATATACGTAACGTAATTTATCTATGCAAGTAATTTAATGTAAGTAATAGACGGACCATGCTACGTTAACAATTGAACAGCAGACAGATGCTGTTTAAGGCCACATGGTCACATGAAATGAGGAACTGGGTCTCTTTTCATTTCATATTCTTAGAATTATCATTCAATATTAATGTACGAGTACTAGTTACGCGGATCAACAGTTTGACCTATATTATACGTCCATAATATACATAGGCAGCGTAGTCATGCATATTATTAGGAATATAACTCTAGAATGGCTTTTTCTCAGAAATGGTAAGTCTTAGGAAAAAAGGGGAAGACAATTTTTGTAGGAAATTGAAAGATCCACAATTCTTATCTCAACTACTTTCATCATAAAATCAACCGTTCTACTTAAAAACCTAGAAAACCCATTTTTGTGAACTTTGACCTCGTATGAAATTTTTCGCACATATGGGATCGATGAGGACTTTTCACAACTTCATTATAATTGTATTTCTAACGTTCATGTCGATTTTCAGCTTCTTGGGAATTTATGCAAGGGTACCCACATTTTTAAGGCTAACTTGACTGGACTAATAGCGTAATATGCCTCCATCTTTATTTCATTTGCTGGAAAGAAAAAACTGGTCAAGTTGAAAACATATTGTTACGTGCAAAAGTTTCATAATTCGCAAAAGTAGAATAAGCCCTGAATCCATATATTTTGTCTGGGCGGAGCCTTTCGTACTGTTTGTTTCGTATCGCGTCGCCCTGTCCGGTCGAAAAATTCAGTAACGTGTTTGATTAATCTTGAATATTTCGAGAAACGGGTTTCCATTTATAAGGACAAGCAAACGACCTGACGAGGAGCAGTAAACAATGAACAGTGAACAGTGAACAATAAAATAGTGAAATAGTGAGTGGTCCGTGAATAGAATGAATAAATGGTTGAAAATAGATGTCTGCGGTTTTTTTTGATAGTAGTAAGTGATGAATAAATTATATAGTGTTTGTTAGTAATATCAGGAAGAATGAAACATTCATTTTATTTTACATTTTAGGATAAATCGCCAATTAAATATTAATATTATTTATTTTTGCTAGCTCTGTTTCCCGAACTGATAGGGATGAATCTGACATTTGTTCACCCCCACCCTACTCTGCACTAACTACACCACCTCCTGAGTCAGTTCAGAAAAGTGTGCACTAGTTCTCAAATTTATCTCAACAAACAGTTTGACCAAATTGCACTTTTTTCATAAAACATCTCAGTATTAGAAAGTGTACACTTGGTCAACCTAGTGCATGTCATCAAGTGTAGTATATTATTCCTTACTCTGTTTTTTAACAGAGATCACATCATTCTATATGGGCACATTGATTATCAATATCTCGAGTTCAGTACTTTTAATAACAGCGCAGCTCTAATATATTTAAATGCGGTGTTTGGTGGATCTGGTTCCTGACTAAGGAACAATTATGCAGTTTCCATAAGTTTTTTATTGCTAGTTCTATCAAAAAATGGTATATGTCAAATGTTTGTAGGAAATAAAATCTAAAAATCTGTGAACGATATACGAGCTTAGAATCTTATTGTCTACTCCAAATAAAATTTTTGAAGACTTTTTTGAATTTCTTGAATAAATTCACAATTGAAGAATGCTGCAATCAATAGTATATATCTTCAATTGTTTAATTTAAGACAATATTTTGATGAGAGGAACCATGGTTGTTACAACGATCTCTGTTTCTGGCTATACTTGGAGCGTTATGTCAAGAAGTGTTTCAAGTCAATTAAAATTTTCCCAATAACTTGTAACAACAATTTTCAGTTACAAGTTGTGGAAAATGCTTCTGTCTATAATATTCATCTGAATATTCACCAGAACATAATTTGGCGTATTTATATTACCTTACAACTATCCTTGAAACAAAACTCTTATGGCCGGTCTTAAGACCAACTAAATTTAATCCTAAAGTGAATTTATTTTATTTAACAAATTCTAATCAGTTTGAGTTTCCTTATGATAACAGAATCATTGCTGTCAAATAATTGACTGTCATCTAACAGAGTAGATTTTATTCACTCTGGAAGTAAGATAATCAACCCTTTATAAAACCGGGCATTAGTAAAGCAAAAAACTGAGTTTGTATATAAATCATGGAAAATTAACAGAGAGTTCCTCACTTATATCAGTGATTTGATTTATTTGGCTTATCGGCACTGACTACAATTACCACTGAGTAACATCGCCTTTTGGTTGAAATTTCCTGAATTCGTTTGTGCATTGTATTTACTAAACAACTTGCGTTTAATCCAAGTACTGCTCTAGACGGATCAGCTCGCAGATCTATTTTCATTCCATGTCAGTGCGTTCTAATAGGTGATAGAGCGAGGTTATTGGACATCTAATTTGACATGTTGATATCATTTTTTGATAATCTTGTCTTTACTTTTTTGGCTGTTCAATATACAGCACCAAATTGATGGAAAATTTACTGATTTTCTGCAGATTTCAAATATTGTATGGGTGATATCAGAGTGTCCCTGAAAATAATAATAAATTTATCAGCATTAGCATTAGTCTCTTCTATTGAGTACAATATTCCAGCACCTTGAATAGACGTGCAGCCCCAGATTATGAAAGATTCAAGAAATTCCACATTCTTACGTGAACAATCGGTTTGATAATAGTGCCACGTTTCATGTTCTTGAACCCTACTTCTAATGTCTCCTACACAAACTTTGAATCTAGACTCGTCACTCTAAATGACTTGATTCCATTTGGTTTCTGTCCAATTTTTATAAATTTCTGCCCAAATTAGACAGCTGTTTCTCTTAATAACTGTTAGAAGTGGTTTTTCTTGCGCCTACAGATTTGAGTGGAGGTAAAATATGTAAAATTGTTTTATTCTCTTCATAAAAGTTGAAGCCTAGTTTTCGTTTAGCTCAAAGACATGTTGATTACGAAAATTTTTCTCCAGTTACTGCATCCTATTCCACGATTATTTCTCCACAGCTCACACGACGATTCAGTTCCAATATGGTGCAAAGATCTTGAATCTACCTACTTTTAATATTTTAGAAATTTTTTTCAAATTAAATTTCTGTTGCGCTGATCCGGTTGACAATTTCTCATCATTTCTTGAAGTATAAAAGGATAATTACAATTGACTAACAATTTTGCTACAAGAGCTACTAGAATTTAACAATTCAACTCTAACTTCACGTAAATCGTTTGACAAAGTTCTACCACGAACCATGATTGAAAATTTCTCATTATTATACTAAGTATCAGTGATCTATAAACGAACTATGATATACATTTGTCCTGCTTCCGGCAACAATCAATTTCTCCCTGAACTATTACAATACAGTTTCTTGAATATTTAGTTCAAAATTTTTCGCAGAGCCAAATGATATGATTCTGGACTCGTATTAGCCGTGGTAGTTGAATTCCAAATAAGAATTCATGCTGCGAATGCCATCATCATATGATGACATTTACCGAAACTAGTCGTTCAGTACACTTGCGTACAAAAACTCAGTCTTCACGTTAGCATTGCCGAGGGAATAGCAAAAACCTGCAAAAACTCGTTATTATGGAGCTGTGCAGAAAATCAAATTATCAGTGTGATCTCTAAGAGTCTTACGGTGAAACAATTCCAACCACAATGTGATAGCATTAAATTCAGATACCAAATAAGACTTCATTAATCTATAGCTAAGCCTGCTATTATGTAAGTTTTCACACACACACACACACACACATCTATATATATATATATATATATATATATATATATATATATATATATATATATATATATATATATATATATATATATATATATATATATACCCACACACACAGACTTTTGAGCTAACAGATCGATCTAATTCTTGAAATTGTCTATTGCTCGAGGAGACCACGGGATGAATACCTATAGTTCTCATTTTCAGAATAAAATTATCCATCCTGATCACAATACTGACAGAGATATCGTTATGTATCTCACAAATACTTTTCTTGTAGTATCCAACAAATATAAAAATATTTATAGTGCTATCTAAGAACAATAAATTCCATGCTTCATCCTTGGAAATCATTGATTTGGAGTAATGTTCTCTTGAAGACATCGATATCCGCTTTGGTTTTGGGATACTTATCCCCTATTGGTCCTACATACCCCATTGATCCTATAAAGAATTCGGACTATCTTACTTAGCTACTGCCGCTTGTATACGATTGCTTCTTGCTTGCTTCCAACATGACCTATTCTTCCCCTCGATACGTTGGAAAATAGATTCTTCTTTCGAACTTTGAAAATTCATATAAAACTGATAAATGATCTAAAACAAACATATTTATAACAAAGATAACATTTCCAAAGCAATATTTAGTGTAATTTGACTTTAACGTCATCTCACTTACGGAAACTTGGTTGCGCGATGATATAAACTCTGAATTCTGCGATGGTTCATACATTATTTGGGCTGATCGCCGTCTTAGTGAGTGTGGTATTACTCGGGGTAGTGGTGTGCTGACCGCTGTAAAGAAGAATCTAACAGCTTGTAAAATAGACCTCGATGATTATTATGATCTATTACCTCTTAATGTTGATGTTATTTGTGTCAAAATTTCTTTCAAGTCGCTTACTCTATATATTGTAAACATATATGTGCCCCCCTGCTATGAATTTTGCAGGATACAGTAATATTATTGAATTTTTCGAGTCTTTAACATTTCTAATAGATCATAAAGTCATCTTTGTAGGAGACTTCAATATTCCTGAATACATTTCACAGCACAATACTCCCATAATTACCGCTGTCAACAATTTCATTAGTTTTTTCAATTACAAACAATTGAATTCTATTTGTAATGGGTCAGGTCGCATTTTGGATTTGATCATATCTAATTGTTCATGTAATATCTCTCAAATCTCTTCTATTTTTGATGTTGAATATTCTCATCACCCTGTATTAAATATAAAAATTCAACATGAGGATATGAAACCTCCAAAATATGCCTATGCAACTGACTTTAAACAATATGATTTCAAAAAAGCAAATTTTTTATGTTTATATAATTTAATTAATGATTTTGACTGGACTCAATGATCTCTATACTCGAATGTTGATGATGCTTGCAATTTCTTCTACAATACTTTGTATAATATGTTAGATTTATGTGTGCCTCCTCGATTAGATTCTAAAACTTCCTTTCCTCCTTGGTACACAAAGAAAATCATCAAAGACTTGAAAATTAAGTCGCACCATTTGAAAATGTACAAGAAACATAATAATATCTTTCATTTAAACCAATATAGAAACTATCGTGCAAATATTAAAAACGATATAAAGTTAGCTTATAAAAATTATGTCAGCTTATGTGAACATTCGGTCATGGACGATCCAAATAAATTTTGGAGTTTTGCTAAATGCAAGAAGTCTATAATTGACTTACCTACTTCTATGATCTACAATAACTCTGAAATAGACATCCCCATTGACATTGCTGAAAGTTTTGTAGTGTTTATACTGAACCCTCAGATAATACTTTTAACTTTACTCCTACCAATTCTCAAACCACTTATCTAAGGGAGATAACCTCAAGTGCCTTAGATAAACGTTGTCAGATTGATACGGTTGATACTGATTTTACTAAGGCGTTTGATCGTATTGATCATTCTATACTTCTTATGCCCGATTTCATGATCTCGAGTTAAAATAACCTTGGTTAAAGTGACGGGGAGTTAACCAATAAACAGGCTTTCGATTCATTTGATTAACTTGATTGGGCAGTGATGACACAAAAAATACAGAAATTGATATTGTTACCAAGGAAATGAGCTCTTTAAACCGGATTAATTTAACTCGAGATCGTGAAATCGGCCATTAGTAAACTACATATGTTTGGACTATCACCTGCTTTAATTGAACTGTTATCATCTTATTCATCGAATCGTCTCTTGTCTGTCTCTTATCTTGGCATGAACTCCTCATTTTCCAATTTCTCCTCTGGTATCCCTCAAGGGTCAAACTAAGGCCCTTTATTATTCCTAATTTTTATCAATGATATTGAGAAACATTTAGAAAATGAAATCTTACTTTTCGCCGATGATTTGAAGATCTTCAAAGTAATTTCCGAGCCTGCTGATTGTATCTCACTTCAACGAGATCTAACGAATTTAGACAACTGGTGCAAGCTAAATAGGCTGGAACTAAACATACGTAAATGTAAAGTTCTCTCATTTACTAGGAAACTGAGTACTATTTGCTTTAACTACAGAATTAATAATACTACGTTAGATCGTTGCGAAGAGATCACCGATTTAGGAGTGATTTTTGATCAAAAGCTCAACTTTAATAAGCATATAAATAGTATGGTGAAATCTGCATACAGAACATTGGGCTTTGTTATAAGAAATACTCGACTTTTTTCCTCTACAATCTCTATTATTACTCTGTACTATGCATTTGTGCGCTCGAAATTAGAGTATTGCTCCATAGTTTGGTCCCCATACTATCAAAAAAACTGCAATTTAATTGAGTCAATTCAGAAGAAATTCCTGAGATATCTCTATTTTAGGACTTTTCACACTTATCCGGCATTCGATATATCCTATGATACATTAATTGATCTATTCAACTTTCAAAAACTGTTTCTTCGTAGGCAAAAAACTGAAATTATTTGCTTGCATAAGCTGTTACATAATTTTCTTGATTGCCCTTATCTGTTGACACGCTTAAATTTTAGAGTACCATCTTTTGCCTCTAGAAATCAAAACTCCTTTGTTACATTAAGATCTCGCACAAATATTATGATTAATTCACCCGTTAATGCTATGATCAACTCTTACTCTAAAGTGCAGGATCAATGCGATGTCTATGATGATAATTTCAGGATATTGCAAGCCTCATTGGCTTTGTGTTTCCAGTCGTAAATGTTAAATTACCTTATTGATATGTTTTATCAGATTATCTGTTATTGGAAAATATTATTATTCATTTTCTTCATGTTTTGTTATTTTACGTTTACATCTTGCTCTCGATTTTTGTATTCATCATGTACATTTGTTCTCCTGTCCACATTCTGGGTACGCCTGTAGGACAGTGTATATAAATAAATAAATAAATAAATAAATAAATAAATCAGCCCAACCGAAGCACGAATTCAAAACGGTGCCGAGTGCGCGCCATTTATGCGTGACGTCTCTAGCCATGTTGCACAGCTATCAATACACGTGACGACATGGTGAGCCGGCGCGAAAATCTACATTCCGCTGAAAATTCAGGGCATATATATTTCCCTTGTGTCGGGATGCTGTAACAGTGCATTAAGCTGTCTCTGAAAATTATTTTTAACAATGCCAAAAGGTGAAAATCGAGTTAAATGGTTGACTCAAGAACCGGCAGCCTGTCTTTGCAGTCCAAAATGTATTAATGCGAAGATCACTTGTATATAAGTACATTTAATATATTGATAAAGACTTTAGAAAAAACCATATTTCTCAAAGTACTGTATTAGTATCATCATAGCGTAACATAACCTATACTTCTATTTGAACTTGAATGAATGAGCATACTTCAATTTGAATTATTTTTTATTTAAATAGATCAATAATTATGACATAGTTATTTATTTAAACGTCGTTTCTGTGCGACATACATTTTCTTCTCTATTGGTAACTAAAATTAACCCGTAGCCACCAAGCGGTTATAAGCGGAACAATATTGTAAGGTGGATTCAACCTCCATTTCCATATGATCATATGTTATGTTAATGGCTTTGTGAGCAATATTTGATGGCTTTTTGAGGTTGTTTATATGAAATTCTATACTACAATAGTTCATATTGGATTTGTTGCAAATAATTCAGTAAAAAATACTTGGCTGCCGACTTTGTTGTTAAATTACATAACCTTATTGCTATACAGAAATAAGTCTTTCTCAAGCTTATACTCTTCAAAATATGAGATCTGAACAGAGAAGTGTTAAAAATTGCTGTGTTTATAGATGTCGTTCCAAATTTAGTTGAATTGGTTGCCATAGATTTCCTAAAAGAGGGAAAAGGAGAGTTTTGGTAGTAAATAAATTTGGAGACTACGATCCAGTTCATAAACGAGCTATGCGGATTAGAAAAATTCGTACAGGGGAAGCTGAAATGTGCAATACAAAAATGTCATGAATACTTCCCTGTAATATTATTTTCTTTGAAGCTATGAATTTTATAACCTCGCTAAGTCTTCCAGTTACAACTGAAATTCATAAATAAATGAAAAGATTTTGAAAGAAGAAACTAGATATTATAAAAAAAGAAAGTCAATATTTTCTTGCACAATTAAAAATAAATTGAATCATTCAACGAAATATGAATATTTCTCTGCTGAATATCAATGTATTCACATTGTAAATAGATTACAAATTTGCCATAAGCCACTTTTGATCCTCCATCCTGTAAGCACAGTGTTGCCGCCAACGGTAATTTTAGTTGGCAATATAAGATTGGTATTTGAGATTTGACATGTTCTCCTCGAACACATATTTAGAGTATTTACACAGTGATTTTTTATATAAGTCAGCTATAATTGTTTATAAAGTGAAAGTTTAATTTATTGGCATTTATTGTACTTGTGAGCTTCACACCTCTCGTCTCTGCCGCGTTAAAAAACTCGGATGATGCTAAAAATTCTGTCATCATGTTGATCGAGTCTTCCAAAAGATAATCTGATTGTGCTCTCACATGTTCCGGCTTATTTTAGCATAATTCGTACAAAAAGGTCGATTATTCAGCAAAATGCACTGACAAGCCATACTAACTGCCAGCTCAACTTGGCTAGTGACATCACACGGGTACTTAGCCAATCACAAACCGTTTTAGTCACGTGGTCAAAATTTAAATATTTTGGCCATTTCAATTGATTATTTTGACAAAATACAGCAATGTAAAATTCATATTTTTGCACATTTGATGTTAATATGACACAAGCAACATATTTCATTGAAAAAAGACTTTTTTTTTTATAAGACCCTATTACCAAAACTCCCTTCTAATATTTTATTTGACCAGTTAAGAGTTGAAATCAGGGATCTGTTTTTCATATATGGAGCCAAATGCTGAAAGTAGCTTAGAAATAGAAAGACTGTAACTCCATAAGTTCAATTTGAAATATATGCATCGATATTTATGAATAATAAAAAAATAAAATGAACAGAAAACAATTGGATATCTGTACGACCAATACGTTCAATCTAAAAACTGCGTTTTGAAGTAATTTATGCTCATCAATTCAATTCATATTCAGCTTACATTCCATTCCCATCAAAATTATAAATTGAAAGTGGATACGTGTATTCGTTATTTTCATTTGCGATGCATCGATTCAGACGACAAATAAAAACTTATGGCATCCCTCAGCATCTCTTACAATTCTTGCGCAGCATTCTTCTTGTAATTACATTATATCGAATAGATGAATCGTATATCCAACTGGAACGACTGCTGAATCGAGAACAAAGATGGATGCCAAACCGTTTTTTCAATGCGTACGTATTGTATGCACTTGTAATGAATGTGCTACGTGCGACGAATTGTGAATTAAGTAGCCTTTGTATCCGTTCATATAAATCAGGTTTTTTTTTATCTCAGGCTCTGGTGATTTTTATAGACGTTCAACAGAATAAAGTGTGAATCGTTCAGTTTTTTAAAATACAGAAGAATGTTTTTTGTTCCGAATATAATTTTATATTGGTCAGTTATACTCTCATGAATTTGGAGTGCCTCTAAAATAGAGGAACGAGCTTATACGATCTATATTTTGAATAATATTCAAACTCTAATATCTATTAGTTAGGAAGCTGGTGGCAGAAATTTTTATATGATTTTATTGTGCGAATAAAGTTGATAATTGTAAAGACGTCATTATAAAGAGTAAGAAAAACCATTTCAGTCATTCAGGCGCTGCTGAGTTTTTGATTGAGAGTCAATCGAAAATGCAAGAAAAAAAAATGCTTTCATATAATCTTATTGTGTCAGCCACATATTTAAAACGTTACTTGTCGATATGACATAGATATAAATGTTATCGGCTGAAATCTATGTCGGAATTTTTTGCAACATGATTTTTCAAAATAGTTTTTGATATGCTCAAAATTGAAGTTTCGCAATTTAATTACAAACAATGAAACAAGCTCCAGTCACCTGACTGCTGCTGCGTTTGATGAGGATGAATTTTCGAAAATGGGGCAAAAAAAGTGTCAGCTACTTGACAGGCAGCATCCTCTATTTGTAAAATACATTGAAAAAGTAGTGGCTGAAATCTACGATTCTGAGTTTGCATTGGCTGACGTTTCTTAATAATCTTTTTTATAAGATTTTTGCCGCTATCTAGGAAGTTTTATGAAAAATCTCAATGTTTCACAATTATTTTCTTCTACTTCAAGTAATTGCTTAGAAAATCAATTTGAACCACAAATATTGGAGTAAAAGGATACGTGAGTGGACTAAATAGTTTTCATTTCTTCCAGGCCTTGGAGTTTGGACCGTTGTTCGTAATCCCAATTATATTTTTTCTTTTTGTTCTGAAAACGATGAATTCTAGTGTATGGTAAAATGTGAAATTTGCATGCATTCCGGAAGCTTCGTTCTTCCTTTTCATAATCAGGAAAAAATCGTCATGACTATTAACCGAGTAAGATCACTCTGGATGTCAATTTTTGAATGTTCAGTTTCCACAGAAATAGGTACACTTTATGATATTGCAGCTATAGTGAATCTATAGTTCCATTATTCTCATCGGTTATTTCATGATATCCATCTTCTTTCCTTCTTTACTCTCTATCATTACCTCCGATTGAATTCTACACTTCTAATTTACAATGACTCAAATGTTTAATGATGTTGGAAACAATATATGAATGAAGATATGTTCTGAAATCGAAATATTAGTGATAAAATTCAGGTAGATATACCTTTTTTTTTACTAACAAGTGTTCTAAAAAAAATTCAAATATATGAAATAATCAATATGTAACGCAATTAGTAATAAAATTTATGGTTGAATTTTTTTTTCCAATAATCAAACATAAATAACACTTTGTTTTGAGGTTCAATACGATAATAATTTATTCTTGAAACTTTGAAATTTTTTGGAGTAAACTGAGAATATTTCTAAAAATCAGCAATGTATACATCAGCCAATGTTCACCCCTACTTTTGGATATGAGAACCAACAAATCAAAACCAATGCGAAGCATAATAGAATAAGTTAGTAGCATCTTTTTTTTCTGCAAATTAACAATTAGTTTTCTCAAAAAGTCAGAGACATAGGCTTCAGCCACCAATTTTTTAATTTCTAGTTCTGATAAACGAAAGTTGGAAAACTCAGCAGCAATTGAACTCGATATCTGCTTGAATCGGTCAGTTATATCAATGCCTACCTTTCATACCATTGTTAGCCACAATGAAATCATATACCCGTATTGCCACCAGCTCCGTAGCTATATTGTTCTGCCAACATGTTCATTTCAACTAGAATATTTTCAAACCAGTAGCTCATCCGGTTTGACCAAAAAAATGATACAAACGAAGATTTTTCAAATTTATCAATTATTTACAGTGAATGTCAAAAAGTACTGGAAATAACATGCGATATTTTTAGAGAAAGATATCCTGACAAACTACGACCGACACGAGATTTTTAAAGAAATAATTTAAATGAACCTATTATAAATATAAATTCTGTTTTAAAATTTTATTGGTTCTTCCGCAACGTGCAATACAGTTTAAAACCATATTTAGACATACCATGTAAACATAGCAGTATGTGACATCATGGATCTAGTGACACCATTTGATTACGTACACCGCTTCCTTAAAAATTTGTAGTATAAAACAGATAATTGTGCATACATTTCACAGAAAACGCAGAGGGATAACAATTTCTCGAAACATATAATCCAATTAGACAGGTGAAGCTAAATTTAATGAAAATTGTATGTTGGACCGAGAAAATTTTTATTTTTGGAATGATGAGAATCTTCATCAAACATATGAAACGCAACATCGAAATTTTTGGAGTTTTAATGTCATTTGTAGCATAATAGTATATTCTACAACAAGTATTGGAATGGCCAATATTCTAAACGAGCGGAAAGTTGGCGAGTGTGGAATACGCCATTCCAACCATGTTCTAGACTATACTTTCTCCAACACTGTTTTGGAATTTGCATATTCCATAATCAAAGATTATGTTGGAACGAATGACATTCTAAAAAATCATTTGAAATGATTCCGTATGCCGTTTAGAATGATTTTGTATGACATTAGAATCATTTCGACGAATCAGAAGCTGTTAGTTTGGCTACTACCATGGTTACTTTCTAACAATTCAAGTATTCATATCTGGATTTGACATTAGACATTTAATAATTTTTTGAGCTTCCTCTGAAATATTGGTGAGTTTCCAAAACCTTGTTAGAGAAAGTATAGTCTACAATATGTTTGGAATGGCGTATTCCACACTCGCGAATCGTAATCCTTGCCTTCGGCTCCAAACTTTTCGCTCGTTCAGAATATAGGCCATTCCAATACTTATTGTAGAATATACTATTCTCTAACTAAGTTTTGTAAAGTCACCAATATTCCACAAGAAACTTGAAAAATTATTAAATGTCAAACGTAAAACTAGATGTGAACACCATGGTAGTAACCAAACTAACAGCTTCTGATTCGTCGAAATTATTCTAAACGGCGTACGGAATCATTCAAAATGATTTATCGGAATTTCATTCATTCCAACATAATTTATGTTTATGAAATATGCAAATTCCAAAACAGTGTTGAAGAAAATATAATTCGGTGGTTACTCTACATATATATGCAGATTATTTGAATATTCAAAGATATCTGGAGATTTTTGAAAATCGGCCTTCTAATTATAGTACAAGATCCAAAGAAAAGTCGTCCTTCACCGATCTGTGTACGGGATGAAACATATTCTTCTTGGAAACTATATAAAGATGAATACATTCTGAATGTCTTGCCTGTTAAAATATGTTCATGGCTATCCTCAATTAAGAGAATGTTGATTAAATTTTCTTGCGCTGTTTCACTCACTTTTTTACTGAATGAATTTTATCCAAATTGAAAGGTTGGAACATGATGAATATGCCAATGTGGTATTCCTCACTTGTTTCGATTCATGACTACCGGTCAAGCAGCAGGTGAGTTAATACAGATCACTGCGCCGATCCGTTTACCAATAAAAATACATATCAAAATGAAGATAACTGTGCAATAATTGCAATAGAACTTTCAGTTTTCTCTCACCCGCATCTCTGCTTCCTTCGATTTTGGAATTTTGAAGCCTGGCAATAGTATTTCATGAACGGTTTATTGCAGGTAATACTATACCATCGCATTTGTAATTGAATTATCTTAATTTTGATATTTATTTCGATGGGTAGACTGATTGGCGCAGTCACTTATATAAACTCACCTGTTTATACCTGCTTGTCCGGAAGTCCTGAGCAGATACGAGTGAGCAATACAACTTTGGCATATTCCTCATGCTCGAAACTTCCAATTTGAATGACATTCGTTAAGTAAACAAGTAACACTCCTTCACACGAAGGATAGTTTTGTGAAAAATTCATATAGATACAGTTTAACCTCTATATCGGAATATTTTTTATTTATTGAGGTTACTGCTGTACATTCGACAAGATTTGATACTACTTTGTTATCAGACCTCATATCATAGCAGCGACTTCAATTAAATTAAAAAAAAATAGAATAAATATGAATCAAGTGTAATCAAATGAGATTTATTTATTTATTTTCATGATGTCAAATGCTTTTGACTTTTGTTCAACGATTAATATCGACTCTATTTTATTAATTTTGTTTTTTCCACGTTTATAGTGACAAACTGCTCTGTACATTTAGTTTGGGAAGTATTCTCTCACTCCGACCCCCCCCCCCCTCCCCCCCCCCCTCATTACTCGTCTCAACTACCTTAAGGATAGTCATGAACATATTTTGACATGCAAGACATTCGGGATATATTCGTCTATATGAATCTTCATAAAAAATATTTTTTTGTTTGAGGTCACATTAAGAATGTTGTTTATTTGAAAGCATCAACTAATAATAATAATAATAATAATAATAATAGATGTTTATTTGTTGAAGCGTGGGAGCTCATACAAAGAGTGATAGGCATTTATAATTATGTTCATAAGACATTCCAAATATACATATCTATATCTATAGTAATCATTACATGAACATATATATACACACATTTATACATACATACCTACATACCTATACACATTAACATATATGTAGTAATAATTATTCTTAATGTAAGATTCTTACCATCTAATTAAATTTGCTTATGCTAACCTCAACTACTAAGAAAGATTGCCAGCATGAAATATGGACAACATTCAATAACATCTTTGCTGTGATGAAGAGAAGACCAACGCAAAGTGACGTATTGAAGAGAGATACAAAATGCTCACTTATAGACAGAAGACTGATTGAATATGTATTTGGTTAATTTCAGTTTTGGAATATACTTGTTTCTCCAGAATTCATTTAGTTAATGGAAAATATGAATAGATTTTATTGAAATTCTATCAACTTCCAATATAGGACATGTTACATGAAGTATAGTAATTTTTTATCGTTATTATGTGATAAAAATGAGATGTTCTCTCTAAAATAATGAACTTCAATGATGTTTGTCATCTGTAGCTTTCTCGTAGCGTACCCGTCACATTTTTATGAATAGCTAGATGATTATTCACCATAGTATAGCTTCAAGTCTCTCTTATGGAATGCTGTTTTCATATTATGATAATTCGAAGTCTTTTCTAAGATAGGTACAGCGTTTTGAAGGTATGCCAGATTTTAGATGAAGAATCAAAGAAATTGAATTACGTCGAATATGATTGGTTCGCAGCAAAATGTTTCTACAATTTCACATATAATATAAGGTATTTCATTCAAAATAAGTAAGTTGGAGCTAAGTTTCGGTTCAACCAAAGATGCTACTGGTTTGAAAATGTATAGATTGAAAAGATATATATATATATATATATATATATATATATATATATATATATATATATATATATATATATATATATATATATATATATATATATATATGTATATATATATATATATATATATATATATATATATATATATATATATATATATATATATATATATATATATATATATATATATATATATAAAAGTACCTTGTAATTGCGTTTCGCAAAATCTCCAAATATATGCAATCTGATATACTCAGGATACTGTATCATGCGTACCAGCTCCATTAGCATAAAAAGGCACAAAACTGTACTATTGCCAAATAAAAATGAAACCATGAGTGGCAAGAGTAGCTTCATCTATGCAGTAGGAATCTTTAGTCAGCTACCAAAAGAGGTAAAGACACTGAACAATAGATATTTAGTTATAAATAGAATAGATAGGCTCAGTATATTCATGAAATTTTATTTATCATTCGAGTCACTGTTATTTTCATTATTGGTCACTCTACTTTCATAATTTTTTTCTCTTGTTTTAGTTCAAGATTTAACCAGACTGCACACAGGGAACTTTGTTTCCCGCTGTAGATTACACTGTTTTCAATTTCTATATGTCACTATGTCTGATAATAATAAATAAATGAATAAATTTTGTAAATAATGCACAATGTCTTCACTTTCGTATAATTTAGTTTGGGAATAGCGTAGCGCATGCATTAATTTCGCAAGCGGCTGTCTCGAATGTTCGCGTAGGTGTGCGAATCAGGTGAGGACATTTCCTACTAAATAACGTGTGGACAAAGGTGTGAGGCTGCATGTATGCGTAGGAGTACTCACATGGTCATCTAACAATGTATTATTATGTGATTTATACTGGGTGTTGATGTTTCTAACAATTGGTTGATTACATTCAATGAGCTACTTCTCTATGTACAAGTGAAACTTTGACAAAGTAGAGCTGCAATTGAAAAGTGATGAATAATAGTTACGAGAAAAACTTGTAGGTGTAATTATAAACATGATTTATGGAAATACTTCTGGATCCTCTTCACCTCGTTTTTGAATTTATTCGTTTCCCATATGTTAGTTCTTCGCCAACTACAGTTGCTGGCGCGGTTTATCGTAATCTAGCTCTGCGTTTTACAAAAGAAAATTTGTTCTGCACACTTTACAATAATGTCCAACATACCAAAAAAATTTTTTTTTGAGGAATTTTCCGTTGTTCAAATTGCTATGTTTAAGTTGATTTTGTGATATATTTTTTCATTATCAAATGTACTTCCTCAGTTGATCATGAATGAAAGTGTATACATCCGGAATGTCCAACGTTTATAAAAAATAAAAGGACCTCTTCAACCTCGTTGCAGATTCTCCTTTTATTGATTCTGATGCCTCTATACAAAATAAGTAAATAGTAGAAAATTTCCTATATTATTATGTGATATATATATATATATATATATATATATATATATTATCCTCAGATAGACGCTAATCTTGACTTTGTTTTGTTCTCAATTTCCTGATGACTTCAGTTGAAATAATGGTTGACTATTGCATTATGATGAGTGGATCATTCCGCAATAAATATATATTTTTTTTTCGTTACATAAACACTAAAACATGTATTGTACCTCTATTTGGTCACATTGATTTGACATATCACTTTATCTCCTATCTTCTATCTTTTTATATATCATATTATTATATTATATAAATAAAAATCAAGCTTTGTATGTTTGTATCTTATGCTTTCCGAAACCATTGATCAGATTGTGATGAAACTTTGATATAGTGTTCTAAGGATGTACGAGACGGTTCGTGGCACAAAAAATCTATATATAAATAAGTTTTTTCTTTTAATGAATTTTTCTGCTTTGGTGGTAAAGATTATATTATTAATGACTCAATACCCAAATAATCAACTATCATTATTACTTCATCAAAGTTTATATCGAAAATTAGATTGATATCTGTATTATATAAAACAAAATCGGGTTATTCACACCATTAATAAATCAAGAACGGCTTGACCGATTTACATGATATTTGATTTTTTGGATTTGTCTCCGTCCAGAATAACAGAGTAAGTATTAAAGAATCGGGAGGAGAAATATCATTCTCTCATACATTTTGTATGAAACAGATTTTTTGATGATATCATGAGAACTTATTTATCGTATTCAGCTTATGAGATTTTCTCCAGGGTTGAACAAAAAAAAGTAGCCGATAGGACCTGAAAATGAATTTGAAAGTTTCAAGTCTTATCGACTGCTTTTTTTCGCCATGCGAGCGAAACGAACTTGGTCAAAAATAAGTCGCCATGCAAACGAAGCAAGCTCTGTTGACGTTAAAACGCCTTACTAGAGATGCGAACTCAGTTAACGATAAGCTGCGGTGCCAGCCAAGCAAGCTAGATTAACGGTAAACCACCGTACGAGCAAATCGAGCTTGGTCAACAGTAGACCGCTGTGCGAGTAAAACGAGCTCGGATAACTGTAAGCTGACTTGTGAGCGAAGCGAACTCGGTCAATGTCAAGCTGCTGTGCGAACGAAAAGAGCTCAATTAACGAACGAAGCGACATCGCTCAACAGTACCGTCATATAAACGGAGCGAGTTTGGTAGATTTGTATTATTCCCAGCACATGATGTATATTCATTTCATTGTAACATTTTAGTCAGGGTAATATTCGAATTGGCAAGCTATGTCCAATATAATAAATACTTCTATATAATCACTTGAATAAGCATGTCATGTAAGATTCATATATTGAATTATGATCTAATAAATCAACAAAAAAGGAAGTAATATAAACTCAAAAGACATTCAGTGGAACTGCAAAGTTTCGACCAAATACAAAAATCTCCTATTTCGATTGATCTCCTACAAAAGAAGATCTTTCCACAGTGTGACATGCCCTTTTCATTTCTGGGTTATAAGATCTTGATATAAAAGGTAGGCTCAAGTACCTTGCAATCTCAATTAATCAATTTTGTGGCGTTACAAAGTACGCCGGATCAGGTAGTCGATAATAAATACCGTGTTATGTGAGCTGTGTTTCGAGCATAAATTTTGAGACCAAGGCAGTATTCAACGTTAACAGAGGGTCAGAATCATTGATAAAATAGAAAGAGCACTCCTCACGTCTTCTTTTCACTTCCCCGACCTATATAATAGGAGAAGTATTGTAATTGTGATTTTCTGACAGTTCGCGATTTTGATAAGTCTTCACGTTTTAGACCCTACTGAACCCAAAAAACATAGTTTCAAAAACAGTCGGTCTGTTAGTCTGTCTGTCGGTCTATCTGTGTGGAAGCACGATAACTTGAGAACACGTACGAATTTTCAAATAAAATTTCATATCCAAGTTTTTTTATCAAAAATCTGGGTTCAAGTTCGTAGATGAACTTTTTTCCAAAATTTTATTGATGGAACCCATCAGTTTCTTGCGTTCATTATATAAACTGTAGTAAATTTGACCACTCAAATTTGTGGTAAGAAATTTAAGAAAAACGAAAATGCTCTTTCAAATTATCTATCACAGTGCACTTGCTGAACAATTTTAGAAACATGACATCGCTTTGATCACTAGACTACCAAAATCATTGATAAAGTTGATAATAAAAAACATTGATTGTTATATGAAACTTTATACATTACTTTGAAGAGGAAATATATCATTACACAAACTGATTACAAAAGTAACATCGAACACTCATGTGAATTTCTAGAGAGTTTTGAACTATCAACATAATGTTGTTCTTATTATTTCCTCTACAGTTACATTTTTTACTGCTTCCGTTTAGATGTCTGCCAACCGTGCTTGGGTATTGGCTTAATTCTTATACAAGAGTATACTTGGTTTTTCAAATCTCAAACCAGAAATTTAGGGCGAGTTCAAGCAAAACCCGTTGAATTTATTTTTTTTATACGGAAACTATTGTTGGTACAATTGAAGCTATAGTTACTAACTCAAAATTACCTCTAGATAAGTTAAACTGACTTTGGTGAAACCGGGCCTTAGATGCTTGAATTGTGAAATGAAGTTATTGAAATCAACATTTTTGTACTTTTAGTGTGAAGTTTCTATTATATTGATTCATTGTATATTTACTTTTGATTACTTTCATTAGCTGATAATAGGTAATTTTGTGTGCCCGAAACGTCCATTTATGTTTTAAATAAGTGATGATTACATACATAAGGATCGCTGAAATCCCACACCTCCTAAACTTGGAAATTCATCTCGGAAATTGAAAACTCAAGGGATTATTCAAAATATAATCACGCTTGTTGATAATAGACTACACATCATACCGTGAAGTTCAAGTAACGAAGGAGAAATAGCAGCAATAATCCGGTAGAAGCCAATTTTGATACAGTTGTAGGGCAAGGAGTCCTGAAAAACACACTAAAAGTCCTGTCAGGTGAGATTGAAGATGAGGTGGCTGGTACCTTTTTGCAGTTTTTTACTATAGCTTGAAAAAATCTAATCTAATGAATTATTTTGAATAAAATTCTCTACAAAACAGGTTCTTTGAACTTCTACACTAGAACCAATATCTACTGAAGGATATTAAGAGAGAAAAAGATAAGAATTGGAAAAAAAATCTTTCTATTGTTAGAATTCAAGATTAAATGATAAATGATCTCTTATCAATGACTCAACTGCATGGGAGAGTGATCATATTTAACTAAAGAACTGGGACCACAATAGTGTACGTCTATAAAGAGAAGAGCTGAACGATTGAGATGAGAGCAGGTTTCTTCAGAGAAGATCCTATATATTCTCTCGCTAGGATCAGTAGGGAATATGGAGAGGAATAAATGGAGAATTATAAGAGGAATCTATTATTATTGTTGAAAATCTAGTTTCAATGATAAATGACTCACGCCTAAAGCACATGTCAATGACTTTTCTGCATATAAGTGAAATCATGTACAACAGAAGTTCTTTAATCCGGCACCCTCAGGATCTTGGCCGTGCCGAATTATCGACTACGCCAGATTTTCGAACTTTATAATTTCTACAATAATATTCAATGAGTCTATGGGGACTAGCATATTCACATACTTCAAGTATTGTTAATATCAAATGTTCTAATTGCCTTCTGTGTGAATACTTTCCAACTTACTGTTGTTTTCTCTAATGTTCTGAAATCAGTTCTTGTCTCCCACCCAGTCAAGCTCATCTTTTACACTTATCTAAATGAATTGATTTTCGACTTGTTGCGTTTGGGGGTACCTGCTTCTCGCGTAAACCCAAGCCAACTTGAGTCATCAAGTAATAAACGACAACTACACAAAATATCTTTGTTTTATTTATGGTACACCATAATCACCTCAAATCATTCTCGATGATTACGATTAAAACATGTATTCAACATATATTCTGTACCTGTGCGGATAATATAAGTATCTTACGATATGTATTTCGTCATTTTCGCAACTGCACAGTTAAAAAAAAAAAACAGATAAAAATTAGATTCAAAGAAATGAAAGTATTATATGATGCTGACTGTTACGTAAAATGAAGAAAACGATGTACGGGAATTCAGTCACAAGTTTATTATTCCTATCCTACTCTACAGTTTCGGTCTCACCTGGACCATCTTCAGGAGTGAATAGAATTAGTGTTTGTGTATGTTGTCATCTGTAGTGTTAACATAATTCAAAAAAATCAATAGGTATTCATTTTTCATGTAAATGAAAGACTAGAAATCTGCAGGTCGGGTGCAGCCAGTGTAGTGGGGAACTCCAATCCACAGAAAAAATAATTGAACATGGATTTCTCAGTCGGTGCCACAGTACTTAATGTTCTAAATCGTAGAGTTCACGATTGAAGAAGTTCTACTGTAATATATAATGGGAGAACTGTGCAGAAAGAACAACAATAATATGCTTATACGAAGAGCAAAAGAAAATGATTGGAATAAGGTCAGGGCTCTACAAGAAATGTTCCATACATTTTTTTGTTGGTATCAATACTAAAGGAGATATGAAGTGAGGAAAAATGGAAAATTGTGGAATATCGGTTATCATTAACAAAAATTCAATGTTTATAGCTAGAAGTCAGTGGGTAAGTGTTGAAGGATTGATCATGAACGTTAACAATCGTCAAAATCTATATTTTCATCATCATTCCCATCGACGCTGCCTTCGATAGGAGCTGAAACACGCACTTAGGGCACCGGAGTCCTCATCAATGATAATTAGGATGAAAATATAGATTCTGACGATAATCAATGTTCAAGATGCATTCTCAAACACTTATTATTACATTCCATTCTCAGGAGTACAAACCAATTTTCATAATTTTTCATCTCCCCATATTCCATACTTGCTTAGATATTGATCCTAACACAAACGGTATAGAACTTCTCTCTATTGTGTGACAAATTAGGCCCCAAAATCCGTCACGGTTGCACATCCCAGAGCCTTCTGCCACCGTCAAACATTTTTTTTAGTACATCACAATTTTATTCACTTCTTGCGCACCCTGTAAACTTTAAATTCAGTAACTCCGCATCAACATACAACATCACTTACCGTTCGTTCATCCGTGTTCAGCTGCTTCCAATACCGTCTACTATCTTTCACATGTGGATGAATAAGGCTATGTGTTAACAACATCTGAAACAAAAAAAAGTTGAGATCGTATGATCTGTATTTATGTCTTGTATCCTACCGTAATGAAGTCTGAATGTAATTCACTGTTGTCCTGTAAATATGTTGTATATTGTATATTTTTTGATGTCATGTTCGGGACCGCTGACAAATACCAGAATACATACACCTGACATTTTGACAGTTCAACTTACCGACATAATCTTCATTACCGACCGAGGAAGTATTTAGAATAATTTTAATATTAAGGAAATAAAATCAGAAAAGGATGTATTCGACAGGAGAGTAATAAGAAATGTATAATTGTAATGAAATTTTTATTTGAAAAATTACCTCTTTTTTTTTCTGTATTTCTTTTTTATATTATTGCTAGCGCTAATATGGATTTAATTTCAAAAACATGTTGAGTAAGGTTTCATTAAAATATGGGTATAAATAAGGCCTTCTGGCGGACTTAGGTCACTTCTTTGTAAGTCAAGTCTTCTGAGCAGCCGTTCCAAGTACGCTACCAGTTCCGATACCGAGCGTCATCTTCAGAGTGTACCGTCCAAGTGAAGTTTTTGTGCTAAGTCCGTTAGCACAACTGTCCGACACAATTTGTGAGTTTGTTTTGTTTTTTTCCAAGTTCATAAAAGGAACTTAGAATATTTTTGCTGTTTTGAATTTTGAATATTCTTGCTGTTTTGAACTAAGAATATTTTTGCTGTTTTTGAACTTAGAATATTTTTTGGATTATTTAACGTAGAAGCACCGCTGAAGAAGTCTTCGTGATTTCGAAGCGTTTGATCATTTAACGTAGAAGCATCGCTGAAGAAGTCTTCGTGATTTCGAAGCGTTTGATTATTTAACGTAGAAGCACCGCTGAAGCAGTCTTCGTGATTTCGAAGCGTTTGATTTATTTAACGTAGAAGCACTGCTGGAGGAGTCACCTGGTGACTTCACAGTATCGAACCATATTAACGTAGAATCACTGCGAGGGAGCAAGTTTGGTTCCACCCGCATAGAGAGTTTCTCGTCAACTGCGACCGCCTGGGTCCGTACTGCGACCGCTGGTGTCGAGTGTCATGTGCAGCCGTTCCGTCATCGTCAACCAAGTTATCACCGTGCAAGAGTTCTGTAAAATAATGTTCTTTGTTCATCGTCATCGTTTTCTGTGTAATAAATCTCATTGTGACACCTACCTCCTGATAATTATTTCTGACAACCCTAACCCTTCCCGTCTGAGCTATCCAGCCGTCCGTCATAGAAAAACTGCGTCACCGACCGTATTGGCGCCTGAACACATAGTTAGCAGTTTTCAACAACGACGTCAACAACCACGCCATCAGCGAGGGTATCGTTACAATAGACACAACATTATGGTCCTTTCCGCACATAGCTCTTCTATTATATACCACATAACTAATAGAGTAAGATCCCAGGTCCGCCAGACGTTACTTATTATCTGAGAAACAAAATGTGTGGAATAGAGTAGTGTTAGTATGTACTTTGATCATACGTATACCTGCTAGTTTGTGCCGACGTACAATTTACAGATACAAGGTGCTAGAGATACGTTAAGACATTACTCACTTATCTGATCGGTGAACCATCGACCCGCTTAGGCAAGGCGCTCATCGCACTGGCGAGTAAGTGGTGTGGTGGTCGCGTGGTTTTGGAGTGGTAGGTGGCAAGAAAAAAAATTAAAGATGGCGTAGCGGTGTGATGGTATCGAAGTGACCTTATTCTCACCGAAATAGCATATAACGCTGACACACCAGTAATTTGTTCATTCCAAATATCGTCGTCGGAGAATGAGGATGTTTTACGATAAATTCAAATTTCCACACTTCAGCAAATTCAGAATTGAAAAATATTCAAATTCAATTATCAATTTGAGATTTCAACGATTGTATCGTGATGTCATTTCGGTAATTCCTTTCTACCCAATTAAATATAAACATATATTGTAAACTTAACGTTTTAATTTCAACTGATAATGAGAGCAGTTCAGCTTCTTGAAACGTCCAGGTTTAGATGATAGAATAAATGACCACTTGCAAAAATATGGAAATAAGCTGAGCAAATTGAAATAAATATTATACAGTTTGACACCGTCTCCAGTTATCGATACAACACTTTTGTGAGTGTGAGTGGCGGTGATATCTGCCACTCAAGAATTTAACTTGTCAGAGACTTGTGATGCCCGTCTGGCAGCATGTTGTTCCTGAAATGCCACGCCATCGCCTTTCCACCTAAGTGCACGTTATTACATTTGTTTACAAAGGCTTAAAAAAATCCAATTAGCTCTTGGTCACCACGCCACAATTACACCTCCTACTCGCCCCTTTGGTGCGTGCTTTGTCTACACAGCATGTCTAAAACTGGGAGTGGAACTTTCAAAATATAGTTTAATACCGTTTATTTTGTTGCTTTGTTGAATCGGTGTATTTACATCAAGAATTCCATTCTTCCACTACACATTGTACGATCATGTTGTGCGGGATAGTAGGAAAGAAGGTACAAAAATTTGAAGAGAATATAATGAAATTGTGAAGAATATTATTGTTAAGGATTGGATAAAATCCGATCACTTTAAAAAAAAATTTCTTGATTTGAATCGGATTTTCCTGATTCAAATCACAATTTTTTATTTTCAAACAAAAATTCCGATCTTTATTTTGTTTCCACCCAATTCTTATGTTATTGTTATTCAGTTATGCTTTTCATTATTATAATCCAATTTCAATAATTGTTATGTAATAAATAATTACTTGTGGACAAATTATTCTCCACGTTTGGTTTAGCTCATTCAAAACTAAGAAATCAATTGGGGACAAAGAGAGCAGCCAAATCAACTGATCTATATGAAAGGTTGAATTAGGTCATAGCTTGATGATAATAATAATTTTATTCCACGTGAATCTGATGAGTATTTGAAAAGGGAATTTTGATTTATTCAAATCATGATTTTTTCCTTGATTTAAATTATGATTCAAATCATCTGATTCAAATCAATGGATTTGAATTATGACAACCCTAGTATTGTTACTAAAATTTCCGACAAGATTGGAGAAATGTTACATAATATTTTATTCTGACGCAAATATTACTTCATCTATCGATCAAGGAAAAATTATGAATGAATTGCACATATATTGTTAGCCTAAAGAATCACCTTCTGATTTCTATGTTGAAAAGTTTCAAAATAACCATCGATTTCCATTAGATTCAAATAGAATTGTATCACACAAATTAACCTTTAAGTTACAATGTTGTGCGGAAATCAATGGTTGAAAGTCATCCATTTCATACAAATTGTTCATGAATCTTTGGATCACAAAATTGTCAATATGAGCATAGCTAATTCAATTATTCAGATTAGTGGAGCTATGACACACTTGGAGCTCTTCAGACAATTTGCTATCATCAATGTTTACAACATTTCAAATAACAGTTTGTCAAACTTGTGAAATGTCACTTTTATACGTTATATTCATTTGATGAACACATAAAAAGAAGAATATTACTCAAGAAGGAGAAGTTTTGTGGTTGTATGTACAAATAATAATACAGCTAATGGCTCCCAGTTACATTATCCCGTTTTTCGACAAAGAGTTATGGAGCAAAAACAAGAGGAATGTAGAAATCAATTAGATACTATAACTCATGGTAATATGTTGAATATCATTCGATCTTCACTTTCGAGCATCTGTTAGGATGGTAAAATATTGTGATAGTCTAGAAATTCAGTAATTATCATTTAGACAAGCTCCAAACTAATTGAATAGTTGATAAAAATTCGGTAGATAGAATCCTCCAACTGGAAGCGCTAGACTTATATTTAATGCTCAAATATGAATGAATAACAAAAATAGCTCACCTCCTGATAATGATTTATCACGGAGATTATCACCAGATTGTACAATTTAAAAATCAAAAGATATCATCATAACCATCAATGAATATTTTCATAATACCTGCATTGGAACAACGCGTTTCAACGCCTGTTTTGTCAGTCGAAACAAGACAATTCCAAACAAATGCGGTCGGTTTGACTTAATTGAAAATGAACCGTTTTTCATTAAAAAAAAAGCCTAGCGGACGCCTCAGTACTAAGATTAAAAAAAAAAATGACGTCACTGCCTGCAGCGCGCGCATCACCAAAGCAACAACTTAAAACAAAATCTCGAGCTAAAATTAAGTACTACAGGTAAACAAAAACACGCTTCTAATACAACCAAAAAACTGAGCTTAAAGAAGAGCAAAGAAACCGAACTAAAGATTTGGAAAATGTATGAAACTATAGAATTGAAAACTAAAATATCTTCAACCGAAATTTAGTACATAAAATTGATTGAAAAACCCAAATTAACTCAAACTATATTACAGAATTTAACCCAGCAAAAAAAGTGACCAAAAGCCGAATTGGCACGTAACAAATATAAACTCTATATAACGTCTTTTCATTTGGAAATGGAACATTTTAAGTTGATGATTGTAGGAAAAGTTTAATTTTGATTTATGATTTATTTATTAATTTACGATGATCATTTCGACTTCCAAAGTCATCTTCAGGTTTTTTTCACTATGGAAAATTTATATTTTTTATGAAAAAAGAAACCTGAAGATGACTTTAAAAGTCGAAATGATCATCGTGAATTGATAAAAAAATCATAAATTGAAACTTGACTCTTCTTACGAAGTTCAAGAGACTGATTGTTCTCTATCGTTGTGAAGGGTTTTCGTTATATAGGGAAAAATACAGTGTTAGAGCCCAAATACACTTCTTGTATATGTATCTGTATAGTCCATCATTTTGTCCTAACACCTTTTGCTAAGCCGATACTTGATTTGTATTTATTCATTAATTAAATCCTTATCTTTCGAGAAATATTCATGTTATAGAAGGTTTTTTGCTATTAGGAAGTTCGTTATAACGAGTTCACACTGTATTTCAAAAGACATAGATATTTTCTGATGGATTTATCTAAGATTTCTGAAGTATATTAACATATATCACAAGACATTAACCTGTGACGTGACACTTCGAAGTTATGCTTTTGGGGTACTATTCCTTTAAATTTTGAGATATGCAACAAGTCAACTCGCATGTCATTATGTCTATGAAAACTTAACCCATCTCTATTTTTTACGCTATTAACTAAAGTGTGTTTAGCACTAGCATAATCATCATCGTTCGGGATGTATAAACCCCTCAATCGAAAAAGAGTTATAATATTTGGATGAATATCGTAGGTACGCCAAATGTTATTAATCATAGATTAACTCACGAAAAAAATATGGAAAATAGATTTCCTGACTACAAATTACTCTTGATTGTATCTCTTGTGACCTAAAGATGGAACATTTATCATGTCAGTTGTTAATTGAATATATGAATTATTCATGACATTTCGTAATTTCGTAGTTGTTTGTTTTAAAAATTATCTACTATTATTATTAGGGAATGTGATCATCCAATTGCATACTTTTCTTAATTCATTGTCAGGACTGAATATTGATTGCTTTCTTAGCAGTTATTTCATCTCCATTTATATAGATGCGTAATTTCCAAGGAAGTTTTGATTTTTATTTGAATGGAAGACTCGATTAATATCATATAGCTGATATTATACGCCATATTGACAAATTCTATTCGGTAAAGATTTTTTTCCTCAGGAAATCCATCATTTAATCACTTGTTACTGTTGATTACAGAATAGGATATATTCCAATACTTTACGTACAAATCTCAATCAAGTTCAGAACAAGAATTCATTATTTAGCAATATAAATTTATTGCATGGATGAATTCAGCACAATATACTTTGAGATTGGTTTTCGGGATAGATAAATGAAGTCGTTCGGATAGAATATTTTTTTACTGTAAATTTGAGCTCCTCCTTTGAAAACATATATATCGAATGAAAGCTTATTGGGAGACGGCTTGTAGTCCAGTCAATTTAGGTCTTATTTCCCGAATCATTGTCACATTCTATTCTTCTTTAAGGAATATCTTCGTTCTGGCATGTCATCATTTTGTGTGAAATTAGGATGTTTCAGGGGACCAAAAATCAATAACCTCATTTTTGACCAGTTTTTCGCAAATCTCATTTTTTAAACGTCGTAGAGCATTCGAAGCTTCGAATTTTCAACAAAAAAAAATTGTATGATCCATTAGCCTATCTATAACCGTAAATGAGATACCGCGCGTACAACGTGCACCGGCGCGCAATCATTCCTTTCCTTCCACATCACCACTCTGAGGTAGAATGTGAGGCTTGAAAGATATGATGTTATCATCTGCTTTCAATAAGATTCTACAGCCGATCGTTCTGAATTTATGCGAAAAATTCGAAAATTTGTCTTGTTAACTGTATTTCTAGTTCAGCTGATCGCAATCATAGTCAAGGTGTACACTGTACAACTAGATGTTACAGAAGTGTCTACTACAAAATTTCAAAACTCTACGGCTGATTGTTTTGAATTTATGCGAAAGACTCGGATGAACTGTTATATAATGTGCCCCTTCAGCTTAGCCGTTTGGCACAAGAATAGAATATAACCATCAAGATGCTAAAGTAATTTCAAATACTGAATTCCAACATTCTACGGCTAACCATTTTGGATTTATGCAAAGAATTCAAAAAATGCTACAAGTAGAGTGCACTTTTGGTACAGACGTTTGCAACCATAATGCGAGGTGCACAACTAGACCTTGGATCAGTCTGAAATATAAATCTCAATATTATACGTTCAATGAGTTTCGATATTTGCAAGCTACAGATATACATACATACGTATAGGTACACATACCAACGTCAAGCCGAAAATTGTCAGAACTGATTCAGGGATGCTTAAAATGGATAATCCTACCAAAATAGGTATATAAATGTATAACAACTTTGCAACCAAGTAAAATATTCTAAATATTATTTTATATTATCAATATATTAGCTATACTTTCCATTTAAAACGCTGGGTTGCACATTTCACGCGCAATATCTTATTACCGGTTATAGCTAAGCAAATGAGTCATACAAACTCTCTTGTAGGGAAATGTTTGTACCTAATTTTCACTTATTATCTCAAATGCTTCACGACCGTAAGAAAATAGGATATTTGCGAAAAACTAGTCAAAAACACCCCGTTTTTTATCTTTGGCCTTCAATATCTCCTGAAGCACCATGATTTGACAATATTGTTTTTGCACACTCATTGTACATGCCAAAATGAAGATAATCTCGCAAAGGAAGAAACCAGAACAATTTATTCGATAGACAGGGTCATTTTCTGTATAAATATCCTGAAAAACTTGTTAATTTATTGCGTAACTCAAAAAGAGTTTCAACAATAAGCTCTTCTTAATCGATTATCTTACCTTCAAGAAAATGGCCAACTGTAAAAAATTGTCTAAAGAAGCAATTTTTTGTTGCTACTTGGAGTCCATTTTTCAATATGCAATAATACCCAGCAGGATATCTTAAGCTTCTATCTTTATAAATGGCAGCCTGTAAAATATTGTTCCCATTTTCACGAGCGCCGGTTTTAACAATAATCAATGTATTTGCCAATTCCATAGACGTTAGCTCTTTCCCTTTCGATTTCTTCCATCTGCGTATATTGAGAATTTATTCCATGTTTTTTTTTAGGACGAGACATGCTATGATAATGATAATCTATTGCATATAGTGCAAAAGTGTTGTAGGCAAGATTGAAACTGATACCTTCATTTAGCCAGCGTCATTCATCTAAGAGAGATCATTGGAAAGCTACATAATTCTTCACAAAGGCGTCATAATCGAAAATTCATGTTTATTTCACTCAATAACGTGATTCTTATGCTTATTTTTCCATATTGTTTCTGGATGAATTCATTAATTATGGATTCATCACTGATTGATCAGCTTTTCCTTGATTATTCAGTTGAAAAGTGGAAATTCCTTGTGATCAATTTCTGTTGAAATCATTCAATGTTCATATAGAATAATGATGAAGTTATTGGATTCTAAAATGTACTCATGTTTTTGATTGATGATAACTCATCCAAGTGCAAGTTCTACGGTCAACAGTTTAACAACGTACATATATTGATCACTATATTTGCGTAACATATTCATATTATTCAAGCTCAGTTCGTACATTTGATTTCTTTCACATTTAATTTTTGTTTGGAGTTTCTATAAATCTCCTTGCATGAAAAGAATCTACTATACTTGTATAAGACATAAAATTGATTTGGAGCCATTTAAAAAAAGAATCGTCCTGCAAAAGGAATCCTAGGATTACTTGAAGAAAATTAGGACACCTTCACCACAAAATACTGTAGAAGACTTGTCGGAGCTCTGAAAGATCGTATTACACCCCATAAAAGTGGCACTAGATCAAAACCAGGCGCAAGTGTACTGTCACAATATTGTAACATAAAAATCACCAAATGGCTTACAATAATGCAACCGTATCAGACTCGGAAAAAATCTTACGAAGCGATACTTTTTCAGAATGGTTCATATTAACGACATCGATAATAATGTAATATTTATTGCTCTTGAAGAAATTGTTTATTGTTAAAATAAAAGTCAATATTTATTAAATGAAGAAAAAAAAATGAAAGTTTCATTCTTTAAAGTATCGCTGAAACAAACACTATACAACTTATCTTTCACTCACTACTACTAAACTTCAACTACAAAACTACTAATATTTATTTACAACAACTCATTCATTCATTACACTTCGCACTTAGCTGATCACGCTCTGGATATTCATTCCTCTTGATATTCACTATTGTCAGTCAGGTCACTCATATATGCGGATGTTCATACATCTAAAAATTTCTACATCATTTAAGTAAGCTACTCGAATGTTCGCTTGTATAGAGCGGTGCGACGCGAAAAGATAAAAGGCTCCGCCCAGACAACAGAGTCGGATTGTGAGCCTATTTTATTCTCACGAATTATGCCACTTTTGCACGTTACAATGCGATGAATAAACGTACAGACATTGATGGTTTGAGTAATATTCACACCTATCAACTCAAACTAGCCAAGAATGAAACAATATCTTGACTATAAAATATTGAAATAAAATCTCCTAAAATCCTATTCTATCAACCAAACCCTTATTTAAAACTCTTTTTGAAATTTGATAGAATTTATATCAAATGTTTTCCTGTAAATGACTATATTCACTTCAATATTTGATCCAACTATTCAATAATTCTACTGTCAATTTTTAAACTCACTATATCATTGAGTTGACAGCCCAGGGACTCTAACCTGGTACGCCTATCTAGTTATGTGTTTATTGGGTAATGAGGTCAATTTCTGCCTGCTTGCTTTGACACTTTGAACTGAACAATTAGGTGTAAACTATGTGAACAAAACTTTTATCTGTGGTTTTGAACAACATATTTAAAGTCTAACAAAGACACTTTCTGCTGTTTTAATAGAATTATGACTCATTGGATTCAAATGAAACTCGAATAACACGTTGTGACATAAACTTAACAATAAAATGTTAACTTATTCTTATTCTAATTGCTCGAAAATCTTCAATCTAATCTCAACTAATTTAAGTAAATTATGTTATTGTTTTCAAAAGTATTTTGAATCTAAATTGACGAATGTATTCCAGTGTCCTGAAGATCATTTCGAATAGAATCGAAAACTTGACTGCCTTACCCACTAATAAATCTGTCAACGTATTATTATTTGTATTATTATTTTTTATTTTGTTGAAAAAAATTACACTTACCTGTAAGTATATTTGAGTTTATCTTTTTTTTCCGTCTTTATAGTCTCACCGGTAGTCTGAAGATGATCGAAACCGGTAGCTAATAAATTTCGAAAACAGTGTGATTAAGAATTTTCTGGTTTTCCATTAAAATTGAAAATAAGATATCCAAGAAATGAAACATTAGAATTGTGTCTTGGCTCGTATGTGAAATCACTATGGCAGAGAAATTCATGTGATTACTCTCTACTATATTTCTACGGTCTTGTACCACACAAAGCATTTTCAAGTGAAGATATATGGAGCTGTAATAATGGTGAGATTCCGTTGCATGTATGTTACGAAGTAGGCTATCACAGTTCAATATGTATAAATCATCTTCACCCAAATCAAGTTTGGGAGCCAAAATATTGTGTGTCATATAGTGAATAAAACATCTACACTCGAAGTTTTCAAGGAAACGATGCACGTCATCAAATAGAGTCGTTAGATTTATGACGTCACGTACTGCTGGGCTTACATGGTATGCCTAATCTGGTTTCAAATTGTATTGCAGGTTGCGGAGAAACCAATAAAATATTAAAACAGAATTAATATTCATGATTAGATATATTTTAGACAACACTTCCTTGTTATATTACTATAACTATAGCAGTTCCACAATTGGGCTCAACAAAACTCCGGGAATTATGATTCAGTGCTCAAAATATATATATTTAAACTATTTACAACGTTCTTACGAACATAGAATGATATAATCAAAATGCGATAGTAATTAAGATCATACGCAATGAGTTATTGAAAAAGCTATATGCTGGGTAATTATAGTACCTCTTTTATACGAAAACGAGAGTTCATACTATAAATATGATATCTACTTAAGGGCTAGTATCGTATTTTTTGCACTCAACTCAAGAAAATAAAGTACTCTCTTTGTTAAGTACACAAAGACCAAGTAATTACACATGTTTTATGTTAAATATGGAAACGATTCATTTCACACAGAATTTTACACATCTTTTTCAAATTAACAGTGACAAACTCCATCATGACATTTTTCATTATAACAACAACACCCAATCGTGATCCCAACTGTATATTATACTTTTCTCTTTGTTTCCATTGCAACACCCTTATAGTGTGCGGTCAAAACATGAAAATATTTCCAAATTCCGGAAAACGAATTCATAACAATCAGAACTTAAAAAGATCAGAAAAGAAAGAGTGAAATAGGAGTTGATTGTATCTTCAGAAGAATATTTCGAAAGAAATCTTTGGTTAAATAGAACGTAGAATTGTGGAATAAAGTTTTTTGTAACACATGCATCGGAAGTATTTCATATTTGAACTGTTCCTAGCTTCGAAAGTATCCAATTCTAAACCATAGCAACAATCATATTTTTTGACAGAGCAAGAATTATCACTGATATTTTCTATTTCATTATTATCTGTCAAGTTGACATCTAGAAAAAATATGTTCGTTATTATATTCGCATTTGCTTGCTACAAAATAAAATTGAAACGTGGTATACGTGTGTCACTTCCGAAAAGTAAAATAATATGAATGTGCTTATTGTAATATTTGAAAATGATATCGCTATTCTATGATATTGAATATTATCATAGCAATTGGTCGCTGTCACTGCTGTCATGTGAAGCGTTACTTCGATCATCTTTATTGTCATTTCCATCATCTTCATCGTCACTTCCCAAATGAATAATTAATTGTGGAACCTCCTCTTTATCAAATTTGATCTACTAGTTGTACCATTTTTGTATTTCTTTTATCACACGTCTCGTCGTGTTTTCCCAAATTTACGGCGAGATAGTTGTTAGTGCCTCATGCCACATATTTATTACCATCTTTTTCGTCCAATATGTCTGTTATAATAGCTTTTGGATATTCCCCAAATACTAAATTTGGAGGTATATTTCAAATAAGAAGCATATCTTCAACTCACAGGGTCACAAGATCAAGAAGTTGTATTTTAAACATATTTTCTTCGAACTCGATACAACGATCAGATAACCATTCCAGCTTTCTTCCAACTACTTCTTGGGTCAATTGCTAATTTTCTACTATGGTAAGACGCATTATCCATAATAATTATGGAGGGTTCTTCTAGATTTGGAATTAATTGTTCCTTGAACCATTCTTCGAACATTCCATGATTCATTTCGCCATGATCATCTCCTTTAGAAGATTTCGATGCAAAAATTAGAGAACAATTTGGAATCCAGCTATCGTCTGTTCGAGCGTGAAGAATTATGTGTCTGTAAAAAATTTACTTCCAGAAAAATAAAATATACTGCTGAGTAGTAATGGTTCCAGTTTGGATCGAGACTCGGCTAATTAACTGGCGCCAGTAGCCTTTAGGGAGTATAAAAAGTTAATTAATTAATTGAGGTCATCATCCCTTCGGCAGTATGTGCGTATTTTTATGTATGGCATTTTGTTGTTGTTATTGTTTTATGGTCAAGGTGATCATTTTTTAATTTGTTTATTGAAATTTCGGACCTAAAAATAATCTGGGGCAATTAGAATCTATATCCGCGAGCAAGTATACTGATGAAGAGCGACTCTCCTAATCGTTTGTTGATTCCAAAAATATTCACTCTGTGTATTTTTGTTAATGTGTTATGGTCAAGGTGATTATTTTTCAATTTGTTTATCGAAATTTCACACTTAAAAATAATCTGAGGCAATTAGAATCTCTTCCCGCGTGCAAGTACTGATGAAAAGCGACTCTCCTAATCATTTGTTGATTCCAAAAAAATATTAATTGGGTGTATTTTTGACTTGTAAAATTTTGTTATTGTATTATGGTCGAGGTAATTATTTTTTAATTTGTTTATTGAAATTTCATACTCAAAAATAGTCTGAGGTAATTAGAATCTATATCCGTGTATTTTAATGTGTGATTTTCCAATTTATTGAAAGCTAAAAAAAGTTCATACCCAAAAATAATGTGGAGATATCGGAAATTATACATATAAATAGCTGCATGTGTGTGATGTAAATTTACTATTCCTACATTGGTGTATAGATCAGGTGAGTCCACTTTACTTTTTATTATTAACAATTTTTTATTTCAATTTCCAGCAAGAAATACTCTAAATTTTGTGTTATTTTATTTTATATGATGTATTTGTTTAGAAATCAAAGATGTCAAATCATTCAATGCTTCAACAGCGATAAATTTCACCTGGTGAACCGTCGGAGACGTTTCTGACTGTGGTTGACGTTCATCATCCTCCACCGCCTAAGAAATCATCATCACGCAAGAAGAAAACCCGTGGAGCTTTGCCAGTGCCTCTGAAGAAGGCGAAGACTATTTGCCATGAATCTCCAGCAAAAGAAGACGGATGTGCTCAGAAGCTGGAGGACGGTTTCGATCAGCCATGGAGTGCAGAACATGGTTTACATGCTGGTGATGGTTTTGAAGACTTCACAAGCAGTGAATACCTGGATCTCCTTTTAGGCGCTGGTGCAATAGGTCCTTTCGCGATGCCCCTGAATAAAGATTCTCGCGACAATTGGGATCGTTTGTTGGGCTGTGATCTTTTTCCTCTCGATCTAACGTTGAGAAAATACATCGTTGTTGGATTAAATCCCAACACAAATTTCGAGATATGTGTGCGTCTATTTGGGGACATTCAATGCAAAAAATACGTCGATATGATTGACATTACCAAATTTGTTGCATTTCTAGTAAAAATACAGGCGAGATTAAAACTTAAATGCGATGCTCTCGAAAAAGAATATATTGATAAATGTAATGGGCTTTCTTTTACTTTGCTAGATAAATTCAATTTGAAGTGCTGTTTCGGAGATGGATTTTTAGTTTTGAGTAAATTCAATATGCAGAATTTGATTTCACTGGAAAATAAAATTATAAACATTATCTCAGCGTACAAAATGAAGTACGAGAATATTCAATTCGAGTATAAAAAATTTTTACAAAACACTGTGATTGGCGCTGTTCGATCGGAGATTGAATCAGAATTAATGTTATTTAAATTCATTAATGAAGAAGATGATAGTTTCGTGGGAATATTTAAGGAAATGTTCATATATTATAATCATAAAATGAATAAAGATCTTAGATGTGTAGATACATTTATTACTAGAGAAAATAAATGTATAGTATAATTATTTTTATTATTGTATGTAGAATAATAATCATTGAAAAAATAAATTAATATTTCTGAAAACATACCTATCTATTTTTTCACTGCACAGTTCTCAATATCCACAAACAGATTGACAATCCAGTGTACAAAAAAAATATTTTTCATAATGACTTGAATATTCGATAATGAGGGTAATTAGCCTCTGGACATTATCTGTGTGTATATAACGAAGAAAATTTTTCACGCCTGGTCAGTGTTGTTATTGTTGTTGTTAATTACAATTGTAATTGTGATAGTAAAAAATGGATAAGCAAGAAAATTTCGACAGCTTCTTTAAAATTTGTGAGAACCTCATCGAGTCTTCGCTTGTGGACAGTATTGAAGAAGAAGTCAGCAATATTTGTGAGAACCTCATCGAGTCTTCGCTTGTGGACGGTATTGAAGAAGAAGAAGTCAGCAATACTAATAGGGAAAATTTCGATTATTTTTTTCGCGTCTGTGAGAATATTATCGATGATTCTCTACGAGATTCAAATGAAGGTGTTGAAATTCAGAGCGGAGAAGACAACACAAAGCGCTATAATATTCTAGAAGATCGGGAACACCACATCAAGAGATTCGGCATCAGAGGACGACGTCTCTCATTTCGTCTAACGGACCCGAATGAAGGAGTGAATCCAATTACCTGGTTCTATAGTGGTATTCAGCAGGTATGAACAACAATCGGATAATTTATATATATATATATATATATATATATATATATATATATATAACAATCAGATAATTTATATATATATATATATATATATATATATATATATATATATATATATATATATATATATATATATATATATATATATATATATATATATATATATATATATATATATATATATATATATATATAAATTATCTGATTGTTGTTCATACCTGCTGAATACCACTAAAAGGAGATCCAGGTATTCACTGCTTGTGAAGTCTCCAAAACCATCACCAGCATGTAAACCATGTTCTGCACTCCATGGCTGATGGAAACCGTCCTCCAGCTTCTGAGCACATCCGTCTTCTTTTGCTGGAGATTCATGGCAAATAGTCTTCGCCTTCTTCAGAGGCACTGGCAAAGCTCCACGGGTTTTCTTCTTGCGTGATGATGATTTCTTAGGCGGTGGAGGATGATGAACGTCAACCACAGTCAGAAACGTCTCCGACGGTTCACCAGGTGAAATTTATCGCTGTTGAAGCATTGAATGATTTGACATCTTTGATTTCTAAACAAATACATCATATAAAATAAAATAACACAAAATTTAGAGTATTTCTTGCTGGAAATTGAAATAAAAAATTGTTAATAATAAAAAGTAAAGTGGACTCACCTGATCTATACACCAATGTAGGAATAGTAAATTTACATCACACACATGCAGCTATTTATATGTATAATTTCCGATATCCCCACATTATTTTTGGGTATGAACTTTTTTTAGCTTTCAATAAATTGGAAAATCACACATTAAAATACACGGATATAGATTCTAATTACCTCAGACTATTTTTGAGTATGAAATTTCAATAAACAAATTAAAAAATAATTACCTCGACCATAATACAATAACAAAATTTTACAAGTCAAAAATACACCCAATTAATATTTTTTTGGAATCAACAAATGATTAGGAGAGTCGCTTTTCATCAGTACTTGCACGCGGGAAGAGATTCTAATTGCCTCAGATTATTTTTAAGTGTGAAATTTCGATAAACAAATTGAAAAATAATCACCTTGACCATAACACATTAACAAAAATACACAGAGTGAATATTTTTGGAATCAACAAACGATTAGGAGAGTCGCTCTTCATCAGTATACTTGCTCGCGGATATAGATTCTAATTGCCCCAGATTATTTCTAGGTCCGAAATTTCAATAAACAAATTAAAAAATGATCACCTTGACCATAAAACAATAACAACAACAAAATGCCATACATAAAAATACGCACATACTGCCGAAGGGATGATGACCTCAATTAATTAATTAACTTTTTATACTCCCTAAAGGCTACTGGCGCCAGTTAATTAGCCGAGTCTCGATCCAAACTGGAACCATTACTACTCAGCAGTATATTTTATTTTTCTGGAAGTAAATTTTTTACAGACACATAATTCTTCACGCTCGAACAGACGATAGCTGGATTCCAAATTGTTCTCTAATTTTTGCATCGAAATCTTCTAAAGGAGATGATCATGGCGAAATGAATCATGGAATGTTCGAAGAATGGTTCAAGGAACAATTAATTCCAAATCTAGAAGAACCCTCCATAATTATTATGGATAATGCGTCTTACCATAGTAGAAAATTAGCAATTGACCCAAGAAGTAGTTGGAAGAAAGCTGGAATGGTTATCTGATCGTTGTATCGAGTTCGAAGAAAATATGTTTAAAATACAACTTCTTGATCTTGTGACCCTGTGAGTTGAAGATATGCTTCTTATTTGAAATATACCTCCAAATTTAGTATTTGGGGAATATCCAAAAGCTATTATAACAGACATATTGGACGAAAAAGATGGTAATAAATATGTGGCATGAGGCACTAACAACTATCTCGCCGTAAATTTGGGAAAACACGACGAGACGTGTGATAAAAGAAATACAAAAATGGTACAACTAGTAGATCAAATTTGATAAAGAGGAGGTTCCACAATTAATTATTCATTTGGGAAGTGACGATGAAGATGATGGAAATGACAATAAAGATGATCGAAGTAACGCTTCACATGACAGCAGTGACAGCGACCAATTGCTATGATAATATTCAATATCATAGAATAGCGATATCATTTTCAAATATTACAATAAGCACATTCATATTATTTTACTTTTCGGAAGTGACACACGTATACCACGTTTCAATTTTATTTTGTAGCAAGCAAATGCGAATATAATAACGAACATATTTTTTCTAGATGTCAACTTGACAGATAATAATGAAATAGAAAATATCAGTGATAATTCTTGCTCTGTCAAAAAATATGATTGTTGCTATGGTTTAGAATTGGATACTTTCGAAGCTAGGAACAGTTCAAATATGAAATACTTCCGATGCATGTGTTACAAAAAACTTTATTCCACAATTCTACGTTCTATTTAACCAAAGATTTCTTTCGAAATATTCTTCTGAAGATACAATCAACTCCTATTTCACTCTTTCTTTTCTGATCTTTTTAAGTTCTGATTGTTATGAATTCGTTTTCCGGAATTTGGAAATATTTTCATGTTTTGACCGCACACTATAAGGGTGTTGCAATGGAAACAAAGAGAAAAGTATAATATACAGTTGGGATCACGATTGGGTGTTGTTGTTATTATGAAAAATGTCATGATGGAGTTTGTCACTGTTAATTTGAAAAAGATGTGTAAAATTCTGTGTGAAATGAATCGTTTCCATATTTAACATAAATGTAAAACCCACAAAATCACTGGGCTCCATATTAGCCATAATATCGTCCAAGACCTGAATGAAATATTTACTTATCATCTCTAAGAAATTTCTAATGAATATATATATATATATATACATATATATATATATATATATATATATATATATATATATATATATATATATATATATATATATATATATATATATATATATATGTATATATATATATATATATATATATATATATATATATATATATATATATATATATATATATATATATATATATATATATATATATGTATATATATATATATATATATATATATATATTCATTAGAAATTTCTTAGAGATGATAAGTAAATATTTCATTCAGGTCTTGGACGATATTATGGCTGATATGGAGCCCAGTGATTTTGTGGGTTTTACATTCTTCACTCCCCGCATGCTGACCGGGCCTGCATGGATTTCGTTTCGAAGAGTCGATCAAATCCATATTGACGCATTGTGGGAGGCTGTTCAGAAGATTCTCCAGAGTAATGCAGAAATATTTTCCGATGGTCAATTCACAATGGAAATAACGCAGGTATCAATGCCTGTAGGAAGAGGGAAAGCGTTAAATGGACACGGATTGAATTATGCTGAACTATGTCGTAGAAAATACGGATTAGTTGAAATAAACAATTCGAATAATCTGTGTCTTCCCCGCGCGCTTGTAGTTGCCAAATCTTTCGTAGAGAAGGATCCTCGTTTCAAACAGGTATGCAAAGATCAGGGCGGTATTCAGAGCGAGAGGGTACAGGGGTTGTTACAAATGACAAATATTCACATAAATGAAGTCGGTGCTGGCCTAAACGAATTAGCAGGATTCCAGAGGTTTTATAGTCAATACAACATATGCGTATATGAATATAATTCACCTGGAGAAGTGATATTTGAGGGCGCAAAAGATCAAAATCTTCCAAGGTTAAATCTTCTGCATCATCAACATCATTATTCCGTCATTAAAAGTTTAACGGCAGCATTTTCATGTAAATATTTTTGTGAGCAATGTCATGTTGCTTACAACACTTTATTAGGTCATACATGTAAAAATATCTGTGTATTTTGTGTATCATCTCCTGCATGTTCTCCTACTTTGAATATCATCCGTTGCGATCGCTGCAGTAGAGATTTTCGTGGACACGAGTGCTATGAAAATCATAAAAAACCAATATGTAACGCGTACCACAAGTGTAAAATATGTCTTAAAACTTTTAAAACTGGGAAAAATCGTAATCATGTATGCAACGAGATTTTTTGTAGAATCTGCAGAAATTATAAAAACCCCGGACATAAATGTTTCATGCGAGTAGATAAGACGGATGTTAAAGATAAAACTTTGATCATTTACTATGATTTCGAAACTCGACAGGAGAAATCATTAGGAGATTTTAAACAGCATGAGGTGAATTTATGTGTTGCACAACAATCTTGTTCTTCTTGTCGCGATATTGACGACATAAAGGTATTTTGCAGTGTATGCGGGGTACGTCAATTGATTTTCAAAGATAATCCTATTCAGAATTTTATTTTATTTGTATTAGCTCCGCGAACTTTATTCTCATCCATTATATGCATTGGACACAATGCGAAGGCGTTTGACGCCCAGTTTATTTTAAAATATTTGGTAGAAACCATGAATTTGAAGCCCAAAGTGATATTGAATGGAAATAAGATCTTTTCAATTCAGGTTAGCAGTAATGTGAGGTTCATAGATTCAATTAATTATATGCCTATGTCTTTAGCGTCATTACCAAAAGCTATGGGTTTATCAGCGTCAGTTAAAAAAGGATTTTTTCCTCACTTATTCAATACTTTGGCAAATATAAACTATATAGGTCATTTACCGCATGCTAAATATTATGGGGTGGATGGTATGAGCAGTTCTGTACGACAGAATTTCCTGGACTGGTATGATGAACAAATAGCGAAGAATTTTATATTTAATATGCAAACGGAATTAATTGAATATTGTGTGTCCGATGTTGATATATTGCGTCGTGCATGCAACAAATTTCGGCAAACTTTTATTGATGATTGTAAAGTTGATCCGTTCTCGGAAGCAATAACCATCGCTTCGGCATGTAATAAAGTATTCCGCCGCTTATTTTTGAAACCAGATACAATAGGTATTATCCCTTTAAAAGGTTATAGATTGAAGGATAACCAATCTAAAATTGCTATACAATGGTTAATATCTCAAGAAAATGAAATGAAAATACGTATTCAACATGCAGCACGTGGTTCAGAGGCTGTAATTGCACTAAATTTAAAAGTTGACGGCTTTTATGCTCCCGATAAATTAGTTTTTGAATTTTTAGGTTGTTTCTGGCATGCTTGCAAATCTTGCTTTAAATCAAACCGTGATAGAAAAATTTATAGTAGTACAAAAGAAACTTTGGATTTTCGTTATGAACGCACTGTGGAAAAACTAGATAAAATCAGGAATTTAGGTTATAGAGTCATCACTATTTGGGAATGCGAGTTTAGAAATTATTAAGAGCGAAACAAGAACATTCAAAAGGAGCTAGAAAATCATTACCTTCTAAATTTTTTACCATTACATGCACGAGATGCTCTATATGGAGGAAGGACAGGCAATGTTTGTTTATACAAAAAAGTAGAAAACGATCAGAAAATTAAATATATCGATGTTTGTTCTCTATATCCTTATGTATGTAAATACGGAAAATACCCCGTAGGTCATCCGGAAATTCTTGTAGGTACAGAATGTGATACGCTATGTCCTAATAATAATATTGATCGTGTTGAGGGATTGATAAAATGTTCAGTTTTGCCACCTAGTAGTCTCTATCATCCGATTTTACCAAGAAAAGCGCACGGTAAACTCATGTTCGTTCTATGCCGTACATGTTGCGACAAGCTAGAACAAGATGACTGCACACATAGCGACGAAGAGAGACAGTTCACCGGAACTTGGGTGTCTAACGAAGTGAAACTGGCAGTGCACTACGGCTACAAAATTACACAAGTGCATGAAATATGGCAGTACGAAATCTCTCAGTATGATAAAACATCCAAAACAGGCGGATTATTCGTAGAATATGTAAACCATTTCTTGAAATTGAAACAAGAAGCGTCAGGCTATCCTGAAAGCTGCAATACCATAGATTTAAAAACTGCATACATCAAGGACTATTTAGTGAATGAAGGTGTACAGTTAGATCCAGATCAGATAGAGAAAAATGCTGGGAAACGATCTGTCTCAAAACTGATGCTCAATTCATTCTGGGGTAAGTTATTCTACATATGACGTCCTAATTTAATACTAATTGATATTTCTTCTGGGTTACAGGCAAATTCGCTCAAGCGGAAAATCGCCCCCATACAACCACCGTCTTATCTCCAGCAGAACTTTATGAACTCCTAGCCAATCCTGCTATTAAAGTTCATAAAATTATTCCAGCAGGTGAAACCATGCTGTATGTGAATTGGCAATATGAATTTGAGGCTATAGATCAGCTGCCAACAGTAAACGTCGTAATTGCAGCTTACACGACTGCTCAGGCTCGTCTCAAACTCTACGAATATCTGTACCCGTTAAATCGTAATGTTCTTTACTACGATACCGATTCCATAATCTATTGCCATTCTCCAGGCGAATATGAACCGCCTACCGGTGATTTTCTGGGTGACATGACTGATGAATTATGTTGCTATGGCCCTGGAAGCTATATAACAGAATTTGTTTGTGGGGGCCCAAAAAATTACGCGTATCAAGTATATTGCCCTGAGAATGGTAAAATCAGCGAACAGTGCAAAGTCAGAGGTTTCACCCTCAACTATAAGAATTCAAAAAAAATTAACTTCAACGTAATTAAAGATTTAGTATTAGGTATAAATCAGAACAATCCAGTGATTACCGGTAGAAATATCAGATGTATGCTGGATCATACAGTAATAACCAAACAAGAAACTAAAAAATTTAGTGTCAATTTTACAAAACGTCGACGAATTGATAATTTTAATTCACTCCCATATGGGACTAAAAAAATAAGATTGTGAATGAATGAATTCTTAGAACTACTTCTCTATAGGTTTGAGGTATTTCAATTTTGTATTGGTAATTAGTGTATATTATAATTTGTTTTTCAAATAAACTTTTGAAACAAAAATAGCTCTCTTATTTTTAACAAAGCAAACAAATTCTCCTTCCAAACAGGTTGACTGATCAAAATGAATAGGTAAATAAGATAATGAGTTCTAAATAGCTGGTAATGTGAAAGTTGTTGCTATAATTAATCCATAAAGTAATTTCTTCGCAGTGTAAAAAACAATTATTCATTTAAATCAGAATTAACTATGTACTTTGAACTTATGAGATTAATACAACCACATTGAACTATTGAAATGGTATGGAACATACTGGTGCGAGGAGAATAAAAGTATCATGTAGAATCATTGAATTTTATTGAAATAATAATAAAACATATACTTCACAAATTCATCATTTTCATATCTATCATATTCATCAAATAATGCTAAAAATCTATTATGTGAATAGTTATTAACCCTGAACAACAAATACATCAAGCAATAATAGCCACAAACAGAAGACGTATAATCTTGTAGGGCGAAAGTATTGAAAGTCCATTTGCGAGTATTTCTCCATAGGAAGTCGATATGGTCTTTTACAAATGGCTGACGTCCAAAACTGTCAAAATATATTCCATTTCCTTGACGATCTATGAAAATCGCAAGCCAGTGCGTGCCCTGCATAAAATCTGGATCAGAATTGACAACTATAGCACATGGAAAATTAACATAGCGAGGTAATTTATTCGCAGCGTAAACACCATAATGACCTATACTTTTAAAATAATTCCAAAATATATCACTAATGAACGCAGCGTTCATTTCTTATTACCAAAATGAATGTTAATTCAAAACTAACACAGAGATTTGAGAAGAAGCAATTAAATAGGAATATATTGAATAAAATACTGTTTTCATTCATACAAGAGTTTTATTTATCAATCAGTGAATACACATTTAGCTACCATAATCCACAATTACATTTCTATTTTTATCAATTTCAATAATATTATCAAATTCGGCGTAAATCACACAATTGACTGTTCGAGTGAGCGCTTGTTCGAATCCAACTTCGATCCTCAACGATCCATGATGAGTCAAATTCCAATGGTGTATTGAATCAGCTGCTAAATCGGGCGTTAGATCAAATGCAGATAGAAAATAACCGAATGGATAATCCTCTCTTGAAATACCATGACCAGTATTCGAGAAATGAATACCTGTTCCGCTGAATAACGAATTGTACATAAGAATATAAGATTCGTTATCTCCAAATGAAGGTTGCAAAGGCTTAGAAGGTAATTGTTGACCGTTAACACACAAAGATAGATAATTTATATTAAAATTCTCAAAGTTATAAGGATTTGTCGCATAATCCCCATTGAATGCCTTATTTGATACAAAGCCGATAATACACCGTTTAGGTAATTGACCGAGGAAAATATTATCTAGGGATTTTCCTTGGACCCCTGCTGCAATGGTGATTGCCTTGACTTCGGCCCTAGTGATGGGATATTTTGCTGTTGCTAACTCCAATGCTTCATTATGCGCTAATAATATACTAGGATTCAATTTCACACGGCGAACAAGTAATGTCGCCTCATTGATATGTACTTTGAAATTTGTGCCGCTAGAGATAAGTTGAAAACTATCGCGTGAACGTACCAATCTCACTCTCATTTCAACACCATTCAAAAGAAATTTCTCTTGATTGAAAATATCCGCATGAAGATGTCCAATTAAATCGACATTTTTTCTATTTTGAACAAATTTGCTCCGTCTATCGTATCCTGGATTAGCACCAATGTCAGTGTTATTCATTTTATTTGGCTTATCTGCATACCACAACGATGACGTAAGATGGGATTTTTTAGCATCGTTACCATAATTTATTAAAGTTTCGATATATGATCTATAAGCATAAGTATTGTTCGGTGGAGAAATTAGTTTTTGATTTAAATATAAATCAATTTGGCTAAATATTGAATGCAACCAATTATTAACAGGGGCGACATTATCCGTTTCAGTAAGTGGAGTATTATCGGATTTTAAAATTTTTGCATTCAAATACAGCATTGTTTGCGAGAGATCAAGATAATAATCTCCCTGGCCAGGTACAACAAATTCAAGCGGTCCATCTTCAGTTATAGAAGATAATGGTTTGTAATTGATCCATTGTCCATTTTCGATGCTTGTTTGAGTTGGTGGTATAGCAAATAAATCTAATTCTGTTTTAATACACTCACACGAGTCTTTATGTAGAAACGCCATTTCAATCAAAAATATCTGTCAATCTACCACGTTTTTTATTCTTCTTCTTCTTTACTGTAACAGGTGACGATCTAGAGTGAACCAGTCTCTTGGATGATTTCCTCTTTTTATAGCCAGAGCCATCCATTAGTTTTTCAATCTTGTTCTCAGCTTTACGTTTCAAGTTTATCCCCGCTTCTCTTATCCGATTATTAAAAGACTCTCTCACGGGTTGGTTCTCGCTCAAGTCCCCCAGAAATTGGGCTCCAGTATTTAATGCTTCCTTCCCAAGTGCTCCTATACCTCTTTTTATTACTGAAAAAATACTTCTGAATAATCCGCTGAAAAAGCTTCCTATACCATGTCCGCGTTGGTATTGATGACCCCTATATACTGCTCCTATTCCGCTCCCTGCTTGCAAATTATAGTATTGTTGATATGGACAAGTTTTCATGATGTTTTTCGGAAGTGAAGCTTCACACATAACGTTCCGAATTGAAATGGAATAGTTTCGCCACTATCAGATCTTATATCTATTTCAATATTTGAAAATTCGCGTCTTAAAACCGGAATGAAATGAGGTTGCGCATATGAAACGGTTCTATTAGATCCGAACACATATTTTTCTGTTTCAACATGAACAACTCTCAAAAGTGGAGTAATCACATCTACAACAAATTGAGGTTCTATTATATCACAATAAATGTACAACTGAGGTGGTATGCCTAGCATTAAATTGGGTAGGTTGATAGAAGACTTGGTTTGATGTATGTCGCTAAACGGTGAGTAGCCTAACTGAAGAGCTAGCCTTGGTGATAGTAACATTGAACACACTTCATTCTTTTTGAATGTAGCTTCAACACGCTTACCCGATTTATTGTAGGAAAACGCTACATATTTATTTATTAGTGCATCTTCATTCATTTCATGTAACACCTGATCAATATCCTCATAATTTTTCGATGGAAGCTTCCCTGTTATAATATTGGAAGTCAGTGTTATGCTTGTACTCTTGGTCTCTTCTCGCGTCATCGCATTTTCTATGCGTATACTAACTTCATTATTACCCTTATTGACATTATAAAATGAACATGGATAATTTAATTCACATAATGCAACTTCCCAATTTCCATCTAATTTTATATTCTGAGGCATTTGGGTAGTGAATCTAGTTGTTTTGTTATTAGGAAAATGAATCATTGAGCTATTGCTGGGCAGTGTGATGAAAAATTCTCTACTATTCATATTTCAAATGTTGTAACGTACTTGCTGGTATCCACGAATTGAATTTATCGCTATAACCTTTCCACCGGACAAGTAATTTCTTCCTGCTGCCTGAGCCTTTAGTTGCAACAATTTTATCTATTTTATACAACGCATCAGATTCGACATATACTCGTTGTAATTCCAATTCATAAAAAGTGCCCTGAATCTTTTCATCATTCAAGTCTTTGAGTTTGTAGACTACAGGATTTCTTCTACTGATTGAGTATATTTTAAATAGTTCTTCACTCCAATTAGTCTCGTATCCCTTCTCAAAAATATTTTTGTACTTCGATATTCGAACAATATCTCCTATTTTATACTTTACACGTTTCTCTTTCAGATATTTACGCTGCTCATTCTGATTTTTCCATACTTGTAATATATTATTATCATTCACGTCGATGGGTGCCATTTTTATTGAACGGTGTTTTGTCTTATTATACGATGTTACTAGTTTTTGCAATACATCAATATATTTATGTGTATTTTTATAAGTGAAATACCGATACATCTTTGATTTCAAAGTTCTGTTGAATCGTTCTGCGAAACAAGCTTTAACATCGGGATTATGCGCTACATAAAATTTAACATTATTTTTAGTTAAAAAAGATTTCTTTAGAGTCGCTACAAACTCGTTTTCTTTATCGCTCATTAGGTAAATTGACTTCCTCTGTTCAAATATAACTTTAAATGCCTCAATAACTGATGAAGGTTTCTTATCTAACAACGGAATGGCCCATGCGAAACGACTAAATACATCAATTACTGAAGCGGCTTAATTTTCGCATGTCAATGAGATCTGCTTGAAAAAGATCATTAATATTTGACACTTTGTAACTATTCCTTTGGAAACGTTTTCGTCCGGGTTTATGCAACGTGTATGCATCTTGGGAACTAATCCATTTTTTTATTTCTTTAGGTTTGTATTCTTCTCTCATGGAATCAACAAGATTATTCACTCCTGAAAAACCTGCACTATGTGATGGATTGTAATATATACTAGATAATCTTTTATTCATTATGAGAACGAAAATCTTTTCCACTTTCGTTTTGCAGGTCTCGCGACACCAATTGCGTCTTCAAAAAACTTATCACTCTTATCTTGTTCAAGTTTAGGTCTATTTCTAACAGAAATTTCAGTTTTCAATTCCGGAACAAAAAATTTTTTTCTTTGAGGATTGTTAACTAGCTCTGTTCGAATATTTATAGCTTTCAATGCATTCATAAAATCTTCCCATCCAGCTGGATTATTATTCTTTTTATATTTTACTGTATCTCCTACTAAATCTGATATATTTGAATTAGGTATCTGTTTATTATTTATATAAACTATACCCTTGTCATTCCAAGTAATTGTATCTGTTTGTTTCAATCTCTGCACTGAAAGACGTGCTTTTTCACGATGTGTCTTAGGAATGACATTTATGACTTGTTCAGTATCGTCTTGTTTCTCTGGAAGTAACTGAGAGTCTGTAGATATTTCTTGTTCAATAGGTAATTTAATAGGCTCTCTATTTTGCTTCTGAAAATATAAATATCCCTGTAGAATTTCTCTATACTTTTGCCATTTTTCATATTCGGATAGTTTCAGTTTTAAAACATCTTTCATGTCTCTATCTAACTGATGGGTAATATCATCATTGTCTTCAATATTATTTTGAATACGATTTAAATTTTCAGGAGATATAAGAACCATCTTTTTTGCATGTTCCATTTTCAGTCTTTACTGAACAAAGAACTCAAAACACCCGACAGAATGGGGGCTGATAAAAAAGGTAAAAATGCCCCGCCCGACTGTACCAATACGTGCTTCTTTCTTTTCCACCCCTCACCGCGTTTCACAAGTTTCCTCAAATTTTTTTTATGTCGTCCCAGATCAGTTTGCTGTTTGCGACTGAGAGGTATTTTACCTTCTAAAATATTATAAATACATTCACAAATGCATTTCACTGTGGTGCAATCAGTATTTTTTAATAAAGCCTGTCTATATTTAGGCTTAAGTTTGTGCAAAGCACGTAAAAATTCTGCGTTGTTGATAACAGCTGCGCTCATTTTTATGTAATAATCTCAGGCATGTTTCTACACATATATTTATATGTTTTTTTCGGTAAATAAATATATGTGATCCCATCACGTGATGAGCGAAAACGTAGCCAATCGGGAGTATTTTGTTTCAAATCAAAAATTAAATATCCGTGTGCTTCAGCTGTGGCGTCGTTATAGATTTCTTGTATGAATTTTATATTTTCTGGAAAAATTTGTCGTGAGAGGTGTAGAATTTGTGCTCTGTCTCGAGGATTTTTGGAATATACTATGTAATTTGCATTCAGAGATATATCGCGCTGACCTTTGCCTTGATGAAATAGATTTTGAGTGAGGAAAAATACTGATAAATTCTTGTGATGCGACCATTTCGTGAATATATCAACTACAGGGCCATCAGTTTCTCTCATTAAGTCATCAATTATCATCAATTGGGGGAAGCTTCCATTTATGTTCTCAATATCGGGTAAACCTTCAACGAATTCCACATCTTTTATTGAATTGTATAAAGTCTGCCAGGTTCCATAATGCCAATATACTTTCCTAAATTCCGTATCGCTCATATTATTCATATTAGACAAGAAATCCTTAACGAAATACGTTTTTCCGCTGCCAGATGGACCAGAAATAATAGCTGTGAATGGATGTTTTAATTTTGTACACATGTTATCTGTGAAAAGTTAAGTGTCATACTGAGCTATCAGACAATGTCATTCATATTTATTATTATTATTTTGGGAGTATAAGTAAAACCTAATATTTACTATCATAATGTGCTACTAATATTTATTTAATAAATTAAAAAACAATCACCTTGACCATGATACAATAACAAAATTTTACAAGTCAAAAATATACCCAATGAATATTTTTGGAATCAACAAACAATTAGGAGAGTCGCTCTTCATCAGTACTTGCACACGGATATAGATTCTAATTGCCTCAGATCATTTTTAAGTGTGAAATTTCAATAAACAAGTGGAAAAATAATCACCTTGACCATTACACATTAACAAAAATACACAGAGTGAATATTTTTGGAATCAACAAATGATTAGGAGAGTCGCTTTTCATCAGTACTTGCACGCGGGAAGAGATTCTAATTGCCTCAGATTATTTTTAAGTGTGAAATTTCGATAAACAAATTAAAAAATAATCACCTTGACCATAACACATTAACAAAAATACACAGAGTGAATATTTTTGGAATCAACAAACGATTAGGAGAGTCGCTCTTCATCAGTATACTTGCTCGCGGATATAGATTCTAATTGCCCCAGATTATTTTTAGGTCCGAAATTTCAATAAACAAATTAAAAAATGATCACCTTGACCATAAAGCAATAACAACAACAAAATTCCATACATAAAAATACGCACATACTGCCGAAGGGATGATGACCTCAATTAATTAATTAACTTTTTATACTCCCTAAAGGCTACTGGCGCCAGTTAATTAGCCGAGTCTCGATCCAAACTGGAACCATTACTACTCTGCTGGCTCATCTATTGCTCATTCTAAAAACATATAGTCACAAATAAAATCACTATTCAGGAAAAAAATAGAGGAATTATTATCCTACTTTTTAGCGCATTTTTCAGAAAAAAGCGCTATTGTATTCACTTTGGTTGTCTGGCTGGCTGGCTGGCTGGCTGGCGTGACGCTGAGTTCTCAGCAGCTATACTATTTACAGAGTTGGAACTGGTACCAAAAAAAAGCTGCTATCTAGTAGGTTTGCACAAATTGCTTTAATTCAAGCTCAGTGATTGTGGAAAATCAAATTATTCAATTACTTGTTTCAAGTGAAACAATGTCCATAGGTATATATGACATAAGGGATATGGTAACTAGAATTTATTAGAGTAGATAAAAATTTAGTTACAACTTTCGCCGCGGATCTCACTATTATTATGTACAGTTGTCAAATCTGTCCGGGCTTCATTCAATGACTTGTTTGACGCGAATTTGAAGCTTATTAGAATGAATTATTATTATTCGTTGAAAATTTGTTTACTTTTGGTGTATTTCTTTTACATAGCTTTGATAAAGATCAAATTATAATTTAAAGGTACAACTCGATCTTCTGTCAATCAATAACTAAACAATGAAGATTAAAATGTATTTTTGAGTTTGTACATGCATAAATTATGTACCTATCAAATAGTCAACATGAAACTGGTACTAAATGGAAGCTGCTGTTTCGTAAGTTTGCCCAAACTGCTTGATTTCAAGCTTAGTAATTGTGAGAGATGGTAATTTAAGAAATCTCTAAAGTAACAAGCATTCATGAGCTGTCAAAAAAGCGCTTTCATCATCTAGATGATTCTTCCATTTTTTTTCATAATGCAGAAAGATATTGAATCCAAACTCTTCTCATCTGATATAACTTTTCGTTTTACACTTCTCGTATCTGAATCTTGCCAGCTTCGACTGCTAGATCCCTTCTGGGTTATCCATTTTTCATTCAAAAATACTATGTTATGGGGTATATCACTTCTTGAATTCTTTACGAAGTTGTACAGAAATGTCAATCTCAAGGAGATAATATATTCATGAATTACTCTCCTATTATCATCTTTTTTCCAAGTCAAGTCAATGCTGCGGAGAATGACCATCAAACTGCTCATATCAACCAACCAACCTACCTTGTTATTCCTATACCTGTCGATATTCTAATAATGATGTTGATCTATGCTTACACTCTGTTTATTCTATGAATTACTATGTTGTTGCGGTTCAACTTTTAGTTTGTGAGTTTGATAACAGTTGTTGCTATAGTAATTATCCAAAAGCTCAACTCAAGCTACAACGCAATACTGACCCTTACTGATTCGAAGAACCTTAATGCTCCTGTTCAAAACGTATTACAGAAATAATTATGACTTATAACAGACTTAGGTGAAGATGTAGTATCACATCAACAATCTGAACCGTTGGCTGATTCTATTAGAGATAAAGTAGTATTGAATGTGTAGAAAACGATGCTGAAAAGCTAATTACTGCCAAAGGATGGTTTTATGGTGTAAATAAATCCTACAGTTCCAGAGGTCAACGAAACAAATTATTTTTTGTATTTTGAAGGTAACATAAAAAATATTATATGTGGATGAGAGCATAGGACAGTAAGGTTGGGACATGAATTTTTTTTATCACATATCTGGAATCAATTTGTACAACTTTGTTATCAATTTTTTCCCCACGTTTCTAAAACAATTTTTGAGGACGCCACAGTGTTTTGAGAGCGCGTAGTTTCAAAACACTTCTATGACCTTGGAGACAGTGTATGACGTCACGATACTGTCAAGTTTTTCTTCCCAATAGCTGCAGTAGGCAACGAGCACTCTGCTGTTGCGGAAATTGTGTATTGTTCAGCACAACTATCATTATTCATAATGTAATTTCCAAAGTGCCGATTCCAGAAATAAGTTATCTTGGATATTATGTGTTTGGTTATAAGAGCATAACGAGATAAACACCGGGAAAACAATTATTTTATATGCCCTTAGAAGAAAAACAAATTGGTTCCATGTTGCTCGTCGCGACTACATACCAACAAAGCACAATTGTTTTGCTGCGAGAATCATTTAATGTTGAAGGATGAAATTCAAAATTACAGACATTTTTTATTTACGTGTACTAAGAACAAAATTCAAAGGGTGATTTGTTCCATATTTTTAATGGTCAAAATAACAGAAAGGTTGCGGAGGATTTTCGTTCTATTTCTAACGAGACGCGTCAATTGCGAAGATATTGGGAGAGTCAGTTGCTTCATAGCCTGAGTCCTTAAACTAAGAAAATGTTATTTAAAATAACTCACTAACAGACACATGGAGAGGATAAATAAATCGTTAGGATATTATATATATTCATATTATGTGATATTATATCAATTCTATCGATAACGTGATGTTTATGTTGTACATATAATTTATAATTAAATAATATCTCACATTGTAATATTATATATTTTCTGTATTCCATACTATGTCATTACTGTTATTAATATATTATCATGTATATTCCACCAATATATGATATACTTATCAAGGAAAGCTGGATTGATGTAAAATTGGATACTAAATAATTTGTCGAGGATTTCGAAATAGTTCAGTTCGAATATATTATAACTTTCTAATCCTCAAACTTTTGTTCACAGTTCAGCCGTTCGCATTTTTTCATCATTCGAAGGTTTTCAAATTTAGAAGCTTGACGATCCAACACTTTTGAATCAATAATTCCAAATTTCGTAGGTTCGAAGATGGTATTTTTCCAACTATTTAAATTTCGAAGATCTGCATATTACGTTATTCAAGTTCATTATTAGTTAATTTCATTATCAGATATTCTTGATTTCAAGATATTTAGACCATACATCGACTGGGGATTTCCGAGGGCAGGCTAATGAATGTCGACTCACATAGTATCGTGACGTCACACTGCTGAAATGCTATTCCGAGCAGTCCGAGAGTTTACTGTTTTCAAAAGTCATTTTAGCGGATAGCCTGTTCCACTAAAATGACTGACATATCAAATTAATATAGATAATCAAAAATTAATCTTAAAACTGATCAGTAGTTAGAAGATACAAACTACGTGACGTGATTCATTCTTTGTACTTGTTCAAAAAAATTTATAATTTTTGTACAGTTGCCATGGCAACTTGTTGAAATATCAAAATGGACTGCTCTTGCAAACAGTCTTCAATTAAAATATGGCGTCTTATTCAAGCGACAGAAGAAAACAATAATTTGTATGCTTGTATTTCCCCGCTCAATCCATCTATATATATTTTCGAAACACATCCAACAGACAAACTGTATGCTTTCTTTGATATTATCAGAGACTGTCGCTTGACTTGAACTTTCTTCCTGCTCATGAATTACTTCATCTGCACTTGTAGCTGCAAAATATTGATTCCTAAATTGTCTTTGAAGCTGGCGTTTTACCGGTCATTGTAGGTGTCAGTATAATTTATTTGGAATTTATCCCTTTGCAGGTGACAGATCGAAATATTTAGAGGAGCCATTGAGATTCAGACGATTTTGTCCCTCCGAACACGTAGATATTTGGAGACTCAATAAATAGATATCAAAGAGTTTTATTTTGCAATTAGGATATTTAATTTTCACAGTGACTATAGTTCATTTTCTAACTAGGAGGAGTAAACTGAAGTTGCTGCGCCAAGTCATATACTCATATAATGTAAATAAGACGAAAATATTACCAGATTTTCATGCGGCAAAATCCAATTTGAAATTGTCAGCGCGAAATCTTCCAACTTTCCTTTTACAGCTATTGATTGTTAATTAACAGCAAAAAACATTTCAGTTATACGAATTAATGTATTACATGATGATAACAAAGATATTCTATCAAATGAATAATAATGTGAATTGAAAATACAAACATACATATTTAAGCATGTAATCCAGTAGTGTTTCAACAGAAAAAAATTCAAAAGAAGTAAAAGTAATATTACACAAAAATTATAAAAAGCTGCATAACATTTCAAAACATCAAAATTTAGAATTGCAGAAATATTACAACACTTCTATTTCTCATATTCAGTAATCGAATAACCCAGCAGTGTTCAAACAAGATGGAGAACCATGGAGAACGTTCAACATTTATCCAAGGTCTGACAAATTTTTGTTCGGTGTAAAACTGGTGTGAAATAAGCACTGATCTCTAATATAACACTGGATTGGGTTTAGACCGTATTCTGGCATCTGAAAGCGGTCCCGGTTGAACGGCGGCTTTGAAAGTAAAACTGAGGTTTTGTGACACAATTCGGCGGCAAATTCAAAACACTTATAGAAGACACTCGACGAAATTCAAAGTATAATGCAAGTAAGATGAAGAAATTATTCTCAATATATCAAAATACATACATTAATAATCAACAAAAGTTAAAAATTGTTATGATAGTTGAAATATTTATCAATAGTTAAAAATATCTGTGAACTTTTTAGTGTCAGTGTTTTAAACTATTTTTTAGACATTGTAGTTAAGTATTATTTAATCCGTCCGAAAGTTTCATAAATTTTTGTTACCTAAAATTTAAAACTATGAATTTACCTATATGAATAAATAAAGTGCGTTTCTGCGATAATATTACCTATTCAAAACTGATAGTTTTGAATATCTACTAAACATGATAGGAGAATAATAATACATTTAATAATCAAGATTTTATTGTTCGTAAGTAAGCACAGATTTGCAGTCCAGCGATTAATTTTGTGAGCAAGATATTTTATTTTAAATTTGATATATTACTTGAATTTGTTATCATAACTTTGTAACATTGCCCAACAATATGATTTTATTATTCATGATATTTTGAATTTAATCTAAAATTGAAAATCAAATCGTTTGATTACTTTAACATAATGAATTGATTTATCCTCCTAGGTCTCCATATAACCTGTAAAAAGTAATACTTCACTGAAAATAGGAATAAGTTATATCTTCAAACTTTTTCAGTTGAGTTTTTCTAATTGAATAAAACAATAACAATATTATGTATTAATATATCTACATTTAAATAAGTGAACAAAATTCATTCAGTATAAAACATATACGCAGAACATGCATTTGAACACCATGATTTAAAAATTGCGCCCCAACACCATATTGAACTGTCACCAATTATCAGAAAATCTCAGTTTTTGCCAAGATGTCGACGCTCAATTGGGGACGCATTCCAGCGGCCTAAATCCAATCCAGTGTTATATCAGAGATCAGTGGAAATAAGCCAATCAAAAACGTCCAGTTACATGACGCCTACTTCAGTCTGCTGTTCCTAGTTTAAAAATAGAGTATAACAAAAAAATATTGAACATTCAGAGCATCAAGGAATTTTTTGCTTCTCCACAAATTCTTCTTTTTACCACACATAATGTTTAATTGAGGATCAGCTCTAGCATCTCACAATTTTCATAACTCGTACATCAACAAAATTATTCATATTCCATTCTTTTATTGGATTGTTTTTAAACAAAGGGTGAATACAAGAGTTCATTAGTACCAATTTTTCACAATTGTCCTTTGAAAATTGATTTTTGAATAATTGCGAGTGGGACATGTTCGACCAATTCAGTTTGTATATTATTCATGAAGTCATGAATAAGTGATCATCATCTGGGACAAGAATCACTATGAGTGGGTTTCTTGTTTCCAAGCTAAAATTCCAAAAACACTTGAATATGTCATGAGGGAATTACTTGGAGTGTTATAAAATGTTGGATATTCTTGCGTGATCGCGATATTCTGGAGAAGCAAGAATTATGTACTTTATAGAATTAGGAAAATGGGTCCTAGTCTTAGAGAGAATACAATGAGACATTAGTGAAGAAATCAATTAGTTTTTTCGAGCACGTTAATATTAGTCATATTGTTTTTTCTAGAACACTAAATTATATAGTAATGAAGATACTCAAAAACTCTCTGTTTATTTGGGAAATATCTCCTCAGACATATCAAATCCGAACTTTGTGGTCACGTGTGCGAAATCGACACATTAAATCGACATCACATCAGTCTGTTTTCAGAAGTTTAGCAACCAATGCTGGATTTCAGGTGAGTTTAATTCGAATTTATTCGATAATACATTAAATTTTGTATTTTGAAACATGATTGCAAATATAACACCAAGTTAGACCAGTGATAAAATTCTTATCGAATATCTCTCGATCATTGATAAATTGTAAAGTCTGAAATTCCTCCAGGATCGTTACGCATACCAAAAAAATCTGACATGAACATCACGTGACTTACTTGTACATCATTGGATATATATATATATATATATAATGTGATTTTGTGTTTGATTATATATATCATTGGATATATATAGTCAAACACAAAATCTCATCGTTCCACAGTTGATCGTTTTGGATTTACCCAAGATATTCTGAGAATCTATCTAGTAGAATACGCTTTCAGCCTTGACGGTTGCTATGGAAACAGTAGGCCATTATTCTTATACTACAATATTCCCTTATACTGATTTCCAAAATTCTACGACTACCAACAGATTTGAATTTAATCGCAAATTTAAAAAATAAATTCCTACTGAAGGGCACTTCCAGCTTAGTCTTTTGTTATTAAAATAGTAGGCAATCATTTAGATGCTACAGCAGACTGGAATACCAAATTTCAATATTCTATACCTGATCGTTTCGAATTTATGCGAAAAATTCCAAAAGACTGTCAAGTAAAGTGCACTTCCAGCTCGGTGGATCTCAATAAAAATAGGATATAAGCATCAAGACGGTATAATTGTCCTAAGTACTGAATTCTAACAGTGTTCGTTCAAACGTTCTGGATTTATGCGAAAAATTAAAAAAAAAATTAAATAAAGTGCTCTTTCAGTTTAGTCGATAGCAATCATAGTGCAGGGTGTACAACTAGATATTATAAAAGTGCCTCATACAAAATTCAAATATTCTACGACTGATTATTTAGAATTTATGCGGAAAATTCAAAAAGTCTGTCATATGAAGTGCACTTCCGGCTCAGCCGATTGTTACAAAAATAGAAGATGATCATTGAAATGCTACAGCAATTTCAATTGCTGAATGCCAGTATCCATTCTGGATCTATGCGGAAAATTTAAAAAAAGTCTCAAGTAAAGTCCACTTCTGGTTCAGCCGATCGCAATCATGATGCAAGATATACAATAAGATAACGTAAAAAATTTCAATGTTGAAAAAACATACATTTATATTTTAAATTTGCTTTGTGGCTATCGAATTCGGATAAAATCCATCCTCAGGCCGTACAGCTGAAATATACATATAATTTAAATATTTGAAGAATATAGTTGTTTATACATTTTGAAAAAATATTATTTGACAGTTTTGTTTAAATTAAATTTATGTTATAAAAATGTTAAAAATTATATATGGAACGTATGTTGAATCAGGAGAGGAATAAATATATAGGAAAATGCTGAGAAAGGAGAACAGAAGAAATTGGTACCATGTGCTGAATTAAGAAAATGAGGTTATGTGCAAAATTTGAAGTTAAATAAAGAATAAGTGCATGCTAGTAAATAATATAATAGAGTAGCTCACCGTCAGTTGATTATGCAGCAGGAAATAAATAGATCATGTTGTTGCAGAATGTGTTAAATTTAAAAAATGACGAGAGCACTCGAAAATACGTGCTTTAGGATCAAGAAGATGAAATACATTGAAAAACTCAGCGGAAGTTATGTATTGTGTGGTGTTCGCTGGGTATTAAAAGGCGGTAAAGCTTTGAAAATATGATTTTCAGGAGAAATAGTTATTTCGTTCAAAATTCTTTCATCTTCAAGTTTTATATGTTTTAATATTTCCATTTTTTCTAGAAGTATGAGTTTTCTATAGTTATTTTCTTTGTGCAGGATGGAAGTGTTTTCTATTGTGGATGAATGATTTTCTGTTTTCAGATGAGAACCGAAGGCTGATGGCGGGTTGGTTTTTGTATATTCTTCATATCTCGTTTTAGATTTTCTAGTTATCATACCTATGTAGGCACTATCACAATCATTGCAATTAATTTTGTATATGCTGCTGTGCTCTGTGTTATGAATTTTTGGTTTATTGTTAATAAAAATGTTTGCAAGGGCTGGGTGTGATTTAGATGTGAGTTGTATGTTATGTTTTTGTAGTGTACGGTTTAATGTGTTGTGTATGTGTTTGTAATATGGGATGGAGACATAGTTTGTATTAGTTTTAGTGTGTTTGTATATTTCTTGTGTGATGATGTTTCTTTTTGTATTATTGTATATTATGATCATGTATTCTTTAGTGTAATTGTTATTAGGTCCAATGGTTGTGATAGTGTCAAATTCTGTATCAAAATTTTTTGGTGAAAGCGGAGTGGTTAGTAATCTATAAAACATGAATCTAAAAGCGCTTTCTTTGATTTTAGGATTATGGAATGAATTGTGTGGTATAATAATGTCTGTGGATGTAGTTTTTCTGTATATGTTAAATTCGATTTTTTGTTTTTGAGAGTGTGTTAGTGTTAAGTCAAGAAAATTTAGTTTATTATTTGTTCCTGTTTCTAGAGTGAATTTAATTTTGGATAAGCTAATTATGTGTGTTGAAAAATTATTTAAATCGTCGTCGTTTCCCGTCCAAAAACACAAAATATCATCTACGTATCTTTTCCAAAATAAAATGTTGTTTTTTGCTGAATTATTAGTGAAAATTATAAATAAAATATGAGCGAAAGCTTAAATCTAGTGAACAAAATTGAATATCAAGCATCTACATTACTTCAACCATATAGCGCTCATGGAAAGGTGCTTCAATGGCCAAAGTAACATTGTCACTTTTTTAGTTTTAGTTTAGTAGCACATCACAGCAAGTGAAACAAGCGCTCACAAAGAGGTGCTATTTTAAATCCTACTCAATGGTTAACGTCAGCATGAGATGTTGAGAGAGCATATCAACTTATATTATATTCCGCTACTCTTTCTTTTCCTAAGATATTCCAGACACCCAACTGAATCCGTAGGAACAGGAGAACCGTGGAGCAAATGAATGTAACCAGCACTATCTCTTGAATAAAATTATAATTGTTATACATATGCGCGCAGTAACGCATCTGCGCATCATTTTTAACCCTTCAACTACAGCGTGGGGCTCACAAGACTTTGTTTTCCTTGAACATCTTTCTAGGTATTTTTTTAAAATGAATTCTCCTTCTCGTGTATCTGTCATTTTTTTCAATTATACAGGGTGTCCAACGAAACGCGGAACCTAGGAGTTTAACATGGGATTTTCAAAATGTGCGGATATTGGATACTTCTCATGAGTAAAAATTGATTTTTAACAACTTTTCATTCTTATACTTTTGCTTTAAAATATACAGGACAGCCAATATCCGCACATTTCAAAAATCGCGTGCTGGACTCCTATGCTCCGCATTTCGTTGCACATCTGTATGCAGCATGATGTATCTGTTTTTTACTTACTTGTACTAAGTACAAGAAAGTATTGTGAAACCGACAAAATTCACTTATCGAGAGTTTGATGGAATTATCCGTTTTGAGCATCCCTGAATACATTTTGACTGTTTTCGAGGTGATGTTGGTCCGTATGTGCGTACGTTCGTTCGTGCGTCCGTTCGTTCGTTCGTAACTCGCAAATCTCAAAGCTGGCTGAACGTATAATGTTGAAATTTTGTATTAAGGCTGGTATAGGATCTAGTTGTGCTCCTCGCACATGGTTTCAATCGTCTGTACCGGAAGTGCACTTTACTTGAAACTTTTTTCGATTTTTTCTAATAAATCCTAAATGATCGACCGTAGGATGTTGAAATTCAGTATTTGAGCTTGATGTTGTATCAGAATACTTATCTGCTATTTTTGTATGAATCGGTCAAGCCAGAAGTGCACTTTACCTGAAAATTTTTCTAATTTTCTTGCATACATCTGGAATGATCAGCCATAGTATATTGAAATTTTGTGTTCGAACTTGTTGTAGCATCAAAATAGTTATCTACTATTTCTGTATCAATCAGCTGAGCCGGAAGTGCAGTTAATATGTATAAAAGATATTCAGAATTTGCCGTATAAAACAATCAGTTCAATTGGAATGATAAGGTAGGCAATGATAATCTGTTGTCAATTTTTTGATCTTGTTTGACATTGAAAGTACATGTCAAAATATTATTAAAATTATATTAATTATAATCTGAAGTGACAGAAAACTTGATTGAATGAATCTGTGTATATATCAAATGATGTACAAGTAAGTGACATGATGTTCACGTCAGATTTCTTGTTTCCAATATTTACATACTTTTGTTGAAAAAAAAAGGGACCCCACGCCGTTGTCTATGTGTACTATTTCTTCTACAAACCAATAAGTTGATGTAAGATTTTCTAATGTTTTTCTTACGATGCTAACAAGGATATTATTATTGCAGACAAGTTATTCTGATGTTGTAACTTGTAAGTAAAAGTAAGGAGAAAGGATGGTTTTTGTTTTTTGTTTTTGATATTTTGTTTGACACGAATATCCTATGAAAAAGTAAACATATGCAGCCTTATTCATAGAGAAGTTAAGCCGAACTAAAGAAAGATGATCTTAGTACTAACGTTAGTACTTATTCATAGAGCGGACTTAACTTTAGTCCGAGACTAAAACCGAACTAAGTCCGGACTATATATAGAACTGTTTCTGCCATAGTTTAGCCGCGGACTAACCTATAATTTTCTATTTGTTTCGTGTTTGTTGTGAAAAATGGATGATATTATGAATAATGCAAACGATAACAAAATATAAATGATGTTAAAGAACATCGTAGGAATCAGAAAAAGTTTATTTAAGACATGTAAATACGTTTGAAAAATATAATAAAACAGAGTTTAAAAATATCCACAGATGAGTTGTTCAAAATAATAACATTTTCTTACTTCCATCAAATTGCCTATTAAATGTAACGAGAGAAATCAATTTTATTTTAAAAGATAAATTTACATACATTTTATTTACGACGTATATTAAAAGAATAGAAAGATAAACTTCATTACTTGGATGAAAAATAAAAGATAGACTCTATCACAAAATGAAATTAATACTAATTAATAAGCACATGAGAATTTTGACAGTCCATATACTAATGCGCATGTGCCGTATAAAAATCAACCAAGACCAAATGGATGTTGCAAACTAACTTCGAGCTAGTTAGTACTAGTCTAAATTTGAACTATGAATATATAACTCTAGATCCGTACTAAGTCAGGATTACTTAGAACGGTTCTAATCGTCGAGTATCATTCTCACTATGAATAAGGCTGATGATGTTCACAATGTCAGTTTTTCGTTCACAAGGAGAATCGAGAAGAAAATATTGTGTCTACAGTGAGTTGCATCGATCACGTCGAAAATTGACAGTATTTTATACTTTTTCTCTAATTTCCAGGAATTATGTTGTTATCTTCTTTCAAATTTGTAGTATGTTTGATTTTCAATATATTCCACTAGTATAAACACTCTCTCAAATGTTACCATACGTTTTGATATTTTTTCAGCTGGGGTCCTTCGAGGACTCCATGCCGTGATTGTTGATGTTGATCTGAAGAACGCAGTAGTCCATGGATGAATTTGACGATGGAGTAATTGATTATAACTGGTATTCTAGAACATTCATTTATGTCACTCATAAATGTTTCTATAATGATTTGAACACATTTAGCTCCACTCAAATGTATAACGTAAATTATTTTGTCTCAGCCTACTATTATTTCCAGGTTACGAATGATTATTAGCATAGTCCCTCAATGTTTATCAACACAAAATGAATATGTCCCGCAGAATTACAATGACGGTTCGTGATTCTAGAAACTAATATTTAGGGACGGAGAGAATGAATTTGCTTCGTCACAAAATATTGATAGTTTTGACAGTTCCCTCAACAAGCTGCTTTCAGGTAGAAAAACCATTCACTCGGCGCCGGTTTTTCAGAAAGCAACATGCTCTCTCTATTATCTTGTGATAGAATCCTTCACAGAAAAGCATTGATTTTGTTATGATGAATTTTGTAATTTTATAAATCTTGATACAGAGAAATTGTGATTATGTGACACTTTTTACTCATGATTCCGATGAAATCAACTCGTGGTATTCAATGTGATGTCACGGCTGTGAAAATGAACAGTTATAATAATCGAATATAAACTATGAATATATAACTCATCATATATTTATATCTGTGCTCATATTCAATTTAATATCTATGCCTACACGTATATAGATCGATAAAATATTTACTCATTCTGTCTCATGAATTCCTACAAATAATAAATAAAATTTCTCAAAGCAATTGGTATTGTCGCTTGGATAAACTATGCATGCGATAAGTGCAGTAGCATACGCACAATGTGCATATGACTAGGTGTGAACCTATATTTCTTATATTCTGATTCTACTTTCAAACTCAAATACAAATGATAACAAAATATAATATGTATTTATACATATTATATTTTGTTATCATTGTCAGTTGTGTAGTTCTTATTTTGCAAACCATAGTCAAATATACAATTCTAATGTCATCCATGAGCTTTAAATATGGTGAAATTTTCGATAAATTATATTCAAGTGACTACAGAGTCTTAGTAAGCAGTGGCGTATACAATTTATTTTTAGGGAGAGTTGACTGGGTCAAATATAGAACAATACCAAAACCAAGAATAATATATTCTCAAATAACTTCACAACATAATATATTATATAATAAGTACATCCTAAGTTTCAAAACTTGATAAAAAAACTCAATCCTTTGTGGTTTAGAAGCGAGCTGGTCTATAATTTCATCCGCAGTAATTTTTATATTACAATGAATGGAGAGCATTGCTAAACCATTAAGCCTTTTCTGTAAATCATAATAAAAATACATAATTTTCATACAATATGCGAAGAATATGGTATCAAAGGGAAAAAAAAATCATATGGATTTTATGACAAATATTTATTAGTTTACAATTTTAACGTATCATTATGAAAGTAAATAGTAAATTTAAGTATAACTTTAATTACTAATGATGATAAAATAGTACAAAGAGAAAAATTTAGTCTTACTTGTGTCCTTTTATGCGCTGAGAAAGAGCGCTCTGACGTAGCTGTTGAAACAGGTGGTAGCGTTGCTAATATCTGCAGTAACCGAAAAATGCTGAGGTAGATCATTTTGTTGCAGAGCATTGAAGCATGCATTGAATTTTTTGGTTTTCTCTCAATCATTTTACGTTGTTTTTGATGCCAGAGATTTCATTCGCATTCAATTTAGTCACTGCGGCCCAAGTCAAATCTATATTTATCAAATAATCAAAATATTTTTCGTTATCAGAAGACATATCACTATTAGAATAAGAATTTGATTCTAAAAACAAGAAAAGCGTTTCAAATCCTCTAAGAAGCATCGAATGTGTTACAAATCGATCATTTAATTTGGTTATAAGAGTGTCAAGTAACGGAATGAACATAGTTATTCAATAATTGTATACCAAGTGCACGCAAATACCGGAATATTTTTTCGGGTGCACGAGAGGAAATATTCCAATCGTATTTGCCATGTACGAGGGATATATGGGAAGAATTTCTCTCGAACAAAATTTCACAATTGATAATATATTTTCACAATTTCAATCGATTTATTTGCTTGCGAGTCTTCAAAAAAACATTCATATCAGGTGACATAAATGAATAAGATAATAATTTTCTTTGGTACTTCAATGAAAATCTGACGTGGACATCACGTGACTTACTTGTACATCATTGGAGATATATAATCAAACACAGCATCTCATCATTCCACGGCTAGTCGGTTGCTATGAAAAAAGTAGGTCATCATTCTTATGTCACAACATTCCTAAATACTGATTTCCAGGATTCCACGGCTAACAGTTCTGAATTTATGCGCAAAATTTCAAGATCGTCAAGAAGTGCACTTTCGACTTAGTCGATCTCAATGAAAATAGAATATGAGCATCTGGACAGTACTATCATCTTGAATACTGTATTCTAATATTCTACGTTCAATCGTTTTGGAATCGTGCAGAAAATTGAAAAATGTTTCGAATGAATTGCACTCCCAGCTTAGCCGATCACAATCATAATGCAAGGTGTACAACTAGATGCTATAAAAGTGCTTAATACAAAATCTCAATATTCTGCGACTGATTATTTTGAAATGAATATGTTTTATTGGGATATAAGTTCTGTATATCAATTAGAAACACAGCGTTTCGACAGCAAAGTGCTGCCTTTTTCGAGTGTCAAGAAATATTTCCATATTTCTTTACACTTGAAGAAGGCAGCACTTTGCTGTCGAAACATTGTGTTTCTAATTAATGTACAGAACTTATACTTCAATAAAACATATTCATTGATAAAATGAGTTCTGAAAAGTTTTTTTCTTCATTGATTATTTTAAATTTATGAGAAAAATTTGAAAAGTATATGATATAAAGTGCACTTCCGGCTTAGACGATTGAGACAAAAATAGAAGATGATCATTTGGATGCTACTGCAATTTCAAATACTGAATTCTAGTAACCTACAGCTAATCATTCTAGATTTATGCGGAAAATTCAAAAAAAGTATCAGGTAAAGTGCACTTCTAGTACAGACGATTGCAACCATAATGCGAGATGCACATCAAGATCCTAGATCCTATACCAGTCTTTTATACAAAATTTCAGCATTATACGTTTGACAAATTCTGAGATCTGCAAGTTCCGCACATACACACAAACATACCTACATACGTACCGAAATCAAGCCAAAAATAGTCAAAATGAATTCAAGGATGCTCAAAACGGATATATCTTTCAAAATCTCGATATATGAATTTTGTCGGTTTCACAATATTTCCTTGTATTTTTAGACCGTCAGATAGTCGTAGATTTCAGTGCCTCATTTTGTTTTCCATGCCTTCAAGAGGTTTGATAAGTACGTATATTTGGAGTTCAATAATGCTGAAATTAAAGATGGACCGTGTGACCAACATAATGAAAATTAATTTTAAATTTGTATGAGAAAGCATGTTCTGATCCAAAATCGAACAAAATTGAAAAATTGACAACAGAAATCATTGCCTACCTTATCATTTCAATTATACTGATTGTTTTATACCGCAAATTCTGAATGTCTGTTATACCAGTAAACTGCATTTCCGGCTTGGCCGATAATAACAAAAATAGTAGATAACTATTCTGATACTACAACAAGTTCAAACACTAAATTTCAATATGCTATGGCTGATAATTCTAGATTTATGGGAAAAATTCAAAAAAAGTTTCAAGTAAAGTGCACTTCTGGCTTGGCCAATACAGAAACAATAATAATAATAATAATAATAATAATATTTATCTCATCCAGAGATCACAGAAAATGATATGGAGATGGTCAACAGAAATTAGGTACAAAATTAACCACACGAATATTCATTAACAGAATAGTAACCCTTACTTAGTAAATACAGAAATAATTTGGATTTGAGAATAGTAAGTGATTCCGAGATTCTTATTTCCGCGGGCAATTTGTTATATAACAGAGCACCAGCATAAGCTACACATTTTTCAAAATAATCTTTGTTTGGGTAGCTGAAAATTAGGATTGCTCCTTGTTGTATAGTTATGATTGGAACTATGTTTCACAAAATCTTGAACATTCTTATATACATAAGTACATATCTAGTATATATACAAACAAGGAAGTGATAGTATTTTGTATTTTGAGAATAACTCTCTGCAGAACACAATATTGCTAATATTAGCCATACATCGAGGAATGCGCTTCTGCATTTTGAAAACTCTTTCAGAATTATTAGAATTGCCTCAGAATATTATAGCATATGAAAGAATATAATTGATTTGTGCATAATAAAAAGTTTTCAACTAGCAATAATCGCATCTCGGTAAACCCTCATTGATTACGATAATGCCGCTGCGCAAAGCTCGACACCCGAAAGGGTAAAATGAGATTTAAATAGATTATATATAATAAAAAGTACGTAGAGTATTCCAGTCAACAGAAAAACGTATTCTTTTCACTGCAAAGCAAAGACTTGATAATTTTTTACGAACATAATCACAGTGTTCGGGAAAATCTAAATTGATGTCCATGTAAAATCCACATACTTTCGTATTTGTTACATTTGGAATAGATTCACCATTCATTTTAACTGGAAAAACTTTCGTTCAGTATCTTTCTTTTGGTGCAAATATTGAGTAATGCTGATTTACTTGGATTACAAATAAGGTCATGGTTAGAACACCATTCAAATAATGAATTTAGAGACTCATTGACAAGATTAATTGTATGTGATAGGGATTCATTTGAAAAGCATATAGAGGTGTCATCAGCATACATTAGTGTTTGACCATTGTTAAAAGAATCAGGGAGATCATTAACATAAACAATAAAAAGTAACGGACAACGGGCAGACCCTTGGAGAACTCAACGCAAAACTGGTGGTACTTCAGATTCTACACCATTAATTTCAGTAAATTGGTGTCTATTGGACAAATAGGATGTAATCCAGCTTGCAGCATTACCTCTTACACCATAAGCCTCGAGCTTTTAACTAAGAATTTCATGATTCGTACAATCGAAAGCCTTACTGAGATCTAAGAAAACAGCAGGTGTGCTGTTACTTTTTACCAAGTTATTGTACATATACTGAATTGAATCATTCAGTGCGGACGTAGTAAATTTGCCAGGTTTGAAATCATGCTGCTCATTTTTCAAGATATTATGTTTATAGTTTATTTGCCATAACTGTTTCAAGAATTTTTGAGAAGAACGATAAAACTGAAATTGGTCTATAATTATCCAAACATGTTTTTACACCTTTTTTGTGGATAGGAATTGTTTCTGCCACTTTTAAATCTACTGGAAAAATACCTGTTGCAAATGATTCGTTGATAAGAAAAGTTAAGAGTGACACTATAAACTCTAATACTTTTTTAAGAGTAGCGGAACTGATTCCATCGTAACCAGTGGAGAAGGATAATTTTAGATTATTCATGATGCTAAAGACATCAAATTCAGTTACTGGTTCTAGAAACATTGATTGTCTGATTGATGTATTATCGATCTTTTTATTAGTATGAAGTTTTGCTGTATTTTCAGACAACAGATTGTCAGCAATGTGAACAAAATAATCATTTAAGGTATTACATATCTCATTCAAGGTTGTTATTCACTCACCGTCTACAACTAATTCCCAATTTTGTTAGGTGTTATTAGCAGTACTAAAATTACGGTTTATAACCTTTCATACTGACCGTGATTTAATTGTAACTTTGGAATTAATTGCATTAATATGTTGCGATTTCGCATAACTAATTAATTTATCATACTCCTTCTTACAACTAATAGAGCAGTCTCTAATTTCTGCATTATCAGAAAATTGATTTGACAGATAGTTCAACTCCTTGACTTTCTTGCCAAGTTCAATAATATCTTTGTTGATCCAGCAATTCTTGGTTCTCGGTTTAGTGGTATTGATAGTTCTAGTGATAGGAAATGCCAAATTGAAATAAAACTCAAAAGTAGCAGTGAAATGTTGAAATTTGTTATTGAAGTCTTCGATATTATATAAATCAGCTAATTTTTCTTCCATCATTGTATGTGCAAAATACGTATGATTTGGATTATTGAGCAACCTCTTTTGAACTGTAACAGCATTCGTAGTACATAGCTTCAATTATATAAAGTGAATAGCAGATGATCATTTTGATACATCAAGTTCAAATACTGAATTTCAACATCCTACGGTTGATCATTCTGGATTTATTAAAAAAATTCGAAAAAAGTTTCAAGTAAAGTGCACTTCCAGTACAGACGATTGGAACCATAATGCGAAGTGCACAACTAGATCCTATACCTGTCCTGAATACAAAATTTCAACATTATACTTTCAACCAGTTTTAAGATCTGCGAGCTACGAATGAACGCACATACGTACCGACATCGAGCCGAAAATAGCCAAAATGGACTCAGGGATGCTCAAAACGGATATTTCCATCAAAATTTTGATAAGTGAATTTTGTCGGTTTCACAATACTTCCTTGTACTTAGTACAAGTAAGTTAAAATCTGAGAGTATCCTTGGTTTCACAAATGAACAAAGTCAAAATTTCCTTATCCTGTCAATATTTCGCATTAGAAATGTTTCATCAGTGATTTGGGTATGAATCCTGACAAGGAGTCCACAGAAAAATAGAAGATATCACTTCTATCAACACAGAGAAATCAAATTGTATCTGTTGGAAATAATTTGAAGAGTTTTGCATTTTTGTTTTGGGCGAAAATGTATGCATAGTGAAATTTGCCGAAATATTGGAAGACTATGGCTATTTGAAAATACGTAATGGTTAAGATTACAGGAGTTTCATTAGTTCTTATTTATTTATTTATTTTTTTTCATTATATATTTCATTTCATTTACAACTGGTCAGTTAGACCAACAAGCAAATGTGATATATTTTATCCAGTAAATAGTGTGAGGAGGCCCATATTGAGGCAACCTCGGATTGTTTTTTTTTCTAATTTGTGGACATTCTACTTTTCTATTTATAAAGATTATATGTTTGGATTTTTCTTCGTTTATGTTCATTTTCCATTTGTTGGCCCATTTTTTGATTTCGTTCAGGGATCTTTGTAATAGTTGTGTTCAGATCTTCGTGGGTAGCAAGTATGACAGTGTCGTCTGCGTATGTTGCGATTGTAGTATCATCTTGGCACGGCAAGCCTGCTGTGTACAGCTGGTAAAGTACTGGACCCAGTACACTTCCTTGTGGAGCCCCGGCATTGACTAGATGTAACTGAGGGGCACTCTCCTCGTGGCAGACGTGGAAGTACCTCTCGTTTAGATAAGATTTCAGGAGTAAGTAATACTGATGCGGTAGGAGTGATTTTATTTTGTAAAGTAACCCAGTATGCCAGACTCTGTCAAACGCTTGTCTTACATCTATGAAGACACCGGCACAGATTTGACTGTTTTGTGAACTTTCTTCTATTTCGGTTACTACTCGATGAACTTGTTGGATTGTTGAGTGTCGTTCGCGGAATCGAAACTGGCGTGGTGGTATTATGTTCTCATAGTCTGTGATGCTTTTAGTTCCTTTTAACAGTAGTTTTTCGAACAGTTTGGACAGGAGAGGGAGAAGGATATTGGCCTATAGGATGACTTTTCATTCAAGGGTTTGCCACTTTTGTGTATCAGAATAATTTGCGCGAATTTCCACTGAGCTGGAAAATACGATGTTCGAAACATAGCGTTGTATATTTGTGTTAAGCAAGTTATAGTTTTTTTAGGTAATTCCTTCAAGATCTTTCCAGTGATCAAATCGTAACCTGGAGTTCTTTTATTGTTCAGTAATTTGATTTAATTCTTTACTTCGACTGGCGTTATGTGTTTGATAGGTAGTGATAATTGCAGGGGTGAAGAGGGATAATCTTTGATTTCATCTTCTATCAGTTTGTCTTTGTTAGCTGGTAATGATGATGGATTTGGTTTGAAGGTATTTGAAAGATGCTGTGCGAATGATTAAGTTTTTTCGAAATCTTCTCTGGCCCATGTACCGTCTCCTTTTCTTATTGGAGGTATAGATTTGATTGGCCCCTTTAGTCGTTTTGTTACTTTTCATAAGGAATAGGCGCTTTCTAGTTGTGCTGACAAAATGCTTACTTGTTCTGCGAATGTATCATTTTTTATTTGTCGTATTAGTCTGTTTATTACCTTGGATATCTGTTTCAACTTGTTCTTATCACTTGGATGTCTTGTTCGGTGCCCCTGTTTCTCATGTTTCTCTTTTCGGCTATTTTATCTCTTAATTCCTTTGGATAATTTGTTACAAATTCTTTGTTGTTGTTTGTAGCTGAGGTAGAGTTCCATGCTGCTATTTGAATTAATTTTGTGATATTTTCGACTGCTGTTTCCATGTTGTCCTCTGTAGCGAGTGGGATTTGTAAGTTGGTATTTTTATTTAGATATTCTCTGAAATTTTCCCAATTGGTTTGTTTGTTGTACAGATATGGCTTTCTTGTCTCTGTTGTTATAGTTGTGCTCATATTGATAATAACAGGAGTGTGATCTGATGACAGATAAGTTCTTGCTTCAACATCGATATAATTGTAAGATATATTCTTTGTGATGAAGAAGTCCAGTAGGTCAGGTGGATTATTTGGGTCTGTGGGCCAGTACGTCGGTGTGCTAGTACTGATGGGAACATATTTATTGGTGCTAATTGTTTTTTGTAGTTCTCTTGCCTTCGGGTTCATTAGTCTTGAGCCAAGAGAGTATGTTTCGAATTGTAGTCTCCGCGGGAGATAAATTTATTTCCTAGAGAATGAAAATATTCTTCGTATTTGTTTTGTTTTATAGAATATTTGGGAGGACAGTATACTGCTGGGATAGTAATTGTTCCATTCGTGCTTCTTAATTTTATTTTTGTTGCTTATATGTGGTTTTTGTCAAATTTTCATAAATCAAAGTGTTTGAACTTTTCTTTAATTAAAATTGCTGTTCCATCATGAGCTGTTCCGTCAGGGTGATTCGTGTGATACGTTTTGCACCGTGGGATTCTTAAATAATTCTTCTCAGTGAAGTGTGTCTCATATCTATTTTTTCTTGGTTGACGAATACCTCGACTTCCTGACGATGCTGCCTCAGACCATTCGCATTCCATAAAGCAATTTGAATAGTGTTAGCCATTGGTTCTATTGACGAAGGTTGTTAGTAGATTGATTATCATGGAGTTTTGCTGTATGAGTTGACTGAACATTACTTCGAGTTTATTGAGTAGCTCTGATATTTAGGAATTATTATCGGTTTTATTGATTTGACTTGTACTACCTGTTATATTGTTCGAGAGTGTTCGTGCAATATCTGCATTACTGATTCTTTCTTTTGAGCCTCGTTCCGTGTTTCTTGTAAAATTGGTTCTTGATTGTGAGTTGATTGGACTGGATTTGTTTCTGGCTCTTTGCAGTTCTTTGTGAACTGTGCAGCATTTATAGTTCGCTAGATGCGAGCCAGTACAATGAATACATACGGGTGGTTCTTTTTATCTTTTTTACAACTTTCTGTCAAGTGGTTTTCTGCACATCTCACGCAGTAGTACAGTTTTGTTCTATAGAGATATTTGTACCAAGTAAGTGCTTTAGTTCGAATATTTTTCTGTTGCTATCACTTGGTTCTTGATCGATATAGAACATTGGTAGAAGTTCTTTAGTTTTCCAGTTTCTTATCTGTGAGGTATTTCTAATTTCATAACCTTCTTCTTCTAGTGCTTCTATTTCGCTTATTGGAGTCGTGTGGTGAATGTTCTTAATTACCACTCTATATGATCTCTCTTGCTTAGGTTGATAAGTGTAGTATGCGATGCTATTTTTGTCCAAAATACTTATTAATGTTCGATAAGAATTGGGCGTATCAGTATTTATTTTTACATCTTTATTTGCTTGCGTTTTGCAGACAAGTTCTTCGTCTCTTAGTATAGTTTTTAAACTTGCTAACATTAAGCTGTAGCTTGTTATATTTTAGATAAATACTGGAGGAGGTTTCGGGTCAGATTTCTTTTGATTGTCGTTTGTTTCTTCATTGGTTAGTACAGAGTATCTGTTGGGATTGAATACGTTTTGAGTAGTATTTATTGTATTGTATTTCTTCTTTGTTATTTCTTGTGAAGAAATTGTTTCATTTTCTCTGGTTTTTTTACAAGGCTTTTTAGCAGGTATTTCTTCCCATTTATTGAGTTCGTCGATTTCTGTATTGAAGATGACAGAAGATGCGATGATCATTGGTGTCGGAGAATTGTTTCCCGAAACGATGTATGCTGGGGACGTTATGGGTGTTATTTGGGATATAATAGACTGTGTATTGTGTGATGAAGTAGCCACAGTTGTTGTCACGTTTGTGTTTGTACAAGCTGTGAGATTGTATCCTCCACTTGTGTGTTGTGTCATTATATATATCGATGTCGTTAGTGATGGTTGACCATAGTAATATGCCGTAGATGAGATTATCGTGGTGGAGTTACTCACCGTATAGATAGGTTGCCCTCCACTGTCCGTTTCCATGTTGAAGCTGATCTGTAAGCTACTTTGTTTTCGCTATAGTTTGCAACACTGACGTTTCGCTGTTGAGACAGCGGATGGTGCGCTGATAAATGTGTGCTGCACGCGCGCTCCACGCGGTATTCAAGGAGTTCAAATGCAATTATAATCTTATAAAGTCTCGCTCGATTAGTTTTCACTCGAATTTCTTACACAGTTTCACACTTTAGAATATACTGAATCAAGTTTTCGACTTAAACTATATTGTTTCTGTTGAAAATGCGGGTAATATTAGATTTGATTCACTACTGAGTTAAGTCACTCTGTTCACTCACAATGTTACCATTGGAAAAAATGTTCTTATTTAAAGATTAATTTTGAACATCATAGAAAATTTATTTCGAGAATGCGGAATCAAGAGATACAACTGAATGCAACCAACAATAACTTATAAAATGGAGACAATACTGAAACTATTAATTACAATAACTGTGTTTTCAACTGTACTGATTGTAATCTAAATCAATAAATATTTGAAGCAATGCACACATGTGCAAATACACGATTTTGATACAACTAAACTCAAGCAGTGAGCTGAGCAATGCACATTTTCCGCTAACAGATGCGATTTTTTCATATACGTTTGAACTTCATTCAGTCTACTAGCCATGACAGCAACGCCATCGTATCCTTGCCCCCGCAGATAATTTGTATCGATACCGATGTTTTTCAGGATTGTTAGTATAAGTTCAGTCAAACCATCATCAGAAACATCAGTAGCTGGAACAAATTGTGAAAAATCTTCATTTAATTCATATGTTCCAATATCAACAGAAACATATCTTGCACAAAGTGATACTTGCTCAGCTCCACCAATATCAGCAGTTTCATCCGCGAGAACGCTGAAGCATTTAGAATTATTAATCTTCTCAACTAATTTACGTAAGAGTACTTCATTGCGGGACTTTATTATTGCATTTCGGCTAACCGAGCTAACATATTTATTTCGTCCTCCGGGTCCTTCCAAAACTTTCTTTAAATGAACATCTCCGCGTGCTCTATACCTTAGAATGCTTTTGAAATCTGCTTCATTTGTTTCTGGTTCTCCGTCTACAATCATCATCCTTCCTGCATCTCGATATTCTCACAGGGCCAAATCTTGTCTATCACATACAATGACAGCTTCTGTTATGGGCTTCAAGTTTTTTCTATTTTCTATTATTTTTTCTCTTCTGGCTACATCAATTTGGTTTGTAACCGATAATGTTACATCTTTTTCCGCAGCCAAAAATTTGTCAGTATCAGCAACAGACCTCAAATGATATTGAAGTTTTGAATGTTTATTGAAATGTTCAGTAGCATGTTTCCATTTGGATTTTTTTCTCTACCAAACTTCCTAGTGGCTGTGAATTGATCTTTTGTACTAGTACTTGGAAATTTAGAATTATTCTCAGGAGCCCAAATATTTTAGATAATGTATTTATAATTTTATTAATCTCTGATTTATTCAATACCCTGTCCTCAAAATTGCTAATATCATTAATCATGGTTGTAAGCTCACTTTCATTTACATCTACGGCGTTTAGACTATCTTTGCTATTTGATCCATTGTTATCATTACTTCCATTGTTGTCATCATCTGAGGGATCCAGACTCTCTAGACCCCTCCGTTAATACGCCACTGTTAGTGAGTTTTACAAACTTCAAAATTAGAATTTCTAATCGAAGTTTCAGTGCAAAAAGAGGAATGAGAATAGAAAACTGGAAGAACCTATTATTAATGACCTATCAAGATATTACAGCTCTCTTTATGGCTTTTAAGTTACTTTAAAAGATCAGCCTGTGAATTGGAAAGCTTAAAATATTTCAACATAAAGCCCAAATTGAAAATTCAAAAAAGCTCTTGTCACAAAGCCTCCCCTTCAAAAGTTAATAGACTGTGGTTTCAAATTATTGTTGACCCTTGAATGCAGGCACCTCGACTTATAGGTAGTGTCAATTAGCGAATTTAAGACAGAATAGAACTATTAAGATCTAGTCCACAAATTGTATCAATCAAAATATTCGGCTCATCTTTTGAGATTATCAAATGTTGCAGTCACTTATCTCTACAAGGGTCAACAATGATTTGGAATTATAATCTCCCACTTTTTATGGAATAATTTTATGTGTCGACGTATTTTTAAGATCTTTTATCCAAGCTTTATTTGTAGATTCTCAAACTTTGATATTTCTATGAATATCGAGCATATCACATTCAACGAATAATATTTATTTTATACAGTTGGGGAAGTATTGAAGTTATGGAACCTATTATCTCAATGCATAATTATCATTTTCAGAATTCGATCATCATTGCCAACTACTCACCCAGACAGAGTGAATGAGCAGAACTCAATATCTCAGCGTGACAGAGTTTTATTGAATAGCTATAATAACTATCCCGATTGAGATAAGTTCCAATTTAAAAAAAAAAAAACCTTGGTACACTGGATCATCCATTTGGGAGTTACATGAATACATAGGTGTCAAAAATAGCACACCTTGGTTTTCGTCGGAGATTTAAGAATATCTAACTCTGGTAGTTTTTTTTCTTATTGTTTTGGAGGACACTTTGGGAGAACTTTTCACACTTCGAATAATACTTCTTCTACTCCCAGCAGTCTGTTAGAAGTCAGGTGCTCGAGAGGACTAATCGTTATCGACGAAGAATTCTCACTTCATGTAGTTTTTGGAAGAAAAATGAAAAAATAAAGTTATTATTGGAAGACACATGTCGAACATGTCGAAATATTTGTCAGATACTCGAATATCATATGATAGATATTCAGATGATCCTCAATAAATTGTTCCCTGAAGTGTGGAAAGTTTCTGTCTGAAAAGAATAAACTTTTCATCTTTGCAAAAGTTTCAAGTGTACAATATTGATGTCCAAAGAAACTCTCTTGCAAACGACAATAATAAAAGAGGATTGATCAAATCTGAGAGCAAGAAATTGCGATGTGCGACTTCATATTCTACAAGTTACTGACAATTCTAATATATCAAGTTGAAACTATCAGATGAGTTCCAAAACTATTATTTTTACTTATATTACAATTGGATGGATGAGATTGATAAGATATTAAACTATCAATTTGGCGCAGGATCTAGTATTCAAAGCCTCTTCTAGCATGAACCAGTACATTGTGACAATATTTCAGACGATCATAACAAAACCGGGGACTCTATGTCCACTTCTACGACTACTAAGTTCCACTTTCTTGTACAATTCTGTTGGATGTTCTTTTTTCTGTACACATTTATGAAAATATCCTCTCTAGTGTAGTGCAATGAAGACTTCAAACAACAGTTTTGGCTGAGATGCCTATTATATTATTCCGCAGACCTCTCCAATTCTTTCAATCTAGAATTGGATCCGCATTCTCCCTAAATGTCAACTTGATAGATGACAATAAAATAAAACAAGTGTTACGGCAACCAAGTTTTGCAATTGCGCAGTCTTAAGGCTGGTTCATAATGGATGTAACCAGGGATTTATTCTATAGTCTTTAAAATTGAACTTTACGCATTTCCACGTTGACGTTCATAATGACACAAAATATGATGTTAACTCATGCTGTAACCGTAAAGTTCAACATCATACAGCTTATTCCCAAACAACAGCGAGCGAGCATTGTATCACGTGTATGCGTTGCATTTATTTTTGTATTTCAGCAGACAAATTTTTGTCATCACATCACTATGAAAATAAATTATGTGATGGAAACTCTTGGAAATACGTAGCTGATAAATTGAAAATACCAAGTAAGAAATTACATGAAATTATAATACATTTCTGTAAAAATTGTCTTATATTTCAACAGGACTATTGGAGACATGATAGAATCGTTTAACTGTCAATCAATTTGAAGATCATTCTCTAGAGTCATTTCTGACAAGTTAAGATACACGATCTTAAAATTTTGACGTTTCAATATGAACCAAGCTGTTGAAAATAACATCATACATCCTGCATTATGAGTTACCAGATCAAGTTTTGATCCATTATAAACAAGCCCTCAGAGATAAATAGAACTTTGTAATTTTTATTTTTTTGTAATTATCGCCTGAACAACGTTGTATGCACCTTGGCCAAAAGTGCTTTTCTGGTCTCACTTGAATTGCAGCAACAGATTCGTCTAAAAAGATTATCTTCACGACCTTGATATATAATTTACTGTTCGTATTACGAATTTGATCCGGGGCAACTTTTTTTCTCCCCATTCCTCCGAAAAAGTTGCTATGAACAACCTATCTGAAAGACCGTCAAATTTATATTATGTTTTATTTATTAACTCATTTATTCTAAGATACACTGTCCTACAGATCAAAATCAAATTACAGGACAGGAAAATAACAAACAATACAAAAAATTACACAATAATAAATCATAAAATCGGAGTAATATTGATAGCAAAAAGTAATTTTTACTCTCCAGATCCCACAGAAAGAACATTTTTAGGATCCATGTGGAAAACATCTAGATATGCAAACTTCTTTTTATAAATAGTACACATTCTGTTGAAATGGGAGGAATAAGTTACGGAGGTATTAGGCTTAGGAAGATAGAAGGAAGATGGAGTACACGTTATTATTGGGAAAATATGAAAATTTGAACAACTCAAGGAGCGTGGATCATCTATTTCATTATATGAAAGTTTCCAAAGATAAGAGATAGTATTGAAATCTCTTTGATCCAGAACACTAGTCATACTTAACATTTCCATCTGAATGATTGCCTACAGTAGACTGAACCGGAAGTGCGTTTAAGTTGGAATTTATCTTTCAATTCTGCGTATATATTCAGAACTGTTGGCCGCAGAATCTTGGAAATCAGTATTCTGGAATGTTGTAGCATGTTGATTCCATAGCAACCGACTAGGCTGAAAGTGCATTTTACTTGACAGGTTTTCAGAATGTTTTGGATAAATTCAAAACGATTAGTCGTGAAACGATGAGATTGTGTGTTTGATTATATATATATCCAATTATGTACAAGCAAGTCACGTGATGTCCACGTCAGATTTTTCATTTCTTGTGCTCATTTTTGATTGAAAAAGTATAATTCTGTTTATAATATCACAGTCCCAAATACATCACGTCTGTTACAGCATTAAACATTTCTGCCAGGAGAACCAAGATCACAAGCCTATACTCCATTGTTGACTGCCGACATCTGTTGCTTATATTAGTTTCTATACCTATCAAAATGGATAGGGTCTACAAAAAGTGCTTTTTGGAGCCTTACATGTTTAATTGTGTGAATTTTATCCCTGCTAGTAAACTCAGATTAAGCTATAATGTGGACTTTTTCTATTCCTAATTTATGAATTCATGATGCTTTGTCCAATTAAACTCAGCTGGATGAACTGATAATGCATACAGACTTCACATAAGTATAATGATTTTATGCAGTCATTAACAAGTTCAATCTCTCTGTTCCCTGAAAAATGTAACTCCACAAAATTACCGGTAATTTTCCTCTTCATTCACAGATTTTTGCTCCATTTCGCATCATGTTGAACTCGGCAAACCATTTGAAAGATTAATGACGAACGGAAGAGAAATCGTACGTACGAGGCACTTGAGGGTTCAGACAGTTTTACTGCGCCATTTCACGTTATTGTTATGATCTAAACATCAACAGAATGTTGTGCAGCAGTGCAGCTTTCTTACTTATATACCTAATATAATAAGAGAAGTATTGTAATTGTGATTTTTTGACAGTTCAAGATTTTGATGTATCTCCACGTGTTAGATCCTACTGAACCCGGAAAACATAATTCTGTAGGTCGGTCGATCTGTCTGAAAGCACGATAACTTGAGAATGCGTACGTATTTTTGACTGAAATTTCATATTTGAGTTTTCCATCAGAAATCTAGGTTATACTTTTCTGAACCAGAAAAAAAATGGGAATCATAATGTGAGATTAGAATTATTAACACTCATATTTTGACGTCATATGCAAACGTTCATCAATTTTTTCTTGGGGGAGAGATGAGCTAAAATTCAAAATTTAATCTTATACCAAGTATGTTCGAGTTACCCCCTTAAGGGCAGCTTCTTTAAATGTAGGAACTCTACGCAATCTATTGGAATTGTCACCGATTGTTGGATGGAAACTATCAGTCTACATATGTTTCTAATAATGCAGCAATTTGGGTGTGGACGATTTGGATATCTTCTTCCTTGAACTCTCCAAACACCAGAAGCTCAGCGTTTTGATAATCATGCTTTTCTTATACATAAATAATACAAAATTTGCACTCAGATAGATTGTTTGAAGGTTTTGTAAATGTTCTATTTGAAAAAATTGAACGCGTAGTTTCCAAAATATTCTGTTTTAAAATTTTAGATCGGTTGCAATTTTGTTATTTGTTAGAATAGAAAATAATAGTGAATACAAATGATGGTTGAGAGAAGCGAAAGTATAAGTTGAAAGTTTCCATATTTTTTGAATATTCGTTGAAATTAGAAAGTAATGACGACTATTCGAGAAACAAGTAAACGCAAGAAACAATAAACGGGAGCACCAAATGAAAAATTGGAAATGACATGATTTGTTGGTTCCAATGAGTTCCAGCTGCCATTTTCTGAGTTACAAATCAGTATTAACACCCTGTATATAAGAATGAGGCCTTTATTCATTCCAGAAGAGTTTTTTCTTGAAGTTCTTGATTCAGACCATTCTAGTCGTATTTTGAATAAGAAATCGCAACTAAGAAAAATTCATATTGATATTCAGATATTGTGAGTATTTTCTGCCTGCAAACAGAATGGAGTTATTTCATAATTTCCATAACGATCAAATATTTTCGCACTCTCGGTAGTAGAAGACGAATTTAATCCCTCATTTTGAGGACTTAAGTTTGAATTTAGTTCCTAGGGATCTGAGAAGATCAAAAATCTCAAGGGACTAAAGTATAGTGAACAAACTTTTCTATGACAACTGAATAATCAAATTACCTTCCCAGATGTCAAATTGATTCTTTTTTTATTGGAATTCAAATCTTCATTATTGATGATTTATATCAGCTTATCGCAATTGACACAATTTTACAAATGCATCGTACTGTTCGTGAATTTTCTAGATTTTTGGGAAAATAATTTTACAGACATCTCTGCCGTAGCCTTATCAACATACAATTTTCTCACATCTTTTTGACAACAAACTTATCTATTAAACAACTGCTGTAGCCATCCTTGTTACTATGGTGAGCTTACTCAAAATTTTTGTATCAAGTTTGTTGTCAAAATTGTAGGATTAATTAAAGTGCTTCTAGATTATTGTAATTCAATATAATACAGGAGTCCGAAAAATAGCGTAGATAACACATGACCAAAGTACTTTTCATCCCTCAGGTGACTTAGTCTCGTGCAATAAACTCCACCCTCAGGATTAAATCAAGCACTCAAGTCCCTCGTTATATAATATTTCAATTTCACATTTCTGCTATACAATCGATATGAAGCGAAAAGTTCTATATACTTGTATAGTATTACATCCATGTGCGTATGAACATTGAGCAATTGATACACTTTCTAAAGCTTGCTCAGTCTTCGGACCTCTATTCTCTTAACAGAATTATACTATCTTCCAGTTTATTGAAGCTAGAGCAAAAAATTATACGATAGAATAACATCAATCTTTGTAATCGATAACTTATTTGATTACAATCCATGATGGAACGAAAGAGAGAAAATAACTAATTTGTTTGATATATAAAAATGTGGAGAATTCATGAAGTTCAGAATCCCGGAAATAATTAGTAGGATCAATCCAGAGCGTTGGAAGTTTGCGAATCCATTTGCATTAATTTCTAGAAGAAAAATTGTGCTTTGGAATTAAAAGAGAAACGGGAGTAGCCAGAAGAATGGAATGTTTAATGAATTTATTCTCTCAAGACACCATCCCTTATTTATGAAGAAAGTGGAAACTTTTCATTCAAATCCAAAAGAAGGAACACTCAAACAATGAAGATAGATATAATAGAGATTATTCACTGTGTATATTCGCATAGACAGCACAAAATCTCTCAATTTGCCTTAGAACACATATTTCTAAAAATGGTTTTCAGTTGTGCGATGATTTGAATTATTACACGAGCATCAATAAGAAAGCAGAGTGCCAATATTTGTAATTGACCAATTACTATTTCAGGATAAAATAGTTCTCATAGTCCAAATTATTCTGTCTTAAGCGCGTTTGTACAATTAGTGCGTCCTAATCGAATGAGTACTGACCAATTTAGCCCAAACAAACCTAATATATCCTGGTATTGATACTTATACTGCAGGATTATTATTATTATCATTTGAGAAACATAACTCAAAAACAGACATCCAGTCACTATCTAAAAATAAATTAGTGATCAATATCAGTAATTATTCTGAGTCAGATATTGCTTGTAATGTTTGTGAATGTGAAGGTTTGGGTTGTAGAATCACTCTCAGCCGTATCCCAATTGTAGAAATAATGAAGAATGTGGAAGCTGCCATCAATACGCTACCTGCAGAGAAGACTCAAGAAACTCGTCAAGAAATTGTGCATATTTTGTAAGAGGCTCCGGCTGTTAGATTGAACATATCAAAAAGTGAACTTCAATGCCTGAGAGAAATGAGAAATAATGGAGATATTGTTGTTTTATCAGCTGATAAGGGCAAAGCTACAGTCATTCTGAATAGAGCAGCTTGTTTCCCAAGAATATGAAACACCTTAATTCTTGGAAGAATCTTCTCTACCTCAAGATATTAAGAAAGAGCTTATTCCTCAAGATCCTGTCATTAGGCATGAAGTTGTAAAATGCTGAAACTTCTGAATGCATCTTGACTTGAAAACGCTATCACAAAAAAAAAATTGCACGGAAATTAGATTTGTTGTTAACTCAAAAAAACGTCCCACTAATATTCGATAACTATGAATCAAGAAAATCTAGAATTAAAAGTGGCCGGAGCGATGCTCACATCATCAACCACAGGCCTACAACTACTACAAGCGTTGACAGTGTTCCTGCAAAACATAATGGAACAAAAATTTACTAAATTATTAGAACTTGAACAATTTAAGGTCAAGTATTAGATTCTCTAATGAACCAGAACTGAAGATCCATTTCTATGCACTGGTAACAATAATAAGAATGAATCTTGAGTTAGAATTTACTGGCGAATGTAATATTTGGGCTTAAATTATTATTTGGACAAATTGGTCTCAATAATTTGCTTTTAATGATTTTATATAAAACTTGTTCATTAATTGCCGTCAGAAATAATATTGTGAAACACTGCACAAAAACCACACCGCTACGTTCATACGACGAATAGCATATTATGATGACCCAAGATGGCGAAAAAATTGAAATGGTAAATCCTAGATTACGCATTTCCAATACTGCGAGATACTATAGGTTTGTTTGACAAAAAAATACATTTACAGTCAGAATATTCATTCTAAACATGATAAGTTCAATTTTACATAAGAATACATTTAATAATTCTATACATTAACACAAAATCAATAATTTTTCTTCTAAAACTGAAATTACTTTAATTTTTTATTTTATCTGTATGAGTTCAAGTAGAAAAACATTTGACTGAATGTACATCAAGTTTCAAGACAAAACTTAGAATTCGAGATCTAAAACATTTTTGTACAGAAGTCCATTCGTTTTAATTCAAACCTACGAATGTTGAATCAATTATATTCGTTTTCTTCACAAACGAAAAAACTCAAAAGTGAAAATAGACTTCATTCAAAGCTACCATTTTTTATAGTCTTCCAAAAATTCATAAGAGAGATGCTCCACTAAAACCTATTGTAAATTTAATAGGGTGCTCAACATTACAAATTTTAAACAATTATTATCATTATTATTAGTGAAGGGCTTGTGCGTCCAACCGCCTGTACCACTGCGACCTGAAGATCTCTTGTAATGTAGCCCTAGCTATTCAATCCTGTGTGATATTGAGGCTTTGAAAGAACCTTAGTATCCTTCCAGGACTAGAATCTTTCACAATGTTGGCCGACACGAAGGCCTTTCCAAGGTGAGATTTCCTATGAGAGACTACAGCTGCGCATTCACACATCACGTGCTCTGAAGTTTTTTCGTCTCTCTTTCTAGACATAGACGACATATATTATTTTCAGCTTTACCAATTTTGTGTAGATGGTAATTAAGAGGACAATGACCAGTTAGAAGACCTGTCAAGGTTCTTAGGTCCCCTTTGCTGGGAGAAAGTATCTCCTTCAGGTTTGTTGGTGAAGGCGGCAGAAAGCGTTTTGCCTGTTTATTGCCTTTGACATTGTCCCAGAATAAGACTTTTGCAATATCCTCCCACACTCTCAATTCTCTCTTTATGTGGCTCTTTAGAAGACCACAAGAAGGTTCAGGTCCGCAAAATGGTGAACCAGCTCCCTTCTTAACAAGCTCATCCGCGTCTTCATTGCCTTGTACCCCTTCATGCCCTGGCACCCACAAAGATTTACATGAATGTTTACTGCCACTTGCTGCAGGGTATTTTTGCAATTCCAGACCAGCTTTGATATAACTTTCAGAGCGGCCTGGCTGTCTGATAATATATTAATTGTTGCTCCTTTGAAACCTTTCCCTAAATTTATAGCATATACTTTTGCTTGGAATATTGTGGCACTATTACCTGAGGACTCAGAAATTTGAGTTCTTGGTCCGAATATTCCTACTCCAGTTTCACCACTTTCTAGTTTTGAAGCATCCGTGAATCAGGACAAGGAGCGTCTTATGGAATTAGATCCTCCTATTGCCCATATTTTGCGGTCTGTTTTATTGACCCTGTACGTATGTTCAAAACTATACTTTGTCAACATGAGATCACATGTAGACATGGCTAATCTATTGGTTGATATCTCCTTTAAGATCTCTAGATGTCCAACAAGATTTCCAGGCTTGAATGATTTTGTTCTGCTGAGCATTAAAGCACTATTGAGCGCCTCTTTCTTAACGTGAAGATGTAGAGGTGTTATTCCCAGTAGTGTCTCCATGGCAGCAGTGGGGCATGTTTCCATTGCCCCTGTTATGTAAATGCAGGCCATACGTTGCACTTTCTGCAGCAGAACCTGTGCAGTACTCTGCTTAGTTTTTGGCCACCATATTAGTGAAGCGTAGGTGATTATTGGTCAGACAATTGTTGCAGATGCCCATTGTATTAAATTGGGACTGAGACCCCATTTTTTGCCGAGGAGTTGTTGACATGTGTTAAGTGCGACTGAAATCTTCTTGTATATTTTATTCTGATGTGAGTTCCAAGTAAGCTTTTGATATAGTATAACACCCAGATATTTTACTCCTATTGAGAACTCGATTATCGTTCCATTTAATGTGGGGGCTGTCAGTTTCAGGTTCCTCTTTCGTGTAAATGGGACAATTATCGTTTTATTAGGATTCACACTGAGGCCTTGTTCTTGTGTCCATAGAGAAACAAGGTTTAATATCCCAAGATAGCGAAAAAATTACAATGGTGAATCCTAGATTACGCATTTCCAACACTGCGAGATACTATAGGTTTTTTTGACAAAAGAATACATTTTCAGTCAGAATATTCATTCTAAACATGATAAGTTTGATTTTACATAAAAATACATTGAATAATTCTATACATCAACACAAAATCAATAATTTCTCTTCTAAAACTGAGATTACTTTGAAAAAAAGGCTTACTGTTCTAGTGCAACACTATTAATTTTTTTATTTTATCTGTATGAGTTCAAGTACGAAAACATTTGACTGAATGTACATCAAGTTTCAAGACAAAACTTAGAATTCGAGATCTGAAACTTTTTTATACAGAAGCCCATGTGTTTTGATTCAAACTTACGAATGTTGAATCAATTATATTCGTTATCTTTACAAACCAAAAAACTCAAAAGTGAAAATAGACTTCATTCAAAGCTACCATTTTTTTCAGTGTATCAAGTTTTATAGTCTTCCAAAAATTCATAAGAAAGATGCTCCACTGAGACCTATTGTAGATTTAATAGGGTGCTCAACATCACAAACTTTGAACCATATCTTGAATCCTGTAGTTATATTGTGTGAGTATAATCATTGAATCAAATTTGTATTTGTGTTTGTTTCAAATCAGAATTTTAAGTATTCGTGTATCTTCTTGTTGTAGCCTCCCGGTTCTTCAGATGGCTACTCAGTAGCCGGAACCGATCAACAAAATATAAAAATCCATTTTTGAACAGTGTGATACAAGACTTTGTTCTTCCTCCAACTTTCAATATTAAATATTTGAATAGTTTGTTGAAGCCAGAGATTAGTCATGCTTCATCATATGTCAAGGATTCTCGATATTTTGTGAATTTGATTAGTGATATCACATTAACAGATAATGATCGACTTGTCAGTTCTGACGCTTATCGTAAAACTACTTATCATTGATTCTTCGAAATAATATGTAGATCATTATTCAACTGATATTGTCAAGTTTTTTAAACATTGTTTGACTTCTTGTTTCCTTGTCTTCAATGATAATTTTGGTCTTGCCATAAGGGCTCTTTCATTTCTAATTTTTACCTGGAGAATTTCGAACAAAAAGCATCAAGAACAGCTGTGAAGAAACTCACTATTTGACTACGCTACGTTGATAATGTCTTTGTATGTTTGACCTCATAATAGAGATAAATTGAATGTTTCTTATGATTATCTGAGCATGCAACACAACAACATTGAATCAAGTATTGAGTTTGAAGAAAATAACTGTCTTCCTTTCTTGGACGTTCACCTGGAGAAACAATATGATGGCAAACTCATCCACTAATCATATAGGAAGCCGACCCATACAAATCAATATTTACATGAGTCCTCAAATCACCATCTTGCTCAAAAATTTTGTACTTTTGAAACTTTATATCAGAGAGCCTCTTCTTTATGTAATCCAAGTAAATTATCTGATGATATCAAACTTTTAGATGATGTTTACTTGGAGAATGGTAATAATAAAACACAGATCAAGATAGCACTTAGACAGCTCTACGACTCCTCTTCAAGATCTAAATAATAGCTAGATATTTGTTATGTTGCCTTACTTAGTTAATATGACGGATAAAATTAGAAAACATAAAAATCTCATACACTTCCACTTGAAAAGCTCAAATCTTATTGGTAATGTTAGAGACAGATTTCCTCTAAAGTATCCAGGTATTTGCGAGATTTCTTGTCAATGTGGCAAAGTATATATTGGACAAACCAAGAGGACTGTAGGAACAAGATTGGAAGAGCATTCTCGTCATATAAGATTGAACCATCCAGAAAAGTCTGCGGTGGCTGAGCATGCTATTCAAGAGTTACATGGTATTGATTCCAAGAATACAAAGCTTCTAGCTAAAGAGAATAATTGATCCAAGAGTCTTATAAGAGAAGCAATAGAAATGAAAAAATCATCGGATAATTTGAATTTGAATACTGGTTATGAGCTCCACTGAATTGATTTACATGAAACCTTTTCGATTGCATTGCCAAAAGCTTAACTAAGAAAGTTTGCGCTTCAAAATAGCCAGATCTTGATTACAACCAATCATAACAATTGATTGAAAAATGAGAAGAATATGATGAGAAAAAAGTGAATATATTTTCGAAAAATGTTGACAATACAACGTCAAGAGGTAATTTTTCAAATTTTGTTTAGGTTCAATATTGTTTAAATTGCTATACAGGGTGGTGACTCGAAGGACGCACTATATGATATTTTTCATTTTGTACAATTAAAAATTTCTATTTCTCTTTCTTTCATTGATTATTTTGGACCTTATCAGTAATTACAGGATGTTCTTATTAACCAGGCTATTCACATTTAACAGAGCCATCCCCATTTTTTGCACCTAGATTCAGCCCACGTTTTCTAATCCGTCATCCTCCATCTACACACTTCATATTTGTTGCGCTTGAATAGGATAATGAAATACATCTGCATTCATGAATCGAATAATAGTCTTATATGTCAACTTTCGATATTGATATTTTTAATCCCTGCAAGCAAAACAGCCATGTTGAAGCTACTGTCTGATGCTGCAACTTGTCGTTGCATATTTTAAAGTGCCGAGAAATTTAAAATAGTACTACGTGACCTTTGTCGCTAGAAACGAGCGTTTAGCGTTCGTATGAAGTCGCATCTTGAAACATGCAATATTTATAAGTCCTCTAGAACAGCTCTGATTTTTATAATTTTCTTTTCTTCAAATCTGTTTTTTCAAATTATCCAAAATCAGAAACCATTTAGAGCGAGGACGAAATTATTCATATTTATGCAGAAATTAGAAAGAAATATTTATTTAATTCTTTCCATAGTTACTGAAAGTTTTTCAAATTATATGTCAATATATTATTGAATGTTATAAACAGTTACCCACAATTTTTTTTTGTTCTTATGATGTAAAAATAATTCATGGAACAAAATAGGAAATCTTTAGGAGGAAGAGTGCGCAACAAAAAAGCGAATCAAATGAGTTCTTTAGAACCTTGATTAGTCCAGAAGCTTTTGGATTGATTGCAAAAAACTATAATTTTTTGCAATTCTTTCGAAAATTCATATCTTGAATTGTATTCGTTATCAACACTTGAAATTTTGACTGAACGTGGCTTCGGTGGCTTTCAGCATACGCATCAAATTTCGAAGAGATCGAGCCTGAACTTTTTGAAAAATGTTGAAGAAACCAAAAAAAGGCTCTGCCGAAAAACGGTCATATAAAAATTGTTGGGCAACATGAATCAATTTTACAAGAAGCTTTCTCTCCCCCAAGAGTTACTCTATGATGTACTCGAATGGCGTTGCTCTCGAGCGAGAGTGAGTATGAAAAAAATCAATGGCAAAAAACTGTACTTCTGCGATAACGGTTTTCAAAATATCAACTTTTATGGAAAATGCCTCATAAATCGTTATTGTGTTATTGTACATTGATCATTTCAACAACATTCACAACGGTCAGAATGTGCGGAGCTGGTCCACGCGAATTGGACGTGGCCTCCCGAGCGTCGCGATCTCCTACCACTAGCCATTGGCCAGAGCGTAGAAGTGCTGTTTTTGAAGTAAAGCTCCTATCGCGACGTTATCATTTTCCGCATGAGTAGTGAAATGACGGAAACCGACAGATTTTCGAGCGACACCGACTCTCCTCTCACCGAGCAGCCCCAATTGCTGCTGCTGCTCTCCATCAAATATTTGTACTCTCTCTACTAGAGCTTTGAGCTATGTATAGAAGCTTGTGCTCTGTGATACAATTTTCTGTCAACTGGAATGACAAGTTTTATTTCATGTACGTTCTAATTTCTTGAATAAAAGAGTGTAATTATTGATCTAGCAACTTCACTACACCGAATGCTTCTCGTTTGTTAATTCATTGGACATCTCTACCGGAAAAATATATTCCATTCCTGACTGTCAATAGTTCACGAATCAATGCTTTGCCCCATTGAATTTAGCTGAATGATCTAATAAACCATGATGATTCCACACGAATATAATGATTTCATGCTGTCATTGACATATTCAATTCCATCCTGCATTATTTTCAAATCTAATTTTTCACTGATTCTCATTTTTTATTTTACATCACGGCGAGTTCAGCAAACCCGTTGAAAGATTAATGACAGACGGAAGGGGAACCGCACATATACGACACTTAAGGGTTCAGACAACTTTACTGCACCATCTCACGTTATTGTTATGATCTAAACATCAATGGAGTGACCAGCAGTTTCTCTTTATTTCCAGGGTATCACTCTAAGAAAGGGGTGATCTAGACATTTCATTGGTACTTAATAAGTTTCGTTGTGTTTTGTGTCTGTTTCAATGCAATTGATTCGTATTCACTTTGCGGTGAGATGAGCTCAGGTAATTTCGTTTATCCTAAACATGTGAATTTTATCGGTTTTTATATCGATTTCATAGATCAAATTCGTACTCTCTTTGGCTGTAGAAGGTCTTACATTCATCTATCTTTTTCAAGCTATCATTCAAATATTTCTCTGATAGAATATCACAATGCACACAAAATCTACAGATATGTAAGAAATGAAATTTCAGGATGAAATGATGATCAAATATTTCAAACTCAAGAAAATCGTTCCTTTAAATCATGCCAACCTCAATAAAGGATATGGCTGGAGGAAAGTTGCTACGGGCTCAATTGTGGAAACCTATTATTTCGCACATGCTTCAAATGATTTCCTTAGATAACATTCAATTTATTCCTTGTACAGAACTTTTTACGTGCAGAGTCAAAATTCCTTGCACTTTGATTGTATCTGCTAAGTTATATATGATAGATAATCAAGCAGTAGTATCTTGAGTTATCTTTATAGTTATTAAAGTGTTTAGGAGACATAAGGCAGGATGAAATAGGGCAACATTGTTCTTGAATTCTAGATAGTTTCTAGAAGTTTTAATCATGCATTTGAAAACAGTAGCTTTTTAGCGCATTTTTCGAAAAAAAGCGCTATTATATTCACTTTGGCTGTCTGGCTGGCTGGCTGGCGTGACGCTGAGTTCTCAGCAACTAAACTATCCACAGACTTGAAACTGGTACTAAATAAAAGCTGCTGTTTCGTAGGTTTGCACAAATTGCTTCAATTCAAGCTCAATGATTGTGGAAGATTAAATTATTCAAAAATTAGTTTCAAGTGAAACAATGACCATAGAAATATATGACATTAGGGATATGGTAACTGGAATTTATTAAAGTAGATACAAATTTAGTAACAACTTTCGCCGCGGGTGTCACTATTATTATGTACAGTAGTCAAATCGGTCCGGGACTCATTCAATGACTTGTTTGACGCGAATTTAAAGCTTATTAGAATAAATTATTATTATTGGATGGAAATTTGTTTACTTCTGGTGTATTTTTTTTATATAGCTTTAATAGAGATCAAATTATTATTTTAAGGTACAGCACTTGACCTCCCGTCAGTCAATAACTAAACAATGAAGATTAAAAGATATTTTTGATTTTGTACATGCATAAATTATGTACCTATCAAATAGTCAACTTGAAACTAGTACTAAATGGAAGCTGCTGTTTCGTTAGTTTGCCCAAACTGCTTGATTCCAAGCTCAGTAACTGTGAGAGATGGTAATTTGCGGAATCTCTGAAGTAACAAGCATTCATGAGCTGTCAAAAATGCGCTTTCATCATCTAGATGATTCTTCCAATTTTTTCCTGGATTCATTCACTTGAAAATTGTTATGATTTGTACTTCCAGAATTTGAGACGCATTTCAAAATTATGTCAAAATCATGTTTCTGTGCGATAGCTATATTGAGAGGCATTGACTGTTTTGCAGAATGCTGTAACCTATCTTCAGCAAAATAATATTCTGATACTTTGTATAGTGGAATAAACCTCTTTGTAGTGTGAGAGAATATAGTTTTTTTCGAAACGATTTTGTTCATTTGTTGGAGAAATGCCTTTTGCAATGAAATAATTCAAAAGATTGAAGAAAATTTAATGGTCACCATTCAGTCCATACGGGTAAAAAATAATATTCTCCGTTAATTGTTTGTGCCTATTCGAATAATACCATCAAGAACTGGAACTGAAGTTATCTTCTACACAATGAAATTAGGTCTCCTGATGGCTGCCAGCGGGTAGCGCTCCTGAAACCCCAAACCATCATTTGCAGCAAGTTTCTGCAAACAGCTGAATATGATTGTGTAGATGATGAATTCAGCTTTAGAATTATTCAACATAATATATTATCAATGAAGGAACTGTTCAATCATAAAACCCTATGATTTTTATATAGTCGGAGAGCTAACGATATTTTTTGATGACTCATTTACTGCTCGATGAGGGTACATCAGGCTCTTCAATTAGATTACGGGTATCACAAGAATCGACCACTTACAACCAGTTAGCTGGACAACGCTCTTGTCGAGAGCGCTAAGAACATGTTATAAACAATCGTAAAATTGTCTTATTCGCTCGTTGTTACCTTTAGAGAGGTTGTCAATTGACAATCAATGATGTCAGAAAATGACCTCTTACACTTGTTAATGGGGTAATAGACCGCTTACAAGCGCGAAAAAATGTCAAAATCTTTGAAGAGTTGATTCATTTGTTCGTGCTTGAAATTTGTTATGGCCGAAGAACTCCATATTGCACAAGCAAAAACATCGTGCTCGAAGTTGGACAGTATTATGTGATACAAAAGGAAAGAAACCCCAGGAAACGACGTAAAATGACTTTTTCTACAAACTGTATACACTGATTCGACTAGTTCTACGCTCGATTTTAGAAACGTGACTCATAATGTGGAGTGTGAAGAATGTTGAAGTTAAAATGCGTTTTTGGTCGAAGTGCAGCTGAGAAGATAAGTGCTTCAAAACTCGAGCACGAAAATGTTTGAAAGGAGGAGACATATCTTTGCCTGCAACAGCGAACGGACGTGATGGCTATTACACAGAGTGCCCAAGTGATAAAAATAAGCCCTTCATTTATAATTGGATGCACCGCAATCATGGGTTTGAGAACCATTTATAAGTTAATCGTACACAAAGTCAGTGAGTCTCTCAAATCTCACGTTATTTTATCTATCCTAAGAAAAAATTCAATTGTCAACTGCGAAAATATAAGAGACAATTGAAAGATGCCTATTTTCAAGTAGTTTCACGTGTACTTTGAATCGTATCATGAATTGAATGCAATTCTTTAAGCTAAAACTTGAGTATGCCAAATGACCCCACGCAGACTCCTGCGGCGGTGGCTTTGACAGTTACTTACACTAGGTTTGTCCCACGGATCAGTTGTAATAAGCACAATGTTTTTTTGAGTGTAATTTGGCCCTCTTTGACCATAACAAATGGCAAGCTCGAGCAAATAAGGCAATCTTAGGGATTTTTCTAACACTTTTGTGCTCTTGGAGGCGGTCCATTGTCTCGCTGAACAAGTGTAAGTCATCATTCATTGACATCGTCGAATGTCAATTAACAATCTCGGAAAGTCAAGACAAGAAAATAAGGCAATTTTCAATTGTTCATAACATATTGTCAACGATCTCGACAACAAATGATCTGGAGGTGCGCTTTAGGTGGTTTATTTTGGTGATTATTATAATTAAGAGGAATACTTGATATATGAATCTCTCAGATTGGCACATTCTCAATGTTACTAGCCTCTGGACTTCATGGCCTCCATCATTCGACAAAATTGTTTGAAAAATCAGAAGTTCTTGCGCTTTGATCGTATTTTTGCGATAAAATAATATATGGCTAATGGACGATTTCCGGATTCCGAGTAGAATCAATTTGGTTCAAATTTCTCAGGTGAAAATATCATTTCTTGTGTCACTACTGGCCAATCAAATTATTCAAATTAATCGAAAGCCAGTTTATTGTCCAGCCTCCTGTCCTTTAAACCCAGGTTAATTTAATTCTCAGCCATAAAATCGAGTAATATTCCAGCTAGTTACTGCATAACTTTTTCATTCCATTTGAAACCTCTGATACTCCTGTGATTTTCTGGAAGACATTGATATGACAAACTTCGTTTTTTTCGAGTAATCTAGGACTTATAACGAATAACCGTTTGATTTGGCAAAATTGAAAATCGATTACTCTATGTTTATTACAATATTATTACAGTAGTATATATCAAATTTTAGTTTCTATCTTGTTGTTGTTGTTGTTGTATATTATTGATGCGAGTGAATAAACTTACTTACTTACTTAATCCTATGCCCTTCTACCTTGCGGTGTAGGGCGTATTGCGCTTGGATTTGTTTTTCTTATTTATCTGACGGTGCTCTCTTCCAAATTTCTTTCCAACCGCTTCTATTTAACATCTGTTTTTTAGCGTCTGTCCAGGTTAGACCTCTCCTTTCCGCTGCTTCCCTCGTTTCTTCTTACCACTTCTTAATTGGCCTGCCCTTCCTTCTTTTGTGACACAATTTTGCTTCGTACACTTGCTTCGCTATTCGATAAAACGGTATTATAACTAATTCGGATTATTATTGTGAATGGCAAACACCAAATAACCTGTGGCATGTATAGCCTGGCATTGGTTGCCAAACGCGTGGCATGTGTTGCCTTGCATTGGTTGCCAAATGCGTGGCTTGTGCTGCCTGGCATTTGTTGCCAAGCGCGTGGCATGTGTTGCCTAGCATTTGTTGTCAAACGCGTGGCATGTGTTGTCTGGCATTGGTTGTCAAACGCGTGGCATGTGTTGCCTAGCATTGGTTGCCAAACGCGTGGTATATGTTGGCTGGGATTGGTTGCCTAACGCGTGGCATGTGCTGCCTGGCATTCGTTGTCCAACACGTGTCATATGTTGCCTGGCATTTGTTGCCAAATGCGAGGCTTGGTATCACTGAGTATGAAGCAGTAGGTATGGCCATTATCCCGCAATATTAGTGCATAGGATAACGTAATTGATATATCGTCGTGAGAAATTAATTACAAGTGCGAGCTTGCAACATTAAGTACTAGATAACCAGATTTCACACAATCTATTGGAGAAAAACTCAATTATTCAATTATGAAGCGTTGCGTAAGTTATTCTGATTATTCAGGATTACTGGGTTGATAGGCAAGTTGGGGGCAGTCGGGGCAATTCTGTACAGTCTGTCGAAGAGAGAAGTTGCATCGTTGCACCTTGTGTTACTTTACAGTTTAGATCAGTTATCATCTTGATCAGTTAGTATTGTGAATATTCAGCTGTACCAATTGATGAATACTTGGTTCGTTATTCTGTTTTATGTTCAACAAAAATTATCCTACAAGTAGTTTGTTCTATAAAAGGCATAATCATTCACTCCCCCAGTAAATAAAATTGTTGAACTGGGCAAATTTACTCAAGATATAGAAAATACAACTACAACACTGTCACTGATAGGAATAAATTTATATGAGTAGTAATATTTATTTCTGTTGCAGGTATGTCGACTCGTTTCGAACTCTCATTTTGAAATGTAAGTACATATTATTGGTTCTGCCTAGCTATTACAGATTGCTCCCTTTGCTACATGAATTAGGCCCAGTTACATAAAGCATTGTCAACTTTAATCATATTGTCAAATATTTGAATATGTGTTTCTAACCTGATTTCTTTGACATCTGAATAGAATTTATGATATTATCATAATTTCAGAATGATTACAATCTAGAGGCGTCATTTGAACGTTAGAAACAAGTAGATTATTCACACGATCTATTTTTTCCAAATAAACTACATTTAAAAATAGAGTTAACAGCATGTTAACTGCCAGCCTGTCAATTATTCTTATGCAACTGGCCCCTTGTCATTTAGCGTATTAATACTCTCTCAGAATAAAATTGTGCTATGTAGTACAGTCATTTAGTGATCTCACTTGAAACTGTGTCTGTAACCGAGTTAAATTCAGATATAATTGGATAGTTTCAAAATGGGTCGAATATACAGTATCAAATAGGTATAAATGTGATTTTTCATCGAAAGTGGGTGAGACTCCAATTCAAGTGTTTCCCAAGAAACTTCCTGTAACATCATATCTGCCTTAATACCCGACGAATTATAGAGAGTTGGAAAAATTGATTTCGGAGCATTTGTATTGAACTAGAATATGAAAAATATTTTCGTGCTTAAGCAAAACATTCTTAGGATGTAATGAAGGAAACAATTTTTCAGAACTCATTTATTATAAATATGTTCCATTGGGAGATAAGTTCTGTATTAATCAATTTAAAACACAACGTTTCGATAGCAAAGTGCTGCCTTTTTCAAGTATAAGGAAGTATATCTTATATACTTTGCACTTTGCTGTCGAAACGTTGTGTTTCAAATTGAGTCATACAGAACTTATCTCCCAATAAAACATATTTATTATTCTTAGGATATGTTCAATAAATTTCGTCTTTGAAAAGAATGGAGCCACTTTGCTCAAGGGCACACTGCACCCTTATAGTTTTTGACATATTTTAAAATGATTGTTACAAAAAATTGCGTCTGAATAGTTTTCGATACACATAACAGAGAAAAAAATATATTTTGCACGAATACTCTCGACTTATTCATGAATGGAGACGATGAAAATGTAGATGAAAATTCAGGAAGAAGTCATCCAATTGTTCTTATGGTAAAGCTCTTCAAATTTCCAAAGTTTTTAATGTATTCAATTTCAAACCAAGTTTCTGAACATGAAGTATCTCAAAATTGTTCATTCGTATTCAATACATGAAATCCAATATACTTCCATACAAAAATCTGCTGTGAAGCCCACAGTACTTCCCGGACCATAAATTTCATGGCCAGTTCCATCGGTGTTTTAGAAATTCAGTGTGTCATATCAATTAATTGCATACTTTGAAGTGACAGATGTCATTGATACAGTCAAATCATTGGAACATGTAGTTTCTACATTTGATCGCCGAAAGTGTAATTTAACCCTCCGTTGGTCCCAACATTTTTTATATATTGAACGGTCGCAAAGTATCATTAGAATACATTTGATTTTGACATGGGATTACGATGAATATGCTGTGATTTTTGTAACGAGCTTGGTATTATTAGTCACTGAATAATAACATTTATTTTTAATGTTGGATTTCATTCGAGCTCCGTTCTTCTTATGCAGAGACTACACTTATGTCTAATGCCGTTAAGTAAGGCGTTATGTGACAATTGACATATTGTTAATGACTATGTGTTCATCAGTGAATAACGCCTCAATTAATGACATTAGACGTAAATGTGGCCCCAGCTTAATCAATAATAATAGCATTTCTGTAACACGTGCACCGAAAGTACCCTAATACAGAGCTAAATTCTACTCCAAAAGTTCTTTATTCCAAACCATGGTAACAATTTTCAATAATTCTCAGTTGACAGGAAATTGATGAATATTTTTGTCCGCGGGGTAAAAATAAATAAATTGTGGGGAATAGTCCGTGAGACAGCGCATAAAGTTTTTGTTGATTACCGCTTACTTGAAGCTTTGTGAGTGGCTTCATTGTGATGAGTCCGACAACTTTTTCATTTGGCAAAATTCTAGATTTGGAGGCGTTTACCCGCGAGGGCTAATTAATTGAAAGAATATTACCGTAATACTGATCTTTACACTAATTGAAAGATTTTTTGGTTATAAAATGGAGGAAAAATATTGTCCGACATGAATATTGAGGCTACCGGTGAGTCCGACTTGTCATAAGTACCAACATACTTACCATTAGTACCAACATACTTATGACAAGTGCGGCTTGTCGGATTCACCGGTAGCCTCAATCTTCATGTCGGACAATATTTTTCCTTCATTTTATTATCAAAAAATCTTTCGATTAGTGTAAAGATCAGTATTACGGTAATATTCTTTCAATTAATTAGCCCTCGCGGGTAAACGCCCCCTAATCTAGAATTTTGCTAAATGAAAAAGTTGTCGGACTCATCACAATGAAGACACTCACAAAGTTTCAAATGAGTGGTAATCAACAAAAAATTTAGGCGCTGTCTCTCGGACTATAATTATTGCCTTTGGAATTCTTTTATTTCATTGGTATATATGTCAAATTGATATTTGGAAGAAAGTATTATAGGAGATGTTCGTTATAGTGTGTGCATTGATTGTGCACGATATAGCACAGAAAATATGGAAAATATCAATCAATAAAATAAATCATGTAAATTATGTTCCTTTGAATTGGTTTACTGTTGTGTGATTGCAATTGCAAAAATTTGTTTGTCAAACTGATAAGATAGTTTCAATACATCTAAATTTATTCCAAAAGCTCAGTTATGGAGGTTTTTCGGTGCACTTGCTACAAAAAGTATCGTATGCAACACGGACACTGAACGACTGTCATTATTGTCACGAACAAATTTGGCTGCACGATGATACGCCTTGGACTTCACCCTCGACTTTGCCTCGGCCTTTGCCCTCGGGTGCAGCCAAATTTATCCTGGATAAAAATGACAGTCGTTCGGTCCTTGTTACATGATATACTATTTATGAAAATCTTGACAATATCAGGAAAACGGAACGACGGACGGTCGGAATGTATCAGTTTGATACATATTATAAAGGTACTCATAGATATATCACGTGTTTTTGGAGAATTTGTTCCTACCAAGTTCATATTCTTTTTGAAATTCATGTGATAAAATCAATAAATATTTCCACTAAAGTAAGCGAAGATGAGAATGAAATGGATAGAAAATGCTGGCATCCGCAAATACTTTACGCTAGTTGGACACAAGTGCGAGAGAATGATTGTGAAAAAACAGGAAAATACTGTGACAGTGAACCCTCCCTGCCCTCGCGCTCAGAAATGGCATTGTGAAATAAGTAGAACGTGAACGTGTATCATTCTGATACACAAGCGCTCAACGGAGGTTTAAAAATAGTAACGTGAATTATACTGATTATTCATTCATGATATCTACTAAGCTCATCTCACAAAGAGCTTTTAATTGATACCAAACTTGACATAACTTGAATAATTTGTAGAAGAAACAATCAACAATCGATCAAATATTCTGTTTAACACTCTTACTAGAATTATCGCAACAAGAGCTTCAATTTGATACCAAACATGATGAAGTCAAATTACTTATTCTGAGAAAATAGTTGACAAACGTTTGCATGTGATGTCAAAATATAAGTGATAATTATTCTCACTCCACATTATGATTCCCATTATTTCTTTGGTTCAGAAAAATATAACGAATTTCATGATAATTTAGATTTTGATAATAACAAATGAACCGCTGCTAATTTTGGATAATGTTTTTCATGAATGCTGTGCCAAATCGTTCAAGGTTTAGTTCCAGTCATTTTATATAGTATGATGGATACTACTGTTCATAAAATGAACACAAAGAACTAAAAAGTTCCATCGATAAATTTTTTGGCACCAATGATTGAATGAAGCTCATCCACGAACTTGAACCTAGTTTTCTCATTAAAAACTTGAATATGAAATTTCAGTCGAAAATTTGTTCACGTTCTCAAGTTATCGTGCTTCCAGGCAGACCGACAGACCGTCGTTTTTCAAAATTATGTTTGTCGGCATCGGTAGATTCATCAAAATCTCGAACTGTCAAAAATATGTCGGGGAAGTTAAAAACATGAATCCTGAAACGAAGAAGTAATAATTGTATAGTATTGGATATATACATCTATTCCAATTTGAAAATTTTACGTTTATCAAATGACACTGACAGAACTAATTTAAAAGAAGGAATATGTGAGATTATGTAAAACACCCAATATTTATCGAATATCATTGAATGAGATTCAACATTTTCGTTACTTAATAACGGCATTGAGTTGACATTGTTAAATGTGCAGTTGTACTGAGTAGACGTGTCTTGTGTGCTCCGGCAGTTGTCTCTTTTTTTAACAATCCGTCAATTTTCAAAAAATCTTTCGTTCAGAATGCCAATAACACGTGCGCAAGTTTCTCCGCAAGTTCAAGGGTTCATTGCCAACGACTGAATTCGAGGGCATACTCAGTAAGTTATCTGATAAAATAACTGTTTTGGAAAAAGAAAATTTCGAATTGAAACAACAGCTTCATATTTCCAACAATAAAACGGACGATTTGGAGCAATATACCCGACGCAACAGTATAGGTGTCTATGGTATTCCTGAAAAAACGTAATGGGAACACCGATGAAATTATTTCAAATATCTGCAAAGATAAGCTAGGTATTACTTTGAATCAATATTCTATGGACCGTTGCCACCGTATTGGTAAATTAATACAGAATAAAAATCGCCCTATTATAGTTAGATTCATCTCGCACAATGATAAAGACAAAGTTTTTTATAATAAATCTAAACTCAAAGCTACGAATATTGTGATAAAAGAAGATTTAACGAAACATCGGCAACAGATCTACAAATACGTGGTGAACAAAGTGTCTCATAAAAATGCGTGGACTCGTGATGGTAAAATTTTTGCTAGGGTCAATGACTAAAATCATCTTATTCGCTGCTCAAATGACATTGACAATCTTCTTCAGCACTGAATATTCTAGCCGGTAACGCAAACATGTTCGAACATTTACAGATAAATTTGTTGTTTGGGTAAATTTACATTCGCATTTATTATTATTTGATTACATTTGGTTGTGATTACGTTTTCAAATTGATATTTTGTTATATCGTCTTGTATTAATTTTGGTATTTTGATTTGTATATTTCTATCTATTTATTTATAATTTTAAATTGCTACATTGAATGAATTGCTTTACCTTTGCTCATATTAACGTAAGATCTCTATTCACTGGTTTTGATCTATTGAAGCAACACATTCTCGGTCACAATTATGATATTATTGGTGTAACTGAAACGTGGCTTAACAAAAATATAGATTCTAATGTTGTTAATATTGAGGATTATACATTCATTCGTTGCGACAGAGAAACGCGAGGTGAAGGCGTGGCTATCTATATCAAATCCTCAATCAACTATTCACTTATTGACTATGATAACTCAATTAATATAGAGCAATTGTGGATTCATATCACAATTAAACATCATACATTTGCTTTTGGAGTGATATATAGGCCACCTAAAAATGACTGTAAAGTATTTCTCGATGCACTCGAAACTTTGTATTCATCCTTATCAATAGATCATGATTACATTGTAACTCTAGGTGACATGAACATTAATATGCCTAACACAAGTAATTTTGTATCTTCATTTAACAATATGTTAGATTCTTTTTCTCTAAAACAAGTTGTAAATGAACCTACAAAGATAACTAATAACAGTTCTACGTTACTTGATGTCATAATAACACATCCAAATATAGTTCATTCTCACGGTATACTTGACTTACACATATCTGACCATAGTCTAGTCTATTTGAATATTGACATTGTTAAACCTGTCGCAAATCCTAAACTAATCACTTTCCGAGATTTCAAATCTCTCAATTACGACTCTTTTAGTTCTGATTTAAGATTATTGAATTTACAGACAGTATATGAACTCGATTCTGCGGACGATAAAGTAGAATACCTTAGCTCGAGTCTTAAAAATCTATTTGATTATCATGCACCTTTTAAAACCATAAAAGTAAGGAAAAGGAAAACTCCTTGGATTACTGACACAATAAAAGCAATGATGAAATTACGTGATAATGCTCTAATAAGATATAAAAGAAGCAGGAGCTCAGAACACTGGAATTACTATAAAGATTCACGTAACTATACAACCAGTGCTATACGCCGTGAAAAAAAAGCTTTCTTGGAGTTCACTTTAAGAAATTCTGATAAGAAAAATACATGGACTAATTTGCGCAGATATAATATCCATCAAAAATCGACTGCAAGTATTCCTCCTCAATTAGAAGATGCACAGAAAATAAATAATTACTTTTCCGAGCAATTCACTCATGATAACGCATCTCCTACATTATTATCGTTTTATAATAATGCAAACATCAATTCTAATTTGCCTGAACTCTCTTTCAGTCTTTGTGACAACGAAGAAGTGAATAAAATAATAAGTTGTATCAAAAGTAAAGCCACAGGGATAGATGGAATCTCAATTACAATGATCAATTTATGTATCCCGTTCATAACTCCTTTTCTTGTCGACATATTTAATTACTGCTTTATTCACTCTATTATACCTTCATCGTGGAAAATCTCCCTTGTTACCCCTATTGTTAAAAATAAAAACCCATCATCGCTTCAAGACCTCAGACCAATTAGTATTTTGCCAGTACTCTCTAAAATTTTGAGAAACTCATATTTTTCCGTCTGATATCACATTGTGAACCACTTCTACCTACCAAGCAATCTGGTTTTAGGAAAGGATTTAACACTTTGTCAGCTCTTACCGATTTAGTGAATGATATAGTCTATGCTACTGATCACAAAAAACTTACTACACTAGTTCTCCTCGACTTCAGTAAAGCTTTTGATACAATAAGTCATTCCTTGCTTATTGCCAAATTGCATTATTTCAATTTCAGTAGCACAGCAGTTAGCCTACTTCAATCATACCTAAGCGGCAGGCAGCAATCAGTTAGATTGAACTTTGAGACTTCTCTCTTAACTCCTATTACCTCTGGTGTTCCACAAGGTTCTATTTTAGGCCCACTCCTGTACTGTCTTTACACCTCCGACCTCCATAAGTCCATAACTCCTTGCTCATTCCATTTTTATGCTGGCGATACGCAATTATATATCAGCTGTGAACTCAGGGACATAGTTGAATCTATTCATCTCCTGAATCAAGATTTACATCAAATTATTGAATTATCTCATCAGCACTCCCTGAAAATTAATCCTTCAAAATCAACCGTTATGTTATTTGGGCCAAGAAATCATCGTCTTGCTGCTGAAAGGTATGTAAATGTTCTCATTGATGATATATCACTAGTACTGACACATTTTACTAAAAACCTCGGTTTACTGATGAATGATAACTTGCGTTTTGTGGAAAACACTACCTATCTTGTTCAAATATCCTACACTATACTTAAGTCTCTATGGCAACATAAATATTATTTATCTGTTGATTTAAAAGCAATGCTTGTCAATTCCTTAATATTTTCCAGAATTGATTATTGTGATGTAGTTTATGGTTCTTTTTTAGACAAAAGACAGAGTCAGAGAATTCAAAAAGTGCAGAATGCTTGCGTGCGATTCGTTTTTGGTTCGCGCAAATTCGACCATGTCACCTCTTAATTGCACGAACTAAAATGGTTGAATATGTCCAACAGACGTAGACTGCATTTCCTGAGTTTTGTGCACAAAATATTAACAACTAAAATACCTCATTATCTATTTCATCGTCTCAAGCATCGAGGCTCCTTACACTCTCTTAATATTAGATTCAGATCAAGCCTACATACCCCTAAATTTTCCACTTCTCGTTTCAAATCCTGTTTTACTTATTCTGCCTCTAAATTATACAACTCGGTGCCTGACGATTTGAAAATCTTGAGTATATCTGCTTTCAAGCGTGCCCTGAGAAATGAATTATATGCTGAACAAAACAACTGTTCTAGTTGTGCGATGTGATAATATATCAGTTTATGTTGTATGTATGTATGTATATATAAATAATGTATGTGTAATTTAATATGAATATTCTCTCATGTATTTAAACATTTACATTGGTATTAATATTATTGTCTACAAATTATATTTCTGCAATCATGTATATTTTTTTATCACTGTATGATGGTTAAGTGTAAGAACAGCTTATGCTGAACTTCGCCATTTGAAATAAAAGAAATTATTATTATTATTGTTTCATCACTCATGCGGAATAAGTACTATTTTGCGCATGTCTTTCCGGGTGGTAAATGGCTCTTTCTCTTTGGGAAGCGACAAAAATAATTTGCTATTCACCGCCTGGAAAAACAAGCGCAAAAAAATACTCTTCTCGCATTCGTAATAAAAATTAGTTACCATAACTCGTACGGTCTTGACAATTGCCCAACTCTGCTCTCGTGAGCAATCGACAACTTATCGCACTTGTTGCACAATATACTATTATGGAAAGTGGGAAAAATTTTGTGTTTCCAATTCAAAAATGGAATAAGAATTAAATTTTATTTGCTCAAGTCTCAAACAAGAAAAAAAAATCCTCATGGAATAGTTACACTCTTGCATTGATGAACTCCGATCAGAGTCCTTCATCTGGCAATTCTGGCAAAAACTGGTAATCAAAACAAACTTTTTATAATAGTTTTAAAGCTTCAATTCAATAGGAATATTTTTGTTCGCGAAAATTGATGTCCTCCAATGTCTCCAGATATATATTCAATAAGTTAGGGATTATTCATGCTGTCCCATTCCACTGTCACACTATGAATATTTAAAGTTGACCATTTTTCAAATGAGAGTTCGTTTCTCCAATTTTGTATTTTTCAACAATTAAAGATTCACTCTACCCTGATAATAGCAACATAATAATATTGCTTCAGCAATTCGCATCGATGGCACTGATCCAATCCCCAAATTGTAGCTGTATACATTCTAGGCACGTATTGTCTCGTCAAAGTTTTGGGTGCATTGCAGATGAATTGCAGCGAATTTGTATAGTTCACATTCAATGCTGTGGTAGCTTAATAATTCCACTCAAAGCGAATCTTCTTAATTGCACAACTTAGATCACTGTATAGGTATTCAATACGGCCACCATTAATCAGCTGTTGTATATATCCAATTTCAATACATATCTCAAAGACTATTTCCTCTTATGATGTTTGATCTCTAGTATGAATTCAGCATTCGTTTTGAAGTATCAGCGTTCATTCATCTCGGTAAGAACTCTTGGGATAATCATCATCATGATAATTAAGCTATCAGGAATTGAAATAGGTACTGGCACCTAGATTCGAAATATCAAAAAACTATTTATCTACTCATCCAGATCAACTGCATATAATACTTAATTCAATATTTAATATTTCTTTCAACGTTTTGATGACTGTTCTGCAGACTTGATGTGAATTATTATGGAAGAACATAGATACCACCGAGAACTTGATTTTTTCCAATACCTAGCTACAGTGTTTTAATAAAAGTATATGTCTTTCACCTGATACGGGTGTGGCAGTCAATCATGGTGTACATTGGTAGATAGATTAATATTCAATAAGCGGTATTGTGTGGTGGCAAGTCGTCGAATTATATGTATTTTGAATTAACTAAGAGCTTCAAGGCTTTGTGATCTGTAATAATTGTCAAGCTCTTAAATTGAGGTTGAAATTAATCTGTTTCCACGACATTTTTTTCTAATTGCTCTGATGAAAATCATGTGTGAGGGGTTAGCTGTACTACATTATTATGAATAAAAAATGATATTTCCGAAAACAGTTATTGTGACAGAAAGAAAAAAGGTGATTAAATGAGTGCAATGCGTTTAGTCAGATACTGTACATCTCTCAGTGAGGCAGACGAAACATATTCCATTCGGAAGTTCTCTGTATAAGACTAATTATACGAGTATTTCCTAATATATAGAGATCAATAATCAAGTGATTTAAAAATGCATTGAATATTAATTTTTGATACAAAGGTGTTCTATACAAAACATATTGTATCAGGTACATATGTAGCGTAGTATTCGACTTAAACGACACTACGGTTGGATTTCAATATGCCTGTTAATAAATTGACTCACTATGGTACTACCCGTAATCATAGGAATCCAAAAGTATGAAATCCATACACAATTACTTGGGAAAAACCTTATAATTATTTTAAATAAACTCTCCGCACAGAACTCACTTGACAACGCTTCGTTCACCGACCTCTTTCAGACTATTTATAACATAAACATATTGGTACAGCTAGCACAGAAATATTATTTGAAAAATGAATGAACAATAATATAGTATTATGGTTGATCTTAACAATGCCCATGTTTCTATTGCTGAATACCTCAGAATATCATAGAGAAAAATCGAGGATTGAATATTTGAAATATGGCTTTATGTTTCTGATAGATGCTTGGTCACAGCTGCTCATAATACGCAGGAAGAAATATTTAGTGTCAGTATCTGTTGCAACGTAGTGTGCTATCTGAAATTTCAAGTTGTAGTCATAAAATGAATTAGTGTCCCAAATAGCAGAGAAATATTCCAAGAATAAGCAGAGAATATTTTTTCTGAATATTCAGCTATTGTTGGAGTATCCTATGTTTATCGGTATATATTTGTGGGATATTGATAGAATATTCCCATGTCCCGATATTGCATATCCTATAAATTTCCCAGGAACCATCCTGAAATATGCTATGAATATATGATGTTATATTCCTGAAATAATCTATGAATCTCTATAAAGTAAATGTTCAATATATGCTAAGAATATTATAGGGATAATTGAAATCATATTCTTGGAATATTCTGGGCTGGTACATGACCATATTGAAGCTATATTTTTTTTGGGGAATGAAATCATATTTGTGACAAGAAATTCAATTAATAGGAAGTATTTATTTTTATATGAGCACAATGGAGGAAAAAAAAATCACACTCATGAAACCCACAAAAATGTAAAAATACATTGCGTATTGCACTCAACTTCCAGAGTTAAAGAAATATGAATAATATGAGAGAAATAAAACCATATTCGCGATAACAACAAGATACAAATGTAGATACACATTATATAATCTATTGATTTCTAATTTTCATATGATCAGGAGCCTTGCTCAGCCGTTTGGCAATTTTCAATTCAATTCGTTTCTCTGCGACATTCCTGGTGGTATGGTTCTTCTTGGCAGATTCCTAAATGATAAATCATTTGGAACAGATAATATTAATTATGATAAAACAATGCTTTACCAATAATTGCAGTAGTCAATTTGAATTTATTGAATTTTTTGTTCTCTTTATAGTCCTGTCAACTATACCCAGTGGCTAATTCATTCGCAAAAATTCTTGTCATCACTCTTCTTATTGATTTGCCCACATTTTGCTCTTCAATTTGAGCCATCGGATAACTGGAGACACATACATTCTGTATATTTATAGGGTTTCATACAAACACCAAGCGAAATAATCAAGTATTGATTCAAGAGAAGGAAATAGTAATATTAATGTTCAGTTAAGAAATATTTATTTTTTGTTCAATCAATAGCTAAAATGAAAATGATATAGAATACTCACATTTTTCAGAACCAATACTCACACAAACAAAGAAATATCTGATACCATGTGGCCGTGATAAATACGACACGGTGACTCACATCTTTATAACGCAGCTGTCAAACCTTCACTAAAATCGGCAGAGCTTTGTGCATCTTCTACTTGTCATGCTTTAACAAAAATATTCTATACATTCCAATACGTTTTAAAATATCACGTCTTGAATGTAATGTCTAATGCCCGTACTTATAGTCGAATCTCAATCTCGTTCTTGAGTATTACTTGGCCAAGTCGAGGCGAAGTCACCATAGATACTTACTTGAAAATCTATCCTATAGTCGATACTTCGTGAATTCCTTGTGAAGCTCGAGATTTCTTGTTTTTGACATATATTTGATTGATATGTTTGACGTTCATGACAGTATTTGCAGAATACTCCTAGTTTGTCTACTGAATTCAATCTATTTTTGGACAATTTGATTGGAAAAATAGGTTTCAGTAAGTATGTATACCTCTATGGCATATATTCATGTTGGGAATACAAATGTCAGAAATAACTGACATGAATACTTGAGCACGACTCAAGGTAGCCTTGTAGTAGACTCAAGTAAAGCCGGAGTCAAGCAAACGCGAAATATTACTCCGTAGCCAAGTAACGACTATTGGTAATATTCGCATACTTGAGCAATTCTCAAGTCTGAGATCGAGCGAAGTATCGACTATAAGTACGGGCATAAAAATACTGTACATTCATTCATAATCATTTTTCTACAAACGTCAAAAAATTATGGCATTCGTACATCAATATTGGTATGCGAAATGTCGCATTGGAGTTGTTTATCTTTTTTTCTTGCGCACTAGAACGAAAAATATTTTATGCACAACGAGAATGATCACATTTTTAAAATAAATTGGAACAGATGAAACAAATCGCTTTATTTAAATATTATGAAAACACATTAACTATTATCATTATTGCTATACATATTAAAATTAATAGTGCAACCGCTACATGTCCCTATATATATTCCACTTGGAGAAATATCCAAACATTCTTTGACATCTTATTCTCACATATTTCATTTTTCATGTTCCTGGTTATAGTACATTGTGCTGGTGGGGCATAAGTACTAGTGGAAATATGTGAAGATAAATTTTAAGTTTCACAACACGAAATTTTTTTTGATATTGTTATTTTATTTTCTATGGAATCTTCAATATACTCTTCGACAACATTGGAGGATTTTCATCCTCCATGGCGCTTCAGACAGCTCATGTCTGCTCCTGCATCTGCGAGGAGTGTCCCAGATGTCCTCCTGAAACAGTGGCCGGTGTAGGCTTTGGCATTTGGTAGTTGGAGGTATCTTGCGATCATTGACGGAACTGAATCAATGGTGTTAACTCCAACTACTTGGTTGTAACATCTACCTTTTTGGTATCTTAAGAATAAAAGTTTATTTGTAGTATGAATATGACGAAGGGTCAGATACTTCCGATATAATTTGATGTGATTGAGATCTGTCACTGCGAATGTTCGTAAGACATTTGTCTTGGTATAGGGTATTTTGACTATCAATATGCGACCGGCATCCTCCACAGCATCAATTGTCATCTTCATAAGTTCATCCCGACGACACGCCCCGGAAATGCCCATAATCAGAAAAACCTTAAAAAATCTTATGATTATGATTATGTTAATTACAGAAAAATCGAAAAAATTACCTTCAATAAGTAGTCATCATTATTTGCTTCTAATATGAACTGATTTACTTGTTCCCCTCGTTAAAACTTTTAACTTCTTTGCCTGATATCCTACAGATTTTTTCTTTAAATACGGCACTAACTTCGAAAATTTTGTTACATTGATATTTTCTCTAATGTCCAGATTAGATTTTAACAGATGCTGCCAGACTCACAGATTCTCAAAAAGTAGACATTTTTACAGGTATATTCGATATTATTTAGCCTTACGTAGATACATCAGCAAAACAGTCGCTAGCTCTCCTACTATCTTTATTATTTACATTCACTAATCCAGTCAGCTTCATCGATTATAGTTATAGATGTTAGTTTTTTTCAGTATGAAGCTCTCCAAATATGTATAGATTGTAATTATTGAAAGGTTTTGATGAATTCAGATATTCTCTGCCCTTTTTCAAGTTCGGATATCTTTATCTCAAAAACTTATGCTTTCATAGAGGAATAAATAAAATATTTGAATTTAGCCTGGTGTCCTTTGGCATTCTCTTCTAGAATGAATTAGAAAATCGCTGGTACCAGTCAAGCGACCGAAAATTTAATGAATGAATGATTGGGATTGTTGAAAAATGTAATTTCCAGTCTTGATCAGCTTGTTGATGTCTTGTATAAGCTACATGAAGGTACTAAGTTGCTGACCTATTTCATCTTAATTCAAGTGACCATCGCATTCTGACAGATATAAGATATTATTTCAACTTATTTTCTCTGCATCGATATTTTTACCTTACTGGAGACGCTAAGTCTGGAATTTGATATTCTCCGTTATCCCAGATCATGTGCAAAAGTGCTTTGTACAGGAGAAAGCGAGATTTCGAGCTCTAAATTTTGATTTTGATAATATTTTACCATTCCACTAAAATTCATTCCGCATGCAGATTTAATTGAGCTCTCCCATCGTATTATATTCAATATCGATTCCCCGTTCAAGTATCGAAGTATTACTGCCTGAACCTGGTCCAAGTAGGTCGTCGAGCAATAGTAGAGACGCAATGGAGACACCTCGTGCGAGGAAATGATTGCGCCCTACTCCAACAGTCGGCGATACAATTTTTTTTGACAAGGCTTCTAGTGCTTTAGATATCTTGTCAAAAACAATTTTACAGAAGCAAACTAAAGTACCTGTCAATAATGAGGTGGAATTATTTGGGAAGTTAGTTCCTAGGAGACTGCGAGAGTTGCCAGAATTTGATAGAGTAGAGATAATGAAAAAAATTGATGATTCATTTCATGAAAAAACAATGGAAAATTTCCGGAAAGAATAAGCTATTTATTCAATTCAAGCTGTTCATAATGATTGAATGTGTATATCTTAATTTAATATAACATCATCCTGCCAATATTCATTTTCTTCTTCAGAGTTGAAATAATTTAGAAACTCATTTCTCACTGTTTGCGAGAGAACTTTTGTTCTACCGCCCTTATTCTGATTTTGAATACCCGTTAGATTATGTTTATTCTTCTCAATTGTAATATCTACTTCTGAATTTCCTAGTTCGGGCAATAGAAAATTATATAATGTACAACACGCCAACGTAATTATTTCTACTTTTTGGGGCGCAAGATTGACCTTGGTCAAAAATATTCTAAATCTATTAGCGAGAATACCGAACGCATTTTCAGCAACTCTACGCGCTCGTGAAAGTCTGTAATTATATATGCGTTCCTCTCTACTCAGTCCCTTTTGAGGAAATGGCTCCCTCAATCTATCGGCGAATGCATCATCTCCGACAAAAACATATGGCATTTCACATGTTCTATCCGGTAGTTGTTTATGAACAGGAAAATTCAACTTATTCTTCGCAATTGCGTCGGATGAAGCACTTTCGCGAAATACTTCACCGTCGCTTATTCTTCCATTTATACCAACATCTACAAAAGTAAATCTGTATTTTGCGTCCACTACAGCTAATAAAACAATGCCATGTTGTCATTTGTAATTATAATAGTAGAAGCCGGCGCTTCTTGGTGGTCTTGAATTTATATGCTTTCCGTGGATGGTCCACAAGCAATTTGGAAAGTTCCATATATTCTTAAAATCGTCAGCAATATTTCCCACTCTCTAGGAGTGTTCGGTACCTATATTGAGGTTGAGTATATTATCTTTCAACTATTATACTATTGCAGCAGATCTACCTTCATGAAATCTTGACACATATTTTTGAAAATAGCCCTACATACTTCCGGCACTATATTCCCAATTGTTGATTTATGTATACGAGTAGAATACATCAAAGATCTGAAGGATCCACCTGTAGCTAAGAATCGAAGAGTTACCGCTAATCTGTAAAGATTTTTGCGCACAGTTTCACTTTTAAATAAAATAAGTGCTAATTATTTATCGAATGAACAAACCTTTTTTCAGGTGGAATAGCTTCACGCATTACAGTATTATCTTTCGTTATATCTGCTCCTATTCTCTCTGATACAAAATAGAACTGACGGCTATTCATTCGAATGAAATTTCTATATGCATTTTTATCTTCTTGTAATAATTCATTTTCAAGCATATTTAGAATGCCCCGACCGGCCTCTCGTCTGTCTATCCACGGTTTCGTCCAGATTGAACGTTTGCAACGTCTTTTATTCACTGTGCTTCGTTTTTTAATGATGCAACCCACAACTAATGTGATAACAATAATTCCGCAAGCAGCATAAAGTTCATCCATCGTCTTTATTTTTAGGTTGAAAACAACTTGACATTTGGATATGCATGCGTACGTCATTTTTTTGTACGAGAAAAATTGGATCGTATCTATCTACGGAATTGAAAATAATTTTTTCTGCTACTGTATAAATAAGTGAGCTTTGTAGCCCTGGCAACTCGAACGATAACGAAAGCAAACCTTCGTGTTAAATCGTTGCTATGCGTTGCTAGCTACGAAAGTAATACTTTCGGGGCCAGGACAAAAAAGTAAAAGTTTGAAGAAATGCAAATGTATTGGAAATTCCAATATTTATTCAAATGAATAAATAGTTCGTAACAATAATATGATTCTATCCAATCTATTCAATTTAATTTTATCTATTTATTGATTTTAAGTAATTATGCAATTTGAACAATTGGAAAAAGTCATGGTAGGTATATTATTTGAATTATGAACTTCTTCACTTTGTATTAGGGGATTTTTGTCATTTTGAATTACGCCAAAATTCATATTTGTCACTGTTTCTTCATTTGAGGAAATATTAATGTGAATTTCATGTAACATCTCTTTGGAAATTTCAATTTCATTACTTTAGGACGAATACTTCCATCCGCTCTTTAAATCCAAAATATCGGCACCCGAAGCATTACAATTTCGTCAATTCGAGTAACATTTTTATCAGCAAGCCATTTAGAAAACATGCTGTATGTTTGATTGTACCTTTCTTTGGATTTATCCGCAAGAAGTGAGACACATGCATTGTTAGCTGCCTTTTGAATACCATTTTCATTTTCTGTCAACATTTTAAATCCATCAAATGCAATGTTTCACTAAATTATTGAAATTCAAAATCTGTGACAGGTGCTGATGACAGATAACATTGTAAATAAACCGTTGCTATGGATAATTTCAGACATGTAAAACAGCCTCCATAACATTATTTCAAATATAATTATCATTATTAAATATTAATATTTAAATAGAACAGTAGCAGAAAAAATTTAATACATCACACGATGCGAAAGCCCTTTCAGGTGTTCGGAGGTTTTGAACGGCCTCGGCTTCACCTCGGCCATTCAAATACCACCTCACACAAAAAAGTTTACTTTCGCATCTTGTAATGTAAATAACTATTTTCTGCTACTGTATAAATAAGTGAATTTTGTAGCCCTGGCAACTCGAACGATAACGAAAGCAAACCTTCGTGTTAACTCGTTGCTATGCGTTGCTAGCTACGAAAGTTATACTTTCGGGGCCAGGACAAAAAAGTGAAAGTTTGAAAAAATGCAAATTTGTTGGAAATTTCGATATTTATCTGAATAAATTAGTAGTTTATAACAATAATATGATCTTATCCAATCTATTTAATTTAATCTCATCGATCTATTGGTTTTAGGTAATTATGCAATTTGAACAATTGGGAAAAGTCATGGTAGGAATATTATTTGAATTTTTAACTTCTTCACTTTCTATTGGGAGATTTTTATCATTTTGAATTACGTCAAAACTCATATTTGTCACTGTTTCTTTATTTAAGGAAATAATAATGTGAATTTCATATAACACCTTTTCAGAAATTTCAATTTCATTACTTTACGAAGAAGACTTCCATCCGATCTTTAAATCAAAAATATCGGCACCCGAAGCATTACATTTTCGTCAATTCGAGTAATGTTTTTATCATCAAGCCATTTAGAAAACACGCTGTATGTTTGATTGTACCTTTCTTTGGATTCATCCGCAAGAAGTGAGGCACATACATTGTTAGCTGCCTCTTGAATACCATTTTTATTTTTTGTTAACATTTTAAATCGGTCAAATGCAATGTTTCACTAAATTATTGGAATTCAAAATCTGTGACAGGCGCTGATGACAGATAAAATTGTAAATAAACCGTTGCTATGGATAATTTTAGACAGGTAAAACAGCCTCCATAACATTATCCCAAATATAAAAATTATCATTATATTTTAATATCTTTATAGAACAGTAGCAGAAGAATATAATACATCACATGATGCGAAAGCCCTTTCAGGTGTTCGGAGGTTTTGAACGACCGTGGCCTCACCTCGGCCATTCAAATACCACCTCACACAAAAAAGTATACTTTCGCATCTTGTAATGTAAATAACTATTCATTCCATGCATGAGTCTCCAGAAAAATTATCATTTTGAATTGAGTATGAGGAACATAATGATATATGGTATCGTGTCTGGAGGGCTTAGGTATGAAAACTAAGCTCTTACAAAATTCAACAAAAATTCAAATCTGCCCGCCAAGACGAGCCAAGCGGAGCGCAAGGGCACTACCTACTTTTTCTCGAAGAGTTTCGTCGCTATTTTGAACCCTCATAACACAGGATTGGATCACAACAAATAAACAAAATTTTCAGGATATGATTTCAATAGTGAAATCATCAAATTTGTGAAGCTTTGATCACATAGCTCTTATACTTTAGATTTTATTGATATCTAAAAACCACGATTTCGTCACTGATTCACTCACTGATGATCATCAAAATATTTAGAGTACTTTCTGAGGTCCCAGAAAGCTGGAATTTGGTATTCGAGCTACTAGTACACAAACAACAAAACAATTCCAAAACTTGAAACTTTCACTCCCCAACCTCTTAAACTAAGGGATGGAAGTTTGTATAAGATTTTCGCAAATTTTGCTGCTAGGGATCTGGAAATTGATATAGGGATTTTTGTTATAGATAATAGTAAAATAAACCTAGAAAAATAAAGAAAATTGAAAAATATTGTTATAATTAAATTACAAAAATAGGTGAAATCTCACTAGGAACATTCCCATTTAAAATGTTGCCAAGACGAGACCATATGTCTGGCACTGTCAAAAAGTTATCAGATCTCATGTAGAGCCAAACTCTAGAAGCCCTAACTTCGCAAACTCTATACACCTCAGTCAAAATATCTGGCTTGTTCATTTCGCTACAGTCGCATGAGCATAGGGCGAAAAATTTATTCACTGTTCATCACTTTTCGGTTATACAATAGCTCTTGTAGTAACGAAAGGGCCAAGTCACATATTTTGACTGAGGTATAGAGTTTGGGAAGTCAGGGCTTGTAGAGTTGAGGCGTTTAGTGTTAGAAGCTTGGCTCTACATGAGATCTGATAACTTTTTGACAGTGCGAGACATATGGTCTCGTCTTGGCAACATTTTACATGAAAATGTTTTTAGTGAGATATTCTATTTTTTGTTCCTCGCACGCTTGCTTTAGTGACGTGCATAAAATATGTTGACCAGTAGATAGATAATTACTTCCAGACTTTCAAAATCGGGTCTTCTTCGTAACAAATGTTTTTCTTGATATCGTCGTTAACACCAATTTGAGACGAATTAAGATATCTTGAGATAGCAAAGAAATTTTGAAGGTTGGGGGTGTGCCGAATCGTCTGAACGCTGCCAGTCCAGTATCCTTTATTTTATAGTATCCACCAGAACCAGCACTTACAACGCTATCTGCTTTCCGGCAAACGCAAATGAACCAATTCAATATTCACTTGAATTTTGATTGCATCAATAAATTATTATCTTATTAAAAGGTAAACCTTCCAAGTGTAGAAATGAATGAGAAATGGTAGGGTTTTGAAAAAAAAAAAATTAAAAAGTCTTGTCTACACTGTTCTATTTTAGCTTAAAATAGCTTACCGGTTTCGATTCTTTGAAGAATCATCATCAGAGCCGGTTGGACTACAAAGAAACAGAAAAACGATCACATACAATTTTTTTGTAAATTACAGCGATGCACATAGTAACATAAGTTATTATCTCGTGATTATGAATTATTTTATTTTTCCATATTTTATTTTAGTAATATATTTAAGCTCAATCATCTTTTTGTGAATAGCTAACGCGAGTGTTCGCCGGAAGCAGAATTGCTTGACTTCAGTTATCACATTTTTTAATGAACTAAAACCGATCCAATATGAGTTTGTATAGGAATGTATAATTTTCGAAACATGCATTCATGGGCAATCATCAATTCGTGCATGTGCTTTTTCCCTAAATTCTATGGTGGAGTTTGATATTTCTAGTCTTGTCACTAATGGTGGCTAGGATATAGAATGAAATAAGCTAGAGATAAATTTTTTATATTGTTTGCAATCACTGTTTTATCAAGATTGTTTCGATCTCCATACTCATAGCAACTTGTGAGATGGATGATGTAGTTGTGTTTCAGCAACAACTTAATTTTCATGAATACAGAAATTACTGACAGAGAATAAACAATACGATTTTGGTGCAAGAAAGGTATCAGATTCACGCAACCCCAATATAGAATATTGGAATAGAAATAAAATATATTGGTGTCTTTCGGATCACAATTAAGTGTTTGATATGATAAACCATGAGGTTTGTTCCTACAGCAGTACAAAACTGTCCGAGATTGTCCGAAGTCTGCACAGTTGATTTTAGGTGTTCCAACAGCAGTTGTGACAAATCCCTGATTAGAAAGTTTTCTGTTCCAACAGTCCATGAACCAGTTTGCTGATAGTCAGAAAAGTTCCCTGACTATCCACAAATTCTAAATCCCCGCATGCGCATTGTGAGTTTGTTGACTGTTATCGACTTTGTAAAGAAAAGTTTTGAAATTTTCACAAACCTATTAAATATAAGTGATAGTGAGATTAGTAGTGTTTACGAAATTACTTCGTCTTTATTAAGTGAATCTGACGATGATAATTTTGGAGAACTTTTACAAGAAATAATAGGACCTAAAAAGCAGAGTTATTGGAACTTAATTGAAAATTATAATGATGTGGAGTTCATTGAGCACTTTAGAATAAGTAAAAATGTAATTGGATCTGTTGTGATTCTTCTGACTGTTGGACATGTGTTCCAACAAATAATCACTGACTAGTTTGAAATCAGTCATAGCTCGCGCATGCGTGCAGAAAACTAGTACGGGACTGTCAGTACCTAGTCAGGGATTGTCTGTAGGAACGAACCTATGATAAACGGTTTGTTCTACTAGAAGGAGGAAATAATGATACAAAAACTCATGAGAACATTGAGAAAAGAGTTAGTCATGGATGTGCCGTCTCTCAACATCTTGTATTATAGAGTTGCGAGGAATCACTATTGGAAGAAAAAATCTGACGTGAACATTACGTGACTTACTTGTACATTATTGGATATATATATATATATATATATATATATATATATATATATATATATATATATATATATATATATATATATATATATATATATATATATATATATATATATATATATATATATATATATTTAATACGATGTGATTTGCGTTCGATCATATATATCATTGGAAATATATAATCAAATACAAAATCTCATCGTTCCACAGTTGATCGTTTTGGATTTACCCAAGAGATTCTAAGAATCTGTCAAGTGAAACGCGCTTTCAGCCAATTCGGTTACTATGGAAACAGTAGGCTATTATTCTTATGCTGGGGCCACACTTACGTATAATGTCATTAATAAAGGCGTCATTCAATAATGAACACATTGTCAATGACAATATGTCAATTGTCACATAACGCCTTACTTAACGGCACTAGACATTAGTGTGGCCCCTGCATTATACTACAACATTCCTAAATACTGATTTCCAAAATTCTAAGACTACCAACAGATCTGATTCTATGCGCAAAATTAAAAAATAAATTCCTACTAAAGTGCACTTCCGGTTCAGTCTATCGTTATGAAAATAGTAGGGAATCATTCACATGCTACAGCAGGCTGAAATACCAAATTTCAATATTCTACACTTGATCGTTTCGAATTTATGCCAAAAATCCCAGAAGACTGTCAATTAAAGTGCACAGCCGGCTTGGTGGATCTAAATAAGAATAGGTATTCCAACAATCTACGTTAAATCGTTCTGGATTGATGCGGAAAACTCAAAAAATGTTTCGAATGAAGTGCTCTTCCAGCTTAGTTGATAGCAATCATAATGCAATGTGTACAGCTAGTTTATTATAAAAGTGCCTTATACAAAATTTAAATATTCTACGACTGATTGCTCAGCATTTATGCGGAAAATCCAAAAAGTCTGTCATATAAAGTGCACTTTCGGCTCAGCCGATTGTAACAAAAATAGAAGACCATTGAGATGCCACAGCAAATGCTGAATTTCTGTATCCCACGGCTGATTATTCTGGATTTATGCGGAAAATTAAAAAAAGTCTCAGGTAAAGTGCACTTCCGGCTCAGCCGATCGCAATCATAATGCAGGATGTACAATAAGATATTATAGAAGTGAATAATACGAAATTTCAATATGCTTTGGTGGATCATTCTATAATTTATGCAAAAAATTCAAAAAATGTTTTAAGTAAAGTGGACTACTGACCTGGCCGATTCTTACAAAAATAGCAGATAACTATTCTGATACAACATCAAGTTCAAATACTGAATTTCGACGTCTTACGGTTAATCATTCTGGATTTATTAGAGAAATTCGAAAAAAGTTTCACATGAATTGCACTTCCGGTACAGACGCTTGGAACCATAATTATACTTACAGATCCTATACCAGTCATAAATACAAAATTTTAACATCATACGTTCAACCAGCTTTGAGATTTGCAAGTTACGTACGCACGAACGGACGCACGAACATACGTACCGACATCAAGCCAAAAATAGTCAAAATGTATTCAGGAATGCTCAAAACGGATATATCCATCAAAATCTCGATATGTGAATTTGGTCGGTTCCACAATATTTCCTTGTACTTTGCACAATAAAGTGAAAATGTAAATATTACTAGATTTGCAGATAACACGGTGTCGGTTGCAAATAATTTTCAGGACTCACACCTTGAGAAAATGAAACTGTATATCTGAATTCGCAAATCAAAAATCCAACAGGATCCTCGGAAATAATAAATTTTATTTGAACAGTGTGAAAACCCAAAAATTGGTCGAATATGAATATTCATGTACTGTGTTGACGAGAGATGGTAAATGTGAAATGGTCATTAATACATGTATAAAAGTGGCTAGTATTGCCTCGAAAATAAAATGTATTTCAGAAAATCATGGTGTTAGTGATAATTGAAAGTGCGTGTGAATTCATCTTATACTTGAACAGTTATTTTCATATGGATGTAAATTGGTAATGATAAATGAACGAATTGAGAGCGGTTAGAATTAGGCTTTACAGAAAAATAAGGGTGTTTGACCAAGTATAACTAGTGTAACGATACCCTCGCTGATGGCGTGGTTGTTACTTTTGGCGTCGCTGTTGAAAACTACTTACGGTGTGCTCGGGCGCCAATACGGTCGGTGACGCAGTTTCTAACTGCGGACGGCTGGATAGCTCAGACGGGAAGGGTTAGGGTTGTCAGAAATAATTATCAGGAGGTAGGTGTCACAATAAGATTTGTTACACAGAAAACGATGACGCTGAACATAGAACATTATTTTACAGGAGCTTGTACGGCGATACTTCCGCGGACGGTGACGGACGGTGAAGGACGGCTGTACATGACACTCGAAACCAGCGGTCGCAGATGACGAGAAATCGTTCTATGCGGGTGGAACCAAAATTGTTCTGTCGCCGTGATTCTACGCTAAGGCGGTTCGACACTGTGAAGTCACCAGGTGACTCCTCGAGCAGTGCTTCTACGTTAAATCAATCAAACGCTTCGAAATCACGGAGACTCCTTCAGCGGTGCTTATACGTTAAATAATCAAACGCTTCAAAATCACGAAGACTTCTTCAGCGGTGCTTCTACATTAAATAATCAAACGCTTCGAAATCACGAAGACTCCTTCAGCGGTGCCTCTACGTTGAATAATTAAACGCTTCAAAATCACGAAGACTTCTTCAGCGGTGCTTCTACATTAAATAATCTAAAAAAATATTCTAAGCTCAAAAACAGCAAAAATATGAGTTCAAAACAGCAAAAATATTCAAAGTTCAAAACAGCAAAAATATTCTAAGTTCCTTTTACGGACTTAGAGAAAAAACAAAACAAACTCACAAATTGTGTCGGACAGCTGTGCTAACGGACTTAGCACAAAAACTCCACTTGGACGGTGAACACTCTGAATATGACGCTCGGTATCGGAACTGGTAGCATACTTGGAACGGCTGCTCAGAAGACTTGACTCACAAAGAAGTGACTTAAGTCGACCAGAAGGCCTTATCTATACCCATATCCTAATGAAACCTTACTTAACATGTTTTTAAACTAAATCCATATCAGCGCTAGCAATAATATAAAGAAGACATACAGAAAAAAGAAGAAGTAATTTTACAAATACAAATTTCATTACAATAATACATTTCTTATTACATTCCTGTCGGATACATCCTTTCCCGATCTCATTTTCTCAATATTAAAATTTTCCTAAATACTTTCCAATCGGTCGATGACATAGTTTATGTCGGTAAGTTGAAACTGTCAAATGTCAGGTGTTCTTATTTGTGTCTTGTCGGAGGTCATGAACATAACATCAAAAAAATATTCAATATACAACATATTTACGGGACAACGGTGGATTACATTCAGACTTTATTACGGTAAGACACAAGACATAAATACAGATCATACGATCTCAATTTCTTTTAATTTCAGGTGTTTTCAAAACCTGACCTTATTCGTCCACATGTGAAATATATTAAACGTATTTAAAACAGTTGAAGATCGATGAACTGACGGTGAGCGGCGTTGTATGTTGAAGCAGAGTTACTGAATTTAAAGTTCATAGGGTGCGCAAGAAGTGAATAAAATGGTGATGTATTAAAAATTATTGACGGTAGCAGAAGTCTCTGGGATGTGCAACAGTGACGGATTTTGATGTCTGATTCGTCACACTATATAGTAACGAACAGATACAGTGCGTACTGCAGACAACCCTGAAAGTCTAACGTTAGCCGCTGACATTGTTCAATCCATCAAAAAATAAAATTCACGGTTAGTTGCAAATGCAAAATACGAATAACACGAACAATGAGAATAATTATACTTAAGTTTGAAATGTAACAAAAGTACTGTATGAATAATAAACCATCTTATGTTTATATTCAAGCTCTCCAGCATGTCATGTCTTTTGTTCACAGCCGAAATATGAATTTTCGCTGAATACTAATTTGAATATAATATGGGTCATATGGAATGAGGCGATTAATAATAATTCCAACGAAAACTGAGCATTTCTATTCTTCCTCCTGTAAATTCCTGATATCGTCTGAAACTGTGACAGGACACATATTCTATAAGATATCTTTCCTTAACAGTTGGGTTTGTTTATGTTCCACGTTAAGTTAGTTTGGATATTTCATTTAGTCCAGTTTTAAAAGTGGTTTGGAAAACTAAGCTTTGTTTTCTAGGCTCCAGTATGTTTTTGATATGCGTTGATATTTGGTATTCAAAAAGATTCTTCAAATTTTGGTTGATTTCATTGAATCAAAATCAGAAACCAATTACTTAGTAGGAAACAGAACTGAAATATATGTAAAATATTAAACAGAAGAACAGGATGAAGTGAGGAGTGAACATTTGCTTTGCAAACATAATGGAGCGGACTATGAGTTTCATAGTTTGAATTTATAACTATCATGACAAACATCTCATTTAAACATTCACTTAGCAGTTGAATTCACTTGAAATAAAAATAAAAGTCAATCGATGAAACCAGGATAATCTAATTAAATATAGCAATCTAATGTATTTAGTATACAGGATCCATCAGAAATTATGAACGGTTGCTTGAAAATTGTTGTGTTATTAAATGTATGAATATTCATGCAAATGCAATAAATTATCTTGCAACATATTCCATAAGTATACATCATATAAAAATTTCTCTAAATATGTCTACAAAACAAGTCTAAGATTAGGCAGAATCTTCATCCATGGTATTAGTAGACATGAGATTCTCTTGAGATCCCAGTATATAAGCGGTATAGTATGACATATGAATTATCTCTAACGTAAATTTGATCTATTCTGTTAATAGATGATCAGTAATTATTCAGTTCATGAATTGATCATGAATTCCGATCAAATACAATCATTTCCACATTATTAGTATCACTAGTACAATAAATTCATCCCTTTCATTGGAAATATCATTTTTGTTGGATTGAATCGAGTGTAATGCCAGCCATGGACATAACGATATACTTGTGCAAATTGAGACTTGCTTAAGTATGTAGTAACGTGTGTTGGAAGATTTTTGCGCTCATTTGTAGATTTGTACACGTTTTAAAAAGTTTCAATTTCCGATTATAAAACTTGTGCAATGTAGCGTTTGCCCAAGTTTACTTGAACGTCTGTGGCAGCACCGCGTTCGACGTTTCATAGTTAGATTGGGGTCACACAAGCGTTTTCTAATCGTCCGTTACGATAGACGTTTACTCTGGCGAGCGTACTGGAACAGGAATACGAACGTCAAAAGTGACGTCCGTTTTTAAACCGGTTAATTTTTACCACTCCTTCTCCCAAAAATTCATTCACGGCATAGCCTATTTAAAGTTAGTTGGCGTTATGTAAAAAATATGAACGTTTTCGAATCTATCACATTTGCACATTTGAGTAATTTATATTTAAACTTGAGCAAATATTCGCCAGAACACATTCTTTTTGTTTTTATTCTTGTAATCTCAATGAGAATTTTTCTTTCTCCTGGTTCTTTCTGCATCTCGATGATCAAAATTTCTGAATAAATATTAATTTTTTTCTGATAAGAATTTCTTTCCTCAGCGCAAGCTGGTTGAAAACTGAATTCCTGATATCCTGAATAAACTAATGTGCAAATAATGCTCTCTTCTTCTTAACCAGCCTTTATACAATATAGATCGATTTCTTTCAAGTCTTTTTAACTTTTTTGTAGCAACCATCAAACCAACTATTGCAGAAGCGTCATCAATCGCACAACATACCTTGATGCTCACTTTCATAGAAATGGTATTGCTCAGGCGTACTTGAGCCTTCTGAGGTCACTTGCGTTAATTTGTGCAAATCTCAACTTGCGCAAGTATATCGTAACATGTGTGGCTTCCATAACTGGGTACGACTGTAACAAATCTGAACCATACTGGAACAAAAAATTGTCATTGATACGCAATTCAAACCTATGCATCATAATCAAGATACAATCAATCCTCAAAAACCAATTTTATTGTTCTCCCACACAGGAGGATCAAACTGTGAAATTATAAATTACTATTTATAATAAATGATTCTCAAGTTGACAAGGCACAATCCATATATAAACTGTAGGTACAATGTTCCATCTTCCAAGGACTGTACCTAATCTCTGATTCATCCAAATTCACAAAAAGTATAGCTCGATAATCCATGGAAAAATGCTCCCACATGTAATAGATTGAAATGATAGTTAGATGATATATCTATTATAAAGTATCACATATACGCTTGAGCCCCGTGGTTATATATGTATTCAGAAAACAGAATGTTGATGATATGATATGAATTATATTGCACTTGTTGCTACTTGCAGTTTTGCCCGTATCTTAACATATATTTACGCTCATCACTGATTCATTGATTCTGTAACACTCTAAGATAGATAAAAAGATATGACTCAGTTACAGCAATAAATTTTGATAGCAGTCTATGGCTCAGAGGTAGAGTGTTGGACTACGACTCGATAGGTACCAAGTTCAAAACGTATTTGAGTGTAGAAATTTTGAATATCTTTTTTCTTCTACACATTGACCATTTCATCAATATGACTTACCCAAATCATTATCATTAGCATTTAAAGTATTCTATGATATATGTTGAACATATCTCCTATTTTCATATGAATCTGCGATATTTCGTGTGATGATGAAGATATTGGCAACAGTACTGTCACTTTGAACTATTGCTGTGATATTACAATTTTTAAATTGATTTTTGTATTCAAATAATTGTGAATTGTGAACTTTAACTGTTATTTGTTTGAACTTTTTCAAATCCATACTACACCTTGAACTTTTTATTGTGAAACAAATACGATCGGATTGACTGATTGACAGAGTGAGATAATATTGAAAAATCTACATTTCTTGCATTTCTATCGATGTTTAAAATTGAATTATTTCTACCACAGATTGAAGTTTATTTGTATCATTCTGTATGTGATTTGATTTGCGCGTGAATTATTGTGTGTTCTATAATCGGCTCATATGAATTTTATTTAACAGTTATCATGAGTGAGGACGAAGATCCTGCTTCTAGAAAGCGTCGCTTGGCTGAAGAATAACAGATAAGATGGTGAGCAAATCATCTTAACATATATTAACGCTCATCACTGATCCACTGACTCCGTAACGCTTTAAGGTATATGTAGAGATAAAATTCACTTAGAGCAACAAATTAGTACAGCAGTTTATAGTGGGGCTATGGCTTAATGGTAGAGCGTTGAACTATTGTTCAACCAGTACGAAGTTCGAATCGCATTTGGGGAGAGTGAATATTTTTATTTATTTTTTCTTCATTCATACAGATAACTTTTTCATCAACATTACTTACCTGAAGCATCATCATTTACATTTAAGGTATTTTATTTTAGTTATTTTGTGCTAAGCATATCTTCCATTTGACTGACGATCCATCACTTTTCAACGGGCGCCTAAGGCGCCTTACATACCACTAGTTTAGATATAGTCTTCGACATCAATGGAAATAAATATAACTATTGATTGAAGTGGCCAGACAGACCACGATCTGAGCCTGCGGTAGCCCTGTCTTCGCTTCTCGAAGGTTCAATTTCATACAACAGACAATTCAATGATATCAAATATTAATTTGACTGGACGTGAACAAGAACCAAAAACTAACTCAATCGTAGCAGGCTTCTCCATGTACATTTTGGACATATTAATAGTCACACAAGAAAAGCATAGAGATGTGATATCACACGATCTAGATGGTCAATCCACCGGTCCGAAGAGTGAAATTAACTGTTTATCGAAGTTTTCTCGCAATGAAGCCATGGTTTCACAGGATGTGTAGTAAGTAGTGCCGTTTAGTTAGTACCAAATCTCCTCGAGACCATGGGCTACAATTTAAGGCAGCAAATAGTCTGTTAGCATGGCGCGATACATCGACAATCACGTTCTGGCCGGCTACTCTCAGCTACTGCCGCGCTGGTATAATTTGTTTACCACGTGCTGGATCGATGCTGGATGTGGTCTATTGGGTCACGTATTATTGATTGATGAAAATCGAACATTCTGATGATATAGCAAATTAGACGTTCGGTAGGCCGAGTATGTGGACCGTGAGTAGCTTTAAGTACACGAAACACATTTCTCTTATAACACTTATTTTCGTGAAACAGCTGAATGATTTGTAGGGATTATGCCAGGCTACATCCTTCCATGATGAAATTTTAAACAATACTGAATACAATAACAAATTATCATGATTCACGCATCATCGAAATAAAAATCCATTGACAAAAAAGTACCAACCTTTAAATGAATTACCATCTATAAATAATGATGGTGCAATCATATGGATGCTCATGAAATTTATCATTTGTAAAGATGCAGGTACTGAGCTGGAAGAATATTCGGTATTAGGTGAAACATTGAATACCAAAGATAGTCATATTATGGTTTTATCGTTCTTCGAATTATTATGTATCAATCCTATTTGTCACCAGTAAGATGACTAATTTTTATACGTTTTGACCATCTAGTTTTTGTTTAAAAAAAATCATTTTATATTTCTACCCAATAATTGAACAAGTCGTAGTTCACCTGATATACATACCGTGTGTCTCAAGTACTCGTTGGCATGGGCCTTTAATATGAGAAATCAGTTTTTTGCACGTGATTGTACAGTATGTAAGTGTACTCATCCCTTTAATTAATTTTGCATCACACTTATCATTTTATTCTCATGAATTTCAATAAAAAGAGAAGATGGAATATCAAATACTTTGTATTATACTACTACGCTACTATATAACGTACGCGCATCACATGCAAGAGAAGGTGGGCGAGCTGTTACACTCTAATTTTTTTATTCACTTGAATTTTGTGCGAAATTTGATTCTCTCACACTTTTTTAATACCGGTAGTTTCTCAATTTATTGTTTATTTAACTCATGTGTATCATGTTTTGTTCCTCTTTTTTTTATAAAGTATTCTCTTAGTTCCAATCTGAAAATGCTATTTATTTTGAATGAATAGAGAAATAGAATATTTTTGGTTTCGTCGGGAAACGAATACACTGCTAACCTACCTTCTTTTGACTGTGAAGCGCAACATTAGCCACATGCTATCACAGCACATGTAATTAAAGAAACATTATACCGTGATGGATCAAACAAAGTAAGTATTTTATATTCAATTTTTTTTTCTTTCCGAATTTGTGAGATTAAAGTGATAAATGTGGTGCAAAATAAGATAGAAGAATAAATACACTACCATATACTGTACAATGATGTGGCATGGTTATTCTTCCGGCTACTTTTTATTTGTGAAAAACTGATTTCCCATATCAAAGTCCTATGAAAACGAATACATGGGTCACACAGTATATGTCACGCACACTTAAAAAATTTCATGATGGATTGATATAACAACTCAAGAATGAGTACATAAAGTGAAGTTTCCCATAGTATATTCATGTCCAGAACAGTTCACGGCTCATATAAGGCTATAGGACTCAAGCTTTCCGATTTGCCAAATACATTTTACCTCAATATAAGCGCAAAAATTGCTTTTACACGGCTGTTTCAGTTGCATCAAATCTCAGTTGTTCATTAACCATTATAAATGAATTTGAGCAGTTATATGAAAAACACGAATGCTCAATCCGTAGCTCAATATTAGTCGTTCTTTATGTGAGTAGACTATAATTGATTTCGAACTCCACTTTTTCTTTCTCATCCTCAAAAAAAAAAAACAGAATATTTTCAGCATACTTACAAAAATACTCGAATCATTATTTTGTTACGCTCATTGTGATGCTTGTGTCCATTGTGTACTAGGGCTATAAAAACTGACCACAATCGGGCACAAAGGGATGCGACAGACTATTTTTGTCTCGCTCCGCTAAACTCGGCTCGCCCGAGGCCAAGTGAACTCGCAAGCGAGACACATGGCAGGTCAGACTTATCGGAAAAAAATGCCTGAGGAAGTTTTTACTTCTATAAAATCTAGAGTAGCAGGGCTGTACGAATGAAATATAGTATATTATATGAACTTGATGATTCCAACCTACACTAAGTATTTGGGACGTGAAGTTTTATTCTTACTACAGATACAAGGGGGCAATAATGCGCTAAATGACAGTTAACGCTAGACTTGAAATCATGTACATACTCCACTAGATAATGTTAGTCAGTTGAAAGTTTTAGATTCTTGTGTAAGGTCTCAGTTGATTTGAGGATCTTTTCATAGAAAAAATAATGAAAATGCTTCAAAATAACATTCTGATCTAATATTTGGACGTTTCGGTCGATCTATCCGGCTACCATCTTTAGCTAAAATATTTTTTTTCACACATTAAGAATCATCTATATCATTGATATAAACACTCACCTAGACAACGAAAATATGTATAAAATGACCAATGAAATTCAAAGTGCGAAATTCACATAAGCAAAATACATGACTGATCATGTTGTTGGAAAATATCATTACAACCATCATTGTGGTCACATCAGAACCAACATGAATATTTTTGCAAACAAAAAAACCTTGAACACAGTACTACTCACACACCATAAAAAATCTAACGTGGACATCACGTGTCTTTATATATATATATATATATATATATATATATATATATATATATATATATAATTTGATATATTAATGAACAAAAATTCATTTAAATGATGGAAAAATGTACTTACTCGTTATAAAGCATAAACTTCATGTGAATCATTTTACAACCAATTCGTATTTTCAAACTGATTTATTTGATATTTACGCAAAATGAAAATTTGTGAGAAACGGAATAATTTTTTTGTTGTCAATTCGAAGACATTTGCAATAATGAAGATATGCGCTATAGATTCCGATTTATGTGAAAATTTAAAAAAACTTTTCAGTGAACAGCCGATCACAATCATCATGCAAGTTGTACAAATAGATGTTATAGAAGTGTTCAATACGAAGTTTCAATATTCTACGACTTCAAATTTATGCGGAAATAGAGCGCACTTCCGGCTCAGCTGATTGGTACAAAAATAAGAGATAATCATTAAGATGGTACAGCAATTTCAAATACTGAATTTCAACATCCTGGACTCCGGATTTATGCGAAAAATTCAAAGAAAGCTTCAAGTATCGCAGCCATTATGCGAGGTGCATAACTACGCCCTAGACTAGTTCTAAATGCAAAATTTCAACATTATATGCTCGATTGATTTCAAGATTTGCGATTCATGAACGCACATACATTCATTCATTTATTTATTGATAAACCACTCAACAGGATCAAATGATCCCAATTACTGAGGGTTGGAAAACAAAAATACGAATATCTACAGTTAAGGACACAAGTAGCGTAATTAGATATAAATATCAACAAAAAAAATCATAATTTGTTGCTTAAAACAATTGTGATAATACATTCTTGAAACTAACAAAGTTATGGTTGAATATGTCTATTTCAATACGAGAGGCAATTTCATTGTAAATTGAACATAATCTTCTAATAGGTGCCTTGGTTTCATAATTTGTTCTTACCATCGTTACATGAAAAGTTACAAATTTACTTCTACAAGTATGTCGTGGTACACTTATAGATATACAACTTGAACTAGAACAGTCATCAATTAGGTGATGAATAATTTTAAACAAATATATACATGACTGTATATTACGCCTGTTTTCAAGTGTAGTGATATTAAATTCATTAAGAGTGTTAGTATAACTATGAGTATATATATCAAAATCACTTGAAAACTTGCGGCAATAATATCGAATGAATTTTCTTTGTACCCATTCATTTTCCATATTGTATTTATTATAGGTAGGATTCCATACAACGACGCAATATTCTAGTTTGAACGGACGAATGCATAGTACAAAGACTTGAGAGTTAGTAAGTTGTTGAGTATTTGCGAATTACGTATAATAAAACCAAGACTTTTATAAGATTCGCTAACAATATAATTGACATGTGGAATGAAATATAATTTTAGATCAAAAATAACTCCCAAGTCTTTGATGGTTGAAACTCTCATTAGAATATTGTCACCTATCCGATAATTATAGTCATTTGAATATTGCTTCATTGAATATGTCATTACTTCACATTTTGTGAAATTAAAGGGTAATTGAGAAAAGGAAGACCAATCTAGTAAATTATCTATATCAAGTTGTAGCAGTATCACTATTAATGACTTCGAATATTTTCAAGTCGTGAGCATATAAAAGTGCTTGACAGGACTTCAGACAATGTGTGATGTCGTTAATAAACAAAATAAATAAGAAGGGGCCTAAATTAGAGTCCTGAGGTACACCAGAGCAAAGAGAAAAATTAATTGACTGATAATTGTTATAGTGTACTGACTGCTGAAGATCCGACATGAGATTCTAGAAAACTAATCATATTTGGTCAGAAATTGAACTGGTATTGTAACTTGAAAAGCATCAAATTGTGATTTACCGAGTCAAAAGCCTTAGCGAAATCTGTGTAGATGACATCAATTTGTTTGTTATCATTAGAATTTGTGGCTATAAATCGAGTGAAGTTAGTTAGATGCGTTGAAGTAGACCTACCTTGCATAAATCCATGTTGAATGGGGGTAATTAGATTACATACATGATGATGATATATATATATATATATATATATATATATATATATATATATATATATATATATATATATATATATATATATATATATATATATATATATATATATATATATTGGTATAAAAATTTTCCTAGACATTTTGCAACACTGGATAGTATGGAGATAGGCCTATAGTTTCTAATATCATGTGGGTCACCTGATTTGAGAATTGGACAGATACGAGAACGTTTCAACACAGAAGGTAAAGTGTCTGTTCTAACACTCATATTGAATAGTATATGAAAAGATCTTACAAATATATCACGACAGCCTCTCAAAATACAAGCTGGAAGATTGTCCGGTCCAGGTGAACAATAAGCTTTTAAGCTATCAATCGCACTAATAATGTTATCTTCAGTAATATTCAAAATAGAGAAAAAGTTCGATGTTAAGAGTTCGCTTGAAATACGTGAATAATCAGTGTTGCCGGTATTTCGATGAACACTCGAGAAATAATCAGCAAAACCTTGAACTATACTAGATGTGTCATTATAGTGTTTGTCGTCACAAAACATCTGACCGGGAATGCAGGTAGTATTTTTTTTTGCATTTATGAATGACCAAAAATTGCTAGGCTCTTTGATAGTATTATTCTTCACTGATTTCATATACCTATTATATTCTTTTTCTGTATCCTGTTTAATTTTAGAACGAGGAGTTTTGGATAATTGATAATAATTATCATCATTTGTTGTACATACATACATATATCGACATAAAGCCAAAAATAGTCAAAATGGATTCAGGGATGCTCAAAACGAATATTTTCATCAAAATTTCGAAATGTGAATTTTGTCAGTTCCACAATACCCTCACTTTGTACAAGAAAATGAAAATTTATAATCGCTGTTTTGTCTCCTACTTCATCTGGGCGCTGTTTCTGGGTGATTTTGAGTGTAGAAAAAATCTATGAGAAAGCAAATTTGGGCATTCGATTCCTGATTTGAGTCTACAATTTGCAGCAAGGAAACAAATCCCTACAATTATTCCAAACAATCATTTATATAGTGCTTGAATACAACCTACGAGATTGCATGAAAATACACGATACCGCTTGAAGAGTTATACCGATTGCAAAAAATATTAGAAGAACTGATAGAATATCGCTGTAATGTATAGAGACTCACTATGGAGAAAATTCGAAACTTTTTGAATGAATGAATAAAATGAATAAGTAGATTCTGATTAACAAGAGAACAAATTTCAAGCTCTGGTTGATAGTATCAAGAATTACTCTATCTTAATTTGCTTAGTGAATCTAAAGAACAGTACTTGAAATTATTTTGTGATGTCTACATTTATTTCACGACTGCTGGCCAAAATCAAAATTCAAGAAAACAATCCGGAAAAGGATGTATATATTCACGGAACTCTGCAAAAGGGATCAATGCTCAGGATGAGTGAATTTGTAACGAATGGAAAAATCGATGATTTCTCCTTTATTGCCGTCTATATATTCAAAATTTCACGGAACCAATATCTAATTATTTGTGTGGTGCTAAATTTAGTCAATTATATGTACAATCAACCCCAGATATTTCTTTCCAAAGCTCGCACGTTTTACTTTAATACCGTCTGTTTACACAGATGTCACTGGTATTCTTCCTCGTAACGCAAATTGTGGTTAGAATGCGAGCGCGCTGTTATTGCGTTCCGTAACGATAATTTTACAAGAGTCCCAAATTTATAGCGAGTTGGTATAGATCCGCGAGGTTTGGACAGAGTAGTATTCAGGGAAAATTGTAGCTTTGTTAGTGCACGATTATATGATGAAAAATCTAAGAGTGCATGTTATTATTAAAAAAACGAAATATCGGTCAATGTTATCATAGATTTTATACACGGTGCTCTGAGTTAACATGTAGAATTTTAATTGATACTCAATTTTCATTCCATCTACAAAAAACTATGAATTTCCTATGGAAATTGTGTGTTTGTAATTTGAACATTTTTACGAATATTTTGCTTTTAGATGCGTATTAACAAATGCAAAAATAGTATGTTATGCTACAAGGACCAAATGACCGTCAATAATGTCTAAGATGAAGTTGACTGCACTCGGTAAAGGAGAGGACTAAGCTCAAGGTGTAATTTCGTGCAGCCAAACATCATTTATGACAATCATGAGACTTGTGTCCGTGTGGCATGCGATACTTTTTGTAGATGTATTGAAACTATCTTATCGAGTCTCTGCAATTGTGATCACATTTACAGTAGATTAATATAACAGAACATAACTTACATTACTTAATTCATTGATTGATATTGCATTCTGTTTTTCATATTTTTGTGCTATCACGTTCACTGCAAATGCAAACACTAGAACGCACACACTTCGTAATCAATCAATTTGACATATAATAATGGAATTTGAAAATGTCAACAGCATCTATGATCTATAATTATCATTTTCTCCCTCTGAGCAGGGAATTAATAATAATTATCATTTCAGTCCAGTAATAGACTTCTTCAAGTAAACGTGTTTCAAAAAACAAATATAAGAGTTATATTCTGTTTCAAGGTTTTCCGGAGGTATTTTTTTTTTTTCAATTCTCTGTCTTTGATACGGCAGATCTAATCGTGTGCCTACTTTTCTCTCTAGTGATTTCTTCCCATCTTTTCACGAACAAAATTTGTTTTTATAATGAAATAAATGTATACAGCGTGGTTTTGGAGGTAATGCCATGAATTTGAAGATAACTAATATGGCAAGTGTAGATTACAAACCAAAAAGATTTTTTCAAAAATTCGGAAAAGGAAGATTTCATTTTTTTTGAGGAAACTTTCAATTTTGCTTTGATTAACATGTTATTTGGATAAAAATATACTTGTTATTTGAAAAATAAAGTAATTGTTGCTAAAGATGGATAGATAACCATCCGAAACGTCTATATAAGTAACATCAAATAGAAACTGAAGTATTATACCCACAAATTTTTTTCGACTTATTTCCTGGGTTCTTTAAGTTTTGTCAATTGAAATTTGAAGATTATTCAGACGCTGTTGGCTGAATGCATTGAGTCAGCAGTGTCCATAATAGTTGGTAGTAACAGAATAAAAACTGTTCCTACTCACTTTTATGAATCAGATTTTCATGTTCAGGTATCATAATAAACTTCACAATTATTTTTGCTCTTGAATATAGCAAAGGTGTAGCCGAAGCTATCTAGCTGGCAACGGTAAAAATAAATAGATTTGACTGAATTTCCTAATTATTCTACTCACATTCACTATTCCAGTCAGCTTCAATGATATTCAGCTATCTTTTGAGTTTTTTCCTCTATTGGACAACTTTTTCCCTTATTTGTGTTACATGAACCTATTCTGAGAGAACTGCGGTGAAGTTAACATTTTGCCCCTCCTTTCTCTTAGGCGTTTTTTCTCTATTTATTGCTTCCATACGACAAGGGTCCTCATTCCTGCCGTCAGATAACTTACATAACTGTGTTTTCATGCGCATCCTCTAGCTGATGCTCCACATTTTTCTGAAATAAGGACGTAAAATTTGTGATGGTTTGTCTTCGTACTTATTTCCTTCATCGTTTTTCATCATTACTTGATATGAATTGTCGCATGAGTAAGTCTCGCAACTTTTGCAGATGATCGAATAGTAAAGTATAATTTTTTCGCAATCGCAAGTGGTAACGTAATTCCCTGTGCATTCTAGTTGCTTAGTTCGAGTCTCTAGAATCATTTTCTCATCCTCTGATGAACTTACAGATGTCCATACACTTTGAAATTCACTTCTGACTACTTCAGCTGTCAGTTTGCTGACAAATATTTTGCAGTAAAACACGTTTAAGATCTCCTTTTTAAAACCTTTGTAACACTTCAATACTTGATTGGATCAGATAATTGATGTGAAGTGAACCCCTAAATTCAACTGCAACTTGTGAATCCCGAAATAAACATATTACTCACCATGGACATTTTCATAAATTTCATTTGTCTCCATGATTCTTATCCAAAGTTATTCAGCTAGACAATTCTTTGACGTAAAAAAAAAAATCGAGTTACCTACACTTTACCTTACTTTCCAAGTGTTACTTCAAAAATGAAAATGTAGAATATTTTGCCCTTAACATTTTTGTGCTGGAAGAATTCCTCTTAGATATACGGTATGCGAGAGGAATCGATTTCAAAATATCATCAAGAAAGCAAAGAACGTTTTAGAAAGGTAGACTCACGAAAGTGCTCTTGAAGTAGTTCAATAACCAAATGAGAGATATTTGAGATATCAGCAACATGGTGATGGTATCTATTGTATGTCAAATAATCCGTTTCAAATTCTTTTTTGGGAGCTGACATTGCTAAGATGCTTCGAAGTTTATTCTTCGAACAGTATTAAACAAGTATTTATAACTTGATAGTACTTTGATATAAATTTTCTGTTTGAAGAGCTTCAAGAACGTCATATTAAACCTCTTCTCAAGATTCGAATAATTGATTCTTTTCCATCATATAACATGAACAATTATCCTGATGATTTGATAGTCTATGAAATTATACAAGCCAAATCTAACTGTGAATGGATTCAGGTGTATATTGGAAAATTTCAAAGCTAATAAATTTTTCTGTATTGTTCTGGCATTTGGTCTATGAAATTTATCAGATGAATGACTCCTTGATCATGTCTTTCCAGTGGATTAAAGCAATGGAAGCCATTGGATTTATACCTGTTAGGGAATTATTCTCTGATATGTACTGTTATCTTACTCTTTTCTTGATTGGCGTTCTGTAAAATAAAATCAAATTACTGTTACAATAATGACGAGCATATAGATATTCTCTCGATAGGTTTGTTGAATATCTACTCTCAAAAATAAATTCTACCTTCAAATGAAAGGCACGGCTAGCTAAATGAAGGTCCAGTGGAAATAGAATATAGAGCTGTGGAAAGGATTGGACGCCAAGACACGGAGACAAAGGATCGCTAACAGTGTAAGTAATAGGAATCAGGTAATATAATCAAATAATAATTTTGTTCCTTTCATAGCTTGACAGTTCCGACTACACCTTGGCCATCTTCAAGATCAGAAATGATTGTCTTATTCAAATTTAATGTATTATATCCAAATAGAAAAACCGTTTGCTCTTGAAGATAACTCAGGTGTCGCCTGAAATTATCTTTGCATTCTATTCTTGTCAAACTTGCTTATCGTCTAGCTTTCTCACTAAGTGCTTATACCATGCTATTTACTTCTTGTCTATTGTGTTTTTACGCTTTCTTCATGCAAATTTTCCCCTATCTCTTTGTCTTCAATTTTGTCTTTTCTTCTTATTCTTCCCACTTTTCTTAGATCTTTAATTTTGTTCGCTCAGCAGCTATCGGTCATGAGCTGCAAACTAATTTTTTAGAGCCAGCTAGCTGTATGTGGTCAAAAAGCTACTTTTTTTTTCTTTTTTATTCACTATTTCTATTCTACTGTCTAAGTTCGTTTCAATGGTAACATACTGAGCTTCTCTTTATACTGGAACTATTCCACTCCAATATTCAGTTGGCAATCCTGACTAAGAGGAATTTTCTATTGGTCGCACTGAAAGTTCGTGTACATTCGTATGATTCTCAATTTATATAGGTATGTAGTGTGATGGAATAACCGAAACTATATTATAATCAAATATTTATTCATGTACTTATACCATGCATCTTGTGATTCTCGAACTGCGCAATTAGATGATTATTTTCGTGATAAATCACTATCAGGAGGTAAGCTGATTTCGTATTTCAATTATATTCAAAACATTCAGTCAAAGTCTGGCGTTTCCAGTGAAATCATTTTATTTACCAAATTTCTATCAAACATCTTATCCGTTTTGGAGCTTACCATAAGGATATTTGTTGAATTTTTGATAATTACAATAATTGAATATACCTACAGATGCCTGGAAGTAAAAATTGAATGATATTCAGCATATTATCATGAGAGCTATATTATTCAATTTATTTCTGTTTTACTCCATAACTCATTCCCAGAAAACGTGAGGGATGTGAAAAGAAGCTATTTTTTCTATTATTCATACGCTCAGCCACAGAACATTTTCTTTTCGAATGATTCCATTCTCTTTATGTTCACCAAATAAATATGAGGTACAGAAGTGACGTTTGGCAAGTTTGACATTCTACCTCATAATGTGTAATTCAACCGACAGAGCAGAGCCACATTAGATACGCAATAGGCGTATAGTCTGAAATTCGGCATTGTTTAAGAATTTCCCTCATCTGCTAATAGAATAAGATGACGTTTAAAAGATACTCAATAGAAGAGGTAGAAAATCAAGCTGTCATCAGTTCTAAATTGCTCATTATGACAAAATTTCTAATATAAATCTGTTTCATCCTCTTATATAATGAAACAAGTCCATTTGATGAGATCTAACACAAAATATTTGGAATATGCAACTTGCGTCAGTAGAAAAATTGTGGCAGTTTCTTCTTGAATCCTCTGTGTGACATATGTTCAATTGATGCTTGATTCAAATGAAACGGATCCATATTGGAAACTTTATTATAATCTGCTAATTAGAGCTGATGGTTGCAGGATTTTCCAGGCATTATCCTTACAGTATGATTACCATTTCCATTTACATCCTTTCAAATGTAATTTCGTTCCATTAACAGATAAGAACTTATTCCTCTAATGTCAAATTTCATACTGATAGGATTCTGTACTGGAGTCAAAAATCTTCTGACTTACATAGGATCATTTGTGTCATTGGTAAAAAGTTATCTGGAGTATGCATCTCTGTGTTAGAGCAGCATCCAAAATACTCACCAAATATTTTCTAGAACACTCCAATTCAAGTTTCAATGAATTCATTGTCTTTGGGACAAAGGCATAATTCGAATGACCGTACGTTGTAATTAATTTCAAATCGATATTTTCTATCGATGATTGTAAGAAGTCTAACTCTTTGGAATCTCACGTGAACTCATAGACCTTCTTCCAATAATCACGAATACTTCGACCAATCCGAATGCCGTCAATCAGCCAGCAGAGACCAATCGTAACAATGAAATTTTGTAACAATCAACTAGCATTCAAATGTCTGACCATTGAAAACTTTCTGGATTGTTGGCGAAGATCATGATTACAATAAATTATTGTATGAATGACAAACTCAGATAAACATTAGCATGAAATAATAACTTTAAATATATCATATTCGGGACCATATTTCGAGTAAATTCAATGTCAATCTTATATAATATCGAAACGTTATTCATATTATGAAGAATCTTTTGAATTATTATTTACTCTACAACTGGATGAATTCAAGCAGTACGATATCAAGGTCGTGTATTCCAAGATGAGACCTGTCGAGTCACGAAAATCATTGTTCGAATGCACTAAGTGTTACAATGCTTAAATACACATACGTGTTGCATATGACAATTTTCATGTTGGAATCAACCTTCATATATTTGCAATTGTTGGACCCACAGAGAGAGAGCCCAAAGCCACAAGCTGACTATTGGAAGCAGAAAATAATCTATCGAGTGGATCTGTGACACGTGGATACCCAGAAAAACTGAATTTAGGTTACGGAACTCAACTTCCACGTTTTCATACAGTGGCTCAGTTCATACATTGTCTGCGATATGTTTATCAGTAGGTTGAGAAGTGACCCCAGAGGAAGTTTATTACATTTTATCAGTTATAAATGCTAAGCTGAGTCAGATAATATCTTGATTTATAAAGACGGCTTGAATTTGGCATTTTATTCGGTTCATGCATATACCTTGTATCGGTTGTTGTATGTGAATGTAGGAATTCGATATAAGAAATCAGCTCGAAATTTTCTGTTCATTTCACAGGGAAGTATTTCCAGCTGTTTGGAAATGAAGGGCATTAAAAACTGTCCTCATTTTTTTCTTTTAACTTTTGGCATAGTCGTTGGGAATCAATTATAAAATTTCTATTAGCTACTAGTTATATGCGTGACTGTTGTTCTTTTAATGATAAAATGCTGACAAAAGATTATGCCATCAATTTTCATACGAAAAATGGGTATGCATGTCTATTCAAATGACGAACGTGTCTTCATTATAAAATATTACTCCACTGGGAGAAGTTACAAAAAAATACAGAATTCATTTTCCTTAGGACATTAAAATAAATCAATACAAAGCAGAAATATTGGAGCTTATATCATTATGAATATAAATAAATGATGCTGCGTATGATTGCTTAAAATCTTTCTCATAGTATTGAACGTACTGCGTATGATGATGAGAAATAGTTTTTATAATATCGGATAAACAGTTCCAGATTGAAGACTTCGGATCTGGCATCAAATCCAGAATTGTTGGTAGATTTGAAATTGTGACTGCAATAGACGAAGAGACGGATGAACAAATCATAATGTAAGATGTCTACTAGTTCTAGACAACTCAAAGTAAGAAGAATCGGGTGGTCAACGTTAGCTGATATTCTGATGAAGTTCTAAACTCTCGTGGCATATTAAGAGCCATAGGATCGTTCAATTTTGATTCCAAAGTCTGTTGTTATTTATTAGTGTTCAAGCTTATGATATTGATGAATGTAATAAATCATTAGGTGAATTATCAAAGTTTCTGAATGAAATTGTACAGTCAAAATGTTACTAAATGACAGCCAATAAAAAACCTGATGTGGACACCACATGATTGACTTGTACACCTTTTTCTCAATTTCTCATAAAAATAAAGTATTCATCAAAGCATCCTTCGAATCTATAAATTCTAAATTAATCGATTGATTTTGTCAAGTAAGCTAATGACTGGATGGATGGATCTGATGCGACATCACATGACCTACTTGTACACTTTTTGACTGGATAATTGACTGTTGATACTGACAATGACACAAAGTGGAATCGATTGCAACCAAAATTTGAAGTGATAGTTTGGATCAACAAAAGTCATCAAAATATTATAGAAATCTCAAATACTAAATTTAATCATTTCAAGCCAATAGTTTCAAAATGCGAAAAATCAAAAAAGATTGTCAACTTCGGGCTCAGTAGATTGCTATGAAAAGTGAAGTTATCAGCTGAATGCTACAATTGCTCCAAATACTACATATAAATTTCATGATTATACAGCGAATCGCTCTGGATTTATGTAAAAACTTCGAAGAAATGTGAACTGCATTTTCGGTGCAGCCGATCGTAATCATAATGCGAGATGTACAACTAGATGCTATAGAAATATTCAATACAAAAATTTAATATTCTACGCCAGATTTTTTTGAATTTATGCAAGAAATTCGAAAAGACTACTTTATTAAGAGCACTTTCGGCTCAGCCGATTGGTCCAAAAAATGGAGATAACCACTTGAATGCAACAATAATTTCAAATATTGAATTTCCACATTCTATGGCCGATCATTTTTGATTAATGCGAAATAGGTTTCAAGTAAAGTGCACTTTTGGTACAGATGCGAGGTGCACAATTAGATTCCAAACCAGTCTAAAATACACAATTTCAACATTCTACGTTCAATGAGTTTTGATATTCATTAGTTAAATACATACATACGCACACACGTACCGACGGCAGGCCGGAAATAGTCAAATTGAATTCAGGGATTCTCAAAACGGATATTTCCATCAAAATCACGAAATGTGAATTCTTACTAGAATACTTACTAGAATACTTTGCACGAGTAGGTAGAAAGAAGTAGGATCGAAATAGAGCACCGTTGAAATTATAATTCAGACAGTTTTTTGCCGTGACGGAGGAGAAGCAGGATAATAATTTGAAAAGTTGAAATATATTCTTAGCTTTCGATTCAATTTGCTTGCCAACTCACAGAGAATTATTGCAGACTGATTTCTCAGTTTGGAATTATAAAAAGTTTGATGGAGTCAAGGAAAGAATAGTGAGATTAATTGAAAATGCTAATTTATAGGACGACTTTAACGCTGTAGAATATTGAAGGGTCGACAAATTATAATTATATTCCAAGTTTGTATAGATATGACAACAAATAGATAACTTGAACAGACTAATGCAAAACCATCTGTAGCACTCATTTCATTCTTACTGACATATAGAACAAGTCAGCTCTGGTACCCCATTGAGTCGACATTGACATATTCCGATCTTGTCTTGGACTCCTAATCCTTGTCATTATTATCTAGATCTTATTTTCAGGAAAGGATATCCAGACCTAGTCCTTGTCATGTTCCTATGATAAATAATAACTGGAAGCATGTCCAACTTACTTGACAAATAGACAGTAAAAATCAAGTAAATGTCAATGTCAAGTCGCTGTAGTTCCACCACTGAACAGTTACTTTCTTCCAGAAACACTATGTCCGAGTTAACCTGAAATTGGAATCTCGAGAGTTGGAAATGGAATTATTGTAGTTGAATGAAATGTTTTTGTTTCACTGAACTTCCTTATATTTTAGATGAAGAAGACAGATAACTGCTTTTTGACAATCTCCATTTTTCTCAGATGAATTCCAGTTAACTGAATAATAAAGAAAAACACGTAAGTAAAAATTGGAGCTACGATATGGATGATATGAAATTTTTCGATTTTCCTCATGAAATATAGTCCATATTGAATGCTCATTCGATAATAGGAAAAGTTTGGAGCTGTAGACCCTTGGATAAAAATAATCCATACGATTTGTGTAGAGTCTTCAGGATCAATCAAAAGTATTATTCAAAAATAGTTGTGAAGATTCTCTTATTATAATAGATTTTGGATTCTTTAATATTAAAATTACTATCCATCATCAGCTAGTGGAATAATTACATATCAGTTTGATCGTAAACATATTTGATGAATATGTTTTATTGGAAGAAATTCTGTATAATAATTATTAGAAACACGCTGCTTTTTTAGCACTATGCTGTTGGGACGTTGTATTTTTAATTATTTTTATACTGAACTTCTGCCTGTAAAACATATCCATTAAAAATGAGTTCTGAAAAGTATTCTACTTCATTATAAGCATCTTTCTTGGGACTAGCTATATTATGGAAAAAATCTGACGTGAATATCACGTGACTTACTTGTACATCATTTAATATATACACAAATCTATTCAATCAAGTTTTCTGTCACTTCGGATTATAATATAATTTTTATAATATTTTGACATGTACAATATCAAACAGAATCAAAAAATTTACAACAAATTATCATTGCCTACCTTATCATTTCAATTAAACTGATTGTTCATACAGCAAATTCTGAATGTCTGTTGAACATATAAACTGCACTTCCGGCTCAGCCGATTGATACAGAGATAGTAGATAACTATTTTGATGCTACAATAAGTTCAAACACTAAATTTCAATATGATATAGGTGATCATTCTAGATTTATGCAAAAAAAATTGGGAAAAAGTTTCAAGTAAAGTGCACTTCTGGCTTGGCCGATTCATACAAAAATAGCAGATAACCATTCTGATACAAAATCAAGTTCAAATACTGAATTTTAACATCCTGCGGTCGATCATTAAGGATTCATTGGAAAAAATTTGAAAATAGTTTCAAGTAAAGTACACTTCCGGTACGGACGATTGGAACCTTAATGCGAAGTGCACAACTAGACCCTATACCAGTCTTAAATACAAAATTTCAACATTATACGTTTCACCAGTTACACACGAACACAAGAACAAACATACGTACCGACATCAAGCCGAAAATAGTCAAAATGGATTAAGGGATGCTCAAAACGGATATTTCCATCAAAATCTTGATAGGTGAATTTTGTCGGTTTCACAATACTTTCTTGTACTTGGTACAAGTAAGTGAAAATCTTGAACAATTCTGTTGATTGGGAAAAAGCAGAAAGACAAATTGGTGTCTGCCAGCATCTGAGGATGGCGAAAAATTGACATACCGAGAACGTATGAATTCAAAAAAGGAGGTGTAGCGGAGGACCAGCTGATGTACGGATGTTTATCTATGCATTTGTAACGTCAAGCGTCTATTATAATAAAAGGACTTTCTGAATATTTTTCTTGCAAATTGTACCTTCTAATTCATCTAGAAGGCTCCATTTAAATCACATGACTCATTGGATAATATACTATAATTCAGCAATAGCGGTTCCGTTCTTATAATTTCAGTTTTGCTTACCAACGGGTGGACGTCATGCGCTGTGGATATTAGTACTCGATTCGCTGCACAATTTGTTGTCCCAAGAGATGTGAGCTATTTTCTAATCTTGTTCTATTCTGATGCATTTCATGCATCTTCCAATCTGTCTGAAAGCAAAATAACTTGAGAATGAGCACGCGTACAATTTTTTGAATGTATCTTCATATCTGAGCTTCTCACTGAATAGCTAGTTTCAAGTTTGTGAATAAGCTTTTGCCAAACAGTGGTACCAAAACTTTTTCGATAGGAATCTTTATTTTTTTGCATATATCTCAATAATAGTAGTACTCATAGTAAAATAGAGAATTATTGAAATTCATCCTTGAACCGGCTCTCTGTCTATATCGTGTTCGGTATGCAATTAAAGCTCATGCGGGAATGATTCTAGCAGCAGTGCCAAGAATTAGATTTCAACGAGCGTCAACTGTTTTTCCGCAAGTTATCTGAAAAATGTCTAGTTTCTATCAATTTGAAGCTCTCGGGAAGATGAGCTCAGTAGGAATCCAGAACAAATAATTTTTATAATTGTTTTTCACAACTAAACCATATGATGCCAAGTTTAGGATCAATTGAAATAATTGAAAATATACCTCACGGCCGTTGTACAATAGAATAGTAATTTCATAGAATTGTCAGCTGTCACTTTGAAATATGCAAGCAATTGATACGACACTCAAAATTCATGATACAGCAGTTGAACTAAGCTAGCCATATGATTCATGGTCAGGGATGTACTGTGATGACCACAGCATATTTTTAGATATGTTATAATCAAGAACAAGTAAATATGTTTGTTGAATCTGCAATGTTCTATTCTCAAATACCAATTCTAGAAAAGAAATTGGAGCTCGAATATAATATGGACCATTTCATTTTATTCCAATTCAGTGGATCTTGTTCCATTGATCGAAATACAGACAATAGAATCGAATTAGTGCATGTTATCAGTCCATCTTGTCTTGATTATGTTAGGAGGAATCAGAGCAACAATCTAGTCTACCGGACCGTTAACAGATATCGCGTGTATGTTTCCAGAAGCAGAAATTGTACAGTTATCTTAGTTAGGCTTGATAATGCCCATATTACAGAAAAATCCGATCAAGCTGAATTCTTTTTTGGAACTTTATTTTGACGTCGTTTTGAGATTTCGAGAAGTATACTTTTTCACGGAATTTAATGTGATAAATATGAGTTTTCTCCTTTTATCTTGATAACATTGATTTTCTGGAGGGAATAGTTATCATAAGAGTTGTAGATTATCGAATTCTGCACCGACAAGATCAGTATTTTTATTGTGTGTGCACTACTAGGTGAACGGAGCTCGACCTCCATATGGTCCGATATCGACAAAAGTGCTTTTTATGTCTGAATCTACCTTTTTTTTATATGTTTGGGGTTGCAAAAATTGAATCTGGAGCTTCTCCAACCTTACATGCGGAAAATTGCACATTTTTGCATTTTCCTGTGTTAAAGATTCTTTTCATGGTTTTTCAAGTCTCTATACATACAATCGCCAAAGTTGATCGAAGAAGCTTGGAATTCCGAATGATAAACCAGACTCGATATGATGACTGTTTCATAAGAACTTTCTGAGCTAAGGTTGGCTTGAGGAATGTCAAGTTGACGGTTCAGTTTGAAATTTTCTATTCGAAATCTTGTTAGTTTTGAGCGAAATTATGGAAGCTCTGCTAATGGAATACAAACAGAAGAGTCAAAAGAAATATGAGAGTCACTGTCAGTCATACGTCTCTTTACGCCACCCAGGGTGCACAACCGGAATCAATACTCAACTTCTAAATCGCATTATCTGATGCTTCGCGAATACATTTCTCTATATATCTTATTTCGATCCTACCAGGTGAGTAGTCGAAATTTGTGAGCTCGTCATTTATCTTATGCGATTGAATTCAAGAGTTCGCAAAACCTTGTCAATTCCTTTGGAAATTTGCTCATCGGCCGAAAATGCCATCGACACTTGGGACTCACATCATTTTGTTGATAATATCCTGAATAGTGTAGGGGTCAAAACTCAAAACATAATATGAATTATTGCCTGAGAAATAGTTAGTTGGACATGAAATAGTGTGTTACATCTGAGGTGGGGAGTATTTCACTACAGTCGAGTGTACATTATAAAACCGAGCGACGATAACTTGAGCGTCAGAAATAGCAAAATACTGTAATGGAAATCCCATCGAAGTAATAATTTTCAGCTCTAGAAGCAAAGATGATTCCATTTCGTTGTTTTTCCAACAATTCGAATTGATATTGTAGTCCATGGAGATAATTTAATAGATTTGACATTTACTGTAATTATGGAATGAGTGATTCATAGAGCTTGGTCAATAGAGCGTAAAAACTGGCTCCAGCCTGAAAAAGGTATACGGTTTTTCGATTAGGCAAGTTATTCAAGATCTTATGTCCCAACAAATTTCTCGGAAAATCTTATTTCAGGGAGGATTTCTCGCAAATTTTAGATTTTTCATCATCACTAGCATACGCCAGCCCAGCTCCTTCTCATGCGACAGTAACGCCGCTCCATTGGGAAAGGGCCGAAATAGCTAGCGTATAATTTCTGATGACAGGTTTGCAAATATTTCCAGAAAAGTGATGAAACATACAAATTTTCATGATAATGGTAGTTATTATCCGCTGTGAGCTTGGAGCCATCGATTTAGATATATTTCGTTACTCATTCTGGTAGGTATGTTAACTTTTTGTCTAATGTTTGATTTACGTACAAAAAAAGTGTCATTACAGCACTAGTTGATAGAGCTTTCCTTCTTTCAGACTCACGAACAAAATTTATCTTATATTCAGAATATAATAGTTGAAAATTGAATGCCAGTCTCCTTTATACATCAACAAATAGCTAAGCGCCTCAGATCTCTCAATAATAGGAACGCGAGCGTCAATGTTAGCAAAAAACTGGAGAACAAGAAATATTTGAAACTTCCTTTTTCTATATCACATAATAAACAAATAAAACATCTTGTTAATGATCCTTACCTTATTATTGTACCACAATCATAAACCATTGAGTGCTTATTCACGAAGTTTAAATATAGCCGTGATGCCAATGATACAACTGATGTAATTTAAGAAATCAATTGCGGAGCGTGCCATGCCGTATGTTGGTCAAACTAAACAGAAATTGTCCCAACGCATTTCTCAACACTGGTAAGATTGTAAACTTTTGAGTGCTTCCCATAGCGCTCTCGTTGACCATTTTGTCAATACTGGGCATAAATTTGACTGATGAGTGTAAGATCATTGGAAAAGAGAATGATTATTTCAAGCGTCTACTTTATGAAAATTTATTTATAAATATCTCTTGATTCTTTTCACTCTATAAATCAGTTGTCACATGTACTCAGTATTTTCTCAGACTGATGTCGCCATTTGTGTTATTTTCTTCTTTTTTCTTTCCTTGCCATCTTGTGATGCTCACTTATTCCATTTCCGGCATGACCGTTTTGACAACCAGAGCACATTTTCCAGCTATAACCATTCATTTTAGCTCGGTTTCCTTATAAAATTTGTTTAACTTTGACATGTGAACAATCAAATATCAGGTACCGCTCAAATGACAGTACGCTTGCTTTTTTCAATTGATGCCGCTAGATGAAGTTCTCGGCGCTATGAGGTTGCCGTTTAATTCCATTATTTCCTTGTGTCACAGCCATTTTACTTAGAGGCTATTGGCTACATACAGATGAAATTTGGAATGGAAATGTTTCTTATGATCCGCTATAGGCCTATTGCGTATCTCTAATTCTCGACGAAATCGTCGCATAATATTCAGAAGACATGACCTCCGAGGTATTACGTCACCTGTCAATGTCTTGAAATATAAGTCAATGTACTTGAAAAATCTGAAATAACTTATCAGAAATTATCTTATGTCCTTAAAAATATTATATTTGTACATGAGAGCTCTATTTATATCATTCCTTCAATTTTAAACTTATATAGATTTGTAATGTGATGTAATAACCGTAACTATATTTCAATCAAATATAATTCTCGAACTCTGCAATTTTGTAATTATCTTCTGGATAAATCACTATCAGGAGATAAGCTATTTGCGTATGCAAATTATTCATGTGCTGAAGAAGGATCCAAATATCAATAAAAAATAATAGACAAGGCTCTTAGAGATCCACAATGTCAAATTCATTTTCTTATTTGGGGAAGATAGACATTGTACGTTTCGAGAACAATTGTCTAATCTTCAGCAAGGCAATAAATAATTGAAATTAATTACTCAATCTCTTATAAATAAATGGGCTCACATTCTTTATTTGCAGAGATTGAGTGATTGATTTCAATAATTTGTTGCCTTGTTGATGATAAGACAGTTGATCTCGCAACGTACAATGTCTACCTTCCCCGAATTAGGAAATAAATATTTTTTTTTAGATCAGTGAGAGTCTTATCTATTATTTAATAATATACAAATTATATTCAAAACATTTAGTCAAAGTCTAGCCCTTTCAGTGAGAGCATTATATTCACTGAATTTCTATCAACCATTTGATCAATCACGGAGCTTGCCAAAAAAATATTTGTTGAATTTTTTGACAATTACAATACTTGACTATTCCTACAGATGTCTAAGAGTGAGAATTGAATGATATTTGGCATATTATCATGAGTTGTAGTATCCAACTGATTTTCCCATTTCCCTTTGTTCTGCTCTATAACTCCTTTCCAGAAAACGTGAAGAATGTAAAAAGAAGCTTCTTTTTCTATTATTCATACGCCGAATCACGAAACATTTTATTTTTGAATGATATCATTCTTTTTATGTTCACCAAATGAATATGAGGTACAGAAGTGACGTTTGACAAGTTTTACGTTCTATCTCAAAGATGTGAAATTTAATCGATAGAGCGGAGACATATTAGATACGCAGTAGGCGTATACAATGAGGTAAAACTACGAGATAAAAACAATTAGAGGTGTCACACAATACAAGTAACATTAGAATTAGAAGAAAAAATGAGAACATATAACCGTGTGGGGTATCGTAAGAAGAGTCTTGAAAAATATAAGAGAAAAGTTCCCAAATGTTTTTTTGAATGAAGTTGATGGTTAATGAGATATGTGCTTCTAGAATCGTGAAAAATGTGTCTCCTCCTCTAACTCTTTGATTATACAGTGTGAAACTCTCCAAAGAATTGTGGTGGTGGAACTATAATAATACTTCCATGAAAAATTGATCCGAATAAGAAATGTCATATAGTTTTTGGAATATGGGATATTTCCTGCCACACGCAATTCTTTCTTTTCCTTAGCCTAGCGATCGCAGGAATTACTCTCTTTTGAACGTGGTATTATCAGAATACATGATCACCGAAGTATTCATCATGTCGTTGATAGAGCTTCTGTACTCATCGATAGGTTTGGCTGTTCTGGATCATTTGTTAGCCATCAAAGTTTGTCAGAGAACTACCGACTTTCGGATAACTTCTATTTGTTGGGTATTTATAACCCATTTTGCCAAGAATAATAAAATTATCAAAAATCACATTCGATTGAAATAAATGTTAAATGTTGAGTATGATATTACATTAAAATCATTCAACTTCAGTAATAAGAGCCATTTTCCATTATTCCATGAACTTTGGTTGATAGTCCTACAATTTTAAGGATCAAAATGGTAGTAATGTTACATGAGGTGAAATTTAATAATTTTTTTATTTCAATCAATTGTGTGATTGCTCATAATTGAATGATGAGTCTTAAGTTATTCTGGATGTTTAGTTTTATTGTACAGATAATGAAGACGTGGGTATTACAGAGTTATAGACCGTCAGATAGTCGTAGATTCAAATGCCCTATTTTGTTTTTTCTGCCTTCAATAGTTTCGATAAGTGTGTATATTTGAAGTGTAATATTTACAATTCTAAATTTTTATGAGGAAATATGTTCTGATTCTATTTTGTCGCCTCTGCCATGCTTACAAAATGAAATTTAGGGAAAAAAGATTCAGCGGAGAACGATAGGCAGGAATGTTTCACTTGGCCGAGGATTTGAAATGAGGGCTTGGTTGTGCAAAAAAACTATATCAATTGTTCACGTTTTTCTTGTTCCTGCCGTTTGGCCGGATGAAAGTTGATATCAGAGTATCTCGTAGAAACGAATGGCATGAGTTTGTCGAATGACCAAGTCAAGATATGCACGAAGGCATTCAAATTTTTGCTAAATGTTTCCGTACATCTCTTGACTTGGTTATTCGAAAAATTTATGCTATTCGTTTCTACAAGATATAGTGAATCACTTCCAACCATCGCTTTTCGCTGACTCTTCATTTCCTGAATTTAATTTCGTAATCATGACAGAAGCTATACAATTGGATTTGAGCAGATTTTTTTATAAAAATCTAATATTAACTCTTGCTATGTTGGCCACACTGTCTAGCTTTAATTTTGGCATTATTATACTCCAAATATACATACTCATCAAAATTTTTGAAGGCAGAAAGAACCAAATGGAGCACTGAAATCTACGACTATCTGACGGTCTATTAGTGAATTGATAGTACTCTACTGGGTGTCTGAGTTAAGTTACTGTGTGTGTAGAGCGCGGAGTTCTTTTAGTACGACTTAGAGCCGGGGATACAACTGTGGTTGGTTGTCGACGGATCAGCGAGCACCTTTGGGCTGTAGTGGACCGTGGCTGGCCGCCAACAAAACAGCGAGCAGCTTCAGGCTGTAGTGACCCCTGCCAGGCTGCCAACGGCTGGTATTAAGCAGTGGGACTGTGGTAACTCTGAACAGTTTGCTGTAGTGGACCGTGGCTGGCCGTCAACGAAGCAGCGAGCAGCTTTGGACTATAGTGATCCTTGCCTGCCAATATTATTGGAATATTATTATTATTTTATTTTTTTCATTGATAAGCTGTCGCTGCCGAGCGGGCGATGCTACTTTCGTTGAAAATAAGCAGCCGTGCTCGCGAAGCGAGCTCGGCCTGCTAATATTCTTTGATTATGAATAATATTATCATCATTATTATTTTTTTTTTTTATCATTCATACTTCTTTTAAAGATAAAGTTGAATTTTTTTCTGCGTTTTCCCAAATATCTTTATCGCAGGCAATGGCTTGTTCACCGTGTATTATGTGTAAACGTGAGAATAGACATAATATGCGTGTATTAGGTAAAGGTGTAGGGAGGGGCGAAGAGGGTGTCCATGTCTACCTATAACACCTAACAAATGATTAAAATTTCTATATAAATTGAAAAAAAAGGAATAATTCATTCTTATTTTTCCCAAATATCTTTATCGCAAGCAATGGAGCGTTGACCAATATTGTGTGTATATTGGAAGTTGATGTATAATATGCGTGTGAAATAAGTGAGGTTGAACGAGTAAAGTGAATGTTCATAACTACTTATATTACTTTTGAAACAATTATAATTTTTATAAAAGTTAAAAAAAAAAGAAGAGAAAAAAGATTCTGCATTTTCCCAAATATCGTCATGGCAAGCAATGGCTTGTTGACCATATTATGTGTATATTGAAAATATACATATAATTATAATGCATGTGAGTATAAGTGAAGGTGTATAGGTAAAGAATGTTGTTTATGACTACTTATATCACATTTGAGACAATTATAATTTACATAATAGTTAAAAAAAAGGCCAAAATGTATATTGTATGCTAAAACTCATGACACCGGTAATTCTTTACTGAGTTTTGTGTTTAGATATTTCAACACTTTCAGAGCCCCGAGCTAACTATCAGGTTCAAGAGAACTGAGAACTAATTCGGACCCTATACCGCAGTTGTATTTGACAATAGTCATCATAGCGGAAGATTAGTAAAACATATTGAGTGATAATCTTCAGAGCAATAATTCTACCTACGGTTTTTCAACGTTTATATATATATACGCTCTCGTCAAATATCCTGCAGGTGGACAATAGATAAAAGCGATCTTTTCAATAAAATACGAAGAATAGGATTTCATTCGGTTCTAGATTATGACTTTAATATAATATAATAGAAAAATTCAAGTCACTTCCAGAGCTAACAACATTACATCAAAACATCGAGTTTATTTGACCTTATATAACAAGGCTAATTCGTAATACTAGAAATACACTTATTAAATGTCGAACCAGTATTCCAAATTGTGTTATCCGTATTTATATTTTTATGAATATAAAAAGATATAGATATGAAAATTGTACAGTGAAGATAATGAAGGAGTAGAAGAGGCCAAGCAGCATTAGAATGTAAGGGAGTTAAGAGCTCCATCCGTATCTAGCCGATTAGTCGTGTGTTACAACATTTATACTTTATCTATTTTTTCATCTGCTAACTATTATCTTTGTTATTTATATCTGTTATTATGTATTCTTCAATATATTTATTTGTTGTATAAATTTGGCATTCTATATATTAGCAATAACGTTCATCCTCCATCCAGCAAGAACCCATTAATTCTTTGTTATATTCAATTTATGATGTAACACATACAGCTTTTTTATGGATTGCTCCGAATTTCAATTGATCCGTAAATCCTCTCCAATATGGCATGAGTTTGTAGCTCAATATCCGACAACACATAAAACACAGTACTATCTACGATAAAAAATTGAAATCTAGCGTATAAAATGGACCATCAATGAATTTCACGAAATTCGCATACTCTTTAGAAAATACTGATTATAATCCTCGTATTTCTGTAGAGATTCACATTGCAGCATATTTTTGAACTCCACACCACGATAAGCGAACTTCTGATTGTTCCAATTCGCAATCTCTGAATTATGCATGTAGGCATTTAAGCACAATTTTGTGATGAATATATCTTCTCCAGACGGTCGAGATTGTAATCAGATGCTAACTTGTTTTTTATTGAGTATTTGAATTATTCGTTAGACAGTTCAAAGTTCCTCCAATAATTTATTCATGGAAAATTGCATCCTGCTCTTCAGCCAATGATTCTGAAATGATTATTCATCCAGCAGTAATCAAAAATTCTCAAACATGCAACTAGGGATCAAAATTCATAGAGTAAGAACTAGTGGTACTACAAAGAAATAGCACTGTATTTTTTGAGTTACATGAAAAAGTATCACCTGGAGTAATTGGAAGTATTATTCGCTTTGAATTTGAGGAATCGTTCAAATCCATATTTTGAATATTCAACAATTATTCAGTATGGGTTATTGTGCCATGAAATATCACCAATCTGGTAATTAATTCCTAATGATTGTTCATGTGAACCAACAATTTAGATACGTATTCTCTATTTCTTCAACGGAACAAGGCTTGCTCGACATAACAGCAGAATATATACAACACAACAATTGGTAGTCTCCGTGGCTACGGCCCATGTTTACTGTGCTGTTTACGTAGGTGATTACGACAATGAATTGTTAGTGCCATTTGGGTTGGTTCAGCAATGCGGTCCATCGTAGAACGTTATATAGTTGGGAGAAACAATAATACGGGCTTGTTTAAAGATGTAATCAGCGAACAAATGAATTGAAGGAATAGGATCTCGAAAGAGAGAATGTTCAACTGCCAGAGTGGAATGATTCCAATAATTTGTGTGAATTATTGTCGGGCTGATTAAATTTTTTATTCCCGCTTTTGAATGATGTATGCTTTATCATTAGAATTCCCGTTTTTTTATAATATCTCATGGATATTTCATTTTGAATCAGGAGGTTTATCCACTTCATTGGAAGAAAGATTTGTTGCACACATAGTGGGTCCTCGGTATATTTGAAAAAAAAATTGAGTATTTATGACACTTTCAATTGTATGTGATCTATATATTCCCAGGTAATCAATATTCAAAGTCAATTTTCACAGTTTTGAGAGCTTTTTTCTTAGTAACAGCTCGATGCTGCATGAAAGACCTGAAAGAAACATGCTTTGAGGAACTTAAAAAAAAAAATCATATTTGACACACATGACGCGTTACATCTCGTCTGCTGAGTCTCAGTCAATTTTACACTCGTGAACAATAAAGGATGGATCTTATTGAATTTTAAATCAGTTGGAACAAATTCATTCAATTATTATTCCTGCAATATTATAGCATATATTTAAATGACTAACTTTCACATTCATTCTACTGAAATGTATGACAATGAATGTTCTTCTCGATGACTGCCGTTACAAAATCTCAAATCGGGATATCTTCAAATGCAATAATAGAACTCAGATATGAAATAGTTGTTGATAAATTACAGGTATCATACGATTCTAGTATAAATACTTCGGAACATTAAGATAAATTATTGTACGCCTATTGTGTGATATATAACTACGATAGATAACCAATGTTTAAGACCTTGTTTCCTGTGTTGTACGAACTAACCATGTCATATAGTACCCACTGAAATGTGGATCATTGTCTCTAGTAATTCAATGCTGTAGTTACTTAGTGACAAGTGAAATTTAATTTTTTTTTTCTGTTACAGGTGAGCTTCCAGTTCTTCTACATCCTTTGGTAATCCGTGGGTAAGAAAATTATCCTAAATTGGGTTGTATCCAATGAGGAGTACGTAAATTTGAATTTTAGTTTGCCAACGCAACTGTTGGAATTATAATATTCTTCAAGCTATATAGTAAGATTCAGCAAAATGTGGAGTGAGCAAAATAATGTAGAAATAGGTACGTCTGAACTCTATCATTTCGCACTGAATAACTTTGCAATTGGAACTGCGAGATGTAAAGTAGATTATCACCAAGAACAACACAGAAGAAAATAACCGAAAAAGTGAATTTTATTCGAGCTAGTAAAAAATCCACCTATATCACCAAGAACAAGGCAGACTCTAAAGGAGCAGAGAAAACTTGTAGCGAATAAAAAAATTGAAATGAATAGATGATTGAAACATGAAAATGCAAAACTGTTAGTAGATATTGTTCCCATTTTTGAGAACAGAATCGGTTCAGGTAACCAATTTACGTTACAATAATTCAAGATACATAATAATTATTATTGAATTATTAACGCAAATAAATTCAGTAGAAGATCTGCTCTGTGAGAATTCATCAGAAAGTAGGTATCTGCAATTCTCCGCTAACATTTCATCAATTTCATTCACGCATATATAACGAACGAGTGCTTATTGAATGTCTACGGGAAACAGACTAACAGAGATAATCAACAATATAATTTCAGTAAGCATGCGTACAAGGATTCGTTACTTATTTATCGTTTGAAAAAACTTTTACATTCAAGGTTCGACATGAAGCAGAATAGATTAAAGGATAATTCAGTGTGGACACCCGAGATATTATAATATGATATCTGTTCTTTTTTTCAGGCAATCATAGCAGAAAAAGATATTTCTGTTTCCTTTTCCGGCCGTGAAGTTTCACTTTTCCGTACACATCTGTCAGAGTTTACTATTGAAAACTGATCTGTCACATATCACTTTTATAGGACTGATCTTTCAAAAACTAGTTCATGAACACTTCGTTCGTGCCAATATGTAGAGCTTGATGAACACTTTAAGAAACAGTTTTCGCCCGAAATACATACTATATTCTTTCGTCAGCCTCTGTAGTTCTTGCAATTCAATAAATCACTACGCTCTTCTCATAAATATAAACTTGATGGAAGACAATAAGATGAAACAATTCCAACGGCAACTAAGATTCATAATTGCAATGTTTCAAGAATAAATAGATGAAATTTCGTGATTTGGAATTATTCCGTGGTGATTGCCAACAAAAAGTTGTGTGCACCTTGGCCTAAAATTATTTTTTGAGCCAAAGATGATCATCTTCATGGCCTTGATACACAAATTACTATCTTGATATGCAAATAATCTCCTGACTATTAGCTTTGCTAATTCTTGAACTATGTATCTAAATATTAAATGTGAGATCAGTCAAACAGCTTAGCTTGAGAACTGATCTCTAGTTCTCATACAATTCAATTTTAGCTATTATTCTCTCAACATTTTTTGAATTTGATGAAATTGAACTCTATAATTCATAATAATCATCAAATTGAGAGCTTGAAATGAGTTTTACCGAATATATTGTCATTTTCATGATTAGTTCGACACAATGACGTATTAACAGTAGACCCAGCACGCGGCATTTGTTGTGATGCAGGAGTAAACAGTGGGGTGAGGAGGGTAAACATCGTAGTATCGCAGGTTGCGTTTTTCATTTGAAAAAATATCGATTATGAGATGTCGGAAAAATCTAGTTTTTTTTAATTTTGAATCAATTAATATATTATTACTTCTAATTTAACAAATATATCCATACAGTACAGAATATAGACGCGCACTTCTCAAACATAAATAAAAGCAGGCAAACCGCATAACAAGCATGTTTACTCCCTTCGCTTCTCAGAACCCCTCACCTTGTAAGTGCTAACATCACAACAAACTGTGGACTGCCATAGGACGCGCTGGGTCTACTTTAATAATATGTCATTGGTTCGACAGTTCCGACCTTTTATTGTGACAAAATTAAAATTGTTGATCAAGCTGACAAAAAGCTGTACATATTGTTCTATTGACCCAATTTTGAAAAAACGTGAAATTTGTCCTCAACTTCATCCAATATTTTAAACTATCATCAACCTAATAACAATGGTATCTACTTTTCTATTCCTCAAATTTGTTAGTATCCTTGTTCACAAAAAAGCGTGTCCCAATGGGAATTGAACATGTTTGAATAACTTTGTTAAATTGGGTATTCCCCAGATTCATATCTCAATGGGACTTCAACATGTTAAAAATTAAATAATGCATTAAATATTTACAGATGAAAAAAACTTTTTATGATTCTTCGTACTTCACTGACTTTTACATTGTTTGAATAAGCTCAAGAAAGGTGGAATAGGTCTGAAACGTTTCATTGTCAGATCTAAATAAAGACTACTTATCAACCATTGGATTACTAATGGCCTTTGAACACCCTGACTTAATCATGCAAAATCCTTCGCCAGCCGAAATGTTCATGTTACCGTAGATTCACAATATTGGGGTTCCAATGAAACAAGTAGAAATAACAGCTAATACTTCAATATATAAATTATCCAGATACTCCAATACAACAATGAACAATATCACTAGCCCGTCTTCTCATGTGATTAGAAACTCATTTGGTCTTGTTGAGTGAATTATTTCTATTTCTTGCAGTAGTATCTGGTTCTTTGTTGCATTACTGTACAACAGAATCAGATGAGTGACCTCATTGAGCTCAATTCAAAATAATTACCAACTGCTATAGATCTTAGTCTCGAATCCTTAATAATCTTTCTTAGAGATGTTTGTTATTAAAAAATTTGTAGCACACTTACAACGGGTAATTCCAGTATGTTTGGCTGATCTAATATAACAAGGACTTGTAGACCGATAGTTGCACTGATTCAAATTTCATGTATGACAAGAGATGCGTCAATGACATTGTTGATATCAAACCGACAAATAAAATAAGCAGCATTCTTGACATATTCGATGACTATCATCCACGAACAAATTACATTTCTAAATCAGATGTTAAGAAGTTTATGAACTTTTCAGATGTTACTCTTAGCACGGTTGATAATGATATCATCACGAATTGGTTCAGAGAATCTACTTATTCTAATTGATATTGGAACAAGTGCTCTGAGATTGTGCCTTCAAACAAAGTTTGTGGGATCGATACCTAATCGATCGTGCTTTTCCCTCTCTCATACAGACACATCACATATCTAAAAGAGATACAAGGTTCCAAAAAAATTATCTGTATTCCAAACATCAAAATAGCTAACAACGGAAAAATAAATACTCAGTGCCTTGAGTAAAACATGCGGTTTACAGTGGTGATATCTTTAATTTTGACAATTATCAAATAATGAACAGAATCAACAAGAAAGAATACACATTATTGTCCGGAGCTTTTTACATGAACTTCAGAGCTCCAACAGTTAGATCACTACTTAACAAATTTTTCTATCCACTTTTTTATTTTGTGTTCTTCTCAATTTATGTGTTCTTCAATTCATGACTGAGGAAGATATTTTAATGAGGCCTTAAGATGTTTGCAATTGGTAAGTTTATCCTTCCAATCCAGTTGTTGTTCAGCGACGAATAAGCATTACCCAAAGAAATTGCTTTTAACTGATTCTATGTATTCAATATTCAATGGTCAATGAAACTTTCCAAGGCTGTTTTCTCATACATCCAAGTCTATCAAATTCTTTGATAATAAGTGAAGTATTAGCCCAATTTGAATAAAGATTATTGAATAATCATAAGATCATTGATGATCTTCTACATCTCCTGAAAAGTAGGTGTAATCGAATTTTTCAGAACTCTCAACTATCAAATCTACAAAAAAAAACCATAATTTAGTCGCTTTGATTTAGTTCATCGCGATCATGATAAATGAACAGGTTCTCTCATGGACCTGATATCATTGAGTTTCTAGTTTAAATCGAAGATTTTTGTGATTTGAATATTTCTTCATGTCAAAACACGTACAATATATGCCCCCGTCAAGTTTTTATGTGACAACCCTCGATTAATTGAGGAAAAAGTAGTTCAAACGTTACGAATCAATAGTTTCTGCCGTTATTCTAACTGCGATTCAGTACGCTGCTGCTGCCATTCCATCAAATAAACAAATTGTTAATTTCCAGCCACACTTTCTGTGTTGTTAAAGTATATTTTTCTAGAAGATTAGTTTGTCATTTTTGCTGGAATTTTCACATTGATAGGAGTCACAGAGAGGAGAAATATATTTCAATGGAAAATTCAATCCCTGCGTGCTACTAGAAGTTAATATTTTTTCTTCAGAGTAAATCTTTTCTCAATACTGTATTGTATGATTTAATCCAATTTAGTTTCAATAGATAATATAGATTTTTTGTCGCTGACACTCTAATTTCATCAAACAAAGTAATATTTTATACTAGATAGTCTTTAGAGTTGATGTTACAAATTAATTGTTCCAAAGTTCATGCTGTGGAACAATTAGAATACAAAAATCCTGAAACATTCATTTAATTGTTCCACAAAATTTGAAATCTAAGAACCGGTTCTTAGATTTTGTGGTACAAATAAATGAATGTTTCAGAATTTTTGTAGAGAGTCTTTGTTAACTTGATTAAAATTAAATATTGATTCAAGATGTTATTATCTAAAAATCTGAGACTGGTCTAATAGCTCAAAAGTCATAATATCTGTGATATTATTAATATATCAACAATACAAAAATTCATCTCTAACTACTGTTTTTTGATTTCAAATATGATCTTCAGGATAATTTTGTATCCGACCATGGATGTCTCAATATTATTTCGATATATTTTCTACATACAACCACAGAAATTTTAGTGAAAGAGATAAGTACAATAATTTCAACCGAGAATAGAACTTGTCTAGTATAGCAATTTTTTTCAATAACTTTTTTCTGTAATCCCTATTTTCAGCAAACACAGCCTACAACTGTAGCCTAATTGAATTGTGTAAGTGATAAGAATGTTTTCTGAAATGAATATTAGACTAGATAAGTATGTTTAATTTGTTCAGTATATTAGTCCACGAGACACACATAATTGGAACGACCAGAATGTTAAGTTTGTGATAAGTATGAGGAAGAAAGGACTTCATTTATAAATTAAATTATTTCATTTATCACATCTAGTGTCTAACTTTCAAGATGAACGATAAGTTCTGAATACATCATAGTATTTTCATCATTATGTGTTAGTTGTCAAGATTTTGACAAGTGAGACGTTAACATAACTACGATAATCGAATTCTTAGTGAAAAATGACAGTTCGAAAATCATTCCAATGAAATTCACCGACCTAATCTTGAACGCCCTGCAGAATCGTGGATAGAATAGGTAGACATTACCACAAGCTTGAACTTCTGTGATAATTTAATCTATTTTCTCCAGAATTTATTTGGAAGAGTTGACAACTCACATGTGTCGAAACCAATTGTTTCATTGTTACTGCTCCTGGATTTGATAATTATGCACCTGCATGATTTGTTAGATTATTAGGTGGTGAAAATGCCGAGAAAAAAATAGAATTCGGAAAAAAGTTATTGAGAAAAATTGCTATACATTATTTCTATTACTTGTTGAATTTATTGTCTCCATTTCTGTTATACCCTGTATAAGCATAGCTTTTCTTCTGATTCAATCCAAGAATCATGATCAGATGTTCTCTCGATTTCATCTACCAATGGGTCCTCCAATTGTCCCATAAAATCTCAAAAACTCTGTATCAAATTGAAGTTGGAAGAATACAGAGATTGGAACATCCAGTGTAACTTTGAGATAATTGTAAAGAAAATGATCGACCGTCACGTGGCTTGTCAAAATTTGTATTATGATTGGAATTACCTTCAACGGAATGAAGATTGTATAACACTATGTTCATATTTCATTTATATCTCATTCTTCGACCTTTGTGGAATATATTTTGGTCATATATAAATCTCAGACACAGAAGAGTGAATGTGTTGAAGTAAAATTCTCTAAAACAAACTGATATTTAACCGAAATGTGAGGTTAGAATAATTAATCAATCATAGGCTCTATCACAGCAAGGCGGCGAAGAACAGAGTCAAGCGGCACAGTCAATCATCTATGATCATCTTGTACCTATATTTCAACAATTGGTATCCTAAATTGGAAAAGTTCAAGGGGAGTGGAGTAGGAGACATTGTTCCCCAATAGATTTGTAGAGTCGCAAATAATCAATTGCGAACTGAGACACTTCGATCAGATGTGAATAAAAGTGAAATATCAGTAAATAGAAAAGGAAATGCAAAAACTTATAATTAGATTCGACAAGAATACAATATTTGATGATTGGATTATTATAGTCAATTCATTCTCCTTTTCACAATTCTTGTGGAGGATGATCGTAATACTATTCTTTATCCAATAAAGAACAAAAAATTAGCTCGACCAGATGGAGTACTGAGATTCACTTCAAAATCATCATTCCTTCAACCTTCGTTACGAGAAGTTTTTTTGAGTGGAATAAGTCTAAACTTGAAACTAGGAAGTTATTCCTGTATTTAGAACAGGAAAATGAGAAGGCGGATTGTTATATGCTTGTGGCATTAGTTTTACGATTTTCTGAAATATTGGTATACTGTTACTTGAATATACTTAAAAATTCCCCAAATGAAGAGCTGAACGACGATTCCTACCTATTACTGAGTGTGACATACACAGATCAGGCTGCGTGATCTAGTAGACTGATATTTTTATTCTGTGAGTACGATTATCAGTCATCAATTGCAGACACCTATGAATATTAGTAAAAGATACATCACAAAGCTGAAAATTGGCTGCGATAAGTTGGGTGCTGTGAGCTCTCGGCTATCTTCACCATTCCAAATAAAAATAGTATTATTTTTGTTGAACAATTTGGATCCAGAGCCAATAGTTGAACCTGTGATGCATAACAATAATTCTCTTGAAAAATTGTAGAGTATTCAAAACAAAAAGATATTCTGTAACCATTTTCTGTGACCTCAATAAGGCATTTTATCTCGTTGATCATCCTAAGCATTTACATAAGATAGAACAACTTGGTATTCGAGGAGGCGCTTCTGAATGTGTATCCTACTTTTTATGCAATAGTGAGCAATTCGTATCTCTTGAATATTCAAATGAATCTCCAGCTTATAACACAATAAGTTCTGCCCTGGTTGTTATGGAGACAAGCTCACTCCAAAGCAGACAAAATATTGCAAAATACAGATCTTTCATCTGCTTTATTGACAATATAACTCAATAATTTGATTAACGTTTTAGCCAACGTCTTCATATAGTCTACATAGTCTACGTCTGTATGTAGACTAGAAGAATCGTCTTTTTATATCAAATAACAATAGCTGAGCAATATTGGCCGATGAGAGCGATTATTTTCAACGGAGTTCGATACCGTGTTCCATTGGACGCTAGAGTCTTCCATGGGGGCGGTAACGGGTCTAGAGGTAAATAGAGGGCGTCGAGGCAATCGGAAGGGATAGTGAAATCAATAAATAAGTTCAATAAATTCGTTATATCCTATATTTTTTCATAATAAATTACTCTTTAATATAATAAAATACTTTGCATATACAAGCTTTTATGGATAAGTATTTCATCTAGCTATGTAGATTATCTCATTGTTATCGCGTTAATAAGCATTCTAAAATTTGCATCAGGTATGTTTATACCCAATTTGTTTTGGTTGAGAATAGAAAGATTGACTGGTCCTTGCAAGTTGGTAGGCAAGTACGCGCTGATCATGCAATTTTTCACGTTTCGATAAGAATATGGGAGCTTAAATTGACTTGTTCACGTAGATGGTGCGTTGGCATTGTGAACATACAAGTTGATGCATACACAAATTTAAATCTATAGAAACAATTGCTCTAGAAACGCTCTATTATTTTTTTTCACAGACATCAAAAAATGATGACATTTGTATATCAATATTAGTATACGAAGTGACGCATTGGAGTTGTTCATCTTGACAACGTGCACAAAATATTTCGCACATTGATTTTATCTTGTCAGCGTGCTCGAAGTACTTCATATGTATTCCAGTATAATTCTGATATTTCTTATTAACTTTCTGACGTCTGTAGAGAAGATGTTGTAAGCAACTCGTTCGCGAAATTAATTTTGTGCTTCTGTACTTTTATTCTCAAGCACCAAATAATAATTACGCGCACCAGATGCATGAATAATTATTATGTGCTTTGCTGCTATAAAAAGTCCTGAGTGATAAGTGTTAGAATCCATTATAATTATTATTTTTATAGCAATCTATAAATCTGTTGAGTAGTGGATTTGTATCTTTAAATATTTGAATCTACTGCTACATATAGAAAGAGTTCCGACAATGCAGTATTGAGCAATTGAAATACGGATTCACGTACTCTCCTACAAACCAATCATTACCCATTTGTTAAATTTGCCAGAAAGTCTTTTCGAATGAAGCTGTGATGCCTCTGCTATAAGAGCATGTGAATAAAATACATGCTGATATGAAGAACAAAGATTCATCCAATTTGATGTACTGGAAAAGCAATATACAGAATAGTCAACTACTATATCAAATCTTTTTGCGCTGTCTTTCAAACAAGATGATGATGGACCACGAGCCTCATATATTTTTTAATTGTAAATTGCAATAGCAGGGAAATCACACACAGTTGGCAAGGAGTCAATTTTTCGGGCAGTAACTGAGATATTAAGAACTGTTTTCCATCATAAGACACCATCGGAAATGAGAAAAAAATATTTTCACTAATAACTCTGTCTAAGAAGGAAATAGATGAGATCATGTGATTGCTTCAAAATTTGCAACATTCTCATTCAACTCAATAAATCAACTTGAGTGAATAACAGAGCTCATATCTTATCATACGTAGGATTTGTAAAATAGGGAAAAATCAATTAAGATTCATTATTTGCTCGAAATTTGGAATCTGATACAAAGCAAGAATCTATATTTGATACCATGCAGAGGTTTTCAAGAGAGGAAGACATTTACATTCGCAATATTTTGTCTGCTACTACTGACGGCGCTTCAGCAATGACAAGGCATGATCAGGATTTGATTCTTTTGAAATTTTTTGATCTACGTTTTCAAATAAAAATGTTGAAAATTACGTTTCTTCCTTTTAATCCAACAAAATTACAAAATCCTCAATTCTAATTTATTCTTGATATTTATTGACCCATGTTGAAAGAGACAAACTATAGGTCCCACTCAACCGAAAAAATCGGTACAGATAGTATGCAACAATTTTTAATATTCCGCTTCTTATTGTGCACTTTTTTATCAGAACATCTTTCTCTGTCAGGTGCATAGTTTTTTCAAAACGCAAAAACAGTTTCTGGCAGTTTTTGACAGCCTTGCATACAACGTAGCCCCATACAAATAGTATATTCTATTTGTCACGGTACAACCAGAATAAAAAAAAAATTATTCGTAAAATTGAATAATGAAGGACAATTTAGATGGTTACTTGATGCTCCATGAATAGATCGGAAAATATATTGTCTGTCTTCCGATTGTATCAAGTCGGATTTCCTACTGTAACATCTATACAAATCAAGTAGGTTCTTTAGTACCTAGCGATAATCTGGGAATCCTTCTTTACTGCTCTCATATAAACTGTTTTATATCCTACCGTCGCGACGTTGCTATAACTTTTGATTTGAATTGTTTGGGTCTGATATGTTGAGATTGGAAGGAAGAAAGATAATAAAAAGTTTACTGTTCTTGAATACTAGGGAAACGTGTAGGTTGAATGTTACGGCATATAACCGAAGGTTTGTTTATGTGAGCTATCAAGATCTATGCATTTAGTTTAATGTTGACGTTAGGATTTTGAGTTATATTCACGAACATACATGAAGATATATCAGATGTGTTCCTCATCATGGAGTATGTTGGAAAAATTGAGCGACTCTCTGATTTTGATAATTACTCATAGTTACGCTATTCTGTGTTGGAATTACAAGACCAAAGCTTTATTACGTAGCTGATATTTATTGAAAATTGATCATAGACAATATTCCTGGAGAGTATTTTAGACACATAGTACCACTTTTTCATCACCTATCCTTTGAGAAAAATGAGATATTGTATGAAATTTATATTTGTTTATATGCCAGAATATGGAAGGTCCAAGCCAAATCACTTGAAATTGATACTTATTCCATGTTTTCAATTGACATTCATTGAATGATATAGAATCTCCATTTTGACTGTAAAGCATTTAAATGATTTAAGACGGATTGATTTTTCATTTACCCTCGTTTGCATGTCCAGCAAAATAAATAGCAATGAGTGATAAGAATGTTCGCGGTCTCAAAATGTTGCACATGTATATTAATCGAGATTTCGGGCCTGTACATGAACCTCCCGATCTATGATTCTATGTTATAGTGAGAACCTGAAGCACAGAATGGTGCATAGAAACTATATTCTATTTTGCAGATCGAAGAATAGAATTTCTATCCAAGTAACAATATGAATGGATCATTCGCATCGATTTTCCAGACATCAGAAGAGATAACTGCAGATCGCAGATGCTGTGGCATATTTAGAGTATATAATCTAACCAAAAATCATATAGTTTTATGGTCCGGTCAATTCAGGTTCTATCCACCCAGTTTTTTTCTCTTTTTTTGCGGTAGTATTTTTGTTGTAGCATTTATAATAAGGGTGCGGAAATCATATTTTCAAATCCTGGGGATTCACGAGATATCAAAGCTCAAAGTTCAAAAAGCTTGTTTCTGACCAGTTTTTCACGGAAATCTTATTTTATAATAATCGTAGAGTATTTAACGTTCCGAGTGAAAATAGAGTGTGAACTCTTATCAAAGAAAAGTATTGTATGACTTATCTACGTATTGATAACCGTGAACGAGATACCGCACGTACTTGCATCGACGTGCAATCATACATTTTTATCCGCACCACCCCTAGCGCGCTATATTATCGAATAGTATCTTCATTAGAGCTAATCCATCGCCAAAATCAATCAAAACAACCCACTTCATCTTTCCATTTATGTCGAAGTCCATTCATATTATTTTAATTCACAATTTCGGCTAAATCATGGAGACTATGGAGTATTGAGGCATGCAAGACCATGGTACTGTCTACAAGCTGTGGAACAATGCATCGCAACGTTGGGTAGCGCATTTCACAATATATCGTTCATGGTTATAGATCCGTGAATGCATCATACGATAACTCTTTGTAGACCGTTAAAAAATGAGATATTTGTTCTGCGCCATTGTAGCTCTTTATCATTTCCTAAGATAATAATGTGCCTTCCGCACTCCGACGTATTCTCAATGGTCAAAAATTCAGTTTTTCATCGAGTTTGGCTTGATGTATTCCAGTGTTGGAAATTCTCTGGCAATTCTATCAGTTGGATATTGAATGATATTTGTTGGTCTTGGCACTATCTTCTCACGCTAACTTTGTCTGAGCTTGCCACATTTCTGACCGCAAGAATCTCTTCTTCTTGGCAACAGCTCTTCTAAAACTTATAGAATTATCACCCCAATTGTTCTACCGCGCTGACCCGAACTTGATTCCTCAAATCCATTTTTGCTGTCTCAGTTTTAAACGCACTAGCTAAACAATGGCGAATAGTGCAGTTTGTGGTGTAGGTGCTCAGTGCAATTTTGGTAAAAGTGCTTCAAAGGACGACACTATAATAAGTTGTTCTGGTAACAGCAATCTCAACTTCCATCTGGGGAGTTCAGTAGACGTGAATACACCGTACTTACTTAAAATAAAAACCTGAAGTGGCGCTGTGTAAGTTGCAAATGTGTTCCACATAATACTGATGGTGCCTTAAACTCCCTGTCTTCTGAGGACATCAAATCGCAAGCACCTTTTATTGCAAATCTACTTAGAAAAATGAGTAAACTCACTTTGATAATTACAAAATTGTCTAACGATTCTGAAACATTCAAAACTGTCTCTGAGTCAGATTTATTGAAGTCATCTCTGCCTGACATCGAGTTTAATCCTGCTGATTAAGTTCATTCCATCCATATATCTCCATCGCCTATTACTAATGCCATCTCCTGCAATTCGCCGTTGGCATCTCTTTCAACACACGAGAATAGCTTCAAACCGAACCATCCTGATAAAAATGAATCTGCAATAGATGGCAGTATTCCTTTAGCTACCAAACAAACTTACGTAGAACGTGATAAAACAACGACAAAGGTCACTAAGGTGTGAGCTCTGGCAGCGCAAAACAGCAACATCCAACCATCAACTCTCGTCCGAAGCAGAAGAAATCAGCTCCCATAGTTGGAACAAAAAAATATGACACCACCTGTAAAATATCCGCTGTTCCCAAGTCTTTAGCAGCCCATGCCTTGGCTTGCTATATTTGTCACACTTGAATAATTACTTATTAGAACTCTTCCCTGGTTAATCTTTTGAAATATTAGAACTAAATGTTAGATCTGACCAATACAAATCCTTCAAAGTGTCAACTTCGATTACAAATTTTGAGAGAATGATTAGCCCAGATTCATGGCCTAAAAATATTCTAGTCAAGTAAATTTTCGTAGGCCTCCACTGAATCAAGCAGTAAAGTAACTCTTGATCAATTTCATACTGCGCACTATAATATACGTGGTCTCAACAATAAAATCAATTAATCATATTCCTTGGAAAAGGGAACTATCCAGGAATAATTTGCCTCACTGAACATCATTTGAATTAGGTTAGTATCAATTCGATTAATTTTGATGCCTATAAGCTTGCTTCTCCTATTGCAGCACTCATTTTGGTTGCGGGGCCATCGCAATTTATGTTTTGAGCTCAATTTGCTTCCGTTTCTTTACACTTGATAACATCCATATTTGCGATAAGCTATTTGAAAATTCTTGTAATAAAATTTTCTGAAATAATTTCAAATTTTTGATACTTGTTGTATACAGGTCATCTGATAGTGATGCTGATTACTTTTATAATGAATTAAAAGATCTACTTATAAGATTCTCATCATATCAATCGTCAATTTTTGTGTGCGGTGACTTTAATCTAGATTTCAGTAGTGCGAATGATTCAGGCGATATAAGCGGTCTTCTTTTATCGTATGGTTCAACACCTCCAGTCTCCGGTTTGTCGTTATTGAATAGTTCTCCTGGAGGACGTATAGATAATTTATTCACAAATATTTCCCTTGATAGAACCTCACACCAGATTCTGAATTCCTCTTTGTGGGATCATTCTTTTTAATTATGAAGTATCGATCTGATGGACTTGAATATTACTTTAGAACGTGATACCTATGCCACCAGAATTCACAATAGTATCAATACAAAATATTTTTGCTATCTTTTAAGCAATGAGAGATGGCCTAGTATCTTCCTTAATGATGATATTCAGAGGATATTTGACAGCTTGCTTGAAGCATTCAATTATTATTTCAATATTGCTCTTCCCCTTGTGGAACGCTCCTTCAAATAAACTCCAAAAACTTCAAATTAGCTATCCTCTGATATTCTGCAACTGTCGAATGAAATTTATATACTTTCTGATTTATGAATATATGTACTTCTTGACTGGGAAAATTTGATGAATAGGAAAAACTTCTGGAATGCAGTCAATGGAATTTATTTTTATTTTTCTATTTCTACTAGTTTCGACACCACTTGTGTCATCCTCAGGAACTATAAATAATGATACAGACGATTAATATAAACATAATTACAATTTGTTAAACTGTAAGCTACTTACATGAAAAATTTTTTTTTGTAATAAAATTCAATGAAATCATTAATTAATAATAAAAAATGAATAGTGCATGTAGATAATATTCCACATGGAGTTATGCTGTAAAAATCTTAACATTTGTAAACATGAAATATTTTAAATGTAGTCAAAGTTAAAAAAACTAAAAAATGTCTTCCGTTTTACGAAAACCGTTAGAACATCATTTTTGTACTGGTGGAAATCTGTATATCAGTATTTTATATATATAAAAAAAGAAGAACTTAGTACCCCAAGGGACCAATTAAAGTGCTGCAATGATATTTATGTTCAATGACCCAAAATCCAAATGTATCACGCCCAAATGAGAGTATGAAAAAAGAGTACAATCGTAAAACTCGTGTTTTGAAGCAGAACTATTTCAATAGTGCTTAGCATCATTTACCAATATTTCGCGGCTAGGTCTCTGATAAAGAAAGAGACATTATCCAATTCGAGTAGTTCACTTCCTTTCCCCATTCTCCACGATAACACTGAAATATCCGATCCTTCCATACTTACTGATACTTTCAATAACTTCTTCATTAATTCCGTTAGTCACATTCTTTCGTCACTGCCGAGCACTCCAACTGACTACAGTTCGGGTTTTCCCTGTGTTACAAGCACAATTTTTTTAAATCCTGTCTTCGAGACTATAATTTTCAACGTGGTTTGCAACATCTCTAAAAAACATTCCGCAGGTTTGGACGACATTCCTTGCTCAATCTTACTTTTAGTAATTGAGCACCTAACATGGCCTCTGTCTCAATTGATCAATAAGTCATTTGAGTCTGGGTATTTCCCTACTCAGCTCAAAGTTGCCAAGATGATACCAGTCTACAAAGAAGGAGATAAACATCTTGTAGATAACTGTCGACCAGTCTCACTTTTATCCGTCTTTTCAAAAATTTTCTCAAAATTGATGCATTGTCGACTAATTAATTTCATTAATGTCAATAATTTATTGAGTCCATCTCGATATGGTTTTATTAAAGACAAGTCCACCTCAAATGCCCTGTATTTCAGTTTATGCTGCATATTTGATCTCTTGGACAAACAATCAAATACCGCTGGTGTCTTTTTTGTCTATTCAAGAAATCATTAGCATATGGTATACGTGGCAACGCTCTCGAGTGGATCCAATCTTTTCTCAATAATAGATCTCAAGTTATGTACACCAGATCACTTCAGTTATAGTTTCTGCACTATCTGTTGGTGAGTTAAATTGTCTTTTGCAGGAAACAGTCAATACAATAAAGACCTTGAATGCGGTCGTTCTCAATAACGAGAAAACTAACCTATTCAGTTCCTGTTGAAGGGTTGGGAACTCAACTTATCTACCGTCTTAGTCGATGCGTATCTTTTTCCAGTTAGCTTAAGCAGATTATTTTAGATAATTAGGCCACGATACTCTGCCATCGGACTGCCGTGGTTTGATGGAGACTTTTTGTCTCATATTCGATTATTATGTCTTGATTTCTCATTTTTGAATTGTACTCACGTACAGGCACTCTACATTCGATCGAAAATTTATTGTTGTGATGAATGTTTCAATTCTCTTTATTTTCTCTTCTTGCTCCTTGAATCTTAACAACATTTTCGTATGACAATTTTCAGAAAAGCTTTATAATAAGAACTTAAGTACCTCTAAATCCAAGACGGTGAAGAAAGTGGCACTTTTACAGATCTGAAAGTCCATCGTATTCGCATAAGTAACTCTTTGTTCTTACAAATCAGTATATTTCCTTTGTCACTGCTGATGAAAATGTGAATAAGAGCCTTTAGGTGCTGCTCCACCTTACACCTTCACTTCTTGTTTGAAAGTAAGATCATTAACCAATTTGTTCTAGAATTTGCTAATGAAAATAACCAAATGTTATGTGCCAAATTGTACGAGCAGAGCAGATAGTTCATTCCTGAATCAGACAAATTTTGAGATTGCACATAACGGTATCTACTTTCACGTTATTTTGAATAAATCTCTGACATTGACATAAATGAACTAATCAACTTGTGAAAAGTACACAAAGCGAGCTTGAGCAGGAATGCTCAACTTTCGTTAAAAATTTCTACTCTGTACTGATAACTCGAGAAATTGTTAGGATGCATGATAACTACTGTTATCGGGATGAACAAATCCATCGATGAGCTTCAATGTAGAAGTGTAATTTACTAAAAAGCTAGACTCAACAATTCATGAGAGCAGGTATGTGCCCTGCGCGATATTTTTTAGTATAAAAGAGAATGCAAGTCATAAATCGAGGGAAGTTCGAACAAGATTTTTCCGTGACGTGCAATAGTGAGAATTGAGAATGAGCTAATACGAGTTAGTCGTTCAGAAGACAAGAGAAACTGCAATTCATTAGAATTTTTATAATGCATGGCACGTTCAGTGTTGCCAGACGACAAAAGTGAAAAATCTCTAATGCGCAACAAAAAATTCTTAACAATTCTTCAAAATAAACATGAGCATGTGTGAAGTCTATTGAAATGGTTGGTTTTATTTTACGCAGGAGAAAAACTTTCACAGACTCAACAGCAATCAAGTCAATATGTTTTGCTCATGTTAGGCAAAAACTTGGATATGGTATGGTATAGTACTTAGTGTATGATATACATAAGCAATTGTTAGAAAAGATTCAAAGATAATACCTCAAGTGCATTTGGTTCGAAAAATTTGGAGCTTCTCCTATTCAAGGAATAAAATATGAGCAACTCTTGATGCCTTTGCGTTTACTTCGATTGAGAGTGGACACAAGCATGCTGCCTTGAAGTATCTATCTGATTTAATACAAAAATGGTTGATTATACTTATTTATTGTCAAAAATATAGTTTCGTGTTCCTAGAATCACTTCTAGGCTCAATTATACATTCTATCTTGCTTCTCACAATACTAATATTTGTGATACTACTGATATTATCAGCTGATTCTTGCTCTTTTTCTCAAGTTTCTATTTGTTATACAGATCTGTATCTGCAATATTTGTTCCATTAGTAGTTGTTTGTATATACCATTGATTTGTTCAGGGTGTTACCTGTTTGATTATTAAATTATTATTATTATTAAATAGAAGGATGAACCAACAAACAGAATTAAAGCACTCAGAAAACAGTACCATGAAGTCAAAAGTCATACGTCGAGATCAAACAGGAAGTGGGAACTGATAAGTGGAACAGAATTGATAGTCCAAGCAACGAATATCAAAATAAGCCAAATAGCCGAAAAAGTTTCTGTAGAAGCCAATTTTAGCACAGATGTAGGGTGAGGTGTCCTTAATAACATACTTACAGTCCTGATGGGTAGGAGTAGATCTAAGGAGGTAGGGGAAATTTAGAGATCTCTTTTTTCAGTTTTTCATTTATACATCGAGAAATACTGCCTCTAGCAAAATATTGAATTAAACTCGAGAAGATTCTCTACAAGAAATATTCTATACATTTTTGCTAAGATCAGTACTAGAGAAGAAGAGGGAATTTATACGAAAAATACTTTCTATTGTTATAAATTGAGTTTTAATGATGAATGAACTGTGGTCAGACAACATTTCGATGACTCCGCTACATGTAAGTGTAATAATATATTATATAACAGAACAATTATTGTTTGCTGCGAGGATCACAATAATGTGCATCTTCCCTAACCAGAGGAGCCCCAAAGCAACACTCGCTCAGAGTATATCTACTGATAAGAACGTTTACATATTGCATCTTCAGAATTACATGAGCATAACCAACAAACACGGTTTTCTAGGAGAAGTTAATTGTGGTTTTTGATCCCATTGCCTCCTGGTCCTTTAAAATGGACCACACACATGTATGTTCGTGCGTTCGTTCGTAACTCGCGAATCTCGAAACTAGTTCATAGTTTAATGTTGAAATATTGCATTTAAGACTGGTATAGGGTCTAGTGTGTACCTCGCATCATGGTTCCAATCGTCTCTACCGGAAGTGGACTTTACTTGAAGCTCCTTTCCAAGATGTTCAACCGTAGGATGTTGAATTTCAGTATTTGAACTTGATGTTGTATCAAATTGCTTAGCTGCTATCTTTGTATGAATCGGTCAAGCCAGAAGTGCTCTTTACTTGAAACTTTTTTCAATTTTTCGCATACATCTAGAATTATCAGCCATAGCATATTGAAATTTAGTGTTTGAACTTGTTGTAGCCTCAAAATAGTTATCTAATATTCTTGTATCAATCGGCTGAGCCGGAAGTATATATATATATATATATATATATATATATATATATATATATATATATATATATATATATATATATATATATATATATATATATATATATATATATATATATATATATAACAGACATTCAAAATTTGCCGTATAAAATATCAGTTTTATTGGAATCATAAAGTAGGCAATGATAATAATGTGTTGTCAATTTTTTTATTTTGTTTGACATTTGTCATCGATACTTTAAAATTGTTGGCAGATCATTTTCCATCTGATATTATTCCAAATATAAAATTGGAAGACCTTCACATAAATATGACATAAGAATATCTCACATCTCCAATTTGAAAATTCGAAATCCTATTGGTAATGTTAAAGACAGATTTCTTCTACAGTATCCAGGAATATACAAGATTCCCTGCCAATGTGGCAAAGTACATATTGGACAAACCAAGAGGACTGTGAAAACAAGACTGAAAGAGCATTCTCGTCATATAAGATTGAACCACCTAGAAAAGTCTGTGGTGGCTGAGCAAGCCATTCAAGATTTACATGGCATTGACTCGAAGAATACAAAGCTTCTAGCTAAAGAGAACAATTGGTTTGAGAGGCTTATAAAAGAAGCAATAGGAATCAAAGAAACCACCTAATAATTTGAGTTTGAATACTGGTTATGCACTCAATCGATCGTGGTTACCAGTCATTTTTGTTCATAATTTTAAGTTTTTTTTCATCTATGAATCTACTTGCAAGATTTACTTCAACACCACCTCCTGAAAATCTGTGGATGGTTTAGTTATGTGCCAGACCAAAAAGATTAGAGCCAGATTGACCTAGAACCACAAGGAGTTGACTGTTTATCTATTTAGACCTTCATTTTTATCTCCTGGAAACCCGTGGCCATTGAATTATATTTTAAACCACAGGAAGAGCTCTATGATCCTAGGAGTAATATTTCATCCAGTCACCTTTCGTATTTTTGTTGTCTTCACAATTTTTGTTTATTTATTTTTCATACTTTTACACTTGAAAAAGGCAGCACTTTGCTGTTGAAACATTGAGTTTCTAATCATTTTATACAGAACTTCTCCAAATGAAACGTATTTATAAAAATTATATTAATTATAATTTGAGGTGACAGAAAACTTTATTGAATAAATTTGTATATATATCAAATGATGTACAAGTGAGTCACGTGATGTTCACGTCAGATTTTTTCTATGTGCCTCTGTAATTTCCATAGTGCGATATTATAAATGAGATAATTTGTTGTAAATATTCACGTTGAAGTGATAATTTTCTCATAAATGCAACAGTGGCTTGGTAACCCCCTATCATTTGCCCAATGGGGTTGAGCTAGAGGAGACGATGAGATCCTCAACATAATTAGCACGTACAATATATGATGATGATGAAAATATGAGTGATGGCGAGGAATAATGTATAAGATGCACTTGTAATTGAAAATCTCAAACACAAACCGATGATTTATAATTCTTCATTTCTCGACCCTCCATACATGCTTAAAGTGTTGGTCCTAACAAGAAATAGTAGAAAACTTTTTTTGTAGGTCCGTGAGTAGAAAAAAGCCTGAATCTAGGGGTAAAATGTCAAGCCTTACAACACTGACAAGCGCCGCTAGAAAATAAATAAGTACTCAAAAGAGTAAGGAGGGAAGCTCTGACCTCACTTCTTATAGATACATATTATTGTGTGATCCTCCTAGCAGAAAATGATCACACTTACATTTAGTAGAGTTATTAATACGTGGTCTGAGCATAGCTCACTTATCAATAAGACTTGATTCCCAAATATATGGGAAAAATTCCCTATAATTTCCCATTCTCCTCTCTCCATATTTTCTCGAATACTTCTCCTAGCAAAAAATGTATTCCACGTTTCCTGTAGAGGATCTTATCAAGTTTAATTTAGTATTCAAACATGATTTTGTTAGGAGCAGTAGTTTTGAATTATTAACAAAAAGCTGCAAAAAAAGGCTCTTCAAACTACCTCTACTCTTTGAGCTTCAATCCAATCTATCAAGAATTACAGTATGTTATGAAGGACATTTCGCACTACATTTATGCCAAAATAGGCTTTCACATGAATTTTTTCTGCTATTTTCCCTTCGTTGCCTGAACTATGAATTAACAATTTCCATTAACGTACTTTAGCGAGTAGAGAAACTTGTTTTAGCACGTGTTGTCCAAATTATAAGCTCATAACACTATTTTAATTTGAAATCTGTGAATCTCCCCTTCGATCATTTGAAATCATTATATTTGATATTATCATATTTGGAGACTTTTTGCTGACGATATTCTGTAATAAGTGCAATAATTCAATTCTTATCTGCTTGTGTGTTGCGTGTTTCATAATCAAATCAATGCAAATAATTCCACAATTTCTAATAAATGATAGATTATATGAGGAAAAAGTATATAAAAACGTAAAGTAATTTTTTTCCCGAGGGCAATAGCTATTTTTCATTTACTAAATATTCTGAACTGAAGAAATTTAATTCAGTTCTTCTTTTAAAACAAACCAAAATTATAGACTTAGGAATATAATTCAGTTCTTCTTTTAAAACATACCAAAATTGAATGATAATGGAGAATAATTTATACATAATTGAGAGAAATTTTAGTTATATCAATAATTTTTATAAAATTGTCGAAATTTTCGAGTCATTCCAGAAGATTTCACCATAGACTTGAACCAAAATAGTTCAGTCTTTCTCTGACAGAAACCATCGGTCTGGTTTGAAATTCTCAGAAATTAGAAATTAGAAATTAGTTATTGCACCTCGTCAATCATATAGAGGTCTATTCAGGCAATTGAAAATACTTACAATGTCATCCCTATATATATCTACGTAATTTTAAAATACACTTTAAACAACCCAACAATTTAATATGTGTAATTCTAAATATAATACTCGTCGAATGAACACGAGTATAACCATACCTGCTCACAAAACAGCGGCATATCAAAAGACGTGCGACTAAATTGGAATAAAATTTTTTAATGCACTGCTAATTGAATTGGAACAATGTTCGACGATAAATGCACTAAATATCGTAAAGCAATCACTCATTAGCAAAAAATATTATTGTGTAGATGAATTTATGTCTGATTGTGCAAATAAAATCTTTTTATGACTGTTTGTCTATTTATATTTTTATCTATAATAATTGATGTACTGATTGTTCACATTTTAAATTGATTTCTATGAACTTATTTCCAATAGATAACCTCTTGTTTGAGTATTATTGATATTTTTCACATCTAATTTCTTGTTATTATTTTTATTGCATTACTTTTGATATCTTTTTTCATTGACATATTCATTTGTATATTTATTATTCTAGTTATAATGAAAAGATTGTAAATCGGCTGTGATCTTAAATATATAGATATTATTATTATTATTCCAATGAAAAAATTGACTCCAGCGATTTTGAGGGAGTAAAAGACCATTCACTCCTTTGTGCATATAATTTTTATGATAAAGTTCCAGAATTGTGCAGCATTTATAAGCGATAGAATGAAAATTATCTACTTCGATAATGATGAGAAGAATTGCTATTGAATTATGAATTTGTAATTAATAATTGATTGTTTATGAAAAATTTGTTATAAACATATCATTGATATCAACATAGCAATTTATTTCAAGCATTCAATTTTCGATAAACCATTGATATGGAACAATGATAACATTGTGAATTAACAAGTGTAGTGTAATTATTGCAGATTATCGTACTTTTTCGATTAATCGAAATCGCCGATTATCTAGCACGATCAATGAGCATTAAAAAATATTAATAAATTATAATATAAAGACAGCTTCTCTGTGCGCACTATATGTGTTCCTACATACGTAGTTCTGGGGATAATTGCAGCAAATTTTCAGGTAGGTATTTTTTTTATATTACTTCGATAAAATTCTTAAGATACAGCATATGACCTTCCGTCAGTCAACAACTGAACAATAAGGAACAGAAGGTCCTTTTATGAATAAAAATTTCCATAGGCGATTCGTTTCTGATTTCTCAATAAGTAACCCAAATTGTCAATAAATCAGGAATTATAGCTGATATTGAAAAACTGATTCCAAAATGAATTTAAGTGAAGGCTGGAGCTTGATTAAAAATGGGATAAGGGTAGCGTATGACCTTTCATCAATCATCATTTGTCATTTTGTGGTCGACAGCGCATTTTTGGAGGAAAATACGCTAATAATAATAATAATAATAATATTTATTTGGCCATACGATTGTACACTGCAATTTATGACAAGTCAAAACAAAATTTAAAATATAAAATATAAAGTAAGTGAGAAAGTACAAAAATTCATAAAAAGTTTTACTGAAGCCGAGCATTGGCTTAAGAATATACTATACTTGTTTTTAAATATTCTTCCACGCTGTAGAAGCTATGTTGAATCAAAATTAGCTTAATTTTATTTTTGAATTTTTTTGCATCCAGCTGAGTAAGGCTATCTGGCAAATGATTATATAAACTAACATTAATAGAATTCTTTACTGAAACTTGCAGTTTGAAACGTTTTGCTCTCAACATGTTACTCCCTCTAGTATCATAGCTATGAATATCTTCATTCTTCATGAATAAGGCTCTATTGTTGTGAATGTATATTAATGTTTCTAAAATAAAAATACATGGCAAAGGTAAAATATTAAGCTCTTTAAAGAGAGTTCTACAGGATTCTCTAGGTGAAGTACCAATGATAAGTCTAATGACTTTTTTTGTAATCGAAATACTTTAATACTGTGAGCTGAATTGCCCCACAAGAGAATAGCATACCGAATGTGACTTTCAAAAAGTGCCATGTAAGAAGTTCTTAATATATTCAGAGTAAGTACAGATTTCAAATTTCTGAAAATAAAGATAACTTTAGATAACTTCTTACATAATTCGTCAATATGAATACACCAATTTAGGCCCTCATCTACGAAAGCACCAAGTATCTTAACAAACCCACCTTGACGAACTTCGCGGTTCGAGCTAATAATCAATTTTTGAGTTTTACTATCATTTAATTTCAATTTGTTTGCAGTAAGCCATTCTTTTGTCTGATCAAATCTAGAATTACATAAATGATTGAGATCCATGTAATTACCATGAGAAGTAATGAGCGTGGTGTCATCAGCATACAGAATACATTTATGTGGATTTAAAAAATTACATAAATCATTTATATAAACAATAAAGAGTAAAGGCCCCAAGACAGAACCTTGAGGTACGCCATGGAAAACTGGACAAATATTTGAACTAATTTCTTGAATAAAAACACACTGCTGTCTCTTTTCAAGATAGGAACTCAACAGATCTAAGGCAATGCCTCTTATTCCGTAGAGATGTAATTTTTTGAGTAGAATAGAGTGTGAGACACAATCAAACGCCTTTGAGAGATCGCAAAGAGTGAGTGCAGTGTGTTGCCTTTCTTCCAAGTTATTTACTACATTGTAAATTATTTCTTGAAGAGCTAAGGAAGTAGAAAGCGATTTCCTAAAACCAAATTGTTGAGAATTAAGAGCATTTGATTTTTCCAAAAAAGCAGACAGTCTAACTTTAATTAATACCTCAAAAATTTTCCCCAAAATGGGAACTATTGAGATAGGTCGGTAATTATTAGCATCATCTATAGATCCCTTTTTAAAAATTGGGATAATCTTAGCAAGTTTGAATGCGTCCGGAAAAATACCTTCATTAAAACATCTATTCAATAGAAAGCTTAAAGGAGTTGCAATAATATCAGCAATCTCTTTGAGAATTTTACTATTAAGTTCATATATGTCTGAGCAAGCAGAATTTTTTAAGCCGTATATGGTATTATAAACTTCAACAGAATTTGTTGGTGAGAAGAATAGTGAAAAAGATGGCGTGCTGATCCTGGATAATAGATCATCTAGTTTATGGTTAGCTTCAGGAAGTGAATTGATAATATTATCAGCAGCAGTACTAAAAAAATGGTTCAATTGATTCGGATTTAACTCATTGTTTGTAGCAGATTTTCTAACATTGTTTCTTTCAAAATTTACAAGACGCCAGCAGTCCCTGGATTTATTATTTGAGTTCAGAATGAAATTATTGTATGCATTTTTCTTTGCACTTAAAATTTCATTTTTATAGAATTTATTCAATTTTTTATAAGCAATATATAAATCAGGATGATTATCTAAGTTGAATTTATATTTTACTTCATGAAGAAGATCCCTTAGTTGACGCAAATAACTATTGAACCACTTTACAGGAGCTACTTCATCTAATAATCTTTTTTTAGGAAAACAGTTTGAAGCATTAAATTTCAAAGAATTCAATAGGAGATCTATCACATCGTTCAAATCAGTGTCAGGATTCTCAAATATATTCCAGTCAATTTGGTTCAAGGATTGTCTGAAGTTAATCAAACCTTTTTTAGTTGCTACTCTTATAAAATTATGATCTGGAAGATTGATTTCTTGGAACCAAGTGATACATTGACCAGCATGATCAGACATACCTGGGTCAATAACTTCACACATAAATGATTCTGCATACAGATTTGTTAGAATATTGTCAATGCATGATGCAGATGCTACGGTAATTCTAGTTTTTTGAAAGATTGTTATCTTTATATCAAATGATTCAATGAGATTTCTAAAATCGTGCAAGACAGAAGAATCGCCTGAAAAATTAATATTAAAATCACCCATCAGTATAACATTATGATACCTAGTGGTCACGTAAATGAGGACTTCTTCTAATTTGTTGAAAAATATATTGATGTCACCATTGCTACTTGATCTATACACTCCAAGAAGAGCTGTATTCGTGCTAGCTAGAGTAATTCCAGCAAATTCAGCATGAAACTCTAAGCAAAAATTTTGCAAACATAATTTTTTGAAACTTAATTTTGATTTGACATACACAGCTACTCCACCGTGTGTATTTATTGCTCTGCAATAGTAATCAGCTAGTATATATCCATTAATATTGATATTACATAAATCGTTCTTCTTAACCCAATGCTCAGAGAAAATTAAAACATCCATGTCATATTTATCTAAAAATAGTAAAACTTTATCAATTTTCTTAGCCAAAGAACAAATATTGATATGAAAAATTTTGACCTGTGACTTGGTTCTATCAAATATCATTTGATTATTTTGTTCTTGGGTCGCATCTGAAAAAATTTATTTAATTTAGCTCCCACTGGCCATATTGCTGGACTTATGGCTTCTTCATAGTTACTGGAGTTTACAGTAATCTTAAAAGATGAATAATAATCATGTTTAGAATTCATTTTTTCGACTTTGACTTCCGGGAACTTCTCTTTCAGATAATTTTGTACATGTTCAGCTTCGGTACTGGCATTGAGGTTGTAAACATGTATAAAAGAAAGTTTTGTGGCAGCCTCAAATCCAATCTTCACATTCTCAATCATAGCACCAAAAATTGGTTTATGTTTGGTAGCCTTTTTAATGGAGACAGAACTTTTGTTAGTTGAATTTCTAGTAGAATCAGTTTTTATTGCGGTTACTGTTTTGTTTACTTTAGAACTTTTGTCGATTGACACCTGTTTTAAATGATCAACGCTAGTCAATAACTGGCTGTTTGTCTCATTCGTTTCATCAGATGTCACCTTTGGTATAGTCTGTTCATTTTTATTTTGTATTTTGATTAAATTTTTTCTCGTGTTTGTATTATTGATTTGGGGTATATTTTGTGTATTAGATTTCAGGAGATGAATTATGAACTCTTGATCTTTTACACGATTTTCTAGCTGTAGAACTAGTTTGTCGCATAAATTTAGTTTGTCTTTCTGTGAAGCACATGTTTGACACTCAGATTTAATTTTATTATCAACTTCGTAAAAAGTGTCCACAGTATCATGATTAATATATAATTTGAACACCACACTGTTACTACAACTATCTGGTATAATATTATGCACTATGAAATCTATGAGTTCAGATTTTTTCAATTTATTAAATTCTGCAACATGAGTTGATTTGTCAGCTGTCGCCATTTTCGAAATGTATGTATACATTCACTTTAGCAGTCTGACTGTCTGGAGTGACGCTGAGTTCTCAGGAACTACAGCTCTCACAGACTTGCAGCTGAAAATAAATGAAAGCTACTGTTTCGTGAGTTTGCCTGAACTGCATGATTTCAAACTCAGTGATTGTAGAAGATAGTAACTTGAAGAATTTTTGAAATAACAAGCTTTCATGAATTGCCAAAAATGTACTTTGATCATCAAGATGATTCATCAATTTTTTTGTATAACTTTGATGGAGGTTGAATTATTATTCTATGGTACAGCACAGACCTCCTGTAAATCAATAGCTAAACAAAAATGACTGAAAGATCATTCACGTGCACAATATATATATATATATATATATATATATATATATATATATATATATATATATATATATATATATATATATATATATATATATATATATATATATATATATATATATATATATATATATATATATATATATATATATATATATATATGTGTACATACACAGGGTGTATAACGGAAAGTGAAACCTATAGGCGTTTAGCATGGGGAATCAGTTTCTCCGTGCGCATTGCTCTCCAAATTATTTTAGACAGAAAATTTCAAATGTATATTGTAGAGCAAAATTTCTGTATCCGACTCAGTAAGAAGAAAAAATCATTAAGGCTACTTCATGAGAGCAGAAATAAAATTTGAATATTCACGGAATTGCATTTAATAGTATTAGCTATGAATTTAAAAATAAGAGACGAACAAAAGCGTAGCGTTTCATACGTCAGTGTCTGAATGATGATTGTCTAAATAGATATCTTCCGTAGGTAGTAAATATTAATTTTCTACATAAAACTCCAATAATAATGATGGTGAATGATGAGTGGTTCAATTTAATTTATTGTTTATTGATAAAATAAAATAAAGTAACACTAACAATTAATTAATGTAACAAATTAAATTCAATATGAACTACAACAAACTCAAAATATTCTTAAATTCTCAAATTATAATAGATGTCCAAACAATCCTCCGTTTTGTGCTAAGCAATAATCCAATCTATTGTAGAAACTTTGCCGAACGTTACTTAATTGTCTATTATTTATTTTTTGACATTCTTGTGTTATAGCATATTCAAGTTCTTTCATATTCTGGTATCTTCTTTTATAAACATTAATTTTCAAATGACTCCAAAGAAAAAAATCGCACGGACTTAAGTCAGGCGACCATGCTGGCCAGTTAATTGGTCCTCTTCGTCCTTTTCAGCTTCCAGGAAATGTTTGATTTAGATATACCACAATTTCTCTTGTTTTATGTGCAGGGCAGCCATCATGTTCGAACCACACATTTTCTTAATTTGTTTTGGAAATTTCTGGTTCAACAATATTCATTCATGAATTCAAATACGACTCCGAATTTATTCTTCTAATTCAGAACGGGCCAATGATTTTATGTCCTGAAACTCCTGCCCATACATTTACAGTTTGTCGATATTACGTCTGTTATTGTATAACGTTATTATTCTTGGACCAATACCCGTAATTATGAGCATTGGGCTCGCCATTCATGGTAAATGTGCATTAATCTGTGAATAAACTATTGCTTAAGAAGTCTATCATAATTTGACTTCTCCATCATTATTTCACAGAATGAAGCACTAAGTTCAAAATCTCATTCCAAAAGATGTTGATGATTTTGAAATTTGAAAGGAATGTATTTATGTTTCTCAAGAACTTTATGAACTGTCATAAAATTGATATTCAGTTCCCTGGAAACTTATATTCCACTCATTGTATGTTCTAATTCTATCAAAGCAAGAACATTCTCTTCATTTTCATTGTAGTTCTCGATATTTTGTTCCTCTTTCTTGACATTGAGTGTACCTCTCTTCTCAAACATGGCAATAAATCGTTTAATGGTAGATATCCCCGGAATATCATGATTTCGCCAAAGAGTACTAATATAGTCACGAATTTGCCGTAAACTATAGCCAAAATAATACCATGTAATTATTTGTAGCTTTTCTTCATTTGAATAATTATTCATTTTTGGGAATAATTAACTCTTATATCTATCTTTTGTTACAATTTGTCAAAATGAATAATTATAATTTGACGTATAAAACATTATGCTTTTGTTCGTCTCTTATTCCTGATTCCATGGCTTTATACTTAGCTGGTTATTCTGTGAATTTTCAAATTCTATTTCTGTTGTTATAAGGCAGCCAAAATATTTTTCTCATTGATTCGGATGCAGAAATTTCTGCTTTACTATATCCATTTAAAACTTTTTGTCTGAAGTAATTAGAGGAACAATGCGCAGGGAGAAACTGATTTCCCATGTTAAACGCCTATGTTTCACTTTCCGTGATACATCCTGTATATTACTCAGAACATTATAACCCGAAAGTAATTAGGACATATCATATTATGGTAAGATCTTTGTTTGTAGAAATAGAATCAAGATATGAGATTTTGGTATTTGGCTGAGATCGAGACTTTTCAGTTTCACTGAATATTTTTTGAGTTTATATCACTTTATTTTCATAAAAACTACGTTTGATTTCAAATTCTGTGTATTCTATTATTCATTTATTTATGATGTTATCATTGTTCATAATAAATGGTTCATTAGCAATTGATTGTTCATAGAAAATTGTAATTGTTTTATCTTGAATAATTGCACAAAGAGATAGGAAGTTACTAGATATGTATATTTATTGCTATGTATAAAATTCGTGAAAATACGAGAAAATTTTATAGACCATAATTTGTGGAGGTTTGTTGATAGAAATTATAGGAGCAAAACGGGATCTTAATGGATAATTACTGATATAGATGAATATTCCACCTAATTGGCTATGTAATAAATTGATATTGAATATTTGCTTAATACTGTGAAAATGGATAGAAAAAAAAAATTACAAATTAAAATTTATATACACTTTCAACTAAAGGATTGGGAGCTCATTGTATTTAATTTGATATTCTATTTCCTATCCTGATATTCGATAATAACCTGACAAAATAAATTTTTAAGCTTGCTATGAGTTAAGAAGATAAGTTGGGCACATGTTTTCAGTTAGTTCCTATGAATAGATTTTTTTTAGATTTCAAACCAAAATTTATCCATCTACTGGCAGTAACTTGAGAATTTACTAATAGTTGTAACTCTAGCCACTATCACTTCAGGTCGCCGTTTTGGAAACGCACCTTTAATATAGCGAAAATACTTTCTTTACTTCTCTATCATGCTTTGAATGCATGCCCATCATAACTTTGTCTAATGCTAGTAATGAATCTTCTCAATGTTTTTCTTATACACTGTATCCTATACTAACCACTCCTATTTTCATGAACATTTCTGTTTCATTCAACAAGTTGCAAGCAACTATTCAAAAAACTGCATTATAAAATTAGTAGACAGGAAAATAAGCTACTGCTCAAAAGAATCTGTGAAAATCTTGTACAAGAAATTTGGAGTTCACCGTTGAGATATTCAGAATGCCATAAGCAAATCTGTAAGAAATTTTGTTTAGCGGTCGTGTTTGTGACAGTGCTGAATTAAACCGGAGGTAGCTGCAGCTCAACCGGAATTAGTGTACAGTGCCTCAAGCTGAAACCAAGATCTGGAATGGCGCACGACCGGATGCCTGTGTTGAGAGAAATATCGGAAGGAAACTTATTATATAATGAGGAATGTTGAGGTCCAAATAAGAGAAGAGGAGAATTGGAGAGTTCTATAATATATCAGGAAGAAATGGATTATGTCTCCATTTCACAGTGAAATATCGAGTAATGTTGATAGGATCTGAATTATGTGACATATAGTGTTCACACAAATTGCTGTCATTATTCTGATTCGATATTTTTTGTTCAAAGTGAAACATGAAATTTGAGTTAAAGCGGTGCAATTGGCAATCACTCTTAAAAATATAATATTTCCTGATTCATAATAATAAAGTACATTTGGGAAGAGAAGATAATATTTTTTTCGGTATTCTTGATATCAATTGTTGAATTACTGTCAACAACCCTGCCTTCATAGGACAAATTTTCATTATATCGATAAATCAGCCCATAAGTTCTTCCAAAAATAATTTTCACCTGAAAAAGAACTGCATCAATTGCAAAATGAGAATTTCTGAAGTAAAGAAAAAAAAATTCAAATGTATAATGCATAGAGCCTGGAAGTTTATAGATAACTGTGACTCTCTCAAGAAATTATATATTCCCATGAAACATTCAAAATAAGTGGATAGAATTATTATTTCCTGCAGAGTAGTTTCATTATTCGTTCTTTATATAGGCCATCATGGGAAATTTAACCAAATTTCATGGGAAAATTAAACATATTTGTAACCACACAATACTATAGAAATCTTGGATTAATATATTTCTCGACATACACTCCCGCCTCAGTAATTTCAGTAATAAGATAATTTTCTATTCGAAACAATTATGCATCTTCTTGTTGGAATAATATCCGATCAACCTTATACTGTAACACCCAACAATAATAATACCTTTGTGTACCATAACAGTATCTTCATGCATATAGGATGGATCAGGACTAGTGTAAAAAAAAGCTATAGCATATTTCTGACATCATTTTGAGGGAAGAATTTCGTAAAAAATATGTCTCTACCTTTGAATTACCAATATACAATAGATCAAAATGTTATAAATAGAACAAGATTTTAAGTAACTTCAAATCAAGATACTTTTGAAATATTGTGAAAATCAATAGGAAGCAATGAAAAACAATGCAAATTGACTTCAAATTCACAAATATATACAAACTATCAATTACTAAAAAGAATAATGAACGCCTGACATTCGTAACAACCCAAATACAATAAATTCAGTTAATAATGCCATAATTTGTTGATGTCGAACTTGCATCCGAGTTCAAAGGACACATTTTGAAGAATATGAAATAAATATATCCAATGTTTCCATTGCTTCTCACTCTGTTGCAATTTCAAATTTGCTGCAATGTATGAAATTCCGATTTCTTATATCTTGCTAATCGAAAGGAATGGGATTTGTGTTTATATGACATCTTTTACACAAAATGATCTCAGGAGAATGCTATTACTTTTTTTTTACACTAGTCCTGATAAACCCTGTATAATATTTTTTTAATTGTATAACGTTACAGTATATATTTCTCGTCCATTGATAACTGCTGCTTTATAGTTATACCATTTTTCGAGCAACCTCGATATCTTGAATTAAGGTTTTTGCTTACATGCTACAGTTTATATATTCCACTTTCAAGAAGTTGAAGCTCATTTGCAAGTATGAAAATGAAATGATGAGACAAAAATAATCAAAATCAACTTAACAAGAGACAAATGGAAGAGACAGAAGATGGTTGGAGATAAAAGAGATGTTATCGGAAAAGTAAGCTTGAAAAATACTGATTTTTCTCAATACGTAACGTATATATTGAACTAATGGATAATAGAACAAAACATAAACTTAATATTCATGAGCAATAACAAAATAAAATAGCAATTTAGTTTCTGCCTGGAGATGACTACCGCTTTCACGAATCGATTGAAGCATTACGAAGCAATATCAAAGAACTTGCCAGTTCTATATTATGTTATGTTGATGCTTTTTTGCTAACTTTATACGCTCAAATTGTGTATGGAGAGTATTATAGGTGACACACTATCGCTAACCCGTGATTTGAAAATTCTTGTGTGAAGAATAACAACTTAGCGACAGTAATATGCGGATTTTTTTTGTGATATGATAAGTATAATCGTGTATATCGATATACTTCATGTATTGACATCAGTTGTGACCTTCATAAAATGATCAGAAAGAAAGCAATAGGCGATTGGGAGACTGAAAATTAATTATAATCCAGAAAAGGTTGCTAGGAAATGTCTTTCCGCTTTTAATTTGTGAACTCCAATATTTTTGTTATATCTATTGAAATTCGATTCTTTCTTCCAGAACTTTGATACAAATATATTATTCTCAGATTTCTCAATAAAATGTTCGAGTTTAGGCTCTGCAAATTGTTAACTCTTGTCGAACAAATCCCATCAGTAAGTTCTAAGGACCAAAAATCAATCTTTCATTAAAATACCCTATCAACGTGTTAGTTCTTTAGACGTAAACATGCCGCCTTCTTGGTAATTAAGCTCGAGATTCAACACAAACGATAGGTCTTTCAAGCTCAAATTCAGGTTTCTCTCCTTTGCTCCCCACTTGTTCTCAGGAGTCTGGAGCCGCACCTACTTCGTAGCGAGGACAATGCTTCTATTCACTCGGTCTCTGTATCCATAGGAACGGCAGCATTCAAAGTTCTCACAACAGACCGTTTTGCTTCTCTTCGTTATGTCGTTAGTCACCCTGTCGGATTCACTTCGACAAAAAATTTAGTAAGCTCGGCTCCTTGGAAATCACTTGAAAATTCGAATATATCCGCAGTTATTGATAGATCAAATTACAAGTAACGTCATGCAGGTATTATTCGGGGTGTTAAACATCTGAAGTTAGAAAATATTTTGAGTCAATATTGCTGGCGTTCTCTTCAGAACTAAACAATCTTCTGCTTCACATTGGTCATCATTTCTTATACCCAAAGCTACCAAAGTTAATTAGGAATAATGTAGAAATTAAATATTCCAATGAGCTTTCTGCTTTTTTCACAAATCACAAATCACAATCACAAACTAATAGAACAACTCTGATACAAATTTTGCCAGAAATTATAAACTATTTTCTATTAGCAAAATTATCATTTATGGAAGAATTATAACTAATCAGATTTCTTTCTATTGCAAAAAAGATTGTTTCTTTTAATTTTTATTATAACAGATTCTTTCTATCAAAAAATGTCCACTCAAATTATGAAAATTATCATAGACCAGTTGAATGATTGATTCTTTATTGATCAGATGAATTATTATACTTCTTTTCCTGACTCCATTCCAATTACAATGTCCAATTCTTCATCATCTTCTCCCGTCGCCTGTTTTTTCATTGTTTCAGTCAAGGAGTACGATGGATCTATATCTTCAGTAGGCTTATCATTATTAGTATCATTAAACGCATCAGGTGACACATTTAAACAATCCTGATTGTGACAATTACTTCAAACTGGTGAACAGTATCAACCAATTTCTGCAACCACAGTTCAAGGTTCATCCTTTGGTGCAGTTACAAAAAAAGAGTTGGATAGACTTCCAGGTGCGGGTGGAAGAAATGTTTCAACCAGCTCAGAAATTTGATCTTGCAATGACCATCCCCAGTCTAAAAGGTCAAGCGCGCTACTTGCACTTGCTAGTAAACATGATATGAATGTTACCGAGCATCACTAAATGTTGGCAGAAGAGAAAAAGTTCTACTGGTTTTTGAAGGTGTATTAATTTCGCAAACTTTAAATATCTGTGGTTATCGATGGACACTTTTCTTGGTGCATACATAGACTATTACAGAGTAAAGTCGACACATTTGTGTAGTATATATGCGTTAGTTTGTATTATTATGGACTTTGAAACTTCCACGGCAATGATTTTTCCAATACTACATCAAGTCACATTAAACGTGCAATTACAAATATTTGACACACAGATATCGTCAAGGGATGCATACTTTACGTTAAATCTTTCTGAATCGAATTTTCGCAAAAACCATCAGTCTTACGGGAAAAAGTAACAAGATGTTTTTTGTAGGCAATTTCCTAAGCTACAAATTTGATTTCGACTATTTTTTCGATAGAAGTTTCTGTTAGCGAGATTTTTGCGAGAAACCGTTTATCTTGACCTTTAATCCTGCGTAATATCTTCAGTGAAGCATGTAGAGGCGGAGATATTTGATATGTTACTCAGAACCACAAGAGTAAGCTTCAGGCAAAAATCGAGTTTTCCCTGATTTTTTCCACAATGCAATGTCTTTACTCCCTGTTTTACAATATCGGTTTTGTTATCAATGGAATGTTGGCTGTTTTGGATGTGAATCATTTCAAGAACATTTCTCTTGAATTCATTATTTTTCGTATCTTATATTCTCAAATTTTGGTAATCAATCTGATGTTTGGTTGTGTTATAGTCAATAGTTAATGCTGTTGACATTGGTTTTAGTTTATCGTCACTTTTGTGTGATGTTAATCTAGATTTTAGGTTACGTGACGTCTGACCTACATAATTCTGATTGCAGTCCTTGCAAGGAATGTTGTCTATAACATTTGATTGATATAACATTGAGTTTTAATTTTTCATTCTGGCAATAATATTTCTGATAGTTACGCAGCTTTTTGATGCTGATTTCAGAATCCTCAGGAGGAATAAAAACTGGCAACCGAATGCTGAATAGTAGGTTTCAAGTCAGGGAATTGATACCCCAGAAAATTTCATAAGAACAGTCCGAACAATCAATAAGGATTCATCAAAGTTCTGCGGGAATGATTATTCAATGAAATTGTGGAAAATGTGCTCCAAAATAGGATAAACCTGCTGAAATATTTGTAAACTTCGAAGCTTCTATATATGATATTTCATAGACTTTCTGATCTTATGTTGATATTTGTATTTGGAATCTGCTGGGCTTATATTATATATTTAGTTGAGGCCTTTGTTTACGCTGCAGCAAATATCTTACAATTATTTTGTGAAAAATATTTACTCAATTCCGACGAGAATGTTTTCTTTTTGTCAAAGTAGATGCTTATATTTCTCTTTCCTTTGAGATAGCAAACAAGGATGCTTCAAAATGAATGGATGCTGTTTACTCGACGGTCATTCTTTTGTCCTAAAATAAACGAATGTTTCATATTTTCCTGTTTATCTTCATTTTGATATCAAATCCATCGAGTGATTGATTAAATTTATATATATATATATATATATATATATATATCTATATATATATATATATATATATATATATATATATATATATATATATATATATATATATATATATATATATATATATATATATATAAATTGAATCAATCACTCGATGGATTTGATTTTTAAAAATATTTATTTTGCCAAGCACAAGTACATACAGCCGAATACAAGTTACTTGATGAGCACTGCTCGATCTAACTAACTTAATTCTATTCAAATAACTACATAGTATGATCTTTCTGCTGAATGCATTTTAATATTACATTTATAGGAAAACTACCGTGTGAACGGTGCAATGCTGATGTAATAATGGTTGGGCGTCTATATAATTTATATATATATATAATTTATATATATATATATATATATATATATATATATATATATATATATATATATATATATATATATATCTATATGTATGTATAGAGCTAACATGGTTATTACAGAATATATAGTTGAATAAATGAACAAACAATCCAGTACTCGAATAACTTTTCCTAATGATATAACACCCTAATCCTTTTTTGTAATTTTGCAGGAGAAAAGGAAATAATTTGTCAATATCAGAAACTCCATGTTATTCCCATTATACAACAACTGTCTATGCAGAGTTATGCATACACGGTTAGCGGTGCCGGTACAATAGTAAAACTCTTGTTGTGGAAGAATCCACAACTAGGTCATTCAAATTAGAATAATCTTCTGATAAATTAAATTTTTGTTGGAGCAGAATATGACTGTCATTTAAAAACACAATATTGACTACATAAGCTCACATTATGACGTCGGCATATCCTGCTGTATTCATTACTCTTGGGCACTTCTTTCTTGAATACTCTTGTGTATTATTGATATAAATTCTGAAAAAAATGACTTTGTATATTCTCACCCGGAGAGCATCTTCTTGGATAGAAATATGATCATTATCATATTCATAACAATGACTATATTTGCAATAACCTATAAGTTCTGCAGTAGTACAGTGAATTTTAGGCTAATAGAGTTCAATTTGAAATTGAAATCAGCAAATGCTGTGTGAATCCCACTTCTCCCCAAACTTAGTTGCAAATGAGCAAAGGATATAAGACAAAATAACATTTTCCGCAATTTCGCAATCTTTTCTGAACTTGAATAGTAATTTTGCAAAAAGAATGTTACATTACAAATTGTCTTGCAACCTATTTCATAGAATTTCTATGAAAATTTTGCATACATTATCGAACAGGCGACACCGCGCTTATACTTTGGCTTATTTGAATGACCTTCTTCTTGACCAGTTCGGTAATATTTTTTGTTTGAAAAAAATGCTATCAGGAATATTTAGAATACAATGCTTCAAGTTTCTGGTGAATTTTTAAGACTATTCCATTCGTAGTATTTATAACAAGGTTAACAATGCTAAATCGCCATAGAAACGGTGCATATCAGTGAGTATTTGGACGTGTAGAAACACCATCGGGTATTACACTAGTGGTCAAAGTGAGTATTTCACTCAAAGATGTGGATACCTCCAATTTGTGCTTTCTTCGTATTTATTGGAATATTTTTCCGAATATCTTCATCAATTTCATCTTCTGATCTATCACCAAACCACCTGTTTATATTGCGATTAAACTGAAATAGTCAACATTTATTTCACACAATTGTCTACGACAAACAGCCTGTTTATTGGAACAATTCTAGTTAATTTCCAGTCTTGGATTAATTGATTCTGCCTGCCCTAATACCAATAATTATCTCTTATCAAAGAATAGAATCACATATATACTTTTTAATGAAATGTAAGGGAGGATGGGATGATTCTTAGAGATAAAAACTCTTTAATATTAACCTACATAAAACTGCTTAAACAAGGATGGAAATAATTCAATCCAAATAAGACATCGTTGATTATAACTGACTCATGTCTTTCGATTTTGGTTTATTCTTATTTTCACACTGATGTTCTCAGACATGAAGCATCACCCTCTCTTCACAAAACAACCTGTATTTTTCGGATATTACACCACTTTCAGTTTACAAATAGAATTTAGCAAAATAATGAATGTATCATCCATACCATTTTCCAGTATAAATATTCTTCATATTACGTGCGTCACCCTAGATTAGACATCCTAGAAGTCTTGGCAATTCAAAGAGCGATCAAATTAGTTGAAAATTTAATGAAAAAACAATTGGACATCTATCAATCACCACTAATCGAATCAATATAATAAATCTTGGAGTACGCATCTATTTAATGATCAGTATATAACCTGATAGATATTTTGTTTTCCTAGATTATATTTGTAAATTTCTGAAAAGAGCATAATAAGCGAAAGATATCTGAAATTAGATATAAATAAAAAAAAATAATATATTGGTGGGAAATAAAGATCCTATAGTGATTCTCATATTGAAACCATGAATTCCAGTTTCAAGGAATAAATTTTCTTCGTAAAACTTCCTTAAATTTTCTTTTCCATGACAATGTGGATATATTATATTGTCTTGTAACAGATACCGTCTCTTTTTTTGACGAACTGAAGATTGGGGTACATTTCACCCTTCCTTTTACAGCAGTGACGTCTAGAACAGAGAGTAAGACTGGAATGAACTCCGCCTGCTCTTAGCATCAGTGAACTTTTATGGAACTTCTGTAGATGATATCGTCAGTTAATGGCAAAGGGGAAAAGTTTCGCTGAGGTTTTTTCAAGGGTGGTTTGTTTTTGATGATTATGGCTTCAGATTTGGCAAGTAAGACGGAACTAATGAAATGGAGTGCTGTATCCTCAAGGTTGTCAGTTACTCAATGAGCCACTGAACTTCACAAAACATTTTGTTGAGGATTTTTATTTTTGTTGGCATAGAGTGGATATTGAATCAGATTCTTGCTTTAAAAATTTGGTTTAATGAAATTAATAATCTTATTAAAATTTAGATGGGAGCCGATCATTTATCAATGGAACAGTATGAGTTCTGCAATATAGATAGGTAAGCAAAATTCAATGATTCCATCTCCCAAAGTACAGAACTTGAGTTATCCTTTGTCCGTCCGTCCCTCGTTGTATATAATACAGTTGAATTTTGACAGAGCCGAAAATACTTCTTATTTGCGCATATGGTCTATTTGATCCAAATGAAAATATAGGATGAATTCGGAAAGATAACAGCATACAAAAACAGAGCAGACATCAATCCTCTCGCGCATATATGTTTTAGCATTGCTCACATTTTTTAAGAGTCCTGGATAAATTTCTTGAGTAGAACTCTGTGATATAGAGTTTCCTGCCATACCTTTTTCAGAACAGCCTATGTACAAGTAATCAAGGGCAATAAAGTTTCATTGTTGATATGGGTGATGCATTGTTCCATTCCGAAGCAGTTTTCTACGGGTGCTAAGCCTAAGATTCCGTAGTGGCAATAATCAAATCACAATAACGTGAAAAAAACAATGTCAGTCAATAGGTTCTTCACTTGGAGATGAAGCTTAAGGAAAAGACCCACTCAAAAGTTTCGAATCAATGACGTAGTAAAATATGACAAAAATATGATGCTTGCAAAAAAAGAGTGCATGCACAAGAGAGGGATAATATAAGATGAAAATGACGTGGATAAACGCAAACTATCGGCGTCGACACGAAAAACTAATATTTTGAAGCTATCGCGAAGTTTAACGATATTCAGTAACAGTAATAAGAACAAAATTGTTACTAAATCGTATGTAAAAGAAACAAATTACAACGCGTGATGTAGCAAAAAATTGATATAATACTGGAATGAAGACAATAAGAAGCATCAGATATGGAATACTCCACGAGGCTAAGTGAAGCGACGCTTTTACTTACATCCAGTCCAGCATCATCATTCATACTAAAGGAAAGCAAGAGAAATAAAAAAGAGTAAATGATGAAGATGAAATGACTGAAATGACAAAGCTGCAATATAGTGTAATTTGAAAATCTGATAGAAAAAAAAAAGATAAACCGAGTGAAACAGAATGAAACTTAGACTTCCAAGAATATGTCAAACTAACTCAAACAAAAACCCGAATATAAAAACCGATACAGAAGAACTAAAAGGGATAAAATACAAGAAGTGCTAGATATAACCCTTGCGTAAACTACTCTCGGCAAGAATGGAAAATGTTTGTGGAACAGCACTACTAAAAAAATGGCTTTGAGGCAAAAGAGGCTCCGAGGGAGGTAGCAGGTCAGAAGATGGTCCTCTCAGGTTATGATTACATCGCAGCAGCTGATTGTATTGTTATTAAATTTACTTGAAACTCAAGTCACCGTGAGCACTAAATGAAATTCACAAAAATAATAATCTCTATCGAATAATTACAATTAAAAACTTATGTATAGTGAAACCAGTGGCTACCTCAAGGGTGAACCACAAGAAGTATCATATAAAATTTGTCAACGACGTATCACTCAGACTTCACTGTTACAAATTAGGTATTATAAGAGTATGAGAGACAAATGTTAAGTAACCTACTCATTTTCATGACTGCGTCACCCACATTTCTCAAAATTTTCATCAGTGAATTTACACACGTAAAAAGACAGAAACATTGCAACGACTTGAGCCTAACACAAGTCGAGAAAGATAGGACCCGCATTGTTCAAATAGGATACCAAGATGAAACAAAATCTGCCGAAGAGAGAACTTTGCTCAGCTGATTACAACATTGATGTCCAAACCAAAGGCCCTCCGGATTGTAGTTGGTTGCAATATATATTAATGCAACATTATCAGCCATTGCACATAATATTATCACTTATTAGTATTTGTTTACAGATTTGTTCGGTCACATGACAGATTCCTCTGGATTATCAGCTAAGTCGAACACTACAGATCAATATCAATATCAGTTGAAGCGAACCTAGCAAAGTATACATTTATCATTTATTATACCATAAGTAGTTAAAGTATTATCGACTATTTTTGTGGTGCTATCACGAATGTTTATCATGCTTGTGTTTGAATACCACGAGTGTGCAGCACGATTGTTATTCACAAGCACAATAAACATCAGTGATTGCACCACAAAAATAGTCTGTAATACTTCAACTACAAATGGTATATGGAGAACTACTCCAAGAGTCAAACCATTTTTTCAAATCAGTTTTCTATGAATCAAGTAACAAGTCACGTAATTTTCATAGGAACGAGTAATCAAATTGAAAAATTGGAGTTTCTTGCATTTTGTTTGACGAATAATACGGGAATAGATTACGTTTCGATATGGAAACTAGTTCAAAAAGGTTTGGTGATGAATCAGAACTTGAAATTGATGAAGATATATAATATATTTCGTCAAATACGAAGAGAGCACAAGATTACAGATTGGAGGTATCCACATCTTTGAGTAAATACTCACTTTGACTACCAGTGTAATAACTGATGGTATTTCTACGCGTCCAAATACCCACTGATATGCACCGTTTCTATGGCGATTTAGCATTGGTAGTCTAGTATAAATACTACGAATGAAATAGTCAAGAACATTCTTGTGTGATCCCAGTCCTAATACCATACATGCAATGGTTGGAATAAAATCGAGTGAATACCTATCACAGAAACATTGCTATCTGTTACTGTAAGCGTTCGATTTATTTTTGATTCTTTTCTAAAATGTTTATTGTTCTGCAAGTTCAGACTTCCCTTGCAATATCAGCTGGAAATCTATGAATAGATATTTAGGTGATATATCAGCATCTTGTTGGAAAGAGTAGCATCAACTTGCTATGTGATAAAATATATTCAAAGTATTTTTGATGGTTGTAATATTAACTCACCTGGAAATTGACCACTTGATAATTTTCATCATCAAAACTTCATTTAATTTTTCAGCCAATATTCCGATATTTTCAGATGTATCTATTCAACTCTATTCAATTGTTTAAGATAACATTCTACTGCTTTCAGAAGCTAATTGTTCTGTATTCAAGTAGCAAAAAGCTTACGAAATATGAAAATAACAGCTTTTGATCACTTTTTTATAGATTTAGGCCACGGTACAATCACCAAGGAGCTCGTTAACCTGAAAATAACGTGGAAATAATATTCATATATAATTTTCAGAATAAGAATTTCCAATAATGACACAATTGCTCAATCTGATCGATCTACGAAAACTGAGCAGATATATTTTGATCTGAACACTTTGGACTTTTATGTCAAACGTAGGTAATTCAAATTTCAATTTCGAATCTGTCAAATGTCTAAGCATTCCAGATGCCAATGCCAAACATAAATATTTTCAACAAATTACCCTTAAATATAAGAAACTTGGAGCTTGAGGAATTCAATCTAATTTGTTCAAAAAACTAGTGAACAAAAATTATCACAGCGATGAGTAATATTTGAAAGACGAGAATCTATAGATCCGTTTGTGTTGTAAGATTGTGGGACAAAAATAATGATTTCAAATGTACCTATATATTTTGTACTAAATGTTTTGATTTTGTATTTTGACGTACCTACGATGCATGTAAGTGCTTTCCAGTTAATAAATCATAATTATCATCGTATATAGCTACTTAACTAGGACCTCAAATTATCATATTCAATATAGTATGTTTTGGAGCATACCTTTTCCACAATATCTAAATCAAATTTCAGAAATGTAATAATTCGCAATTTGACATTACGCTTTAATCTAGAATTATTTTTTCAATTTCACGAAAAACTCTATCTTTCCAAGAGAAATTTGTGGGACTATTCCATTCGTAATATTCATAAAAAGATTAACAATACCAAATCGCCATAAAAACGGTGCATATCAGTGGATATTTGGATGTGTAGAAATATCATCAGGTATTGCAATAGTGGTCAAAGTGACTATTCTACTCAAAGATGTGGATACTTCTAATTTGTAATCTCGAGCTTTCCTCGTATTTATTGAAATATTTTCTTGAATATCTTCATCAATTTCATCTTCTGATCTATCACCAAACCTTTTTGGACTAGTTTCCATATCAGAACGCAATTTATTTCTCTATCATTCGTCAAAGAAAGACCAAGAAATTTTAATTTTTCAATTTGACAGAGGTTTATTCACTCGTTCCTATGAAAATAACGTGACTTGTTACTTGATCCAAAAGAAATAGTCCTCCATAAACCATTTGTAGTTGAAATATTAATAGTATATTGTGTAACAAGTGCGATAAGTTGTCGATTGCCCACGAGAGTGCGCTCATTCGCTCAAATGGGCAATTGGCAACACCGCACGAGTTGCAGATACTATTTTTTATCATGAATGTGGGGTGAGTATTATTTTGCATTTGTTTTTCCGGGCGGTAAATGGTTTGCGTGCGACAAGTTTACTTGGCGCACTCAAAAAGCAAAGAGCTATTTACCGCCCGGAAAAACGTGCCCATAGTTGTACTTATCCCGCATTAGTAATAAAAAGACTATTTTTGTGATGCAGTCACTCATGTTTATTGTGCTTGTGAATACCACTCGTGCTGCACACCCGTAATATTCAAACGCAAGCACAATAAACATTCGTGGTAGCACCACAAAAAAAATCGATAATATTCAATCACTTATAGTATGACAAATGATAGCTTGTTCCACGATTTATCAATATTCAGCCAAATAATCTTGAAACTTCAAAAAAATTAACTGTCGCTCAAATATTCTATCAAATTCTACAATGTTATGATGACGTACCAATTGCTCATCCAGGCTTTGGTCAGTCAGGAATCCAGTAGGATCTGTTTACATTTAACTCGATTAGCATGCGTAGCTTTTCATCCTTCCCAATGTCTTCTCGTAATGTGTCTGCGTATTATCCTCTCAGATAACAGCTGTAAAATGTAATCAATCGAGTTGAAATTTGTTATAGTAGCATAACTTTATGAGATCCGACCGAATCATATTTTGTCTGGAGTCCACCGGAAAACCCGCAGATAACACATTGATTCTCTGATTTCTGCATGAATATCTAATGTAAGAGATATTGACTTGAAATCTATCATGAGAAGTCATTTTTGATCAAATTTGCTCTCTATGCAGCTCTCCCATTCAGAGCAGAAATTCAAATATCAATTAATAATTGCATTCGCCAGGTATCTTCAACAAAATAATTTTTATAACTCGATTACTCCAATACATTAAGAACTCAGCAATCAGTTCTCTTTGCCTGACAGTTCAAGGCTATACCCTGTTCTCTAAAAGGGAATATTCGTGTAGAAAACTCATGTTTTACGACCATGGATATTGCCGAGGGAGTATTAAAGCGAAACACAAATCTATCACGCACGAACTGAAACTGACTTAAATTATTTTCAACGTGAGTATTCAACATTTCTTTCAGACTGTCCCCTGCTGTATTAATGAGCATTTATATTCGACATTTCTTGCGAGATATCATTTTCAAATTGGTTTGTGCAGTCACAATTGGTATTTGTAGGAGAAGTATAGTATGTAGCTTGTTTCATAAACTCTTTAAACACGCATTACTCAAAGCACTCGTCACGCACGTGATTAATAATTTTGTGCCTAGAGGGACTTTTATAAATGGTGGGCCATCAAAATGAAGGATTGAAATGCAAAGTAAGATTAAGCATTTGATGCAGTTTGTCAAACGGCTCTTATAAGGCACGGCCTCACGCGACATTTACTTTTATTCGCTTTGAGAAAGCCAAAAATATTGCAAAAATACATGCGATGAAAGTAGACTGAGTTCCTTTAGGAATACAATAACTCCCAGGAAGAGTCACCAGAAAGTAAGATTTTATGATAGTTATGGAGGCAATTCATCATCATCACTGGCGCAACAGCCCTTGTAAGGGCCTGGGCCTTTCTAATCGGTATCACCGAGCCGCGGTATAATACCGCCGTACTGCCGATCAGAATTCCGTGCCATTGCTACATATTTTAAGGTGTATAGGTTGGCAACCTATAGCACCCGAGTGTGTTGATGCAAGTAGCTGCATTTTTTATTTTTACGACAAATCACACATTGTCGGTGAGTGGATTCGAACCTGCGACCTCTTGGTCGAGTGACGTCACAGCATGTATAGGTGAACAAACACGCTCGGCCATCCGCACTCACAATATGGAGGCAATTAATACATAATATTATACTAATAGGACATCATTGAATTTGTCGAATTTGAATTAACATTGAATAACTGTTTGCTATTAGATTAAACATATAATTCATACATCATTTGAATTTTGTTTTCAAGTACTGGTCATATTTTGATAATGGAAGTATTAGATGATGCTGACTGTTACGTGAAATGAAGAAAACGATGTAGGGGAATTCAGTCACAAGTTTATAATTTCTATCCTACTCTGGACCGAAACTGTAGAAAAGGATAGAAATAATAAATTTGTGACTGAATTACCATACATCGTTCTCTTCATATTTTGATTAGTTAATCTTCTATGATGTGGCAAAACCTCAGAAACAACTTTTTTGTAGTGGATATCAAAATTATGGATGAATTTCCTAACTTTTTATATTATCTAGCGATAGATACACCACACAAATACAGGTCGACCGATAACAGGAATATACTCACGTCACCTCAATTATCTTAGCAACCAAAAATTGATTGATTTCGTTAAAGTACCTGATGACAATTATTCAAGTCTGTTAAGTGATAAGGATAACATACAATAAAGTGACATTATCTGGTCAAATATTTGAATTTTTGTAAGCATCTCAATTTCGTATGAGATGACCGAAGTACAGCTGCGTTCGAATTTAAGTTCAGGGAACATAAGGTGCGGCTGGCTCTCCGACTATAATGATGAACAAAAAGCTCAACACTATAATTCCTGTCAACAGCCTTCTTTTTCCTACACTCATTGATTCCATGTCTTTCCCCAAGCAACTTTTACATTCCATATGAGAGTAATTATATCTACAGTCACTTTCTGTGACAATTTTGACATTCTTCATGTGAATAATTGAATTTGTTATGATTATTATTTGTTGTTTCATATCCATCATTCATTTGTTTATTTTCATCAAAATTAATCTCTATTTTCACTATAAAATGCTTTCTATTTCTCCCTTTACATTTTTTAGCATCATTTTCTCCAATAATCTTAATTGTCATTCTTGAATTTTCGAATGATGTTGGTGAACTGTGAAGCACAATGATCCTCGAAAGATTTCCGTTCATTCAAATGTATCAGAACACCTTCCGGTTCTGGCATATTGCATAAAATAGTTTGTTAAAATTATGTAACTTTTTGTGATGTGTCCCAGACTTTTCTTGTTGTTACGTAATTTTTCACATGTCTTAATTCTGATAGAGATATAATCGATCTTGCATACAGAATATTTTTCTTCAATTCCATTCCTACTATTTTCGTCTTCTTCTGATTTGATTTTTGTATCTTCAGTATCCATTATTTATCAATACAGCCTAAACTTGTACTTTTCATGTGACATAGTAGATTTTTTCAGAGGTTCAATGCAATAAGATGTTCCTTCCATATTTGTAATAGAATATAATGAGTATCTTTATAACAAATAGATGGAACTATATTCTGTATATTTCTTCTTATTTTTTGACGTCTTGACTCTCTATCATCAAGTATCTTTATTATTCGTGATGAAATTTTTTTCATTTTATTGAAATCGCTCTCACTACTATGATTTTCTGATAAGTTGAATAATTTAAACTTCAGATCAGTGCGTTCACTGGAATTTTACCTATTTTTTTTTTCTTTCAATCAATCAAATTTCCACCTATTGCTTCTAATGATAATATTTTGTATTATAGGCTGAGAATATTATGATTCTCATTTAATTTGGTTTAGTAATCATGGTTACAATCAATTATCTTTTTTTTTCAATAGAATATCATCTTGGAGTTGCTGTTCCCAAATAAATTATCAGCTAATCTCATGTTGCAATTCTGTGTGAATCGAGCTTCATGAATTTCTAAATCTGTAAACTATGAGCAAAATTGCAATGAACTTGTCATTCTTATGAACTTTTTGACATTAATCATGAAAAGTTGATGCTTTTCTATCAGTTTCTTATGGATTCATAGATCTTGTAAAACTTATGGATTCACACAGAACTGCAACGTTAGTCTTTCACTACCTACTTACAAAGTCGCCTTGGGTACGTGCTCTGAACTCTATATTCCTAGAAATCAACCCTCATTTCATGCTTGATAAATAATAAATTTTTATTGGCTCTATGGCTCTCAAGTGTCAGAAAAAATCCTATTTCTGTCAAATAGAACTATACTAACATTTGGCAGACTTTAAGGAAATTGTTCTTTTTTTGTATTACACAATTTGTTGATCAATCATTTTCTGTTTGAATTGCTGCTTGTCTTGATCAGATTAATTGAACTCATGTCCCATGTCAGATATTTGAAACTAAAGATAATAAGTTGCTGGATCTTATCAGAACAAATAAGGATTATGACTGCCAATCAGATCCTATTCGATTTTCAAAGAATTTTCAGGATGCCCTAAATTCTAGACATATATTTTGTGAAACAGAAGCAAATGATATCGAAATATAGCTTTTTCTCTGTTCTAACTAATGCATGTTCTGATACTCTGCTCAAATATGGAATACGTGTTGTGAAAGAGAAACAAATAAATACAATTAGCGCAGTTCCTCTTTGTCCTCATTCTGAAAATAACATTGGAACTGCATTGTCTCCCAATCTGCAGTCTTCTTAATTTCCCACCCTCACAAATAACAACGGTGCAATTTACTTTACTCCCTGATGTGAATTTTCTCCCTCTTCATTCGTCTGGGGCCATATACTTCATCGCCCTCGTTAAATTCACAGTGCGTCCCACGTCGCCGGACAATGACAGAGATCAACCAAGGCAAGGGACCCTTACACACACACACACTCACATGTATTCACATGAATCTATACTTGACAATAGGTTGAATTTGTTGAGTGTGGCTGTAGGAATCTAGACGGATGCAATAATAAATATTAAATATATCCGAAGATAAGACTAAGGACTGGAACATTGAGAGGAATATGATACATCCTGCAGCATTAAATTCAAATTTGTTGATGAATATGAACAGACAATGGACGTGCTTGAGATAAATGAATATGATTGAATATGATGCTTAGCCCAGATCTTGATCTTCTCTAATTTTGTAAAAGCAGCGATCCATTCGAATATAAAAACTGTGAAATTTTAGTATGTTAGAATTTGACAATTCCTTGTGAAGAAGATTGATTTGAGGGTGAAATAATGAAAGTCTTTTTCTTCACTCTAAGTATCTTGCCGAAGCAGTTTATCATTGTGCGACTGGTTCCGGCATTTATATTCTTTTCGTCAGGCCGTACTTAGAGTGGAGAAAAAGACGTTTATAATTCAACTTTTAAATTTCGGTTCATTTTCACAAATAGTGCTCCAAGCTTTTTTATAAACACGAGCTACTACGGCAGGTCATATACAAGTTTGAATTTGAATTGGATCATTGCAATTGTTTGTGAATAGTAAAAATGAAGCTACTTCATAATGTAATTCCACAGGATACATTCAAACTAACTTTATGAACATGTGGTGTTCTATATCCCCGATTTTATACTCGATCACTTGTTATTCAAGAACAAGAGCTCCAATGGATTCGAAATCTTGCATTAATCGATGGATCCGTGCACAAAATGTTGACGATAACGATAAATATAATAACTGTGTTCAGAATGATTTCATGCATGATGATGAAAGGTTTCTCATGCAGTCAGACTTAAGTGTGAATGGAATGAGGACAAAGACACGAATATATGTGCTCATAATGAATCACAGAAATGGTATTAAACATCTTTGCTGAAACAACATCCGTAGTTCCACTTTATATCATCCATGAGCTAGCTATGCAGAAGATGAACTATGAATAAAGTTGACAGCTTTGAGACTTTGCAGAGAGGGAATAACCAAGAATAATTTTGAGTCTTCAGATATGAAATATCACAGAGAATCTGAAATTTGAGAAGAAAAATAATCTATTTTCTGCCGATTGACTTCAAAAGTACGACTTTATTGACAGCAACCGTTCAACAGACGCATAACAACTTGGCGACCGATCAACATATGCATAGCAACATAATTTGATGGAAATCACATTTTTCAAAAATATTGGAACTAATCGTAAAATAATTCGAATTGAAATCATCGGAAAAAAAATTTGGTATGTGTTTCAACACGACAGAAAAGGAAGATTTACTGTTTTAAACCGCGTCAGTAGATCTCATATTTTTTTGCCTAGTTAAACAAATAACTATAATGTGGATATCCTTTTAAACAAGTTACTCTCAAGCTGCAATAGGAATCCAGTTTTGATAGTAGGTATGTACGATACATCGTTATTAGACTGTCTTAGTAGATAATTATTCCTGAATTTAACAATACAATTCATATCATATTATGATTCTATAAGTTTATGTTTGACATGCGGATGGAATTATATATAATTGAATTCTTATTACCCGTGAGTGCGAATGGCCGAGCGTGTTTGTTCACCTATACATGCTGTGACGTCACTCGACCGAGTGGTTGCAGGTTCGAATCCACTCACCGACAATGTGTGATTTATCGTTGTCGTAAAAATAAAAAATGCAGCTACTTGCATCATCACACTTGGGTGCTACAGGTTGCCAACCTATACACCTTAAAATATGTAGCAATGGCACGAAATTCTGATCGGCAGTACGGCGGTGTTATACCGCGGCTTGGTGATACCGATTAGAAAGGCCTAGGCCCTTACAAGGGCTGTTGCGCCAGTGATGATGAATTCCTACCCACAAAAGCTTCACGAATCACTGCGACAAGAGAAAAGGAGTTCAACAAACCAAATAGCTTTTCAACTGTTTCCAAAAAAGTACTTTATATGTCATCAGTCTTGTTTCAACTCTGATATGATACTCTTCATGTATTCTCAAGCATAGTATAAATAATAAAATAATAGTGCTATCCAAATTCTTTGATGCATTTTCAATTGGATTGAAACAATGTTCGACGAAAAATGCACTAAATATCGTGAAGCAATCACTCATCAGCAAAGAATATTATTGTGTAGATGAATTTATGTCTGACTGTGAGAATAAAATCTTTTTATGACTGTTTGTGGAATATTTTCATGTATATTAATTGATTTACTGATTGTTTACATTCTAAAATAATTTCTATATACTTATTTTTGATAGATAATTTCTTGTTTTAGTAATATTAATATTTTTTATATCTAATTCTTTGTTATTATTCTCAATGAATTACTTTTATTAACTTTATTTATTTACATATTCATTTGTATGTTTATTATTTTAGAAATTTCAATATTGTATTTTAAGTTGTGAAGTTATGATGGAAAGATTTTAAATTGGCTGTAATCCAAATCTTTCCTCAAATATATTATTATATTATTATTATTATCCATTTCACCCACATTTCTTACGAATTACTTTTTCAATCGACTCTTGTCTTGATGATTGCATATTCAAGGACTGATCGTGAATTGCATTGGTACAGTCTATACCTAAATGTGAGTAAATCTCAATCTTATAGTGTGCTGTGGTCCATCAACATTACCTATCTTCCTCAGGTTAAAGAAAACGTCTTTGCCTTTATTGTTGACCACAAGATTCTCTTTTGCAGTCTCTTTTCAGACAACGTCACAGTGCAATAACAACAGTGAACATCATTGACGACATTATATAATCGTTAGGTGCTGAAGGATTAATTTTGCTTGAAATTTTGTATTTCAGCAAGGCATCTCCGAATTTTGATGTCAATAATCATAAGAATTATTTCCATAATAGGTATATGTCACAAAGTTTTGGTAGATATGAATATGTAATATTGAGTATTTCGAATGTCTAAGAGGAAGTACCGCTCTGTTTGTCGCATGAAAATTGTCAAATTTTACTTTCTGCACCCATCCACTACAACTCAATATAAATGGCCCATGTTCAGTTGGCATAAATAAACTAAAGATTCCAAGATCACAAAACAGTCACTTAAGAACTGTATATAGCCTTTGAAATTACTTGTCAGTGTTTAACCATATGTCAAATATCATCGGAAATATTATTAGGCATGCAATATACATCGATCAGTCACTTTGAGCACATTACTTTAACTCAGAGAGAGAACAGTAATGACGAACACAACTTGGTGTTTGCTCGGAGGAATCTGAAAACTGGTGAGCAGCTCTTTAGCAATCTGACATCAAGTCATTGGTACAAAAACTCCACCTCAAAAAATTATTGTGTCAGTTCCGAATATACCATTACTTATAGCCAAGTTGATAGACACTCCTAATAACGACGAACACAACTTAGTGTTCACTCGGCGAAATCTGAAAACTGGTAAGCTACTCTTCATCAATTTGGAAGACAAATATCCTGTACTGGATCAGTAATACGTTACTTATATAATCCCGTGCGATATCTGCCTAAAATTTCATATACACCATACAGGCCAAAAATTACGTAGAAGATTTTCGCAACACAGAAGTAAAGGATGAATTTGAAAAAAAGGCCTTAAGCGATCCAAATTGTTTAAATGTTATTTATTTGAACATAACATAGGACGTTTCGAGAGTCCTACTGCTCTCATCATCAGCTAAATTTGAGTGAACATATAGTCTTAAATTTTAATACGTGAATGATGTAAAATTATTTTAATAGAAATGCCGCAAAATGTAACGCAAATCCATAGTCAGGGCCACATCCGAGGCAGTATCACATCTTGAACGGTAGGCGAACAACTCGTTGTTCGCCTACCGTTCAAGATGTGATACTGCCTCGGATGTGGCCCTGACTATGGATTTGCGTTACATTTTGCGGCATTTCTATTAAAATAATTTTACATCATTCACGTATTAAAATTTAAGACTATATGTTCACTCAAATTTAGCTGATGATGAGAGCAGTAGGACTCTCGAAACGTCCTATGTTATGTTCAAATAAATAACATTTAAACAATTTGGATCGCTTAAGGCCTTTTTTTTCAAATTCATCCTTAACTACACTGGATCCTCCAACAACTTTACAAAGCAACACAGAAGTGAAGAAAACAATAACCTAAAGAGTCAATGCGCTCTAGCAATCCATGTCCATGATACTTCCGGTTGTTTCTGGCGTAGGTAAGCACACGCGTTTTTTGATCAATTGAACTTTAATTTTTATGATGTATTTTACAAAATTATGACGTATAGTGGCCAAAGAAACTTCCGCTCAGTTTTTTGAAAAACATCATATGTGTCAAATCTATTTCATAAGTAGCTCAAAATAATTCATCTGGAAATAAATTTTGGAAGAAATATGTATAATCTCTTCGTTGCTTCCTGAGATAGCTCAAGGCATTGGACGAAATATTGGAATGTAATCAAATTGACTATTAACTGATGGTTTGATTTACTAACCCGGCCATAGCCACCGAGCATATCTTCACTTGAATTTTATATCATAACGGTTTTTTTGCCATTAAAATTGAGAATTATTTTGGTGTTGTTCTTGACACTGATCAAGGTATCGTTGAAGACATATCTTCAAGTATATTCTTATGACTATATCACGGTGAGTTGTGTTCATACGAGTCCTTCAAAATGATTTTCGATTCTTATAGTCTTCGATTCTAGCTCCAATTCACCACGTGATTCGACCTAATGAGAGTTGTCAATTTGGCTTATTAACTGTCCCTTGTGCATGCTAAGATTGATTATTGAGTCGATCTTTCCTCTTGATTATTTAGACATATTAACTGCGTATTCCATTCTACATGTATATCAATAATTGGGCTCGTCTGCGTACTACTACTCTTATATATTTGTTTTGGTTCTGTCAAAGATTCGAACTGGAATGATTAGCCTTTATTTCTGATGGATGAGTTCTGAATTTTTCGAGAGCTCAGTTACCATCTTTTTCGTTTCCGTATTTTGGTTTATTGATTTGCTGGTGCTGTTTATCATGTGGTTAAGTAGCCCATATCTACTGTACCCTTTAGCTCTAGCTGATGTTCAGCCAAGAACCATCAGAAATGCCTAAGAACGTATCCAGTTTGTGTCAACCTAATAAGAATGTTCTTGAGAGTCACTTTTGCAGATATTCCTCATATAGGTGTCTGCGACATACAGTGTTTAATCTTGTTCTTGATCGCCTCGTGAACTAGAATTCCTGCAGTCTTCTCTAACTCTCTTGTCAAAAAGATTTCATCTGCAAACGATGGAAATTATTTGTGACAATCATTTCTATATAAATTAACTGAGGAGAGTTGAAAAGTTGTTCAGAAATGCCTGAAAGATTTCTGTGGTGTTATTAAGGGAGAAAATATAAGTAATTAACGAGGAAATTGATGTTATTGTGGGAAAAGCATGGGGGCTCGATATCAGTTGCTATGAATATTCCATTTTGACGATTTCTGAATGTAGAGCTAGTATGAAAATATGCACCCCACGCTTTTCCCATAGAAACATCAATTTTCTTGTTAATTAGTTAATTTATAGATAAAAAATATTCTTTTCTTTCCAGTTTGGTCTACCATTAAAGCGTATCTCTTAGCTTCTATGAGTATGATACATTTTCGATTTTTTAGTTTTATCTGTTATAGAAAGTTTATTTAGAATTACGGTTAACCAAGCTCGTTACGCTCGCACGGCAGCATGCAGTTAACCTTAACGTTACCTACTACCTTACTTGGATGTGGTAGCTATTCATCAGGCTCCATCTTCGAAAAAGAATCGTCGATCTTGATGATCCTGATCAGAATAATAAGACAAACTTGATAAATTATTGTATTGTCATCGGTTTTGAGAAGTATGCAAGGTTCCAATTTAATCTGTCGTTTTGAAGTAGGTTAAAAGCACGTTCAAAGATTCCGTTATATAGATACAGGTGAAGCTAATATAAGCGTGTTAAAAACGGATTAAATTGTAACAAACAATATTCACATGAATGAGCTGGGAATGGTATATTCTACAATACGCTCTTTGCGCAAACGTTGAAGAGCGATACTAGCGCTCCGAGTTGTCAATTTTGAAAGTGGCTGCAGGTAAAAATTTGGATTGGCATTACGTGGGATGAGTGAATAAAATTCAAAAAGTCTATATTGAAGCTAAGAAAAGGCAAGTGAATGATGGCTCATGGAATTATGATGAGAACAGCATTCCAATCCATAAAACCTGCTTGTATCTGTAGTGCAATATCAGAAAAAGGAAAATTATGGCAAGAAAGTAAGCGTGTTTATTGTTGAGGAGGAACAGTTTTTGGATAAGATTCCCGCATATGTCATAAAGCAAATGTCGATTGATTCTCGTCGGTATAAAGTTATTATCGCAGTGGGATTATGCTATTTTGGAGTCATTGATCATACGATAATACATGTCTGTCAAACAGACCAAAACATATCATATGGAAGTACATTTTCTCACATTGCATAAGGTCAATGGAATAGGATATATTTCGCATGCATTTTTCAAAATCATCTGGTACATAGAAATAATAAATGAAAAATTGTTATAGCTTACGATCGTTTAATATAACTTCTCACATAAAATCTTGAGTCTCATCAAGTAATTCCTCCATTTAATACACACTCTATTATTATTATTGATTTTCTTCACCTGATGTGTTCATGTAATACCTGAATCCATTTCTTTCTTATGTACTCCCCATGTTCTCTGGAAAGAAGTTTGTAGGAATGTATATATTTTTTTTTTGCGTTTCTGTAACTGTTCTAACAGTTTGGAACGCAACAATTTGAATAACCAGCCCCTGGTATTTCCATTCTCATGTTAAAATTACCTATAAATTGCTTTATAATTCGAACTTCATACGCTTATTTTGAAATCATGTGCAATGATAACGTTTTGTTTATCTGCTAGTACTGTCAAAACTAGCCACTAGTGGCGCTGCAATCTATTCGCAAAGAGCCTGTAAGAATCGGAATGGCCCTTATTCCAGACGAGCAAAACGCGAGGATTACTAGTCGCGAGTATAGAATATGTCATTCCGAACATGTTGTAGACTATACTTTCCTCTAACATGATTTTGGAGACTCACTAATATTCCAGAAAACAAATAATTGTTAGTGAGTAACCATGGTAACGAACTGGAGCTTCTGATTTGTCAAAAACTATGATTGAATGATTCTAAATGTCATACGGAATTATTTGGACGAGACGAGACGATGTGTCGGAATGTTACTTGTTCCAACATGATTTTTGATCATGAAATATGCAAATCCCAAAGTAGTGTTAGGGGAAATAGTTTCCTGAAAATTATCTAGGAAGTATTTGTGATGTTATGGTGACTCCCTATTGTAGCATAAGGGTCACTAGTCTGGAATAATTTTCTTTGAATAGTTTCTTTCTCTAGTCATTTGTTTTCCAGTGACTTTGAGCCTCCTCCAAGAAAAATGACAAAGATTACTCTGTGTTAGTGAAACATCAGAGTTATATTCCTCTATATTCAAATAGACGACTCTCAACTCAAAAATATTTTATCTATCACTAGCAACCCGTGCCGGCTTCGCACGGGTGGACATTTAATAATATTCAACATTTTTATACGAATCTTTGAAGCATAGTTTTATAGTATAAGATAATTATTAAGAATAATACCACATATCTTGCTTGGGTAACTCAATTGAAACATAGCCTAAGCTGTCAGAGTCTCTTGATAAATGCGTAGATCTATGTATAGATAGCATCATCAGTATTTAATTTGATCATTTACGGTGAATAAAAGATTGTATTGCAGCGCAGGCAATGCAAGGAATTTTACTGGTCATTTTTTCACATCTTGGGTTAGAATTGAAGTTTTTGTAGGTTTTTTTGAGAGTAAATTATAGCCCATGTTTATAGTGATAATAGGTATGTGATTCTACAGGTGGAAGAATTTTTAGAATCGGTCCCCTCGCAAGCGCCAGCAGCAACTATAGAAAGTTTCAATTTAAAGGGTTGAACGATGCTCGATCGGACAAATACCATTAGTGTCACTATGTCAGAGCTTTCATTCAACAACCACTATATAAAATTATAACTCAATTGGATGAACGATGTGTGAACGGACAAATACGGCTCGTGTGCCACTTGAGGTATGCCGGTGGTACAATACTGAGGACTTTCTCGAAAGAGCCAACAACAACTGTAGTAAATTTCAAATCAATCGGATAAACGATGCGTGAACAAACTAATACGGCTCGTGCGCCACGTTGATAATACTACAATAAGAACCCTCGCGAATGTGTTGTGATAAATCTCATAGGGTTCAGCCTGCGTTTGCAATGTAAGCGGCAAAAATGTAATTATTTACGACATCACATTAGAAACCTCAAAAATAACAGTATTTCTCCATTATTTAATGGATGTTATTATACATATAAACCTTCCTCTTCAATCACTCTATCTATTAAAAAAAAACACATCAAAATCCGTTGCGTAGTTTTGAAGATTTAAGCATACATAGGGATATAGGGACAGAGAAAGCGACTTTGTTTTATACTATGTAGTGATGAGTTGCAAGGAGTTACTCTGTCACAATATTAGACAGTTTTTTTTTTTTTGTTTGAGGGTCTACAAAAGCATGCTTTTATCGTCATAGATTTGTAGGCGTTGTGCTGCAAATATTGAAAATCACAAAGTGGAACAATCGCGCTTTGGATATGGATGATATTGATTGCCATTTCTTGGGTTTGATTATCGCTCTGTATGAAGTCACTTCTAATACATCAAATATCTCTTTGAAGTCATAAAATTTATTGAATAAGTCCAGAGTAGAGCCTTCAATATAATCAGAATAGATGTTTCTACTTGAAACTCCACTTCAGGTTATATATTTTCCAACCATCATTTTTCTGTTAGAAATTGTAGTCCTTGTTATCAAACATCTCGTGTATGCAGCAGTGACTGAACGCTCGTATGTTCATTGATGCGAGTTTCTCCCTTCCAAAGCCTGCTTGACCATATTTTACGGTTCCGGTATTCTGCAGAGAGTGTGCAGGAAATGGAGAAATGTGGCCAGACACTATTCCCTTTCTCGCGAAGCCGCTCTTGTTCTTGTGACAAATGTTTAACGCTGGAGCGACTATTAATAAATAGGGTCTATATTTTTTCTCTTTGTAACCTTCGTTTGGTAGTGAGCATGCTGTGAACCAGTATACGTTCAAACTCAATCGATGTTGATGCAGATCATTAATAGTTTTCATTCGATGCCTGATATAATATCAAGTATCGGTTTTTTAATACTGGCTCAATAATTTTTGCCAGGCAAAGTAATTTGATTGTATAATAAGCTCTGGAGATATGCGAACTGATGGTTTGCATTCATTTATTGATTATATCTGTTGGATTCAGACGGCGGACAAACACTTCGAGCTGAAATCGTATCGCTTAGATAAATGTCAGCAAATATTCTAGAACGGTCACAGAATCAAGGATTCTCAGTAAGTTACCAGTTTCTTAGGTACAATTTCAAAAGCAAGTGTAAGAATAGATACTGAATCCTTCAATATTGGATGTATGGAATATAAACATTTGAGCTGACCCTGACATTGGTTTCTCAAAATATCTATAAATTATCATCGAGAGTTGGATCACTTGTGTACTTCTTCAGGTTTTGTATCGATGTATGAACCTCGATCAAAATTTTCTATCACACTCTCATTACGGCAATATCTTTCCACACTTTCCAAAAAATTATACTCGAGCTGTTCGTTCACCTTGATATAATTGCTAGATCTCCTTGAATGTACCAAAATAATAAAGATTTCATCAATAGATATTTGAGTGCATATAGTTTATTTACGAAGATGTCAATTGTATTAGTCAGAATTGTATCTATATAAGCTAAAGAAAAAATAAGTCAATTATTTGGTTTGATAATAATATTTTAGAATATTTATGGGAATAGAAAATTATTGAAACACTGTTGCTAATGTGCACGTATAGGTACATACAACATTCTTCTTAACAGTTCATGATGGATGGAACGTATAGTTTAAACATCGAATGAAAGTTGACTCCTAAATAATTTTATAGATGTGGTTTTCTTTCAAAAAATTCAGTGATCACTCGAATTGGAAATAAAACCGACCTTCACAAGTACCCACTGAAATACTGGACTAGGAATCTCCAGAAATATATCCACATAAACGTTGTTATAGTCCAAGATCCCAGACCCGCCAGACGTTACTTATTTTCTGAGAAACAAAATTTGTGGATTAGAGTAGTGTTAGTCGGTACTTTGATCATACGCACATTTGCTAGTTTGTGCCGGTGGTCAATTTGTAGATACGAGGTGCTACAGGTTCGTTAAGACATTACTCACTTCTCTTAAAGTCTGAGTGCTGATTTTTATGTTTTTTCTAGAGAATATTGTCAAATATTGATAATCAATACTGCCAGATACTTTCCATCGGCAGTAATTCCTGCTAAACGCTTCAAAGTTCGCAAAAAATAAAATAATCCTACCTATAGTCTAAGCTCTATTTTTTATATATGATACTCAGAGAGAGAAATTTCAATACTTTTTGTGAACAGCCAGACCAAGGAAGATTTGGATGCCGATAGATATTTCCTTTAATATCAAGCGTACAAATAGTGACCTCGCGCTTTTACTCACAGCGATACTTTAGTTGTGTCTGGGGGATGTTTGGCGCTACGATTGATCTGGCTGTTAACAAAAAATATTGAAATTGTGTCCTGAATATCAATAAGAATTAGCACTCAGACTAAAAGCAAGATAACGTTATTTTTTGCGAGCTTTAAAGAGTCTAGCAGAAATTACCACCGATGGAAAGTGTCTAGCAGTGTTGATTATCAATTATTAACAATATTCTCTAGAACATACGTGAAAATCAGTACTCAAGACTTTAAGAAAAGTGAGTAATGTCTCAACGTACCTATAGCATCTCGTATCTATAAATTGGCCGTCGGCACAAACTAGCGAATATGCGTATGATCAAAGTACCGAATAAAACTACTCTAATCCACAAATTTTGTTTCTAAGAAAATAAGTAACGTCTGGCGGGTCTGTCATCTTACTCTATTAATATCACTGGATCATTGGAGACACTGAAAATGATCTTAGCAACAACTTAGATGATAATTTTCAAAATATGGCATCTGTGGGTCACTGGTGATTCTAATAGGAACGAATCTTCTTTTGAACCATTTCTACAAGATAAATACAACATATTTTGTTAGAATCAAAATTAATAATGAGAACTACGTTCAATGAACCCCTGTCTTGTTCTCCACTATCCTGTAAATATCAATCACCCATCTATTTCAAGCAAGTTATACTAATGTATTTATGGGCATTCCTAATCCAGTATCCAGTATTTTAATGGGTGCTTGCGAAAATTCTCGGGACCTGAATTCTAATCTTCGCTAACTAATCCGTCATAAAGTTTAGTTTTCTTTGTGATTAGAATTATAGCTAAATGTTCTGAAAGAAAACCGCATATATAAAATAATTCAAGAGTCAACTTTCATTCGATGGTTAAACAATACATATCTAGAACTTTCACGAAGAATGGATGATCTTATAATAGTATATTAATATTCAAGTTTCATAAGATATGATTCAGGGCACGCGTTCTTGGTCAAAAACGAGCCGCTAGGAACTATTTCTATTCGGGTTTCATAATGTATACTTTATAAAACTCGTTTGGGTATGGTAATGTGATTCTTCATAGAACTCAAACCTAGTTTTCATCAGGTTGGTAGCTACGTTGCGAGTGAATCTCAAATTGTTCATATGTTTATATTTATTATTGTTTCTAAAAAAGTAGCAATATTCACATAATCACATTTTGGAAAGTATTTTTGACTTACACAAATTATTTATCTGCCGCAAGCGGCTTGTTTTCCAGCAAGAACGTGTGCCCAGAAATCATGTCTAATGGAACTTATATCTTAATATACTATTATGCTACCCAGGCGAGTACCATAAAGTACACTTTATGACACCCAAATAGAAAAATCTCATTACGTTAGTATATATTCTTGGTAAGAAGTTCAAAATTTTTATGAGTCTTTATTATATTTAAAAATAATTTTTATGTAACTGATGATAAATACTTGCTTCCCGAAATGTTCAATATAAAATGAATATTATGAACAACTTAATAGATTCCTGAAGGCCTACTTTTCCCAACATCAAATTATTTTGGATCCTTTTCAACATTTCAAATTAGTTTATAATGTAGAACAAAAAAAAAATGAAAATAGATCTGTAGTTAAAGTAGAATTACTAGCTGCCTTGGCATGAAGAGAATTGAACAGGTAATCATATCTTGGTACAGATGCTATGAATATATGAACTCGACATTGAGTATGATCATTCAAATCATGTTCATAAGTACGGTGAAATTCAGTAGAGAAATTTTGGAATTTATCAACCTTTCATTTACGGGCTGAAATTGACTCGTCACTATTTTAGAGACACTCTGGAGCAAGATATCTATGTTCGTACTTTTTTCCTCGAGATTTGTTGCTTAAGCAGCACGACGGAAATTATTTTATTATTTTAACACTTACAGTAACATTTCTATATTAACATACATTTATATACATATAATTTGAGAATAAAAAAGATGTTGCAGTATTGATTGGATTCCATTTATATATGATACCATAGAAAATAGTTGGCAAAAAAACAAATGTGTCTGCCTTCCATTTGTTTTTTCTCATTATATCGTCAGCTTATAAAATTGCCTTGGCAGTGTTCATACAATTTTAATCAGTAGTGTGATATCTTGAGGTCTTGCCCCATCCAAGATCTGTTCGTGTTCAGACTATATTTTGAATTATCTAATGAATTGTATCAACAGAAGTTGATCCTCCATTCTTGTGAGTTGTATTTGCTGAGGCTGCACGGTAAAAAATAACATCAGTACTTGTGACTGAAATTAGTTTGCTGTAACTTTTGAGTTGCAGAGACAATAATTTCTTGTTCAGTACACCAAAATTTTCTTATTTCCAGTTTTTGGAACAAAATCAGTTTTGCTGGGCAAATGAAGAAACTTTTGCTATGAATTTTTAGTTAGGAGGACGAAGAATTTCTGTACTCCTTGCTAATACATTTATCAGTCTGTCCTCAATACAAAATTCATTTGTTCCACGTCGGAATATTATTTTCTTACGTATGACTAATATAAAAATGTATTCCCTTACAAATTATATTCTTGTGAGGAGAATCAAATTTTATTTGTTCGCGCCAAAAATCTGTCATCGCAACTGAAATATTTAGTGCCATCCACAAATCCCTGCATTGATATGCATTTACAGATGTGTTACAGCATTTTACTTGGGTGCTTTGTGCAATGAACATGTTCACCGGTCTCATTTAAACAGTGCTTAGTGCTTGTGCAAGGCTTGTATGGTTTATATGTGAGATAATATTGCCAAATAAGAAGTTGAAATTATTGTTAGAGTATAAATTATTCAGTGATAATCAACAACAAGAATGATTTCGTGAAAACATTGTTGAAACAATGGTATATATGGAAGAGAAATAGTTGCTTGCGATGTGACTGATATGTGTCCACAATTTGCAATGATAAATCATATAATAGTCAGTAATGATCACAAACTAGTATATTTCATATGCAGTAGATTATTTGTTGAGTATTTTGATATGCACCTTCATGCTTACAAACTGAAATCATGTAATAATATATTATTGGAATACTCTAAACTATCGAATATAAATGTATGTCCGGAAAGTCTTTGTATTTTAAATTGAACTTATTGCTGGTTCATCCTCAAAAACTCATTTTCTATCTACTTAGAAGCTTAGCTATCTATTTCCATAATCTATGTACCGATAATTATTTTTTATTGTCTTAAAAGTTAATTTATTTATTATTTTCATGCTTCCATAGTTTATTTATATATTATTTTCACACTTTCATAGTCTATGTATTGAAGTTTGGTTAATAAATAGAATTATTATCATGCTTGTATATTTTTATTTTCATTTTATCACCTACATACAATCAATTTTCGTGTCAGTGACTAATAGTGCATTTGTATCCAGAGCAAAAAGAGGTAAGCAAATGTGACTAAAACTTGTTTGTTTCCATAGCTGAGAAGAATTTGCTAGATCAACTAAGAAAGTTATCTTCTACAACACATAGGAATTTAGACACCATAGCCAACTGCATTAGTTCCCAGAGCAAAATTGTATTTATAAGTCGTAACTAATATTGCATCTGTTACTTCAACAAATTGGTTCCAGCAAATTAATCTCAGTAAGCATGACAAGAATATTTGCTAGTCCTATTCCGACTAAAATAAAATTGCTGCTAGTACTAATTTTTAGTCATCAGAGCAAGGTTTTTTCTTACCGTGTGAGATTGTCCAAAATAAATCACGTATAATTGATGTCATTATTGAGGAGTTTTTTCAAACCACCGCTAATGAAACATCAACGCTGAAATCAAAAATGATTTTCTTTGGACACCGTTACTGGAATTGATAAATAAACTCATTGTTATATTATTGATGTTTGCTAACTCTTGAAGTTTCTTGTGAGTACACTATGATTCAAGATAGCACTATTGAGCAAGTATTTTCCTCAAAATTTGCTTCTTATGCTAGCGTTATCGTATCAATAGCGGAGGCTTGCAAGAACTTGCTATTATCATCTTATTGAACATATCATACAGTAATTATACAGTTGATACTTATCTTTATTGTCTTCCAGGTTTTTTTTCATGTATCCATCAAAAATCTATAGCTCAATCTTTTGATATTCGAGACTAGAAGGAGATAAGTTATATATTTTAGTAATATTATATATTATATACGGATATCAAGAAAACAAAACTCTCGATGCACTTGGCCTTTCCATACATGCGTACTGGGCCATCTTTATCGATCCAGCATGGTAATTAGAGATGAAGCACAGTCCACAGCATATTAGCATTCGCTATTACCTGAATTTACGAACTGTTTGTGTTTTTTTCTTTCACATTTTTCAGATAACATTCTTAACAATTATTGAACGCGGAAAAATACCACATCCTCTCTGAGCTGCTCCGGTCATCCTTTCTAACATTTTTGTTCTCGTTGTGTTGAGCCGTGGTTATGAATTATCATTACAAATAGATCATCTGAATCTTTATAGAAATGATTATATTCTCAGGGAAATGATAATTCTCTAGAATCTGTTTTCCAGATGCTGAGAAAAAACTTCACGGAATAAGATTTTGGACCATTAGAATCCAAGCGAGTACTACAAAAAACGATGGTAATACAAGCTCTTGAATGTTAAGGGTAAATGATGAGCAAGTACAGTGGAAATTTTCCTCAAGTATTAGTCGTTTTGAACCTAGGTGCCGGATGATACTGATTTATTTTCCTCGTGTCGATTATACAGACAAAATTTCACATAGTCACAGTAACAATTAGGATAACAAATGGCTGACCAACAGGAATTTATTCCTGTAAACTCCCAAAAGCATTTATCGCGATAAACTGCCCTTGCCATGGAGAAATGATACACAGTTTTATTATAAACGAACAAACAGTTTTCGGAAGGGTCAAAACTTAATCATTTTGGAAATGCATTTTTCGCGGCAATTTGTATTGAAGTTGAGAACAAGAAGTCTGGAGATACAAAAAAAAATGGTTAATAGAAAGGTTGGTAGCTGCAACCAACATCATTTAACAGGAACTTATAATAGCAATTCCGTTCGAGAAATATTGTCTACAAATACCACTCGCGACTTTATTTTATCATACATTTATTTTTCAACCTTTGTTCTCCTTCAAGCAACATCTTTCGAATCATCTGCTTAGAGCTACGCTCTCGTGATTTAATCAGATATATGACTCTGACGATGTTGTCAAATTAAAGTCACTTGTGATTTATTATGTACAAAAATTCCTCCTAGGAGGTAATAAGATAGAAAGAAATCACTTTGTTGCACTGCACTCTTGAGGTTGAATATAATTGTGCACTACACCTGAAAGTTGACACAATCTCACAAAGTGACTGAATTTAGAGTATGTTTCATAAAAGTGAAGAAATTTAACAATTTGATGTGGTCAAGATGGATAAATTTTAAATTTAAGTTTGAATTTCACACTTTTCGTACCGACAACTAACATTGTTCCGTAAAATTAGTCTTTGTTGTAAATCTGTCACTGTGAAAACTTTGTTCAATATAGTACATATGTTTTATTGTATTACTAGATGTCACCCGCGGCTCTAACCGATATTTATCAATGAAAAAATATGTAATAAGTCACTGCAGCACTCGGATTAATCGCGAACACTGTCTGTGATAGCATCGTGCTTTCATTATGTCTTGTTGTCTTATTCTGGGGTTGATCACTCCAATTAGCTCTTGAAAATATGATTACAAACAACAGCTCATATTATTATTATGATAATTGTTCATTCATTTGCTAATTCAAAAATAGTGTCGCAATAATGAATATCTCAGGGATAATTCTGATTGATCGAACTCATGAATGTCATATAAATTTACGTCTTGACTGGATAGAACTTAGAATAACAGCTCATTATTTGATGGAAATGTTCTAGCTGTAAGAATGGATGGATGTAATTTTGTTTTCCATTGACATATTTTGATTATTTCAAGAATTTTTTAAGATATACACTTCTATTTTCTACGAATTCATTTATATTTTATTTTATTCATACAAGTAATACGTTTAACCATTTATCTACGTTAAAATTTTGAACCATATTTTCAATCCTGTAGTTATATAATGTGAGTATAATCATTCAATTACATTTGTATTTGTTCCAAATAAGAATTTAAAGTTTTCATGTATCTTCTTGTTATAGTCCTCCGGTTCTGAAGATGGCTACTCAATAGTCGAAACCGGTCAACAAAATATAAAAATAAATTTTTGAACAGTGTGATACAAGACTTTGATTTTCTTCTAACTTTCAATGTCATCATTTTCTTGTTAAATTTCGAAAAAATCGAGTTCCTACTTTCCGTTACTACCCGACATACACCCAAATGCAAAAAAACAGATCTCAGGCAGTTATGATGATCTTCTATCATCCATGACATTGAACAATATACTGATGACTGTTGAGTTACTCTATATTTATTAATTTTGATTAAAGTGCTATTGACCTATAGATCAACTGATGTTCTCATTCTCTTCATATCATAAGATAGATAATGTGTTATGCAAACATTAATATGTTTATAATTTTGTGTAATTCCATTTGACAGTTCATCAATTTGATTTTCCAGATATTCGTGTTTCCAATACGTGTATACATATGAACTTTTTCATAATAAATTCGAAATTGTTAACTCAGCAATTTTCAGCCGCACACTTTCATAGCAAATTTTCTCATTTGTCATGTCGCGCACTTTATTTGTTTCATTTAACAAACTGAAGGGCGTTGCTCTCACATTAAATATTTTGTACCCTTGTTTTTCTACACGCTGGAGAGTGAATTCGACGTAGCACAAGCTTTCGATAACACGTCACTCTAACCCAACCTTAAACTTGTACAGTCGACTGCTGTTAATGGCGTTTTAATGTACTCTGTTCACGGCAAGATGGACTCGCATGCTTACGAGTTCAGATTTCGTAAATAAAAATAATATATTGCTTTTAGACGTACATTTTCCAGAATTTAATGGAATTTGAAAGATGAAGTGCTATGGAACTTTGCAACTAAAAATGACTTGCTCACTTTGACTGCTGCAATTCACGTATAAGTGTGAGAAGAGTACGATACTGTTTCTACATTCCATTTTTTTTCACTGTTGAAATTCTGGTTTGGTAGTCCGATACATGACTTACTCGTGTTTGGAAATATGTTGAGCGATATTTTGTATATTTCTTGTGATTACATCCGATACTTGATAGCTAATTGGTATCAGAATTATTACTATTCAAATTTCATGTTGGAATAGTATGATCTGGATTTAAAAAGTGTTATTTTTTACATGAAGTGAACAGAAACAAGAATGGTGGATATTTTGAAAATAATCAAGAAGAGTCAGCTGTAGTTCAGCATGCCATTGAAGTTAATCTTATCATAACATCCGCAGTATCCTATATGAAGGTGCTAGCGACTATAGTTCAACAAATAACAAGAATTAGATAAGGAATCAATATTCTTTTCTAGTCACATAATATACGATGCTGACCTCGGCCGACTTTGCTAGATTCTCAATAAATATATTTTAGCTGAGTGTGATTGCTGCTCAATCAAATTCACCCAATAACGTGCCACGTGTGGATCTAGGTTTTGGATATATTTTGGATAATCATTCGAGTTTTAGTCTAGGCTTATTAATCTTTCTATATTCCATTCTCTTAAAATACAAGCTCAGTATATTCTAGTTTCAGGGTTGACCACATATCTCACAGTCTGTTTGTTTTGGTTTGCAGTAGAGTTATCGTTCGCAATTATCTTTTCTACAATGCAAGTGCTAACAGTTCTAGTGACATACTTGAAATATTTTGTGATATAGGTGATTTCAGTTATAGTAATTTTAATATTTCTTTTTTGTTTTCTCTTCCTTTTTTTCTTGTTATTTGAGACGCTTTTTGATACGTGCCTCTCTCTGTTTTGTTGCATCGTCAGAAATTTTGATTGATTTTACTGTTGATTAAGAAAGACAATTGAAATCAAACAAGGCATTGCAACAGAATCCTTCTTGGATCGTCTCTCTCATAAAATTGCCGAGGGTGACTTGAACAAAGTCGCTTAGCTTTGGAAAATATCGTGTGAGGTTTTGAGGAGTCGGTTTTCTTTTTTCAGCGATATAACGCGATTCTGAGTATAGGTAAAAGGAACCTACTGTTTCGTACTTCTCTATCACTAACCATTCGTGACTTAATTCATTCCCTGACATAGTCATCTATGAAAGTGTCAAACTACACTCTTGTCATCACTTTTTCTATCGGTCGTCCTCCTACTCGATGTGAGCTCTGAGTCTCTTTTGGACCTCAATGCATTCATCTTGTTACCAGTAGCCAAGTTCAAGCTTCAGCAACTACTGGTGGGCTCGTGTTAACGAATTTTGTCTTCAAATCTTGTTTTCCCTCTGCTTCATACTTTTTCTATTTCACTGCTTCACTGCAATTTCTTACATGTATATTTATTTGTTGCTTTTTTGTATTCTTACTACTTCTTTGTTAGATTGAGCTCAAGTTCTCACTTTCCATTCTCAAAATTTTTGTGTTGCTTACTCTGGGTTTTCATGCATCTAGTACCTACCTTAGAACGTGTGTTGCAATGGGTAACTTGACTAAATAGTATTTTTTTTCTACTCATTTATGTTTAATGCGTTTCACTTCTTGGTGAACTAAATTTGATTCCTCTTTTTATTTTGCTAGGCTCGAACTCTGGGCTTCCCACCCATCGGCGACTCAGATTCAAATTGCATTTCATATATGTTAGTACTACTGATCAATATCGTATCAAAACTCGAAGGCGAATATGTACATGAATATTGCTGTCAATATCACGATTCGACATTTTCTGTTTGAATTAAGCTTGAAATTTGAGTTAGAGCGGTGCAACTAGTCATAAGTTGATTCCTTAAGTAAATTATAATGCTTCCTCTACAGAAGATATCCAACCGTTTTTTTTTTTTTTCTAGCTGTGTAAAGTTGTGCATTGGGAATTCATTTCTTTCGGCGTGGTTAAATGGTAACGATATTATTTGAGATAATTCATAGTTATTTACATAATTAGTTATGAAAAGTGCCATATTATTTGACGAAACGTAATATTTGCCAAAACGAGCGTAGCGAGTTTTGCAAATTACGTGAGTCAAACAATATGGCTTCTCATAACGTATTCTGTACAAAATTTTATCTGATTCCGTCCGAGTAATTCTATCTATATTTTTGAATGTGAACATTTCTCACGTTATATAACAAAATTCAGATGTCCGTGATTCATGACCATCTATTGTTACTACAGAAACAAGAGTGCACTGACATAAACAATTATTGAATCTTCACAAAATGTCAAAATAATTTTCAAAAATGTACTCAAGCAGTGATATTCTGAGTGATATAGTACCCTTTGATATTAAAGACGCTGCCAATGCTGCACTCTGTAAATAATGAATTATTCTTTTAATTGTACGCAGGTAAGTATAATTGTTAACTCTGAAACATGGCCAGTTACGTAAAGTCATTACGTAACTACTTTACGTAACTGTTGTATGACAGTTATGAGAAATGGGACGTTGCATAACGTCAGAAATTTATGTAGAATTTGACTTTTCAAAACGGAATTGGATAAAGTAATTTTCATCACGGTCAGCATTTGAATCGATGCTAATGAACTGATTTTTAACGCGCTTTCTCTTCAACCAAACTCATCTTATTTCGGGTGCTCCCATGGACAGAGAATCACCAGTATGGCGTCCAAGCAGTAGATACATACTTTTGTTGTTTATGTTATTATGATCTAAGTTAGTCCAGTTAAGCCCTGAAACTCTCCAATTTATTGTTGTCATTGAGCTTAGAGCTATAGAACTCACATGACTTGAGAGTAAATTTCTTTCTGATACTTCTAGTGACTTCTGAATAGCTGACTCAGATTTTACGAATCAAATTATTGATGTAAGCGATGAAATCTATTATATTCATCTAATTCCGTTTTGTGAGGTCAAATTTTACATCAATTTTTGACATTATGCAACGTCCCATTTTTCATAACTGTCATGCAACAGTTGCTAATCAATTATACTTATCTGCGTACAATTAGAAGAATGATTTATTATTTACAGTATGTAGAATTGGCAGAGTCTTTAATATCAAAGGGTACTATATCACTCAGGATATCACTGCTTGAGTACATTTTTAAAAATTATTTTGACGTCTTGTGAAGATTTGATATTTGTTTATTTCAGTACACTCTTGTTTCTGTAGTAATAATAGATGGTCATGAATCACAGTCATCTGAATTATGTGAAGCAACGTGGAAGATTAAAAAATATAGATAAAATTATTCTGACGGAATTAGATAAAATTTTGTACAGTATACGTTATGAAAAACCATATTGTTTGACTCACGTAATTTGCAAAACTCGCTACGCTCGTTTTGGCAAATATTACGTTTCGTCAAACAATATGGCACTTTTTATAACTAATTATGTAAATAACTATTACATTTTCCGACCACGTTTTTAGTTGCACATCGATCAATAAAGACGGAAGAATTGAAAAATCGTATGTTATGAATCAGAGGCTATTCGAAAGATGTATGACGGAAGGATCTGCTCAGATTTTCTCGCATTCTCCTCAAAAAGATGTATAAGAAGAGATTTAATACATAATACAAACTCAAAGTTCGTAAACTTTTAATAAATGCTATACTTATCACTCTATACTTTAAAATTAAATATCTCAAAGTGTTTTATTTCAATCCAAAAGTACGTCACTCAATTTGTATGTTTGAGGTAAGGATTCATGCTTCGCAAAGAAATATTTTCGGAAATCAGCTATTCAGTTTAATGAGGTACCTATATGAGATTTTGGATATTTTTTGCATCTTGTGGAAAAGTTTGGAGAATATTGTGGTAGATTTTCTGCCAGAAATATTCATAATTAGCTCAGATATCGCGAATAAGGTCTTCAACTGTTTAGTTTCAATTTTTTCTTTCTTCCGAATGTTGCATTTGAAATAATAACTTTAAAGCTTGTCGAACGCTCCAGAACTCTGTAGTGTCTCAAATATAATTTTTCAAAAACTCCATCATATTTCAAATTTTGTGATGACGTATCGACTGCGAATTATCTAAGTGCCAATCGGAGTTGGTTACATCCACGCCTATGCAATTCCCTATCTCAACTGTGTTGCAAAAATAAAGCCAAAAATGTAATATTGTTACAGAGAGAAAGTAACTGAGAGATAGGTTGAGGCGGGCCTATGTTTGTATGGAGTTAAATGGCTAGGTTCGGTTTATTCAGTATTTTCATGTGAAAATATATTGTGAAATGGGAAGAAAATGTTTTGTGACAAATTGTGATACTGGGTACAGAACATGTAAAGAGGAATTTCCTCTTTTTTCTGCACCTAAAGATGATATTTTATTAAATAAGTGGCGAGGATATCATAAAAGAATGCTCGTCTAGAGATGTAAAAAAGAGAAGAAATTATTTTAAAATTTATATTAAATTTGAAGGATATATCAATGTTTCAAATTATTGAACGTATCTAATCTAAACTTTTAGTGAAAAATTCAACTTCAAGAAGACTTCTTATCAATAAAGAATATAGATAATTCTATTCATGTTTTGAAATCGATAGAGATGTGATAATTGTTTACAAATTCACCGTACAGTATGGTACGGAATTGTTCAATTATGAGACAAATACATTATTACAGATACCATTCAAATATTTCCGACTAAAAGAAAATGCATCTCAGAATATTTTTCCAAATTGCCCGAAATATTTAAGCGTCTTTAAAAGAACAAGGAAATCTCTTATAGAACAGGATGGATCTTTGAAAAAGCCCAAGCTGCGCAAAAAAAAAAAGATATTAAAATGTTGATAGAATTTATCTTCTATTTATTCGATTAAACATAAACGCTAGAAATAGATTCGAATCCAAAGCAAAACTTGGATCCAGAAGACTTGTGAGAATTTTTTCGATTTGAAAATTACATCCATCGAAGAAAAACAAATTTTCATGAATGAGATGTTGGAGACAAAATACTTTGTTTTCAGGAAGGAATATAAAAATGAACAGAATTTTCCCATAAATATGACGGATGTACGCAAGTTAGGAGATTTGTGCTAAGTTTTTTGTTAATATTTTCTTAATTTTTTTACGCCCATTGTAATATGAAATATTCATAAAATTGTTTATGTATCTGTTATTTATAATTAGAAAACTCTCATCCAATGAAACTTGTATAAGACATGTTTCATAATAATGCACTTTTTTATTGCAGATTTTAATAAAAAGGAATGTAAATTTTCTCCTACTTTTGTCTTCAATTTAATAAATAATAAAATATTTAACGTAATGAAAATACTGAATTTATCTGGCAATAGTTTTTTATTGAAAAAAATTCAAATACAATCTTATTTCTGTATATGAAGCATGCAAAGCTAGGCCCGCTCTCGCTATCTCTCTCACGTCTGCCGCATTACATTTTAGGCTTTATGTTTTCCAACTGAGTGTCCGCTCCTCTATTATTCTCCTTCGTGATTACATCTGAACACTTTATGCGCGCTCGTGCGCACGGTATTCCACACATATCTATAACTCGTCCAAGCACGAATATCACATGTTTTGAATAATTTTAGTTCAATTTCATTAGGCAGAATCATATATTTCCTTTGTTCATTCTACTTCGACATCTAAATGTATTTCAAAATAGATTAAGGTACAAAAATAGATATATAACAATCATAAAAGTTTGTTCATATTCGCTTGGTATTACTATACATATCCCTAGTATCTTGAATACCGCGCATAGTTTCTATCAGAATTATGAATGAAAAGTGCTACGTAATCAAAGATGTTCAAAGCTACTAAATCTTTCATAATAATAATAGGGAATAAATGGAAGTTCTTTTATTCTCAAGACCCTATTGAATTAAAAATTTGTGGGAAGTCGTATTGTGTCTTCCATTACTAGAACTTGCACGTTGATATACTACATCTGCTAAATTTCATGCTTTGCTTTCAATTGCTATTCTGTCCTACTAGGGCGAAAATCTCAGGCCTCTGGGATGTCAGCCCTGACTGCTAATTCGGACGCGCGCATCTCAAGTAATGATTCTAACTGAAATTTGAGTGAAGTCATCAATTTTTTGTTCTTACGGTATATAAATTCGAATAGTTGTCCTAAATAGTCATAGTTTTGTATCTGTCTTGCATTTGGTGGAGCCCATGCACTTGATCTTGAACTGTTCCAATTCCAATACAAGTCCCATGTGTGTATTAGAAGCTGAACGTCCTGCAAATTACCATTCATCTATATTAAGTTACCTTGGATTTGTTGACACTCTTCTTTTCTAATTTCAAATGCCAAATGAATAGGAAAATCAGTTCATGGAACCGATAGTGATTATTTAGAATTATATTCTCATCCAGTACTCTGAGTCAGTAGTTTCTCAGCTGCTTTGAACTGAATCATACATTGAGAACTAACGATACTATTTTCTGCGAAGCCTCTAACTTTCAATTTTGAATTTAAATTTTCATTATAATTGTTACTCTGGTACTCATGTTTACCTATCTGTGGCTCCGGCTTCCACGTAACCTTTGTTATCTCATCGACTCTGTTCACACCATGTACCGTTAATCTCTTTTGCACGAGTAATAGATGCATCAGCGTGTTACATTGAGCTCTTGTGACAGAAAATAGAAACAATTTTCTAAGGGCTGTCATTTTTTCAAACGTAAGGCAAGTGTGTCAAATCGATTGAAGTCTCATTAGCAGGTCTACATGAGCCCAAAAGTAGAACATATTCAGTTAAACTTTGAGATTTATTGCGTAACATTAAACAATGTCCCACAATAAGCTTTGAGTTCACTTTAAAAACTTGCCTTACGTTATAAAAATGCAGACAGAAAAAAATTACCGAGAAACAATTTTTTGTTACCAATTAAAATCCATTTTTCAATTTGAATAACACCTGATGGGGATTTTGAAATGAAAATATACTAAACTTTTTATAAATGGCAACCTGTGAGTGATTATTTTTTCTTTTTTTGTCACGAGCGTCCGGTCTATGTGCTGATACGACCGAGTTCGCAGTCTGTAAAGCGCCACTTATTTATTTCATTTGAGTTAGAACCGTCTCATAATATGTTGGAAGATGAGCGGCTTAGCTTGTGTTTGAGCCTTGCTACTAAACTCGCATCTGTTTCAATTGATAGCAGGCACTTTCCGTGGCTTCAGCCAGTTATCTGTACAGTACTCACACATGATTTTCTTGAGGTGTTATAGCCCTTGTCTGTCGATAAAACTGTGAGTCGTACAAGGCTTTGTTGTGCGTCTAAATTGACACGTGAATAGGCTGACCTGCAGTGCATCATACTGAGAAAAAGATAATTTGTACACGTGGCCTAGAGAGCGATTGCTGAAACCAATTGGCTCCCGATTTGACACTTTTTCCCATCATTCGATAAATTCCAACCTCTCCTACCGATTCCATTTTGCTAGCTTCGATCCCAAAGATGACAATAACCTATCAACATCTGGCTATTGTAGCGCCGAGCTCACCGCGAATATATTGATATTCGTTCAAGTCTCAACTGTATAATTACACCGAGCGCATACGATGGACGCCACAGTGCCTTTTTCATATGCAGTGAAATGAATATGAGACAGATTTATGAATAACAATATCGGTTTAGGAGAAGACATTCATTCTTGTATGTTATTTGAACCTAATAAGAAAGCTATCATCTGACGCCAATTTTCGTGCTCATTTGATGAGCGATGTGTTCGCGTTCACGAATAACGCATACTCTGATAAATTACTTCCAAATGTCTATAGCAATAGAAGATTCGCTGACATGGGCTTTGTCTGTGATTTATGCAACTGTAATAGCAAATAATGAATTGACTCAAAGTGATCGATTGCCTTATTTGATAAACTCAACTAAGATAGATCAACTTCTAGACTCGTCCGAAACAATTTTTAGTCTACACTTGAATTAGTCCAAATTGCTACTTTGAAGGTACAGACTGCTCCTCTCAGTGCTTAAAGCTATTGATCATATAGTACATATCAAATTATTGGGAACGTGAGATAGTTGTTGGGATCTGGGTCGTTACTACGGAGGATGATCATATCATTCAAAAACTGAAGGATGATTCGCCATTCTAAGATGAGTTTTTGAAGCACGGCAATTGCTTATTATTCGAATGATTATTCAATGATTTGATTCATTCACTTATCTATATATTCATTCATTCATCTATTTTTCATATATTTATTGATACATTCGGGGAACCAACAGTTTCCCGATGATAGGCTTCCACAATTTGACAATTAATACATATAATAATACGTGCAATGCAAGAGACAATGCAGCAACATAAATACTGTAACGTAATTTATTTTAATTTAGGAAGCAAAAGTTACTAAACACTACTATGTATTTTTATAATTTATTAAAATAATAAATTAGATAACTAACACTATTTCTAATGAGTAATTCTAATTTAAACTGAAGATTATTATACAACACTATAACTATTTCAATTATTTATGTCGATATTGATTTATTTTGAATGACACAATCCATTTCAACCACTAGCAGTCCATATTATAAGGTCTTTGACCCAAAATCAATAATACTCCTTGTTGAGTCAGCGAATATATACCGTGGGTCTCTCCCCACTATGTTTTTCCCGCAAACGTCCAGGCGTTTCTAGAAAGCGCTAGAATGTACCAGAATCTTTTCCAGAAAAAAATATATTCGCTTTTATTTCTTGATGAAGAATATTTCCACAATGATCCTAAGCACCACTAAAGCCAAAATGACTAATTTGTAGACTTAAATTCGTTACAATATATCAAATTCTTAATTGGAGCTGTCTCAAAATAAAGCAACATACATATATCTTATTCTTTATTGAAGCCTTGTTTGATCGATTGTAGCTTGGACTGAAGAGATTCAAATGCTGAAAGTGATTATTATGAGTAGACATCAATCTATTCACTTCAGAATTCCTGAAATTATTGTAATTAGTTTTGTTCAAATAAACAAAGCATCATTTCGAGTATATTTACATTAAGAGCGTGAAATTTGAATTCATCTATAATATCATACTTATCAACTATATTATTAAACAGTTTGAACAAAAATATCATGTGAGCAATAGTTCTTGTTATTTACGAAGATAACATAGCAAACATCAGTTGTATTTCAGTTGGAGTGATCTGTCGGTGGGTCTTGTGAAAAATTGTTCTCATATGACTTAATTCCGAGACATAACACAGTAATCATCTCTTTCAACACTCTTAAGAAACAGATATAGTCTAGTAAGATTAGCTATCCACCTGGGTATTCTAAGCAACAAAGGTCTCAATATTCCATGATGTTTGTTACTCTCCCTCTGTAGGCCCTGAAAAGTTCAAGAAATTGGAGCGTCGGGCTTAGAGTGGGTGGGAGACAGAAGGTGAAAATGTGTTTTCTTTTCCATTCTTCTCAAATATCTCAAGAAGTATGAGATTTAGAGCAAACAAGTTTTTTTTCGAAAACAAAGTACATCAAACTCCCCACAAAATATATTCTGCAGATTTTTCTTCTAATCATAATCGTTTTCAAAATATAGGGTTTAGAAAATGGGATTATATATCAATACTTGCGAAAATTGTGAATAAATTTTCAATAATCATTCTCAAGTCTTTTCTCATTTTTTTTTTGGTTTATTTGACGACTGGTTATCACGTTACTTGGTGTATAATTACATTTTCTGGCGTAATTACGACATACGTGAGGGGAAAGGAGAGTGGATGATTGAACAGGAATAAAAGATTGGACTTGTTAATTCAAAACATGATCTATTCTATGAATTTGAAAATCAAACAAAAACTATTTGATTGATTCACATCAATGGAATATAAGTGACTCACTTTTTATAAATAGTAGCTCAGTCTCTAGGAATCTATTTGAGGATGAACATTCTCTTGCTCAGTATTTGAGTCAACTTCTTGGTCAATTTCAGTATCCGGGCCCGTAAGAAAATAGTCATCTTCAGATACTATTTCATCTCTATTGTAACAACCAAAGTCTACACAATAAGTACGAATTGTTGGACACTTCAATGCATTTTTATAATACTCACAGTTGGAAGTGCACTCATCTCTGCAGCTGCAACTGATCAGTTCAAGAGGTCATCAGGTGCGTGACTGTACGTGAACTGCCCCTGATGTAGGAAAAAGTCGGCCAAATCTCTCGCAATACTATAACAGCGGGAAGACCCCTATTTTTGGGTTAATAGGGATCGATTCATGATTTCCGCCATTCACTATGTTGATAATATTCTCTGATTTCTCTATCAGATCGAATTGAACTTTCAATTCATATTCAACTGATGTTCATTATCCATTTTGATAATCGATACCTTTGACCTGCTATGGGTTGGCAGACTCTCACATATAATGCACTCGGTACATCATCAAATCATCAAATATTTATACGTTTCTCTTCTCCCTTCATTTTCATTTTTTTCATATATATATATATATATATATATATATATATATATATATATATATATATATATATATATATATATATATATATATATATATATATATATATATATATATATATATATATATATATATATATATATATATATATATATATATAATATAATTCCAAGCACAATGGCTAGTAGAATATCGGAAATAAAAACTAGTATCGAAATTTTACCGATTTATGATGGATCGAATAAAAAGCATCTCAGTACTTTTGTTGAACTTGTTGATTAATCAATGCATTTCATAAATGGCATTACTCTACCACTGTCTGATTGCGAAAAATTCACTGTAACCAGTAGAACAATTTCTAAAATTAAGGGTAAAGCCTTTGAAGCATTACAAAATAAATAATGATCGGATTGAATATTTACTTGAAATAGCAACGTATGAAAATGATAATCAAAATTTGTTACGAGTAACTCCAATTCCAACAATAATTCAAGATGAAATATTTTTGTTGAACGAAGCTGAAGAAATAATTATAAAAGATAATTCAGATTTGTATAATACTTATGCTTGTTATAATATTAGAGAAGAATATTATTGTAAGACAAATTACATGGAAATAGGTAAATGTTTTCAACAACTTATAAATGAATAAAAGAATGATGATTGTAGCTATCATAAAATCAATGAGATATTTGCTTTATTTGAAATAGAGAATTCAAATTTACTTTATATAGCCAGTTCAAATGGGAAGAATATAGAAATTCAGTGTGTTGAATTTGATATCAAACGTAGAATAAAAGGTATTTATGAATTTAATATTAATAATAATTGCGAAATCAATAATTATATATTAGAAAAGAGATTGATGAAACCCAAAGAACTTATATTCAAAAATTTTGATTCTTCTATTGACAGAAATAAAATTTCCAATCAAACTTTAGAATTAAAACACATTAGTAAACAAAATATTGTAATACCAAATATTCCACATATTGAAGAAATAACTAGCGCAAAATTATAATATTGTCAATTCTATAATTCTTGGAATTATATTCATTTTTCTATTATGTTTAGTAATTAAATATTTTTATGATAATCGATGTGAAAATAAAATATTACTGGAAAAAGAAATACAATTGAAAGATTCAAAAGATATAGAGATTTTGTAAAATACGAAGGAATGAAATCATCTCTTGGCGATGGAGGAGTTATGTAAAGACACATTCTGTCACATTTTGTAATACGATCGAATGATGATTTAATTTCTTTGCTATTCTCCTTATCATCACAGAGTTCATTGCAGGTGATGTAACATTATAAGTATATGCAAGAACTCGGTGGTAAGACAGATGAATTGTTGTATTCTAATTGTTAACATCAAAGTTGCTTGTGTGAGAAATAAAGATTTTTTTTTTAAAACTAATCTTGCGATTTGAATTATAAAAGTTGTATATATATATTGGAAGTGTTGCAAATATTATATCTATTAATAATATAAATACAAATAACGCAATCTGAAATACTGACTCGACATTTAACAAGTGTTTCTAGTATCACGAATTAGCCTTGTAACATTCCTTTAATAAAATTACACTTATAAATCCCTAAAGAGCAACCCACTCACTGGACTTCACATGTTTGGTGCGGCCGTTGTTGATGATGGATCTTCTTTCCGTCTCGAGCTGTAATTATTTTGTGTACTACTGGGCCGTGTTCCTTGATAGCCAGTTGCAACATCTGGTGATCCGTGAACTGATTAATCTCATCTTGCTAACATAAATAATCAATTATTCAGAAAACTAGCTACTTGCATTGTATTTCTTTAACGTCATTGTTCAGCTTAATTTCTTCCAGTCGCAGCTGCAGTCAGATATCTGACTGTTGATGATGTCGACCAAGTGTGTCGAGAACTCTGAGACCCCGTTGTCTCTATCGCTCACTCTATGAGTGACTATAGTTTTCTTCTCCAGTCTACTTTTTGATGCATGTTGCTGTGATCCTGTGGTCTGCTAGTGGCCCTTTCTTGAACATCTGTTCTTCCTGCACATCTTAGACATCAGGTTCCAAGCTTTGCTCAAGTTTGAACTGGATCGAGGCTCCTTCTTTTAACCCAAAAAGAGTTGAAGGAGACATCAGTTCACTGCAATCTACTTATCTTGCTCATCCTGGTTAATGAGCGTTAACGTAATTGTATGACTTTTCCCTGAATACCCTATCTGGATTTTGAATAACACTATATAATTAGTTCAGCGGGGCAAGCCGTTTCAAGTGCCGCAGCATATCTTTGTCCATTGAAATAAAATTAAACTCATTATCAACAAAAATGATAGATATCTTGCTCCCTTTATCTTGCTGTGCTGATTTTTTTCCCAATTCTACACACTCCACCTGTTAGACCGTCTGATAGTCGTAGATTTGAGTACCCCATTTTGTTTTCTCTGCTTTCAAGAGTTTTGATAAGTATGTATATTTGGAGTGTAATGATGCAAAAATTAATGGTGGACCGTGTGGTCAACATAATAAAAATTAATTTTGAGTTTTTATAGAAAAACATTCAAATTTTCGCAAGATGTCTTCGCACATATCTTGACTTGGTCATTCGAAAAACTTATGCCATTCGTTTCTACGAGATACTCATGATATCAACTTTCATACGGCCAAACGGCATAAACGAGAAGAACGTGAACAATTCATATAATTTCTTTGCACAATCGAGCTCTTATTCCAAACCTTTGGCCAAGTGGATCACTTCTGCCTATCGTTTTCCGCTGACTTTTTTCCCAAAATTTCATTTCGTTAGCATGGCAGAAGCGAAAAAATTGGATCAGAACATGTTCTTTTCCATAAAAATTTAAAATTAATTTTATTATGTTGGCCACACGGTCCAACTTAAATTTTGGCATTATTATACTCTAAATATACATACTTATCAAAACTCTTTAAGGCAGAGAAAATTAAATGGGGCATTAAAATGTACGATTATCTGACGGTCTATGTATGTTAATCGCATATTTTCATTAATAAACTTTTCTATCGGTGAGATTTCAAACAGCATCTGCTACTTTGTCGTGGATGTTCCTTTAATCTAACTGATACTCGCATGTGTGAACCATGCTTAAGGATATATATATATATATATATATATATATATATATATATATATATATATATATATATATATATATATATATATATATATATATATATATATATATATATATATATATATATATATATATATATATATATATTTGAAAGCGAAAGCACATTGCTGTTGAAACGTTGTGCTTCGAAAAGTTTCTAGTTTCTATATACAGAACTTCATCCAAATAAAAAATATATTTATCAAAAGAATAGTTTAATTTAAATTTCACAAAAAAAATTCCAGCTCTATGCTTAACTAAATGAAAATACCTAACTTCGAACGGCAGAAATATCAGTATCTTGGATTGTACAGTCCGACCGACAATGAAAGACTTGCTCAAAAGGAGCCTGTATTTATTGCAAGATTTCACTGATATCAATCCATTATCTGGAACCCTGTGACTCTTTTCGTTTCAAAGATCGTTTGACAGGAACGTTTCGAGTATCAGGGACAAAGAAACGGTTTGTTTTTATCATTCTGTGATCCGTCACGAAAAGAAAAAATGTCCATTGTGTTTTTCACAAGTAAAAACTGTTATATCCTTTTCCTAGATCATAAGACAGATCAGTTCTTTATTGTTAATCTTGATACTTCATCATCTGTAACTCTGGGATCAATGAATTGAAAGCTAATAGTATACTTATCGGATTCTTGACATTAATTCTTGACTTCATTCCAATTTAAAAAGCTTCCATTTTATCTATTCCAAGTTGAGTATTCTAAAATATCAATCTAACTCAAATATTTCTATATTTGTTCAATTCCTCCTTGATCAAAAAATTCTAACTTCCTAAGTCTCTCATATCTACGTATATGTTTCAACAGATGTTCAGACAATGACAATTCAGTGAGAAATTGGAGGCAAGGAACGTCGATATAATTTTGAACGTGACGTTATTTGAGTATTGTGTCAGATACAATAAAAGCTTACCTGAAATCTTTGATTGATTGATAATAGCTCGAATGATAATGCTAAAGATAATTGGATCTAGGAATTTGCTCTTTTCCACAGACATTATTCACTAAGTGAACGAAGATCAGCTCATTTATTTTTTGCAGACCTTCTCTTTTTGATTCAATTTCTCAAATATCAGCTCATTTATTTCTTGCAGACTTTCCCTTTTTTGATTCAACTTTTCTAATAACTCTGTTGGATATTCTTTTTCAAATGGACATTGTTTTATCAAGACATTTAGTTTTAAAGCTCTGATTTTGATGTCTTGCAAAATTGTTATCAAGTTATCTTGATTTTTTGTTTAGAACAGTTTCAACGATTAACATAACTTTTCTCTCATTTTTGAGAGTTTGAGAGGAAAAACTAGAATAATCAGGAACATATATGTACTCTGGAGTTTGATGAGCATACCGAATTACTCATAAGGATAAGTATTTGGAGTACACCATGTATTGAAAGATTGCAAAACAGGGACTATCGCCCAAGTATTGATGATAAGATAAATGCTCAATATAATATTTCTATAATTGATATTGCATACAGAGGCTAAGCTTTGCATCAATGTATCTTTCGAATTTATAATGGTAAACATAAGAACCTAATTTATCCAGTGTCATTATTAGAGTGATATTATTTCATAATTTACGCCTTTTTTGTTTTTTATTTAAGATATCACTTTATTATCTTTTTCTGTTTGATCGATATTACGTAATACTATCAGAAGCTATTTTTGGTCAATTGATCCATAAATATTCTCACATTGAATGTATTTTAGAAGGGCTGTTCACTCTTAGCGAACGAAATTTGTAGATTTGAAAAAGTTGAGACAGTGGAGGAAGTCCTCCCTCATGCTAAAAATTGTGAGAGAACTCAAAACCCGATTGTATGAAGAAACGTGAGTGAACATTTAATTCGCACCTTGGATGTGTCACCCCAAGTAGAATCCCATATCATCAAATAATAAACCACATGATTATATCGACATAAAAGCCTCACAACCATGCAGGCCAGACATCCAACTAAACGTCACGTTGAAGGCTGGTTTATGATAGATCAATTCAGGAATTTATATTTGCAAATTTAGATTCATAGTTTCAAGGCTGGCTTATGATGTATTTAATTCGTGAGTTCATATTTAAAAATTTAGATTCATAGTTTCAGATCTCCGTTCTCCTCTCTTTTTTGGAATATAACCTGAAATTGACCTTTTGAATAGTCATTTTACATCGCCAAAACTATTTTATTTGCACAAATAATTGAATCTCGGTTTGATTCATCACTTTTATCATATGAATATGGATGCTCCTCCACCATATTCATGATTTGAATATATTTTCTGTGACAGTTGACAATTTGAAATTTTTGACATGTCAGCCAATGTCTTCGATTGGCTGGATTAATAATTGATAGAATCTAAATTCGTATATTAAATCCATCATAAACCATCCTTAAAAGCCTCATTCTTGGTAATTTTTTGAAATTTAACCTGAAATTACCTTTTTGAGTAGCCATTCACATCACTAAAATTGTTCCATTTGCACTAATGATTGAGTTCTGGTTTGATTCATCTTTTTATCATATAGATATGAGTACTGTCTCACCATATTTATGATTTGGATATCTTGGATATCTTTTCAGTAACAGTTGTCATCTACAGCTTCTGGTATGTCAAGCAATGTCCACAATTGGCTGGATTTATAATTGAGAAAATTTAAATTTGTAAAGGCTGGTCTATGATGGATTTAATTTAGAAATTTACATTTATAAATTAAGATTTATAGTTTTAGATCCTCATTCTCGTTCATTTTTTGGAATATAACCTGAAATTGACTTTTTGAGTAGTCATTTTACATCGCCAAAATTGTTTTATTCGCACAAATGATTGAATTTTGGTTTGATTCATTACTTTTATCATATAAATATGGGTGCTCTTACACCATATTCATGATTTGGAGACTTTTTGTGTGACAGTTGTTAATTTGGAATTTTTGACATCTCAACCAATGTCTACGATCGGTTAGATTTATAATTGAGAAAATCCTAATTTGTAAATTAAATTCATCATAAACCAGCCTTGTATCAAATCCATCATAAATCAGCCTTCACTCTTTAATGTACTCTCTACTACTTCTCTTGTGTTGGCGGTTCAGCTCAATTTTTCTTATATCAGCAGTATTTCTGATGCAGTACAGTTAAATCTAAGCAAACTCATCTGCGCACCGCTCCTCACATTATCACACAGCCAAAAGCTCCGATTGTTTGCGAATTGGATCTGGCACCACTTGTAATGACATTTTTTTGATTTTCCACGTCATTTTCTTTCGAACTGCTCTGTTAACATCGATAATTTCAAACATTACATTCATATATCATTGAATTTCCTACGTCTCATGGTCTGATTGATATTATATAAAATAATGGACTGTTAAAGAGAAAAACTGTACCTTCATGAGTTTTTTTTTGAAGCGAGATGTTGGAAGAAAAACTGTAACTAGGTACCGCTTATTCAACATAAAATCAGAAAGTTTCAGTGCTATATGTCGCTGAACAAATGAAACTTCAACAAAGCTCTCTTGCATATCGCTCAAAGTGTGGATACTCATAAAGTTCCGATCTTTGGAATATCAAATTCAATTCAATAATTTTTTGGACCACAAAATTACCTATTATGTTTTCTCTAAGTGATGCAGAGGAATGTTGATATATTCCCTACGCAACGACAAGAATCATAATTCTATAATTCTGTTGTTTTTTGTTTCAGGTGAGATTTCAAGTCCAATTTTGCAATGTGCTGCCTTTATCAGTAAGTGAAAATAATAGCATCTCATTTCAAACGGCTTCATATAATTCTGTTACAACTTTCCGTAAAAACTTTGGCTGGATGGAAAGAGCTCTCACATTGATGTATATATGTATAGATGTATAGAGAAAGTTCGTCTCTGCGCAAAAAGTCGCTGATCCAAGAAATTGTCAAAACATTTTTTTCTACAGAACAAGGCAGGTAATCCCATGCCGAAACTTTTATTCTGCCAATAAATATGAGGAACTCTCGACCACAGTTCTTCAAGAGAATTGATTTTTTAATTGGATATGAAAAGTATTGAGTCCCAATAAGATGAAGGGACGTTATTAAATTACTCCCATCCTTCGAAATTCCAAAACACAATTTTGTGGTTGCAACATCTATTATAGCTATAAAAAATTTGTTGATAGAAATAATTATTCTAGTAATAAGTATCATTACAGTAGATTGACAATAAATTCTCATCCGTAGTAATGATTTAAACAGACCTTGGAATAAGACCTGATATCCTAAAATATATTTTATTGATTAGTTAGATTTGAAAATTGACGCAGATATCCTATGGGATTTCTTCCATCTCCACTTAGAATCATGATCATTTAGGCCACTTTACCAGTTAGTTATTCATGACAGATACAGTTGTTAGCGAGCATTCAAACTTTGAACTATTCTATGTTAACGACAAGAGGAAATTTAGAAGACCTAGAAAAGCTGTGAGAGAGAAAAGTTGTGACAGTCGATTTGGAAACTATAGCCGTTAGCGAGATGACAACAACGCGCATTTTTTGTTTTTGAAATGCGGTATTTGACGCAACACGCGTCAACAGTGCACAATCAGCGATCGTGAATGTACGACACCCATTTTGATTGCTTATATATCGTTACATATTGTGTTCACACTGTTTTCATATTCTTTCTCAAATGCTCTAGTTTTTCAAGTCTCATAGCGTGATATTGTTTTTTTCGTGCTGGCATCTTGTTTCAAGATTACAAATTATTACTCTGACCGGTTCACAATTTTTTGCAACTAGGCGAGCTGTGACAGCTTGTCACAGCTCTCTTATTTTTGTTCATATTTTCTGGAAAAATTCTTCCTTTGTCTTGTGGTGTGATGTTGCAAGCTGAATTGCTATTTCTTTGACTCATTAAGGCTTATAGGGGCATGGCTAGTGTCGAAAGTCATGAACTGGTCTTTGAGGAAGTCACTGTTTCATGCCTAGTCAAGTCGCTGATCGTATTGGCCCAATCCAGAAATTGAGGAAAACCAAGAACAAAGAACCGTCACTCCAAATCCAACTATCGGTATTGTTTGAAACGATGACATTGCTGTCAGAGAATTTAATATAGAAGCAAAACATTCCACTGCAAGTATGTCTACAGATCAGAACATGACATCTTCCAGCGTTCTGGCAATCCATCTACTCTGAGCTATAACGTCAAAGAGCCCGTTGCTCCCACGTCTACAGCTCGTTGTCCTTTTGCCACTACTTCTAATATGATCTCGCCAGAATCATTCAGGCCGTTGTCAGAAGCTCCGCCAAGAAAAAAAAATACAACCGAAGAGATGCAAAATCAAATCGGCTGCTCTTACTGACACATCTACCAATGATGAAATTGCTGCCATAGGAGCCAGTAAAAAGATGAAGAATGTGTTTCAAGTAAGGAAAGGAAGTAGCCTTAACGCATGAAGAAGACCAATAAAAAAAGTAAAGTTGGTGATGAGGAAGATGAAGAAGAAGAAGATGCAGAAAATAATTGTTTTTGCTTGTGTTGCCAATAGCAAATCAAGAGATAAGTGAGCTCAGTGCCTTGAATGTCAATATAATGGTATTTTTCATCCACCAAATAGTCTGAATACATAAGATGCGTAAAGTTGGCAAACAATTTTAAGCACTAACGAAATGAAATATACTGTTGGTTAGTGCTTCGCTAGTGCTTCTTAGTGCTTCCAACTTTTTTATAGCAGACTCCTCTATCACGTCATGAATGACGTTCGACTGTTTTCCTGCCAACTTTACGCTAGCAGACACTTTTGAACGGAAATTGATAAGCTTGATGTCATTTGTTAGTGCTTCGTAAGTGCTTCTTAGTGCTCCCAAATTTTCTACTCTAAATGCCACAGTGACGTCATGAATCAGGTTCAATTACTTTGTTGCCAACTTAACACTAGCTGACACTCTTCAACAGAAATTAATGAACTTGGTCTTATTGGTTAGTGCTTCGTTAGTGCTTCTTAGTGCTTCCAAATTTTTCACTTTGAATGCTACAGTATTGTCATGAATAATGTTCAATTACTTTTCTGCCAACTTTACGCTGGCTGACACTTTTCAACAGAAATTGATAAACTTGATGTCATTGGTTAGTGCTTCGTTAGTGCTTCTTAGTGCTTCCAAATTTTCCACTCTGAATGCCACAGTAGTGTCATGAATAACGTTCAATTACTTTCCTGCCAACTTTATGCTAGCTGACACTTTTCAACAGAAATTGATCAACTTGGTGTGATTGGTTAGTGCTTCGTTAGTGCTTCTTAGTGCCTCCAAATTCTCCACTCTGAATGCTACAGTAGTGTCATGAATAACGTTCAATTACTTTTCTGCCAACTTTACGCTAGCTGACACTTTTCAACAGAAATAAATAAACTTGATGTCATTGGTTAGTGCTTCGTTAGTGCTTCTCAATGCTCCTGAATTTTCTACTCTGAATGCCACAGTGACGTCATGAATAACGTTCAATTTCTTTCCTGCCAACTTTACGCTAGCCGCTAGCCTACACTTTTCAACAAAAATTTATATGCTTGGAGTCACAGGTTAAAGCTTCGTTAGTGCCTCTTGGTGCTTCCAATTTTTACGCTAGCTCATACTTTCAAAATAAATTAATGGGCTAGGTGTCATCGACTAGTGTTTCTTTGGTACTTCTTAGTTTTTCCAAATTCTCCACACGAAGTGCTATAGTGACGTCCTGGAAAATTTCCAATAACCTTCCTGTCAACTTCACGCTAACTGACACTTTCCAATAGAAATTGATAGACCTGGTGTCATTGGTTAGTACTTCGTTAGTGCTTCTCAATGCTTCTGAATTTTCTAGTCTTAGTGTCAAAATGGTGTAATGAATAAAAGTTGATCTTTTCCCTGCCAACTTCATGCTGACCGACACTTTTCAATAGTAATTGTAAAAGTTGGTGTCATTGGTTAGTGCTTCATAGTACCTTCAAAATTTTTACTCTATGTGTCATGCTGGCGTTGAAAATGGTGTTCGATGATATTTTTGGCCTGAAATTAGCAGACAATCTCAAGCATTAATGAAACAAACTTTGTGATTAGTTCAGTAAGTATTCCGCTAGTGCCTCCAAATAAATTAACAGCGTGCTTCACTATATCGTGAAGCCATTCACATCTGACATCTGACATCTGACATTTAATAAATCAAAAGTGACAAAGAACAGAAGAGAATCATGAAATACATCACTAATGGCCAGTTGCACCACCGTCACTTAGCTTTGAGAGAGGAATAATAACCGTAGTAACCATTGTCCATACAATAGTTGCCATATAGATATTGAAGTTAATCGACGGTGGTGCATTATGGTTTCAAATGAGTGATCAAAAAACATTTGATTATCCTCCCAGTCTCTAACTGCTCATACTTCAAAATTTCGACTAGCACCACTTTGAATTCAAGCTTGACTCAATACGAATAGAGCCAGTGCATGTAGTTAGCAATTATCCTCAGCACAAAGGAAGCAAACCGTATGATTGGTTAGTGCTTCATTAGTGCTTATAGCTGAGCAAACAATATCAAGCATCAACGAAATGAAGCTGATGGATTTATATAGAAATAAATGGAATTGGTATTATTGTTCTGAGCTTAAATCGTATTTTTTTGATGAGTTGAGCAATTAGCTTCTGAATAATTCCTATGGATAAAATCATGGAAAAATCCGAAATATATGAATAAATGATTTATTACATAGAACTAAAATAAAAACAAGTAGTTATCTAACAGAAAACATAAATTATATTTTTGAAAAAAAATTATGAAGATCTATTTAGAATGAAATTGTATTATCGATGCAACTACCAAGGCCATTGTTGAGTATACTATTTTCGATGACCAACATTTTGAAAATCATTATGGGCAGTGATCTACGGCATAAACATTGATATTGCGACCTCACTGTAAATAGAACTTCATATTACACCCCAATCGTTAAGATCAAATTGTATATAATACAACATGCGGATTGACCACTGTAGAGTTACTGATGCGCAATACTTTATTTTTCAAATCATCAAATAACTCCCAACTTGAATCTATACGGCGACAATATCCTGTATAATGACCTGTAGCAGTTATCGATTTTGAAATAGATGCTATGTAATTACACAAACCTCTCAGAATAAATGTTTTTTCAAGAAGTTTGATGAAAATTGGTATATCACGTAATAAAGTTGGACCACAATCAGTGGTTTCAATAATCATGTAATCACAAATCTTCGTCTCGTGTATGATTTCATTACCGCATGTTTGATTTTGTGTTCCAACGACACATCTAGTGGTTTTTTCTAAGCAGGATGAAATAGCGTCAGACATATTCTTGAATGATTGTTTGATTATATTGATATTTATTGACAATATATCGATATTTCGATTCATTGCTATTCGAGAACAAGTTTCTTGAGAGCAAAACGATTTTTCAATAGCAGATGGATAATGATGCAATAATTTTGGAATTAGGGCTGCAACATTTGAAGTACAATCTACTTTTAGTGTTCCGTCTACTAGGATATGTTTTTCGAAACAATCTAAATTAGCCAAAATTTCTCCTCTCAGTTTATATGTTTGTATTTTTGGGCCAACACTCAAGAATTGTTTGATAAGAGTAATCATCAGTGAGTCATCATCAGTTTCAAAGATGGAATTATATGAAACACTATCCGCAAAAGCAGCTACAAATATCTGTAAAATAGAGTCAAACGCACATGTCTGTGAGAAAAGGAATTTATTCTTATTTATTATCATGGAGCGGGATCTAACGTTGCCATTGTTCAAAATGCCTATTTTCTTGTGGTACTCACACTCAGTTTTCTCCCCGGTATATTCACTATGACTAACAACGAATAGAGATTCTAATATATTCTCCGCATCTTCTATTGAAGTAGACCTGATGAGAAGACTCATCGCTTTCATATAAAAATTCTTCTTAGGCGACCTATACTCTTTCATACTTGGCCATTGACTGATTAATCCCATCACGTGTGCGTAATCTACTCGTATATATGTTGTCGGTAAATCATACGATCTCCCTGTGAGAATATCATAGCACAGCTCTAGGTAATTATTCAGATACATATTATTCATGGCCCAACATGCAGCACTTAACACGAATGGTCACACACCAACAATTTTGGTCTTTGTGCTCCAGATTTAATCCAAAAATTCAGCCAGCTAGATATTGTTATGGTGTCTTGAGCCTCTGATAGCATCTGACAGACAGGTATTTGGCCATTGGGTACATTCAAATGTATCACAGCACTGTACAAAAATATGTGTCCAGATATATTATTGTACGGACGATTAATTCTTCGAGTTATGGAACCCGTCGCATCTATTGCCAATCTACTAATATTGGATTTACAGTATGAATTATATACGTGTAGTTGCTCTGGTGTCCAATAATGTAAAACAAACTTATCGTAAGATAAATGATGAATGCAGTGTGAATATGGTTGTGTATATTTTAGAACTTCTAAATTTTGTATTGGACATTTGCTTGAATTTTTTGTGTCATTGCTAGCCTCTGCTTTGCACTGTCTTAATGTTGATAATGAATATAACGTCCTAGGCTCCTTGTCTCCCTGCATTCTAGTATTTGCTTCTTCTCTCCGCCAGTTTATTGCTAATTGTCCTGCACGCAGAATATTTCCTAATTCAGAACGTTTTCTGCCCGTTAAATGCCTCTTTGTTTGGTTGGTATGCATTAATTCATTCAGATTACTTATTCTACATGTAATAATTATATTATTATCCATTCGATTCGCATCACCATAGGCATCTAACATCGCGGTACATTCCTTGCATTGAACTGTAAATTTTAAATAATGTTTACCATTGGGCGATATGTAATGATTTTTGAAAATCCATATACAAGTATAACCCAGGAATTCCAACTCATCATTTATAACATCTGTCCATCTAGGTTGTAGACGGTATCTCTTCTTACCATCTTTTTCAATTGGCTTTATGCTATCCCATCTATTCGATTCAATTTTGAAATCGGAAATATCCATTTGCTCATCTGAGTCATATTCATTAATTTGAACTTTTGTATTACATATGTCAGCTTGTAAGCTCAATGCTTGCCAACAATTCAATTTATTCTGTTTCACAAAAGTATATACAGCCTTTGGAGAAATCAAGTTATGAAAATCACTACTTATTTGATACCAAATGTTAGCTGAACTTCTATTTATTGATTCTTTTACTTCCGTAGAATATTCTTTGATCTTATCTAACACTAGATCATACGGAACTTTCGATTCTCTTGGCATCTTCATCGAGCATAAAAATAAAAAAAAAAGTCAAAATAAGATAGATACGAAGTCAAAAATTTGCAAACCCTACGAAAAGAATGAATAAATGGTGAACCACCGTACGAGCAAATCGAGATGGCCAACGCCAAGCTGCTGTGCGAACGAAAGGAACTCAGTTAACGGCAAGCTGCCGTACAAGTGGAATAAGCTCGGTTGACCATAAACTACCGTGCGAGCGAAATGAGCTTGATCAACTGTAAATTGTCGTGCGAGCGTAACGAGATTGGTCCACGGTAAGATAATGAGCGAGCGAAGCGTGCTCTGTCAACGTTAAGACGCCGTGCGAGCGTTGCAGACTCAGTTGAAGGCAAGCAGCCGTGCGAACGAAGCGACGTCGCTCAACAGTAAACCGTCATATGAACGAAGCGAGTTTGGTAAACTTGAATTATTCCCAGCACATGCATATTCATTTCATTGTTTCATTTTGGTTAGTTCATATTCAAATAGGCGGCGTTGGTCGACTAGCGCGCAAAGCCGCTAGGGTACAGTGCGAGTAGCGCGCGAGCTACCTGCGGTATACCTGCACATGCGACCTTTTTTATGAGCTCAGAAAAAAAAATTAGAATGCCCTTTGTTTTGCAAATATTTTTATTTTTTAATTTATCAAACGACAACAAAAGAAGAGTTTTAGCCTTTTTTGAATTCTTGTTCTAGCTTGAACCAAAATGAGATTTCACGCAATCAATTACTATTTGTACTTATTCTCTTATTCCACGCCCACCTCCCTTGTTAATTTGTAACTGTTAACAATGTCTCAAAATATTACAAAAAACATTGAGGAAATTACAAAAAAAAATCATAAAAAATAACAATTTGAGAAAAAAAAAACAACATTTTGAATGTGGGCGAAGGCGGTTACAACTCCGCAAAAACACAGAGTGGAAATGTTGCAGAATAATCTATGAAAAAAACAAAGAGAAAACATGAAAATGTTGATCATAAATTGAGTATATAAGTCTCAATAATTCATCGATTGCATTACATATCATACCTATGCGGCCGTACCATATAGCTATGTATATTATGAGTTTGGATTATGTTAAAAAAAAATTTCAAAAAAGGCTGAAATCCTCTTTTCCTCTATTATTTGACAAATTGAAAAATGAAATGATTTGCAGAACAAAGTGCATTCTCATTTTTTGTTTGAGCACAGAAAAAAGGTCGCGAGTGCAGGTAGCTCGCGCGCTAGACGTACACCGACTGCGCGCTAGTGGTACAAAAAGGGGACTATTTTTATAAGCTGCGCGCTACTGGCACATGCCCCAAATAGGCAAGTTATGTCCAATATAATAATTACCTCTAAATAATCACTTGACTAAGCACGTCATGTGAGATTCATATATTTAATTTATGATCTTCAATAAATTAACTGAAAAGAAAGTAATATAAACTCAAAAGACATTCAATGGAACTGCAATGTCTCGGCCAAGTACAAAAATCCTCTATTCCGATTGATTCCCTTCAAAAGAAGATCTTTTCACTGTTTGACATGTCCTTATCATTCCAGGGTTATAAGGTCCTGATATAAGAGGTAGGCTCAAGTACCTTGCAATCTGAATTTATCAATTCTGTGGCGTTACGAAGTACGCCGGGTCAGCTAGTAAATTCATAAAAAAGGTTTCGAATTAAATTTTTATATCCTACATTTTTTAAAATACACATAGTTTGAATAGAATATACCGATACGTCTCTGTTTTTTATCAATTTTATATTGGGATAATCCTGTACTAATGATGTGGCGAGTGCCCGGCCCATGGATCGTTTTACTATCATTTTGCGAGAGGTATATTCAATACAATTTGCTAGTTTAGACTTAGAACTATGTTTTTTTCATCGGTATAAGGAGTTGAATGACACAGCAAATATCTAACATACTCTAGAAGCTTATATCTGCTAGAATAACAATTACAAGACAATAAATTGAATGCGGATAAAAAGTTTAAATAGTATTACTTATTATGAAACCACTTTCCACCCCTTACTTCAACCCTAAAATACGGTAACATGAACTGGAAATTATAAATGTACGTAGCTCCACATTTTGAGTTGATACAGTCGTGAGTCGTAATTGTGTGCACCTTTTAACTTCTTCGATATTAAACTCAAAAGGTCTATTTGCGGTAAAGGGCGGCCTCGATCTTGGCACGAAACTACCTGGACCTTTAATCCCCTACTTGAACTCGGCACTATGCTATGGATTAGGATTTGTGATTCAATCGTTCACCGGAGCGAGATTTTCTGGACACATGCCATTTTATATTAATAATAAACCAGGCTCAAATTCAGCCGTACTTTTAAATGAATCTAATCACACGTGTGACATCATCAACTCAAAAGTTCTTCGTATCGTAGACAAAATACTTTTTTTCCATTTAATGCAACAAAATCCAATGTAGAAAATACTTTAGAAAAATTGAATGCTTAAGTTTGTCCTATACATATTTATATGTTTTTGTAATAATGTAGATATGTACGGGCAAGAAATAAGTATTTTTTTCAATAATATTTTTTTTCTGAAGTTTCATTAAGTACTATTTGCAGTAGTATTTTAATAGAAATTAAGTTTTGAATAAAATAAAGAGACTTATGAAACCAAATCTTCCAGGTAGATCGTGGCTTTATTTAAAAATTAACAGTGCCGAATTCGTGTGCGCCCCGCGCTAATCGGATTAACATTGGTGCCGAGTTCATGTTCTTGGTGCCGAGTTCGAGTATGCCCGCGGTAAAATAGGATGAAATGAACCACTCACCTTCAAGCAGAATTAATGACCGGAATCAGTAACACTGAAAATAGCAATACTTGTTGCTTCAAAAATGTAAATACTCAAAATGTTTTCCGAAATCGTGTAGTGTAACGTTGTGTGAGCGTTGAGACCTGAATTGCAGAAAATATAATAATGATGACACTCAACAGCCTTGATTTCTTGAATCGGCTATATACGTGATACTTAATTTGATTCGGGGAGCCCCCGAGTTCTGCAATATCGGCGCCAACTTTATATTTGTCTAACCAGCGTGCACTTAGCTGTGCAGGTAGCTGAGCTGAACTATAGGACAGAATGATAGTGTGGAAAATTTCAGATGATATTTTTTTCGATACAATGAAAATGAAATGTTTAATGAAATGACGACGATGTGTTACGGAAGAATTGAGTTAGAAAAAAATTGAATACACCGAAAATTGTAAAAATGCTTGAAATAAGCACACAAAAAATCAATTCAAGCACGAAAATCGGAAAAAAGCAAAATAAGCAAAAAACACTGTGCCAAATTATCATATTTTGCACAGTTCGTGAACATTTAAGAGAGTTTATTTGATGCTTTTAATATTTAGCGTGAGCATCATGCTTATGGATCCGCTCTCTAGTGATTATCTAGATACCTTCTTGCATTGTTTATTTTTGTATCATTTTTTCTGAAGAAGACTTTAGGATAGAAAATTGAAACGTCAAAATAGAATTGAAACAAAAAAAAAATCTATTTATTATAATAGGAGGAAACCGTTGTTTAAGGTGTCACTGAGTGCTAAGTTGGAATTTCTTGGAAGGCACCAGAACCCACTAATAAAATGGCAATCAACAATGTATAGTATGCTTAATATTGTTTACTGAGCTCATTAATTTCTATTTAATGGTGCCAGCTAGCGTGGAGCTGGAGAAAAAGTAACAAAACGTTATTCGCGACGTCACTATAGCACTTCAAGTGGAGAATTTGGAAGAACTAAGAAGTACCAAAGAAACACTAGTCGATGACACCTAGCCCATTAATTTATTTTGAAAGTATGAGCTAGCGTAAAGTTGACAGAAAAGTGATTAGGCGTATGACACTTGAAGTAGAAAAATCGGAAGCACCAAGAGGCACTAACGAAGCTTTAACCTGTGACTCCAAGCATATAAATTTTTGTTGAAAAGTGTAGGCTAGCGGCTAGCGTAAAGTTGGCAGGAAAGAAATTGAACGTTATTCATGACGTCACTGTGGCATTCAGAGTAGAAAATTTAAGAGCATTAAGAAGCACTAACGAAGCGCTAACCAATGACATCAAGTTTATTTATTTCTGTTGAAAAGTGTCAGCTAGCGTAAAGTTGGCAGAAAAGTAATTGAACGTTATTCATGACACTACTGTAGCATTCAGAGTGGAGAATTTGGAGGCACTAAGAAGCACTAACGAAGCACTAACCAATCACACCAAGTTTATCAATATCTGTTGAAAAGTGTCAGCTAGCATAAAGTTGGCAGGAAAGTAATTGAACGTTATTCATGACACTACTGTAGCATTCAGAGTGGAAAATTTGGAAGCACTAAGAAGCACTAACGAAGCACTAACCAGTGACATCAAGTTTATCAATTTCTGTTGAAAAGTGTCAGCTAGCGTAAAGTTGGCAGAAAAGTAATTGAACGTTATTCATGACAATACTGTAGCATTCGAAGTAAAAAATTTAAAAGCATTAAGAAGCACTAACAAAGCACTAACCAATAAGATCAAGTTCATTAATTTCTGTTGAAGAGTGTCAGCTAGTGTAAAGTTGGCAACAAAGTAATTGAACGTGATTCATGACGTCACTGTGGCATTTAGAGTAGAAAATTTGGGAGCACTAAGAAGCACTAACGAAGCACTAACCAATGACATCAAGCTTATCAATTTCCGTTTAAAAGTGCCAGCTAGCGTAAAGTTGACAGAAAAACAGTCGAACGTTATTCATGACATAGTAGAGGGGTCTGCTATAAAAAAGTTGGAAGCACTAAGAAGCACTAACGAAGCACTAACCAACAGTATAGTTTACTTCGTTAGTGCTTAAAATTGTTTGCCAACTTTACGCACCTGAATAAATAGGTGTCACAACTTATTTTGATATCTGTCACAACCTACCTCGATATCAGGAGAGTTATGACACGGGAAGTAGCTTCTATTTTTGTCGATTCTCTCAGACATCTTAATACTTACATTAATTTTGATAATTCGTTCTAAAACAGTATGATATTGACTCATTCACTTCTTAGATGAGAAATGTTTCTTAATTGAGATATGTCGGTTGAAGAAAAAATTCTCACAGCCCTCCTCGGTCTTCCTTAATCATCGGTTACGATCCCCTTCCCCATATGCCACACAAAAAAATTGGAATATTCCAATAGTATAAGGTCCGCATGATCTATCGTGAAGGATCCGCATGGTCCCGTGCACACATGGCAATATTATAAGGTTCTCATGACCTATCTACAAGGACTCGCATGCAATATCATAAGGTCTGTATGACCTGTCGTCAAAGATCCGCATGGTCCATTGCCCGCATGGCAATATTAAAAAAAACCGCATAACTTATCGTCGAGGGCTCGCATGGTCCATTGTCCGACGCATGGCAATATTATAATTTCTCTAGGCTTCAGATCATTTCGCTAGCATACACAAAGAGACGCTTCCTCTCACCTGAGTATTCCAAATATTATAATATAACTCACACAATCGAGACACTCAAAGTGAATAGATATACAGAGTCGTGTGCTACCTGTGGAAGTCAACGGCGTACTAGGTACTCCAACTTGATCTGCATTACAGTAGGGCTGGGAAAAATATCGATATATCGATATTTATCGATATTTCTCCAAATATCGGACTTCGATATTTATTTTTTTTCCGTATCGATATATCGATATTCCGATAATTATCGATATTTATCGATAATTATCGACATTTATCGATATTTATCGATAATTATCGATACTTATCGATATATAACGATATTTATCGATATATATCGATAATTATCGATACTTATCGATATATAACGATATTTATCGATATATATCGATATTTATCGATATTTATCGATATATATCGATATTTATCGATATTTATCGATATATATCGATATTTATCGATATTTATCGATATTCACCGATAATTATCGATAATCATCGATAATTATCGATAATCATCGATATATCGATAACTATCGATATTTATCGATAATTATCGATACATATCGATAATTATCGATATGTATCGACATTCATCGATATTTTTCGATAGCTATCAATATTGATATTTAGCGATAGTTATCGATAATTATTTATATTCATTGAAAGTAATCATCGGTATTCAACAATACTTGACGAAGATTTTTTTCGATAAAGTTCACAAAAAATATGACTACTCCTCTTACTTAACACAATTGCATGGAAAATTGTGACAATTTTGCGAATAAATAATAATAATTTGAGAAATTTCTTTTGCAAAAAAGTTTTTCCGCAATCCCGGGAGTAGAAGACGAATTGAATCCCTTATTTCAGGGACTTACGTTTGGGTTTAGTCCAGAAGCATCTGAGATGATAAAAATTTCCAAGGAACCAAAGTAGAATAAACTAATAAAGATCAAGTATCCTGAAGTAAATTTATTTTATGAAACAAATTCTAATCAGTTTGAGCTTCCTCATGACAACACAACCATTGCTGTCAAATAATCGACTGTCATCTAACAGAGTAAATTTCATTCACTCTGGAGGTGAAATACTCTGCCCTTTATAAAACCGAGCATAAGGCAAGTGAATAATCGAAGTACTTGAGTGTCGAATTGAATTATTCTTATTAGAGTTCAAATCTTCATCATTGATAATAATTTATATCAATATTTATAACAGCGTTATTGCAATTTATACAATTTTACAAATGCATCGTATTGTTGTTCGTGAATTTTCTAGTTTTCCAGGGTAGTAAATTCTTCTTACCTTTTCTGTAGCCTTATCAATATCATCAAATTTCGCACTCATCTTTTTGAAAGCAAGCTTATTTATTCAACGACTGCTGTAGCCAGCCTTGTTACTATGGTGATTTTTGTATCAAGTTTGTTGTCAAAATTGGAAGATTGAATAATCTGTTTTTAGACTATTGTGATTCAATATAATACGGTAGTGCGAATAATAGCGTATATAACAGAGGACTCAAGTGCATTCAATCTCTCAGGTGAGAATTGCCCTCGAATTCGTCTCGTGCGTCTCAATATTCGATTTTTCCCAATCGATATATACTCCAATAATTATTATCAATATTCATCAATAATTATCGATATAACTCAATAAATATTGATATTCATCCATAATTATTGATATTCATCTATAATTATTGACTTCCATCAATAGATATTGATAATTATCGATATTCATCGATAATTATTGATATTTATCGATATTTATCAATATTTATCGATATTTATCGATATTTATCGATATTTATCGATATTTATCGATAATTATCGATATTTATCGATAATTATCGATTAGTATCGATATTTATCGATATTTATCGATAATTATCGATATTTATCGATATTCATCGATAATTATCGATATTTGTCGATAATTATCGATAAATCGACATATCGATATATCGGAAATTATCGATAATATTTCAGTATCGAATATCGATATTTGAAACTGAATATCGCGCAGCCCTACATTACAGCTGTGAGCAGCTAGGGGTTGTATAATTGCTTAAAGTAAATCGGTAATACTTCGCATAATCGTTTATCTACAATCAATTATGAATATTCTTTCTATTATTGACATGTAATCGCTGAAACGTGTGATCGCTAACATAGGGCATGTTCGAGTATAGTGTAGCATATTTTATTCAATTGGAATTGAATGATGATACGAAATTTCACATAACTTGGAGAAACATACGGAGTGAGAGCTATAGAAAATTATTTGAGCAGTGCAAAAGGCTTTAAGTCTCACAGGAGTCTCTTGACAATGTTACTCAACCTTATATCACAGCAGTCTTCTGCGTAGACAAAGTTATCCACCTTCGTTTTCCTCATTAAATCAATTATCACAATGAGGTGCTTGAAATGAAACTTCTCATGTTGAAGAAGATGAGGTTAAGTTTTTTCGTCCTCGGTCTATCTCAAGCAAAGATTGATTACCTTAGATACAATTGTTCTATCAATCACTACTATTGAAATCAAGCTATACGTTCAAGATGAACTATGAACTGAAATACTGGGCCTGAGTTGGAAGTGACACAAAAATCTTAACATGTAGCAGTACGAATCGATTATATACTTTCTCACCACGATAATAGGACTTTCAGGTCCTAAAATATGTATACATCGAACTCACACAATCAGTAATTCTCATCTTATTTGGCCGCTCCTGAAATTCTTTCTAGGATGATGAAAATCAACCATTATTAAAAAGGTTATTGAACAGGCTAAGATGTGGTACTGTACTTCGCAGTCATGTCAAAAATAAGAACAGATGTCATGTTCATAAACTCATTCTCTTATTCTGTGAATTTTATCATTTCGCTTCGATCTGAACGTTTCTCGTATAAGACAAGCTTGCATGAACTGATGATGTTCTCCAAGTTGGGAGATGGAGCATCTCCATTTTCTTTTGGGATTTTTATTCCTTGAACAAAAAGATACCAGATGGACGGTGCTGTAATTGAGTCAATAAAGTAGAGTTTGACTACAATCAGACTGATTTCGGCTGAATTTAGCTTCATCAAAGGGATCTGATCGTTGCGGTTGAGGCTCATGTACAGTGCCACTTATGAATCAGTGTTATCAGCTTCATTCTCGCAAAGTCTGAACTATTCGGATAAATAATTACTGTTCCATAATAGCACACTATTTAATGGAATCAGTCGACACAGTATATGTTTTAAGTATATAGAATAAGTATTTTGGATGATTAGTCTCACCTTACAGACAACTAGAGAATCATGTAATATCGCCAAGAATTCAGGGAAAAGGATCATGGAAATATGTTGGAATTAATTGCCATAGTTTCTTCCAGAATTTTTTGTGTGCAAAACTAGCTTCACATTGCTAGGTCCCAATTTATAACAAACAAAAAAAAACTGAGGGTACTAGATCCAAATTTGTGATAAAAAAAAACAAAAGTAGTGAGTCTACCTCTCCATAAACAGACGGCATATGTTGCTGGGCGTTAATTTGTTCCAAACTTCAGAAAATAGCGGACCAAAATAAATTGAATTTGAATTTCCTGCCTAATCTATTTTCAAACCGGCCTAGCTCAGTACTATTGAAAACATTACAGTCGAAGGACCGGAGGGATTAACAATGAGGCAAGCTTTTGACGATTTTAGAGCTCACAAAGAGAAATATATGGCACTAGATGTTACGTGAAATAACATTTAATGAAACAAAGAAATAAAGAGCTCCATAAGAGTCGTAGACCAAAACAATTAACATCTAATATTCTATCCAACCCAAAAAAAAAAGAAAACTAGGCTTACGAGAAAAAGGCTAAATTATTGATTCAAAATTTGAATTGAAAACTGTAATATCTGAAAATAAAAATTAGTAGTAAAATTGAATTGAATTCGCATAAACTAACCCGAAAGAGAAATTGGCACGTAGCAACGTTATTCCTTTACAGTCTGATTTACGAAAGGAAGTGGCCTTATCCTCACTTCTAGGTAAGTTATCACTTGGAATATGAATTAAAATCTGGATATTTCAATCAATATTATTCGTAGCCGAAACTGTCGAGGTAGATGTGGGAAAAAAAATTTTCTACTGATTCCCAGAATATTCTATCTACATTCACTATTACAGTCAGCTTGAACAATATTATCCAATTGAAATCAAAATTTAGAGTTAAGCTTCCGTAAAGTTTCATCATGCCTCAGATTTATTATTCATATTATGTACAATGGAAATGGCTTATTTGATGATAATGACTTAGAGCTTCATTCATTCCATTTCTCATCTTTTGATTTTTCCTTTGTTGGGAACAAATAGTCTAAGATACAGCGTCACAAATTATCGATCATACAAACGATGTTCATATTTTGTCAATATTAGGTTAGTAAAAGATGTGTTGTGACCTTTAGCTGGTTCATTAGGTGAGACATTTGGGCATTACAACGCCATAATTGTTGCAAACTGAAGGTTTTTCCCATTTCAAGTGAAGTGATACTTTAAGAAACTGTTGTTTAGAAACTGACAGTTTAAGTAAGCACAGTCTGCTAGTCCTCCAAAGAGACATTGCGTGTCAGCTTGAGAGTGGCTTGGTAGAAAAATAAAAAGTATAATTGGTTTGAGAATCATGCTAAATTGAAGCTTGAGTATTAATTCATGAGAAAAGTAGTGATAGGCTGCTATTATGGTGAGAAAATAACGCGCAATCCGTGATGGAAAGTAAAAAAATATATTAATGCTGAAACACGGAATACATGATTTTTAGTATTCTACCATAATAGTGATCATTGATATTGATATTCTTTTAGTCCAGAAAATTGTAAATAACGATGATTGACATAACAAGTAACTTTTAGTAAATGATGTACATGTTGACGCAGTAGAGACCTTTATCAAAGTTACGGTGTTTCTGCATGTTTTATGTTTCAAATATTTATATATAGTCCAAGATCCCAGACCCGCCAGGGGTTTCTTATTTTCTGAGATACAAAATTAATGAATTAGAGTATGATTAGTCGGTACTCTGATCAAACGCATATTTGGTAGTTTATGCCGACGGCCAATTTATAGATACCAGGTGTTATAGGTACGTCAAGACATTTTTCACTTTTCTTAAAGTATGAGTGCAGATTTTCATGTATGTTCTGGAGAATACTGCGGAAAATTGATAATCAACACTGCCAGACACTTCCCATCGGCAGTAATTCCTGCTAAATGCTTCAAAGTTGGCAAAAAAATTATGTTATTTTACTCATTGTCTGAGTATCATATATAAAACTTTTCATCACTCAGACTATGAGCAAGACTACGTTATTCTAGAATAAATAACCATCAATGGAAACTGTCTAGCAGTGATGATTTCAAATTTTCCACACCATTCTCTGAAACATATATTAAAATCAGTACTCAAGATTTTAAGAAAAATGAGTCATATCTTGACGTACCTTTAGCACTTCGTATCTGTAAATTGACCGTCGGCACAAACTAGCAAGTATGCGTATGATCAAAGTATATATTGACACTACTGATAGGCATTCATTATACTCTTGTGGCTTCCAAAAATTAGTAAACATCCCAGTTTTTCCAGTTGTGATTCTTAATTAATTCGTGTTAATTTTGTTGTTGCTTTTTGCCTCCCTCGGTCAGAAACAAGCTAACTGGAACACGTTAACATGTTCTCTCAATTGAAAGAAGAGGCATTGTTAGAGAAATATCTCCCAATACCATTTTACTTTCATATTCAAACAATTAACTCGCACAGGCAACATTTTGTAAGCTTCTCAATTTTGACGGTAGTGCCGGGTAGCATTTGTGATAATTTGAATGATAGCTCACAAAATATTCACATATGGAGGCAACACAATTTCACATTGAGCTAACTCATTTTGTCTCTCCATTTCAGAATTCTTTTCCATCTTCTTGAAGCTCATTCTTGGATGATAAGTTATTCTGGTTTTTTCGAACTACGAAAACACACACCGATTCTAGATTAGTTTCTTTTCGCTTATCGATTGAATTCTGTGAGTAGACTGTATTCATTATTCTCCTATTTCCACAGGGCCAAACGAATGTTTGCTATTGCAACATTGCGCTATTTAGCTATTATACGTGCCAACTAGTCGGATATTTTCCCACTTTTCGTCGTGGAATGTACAGTATTATCTCATCGTAATAAATTAATCACTCTCCTCCCAATAATTGACGCCGGAGCTGCATTTGAGCAGGATCAACTGACTATGAGTGTCCTTTTTTTACTTGGACCAATCTCCTCATTTAGCTGATGCGCAATGTTCCTTTGGAGAATTAGATGACTGAGTTCATTTTAACTACTTTTCTCAAATGCCAAATTCATAAAGTTCAGTTCTTATTCGGGTTGAAAACAAACCTTTAGTTAGCAAAAATCATGGCGCCGTAGCGCCCGAGTTTCGCACCTAGTGGACCAGCTCACAGTTGCAATACGTCTTCTTTCAACTTGAACAACATATCTACAAAATATCAACGTCTTTAGAATGACCGACGATTTTATAACGCTGGTGCTCGGACTAAAATAGAAATTGGGTTTTTTATCAACCAATGCTCATTTTGAGTTATGGAATACCGACTGTTTTTCTCATATTACTTGAGAATGTGTTTATTGTTGTGAGACACATCTATATAAATGATGTGGTATTGTGTTACTATATCACTACCATGTTCCATATTCATGTTTCTCTTTCGAATACTCGTCTCAGGTTTACTTTTCCATTTTTTGTGATTCATATCCAGTACAAAAAGTTTTGATCAGTGCTTGAGTTGATTAAATTAACATAAGGAATAACAATTCCTGGTCGTTAAATTCTTACAGCCGCGTATGTATTTATGGTGGTAACAATAGTACCATCGGAATGCGTGAGATTATCAAAATGTGAAAAGCAGCTATTCCACACATCGCCTATGATGCCTAAAATATGAACTTCACGCATGGTCGTACATCTTCCACGACCTAGGCCCGGTCTTACCATCTCTGAATAACTTTATTCCCTAGATAATTACTATGGTGACAATTATTGCAACAGTTGCTGAATCCGATATTTCGTGTTCAGATCATATAATTACGAATTCAGCTACACTGTATTCTGTAGCTGTATTAGGCAGACAAAATGTTATTGAGAACACTGCTTCAGATCTAATCAGGTCAGATATCAAGTAATTTGAGAATATATTATACTGATGCTGCTTTGCTCAGCGATTTGCACGAAACTCATTTCACGCATAAGAGATTCCTTTTTGTCTTCGATTAACCATGAATCATGTCTCTTTTGAGTTCAAAGAGAGATGGAAATATGTGCCCTAAACTGAGCGTGTGTCTCTGTCTTCTAGTCCCTTTGTATTGATTTTTTCCTATTTGACGTATTCGCAGAAAGTGCCGACGAGAAGACTTTTGATAATGTGTGTAAGAATGGTCGAACTGAGAATCAACTTGGTATGAGTGTGATAATTAGAAAGTGCTGGCATCGTCCAGCTTGACACATTTAGCAGTATGTTCATATCAAGTTTTTCGAAAAAACTAATGTGATTTCATGTAATAATACGTCTACGTGTTTCTTATTTCAGTTAGTATCATCTATGTAAATGTACCTGATAGTAGTGACTGATTCGTTCACAGTATATTTTATTTTCTTGAATCAATTCATAGAATATGAAAAAACATGAAAAATGGTCCATATCACAAACTTCTATGAATATAAATATATTTTATTTGGATAAAGTTCTGTATATAATCTATTTGAAGCACAACGTTTCAACAGCAATGTACTGAATATATTCAAGATAAATGATCAATTTACAGCAGAAAGATATTCATTAGACATTATATGAAACTAGAGGTGTTTATCGGCCCTAGTTCTCAATTGATTGGTATTTGGAATGATTGAAATAAGTGATGTGAAATCTCAAAGCAGCAAAATTGATTGCTGAGTCCAGTGAGAGAAAATATTATCAACTTTTCATAATGATGATAAAGTGTTTGATGTTAAATTGAGCTGATTCAAGAAGAAACTGAATTCAAAACAAAATTGTTGGCTGATTTGAGACGGTTAATTTATTCATCCAATGATGATGAGTTGTATATTTAAAACCAGGTGATCAGCTTTGAGGTCTCATGAACTCTTGAAAACAACATTTGGTGATGGATGCCTGAACCAATAAAATGTTATCATTTTGTTCAATGGTGTGCATCAATAACTGAAGCTTTGAACAGGTGTTAAGTATGCGCGAAATTCAGTTCGAAATGGTTGTCAAACAAGTAGGAAGAACATTGACTTCAAATCTATGGGGATCTGACATCGTGACGTCACAATTCAACATGGCCATACTCAGCCAGAACATAGCATTGCTAGCATAGGCAACGAGTATATTTTTTTGATTTTCAAGCGATACGTAAAATTTTTACTAAGTGAAATCAAAAGTTAGTTGGTTAAGGTTACAATTATTATCATAATATACATGAATTCTATCTGAACAAAACTTTTCAGTCATAATTCAAAAAGTTATTATTATTATTATCATTTTAAATCCTTTAATACCCTTACGGGTGTCAGGATTGACTATTAATTTTAGTTCATATTATTTACGAAGTCTTTCCACTCTTTTCGATTTTTTGCCATTCTCTTTGCCTCTTGGGTGCTGAAGTTTAATATTCTATTTCCGTCATATACAACAAATACGTTCAGAAATACCGACTTTATAGTGATTAGTCTTGTGTTCCTCCTTATTTATTATTGTTATTGTTGTTAGCTGCGATACAATTTGCAATAAAGTCGATAGTTTCGAACATATCCGTTGTGTATGACGATAGAATATTGAAATTTTAAGATAATGGATGAGCACTTTTGCTCATATGAACTTCATGTAAATTATAATAACTATCCAAGCTTAAATGAATGAACTTTTCGAAAATATATTGAGTATCGCTTGAAAATCAAAAATATATACTGGTTGCCTATGCTAGCAATGCTAAGCTATAGCTCAGTGTGGCCATATTGGATCGTGACGTCACGATGTAAGATCCAAATATCGAGCCAAAATTCAACCAAACAGATTGCATATAATTATTCCAGGTAATCGTAGGCTCATGGGTATGTCTAAAGAGCAAAGGCATAATAATCACATTGAAATAGTACAGGTTCGTCCCGACCGAAGAAAACGAATTTAATTCAACCAAGTGTGAAAACAATGTTGATATTTTTCGAGTCTACATGTGCAATACATCATGATTATGTCCCAATGGAGACAAAAAGTCACTCAGAAATACTAATAGTCCGTGAAACAGGGCATACATTTTTCGTTGATTACCGCTCACTTGAAACTTCGTGAGTGATTTCATTGTGATGAGTCCGACGGGCGTACACGAACTCGGCACCAAGAACATGAACTCGGCACCAATGCTAATCAGTGGCGTAGAAAGGGGGGTTCAAGTGGATCTATTATGCTCCGGGCGCCACTCACGGAGGGGCGCCAAATAGTCTCCAAGACGAACAAGATTTTCCGAATTTCAATTGCTGTTTTGATCGATTTCTGGGAAGCATATTTCAAATTAATAATAATTATTATATTCATATAACGAGTAAATTCTATATATTAGGAAGGTTTTTTTAGTTTAAATTCTGTATATTTTTTTATTTTTGACGTTTCAACTCTCTATCCTAGAGTCTCCATCGGAAAAACAATGATACAAAAATAAACAAAGCAAGTACTTTGAAAATTGAAAATATACAGAATACCAGATGTGAAAACATATGTTTCACTTTTAATGCAGAAAGAATAAAATTCTTATGCCATCCATTCAAGGTTTGAAGAAAAAACTATATGAAACAACCTCAAACAGATGAATCAATAATATGAGTCTTGACGATTAATATCATTGTGAAAAAAAATTAATTAAATAATATAACACACAAGAACCTTATCCCGTTTAGAAAGTTTTTTGAATTATCTGAATTATGTTCAATCTAGAACGAAGCAATGATGGCAGAATCCTACACACTGTTTATAGGAAGCCAACATACACAAACCAATATATTCATTCTGAATCACATCACTATCCTTCACAGAAGTAAAGAACAATGTCGATTTCAAAGAGCTAATAATATCGCCCTGATAAACTTGATGAAGAGAATAATAATCTAGGAGTTATATTTCAGAGAAATGGTTTAAGTTATCATTCCATTAGAAAAGTACGTTTACCAAAGTCTACCAATGCTTTTGTTGTGGTTAATAACATGACAAATTACGGTTCTTCATCTTATGTGAGTAAAGTTCAATAGAAGATTGGGAGGATCTTGTCCAGATATAATTTCAAAGTTGCCCACTTTCCTATGATGAGAATTAAGCACTTCATGAGACCTATGGAAATCTTCGGATATTCACAAGATCCTAGTACCTGTAGTCAGACGGACAGAACTGTTAGCCCACGTATTGCTGAACATAGGAGGTGCATAAGACTCAATTATTCGAATAAATTTCTAGTTGCTGATCATGTTATTGAATTTTTGCGTGAGATCAAGTTCGAAGAAACAAGATTATTCGCAAGATGCTCATCGTTCATAGTAGATTGGTCAGAGAAGCGATTGAAATAATTGAAGATTCGAATAATTTCAACCATACTGATGGTTTTGAGTAGGCAAATGTTTGGCTTTCTATAATAAATAATGTAAATACACGATTTGTAAGATATTCATTTGTCTTGATTTTAATTATTGTCACGTTCATGTACATCATTAAGACTTGGTTCTTTTGGTAGACGAAATTTTAAGACGTTTTTGTGCATTGGAACTGTGTGCGTCTGCAAAAACGGATCATCGTCATTGTGTTATATTAATTAATTCTCTTTTCTCAATGATAATTGTCGAGATTTATATTATTGATCCCTCTGTTTGAGGTTGTTCCATGTGGTTTATTTAGGTGAATTCCAAAGAAATTTTGTAGTGCCGAGTTTGAGTAGGGGATTAAGGATCCAGGTAGTTTGGTGCCGAGATCGAGGCCGCCCAGTCCGACAGCTTTCACATTTTACGAAGTTCTTGATTCAAGGGCATTTTTCAGCGAGGGCTAATTGAACACGTCAATTTCATGAAGCCTTGAAAGTGTATTACCGTGATTGATATTTACACTAATCGAAAGATTTTTTGATTATAAAATGATAAATAATATTGTCCTACATACATATTGGGGGCCAGCGGTGAGTCCGACAAGCCGCACTTGTCACAAGTACGTTGGTATGAAAACGGATTACCGCTAGTCTGAGACTTTCAGGACATGTTCAACCATTTTTTTCTGAAATTTGGTCATTTTGACCGACAAATTTTCGGGGGCGTTTTCTCAGTCCGATACTGAAAACATATCAGGATTATAACAGCTTCTTCATCAATGACCGCTTTTCGGACCTAAACAGTCATAATTTAACAACATATTATCTGTCCAAAAAACATATTGTACGACAGAAATATTGGTTCTCGTCGTCAGTTCGACAAGAAAACGCTCGAACTTATATAACTCAGTTTTTGACGTATTTGATATCAGGAGATAATTAATTGACGTTGTTCATAAGCTAGGAATGAACAATTCATCAACAAAATAATTGAAAAAAAGTAAAGTTGAAAATTGAAAAAGAAATATATTATTATGTCGCAAAGTAAGAACGTTACCTACTTTAATCTTCCATCCCCAGGGGTAGTAGAATTAAATTGGTATTCAATGCTCCACCCGAATCTAAAATAAGGATTAGTGGCTCTCATTCAAGATTTTCGAGATACTTTTTCCCCCGACTATAGAAAAGGAAGAGAAATCTTTCAAATATGTATATACTTTCAGCTTTCTGCACTCGATCATGTAAACTTCAAGTATGCAAAATATCAAATATTTTCGTGCGTGCATAATGCTTGAATAGGGATACAAAGCTTCCTCTTCACGTATTGATAAATAAATTGAAATAGGACACATGTATATTATTTTCGCTTTCTGCACATCTTCTCCATATAAATTTTAGGTATGCCAAATCCCACACTCCTCAGTGCATGCAATTAGCTTGAATAGGGGTCGAAAGTTTGCTCTTGACTATTTATATATAGATATCACAGTTGAAGTCAGTATACTGTGATAGTCACCTCAAATATCATTCAAATTTACCTTCAACTGTGATATCTATATATTAATACGTCAAGAGCAAACTTTCGACCTCTTTTTAAGCTAATTGCATACACGGAGGAGTGTGAGATTTGGCGTACCCAGAATTTATATGGAGAAGATGTGCAGAAAGCAAAAATAATATACAGGTGTCCTATTTCAATCTGTATCCATTTTCGAGAATATTGCACGCACGAAAAAAATTTATATTTCGCATACTTGAAGTTTATTTGATCGAGTGCAGAAAGCTGAAAGTATATACAGGTGTCCCATTTTAATTTTACGACGTGAAGAGAAAACTTTGTACTGCGGTGATGTGAAGCTCAGCTCACTTGAAGTTTGTGTGGAGAATGTGAGATATGGCATATTTGAAGTATATCTGGAGAAATATGCACCGAGTGGAAAAATGGTTGGAGGAAAATTTCAAAGACTTCTCTCGCTAACGTTCAATATCTATTACTGCGGTGGCTATCGCGTCAAATATAACGCCATTAATTGAATGACTAAACAAACATCATCATGATTCCTGATGGTTTGACACTTCCGGAGCTTCGGCTTGCAAGGAAGCACACGTGTTTATCTTGATCAAATAAACAATGGTTTTATTGTATTTTAAAATGTAGTGTCGTATATGGAACTGAAAAATATTTTCTTTTGGTACCTTAAACAAGCTTTTAACTGTCAAAACAATTTTCTCCCTGAGGAAGCCCAAGATATTGGGCGAAATATTGGAATCAAATTGAATTGACCCCTTCCTTAATCTTAAGGCGAAATATATACTCTAACTATTTTGATTTAACACGAATTAGGCGAAAAATTCAATTATCCTTCCAGTAAACATGATTCATTTCAGCTTCAATCCAAGTTCTAAGAAGAAATATTTATCGTAACCGATATCTTCCTCAGAATTTCATTATTACTTCCAAGAACCTAACAGTTGGTTTGACTTTTATGTTCTATGCAATATTCATCTAAGGGAGCTCATCAAAAACAAGAGGGGCGCCTAAATCTAGCTAAATCTGCCTCTGCATTCAATCATATTTAATCCAAGGTAAATAAAACTTTTCTAGATTAAGAATTCATTCTAATTTCTAATAGTTACTATAATCAAAGATGCCAGGCAGAGCTATGAACTTGATAGATCCATAAGCTATAAATTATGAAAAAAATCTCAGTAAATTCATATAGCTCATATGTTTTACATGAATCAACAAGGAGCAATACGTTTTCCTAATTATTTGTGAATCGTGGATTTGTGAGACTCATGCTCAGTATTATAAAGTACAAATCAATTTACCTCCAAAGTTAAATTTACACTATGAACGACAGTCGATTTCTTGACAGCAATGCTCCCACTGTCATAAAGGATAATGATTTGATTAGAATTTGTCGAATGAAATAAATTTATTCTGGACGTAAACTCACTTCGTACTTGATAATACTGGGCATGATTCATTCAACTAATATTCTACTAATAATCTGGATTGGGTACCAAGTATTGTTGGTGGAGACCGAATTTCTCATCCTCTCTCAAAAATTATGAAAATAGTGCTCAATCATTTCGTCAATAACTTTTAAACCGAAGATCGTGAAGAGTCACTAAATCTCTAGGTTTTTGCGTATTTATACCGATCTGTATACAATTAAATATTGGATTCAGATACTTTCTGCCGTTATCATCCTTCAAAAATCATAAAGTGAATACTATAGAACTGCAGTTTAATGGAACTCGAGTTCTTATTATTACGAAGTTATTAATTTGTATCGTGAATCGTAAATCCGTAATCGATACCTCTGATAGCGAAACTATAACTTATGTAAGCTATTATTATTCAAATATATCATTATTCTCAATTTTCAAATCTCTTTTCAATGCTAGAGTTGAATAGTATATTCGAATATTTTTGAAATTTTTGTTTCCTAACTAATGATAACATAAAAGTCCCCTTGAACTTGTTTCGTCACGAATCACTTTCCATTGATTCAATGCCTCTCTGTTTGTAACAATTAGAGAACTTATTGATTACATCATTGTTCATTGCATATGGTATTCTATCTTTATCGCACTTCAATGTAGTTTCCATTCGGGCATCAACATGATATGCGATCCATGATAGCTATGGAAGAACATTTGGCTGCAAGCCAAAGCACATTAAGACAGTTCTGCCAGAAACAAAAAAGATGAGAAGATATTGGAATACGTCCGTAGTTAAGTATACAGAGAAACTTCGATATTACTATACTGTTGTTTTCGCTTCAATTTATGATGGGATTCTTTAGTTCTAATGGAATGTTCGTAATAATTTCCTGGTAGGTACTTATCAAATATGAATTTTCCTTTGAACTCTTTCCGCTTGTAAAAGCTGACGCCAATCATCATTTCAAAACTTCGTCAGATGTGTGAATATCCAATCAATTGAATAATCCATATAATCACTTCTGAAGTATTCGTGAAGAATTGAAATTTCTTGTTGATGGTTTCATTCATGTCAATTATAAAAGCAAATGTTGCATAGCTACACTGACAATTATAGTAACAAATCGCTCGCCAAAGGGAACTGATCAGCTTAATCGATACATTTTTCTTCAAAACATTATTAGCCTAGCAACATCGTAAGAATCATCTGTCCGATAGAATCACAAGAGCGTAGCTCAAGGGATTTGACCTTTGCAAATAACTTAAAGGATGTTGTTTATAGGTAAACATTGTTTAGGAGAAAAATTTATGATGGAGGTAAAGTCGCGAGTGGTATTTGTGAAGAATATTTTTTGCATGGAACTGCAAAAAAAAAATAATGATAAAACTGTCAAAATTCACAATGTATCGTTAGACTCACAGAACACACTAATAAGGGCCAAAGGTACCATTTGGACCAATGTGATAAGATAGAAGAAACAAAATGTTTCAAAAAATGATATGACTGGACACTCTAATATCTTGACGAACATTCCGGTTGCTCCAAAAAAGGCATTCATATTTATCATAAGATATTAACGTCTACAATGCTTCATGCAATTCCATACCTTATCGATAGTTTCATCATTCTGGTCAATAATTGTATCATAACGCTTGTCATAGTAATCAGAAATTTGATTATTATTTGTTTCATTTATGGTAAACAATTCTTCAAAAACGAAATTTCGAGAATTCTATTTGCTTTGTACAAACTGATTTTGTACTTGGCAGAATGGTCCTGGTCTTGGATGATGTGGTAGTGGATATTTCTAATTGAAATATTTATTGGCATTGGTTTTTGAGAATTTCTGGAGACACTCTGAGCTCTATTAATTCAATTTGATGGATTATATTTCGCTACTTGGTTAGTGGATTGTTGAGGTAATACATTGAAAGTAGTGAAGCGGTTATTATTATAACGAATAAGAAGTTATTTGCAAACATGTTCAATGCAAAATTCTGCGGGGTATTTCGCTCTCACTAACTGCCGGATTGGTTCTTTCAGCCATCTTAATAGATTACGTAAGGCATAGTTTTGGAAGAAATGGGCAAATACTGATGATACGTTATTATTAGGGGTATGTGTAGCTATATACAAGATCTATAAATTAAGGAGATGTTGCAATCTACTGTAGAATTCAAAAACGGACTCGCCAGAATTATATTTTAGTTCGGTAATGTCAATATTCAGAGTGAACCTATCTCGTTTATCAGCGTCAATATTCAAAAGTGCTGTTTCTAAATCAGCCCAAGATACTATTTTACAACTAGTAATATCAATTGCTGCTTCGCCTTCAATTTTACTCAAAATGCTATGCTTCAGATGTCCGTTCTAAAAATCATTTTGATCTACTCAATTGAAAAACTTGTCCACTAGTTTCTCACTGATTTCTATGAATCGTGAAAATAGTTATCTGTCTCTGTAAAATTCTAGGATCATATCCAGATATTCTTTCTTCAGCACTGGTATGGTTATTTTTAAAATTAGATTTCTTGATACAAAGCTTCTAATGAGGATTATTTGAGTTTCAGTACGATCTATGAGGTCAAGATTGGAGTTCGATTCAGAATAGCTCACAGAAATATTAGACTGATTACATCTAAGTGACATGTAATGTACTTACAAAAATGGAAATGCGAGTTTCATGTTTTGAAGTGGTCTCACTGGTTCAGGAGTGACGAATTTGCGATGTCCACTGATATGCATTCAGCTGGGCTCGGAAATGTCGCTTGGGTTGGCTGCTGACGCTTGTTCAATCGCCAAGTCTTCTAATTGAAAGTTCTCGAAATTGTTCAATTGTCGATTAAATCAATGGTGTGTATCAATTTATATTCGCTAAATTGTTTTCGACAATTCTAACGACTGCGCCGATAATTTTTTCTCTGTTTCCAAACTAGTTTTCAGAAATATGATTTATTCCAAAACGATCCTAACTCTATAAATTTTCAAATTAAACTGACTATTCCAAGTCAGTTAGATTCAAATATTAGTTCAATTTCACGTATTTTGTGAACAACAGAAAAATCAATTGATATGATTCTAATATTTGGAGAATCAACTGGAATCATAAGAAGAGTAGAAATGATTTACCGGAAGTGGTTTCCTGGACGCTGGTAACCGAGAGTGTCTGTTAATATGTAGCACTGGCACGAAATTCTGATCGGCAGTACGGTGGTGGTATACTGCGGCTCGGTTATACCGATTAGGAAGGCTTAGGCTCAACAAGGGCTGTTGGGCCAGTGATGAAAAAGATTTCACTCGATATCCAGAAACAGGTTTAGTTGAAAAACCAAAACGAATACGTCTGATGATATGTTATGATAAAGAATAAACGAAAATTACGGTTTTGACTTCTGTTTATGAAAATCCCTATGTCAGTATCAGAAATTTATTGAACTTGATTGATATTTGTCAGAGTTCCGCATCTAGAATTTAAAAAAAAACATAAATTTCATCCTTATCACATCGATATTACACAAGAATTTCACAGTGAAGGTTTTGATAATAGAGTTCGATTTTGTCAGTGGGCGATGGAAAATACCGGAAGAAATCTGCTCCTATCAAATAATATATTATTTACGGATGAGGTTACTCTTAAAAGCAACGGTTGCGTTAATAGGCATAATATGCATTATCAAGCAATGAAAAATCCTCACTGGATGTGGAACCTCGACAACCGGAGAGTATGGTCATTAAATGTTTGGGATGAAGTAAAAGGAGACTCTGTTGCTGGTCTACATTTTTTGAAGGCTCATCAAATGGAGATAATAATTTCAATTTTTAACTAAGATTCTTTCTGAATTATTGAAAGATATTCCAATAAATGTCTGCCAAAATTTGATATTTCATCATGACTGAGTGCCACTACACTATGCCGGTAATGTTCAAAAGTATTTGAAGAATAATCAGTGGAGGGAACAATGGATAGGACAAGATGGATATATTTCATGGCCAGCAAGATTTTTTCTTTGTGGATACGTCAAGGATCTTGTCTACCAGAAGATACTATCCAGAATATTTCGCGAAACATGCTGGAAAATGTTCGAGCACATCACATTCAACACGGTCGTAGTTTTCAACATTTGTTTGAGTTGTTCTTAATACTGAGTTTGTTCTTTTAGTTTGTTGAATTGTTTTCTCGGATGCATTGATAAAAACTATTATATCGTTGAAAAGAAGAAAAATAGAATGCTAGTGGTACTCAAAACACAAAGATTAATGTCAAACTACAGAAATTTCTACGAAAGATAAATAAAGAACATCTTGTAGTAGATTGTCGTATTCCATTTTAATTTCTATTTGCTATTGCAAACATTTTTCATATTTGAAAATTACAGTATCTGGGAGAAAATACCGAATAGTACTGAGGTTGTGCATGGTGTCATCTAACAAAAATAACACTTTCCATACGACCTGTTCTCACTTCATACGTATTTTGATGATGGTAGCCCTGGAATGTGTGGAATAAATGGAATGCAAAAATATTATTCTCACGCATCGTTTGTAATGAACATGTGAGTGATGGATGGCGTGAACTCAATCTGATTCTCCTGTAAGCTCATGTTGGTAGTACTACTTGTTATGAATCCATTTGTTTTGATCTTTCAAACTTTCAAACATGTATTTTTGTGTAGTTTGTTGTACTCCTGATTTTGTTGTTGGTCCTTTATAAGTGTCAAAATATGGAAGAAAATGGTATTGAAGAAGAAGATAACAGCAAAATTGATAACCGATCGTTATATTTACATATTTTCCTATGGTTCAGATTACTTGTAGAGTCTAAAAATGATCGGGAATAGTTATTCTTCACATGAATCGATTGCCGTCTTGGCCTTCAATATTTTGTTCTTTTCAGGTTATGAAGATTATTTGCGCTGGCTTGCTCAGCCGTTCAGCTTATATATAATATCCTTCTGTTTCATACCTTTCCTATAATTACCCATAATACAGTGTTAATTCTCATACTTCTAATAATAGTCGATGTTATAGTGCTTGCTTGATATTTTGACGTATTGAGGGAAGCTTTGGGAGCCTTATAATATTTTTGATCTGAAGATAAATTTCTTGTATCATTTGGTGACTATGTCGATTGTAAGAGGCATGTTCGTTGAAAAAAAAGATTGCTGTGAGCCTTAATGGTAAGAGAAGCATTTGTATTTTGACAGTCAGGTAGAACTGGTCAAATATTTTGTAATCATTTCTAACCGCTACATATCCCATACATCGTAATCATACATATGTCCTTGATATTGTTGTATTACAAGAGATTTCATTCTGAAAGCATCATTTCCAGGGCAGAAATATTTCCTCTCAAACAAAATAAAAGTGATTTATCAGACTTATGAATGAATAAGAGATTACATTGACATTGGTATATGAAACCGTTTTGAAATATTATGATTTTATGCAATATTTCTCCATTATTTAGCTAATCATTCACATCGCTATGTTATTATGTTGTCGAGATTTCTTATCAATTTGAATATGTAGGGAAATTATAACAGTAGAACTGGATATCACAAGTTTACATCTTTATGAATAAGCATGTAATAATAATTTATGAATTACTATTGTCAAACTGCTTGTAGGTCCCAGAAATTTGATTGAATAGGAAGATAAGTATTGTAGTCCATATATTCATCTGAATCAACGAAGTGATTCTTCAATTAATCGTTCCTTCCTGTAATTCATCCATCTTCAGCTCATTGGCTCGGTGTTGCAATAATAACAGGCTTATACAGGAATACAGTTGAATGATGTAATTGAATTATACCTGATTCTTGATGAATGTGTGAGTGCTATACCGAAGCAAGCTTATCAGCACAGTAATCATGAAAAAAGTGATTCAGCTCTTACCTTCCTACTACATTCATTTATTACTTACTCACAAAAATCCATAATCCTGACAGAGAGTTTACTTGAGAGCTGCCTTGACACGCTGAGCCACCAGCTAGACGGATGCATTGCGAATAAAGGGTGCTATTTGCAATGGATTCTCCAACTGGTCGATTACATATACATGAAGCATCTGGCAGTTGATACGCAGAATTTTTTTTGTCTTAAAGTTATCATATCCCATTGGTATGCAACTTTTCTCTTGTTTCGGATATTCTTTTCAATCGCTTCACTATCGATTGAATGATAATCAGAGTTAGCAAAGCTTTTCCCGGATGATCGCTCTATAGTCCAGTCAAAATAGACATACACCCTTGCGTGAATTTCCGAGAAGCTGAAAATTGGCATGAACGTTAGGGTTATCATTATGATAAACTTATAGGAAATTCCCATCGATCCCATGTGTGCAAAAAATTTTATGCGAGATCAAAGTTCGTAGAAATGAGTTTCTCGGATTTTTTATCGAAATTGTCAGTTTTATGATAAAAATAGCTCAAGCAAAAATTATAAATCTTCCAATTCTCTACAAAAATGGTTCTTATACTTTCTTCCCCAAGACTCACCATTTCCGAGAAGAAGACATTCTAAAGTTATATTCTCCATGATATGCCCACTTTTATCTATAAGGTAGTGTACTTGGCGCGTATTTCTCTTCGTGGTTTCTCCGGTAGTCTTATCTTACAATCTTCATATTGAAGTTCAATATTATATTAGGTCTTGTTATTCAACTGCTTCTTCTTCCTCTTCATCTTCCTGAGTTGACATAAATTGTTCAAACAGCGATACATCAGTTGTTCCGTCGTTGATGTAAGGATCATCTTCTGTTGGAGATTCAGTATTTGGATACGACTGACTTTCACAGCTGGAGCATGCTGGTGAACAAAGTAAGCCCATTCTTCTGCAGCCGCATTTCGAATAACACTTCTTTTTGCAGTTGGAAAAATAGTCATCAGGAGCTTCTCTGATGCAGGGGAGAGTAGAGCGTGAATTAGCCTTCAACCCTATTATTCTGGGTCCAGTTCATTTCCAAGCCACAATTGAATCTGGTAATATACTCGATAAGAATATTGATGAGCAGAAGACAAGGTTGAAGGAAGACAATCTAATTGAAACCTTCTTTATAACGCAAAAGATACGTAATGTAGCTTATCCATGCAAGTAATTTGAAGTAAGTTACAGACGGACACTGCCACGTTGACAATTGAACAGAAGACAGGTGTTGCTTAAGGCTACATGGTCACATAAAATGAGGAGCTGGGTTTCTTCTTATTTCGTATCTTTAGAATTATTATTCAATATTTATGTACGAGTACTAGTTATGCAAATTAATAGTTTTACTAATATCATGCATATTATTGAGAGTATAACTTTAGAATGACTTTTTCTCAGGAATGGCAAATCTTGGGAAAGAAAGTGTGAAAATCATTTTTGTAGAGAATTGTCAGATCTATTATTTTTGTTTGAGCTATTCCTATCATAAAACTGACAATTTCGTTAAAAATTAAAGGAACTCATTACTACGAACTTTGACCTCGCATAAATTTTTTTGCACAGATGGGATCGATGGGGACTTCCTGTAACTTCATCATAATGGTATCCCTAATGTTCATGTCAATGTTCAGCTTCTTGGGGGTTTATGTAAGGGTACCGGTATTTTTAGGGCTAACTTGTCCGAACCAATAGGCTTCTCTGCAGATAACAACATTATGTCTCAAAAACTTCTTGAATCATTCATAGGTGTCTAACATAATGCACAACCGCCGCATAACAAAGCTAGTTAGGGAGCCCAACAATCACATAGCGGAGCTACCACAATAACAGATCATAAATATGCCGAGGAATAATCAATATTTCATCTTTCATTAGAATCATTTGAAGGGTTTTCCACGTCAAAAGAAAATTCATATAGTAAGCAATCATAGAAAGAAAGTGTTGATTCAAAAGGTTTCCGAAAGACAAAAGCTTTGTCACGCAGCGTTTATTCTAACAACGATATTCTACATGATTTATCACATATAATGATACAGTCAAAAACATATAATTCAAATGCGGATGTGATGAAACTCAAAAGTTAGTCATATCAAGAATAGATGTCTATCAAGAAACTCGACGACTGACACTGTTAAACGAGTGAATAACTCGATATTCATACCTTCAGAAAATTTAAGGCTTACGGCTTCTAACATGGTGAGCTTCATAGAGATTAGCAAACAAATGATAAGAAAAATTATAGATTTCACTCATTGATGGAGTGCTAAGTATACTCATTTAGTTGATTTTGTTAACGTTTATCTGGTCATGACTAAGCTACATAACAAGCTAGTTTTAATTTGATTCGTTGCGACTCGAGTAATAATGGAAGATTCAAACAAGGATCAATCAATCTACTTGAATTATTAACAAGTGTTGAAGGTTTATCACATATGTCAGATTGCAGTCAAGGCAATCAATTAATAATAGTGACTTGTTGCTGGAGCAAATGTTTTGAAGTGCTAGAGAGCGTATAATCCACCGCTAATCCTACGAGAATCAGGGCTTAGAAGAAGAATGGATATAATAATTTGCATTAGGATTATTCCTATTCATGTATTGTTCTCCATTCTCAAATCCAACAGTTCCAGCAGATCCTTCCTTATTGTAGTTTCTTTTATCATGCCTACATTTTACAGTAGAATTTTTTTTTTTTCTATCGGAAATATCTATCTACTAAAAATAATGAAAATTGTTATTATTACTGGTACTTTGAACATAGGTAATAAATTACGGGAAGTCAGTCAAGAGTCTTTTTCCTTCTACTCTACAGTTTTGGTCCAATCTGGACCATTGCATTCTTGAAGATGCTCCAGGTGGGAGTTATATAATAAAATAAAAACTCCTGATTGGGAATCTTATCGATCTAGAGAAAATGGCAGTAGCTCTCAATTTCCATCAGATCATCAAATATTTGAGATTCAGACTCCATGATTAACAATCGACGTGAAATGAAGATAAGATGAGATGAGACAAATCCATATATGGAATTCATTCAATATTCTAAATTTATCTGAGATGGAATTCTATTATAAATTCTCAAAAGTAATTTGAGTAAAAAATACTTCTATATAATTATTGACACATTGTAAGCTCATGTATAATATTTTAGTACCCTGATCAAGGTTTGAACATCGAAATCGAAAGCTTGGTAAATTTTAAATTAATAATATTTGATCCAATTCAGCCAAAATTCAAGACTGCTTAAACCCGTTACATATTTGTCATTTTATGTATACATATGTATATATATATATATATATATATATATATATATATATATATATATATATATATATATATATATATATATATATATAAATATATATATATATATATATATATATATATATATATATATATATATATATATATATATATATATATATATATATATATATATATATATATATATATATTGTTACAAAAATTTTATCTTGCGTCTCTTTTGTACAATTTTTTTCTCACTCCATACCTATGTCGCCATCTGTATAACAAATTTGCACTAATTCTGTGGATTGGTACTTGTTGCTGACACTTGATTGAAGGGCGCTAATTTGGGGAGCATACACAACTTGTTCTCTCTCTTTCGGTCCTGAGCTGTTGTTGCGAAAGGATTTGTTTTGAGCAGTCTTGTCATTTTTCTTGTGTTCTGAATTTTGTGGTTATTTCATTCTATTAAAATCAGTGCTATGATTTTGTGAGTATTTTGTTGATTACTCTTGTCCACGTTACTCCAAATTTGGTTTAATTTCTGCAAATAATTAACCTTTTGATTTCCAAATTCATCTCTTTCATCCTTAATTCTTTGATAGTTTTTTTTGGCTCAAAATCTTTTTACAACCTTGAATTTTTTATACTTAATTGATATTTTTGTTCTAAATTTGATTTTTTTTCTAAATTTTTATATCTACACTCGAAGTAGAAGACCTACGAGATTTGTGGCTATCTTTGTTCCTCCCTTCACCTTTTCTCACCTAAGTATGTTTGATGTATCAATGATTAGTGAAAGTGGTTGATAATACATAATTTAACTATATTTTGGATCCAACGTGTTGCGGATTTGTCATTCAACTACTCGTGGTTTAGTTTCTTACGTTGTTTGTGTAGTTTTTGGTTTCCAAAGCTTAAAATATTTTGTTGTGGGCTTTGGCTCCCGTTTTTAAGCTGGAAAATCCTACGAGTTTGTGGAGATTGATCATATTTTTTTAAGTAACGAACCACGTTCGTAAATTTATTGACTTGTCACTAATAATCCTTCTTCCTGTCCTGCTGGACTTTGTATTTTCTTTATTTTCTTTCTCTTTAACGCTCAGCGTAGTTCTTTTCACTTTGTGAATTTTTTAGTTTTTTTGAATTTCAATTCAAAATTAGGCAAATAAATAACTTCATTGATCATTTTATCCAATTTTTACTGAATTCACAGTTTATTCGTTTCCCAATAAAAATCTAAATTCATTTATTCAAGTTTAACGCTCCACGTTTGAAGAGAGCTCTCCAATTTTTTCATAGAAACCTCCTGTTTTACTCGAATTGGGTACTGGTTGGGTTGTTTGTTTCCAGTTTGAACTGCTAGGGATCTTAGAAACCCGTGGCCACTTGAGACTATTTTCTGGCCAACTTTACGTTAAGAAAAAAATTAACACGTCTACGAAATTAAGAAGGACATCAATACCTCCCGAAGTTGACTACCAGGCGCACGGCTAACCTTAACACCTTCAAGGATCGTTGGGTACTTATCAAAGCCTTATGAGACGCAAGATCAACTACACTTAATTCAGGTAACGTTCTTATCTGACGTTGTTTTTTTAGGTACCAATTCGTCATCTATCTCCTCTGCCGATACTAGTCTTGAGTTCCGCCGGAAGAGGATATTTAGCCAGTTTTTGTAACGTAATTTTGAACGTCTGTGACGTGCTCTCCAGTTCCTTCTTGGCTGTTGCAGTGAGATTTTTTTGTATCTCAGCTTTAATCATTTTCGTAAGTTACCAAATTTTTTTGATATTAGTTTTTGGAATTATTTGCTTTGAATTAATGATAATTTTGTTTATAATTGATTTCGACGTCTATGATTTTTTTCTTTTTTGCTGTCGCTATTGTCTCCCGGTATAGTACCTTTTTCTCCTTTGTTCATTCCCTGGGAGTGGCGTCCATTTCATATTTTTCAGGTAGAATATTTCCGGTGCCCTTATTGATAGCTAGCCACTTCCAAGATAGAATATTTCAATACTTAAATTTAGTGTCAATCAGCAGTACATTAAGTTTTTGCTACCAAATAGTGAAGAAACATTACCTTTTTTAATTTCCTACTGCCACCTTGGAAATAGGAAAAGGTACAATATATATGTATATGTTTTATTTCATTCTATTTCTTTCTTGTTTGTGATTCTTGTCATTGTTATCATATATTTATATACTATGTAGTGAAAGCTCTTAATTGAGTAACTGTCACCTTCCCTTGTAACATTAAATAAATGAATAAATATATTTTATCGTAGTAGTATCCTTGTTACTGGTACTGAGTACCGAGCGTTCGAACAGTCTTGGATTACATGTGATTTTGGAATCCTATCTCCTAATTCTGAAGTGATGTTTTATTTGATGATTACCTACCACTGTTGACAAGAGTAAATATTTGGTGATGTGACTGACTGTAATATGAATAACGTTACAGTGAGCTTAATGGACATCTTCAAGGCTTTATAATCGCATCTGCGGATGACTGATACCTTGGACGATGTGAACTGGGTCCAATCAGCAAGTACGTTTGCTCTTGATAAGGACGTGATCTAGTTACCAGGACAACAAGTTATCAATTCAGTGTTGTCTTCTGTAAGAAATATTCGTCGTTAGTCTTCAAAGAGCCAAGAATCAAGTTCTTGTAGATTTTACATTTTTTGAAATGAAAAAACTTTTGAGAGGGAATTAGGGCTGCGTGAAGTAGGCAGACCAACATTGAGCAGGAATGTTAATAATTCCTGAAACGTTAGTGCTTCGTTAGTGCTCTTTACTGCTTCCAAAATTTTTGAAAAAAACCTTATAGTCTTTGAGGAAATTCACAAATGAAAATTACCCGCTCACTTCACACCAGCAGGCCATACATAGATTTTTGACTGAAATACAAATATAATATGTTAGTGCTCTGTTAGTGCCCTTTTCTGCTTCTTATTGTTTTTCAATTCGTGTACTCTAACTGGCATTGAAAAATGTTTTGTCTTGGCCTGCTAACTTCACGCCAGCAGGTCACAAACGCGCTTTTTAAGAAAAAATTATCATGGTTTGTTAGTGCTCCGTTAGTGCTATTAACAGCAGTTAATAGTTCTAATATTCAGCTATACAAGATAGCAATAAAAAAATATTTTACTTGGCCTGCCAACTTCACGCTACCCAGTCATGAAAATATCCAAATCTGAAAATATTAATCATATAGTTTGTTAATACTTCATTAGTGCCGTTTACTGCTGTATATAACTTTTAAATTAGATTACGCATTTTGCAGGGATGAAATAAAAAGTACCTCTTATACTGACTTGATACGGACTGGTTCAAGATTGGTTGTTTGACTTACATAAACAATGTAAAATCTATATGAAATATCAATCAAATTCTTAAACATTGTTGATATATTTTTTACTAAAAATTCCATATCCAAGTGTAGGTAATTTATAACTCAAAGAATAGCGATATGCTTATTCTTATTCAAAATAAAATGAAATGAAATTTCTTATTTGATCAGACGTAACTTGTCCTTTAGCGGCATAAGACATCAAAAACTACAATTTAATACTTGTAGATCTTTAAAGCTCTAATTTTTTGATTATGGGTACAGGGATGGTCATTGGAATCTAAGAAGTAGAACCTTTTACTAGGCAGCCCTATAAGATATGAGCAAACTCGAATCCATAATATTCAATATTATACTTATGTCTCACAGAATGCGAAACCATATTATTCAAATCTAGGAAACTCAAATCTATAGAATACAGAAACGATAAGATTGTGCACCATATATTCCAAAACATATCAAGTTAATTTTATTAAATTAAAGTATCAACAAAATCACTGCTGAACAAATTCAAAATCATATTACTCAAAGTTAGACAATAATTAATTTCTATATCTACATGTCATCTATCTATCGGACAGAATATAACGCATTCATATACTCATAGATGAAACTAATGTTAGTGTTCATAATACAATTTAGATGGCGCTAATGAGAGTAGCAGTAAAGACATGATGATTTTCAGGTTGACGTTATTGCTTAATTTTTAACTGAATTTACGTTCGGAACATTCAACCATTCAATGGTACTGTCAGATCCAGAGCAGCAAACTTGAAATTCTCGTACAGAGTCAAAAAACAATAATTGAATGGATGACTGTTTGATAATCCAAAGAACTGGAATTGCTCCGTTTTATCATTGTGTTATCACATTCAATTTCATATACATCTTAGTACGCTTCATGGTTTGAATCATAATATATTTTTTATTTTATATATGAATGCAGTATTCTATCAGAATATCCTCATCTTTTTGCTTATTTTATGAAAATATCTGTTATTTCTTTGATATCTTTAGAAAATATAATTTTTTCATTTTATAATTGTGAACTGTGCCAATATATCAATGTTACAGCTAATTTTGTTTGTTATACTTGAAAAAAAATTTTCCGAGTATACTTTTTCAAATCACGACAAAGAATATGCGTAGATACTATTCGTTTTGAATCTAAACTATAGAAAGTGACAATCTAACAGATTATTAGTGAGACGCAGACGGTATCATGAAGATAGGAATAATAATAGGGTAAGTACAGTGTACTGTATACTTGCAGGTCAATTAGACAACAAATTTCCACCGCAATTCGGATACCAAAATCATGGTCTTAATTTGTTATTAATAGGTAGAAAAACTATCATATAAGAAACTATGGATAGGTTGTCCATGAGGCGTAATTGTTAAGTACGAAATTCAGTTACTTATTACTTTCAGCGAGATATAAACTATGAGCACTATTTTAATATTCAAATTTGACACCTTGTGTAGTCAATGAAAACTGTGCACTTGCATGTTAAAATCATTTTACATTTACCAAAAACATATACACTGAACTCAAGTTGAGTTTTGGTGGATTTAGTTTTTATTGTTATTATTCTATTCAGATTTCATAACAGTTTATTTACAAAATTACTTAATGCACCATCTACTGTCCAAAAGCCCATACATAATTTTGATTTGCTTCTGTGCCGTGCATTTCTATAGTCCTATACATACTATGTGTCTGCACAAAGCAATAAGAATACGCGGCAATTTTAGTTTTTTGGATTAATAAACAGTCATCCATTCATTTATTGTTTTTTGCACGATTAGGCTTCTCAATGTGTTAACCGGCCCTCTATTGAAGGTGGTATGTTGATTTCACCAGCAAACTGTGGTTTCTATGGTTATACTAACTTACCGCCCATGGGCAAAAACGGTAAATAAAAAATTGTGAATTTTTACAAGAAATTTTTTATTCAATTATCTTTATTTGTAATTGAATATTCAGAATGAAATATCAAACTTGACAGCTGACAGCGGATAAGTAATCATCAGTAGTAATTTAATTTGGAAAAGAAAATTCGGATCCACATTTTGGATCTTCCAATCGTGCAAAAATTTTGGTAAGCATCACGGTCAATAAGCACAGTACCGATTTCGTATAATATTTGGAAAGGCTCGACCGTCAAACTATAATTCTCATTCGGAAAATTGTACTTACAGACCTAAATACTTAAATAATTATTTTGATTGTGTACGAGAATTTCAAATCCGCTGCCTTGGATCTGACAGTACCATTGAATGGTTAAATGGTCCCAGCTTAAATATAGTTAAGAACTTAGCAATGTCGCCAACCTGAAAACCATCTTGTCCTTACTGTTACTCTCATTAGCGCCATCTACATTGTATTATGAACACTAACACCAGTTTCATCTATGAGTATATGAATGCGTTATATTGTGTCCGATAATTAGATGACAACATGTAGAGCTTGATTATTATCTAACTTTGAATAATATGATGATGAAATTGACTTGATTGATTTGGATTATATGGTGCACAATTTTATTGTTTCTGTATTCCATAGATTTGAATTTTCTAAATTTGAATAATATGGTCTCGAATTCTGTAAGACATTGGTATATTATTGAATATTATGGATTGGAGTTTACTCATATCTTATAGGGCTGCTTAGAAAAAGGTTCTACTGCTTAGATTTAAATGATCACCTCTGTACCTATAGCCAAAAAATTAGAGCTTTTAAGATCTACGAGTATTAATTGTAGTTTTTGAAGTCTGATCAAATAAGAAATTTCATTTTATTTTATTTTGAATAAGAATAAGCATATCGCTATTCTTTGAGTTATAAATTACCTACACTTGAATATGGAATTTTCAAATAAAAATGTATCAACAATGTTCAAGAATTTGATTGATATTTCATATAGATTTTACATTGTTTATGTAAGTCAAACAACCAATTTTGAACCAGTCCGTATCAAGTCAGTATAAGAGATAATTTTTATTTTATTTTCTGCGAAATGCGTAGTCTGATTTAAAAGCTATATACAGCAGTAAACGGCATTAACGAAGTATCAACAAACTATATGATTTATATTTTTTAATGTAAATATTTTCTTGGCCGGGTAGCGTGAAGTTGGCAGGCCAAGTAAAATATTCTTTTATTGCTAACTTGCATAGCTGAATATCAGAACTATTAACAGCAGCAAAGAGCACTAACGGAACACTAACGAACCATGATAATTTTTTCTTGAAAAGCGCGTTTGTGATCTGCTGGCGTGAAGTAAGCAGGCCAAGACAAAACATTTTTCAATGCCAGTTAGAGTACACGAATTGAAAAACAACAAGAAGCAAAAAAGGGCACTGACAGAGCACTTACATATTATATTTGTATTTTAGTCAAAAATCTATGTATGGCCTGCTGGTGTGAAGTGAGCGGGTAATTTTCATTTGTGAATTTCCTCAGAGACTATAAGGTTTTTTTCAAAAATTTTGGAAGCAGTAAAGAGCACTTACGAAGCACTAACGTATTTGGAATTATTAACATTTCTGCTCAATGTTGGCCTGCCTACTTCACGCAGCCGAGAATTAGACATAAAATGTACATTCTCAATCTGCATTTATATATTTATCATTCTACCGACAGCTTGATCAAGCATTGAACTCTTTTTTCGATGGGAATATCAATCCATTTTTCGCTATACTTTAAATACATTAACTTTATTTATTGATTGATAACGATATCACGACTGACTGATAATGATCGTTCGTACATATCCTTATCCACCTTATTCTTACAGAAACTCTGATAAAGGGTTGTCAATAGCAATCTTCAACTAATATAGGACTATATGATCTTCAGATATAATGACGATGTGTAGGGATGTACGAAAAATCGTGAAAGTCCTGCTTTGGCTTAGACATGATTGTCTACTCTGAATATCACATGAAACTTATAGCCATAATGTATTTTCAACATGTTGCTAGCTGCTATGTTGATAACTCAAATTTTTATTGATTCAGGAGACTAGCTTGTGAGAGTGATTCCATTGCTCTTGATATTTCAATACCAATTTCAAGATGTATTTTTATCGTAGAATTGCATATGAATTCAATTCAATTTAAGCTCAAATCTCGAAAAGTAAACTTAGGAACACGTGTGTATTATATATGGGGCTTGACTCAGAACGATCATAGATAATAGAAACTCTGATAGATGAGCAGGACCTCGTAATCCTCAACGACGGATCGCCCACACATTTTTGCAGTATCTCAAGAAAATTCACTAGTATTGACTTGACAATCTGTGAACCACAAATAGCCCAAAATTTCTCATTAAGAACTGTGCAAATTTTATCCACCAACAATCATCTCCCTCTAAGCTATCTAAATAAATTATTATTATTATTATTATCAGAGTAAATACATACTCTCAAAATACATTTACTCTTCACTCAACATCCGCAAAATAGAAATTGGAAAATGCAGACTGGGAACTATTATCTACACTATCAAAAATGGAAGAAACAATAAATCAAAACGACGAGATAGAAAATCTCATAAATGACTTGATCAAAACCATCACACATGCTGCAAATAGAGCAAAAGGAGAAAAGAAAATGGGAGAAGATGATAAAACAGTAAAAGCCCTCTACAAGTATAGGAAAAACGACACAGAAGGAAACATGATCCATTCAAAAAGACACGGGCAATAACTGAGAAAACTATCTTAAAAAGTAAAAGAAAGTCCTGGCAAGAGTTTATATCACAGATAAACCCTAGCACACCAGCACAAACAATTCAGGGAAAAATTAAGAGAATGAAAAGAGTGAAAACCATACAACAAATAACAATATTAAAATTCGAGTCAAAAATTATTACAGACAACCAAGTTATGAATACATTAGCACAAAACTTTGAAGATATCTTATTTCACAAATACTAAAAACCACAATTTCTTACACATAAAAACAAAACGAAAGTCATAGACATAATAAATAAAGAAAATGAATAGGACAACCCAATGAACAAACCATTCTTATATACCGTACTAAAAAATGCACGACAAAACACCAAGAGAAACAGCAGCCCAGGGCCAGACGGAATCCTATACGAACTAATCGTCCGTCTCCCACAACAAATACTCACATACTCATTAGGTATATACAATCTCATATGGAAATAACGGATATATCCAAGTAAATAGAGCCAGGCTCTAGCAATACCGATCCTGAAACCAATCATACTGGTCCAATGATATGTGTAACAGTCTTTTTGTTCTAATTCAGCATTGTCTGAAACATTTTTTTTTTTATATTCAATAACAAATTTTATGAACAACGTGAAGGCTCACACATGGGTGCCCCTCTGTCTGGCACTTTGTCAGAAATTTTCATGAAAAATTTTGAACATGAACTTCTAAATAATTCTATAGTTTCAGATACCAATGTTAATTTCTGGTATCGTTACGTTGATGATGTTCTGGCCCTTTGGACAGGCACTATGGAAGAACTGAGAATATTCCATACAGCATTAAGTCTCTTACATAATAACATATCTTTTACCTTAGAGACAGAAGTAAATGAGCAAATAAACTTTGTAGATCTTAGAATTATTAAATCACAACATGGTTTCAATTTTAATATCTACCGCAAGCCAACTCAGACCATAGACTCAATTATCAATAATTCCAATCATTGCAAAGAACACAAGTTGGCAGTTTTCAAGTCACACATTCATAGAATGTTGTCATACGACTTGAATGTCTCAGATATCAAAAATGAGACTAAAATTCTGAGCAAAATTGTCATAGCAAATAACTTTCATCCAAAGATTGTTGATATCCTAATACACAAAAAGAAAGGGAACATTCTTTCAAAAACAGCTTGTAACGGTTTAAACATTGAAACAAACCCACCTTTGCGTATTAGCTCACCCTTTTTAGGAAATATAAATTATAAAATAAAAGAAATATTCAAACAATATAATATTGACCTTGTGTTCAAATCGATGACATGCCTTAGTAGAGAGTTGTGTGCAAAAATTGACCGGACGCCACAGCTTGAGAAATCTGGGGTCTATCGGTTAAGTTGCGCATGCGGCAGCAATTATGTTCGGAAGACTGAGCTGCAATTTGTCACTAGGGTAAAGGAACATGTGCGCTATATCAAAAATAAAAGCAACCAATCTAGTTTTGCAGAACATATATTAGATACAGGACATGATTTTAATTGATAATAACGTAGAAATATTACACAATAAGAACAATGTAAAAGCACTTGACTTTTTAGAAAACCTAGAAATAAAAAGATCTATTTCAGCAAACAGAGCGCTAAATTTGAACGGCCAGTTGAATTTGAAAAATTGATTAAATTTTGGCGCTGCGACCGGATTTCCTCGTTCTCCTCCAGTATAATCGTGTTTTTCAAAAAAATTTCTGCATAGTCGTGCGTATTCAAGGCTCGTATCCAGACATCAAAAAAAATTTTCATTCATTATGAGACACATTTTATTACAATTTTACATAGTTGTTCTTTCATTTATATTTCTAGTCGACGTAGTTTTTCTTCTGTAGTTGTATAGTGTAAGTATTTTTTGAATATTTTATCATAATTTTATGTTATTTCATGCATTGCTGTAGATTTACAAAAAAATTGTATGTGATCGCTTTTCCGTTTCTTTGTAGTCTAACCGGCTCTGATGATGATTCTTTGAAGAATCGAAAGTAATTTAAGCTGAAATAATAAACGTCACATTATTCCTAGTGAAATGGATGAATGAATGAAGCAACAAAACATGTCCGCCAGCCAGTTAAAACATCTTTATTCGCAGATGATCTAGTGATATACTTCAGCGGAAAAAATATTCACACAGTAAGAACTTGATTACAAGAAGCGATCCAAAAACTGAAAAACTGGACCCAAAATACAAGAGTTCACAAGGATTTCAGTTCTCTGAGGCTAGAACAAATTGAATTGATTTCTGCAAATCACGAAAAGCGAACGAACATCCCATTCTAAAACCAAACAAACTGAATATTACATATAAAAACACTATAGAAGTTCAGAGAATAACATACGATTGTAAATTAACCTGGATCCTTCACGTACAAAAACTTTGAAAGGAATGCATGCGTAGACGGAATATAATAAAAGCTATTAGCTACACAGAATGGGAAGCGCATGGAAAGGCCATAATAAAAGTATAGCATGCACTAATTCCATTCAAACTAGAGTACGCATCTATTATATATTCCAATATCCATCAAACAAAACTAGAGTATCTCAAAACAGTATAAAATACATCCTTAAGATTAGCGACCGGAACCTTCAGAATAAGCCCAAATAAAAGTTCACTCGTTAAAGCAGAAAAAACACCTCTTTCAAAAAGAAGAAACCTACTAAAAATTAATCATATTCTTTAAGTTATATTCTCCACACCACCTATAAGGTAGTGTACTTGACGCGTATTCTTTAACATGGTTCCTCGGGTAGGCCCATTTTCCGGTCTTCTTATTCTACTTCCTCTTCTTTCTTATCTCTATCCTCCTGAGTAGACGTGAATTGTTCAAGTAGCAATACATCAGTTATTTCGCCGTTGATGTGAAGATCATATTCTGTTAAAGATTCAGTATTTGAACACGACTGGCCTTGACAGGTGGTGCATGCTGATGAACAAAGTAAGCTCACTTTTTTGCAGCCGCATTTTAAACCACACCCAAAATAGTATTGAGAAGCTTTTCTGGTGCAGGTGGTAGTAGAGTGTGGATTGGTTCCAAAACATTATCAATCAGGTTTCAACCTTATTCTTCTGAGTCCAGTTGATTACCAAGTCACATTCGAACCTTTTAATATACTCGATGAAAATTTTGATGGGCAGAAGCCGGGGTTGGAGAAAAACAAGCCAATTGAGCACGTTTTTTATCACGTGTATGCTTTGCAAAAGATACGTAGCCTAATCAATCTATGCAAGTAATTTAAAGTAAGTAATAGACGGACACTGCCACGTTGACAATTGAACAGCAGACAGTGATGTGGCCTAAGGCCACATACTCACATAGAATGAGAGACTGGGTTTCTTCTTATTTCATATTCTCAGAATTATCATTTAATATTAATATACGAGTACTAGTCACGCAGACCATTAGTTTTACTAATATTATGCGTCCATAATGTAGATAGGCAACGTAGTCATGCATATTATTGAGACTATAACATTAGAATGAGTCTCCAGAAAAAAGTTTGAGGACCATTTCTGTATAGAATTAGAAGATCCACAATTTTTGTCTGACCTGCTTCTTGTACTAACCGTTTCGCTAAGAAATCCAAAAAACCTATTTTTGCAAATTTTGATTTCCCATAAAATTTTTTGCATACTCAGAATTATTGGGGACTTCTCATAACTTTATTATAATGGTATCCTCAACGTTCATGTCAATTCTCAGCTTCTTGGGAATTTATGCAGGGATAACCCTATTTTTAGAGCTAACTTGACCGGACTAAGATGTAATAGTTACCCATATGAAAACCTAATGTACCAAGGAATTAGTGACCAAGATGTCGAAGTTCCTTCCTATATCAAATAAGGAAAAAAAAAACAGGTGTGTCTTTATGATTCATTTTATGCAAAGATAAATGGAAAAGCATTGTAGAAGTGCCCTAGATGGAAAATTAATTTTAACTACATGAGTTCGTTGGTATTGATAGAAGCTAGTAAGTGTCAAAATCTTAGACGTATAACCCAACCGGATCTCAAGGAAACCAAGAAATTCTTAGAAATGAAAATAATATTTTTTTCAGGAATGACTGAACCGATTCCGGTGAAATTTGAATATGTTATAGACACATGTAAAGACTCTCTTACAACAAAGTATTAAACGCATGAAATTCAATTATTCAGAAAAAAAATTTCTGGTACTTCATTTTTAATTATGATATAATTTGAGCAAAAATATGAATTGATTTTTTTCAGAAGCTTCATACTCTTTTATTTAACATATATATTTCTTGAATAAATCCAAGTGGTGCGCCATACAAAAATAAAATACAAACTATTTTTGAATGTAATTTTTTGAATAAAAAAGCCAAGAAATAGCATTTTGAAATAGTTCTTTTTTCTCAGTATGGCACACAACTCGGAGTAAATCAAAAGGAATATATGTTAGATAAGGGAGTATAAGGCTTCTGAAAAAAAGAATTCAATAATTTTTCTCGAGTCATATCATACTTGAAAATTTTTTTTTTTCTTAAATCTTTTTTTCTTCATTGAACAATAGAATTGTCTGAGGTTAATAATTCGTCTTGAGAGAGTACTCACATGTCTCTATAATATATTGAAATTTCATTAGTATCGGTTTGGCCATTCATGAGAAAACATTTTTTTTTCCATTTTTCGGTTTACTCGAGATCCGGTTGAGTTATACGTCTGTAATTTGGACGATTACTATCTTCTTATCATTATCGACAAACTCCTGCAATGGAAATTGAATATTCGTCTGGGGCACTTTCCCCATGCTTATTCCCCTATGCCATTTGGAATGAAAAATGTTCTCAGGAACTCTGGATTGAAACGACCAATACAAAAATCGAACGTAATCATTCACTGTATGATTTTACTGTCTTTTCTGCTTTTGAACGACAGAAATAGAATCTCAATACCTATACTCTTGCCTGTGAGTATTTTGAACACCCTTATTACAATTAAGGGATTAAACCCGGTCCTAGATATCGAAGTTCTGAACATCGCGTCTACCGTTCGTACTTCTGTACCTCAAATTTACATAATGACTCATAACTGACTTAAAATTCGGTTAATATAACTAGGGCATAGGAAAATGTGAATTTGGTCGTACTTGCAAGGGGCGGAGCATTAACATTATTGAAGATGACAAGTGCTGATTGTCTGTACACGTGATGAGTTCCCTGGTTCAAGTCTGTTCTTGTAACAGGTATTCTGATACCTAACACATCAAGAAGTGCTGATGAATTCGTTCTACGCACTGCAAGAGTGACAAGTGTTCAGCTGCAGATGAGTAATTATAGGCTCAGAGTCCAATTTCCATGGTCAACCAATCAGTAAATAACCTGGCATGAGCACTGATACGCAATTTGGGATATTTGATTCGGTGACAGTGATTGCGAAGTCATATTGTATATCTTTGATTTTTTTTTCTTCTTTGTAATATGGAGCTACTCAGGTGACACTATTAGATTTTTTTCTTGAAAAAGGTTTATCTCTACTATTACTTAAGGACGTCAAGCCAAATACTATAATGCACGGTGATTTCGAACAATCAGTTACAATCTTCTAATACTGATACATGGTAAACGCATGTACATTTTTTCAATAGTTCTACATGCAAAATTTTCTTTTTCACTCATTTTTTCGATAAATATACATATTCTGTAGTCAAAAAGATCCGTGAAATCAAAAACTGTTATGATTATTTGATTGGGTGACTTTTCATGTGTTAACATGTCTGTCGAATGATCTGAAATACTCACATGGTACTGATTCTTCATTTTACTGAATGCTTGTATTTTGGCGATCTTATTCGCAATTTGAATTTACAGTGTATAATGGGGAATAGGTACATAGTTGGACAGGGAAAGTAGTTGAGCCAGTTCAATAAACAGTTATTCTACATCTGTTTTCAATAATTTATGTATGCATTTGGTTGAGATTTTTTTTAATTCCGCATGAAACAGTGCGTATGCAGTACCTCGATGTGATGTATGTATTCAATTGATATACTGAATCAGCCCGATCATATTTTTACAGAATTTTTGTCATGATCTGAAATTCAATTCGAGAACAATAGGTCATCAAAGATATATAAAGAGATATCGCCCTCTGGCTCTTGACTATATAATGTACCTCGGTGTCAACTTAAGAGAGCACTAAGTGAATCGAACGGTCGGGAAGTGAATAAACCATGGAGCTAGTCAATATAAATTTTAATGATATAAATATGACTGGCAATAGAATATTATCATTGGATTTGGTGTAATGAATAATTATAATGTATTTTGAGTGCTCTGCTTTATTTAATAGACTTTGATATTCAATTATCTCCAAATAACAGTTTTCATCACTATCTCGGACTATAAGAACATCACAATATTGATGTATTCGGAATCCGACTGATTATGTAGAATAAATCATTCTGCAATTCAATGCTGATCGAAAGTGTTTCGTTAAGACTTAAGTCTAATGTTGTTAGAGCAGACGCGTCGAAAAGTATTGGAATTTTTTTTCGGTAATCCCTACACAGCGTTCCGCTTGAAAAGAGTGAAAATTATCGTGCAAATAATGTTTTGTTGTATATAAGACTGTTATTGATTTATTTCTAGAGTAGATGTAAGATAAAATAATAAATCCAGTGAAAATATTGGCATGTTATCCTAAGAAGAAGACAAAGAGGATCAAGCCGGAAATGCGATAAGCCTGCTATGCACTCTTGAATATAAATGGAGAGAGGATATTAGAAGGAAGTCGATCCTTGCTCCCAAGTAAAGCTTTTATGACGATAACTTTCGTATTTTTAACAGGAGTCAAGCAGCTTTATTTTTGTAATAAATCGACATTTTTCTAAGACTGTGCAAGGATTTTTTGAGAAAAATTGGGTGGAGCTAGTAGTTTTCAAATTGTAATGAAAAGCTCTTACTTTCCAGTATCATCATAGATATTCCGAAAGCTCCTTCCGAACTCATTCTTATAATAATTCCATATTACCACATTTTACTCTTTTCCAGTGTAGCGCCATTGAAATTTCAACAAATTATATCCAATTGAGGTTTTATTTGCAGAGGCTCAACAGCAGGTGTGATCTGGTGGAAGATATTATCTGAGTGAATAGCATTCCCGAGTAGAATTTTGCAATTAGTATCCGTGAGGTATCTCTGATTATCCAAACAGCAAGAGATCTTTCATTCTTCCCATAAAATCTGAAGAAAAAGCTCACTTCTCCTTCGGAAACAATTTGGAACTCAGATTTTCCATGGCTTCTACATGTCAAAATAACAGCTAGTTGGAGAATTTAAGATGTGAGATTCCTAATAATAAACAAACAAAAAATTCTGAGTTTCTAATGAATTTGAATGCTACATAGATTCAAAAGTAACTACTTATGATTGTATTTTCTCATGGAAAAGTGTAGATGAGGCAGAGGAATGATCCGGAATTTATTTTGATCAAGCTATCTCTTTCTTGAAATTCATACTAGATTGTTTTTTTTTCGATACCTGGATTGGATTGATCTTATTATGTTGTTACGTTCCAATTTTGTCCCCTGTTCCCAATATTCCATTTCTGCACTTCCTTAATATCAGATCCATATTCTGCTTCTACAATCAGAAGTTACATAATCAAATGATTTCAATATTAGAATCTCATCTCCTCTCATATTATTCTCAATCAAGCAAAATCTTTACCTATCAAATATAAACATAGCAGCCATGTCAGCCTGTCGATGCATCTAGGCCACGGTACAAGACATAGTAGGTAACCTGACTCGCTGCGACAATGCGCCTGCTGATATGGTTATAGTTTGCATTGTCGCCGCTAGAGACGCCTACATCAGTAAGTCCTGTTTTACAACAGTGTTTAATGGATAATCACATTAAACTTACGATATTTTACGAAATCATTTAAATATTGAAGTTAACCGTATGTAATGTTCACAACACGTATTGTACGTTAATTAAAAATTGATATACTTGTTTAATTGGTATATTGTATTGAGTAATATTTGATATTCAATTATTACCTATACAAGAAACTATGTTGGATAAATTTAGAGATCACATGCAATTATTAACAATAATTGATAAATATTCATTCAATACAATAACAATGTGTTAAATGCTCAAGAATACATATACATATCTTTTCAATTACAAGAAAATTGTTCAAACTCTCAAGTAAGAGAACAAAAAAAAAATTTTTTTTAATTAGATTCAGTATAAAATATTATATTTCTTTATTATATAGTGTTTTACAACGTATGCATCAAACGTAATAGTTTTTTACGTATTAAGGGATCTTTTTTAAATTTTTAACAAAAGCACGTTATTTTAAATGATCTTAAACTTAATTTATTAACATTCTTAAAATTGAAATGCAATCTGAACGACTTGATACAAATCTACTAGAGAATTAGAATTGAATTCATTTATAAAACTAGACCTAAACCACTAGTGAAAAAGTAAATTCTATTTTTGCACTCCTAATCTAATATTCAGCTTAGTGATGCTACAAGGATAGAAGCAAACAGGTATTCAACAAAAAAGAAATATGAATTTGTACACAAAACTACTTATTTTTGAATATAAAAATTATTTGTTGACAGTTCTTTATTTATCAAACAACAATTGCGCATACTTACGATTACAATATCCAGGTGACTGCAAATCAATTATAGTTTGTACTTTTTGCCACATTTCACTGAATTAAACAATAATTATTGTTGATCTACTATTTTTTGACATTTGGCGAAGAAATATTGTTTGTATTTCGTGTGCGAAGTGATTGTATTTTGTTGCGCTTTCAAATGAATTTGTTACTCCGACCTTACGGTCTGAGGTAAAATTGACATTCTCACGCGCAACAAAAAAAAACAATCACTTCGCACACTTAATACAAAAATAACTATTGTTCGACTAGGCAGAAAATAGAAGATTTACTGACGCGGCTAGAGTTTCAGAGACGAGGCGTAGCCGAGTCTATGAATCTAGACAAGGCAATAAATTTTCATTTTTTGCCGTGTTTAACACATATTTTTTTTTTGCCAATTGTCGCTGACAATAAAGTCGTACTTTCAAAGTCAATCGACAATTAGTGTGATAAAGTGTATTTATTGCCTTGGCAGAGCTCTACAATTCAAGGAATTAATATTTTATACCTATCTAGTCACCTTTTGTATTTCTGTTGTCTTGACAATTCCTGTTTATCTATTTATTATACATTTATATACTTGAAAAAAGCAGTACATTGCTGTTGAAACTTTGTGCTCTGAATAATTCATATACAAAACTTTATTCAAATACTATTTATCAAAAATGAGCTCTGAGAAGTTTTCTTTTACTATATTTTTTCTTACAACTGTCCTAACCAGACTTGCAATTCGATACAAAACATCTTCCAGGCATTTTAGATGAATATTCATTTGTCACGTGGCTATCACTCTATACAATTATTATTTATGTACTGTATTCAACGACACAAACACTATAATACATATGCTTCACATTTGACAACTAGACCCTATATGTTCGCCATCTCAAAACATTTTCTCTCACCTCTCACGACCACATGCTTAACGCAGTCAGCTGACACATTTATAGCAGACCGGCAATGAGAGTTGTGGGGGCCTGATCTGGGTCGAAATTATCTGACGTATGTCTGACGTCAGAGTTTTAGTTGTTTTTTTCTGCCTCAGTGGTCGGTAGTTGACAGCGGATAGATTCAAATATTTACAAATTGAGACATTTTATTCAAAACTCAAAATTACATCATAATAAGACTCAATAAAACACATTCACACAGTAAAATTAATAAGAATAGAATCCTCATCCAATTTTTATTCTTGCTTCCAATTTTCTATACACTTCTTCCAGATTAGCTTAAACCTATGAATTTCAAATTGAAGCTTAGTGAAAATGGTTTTCATCGATTACAGGGGTGAAATGATTTAAGTCAAGGCAAGTCTCCAATTTAGTTTAGAAAAAAATTCTAGAACAAGCGGTTGAAAAAGAGTTCAGTTTGAACGGAGATCTACAAAATTTTCGCGTAAACCGAAGCCGCCTCGCGCGATCAATATAGATCAAAGTTTTGTTTCGGGTCTCGTAGTGTTTTTTGGAAACTGCTATGCAAACAAGCAGCCTATTTTGGGAGTTATAAGAAACTTTTTTTTATATCTCGTGTTCGGTTCTGTTCCTTTACCGTCACAAACATCCTCAGCGAATTGTTCGATCTCTGTCGTCCTGAAGATCAGCTACCTGGACCCTAAGCTTGGCGCCATCTCCACGACCAGCTGTTGAACCGACGCCTCCACCAGGTCGGTCAACATCATCTTCACCGTCCCGGACGTCAGTAGTAAGCTTAGTGGACTGTACATTTCTTTTTGCCTACTTAGGTTTTTGGTGATGTTCAAGTTTTGCTAGGGGCACAGTAGCTATTACTTTTGGGATTTCTCTTGCTATTAAGTGATATTATTATCTTTTTCATATTCATTGTGAAACGCGGATTGGAGGTAGCGTTGGTTGAGGCGCTCTTGCTATTCTGACGCGCTATACATCTGATTTTTGTATGGCTAGATCGATCTAGTTAGGCCTGTTGGACGACATAGATCCTGTGAGTATTTATGGTTGGCTCAGGCGTATAGACGTTTGGATAATCAGTGCGAGGGCGTGCTGCCGTCCAAGACGCGTATTCTCAATTGGTTTGTTTGCGCAAATCGTGGAAGCTCCACTTTACCTTTTTTTTTTGCTAATAATCTGCAATCGTGAAGGCATAATTTATCATCAGTTTTCTTGTCTAGATCTCATCGACTACACTACTTTTCATGTTTATTATTTATTAATTTTGTCTTCAATTTTAAAGTCACTTAGTTAAATTCAATAGTTTACTTCATTCTAAACTTAATGAATAGTGTGGAGCCCTACCGATTCTCTTTCAAGTCTTAGCTACCACAGGCTCCGTTTGGGGGTATATTTTTGCATGGAAAGTGCTATACTGCCAGGTCGATCACTTGGTGGGTGCAGATGGTCATCGTGCAGTCACGATGTCCCGTATTCCATCGTCCAAACCAACACCTTGTTTTCCAGGCACTCTCGTAGTTGTGTACTCTGTGGACGAGCTTACAATTAAGTGGCACTCCGGGTGATGTTAGAACTTAATGAAAAGTCTCAAAATATTCATGAGTACCTGAGTAAAAGTCGATCTACGTAGTAATCTCAATTGTTCTATTTTAGCGGGATAGAATCACCACACAAAGTTTTAACGTACCAATGTACATATCTCAATCGCGTTTTCAACTCGAAATTAGAGTATGGTGATATAAAACTATTGCAAGAATATATTAAGTGAGAGATGTTCTACTAGAACAGCCTGGGAATCTATATGTTGCTATCGAGAGGAAGTTTTATTTATCATCAATTCGAGAATAAAAAAGGTTGTCTATTCTAGTCTTAACGCCTGGTTTTTCGTCAAATCTTAATTTTTCGTCATGATGAAGATACAATTGTTTATTTTTCATTCTGAAGAAGCACCCTGCAGACATTTTTATTAGCTAGAGCTGTACAAGAGACTTCCATTCCACCGGATAAATTTCTATTTGGCATGAAATCTTGTAACTTTGGCTAGGTTACAAGATTTCATGTCGAATAGAAACTTATCCGCTTGAATGCGAATCTCTTATACAGCTCAAGTCGATGAAAACGTCTGCAGATTGTTTCATGATGAAAACTGAACAAAAATGTTCAAATAAAAACATTGTACTATTTTCTAACAGTTTTCGAGTCTAATTGCTGTCAGGCTACAAGGTTCAGTCTTTAAACAGAAAATTTGATAGGAATAGTACAGGCGAGATATAAGTTCGGCAAAATAATCCAAAGACTCTTATCCAACAATGGGTTTCATGTGACAGAACAATTTATTATCACTTTTCATATCATACCATTGTACACTATTTGAGCAGAACAGATATTCTCTTCATCTGGAGCTCGGTGCATGGTTGTTTTTCATGTCGAGAGTTAGCGCCAAATACAAGATTAATCAATTTGTTGTTACAGGAACACTATTTTCAATATTCTTAGCGACATCTACCTTAGAACTATTAACAAACTCAATAATTTTGCAATACAAGAGATATTCTCCTTGAGTACTGTTTTGGAACTTGCATATTCCATAACCAAAGTTATAACTCCGTACGCGGTTTAGAATCATTCAATCATAATTTTCGACAAATCGGAAGCTATTAACTTGATTATCATGGCTACTTTCTAGCAATCGAAGTATTCATTACTGACATTGCGTTTGACGTTTCATAATTCCAAGAGTTTTTCTAAGATATTGCTTAGTCTCCAAAACTTTTTTAGAGAGAGTGAAGTCTACAACATGTTCGAAATCGCGTATTTCACTCTCGCGAACCATCTCCGCCTTCGGGTCGAATTACAAATTTTTTGTTCGTTTAAAAAACAGGTCATTCAAATACTTGTTGAAAAATATATTATTGAAAATAGAAAAAGAAGTAACATTGGAGCTAACTAGCTAAGATAAGTGTTAATAGGGCTTCTATTCGAAATCGATTACAACAAACTTGTTACGATGACTATGAGAAATGGATAATATTCAGAAAAAGTCAAATATGTGAAACAGTGATAACCATTGAATCCATTTCATGAGCTTTTCTTCATCTCTGTTTCATTTATTGCATTCAAAGGTCTTCTTAGAATTTGAAACGGTGTGTTTTACTCGTGACGTTCTTGGATTTGAAATTTACTGATGTTTCTGTGGATAATCACTTCTAAATGGGTTTTTGCACAAAGATAATGGAACACAAGTGTTTTCTTCGTGAAGATTATATAGCCTTCAAATATAGCTGACGCAAACATTAGAAATCCTAAGTTGTTAAAACAGTTTCAAATAGCTGAAATATTTGCAATTGATTTTGACTGGTTATGTCGCTTTAAAAATGGACTCTATTGGTTTTTCCGGCTTTGATTATAGATTCTTCGATATCGCAATATTCGCTCAATGCATCAAGACTATCCTGGATGATGAGTTGTATTGGGAATATGAGAAATTAGTTATATCCTCCGCATTATGTAAAGCGACAATGTCGATAATATTGTTTGTAAATGAGCCTTGTGTATTTTCTTGTTCAATAACACCTGATGATCATATGGTTCTCTTGCAATAATGAGCTCAGAGATAAGTTGAGAATTGACAACAATCGATATTCCTAAAGATGTACCAGCATTTATGACTCATGATAAAATTACAAATATACCAATACTTCCTTCACATTGATTACAATCGATTACAATCGGAAGTAAATTGTATGTGTAAATGAGGTGTGGACCGTAATGGCTGGTGCAGCTTCAGGGAAATTACAAATAGCTATATCGTTCGGATACTGAAGGTAGAGAATTTTTGTGTTGCTTTTAATGGAATACATCCGTAGATTATTCTGTCTTATGGCTTCTTCGAAATTGGAGATATGCAGACAGGATAATAATTTAGTCGTACATGGCCCCTGCAACACACCTCTCTCACTTTTCACATTGGACTGCACCCTCAATAATTTTTGAATGACTTTTTGAATCTTTTGTTCATCTAAAAACGTAGGCCCTATTCTAAGGTTTATGATGCGGTACAGAATCGAATGGGTTTTAAAAGTCAGCGAGGACTACAAATAATCACTTTTTTCTGCTGGTTCAAAAGGAAAATTGAAGGATCTCATTCCAAAATATATGATGCGGTACAAAGTCAGATGTGTCTTCAAAATCAGTTAGTACGAACAAATAACTCACAAAGCAAAACATTTATCTTTACATGTCTCACCTTTCTTACACTCTCTAAACACAATAATATAAATAATTCTGTTTATGAATTAATAATTCTTAACAGTTTATTACACAAAATGATCCAGAATTGATAAGTTGATCTGTCGTTCACTTGGACTAGCTCAAATTTTTTTTATATCCTACTTTCACTGAGATTGGAAGCTCTGAATCATTTTCTAATAATTAGTATTTATAAATTCTATCGTATGCCTTGATGGCTTGATGTAATTGATGTATTATAGAATATTGGCCTAATGTGCACATAACTATTGCCAGATTTGAGATAAGATTAATAAGAAAATTCAGTATTGAGAAAATCTCAAAATAAAATTTCCCAAATTTTGAATATTAATTACAGGTATATTCAGTAGTAGCTTCTGCAATATAACCTATTTGTGGATGATAAATTCAATCACTGGATGAATAAAAACCCATCTTTCCAGATATTATCACTTATCACAGTACTTAAGTTGATATAGTGAATTCATGAATCCATTTATAAATTTACTCTGAAAATTATATGACAGCTTTTCTATATGTTGAACCAATCATTATTGGCATCTGTTCACTTCTATGTCATCCAAATCAAAGATGCATTAATTTCATGTTGACTTGTTTTGCAAATCATTGGCATTGCATCAAAAAATCGGGGAGATATATCAAATCCTGTTATATTATTCGAATCATCGAATGAGTTTATTCAAACTGTTCATTTCATTATCAATAATTATTTTCATATAAGTCAATACATAAGTATGATATCACGTGTTACTGAAATTGTAAACCTTAAGCACTTATATTGGTTTTGCAAAAGAGATTCATATATCATCATACTTGAAGTGATTGAGGCATGGGCGTCCGCAGAGGGGAGGCAAGAGGGGGCACTTGCCCCCTTCTGGAGAAATAGCTTATTGATACAAAAATATACTGAAAGTCAAGCAAAATTAAAATTTATTTATGGTTGCAAGCTGCGAGTATGAATGCAGTATAGCCATTCATTGTGAACTCTATGGAATGGTGGCATTTGAAAAATATCTTCGTGAGGCTTCGAGAATGTTCATCTATTGTCGGTTCTGGCTCCTATGCTTATACATTCACTGTGCCGAAACAAAATAATAACACTTTATCGCACTTCAGCTTCGGAAGTTAATAATCATATCAAAGATATTTCAATGATTGTACAGGATTGTACATCGAAAGATGCTATAGTACTCTTTGGAGAGTGAAAACATGGCTTCAATCGACAATGAGCGAGAACAGACTGACAGGGTTATGTAGTCTACACAGGAAGCAGATTTCAATGTCAGAAAAGAAAGTTCAGTTCATATAAAAAGTAATTCCCAAAAATTATCATTAGTTTTTAGAGACGAATAATTTTATCAAATGATCTCTTTCTTCATTATATTCGAGGAATGTTGATCCATTTCTGTGTTTTTCCTTTGTTCTTGTGTGAATAAAGGTTTTTCCTTATATAGAGACTTCCGGAAATATTTTGATTTAATATGATTCATCAACAGTCTTATGCAGTCACGTGAGAAAACATGACCAGTAGAGATAAATTATTTTCCAACTTCAGTTTTGAATATTTTGCCCCCTCCTGAATAAATTTCTTCGGACGCCCATGGATTGAGGTAAGTCATTTCATGCCAGAAATCGTTGATAAGGTTTACAGATCCACTTTCAATTTTTGAAGATATTTGTCAAGTTTAGATCGGATATTCAGCGCTTGGAAAAAGTTGAATTAGATCAATGGAGATAGATAAGAGCTACCTTGCATACAAAAGTGAACTAGATAAAGTCAATCTTAGGTTTGATATAATATAAGACAATCAGATGGTATTGTATAAATTCGATTTAGATACGTGATAGGTGAAGTTAAATCAGATTAGATAAGTCAAATCACTCCGAGTTTGGTTGAATGTAGAACTGATCAAATCACCATAATTTGGATAGGGTAGAACTCAGTCAGTTTGGATCAGTTCAAAATTAGTTAAATATCAGACAGATACTATATATTTAGGATGGATAGTAAATGGGCTGCATCGAATAGGGTTTAATCTTGAGAATACTTGAAACTCGTTGCTCCAATTTTCTTGTATCTATTCTGTAGATCGATTGGAGGTTCTGAAGGATGTGAGATGGATAGAGAGAAATCGAAAGCTCTTGATTGATTCCATCACTCTTTTCAGTAAAATTTCCAGTTAGATATTTGTCACCGTATGTGTATGGTTTGAAGATGCTTCATTATCTGTCCTCTTAACTCTAATTCAATGAAGTTCAAAAGTATTTCTGTAATTCAGGACATTGGATGAGGAGTACAGTTCTTATTTTATCATTCAATTGCTTGGCAATTCTTGTTATTCTATGGAAAACGTTCGGCTTCAATTCTGATAGACTCGATTCTCCTCTTCTTCCTCCGGAATACCATGGAATATTGAATTTTTCTCACGTTTCAGGACTCTTTTCCAGATGTTCAATGTGCTGTTCTCTTTTTAATTATTTTGCGATGCAGAGAGACATCATAAATTGTATTGTTTAATATATTTGAAGTTTTTCTGGATTGGCCTTGATTCTTTTTCAGTTGCAGAGTGGACCTCGAGTCGGCACAAAAGCTAAGATTTATTGTGTTACGATTTTATTGGTTAATTATTATCACATTTATTCTTGTAAAAAATCAAACCGAAATTTACTCTTATTCCATTTTCTACTGTTTTGGTGAGTTGTTGCCATTAACGTGTGGCAAACGCACTAAGCGTTAACCGCGCGGCGCCGTAGCTCCTAGAGCGAGTCAATCACTCATTCCTTTGTGTGCGCACTACGAACCGTGAGGGTACCCCCAACTGTCCCGTAGAGTGTGTTGAGCACGAATGTCATTCGCCTCGATTTTTGCACGAGCTCTATCCGCTATTGTGTACGCAATTCTCGTAGTACTGCGCCTGCCATTCGCCGCGACTGTAATAAACATCAGTTATCATTATCCTCAGTTTGATTGGCATTCTTGTTCCTGAATTTTCGTATAGCCAATAAAAGTCGAATTGTCTGCAAAGCTAGTGATTAGTTTTTTCGCGCGCTTGCCTTTTTCCTCCCCCTCCCGTTAAGGTTCGGCGACCAACCATCGGTTGAACCAAGGACGCTACCAGGTCGCCTGGCGCCCAACAGAAACATTATTAAAATTCTCCAGATTCGACGTAGACCGCACGCCGTCTCCTACGAGCTAGCTGAGGTTTCAACCCGGGTAGGGATTGAACGGAGGTTATACTCTATATATATACACTTGGGCTAGTTTTACAATAATAATAAAATCTGCTATGGCCACACAGCTCTTTCCTGAACAAAAATTTCATGGGCATTTTCATCGCTGTTCAAAGTGACGGCTGCCATTGTCAAAGTGACAGCTGTCATTGTCAGAGTAACTGCTTCTTTTGTCAAAGTAACAGCCTCTATTGTCAAAGTGATAACTTTCATTGTTAGAGTGACAGAAAATGAAGAGTCCTTCTTCAAATTCTCTGGATATTTATTTCATTGAAGCCACTGATCTCTATATAACACTGGATTGGGTTTAGACCGTATTCTGGCATCTGGAAGCGGCCCCGGTTGAACGGCGGCCTTGACAGTCAAACTGAGGTTTTGTGTCACTATTCGGCGGCAAATTCAAAACACTTATAGAAGACACTCGATGAAATTCAAAGTATAATGCAAGTGAGATGAAGAAATTATTCTCAATATATATTGAAATACATACATTAATAATCAACAAAAGTTAAAAATTGTTATAATAGTTGAAATATTCATTAATAGTTAAAAATATTTGTGAACTTTTCAGTGTCAGTGTTTTAACTATATTTTAAACATTGTGGTTCAGTATTATTATAATCCGTTCAATAGTTTTATAAATTTTTGTTACCTAAAATTTAAAATTATGAATTTACCTATATGAATAAATGAAGTGCATTTCCGCGATAATATTGCCTATTCAAAACTAATAATTTCAAATATCTACTACACATGATAGGAGAATAATAATATATTTAATAATCAACATTTTGTTGTTCGTAAGTAAGCACAGATTTGCAGTCCAGCGATTAATTTTGTGAGCAAGATATTTTATATTAAATTTGATATATTACTCAAATTTGTTATCATAACTTTGTACCATTGCCCAACAATATGATTTTATTATTCATGATATTTTCAATTCAATCTAAAATTGGAAATCAAATCGTTCGATAACTTTAACATAATAATTGATGTATCCTTCTAGGTCTCCATAAAACCTGTAAAAAATAATACTTCACTGAAAATAGGAATAAGTTATATCTTCAAACTTTTTCAGTTGAGTTTTTCTAATAAAATGAAACAATAACAATATCATGTATTAATATATCTACATTTAAATAAATAAACAAAATTTATTCAGTATAAGATTGCGTTCCAACACCATACCGAACTGTCACCAATTGACACAGAACCTCAGTTTTTGCCAAGATGGCGACGCTCAATTGGGGCCGCATTCCAGCGGCCTAAATCCAATTCAGTGTTATGAAGAGATCAGTGATTGAAGCATACAGTTTTGACATTTGATCGCCGGAAGTGATTTTCAGAGATGGCAACGTAGATTCATTTCAAATTTCATATTTCTCCAAAGCTTTCCTCCCCGAGAGCTTGAATTGTATCGTTCGTGCAAAAACAAACGGGAGTCGTCGATTATCATTTTCTATACTTCTTCTTATTATCTCTTTGCTTCGAAAAAATATAACGAATTTCATAATTACTCAAATTTTGATGATGACAAATGAACGGCTTATAATTTCAAAGAGTGTTCGAAATCTTTGTTGTGCCTAATTATTGAAGGATCAATCTCAGTTATTCTATTCAATGATTAATTCTCTCAAGTTATCGTGCTTTCAGACAGAAAAACCGACAAAAAATGATTCCAGCATTCCTAATTCCCATAGTTTGACAAGTCATTCCATAATCATTAGATCTAGTTGCAGTATCCATAGAACAATCTATTTTGAAATATGCGAGTTGTCAACTCCTGGAAATGAATTCTACAATTAATATTTATCACTCAAGTTAGAACTTGTGAAAAGGTCTAATAGCGATTTTGTAGGTAATTTAGGGTAAGCTCAGTAAATTCATTTTGTACACTCTCCAGATTGTCATTTTTTTACTGAAAATGGAATAATTGTGACTATACGCTATGTCAGTAGCGACGAACGCGACTCCATGCGGTAGAAATTATAAGCTCTTTACTAATACTGACTGGAGCTGTCAAAACAAATATGAAAGAACATAAAGCTAAACTGAATTTTTGAGGCAAATAAATATGGAAAATCCTTTGAAAAAGTGGAAATCATCGGGACAAGGTTTAATTTTTTGTGTTCCTGAGTGTTCGCATACACAATTGCGCAATGGTGAACTGAAATTTTATTTATTTTCCAATCGCGTTTGGGCGTAAGAAACTGAAAAAGTAATCTTCTCAGTTTGCTTTTATGCAATAGTACATACTATCGATCCTTGCACTCCTATGATATTCATTCAACTGTGCTGGACGATTCCAAATCATTGGCTGGTCAGTCTTGAAGCAGATACTTTATGTGTTAGTTTATATGCAAACTGCAGCTGCATGTTTGCAGTTGCAACTGATATCAACAATTGTTCGACCTAAATTTACTTGTATTAATAAATTTTTACAGCAATCATGTAAAAAAACACAGACTTATTATTTTATTAGCGAACTTTAGAAATAAGCAGTTGGTGTTTCTTAAATTGTATAATGTTTGTACAGTATCAATATTGAATTATTATAATTATATTCCAACAATATTATCATTGATTATAAATTAAAGACAAAATATCATGGATGAATCCTTATTAATGAGTTTTCACTTATTTAAATGAATGATGCTTTCGGATAACTCGTATCTGGCAAGCAAATATCAAATCATCAGGCATGAATATTGCTGATTCCTTAATGAAGAATTCAAAACACACCAAATCAAGAAGTTTTTATGATAGTTACACCTACACATATTATTTTCAATTCATAAAAATAACTCTTAAATATCAGATGAAGTTATGTAAAGCCATGAGAAAAATTAATATTGTTTATCGTTACAATATTCAGCCAATAATTAAACAGAACATACAAAAAGTACACCCGAACGTAAGTATCATATCATCATGTCAAGTAGAAAACTGTGTTTACACTTATAATAATTTACACATATCTCGACCAATACATTATACAAAATCGGATTTGTTCCATCACTAAATGTGTCAGGCGTTTCGCGCAAAGTAACTCCCGTAATTTCACTAACTTCTTCGTTATTTGTAATTTCTTCTTCGTCGCTGACATGTAAACTTTTTACCAATTTTTTCTTTTTGCTCAAACTTTTGGATCTAAATATAGATGAATCAACTTCTTGAGACCCGCATCGAGATACTATTGTCATTGTAACAAACTTTCTGCTAATTCTGAGTGCCAGTTTTGCAAATTACATGAATACGTCAAAATTTGTTGACTGTCACGATTTTAAATATATTAGTAAATAAATGCCAAGTGTCGCCACCAGGGCGGCGCTCGCGCCGCTCACTACGCTACTGACATAGCGTATTCCATTCGTAGTATTTATAACAAGGTTAACAATGCTAAATCGCCATAGAAACGGTGCATATCAGTGAGTATTTGGACGTGTAGAAATACTATCAGATATTACACTAGTGGTCAAAGTGAGTATTTCACTCAAAGATGTGGATACCTCCAATTTGTGATTTCTTCGTATTTAATGGAATATTTTTCTGAATATCTTCATCAATTTCATCTTCTGATCTATCACCAAACCTTTTTGAACTAGTTTCCATATCAAAACGCAATTTATTTCTTTATTATTCGTCAAAGAAAATGAAAGAAATTCTAATTTTTCAGTTTGACAGAAGTTTGTTTACTTGAAAATTGCGTGACTTGTTACTAGATTCATAGAAAACTAATTTGAAAAAATGGTTTGACTCCTGGAATAGTCTTCTATATACCATTTGTATTTAAAGTTTTATAGACTATTTTTGTGGTGCAATCACTCAATGTTTATTGTGCTTGTGAATACCACTCGTGCTGCACACTCGTGGTATTCAAACGCAAGCAATGTTATCTAACTGAATTTGATAAGTCAATTAAATGTTTTCTGTAATACGAGGTGCAATATATTAAGCACGTTTTATTTTTATTTTCAGCTGAATTACGTTCCAGTTGAGCAATAAGTTCTAAATACCTCATAGTATTTTCATCATTATGTATAAGTATATAAGATTATGACAGAATCCCTTAAAATACTCATTTATTATACCATAAGTAGTTCAAGTATTATCGATTATTTTTGTGGTGCTATCACGAGTGTGCAGCACGAGTGGTATCCACAAGCACAATTTGTAGTTCCCTAAAACATTCTGTAGCATTTTGGAATTCCGTTTTTTTATAACCGTAATAAAAAGGACATTTAGCGAACTGATTTCCAGGGCGCTAAATAATGTTTTAAACATATCTTGGTAAATTCGTGGCGTCGATCATTTTGAGCACGTCCAGAAATTGGCACAGCCTCATTAAGCACGGGTTGAAGCTATCTTCAATAATTATCAACATTAGTACCTGACATCTCTCTCAGAATATTTTTTAAATAGATTTTTGCTGTCTCAATTTGTGTTTGTGAAAACATATAGTATGTAACTAAGCTCGTGTCTAAAAAACTCGTGTCTAGAGAGACGTTTACACTCTGACAAGCGTAATAGTAGAGGATCCGAATTAAGAACGACCTTCACCCATCTATTATAGCGGTGAAATTTTTCTCTATCAAATTCAGTATACTACAGAATACATCGCAAACGGGTTGGCTAAGAAATTCCTAGCAAGGCTATGAACTGTTGAATATTGAGAATTGACTTTCTGTTTAACATTGCACTCATGAGTTTTACGATTGGAATTAATACCAATCGAAAGTTTGGAGCCTATAGAATATGTGAATGTTCGGCTGCCTATTTTTTTCCTGGCGTAACAGGTATTTCAGAACTAGCCATTTCCATTCATCTGTTTCTTAGATGAATCTTATATGAAAATTAGCGCTATTTAATTGTGAACACGATGATATAAGGTAGTCAGCGAATAATCTGGTTCAAATGACGATTATCGAATTTTAAAAAGTGAAATTTTAATGTGTATCGAAACTTACGACAAAGAGATCGGAGATATTATATCGTGTGATAGAAGAGGACGCAGCATTGCAACTGCGCGCAGTATTCACACCAGTTGAAAGAGAGTGCGCATGCGATTTGTTTATGCAATAGAGAAGGACAGTGATACACTAAAGTATACCGTCTGATAGGAGAGGACGCAGCATTGTAGCGGCGCGCGACGTTCACGCCAGTTAAAAGAGAGTGCGTATGCTATTTGGTTATGCAATAGAGAAGGAGAGTGATACACTAGTGAATACTGAACAATATTTTGGAGCAAGTGGCAATAGACTTGAAAAAATAACAATAAATAATTATTATTCAGCATATGATTCATCATCAGGAGTGAAATTTGGATCTCGGATAGTGCACTGCTGGCTCAGTCGATCTCAATGAAAATAGGACATGAGCATCTAGAAGACGGTACTATCGTCTTGAATACTGAATTCTGATATTCTATCTTCAATCATTTTGGATTTATGCGGAAAATTCAAGAAATGTTTCAAGTGAACTGCACTTCCAGTTCAGCCAATCGCAATCATAATGCAAGATGTACAACTAGATGTTATAGAAGTGCTCAATACAAAATTTCAATATTCTACGACCGATTGCTTTGAGTTTATGAAGAAAATTCGGAAAATCTGTCATATAAACTGCACTTCCGGCTTAGCCGATTGATACGAAAATAGGAGATGACCATTTGGATGCTACAGCAATTTTAGATGCTAAATTTCAACGTCCTACGGGTGATCACTCTGGATTTATCAGAAAAAATCGAAAAAAGTTTCAAGTGAAATACACTTCCGGTACAGACAGTTTAAACCATAATGCGTCTACGTCTATGACCCTCAAGCTGACCTTGGATATATTTAGGGCATTTTATATATTCTCCTAATCTTGGTATCTTATTTAATACTAAATTTGGATTCTAATGTATCTGCCTGGCACGTTTGACGAATATATTTGATACAAAATATGAACGAGTAGTTTTAATATAGAATTTGGTAGAGGTATATCACTGCTACTATTGAAGATTCACTATTCCTATCAAAAACCAGGCTTCGGAAAGAATGAATATATGCGATCGTGAATGTATATAAGTAACTATGTGATTTTATATCAACATTTTCGGCAACATTCATTTTAAACTTCATTGTAATCACTAATTAGAAAAACTGGAAAGCAAGTATAATCAAAGATTGAAACACTCCAGTACCCCAAAGTTATTGAGCAACAATAGACGCTAATGATGTCATTAATTTATTTATTCAGAATTGACAACAAATTTCAAGCAATACCAATTAACTTCATATTCCATATAATTCATATTATTCGTACAAACTACGATGACATATTTTTTGTTTTACTCAAGCGCGTTCTTATTTTTTCGGATTATATCACAGGTATAGTTATTCAAGCTTAAAGGTTTTATTCGTTTTGTATAAGTGAATACACAACAAATATAGATATTGATGTATAGTCATGATAATAATCCGTCGATAGTCGCTTGAAAATGATGTAAATCAGAGGCTACTTTTGATTCAATTCTTGTTGTTTTTCTGTATTTTGAATATACTATTAAATGCTTCGAATCTTTCTCTTTATATAATCTAGAATATAGTTGAGTATACAAATGGTAAGTTATCAAATTCTAGATGAACAACAAAAATATTCTATTCAAAACAATGGGTTATAACTGGCTGTATTCAATTGAAATAAAAAAAAACAAGAATTTCCTTCCAAGATGCTTTGATCATATCGTTTCTGGAGTAATAGTTGATTGTTTAACAAGTAGAGAGAAGTGTGAGTCAACTAGCGAGTGTCAATATTTCAATTTACACGAGCAGAGTGATATCGCTTCTCTTAAGTGTTGAACATGCTATTTTTTTGTATAATTAATGGAAAAACTTAAGTGGAAGACGCCAGAATAGGAATAATTTCTCACATAAATACTAGTCAAGGCTTTGTTCTTGCAAAAACGTAGTGACGGATTTGATTACAGCTGAATAAGAGCATAGTAACAAATAAACAATATCAATAATTGATCTGTCAGAAGCATCAGAAGCTGAAGATTCTCGCGGAACTCTGGATGTAGCTGAAGAAGCGACGACTTTACATTTGTTTCCGGCAAAATTGAGAGAATTTTTTTTTTTAATGTTTTACCTGAATTAGGTCAAAGCTTTATGTGGGCGCGTGTCATGTGCGCTTTTCATTTTTTATTCTTTTGTTGCTAATCAGAAAAATTGCTGCTGATTAGAAAACTGGCGCTTTTCTTCATTGATTCCTATGTATTAAACCAAATATTTCTGATAAGTATACAAAAAAAATATTTTTTAAAGTATTTTTTACCTGAATGAATTAGTCAAGTTATTTTTCAAATTTCAGGGAATCTGAATCATATGACTATGATAATCATTACATTATATTTCTACTAGAAAAATTGGGATGTTCAACATTCTCAAATGCGAGTCGCAAAATTATCCTTCCGCATAGACGATTGAAGTTTTGAATGAGATATGACGACAAATTGTTCAATTTCTTATCATTCAATAAGAAACTACTTTAGATTTTGTATTCTACATATTCTATTTGAAACTTTGACGTTTCGATCATTTGACTAAGGATCATCTTCAGCACCCAATTTCGATTTTAGATTTGTGATCTACACAAAAAAAAATACACAGGATAGCATGTCTCATGACTTCAACGTGAAAAGCCTCTATATTCTAAAGTTACCCAGAAAAGTGATTTCACAAATTTCAAAAATTCATAACTTCCTTCTCTCCGAATGAAAAAGATCTATCTCTGCGGAAAAAAATCACATTTAATTCGCTCTAAAAACCCTCAAATTCTCAGACTTGGGAAATATATATATATATATATATATATATATATATATATATATATATATATATATATATATATATATATATATATATATATATATATATATATATATATATAGTAGGGCGGCGCTACTTCCCACAAAGCCTGTGGAAACCTAGCTTTATTCTCAGAACAATACAGTGAATATTTAGTGTTACTCTACAGTTTCGGCTGCACCTCAGCCATGCTCAGAGACGAAGAAATTATTGTTTGTAGGATTGAACTTTCACATTCGCTCAAAATTATTTCAATTCAGAATAGGGAGAAAAAAAAATTCCTCCAGTCAATTGCCACAATCGACATTCGTGAAGGACGCTGACTAAATTCATTTCTACAAACAACATTTTCGCTTATGAGGATGGCTGAGGTGCAGCCGATACTGTTAAACAGATGAAGAAATTATATTGAAATAATCAACTTAATTCTCATATTGTATTACTCACATTTACTTATCCAGTCAACGTCAACTATTTGATCCAATTTAATTCCACTCTTCGGACCGATGAATTGGCCGCCGATGCAGATCGTGTAGTAACACACCTCTAGACTTCTTTTTTTAGAGCTATGTAAAGTCCAAGATATACAAGAATGAACCAGCTACAATTGAGGAATTGGAAGCTAACATTTCTTGCCGTATTCGCCAAATATCAGTCGGAATGCTCGGAATTATCATTAGAACTAAGAGCCTCAAAATGGACTATGTCGGTTGCAGTTATAGCCAGGATTTGAGAAAATAAATAAACTTGAAAAAATTAATATAAAAATGAGTTCTTCAAAGAATTTTTGTCCATTCTGAAAAAAATCACCTATAACTTTGTCAAAGCCTTCATGCAAGTACAAACTACAATGATAGAAAAGCTCCAGTTCTATCGAATGAACGATGCGCGAATAAAAAACTCGGCTCGTGCGCCACTTGATGTATGTTGATTGTGCTGTTATAAATACCCTCATAAGAGTTCCAACAACAACTATGAAAAGTTTCAACTCAATCGAATGAACGGTGCTCAAATGAACAAATACAGCTCGTGCGCCACTTCTTGTAAAGTTATTTATCATAGCCTATGTTACTAAGGGACAATATAAGATTATACTGGTGGAAGAGTTTTTTAAACTGAATATCTACTTCGAAAGTTTTCAACTTCAAATCTTTCACGAATTTAATCGTATGACAAGTAGTATTATCGTCTCCAAAAATGCATTTGATATTATTCTGAACGAATCTATTGAATTTGTAGCTTTTGATTGTTTTGAAGCATGTTTGTTAGCGTTTATGATGTCGTCCACAAAATGTGATATCTACTGCTCTAGCTGACATAGCCTGCCAAGTAATCACGGCATCTGTGACAAAAGTAACCTTGAATTACTTCGATTGTGACATTCTTAAATTTAGTATTCACATCACTATTGTAACGATCATACTTTCGGTGAGTTGGAGATCCCAATGAATCAGCTGATTATCTTCTTAGGTCTTTCGATCTTTCCACTAGCATATTGCTAATATCGATATAATTATTCACACCATTCTATGGAAGAACAATAACTATATGTTGATTTTGTTTCAGTGAAATATCTTCGTGAAGTGACTCCATACTTTCGTAAAGCCAGTATCATAAGCGAAGTAGGCTGGGAACTGCAACGAGGATTCTTATCAGGAGCACCTCCATCAGCAAGATCTCCACAACGGGCAGATACAAGGTATCTTCCTCTACAGTTGTGTCATCTTGCAAGAAACTTTCGCCATGTTGATCCAGGTTTGTGAAATTCTCTTTCCGTGATCTTTAGTTTGACTTATATCGCAAGATGCAATACTCAAGATGAACAGAATGAATTCGTTCGTTCAAATCTGTACTAATACTTGTTTCACGGAATAATGAAGTTTTTTCTGACCAATTCATATGAGCCACACTGAAATACAACTACATAGATTTTGATGAAATATATGCTCCTCCAATTCTGCAATTAACCCTAGGAGAGACAATGAGGTCTGGTCGGACCTATTTGAAATTCAATGCTCAATTACTCTTTTCTCAACAATAATTGAGAACTAAAACTTGTTGACTTCTATAAACTCGATTCGTTAAGTCTGATGAGACTATCTTCAAAGCGATTCCGACATATTCAGAGCAAAAAAGATCGATTTTATTGTGATTTATCTTAAATTGACTCATATGGTCTGACCAGACCTTGACCAATTCTTACATTTTCAAACATAATAGACTTGTATCTGGTGTTGTAATAGGTAAAGGCAGATACTCATATTTGAAGAAGCAACTGTTTTGTTCTGCAGTAGTGTTTGGTTAGTAAATATTTATGAGAGAAACATAGAATCATCATTTTGTTCTATTTTTTAGTGGACGTTTTATATTTTCTTTGATATTTATTTATATCATTACTAAATGTGTCATTGTGGTGTATGTCGTAATTTGACACCATATTGATAGAGTGAATGAAGTAGATATAGTTTTGAATCATACAACACGCCGCCAAGATTTATCTGCAGCTACTCAAAATAAATTTGAACAGAGTATGACTGATTTTTCATGTATGGATGAAAAGGAAGGCGAACATCAATTTGAAGATGATGGTGATGGCGATCCTGATTTCCTTCCAGATGGAGTATCTGATATTGAATATGAACTCGAATTGGAATTGCCGGATGATGGTAATGATGATGAGAATGGCGATGAATCAGAGCTTTAAGATAAGATTCATGAAGGTGAAGTAGCTGTGGCTGTATTATCTATTCTTATCTATTCAGGTACAAAGAGCATCACCTTTAATAAGAGAAATAGACGAAGAACCATACGTTGCTTAGGCATCTAATTGCAAATCATGTCATATTGACTGAATATTTAATAAGAAGCAAGAAAAAACTCGATATTTGTGTACTAGCTATCGTAAACCTGTGTGTTCTGCACATTCAAAAACCAATTATACATGGTATTCATGCACTCATGGTAATACTGAATAAGTTCATAAATATTGTGGCTCTGCTTTTTTTCGATCGATAGGTCAAAATTGGTCGTAGTAAGTACGTTGTATTCCCTGTGCCAAGTCGAATGATCAAGCTAATTATTTTTTTTCTCTTTTACACCCACACACATACACACCCACTGCCACCCACACAGTCTATTCAATCACTTAGTAGATGATTCAACATTAAAATACACCTGTCAAGCCTTAAAAAAACTATTACAAACCATACAACAATAAAACTCGGTGAAGGTCTGGCCAGCATCGATCAAGTCACTGCCCCTCCTAGGGTTAAATATAGTAAATAGATTTAGAAGAGAGCCAGTCGAAGGGTCTGATTTGATACATGCAAGATCTGCTTCCGGCACCTTCCTTCCCCGCTACACTTTTACACCAACTAATCCAAATTTGAAAATGTTCAATTTATGGAATACTGTGAGTATGCTCATGTATAATCTCCATGAATTAGAAATTAAAGAGAAATAAGAACAATTTCTCTCACACATTCACTAGAATAATGAATTGGCTATGTTTTCACTTGGAAGAACTGTAAGTGATAGTTTGAACATATTGTCACAAATTTAATTCAGAATAATTTATTAACACATGTTACAGCATAAATCTTCACTTGAAAAACTCGTATGTTCATAATATCGCTCACAATTACTCGTATTGATCACTTGATGACTGAATTCCTCTCCTAGTTCACGCTCTTATATACCTAAGCCGACAATGGGTCAACATTCAATTGTCTAACAGTTGTAGCTTGGCAACCATCAAACATACAGTGACCATAGCCTGTCAATCATGTCCGACAATTGAACATCGACCTTGTCAATACTAACTAGGATTACAGTTACATCGAATTAAAATAAATGATTATGTGAACTAGTTACCACAAATATCTCATATTTGTGACACTGCTCCTCCCTTATGGTTCGTCGTCCTCGGCGAACTCAGAACCTTGTCTTTGGTACGGCCGCAACCTGTTTCTATGGAAGATTTTCGGTATTCCGTTTCTGCCCCTCCGTATCCGGAATACAACGTGGTTTATTTCATGACCTCGTATGGTCCCTCCCAGTCTCTTTGCAATTTGAGACACTCTTCTCTTCTTTTTCTAGGGTTACAGAACCACACCAATTTGCCTTGCTGGAACCGGATACTGTTTTCACGTAGATCATATCGGACCTCCATTCTGTCACTGGCAGCTCGTATATTCTCCCGTGCAGAAATAAAGGTCTGAGTATGTCCACAACAATCCTCCTAAACAAAGAGCCCACGTTGTACTGCTGCATCTCAGCGCGCTGCCGAGTGGTGGGCCCCTTCTTTGGGTTAACGCGTTCACAAGTTTTGCAATATTTTTCTTCATCCTCTCGATAGCCAACCCAGTAGAAACGTTCGCGGACTTCATCAACTGTCTTTTTGATGCCGAAATGTCCAACGCTATTACCGCTATGCAGTTGTTCCAAAATTTGATCTTTTAGACTCCTCGGCACTATCAATTTTCCTCTTGTTTCCTTTCCATCGGAATTCTCCCATATTCTGTATAGTAAGTCGTTTCTGACTCTCAGAGAACTCCATTGTGCCAAATGGGCCTTGGTGATTGGACCTGTAGCCGACGTTCCCTGGAAACCAGGCTTCTGGCCAGTCTTCACCTACTCCATGATCGGCTTCATAATAGAATCATCCAGTTGAGCCTGTTGGACTCCGTGCATCGATAATACGGATCCATCTTACTTGAATGCTTCAATTCTAGCCAGATTTCCAAATATATCAGTAAAAAGATTCTACTCTCCAATTGAAGTCACCTCATTGAAGCTGAGGTTTCCTGGAGCATTAACATCAGTCACTTCCGTTCTTATTTGTCAACAATAGAGCGGTATTTCTTCCTTCTTGTCAACTCGCAGGACGTCACCCTTTAAGACCAGGACACAACCAAAGTCTCGCAGGAACTCGATACACAAATTGCATTCATCCATTATGGCGGCAATGAATACTTGATGTTTCTTTTTCAGTCGGTCAACTGTAAATTTATACTCTCCTACGTCAAGTACTGATATTCTTTTTCCATTGGCTGCCTTCAACAAAATTGGCTGGTTCTGGGCGCGATCACCTGGAAATTGTCTTATTTTTGCGAAAACTTTTGGATGCATAACGGTGACAGTTGCTTCAGTATTTAGCACTATTTTACACGGTACATTCTTCATGAATCCTTCCACAGTTGGACTGTTTCGAACTCTCCGCACTTGGAGATCAATGAGCTTGGAACTCTTGATGGGAGATCCCGTCAGCTTCTGCTTCTCTAGACTAGTAAACTTGATCCTTGCTGACGATAAGTTCGTACCACAATCAACGGTGTGCCTCGTATGACAGTTCGCTCGAAGATGTCTTTCCTCACCACACTGTCAGCATCTCATTCTCCAAAATCTGAGTAATTCCTGCCGTCCAGGCGACGTATTCGTGCCAAAATTAACAATACGTTTGGTACGGTGATCTATCTAAATATGACTCTTCTGGCCGCACTGCCAGCATCTAATTCTTCTTCTCAGTCCAGATGAGGTCGGTACAAATCGAGAAGAAGATCGCTCTCGTCCGCGATTCCCTGTATAAATCGTGGTCCTTCTTACTTCGAGCTCATCCTCAACGCGCTCAAGCCACCTCACTCTCTCCGCCAGTTTTGACACCTTCGTGGCTGCCTCAATTTCCAGGGCCTTCGTCAGCGCTTCTCTCACCGTCTTCAGATTCACTAACCAGACAACTCGCCCAATCTCGTCGTCGCTGATGCCGTCCATAAATTGCCTGACTGCTACATATTCCTGCGTTGAGCCAGAACAATTCGCAAAATCTTTCCTGTCCAGACTCTGCACAGCATATGCAAATATAGTTAAATCTTCTTGGTGTAGTTGCATACGATTCCGTAGCTGTCCATGTAGTAATTCTTTCATGTGCTCCTCCCCGAAGCGCAGTCTCAATTCAGACGTCAGCTTCTCATAATCCAGGCGTTCTTGTTCGGTCAGTCCTGACAATACCGCTAATGCTGTATCCTGGAGCATTCCAGCCAGTACAAAAACTCTTTGTTCTCTTTGTCATCCATCATTCTAGCTCAAATTGATCGAAATATTCATCCCACGAAGTCTTGCCATTGTACGGCGTCGGTTTTAGAGTGAAATTAGCTAAAATTTTCTTTGGAGAAGATGCTGGTGTACTTTCTATACGTAGGGCTGCGTTATTATTATTGGAATTGAGACTCTGCATTCTCTCGGTGACAACAGTCTAATTTTGCTTCCAGTTCACTTTCAACTTGCAAGACTTGATATCCAATTTGCAAGACTTGATGTTCAACTTGCTTAAATTGATCTTCGAATTTCATAACTTGACGCTTTACTCTCATAAAGTCCTCATCTATCTCCTAAATCATACTCGTCATACATTCGCTTTACTCCGAAATCATCTTCTTCAACTCGGTATCCATTTCCTCAGTTGATTCTTTCACTATTTTTATCTCAGTAGAAATACCTTCTGCAGATTCAGTTATCTTCTCTTATATAGTCTTCATACCTTCCGTAGACTGAGTCATTTTCTGCTCCATGGATGCCGCCGATATCTTCATGAATTCCATCATCATCTTCAGCTGATTCTGCATCCCACTGGTGGCCATGCTTCTCGACTTGGGCATTTACAATAGTCCCAACACAAACATAAACACTTCACCACACTGCAAATCTATTCACTTTTTGTCGTCCGGACCCAATATTATTTTTACTGAATTTCTCAGGATCCCCTTTCTGACACCAATTTGCTACAAATTTTATTTAGAATATTTTATTGACATAGGTTACAGCGTAAATCTCCACTTTATAAACTCGTATGTACACAATATCGCTCACAATTACTCGTACTGAATGACTTAATGACTAAATTCTTCTCCTAGGCCGACAATGGGTCAACATTCAATTGTCTAACAGTTGTTGCTTGGCAACCACTAAACATTTAGTGACTATAGCCTGTCTGACAGTTGAACATCGACCTTGTCAATACTAACTAGGATTACAGTTACAACGAATTCAAATAAATAATTATGTGAACTAATTACTACTAATACTTTATATTTGTGACAATATTGATGAAAATGTGGCAAATGAAAATGGGTGAGATAGCCGAAAGCATTTGATGTTTGACTTATATGTATGATCAGTATACGCTACAACTCGCAGTCTTTTGGCTCTAGTACACAAGTACCAATAGGTACAAGCCTATCAGTAACTGCCCAAGTAAGCAGCCGTGTGTCGTGCCGGAACTTCTAACTTATCTTCTATACTTCAGTGTTGGCAGTTCTGGTCTTCTGCCAGGTTATCTGATCTCCAAGTTGTATTATAATGCATCCTTTCAGCTCGTAGCTAATATAGTAAGCAGAGGAAATAATTTGTGTGTTGACATCTTGTTCATTTGGTCATTTTTTGATTCTTGGTGATTTTAACGTGAAATTTACGATTTTTTAACTTCAGTGTTATCATGCTAAGAAATTTCTGTCATAAATAAAATTTGTCTCATGATTAGGAACGAGACAGCTTCAAAATTGAACGTCACTTTATGTTTCTCCAAAGAATCAACTTTAAGCAAACCATCTGTATCAAAATTCGAACTATCTGGACAAACAACAGAATGATGAATGTTCTTTGTGCCAGTATCTCGTAGCTTAAATTTGGCTACTCGTGTCCTATTCGGTAGGTATACCACGAAATAATTGCTCTGATATTTTTATCTTAAGAGTTGTGCTACTGTCATCATACAGCTCTTCAGAACAATTTCCACAACTGGAACACGGACAGAATGGAAAGTCAGGTCAATTCAATAAAAGAAAAAGATTTCTTTGACTCATTCTCTCAGCTCCTGGTTCATACAGTTACAGAATAAGATTTTTTGCTGCTCATTGATAGATATAAATTGGGAAGGAACTGCTGAATCACGAATGATAACGTTAGAAACCAGCCAAGAGCAAAAAAGAGGGCATTTAATGTCTTGGCCATTTTCTTTTTCAATTATCAATACACTGTAATCTAACGTCATTATCAGAGTTGCTATAAGATTTTCTTCCATTTATATGTTTTCAAATGAGGATATTGAACCCGGCAATCGAGGAACTGATATATGTAATAGTAAGACCCGAATATGTTCCAGAATAAAATAAACAGTAACATTGCACGACGAGTTAGAATATATTCATTATTCGAAATGGAACAAATTTCGTAGGCATGAGAAAATTTGGAAAACAGATTCGATAGGATCATACTCTGAACGGAGTAGCTTCATCACCAGCTAGCGCCTCTCTGCAAATTCGTCCGCGTGAAATTGTACAATTTTCATAGAGTGGATGGGTGTATGAAGCAAAAGGCAGATATGTGATCATGCAGGACTTGGAATTTTAATTTCATGTGAACGGATCCACTAAATCAAGTTTCAGAGATGTGGCATAGATATACCGATGAGGATGGAACACGCCGGTGAAACGCTATGCTATCTCCCTACACCAGCTGTGTATCAATATCTTATCGCGTTAGAGAGAGAGAGGTTAAGTGTGTGAGATGGAAGATAGTAGGCATCTTTCTCAATGCATTTAGCATTTACCACTATTGAGTTTGCAGCTAGTTTTGTGATTTGAAGCTTGGAATTTCTGATTATTCAACTCTAGAATCGGAGGAAAGTATTTTAGTCCCAATTGCAAAAGTAGGTACCCAAGTCAGAAGAAGATCTCTATTTTCGGTGCTCCGAAGGACAAAAAGACATTAATGAAGTGGAGAGGTGTAATACCGCGAAAAGATTGGTTATTTTCATTGATTCTAATTTTTTTTCTGATATTTTTGATTATTATTATTGTAATCTTTGATATTTATTTGTGAAAATGTAAATAAAAAAATTATGTATATGATACTTTTCACTATTTCTTGATATCATTCCTTCTATGTCAATCAAATGCTGATGAATAATTATTTCTAGTAACGTGAGACACCTGGATTATTCTGAAATATATATATCATTGATATTGAAGAAAGAATCTAACACAATTTAATAATTTCAACTACCTATCACTTTCTTCTGAAAAAATTAACTATTCTAAAAATAGAAAATGATTTCCAATCATTAATAAGTCAGGTGATAGCAGGATTTATGAAAATCGTAATAATTACAAAAATTAAAAAGTATTTATGAAGAATTCAAAATCAAAAATAGTTTATTATTCATTTAAATTCTAAAAAATGTATAGATTGTTATTGATTAATTTGATATAGGACGTTTCAGTTGTCAATTTATTTCAGTGAATCAAGACTTCCCACAAAATGCGCATTCATTCCTTTGCTGGAAGTAAAAGAAGTTTCTGCATTTATGTGAAGTAAATCCATAATTTTTATTTTAAAAAATCGCAGGACAAGTCATCATAAAAATCATTTGATTTGAAATAAATACAACCTGATCAATAATAAATAAACTAGAATTCTTAAGTGATTGTCTAGAGTTGTTCTATGTTAATACATGCCTACTATCTTTCATCTCTCTCTCCGTTCGGCGATAAGAGTCTGTGCCGTGTACAAGCGCTTCGTTTCAAGTCCAATATATATTATACTTCGTGGGATGGAGATACTGCAAACGATCATTGCGTTGATTGTTCAAGCGAAAAAAATCATTCATCATACCATTAGTAGTATTATCGATTATTTTTGTGGTGCTATCACCAATGTTTATTGTGCTTGCGTTTGAATACCACGAGTGTGTAGCACGAGTGGTATTCACAAGCACAATAAACATGAGTGATTGCACCACAAATGACAGTCGATTTCTTAACAGCAATGATTCTGTTGTTATGAAGGAATTCAAAACGATTAGAATTTGTCAAGTGAAATAAATTTATTTTGAGGGTAAATTCACTTGGTCTTTTATAAAACCGGCCAAAAATAGAGAAAAACATACATATCATGTATTTTTCATTCTGAGCTATGTTAAAATGAACTGGTGCATGAATAATATTATGGATGCGAATATAAGTTCATTTGTTTATTTGTTTGTTTGTTTTTTACGCTTTCACGCATGAACTACCTAACCGATCATCTTGAAATTTTGTACACATATTTTGACATTCAATTGATTAATATTGGGCATTTAATTTTTGGATTAAACTTCATTTGGGACGTTGATGAAACATAGAAGTGTACGAGAAAAAAACTACAGCGCACCAACCGTCACGGCGCTCACAGCATCCTCAGACTGCACACATTCCAAAACCTGAATTCAATGAACTCACACTTGAATTTTTTAAATGTTAATTTTCCAAAATGTGAATAAAATAGTTCCGATCGTTTGTTGAGTACTGATACACAAGGAGTGTTCTTATATGATTTCTCTGAAACGTTAGGTAGGTACCTTCAACAGTAGGCCACTGTGCGAGCAAAACGAGCTCGGTAAACTGTAAGCTGTCGTGCTAGCAAAACGAGCTTGAACAACGGTAGGCTGCCGTGCGAGCGAGCGAAGCAAACTCGGTTATCTGTAAGCTGCCATGCAAGCGAGACATGCTCGGTTAATTGTAAGCTGCCATGCAAGCGAAACAAGCTTGGTCAACGGTAGGCCGCCGTGATGCAAGATCAGCTGAAAATTATGACGGAGTTCATTGAGACGTCGGCAGCTGAATAAAAGGTTTCGGTATCTGAACTGAAAGCGATTTCTGCGGAACAGATGGCATCCATGGAGAAGAAGATTGCTGAGTCTACCGATGGTATGATGGCCATGGGGAAGAAGATGATTGAATCTACAGAAGGTATTTCCTCCGAGCTGAAAGCAGTGAAAGGCACAGTAGCCCAAGAGATGCAAGCAGTGAAGGGCGCAGTAGCTGAAGACATGGATATAGTGAATAAATCGACAGAGGAAATGACTACAGAGCCTAGGAAGATTTCAGAGCAGACTGAAATGGCAACAGGAAAAATCCAAGAGAATGAAGAGAAATTTGATGCGAAACTTACTAAAGTAAATCGTCGAGTTGAGCAAGTTGAACAGGATTTAGAAGTGAAATAAGACTCAATTGTCACCAAGAAGCTACAGAGCCTTAGTATCAATAGCGGTAAAGCAGCCCTACAGATAGAAAATGTACCAGCATCCACGCCAAGAGAAGTTACATCCAATTTCACTCTGAAACCAACACCGTATGGTGACAAGACTTCTTGGAATGAATATTTCGCTCAATTTGAGCTGATTTTGGAGAATAATGGTTGGAGTGTGAGACAAAAAGCTATTATACAAGCTGGAATGCTTCGGGATACAGCATTAGCGGTACTCTCAGGATTGTCCGAATAAGAACGCCTAGATTATGGGAAACTGACGTTTGAATTGAGACTACACTTTGGAGAGGAGCACATGAAAGAGTTACTTCATGGACAACTACGAAACCACACACAACTGCATAAGGAGGATTTGACTACGTTTGCGTATGCTGTGCGGAGTTTGGCTCGAAAAGCTTTTGCAAACTGTGCTGGCTCAACACAGGAATATGTAGCAGTCAGACGATTTATAGCAGGCATCAACGGCGACAAGATTGGGAGAGTTGTCCAGTTAGCGAATCCGAAGACGGTAAGAGAAGCGCTAACAAAGTCCTTGGAAATTGGCGGCCACGAAGGCGTCAAGACTGGCGGAGAGAGTGTGGTAGCTTGAGCACAATGAGGTAAAGTCTGAGGTGAGAAGGACCACGACTTATACAGGGAGTCGCTAATGAAGGCAACCTTTTTCTTGATTCGTACCGACCTCACCTGGACCGAGAGGAGAAATAAGATGTTGGCAGTACGATAAAGAGGGTCATATCCAAATAGATTGCCGTATCAAGCGTACAGTTAATTTTGGCACGAATACGTCGCCTGGGCGACAGGGATTACCCAAATTTTGAAGAATGAGATGCTGGCAGTGTGGTCAGGAAGGACATCTTCGTGCAGATTGTCCTACGAGGCACACCGTTGATTGTGGTACGAATACATCTTCAGCAAAATACAATTTTACCAGACCAGAAAAGCAGAAGCTGACGGAATCCTCCATCAAGAGTTCCAAGCTTATTGATCTCCTTCTGTTAAAGGCAGTCAATGGGAAAATAATATCAGTTCTTGGCGTAGAGGAGTTTTAATTCACAATTGGCAGTCTAGAAAAGGAACACCAAGTGTCCATTGTCGCTATCATGGATGAATGCATTTTGGGTATCGAGTTCCTGCGAGGCTTTGGTTGTGTCCTGGATTTGAAGGGTGACGTCCTGCGGGTTGACAAGGAAGAAGTAATACCTCTCCGTTGTTGACAGATTAGAACAGAAGTAACTGATATTAAAGCTTTAAGGAACCTTAGCTCCAGTAAGATGACTTCAATTGGAGAGTAGAATAACTTCAGGGATGAATTTGGAAATCTGACTAGAATTAAAGAATTCAAGCAAGATTGATCCATATTATCACAAATTGAATAATCTATAATCACAGGTTGCAGTATAAATATTCAATTTACAAGCTCGTAAGAACACAATTCCGCTCTCAGTTACTTGTACTGAATCACTGAGTGGATGAATCCTTCTCCTAGCTCGCGCTCTCATATACCTAAGCCGACAATGGGCCAACATTCAATTGTCTAACAGTTGCTACCTGACAACCACCGAACATCTAGTGACCATAGCCTATCAATCATGTCCGACAATTGAAAATCGACCTTGACAATACTAACTAGAATTACAGTTCCAGTGAGTTCAAATGAATAATCATGTGACCTGATTACTACAAATATCTCATATTTGTAACACTGCTCCTCTCTCATGGTTCGTCGTCCTTGGCGAACTCAAAATCTCGTCCTCGGTACGACCGTCTCCGGAATACAACATCGTTCAGGCATTTTATGACCTCGTATGGTCCCTCCCAGTCTCTCTGCAATTTGGGACACTTCCCTCTTCTTCTTCTGGGGTAATAGAACCACATCCTATCGCTTTGCTCGAGCTTAGGACCGTTTGCTCACAGATCATATCGGGCCTACATTCTGTCGCTGGTAGCTTGTATGTTCTTCCGTGCAAACTCATAGACGCTCTACAAGTTGTCCTGAAGATGGTTGACCTATTCCGGCAACTGTTGATCGTTTTCTTCAGGTGGATGTCCAACAAACATATCCACCGGTAGCCGCAGCTCCCGACCCATCATCAACTTGGCTGGAGTTTACTGGGTGGATTCATTGACCGCCGACCTGTACGCTAGTAGGCACAGGTGAATCTTCTTATCCCAATCACCTTGGTGCTCGTTGACGAATTTTGACAGATAATTCAGAATTGTTTTGTTGAAACATTCCACCATGCCATCAGACTGCAGATGTAGTGCTGTAGTTCTTGTCTTGGTTATGCCCAAAATCTTCATTACACATTTGAAAGTTCAGACTCAAAATTTCTGCCTTAATCTGAGTGTAACTCCAACGGCACTCCAAATCTTGAGATCACGTTCTCGATAAGGGCTTCCGCAATTGTTTCAGCTTCCTGACTCCTTGCTGGTATTACTTTCGGCCACTTGGTGAAATAATCCATAAATAAAACTAAGTACTTGTTTCCCCGTTCGGTAATAGGCAAAGATAAAAGTATGTCCACAGCAATTCTCTTAAACCAAGAGCCCACGTTGCACTGCTGCATCTTAGCGCGCTGCTGAGTGGCGGGACCCTTCCTTGAGTTACAGCGTTCACAAGTATTGCAATATTGCTCTTCGTCTTCTCGACAGCCAACCCAGTAGAAACGTTCGTGGACTTCGAGTGTCTTCTTTATGCCAAAATGTCCACCGCTGTTACCGTCCTGCAATTGTTCCAAAACGCGCTCTTTCAAATTTTTCGGCACTATCAGTTTCTCTTTCGTTATCTTTCCATCAGAGCTCTTCCATAGTCAGTATAGTAAGACATTTCTGACTATCAGGGAATTCCATTGTGCAAAATAGGCCTCGATAATCGAATCCATAGCTGACGTTCATTGAAAACCAGGTTTCTGACCGGTCTTCACCCACTCGATGATCGGCTTCAGTACAGAATCATTCAGTTGAGCCCGTTGCACTTTGTGCATCGATAATACGGTTCCATCTTGCTCAAATTCTTCCACTCTAGTGATATTTACAGATCGTTCACGTTCTTCTTTCTTACGGCAGTTATTACAATCATCGTCACATGGTCGACGGGACAGGGAGTCCGCATTAGCATGAGCTTTTCATGTCTGTGACGGATTTCAAAATCATATGCATGCAGATGTTCCAACCGACAAGCTGTTTGTCCTTCAGGATTTTTGAACTTCATCAGTCATCGCAACGCTGAATGGTACGTTCTGACGATACATTTTTGGCCGTATAGTAAGTTGTGAGAATTCTCAACCGATTTGATTACAGCATAGAGCTCTTCTCTTGTAACGCACCAGTTCTTCTGGGCTTTATGTAGAGTTTTGCTGTAATAGCCAATTACTTTCTTAACGTCATCTTATTCTTGAGAGTGAACAGCTTCAATTCCAAAATATTTAGCGTCCGCATCCAAAGAGAATTTGTCCTCTTTATTTGGATGGGCCAACACTAGAGACGTAAGAGAGCATTCTTCGACTTTTTGGAAGCTTCTTGGCGCTCACAGTTCCACTCAAATTTTCAATCATTTTCTGTTAAAGCAAACAGCGGCTTGGCAATCAATTTGAAGCTCTTAATGAATTGGCGATAATAATTGGCCAGATCTAGAAAACTTCTCAGTTCGTGGATGTTGCTTGGGATCCTCCAAGTTTTCACAGCTTGAATTTCATCTGGATCTGTTTCTACTCCATCACTGGACAACACAAGTCCAAAATATTTGACTGTCTTCTGGAACAAGTGACATTTCTTCGGGTTTAATTTCAGGTTGGCGTCTTCCAACCGGTGGAACACTTGTCCCAGTCCGGTCATCTCTTCTTCAAAGTCTCTCTCATGAACTATCACATCATCAAGGTAGACAAGTGCACTCTCTCCATCAATCGCTCGAATGTACTTGGAGCATTGCAAAGTGCAAAAGGCATGACTGTGAATTGCCATAGACCCGCACAGAACGTGAATGTTGTCTTTTCCTTATCTTTCTCGTTCATTTCAACTTGCCAGTATCCACTCTGCTAGTCCAAGGTAGAAAACCATTTTGAATTTCCAACAGCATCGAGCCTTGGCAGGAGGTATGAGTCTTTTTTTGTCACCTCATTCAATTTCCAGTAATCCACATAAAACCAACTAGAACCATCTTTCGTCTTCACCAAGACAATCGGAGAGGCCAACGGACTTGTCGATGATTCAATGACTCCTCTCTTCTGCATGTCGATCACCAGTTCTTGAAATTTTCTGTCACTTCAGATTCCTATCATCCTGCAATTTGTTTTGAATTGAATAGTGTTGTAGATTCTAAGCGTTCTAAATTTTCTGTCAACAACAACAAGCCACGCTACAATTTCCGAAAGGCTAACTTCAACAGACTCTATGAAGACCTTTATTTATATGATTGGTCCAACTTGTCTCTGTTTGATAATGTTAACGAAGCCGTTCATGAGTTTTACAACATACTTTATAAAATATTGGATGATTCAGTACCTAAGTCTAAACCGGTGAAATCAAATTTTCCGGTATGGTTCACTCCCGAAATAAGATACAATGTGAAATCAAAAGAGTACTATAGACGTAAATGGGTCCACACTAGGTGTGTTACTTACTTAAATGAATTCAAACGCTTGAGAAGCCTAACTAAGGAGCAGATATCTGAGGCTTATGACAAGTATTTGGTAAATATTGAGATTAACATCAAAGCAAATCCTTCAGACCTGTGGAGATATGTTCATTCTAAACAGGGGATGTCTCGCATTCCTCCTAATTTAAATGATGGTTCCAAAAACTTTGATTCTCCTCAAGATATCGTCGACGCTTTTGCTAATTTTTTTTCTAGTTTTTTTCATCCAACTACGTCGTCGGATGCTATTCATTATTCTTCAGGTAATCATCATTTGTCCTTCAATGTCGATAAGATCACTGAAGTTGATGTTATTGCTGTAATGTCAACCTTCTCGAATAAAACTTCAGCAGGTGATGACCAAATACCGAGCTACTTAATCAGAGACTGTCGCTTCATATTTGCGGAACCTCTCACTTTCATAATCAACTTAGCCATCAGAACCCATATTTTTCCTAGCATGTGGAAGAAAACAATAATCTGTCCAATTCATAAAAAAGGTAACAAGAATTTGATTCAAAACTATCGTCCCATTTCGTTGCTGAATAATTTTGCAAAAGTACTCGAAAAAATTTTGTATAATACCATCTACAATAACACGCGGTCAATTATTTCCAGTAATCAACATGGTTTCGTCAAAGGAAGATCCACAATAACTAATCTAGCTGCTTTTACACAGTATGCTTCAAATATCCTTGATATTCGTGGACAATTAGATGTTGTTTACACAGACTTTTCTCGTGCTTTCGACTTGATTGATCACGAAATACTCCTTCATAAAATTTCTAATTTTGGTGCCACTCCTGGCTTAACAAGTTTACTCCGTTCTTACCTCACTGATAGAAATTGTTGTGTTCATTATAATGGCTTTTTCTCTTTCCAATTTATTGCTACATCCGGTGTGCCACAAGGCTGTAACCTGGGACCTTTGCTTTTTGTACTTTTCATTGATGAACTCATTCAGTCCTTTTCATGTCCAGTCTTGGCTTATGCAGACGACATTAAAGTTTTCAATCCCATTGCATCACTGGAAGATTCTGCCTTTTTCCAAAGAGACCTGGACTATATGACTAATTGGTGCATGAAAAACAAGCTGCATTTAAATACTGAAAAATGTTGTGTGATAAGTTTCACTCGTTGTCATTCACAGATCACATTTCCTTACAGCCTAAATGGTGTAATTCTCTCTCGAAATATGTCGACTGTTGATCTGGGGGTAACTTTCACTCACAATTTATCTGTTTTGGAACATATTAATAGCATCTGTACTTCTGCCAGTAGAACGCTTGGTTTCATAATAAGAATTTCCAGATCTTTCAAGGACACTTCATTATTGAAAATCTTGTATTATGCCTTGGTGGTTAGTAAATTGGAATATGCATCCTTAGTATGGTACCCACTCCACACATATCAAATATTAGCTATTGAAAGGATCCAGCGCCGATTTATGAAATTTTTATCCTTCAAAGTTGACAACTTTTATCCGGAGATTGGTATCGACAACGAAGGACTTCTTGAGCGCCATAATATGATTTCTTTATCTGAAAGGAGAGAATTTTTGTCTGCGAGATTTCTTTATCTTCTACTCCATAACAAAATAGATTCTCCTTACCTGCTGTCTTGCATCAGATTCTTTGCTCCCAGACTTGCCTCCAGACATCATATGACCTTCCAGTTACCAACGCCAAATACGGATGTTTTAAGAAGATCTGTCCACATCATGTGTCGCAATGCTGAACGTCATTATGAAGATATATTCATTTGAAATTTTGGATTTATTAAATTACCTATATTAATTTTTTTTTCTATGTATATGCATATATTTTTTTGTCTTTTTTGAATTTGTATTTTTCCCTGTAATTGGATTTCTGTTGGGAATATATATATTATTATATTATTATTATTATTATTATTATTATTATGATTAATATAATTTCAATAGTATTTTGACATGTACAATGTCAAAAAAATCAAAAAATTGACAACAAATTATCATTGCCTATCTTCTTATTTATTTTATTGGAAAAAATTCGAAAAAAGTCTCAAGTAGAGTGCACTTCTGCTACAGACGATTGGAACCATGATGCGAGGTATACAACTAGAGTCTATACCAGTTTTGAATACAAAATTTCAATCTCAAATCATGGTCCTAACTATCTGTACCGGAAGTGCACTTTACTTGCGACTTTTTTCGAATTTTCCTAATAAATCCAGAATAATCAACCGTAAGATGATGAAACTCAGTATTTGAACTTGATGTTGTATCAGAATGGTTATCTGCTATTTTTGTATGAGTCGATCAAGTCAGATGTACACTTTACTTATAACTTTTTTGATTCTTTTGTATAAATCTAGAATGATGAGCCATAGCATATTGAAATTTAGTGTTTGAACTTGTTGTAGCATCAAAATAGTTATCTTCTATTTTTGTATCAATCGGCTGAGCCGAAAGTATAGCTTATAATTATAACAGACATTCAGAATTTGCCGTATGAAACAATCAGTTCAATTGAAATGAAAAGGTAGGCAATGATAATCTGTTGTCAATATATCTATTGAAAATGAGTTCTGGAAAGTTCTTTCCTCCATTCAAATAATTCAAAATCGAAGGCTCGTGCTCCACATAAATTTGAATTTGAAAATCCATTGAACATACGCAATTTACCGCTGTATGAATAAATGATGAATCCATCATAGACTATTCTTCAAAGAGATTGTATGTTACTTCAGTGACTAATTTATTTTTTGTTACAGAGACTCGCACACTGGAACTACATTCTCCCGACGGTGTGCACAGTTGCGTGCTTCGAGCAACGGATGCTTCAGAAGCGGCTGCATGGTTCAATACTCTGCATTCAGCTCTAGGAGCACTGACTGCTGCGGCGCTTGCTGACGCCAACAGAGCATTATGTCTACTTCTCGGTGAGCTACAATATATTGGATGGCTGCTGAGGAGACCGCCAGCTGATCAGGTGAATAGAAAAATGATGTTATGATTTCATAGAATGTGACCTTGGAGCACCGATATTCGGGAAATACTCTGACTTCCCAATGATGTTGCATACAATACCGTGCAAGAGCTAATGCCATCTATCCTTTTTTGAATGTAAATGCTTCTATTCCCATCCACAATCTTCAGATCCTACAATTATGGAAGATGTTACTAACGTACAGAATTACCATATCTCAGATATTAACTTTTATTCAAGAAATTCATTCGATAATCAACATAATAATATATTGGTTGAGGAATTTCCATACAAAATACACATCTAGACATAGAGATCGTGCCTGGATCTTTTGGTATCTTGGCTCTATATATGAGAATTTGAACTAAGTAACGGATCTTACAGTACCTTCTGGTTGTCGACAAAATCCGAGCAAGAGATTTATCAATCGACTTATTACAAGCTCTTAACATTACATGGAATAATATCTTGTATAGGAGCTGCTTTCGTTTTACTGCCTCCCAACAATATTTTTGTTTGTAGTTGTACCACCCAATCGATCACACTTTATGGTGATCGTGTAGATTATTTATCATTAGGATACATATATCATAAATAGAAATTGAATGATCACCTAGAATCTCTAGAAGAATACTTCTCTAGTGTGACTATATATTCAAACAAGAGTTAATTTTTCGAATAGCTCATTTTCATGATGTGCATTTGCTATAATCAAATATTTATTGTGTTGATTCTGCAAGTTAGCTGGAGTGAGAAATGAAGCACAAATAACAGAGATTCAAGCAAGCCTATAAGTATAATAGTCCATGAACTAGCAACATAAAATTTGACGTCGCTCGTCACAAGCAAAATTTCCTTCTAAAAAGCCAAAGCGAAGACCTGCTAGTCAGAAGGCACTCTGGAAGACATTTGCGGCAGTGGATGAGAGAGCGTGACATATCGAAATCTATATGAAGTTGCAATCATACATATTGTATGAGTTCACCGAATTATTACATTTTGGAACATGATGTGGCCGCAGTACTTACTGCTTATACTTATTTCATATTCCATTTGAGCGGTCATAAAATTTTTGCAATCAATTATTTTCACGTGTTGAATTGTAATAATTCGATATTTAATGCATTGACGAAGTGTATTCACACTTTTTTCTGTCAGTGCTTTAGGAAAATATGGACAACACCTTCTCTTATATAATTTGGTATCTCATAGAAGCTAGCGCTATCATTATCATGCTGAATATGTTCAAAATACTCCGTAGATTCATACATATAAGTAACGGCGTAGAGCCCACCTTCGTGATGTTTTTTTAAAATGTCGGTGATGACGACCTAATAATTTTCATCAATATGCTTAATTTGAGAGACACTTAGGACAAGATATCATGTATTGAACTGCCATTCAGGCAAAAATAGTTTATCCGTTCAACTATTCTACTCAGTGTATAGAATATTAGATCCATGAATTTTTCTCAAAAAAAAAAAATAAAGAATCTGTTCATTGTCATGTTCTGTTAATCTTTGAATCTAATTATCCAACTCAAACTAACTATTTTTTTCTTTCCAGAATGGCATGTCAAGCTCCGAAAGCTCAGAAGATCTTGATAGATGGCAGTCTATTTTTGCAGCGGTAACAGATAAAGAGTTACGACTGTACGAATCTGCGCCTTGGTCCACCGAAGCCTGGAGATCACCTGCGGAGTGTTACCCATTGATTGCCACGAGATTAGTTAGTTCTAGTCGAAGATCGGATATGATTGCGTTCTCTGTGAGATGTGGGACAACTGAAGGAATCACTACGCACTATTTGAGAGCAGAAACGCATAGAGATCTGGCAAATTGGGCTAGAGCTCTAGTCAATGGAAGTCATACCAGCGCAATAGCGCAACGGGAACTTGTCTGCAGTAAGAATATAATAGGAATATATGTCACTCTAATTATTAGCGTTGCTTGAAACAAATACATTGCGGAAATTGATAATTCCATAAGAATCATAGTTCTAGGTCATAAAATCAATTTTTGAAAATGTATATTTTGTAAAATTATTAGAATCAACAAAAATAGAGTGTCTGATGAGACAAGTCAATATTTTATAATATTTCAATCAAAATTGAATTCTTATTTTCACGCATATCAATAGATTATGGTTATGAGTGGAGATACTGTGGAATTCATACAGACACCATATCAAACTGTTTGCGCTTGATACAGGAATTATATTCGTATGCCCTAGAAATAAATCTTCCAAATTTCTGGTGCTCTTCAAGAACTGAATATCACAAATATTTCTATACCTACTTCATCAACTTCAGGGGGATGATTCTCATTCAGGACTATATGCATGAGTTGGTTCAAATTAATTGTCAAAATACATGGCATATGGCATCTCCGGAACTTGGAAAAATTTGGGGAAACCGGTATCCAACATGAATAACCTTCGCGTGACCAAGGTCTGAAATTTTCTGTAGTCGTCCAAGCTGAGCCATAATTCCTCAGTTATCACTGTTATTAGAGTCAAGTGTACTAAAAGAGATAGTGAATAAATTATTGATAAGATAAGACAACAGACAAAATGCAATGTGCCTTATTTTGTAAGTAGATAAGTCAAAAATGGACTCTACAAAATTAAATTGTATTTTCACGTTAACAGAAAGAGATGATGGCAGAAAACTAACATGATATGCTGGAGTTATTCGACATTTCCTGCGTTCCGCTCTATCTCTATATCAATCAAGAAGTTTTCGTGTGGAAATTATGAAGCCATTCAGTAACGCCATTATTATGATGATCAGTTATACTGGGCTTCCAAAGTCACAGAATTGTTAATTATTATGAATAAGAATTGGTTGAATATGAAACTCCAAAATAAATATGTTTATCTGTGTATTTTCGAAGAGAAGCTGGAATATGGTGGGATAGAAAAAACGGTACTAGAAGAGAGATCTTTGGGGTGAATTTGTTACCATCCATGGTCACGCGGAGAACAACTATTTCTGTTAGGTCTATAAGTCTCCCCAATCAATAACAAGTATATTTGTAGGCTTTATTATACAGGGTGTAACAGAAATAAGTACATTAATTTCAACCTGCAATAAATCTCTTCAAGCCTAACAATTTTTCTTGATAACTTTTTGCTGTAAGTCTCCTGGATATCGGGTGAAAGTTCATCAAAGTTTGGTCAAAAATTTCATAGTGCGCCTCTGGTTAAAACTGCATGTTTCTCATTTGTTGGAAGAATGACAGCTGTCGATTCAAATGATTATTTTGAAACTTTAAACCATCATAGTCTTATCAATCATTCATTTGAAACTGAAAGATTAACAGTATTTCAATAATACACTGATATTCGCTCACCTCGATTATTCTATTTCTGTATATGTTGCAAGAAAGGTCAAATTTATCTCTGAAACCAACAATTTGGTATATTGGTCGTATTGATATGTTATTGTTGAGAAATTTGATTTTTATTTAAGAATTCCACGTATATTTCCAAATAGTTGGTACATTTCTTGAACACTAGATTATCAGCACGAGTTCATTACACTTGGATCAGCTGATTTGAATAGTCTGAATACAGCCTGTAACACAGTTAGAATATGGGTCAGATTGTGCTGCCATCTACGATCAACTTAATAAGTAGTTGCTGCTCTCAGCTTACTTCATTACTGTTGGCTCTCAAACATAAAGAGAAAATCATTCAACGATTTATTTAAAGTAAACGGTGAAATATGAAATGGAATGCAGTTCTAAAATAATTAATTTGATGAGTAATTCAACTGAAAATATTTCCGCAAAAATTGTAAGAGCTTATTCTTGGAAAACAGAAAACCTAACCCACAAATGTATCACACTGAGTTTGGTAATTGATTTTAAATATTTTCTTAAATATGAGATACAATATTCTATTTGTTCAACAGATCAATTTACGAGGCATATTTCATTGGAACGACCTGACTGTGAAGTTTGTAATAATATGAGAAAAAACTAATTCACAGCTGCTTCATCCATAAATTAATGTATTTTATTCATTTCATCTGGTGTTTTACGTTCCAGGTGAACGATAAGTTCTCAATATCTCATAGTATTATCATCATTATGTATAAGTGCACAATATTTTGACATTAAATACATGAGCATAACCACAATAATTCAATTTTTAGTGAAAAATGACATTTCTGAAATCGTTCCAAATAAATTCGCCGAACTAATTCTACACTGCCTGCGAAATCGCAGATAGAAGAGCTTGACATTTTCACAGGTTACAACTTTTGTGACAATAATAATAAGACAATTTTTTCCAAAATTTATTTGATGGAATTGATCTGGCATTGATAGCTCACATATGTCGAAATCAATTGTTTCGTTGGAACCAGGGTTGTAATTGCTACTGGATCCGATAATTATGCACCTGAACGACTCGTTGAATTATAGGGGTTAAAAAATGCTGAAAAAAGATGAGAATTCGAGAAAAAGTTATTGAGAAAATTTTTTATGCTTGACGGGTTCTATCACTGGTAAAAATTGATGTACTTATTTCTGTTACACCCTATATATATATATATATTGAACCAAGCCGAAAGCTAGACGAAATTTTAAAAGAGAAATCTTTTATTTTATTGGCCAAAAAAAACGTGACTGCAAAGCATACAAAATTTACTATCTATATATATATATATATATGTATATTCAAGATAAGGATTAATCGCGACTGCAATTAGTTAAGGTAACAGATGATTTTACTACGTTAAGAATAAAAAGTAAAATCGTCAAAAAATGTTTATAATGTACATTCTAACTAAAAAAGTGTAACTTTGTACCAATATTTTATAATACTAACTAGAAAAAAAATTTTTTGTCCAAAATTAAAAGTGTACAAAGCCAGATATGGTTTTTGGAAATTTCACACCAATGTTAACTTTTAAATACAGTGTTTTTAGAACACTAAATGTAAACGACCTAGAAAGAAAATTCATTCGACTGTCTTACTGATGAAATTTTATTTATTTAACTCGTACAAAAATTGTCCTGAGGAAGCCTCAAAACTAGGCGAAAGCTTGACTAATATTTTAGAAGAGTGATCTTTTATTTGGCCAATTTCCATTGACTGCAAACGCCCACGAAACATCTGTTACCTTATATATATATATATATATATATATATATATATATATAAATATATATATATATATATATATATATATATATATATATATATATATATATATATATATATATATATATACATATATATATATATATATATATATATATAGTTATATATATATATATATATTCTTTTTTTTTTCTTGCCAGCTTCCAGGAGCTAGTCCTATGACTTGATCCCTAACTTGGAGAGCCAGGATTTTATTTCAGAGTAGTCCTTCTTTTATATAAGTTTTACTACAACTAAAGTGTTCCATCCACTCTAGATAGAGATGTTCCATTTCCCATTTTTCCCTTATTCGCCACCTGATGCCGCGTCTTCTAGGGGCTACAGACTTTCTCCAAGGGTTCTATTAGACTTTTTCAATCGATTGAATAGATCAATAAATTGTAAGCCAGTGGATATATTATAATCAGTTTGGAATAAGAATCGACTCTTCCATCAGATTGATCATAAGGATCAAAGACTGCTCGATCGAAGATTGCATAATCTTGATCGATTGATAGATATGATCGATTGATAGATATGATCGATTGATAGATCTGATCAATTCAGGGAATCAGCAAAAATCGACCTCTTATTTCTAGGACCGCACAGTCCTGAACTGTTAATATACATGATCCATTGTTTCGATCAAAAAATTTTACAATTGAATTAATAAATCGAATTGCTCAACCGATCTGAACAATATTACTCTTGAGATGATTAGACCGATTGAATGATCAAACAATCAGCTGTGAGAAACCGTTCAATTTCATTCATTGAATGAGATCATTTTGATTGATCTATATATCTGATCGATAATTTTTGGAGATCTACATTTTATTCCGAAGCCAATACAACGAAGTGTGATACAGTCATGTAGTATCAGCGATTTTATAGCATCATGGCACTTTTCGTCTGGAAATGGAATGCCAATGACGTCACAAGAATCACAACTTCTAATAACACAAAATGGATAGCATAATATTATGCTTGTTCACATAACCAATTCACTTTTATTGTGTTGATATGAATCGGCTCATTTGTAAGGCTGTATCCGAGTTGGGCATTGTACCTGAGATAATCCCTCACAACCGAAAGGGTAGGCGTAATAAGCTCTTCCAGTTGGGCATTTCTCTACCTGTATTTTTCTGTATATAAGATAGTGAGTTCGAACTGCTTTTATTTGTATTCCATCAAATTTCAATTATCATACGAGACTCTAAAGTTATGATACTATTAATTTCTTTCAAACACCAAACGAATCAGCTTGGATGGTTTTTCGGTAAAGTCGAAGACTGCTTTTCTTTCGACAATATTACTTAGCGCCTGCCGTTCAATGCTTAATTTTTCTTTGTGATTATGAACAAAATCACTGTTTATTATTTTAAACTCGCGATTTGTACATACTTTAGCGGTATACCGATAATTTTTATTTGCACAACACCATTTCATTCTGTTGTTTTTTGTCGAAGATACGCAAAATTTAAAATTGTCAATAACTAGCAATTCCTTCCTCTTTTCACTAACTGCGATTTATTTTTATGATCACTGAATATCAAATAACTGATGAAACGCAAATATTATATTTTCTTCACTTTCATTTGTTGATGAAAGAAAAGCTACCAATTTGAATGCAATTTTTTCTAGAACCTTTTAACTCTTGAAGCTTTACATACAATTAGGGAAATGACCAATCAGTACATAATATTAGGTAGGCGAAGTCAAAAACTAAATGTTATGGAAAATGTAAAATGTATGAATATTTTGCAAACATTATAATCATACAGTCATGGAGGCGGATAGGTACTTGACACAGGTAAATCCGATATCTGCATTGTAAGGGATTAAAATGCTCAACTGGAATACTCAGATTAAGGTACCCTTTACCGAATGCCCAACTAGACTGCAGCGATCTGTAATTGGTATCAAATCGAATAAAAAAACAAATAAATAAGAATAGAAAGAATGGAATATTAATTAATCGATTTGTCTCAAGATATTCAAAGTACCGAAACAGCTGTCATGGATTCAATCATTTCCGTGAAGAAACAGGGTATTTTGTTCTTCATATAATGAACGTATGATAGTGAGAATATTCATCATCAGTTTGTCTATGGAACAGAATGGATAAGAAATTAAAAACTCGATGCACCTGAATATTTCTCATTAATTTGAACTCAAGAATCTGTTCTCTCGCCTCTATTTTGAATTTTGATATTGAAACTCAAATATTGGTATTTCTACCACTATTTTCAATCGAGTAATAACTGCAGACACGTGTTTTGTCCTAATAGAGCCATTGAGATTGTGATTCAAATTTGATTATCTGAGATCAGCTTGGATTGTACCAATTTGAGTTCAAATAAACACGAAACATGTGTCTACAATTGCTGCCTGATTCAAGATGATGCTATGAAAACCTTTTCTCGAATTTCACTTTTTTCTGTGAAATATTTAGATGTTGAAAATTTTCTATTCTTTAGTAAACGATCAAATACATTCATATATTCTTCTTGTTACTTGCTCACACCATGGAGTTTGATTACTACAAGCTGAAATTATAATAATGAATAGATAATGGATCTATCAACAGCTATCGCAAATAAATTGGAGGAATTATTGAATTTAGAGAGCGATGTTATAGTCAGGAAAGTTATCGTTTGACAGAGGGTTTTCTTTTATCTTATTTTTATTCTATTTGAAATATACACCATCCAGCAAGACAAACTCAAATAGAGGACAGTAACAGTATCACAGGAAATCAAAATACCGCTAGTAGTAATATGAGAAAACATATTAAATAAACTGAGATAGGTGACTTATATAAGTGAGTTTGTACGCACATCGGAAACATAGAACGTGGTTTTACTACCAGTATTGTAGGAATGAAAGTGAAAATTTTAGCAGGATAGCAAAGTAGGATCATCAATGAAGTTGTGTATGAGATTTAAAAAAATAATGAAATGAGCGTCTATTGAAGAGAGAATTTGAGTCAAAGATCTAAAGCAAAGTTGTGTAAGAAACATAACTGGGGTAAGTGTTCATTATTTTATAATATAAAAATTTAAGGAATCTCTTTTGCGATCTTCCAATTAAATCAATTTGTCTTTGATAGAGAGGATTCCAAATTGGAGCGCAATATTCAAACTCAGATCTGATAAAAGCAGATTACAATTTGTGAATAATAAAAATGTCAGTGGAATCTTTAGTATTTTTGATTATAAATCAAGCAACCCATTAGCATCAGATGATAAGTGAATTGAATTCTATGTTGCACTTTGGCAGAGAATATCGTATCGGGGTAATGGCAGCAATGTTTATGTCACATTTGACTTTCGAGTCTAGATACGTTATTGTTCAATTAAGTGACACTTAAAATTCAGGGGGAAGCGGTGCAACTGGCTATAAGATGTATAGTAGCTATTCGTCGAGCTCAATTCGTTAAACTTTACATATGATAACCGTATGAAATAATAAGAATACAATTGTAACAATATAAAGATAGTTGAAGCAGCTCAGGGGCCAAAAGAAACATCAATGAGAGTAGATATTCTCTAAATTCTTGGTCGTGTAGCACTTCGAAATTTTGATCATTTCTATAGATATCTATATCAACTTTGCATCTATATCAACTACTGCATGTTTAGCATTGAACATATCTTGAAACTGACATTGAGAATGAGTACTTACATCAACTGGAGTGAAATATAGGAGGAATCTACAACTTAACATCGCACTTTTCAAATCAATTTTTGTATTCTTGCTTCATTCAAGTATATGTTGCATATGAGAAAGAAGAGGACATCACAGAATATAATCATTTCGAACTTTCTCTCGTTTCTATGTCTTTTATTGTTCTTATTCTTGTGATTGCAATACTCTCCCAAAATCCTACCTCTCTACTTAATTGAGAGCACTTGAGAATACATCTATGCTGAACTACAATTTTATACTACTTCTTTTGAACGCTTGAGTGCTCATATCAGGAAATATATTCATCTAAAAAGATTGATGGATATCATATGATATTTTGAAGGTTTCTGTCTGTAAAAATATATAAAAGATTCAAATTGTTAATTTATTCCAGTTCTTAGTATGTGATTGTTAATGTTGACGTTGAAATTACCAAATTAGTTGAATTTAAAGTCCTATTCAACACTCTATGAGACACTCTATTTCAACAACTTCACATTCAAAAATTATATCATTTACACATACCAGAGAAGTAATCTCTATCAATACGCATTTCGCAAAGTAATGTGGATTGATTCGAATTTTCAGAATATATCCCTTCTGCGATAGTAATTATATTGAGTTTTTCAGGGTGTGCGTGGAAAGGACGACCAGCACAACTGGTGATCCATTACGAAAATGGATTCAGCTTGCTTGAGAGCGGCACAGCGGGAAGTGTCAATTCTAGAAATGGCCCCCGTGTTCTCTGGCGCTTCCCTTTTGACCGACTGCGCAACTCCTCCGATGATGGAAATCGCATCCTCTGGTTGGACTTTGGAGGAGAAGAAGGAGAAATTGTAAATATTCTAACAAAATATTTTGTCCCATAGGAAAAAATACAGCACTGCTAAATTATATTCTCACCTTCCTGCTTTACTGAATCTTTTGCTCAGGAGATAAATTGAACTAGTCTAGTCTGATAAAAGCGTGGCGCATGCAATATTTTGTCTTTATGCTACAGATCAAAACCTAAGAAGAATCTGGTAGCTTTGGAAATGTGTAGGTGGAAAGTCTAGGAAAGAGAAATAATCTACGTTCAGAAATGCAAATTTATATCTAAGAGCTGTATTATAAATGTAAGCCTAGGATTGATACTAGAATCGTAAATAGCGTTAAAAATACACACAAAATCTCTCTACTCATTTATATTCATTAAGGAACTCTTTTCTGTTAAACTTCGGAATCAATTAAGTTCAGCTTTCTAGAAAATATCGGTTTAGTGTTGTGAATCGAAGTGAGAACATCAATGTTCCATAGTAACTTCGGAAAAAATACTCTGCTCCGGATTTTTTGTATGTTTTATTATTCGTTGAGTATAATTTTGCTACCAAACACTGTTATACTCATCGAACCAAGATTCTATTTGGTGAAGTTAACTTTTCGGAAGACGTTATCTTTGCGACGATGAATGAGATTCGATCATCTTTCCACAAGTACCATAAAAAAGGGTATTGCGTGGACAAAATAACCCAAATTTTTGATCATGAATTTTCTCAGAGATGAAATTAGTGGATGATGCTTACTATTATATTAAATGAAGAGAACAGAGAGTGAAAATTCAGTCAAAGAGTTTCATTGTTCTATCCGACTCTACAGTTCTGGTCCCACCTGGGCCATATTCAGGAGTGAATAGAATTAGTGTTTGTATGACTCAACATCTGTTGTGTGACAACTAATTATGCAAGAATATGTGGATCCCTTGGAATCCGATTTGTATCAATCAGAAAGAATCGACAAAAAAGCTCCGTTTCTCATTTGGGATCTCATGTAATACACATTTTCACATTGTACTCATGTAGTAACTGGTTTCATATAAACTGGGCTTTACACTTGATTCATACATGCTTTTCTGCTCATAAGAGTGTTCTATTCTAATCACTAGACATGATTAATTCAAACTTCTGTATCTTGCCAGCATTATTAGCTGATTTAGTTTCTATAATAGTGCTCTTCTTGATAAACTCAAAATTCCTGTGAAATGTTTTTTGAAGTAATAGCTCGTTGAATCACTGTATATGCGTGAGTAATGAAACTAATGACGTTTTCAATTTTTTATTTTTTGTTACAGGAACTGGATATGGAGGGATGTCCAAAGCCGATAGTTTTCATTCTTCATAACTTTCTGTCCGCCAAAATACATCGACTGGGATTATACGCGTAGAAGTGAATGTGTGGAACATAATAAAACAGTGTGATTTATTGTGGAAATTTGTCAATCGATTTGCATATTATATGCTGTTGTACAATAATTGACTGTAAGCTGACCGTTGGTCCTCAATGCAATTAAAATTGGGTCTGAATAGAGAAGCAATTATATCTAAAATAAGGCACAAGTAGAAAATGTAGAATATCGAATTTTAGTTTTAGCTCTTGCAGACTTGTACGAATGCATGAAAACATAATGGCCACGGTTTCATAATCGGGTTGGTTAAAATAATAAATAAATCTAACTCAACTAACATATTAGTGCACAAACATTTTTACTACTTTTGTAAGGAAATATGAAATCAATATACGTATATATTCTACATATTCTACTTCTGGGATGATATTCTACATACTGCTGTGAGTAATGTTTTTCAAATTCTTTGAATTTCCACTCATTCAGATAAAAATGTTTCACAATTCATCAATTTTCTGTTTCATGATACTGTAAACGTATGTGAAGTTGTTGAATTGTCAATAAAATCTTTTATTATTTTATTCCACTAGAAGTATGTAACTTCTTGCATATAACGAACTGAGAATTCTAACAATTATAGTTTAATAATAATTCTAATTTTCTGAATACTAACATATTCAAATACATCACGAATGATATCAGTTTTGTAGATTATTTTTATAACAGAATTTACAATTCTCTCAATTCTATCAAAAATTTTGACGAAAACATGGATAGTAGTAAGAATATAGTTTTATGAAATGTAGCAATCTAAATGATGAATTTCGTAATAAAAAAAAGCAAACTCAAGACTACAAAGAATCAATTGTGTGTTATAATATCATTTCAAGACAACCTACATACATATCCTTCCCACAATCTCAGGAATTTTCAATGGGCTTTGATTCACGTTAACTGGATAAAATTAAGAATTACGCGTACGAATGAGTGCCTGGAGAATTATTCAATTCTTGAAATATGCTCTTAGGCAGTAGAAGAAAGCGTACAACTCCTTAAAACCTACGTGTTGATAATACTGCTTCGAAACAAACCGGTATCTCAGGTAATGACCTGGAATTTAAACTTTGTGAGTAAAAATTGATCAGTAGAATTTCAAAGTGTACAAGTAACTTCCCTAATTGAAGTTTGATCCAATTTTGGAGAATAAATTATCCCTAATTGTCGTCCTGATATAAATTTTCATCTATATTTCTTGAAATTTCACAAATTTGTAGTACCTAACCTGGATTTTCACGCTTAGAAGCTGCACACAGTGGCGGAATAAAGAGCTAATGTGTCACGTAATTTATATTTGTTACACCATCCATATAGTTCATGCATTTTCATGCTCTAAGGGTGGAAAACACATCTTCACGCGTGAAAATGTCCACCTGACATAGTCAAATTGTGACGACTCTATGGTTGGAATAAGATTGAAATCGATTTGAATAAGCTCATTCGATCCTTCAATTATACTAAGCTATGAGGTAATATATTACGGACGTAGTGAATAATGCTGACTGTTAGATGATATGAAGGAAACGAAGTGTGGAAATTCAGTCAAGAGTTTTCTTTTTATTCTACTCTACAGTTTTGGATACACCTAGACCATCTTCAGGAGTGAATAAAATTAATGTGTGTATGTGTTGACATCTGTGTGCAATAATAAGTTGAATAAAAGTCGGTGTACTGAAAATGAGGGAAACAATCATGTTTTAGGTCACAAATTTTTAAATAAAATATTTAAAAAATTGCATGGCAGCAACTGGCCGTTATGAAAGACCAAGACTAAAGGTGGGATTCTGAACGTTTCTATAGCGTCTATGAGAAAGTCTATAACAACTTACAGATTCGATAAGCAAAATGATATTCTGAAAGAATCTGTAGCTTATAGATTTCTTTAAATATGTAATAGAAGTCAATAACGTTAAGATTAGATGAACTCTAACCATAAGATATATGAAATGTCAAAATAAATAATAATTTAGGTGTTTTGCGTTCTATGTACTTTTTGCTGGTAAAGGATTATGAAAGGTTAGCATTTATTTTCGATAATTGTATTGATAATTCATTCAAAAAATATGTGAGATTGAGAAGAAAAGTCTAAGTAATGTAATAGGCCCATTCGAAGCTTCAGATAAACATTTTAAACAATTGTTCCGTTTGGATAATTTAATTGCCCATAATTTAATAAGAACTTCGCATCAATTTGAAAGTGGCCATCCCAAAATACATCAATAAGAAATATTCATGCTCAAAGATATAATTTCACCTATATCTACATTTTGACCGTCTCCAATTGAATTCAATGTATTCTGCCCATTTATTATTCAAATAATTTCCATCTAATGTTGAATTCATAGTGTTACTCTTGAAAACGTAGTCATATTCTTCCTTATCCATGTACACTTATTGCTCTCTGGCAATATTTCTGGTTCTCTTCCGAAGACACACAATATTTATTCATTCCATCTTTTGTAATGTCAATAATCACTAGAAAACCTTCATGTTTTGAATTTTTCGCAAAATTCTTGAAATCTCAATTCAAATATGTCAAAATAATCTGACACATGACAACTTGAGTGAGAACAGATATGAATTAAAATTAGGAGGCATCGTTATATTCAATGATATTATTCACGTCGTTATATGATTTACTCACTTGAGTGCATCAGAAGCTTAATCTGTATTTTTGAAACAAAAAATTCAAAAGTAAAAATTATTTCCTAACCTATTTGCATCATTGAACTATAAGTTCCAATGAACGGAAGTATCATGACGTCATAACTTATAGAAAATTGTTTAGAATACCATTTTAATAGAATCTATAAGAACTCCACTTATGGATTCTGATAAGCTTATAGATCTGTAACGTTATAGAAATTTAAGATAATGCTCAGAATCCCACCATAAGTCTTGATGATTGTCTTCCTCATTTTTATTACACCGACTTTCATTTGACTTATTATTACACACAGATGTTAACACATACACACATTAATTTTATGCACTCCTGAAGATGGTCCAGGTGGGACCAAAACTGTAGGGTAGAATAAAAATAAAACTCTTGACTGAATTCCCACACTCCGCTTTCTTCGTAATATACTATATCAGTAAAAATATCGCCTAACGTATTGGACGATCTACGCCAACCTGCAATCTTCCATATTTTATCAATCGTCGTTACTGTCACGGATTTAATTGTACCTAGTGTTGTATTTCTAATCTTAAAATCAATATGAGACAAATTAGTGACCTCAACGTTTCAGTAGCTCATGATTATACAGATACTAAAAGAAGAGACTAATGCAAACTGTGTATGAACTTTCAGTTAAACATCAGACTCTCTGGAATTTTTGTGAGATATACCCCAGAATACTTTCAATGCATCTTTTCATGCATTTTCTAAGTCAGAACAAGGTGGTGAATCAGACTTAGTAACAGGAACCCCGTTGGATCAGACACCAAAAATTTAAAATTTATACTGATATTTATAATTTGTCAAGTGGAACAATTCGTCACATAACTTTATCCTGTGAATCTTCTGGATATTATTCCAAAATTTATCAGAGCTTCTTCAAGAATTCCAGTGTGCACCTATGGTTCGATAAGAATATTTAATATTTATCAGAAGAATGACATCTGTCGATTGAAATGAGTATTTTGTAACTTTGAACGATCGTAGTTATGTCAATCATTCATTTAACACTAAAACATATTTGCATATTAATAATAAACTGAATTTTTAGCTTACTTCCGTAATATTCCTGCATAATTTGGAAGATAAGCTGAATTTGTCAAATCACGTCTGCGGCATTTGATTTATTAGTCATCTCTATATCTCACTATCGAGTGAATTCATCCATATTCAGGAATTTCATGTACTGTTATAGATAGTTGGTATACATTTCTCAAAAAATAGAATGACTATAAGTTCATTGCACTTTCCCATAACAGCTGTTACGGCTGTACTGCCATCTGTGTGCGTTGCGTCCAATACCAGTACTAACTGTTATATTAAATATTAAACATTGAGAGGGAATCATTCAACGATTTATTTGAAGAAAACGGTGCAGAACAATTCAAGAGAAAACAAAATGAAGAAAAAAAAAAGCAGTAAAATTCAATACTCAAATCATGAATTTAGCAAATTCAATTGCAAATATTGCCACAGTTCTGAGATCTTCTATTTTCATACATTGGACAGAATACACATAATCTGCAAATATAATCAAATTAAATTTGGTAAGTGAATGATTGTTTCCCAAAATATTCATTTGTTTAGCAGATCAATTCACGAAGCACACATTATTAAAAAGACCCTAACATGAAGTTTGTAATGAGTATGAGAAAAAGATGTATTTCATTAATAAATTATTTAATTTTGTTCATCTCATCTGCTGTTCAATGTTTGAGATAAACAATAAGTTCTGAATACCTTATGGTATGAAAACATCATTATGTATAAATAGGTCCGATTTTTACATGAAATGCGGTAACATGAGCACAATTATGTAATTTTGAGTGAAAAATGACTATTCGGAAAGAGTTCCAAAAAACTTCACTACACTAATTTCAAGCTGTCTGCAAAATTTCTATCAGCAAAGGTCAGCAATTCTATATATTTGAACTTTTGTGATAATTAGCAATAGATTTTTTTTCTACAATTTATTTAAAGGAACTGACAACTTACATTATGCTTGCCACTTATCACTCCTTGATTTGAAAGTTACTAGCATCAAAAAGACAGGCTCCAAATTTTTTTATGGAAGGTATTTAGAACAGCATTGTTCTTTGGCAGAATCCTTAATTGTTAGATCTATATACAGGCTGTGTCAGAACTAGAGCAAAAATTAATAGCAAATTCTTGACACTATTTTGAGTAAAAGATGTTATATGAACATAGGTTTTATCCGAGGTCCTATCTCTTTAGGGATTAAAATTTCTTAAATAGCAGCAAATTTAAAATCAAAACAGAGTAAGAAACTATGGAAACAATAGATATATTCATCTTGAAATACCAATAGCGTTTCACAAATACAACTATACTGTTATAGTTTTTGTCTATCCATCATAATAATTGTGGCTGTTATCACTGCATCTTACTGCAACTTAGCAATTTCAGTGGTCGTCGAAAGAAACTACTCTGAAGTTTGCATCCTCATCTTGTCACATGCATGCGCATGTATCAGTTTGCAACGATACCACAAAATCCTTCACTGGCTCTTGGCTGCTATTCAAGCCTGAATATCATGGCAACTTGTGCATTGTGGTTCTTGTCAAATTCAATGGTTCAGCCACGGAGACGTGATGTTCATTTTTATCTATCTAGTAGGAAGAGATTACAAGACTTGTGTTCGAAAATCGTTTTTCTGTGTGAAAGAATTACTGAATCGTAGTTAACTGACATTTCTTGGATAGTTTATGTTTTCTGTTTTTTAGAGATTGTGTAAATAAGATATGAGATTTTCCAATGAATTTAAGAGCAAAAAACGTGGCTTTGATGTTATTCATGATTAAAAAGTGTGAATTACTGTATATGAATGATTTTGATATTGCTTATCTCAAACTGTAGCAACAGTGGAAGTCAAATAAGATAAATAATTTCACTGCATGTAGTGACGTGTGAAAATTTCGGCCTTTGAAGAACCATACTTGATTTTACCATGAATATGATCGATTAAAGATTACATGAATAAAATGTAATGGAGAAGGATACAATTCCTGTCTACAAACATCAAATATACAAGTAGATGAAATTTTTAAACTAAAAATCTGCTGTGGTCACACAGTACTTTCCTGACAATGAATTTCATGGCCAGTTTCATCCCTGTTTTAGGAATTTAGGGTATCACATCAAATCACTGCATATTTCAAAGTGACAGTTGGTATTGTCAAAGTGGCAGCTGTCATTATCGAAGTGCCCGTTGTCATTGTCAATATGGCGGATGGCGGTTATATTGTAGTCCTTACATGAAATAAGTATTTTGAAAAATGAAGAGACCTTTTCTTTTGTAGAGTCTTCACATCATTGAAACATACAGTCTCGACATTTGATTGCCGGAAGTGTGATTTAAAGCTGATAACGTGGATTCCACTGATTCCTTATTTTTGATATCTACCAAGATTATCTCTCCGAGCAAATTGATACCAAACCAGGCATCATTTGGATAATTTATGAGAGAAATGTTTGACAATCGTTTCAATGTCCCCTTTGACACTACTACTAGGACTATCTCCGCAAAAGCTTCAATTTGATACCAAACACGATAAAGCCAAATCATTCATTCTAAAAGAACAATTAACGAATGTTTGAATGTAATGACCAAATATAAGTGATAATAATTTCAATTTCACATTACGATTCTCCTTATTTCTTTGCTACAGAAGAATATAATCAATTTTATAATAATACGAATTTTAGTAATAACAAATGAACCTCTGATACTTTTGAATGATGTTTCAGGTGAATGTTGTGCAAAAGTATTCTAGGACCAATTTTATTGATCTTATATTCTATGATTAATACTACCGTTTATAAAATAAACGCAAACAATTAAGAATCTCGATCCAAGAAGTTCTGGTACTTCTGAAAAACTTAATTATAAAAATTAAAGGGACATAGGTCTCTTCAATTTTAATTTTCAATTGAAATGCTCCACAGCATACTAATGAGTTTCACAATTTATTGATTACAAAATTCCAATCGAAAATTCGTATGCGTTCTCGTGCCGAAGTATACTTGCCTTGTTTATTTTTGTATCATTGCTTTTGGAGAAGACTTTCGGATAGAGAGTCGGAGCGTCAAAATTTTCGCTCGTTTGGAATATGGACCATCCCAGTTCTTCTTGTAGAATATACTATTATATCAATATATTCTTCAAACATTCCAATCGTTGTCAGACAATAGATAATATCTTGAGAAACAGCCGGATTTATACTGAATTTAGGAAAGTTGTACAATCTAAGCTCATCTATAGCTCAGCTAAGTCGAGCTTATTTACTATGAATACAATTTATGTGATAATTGTGACCATAGAAATTGAACTCAGTTCAATTAAAACTGTGAATGAGCTTAGATTGTACAACAGGGCCTTATAGAGACAGGAAAGGAAGAGTATATTAAAACAATTGAAGGTTACCAGGAAAGATTCAGAATGTAGTAATTAAGTCTTGAATTTTGCTTTCTTCCAACTTTCGTTCTTTTTCATATAACGACTTGTACTGGCAATTCAATTACTTTTCCAGGATGATGTTAATCAAATTGACAAAAACAGGTTGTTCAATTAAAATAAATAATTCAAAAGAGAGCAAAGTTTAACACTCTCTTCCTTCATTCTGAGTCCTGCCTGGTAATCTTTAAATCAAAATATATACTTTGCTGGACAAATCATTTCAATCATATATTTAATAAGTCCGGTTATTGAGTAATTCAATGTTGGTATTTCTCTTACTTTCTAAAATCTCCAAAGATTCCTGAAAGATGAGTTTTAATCATTTAGTGGTAAAATGTGACCGTTCAACATTATTGACTGGTAAGTGGTCTATATCGTGAAGATATTCTGTAAATGTTGAATCTGTTTCATTGAAGGTATAGGAGCATGAATGTTCCTGAATACGGATGTTGAAGTCTCGATTATTCTGACCAATATATACGACATCGCGATTCTGTTAGAATATTTCCGATGTGTGAAACTCTACCCATATCAACTAGAAGAGCCAGCAAATAATAGCTTATAGACAACATCCTGAACGCATATAAATATTTAGTGTCCTTCGAAACAATTTAAAGCCGAAAATTTAGCAAGTGCATTTGAATATTTTCAATACTTTATTCCAATAAGATGATATCGCTAATTAGACGACAGAAATAGTGCAACATTGTATGTTGAAATAATATCCCACTTTAAGAATTGGCATCTAGTAGTTCAGATATCGTGCCCATCAAAATTTTGTAGTATGTCATATAGAAGAAGCTCTGATCACAGTCAATAAGAATGGTTACGTGCTCGTGTTCGAGATATTGCGAGAATTTTCACTCAAGATAATTGCTGAACATCAATTTAAACTATGTTGAGACGTATCAAGGAGGTTAATTGTCTAGAAGGCAATATGACGCGAAGTGAATTTTCTATTCTATTTTTGTTGATCTTCATGTGTATTTTGGTAACATTAGAAAAACACTTAGATCACTTATTTCCCTTTTGCTCCAAGAAATCTACATATCGATACGTGAAGAGGAAACCTTCTATCTCTTTTTTAAGCATATAACAGCATGAAGGAATGTGAGATTTGATATACCTAGAGTTGATATGGAAAAAGTGTGCAGAAAGCGGAAATGATATACATGTGTTCCATTTCAATTATATATTGATTCGTGGATAGAAAGCTTTGTACCCCTTTTCAAGCATATTGCATGCGAAGTGTGAGATCTGACATACTTAAAGCTTATATGGAGAAGGTGTGCAGAAAGCGAAAATTATGTGAACGATGTCCCATTTTCACTCTCTTGTACTAAGTACAAGGAAGTATTGTGAAACCAATAAAACTCACCTATCGAGATTTTGATGGAAATGTCCGTTTTGAGCATCCCTGAATTCATTTTGACTATTTTCGGCTTGATGTCGGTACGTAAGTTCGTGCGTTCGTGCTTTCGTTGGTTCGTTCGTTCGTGCGTAACTCGCAAATCTCAAAACTGGTTGAACGTATAATGTTGGAATTTTGTATTCAAGACTGGTATAGTACAAGTAAGTCACGTGATGTTCACTCAGATTTCTACTTACGTACAAAGTACAAGGGAGTATTTTGAAACCGACATAATTCACATATCGAGATTTTGATGGATATATCTCTTTTGAACATACCTGCATCTATTTTGACTATCTTTGGCTTGATGTCGGTACGTATGTGCGTATGTACATATGTGTGTGACTTGCAAATCTACGAATCCGTCAAACGTATAATGCTTCAATTATATACAAGTTGTTCTATAACAATTTCACGTGAAGGAAAAACTTATGTATCGCTCTCACGAAGGAATGTGAGATTTTATATACTTGAAGTTCATATGGAGAGAGAGTGCAGAAAGCTAAATATATGAACAGTATGTGCAATTGCAATCAACCGCTGAAAACGATATTATTTTTTTGCTGGAATATATTAAGAGATATGGACCGAATAAAAAAATATCTCGAGGAGAAGTTCTACGATTCTTCCCTCCTCCAGGGGGCAGGAAAGAAATCACTCCAAAATCTCAAACGGGAACCATTATTCCCCATTTAAGATTCGGATAAAGCGTCGAATACCAAATTTATTTTACCTGGAGCTGGAATAGAGTTTTGACCATTGGACGACCACTAGTATAGATCAATATGGGAAAAGTGAATGAACGCTCTATTAATGAAAACAAAAATTCCGTAATTCCTATATAATTCATGGAAACTGACCCAATTCTTTCAAAAAACATATTCTTATTAATTGAAGCAGCTTTACTAGGATGGAATTAGTATGAATTATGTGACTTGGTGCGTTGTTGTTAGACATTGTCTATTTCTATCGATGCTGAATTCATTCAACTGACTCTCTTGATTTGAAGAATAAAACGAAGATGTATGCTACAATCGTGAGGAGATTGACAGTTTATACCAAAATTCATGCTTTTGGTCACCCATTCGGTATATTAAAGTATTTATTATATTTTGTCAGGGACCAAGAAATGTATGAATCCAACTGCAAAAATAGGTATCTAGGTTGAGCCTGTATCCATAGAAAAGAGCTGCAGGTTTTTTGATAGAGAAATGATTCAGTTCGCATAGTGAGTCAACAGCACTTGATAGCGTTTATCTATATTAAATGTAATCGAGTGATCTTGGGTTCAAATTTTGATTCGATGTGATAATCTCTATGTAGAAATCTCTGGAAATAGAAGAGTACACTGTGAATTTTTCCCTTCTGAAAGTTGTGAAGAGCATATGTTTATTGCTCAAAAGGAAATAGTTTATAATTGGATAAAAATCACTATTTAATAATTGAGAATAAGAGTTTTATTCCTCCGAATATCGCTAACAAACACTATATTATTCATTTATCACCTATTACTATCTTGAACAAAGCCGCAGATATTTATATTCAACTATTCATATATACTATTTACTTCACTGTTTGATATTCACTGCTCTAGATTTACCATTACACTACCTTCCTTAAGTCGTTTGCTTGCCTCCATATACCGGGTAGTGCACGGTAAAGGTGTACATAGGGATTTAACCCAGGATAGTAGTTTTGTGCAATTTCCTGCTCTCGTATCCACTCTATGGCAAAAATGATAGAGTACAAAATTTTCAGGAATCAAAAGGTGCACCCAAAACTGTCTTCACATTTTCAGTTGTTGTGTGGTTTTTTCATAATTCTAAAAAGAAATTGCAAAATAAAAATTAAATAATAGCAGCAGCCATGACTTTTGTTTTTCATGACAGATGTTTCAAGAATATCATTTATTTGTCAAATAAAATTTGTATGGTGAATCATGAACATTTATTCGAATGAAGAACGTGTCTTTATCATAAAAAATTATTACGGGGGCAATAGTTATAGAAAGGTACAGGATTTATTTTCCATTAAATATGAAAATAGACCGATTCCAAGTGTGACAACAATTTCAAAACTGATTCAAAAATTTGAGACTACAGCTAGTGTAACTGTGAATGAAGGTTATGGAGGCAATAACAAAGTGCATCATAACGGAATGAATGAAGAAATGGTGTTGGCTATGATAAATCAAAACTTCAAATACAGTATTAGACATATTGCTTCTGAATGTGGTTTACATCATTCAACAGTATTGCGAGTTCTGAAAACTCATGGATATGAGCCTTATAAATTCCGATATCATCAAGAACTTTTTCACATGATTTTGAATCAAGAAACCTATTCTGTGAAATGATGCAAGAAAAGGCAAAACGTGATCAACATTTCATCTCGTCAATTTGCTCCACGGACGAATGTACTTTCACTCTGAATAATGAACTTAATGTTCCGAATATTCAAGGATGGGCCACAGATAATCCTCATGTAAATATGTGTACAAATACCCAATATCCTGAAAAAGTCAATATTTGGGTTGGAATTTTTAGAAACAGGATCATAGCATTTGAAATTGTAGGTAATTTAAATTCCGAAACTTATTAAGAACTGCTGCCAAATCGTGTTGGTCCTGCACTAGATGATGCATGTGGCCCAAATCAAGAGGCTTGGTTTCAGCACGATGGATGTCCGGCTCATTTTGGATTGAATGTGCGGGAGTATTTAGATTTCGTTTTTCCCGATCGGTGGATTGGTAGGGGGGGGGGGGCATAAATTGGCCTGCAACATCACCGGATCTAGCTCCTTGCGATTTTTTTTCTGTGGGGGCACCCTAAAAGCAAAATTTATACGAAGCAGTTTGAGAATTTAGATTTACTAAGACAAGCTATATTCGCAGAATGCAATAGAATAACAGACAGACAATTGGCTAATGTTAGAGCTCCATTTTACAATAGACTTGGCTATTGTCTTGCAGAAAATGGTGGCTTATTTGAACATTTAGTATAATTCATCCTCCTTATTTTTATTTTTGTTTGTTGTGTATTAGGTATAATTATCGCAATAATCAATTATTTATCTATCTGTTATGATGTATTAGGCCTGGATATTATTATAATTGTTCTCATTAATTTCTTTCACACCGCACTAGTAATAATCTGTATTATTTTATCCATTTTTTAAATTTTTGTTACATTTATAATTGATCCATCATGAAAGAAGAAAAATAAATTCCACTTTTATAATGAAAGCTTAGCCTTGTTTCATATTATTTTATTATGAGACAGATTGTTGTCTATAAACTTCTGATATTGACGTTTAGAAATAATTCATGGAAAACAAAAGTCATGGCTACTGCTATGATTCAATTTATATTTTGCAATTTCTTTTCAGAATTATGAAGAAATCACACATTCAACTAGAAATATGAAGGCAGTTTTAGGTACACATTTTAATTTTCAACAAATTCGTACTCTATCATTTTTGCCGTAGAATAGATAGGAGAGCAGGAAATTGCACAAAACAACTATCCTGGGTTGAATCCCTATGTACACCATAACCGCGCATCACCCGGTATAAAAATATTCATCTCTCGAATGCTCTATCACATCTCTGGAATATTGCTAGAGGTTTCCATCGGGCGAGGTGATGTGGTGCGGTGTGGCGCGATACAACGAGGACGAAAGGCACCACCCAGATAAGGTTAGACCCACTCCTACGAATCTCCATACTCTCGCATGTTACAATATGTATTGCTTGTTTGTGTACGTGTAGTTTTTTGTTAGAATGAATGACTCACCTTCACTTCAATAATATTTATATAAAAGTTGGCAGTATTGGGACACTCTTTTCAATACCAGCAGTGCAGGGAGTATTAGCAATATATTGTTAGTACGGGCAATTACCAAGACTATCCAATATTCATAGTAACAATTCGAAATGGGGTATTGATGTTGCAGAGTTACTTTTCCTTTTAATTTTGAATGAAGATAATGAATATTCAGGTAGAAGCGTCAAAAAGGTCTTAAGATTGTTGTAATGGATATTATTATTCAATTCTGGATTTGCTGGTTGATATCTTTCACAATGTAGGACACCATATAAATATAAGAAATTCTATTACCCATCAGACCTTCAGTGTAAGATGATTTATTTGACTAATGTAGGAATTGCAAATAAAAGTCCAAAGGCTTGAAAGAAGTAATTTGTCATCATTCATTTCAAACTTGAACTTCTTATGGCGTGTGGAGTGTGAGGGTAGTGCTGAAACTGGCCTAAAGCAAGCTTTAGGATGGAGCAAGATTCAATTATGGCACCCTTCTTGCTTGTCCCTAATATTCAAATACCATACTAACCACACGCTCGCAATTAGAATATCGAGAAGCGCAAAAAGAAATAACGTCATTTGTCTTATTACTGAGGCGCCCCCTGGGACTTGGCGCCTGAAGCGATCGCTCCGTTTGCCTTTTGGTTAGGAGTGGGGCCGACCTTGTGTTGTTTCCACGTCAAACGATAGACGATTCTACTCATGATAATATACGTAAGACTAAATTAAGGGTATAAGGAAAACTCCAATGATGGATTATATACCATAAAGAAAGCTAGCTTCAGACCGGCTTAATAGGCTTGTTTCAACTTCAGATTGTGCTCATAACGCCAAGTTGAATTATAAAATGTTATTTAATGCCATAAAAACCAAAACTCGAGCAGGACAATAGGATTTGGATGGCTGTCATACAATTTAGAAAATATTAATTAGGATCCCACTGGATTAGAATATAATACTGTATTTCATTTTTCAACGGATAAGTTAGGATGATATTTGAATAAAATAGTTCACATTTATTTTTTTCTATAAGCATTCCAAAATAATCGTCACAACTTTCAATTGATTAACAGATAGATATAATTGTATTATAGATTGTGAGTCACACGGTTAATTCCAATGGAAGTTTCATAATGTAATAGGAATGAGAATAATTTTAACAGTAATTATAGAAACCAATTTGAATCATGTATCACAAAACACTACTCAAATTTCCAAATAGCCTTTAACATAAAATAGATGAGTGGATTTTGAATTAATAACGTTCCAGAAGCTCCACTATATTTCCTTCTCGCTTAGTCAGCTTTTACCCTAACTTTTATGTGGAACATCGTAAAGGATGAAACATTCTGCACAGTATTCTAGCATCATATCATTGAGAAATTGATTTGGAATTTAGGATGAAAATTATTTTAACAATATTCTAGACTCTGATTTTGATTATAATATGAAAATTATAGAAGAGGAGTAATTCGAAAATTATGATTCACAGAATCGTGGGAAGAGCTTGAGTCTTATTTTGAGCGTTGCTGGATATAAGTTCTGGTGTTTGAGGAGGGTGAAACAGTGACTTTTTGCAATTTTTGAATGAATGGCGTGAAACTGATACGGATAAATATGTGTATATATTCAATTGGTGAAATATCAACTGATGAGAAAATTCACAAAGGAGTTAAAAGAAGAGTATTTGCCAATTTCGTGACGTCTTGCACGAAATGTCTCTGTTTTAGGGGATGTAAGTTTGATTGTGAGAAATGAAGTACTGGAAACTGTAATAATGTATGATGGAGAATACAGTGCGTGGCTTTAGAAGCATGAACGGAAAATGAAAGATGTAAAAATGAGATTTTTGCATGATGTTCGTGGGAATACCAGAAGAGATCGAATACAGAAAAATATGTGTATGAAGAATGTGGTTGGTTGAGTAGGAATATGTGATTGATTTTGGAGACAGAACAAGTGTTGAATAAGAGAATTCTGTGAAACAAGAATGTATGGAGAAAACAGATAGTGGAATATGGCGTGGACATTCAGTGTATGAACTCATGGATATAATTATTGTTTTTCTGCATGACAGAAAGATTCCGAATGAGAAGAATGAACGATCTTTTATGAATAAGATTATGAATGTGGATGAAACAAAAGAGGTAGAAGTGTCAGATGGCTGATTTGATGTTAAATGGGATCCATGTCAATCTCACTATGAGTAAGATACATGATTCATGCGTATGTATGTATATCATTCATAACAATTATGCAACTTTTGAAAACGAACCAAATCAATATCGAATTTAACCTATGATCACTAGGAAGTGAGCAATTTCATAGTGTTTCTGATGAAATTACAATTTTGATAGTATGCATGCCCCAAAAGCAGATGTGCAATATGCGAAATGTATCAAGTAAGACGAGGTTATATATCCAGTTTGCCCTTAAGTGGAGACATTTAGCCCATTTCTGACTCTCTGGTCGTAAGAAATCGAGCAAATGTAGATAAAATTATCCGTAAACTATTCTCTTAAATGAATTTTTGCGTCAATTCATTGAAATAAAATAGCTTCTATGAGGTTTCTCAATAAGAATAACTTCAAGGATGTTGCTCAGTAACTGCACAAGAACTTTGATCCAATAATTAAAATCATTGCTATTATACTCTTTCTTCTCTAATAATAACAAAAATTCAAATACTCACATCTCATACAAGTCTAGCATTGCTGACAAGTCATTACACCTATAATGATGGAAATTAAAATATGTTTAGAACTTGTTCTTCCTTTATGTATTATTATGAGTGACCTAATCTTAAGATACAAGGCGAAAGAAATACGATACACATGGAGTCTATGTTTAACAAAATGGTGAATTGATAGGCAAATAATGATATCTGATTCCCTGCTCGGGCACTGTTTCCATAATGAAGAGAATTTGTATAAACAGTAATTGTTATCGATTTCCTTATTTGCGACATAACTATCGTACAACGGTCATGATAGTTTAACCAAAGGAGGATAACCTTATGCAGGTGCGCGAGGGCGAAAGAGTGCCTATACAAAGCGTTATTTGTCATGTCATAAATACATGATTTTTCTCTAAAGTATCTCTCGACAATTGTAATTTATTCATTTTGAGTTCAAGAAAGCTGTACAATGTGGGTTATTTGGGAGATGAATATTTCCATTTAGAATAAATTGTTAGAAGCTAATCGATCATGAAAATTATTATTCTGTTTCATCATATGATCATTGGAAAAATAGCGTCATATCCTTCAATCATGATCATCGTCCTCAGCGATCTTATTCTCATTCTCACAGAAATTAGCATCATTACTATCCTTGCCCATATCATCTATAAATTTCAATTATATACCTACTTTGATATCATGTATTATAAACAAAAGTGTGAAGCAGGATGAGTCTATCAGTAATCAACAATGCATTGTTCAGTCGATCAATCAAACAATGGAATAAGCTTTTTTGTCTGTTAGACTTATATGGCAAACTATTCAGCACTTGGGCAACTATAAACATATTGAGACCAATTAGAAAAGCTGAAATTGTGGTCCCATTAGAGCTTTGGAATAGAAAGACAATTGCTGAGATGCATCTTCGTTGCTCGTATTGTTTTTGTTTATATCTCGAATAGGCCGATGTAGAGCGGCAAGCAAGGCTGCACAGGTTGCGGCAAGGACTGTCAGTAAACAATCGCACGCAATTTCACACTTCGCTTGTTTCAAGTTGTTTTGGAATCGCATTGTTGTGGTACTGTTTATAGTTCAACCATCTAGTGGGTGCAAAATTCGTTGATTAAGATTGAGCTTTAGATTCATCCATCAATACAGAAAAGAATTAGGTATACCCTATGAGTCCTGGCGTATGAAGGTTTCAGATAGAACAGGTACATTTTGAGGAAATATTTTTCATTTATTCTTTGACTTAATCCTACTGGTATCTTCTGCAGAGTAGATTGATGAAGAAGACACTCATAAGATCTGTAGTTCTTCTTCTTATTCAAGTGAAAGAGGATTTGTATTGCAAGATATTGGCCTGCAACTAACATAAGGTTATATGTGTCTGACATTTATTTCCTATATCTTCGAATCTCTTCAAATTCTGAACCTCTTGCATTCCATGTTTGAATTCATAATCAAATAACAAGAACGACATTGGGAAAGAAATGAATGTTGAACACGAGACAGGAGGATCTATGAACTGATGGTACACCCAAATGCTCCAATGGATATTCCAGTTTCTTGAAATGCCATCTCTTGCAAACCTTGTTTAATTTTATCAACGGATTACCAGAAGGATATAAGTTATAGAATAAATGCAAATATTCTTCTGAAGATATTTCAGGAACTATTCGATCGACTCATTTTATATTTCAAGCAAAATTTTCTTATGTCTGTCAAGTTTCATCCTTGTCGAGCAAAGCAATCAAAAGATATAAGTATGACAGATAGGATGATGGACCCGAGCAAAGCATAGTTTCTCAGATCGACGCATGAAGGAATTTCTGAACATCGGAAAAAATAGTTCTCAACACTAATTTTAAGAGCATCGATCATAAAATGAATCACGTATAATGCTGAGTATCAATCTCATGATCTTAGTTTCAAAATTCAAATAATATTGAATGATACGGGAGCCCACGATGCTAAATGATGATTTACTCGAGCGTCGTGAGGACCTATGGGATTTTGAAATTTAGATGATAGATAGAAAAAACGGTTCTATGATGAATACCCTTCCATTGGCGGCGGCAGCGTCTATAGGCTTCCAAAAATGTAAAAAAAATACATTGATATGGAAATACTCGAGCGCGTCAGATGTTAATAGTGTATATGCCCTATGTGTCTTTGATATTGGATTATGTTAATCTGCCGATTTGCATAGTGGGGGTGACCAAAAGGTAAGGTTGATGGCAAAAAAAAAAATATGTGTGTCAGATATTGATTGAGTGAACCCGGAAAAATCTTCCAGTCAACAAACTGACGATTTTAACAGGACGCAAGCTCGCGGCGGCTTTTTGAGAATGTCATTCTGAAATACTCGAGCGCGTCAGATTATCATACAGGCGATTCAGCTTGATATTCTAGTCGTGCTGACCTATGATCTGACAATTATCTGAAGGGATTCCCTTAATTTGGCGAATTAGAAAAAATATATCAAATGTCTTTTTTCTAATCTCTTAATAAGTATGGTGAATAAAAAACACAGAGAAATGCTGGATCACATGCAACAGATGAAGATCTGTTTGAAATCGATGAGGATCTAAACGATATATCTCTCTTTTTAGAGCAGTCAACATGAATTGAGCAAGAGGATGTTGAATTTGATGCAAACTGAGGGAGCCACGTTGAAGTACTACCTCAGAAGTGGTGCGGAAATGTGTGCATTCCTACGAACTGAATTCGTGATAACTTGAGAACGTTGCCTCGTAGGGAGAAAAGTTTTGACACCTTTTTTGTAGAGAATTTCACGATCTACAAACTTATACTGTTCTATTTTGCCAGTAACTCTCACTATTTTAGAAATATTTGCAAGAAACAAAAATCTGTGATCTCCGACCTTGAATAAAAAACAACGTACAAGCGGGATCGATAGGGATTTTTGACATAGAATTTGTTATTGTAACATATTTGAGACCTGTACAAAAATCCCGCTTGTAGGGAATGGAATGTCTCTTTTGTCTGCACTATACATATTATGGAAGTATATGGTTCAATTCATAATGGCATGAACGGGTGTGATCAACTGTGATGGCGTCATGGCGACGGAAAATAGTGTGAGGATGATGCGAGAGAGTAAGAGATTCAGAAAAAGTGAAAAGGGAAGGAAAGGCGCGGAGTTGGGAATACATGCAGCTGTACTAAATGAACTTTATTGACGATTTGTGCTACTTTGGCTAGTAGAACTCGGCAGATTGAATATTTTCCGTTATTATTGAAATAATTTTCCTCAGAATGAGGAAAAACTAGACCGCGCTCGAGAATGTCGAGGTGACTTTTTTTGCAAGTTTGTGACTCTCCCACTCCCTCATGTCACACTCAATCCGTCAGATTATTGGAATGCATACCCATCAGCACGTAATTAACCCATTATAGCTAAATCCGTTGCGTTCGAGTATTGCCAACCATCGATTTTTCTCACTTTACTATATCCGCGGCCTTATATAGAGGACTCCGATTTGGTATAGGTGCTCAACAGAGTACAAAGTATCCTCTCATATATAAATCTGCCGCGCTTGAGTAAATCCCGAAATCGCCTCTTGGGTTGGACTCCATGAAATTTATAGTGTGAAGTAGAATTCGTCAAATGAATGAGACACTTTTTTTACTTGACAAAGGTACTAGGCAGACAAATAGCTTTCATAAAATGTAGGTGAGATTCAACAATTTATTGATCTAGAAAATTCCCAGCAAAGTACAAGAATAGATGGTAGTGCATATCCCAGCCTGAAAATAATATGTGCGGCGCTGTTTATGAGGAGTTAAACAACCAATTCATCTTTCAGCCAAGGTGACCTCCGCTCAGTGCCTTATATAGAGAGAGAGTTCATGGAGCGCTCGTATAGCCGCACCTTGACTGGAAAACAAACCGGAAAGGAGTTGTTTTCACAGCGGCTTTGTATAAGCACATAGAAGATGCGCTATCCTTCATTGATAATTATCAAACCGTGATCCTAGCTTAGATTTAAACATGCTTTCGTGGAGTCGGGCAAGAAGTTATAATTATAATTACACAAGCCAGCAAATGGAAAATTTTTGGGCACCGTCTTCATTTTAATAGTCATTTTTTTCTATTTTGCATGTCTTGAGCTCACAAGTATCGACATTTCAATTTTATAACATCAGATTTCTACACAACAGTGACTCTCACAAACATAATGAGATATATTCAGATTATTTCCACCATTTATCAGAATCAATGAAGATTTAAAAGCCGCTAAAAAATGGTAGAATTTTTTATATTCATAACTTTTTCCTAATTCACAACAAGTAGTATCAATTATATCAGGTATTATAGGTAATGACACCATTGATGGTTATAAAGCGTTTGATGTCGGGGTCTTCATTTTTCATATTATTCATCAATGATATCACTCGTTCTCTGGATTTCCTAACGTCCTCTTGAATGCCGATAATTTGAAGATCTTTGGAGTTTATAATCATGATTCTGACCATAATGACCTACAAAATAATTTTTATAATCTATTGACCTCATTAATGTATCTTGATATCAATAAGTGTAAAGTTATGAATTTTTCAATGGAACATAGTTATTATATTTATCCTTATTTATTATATATAAGTAGTCCAATTCCCTTCTACCGCTGAGAGTAATAGTCCTCCTGACAGAGTCGTTATCTACAAAAATTTAGATATCATATTCGATCCAAAATTGTATTCCAAGCCTCATATTAATCATATTATTAACGAAGATTACAATATGCTAGGATTCATAATTAGGAACACAAAAATGTTTAATAATATTCACACGCTTGAATCCTTGTATTTCTCATTCATATGATCCAAGCTGGAATATTGTAGTGTGGAATCCTATTTATTTGAGACATAGTTCTAAAATTGAGTGGATCCAAAAAAAACCTGTGAGGTATTGTATCACAACATCTCATACCTTCGACCTTCGATTCTAAGTCCTATAGCTATACAACATCACTAAATGCTCTCAATATGAAGATTCTTGGAAGAATTACAACCTTCTTTGTATCTATTTAGACTGTTCCACAATATAATCGACGACATGTATTTCTTGAGCTATTCAAATTTCACGATTTCATAACTGCCAGCTAGATTCTCATCACCTTGCTCAAGGAGAAACTTTCATATATAATACCACAAGAGCTTCGAAATTATCGGATATTTCTCGATAGGTTCGTTGCAAACAAATGAACGTGTCAAGTTTTCCAGGTTAAAAAATCACGAGCGCGTAGCACGAGTGATTTTTCTGGAAAACTTGACAAGTTGATTTGTTTGCAGGGAACCTTGAGAGAAATATCAGAATAATTTCGAAGTTCGAGTGGTATTCGGGAGATTATTTTTCCCATCCAAATTCATCAATAGATTCCAGAAACTCGACTCCGAATCTGCTCATTTTTACTTTCAATCTGTCTGTCAGTTTGACAGATGCTGAATCAACGCAGCTGAATGTTCTTTGTTTTGTATATATAACCAACAGACAAAATTTCCAAAAAATTTCCACTTGAAAACCGTGTTGGTTGTACCACGTGACGTTGAATGATGCAATTCTATTGGTCGAAATTTGCATGGTAAAAATAATCATATATAATATCATAAGTGATTAAATTTTACCGGAAAAATTTTTAGATTGTTACGAGAGCTTGTTGCTTAGCAATTTATTGAGTGATATTGACAGAAAAATCACGAGCTGTCAAGCGAGTGATTTTTGATCAATATCACGAAATAAATTGGTAGCAAGCTCTCATAACAATCTAAAAATTTTGCCAGGTTGAATTTAATCACGAATGGTATTCGGAAGATTATTTTTCCCATCCAAATTCATCAATATATTCCAGAGACTCGACTCTGAATCTGCTCATTTTCACATTCAATCTGTCTGTTAGTTTGACAGATGCTGAATCAACGCGGCTGAATATTCTTTGTTTTGTATATATAACCAACAGACAAAATTTCCAAAAAATTTCCACTTGAAAACCGTGTAGGTTGTACCACGTGACGTCGAATGGTGCAATTCTATTGGTCGAAATTTGGATGGTAAAAATAATCATCATAAATCCCCTATAAGAAGGCTCTGTTCAATTTTCAATGAATTAAACATGTAATCGATATTGATATTTTCAATTGCATTGAACTGTTCCTGAAAATTATTATCTATCAATATTTGGAAACCTTTTGAATAAGTTCTGTATCAATTATATTTTTTTTCTATGTATTTTTGTATCACTTTGTCAATCATCACTCTTTTCGCTCTCATGTACTATATATATACAGAGTGATCAATAATGATTGTCTGACAGGTGACAGACAAAAGTTCGCATTATGATCAAAACTATCTCCATGGAATAAAGTTAGTATAAATTCATTTATTTTGAAAACTACGTTATCGACATTTCAAGGACACAATGGCGTATATTTTGCATATTTTATGACGGATTCATCCATAATCTGATTCAATAAACAAGAAAGTAAGTAAATAGCTGTGTTATTGACTTATAATTGAGAATTTATTATCATTCTACCAAATTATTAGTTTAGAATAGTTTTTTCAGAGGAACTGTCATCTGTCACTTGAAGGTCACTATATTCTATAAAATCAAGCAGAGGAGAGACGTCATCAAAACATTACAAAATGAGAAAAACCTGTCGTAATGACAACGTGATGTTTATGTTTGGAAAAACAAAGAAAATAAATGCAATTTTTTGCATACTACAAGAAAAGTATATTTCAATCTAATTAACAATTATTTTATATTCAAATTTAATGTTTTCAACAAAATTTTATTTATTTACAATAATTATTGCTTATTTTTCTATCATAAGTTGGTACAATGAAGTTTGACTACATTCTCATTCACTGCATTCGTTTTGATATTTCAGTGCGATCAACACGTGTTTACTTTGTTCTTTTCGGTTAGAATATCATTACTGCTGCCTTGTTGAGTATTAAATCTGTATTTTTCAATACAAACAGTAATTGTTATTCGAGTTTTGCTTCCTTGGTATAGCATATAAATGTAGTAATTACGTGACGTCATTATCTAGTTATAAATTTTGATGACGTCTCTCCTCTGCTTGATTTTATAGACTATATCTCAAGCAGACGGCAAAGAAAAAATCAGAACAAAGCGGCACAGACAATCATTCTGTATATATATATATATATATATATATATATATATATATATATATATATATATATATATATATATATATATATATATATATATATATATATATATATATATATATATATATATATATATATATATATATATATATATGATATGTATATTTTTTTTTCTGTTTTTTTTCCAACCCTCTGTTATTAGGATCTTTGATCCTGTGGAGTGGTTGTTAATAAATAAATAAATGTAGGAATTCAATTAAGAGATTGAATAAGAGATTTAAACTATATTTTTATTCTTATTCTGAAGAAAAAGGGAACATTATGACATAAGGGCCGGTACCTATTTGGTGACAAGGCTAATCGAGTCACTAACATTGTTGGTCGAATATCACAATGCTGACAGTTATTGAACACACGGCAAGAGAGCTCAGAGCACGAATTGATATTCAGACTTTACAAATATTTGAACAAAAAGATCAGTGAAAGAAGTTTCAAATATGAATTCCCAGAAATTATACTGCTTCACGTTTAAATGGTGGTGAAACTAGAGCACGAAATAGTTTTTGCTATGCGTGTGTATGAGTCACGTGACAAAACTTAACTGTTATCTACTGGTTCGGAGAAATATTTTGATACGATATCCTTATAGATCCTATGATCGAGAAGTCATTATTATTCAGCTGTCATAATACAACATGTATGCACAGTCATACAGAATATAGCTAAATTTATGTAGGTAGAGATTTGCAAGCACAATTAGTATACATTCAAATGACTATAGTTTCCCTATGATGAAGGAATCATTTCCATTCAGCTGTCATAATACAACCTGTATTCACACTCATTTAGAATATAGCTAGACTCCTGTAGTTGGAGATTTGCAAACACAGCTAGTATACATTCAAATAATAATAGTTTTATGAATCTTTTTTTTTTTATTTTGGATATTTTCTTCTGACGTCGAAGCATTTCTACCCTTATTCAGTAGTTTATATTTCAAATAACATTCGGTAGGTGGACAAGTGAGTGAAACAGCTCAAAAAAATTCAATGAACATTTTCTTAATTAAGGATAGTCATGAACATATTTGGACAGGCAGGACAACCTCTCTTCCGATCTTAGACTAATAGTGAGTCACAAATTCATTCATAACAAAAGTTGTAGGAGAATTAGATGAAATATGTTCATCAAGAACCTATTGTTAAATTGAAGAAGAATTTAGTAATTGAAATGAAATTTCTCTTTAGTTGATCTGCGTCACGGACCGGAGAAAAATTGATTGCATATATCTATGCACGTGCCTTAGGAATTGCTGGAGTACTAAGAGGTATATCTAATCCATTTCTCACATGTCAACTTAATACTTCAAACCAACGTGGATGTGCAAAGAAAATGATCCCTTTTGTTGTTCAACATTATGAGTTTGCTGGTGGCTTGGCTGCTGAGGTTTGCCTTCAAAATGTTATCTACCTCTCGAACTTTGTCCTCTATAACCACTTCTTTCTATATTCTTTAATAACGGACAGTTCACTTCCCAATGTTGATCACTGCTTTAATTAAAACATGTAACGCTCAAAACTGGGGTGCAACAATAAAACAAATATCAACAAAAATCGTGGTGAAGCCACGAGGGTCTTTTTAGGAAAATAGCACCAACGAAAATCTGAACATAAAAAAAACTGAATCACTTAGCTGGCGAGGTCACTGGAGATCCTTACTGACTCCTCTGCCTGACGTCTGGATCTCGGCCTCAGATCTAATTGGCTGGATTCCGGGTAGTTGGGAAAGCCAAGGTGGAAGTGAGGGACTCCCACAATATGTGTTTTTGTACGAACGATGTTGTATCGTAGATAGTAGCGATTGCAAGCAAAACGACCACTCACAATTTAAAATAATCCTCAACACGTGGACTGCTCCGCCGAATAAAACCAAATGGCCAGCTGCCTCAAAATATTCGGCCGGAGCCCAGGTTTTCCTCAAAAGAATCCCCAAACTTGGGCTTGCATAGGCAACAAAAGCTTTGGGAAAACCTACAAAATTGTAGTAGTAAAATAAGAGAAAAAAAAAAAACGTCCGTCCTATACAAGGACTTGAGGCTGACTCTCTTCAATTGATTCAAATCCGGTCGGTTTGACTTATTTGTAAATAAACCGTTTTTCATTTAAAAAAAACCTAGCAGACGCCCCAGTACTGAGATTCAAAAAAAAAAACGTTACGTCACTGCCTGCAGCGCGCGCATTGCAACAGCGAAAATTTGAAACAAAAATCTTAAACTAAAATTAATTAATGAAAGTAAAAAAAAACACGCTTTCAATATAATCAGAAAACTGAGCTTGAAGAAGAGAAAAGAAACGGAACTAAAGACTTAAAAAATGAATGAAATTATTGAATTACAAACTAAAAATAGATTCAACCAAGTAAGTAATGAAGTGAATTGAGTTATACCCCAAATTGACCCAAACTATATTTCAGAAAAAAAAGTGATCAAAAATCAAATTGGCACGTAACAAACAACCGGTAGAAGCTTTGAAACTTGTATCTGTTCCATTTCTAGTATTTAACTTCAACTCTTCGTCTAACAGCCTTGCTCCAACAAAATCTAATTCAACTCCATCTATTGTTTCTAAAGCAGTAACAATATCATCATATTTATTTGGCAAAGGTGATAGTAGATTACAAGCTTTGTCATTGTTATTAAATTCTGTTCCATATTCTTTCAATTCTCTGATAACTGTATCAAATTTCAAGAATAGTTCTTCAAGTTTCTCTGAATTGTCATCTTTCAAATTAAGAAGTCTCCTCCAACAAGCTAATTTTGAAAAAGCACTTGATCATATGGATACAGCTTTAAGAGCATCAATTTGTCCTCCTGCTGATATACTTTCCTTGATGATGTCCAAATGTTTGTCTGAGATACCTGCTACAATTAGAGCCTGTGCTTTCACATCAGTTTTTCTCCTCTAGTTCTGATGAAGTAATTGTTGCTACCGGTTCTTCCGTTTCTAATGCTACGATGCATGCTTCTTCCTTGCAAATTGTCTTCATTCAGAATAATCAATTGCTCAAATTATTGGCTTCTAAAACTGGTACTTTAATATTATTCATTTTTCTATTTTTGCATTTGACACTTTTTTCTTGACCATCATCTACTTCCCGTCTTTCAAGTATTTCTTCAATTCGTCTGGGCCTATAACCTATTGGATATATGGGTTTGATTATTGAATACACAGTGGTTCGCGTTATGAATGAAGAAAAACTCCTATTACAAAATTAAATAACATATATAAACACACCATTATTTTTCTTATAGCTAATTGAACCTGCTTGAAGCTATCTACGCTTTGCTTGTACGCGTTCAGTCAACTATATTTTACGCACATCTAGATACAAGATTATATTGTATTCAATAATTCCTAACAGAATACAACACCAAGTCAAATTTGTCTTTTCTTTTAAACGACAAATTTATGATGAAATTACCATTATGTTGTCTGTAAACTGCCAATGAGAGCTAATTTTACATTTTATCCCATTCCATGCACAAATATTTCCAAATTATATTTATGCGCGTGTAGTGTATCAGATCAGCTGGCGAATGAACTAATTCTTATTATAGTTCGTATTGTAATCATTATTATCTTCACTGTGATGGGTTGCTAAATAGCAGTCTACTATTTTTCAATTGCTATATTGCAGAACATATATTAAATTCCGTGCATTCTTTTGACACTGACAATTTATTGTAACCAATGTAATCGTAACATGGTAACTTGTTGTTTAAGAGAAAATACTGATAACAATATTATTAAAAAAGATATTGAATGTCGTCATGAATTTTGAAGAATTTTTCCAATAAAAGTGTTATAAAACGTGTGTATTTCTCTAAATCCTTGATAGGTTATGGGCCCAGAGCTCCATTCGAACGCATTAAGTTTCTAGCGTCAAAATTGAAGTTGAGGTAAAAATCTTCGTTTAGTACATAAAGTTTCGTACAAACGATGACAGGACGAGTGGATGTATCCTGTATACATGAATTTGATGGACAAAATTATCAACAATGGAGATTTCAGATGGTTTGTGCCCTGAAAGCAAAAGAAGTACTTAAATACATTGATGGATCAGAAGAAAAGCCTCTAACAGATAGTAGTAAGATCGAAATTTGGGATAAAAATGATGCCATTGCTATGTTTACTTTAACTTCTACTATGGAGTTCTTGCAAATCACATTGATTGAGAATTGCACGACAGGAAGAAAAATGCTTGATAGATTAGATTTAATATATTTACAAAAGTCAGAAACCAATAAAATGTTGCTTCATGAACGATTTCATCAATATAAAATGAATCCTAATGATACCATGGCACAACATATTGCAAGAGTAGAAAATCTAGCGAAACAAATCAAAGATACTGGAGAATCATTAAGTGATCTTGCAATCATCACAAAAATTCTTGGAATGCTTCCAATGAAATATCGCAATATTCGTCAAGCCTGGTTATCCATGGCAGAAGACAGGCAAACCATTCACAATCTAACGGCTCGTTTATTAGATGAAGAAATTAGTCTAACAACTAGTGAACAACTAGAAACAGCCTTCACATCAATGAAAATAAAAGAACATCATTCAAATAGAAGTAACAAGCGATTCAAGAATAAAACACAAGATAAATCAAGAGTAACTTGTTTTAATTGTCAAAAGAAAGGCCACTATGCGAATGAATGTCGAAATGAGAAGAAACAAAGATTATACAAGTTTAATAATGAAGAAGGTTCATGTAAAAATAATTATAATGGCAATCATAGTTATTTTTCTGCTTTCAGTACCACTAGAGTAAATGAAACGTATGATGTTCTGTCAAATTCGAATGACAAGTGGATTATGGACAGCGGTGCGTCAGCTCATATGACCAACAGACAAGAATATTTTTCCTCGTTCACTACTGTAGATGACAACAGTTTTGTTGTTTTAGGGAACAATGTTTCGTTGCCTGTGAAGGGTAAAGGAACAATAAATATTGAAAAATTTATTAATGGACAATGGTTCACATCGATTATGACAGATGTACTTTTTGTTCCTGGTTTAAAGAAAAGTTTAATTTCTGAAGGTGCAATAACCAAGAAAGGGATGAAAATCATTAAAGACAACGATCATGCCGAAATTTACGACAGAGAAGAGCTGTGTGCATGTGCAATTCGTGAATCAAACAATATTTATTGCATGTTGTTCAGAACAGTAGTTGTAAATGAAGTAAATGCATCGGCTCATGAAAGAATGAAACTCTGGCATGAAAGATTTGGACATATAAACATTAAAAATCTACGCGAAATGGTAAATAAAGATATGGTGCAAGGAATAAAACTGAATGAAGTGGACAATTTTTTCTGTGAAGCCTGTTTACATGACAAACAGCACAAACTAGCTTTTACTCAATCAATACATACAAGAATGAAACCAGGGAAAATGATATATAGCGATATTTGTGGTCCAATGTCGGATACATCAGTCGGAGGAGCAAAATACTTCATTTTATTCAAAGACGATGGATCTAATTATCGTACTGTATCCTTCATAAGACATAAAAGTGATGCGTTGGATTGTTTCAAGATCTATTGTCAAATGGTAAAGAATAAATTTGGTTACTGCGTGAAGACACTACATACAGACAATTGCCGAGAATATTGTAATGAAGAATTTAGAAACTATTTATCCAAGAATGGAATTATTTTAGAAACAACAGCCCCTCATACTCCGCAGCAGAACGGTAAAACTGAGAGAGATTTACGTACGATTGTCGAAAGTGCTAGGTCAATGATATATGCAAAAGATCTTCCAAAATATTTATGGGCAGAAGCCGTAAATACTGCCGTCTACGTTCTTAACAGAACACAAACCAGTCCAATGCCTAATTCTACACCTTTCGAATTATGGACTGAAAAAAAACCGGAGTTATCTCATCTGAAAACATTCGGTAGTGAAGCATACATGTTAACTCCACCAGAATTACAAAAGAAATTCGAACCGAAGAGCAAGAAATTGATCATGGTTGGATATGAATCCAAACAATTATCGACTCTTTGATCCACATACAAAGAAAATTAAAGTATCAAGAAATGTGATATTTAATGAAATTAGCCAGAAGATAGTTGAACGACAAAATACGGTTCCAGTATCAATCATTAATGAAGCTGAAGACAAAATCGATCATTCAGAAAATGTTCAACGAGCTCAAGACGAAGATAATCAAGATCAAGATGAAGAGACTCAAGAAGGCGAAGCTCAGTTAGATCAAGATACTCAAGAGAAAGACATTACATATCAATTACGTCCACGAGATTCACTAAGAGCACCAAACAGATTTGAAGCGATGTACGTCGAAATTGGAGTGCCTCGAACATACGAAGAAGCAATGGAATGTCCAGAGGCAGAAAACTGGAAGAAAGCTGTGAAAGATGAATAAGATTCTTTATATAAAAACAAAGCATGGGATGTTGTAGAATTACCTGCGGACAAGACTCCAATTGGATCAAAGTGGGTCTTTAGGGTGAAAAGGGCAACAAGCGGCCAGGTGTCAAAATTCAAAGCTAGACTCTGCGCGAAGGGGTTCACACAGAAGAAAGGCATCGATTATTGCGAAACATTTTCACCTACATCATCGATCATGTTCGTAAGTAAGCAGGCCAGACATAATGTTTGCGGTAAGTAAAGCTAGTAGATTTCTTGCTAATTATAACATAAATCACTGGAATGCTGTGAAAAAAATCATAAAATATTTGCAAGTCACCCGCGATTATGGTATTCTCTATAAAGTGGAGAATAGTTTGACTCCAGTTGGTTTTTCAGACTCCGATTATGCGGGTGATCTTGACATCAGGCGCTCTACGACTGGTTACATTTTCAAGATTGGTGACAGTCCTGTAACATGGTGCAGTCAACGACAGCGAACTGTATCCTTACCCACAACTGAAGCGGAATACATAGCTGCTGCAAGTGCTACTACAGAAGCAATATGGATCCGACAATTGCTTGAAGACATTGAAGAACCAATGGGAGCTCCTATGACACTTTTTATGGACGATCAAGCTAGTTAAAAATTGTGAATATCACAAACGTACAAAACACATTGACATACGTTATCATTACATTCGCGAAAAATATGAAAATAATGAAATTAAAATTGAATATATTTGTACCAATAATCAGCTTGCTGGTATTTTAACAAAAGCTCTCCCACGCGAATTTTTAAGTTCATATAAAGTCATTAAAATTTTATATTGTTCATCTATATCTATCACTTTATCGTGAGCTGTCCTTTGTATACCCCTTTTCGGAATCACTACATTAAGAATTATTTAACTGACATCACAACTGAAAGTTTTGCAAGTAATTTTTTGAACATGACTGATACCAAAAAACTATTCAATATTGCTAACTATGTAACAAATGCATTGCAAATTCGTTTATTCATTCTAAACCAATAAATCACACATTTAAAGTACCAATCCAATGTAAGGTTAATAAAAACTACTATCACTAAAATAAAATAAAATTATATATTTCATATTATCCGCCCTTTTTTTTGAGGGATCATTGAATTACATATTGTTTATAGTTATTACTTATCTTAAGTGCCAGAATATATCTATAATCAACTTCCTTGTATATGCTGTAGCGAATTACAAATAAATTATTATTTTTATTATATTGTTCATCTAGTCTTTGTAAAACAAGATGCACTCATTTAGTGGGAGCGTTGAACATAAATGAAATTTCGTGCATTCTTTTGACACTGACAATTTATTGTAACCAATGTAATCGTAACATGGTAACTTGTTGTTTAAGAAAAAATATGATAACAATATTATTGAAAAAGACATGGAATGTCCTGTCATGAATTTTGAAATTTTTTTTCAATAAAAGTGTTATAAAACGTGTGTATTTCTCTAAATCCTGAATATATATGATTTGTAGCAGTTGGCTACTGCTACAAGCTAGAAAAATAGCTGCTATTTCAAATAGCAGATGGAAATGAGTTATTGCACGCGCCAATATATAGCAGCATAGCATAGACATCAACATAGCAGTAGCCAGTGCTACGAACTGGAAAAATGGCAACTTTTTTCAATAGCAGACGAAAATATGATGCTGATCGCGCCAGTGATAGCAGCACAGCACAGACATAAACATGATCAAACCGATATAAGTGATAAGTTATTTTAGTGTACAAGCATAAGCATATAGAGCAATGATCTATTACCCATATTAAACCTAGTGTTTACGTTGAGTCATTGATAGAGGTATGATTAAAGATACAAAAAATTCTAGATATAGAAGCAAATAACAATTTAAATTTCATTCATTCCAAAGTTCCACAGCAGACATCGCTATATAAGAAGCGCTTCTAAATATTATGTAGCTGCTATCATAATAGAAGCTATTTTCAACTTCTCATTGAAAGTAGCAAAAACTACTATTCATTCGCTGATGTACTGTAGATAGACACACTTTGCGTGCGCTCGTGTGCCTTTGACTATTCATACATTTACACAACTCGGTACTTTTTGATTTCTTGTGATAATGACTCGTTCAAGAAGTGAAACTTCTGATTCTATGAAGAAGGTGCTGACTGAATTACTTAGTGGTGACGACTTCATAAGTAACATTGTAGAGGCAGTTAGCTCTCGAATTGAAGCAATATTTGAGAGCAAAGTGTTACAGCTTACTACCGAACTGAATGAAATAAAAAAACAGCTAGTAACAAAGGAAGCAATTATTGCGAAGATGTCCAGCAAAGTAGATCAGCTGGAGCGGTATAGCCGACGCAAATGTCTTCGAATCTATGGTGTTCCAGAAACTCAAGGAGAATCGACGGACGAGTTGGTCCTGAACTTATGTTCAGAAAAGTTAGGATTATCTCTACAGCCGCAAGCCATCGACCGGAGTCACAGAATCGGCAAGACGACAAAAGAAAGGTACCGTCCAATAATTGTGAAATTTGTGCGTTATAATGATCGTGCTAGTGTTTTCTATAAAAAGAAACAATTGAAAGGTTCACGTTTTGTTATTAAAGAAGATTTAACTAAAAACCGTTTAGTCGTACTAAATGAAGCTGCACGAAAATTTGGTACTAAAAATACGTGGACTGTTGATGGTGTTATATCTGTGAAAAATAAGTCTCGCATATTCAAAATTTCGTTAGTAGACGAATTGAACAATATTCCTCTTTGATTATTATACTGATATTTCGCGGGCGAATCACTTGTTCGAGTTCAATGACTCTTATTCCTGTAGTTAATACTTGCAAAAAATAGTACTTAAGTCTTTTTGTTTAATTATATTTATCTTTGTCAAGGCTATCGTTCGCACGCATGACAAGTGCTGCCCTCTTGACTTGTACATTTGCTTTAACTTCTGATTATACAGTGTGTTTCTTATTTATCAAGTATTTCATGTATATTGCTTAAATACGCGTTCTTAAATAATTTTGTGTATATATTATTAATTTAAATTCACTTCTATGTATAAAATATGTTGTTTGAATGTACGATCATTGGCGGCAAATTTCTTTGAGTTCAAAGATGAATTCATTAATTCTGATTTCGATATTTTTGGATTAACGGAAACTTGGCTTAGAAAATCGGATGATGGTACTTTTTATAATATTGATGATTTCACCCTTATAAGAAGCGACAGAGAAAGTCGTGGTGGTGGTTTAGGTTTCTATATTAAAAATATATTGCTCAAAAATATTACGACTATTCACCATGATTTGAACACTATATCTACAGACATTGAACAATTATGGTTATCTTTGAAATAAATAGCTCAATCTTCACTTTTGGTACAATTTATAGACCACCGAGTGGGAACGTGATTAACTTTTTTGATAATCTTGAGTTCACATTAAGTATTTTATTTCCTGAATCTGATGTTATATTTTGTTTAGGTGACATCAACATAAATTTACTAAATTTAGAATCGTATAATGCTAGTTCATTTTGCTCTCTTCTTGATGAATTCAATTTAACTCAATTAATTGATAGTCCCGCAAGAACTACTAACATTTCTGACAGTCTCATTGATGTTCTCATCACAAGTGACAATGAATTCTGCTCCGAAGTACGGGTTGTTCCGATGCATAACATTTCCGACCATTGCATGATTTCTTGTAAATTGAATCTTTTCAAGGAGGCTGATAGTCCACGTATCCTGCATTTCAGAGACTATAAAAACGCTGACTATGATACTTTTTTCACTGAATTATCTGAGTTTAATTGGTATGATTTATATAGATTGAACAATGTAAATGAGAAGGTAGCTTATTTGAATCATATGATTGTATCACTTTTTGATAAATACATACCATTTAAAACTTTATCGGTTAGAAAAAATAGATCAAAACCTTAAGTAACTGACGTAATTAAGATAATGAATAATCAAAGAAATAATGCCCTGGGAAGATTCAAAAGAACTAAGCTTCAGGCTCACTGGAACTATTACAAATCCTTTAGAAATTTAGTGACAGATGCCATTCGTAGGGAAAAAAAAGCTCATGTTGATTTTAGACTGAATCATTCAAAAGAAAACTTCTGGAATGTGTTAAAGGAATTTAATATTAATAATAAAGCTCAGGTACCATTAACTGATAGACTATCTAATGTGAATTTGATAAATAATCATTTTATAAATGCAGTAACTGCAACAAGTGTAGATCCTAGCACATTGCATTTTTATGAAAGTAATTATTTCACTTATCCATCTAAGTTCAACTTCACTACTGTGACACCATTAGAAATAGAATCCATCTTCAGATCACTTAAATCCCAGTCTACTGGGGCTGACGGAATAAACCTTAAAATGTTAAGACTCATATTTCCTCACATTTTACCTCAGGTAACACATATTCTCAACAGTTGTATACTTTATAATATTGTTCCAGATATTTGGAAGGTAGCACTTGTTCAGCCGATAGCAAAATGCAAAAATTTAACATCTTTTAGTGATCTACGGCCTATTAGTATTCTTCCTACTTTCTCAAAAATCTTGGAAAAGGTTATGGTGAAGCAAATGAATATCTACTTGACTTCATGTAAAATTCTCCCTGATATTCAATCAGGCTTTAGGAAAGGGTTTAGCACTACTACTGCTTTACAGAATATATTGGATGACGTTGTTTCAAGTATTGATAAGAGTGAGCTTGTACTTTTGATTCTTCTGGATTTTAGTAGAGCTTTTGATACAATTAACCACAAACTACTATTAGCTAAGCTACATTATCTAGGTTTTGATTCTAACAATTCTGCATTGCTTGCTGATTATTTATCAAACCGTTTTCAACAAGTATGCTACAAAGATGAAATTTCCACAGCATTGCCCTTGCTGACTGGTGTTCCGCAGGGTTCCGTTTGTGGTCCTTTACTTTTCTCAATTTATATCTTTGATTTATGTAAACAAGTTCATTACAGCAATATTCATATCTACGCTGATGATACCCAGATCTATTATTCATTCAATCCAGCTAATGTTGATGATGCAGTTGACAATATTAATTGTGACTTACGAAATATATTTAAATACGCTAAAGAGAACTGCCTTACTCTAAATAAAAATAAATCAAACGTTATGCTATTTGGTAACAACGAAGCTCGTGATTTTCTAATTGAAAATGAGAGAATTCAAATTTTTGTAAATAAGACAAGGCTTAAGATCTCGAAGAGTTGTAGGAACTTGGGTCTGATCATAGACTGTAAGCTACGCTTTACAGAATATGTTACTCTCCTTATAAAGAAAGCGTACCTAGCTTTAAAAAATCTGTTTATGAATAGATTCATTTTATCAAGAAAGAACAGAATAATGTTAGTAGAGAGCCTTGTACTTTCTGTGTTCAATTATTCCGATACCGTTTACGGGCCATTTCTATCAAATAAAGATAGTAACAGAATACAGAAGGTGCAAAACTCCTGTGTTAGATTTGTTATGCAGTTGAGACGACGTGAACATATTTCGGAGCATATTAACTCCTTGGGTTGGTTGAATATGCAACAACGGAGATTTCTACACTCCGCATGCATGACACACTGCATATTTAGACTTAAAAATCCTCCCTATCTGCTTAATAAAATTCATTACCGAAATACTCTACATAATCGTGGGCTCAGAGATAGAACCCTGCTGCATATTCCCAAACATAGAACAAACTTGTATCAACATAGTTTCAGTTACCAGTATTCATCAGTATATAACAAGATACCAATTCATTTGAAAAATTTAGAAATAAAAAGTTTTGCCGCAGAACTGAAAAATTGCATTCTGCTGAATGCTTTTGCTCCATGAAAATCATAATCTCGATTTTTTATGCTTCTTTTCTAGTTTCTCCCATTTCAACTATTCTTCTTCATTGATATTATATTTTCCGTGTGCGCCAATTTTCCTACATATATGGTCATGATAATAGCAATTACTATGTGAAAAAATTGTGTATGTTTTTTCTGTATTTTTCTCGCTGTATATGTTTGTATGCAAAGAAATGGTTAAGTGTTAGACCAGCTTTCAAGCTGAACTTTGCCAAATTGAAATAAATTATTATTATTATTATTATTATTATTATATATATATATATATATATATATATATATATATATATATATATATATATATATATATATATATATATATATATATATATATATATATCCAGTCCAGTCAGTGTCCTTCTGACGTTGGCGTTGACTACTTGTTCGGTTCATTGTTAACATTATCTGTAAAATACAAGTGTATGCGATTGTTCCTTTTTATTTCTGTTTAAATGAATTATACTTTACTTCCTTTATATTAAATACAAACTTGAACTAATTAAAGTGAACTGTTCCGTGTTGCTGAATTAATACTTCCAAATTATCCTGATTCCAACAGGTTATGGGCCCAGACCCACAAAGAATTCAGTAATAAGGACATAAAGTTGTTTAAGTTTGTGAAGTGAAAGGAGAAAGAAAGTTTTATGTGATAAAAAGAAAAATTCTCAAGTTATCAGTTTTGTGAGTGTTTATCAGCTTCGTGAGTGTAAGAAACTAATCAGTGAAAAATGTCGGAAAAATTTTTCATTGATAAACTAACTAACGACAACTACGATACTTGGCAATATCGCATGGAATTGTTATCAATGAAGAACAAAGTGTGGTCGGTTATTCGAGATGAAGCTCCCGCGACCGTTACGGCGTCATGGATTGAGAAAGACGAAGAAGCTCGTGCGCTCATTGGACTCTCTGTTGATGACAACCAATTATCGCACATTCGGAGCCTAAAGACAGCGAAGGCATCCTGGGAGGCATTAAAGAATTATTACCAAAAGGCTACTCTGTCAAGCAAGGTGTTCTTGCTAAAAAGGATTTGCAGGATGACAGTAATGGAAGATGGTGATGTTGAGGCCCATATTTCTCAAATGCAAGATCTGGTGAATAGATTGATTGGGCTCGGTGAAGTATTAAAAGACAATATGGTTGCAGCATTGATGTTAGGCAGCTCGCCGGATTCGTATGGAACGCTAATCACCAGTTTAGAGAGCAGACCAGAAGAAGATCTTACGTTGAGTCTTGTAAAAGGAAAAATTATCGATGAATACAAGAGACGTAAAAACTGCGAGGTCAATAATGCGGAAAATGAGGCGGGTATGAAAATCCAGATAAAAAGAGATTTCAAAAGGGATTTTGTATGTTTCTTTTGCAAAAAAACAGGGCATTTAAAGAGAAACTGCACGGACTATCTTCGATGGAAAGAAAAACAAGAAAAATCTAAAACTAATCAGGTTACTGCCGATACAGAAGATCAATGCTACATGATCCAGGCACAAACAGGACTGTCGCTAGAAAGTGAAAATAAATGCTTCAAGATTGAAAATGAAGGTAAAAAACAAATTTGGTTTTTGGACTCCGGGGCGACTAGTCACATGGCATGCACTAAAGATTACTTCGTTTCGCTTGATAACAAGAAAAAAGGATACGTGAGCTTAGCTGATGAAGATGTCAAGAGAGAAGTACAAGAAATAGGAAGATGTGTCGTAAAATGTATTTTAAGTGATGGAAAAGTTCAAGATATTACACTCGACAATGTGTTGTATGTACCTCGGCTTAGTTCAAATCTTGTTCCGATGAAAAAACTAGCGAAGGATGGTCATAAAATAATAATTGAAGACGTAAACTGTAATATTTACAAGGACGGAATACTTAAGGCTATTGTAAAACCCTACGGAGATTTGTACGAGTTGATGACAGCTGAGAAGGCCCTAGTAACAAAGAACTCAAGCAAAGATTGCAGTGAAAGTTGTATACATCTGTGGCACAGACGGTTTGGACATCGGAGTTCAAGTGCAATAAACAGCTTAGCCGAAAAAATGTTAGCAACGGGAATAACAATTAAAGATTGTGGAAATATCACAGATGTTTGTGAGTGTTGTGTTAAAGGAAAAATGGCCAGAAAACCTTTTCCAAAAGAATCAGACAATAAGACTCAGGCGCCTCTCGATTTGATTCATACCGACGTTTGCGGACCCATGCAAACAATCACTCCAGGTAATAAAAAGTACATGTTGACGATTATAGACGATTTTAGTAGATATACAAAGATCTATCTGATGCAAACTAAAGACCAGGCTACAGGATTCATAAAAAATTACGTAGAAACAGCCAAGACGCAATTTTCAAAAAAACCCAAGATAATTCGCTCGGACCGTGGAAAAGAGTATGTGAACAACGTGCTCCAAAACTACCTGAGGAGCGAGGGCATCGAGACACAACTGACTGCAGCCTATTCACCGCAACAAAATGGAGTTGCAGAAAGAAAAAACCGATCACTTATGGAGATGTCTAGGTGTATGCTGATAGATGCCGGTATGCCCAAGAAGTACTGGGGAGAGGCGGTAAGCACTGCTAATTTTCTTCAGAATAGATTGCCGACGAAAACAACAGAAAAAACGCCATTTGAATTGTGGTATTCTAGAGTGCCAGACGTTGGAGAACTAAAGGTTTTTGGATGTGAAGTGTACACTCACATACCCAAGGAGCAAAGAAGAAAACTGGATCAAAAAGCCCGAAAGTTAACCTTCGTAGTTTACTCTCAAGAATCGAAAGCTTTCCATCTTCTGGATAAGAATACAGACAAAATTATAATCAGCCGCGATATTAATTTCTTAAGCGAAAAAACCGTTGATCTCAATACAGAAATACATAGTTTGCCAATCGAGGATGCGAATAAAAGGGATGTAGGCTATGTTGAGGTCAACTCTGACTCAAAGAAGAATACAGAGAACAATGAAATTGACAATCATACACAAGAAGAAGATCAAGAGGAAGTCAGCAGTATCAATGGTGGAAGCATGCCTAATAATATCAGTAATGAGCAACCAAAAATCAGACGATCCAAAAGAATAAATAAGGGGGTACCACCGGATATGTTTATAGCCAGAGCAAAATTGACTATTGAAGAACCCAAAACTAGAGAGGAAGCTCTATCAGGACCGGATAAATTAAAATGGAAAAAAGCAATGGACGAAGAAATTGATTCTTTATTAAAAAATAATACATGGGAAATAGTGCCAGCACCTCAAGAAAGAGAAATTGTTAGCAACAAATGGGTATTCAAAATCAAAAGGGACGCTCAAGGTCAAGTGGACAGGTTCAAAGCGAGATTAGTAGCACGAGGTTTTTCGCAGAAATACGGTACGGATTACGACCAGGTATTCGCACCGGTTGTACGACAAACGACATTTCGTATAGTTCTGACTATTGCAGGTCAATTAAACATGATCGTGAAACACTACGACGCTAAAACAGCATTTCTCAATGGAAAACTCAAGGAAATCGTTTTTATGCAACAACCAGAAGGGTATACATTACCAGGTAAAGAAGATATGGTTTGTCGACTCATAAAAAGTTTATACGGTCTGAAACAGGCGGCAAGAGTATGGAACGAGCGTCTTGATGAAGTCCTTCGACGGTACGAATTCATTCAAAGTCTTGCGGACCCATGTCTTTATATAAAAATTAAAGAAGATGAAACAGTCTACATCGTCGTTTATGTCGACGATCTCCTTATTGCCGGAAAAACGATTAGTCAAGCTGAATCAATTGTCAAAGAATTGAATAAACATTTCTTGCTGAATGATTTAGGTGATTTAGAATACTATCTAGGAATTCAGATCGAAAGAAATGAAAAAAGTTTTTTAATTTGTCAAGAAAATTATATAGAAAAGATTTTACGTGATACTGGATTACAAGATGCAAAAATCTCTAAGATACCACTTGACACAGGCTATCTGAAAACGCGGACAGAACAGAGCGTGATGCCGGACAGCAGCAGATACCAAAAACTTATCGGGGCTTTGTTATATATTGCCGTTAACACCCGCCCCGACATTGCAGCCAGCGTGACAATATTGAGTCAGTTCAATAAACAACCATCGCCTGCAGACTGGACTGAAGCAAAAAAGGTTCTTGGCTATCTGAAGGGGAGTAAGGAGAAGAAATTGATTCTAAGTAGCGACGACACGATGGATCAGCTGATTGGGTACGCTGATGCTAATTGGGCTGAGAACCGATCTGATAGAAAATCGAATAGTGGGTACATATTCCAATTATATGGAGGATCCGTAAGCTGGGGATGTAGGAAACAAACTTGTGTTCCATTATCTTCAACTGAAGCGGAATATGTTGCACTAGCTGAAACGTGCCAGGAAGGGATTTGGATAATCCGATTATTAAATGACCTGCAGCATGAAAATAAACTACCTATCACGATCTTCGAAGATAATCAAAGTTGCCTAAAGATGATCCAGAACAAGAAGTACAGCCACAGAACAAAACACATTGATACCAGATATTTCTTTGTCAATGACATCTACGAAAAGGGGACCATGGACTTTCAATACTGTCCAACCGAAGATATGTTGGCTGACCTGATGACGAAACCTCTCAAAGAAGTCAAACTCAAGATTATGATAGAAAAATGTAGGTTATCAGATTAACAATTGTTTTTTTTTATTGTTCAGGTATCGTTGAGGAAGGGTGTTGGAATATATCAACGATACACGAAATCTGGTAACTCGGTCAGTTTATGACCCTTTGTATTCGCAGTACCTGGGACCTGCCAGAGGGGCCCAAGTCCAGTCAGTGTCCTTCTGACGTTGGCGTTGACCACTTGTTCGGTTCATTGTTAACATTATCTGTAAAATACAAGTGTATGCGATTGTTCCTTTTTATTTCTGTTTAAATGAATTATACTTTACTTTCTTTATATTAAATACAAACTTGAACCAATTAAAGTGAACTGTTTCGTGTTGCTGAATTAATACTTCCAAATTATCCTGATTCCAACAATATATATATATATATATATATATATATATATATATATATATATATATATATATATATATATATATATATATATATATGTATATATATATATATATATATATATATATATATATATATATATATATATATATATATATATATATATATATATATATATATATATATATATATATATATATATATATATATATATATATATATATATATATGAATAAGAAAAAAAAAGTTTGTGAAAATTTACTCGTTTCGAGAAAATTATGATTGTTGATTTTGTGATTGAGAAGAGAAGATAAGATTGGATGAATGAAGTGAGCGAGATAGTTGCAACAAACCGAGAAGTTTGAATAAAGAAGAAGAATAATAGGGAATATGCATGAAATTTAAACTTGGTTCAAATATTTTTTTTTTCCGAATTTATATTGGCCGGACTTTTGTATTAAAACCATCATTTTGGTATTTAATATCTTCTTAATTGCTTAAAATTAATAAATAAAAATGCAAATTGAGCGCGGGAAATCCAAAGTTCTAAAACGTAACACCATTGGTTAAAACGAAATGTGACGTCGAATAATATGCCAACAAGTGCGCACTGCTTACATTTATATGGCATTGGAGGCTTTTGATTAGAAAACATAGTAATAACGTGTGTGTTGTAAATTCATTTATTGTTTAAGTGTAATTTTAGCATCCTAGTGAGACTATAAATCATTTAAGACAGTGATTTTGTAAAAGCGCAATCGGATAATCTGTCAAGAAGAGAATCATTCATGATGTCGTGTTATTTTCTCTCGAGTTCAAATTTCACGTCCGCTTATTAAAAAGAGTGAACACTGCAGAGTAATTATTCAATAATAACATATTATGTACGCTATCTTAATAAATACAATCCGAAATATGATGAGCTGTGAGCATAACCTATAATTTTTGTTTATTCTAAAACGAGAAAATATTAAACAAAGTCGCATACATACACTGTATTTTATTGCTAAAACTAATCACATAATGTTATTCATGATCTGTCAAGTTTATTATGACACTCCATCTCTTCTGATAACCTTACATTATTTCTTACGTATTTTAAAATCTGTCTGGATTGGAAAAAAGACTTTACCAGGTACATTTCTGATAGTATTTTGCAGTCAGGCACAATGCAATACTTATAAATTGATTTTTGAGCTTTTTTAATACTGAAATAAGCTTAGAATGAAAGCACCTGTAGTAAACAATGGACTGTAATGTCACTGGACATATTATTTGACGTCATCGATAGAGCGCGCGAAAATGGCGGCGTTTAAACAGTTCAAAGTTATTCTCAATTTTAAATATTCTTTTAAACTTGATTACAGTACTTTTGAACATAATTTATATTTTTTACCATGTTATAACGATGTAATCAGTGGAATAAAAGTATGAAATAAACTCATAAATTTACTCTATTGCTGAATGAATAACAAATAGAGTTCTTGCCAACCTCATTTTGAGGGAGAAGCATAATCAATTTTTCTCTAATGTTTGTACCTCAATAAATTCGAATTCAATACTCATCACAGTGAAGATTGCAGATGAGATATGCTGTTTCCAAAATAAAAAGGAGTTATTGTTGTAATGTATGATGTATAGCGAATGATGTAATTGTAATGTATGCTATAATGGATAATATAATGGATGATGTAATAATGGAATGGGAATAAAGATGCATGCACGCCGACTGGGCAGGGGAGTAACGAACTGACCGCCGAGCGGCGAGGTGTGCTAGCAAAAGTTAATCCGGTGTTATTATTGAAGGGAACCCATCAAGTTTACAAGTGGCGATCCTGCCAGGATACAATTTTAGAGGTATGTTGTAACCATTAAAAAAATCATTCAAGGAATGAACAGAGGTAAATCATTGATTGGGGCCAGTTTATCTTGTGAAACCAAGTGCAGGGTGAGGTAAACACAAAGAAGTTGCCTTGTAACTGGTCCTAACATTGATTGGTACCTAAAAAAGGGCAGTAATTGATAATGTCCAATTATACATCAGTGGTTAAACACTGGATGTGAGAGGTAGTTTGAGCAATCAAACCGTACCTAAAAGATCTATTAAACAAATAAAAGATCAAGAGGTAGTTCGATTAAATAATCGGAACGGTACCTACAAAAATATTATATTGTTCGTCCACATATAATCCAAAATATGGCTCAAGTACCCTCATTAGAGTCGTTGGACTGCGAGGGTGAACCAGCCTCGGTTGGATTACGCTGGGAGAAATGGAAACGGGGACTTGGGTTATATCTGACGGCGACAAATGTCACCACACCGGTGTCGAAAAGAGCGATGCTCCTGCATATGGGTGGATTGACCCTGCAAGAAATTTATTATAATATTCCAGGGGCCCATATAGAGGATGCTGGCGAAGGAATAGATGTGTATACAGTCGCTGTCAATAAATTGGATGAATACTTTTCTCCAGACAGAGTATCGTCTACGAACGACATTTGTTCAGGCTTATAAAACAGTAAAGCAGAAAAAAATTTGACAGATTCGTTGTGAGACTTAGACGTCAGTGTTCAAGGTGTAATTTCAAATACTCAGATGAGCATATGATAGATCAAGATCTTGACACTTGGCGACGAGGTCTCGCTTGACAAAATAATTTTTGAAGCGAATGACCTGGAGACTGTTCAGTGGCAGCTTAATAACTCCGACTCACAGACATCTAGTAAAGATTTGCCAATTAATCGTCTAGAAAGCGAGAAAAATAAATCCAATCGGATACCGTGCTCTCGCTGCGGCGGTGATCATTTTAGGGACAGCAAAACCTGCCCAGCACAAAATAAAACATGCTTGAAGTGTGGGTACTCAGGACATTTTCGTGAGTGTTGTAGGTCAAGAACAAATGAACGAAAAACTAGAGATTTCTCCACGAAAGCTTTTAGTGCAACTAAGAAATCAAAAACCAGAGCTGAGGCTGAAGTCGATTATATATTTCACATCGATGGAGATGAGACCATCAAATGCACATTGGGCGGGGTAGAAGTAGAGATGCTCATAGATTCAGGCAGCAAATGTTATATAATTAGCGACTCAACATGGCGCAATCTAAAAAAAAGTGGGGCCTGTGTAGGAAATCAAACAAAAAACCCAAGCAAAAAGTTCATGGCTTACGGAAGTCGGGAGCCCTTAATTGTTCTTGGATCTTTTGATGCTTCCATAAGAGTTGGCATCCGGTTCCGGGAAGTAAAAGCAACATTTTATGTTATCAGAAACGGTACACGAGACTTACTCGGAAAAGACTCTGCTACCCATCTTGAGGTTCTTAAAATCGGGCTAGAAGTTCATGAAATCAGCAGTACATTTTCTAAGTTTAAGGGCGTTCAAATCCATATTCCTGTAGACACTTTAATCAAAGCCGTTTCTCAACCATGTCGAAGAGTCCCCATTCCTCTGGAAGCTAAAATAAATAGTAAAATTCAAGAGCTAATTGATGACGATATTATAGAACCTGTTAATGGTCCTTCCAACTGGATATCTCCCTCAGTGCCGGTCCTGAAGGCAGATGGGGACGTTCGTATTTGCGTAGATATGAGGCAAGCCAATCGGGCAATCATCAGAGAGAAGCATCCTCTGCCCACAATCGAACAGTTGATCCCCAAATTTCGGAATGCCAAAATGTTCTCCAAATTGGATCTAAAAAACTCCTTCCACCAGTTGGAACTAGGTAAGGACTGCAGACATATCACCACTTTCATATGTAGCCAGGGACTATTTAGATACAAAAGTCTCATGTTTGGCATCTCGTGCGCTCCTGAGTGTTTTCAAAAAAATTTGGAAAGATTGCTGTTGTAAAGAAGTGGTGAACTTCATTGATGACATTGTGGTATTTGGAAGCGACGAAATTGAACACGGGACTAGGCTTAAAAAAAGTCCTTCAGGTCTTGAGACAAAACGACGTCCTACTGAATGAAACAAAGTGCGTTCACAAGGTCAAGCAAATAGAGTTTCTTGGACATAAATTTTCTTGCAACGGAACTAAGCCCCTCAACAAATATGTAAAAACCATAGAATCATTCCGGGAGCCTAAGGTCATCGAGGAGGCTCAGAGTTTCTTAGGGCTTGTGAACTACGTAGGCAAGTGGATTCCGAATCTGGCCACGTTGACTGATCCATTGCGGGAGTTGTTAAAGTTGAAATTAGGGAAAGGGGCTAATATCACTTCGTATTGGGGTGAAAAGCAAGTAGAATCTTTTGATGGGTTGAAACGGGCAATGACTCAAATCACAACCTATGATCCTAATGACAGAACCCAAGTTTTTGCGGATGCCAGCCCAGTTGGATTAGGCGCCGTCCTGGTTCAGCATCATTCATGGGTAGCCCGAATAATTGGGTATGAAAATAAAAGTCTTACGGGTCCTGAAAAACGCTATTGTCAAACTGAAAAAAAGGTCCTAGTATTAGTCTGGACTGTCGAACATTTTAACATGTATTCATTCGGGAAAGATAATTTTGAACTAGTGAGCGACCATAAGTCCTTAGAAGTGATCTTCGAGCCAGATTCCAAACCATGTTCGAGAATTGAGCGCTGGATATTGCGACTACAATCATACAATTTCAAAGTGGTGTATAAACCCGGTAAGAAAAATATTTTCTATTCCTTATCACGGCTGTGTTCTGGTGAACTATCACCACAGCCATTTGATGAGGACAACTATCTGAATTTGGTAATTGATGATTATCGCAGTTATTCTAATCGAATTGAAGGTTGCTTGCGAAGATGACCACGAATTAGGATTAGTTAGGAACGGAGTCTATAACAACAATTGGGATCAGAGGGTAAGCAATTATAAGCTCTTTGAGCACGAACTTTGTTTTCAGGAAAAACTACTATTGAGGGGAAACAAAATCGTGATCCTTGCACATGAAGGACACCCAGGGATCGTAGCGATGAAAGGACGGCTACGGTCTAAGGTATGGTGGCCCAAAATTGACAAAGACGCCTTACACACTATAAATATACTTGAAGAAATATTTTCCCGGCTAGGAGCACCCGTAAGTATCACTGCTGATAATGGAAGACAGTTTAAATGTACAGAATTCAGATTGTTTGGTTATGAGTTTGGCATACGTCTGTATCATAGCATTCCTTATTGGCCTCAACAAAATGGTGAGGTCGAGAGACAGAACCGGGATATATTAAAACGACTTCGAATTAGTCATAGCCAAAGGTCGAATTGACAAGATGATTTGCTCAAGTATATAACCATGTATAATAGTACTTCCCATTCTGTAACCGAATTCGCAGATATAGATTTAGAAACAAAGGATAAGGACATGGAAATGAAAGCAAGAGGGAAAGAGCATGTGGATAGGAAAAGGCATGCCACCGAGTCGTCTATTGAAGTCGGAGAGAAAGCGTATATAAAGAACATGACAAAGGAGAATAAACTGTCCACTACATTCAATGATGCACCACATACAGTCGTACATAAGACAGGAGCGGACGTAGAGTCAGAGAATGATAACAGTGGAAAAAGACTACGTAGAAACATTGTGCACCTTAAACGAGTTGAAGGACAGTGGAAGGTTAGTGAGGGCGAGAATGATTCTGTCAAAGATATCGAAGATAAAGTAGTCGAGCGAAGAGGAAACGATCATTAGTCGTTCAGTAATTTCTTAATGTTGGTCATTGAACACTGAATAGGCTCTAGTCTAGGTTACCATGAATCTTGTCCAGTATTTTGTTATTGAGTGGAAAAAACTAATTTACTTTATTTTTCAAATTTTGTAAAGGGTAGATGTAATGTATGATGTATAGCGAATCATGTAATTTTAATGTATGCTATAATGGATAATATAATGGATGATGTAATAATGGAATGGGAATAAAGATGCATGCACGCCGACTGGGCAGGGGAGTAACGAACTGACCGCCGAGCGGCGAGGTGCGCTAGCAAAAGTTAATCCGGTGTTATTATTGAAGGGAACCCACCAAGTTTACAATTGTTAATTTGGGAGCAGAATATCAGAATATAGTGGATAAAAATCCAATAAAGAAAATGTTTGTATGTTGGAAGCTCTAAATGATCTACAAGATCTGTTTTTCATAGGTTGAAGAGAAAAAGAAAGGCGAGTGCTATATATAAAAAATACAATTTTGCTGAGGCTCAATAATATGTATCCCACACGGTGCACAGGACGTGAATCCCGTTTCTGACGAAATTTGATACTCAAGAGATAGTGTTTTATTGTTCGGGGCTCTTTACATTCCCGTGCTGAAATATAACCAAAATTTACATGAAATAACGCCTCTATTTCAATATTTCCCGTGCATCTAATATTACTATGCAAAACAAAATTTGATGGAGGGCTATTGTATTCTTAAAGCCTGATATATTCTCAAGCAATATTGCTGCAAGCACTAGAAAGATATTCTAGAAAATACAATTCTATTACAACATTTTTTATTCATTCTTGGTGATTGGTAACACTGGCGTTACACAGTTATATTTGCAGTGAAACGTATAGTTTAACCATCGAATGGAAGTTGATTTCCAAATTATTTTGTAGGTGTGGTTCTCGGTCAAAAAATTAAGTTATTACTTGAGTTCCAAATAAAACTGACCTTTACAAGTACCCACTGAAATACTGTACTAAGAATCCCCAGTAATATATCAACATGAATGTTCTCAATACTACTGGATTACAGGAGACATTGAAAATGATCTTAGTAACAAGGTTTCAGAGATGTATCACGACTCATTTTTCTTATTACCAAAGTATCAGGTAGATAAATAACTTAGATGACAATTTTTAAAATGTGACAACCGTGGATCTCTGGTAATTCCAATAGGAATGAATCTTCTTTTGAATCATTTTTACAAGATATATACAACATATTTTGTTCGAATCAAAATAAATAATAAAAAATACGTTCAATACACCCCTGTCTTGTTTTCCACTATCCTGTAAATATGAGTTATCCATCTATTTCAAGCAAGTTATACTAATGTATTTATGGGAATTCCTAATCCAGTATCTGAATGAGTGCTTGCAAAAATTCTCGGGGCCTGAATTCTAATCTTTGCTAACCATTCCGTCATAAAGTTCAGTTTTCTTTGAGATTCGAGTAATAGCTAAATGTTCTGAGAGAAAACCACATCTATAAAATGATTCAAGAGTCAACTTTCATTCGATGGTTAAACTATACAGTTCGAATTTCTGAAGTTTTATTTGGTAATTTCAATTATAAAGTTATAGAAGTCTAGTGGTGATAATATTCAAGGTGAACTTTTCTAAATAATAGAAAATTATACCGAAATAATAGCTGGTTATGGAGTGTAAGTTATTCAAAAAGTAGGAAAATTTGAAGTCAATATAATTTTTAAGTTGCTGAGCTCTCAGCACGTTCCAACCGTATCTACTTAACTTGATCAGTGTTGCCAACGATGGTAAAAAAATAAAATAAATAAATTATAGATGAATAGGTAATAATTATAATAATACAATGGCTTCACTAGAAGACATTGAGATACTTTTGAGCCCTATGATTTCAAGAATGGAAAACATGCAATCTTCACTCAACAAATTATTAAGCTCGAAAGAAAACCATACAGCAAAACAAGAAAAACTGGAACGAAAAATTTGCAGCAAGGTAAACAAATTGATTTCATAGAAAGAAAAACCAAGGAAAAAAAATTCCCATTCATTTTGGAATGAAATAAAAGCTGAAAGAGAATTTGAAAGAAATTATAATAGAGTTAATAAAAGATCTAAAATTGAACCACATCACAACGAGTAGCATCAATTATATAAAAAGGCTGGGAAAGTACGAAAATGACAAAACCAGACCAGCACTTATCGAATTCACTTCTAAAAGAAATGAATATGAGATTTTGCGGGAAGGCACAAAATTACAAGAACTAAATATCTACATAGAAGAAGATTACTCGCAAAAAGTACAACAGGAACGAAAAATTTTGAAACCGCATTCAATTAAGATAAGAAAAGAAGGCTATAAAGCTAACCTATTACAAAATATTTTGTACATAAATGGAGCAAAGTTCTAAGTTACAGACTTTGATGAAGGATGCTCATCTGCCACTATAAATGGAAATCCGAACAAAAACGACGGAAGATAATCTGATAAAGAACTCATTAACGAATCACAATATATGATTTTGACAGAATCAACAGGAAAATCCAAGCAGACATATAACACGCCGCAAGAGCATCAAGGAAAAAAACAGATCACTGAACATATTATAATAACCAACAAATTTGAAAACATAATGTTGAAGGAAAAGATACATCCAATATGAGGGAAGAAATGAAGACAAATGAACAAAAAAATACACAAAGTCTGATCCATCTGACAATCTCATTCAGACTAGACTACGAGCGCAATCGATCCTAAAAAACTAATTACTGAACGTTCAACTACAGCAGCTGATAAACTTACATCTTATTTTTGGATATATAAGGATATTAAAATATACTAAAACTAAGCACTTGTGAAAAGCAATTTAACCTCGAACATGATATCATTTGCATAGTGGAAACATGGCTCAATATTGAACTGAAAGAGAGCTCATCGTTTTTAAAATAATCCGATAAGTATGAACAATTAGCCACAAAAGAAGCTAGAACAGGTAGAGCTATTGACAGAATTTTAGACTTTCTGAAATTAACCCTGAATACAGTTGACATCATGAATAAAGAATTTCTGAAAATAGAAAAAAGAACACAAAACCTAGTTCTGGGAGTAGTATACTTTTCTCACTCTTAAGAATATGATACACTACTTGCTCTTCCCGATCACGCCCTTATTCTCTGTGGGGACTTAAATGGTAGAGTAGGAAAAATGAACATGTTAGAAGATTCAATCTCACTGAATACTAACCTCAGCGCTAAAAGATCAGCAAATGATTCTGTAATAGATAAGAAAAGCAGAGAGCTCATTGAAATTTCGGACGAAGAGAATTATACATACATAGGCGCAACTGGCGCAACTGGTAGAAGTACAATTGATTTGATATGGATGAATATCATAGCACTGCAGCTAGTTTAAGATCTCTCAGTAAGTGAAGAAATACTCATTTCTAACCATCTGATTTGCTCATTCGCAAATTAAAAACACAATGCAATCGAACAAAAACGAGACTATGGCGTATAATGCTCTAAAAACTGAAATAACCAAATGGGATGACTCTAAGATAGAACAATATAATAACGGACTTTAACTCAGCTGGAATAATAATGCATAACGATTGATACTCAATATGAAATGATAGAGAAAAAAATCAATTTTGCATCTGGAAAAATTGATATAACAAAAGCCATTCAATTTCGGGCAGCTAAGCAAAATAAAAAGAGGTGGTACGATAACATATGTAAAAATTGAAAAAAAAGAAAGTGAGGAAATACTACAGGATGGCAAACGAGCAAAATTTCCGAAAAGAAGAACAGGATGCATTCTAAAAATCAAAGAAGAATCATAAACAACATATTAACCGCCAAAAGAAAAATTATCGATCACAAATTAGTGAAAAAATTGGAAATGTTAAGGATCAAAAAGCGTTTCGGAAATAATCAAATCATTCAGTCTGATAAATTTCTCTACAAACCTTATCTCAATTAGTGATTGGGTACAATACTTTCAAAATTGGTACCCTTCAAGGAATATTTGTACTCGACAATTTGTCAACGCTCCTTACTCTTATCTAGACGTAAAAATTACCTTGGACGGAATGAATTCTGCTCTTGAGAGTTTAAAGAACGATAAAAGCCCTGGTTTAGATAGGATTACATATGAACAATTGGAACATCCACCTTCAGTGCGGAAGTACTATCTTAAGGACCTATTGGACAATTCTCTCAAACAAGAAGACAATCCATTAACATTAAAAGTAACCAAATTAACATTAATTCACAAAAAAGGAAGCCTGATGGATCCAAACAAATACGGAGCTATTGCGTTTATCTCAGTTACTAAACTGTGCACATATATTCTGAATAATTAAAATGCAGAACTGGATTGAGAGTACCACTTTATTACGCTAAGCACAATCCGAATTCATAAGAAGAAATCCTGCTTGAATGATATTTTTGTCTCAAATACAATAATTCGGACATCATTAATATCTAACGAAAGAGAAGTATACGCTGTCTTCATCGATTTTCGGAAAGCCTTCGACACGGTACCACATGACAACCTCTGGGATAAAATTCACTCGGCAGGTATGAGCGGAAAAATAACACGAATCTTGCGTGATATATACAGAGACGCAATTGCACAAGTAATGGTTGATATTGAGATATCTAGAGAAATACCAATAACACAAAGGCTGCTCCAAGGTGAATGCACTAGTCCACTTCTTTTCTCCATTTATATATCTGATCTAGAAGATTATCTCAGAGAAAAAAATTCAAAGGATAATTCATTAATCCATCAACCGATTTACTCTCATTACAATATGCAGACGACGTCGTTATTTTAGCACATTCAGCACCAGATATTCAAAGAAAGTTAGACACATTGACGGCGTATTGCAATGCACTCCAATTAAAAGTCAATCCGCAAAAAACAAAAATATGACACTTCCATAAAGGTGGAGCTCCTCGACGTAGAATTGAGCATTTAAGTCAAAATCAAGAAATTCAATTCACAAACAACTATACTCACATGGGAACTAAGTTCACGCCAATGGGTGCATTCAACTAGAATAACAGGGACACTCAAGAACACACTATCAAGAGTAAAAGTGAACAGTTGGGAAACGAAAACTGAATTATACTCCGCGTTAATTATTCCTACTATATTATATGGTGCCGAAGTGTGCAGTCCCTCTCAAATGATTAATATTGAAAAGGGGATTGATCCAGTATTTCAAAAGTATCTTAACATGGCCGAAAAGCACACCAAATTATCTAGTTAGAAGAGAATTAGGCGAATATAATAAGTAATTAAAACTGTGCTAAGCTGGTGGAATAAAATTTTATAACTGACAGGCACAAAATACTCAGAAATATGTTACTACAAATTTTTGGGAATTAACAAAAAAACTAACATTCTAGAAGATTAACAAATTCAACACAATTGGGTGAGAAAACTCGGAAATATTCTAATCGCCACAAGCTTCCAATGATTGTTTGAATCACAAAGCTACGTATCATTGAAGATTGGAATGGATAATGTTAATAAAGCTTATAAAGAGATATTATACACCAAGATATCAAGAACATAGGTCCGTGAAGTTGGCGGACACCTAGAAGCACAAACGATTAGACTGAGTGCAATCATTTGTGCTTTGTTTGTGCCTGTTTGTGCTTCATAAAGTAAATCAGCGGACCCAATAATTTCCCTAATATAAGCAATTCAAAAGGGCCCGCCAGCTTCACGCTTGATTGGAAGCACAAACGATAAAAACGAATGTGATCGTTTGTGCTTTGTTTGTGCCTGTTTGTGTTCCATAAAGTAGATCAGCGGGCCCAACCTTTTCCCTTATATAAGCAATTCAGAAGGGCCCGCCAGCTTCACGCTTGATTGGAAGCACAAACGATGAAAACAAATGTGATCGTCTGTGCTTTGTTCGTGCCTGTTTGTGCTTTATAAAGTAAATCAGCGGGCCCAACCATTTGCCTGATATAAGCAATTCAAAAGGGCCCGCCAGCTTCACGCTTAATTGAAAGCACAAGCAATGAAAACAAATGTGATCGTTTGTGCCTGTTTGTGCTCCCTTAAGTAAATCATCGGACCCAACCATTTCCATAATATAAGCAATTCAAAGGGGCCCGCCAGTTTCACGCTTGATTGGAAGCACAAACAATGAAAACGAATGTGATCATTCGTGCCCGTTTGTGATTCTTAGAGTAATTTAGCGGGCCCAACTATTCTCCTCATATAAGCAATCCAAACGGGCCAGCTAGCTTCACGCCTGATAATAAGCGATTAATACCCATATTTAATTCAATAGGCGGTAAATTGAAAACGAAATGATCTCTTACTGTTCTCTTCCGTTGATTCATATATTTATGGCTACTGTTATGATATCGTTACGTAGATAATCAAGCTATCTAAATTACAAGACAATAATCATTTAATGAAGACTACAATTTTCCAAATACTGCTGCAGATTCACTTAAGGGATCAAAGGCACTTGAGCTATGTGTTATCTACGCCATTTTCCGTACTACCGCATTATATTGAATCACAAAAGTCTAGAAGCGGATTGATTATTCCTATAATTCTGACAACATCAAGCTTGATACAAAAATGTTGAGTAAATTCACCATAGTAACAAGGATGCCTACAGCTGTTAGATGAATAAACTTGCTGTCAAAAAGATAAGTGAGAAATTTGATGTTGATAAGGCTGTGGAAGTGGAAATTGTAAAATTATTTCCCCAAAAATCTAGAAAATTCACGAACAACAATATGATGCATTAGTAAAATCATGTCAACTGCAATGCTGCTAATATAAATCATAAATGATAAAGGCTTGAATTCTTATAACAAAATTTAATTTGACATTTAGGTAGGTACTTTGATTATTCAGTTGTCATAAAAAAAACTGTTCATTTTACTTCATCCTCTTGGGATTTTTGTTTATTAGCAATCAGAACAATGCTGAAAAGTAATAACACCGACTTGTCGAAAAATAAAACAATATATAATGGACCAAGAAAAAGATGTATGATATCTATAATTTCGTTCAATTATCTCTGAAAATAAGAAAACTCATCCTAAATGAATAATGTACCTGAAATTGTCACAGAAAAATAATAAATTTTCAAGCATATACTCAATACTCAAACAAATTATATAAACAAGTAGTCTATTAGAAGAAAAAAATAATAAAACGGAATTGTCAATGTTATCAATCTATTTGTACAAAGTAATATCTTCAAGCAAATAAATCTATTATTATTATTATAAGTTTCTTCTTGGTAATAGCTTGTTTTCATTGCTCAAAGCAGTAGTTATGTTGTAATTATTAAATGAGTCGTCAATTGATAATCTCAGGTGAATAAATAATAAATCTTGTATTGACTCTTATATAAAATGAATTGTAAATTCTCATATCTATTTTTTAGCTCAAGCTATTCTCTTGTGGACTGCAATATTTTTTAGTTACAAACTCTCTCCATCCACAGCTACTTTGATAAGCTCTCAACAAGATTATCATATAAGGTGCTAATGTATTGTGCAGAATTGCGACTAAGTGTTGTTAGGGAGCTTCTTATTTCATATCTGAATTTCCGAAAATCGAAGTTCATTTCCAATTCCCATTCCAGTTAATTGGGAATTCTACATTGGAATCAGTGTAGCAGAACTCAAAGAGAGTATCTATTAGATGGAAAAATATACATATTTGTCTCTAATTCTTGATTGTCTATACTTTTTAACTTCTCTGACCTATATAATACAGCAAGTATTATGATCGTGATTTTTTGACACTCCAAAATTTTGGTGTATCTTTACGTTTAACACCCTACTGAACCCAAAAAACATAATTTCAAAAGAAACACATATTCATCATTATCAACGATAAACTGGAGCAGCAGCCCTCAAAAATATATCGATTTTTTAGAACCCTTAGCAAGGACTCTACTGTCATATGAATTTCTTGAACATACAGAAAAAGTATACCAATGTGTACCAATTTAATTGAATGTATAATTTACTGCTACGATATAACTCCTAATTTATATTCTGAATTGCTCCTTCTGTGAATGAATATATATATCCGTGACCGGTTTTTCACGTTTCTTATTTTTATCTAGACTTTCTACTTCTTGTATCTTCAGTGACGTGATTGTTGCTATATCTATCCCAGATACTGCAGAAACTCTTTGTAAAAATTTATAAACACATTGAAATACACAAAGAGAATCTTTAAAATACAATTTCAAAGTTTTGTATCTACCTCCAAAAATTGGATAATTCTTGTGATGTTGGACCAACTCCTTCTCTGCCTCAAGATAAGCACACAATCTCAAAGCAACTAGTTCAAAATCTTTGAGATAAGACTTTCCTTTCGACATTTCAACGTTATTTTAAAAACAAAAATTTAATTCAAGACCACTGCACTACACGACGACAAAAACAGAGTCAAGTGTTTGAACTAAAAGTGACAATTGAACAACTGTATACATACTGTGAAACAGACAGTGACTTGTGTTACTGACTCAAATATCCCCAAAAACAGCAGACAATTTGCATTTCCATTTTTAAAAATAATATGACAAGTGTTCAGTGTTTATTATTATTCTGGCATTACTCAAATATATTTTTAAATGAACTTCCACTAATCCAATATGTATTTCCTCAGTTCAAAAAATATGTAGCATCATTACATAGTTACTCCAATTTTGTGGGGTTGGTATAGGCATATTATGACGTCTCTCATGCCCGTGACGTCATGCTTTTCTCTTAGCTAGGCCACTTCATATACAGATGCATGGGGGTGCAGCAGGTGTGAAAGAGATAGCGGGAGTAGGCCCAACTTTGCGTGTCCATATGTAGAAATGAGATTATATTCAAATTTTTTGAATAAAAAACAATTGCCAGATATAGTTGATAATCTCATTACGATACATACTCTATTATTATTCACCTTCGTGAAAGTTTCAAACTCCATAATAATACAAACGAACGCGTATATACTACACAATAGTGTCGACTTTATTCTGTAATAGGTTATGTATGAAGCACCGGTAAAAGAAGTGTTCATCGATTACCACTGATATTTACCGTTTGATAAATTAACACACCTTCAAGAACCTGTAGAACTATTTTCTCTTTCGCCAACATCTAGTGCTGCTCAGTAACATTCATATCAGTTTTACTATCCAGTACAAGTATGGCTTGGTGACGAGCTTGACCTTCAAGATTGGGGATGGTCATTACAAGATCAAATTTTGGATTAAAACCCTTCTTCTACCCGCACCTGATTGTCTACTCAAGTCAATTTTTTGTAACTGTACCAGGGGATGTACCTTGAACTATGATTGCAGAAAAATTGAGAAGTATCACTTTTCTGCATGTTCACAAGTTTGCGGTATTTGTCAGGATCAGTGGTGTAACTAGAACGACTTGACATTGACATTGACTTGATTTTTTTTGTCAATTCACTACGCAAGTTGGACATAGTTTCCGATCAATATTCATCAAAGAGGCATGACAGAGACTAGATCTAGTTATCCTTCTATAAAAATAAGATCCAGATAATGATGACCTGAATTAGATGTACAAGGCGAGATAGAAATATGTCAATGTCGACTCGATGTGATATCAGGACAGGATTGTTTACCTGATGCGTTTTATGACGTGAATGATTATAAGCCTGTTGAAGATGTAGATCCATCGTGTTTCTTGACTGAAACTATGGGAATACAGGCGACGGTAGATGATGAAGAGTAGGACATTGTATTTGAAATGGAGTCAAAAAAAAAAAAACCATAGTGATTCGTCTGATCAATGGAAAATCAATCTTTCAACTGTTCAATGATAATTTTTGAAACTAAGGTGAACATTTTCTTGAAGAAATAATTTGTAATAATAAGATTAAAGGAAAAAACACTATTTTTGGAATGGAAAAAAACTAATTGATTATGATTTTTCTATGAATAATCATTTTGCTAATAAATGATAGTCTATAATTTGTTTATTTCCTCTAATAAATAAATATTTTTCAATCACAATAAAACGTGGATTATGCCTATTAGGGACACCACTTTGAAAAAGAATAATAGTATCTTTTATTGGAAGGGCACAGATTATATGAGAATTGTACGTTAGAGAACATGTTTTTTGTAATCAATTTCTTAAGCTACAAATTAGATCATAACTATTTTTTCGATTAAAGTTACCGTTAACAAGATTTTTGTAAAAAACCGTTTATCTTGACCTTCGACCCAGCATAAAATTTTCGGCGGAGCATGTATCAGCGGGAATTTCTGAGATTGATAAGAGATACAAAAGAAAGCTTCATGCAAAAATCCAGCTTGCCCGGACTTTTTCCGAAGTTTGATATTTTTTACTTACTTGTAAAGTACAAGTAAGTTTTGGGAAACCGACAAAACTCACCTATCGAGATTTGGATGAAAATATCCGTTTAGAGCATCCCTGAATCCATTTTGACTATTTTCGGCTTGATGTAGGTACGTATGTTCGTTCGTGCGTACGTGCGTGCGTGCGTAACTCGCAAATCTCAAAACTAGTTGAACGTATAATGTTGAAATTTTGTATTTAAGACTAGTATAGGGACTAGTTGTGCACCTTGCATTATGGTCCCAATCGTCTGTACCGGAAGTGCACTTTACTTGAAACTTTTTCCGCAGTTTTCTAATAAATCCAGAATGATCAACCGTAGGATGTTGAAATTCAGTATTTGAACTTGATGTTGTATCAGAATGATTATCTACTATTTTTGTATGAATCGGCCAAGCCAGAAGAGCACTCTAATTCAGTTTTTGAACTTGCTGTAGCATCAAAATAGTTATCTACTAATTTTTTATCAATCAGCCAAGCCGGAAGTTGCCGTATATAACAATCAGTTTGATTGAAATGATAAAGTAGGTAATGACAATCTGCTGTCAATTTTTTAATTTTGTTTGACATTTTACATATCAAAATATTTTTCCTGAAATTTCGTTTCGTAAGCATGACAAAAGCGACAAAATTAGATTGGAACATGCTTTTCCATACAAATTTGAAATTAATTTTTATTATGTTGGTCACACGGTCCAGCTTCAATTCCAGCATTATTTAACTCCAAATATAAATATTTATAAACCTCTTGAAGGCATAAAAAACAAAATGAGGCACTGAAATCTACGACTATCTGACGGTCTAAAAGTACCAGGAAATATTGTGAAACCGATAGAATTCACATATCGAGATTTTGATGGATATATATGTTTTGAGCATTCCTGAATCCATTTTGATGTCGGTACGTATGTACGTATGTATGTATGTATGTGCGTAAATCGCAAATCTCAGAATTCGTCAAATGTATAATGCTAAAATTTTGTATAAAAGACTGGTATAGGACTTAGGATCTTGATGTGCACCTCGCATTATGGTTGCAATCGTTTGTACTGAAAGTGCACTTTACCTGATACTTCTTTTAAATTTTCAGTATTTGAAATTGCTGTAGATCCAAATGATCATATTCTATTTTCGCCCTAATCGACTAAGCCGGAATTGCACTTCATATCACAGTCTTTTCGAATTTTTTCCATAAATTCAAAATAATCAGTTGCAGAATATTGAGATTTCGTATTAAGGTGAAACATCACCCGGAAGAACTATTTTAGCGCGAAATTTGAATTGATGAATCTTGTAGCAATATGTTTGATAAATACTTTCTTATAATAAATCAACAAAGTTTTTAGTGGCGAGTATATCAAAAATTAGATAATTTGTCAAAGTTTCATTATGTCTGCAATAAATCCGTATGGAATTAGTGCTCACGTATAAAATTAGCATGCAAATCCTATATCTCAGAGACTTTGATAACAACTTATCTGGAAAAAATATATATACTAGGCGCTATACTTGCAGTTATCATATAAAAATTCTCATGAATATTGAACTTGACAATTTTGAGAGAAAAAATAATTAGTGCTGCAAATATTGATTTCTCAGAGATTATTCAGTTTTTTGGGATAAAATTTGGTAGACTTATAGATGACATTATTCTTCAGAGTGCTGTGCAAAAATTATCGATTTTTATTAATTATTATTCCGTATATAACCCTTTCTGTGCACTTCTAAAAGTATTGAAAATTGGAGGAAAATCAAAGTCTTGTATTCAAAAATTATATACATTTGAATAATTAATTTTTTTTGACATCGGTCACTGGACTTTGGGCTCAAAATTCTCGATATTTTGGGTACTTCTCTGATGTCCATTTACACTTTTTCATTCCCTGCAAGGTTAATTAAGACAAAAGTAATTATGTTCCATGGCCAATTATTTCTTGGAGATAATATATATTTTTAAGAGTCGTGAGATTCCTAGTTTTCGAGATATTATTTTTTTTTTGTTCAAATCATAGATTTTGTTATAAAGAAACGTCAAATGAACAAAAAAAAATATATTTATCATATCTAAAAATTATGAGCAATTTTTCACAATATTTTCCGGAGTTTCAGCGGCTGTATATTTCAAAATAATAATTTAGGAAAATATTCTTCAATTTCTTTTCCACTTCTTTTACTCGTGTGAATATGACTTTTTACTAGTTGACTTGTTCTGTGGCGCTATCTGGTATTCAAATTTTGTACTACATGACATGACAAGTGTCAAATGTCAAAGCTTGTTAACCTACCTAGATTAATTTTATCATGTATTTATTTATTAGAGGATAAATAGCCTATGGCTGATTTTAGTAACAAAAACCATTTTGAATATCTGCTTTTGGCTGTATTTATCTATGTATATTATATATGTGGTACTGTATTCGGCCTCACATATTCAAATATCAATCTTTGAAGAACCCGAAAAATTGGTTTAAATTGTAGTTTTACCGATCTTGTTATACTACCAAGAAGAATGGTTCGGATTCCAGGATATTTGACAAATCTGACTTACAATATTACAGTAGGTTCATTGGAAAAATACATTGAAAATCAATCTTCAAATCTAATTTTGTAGAACTTATCTCTTTTAGATTTCTGAAGTATAAAGATGGGAATTTCAAGTTGTCAATATCATATTTCTCAAGTTGTATAAAGCGACAAAATATTTTATTTAGGTCCATCAATTATTATTGGAATCTGTCATTCTACAAATAATAATACTTGATCCGAATCTGCATTGCTCTAAGGCCCGAGATATTCACCTTCAAATAAATTACAAGTATTAATTTCTTAGTAAATACATCAAGGGTAAATACTTCAATCCACAAGTCAAATACCCAAGATACTTGTTATTCGTAATTAATAATTAACATAAAATTTGGTAGCTCCCCAGTAATTTTTAATCATAACTATTATTCTAGGGCCCGGTCTTTCCATCTCCGAATAAACATAGACTAACAGCTTCAAATTTTGGTGTAGTCTGTAAGCGAAAACTGCCTGCCGGACCCCTAGTAGAAAACATACTATATGTTCGAAATCTATCTACTAGTGCTACGGAATGGGGTAAGATTCATGAGCAAGTAGCAATACACAACTATGAAAATGTAATAGGTGTTACAGTTGCACATTGTGGTTTGTTTGTCTGTTTGGAAGAAAATTTAGGTTTTTTGGCTGCAACTCCTGACGGTTTAGTTGGAACAGAAAAGCTAAGTGAAGTAGAATGTCCATTTGCAGCAAGACATTTATCACCTGAAGAAGCTAGTTTAAAAATTGAAAATGTTTGTCCAGTATTACAGGATGGTCAGTTGCATCTCAAAAAAAATCACAATTACTATTATCAAATACAAGGTCAAATGTTCATAACTAAAAGAAGAGAATGTGATTTTGTTATGTGGACAACGAAAGGAATAAATGTGGAAACAATTAAATACGATGAAGATTTTGTGAGAGCAATGATTCCAAAATTAAGAAAGTTTTATGATACAGAACTTGCTCCAGAAATAGTAGACAAAGTTCACAATATATAGAATGAAAAATGTATGGATGGTAGAATCATAGTATTGTTTATAATAACAATGTTTTATCATTATTTACGATTGTTCTAAAATATCATGACTGTAATGGTTGTATTGATATAAGTCGAGTGTAACAGGCAGAAAAAACAGCATACAAACAATATAAATGCTGTGAAATGATGCCATACAAAAACAAATATCGGTACATTCTACATGTCTGATTGCAAAGAACATTCTGAATAAGGAATTAGTTTTTATAGTCCATACAAAATATTCTAAATCTACCTATATATTCCTATCAATAAATCAACATTAGTCTTTCCTTTTAAATATACACTCCTTTGAATTCTGGTACATATGGTGAGTATAATAGATTGATTTGGAATAACAGAATCATCATTTTAACTTATTTCAGTTATTTTATTATAAAATGAAAACAACTACAGAATATTGAAGAATAATCTTGATGATCAAAGCGCAATTATGGCAGTTCAAGATTCAAAAAGCTCGATCTCCAAAGATGTCATCCCTTCGATTGTTTACGTTCTTTATATTGACATTTATTCCGCAAATTACCATCTTCTACAATCACTGAGCTTGAAATCAAGTAGTTTGGACAAACCTACGAAACTGCAGCTTTCATTTATTATCATATTCAAGTCTATAAGTGCTGTAGTTGCTAAGAACCCAGCATCACACCAAACAGCCAAAGAAAATATAATAGCGTATCTTTTTTTTTACAGAAATGCGCTCAAAATTGCGGTTTCAAGAAATCTAGCAAATCTGACTGTTACAATGATACAGTGAGTTCATTAAATAAATAAATTCAAATCTAATTTTGTTAGACTCCTCCTTTTTAGATTTCTGGATGCTGCTATTGATGGAAGTATACAGATAAGAGTTTGAAGGGCTGTTAGTTGCTGAAAACCTAGAATCACACCAGACAGCCAAAAAAATATAATAGCGTTTTTTTTTTTTCACAAATGCGCTCAAAGTTCCGGTTTCAAGAAATCTAGCAAATCTGACTGTTACAATGATACAGTGAGTTCATTGAATAAATAAATTAAAAAATAAATTTAAATCTAATTTTGTTAAACTCCTCCTTTTCAGATTTCTGAATGCTTCTATAGATGGAAGTATACAGATAAGAATTGGAAATATCATAGTTCTGAAGTTGTATATATCAACATCTATTTCCATCAATTATTATTGGGATCTGTCATTTTATTTTCCCAAAACTAAGAGCTGAACTATAGCAATTAAAATTAAGCAGAGGAGAGACGTCATCAAAATTTATAACTGGATAATGACATCATGTAACAAGGGCTGTGCGAACTATTTGAAGTGACGAATTATTCGAATCGAATCGAATAAATAATACTGGATTCGAATCTGCATTATTTTCAATATTATGAAGATAAATACAAAAATGAAGCAAACAACTACGAATTAATTTCAAAATTCAACACAACAACATTCAAACACGAAGCAACTCGTGAGGATATTGCTAAGAGTCCAAAAACAATAATTCGACACCATGCTCAAGAATTGGATATTTCGAGACGCTCTCTAAAGTGTATACTCACAAAAGATTACAAAGCTCCATTGACTCAAGAACTGAAGCGTCCGAACTACACACAGCGAAGATAATTCGTTGAACAAATTATCAAACTACAAGTGGATTTTGATTTTTCAAACTAAATTATTTTCAGCGATGACGCTCATTTTATTATTGATGGCTTCGTTAATTGTAAGAATTGTCGCATTTGGGATTCAGAAAATCCACAAGTGATTGTTGAGAAACATGCATCCACATCAACGTGTCACTGTCACAGGAGGCAGCATCGAACCATCCTTCTTCGAAGAAACAGCTAATCAGGCAAAACATTTTATGGTGCTCGCTATAGCGACATGATAATCAAGTGTCCGTGTGTGCCAACAAAGCCGTGGAGATCATTTGCTCTATATAATGTTATATTGTACTTGTACTGTATACTTTACAGTTCAATAAAAAATTCATAATTTTCAATTCGAAACCAGTTTTCTATCAAAATTAGATAACCCTTTACTTTACCTTATCGTTTATGATTCAATAAAAAACTCATAATTTTCTATTTAAAACATGTTACTATCATAATTAGTTCTTGCGTGAATTTTGGGACATTTTTATATCATAATTTCATATTCTCATTATGAATAATTTCATTAGAACTTATGTCTTTGAAAAATGATTCTGTATGCGAGCATTAATCTCACTAAATTTCTCTATAAAATGTTTTTCTCCTGAAATGTCAAATTTGAATTCTTGTGTATCCCGCCGTCATCACTGACCTTCCATAAGCCTCACTTACTCCAAAACAAGATTAGACTGGACAGAGATAGCCAGTATTTCCGGGTGATGTTTCACCTTGAGCACTTTTATAGCATCTAGTTGTATACCTTGCATTATGATTTTATCGGCTAAGCCGGGAGTGCAGTTTACTCTAAACATTTTTCAATTTTCCGTATAAATCCAAAACGACTGAACGTTGAATATTAGAATACAGTATTCAAAATGATGGTACTTTCTGGATGCTCATATCTTATTTCCATTGAGATTGACTGAAGCGAAAGTGAACTATACTGGACGATCTTGGAATTTTGCGTATAAATTCAGAACTGTTAGCCGACTAGCCGTGGAATGATGAGATGTTGTGTTTGATTATATATATATATATATATATATATATATATATATATATATATATATATATATATATATATATATATATATATATATATATATATATATATATATATATATATAAGTTAGCCCTGCAGGCCTTACAGGCCCATGGCTTGTTTACAAATGTCTCTCCATAATGTCCTGTTGCCGGCTTTCTTTTCCCAGTTCCTAATGTTTAACTGTTCTAAATCTTTTCTCACTGCGTCACTCCACCTCCGTTTTGGACGTCCCCTTCTCTTTCTCGTTGTAATTCCACCTTTAAAAACAGTTTTGATCACTCTATTTTCGGTTCTCCTCACTACGTGACCCAACCATCTAAGTCTTTGAGCTTTTACCACTCCCGTTATCGCGCAATCACCGTATGAATTCATCACCTTTCCGTTTGTTCTTCGCACCACTATATCATCCTCCTTTTTCCCGCCGTATATTTTCTTCAATATTTTCCTTTCCCATATTTCCAGCTTATTTTGATCACTTTTTTTCAATGTCCATAATTCACATCCGTACAGAACTGTTGGTCTTATCACAGTTTTATAAATCCGTACTTTAGTTGACCATGATATTTCTTTGGATTTCAATACATGATGTAATGCTCCAGCGCTCCTACTTCCTTTTGCAATCCTAGCTTCAATTTCTGCTGTTTCTTCATTATCGTTTGTTAATATAACTCCTAAATAATTAAAACGCTGTACCTTTTCAAATTTGTAAATTTTTCCGCTATCGCTTTTCATTCTTAGTATCGTAGCTTCCGATTGATCATTTCCCACTAGGCTCATGTATTTAGTTTTCTCCTCATTGATTTTCAGTCCTACCTTGCCAGCTGCATTTTCTAAATTTGTGAAGACTCTTTCCAATTCTTGCTTTGACTTTGTGATGATAGCGATGTCATCGGCATATGCTGAGATTTGATGCTTTTGACGGTATATGATTCCTGTTCTGTAGATGTTTCCTTTCCTTACTATCCATTCCAGTACCAAATTGAAAAGCATTGGAGACAACGGATCACCTTGCCTTAGCCCTCTGTTAACATAGAGCTTATTATTTTCAACGGTATCATATGCTTGTCTAAAATCAATAAACAGTAGATGAAGAGGTAAGTCGTGTTCGTAGGTGTTCGCCATGATTTGTTTCAAGGTGTAAATCTGGTCTATAGTTGATCTGTCACTTCTGAAACCGGCCTGGTATTCTCCTAACAGATTCTCTACCACTTCTTTCATTCTATTTCTTATACATATTGCCAATATTTTGTATGCAGTATCAAGTAGAGCAATTCCTCTGTAATTGTCACAATTTAATCGGTCTCCTTTTTTATGAATGGGAGAAATTACTGCCTCGCTCCATCTTTTTGGCATTATTTCAGTTTTCCAAACATTTTGAATAATTTTACACAGTTCTGTATGTAATCTAGTTCCACCCATTTTGTAAATTTCCCCTGAAATAACATTTTCACCTGGACTTTTATTGTTCTTTAGGTTTTTTAAAATTGTTAGAATTCCTTCATCTTGAGGTGGCTCAACTTGCTCATTATTTATCATAATCCCGTCAAGTTTTGTTTCCATATCATTGTCAGTTTTTGTGTTTAACAATTCATTGAAATATTCCATCCACCTATTCAACTTTTGTTCTTCTGTAACCAGTTGTCCTTCTTTATTCCTACAGTACACTGCTTTTTGCTGGTAACCTACTTTTTGTTTTTTAACGTCTTGATAGAAGTTTCTTATTACATCGTTTTTATATTTTTCCTCCATTTGTAACAATTTTTCTTGCATTTTTTCTCTCTTTTTTCTTCTGCATAGCTTTTTATAGTTATTCCTTTCTTCTATGTGTTTTTTGAAATTATCGTCATTTCCTTGATGTAGAAATCGTATCCTCGCTAATTTATTCCTAGTCATGGCCTTGCTGCATTCATCATCAAACCAATTTCTATCTTCCTTTCCCCTATGCTCTTTTAAAATCTGTTCTGATGTCTCGCATACTACATCTTCTATTTCTTCCCATCTTTGTTTAACATTTTCTGAGTTTTTGCTTGTGGATAATTTGTCCAGCAAAATATTTTTGAAATTTTTCTTGATGTTTTCAGTTTGCAGTAGTTTTGTATCGTATCTTCTCATACGGTTTCTTTTATTCTTCTTATTTTGTGGTACCACTAGTTTAAGTTTAACAACCACCATAAAATGATCAGAATTTCCTACAGCACCTCGTCTACTTTTCACATCTCTAATTACCTTAACATGCTTTTTCTCTATCAGCACATGATCGATTTGATTACAGCTGTTTCCATTTGGTGATATCCACGTACCCTTATAAATATCTTTCCGCTGGAAGGTTGTGCTTCTTATTCTCATATCCATCTCTGATGCGAATTCGATCGTTTTGACTCCATTTTCATTCGACTTTTCATGCTTGCTGAAGTCACCAGTTATTTCTTTGAAACATTCTTCCCTTCCTATTTTTGCATTTAAGTCTCCTACTAATAATTTAATGTCGTATTTTGGCATTTCGTTTATTATTTTTGTTACTTCATCAAAGAATTTATCTTTTTCCTCTTCATCTTTTTCATTGGTGGGAGCGTGTACATTCAGTATGCTGATTTTTCTGTAGTTTCCCCTTATTCTTATTTTACATAGTTTTTCAGATATGGGTGTGAAATCCATAACTGAATTCTTCCTGTTCTTCTTAACCATAAATCCTACTTCAAAGTATTTGGTACCAAATCCACTGTTAAAATTAACATACTCTTCCATTTCGAAAATATCATTACCTTCTTGCTTCGTTTCCTGGATTGCTGCAATATCAGTATTATATCTCCTGAAGGTCTCCTCTTTCCTCTAAATTCCGATACGCTCCTGCTGAGTTCGTTCCTCGCACATTCCATGTTGCTAGTCGAAGTTCCATTTCTCTTTTAATATCATTGTGCTCTCTTTTATTCCTAATTAAATGCCTAGTCGTTTCCGTTTTCTCTCCGTCCTGTATTTTCGTTATTAGTTTCTTGACGCTGAATGTTTTGCTGTTTGTTGACCTTTTTCCAAGTCTTGTTCTTCCAAGCAACTTTTTCCGGCATTCCATTTGTATTGCTTATCATCCATTTCTAACTTATTGTAGAAAATTTTCACTTTACTCTTATTATTCCTTGTTTCTGCAGCTTTTTTTCTTATTTCGAAATGCATGTGTCTTTCTTCTCTAGTCCAATCATTATCTATGTATATTTTTTTCCCTTTAAGTTTATTTTTATTTTTCATAATCGTAATTTTATCATCCGTATCTTCTAATTCGGCTATAATCAATGAAGATGAATTCTTGTTCATGATTTCCGTGGCTGATTTTACTGCACACGGAATTTGTAGCTCCTTATCTAGAAATTCCGCTATCGCTTCTTTTGGCTTCTTTCCATTCAGATTTAAGCCTTTTACTGTTATATTGTTCATCCTGCTCTTCTTATCTTGATCTTCTAATCTTTTACGCAAGATCTGAATCTCTTCCTTCATCTGTTCTTTTTCCTGTTGCCAAATCTTTTCCTTTGCTTCGCATTCTTTTTGTAATTCTTCTATCGATTTCGTGTTTTCCTTTATTTCAGTTTTTAGCTCTTCATGGTTTTTGGACATTTGTTCCTGTATCACATTTATTTGTGCCGCCACACCAACCATAATTTGTTTCAACTCATCCATTTCAACGGTAGCACTATTTTTTTTTTCCTGTTCTGTTGGTGATCTGGTTAACAATCTACTTTTTTTAAATATATTTTCTTGTTCTTTTTTAATTTCGTTCCTCTTTCGCTTCTCGATAGATTCACTACGACTTCTGAAATCCGTAGACATTTGCCCCTATGTAACGCCACTGGACCGTACACTCTCACTCTGCACAGGTAGAAAGATAACACTGTTCAAGGTCGTGTCACTGCAACACACACTGATTCTGTTTTTATTTCTGTTTTTCAACAAACCGAACACTACAAAACAATACCGATTTCAATAGATCACTATCGGTGCATTTTTTGCTATCATTTGATACCGTTTTTGTATTTCTTAGCACGGTAATTCCTTTTACTTAAGGGTATATCACCGGTGAAAAAGAAACACAACTACACACACTGCACGTCACTACTACTGATTATATATATATATATATATATATATATATATATATATATATATATATATATATATATATATATATATATATATATATATATATATATATATATATATATATATATATATATATATATATATATATATATATATATATATATATATATATATATATATATATATATATATATATATATATATATATATATATATATATATATATATATATATATATATATATATATATATATATATATATATATACATTTTTCAATTCTCCGTATAAATCCAAAACGACTGAACGTAGAATATTAGAATACAGTATTCAAGATGATGGTACTTTCTAGATGCTCATATCTTATTTCCATTGAGATTGACTAAAGCGAAAGTGAACTATACTGGACGATCTTGGAATTTTGCGTATAAATTCAGAACTGTTAGCCGACTAGCCGTGGAATGATGAGATGTTGTGTTTGATTATATATATATATATATATATATATATATATATATATATATATATATATATATATATATATATATATATATATATATATATATATATATATATATATATATATATAAGTTAGCCCTGCAGGCCTTACAGGCCCATGGCTTGTTTACAAATGTCTCTCCATAATGTCCTGTTGCCGGCTTTCTTTTCCCAGTTCCTAATGTTTAACTGTTCTAAATCTTTTCTCACTGCGTCACTCCACCTCCGTTTTGGACGTCCCCTTCTCTTTCTCGTTGTAATTCCACCTTTAAAAACAGTTTTGATCACTCTATTTTCGGTTCTCCTCACTACGTGACCCAACCATCTAAGTCTTTGAGCTTTTACCACTCCCGTTATCTATATATATATTCAATGATGTACAAGTAAGTCACGTGATGATCACGTCAGATTCTTTTGTCTTAATTCCCTGAACTATTATTGATAAGAAGTTTTCTCTAAGTTGAATTTTTCACTAAAAATTTAGGTGAGAAACGTTCAATAATTTGAAATATCATATAACCTTTCAATCAGTAACATAGAATTGTCAGAAGATCTGCTATTACAATTCCAAAAAAATTACTACTTACTTTTTCATCTCCAGACGACCATTATTTTATCATATCCTTGTCTCTGAAATATTTTTCACAATCGAAATCTGTTCTTCCTAGAGTTCTATCTGCCGTGGAATATTTTTGCGCCACTTATTTACTAAAATACCGTCTTTGGGTACAGGAAGAAAAGAATGCTACTCTCTATATGATCTGTACCCACTATTACAATTTGGCACAGAGCACTGTCTACCCATTTCATAATATTTTTCAACATAAAAATGCTAAATAGGGCGGAACTTGCCATTTACTCAACTCCATACAAACATAGGCATGCCTCTAGCTATCTCTCAGTTAAATTTTCTCTCTTACAATATAACTTTTTTGGCTCCACTTTTACAACACAATCAAGATAGGGAATTGCATAGGCGTGATCAGGAGTGATTACCAGTAGAATACTGAAATTCAGTCTTTGAGATTCCAGTAGCATCTGAATGGTTATATCCTATCTTTGTGCCAATCGGCTGTGCCGAAAGTGCACTTTATATAACAGACTTTCCGAGTTTTCCGCATAAATTCGAAACAATCATCTAGTTGTACACCTCGCATTATGATTGCAATTGTCTTTACCGGAAGTGCATTTTACTGGAAACATTTTTCAAATTTTCCGCATAAATCCAACAAGGTTGAACGTAGAATGTGAGAAGTCAGTATTTAAGACGATATTACCATCTAGCTAGATGCTCATATCCTATTTTCAATAAGATCGAATGAGCAGGAAGTGCATTTTACCAGACATAAATTAGGAACGATCGGCTATAGAGTATTGAAATCTCGTATGTAAGTCTGTTGTAGCATCTGAATGACTGCGCACTTTTGTCATAACAATCGACTGAACCGAAACTGCACTTCAGTCGAATTTTTTTTCAATTTTGCACATGAATTCAGAACTTTAGCCGTAGAATCTTAGAAATCAATATTTAAGAATGTTGTACCATAAAAATCATGACCTACTGTTTCCAAAGTAACTGACTCGGACGAGAGCGCACTTAACTTGACAGTATTTTAGAATTTCTTGGATAAATCTAAAACGATTAGCCGTGGAACGATGGAATTTTGTGTTATATCCAAACTGAAATTGATCCTCGAATAATTTGGCACAATATTCACCTGAAACATTTCTCAAAATTATTGGCGGCTTATTTGTTGTCAATAAAACAATTATTATTGAATTCGTTAGATTCTTCGGTAGCAAAGAAATAAGAAGAATCATAATATGAAATTGGAATTATCATTACTCATATCTGGACATAGCATGCAAAAGTTTGTCAATTGTTTTTCTGAAATAGGTAATTCGGCTCAATCGTGTTTAGTATTGAATAAAAACTCCTGCGGGAATAATTCTTGTACAACTGTCAGAAAAGATATCCAAACGATCATTAATTGTTTCTTCCACAAATTATTTAAATGGTGTCTGGTTTGTCATTGATTCAAATTTCTCGGGGAGATATGCTCAGTGAATATCAAAAATAAATAATTGGTGGAGCCCACGTCACCATCTTTAAATTACACTTCCGGCGCTCGAATGTCAGAATTCTATGTTTCACTGAATTAAAGACTCCGATACTCCAAAAATCTAGAAGAAGACTTTTAATTCCCAAAAATACTTTTTAATGTACCTATATAATCGCCATCTGTCACTTTGACAGTAACAGCTGTCATTTTGACAATGACAGCTGTTACTTTGCAATTAACTGATGCGACACTTCAAATTTCTGAAACAGTAATGAAATGACCATGAAACTTATGGTCGGAGAAGTACTGTGAGGTACAGCAGATTTTATACCATGAGGAGATGAAATTTCTTGAAAGAAATACAAGACACATCCTTTGTAAATTTTTGTGTCTTGTTGGTATTGTAGTGTTCTTAGGGCTCGCAAATGAGCACAAACACTAATATTTGGAAAAAAAATATTGCTCACCGTCTTGGGACTCCAGGCAGATGTAAAATATCTTAGTAAATATTCAAATTTCTAATAGATAAAAATCAGAAAGTGATAAAAAATATGGGATAAAAATCATAGAAAAAGAGTGGAATTTTTAACGCATGCGTACAGGAGATGCCACTTAACAAAATCAGTTATTACATTTCTAACCTCAGATAAACAAATAATAGAATAGAATAGTGATAAAATCAAATGGTATACTGACAAATAATTTTCTAACTGTAGCTTCAATATTTGCGGCTGCTACAAAATTTTTGTTCTCTGCGATATTTTTATCACAAACGCTGTGCTCTATCAGATGGAGTAGAATCTTGAAGTACAGATATCATTGGAATTTTTTGATTCACGTGAATATAACACATTTAATGAAATACGAGATGCATTACAACTAACTTGCTCATTAATATGAAGAACTGAACTATTGTCAAAAATCACGTAGATGCAATAATAGAATTAGCATATCCAAGAAAAAAATGGATATCTCGAATTTTTATTATTCATATGTTAGTTCATATCGTGGAAAATAACATATCTCATTTGTACGCGGTTACGTTGTCAAGCAGACTGTCAAAAAATCGTCAAAAACTGTCCAAAACGGTTTTTTCTGTTTTACAAAATATACTATGCATCTGACGAAGAAAATTGTTTAAGTAAAAAAAGTGCGCAATGAGAAGACGAATCAAATGAGTTCACTTTCACCTTGATCAGTCCAGTAGCTTTTGGGTAGATTGCAGAAAATCGTCATTCTTGGCCATTTTTTTGAATATTCATAATTTGCGTTCTATTTGATATTAAGACTTGAAACTTCGACAGAATGTGGTTTCAGCAGTTTCCAACAAACTTATCTTTTGGAAAGATCGACTTTCAACTTTTCGAAAAATATTGAAAAAATCAAAAAAGACATTTCCAAAAAACAGCCATGAAAAGTTGTTAATCAGCGTAGAGCAATTTTATACGAATTTTTTTCATTGTCAAGAGTTACTCGACAAAATACTGAAATGACTTTTTTTTGAGCGAGAGTAAGTATAGAAAAAATGGACTGCAAAAAACCGTAATTCTGCGATAACGATATAAAAAATATGAACAATTATGGAGAAGGCTTCATGAATCGTTATTGTGTTATTGTAAACAAGCAGCCTCTACTATTGCTGCTGGCTGCCCTTCCCTTTTCTTTCTATCCTACACCCAGCGACCACTACTACAAGTCGAGGACGCGTGGCAATAATACTGCTTTTTCGTAATTCATCATAACATATTCCGAACTTTAATCTAGATCATATTTCTACATCATTTTTTGTAAGAGAAAAACATTTCTCACTTCGTTCACGCTTATTTCATCAACTATTAAATATTTCTTTCTACAGAAAATATTCTTTGTAATGGAGAAATGCGATTTTTGCGATAGTTTTTTTTATACTTACATTCGCTCAAAAATAACGCGATTCGAATATGTTGTAGTAGAGTAACTCTTGATAAAGAAAATACATTCTGTAGGATTGGTCTACGTTGACTAACAACTTTTTTATGACTGTTTTTCGAGAGGACCGTTTCTTCATTACTTGAACATATTTCAAGAAGTTTACAGCCGATTTTTCTGAAATTTGTTGCGTATGCTGCGAGCCATGAATCCAACATTTTATCTCAAGTCTCGATGTTGAATAGAACACGAGTTGAATGAATTTTCATAAAAATGACCGAAAATGACGGTTTTTTGCAATTTTTCCAGAAGCTGCTGGAACGATCAGAGCTCAAGAGAATTCATTTGATTTTACTTTGCATTGTGCACTTTTTTCAACACAACATCTTCCTCTATCAAAAGCATATTTTTTCTGTAAAACGCAAAAAAAGCATTTCTGGCAATTTTTTTGACAACGTAGACGCGTACAAATGGGATATGTTATTTTCCACATTTTGCACTAGCAAATGAAAAAAAACTAATTCTAATTTATCAGTTCTCTTGATATTAGCTTGTATTTATGTTAATTCTATCCGACTAATATATCAAATAAAACAACAAAGATGTTTTAAAAATTGAAGTGTCATCAGTGACATTTCTCAGAGATTGCTCTTTGAAAAAAAAGGCAATAGAAGATTATCACCAATGAGAAAATACTCTTTTCGTATATATCTTGACTTGGTCATTCGAAAACCTTCTTCTGCCATTCGTTTCTACGAGATACTCATGATATCAACTTTCATACGGCCAAACGGCAGAAGCGAGAGAAACGTGACCAATTGATATAATTTTTTTGCACAATCGAGCCGTTATTCCAAACCCTCGGGCTAGTGGAACACTCCTGCCTATCGTTTTCCGCTGTATTTCTTTTTCTCCAAATTTTGTTTCGTAAGCATGGCAGCTGCGACAGAACTGAATCAGAGCAAGTTTTTCTATAAAAATTTGGAATTAATTTTTATTATGTCAGCCACGTGATCCAGCTTCAATCTGAGCATTATTTTACTAAAAATATACATACTTATCATTCAATAAAATTACTAGAACAGTGTGAATAGAGGTTTTGGATTATTCATTTCTAAATGTGATAGATACTGGTAGTGAATTTGGTAGATTGATTGATATTCCCTCGACCATAGGGTCGTCGAGCTCCGGGTACTTTTAGTTTTGATTGATTGAGAGAATTATAATCCAGTGAAAATCTTACTAACCTCGAGACCTTCAAATCATTATGAATACTCTTTTTGTATGACATAAATAATTTTTTTCTCAATATTTGATTTTATAATATGTTCGGATGCCGTAGTGAACGGACGTGCCGTAAAGTGCTCCTGGTGTTTACATAATCTGTGTTATTCATAGTGTGCAAAACAAACATTTATTTATTTATTTATTTATAAATTAATAATATTACGACATCACAACTAGCAAATTAGTTTGATAAATAAATCAACAATTAAAGAGAAGATTGGGTTTCACCCAAACTTGCATGCGGGTTAGTTGCCCAAATGCAAAAATGGATCCTCCTCCCTGGCAACAAGTGAAATCAGGCAAAATTAAAAGACCTGCAGAAGACACTGAAACCAGAAATGTTAGAAGCAAAACAGATGCAACAATAGAGACCTCAAACCCATTTGAAGTCTTGGTAAATGATTTGACTCATCCCGCTACAAATGAATCTACATCAACTAAAGAAAACAAACCACCACCAATTTTCATACCTGGAGTTACAGAAATCAAACCACTTGCAGATATATTGAAAAATACAATTAAAAACAGTTATTTTCTGAAAGCTATAAATAACAGCCAAGTCAAGCTACAAATAAATGGTATAGAAGACTACAGACATGCCATTAAAACTCTGCAAGAGCAGAAAATAATGTACCACACTTATCAACTAAAACAAAATCGTAGCTATCGCGCAGTAATAAGGAACCTGCATCACACAACCAATATAGATGATCTGAAAACAGAAATTGAAGGACAAGGACATAAGGTCCTCAATATACATAACATAAAACAAAAAACAACAAATAAACCGCTGCCACTGTTCTTCATAGAAATCTCACCAAACCCAAACAACAAGGAAATATACCAAATAGAGTTCCTACAACAGACGAAAGTTCAAATAGAGCCTCCAATTTCTAAAAAAGAAATACCGCAATGTGCCAGGTGCCAGCGATACGGCCACACGAAAACCTACTGCAACAGACAACCTAGATGTGTAAAATGTGGTCAAGACCACTATACTAAGAATTGTTCCAAAGATAAATCAACATCAGCTACATGTGTACTTTGCGAAGGGAACCACCCCGCAAATTATAAAGGTTGCACCGTATACAGGGAGATATATAAAAGAAAATATCCACCCATTAGGGCAAGACAAGTAATAAACCAAGGTATACCTCAAACACCACAAACAAACGAAGGTAAGACAACATCACCAACTATGTCATATGCTCAAGCTACAGCAAACCATAGTTCAAACATACAACCAATAAATAATCGCGGTGAATACTCCAATAACAATAAAATCGAGGAGCTAATGCTAAACATGATGAATAAAATGGACACTTTGTTAAATTTAATCACCTCGCTCATCACGAAACTTAAATAATGAATCGGCAATTGAAGATAGCCCTATGGAACGCCAATGGCTTGGCTCAGCATAGCCAAGAGTTAAAATCATTCATCAACATTAACAACATAGACATCATGCTCATCTCAGAAACACATTTCACTGAACAGTCATACTTCAAAATGCCCTACTATTCCATATACAATTCGAGACATCCAGACGACACAGCCCATGGAGGAACGGCCATCATAATCAAAAACAGCATTAAACACTACGAACTCCCAGAATATCGTATGGATCATTTGCAAGGAGCGAACGTTGTCATTGAGGACTGGACAGGACCCTTGACCATTTCAGCTATCTACTGCCCACCGAGGCACAATATAAGACAAGAAGATTTTCAGCAATTCTTCAATACACTGGGAAATAGATTCATTGCAGCTGGAGATTACAATGCAAAACACACAAACTGGGGATCTAGACTTATCACTACTCGTGGACGCGAACTTTTAAAAGCAATTAATAGTAACAATCTATCACACGCATCTACAGGGGAGCCAACATATTGGCCAACAGATGTAAACAAAATCCCAGATCTACTAGACTTTTGTGTAACGAAAAATATAGGCCGAGGATACATCAATGTTGAAACCAAACTAGACCTCTCTTCCGACCATACTCCTATTATTATAACACTCTGTACAAGAGCTATACTATCACCGTCCAATCCAATACTCTGTAACAAACATACTGACTGGGAGTCATTTAGAGAAGTTCTAGAAGAAAATCTCAATCTTAACATTTCACTAAAAACAACTACTGATATAGAATCAGCAGTGGAATACCTCACACAACAAATACAGACAGCTGCTTGGCGCTCTACACCCATACAAAATGAAAAACAAGCAACACTACCAAATTACCCGGACGCTATTAAGCAATTTATTCAAAATAAACGAAGGCTTCGACGAATATGGCATCAGACACGATCTCCAGCTGACAAAACAAGACTTAACCAAGCAACAAAGGAACTGAAAAAACTTTTATATGAGTGGAATAACAGTAGAACTCAAGAATATTTATCGAAACTTACAGCAAATCAACAAACCGAGTACTCCTTATGGAAAACAACGAGGTACTTGAGACATCCAAGGCAAGCAACACCACCAATACGGAGACCAGATAACACATGGGCTAAAAGTAATAACGAAAAGGCAGAAATATTTGCTACACATCTAGCACAAACTTACAAACCGTTTCCGAGACAAATCCCTGAAGCTGATGAACAACAAATTCACGAAGTCCTACAATCTCCAAATCAACTCTTACCCCCCGTTAAAAGTGCTAGTGTTGGTGAAGTTGAATTATTAATTAAAAGTGAAATAAGTGCTAAAAAAGCCCCTGGTTACGACCTTGTTACAGGAAAATTACTGAAAGAGCTTCCGTATAAAGCAACAAAACTCATAACCTTTATATTTAACGCCGTAATTAGACTGAGTCATATCCCTTTGCAATGGAAAGTGGCACAAGTTATACCAATCTTGAAACCCGGGAAACCAAGTAACGATGTAGCATCATATAGACCTATCAGCCTTTTACCAATCCTAAGCAAGTTATTCGAAAAAGTACTGCTTAGAAGAATCAATCCCGTACTAACTGAGAGAAATATTATTCCAGAACATCAATTTGGCTTTAGGAAAAAACATTCCACTACAGAACAAGTACACAAAGTTGTAAACATCATAAATGAAGCCCTGGAAACTAAACAGTATTGTTCGGCGGCTTTTATAGACATTTCACAAGCCTTTGACAAGGTCTGGCACCAAGGACTTTTATATAAACTAAAAACAAACTTGCCAAATAACATTTATCTACTACTCGAATCATATATAAAAGATCGACACTTTCAAATAAAGTATAAAAATGAGCATTCAACGTTACATCAAATTGAAGCTGGAGTTCCACAGGGAAGTGTGCTTGGTCCTGTTTTGTACACAATATTTACAAATGACTTACCTACGACACAAGAAACTGAGACAGTAACATTCGCAGATGATACTGCAATACTGGCAGTAGACGAAAGTCCAGCAATAGCATCAGCTAAACTCCAAGAAAGCCTTTCAGAAATACAAAACTGGCTTAAAAAATGGAGAATTAAAGCAAATGAGAATAAATCAACTCATATTACATTCACCACACGAAGGGAAACTTGTCCAGAAGTAAACCTCAACGACAACCCAATACCCCAAACTGATAATACAAAATACCTTGGAATGCACCTCGAAAGACGCTGCAATTGGAACAAGCACTTGAAAACCAAAAGACAACAATTAAACCTAAAATTAAAGCAAGTGCACTGGCTAATAGGAAGAAATTCAAAATTGTCCATAGATAATAAGTTATTAATATACAAAATGATATTAAAACCTGTATGGAAGTACGGAATCGAATTGTGGGCTACTGCAAGTAATTCGAATATAGAAATTATTCAAAGATTTCAATCCAAGGTATTTAGAATTATAACAAACGCGCCATGGTATGTAACCAATCAAGACCTCCATAAAGACCTAAATATGAGAACAGTAAGAGAAGAAGCCGCGATTGCTAGTGAAAAATACATACGGAAATTGAATGATCATCCAAATCATACGGCAGTGAATTTACTGGATAACAGCAACGAAACCAGACGACTGAAACGACACAAAGCCCTGGACATCCCAGACAGATTCCTGTAACCCAGAATAGTTCTAGTCATAGTTCTAAATAATACGGGAAAATTACCGCTGGGTAATAATCCCTCATGATATATCTATGATACTACATTTACTTATTGTCCTATGTAAGACAGATTGTAAATAAAAAACATATTAAAAAAAAAAAAAAAAAAAAAAAATATTTGATTTACGATTGTGTATTTGATACTGATTATTACTATTGAGTTGTAGTCTGCACCAAGTACGGATATGTAACAATTATTTTTTCTTCCAAATTATTTATTTATTTATTGATAAACCACTCAACAGGATCAAATGATCCCAATTACTGAGGGTTAGAAAACAAAAATACAAATATCTACAATTAAGGACACAAGTAGCGTAATTAGGTATAAATATCAACAAAAAAAATCATAATTTGTTGCTTAAAACAATTGTGATAATACATTCTTAAAACTAACAAAGTTATGGTTGAATATGTCTATTTCAAAACGAGAGGCAATTTCATTGTAAATTGAACATAATCTTCTAATAGGTGCCTTGGTTTCATAATTTGTTCTCACCAACGTTAAATGAAAAGTTACAAATTTACTCCTACAAGTATGTCGGGGTACACTTATAGATATGAAACTTAAGCTAGAACAGTCATCAATTAGGTGATGAATAATTTTGAACAAATATATACATGACTGTATAGTACGCCTGTTTTCAAGTGTAGTGATATTAAATTCATTAAGAGTGTTAGTATACCTATAAGTATATATATCAAAATCATAGCTTCATCTGTCAAGTTATATCTATGATCAAGTAGCCTCAAGATTGAGATTATGTGAATCAGACAGACTTTAATTGAATGAATAATTGTTGAACAAAAAATCAACATTGCAATTGAAGTATGAACACATTCAATACAAAATGTTGAGTGTTCAACTCGACTGGACATCGGGAATATTTTCATTCAATTCAAACCGATCTTTCCATCTACAAATAACTTTATCCGGTGAACAATATCCCCAACTGTTGTAATAATTGATGCCATAGTAATTATCTAGGGAAAAAAGTTATTCGGAGATGGAAACACCGGGCCTTAGTGTTCTCATTTCGAACACAATAAATTTTCTGCTATGTCAATTGATCTGTTTGTTTTTCAGCAGTGCCATTGCTCTATAAATTGTTCTGAGACAATTTTCATATACTGTTTTATTTTCTACTGTGATTAATGGATGGTACTTAATTACAGTCTTAAAAACGCATTCATTCACCAACCGTACTCAGATTAATTATCTCTGTTTGCGTAATTACATTTTTGCCAAATGTATTTCTTGATGTTTTTTGTGGTTTAAGCCGACTAAAGCTATAGAAACTTCTGCTTTAAATGTAGATAGCAATTTATTTTTAAAAATAACTGCTGAAATTATTCATACAGATTGATATTTTCAATTTTCTTCTACATATAGAACAATTTCATCGTGCTCTGTATAATAATAGAATGGACACTGAGAAAATTATTTTAAATACATCTCTTTTACGCTCAACACGAGGCTTAATAGAAAAATATGAGACCAGAAATACTGATGAACTTATGGAATATTATAACTCTGTTTCTTGTCCTGCATTAATATTTCTAATGGTCGGTTCTATGTAAGATCAAATGAGGTAATTCTTGTGATATTAAAATATTATTCAATGACTGGATATAAGATCTATTTCGAGAAGGTTTGAATACAAAGCACGAGTCGAAGGCAAGTGCTGTGATCTACGTGCTGGAAAATGGACATTTCATTCGAATCAAATATTGTGCTTCATTCACAACTTTTTCATGCTTAGATTATATTGGGAGCTATTTAGAGGGATCTCGAAATGAAACTTTATAGCAAAACAATCAAGACATGGTAATTAGATAGAATAAAATGAACGTCAAAGTGTTTCATGAAAATTCACACTATAATGCTAGATGGTCAACTATCCGGATCAAATATCTGAAAGAATGAAGCAAACCTTGCTAAACTGAGGAATAAGTTCAAATTTTTGAAGTGAGATTTCTAGGAAATGGAAGAAAGAGAATCTGTTGTACTGATGAAATATGAATTGACCTGAAACACTGAAAATAAGCTCGATAAATATTTTGGAGAATCTGCGCCTTCAATCAGAACGATTTATGATTCTTTAGATAGGCCATCATATGAGCATGAGTGGCGCTGAACTTTCTGGACGTCCTGTTGATGCACGTACTCCATAAGTCACGTATTCCCGTTATCTGATGATGGGTGATGGAAAAATGGAATTGCTTGAGTTTGCTAGAGTGAACGAATATATAATAAATGAATTTTAATTTAGGAAGCATAAGTTACTGAACACTACTATTTATTTTTATGATTTATTGAGAACATAAATTAGATAACTAACACTATTTCTAATGAATTATTCTAATTTTAACTGAAGATTATTACACCACACTATGACTTAACTCAAATTATTCATGTCAATATTGATTTATTTTGATTAACAGAATTTATTTCAACTACCAGCAGTCCATATCATGAGGTCTCTGAGCCAAAATCAATAATAATCCTCGTTGAGTCAGCCACTAAAATATACCGTGGGTCTCTTCTCACTACATTTTTTCCCGCAAACTGCCAGCCTTTCTAGAAAGCGCGCGAAGGTACCAGTAATTTTCTAGAAAATAAACATATTCGCTCCTATTTCTTGATGTAAAATATTTCCACAATAGCTTTAAGCACCAGTAAAGCCGAAATGACTAATTTATAGACTTAAATTCGTTACACTGCCCTCTCCTTAGGACTGTTTCGTCCTGAAACTGTTCTTCACGAGTCCCTGAAGAGTCATGTCGGAATCTGCATTGGTCACCCTTGGTACATCGGGATGCTTTGTAGGAATAGCAGTCGATGGTCCGACTATTATTCGTCTGCTGTTTAGGGTAGTAGCTACAGACGAGGATTTCTATTCCGGTAGACCGGAAGAGTGTTTCCAACATATTCCTTACTACCCTCCAATCCAATTCATCAAGTCCACAACCCAACTTCGGTACTACCAGCTTCATCACGTCGTTGTCCAATAGATGCTTCCGGAGGTCGAGCAGAGTATTCCACATAGTGCGATATGTCGATTTCTGGTAAGAGCATGTCTTAGTCACCATATAGTACAGGTATCGTTTGTGCTCCGTGTGGATGTTCTTTAGGTGTAGTGTTTTCCCGACTGATGGATGTTGGTTGGCCAGTTCTTCTAATCTTCCATAGTTCTTCTTGAAAACGGACGCTATTTCTCGGGACATATTCAAGTCACTCGCCACACAGTGAGTCAGGAAATGGTTCAAAGGCACTGCGAACAGGTCTTGTTGTTCTTCTTTCGTCACGCCGTGCCGCACTCTATGACCGTTGGAATAGTTGGCCATGAACTCTTCAAAGGTTGGTTCTTGCTCAACAATTTGTCGAGCCGTGGCTCCATGTCGATCTTCATGGTTATCGCCGACGAATATGGCTAGCCGATTGAAGTGGACGACTCTCGGCTTTCCGTTTGGAGTTTTCCGTATCCGGTAGATGACGTCATTAATTATCTTCATCACTTCATATTAACCATTCCAGATCCGCTGAAATTTTGGTGACAACCCTCGGTGCTTCTGGGGTTTATAAAGCCACACCATATCCCTGGATTGATATCTACCTTTTTCGACCTTGATGTCATAGTTTTCTTCCATTCGGTCGCTGGAATTTTGGATGTTTGAACGAACTCGGCCATGTTTGTTGTCCATCCTTCTTCGAAGGTTGGTAACGTAGTCTTCTCCTGCTAGATCTTCACCTGGTTTACTACCAAATATTAGGTCGCATGGCAAGCGCAACTCTCGTCCAAAACAGATGTTTGCAGATGTCTGCCCAGTTGTTTCGTGTACTACTGAATGGTATGCTAACAGAAACAGATAAAGGTGTTGGTCCCAGTCTCTCTGATGATCGGAGACAACTTTTGCCAGATATCGATTGATTGTTCTGTTCATCCGTTCAACCATGCCGTCGGACTGCAGATGTAATGCAGTGGTCCTGGTTTTGTGAATTCCCAAGATTTTACAAATGTTTTGGAAGACGACTGACTCGAAATTTCTTCTCTGGTCCGAATGAAGTTCTCGATGTACTCCAAATCGACAGATACACTCTTTCACCAAAACTTCGATGACAGTGACAGCTTCCTGGTTGGGTAGAGCGTACGTCTCCATCCATTTACTGAAATAGTCCATCACAACGATTATGTATTTTTTTCTGTTGTTAGTTTCTGGAAACGGTCTGGCCACATCGATTGCAATGCGCTCGAAAGGACTTTCCACATTGTACTGACGCATTGGAGCTTTTCTATTTCTCTGTGGCCCATTACTACTGACGCAGACAACGCATTTCCTACACCATTCTTTGACATCCCCCTTACAATTTATCCAGTAAAATTGCTGGCATTATTTCTCCAATGTTTTACTGATTCCAAAGTGCGTTCCACCAGCTTCATCATGAATCCCTCCCAGTACTTCCGGTACTCTGTTCCTAGGGATTATCAACTGCGTCCTGTTCTCAGTTCCGTCCGTACTCTCTACAACGCGATTCAGGAGGCCCTCTTCAACCACGATGGAATACCACTGCGCCCAACACGATTTTACATTCCGAGAGTATGGTGCAACATCTTCCCAAGCTGATTCAACATCATTATTTTTCCACTTCAGTACAATTTTCAAATCCGGATTATTCTTCTGGTCCTTGTGTAGCTCTTTCGGTTGCCATCTCTCATCGACTACTGTTGTCCTCTTGACGACAACAAGTTTTTCTTCTTCTTCTTCTTTGGTTTTGATTGCTGTCTTGATCTTCGGTTTCTTACACAGCCTCTGCAGATGGCCCAATTTTCCACAGATCGAGCAGCGAAGTTGTCTTTTCCCTGCAATAATTTTGGACTCGATACGCCGCAACTTTTTTTTTAGACGAGTTTCCAAATCTTTAATTTTATTATGCTTGTCGGCACTCATTTGTCTAACTCTGGACTGTCAATGCGATGCTTGTATTGCTGCTTCATGCCCTAACGCATAGGATAATGCATCAACTGAAGACTTCGGGTGATATATCCGTAGTGTCGGCTGTATTTCGCTATTTCGAACCCCAAAAATGAATGCTTGAATGACTAAGCCCTCCAAAACACTATCGGAGGCGGTAAGGTGAGCGAGGTGAACTAAACGAGCAATGTCAGCTTCAAATTCTTGGAGAGTTTTTCGCGATTTCTGACATAGGTTCCTCAGTTGAGCCTAGTGTTGCCACGATACGAGACGAGACGAGACTTATGTAAGTCTTGTCTCGGTCTCGTGATGGTCTCGCATAGCTGAGTCTCGTCTCGGTCTTGCCTTGGTTCCGAGTAGGTCAGTATCGTCTCGGTCTCGAGTCTCGACAAGAGTCCCGCCATGATTTCTCAAAATTAGATATTCTTATATGCGGGGACTGATTCGTTCTACCTGATTATTATTTCCTATGAATTCTACCAAAAATATGTATTTGTGTGTTTGGTGCGCAAAGTCGCTCTGGGGTTTAATTATAACATGTGAAGATTGTCTTTTGACGCCATTTTATACGCTTTTGACACATGTACCACCTATCGGACAATTAGAGAAGTGATTTAATATCATCATTGTTGAAGAAAGTCTTCCAGAAGTAAGAGACAGGGTAAAGTCAGTTTCCTTATTTCGATGTCAGATTTGACATTCGTATGTCATAAAATAGAAACAGTTGAATAAAATTATACTATTATATGATTCAACTTTATTTGAATCTGATTCCAAACATCGTTCTTAACTAACTGCCAGCATAAAGTTGTCGATCACATTTTTTGCACCAACATACAATATTCAAGTCCCTATAAATGTAACTATGACATCATAATATTGACATAGAGACTGAGATCTGTCTACAAGCTGTCTCTATGAATTAGAATAGGACCTCTAGAGCCACGAGGATTCGAGATAATAAAGAGGTAATAGTTTTATGCAACAAATGTGTAAGCTTAAGCATTATGACTATGTTCAGACTACATATTCCAAGTCAAGAATCACTGGCTTACAAAAACTATTCTCTAAATTTAATAATACCAGTGTTTGACACCACACAATATTTCTTCTACGATTCTCAAGATAAATTCATATAAACTAAATTCAGGTTACGGAAGCGTCCATATGAACTGATAGTATAGATCCAAGACGCATTGTTTGCGATGTGTAAACCACCAAATTCAGAAGTATATGTTGAAAAAGCAAATTTTCAAATGAGGTTATGTTATTGACTGTGAATAACGAGTTATATGATTCAAATTACTGAGATTTATGAAAGAATAGTATTGATTTTCTCTTCCTATGGCCCAGTCCCACATAATCTGATATAATTTTGATTGAAATTGGATGACATACAGGAATATCACCAGGAATCTTATAGGAGTCGATTTATGTGACGTATTTCCAGTGTAAATCAGTTATAGTATAATAATTTTTTCCTTCATTATGTTGATAGTTTTTTATGAATTTAAATGTGTTGTGCTAGAATTGGGGCACGTCCTATTGCACAATATTATCATATATCCATAGATTCAGAGTATCGCATCAATCAATTGCGTATTTCAAAATGATAGCTGTCATTATCAAAGTGACAGCTGTCATTGTCAAAGTGACGGCTAAAATTGTTGAAATGACGGATGGCGGTTATATTCAAGTCCCTACATAAAACAAGTATTTCTAAAAATGGAAAGCTCTTTTCTAGATTTTCGGAGTCTTTAATTCATTGGAACATACAGTTTTGACATTTGATCACGGTAAGTTTAATATCATAACGTGGATTCCTCTGATCATTCATTTTATATTCCTACTAAGCCTATCTCCCTGAGAGCTTAAGATTGATACCAAACTAGATATCATTAAAATAACTTGCCAAAAAAACAATTGACCACCGTTTGAATATCCTATTTCACACTTCTATTAGAATTATTCTTGCATCAGGAGCTTTAAGTAATTTGATACCAAACACGATAGAACCAATCGACGAAAAAATTTTGTTATATAGGCTAAATATGAAGTAAACATTCTGAAAGAGCGGTAGAAAAAATGGTTGTCTCAATCGGAAACAGATCTATCAGTAACCATCTCAATTCAACTTCTATTATTGCAGTTTGGTGGTATCCACCTACTTGCTCTATAAAATTGCTTTTAGAAGAAGTAAAAATGAATTTTAAGTGATTATGATACAAGTTTCGGCGAGACTCTCGCTGAGACTTTACTCTGGTCTCGTCTCGGTCTCAACTTTTGGCTCGCGACCCATTCTATGGTCTCATCCCGACTTTTTGAGGTGAGACGAGACGAGACCGAGACTGGTCTCAAGTCTCGTGGCAACACTAGTTGACTCTGATACACCTGTTCGAGGTGCGCGTTGCCATAGCGCATTTCCAGCCGCTTGATCAGTTGGTCATAGTCACCTTGTTCGTCTTCTGTTAATGTTTAAAGAATATTCATGGCTTCTTCCCGCAACGAAATGGTCAATGCTGCGGCCTTATCTGCACATGACCATCAATACACCTTCGCAACAGCTTCGAATTGTAAATCGGCCACGACGTCTTCCCCTCAATTTCCGGTGTCTTTATGTTGATCTTTGCCTTGTTCTCTTCTTTTATTATCCTTACATTGCCCGCTTTACATGCAACAGATTCTGATATCGGTGATGAAGTCATCTTTGAGAAATTTTCTCCCAATTCTTGTATCCAAGGTTCTGGAGTTTTCCATTGATTTATTTTCTAACGTTCTAGAATTTTCTAGCAAGTCTTCTTTCAGTGTTCCATAGTTTTAAGTTAATTTGTCTTCCAATGTTTTGGAATGTTCGTAGACTTTTCTTCTAATGTTCTAGAATTTTCTGAAAATTTTTCTTCTAACATTCTAGAATTTTGTGTCAATTTTTCTTCTGATTTTCTAGAATTTTCCATTAACTTTTCTTCTGATTCTCTCGAATTTTCTAACAGCTCTTCTTTCATTTCCTCGAAATCGAATTTGCCACACGGAGTAAGCATTAGAATTCTCAGCAGCATTTTCCAAAGCTTGTCGGAGACGTTGTTGGAGGATGGTCTTGGTTCCTGTTGTCTCCAATTCTCGTTCTTCTAGCTCATTCTTGAGATCAACCACTTTTAATTCACTAAATTTTACTGTCTTTGAAGCCATTTTATTCATTTGAATTAAAAACCTGATCACCAATTGTAACGTTATTTATTTTAATTTAGGGAGCAAAAGTTACTAAACACTACTATTTATTTTTATGATACATTAAAATAATAAGTAGATAACTAACACTTTTTCTAATAGATAACTCTGATTTGAACTTGAGATTATTACACTACACTATATCTCAACTTTAATTATTTATGTCAATAATGATTTATTTTGAATAAGACAATTTATTTCAACCACTTCAAGGACAGCTGACAGCGGAATGAATGCAAAGGACTTAATGCATGGACACAATATTACACGGCTGAGACCAGAGAGCTGTTCAAACAACAAGCTGCCAGCCTACATTCTGAAAATTTCGACTGTGGATTTTACATAGTTCTTCAGAACGTCCAAGAACCCAGCCAAAAGTCAAAGAATCGATATTCTGTGCTTCAATACTGTTTGGCTCAATCTTATGTAGAAGGAACCACAGCACATCATACCATGAAAAAAAATCTGACGTCAACATCACGTGACTCACTTGTACATCATTTGATATACACACAAATTTATCTAATGAAGTTTTCTGTCACTCCAGATTATAATAAATATAATTTTATTGATATTTTGACATGTACTTACAATGTCAAACAAAATCAAAAAATTGACAACAGATTATCATTCCAATTAAACTTATTGTTTCATATGGCAAATTCTGAATGTCTGTTATACATATAAACTGCACTTGCGGCTCAGCCGATTGATAGCAAAATAGTAATAACTATTTTGATGCTACAACAGTTCTAACACCAAATTTCAATATGCTATGGCTGATCATTTCAGATTTATGCAAAAAATTAAAAGAAAGTTCCGAGTAAAGTGCACTTATGGCTAGGCTGATTCATACAAGAATAGCAGATAACCATTCTGATACAACATCAAGTCTCTAGTATCCAAATACTAAATTTCAATATCCTATGGTTGATCATTTCGAATCTATTAGAGAAATGCGGAAAAAGTTTCAAGTAAAATGCACTTCCGGTACAGACGATTGGAAATATAATGCGAGGTGCACAACTAGACAGTCTTAAAGACAAAACTTCAACTTTATACGTTCAACCAGTTTTGAGATTTGCGAGTTACGAACTCACGAACGCACGCACATACGTACCGACATCAAGCCGAAAATAGTCAAAATGGATTCAGGGATGTTTGAAACGGATATTTCTACTAAAATCTCGATAGATGAATTTTGTTGGTTTCACAATACTTCCTTGTACTTAGTACAAGTAAGTAAAAATCTTTCGATTAGAGTAAAGATCAATATGACGGTAATGTTTTTCCAATTAATCAGCCCTCGCTGAAAAACGCCCCTAAATCTAGAATTTTGCCGAATGAAAAAGTTGTCGGACTCATCCCAATGAAGCCATTCACAGGATCGTATCAATTTATATCTGAATATCTGGGAAATCACGGAGAATCGAATTTCAATATGTTAGAACTTTACTAGAGACAAGAGGCTATGAGATTTAAAGGAACAATAAAACCTACGAAATGCTGAAGATCCCTCGTTCATATGGGTAACTGGAAAGATAACCATGTTAAGCTCTTCATGATAGAATATAGGTATATGGGTCTTTCCAAAATAGGTTACGACACTGTGCATCATAATTGGATCAAAGTGAAAAAAGAGCTCCCTTCAAAAAACCGTGCTTCCATCCGCTCCATACTCCCACCACACACTTTCCAGTAAGACACACGTCTTTCTATCAGGAATGACCTTCTGGCTCCGACTCCACCAGGCAAGTACAAATGTTCTCAAGCTCATAATCGTACAAACACATCTGGACAGCATCACCCATCATGCGCTCCTCTGTAATACAATCCAAACGACCTTAATGAAATCCAGGTCATGTAAATTTCCAGGCCAATCAAGCATTCCGATTCTACTCTCCAACATGAAAGCCTTTAGCAGCCTCAAATTGTGACGAGGGGCCAAGGTCACGCTGAAATGCTCCGTCGAAAGCTTGCACGAATAAAACGATCCTACGGCGTGATATTTTGATTTATTTAGTCGAATTCATCATGTGTTGATCAGGAACTAAGCTTCTACCCTCATTTGTTGTAAAAAAACTCCTTCAGCGAGTGTTTCACATCGAAATATTTTGCCGCAGGATCGCTCCACATGCAAACCTTCCACTGGACACCCCAACACGACCCTGGTCACAATTCAAATCTGGTAAAGGCCTTTAAGCTGGGAAACCAAATTAACGTGCCTAATTGGCCCAGGAATTCATGCAGCCTAAATCTCATCGAGAACCTGTGGAATACTGTGACGAAGCATCTAGGCAAGACGGATTGTACGACAGAAAAACGTATGACAGACAGTGCCACTCAAATGTGTTTATACGATGATGAAATCAAGAACACATGCTCCAATCCAGCGGAGATAATACCAAAGCATCTGCAAGAGGTCATCTCCGCCAAAGGAGGATATATGTCATATTGAAAAATGCACTGCAGGCCAATAAAAGCACAGTCCTCTAAAAAAAAGCACTTCTTCTTACCCTGTCCTAATTTATTTGCATAGTATAGTTGAATTTTTCGTTGATTACCGCTTATAATAAATAGAGAATGCAACAGAGTTTTATAATTTCATGGATATTTCGGAAATGAGCATACGTTGGATCTACAAAGTTGGGTGGGTATTGAAGAGTGGATGGAAAAATTAATATTTTTTTTCAATTCTACAAATATCTGATATTGTTCAACAAACAAAATGAGCAAGTACTCTTGGTATAACTTACACAAAAGTTTACATGTCACTTGTGCTTACCCAAAGCACAAAGAATTCTATGGGGCACAAGTGAGTGTATTCCTGTATAGTATCGCGAGCAACTTTCAATTGTTAGTGACGCAGAAGGACCTCATTGTGTCGATGCTGTGCCTCGCATGCTCGTGACCTCAGCTAGCATCGTTGAATTCCTAATTTATGATTGATGGATCTCTGTTTTGCTGTATATCCTACTTTCCCCAGCTTACGCCTGTGCGCGTTGGATACCAGGAACAGGATTATAATATTTACGAGTATTCAGGGGAAAAATTCATTCACAAACTTCTTTGAGAACCAGTTCAAATACAATCAATTGAAATCAACCTCTATTCATGCGATTTTATTCATAACTTCACAAATATTGTTTCATTTCTACAATAAGAGACCTAAATATCCTGAAATTTGTATATTCTAAGATGAAATATATCAAGAAGAATAGATTCTGATAATTTTTGTTATAAATATCATAAGGATGCAATGATCGCATGCTGTATCACTTGAGTAACGGACGGAGGATAGAATAGCCGAATCAGAAGCATACACTGTTCAACTCTATTTCTCCCAGACGAATTGAGAAAATTGAAGTCTAAAAAATATCGTATTCTGCACGATTTATTCTAATGTTATAAGAAACATAAATGAGTTATCCAAAAAAATACAAATACCTTAAGCTGATAAATAACATTTAGAGTTTGTAGCTGTACCTTTCGACATAATTGAGATGATCAAAATGTGTGGAAAGTATTGTAATATAGGTACATACTTAGATGTAACGTGATGGGGAGTTTCTTCAGGGTATCTACAGAAAACGTAGAGCTATGGCAATGCAAGGGTCGAAAGATGGAAAATTGTGCCTGATTTTTGTTGCACCATTTAATCCCCTAGACCGCCAGGGCTGAAAAATCAAGATTTGAAACTGAAATAAATATTTTAGGAGACATGAGCTTCCAAAATTTACTCTATTTTTGTTCTATTTTATAACTTTAATTCATTTTCGTTAAGAAAGGTCCGAGGGCTCTTATGGGACAACGATTCAAGCACAGAAAACGCACTTGGCTTTTTTTTCAGTTGCATCATTAGTCAGTCTTACATTTATTAACATAAATAGATTTGTGCAACTCTAAAATTTAGATTTGTATTCACCCTGGCGATTAGTGAATATGTTTGTTGCTTCTATTTCTTGAATTCATTTCTACTAGGCTTTTTTTGAATCCAGCATTTAATATGAATGAATCGTGTTCGCATTTCGGCCATTCAGAAGGCTTAAATCGTAGTCCTATAAGAGCTCATAGACCGTTCTTGGCTAAGATGAAAATAATAAATAAAGAAGGAAGGGTGACATCATCCTAGCCATTCTCCCAAAGCTTGATTATTATTCTGCCATTATTATTTCAGCAGATATAATCTTCCTAAATATGTCAGCTTTTTGTTGCATTATTAGGGTAGAAATATTAAGGTTTGAAACTGGTTTCATTATAATTCATTTATAATTCTTGTCCAAGAGAATAGGATCAGGATCTTATGGTTTTTGTGATACTAAAAAGAATTTTTGTAGCCCTTATTATGATACAATCATTTTCATACTTTGTTAGACATTTTTCAATACTGCTAAGTTTTTAATCGCATTTGTGAAGAAGAAAATAATTTTGGAGATTGATATTATTGATTATTTTTAATATTAATTGAATTTTTTCATCAGTACCGATAGTCAAGGGATATTTTATTGTTCCAATTGTTTTCCGTTACAGAAAACAGTTTTTTGAAGAAATGGCAGTTGGTTTGATTAATTAGGTAGATTCCCAAAGTGTGTTAGTCCAGGGCCCCACAAATACACGATCCGACCTTGCTGATAATATGACATTATTTATCTCGGATTGGAATGATTCCTTATCAATTATATTTTTGGTAAATATTCATGAAGAATTATTATTTTGAATCCTGTGCTTTCTTTCAATAAATAATCAACCGTAATAGCTGTTTCTGTAATTAGTATATAATCTAGAACTTTATTGGACGAGCCGCTGGTTATGGACGAGCGAGCAGCGCGAGCGAGTCTAATAAGGAAGGCGAGTCTATAAAGTTTGTTTATGTACGAATTACATACAAAGCTTTATGTTCGACTGCTCTAACGACGCAGCATATCTTCTGAAAGTATTTCTTGATTGCCCTATTCAAAAATTCGGTGAGTATAACTTGGTGTGCTTTGCTAGTGTTGCTATTGTTACAATTGTTTTTACCGTTTGTTTGCAGATGTCAAAAATATTAAATACAATTTAATAGCAAAAATTATTACTTTAGAAAGTGTAGAAGAGATTAAATACGATAGAAAAGAATAAATGGATACTTTAGAAAGAGTAGAAGAGAATCAATACGATAGAAAAGAATAAATGGATAATTCAGAAAGCGTAGAGCTATTGGCAGCAAGTGTCAAAGAATTACAAATATTGAGAGAAAAATGTTTTTGTAACAAGAAGATTCTTAAATGCAGATTGAAGGACCCAAATATGGATTAGGAAAAAAATGTTTTAGGTATTGAAGTCCATTTAATTTTATTTATGCTACTGTTCAATTTTTGGACGTTTCGGATGTGCACCCATCCATCTTCAGCGTTCTATTGAAATATTACAATCCTATAGCTTCGTTTACAGCATAGATGTGAAGATAAACTTCCAATACTTATTGATAACAATATAAAAATAGCAATATAAAAATAGCAAATAGCTCAAAGATCACAAAAAATGTGTGAATGTAACTTCGAGGCTACCACCAACCAAGGTGGCTGGTGATAGAATTCTAATGTAATATTTCAATAGAACGCTGAAGATGGATGGGTGCACATCCGAAACGTCCAAAAATTGAACAGTAGCATAAATAAAATTAAATGGACTTCAATACCTGAAACATTTTTTTCCTGTAACAAGAAGAATTTATCTTCGGGTCTGAATATTCGCGACAATATCAATTGTGTTATAAGTATTCATTACAATAATAAATGATATGTTGATTTAATTGTTTGAATTTATTTCATGTCAATAAAGAATATATTTTTGTGACATTGTTTTGACAGTGACAGTTCCGTCCAATTATATAAAGTAAAAGTCCTAGTCCAATTAAGTGGCACATTATGGGCACTAAATGCAACCATAAACTACATGATTATGATGCAGTCGAACATAAAATAATATTTCGAATTTATAATAATGAATTATTGAAATATTAATGTTCATGACATAAGACTTACTGATTAAAAGATAAGCCATGCTTATTTCATTTCAAACAATATTCTAGATTTTAATATAGAAGTATATTTCCAAAAAATATGTTGGAATATTTTGATTCATTTTGTGTACAAAATACAAGAATATTCATTTATTTTTTCAATGTCAAACTTTATTTGATTAAAAATAAATAAATAATTGATGTTGTAACTTGTTTACAGTAGCAAGCGGAAGCCTACTACGGCGCGTCTATCTAACTCTCTCTAGCGCGTTGTGCTTATGCCGATGAGTTTGGAACGTACGTCTACACTTCTAATAACACTCATTCCACTCTCTTCAGTTTTGTCGGCTGGCTGTTGCTTACGATACGATTCGTGTTTGAGTCTACATCTTTCTCGCGTAGCTCGTGATTTTGCGTTACTTTGAGGGTTGTGGGGCATATAAAGGGTGGAATTAGTTCGGATTAACGTAAATTTCAATTAGGATATCGCGATTAGTGTTTTTGCGTGCACCCATCTGGTGCACTTGTTCGTTTTGCTATCAAGTGTTTTTTTCTTGTTTCTAGCAAAGTCCTCCCGCTTAGGCGAGGCAAGGCTCTTCCGTGAGAGTCCAACGAGGGATCGGTGCACAAGCTAGGCCTTTTAAGGCCTTTTAAGTGCCTTTCAAGTGTCTGGACGGTCTTGTCGGGAGTGCATAGCTCGTGTTTTTAAAGAGCGGGCCAGGGGCCCAACACCACGAGAAGCTGCGGAACTAACAGTTATGCCAGTGTTATGTAAGCGACCATTCGGCTGTCCGGCTAGACACAGCTCGTAATTTGCTAAGAGGGGGATATGCAGAAGGACTCCTAGGGTGTAGATTCAATAGGTCGACGATATAATATGCCTCTCAAACTTTAAAGTAACGTTCGTTATTTAGGCAAAAAACAACCAACTTTGCGTAGCTAGCTCGGCAATATCGGATAGATTCAGAGGGTTAGGAACAACGGGGTTAGAAATAAGCCAACAAGAAAAAAGAACTCAAGTAAGAAGCGAAGAAAGAAAAGAGAAGCGTTTGAATGATGAATGAATGTTGAATGATTGTGACTAATCAAAAAATTCCTTTTCAACCTTCTTTTTCAGCTCATCAATATCATCTTCAGAATGTAAGTTGACTAAAAACTATTTTTTCGGGTTCTTAATCTATTCGCAAATTTAATTACTGTTAAATTATTTCCTGATGTTTAAGCTACAATTGTACTAACATTTGTGTGTATTTATTGATTTCAGGACCTGGAGCAGTAGTTGGAGGATCATATCAGTTGCAAAAAACAAGCAATAGCCCAGAAATCATCAAGCATCAGCAGAGCTATCATCGCTGGAACAACCCGCCGCGGCAGCAACCACCGTGGAAGCAACCACCGCAGGAGTTACTAATCAAACTTACCTTTCAGCTTCCTCTTTCAGGTCATTGTCATCACCACAACATCCGGGCGTAAGTTGATAAAAAATTGTGATATTAAAAATTTCCAACTGCCGAAGAACACATCAGAGCATCAGCCAAGCAGCTGGCAGCTGAAGATCAAATCAGCTGTTGCAGAGTATCAACACAGCAATAGCATAGCTCATCCAGCGTGGTACCTGCAACTTCAGAGACAGCCATGGTAAAAATAGCTGAAGATAATCCAAGAGCTTCGATTGGTTTAGCCCGCAGCTTGCAGAACCTAAGTAAGAATTACTTATCTATTTTAAACATTTAATTCCATATCATGCTCAATCACTTTCTTTCATAATTCAAATTAATTGTATTTATTGTTAATTCTAATCTATTGTTCCTTTTTATTACAGTTGCAGCCGCGAAAAAGCCACTTCTCTGGTCTAGGTTTATAATTTTAGATATTTCAATATATTGATCAAAATACATTGTAAAATCGGTACTGAACCCTAGTAATACTCGAAATATTATTTTCTTCATCAAAATTGAACATCTAGTTCACACTAATGTTTATTTAACTTTGTTATTTATTGTAAATAAGAAACCTAAATAAACATTAGTATGAACTTGATACTTAAATATGTAAGATAAAATTTGAATGAGTTTATTCGAATGAATTAGAGCTAGTTGATCACTAAAAATATTATTTTCTCCATCAAGTATATTATATAATTAGTCAATATTTAGTAGTTGACAGGTGCTGCTCCATAACGAAAAAATCTGAACTACAAATTTAAATAAATTTGAAATTTTTAGTGAATCAAACAATTTTTGACATTATAATAGTGGGATCGGATCTATTAAAAATATGACATTATGTATATATTAGCTCATGAAATCAACTTTCACAATTATTGTACTTGAGTTTAACGTACATTTTGCAGAATAGAATTCGCTACTTCAAGTAAAGTTAGTTTTACACCTGAAACTCGAATTAGTTGATCAAATAACTTGTTTCATCATGCTTTTAATAGAAACAAGTTTGTGTAAATGGAGCTGATTTTTCAGTTGTCGACAGGTGCTGCCGCACAACGAGAAAAAATGACTAGGGTTACTTTAGATGAATTTAAATATACAAGGAAAATTGAAGTCATGAAATATTTATTGAAACATTCCATTTGTAAAATATCATTTAGGGTATTACTAGGGTTCAGTACCGATTTTACAATGTATTCTGATCAATATATTAAAATATCTAAAATTATAATATGGACAAAACTGAAATTGAAATACGATTCACAATATATTTCTTCTTCAAACAATTATTTAACAAAAAATTAGGTACTATTTTGGAACTGAAATATATTTATTTAGATAACAATTATTATTCCATTCAATAGTTTATTATAAAATCAAAAAACATAACAATTATTAAATATGATAAATTAAACAAAGCATAATTTCATATAACACTTGTATTAAATTCCAATTGAACATTACAATAAAACAATATTCATCTATAACTGATGTACAGTGGCCGCCGGTCTCAGAGCGTTGATCTCATGTATTCTGAAAATAAAACATAACATAAGCAAACTACCTTGCTTAGTGAGGAATCACATCCACACACACGTTATACAATCATAACCATCAACACAACGCAAGTTATATACTCAATACCATTAACACAATTCGCGAACTAGGGTCTCAATCGCTAGTTCAATCCCTCGTTGCGCCAGGGAGCACCGACTACTGAACGTATCCCACGTTGTTCCCAAATACAAGGCCCAGGACAGGCACGTTGAGTTCTTTTTACCAGCGGATATTACTTTCACACAACATACTCAACATCAAATCACACCACATTGAGTTCAGACAGGTAGACTAGGATATGCTACTTTCTCTCTCTCCTGTTAAATACGCAACGACGACCAGAGTCAGAGGGCCTCAAACCTCACTCTATATGGTCGCCAGCCAGGAGCACGAGAGCCCTCACACCGCTGACCAAAAGATCACGGGAATGTGAGTAAACCGACACAGACCCACGCTGTGTCCTAGAACGCTCAAAACCCATTGAGCTGCTTGATCTTATCACCGTGAGTTAAATACAAGGCAATCAGGAGTAAGAATTCAAAGCTATGCTGAAGCTCTTACCCCACCTCCCCACGAAAGAATCAAGCGGCACCTGTTCACATGCAGGGCACCGATGGCACGAGGCTAGCAAGTCGTGCTTTGTTGGGCGCAACTCAGCTGCACTCCCCCCTGGCTGAGGTAAGCCGAGTTAAACAACAGGAGGCGACGCCAATAGGATAAGGATTAGGAAATACATAAATCACATACCATACAACTATCACAATTCACACATCTCTAATATAAATACACTCTCCTATACACACACGTGACTTACTCATCCTAAACTCTTCAAGATACACTAAGGACATTGTAACTTCACTCTCCTAAATAAGAACACGAACTGAGGCAACAAATAGATGTCGGACCGTTTAAATAACCTTCGTGTTGTGTAACTTGCTGAAATTGGTCAAAAATGATATGATTACTAATCTTACGTAAGGCCTATGGAAAATATCTTTAACACAATTTTAGAAAGAACTTATTCTTCTAAATGACTGATTTGATTTCAATAATATATTTCAATCTAGAGAATACAACTCAAATATTGAATTGTTCCACTTCAAAAATAAAATATAAAAGTTATTATAGAATCTAATTTATTTTGCAAATTATTTAACAATACATTTATTTCCCTAACTACTTTTGAAAACAATAAAAATAGGTTTTAGAAATGAATACAACTGTTAATTCTGTGGTAATGAGTTTATTTTGGAAACTGGGAAAGGATACAAAGGTTCGAAGAATAACTGTTGAATATTTGATGTTGTTGTGATGTTGGAAGTCTTGTAACGATGCTGTTGTGATGTTGTTCGTCTCCAGGCATTGACTAAGAAGAAAGAGACGGACTCTGCTCCGGAAATTCTTCCTTTGGGTCTAGGAAAACCCCAGCAGAACCTAGACCAGAGAAGTGGCTTTTTCGCGGCTGCAACTGTAATAAAAAGGAACAATAGATTAGAATTAACAATAAATACAATTAATTTGAATTATGAAAAAAAGTGATTAAGTATGATATGGAATAAGATGTTTGAAATAGATAAGTAATTCTTACTTAGGTTCTGCAAGCTGCGGGCTGAACCAATCGAAGCTTTTGGATTATCTTCACCTATTTTTACCATGGCTGTCTCTGAAGTTGCAGGTACCACGCTGGATGAGCTTTGCTATTGCTGTGTTGATCCTCTGCAACAGCTGATTTGATCTTCAGCTGCCAGCTGCTTGGCTGATGCTCTGATGTGTTCTTCGGCAGTTGGAAATTTTTAATATCACAATTTTTTATCAACTTACGCCCTGATGTTGTGGTGATGACAACGACCTGAAAGAGAAAGCTGAAAGGGAAGTTTGATTAGTAACTCCTGCGGTGGTTGCTTCCACGGTGGTTGCTGCCGCGGCGGGTTGTTCCAGCGATGATAGCTCAGCTGATGCTTGATGATTTCTGGGCTGCTGCTTGTTTTTTGCAACTGATATGATCCTCCAACTACTGCTCCAGGTCCTGAAATCAATAAATACACACAAATGTTAGTACAATTGTAGCTTAAACATCAGGAAATAATTTAACAGTAATTAAATTTGCGAATAGATTAAGAACCCGAAAAAATAGTTTTTAGTCAACTTACATTCTGAAGATGATATTGATGAGCTGAAAAAGAAGGTTGAAAAGGAATTTTTTGATTAGTCACAATCATTCAACATTCATTCATCATTCAAACGCTTCTCTTTTCTTTCTTCGCTTCTTACTTGAGTTCTTTTTTCTTGTTGGCTTATTTCTAACCCCGTTGTTCCTAACCCTCTGAACCTATCCGATATTGCCGAGCTAGCTACGCAAAGTTGGTTGTTTTTTGCCTAAATAACGAACGTTACTTTAAAGTTTGAGAGGCATATTATATCGTCGACCTATTGAATCTACACCCTAGGAGTCCTTCTGCATATCCCCCTCTTAGCAAATTACGAGCTGTGTCTAGCCGGACAGCCGAATGGTCGCTTACATAACACTGGCATAACTGTTAGTTCCGCAGCTTCTCGTGGTGTTGGGCCCCTGGCCCGCTCTTTAAAAACACGAGCTATGCACTCCCGACAAGACCGTCCAGACACTTGAAAGGCACTTAAAAGGCCTTAAAAGGCCTAGCTTGTGCACCGATCCCTCGTTGGACTCTCACGGAAGAGCCTTGCCTCGCCTAAGCGGGAGGACTTTGCTAGAAACAAGAAAAAAACACTTGATAGCAAAACGAACAAGTGCACCAGATGGGTGCACGCAAAAACACTAATCGCGATATCCTAATTGAAATTTACGTTAATCCGAACTAATTCCACCCTTTATATGCCCCACAACCCTCAAAGTAACGCAAAATCACGAGCTACGCGAGAAAGATGTAGACTCAAACACGAATCGTAAGCAACAGCCAGCCGACAAAACTGAAGAGAGTGGAATGAGTGTTATTAGAAGTGTAGACGTACGTTCCAAACTCATCAGCATAAGCACAACGCGCTAAAGAGAGTTAGATAGACGCGCCGTAGTAGGCTTCCGCTGCAGTGGATTCATGGGCTTGCTACTGTGAACAAGATACAACATCAATTATTCATTCATTTTTAATCAAATAAAGTTTTGCATTGAAAGAATAAATGAATATTCTTGTATTTTGTACACAAAATGAATGAAAATATTCCAACATATTTTTTTTGGAAATATACTTTTATATTAAAATCTAAAATATTGTTTGAAATGGCTTATCTTTTAATCAGTTAGTCTTATGTCATGGACATTAATATTTCTATAATTCATTATTTTAAATTTAAAATATTATTTTACGGTTGATCATTTATTGAAAGGAAGCACAGTATTCAAAATAATAATTCATCATGAATATTTACCAAAATATAATTGATAAAGAATCATGCCAATCCGAGATAGAAATGTTATATTATCAGCAGGGTCGGATTGTGTATTTGTGGAGCCCTGGGCTAACACACTTTGGGAATCTGCCTAATTACTCAAACTAACTGCCATTTGGTCAAAAAACTGTATTCTGTATAGCAAAATAATCAAAACAATGGAATATTTCATCTACCTATCTATTATGACTTCAGGATTGTCAATCTTATAATTGGAGATTCTAATAACATATTTTTTCTGAATTTACAATATTATATATTGTCTTCAGTGTTGACAGGGGACCTTTCATATCCACGGGGCCCTTGGCTGCAGCTCACAAAGCCCATATCAGTACTGATAAAAAATTTCGATAAGTATTAAAAATAATCAATAATCTCAATTTTCAAAATAATTTTTTTTCATGATGCGATCAAAAACTTAGCTGTATTTAAAAATGTTTCACAAAGTATGAAAATTATTGCATCATTATGAAGGCTGCAAGAATTTTTAATTATATTATAACGGAAACCTCAAAATCCTGATCCCATTTTCTTGGACAAAATTACTTACAGATAAATTATAATAAAACCGGTTTCAACCCTTATTATTTGTACTCTAATGATGCAACAAAAATCTGACATATTCAGGGAGGTTATATTTGCTAAAATAATAATTATAGATTATTTTTGATCGTATCCAGTAAAATTTATATTGTATTAAAATCGTCGGATTTTGGATAACAAGAAGGTTGAATAATTAAGTCCTTTATTGCAAACGTTTCAGTATATATTATACTTTCATCAGAGCCTGAGGGCAGAAAAACACAAAAAATGCACATACAATTGCATCACAGGCTCAACAACCAATAATATCCTACAATAAATAACAATATTGGTTAATAAATACCTGAGAGGTGGAAGCAAAACCAGAAAGCTGTCAGAGACAACATGTTTCTTTTACAATGACAGCTTCTTGGTTTTGCTTCCTATCTCTCAGTTATTTATTAAACAATATTGTTATTTGATGTGGGATATTAATAGTTGTTAAGCCTGTGATACAATTGTATGTGAATTTTTTGTGTGTTTCTGCCCTCAGGCACTGATGAAGGTAAAATATATGTATACTGAAATGTTTGCAATAAAGGAGATGACTAGATCATTTATTTTAATACAATATAAATAATGTTAGAATCATAAATCAGACTTTAAGAGGAAAGCTAGCATAGTGTCATCTTTGCTCCATTTTTCATTGCTACTTACTTGTACTAAGTACAAGAAAGTATTGTGAAATCGACGAAATTCACCTACCGAGATTTTTATGGAAATATTCGTTTTTAGCATACGTGAATCTATTTTGACTATTTCCGGCTTGATGTCGGTACGTTCGTGGGTTCGTAACTCGCAAATCTCAAAACTGGCTGAACGAATAATGTTGAAATTTTGAATTTAAGACTGGTTTAGGGTCTAGTTGTGCACCTCGCATCAAGGTGCCAATCGTACCGGGAGTGCACTTCACTTGGAACTTTTTTCGAATTTCTCCAATAAATCAAGAATGATCAGCCATAGGATGTTGAAATTCAGTATTTGAACTTGATGTTGTATCAGAATGCTTATATGCTATTTTCGTATGAATCGGCCAAGCCAGAAGTGCAGTTTAGATGTATAACAGACATTCAGAATTTTCCGTATAAAACAATCAGTTTAATTGAAATGATAAGGTAGGCGATGATGATCTGCTCTAAATTTTTTGATTTTGTTTGACATTGTAAGTACATGTCAAAATATGAATAAAATTATATTAATTATAATCTGAAGTGACAGAAAGCTTTATTGAATGAATTTGTGTATATATCAAATGATGTACAAGTAAGTCACGTGATGTCCACGTCAGATTTTTTAGACAAAGTGCTCGTGTCGGCCAGTCGCTGTAAGATGACTCTCCTTGCCGCATTGCCAACATTTGATTCTTCTGCTCACTCTCGGTGACGTTGATATAAATCGAGAAAAGGACCGCCATTGTTGCCGATTCTCTGGAATTTCCAGAGCTTTCGTGAACTCTTCTCTCACCATATTTGAATTCGCTAGCCGCGCGAATTGCCTAATCTCGACAACGCCGATGCCATCCATAAATTGTCCCACCGCTACAAATCCCTGCATTGATCTAATACAATCTGCAAGTGCTTTCCTAGCCAGACTCTGTACAGCATATGCCATCTTATTTATGGAGCTGTGTACGGTTTCGCAGTTGTCCATGTAGCAACTCTATTAGTGATTCTTTCCGAAGCGCAAATTAAATTTAGACGTCAATTTCCCATAGCTCAAGCGCTCTTATTCAGACAGACCTGAAAGGACCGTCAACACTATCTCCCTGAGCATTCCAGCCAGTAAAACTGCTTTCTGTTTCTTGCTCCAGTCATAATTCTTTAAGACTAATTCAAATTGAACGAAATATCAATTAAAGGATGTATTTCCAACATATGGTATCAGTTTTAGAGTGAAAATTGCAACATTTACACCCTCATTATTAGGACTACGGTTCTTCGATTTTACAGTGACAAGTGACTCTAATTTCAACTACTTGTCATGATCTCGTTCCGCTTCAAAATTTTCTACAGCTTCGTTGAAATACCTAGTGTTACTTCTGTCATTTTCTTCTTCATGGATTGCATCTGTTTTTTCATTCAGTACTTTTTCTTTTATTGACTGCATCTGCTTGCTCCGCTACGATCGCTTTCATACCTTCTGTGGATTAAGTTATTCTCTTCTTCATGTATTGCATCTTTTCAGTTTCTCTTCAATACTGTCTGTAGATTATATAATTTTCTTATCAATGGGCTCTATCTGATCCGCAGAGATCGCTTTCATACCTGCCGTAGATTTGGTCCTCTTTTTCTTAATGGCTTGCATCTATTTAGCTGCTGGCATTTTTAGAAGTTCCTTGAACATTTTCAGCTGTTTCTTTATCTCACTGTTGGCCATGCTTCTTGTCATAGGCATTCACAACAAACCCAATAAAATCCCTGGACACTGCAATCAAATATCTTCTCACGTCTGGATCCAAAATTAATTTCACTTAATTCTCTAGGATCCCACTTCTGACACCAACTTTTTACAAATTCAATTGCTTCATAATAACTTCACACAGGTTATGATACTCTTGTACTTCATGAATTGTTACAAGATGTGAAACTCCATTCTTATATCTTTTTACTTACTTGTACAAATTACAAGTATTGTGAAACCGATAAAATTCAAATCTCGAGATTTTGATGGGAATATCTGTTCTGAGCACCCTTGCATCCGTTTTGATTATTCTCGGCTTGACGTCGGTATGTATGTATGTGACTTGCAAATCTCAAAATTCTGTGTTTGAGATTGATCTAAGATTCAGTTGCGCACGTCGCATTATGATTGCAAACGTCTGTGCACTTTACTTCAGACTTTTTCTGAGTTTTTCACATAAATCCGAACTAATCAGCCGTAGGATGTTGAAATCCAGGATTTGAAATTGCTTTAGCAACTTATTGAATATCTTCCATTTTTGTACCAATCGACTGAGCCGCGAGTACACTTTATATAACAGTCTTTTCGAATTTTTCACATAAATTCAATACAAACAGCCGTGGAGTATTGAAATTTTGCATTAGGCACTTCTATAACATCTAGTTGTACATTTTGCATTCTAATTGCTATCGGCTGATTCGGAGGTGTAGTTTGCTGGACAGTTTTTCGATTTTTTTGCATAAATTCAGAACGAGCAGCTGTAGAGTCATGAAAGTTAGTATTCAAAGCAATTGTAATATTTATATGATAACATTATATTCTCGTAGCAATCTACTGAGTTGGAAATAAACTTTATTTGACAATCTTTTACAATTTTTCGCATAAATTCGAAACTATTGGCCATAGAGTGATAAAATTGAGTATTTGAGACTGCTACAGTGTTTTAATGAATTAAAACATCTAAATGATCACTTCAAATTTAGTGCAATCGACTTTGCCTTATGTTAGTGTCAGTATCAGTTGTCAATTATTGAGTCGAAAGGTGTAAGCTATGTGGTGTCCATATCAAATTTTTTAAACTGTCACAAAATCTGGAGGAAATGTTGGAAGCCTGTTTTTCTATTTTCATTCTGGTATGGACTTCCTTTGAACCCAATTTCCCACTTGTTTGTTCCATTATCATATTTTTTTGAATACGTATTGTCACAAATTTCATTGTGATATAATAACTTCACACAGGCTCTCGCAAAATATGGAATCACTGGTCAAAATCGTTTACTGTCACTTTCCACGTCACTTTTTATCATTACTTTTTTTTTTACTTGTTCACGTTCAACATTCTTGGATTTTCTAATCAATCAGAACGCTGTCAGTCAGCTTGTAGATCAATTGTAAAAATGATATTTTGCAACGAAGAACTAACATTCAAATATCTAGCAACTAGCAGATACATTTCCTCAAGTGCTCCTAAACTTCAACTTAGATAATGGAAAAAACCATTTCAATTGCAAAAAATCTGACGTGGACATTACGAGACTTACTTGTACATCATTGGATTTGGATAGACATAATCAAACACAAAACCTCATCATTCCACGGCTAGTCAGTTGCTATGGAAACAGTAGGTCATCATTCTTATGCTACAACATTCCTAAATACTGATTTCTAGGATTCTTTGACTAACAGCTCTGAATTTATGCGCAAAACTCCAAGATCGTCAAGTATAGTGCACTTCCGACTCAGTCGATCTCAATGAAAATAGGATATGAGCATCGAGACAATACTATCATCTTGAATACTGTGTTCTAATATTCGTTCAATCGTTTTGGATTGAAAGAAAATAGGAGATGATTATTTTGATGCTACAGCAATTTGAAATACTGAATTTCAGTATCCTACGGCTAATCATTCTAGATTCATGCGGAGAGTTCAAAAGAAGTATCAGGTAAAGTGCACTTCCAGTATACAGACGATTGCAACCATAATGCAAGTTGCACATACGTACCGACAACAAGCCAAAAATAGTCAAAATGGATTCAGGGATGCTCAAAGCAGATATATCCATCAGAATCTCGATATGTGGATTTTGTCGGCCTCACAATATTTCCTTGTACTTTTAGACCGTCAGATATTCGTAGATTTCAGTACTTCATTCTGTTTTTCATGCCTTCAAGAAGTTTGATAAGTATGTATATTTGGAATTATATAATGCTGAAATTTAAGCTGGACCGTGTCACCAACATAATAAAAATTAATTTTAAATTTGAATGAAAAAGCATGTTCTGATCCAATTTTGTCGCTTTTGTCATGCTTACAAAATGAAATTCAGGGAAAAATATTCTGACATGGCAAACAAAATTAAGAAATTGACATCAGATTATCATTTCCTATCTTATCATTTCAATTAAACTGATTGTTCTATACCGTGAATTCTGAATGTCTGTTATACTCATAAGCTGCACTTCCGGCTTGGCCGATTGTTACAAAAATAGTAGATAACTGATTTGATGCTACAACGAGTTCAAACACTAAATTTCAATAGGCTATGGCTAATTCTAGATTTATGGAAAAAATTCAAAAAATATTTCGAGTAAAGTGCACTTCTGGCTTGGGCGATTCGAACAAAAATAGCAGATGACCATTCTGATACAACATCAAGTTTAAATACTGAATTTCAACATCTTACGGTTGATCATTCTGGATTTATCAGAAAAATTCGAAAAAAGTTTCAAGTAAAGTGCACTTCCGATACAGACGGTTGGAACCATAATGCGAGATGCACAACTAGACCCTAAACCAGTCTTAAATATAAAATTTCTACATTATACGTTCAACCAGTTTTGAGATTTGCGAGTTAGGAACGCACAAACGCACGAACATACGAGCGCACGAACGCATATATGTACCGACATCAAGCCAAAAATAGTCAAAATGGATTCAGGGATGCTCAAAACGGATATTTTCATCAAAATCTCGATAGGTAAATTTTGTCAGTTTCAAAATACTTCCTTGTACTTATTACAAATAAGTTAAAACATTTCCTCTCTTACTTAAGAGCTCACGTCAAAAGTGCACCTGTCGAAGTAGTAAGCATCACGCCTAACTACTTACGTATTCTAAACGATTCGTCGTAAAAAAATTACTCTTAAAAGTCAACGGTGCCATTTTTAGTTCCGCCAGAAGAAATTAATAATAATTATTCATTATAAGAATTTGACGCACAAACACCTTTTTTATCTTGGGGGCGATATTTCAGACCTCGGTTTATCTTGAGCGAAGCTTAATTACCTTAGTTATAATTGTTCTAACAATCAATACTACGGAAATTGAGCTACGTTAAAGGTAAACCATGGACTGAAATACTGAACCTTAGATACTTGAAAATTACACTGGAATATGTATTTTCTTGTGCAAAACAAAAAAAACTCACGGTGCCGAGTCTCACTTTTCCACAGCCTCCGGCACCATGGCTTCAAAGTGGTTGGAAATATCGATAAAGTACCTTTTCCTATTAGACAAAAAAGTCCCATACAAAACTTGTAGCCAGAGAACTGACGAATCCAAAGAACCAATAGTGTCAACTCTCATGTTTCCAGAAATCCTCGGAACCGTGGATTGAATCGACGCTCACGCAACCTATTTTCAGTCTAATTTGATGTTGCAATTCTGTGCAAATCCATAAGTCTCACAGATTAACTTTTGTTGATTAATATCAGTTCGTTCATGAAGATAACAGGTTCGTTGCTATTTTGCCCATAATTTACAGATTCATGAAATAAGACTCATAGATTGATACAAAATTGCAACATAAATTTGCATATACATTCATTTTTGGTGCCACAGTACTTTAGGAGGCTGAGTGTAAGTTGTAAGAGAAGAACGAAGGTTGATTTACACTATACGAAACGTCAACGTAACGTCAAGGCACTTCCAGTTTAGTCTATTGTTATAAGAATAGCAGGCAATCATTCTGATGCTAAAGCAGACTGAAACACTGAATTTCAATACTCGACGGCCGATCGTTTCATATTTATGCGAAAAATTCCAAAAGACTGACAAGTAGAATGTACTTGTGGCTCAGTCTATGTCAATGAGAATAGGACATTCATCTGTGTGTTACGTTCCAATTTCGCATCTTGCTTCTATTTTTCCATTTTCCATATTCCAGGCTTTTTCATCCTTTCCTTTTTGCTACAATTTGAACGTATTAACACTATTACTCCAGATAAATAAAACGTTTCACTCACCTCACACTTGTTGTTAAAATTTAACACTTTGCTAATTATTGACGTATTTTGGCTTCGTATTTTCAATTCACGTAGTTGCTGCAAGATGTCAGAAGTTGACAAGGCGCTCTTTCAGAGTAGAAACATTTTATTTAAAACTTAAAATTACATTAAAATCTCATTTGACGCAACACATCACACAATATAAACACAGCAATAGTATATTATGCTACAAGGATCGAACGACTGTCATTTTTGTCCAGGATAAATTTGGCTGCATTCGGTGAAGACGAGGGCAAAGCCCGATGCAGAGGTGAGGGCGAAGTACGAGGCGAAGGCGCGGGCAAAGTACGAGGCGAAGGCGCGGGCGAAGACGAGGGCAAAGCACAAGGCGTAGCTCCGTGCAGCAAAATTTGTCCGTGACTTTAATGATAGTCGTTCAGTGTCCGTGTTGCATACGATACTTTTTGTAACAAGTGCACCAAAGTACCCCAATAACTAAGCTTTTTGAATAAATTTGGATGTATTGAAACTATCTTATTGATTTGACAAATAGATTTTTGCAAATGCAATCACATTACAGTAAACTAATACAATGAAACATAACTTACATGTAGAAAATAGTCATATCCAGTAAAAATTATATTTTTCAAGAGATCATCGGATGATGGATAAAAATGAAGGATAAAGAATTATTGAGTCATCTCTTCACGTTGCAAACGTTTCGATCTTTATTAGACCTTCATCAGTGCCTAGTTAACAAACTTTGGAATTCCTGTAGACATGGATTGTTATCTTCAAAGATGCAAAATAATCTCTGTACTGCCATGTGTATATGGGTGGGAATGACGTGTTGCTTCTGCATTGTAGAAGGAAGATTCTTCTGTTCTTCTGTGCCGTAAAGTTTTTCAATTTGTTGGACCATTGTTTGAGCGTATGAGACGCATCCTTGCCAAATTGATGTGAAATTTCGTTGTAAAATCCCATGATGTCAAAAATATTCCCGTGAATGATAAATTTAGAAAATAGTAATATCCAGTAAAAATTATATATTTCAAAAGATCATCGAATGATGGATAAAAATGGAGGATAAAGAATTATTGAGTCATCTCTTCACGTTGCAAACGTTTCGATCTGTATTAGACCTTCATCAGATCGAAACGTTTGCAAAGTGAAGAGATGACTCAATAATTCTTTATCCTTCATTTTTATCCATCATCCAATAATCTTTTGAAATATATAACTTACATGATTTATTTTATTGATTGGAATTAAAAAATCCAACGGCATCATGATCCATGATCTACAATTTCATTTTTATCCTGCCGACAAAAATATCCATTAATTCCCAGTCAACAGAGAATAAATGAAAATTGTTACCATGGTCTGGAATTGAGAACTTTCGAAGCAGAAGTCAGCTCAGTAGTAGCGTTTTTTTTGGTGTACGTGTTACAAATAATGACATAACAGTCACAATTAAATTCCTCAACCCTAATAATTCTTTCCCGCCAGTCTCTACTCTCTACTCTCTTTGTAATTAGCTGAAACCAATGAAATAACGTGAAAGTTAAATAAAACGGGTTTTTTTTTTTCTAAGTAATTGTTCGGAAACTGACTCAAGTAAAGGATTCAAGCAAAAGTCTAAAAACGTGACGGTCGCATAAAAAGTTTTTCTTGAGGCAAAGATTTATTTCTATCTTTGAAAGTAGTCAAAGGCACTTAGCGGGATTTATTATAAATCAGTGTCGTGCTTCGACCGAGTAACCGTGATTCGGGTAGTGTACGTCGGTCGAGCAGCCCAATTTTGGGGATTAGAAAAAACTTTAACGCACCTCGTATTATCGTAAACCGCCACTAACACCTAAAGCGAAGTGTCCGGACACCCGCAGAGCATCCAGCGACGCAAGCGCCGGTATCCAGTGCCTGAGATCACCTCCAGGTTACTTCACCTTGACGTCTGTCCACGACAAGCTCTTGGACCGATACCTCCACCAGGTCAGGCGACGTCAACTCTACAGTTCCGGAGAACTTGTGGGGTCAGCTAAGGGTCTGTTTTGTACTATTTGTTGGTTCAGTTATTGTTGAAGCAGAAGTCTACGCTTATTTTTTTGTCTACGTTCTTATCATTTATTTTGAGTTAGGCGCTTCTTGGATGCAGCTGATGTGGACGCAGTAGTGTTTTGGCGCTTATTATGTACAGCGCAATCGATTGGGCTAGACTCCTGTCTCCATGATTACTGTGAGCTTCGGCTAGTTAAGGAGCAAGGCGTATAGGCGTCAGGTTTTGCATACACTGGTGTGCTGTTGGTTGCGTGCTGTCCTCCAAGACGCGTTATTTTGTGTATTGGGCCCTCAGCCACTGTTTGTTCATTTTACAATTAAATTCATTATTTTTATACGATTTTTATTTATTTTTACAAGTCAAATTTCATCTAAATACATATTATTTTTTTTGTTTAGCAATTTTTTTTTTGCATGTATTAAAGTCAGTAATTTCGTTTAAAATCTTTGTTTTATTATGCGAAAGAGTGGACCTGCCCGTTTCATTTCAGACAGTTTGGCTGCCACAATCTCCGTTTGAGAGTATGGCTTGTGGTGAGTACAGTGTCTCTCAAGTCGACCACCTTGGTGGATGTTGAAGGCCATTACGCGATCACCCATTCCTGTAACCCCTTCGTCCGACCAAACACCCCTTTATTGCAGGTACTTTCGTTGCTGTATGACCTGCAGACGAAAAGACAACATCGTGACGCTCGGGGTATGCCCGGAGTCAAACTTTGCGACGCCTCACGTCACCTACGATTTCCCTAAGATTAAGAGCGAAGAACGAGTTTGAGTCAGTTTTGAATGTTACATATGTTCAATCGTTTTGGATTGTAAAGTGCACTTCCGGTACAGATGATTGCAATCCTAATGCTAGATAAACAGCTTGATGTTACTGAAATGCTTAATACTTTGTACAAGTGGGTAAGAAACTCACTGAATCCAATTTTTTTTATCGGTATGCTTTGATAACAAATTGACTTCATTTTATTCACAAATTTTTCCTTTGATTGCTTTTATAACTTGACCGGAATTGAAATGGTATGAATATATTCTAAAAACTTGGTCTCTCTATATTTGATCATTCTTAGATGATAGAATGAAAGGATATCAAACATTGTTCCATACTATAACTTACACTCTCCCTTTCAAAGTATTATTGCACCAAAAATTAATGTATGCAAATATTAATCAGATCAAAAATAGGTCGCGCAAGCACCAATTTGATCCACGGTGCCGAGGACTTCTAGCAACATGAGAGTCAGCACCATTGGTTCTTTGAATTCGTCAGATTTCTGGCAAAAAATTTTGTATGGGAATTTCTCGTCCGATAGAAAAAGGCACTTTATCGATATTGTCAATAACTTTGAAGCCTTGGGACCGGAGTTTGTGGCAAAGTGAAACTCGGCACCGTGAGTTTTTTCTGTTTTACACATGAAAATACATGTTTCACTGTAATTTCCAAGTGTTTAAGATGAAAAGGTTGTTTGTGCGTCAAATCCTCATGATGAATAATTGATATTGATTGCTTCTGGCAGGATTAACAACGGCACCGTTGACTTTCAAGAGTAATGTTTTCACGACGAATCGCTCAGAATACGTAAGAATCGTCTAAAAATTCAAGGTAGCTTTTCCGAGCGAGCTCTTGGACTAAATCGTTTGATTGTGAATAACTTTTTCTATGTTTCAGTTTTTAATCATGTCAGGTTGAGTACCGTGAAGGTATGGAGAGCATTGTACATTTTCATTCTGCATATTGATAAAATTCAATTTTCCGTAAATTACGAAGAAAGTAGATTATATGTAAGCGAATGTTAGATTCAATATATATGAAAATATTGATATTGTCTATCGAAATACGTCAGAGAATTTTGCGTCATTTTGAGTATTGTTATGTTCAGTCGAACACAGTTGGATCTACATGAACCTATCCCCACCCTCACCTCATCTAATTTGGGAGAGAATCAGAAAAATATTCTTTCCGTTAGGATGTTGCTATTCAAAATCAGCCATCTTGTTATTTTAGATTATGATATCAAATCCGATTTCAGTGACTTCAAAAACCTTTTCATACCAAGAGTGAAACTATAACAGATACATACTTATTTGCATCATGAAGGTATTGCTTGAAAACCGAGCTGCCAGAAAAATGTCTATTCTCAACCCACACAAAAGTCTTATTTCCATCACAACAACGCGTCAGATTATCCCTCAGTTCGCGAAATTTATGTTGGAGTTAGGGCTCATCTATGAATCGTACTGTTGATTATTTGCATTGACAAAGAGAGCTTTGGAGAAAAGGCTCTTGCACTGCATGTACTTCTCACGACTACTTTTGCTTATTCAAGATATTTGGAATACCGATCTGTATGGAATAATTGATAATTAGGTGTAGTGAACTAAAGTTCGCCATTGTGAGGGAAATGACGAACTGGCTGCAGCACATTAGACATAATAATGTGGCAAAAGTATCTTGCAACATGTTTTGAAATAGAAATAGTTATGATTTCAAATATATCACTGTGTGAATGATAATAATTTGAAAAAGAAGGATAAACTGAGCTGTCGTTTTCCGCAAAGGAGCTTTCGAGCAAAACCGAATAACACTTTATGTTGAACCTCCATTATCTTTATTGGAAATTAGAAGAAATATAATAATCACAACGTTTCGATGGTTGGTAATCTACTATCGAAACGTTGTGATTATTATATTTATTCTGATTTTCAATAAAGATACTGGAAGTTCAACATAAAGTATTTTCAAATCAAAGTGAATCATTATCTTCAACCTTCAAAGAAAAGTTATAACCGAATAGATCCATCATAAACTATTTTGAGAAAAAGACGATTTTTCTGTATAGCAGAAGGTATAAGGTTCTTAGTTGTTTTTGTTGGTAAAAACTATTGGTTACGTGGTATTGATAATTTCGAGTAATATAACATAAACAGAACTGAATTTATTCGTTTAGCTCAAAACTGATGGATTCATTCGGTTTTGCTTGAAAATTTGAAGAAAATATCAGAAGAAGATTCATGTCGCGAGTTCAGATATGAGAAGTCAATGCTTAAGAATTTTCCCAATAACTCAATTTTCCAATATGCATTAAACAAATCCACGGAATCTATCCTTCACAGATGAAAAAGAAAATATTATCATGGATTTATTCGGTTTTGCACTAAAACACTTTTTTCGTTCCTCACATTCACAAGGATTTAATCGATTTTGTGTGGAGCTATATGGATTATATGATATATTTTAACAATCTAAATCAGCTCCCGCTGCTAACTCAACATTTATAAAAAGTGGATTTATCCGGTTTTGCTCGAAAGCTCCTCCCTTTTGCTGCCTAACCGTCTTATGAGTTACCAAGCTGGAATACCGTATCCAGTTATAAAGTAGGTTTATTATGAGTAAACCTTGTTCTGATTAACAACGAACTCAAATTTTCTAAATATAGCCAATCACATATTATTTATACTTCAAATATTTGTCATAATATAAACTGCAAATTGAGAATGAAAATAAGGTAAGTTAAATTCATACGATTAATGACCCATCTATTATATCTGACTGATGAAAGTCTGACAAGTTTACCGTGACACTCAATATTTATTTGTGATTGGTTGGATTCAAGATTTAGATTTAGAAATTGATATTTCATATGTAAATTCGTAAATTAAATCCATCACAAACCATAGAACTTAGGTTAATATGTATTTTATTTGTAAGTCTCGAAATCAGAGACGTCGAAAAGAAGTGAAAATTTTAGGTTATAAATGCAGTAAAATAACTGTAATAAACAAAACATATTTACAAACTTTTATAATTAATTAACAAACCTGATTCAATACAATTGTCGATAGCCCTAATTATCAATCATTAATAATTACATATGCCTTACACATGGCATTTCTTCCTCATACTCCCTCTCTGAGGTAAAGTCGCTAATCGTCTTACCTACAGCCTACAGAGTTAGACAACGGAACGTTCAAACTTATATATATATATATATATATATATATATATATATATATATATATATATATATATATATATATATATATATATATATATATATATATATATATATATATATATATATATATATATTGACAGAGTTTATAGTGGGTAAGGCAGTCAATAATTGGGCCAAGAAATTAACACTCTTGTTAATTTGTCAAGCTTTCGATTTTTTTATTTAAAATCATCTTCAGGACACTGGAATACATATTGTCAATTTAGATTCGAAAGAATTTTGAAAAAAATATAACAATTACTTACATTAGTTGAGATTAGAATAAAGATTTTCGAACATTCAGAATAAATATAAGTTTTCATTTTTGTGGTTATGTTTTACCACATGTTGTTAAAATTTATTTTACTCCAATGAGTCATAATTATATCAAAACAGCAGAAAAATGTCGTACGTAGACGTCAAATATGCTTTTTTAAGAGATCACAGTTCAATTTTTGTTCACATAGCTTGCACTTAATTGTTTAGTTCACAGGTGACGTATTCAGGCAAGCGTAGACATTTTTGTGTGAAAGCAAGCAGGCGGAAACTGACCGCATTACCCACCAAACACAAAAGTAGTCAGGAGTACCAAGTTTAAAGTCCCTAGACTCAGTCAACTTAATGATAGAATAATTTTTGATATTTTTTAGCGGTAATATATTTTAATTCGTAAGATCTGATCTTCAAGTAAATAAAGTTGTATACTGGTAAACGAGAAAACTATAATAAATGAATTTACGAGTTTATATAGTTTTTTTAAAAAACGGGTTCTTTTTATTTGCTGGAAAAATAAAGATTTTATTTATTTATTGAATTTATTGTCAAGATATTGTTTCATTTTTAGCTAGTTTTAGTAGATAAATGTAAATATTACTCAAACCATCAATGTCCGTTCGTTTATTCATCGTATTATCGGTGTCATTTATATGAGCCATTTCAAGAAAGGACCGCTTTGTTAGATTTTTTTCCGTGTCTAATATTGTTGTATTATTATAAGCCATTTGATGTTTTTTAGTGTGGCAGTGCTGTGACAGTGCACTAGCCTCTGGTATTAATCTAGTGTCACTTTTATGGGATGTAATACGGTCTTTTAGACTTCTGGAGGTCTGGCCTATATATTTCTGATTACAGTTTTCACAAGGTATACAGTAAACAACATTTGATTGATTTCTTATTGGCTCTTTATCTTTTAATTTGGTAAAGATTCTGTTAATATTATGACAACTTTTGTAAGCTATTTTGACAGTATCTTCTTTCACAATTTTAATTATTTTAGGTGTTAGGTCCGATATGAAAGGAATTGAGGCATATTTTATTTTAACATATTTTATTATAATCCAAGACCAGTCTGATGTTATATATATATATATATATATATATATATATATATATATATATATATATATATATATATATATATATATATATATATATATATATATGTGATTTTAAGTTTCTTGATTGAATTCACTAATCAAATGCATCATGAAATAACCTTTACTTATACAGATAAATGATGTGGAACAAGTGATCTGTATCAATAGGTGAATAGGACATTCAAGCTAAACAACCCACAAACCGGTGAAACAGAAAATGTGAGGATAGTGGACATAAAATTGACACCAGCTCTGTGGATTTTCAAAATTAGAATTATTCATAATCATGATGTAATTTATTGCATATTACTACTGATCAAACTACATCTATTCCGAACATGTTGTAGACTACGTCACTGACACCTTGTTATGTCAGATGGTGCCGCAGTCGGATGTCCTCTATTCTTATAAAAGTGATCGCATTAATTGGACTCATATAATTGGAATTATGCATTATTTAGTTATTTATACAGATCAGTGACGGTTTTTCGTGATAATCTCGCCAACAGAAACTTTTATGAAAAAATAGTCAGTAACAAATTTGTAGCTTAGGAAATTGCCTACAAAAAGCATCCATCTATTTTTTCTTGTAAGAATGACCGTTTCCGAGAAAATTCGATCCAAAAAATTTCAACGTATAGTATGCACTTCTTACTGGTATCTGTGTGTCGAATATTTTTGATTTAACGTTAAATGTGCCTTTGAGTATTGGAAAATCCACTTTCGTGAACGTTTCAAAGTCCATAATAATACAAACGAACGCATATATATCACACAATAGTGTCGAATTTACTCTGTAGTAGGCTATGTATTAAGCATCGATAAAAGAAGTGTCCATCTATAATCACAGATATCTAGAGTTTGCGAAATTAACACACCTTCAAAAACCTGTAGAACTATTTTCCCCTCCACCAACATCTAGTGCTGCTCGGCAACATTTATATCAGGTTTACTACCAAGTGCAAGTATGGCTTGGTAACAAGCTTGACCTTCTAGACTGGGGATGGTCATTCAAGATCAAATTTAGGATCCGGGTAAAACTCTTCTTGCACCCGCATCTGCTGGTCTGCTCAACTCTATTTTTTGTGACTGCAACAAGGAATGTACCTTGAACTATGGTTGCAGGACCGTTGGGTGGTACGGTCCACCAGTTTGCGGTGATTGTCAAGATCAGTGGTGGAACTATAACGACTTGACATATACATTGTCTTGATTCTTTTTTTGTCCATTTACTACGCATGTTGAATATGTTTCCGATTGGAATTTATCAAAGGGATATGACAAGGACTAGTTCTAGTTATCCTGCCATGAAAATAAGATCCTGATTGCATTGAGAATTCAAGACGAGATAGAAATATGTCAATGTCGACTCGATGTGGTACCAGGTACTGTTCAAATATACACCACCGTTTATCTTAGTATCAGCAGCCATCAGTTGGAATAAATACATTTTAATATTTCATAGCGTATGGAGGAATGAGGCTCAGTTTTGGAACATCTGAAAGTAGATTCAATCTATATTGTTTGATCAGTATTTATGTCTTGTGCTTAACATTAACGAATTCTGAATGTAATCAACCGTTGTCTTGTAAATATGTTGCATATTGTATATTTTGTTTGATGTTCTTCGTGACCATTGATCATTAACAAATAAAGATCTGAAATTTGACAGTTGACCAACAGAGGACTAAATCGTAACTACTTCACCGACAGAGAAAAAGAATTTAGGATAATTTTGATTCCAAGGAAATGTTTATAAGGATGTATTTAGTAGGAGAAGAATATGAAATTTGTTGTTGTAAAGAAATTTGTACTTGTAAAATAACTTCTTCTTTTTGGCTGTATCTTCTCTTCACATTACTGACAGCGCTAATAAGAAATTGATTGTAAAACAAGAAGGATTCATTGAAATTAAAGTATAAATAAGGCCTTGTGGCCGTTTTAAGTCACTTCTTTTGGAAGTTAGTTCTCCGAGTCATCTTCCAACGTTCTTTTGTGCTTACCGTTCGACGTCCGTTCGAAGTCTTTGTGCTAAGTCCGTTAGCACGATTGTCGAGACAAATAGTGAGTTTGATTGCTTTCTTTAGTTTTTTCTATAAATCCGTGAAAGGAACTTAGTTTATTTCGCAAATGTTTTGCTGTTTTTGCACTTAGAATATTCTTGCTATTTTTGCAATGTACAACTTAATGTCATTTCGTTTAACTTCTGCCGTCCGTTCAGCAAACGTTGGATTAACTTAACGTAGAGTCTCCGCTGGCGAAGTCTCTGTTGACTTATCTGTGTTTGAATAACTTAACGTAGAATCACCGCTGGCAAAGTCTTGGTTGACTTCACAGTGTTTGAGTAATTTAACGTAGAATCACCGCTGTCGAAGTCTTGGTTGACTTCGCAGTGTTTGAAGTATTTAACATAGAATCATCGCTGGCGAAATCTTTGTTGACTTCACAGTGTTTGTATAATCTAACGTAGAGTCACCGCTGGAGGTGTCATTGCTGACCACCGTTCGGAAAGTCGCTTCGCATTTCCGCGAATGTTGATTGTCTTGGACAGTCGCCGCATCGTCGTCATTAGCCTTCAGTCAAGCGATCTCAGTGCAGATCCCTGCAATATATTAGTGCCTCATTTTTGTGTTTAAATAAGTATCATAGTAATACTCACATCCTGAATATTATTCTCAAAAACACCCTGACCCTTTTCTCTGAGCTACTCAGCCGACAACCTTTAGAAACTGCGTCACCGACTGAATTGGCGCCTGAATATACCGTCGGCAGTTTCTACAGTGACGCCAGAATTAATAACCACGCCATCAGCGAGGTATCGTTACAACTTATAAGAAAAGAAAAATATTTATTTTCACACTAAAAATGACAACAAACGGAAACACTAATTCGATCGTTAGTACCCTGTTCATCACACTTTGTCTTTTTGCCCCACAGTCTCACACTTTTGTATGAATATAGTACTCCTGAAGATGGTCCAGGTGGGACCAAAACTGGAGAGTAGGATAGGGATGATAAACTTGTGACTGAATTCCCATACATCGTCTTTTTTTATTCAAAATAATATTGAGAACTATCAATGGGACAGAATGCGATCACGTACCAATTCACGAGCGGAGAGAAGTATGAGAATCTATACCATTCATGTATAGCAGAAGGATCATATGAGTAGTGATGACGATACTTTAAATTGTAGTCGGAATTAATCTTATGAAATAAATATTCTTGTCCGAAGAATTGTCTACCTATCTCACTGCAAAGTTCAGGGTCTGGAGCGCTACCCGATATTCTATTAACAGTGATGTGAATAGTAGTTTGATGAAAAATTTCTTAAGAATTTCTTATGATTATTGTTCAACATTGAAATTTGATTCTCAATAGAGAACTATTCTATCTTGATCTATCATGGAATCTGCACATACCACTACTCAAAATTATATTGGAGCAGGTATTACTCAAAATGCTACTTTTAATCATTTAGTATGTCATTTACAATCATTCCATAACGGTTCTCAACAAATCAGAAGTTGTTCGCGAATGGAGTATCTCTATCTGGTTACCATGGTTGAGTTTGAAAAATTAAGTTATTTATCCCTGGCTTTGCGTTCGACGTGTGAAAATTTAAGAAGTTGCATTGAATTTATAAACTCCTGAAATTTTATTGACTACAACATGTTAGAAAGGCATTCTTATATTCGCGAACCGTAACTCTGGTTTAGGCTCGGATCACTCACTTTTCACACTTTTAGAATATAAAATAGACTATCCTCAGCCTTCGGGTAATGCCAGCACTCGCTTCGTTCGGGTGATCAGTAGTCACCCTTGGCTTATTTCGCCTTGTTTCGTCCCTAGCCACACAATATACTATTTCTCGTAATGCTGCTTGAAACAAAGATCGTCTCACGTCTATAATATTGCGGAGTAAAATATTTTAACTACATTCAACATCAAATACTAGTTGTAGCTGAGATAAATAAACTAATTTCAACCAGTGATAAAACTCGTCAAGCATAACAATTTATCAACAGTAATTACACAAGAGCTTTTTATTTTGCTGGATAAATTTCTGTTTTCACGAAATCTTGTTACCTAGCAATTTGACAAGAAAACTGTTCTAATAAAATCACGACACCGTAGGTGGAGTGATTTTATTTTTTGAACAGTTTTCGAGTCAAATTGCTGTCAGGTTACAAAATTGAGTTATCAAACTGAAATTTATTCCAAGAAAAATAAAATGCTAGAGTGTAATTCGGCGAGATAATTTAACGACATTTTATTTATGAAAAAGTTCATTTAAATGTGCAATTATTGAGAGTACAATTATTATACATCGTTTCACATTTCATTTGACACATTCCACTAAGTATTCTTTAAGATTTTCTCCATCAATTCTCCGCATACTCCAAGTCCAATCTAGCAAAATATTTGAAATTTGACATATCGTACCTCTTCCCAATACATAATTCTGGTTTTAACAAAATACGATAAATTGTCTACAGATACATGATTTATTGTTTTTTGTATTTATAGACACACTTTTCTTGATATTTTCTTTTATATTTTCTTCAAAAATATTCCAAATTCTGTTTATTTTGCAGTTTAAGCATGGACAGATAATGCAAATGACATTAATATAGTAAATGTTTAGATTTGGTTGCTAGGAGAAAGGTAAATAACGTTTTATCACTTGCAAAAAGTTACCTTCCTTTTTATCCGCTGTCAAAACGATAAAATTGTTTTTTTCTTATGGCTTACTTTATATTGGAGTGGAATTATCTTAATAAATTTTTCCCGAATTCTCATCTCTTTTTAGCATTTTCCATCCCCTATAACTCGACAAATCATTCAGGTGCATGATTATCGGATCCAGTAGCAGTAGCAATGGAAAAAATTGACAATTTTGACAATTTGAGTTATGAATTCCTTCAAATAAATTCTGGAAAAATATCGATTATTTATTATTGTCACAAAGATTTAGTCCTGTGAAATTTTCTAGTTTTTCTGTCTAGGATTTGCTAACCAAGTTTATATGGAACGATTTCTGAATTGTCATTTTCCACTAAAAATTGAATTACTGTGGATTTGCTTATGTATTTAATATCAGAATCTTGTGCACTTATACATTATGATGAGAATACTGGAACGTTGAACAGCAGATGAGATAAATGAAATACATTAATTTATAAATGAAGCACCTGTGTATTAGTTTTTTCTTATATTATTATAACTTCACACTCAGGTCGTTCTAATAAAATATGCTCCGCGAATTGATCAACTGAACAAATAAAATATTGTATCTTATATTTCAGTGAATATTTAAAGTCAATTACCAAATTCAGTTTGATACATTTTAGGTTATGTTTTTTGTTCTTCAAAAATTTATGTAGCAGTAATTTAAATTGAATTTATAATTGAATTATTCATTGAATTATTTATTTCACAATTGCATTCCACTTATTATTCCACCGTTTTCTTTGAATAATTCGTGGAATGATTTTCTCTTTATGTTTGAGAACCAACGATAATAAAGTAAGTTAATAACAGCAACGACAGCAACAACTGTTTAACTTGCTCATAGATGGCAGCACAATCTGGCACTGATTCTGACTGTATTCAGACCATTTGTAACTAAAATTAACCCGTAGCCACCAAGCGGTTATAAGCGGAACTATATTGTAGAGTGGATTCAACCTTAATTTCCATTTGGTTATATGTTATGTTAATGGCTTTGTCAGCAATATTTGAAGGCTTTTTTGTGATTGTTTATATAAAATTCTATACTACAATAGTTCATGTTGGTAGAATTATTGGATTTGTTGCAATTAATTCAGTGGAAAATACTTGGCTTCCGATTTTATTGTTGGATTACATAATCTCATTGTCATACTGAAATTAGTCTTTCTCAAGATTATACTTTTCAAAATATGGAATCTGAACAAAGTGTTAGAAATTTTTGTGTTGATGGATGTCATTTCAAATTACAATACAAAAATGTCACATACTCCCCTGTAATGTTATTTTGTTTGAAGCTATGACTTTAATAGCCTCGTCAGTCCTCCAATTACAACTAAAATTCATATATAAATAAAAAGATTCTGGAAGATAAAACTAAATGTTATAAAAGAAGAAAGCCAATTCTTTCTCGCATAATTAAAGTTGAATTGAATCATTCAACGAAATGTGAGTATTTCTTGGCTGAATATCAACGTATTTACATTGTAAACAGATTACAAACTTGCCATAAGTCACTTTTGATTCACCATTTTGTAAGTACAGTCCTGTCGCCAACGGTAATTTCAGTTGCCAATAGGCTCTTTGCAGAAGCGTCGGAGAGCGACACTAGCGCTCGAAGTGGCTGATTTTGAAAGTGGCCGCAGGTGAAAATTTGAACTGTCATTACATGGAATAAGTGAATGAAAGCTGAAAGTTCATATTGAAGCTTGAAATAAGTTTAAAAATAAAAGTGAATGATGACTAATGGAATTATAATAAGAACAGGATTCCAATCCATATAACTTGGTTGTATCCGGAGTACAATATTAGAAAAAGAAAATTAGTGCGAGGAAGTAAGCATGTGTTCTAATTTAAATAAAACTGTTTTTGGATGAGAGTCTGATTTCCGCGCATATTGTAGAGCAAATGTCGATCAATTCTTGTGTGTGTAAGGTTTTTATCGAAATAAGATATGTTATTTTGGAGTTATTAACTGAAGGTTGCTACATGTCTGTCAAACGAATCCAAACATGTCATATGAAAGTACATTGTTTCACATTGCCTTAGGTTGATGAAACGCAAGATATCCTACTCGCATTTTTAAAAACTTATCCGATACATAAAAATAGTACATACAAAATTGCTATTGCTTGCAATCGTTTAACCTAACTTCTCACATAGATTTTCTATTTTCATCAAGTAATTTCTCCATTCAATAGATTATCTATGAATATTATTGACTTCTTTCTACTTTCTTTATTCGTTTAATAGCCTGAATCCACTTTTTTCTCAATGAAATGTTCAATTTTTTTTTGCGTTCCTGTAACTGTTTTACAGTTTGGAACGCAACAATTTGTGTAACCAACACGCGGTATCACAATCTTCATGTTAGATTCACATAAAAATTGCTTAAATGTGCTACTAGTTTATTATTGTTGTCATAATAACACTGATTTCAGTGTAATTACTTAACAAATAATACTCGAGGGCATTATGTTTGAAAAATAACGAACAAATTTCCTAGTTACAGCAGGTAACTAGAGTGATTTCTCTGACAGATGTCACAATGACAGGACATACATTGCTAAAAGTTTTGATTGAAATACAACAAAAGTCAGACATTAAACATTAAAGGCACCACGGGAGTTGAACAGACAGTAATGCCTACAGTCAACGTATACACCTCGGGCCAGAGGCCCTCGGAAATAACACTGTTGACCTCAGGCATTATTATCCTTTTAACACTCTTGATATCTTAATTACTATATTATTTCAATTTAATACATTTATTCTCAAATTATGTGCAATGATAATGTTTTGTTTATCTGCTAGTACTGTCAAAATTAACCACTTGTGGCGCTGCAATCTATTCCCAAAGAGCCTATTCAAATCAGCTGATTCAGGTGCAATGAACTTGTGCAGACAATCGGATGTTTAAGAAATGTACTATCTGAAAATATACGTGAAATCCCCTAATAGAAGTGAAAATTTCTCAACAATGACATATAAATACGACTAATAGACCTCACTTTGATAAATTTTCACTCGATATTGAGAGAATTCACGGAAAAAAGCTATGAAGAAAAATTGATATGCTTGACGAGTTCTATCATAAGTTGAAATTAATGTACTCATTTCTATTACACCCTATATATATATATATATATATATATATATATATATATATATATATATATATATATATATATATATATATATATATATATATATATATATATATATATATATATATATATATATATATATATATATATATACATATGTAAAAGTATGACAACAAAAACATACATGATGCTGTTTCAAGCTTCATAAAGAAATTATAGATTGCATTGAAATAGGACAGCCTGATTCCCTTGGTTGTCAGCAAGGAAAATTGCTTTCCGCACTCAATGACTCAATCTTTGATATCGTTGTTTTGTTCGAAAAATGACACTGAATAAGCTAAATACATGAATATGAATAATGGCCCGGACTAACAACTGAGCTCTATTCAGTGTTGATACATTCCACATTCCTTAGTTGTTTTGTCTTATGTAATGTTGCCACGAGACTCGGGACTAGTCCCGGTCTTGTCTCGTCTCACTTCAAAAAGTCGAGATGAGATCATAGAATCGGTCTCGAGCCAAAAGTCGGGACCGAGATGAGATCAGAGTCAAATCTCGGCGAAAGTCTAGCGAGACTCTCGACGAGACTTGCATCATAATTACTCAAAATTAATATTTGAGTCAAATCCCATAGATTTATTCCGAAAGCAAAGGCAAATACTCACAAACTGCAGTGATAACAGTTGAATTAAGATGTTGATTGAAAGCTAAGCTCCCAATTGAGACAATCATTTCTTCTACCGCTCTTCCGGAATATTTACTCCATATTCAGTCTATGTAACAATATTTTTCCGTTAATTGATCTTTCAAAGTAAGTTATTTGGATCTATCTTGCGAAAATGATTCTAGTAGAAGTATAAAATAGGATATTTAAATGATTGTCAATTGTTTTTCCACAAGTTGAATGAATGATGTCCAGTGGAGTCCATATTACCATCTTCAAATTATACTTCCGGTGATCAAATGTCAAAACTGTATGTTCCAATGAATCAGAGACCCCGAAAATCTGGAAAAGAACTCTTTATTTTCAAAAATACTCATGTTATGTAAGGACTTAGATATATCCGCCACCCGTCACTTTAAAAATGACTGCCATCACTTTGACAATAATAGCTGTCCCTTTGACAATAACAGCTGGCACTTTGACAATGACGGCTGTCATTCTGAAATATGCAATTGATTGATTTTACACTCTAAATCTATGAAACAGCGATGAAACCGGCCAAGAAATTTATGGTTGGGAAAGTAGGGTGTGGTCACAGCAGATTTTATATGATAAGATTGTGGAATCTCAATACTAGCACAACACTTTCAATTTTACAAAAAATACTATCGACGTAATGAAAGAAAATATTATCATACTGTAATTGATTTTCACTGGAAAGACGTTGCATATAATTCAACTCCTATAAGATTCTTGGTTATTTATTTATTCATTTACAACCAGCCAACAGGATGCAAATCATCCTAATTATAGAGGGCTGGACAAACAAAAAACATATCCATCAACATGAACGATGGCGATAATGACAATAATAATAATAATGATACAAAACAGAAAGAACAATAATCAAAATTCACAAAATTTAAGAGACAATTTTTTTGTAGCGTAGTGTTTCTCTGGTTTGTAAAGAGAGCCAGAAGCTCATGTTTAGAGGTTTATGACCAAGCTATGAGACATAACTTTGCGCATCAACACACAAATACATATTTTTGGTAGAATTCATTGCAAATGATAATCAGGTAGAACAAATTGATTTACGCATGTAGGAATATGTTTTTCAAAAAGTCATAACAAGACTCTTGTCGACACTGACCTACTCGAGACTAAGGCGAGACCAAGACGAGACTCACTGAAGTCTCGTCTCGTGACAACACTAGTCTTATGAGAAACCGCTTTCTTACCAGCATCAGTTTTTTTGTAATCTGACATAAATATTTCCATTCCCAACTGTTTGCATATGAAAGCATTTTATATTCCACTCAATATATTAGAGGCTGCCTATCTATGTAACTAGTTGGAAATAGTTATATTTACACGATTATAATCATTTGATTACTGTCGCACCTAATATTGACTATTATTTGATATTTAGTGGCTTCTATACTTTTGAGCGGCTAGTGTTGCTACGAGACGAGACTTTAGTGAGTCTCGTCTCGGTCTCATGGTGGTCTCGCGAAGCTCAGTCTCGTCTCGGTCTCGAGTCTCGACGAGAGTCTTGCCATGATTTTTCAAAATTACATATTCTCACATGTGGAAATAAATTTGTTCTACCTGATTATTATTTGCTATGAATTCCACCGAAAAAATGTATTTGCGTGTTTGGGGCGCAAAATTTTTTTTGATAGCTTGGTCATGAGTCCTCAGACGTGAGCTTCTGGCTTTAAAACCACAAAAACACTACTCTACAAATAATGTGTCTTTTGAATTCCTTGCATTACATAATTATTCCCACATTGCTAAGCAGCTCTGGAAATTATGATCACGTGATCACGTATAACGCGCTTGCGTATTGGATAATCTCAGCGTACAGCCTGTCGAATTTGCAATACCGACAGTCGCTCTGGGCTTCAATTCTAATTTGTAAAGATTGTTTTTTGACACTATTTTATAGACATACGACAAATGTATCACCTATCAAACAATTAGAGGAGTGATTTTATGTCATCATCGTTGAAGACAGTCTTCCAGAAGTAAGAGACAGGGTCATATCATTTTCCTTAGCTCGATGACAGATTTGACATACGTATGTTATATAATAGTAACAATAGAATAAAATTTCACCATTATAATCAATAATAAATCAGGAGAATGATTAAACATGAATTGAACCTGATTTCAAACATAGTTCTTAACTGGATGACAGCACAAAGTTATCAATCATATTGTTTGCACCAACATACAATATTCAAGCTCCTATAAATGTAACTATGACATATCAACATTGACATATAGAGACTGCGATCTGTCTCCAAGCTGTCTCTATGAATTAGAATGGAACCACTGGAGCCACGAGGATTCGAGATAATAAAGAGGCAATAGTTTTATGCAACAAATGTGTAAACTAAAGCATTATGACAAAGTTGAGGCTACATATTTCAAGTCAAGAATCGCTGAGTTATAAAACATATTTTTTCTATGATCACTATAGAAAACAACATATTTCTCATACAAAACACAACTAGAAAACTTACAATTTCACACAACTGTGCGAAAAGTCGTGAGAAATCATTTCTCACACCAGTTTGACCAACTTATATATCAATAATTCATTCTGAATATTCTTTAGGTGATATATATGATATATTTAGTAAGATTATTGATAAATATCACGGACTTGATATAAATCTCTGTTTGCTCTTTTATAAGCCACATTTAAATAACAAAATTGCACTAAGTTCTGTTGGAATTATTTTCTTATTCTTGTAATATATATTCCGAAGGTTGGCAACACTACGAATCACAACTGTCAAATTGAAGCAGACAAAACACGTTCCATCACATTCTGTTGAAATCGAGAAATTATGTATGTAATTATTGTATCATAACCAAAATTAGATATCCACAAATATCATTACTGTAGTTGGAAAATGGTTAGTGACAAAAATTAAGAAAACACGCTACCCCAGATCACAGAAAACTCTAACTAATGAACCAATCAGACGGTCGCCTGGTGAGAGTGAGCCAATCAGATACAATCTTTCCGTAGTTTGCAACAATTAGATTACACAACAATGAAATGTCAATCAACTGATAGAAAATATATCAATAATGTTCCAAATCATAACTAAAATTAATATCACAATAAATAAGCGGAGCAAACAATTAAAATGCCTAAATTATTTTATATTTGTGAAAATAGATTTAAAATCTCAGTTATACGAATGATTTACCTACATATTTCATTAAAAATTGTGATCGTAGAAAAAGTATAGTGTACAACACGTATAGAATCACCTATTTCACACTTGTGTGATTCCAGCACTCGACTCCGTCTCGTGCTAAAAATTACACACCTCGTGTGAAATAGGTAATTTTCTATACTTGTTGTACAATATACTATTCCGAATTTCATAATGCTAGTTCGCCACACGATACTCTTTCTACGATTTTCAAGATAAATTCATATAAACTAAATTCAGGTTATGAAAGCATTCATTTGAATTAATGGTGGATCTAAGATGCCTACATGCTTAGTTAACGCATTACTTGCGATGTGTGAACCATCAAATTCGGAAGTAGATGAAGAAAAACCAAATTTTCAAATGAGGTTATGTTATTGACTGTGAATAACGGGCTATATGGTTCAAATTACTCAAATCTATGGAAGAATAGTATTGATTTTCTCTTCCTATGGCCCAGTCCAGTCTAATCTGATTTAATTTTGTATGAAATTAGATAAGACACAGGAATATGACCAGGAATCTTATAGGAGTCGATTCATGTAACGTATTACCAGTCAAAATCAGTCATAGTATGATAGTATTTTTTTCCATTATGTCGATAATTTTTTGTGAAATTGAAAGTGTTGTGCTAGTATTGGGACTCGTCCTGTTGTACAATCTTATCATATAAAATCTGCTGCGGCCACACAGTACTTCCCCAACCAGAAGTTTCATGGCCGGTTTCATCGCTGTTTCATAGATTTTGAGTATCGCAACGATCAATTGCATATTTCAAAATGACAGCTGTCATTGTCAAAGTGACAGCTGTTATTGTCAAAGTGACGGCTGTCATTGTTAAAGTGATGGATGGCGGTTATATTCAAGTCCTCACATAAAATAGGCATTTTTGAAAATGAAGAGTTCTTTTTCAAACTTTCAGGGTCTTTAATTTGGAACATACAGTTTTGGCATTTGATCACCGGAAGTATAATATAATAACGTGGATTTCACTTATTATTTTTTTATATATATCTAGGTGCAACAATAAATAATAAAGAAATATGGAACCAGAAATCAACAAAAGAATACAAGCAGCTAGCAGAAGCTACTATGCACTCAACAAAGCGGTACTAGGAAATAAGCAAGTATTCAAGAATACAAAGTGACACCATACAAAACTGTATACCGACCAGCTTTAATATACGGAAGTGGGTCGTGGACTCTAGAGCAGAGACTGAAAATTAAAGTACAAGCATCAGAAAGGCCATACTTAAGAAGAGTTGAAGGTGTGACAAGGATAGACAGAGTGAGAAACGAACGAATAAGAGATAATTTAAAAATAGAGAGCATATATAAGACCATAGAAAAGAAACAACTCTCATGGTATGGTCACTTAGTCAGAATGCCAGAGGAAAATCAGAAGAAGCAAGTTTGGAAAGCAAGAACCACAAGAATGAAAAAAAGAGGAGGACCAAAGAAGACCTGGGGAAAAACATAAATGAAATTCTCCACAGAAACAACATCAGCTGGCAAGAAGCAAAGAGAATAGCACAAAATAGACAAGAGTGGAAAGAACTTAAAGTGAACTTGAAGTGGAAATAATTACAATCAAGACACCCGAAAGAATATAAATAGATTCAAAAAGATTAATGATAATAATAATCTTTTTATATTCCTGCTAAGCCTATCTCCCCAAATGCATCAATTGATATTAAACTAGACATCATTCAAATAACTTGCCAAAAAATAATAAACAATCGTTTGAATATCCTTTTTCACACTTCTACTAGAATTATTCATGCAGAAGCTTTAGGTAAGTTGATACCAAACATGATAGAACCAAATGACTCACTTTGAAAAAACAATCGACAAAAAAATATTATTATGTAGGCTAAATATGCAGTAAATATTCTGAAAGAGCGGTAGAAACAATGATTGTCTCAATCGAAAACTTATCCATCAGTAACTGTCTTAAATCAACAATTATTGCTATAGTTTGTGAGTATCAACCTACTTGTTCAATAAAATTGCTTTCAGAAGAAATAAAAATGAATTTTAAGTGATTATGATATAATTCTCGTCGAGTCTCGTCAGACTCTCGCCGAGACCCGACTCTGGTCTCGACTTTTGGCTCTAGACTCATTCTATGATCTCGTCTCGACTTTTTGAGGCGAGACGAGACGAGACCGAGACTGGTCTCGAGTCTCGTGGCAACACTATGAGCGGCAACATCTTATGTTAGAGCCTGTATTCCGGAGAAAAATATTTATCGGCATGAGCGATAGAATTTTGTTTACTGTTTCATATTCTTTTCAATGGAATTTCATTTCAAACCAATACCTTCTAGATACATTTCAAACATGAAATAAGAGCATTTGACTCGCATATAACCGCGGCTTCCTATCCATATTTTGACAACACATTTGACACACAGTGCAAAGATTACTCATGAAAAACTGCATTAACATGTAAATGTTGTAATTATGTAATTGGAAATTGTTCCGTAGAAGATAATACACTGTCTCAAAGGCTTATTGAGAAAATCTTTCAAACTAATCCAGAGATTAACATTCTGGTTACCACTGGCTTGAAGTGATCTCTGTGCGTGTATATGTGGATTATACACCGTTAAGCTGTGATTCCTGTATTCGCCGCACTATTCTTGAACTCATCACTACGTTCGTTTATGAGAAATATAGTGCAGTTGACGAAGGAGTCGTTGATAATTAATTTGGTTTCCATTAGCACATGATACAGCGTAGACGTAATGCAATGTAAATGGTCGTTGAATCCTTAAGGAAGGAAGGACAAAGAGAATGAATCTGAATGTGTGAGTGACTGTGAAGGAAAAAGCTTCTCAAGGAGATTCTGTTCCCAATTCTGCTTCAATTGATTGATTCCATCATGAGACAGGAGGTGAGAGAGAAAATCAGATCACTATATTATTGCTTTTCCCTTTTCAACAGCAAAAAATATCGAACGTTTGATATAACGTTTGAAGCTTTCTCTTCTTTTTATCTGTGTTGATGTTTCAATTTGTCAAAGAATTATTTTCCATCTCAAAATGTTATTGCTATTTTTGGAAGCAATTGAATGAATCAATATTCTGCATGATTTTCTGTGAATCCTAGTCACACACTGTGTACCTTTTCCTATTTCCAAGGTGGCAGTAGGAAATTAAAAAAGGTGATGTTTCTTCACTATTTGGTAGCAAAAACTTAATGTACTGCTGATTGACACTAAATTTAAGTATTTGAATATCCTACCTTGAAAGTGAAGACCCAGGCTAGCTATTAATAAAGGCACTAGAAATATTTTGCCTGAAAAATAGGAAATGGGCGCCACTCCCAGGAAATGATCAAAGGAAAAAAAGATACTATTCTGGGAGACAATAGCGACAGCAAAAAAGGAATAAAGCATAGACGTTGAAATCAATTATAAACAAAATTATTATTAATCTAAAGCAAATGATTCCAAAAATTATAATTAAAAAAAATTTGGTAACTTACTAAAATGGTTAAAGCTATAATACAAAAAAAATATCTCACTGCAACAGCCAAAAGGGAACTGGAGAGCACGTCACAGACGTTCAAAATTACGTTACAAAAACTAGCTAAATATCCTCCTCAGGCGGAACTCAAGACTAGTATCGGCAGAGAAGATAGATGTCGAATTGGTAGCCAGAAAAACAACGTCAGACAAGAACGTTCCCTGAATTAAGTGAAGTTGATCTTGCGTCTTATAGGGCTTTGATAAATACTCAACGGTCCTTGAAGATGTTAAGGTTGGCCGTGCGCTTGGTCGTCAACTTCGGGAGATATCAATGTTCTTCTTAATTTCGTAGACGTGTTGATGTTTTTCTTAACTTGAAGTTTGCCAAAAACTAGTCTAAAGTGGCCACTGGTCCCCAAGATCCCTAGCAGTTTACACTAAAGAAAAAACAGCCCAACCAGAATCCAATTCAACTGAAGGAGGTTCCTATAAAAAAATTGGAGAGCTCTCTTCAAACGTGAAGCGTTAAACTTGAATGAATAAATTTAGATTCAAATTGAAAAACGGATAAACTGTAAATTTAGTAAAAGTTAAATCAAATAATCAGTAAGTTATTTATTTGTCTGATTTTAAATAGTGCACTAAAAGTTCACAAAGTAAAAAAAAAATACGCTGAGCATTAAAGAGAAGAAAAAAAAGAAAATACAAAGTCTAGCAGGACAAGAATAAGGAATTATTAGCGACGAGTCGATTAATTTGCGAAAGTGGTTCGTTACTGAAAAATTGGATCAATCTTCACAAACTCGTAGGATTTTCCAGCTTAAAAAGGGGAACTAAAGCTCACAACAAAATATTTTAAGCTTTAGAAACAAAAAACTACACAAACAACGTAAGAAACTAAACTACGAGTTGTTAAATGACAAATCCGCAACGCGTTGGATCCAAAATATAGTCAAATTTTGTATAATCAACCACTTTCACTAATCATTCATCAAACATACTTAGGTACGTAAAGGTAAAAGGAGGAACGAAGATAGCCACAAGTCTCGTAGGTTTTTATACTCTGAGTGTACATATAAAATTTAGAAAAAAACAATTTGGAACAAAAATATTAATTCAGTATAAAAGTTTCAAGGTTGAAAAATATTTTGAGCACAAAAAACTAACAAAGAATTAAGGATGAAAGAGATAAATTTAGAAAATAAGAGGTTAACCACGTGGGTCACCTTCAAACGAAATCACTAGCAAAAATTATACTAAATTTGGAATAACGTAAACAAAAATAATGAACAAAATACTTACAAAATCATAACACTGATTTTAATGGAATGGAATAATCACAAAATTTAGAACAGCAAGAAAAATCACAAGACTGCTCAAAAACAACCCGTCTGCAACAACGGCTCGGACACGAAGAGCCAGACGCGCATGCTCCCCATATTAGCGCTCTCCAATCAAGTGTCAATATCACGTACCTTTTACAAAATTAGTGCAAATTTGTTACATAGATGGCGAAATAGGTATGCAATGGGAAAACAATTGTGCAAAAAAGACGTCAGACGAAATTTTTGTAACAACTGATTATTATTTTCAATTTGTTAGCTTCATAACCACAAGTTCTTTACACAAGCGTAACGAGTGCTCAGAATAACAGCAGTTTCTAAAACATTACATACCATCTTTTTTCAACAAACGCAAATCAGGACAGCACAGATCAATCCACCAAATCATTCTATAGCAAAAGTGAGATACTGATATCAGAAATTATTGCTTCAGTCTGTATTTAAAAGGCTGATCTAAGGTTGTTGTAATGAACAATCACACGAATTGAGCAATATGAGCTCAGGATATTGTTCAGCGCTATAGAAACTATTTTTAGTCCGTGAGACAGCGCCTGAATTTTTTGTTGATTACCGCTCATTTGAAACTTTGTGAGTGGCTTCATTGTGATGAGTCCGACAACTTTTTCATTTAGCAAAATTCTAGATTTGGGGGCGTTTACCCGCGAGGGCTAATTAATTGAAAGAATATTACCGTAATACTGATCTTTACACTAATCGAAAGATTTTTGATAATAAAATGAAGAAAAAATATTGTCCGACATGAATATTGAGGCTACCGGTGAATCCGACAAGCCGCACTTGTCATAAGTATGTTGGTACTAATGGTAAGTATGTTGGTACTTATGACATGTCGGACTCACCGGTAGCCTCAATATTCATGTCGGACAATATTTTTCCTTCATTTTATTATAAAAAAATCTTTCGATTAGTGTAAAGATCAGTATTACGGTGATATTCTTTCAATTAATTAGCCCTCGCGGGTAAACGCCCCCAAATCTAGAATTTTGCCAAATGAAAAAGTTGTCGGACTCATCACAATGAAGCCACTCACAAAGTTTCAAGTGAGCGGTAATCAACAAAAAATTTGTGCGCTGTCTCACGGACTATTTGTTTATATTTGTGAGAAAATCATATTTTTCTAAACCTTGATCCCGAATTTCAACTAGAACTTCAAGACATTATTTATGGATGTCTTGCTTGGAATCACCCTGCTGGAATGGGCTCGTTCGGATGTTTTTCAATTCTTACATAATGTTATTCAGAATCTTGAAATATAAATACCGTCACTTTTATTTCTTCCAAAAAATGTTTGATAACGCCGAGAATAATATATGAAGTTCTGATGACGTCATAGCTACTAGATCGTAAGAATGTTGTTGGACATACGTGAACGCTGAGATAAAAATAATGTAAACGTATGTCGAGTCATTTGCAGTGACGCTACCCAGCTAAACATCCGAACTGATTACTAGCAAAAAATGAGTGGTCTACTGTACAACATCTGGATGAATATACTAGCGGTTATGTCATGAATGGCGCATGTTCAAATGAACATTTTCATGTACACTACTAATAACGACCTCATTTTTACTAGAGCAGACAAAAACGCCGGCGCGGTCATACTAGACAAAACCGATTACATTGAAAAAACAACCACATTTTTCACAGCAAACAACATTACATCATGCAACAAAAGTCCACTCTCATCCTACATAAAAACATACAAAAACACAATCAAATACACTTCAGACACACTTCACAAGCTACAAATAAACACATACTTCCTCACAGAAAGAAACCCTCAAACTCCAACCCTATATAGTCTAATAAAACTACACAAACCAGATAGATCAATCAGACCCATAACTTCCTCCATACATTCACAAGCATACAAACTAGCACATAGTATGAACAACATCATGATACATAAATTCAAATACAACTCCCCTTGCAGTATAAGAAACTCATCAGTTTTAATTGATCAAATAAAACATTCTAGTACAATAAATAACAAGAATTTCAGAATGATTACATTTGATATTGTCAATCTTGACACCAATATTCCAACACAAGATACACTAACACTCTTACAAGAACACTTATACGATAATAATGATTTTCAGGAAAAATAAAATATCTCAAATAATGACATATTTAATATATTAGAACTATTTCAACTTATGTTGGATCAGAATTTCGACAACTTTGAGAACCAAATTTACACACTTAATGATGGATTGCCGATGGATTCTGCAGTCAGTGGTTTATTAGCAAATATCTTCAGTGATTATATTGAAACGAATATATTCAAACATTCTCTAAACAGTAAAACTCTATTCTGGAAAAGATATTTCGATGATATTCTTTGTTTTTGGAATGGTGACGATGCAGAACTAGATAATTTTCTAACAGACATTTATCATTTATCAAAAATCAAATTAACGCTGAAAACAGAACTAAATCAAACTAATTATTTTCTAGATATCACACTATCACACTCACAACACAATATAGAATCCAATACGTACAGAAAACCTACATCCACCGACATAATAATTCCATACAATTCATACCACTCACTACAAATTAAGTGAGTGCCTTTAGATACATGTTTCAGAGATTATTAACCACCCCTCTTTCACCCACCCACCTCACTTCAGAGCCAAAAATAATAACAACGATAGGTTTGAGCAACAGCTATCCCTAAGATTAGATTGAAAATATATTTAAAAATTCAAAACGTACCTTAGCCCTACAACAAATTTATAAGCACAGTAAAAAAACTACAAGATACATCTCCATACCCTATTATGAAAATATTCATAACAAATAAACCGTACACTCAAAAAACACAATATACAACTAACTCCCAAATCACACCCCACATTAGCTAACATCTTCACCAACACTAAACCAATAACATCAAAAAATAATAGCAGTGGGATTTACAAATGTTGATTGTACATATATCGGAATGACAACACCAACAACAAATTCGAAATTAGACACAAAGAACACAACAAGAACAAGCCTCCATCAGCATTCGGAACACATCTAAAAACAGAGAATCATTCATCTACAATCGACAACAGTAAACTACTGCACAAAGAAGATAATTATAAAAAACTCATTCTTTTAGAAAAATTAGAAGTTCTAAAACACCTTAGAAATAATGAAGAACATCATATATTGAACGATCAAACTATTTTTTCCAAAAATCATACTTTCAAACTATTACCGCCATTCTCCCAACACCACACATGACACAAATCTGGAAATAACACTCCAGCCACAATTCAATGAAATTCGCCCACTTGACTAAAACACACGTTGAAATGTTTCACAACAAAACGGTATCAAATTTAAACAAAATCATGACTTATTACCAACTTAGCTGCTCTTCAAACTTTTGATGGTAGGCCTATTCATTGTTTTTGAGTATTGCGTATACCTACTTCTCTTTTATTTATATATTTAAATTCTTAACCTCACAAAAAAAAAAGAAAGAAAAAATTTATCTTCAACACGTGTTCTAATTTCCAATTCTTCAACTGTTTAATAACAAAATATGATTTCTTCAAAATAATTCAATAACTCGAATAGTCCAATCTTAAATTTGATTATAAAAAACTTTATATAAAAAACATTAATCAAATTTTTCAAAATTTGTAATTTCAAAATGTATTATTCAGCCAAGGCCTGAAGATGGACAATTATAGTCCGAAATCGATAGCCTTAAGATTCCAAATTAAAGGTATGTCTCTTGAAACAACCTTTCGTCTTATTCTCTGAATAAATTCAGCATTCCCAGCGCTATATGTTTTTGGATGCATACATAAGTTTCTTTAACTATCATAAATAAAGAGTTGGATTTTCAATATTCATCTTTAGTTCTTCATCAGAATACATTATTACTCTGGACGATTTCAGATACCTTTCAAGATAAATTTCCACTGAAAAATAGACTCGCCCAAATAAATACAGTTGTCTTTGGATTAACAGATTGTGAGCCAAGCTATCGAACTCTTTATTCTGTTGTAGACATCAAGAACTATTGATGATAGAGGCTCGAACAAAGTTGTGATCATATTCACTGAAAATATCAATTATTGTGAAATAAGTACTTTTAGTACGGCTTTTCAACGAGAGATAATTGCTCTCCATCATACACATGATCAATCTTTTTTCAATGATCTATACATTTCTTCAGAATCTTCATCATCACTGACGCAACAGCCCTTGTAAGGGCCTGGGCCTTCCTAATCGGTATCATCGAGCCGCGGTATAACACCGCCGTACTGCCGATCAGAATTTCTTCAGAATCTTATTGGATCATAAAATTGTTTTTAGTTATAAATTCTGTATTTTTATTGGAAACTTTGACTTTTCGAACCTTTTACTGAAAATCTTCCTCAGAAAACAATGATACAAAATTACCAGAGGTAAGAAACTACATTTTAAAAATATAGAGTACTAGCACCCTGAGATTCACCCAAAATTTGAGGAAAAAATCATGTGGAAGAACCTTGAACAGAGGAATATGATTCATCGAAGTACAGCTCCGCACACATCCTAAATCACAAAATACAGGACAGCGTAGTGCTACTCTTTGCCATCGGTTTGGTTTACAATCACAGTGTCAACAAGTCTCCAGTGTACTTTATAACCCAAACATACACAGAGCAACACCAAAGACACAATCGTTATGTAGGTGTATTATTAATTAGAGAAAGCCAAACATTAGCTTATTGAAAACCATCAGAATAGTCGAATTATTTGGATTTTATAGTATCTGAATTGCTTCTCATTTGGATAATTGAGTCTTATGCATCTCTCATGTTCAACAATGAGTATGCTAAAATATGTACGTTTAGCACTATTCACGTGGTATGTACAGCTTCATCAAAAAATTAGGGCAGGCGCAAGAGTCTCTACATAATTCTATACATCTCAGGTAACCATCTCTGAGCAAGTAGGTGTACTATATCTATTCATTACAGACTACTGTTGTTAGCTGTGCTCACTGATTCAGCGATGGCACCACCTTTAGAATTAGAAACTGATTTTGAATCACTCGACACTTTGTCTCACACGTTATTATTCAAAGTGTTATATAAAATTAAACGTAGATGTAGTCAAATCTAAAAGTGCTTATTCATTCACGGTGTTGATTATTCGCCTATTGCGTATCCTCAGTGGCTCCGCTCTATCGGTTGAATTTTACATCTACGAGGTGTGCCGTCAAAAACGTCAAATTGTCAACCGTTATTTTTGTACGTCATATTATTCGATAATCATGAGTATAAATCATTCACTTAGAAGTTGTTGTGTACAAGTACTGAAGCAAACAGCCCAGAACTGATTTTTATAGGTCTCCGGGAAGAGATTATGATACGAAGCAAAGAGAAATGTGCAATGATAGTTGAACGAGTGTAATTTTATGCAATTCTACTTATCAAAGTGATCAAGCGCGTTATTTACCACTATGTTATTGCTACACTTACGATTATCTCTTTCAACTGTCAATTGTGAATTTTGAACGCGCGTATGAGTTTTTGCCTGGAACAATAGTATCACCAAAGGTATGAAATGAGATGGTGTAATAAAAGGGAACTTGATGTTCTAAGAAGTATTCCAAACAAAACCTTGTTAATAGGAAGGTGCTCTGATGGCCAAATATCTATCGCAGTGGTAGACATTAAACGTTAAAATATGTAAATGTGGCGCCAGCATATAAATGACAAGTTCATTGCGATTTTGCTTATGATTCATGGATTCATGAATTCATGATAGTTTTAGATCTACACATACATCAATTCCCCGCCATCGGGGCATTTCAGGTTTAGTTTAGGTAACCAGAACGGATATAATAATGATACACCTGTCTCAGAGGTTGGATAGGATATCTGGTTAACAGATAGGCCGTTGAGTTCACCGGATAGATAGCTACCAGTACTATAGTGAACATCGATGCCCGCGACACACGCGAGTTGGTCGATTCACCCCCTCTTGAAACAACCCCATTGCCCGCAATAACACACAGTACATGCGGTTGGCATACACATTTTCACGTGCACCACAGACAGAATAATGTAGTACCGGTGGTACTGGCTCCCAGATAGCTAAGTCACTAGCACTGTTTATCTCACGTTGGACGACATCTACAGATGGCTATCAGTACCGTAATGCCGTACCGATGCCTGCGACAAACGCATGTTGGTTGACTTATCCACTCTTGGGGCAACACCGTTGCCGCAATATCACAAAGTACATGCGGTTGGCAGCAATCATCGCCGTCATACGGTCAAGCTGTGCTCACCGATGGCATTGATACCCCAGGTAGCTAAGGATACCAACACTTCGAAGGAGAAGGATCATACTCCACGTACACTTAGCGTGGCGTCACCACATGTGACGCTAAACATACCAAACTCATAAAACTCGATGACAGACAAACTCACCAAATTAATAGAAGCTCTCAGCCAATTCACAACATTGAATTGAATAATATGATGGCTAATTAGGCTCAGATAATTGAGGTAAACAATGCACCTCACAGATAAACTGCACGCTCAAAGTTCGACTTTAAAGTGACGCAAATATTTTCGCAGCAAACGCTTCCTCAAGTTGATCTTGGAAGCGATTAGGGATGTTATCGAAACTGAGTTTTATGTAGGGTACGGTTTTTTGGTCATATTGGTGTGACAGGGTGTGTCAAGTGTCTTTTCTCAAATTACAAGACATGGTCAAAGGCCATCTGAAGTATTTTCAACTAATGAATATTTCTTTTAAGTGCAGAAACATATTTGTAAACTATTGTATTTCGAAATTTTTGTAACATAAGTAAGTAATGTTGATGAAATGGTTATCTGTATGAAAAAAACAAAATGTATAAAATTCTAACTTGCCCCAAATGCGGTTTGAACTTGATACCGGTTGAGCAATAGTCCAACGCTCTACGACTGAGCTATAGACAGTTGTAGTAACTTGTTACTGTAACTTAGTTATATTTCTATATCTATCTATATCTATCAGAATATTCCAAATTTTTGTATACTTATTAACAATGTTATTATACAATTATCTTGAAATTTGAGGTCGATTGACCATCTCAAACTTGAGATAGACGCAATTAGAATTGAAAATTTCAACATGGAGAGCAATGGAGAGTATTCATTTTAGGCTGTAATTATATCAGTTTTAATTTTTAATGAAAAAACTAACAGTCAGATTCCTTCAAAAAACTAGCTATGAATTGGTGAATATGTTCTGCGTATTTGGCAATAAAGAAAAAATTATTGACCATCTCATTGTTTAGATATGAGTACGCAAAGTTGAACATTTTATATATAAAATACGTGGCGATACGTTGAACAGAAATGCTTGGCAACACTGTACGTCACTCTATACATTGCATTGTACTATTCGAATTACAAATTCAAAGGAAAAGAGATGAAAATAAATAGTTAATAATGGTTTCAATAGAACAATATTATTTATGATCGATAAAATATATAATATATTTGGTGACACGAAAATCTATATCAATATTATCTTAATATCGAATATTGAACAAATAAAGCACATAAAAGTAAAAAAATGTATTAATAACTCAAATATATGAATATTAATAATAACAGATAAAAATAATATGGTATGAACTCACATATAAAATTGCATTCAATCACATTAATTCTGTAGCTTAAAAAAAAAATAGTTAGCGTGAAAATACGTTAATTTTTGTGGGCTTTCCATTTTTCAACTCTGTTAAGATTTGGACAAGTACTTGCTCTTCTTCCTCATCATAATCTAAAACTTTTTGTTTAATAAATTTACTTTTATATCGCAATATTTCAGACATTTTTCTATATTGAGATGTCAGCTAAGCACAATGTTGCCAAGCTATTTTTCCGGCAAGTACCCGTGAATATTTACTATAATGTACGAGTATAAGATACACTCCCTGACAAAAAATTCAGTCGTCCACTAAATTTATTTTAAATTTCTTAGTCTTAACTCATCAGTATTATCAACGGTAATATACCGATAGAGAGGTGTATTATCGATATACCGAAGAATTTCACGAATATATACTTTTTGTCTTTTGGGGAATTTTTTACGAGACAAATTTGGGGATTCATAATCTGATGATACCCGAGAGCTTTAGCTCGAGAAATATTATCGTTGATTATAAATCTCCAAATTTGCCGAGTGAAAAATTATCCAAGACAAAAAGTATTTGAGTTAAATTCAAGGTATATGCGATAATATACCGAATCTTGAGGTGTATTTGCAAGGATTATTTCACAAACCATAAAATTTATTGATTGTTATATTTTTTATTATTTTTTAAAAAGCTACTGTGGTATATCGAGTTAGGAGAAAGTATTATCGCGATATACCACGTTACCATGCAAAATCCCTTGATTTCATTGGTTGTTGCTAAGGTGTGTGATATAATCATGAAAATCTATATACTGAACTATCTGTGTTATGAACAAGTTCTGACAAGAATTACAGGTATCTATATATTAGTTTGCAAGGTGCTTTTTGTAGATACGCTAGACTTTACTTTTTGACAATGATGTACTACGACAACAGCCTTAAACAAATAGGTACCTAAGAAAATACTTAAATATTTGCTTTGGTCACAACAGGTTAAATGATAAATAATAATAAGCAAAAAAAAATAAGGTTATTTTTTTATAAGATATCAGTCAAAGCAATCATAGAAAATACAATAAAAATTTTAAAAACAGTTCAAATCGAATGAAACACAATAACTTGCTTCTTGTATTTGTTTTGTTAGCTCATTTGGAATTGTAGCTGGTAGTTTCATCTTTGTTTGAAATTTCAAAATTCCTAATCCTCAAACCTCTCACAACAATGTAGTGCTCCAACAAATAATTTGCAATACTGCAAAACTTCGGAAAATCATGACAATTTAGTAGCAAATCATTGAGAATATTACTGAAGTACAAAGATTCTTGCAATAATACTGACATTTACTCTGAATAATGCGCTCAGATTCCAACAATCGAACAGTCAAACTCTAAATTCAAATTGAGGTTAAGTAGCTCGGAGTATATTTCTCCACATTCAAATGATGCATTGAGAAATAAAAGTTACTCATCTGTAGAATCAGGACTCGTATCTTGAATGAATAATATAACTGGACCCAGAACAGCCCGGCATTTGAAACTATTTTATTAAATTATTTTGAAGTTCACACATCGACAAACGGCAAACAACTGACAGTGGGCTTCAAAATGGCGGACGAGTCTGCGGTGCTTTATCTAGTGCTATAGCTACTTTATTTGTCCAGCTGTAACACTAAATTGTACAGTAGACCACACGTTTTTTGTTAGTAATCAGTTGGTATGTTTAGTTGGGTAGCGCCACGGCAAATGACTCGACATACGTTCACATTTTATTTCAGCGTACACGTATGTCCAACAACATTCTAACGATCTAGTAGCTTCGACGTCATCAAAACTTCATATATTATTCTCGGCTTTATCAAACATTTTTAGCGCATTTTGGAAAAAAGCGCTATTATACTCACTTTGGCTGTCTGGCTGGCTGGCTGGCTGGCGTGACGCTGAGTTCTCAGCAACTATACTATTTACAGACTTGAAACTGGTACTAAATAAAAACTGCTGTTTCGTAGTTTTGCACAAATTGCTTTAATTCAAGCTCAGTGATTGTGGAAGATTAAATTATTCAATTTCTTGTTTCAAGTGAAACGATGCCCATAGATATATATGACATTAGGGATATGGCAACTAAAATTTATTAAAGTAGATAAAAATTTTGTTACAACTTTAGCCGTAGGTGTCACTTTTATCATGTAGTTGTCAAATCTGTCCGGGATTCATTTAATGACTTGTTTGACGTGAAATTGATGCTTATTAGAATTAATTATTATTATTGGATGAAAATTTGTTTACTTTTGATTTTTTTTTTATATAGCTTTGATAAAGATCAAATTATTATTTTAAGGTACAGCACTTGACCTCCCGTCAGTCAATAAGTAAACAATGAAGATTAAAAGGTATTTTTGAGTTTGTACATGCATAAATTATGTACCTATCAAATAGTCAACCTCCCGTCAGTCAATAAGTAAACAATGAAGATTAAAAGGTATTTTTGAGTTTGTACATGCATAAATTATGTACCTATCAAATAGTCAATTTAAAACTAGTACTAAATAGAAGCTGCTGTTTCGTAAATTGGCCCAAACTGCTTGATTCAAGCTCAGTAATTGTGGGAGATGTCAATTTGCGAAATCTCTGAAGTAACAAGCATTCATGAGCTGTCAAAAATGCGCTTTCATCATCTAGATGATTCTTCAATTTTTTTGGGAAAAATTGAAGTGACGTTATTCATACTACAAGATTCTGAATAGAATAGCATTGTTCATGAAATACTTTGGAAACTTAGCATGCGTTGACTCCACTATATTGTTTCGGACAGTTTCGTACAGTTAACATGAAGCAATATTGTTAAAGTGTATTTCCAATCTTGAATACAAGTAGTTTATTGATATAAAGGGATAATTGATACTATAAAAGGTTGTAGCTGAGCTGAGGTTATTATAGAAGATCGGAGAGGCAGGAAAGAAGCTACAAAACGGTGTTGATTAAGAATATGTCAAAGTGACAGTCGTTCAAATTCGTTACGAGAAGATAATATGTACTATTTACTTCACATATCGACAGAAGAAAGCACAAATTTCTGGTAAAGTGCACATGAAAAATTGTTCTGAGTGTGCAAAATGTGATTCGTGGATGAAATCGTATCGACGTGAAAATTTCAAACTCTGGATCATGTAACAAAGGACACATATATTTGTTCCCTTAATTTTTATGGTGACACTGGGCCCACATAAGCAAAACTCAGCTTAATATGAATAAAAGAATTGAGGTATTTTCTATCACACGAAGATTATACATTTTATACTTTGCGAATACATAATCGCTCGACATTCATGACATTTATTATAAATACTATCACAGAGCTGCCCTATATTTTAATTTGTAATAATTGATGACAAAATTAATAATGAGATAACTTCGAGGATAAACATAATACAAGAATGATGAATACAGAAAATTATACTAACCTCTTCACTAATTCTTCTTTGTTACCATTCTATTTCCGTCCGTGGCACTTTAAGCCACCGTTTCAATTGAAGGCAAGAATGTTTCTCTAATTTACCATACAACAATGTTGCCTCATCAATCATCTATTCATTCAATAGGATACTGAAAAACGTCTTTAGTCCTATTATTACTGCTTATTGAGATGAAACTGTACGAAACAATATAGTAAAGTCAACGCATACTAAGTTTCAAAAATATTCCATGAACAATGCTATTATGCAAGAATTGGAGAACACCCGAACGAGCCCATTGGTGGAGGCGTCGTAATTGTATTAGGTTCAGATAATAACTATTCAGCTACATTGCCTTCTGGAGTTCAAATTGATTCATCTTCTATGTTTGAGTTTCCATAAACAGGAATCGAATGATATCGATTTCTTCCAATAATTGTTCCTTTCATAGTATTGATTACATGAGAACGCGGTGACGAGTCTTTCTGATGTATCTTCTCAAATTTTCTAAAATCTGTAATTCATACCTACTCTCCTTCTTTTAAGGCTGTTGTCGTAGTACATCATTGTCAAAAAGTAAAGTCTAGCGTATCTACAAAAAGCACCTTGCAAACTAATATATAGATGCTTGTAATTCTTGTCAGAACTTGTTCATAACACAGATAGTTCAGTATATAGATTTTCATGATAATACTGATGAGTTAAGACTAAGAAATTTAGAATAAATTTAGTGGACGACTGAATTTTTTGTCAGGGAGTGTATCTTATACTCGTACATTATAGTAAATATTCACGGGTACTTGCCGGAAAAATAGCTTGGCAACATTGTGCTTAGCTGACATCTCAATATAGAAAAATGTCTGAAATATTGCGATATAAAAGTAAATTTATTAAACAAAAAGTTTCAGATTATGATGAGGAAGCAGAGCAAGGACTTGTCCAAATTTTAACAGAGTTGAAAAATGGCAAGCCCACAAAAATTAACGTATTATCACGCTAATTATTTTTTTTTTAAACTACAGAATTAATGTGATTGAATGCAATTTTATATGTGAGTTCATACCATATTATTTTTATCTGTTATTATTAATATTCATATATTTGAGTTATTAATACTTTTTTTTTACTTTTATGTGTTTTATTTGTTTAATTTCCAATATCAGGATTATATTGATATAGATTTTCGTGTCACCAAATATATTATATATTTTATCGATCATAAATAATATTGTTCTATTGAAACCATTATTAACTATTTATTTTCATCTCTTTTCCTTTGAATTTGTAGTTCGAATAGTACAATGCAATGTATAGAGTGACGTACAGTGTTGCCAAGCATTTCTGTTCAACGTATCGCCACGTATTTTATATATAAAATGCTCAACTTTGCGTTCTCATATCTAAACAATGAGATGTTCAATAATTTTTTCTTTATTGCCAAATACGCAGAACATATTCACCAATTCACAGCTAGTTTTTTGAAGGAATCTGACTGTTAGTTTTCTCATTAAAAATTAAAACTGATATAATTACAGCCTAAAATGAATACTCTCCATTGTTCTCCATGTTGAAATTTTCAATTTTAATTGCGTCTATCTCAAGTTTGAGATGGTCAATCGACCTCAAATTTCAAGGATAATTGTATAATAACATTGTTAATAAGTATACAAAAAATTGGAATATTCTGATACTGTCTATAGTACGACAACTACCTTAATTCTGATAGCTCTCTCAGTCCATGACGCATGTCAATATAATATCTTTGATTCTGTTGACGACACTCTTCTTTTTCGCACTGATCACCTTGATCACGAGTTTTTGGTTATAATTCTTCTGCTAAAATAGGAAGGCTTGATCTAATTTCTCTTCCCATCAATAATTCTACAAGAGAATATCCATTTGATAATGGTGTTGATCTATAATTTTGAAGGGCAATATAGGTATCAGCAGACTCAGCAAATCCATTACTTTGATGAAATTTTGGATGTGAAGTTCTTTGCTTGAAACTCCAATCTTCCGCAAAATTTTGAGAACTTTGAAGTCAACAAAGGATTGAAACAAGTTCTACTATCGCTGAAAACTATTTCTGGGGTTCCATGACGAGCAAATATTGACTTCAAACGTGTAATAATTTCTACCTCACGTAAACTATTCAACAATGCTATTCCAGAGTATCTTAAATGAAAATCCGTTACTAGTGAATACCGTTTTCTTTTTAACATAAAAAAAACACTGCAACATTTTGTTATAGTCGTTCGGGAAATTCCGTCGATTTTAACGGCTTCTGACGATAAGATTGTTCCTTTATACATTCCAGGCAGCTTTCAATCATATTCTCTATTTCTTTGGATATACCAGTTATTTTGGAGCATGTAGAATAGTACTTAATAATAAAAACATATCAAAACGAACTAAAACTACTGTGTTTAAAACAATCTATCAAGCAACCTTATTACATGGTTCAGAATCATGGGTATTGAACGGAAGACAAAAAAGTAAAATTCAAGCAGCAGAGATGAGGTATTTAAGAAGGATAGAAGGTGTAACCAAATTAGATAAAGTACGAAATGAAACAATAAGAGAAAGTCTTGATGTCAAGTCAACCTTAAGTACAATAGAAGAAAAACAGCTAAATTGGTACGGGCATCTAATGAGAATGCCGGAAGACCGACAAGTCAAAAGAATATGGACAGCCAAACAGCACGGGAAAAAAGGAAGAGGACGACCTAGCAAATCTTGGAACAAGGGAATGGATGAAATTTTTAACTCGAAAAACATTAATAAAGCAGAATTAAAAGAATTAACAAAGGACCGTAATAAATGGCGTGCACTTACTAGAAATCATACTTAAATTAAATGAACTTAAAAATAACTCGACACCCTATTAGGGTAAAAGAGTTTCGGGATTAATAATAATAATTCTTGACAAAATCTCTGCTATACCTAACTCTTTCCCAAGAATATATTATATTTATTTATATAATTGTATTTGGATAAACGTAATCTAATTCGTTAAAGTTTTGAAGGAATATTACCCAAACTTCTTGTAGAAAATATTGAAATCAGAGATTTATGATGTAGAGTAGATTCGCTACCAATCAAGTATTCCTTAAATTTTTCACACGCCTAAAGAAGAGTTCAATCTTTTCTTTCAATATGTGCCCAGTTTCTTTGTGTCGGCGTTAATGATTCCAGAGCAAATGCTCTGGGCCGAGATTCTCAATTTTTTGTTTTTGCTTCATTTTAGTTCTAGTGCCATATGAGAAAGCATCTGCAGTAATGACTGATTTGTATGCAGGATTGAACTATGCAAGTATCTGAGCTTTCGATAATTAATTCATGTTGGAATTTTGTATTTAAGACTGGTTCAAGGTCTAGATGTGCACCTCGCACTATGGTTCCAATCGTCTGTACCGGAAGTGCACTTTACTTGATACTTTCTTTCGAATTTTTCTAATAAATCCAGAATGATCAATCGTAGAATGTTGGAACTCAGTATTTGAACTTGATGTATCAGAATGCTTATCTGCTATTTTTGTATCAATCAGCTGAGCCAGAAGTGCACTTCTTGAAACTCTGTTTTAATTTTTTGCATAAATCTAGAATGATCAGCCATAGCATATTGAAATTTAGTATTTGAACTTGTGGCATCAAAATGGTTATTTACTATTTTTGTATCAATTGGCTGAGCCGGAAGTGCAGTTTAAATATATAACAGACATTCAGAATCTGCCGTATAAAACAATCAGTTCAATTGAAATGATAAGGTAGGCAATGATAATCTGCTATCAGTTTTTTGATTCTGTTTGATATTTTACATGTCAAAAGATCATTAAAATTATTTTAATCATAATCTGGAGTGACAGAAAACTTTATTGAATAAATTTGTGTATATATCAAATGATGTACAAGTAAGTCACGTGATGTTTACGTCAGATTTTTTGAATTTGTAGAAGCATTCACTTGTTCTGTGCTCCAATATAATACATTTCCACAGCCCAATAAGTCATTAAGTGGACGAGCTTCCGAAGCTAGATTTGGTACAAATTTCGATGAGTAATTTATTGATCCCATCAAACTTCTTGTATCAGATATATTTTGTGGTGCATCTATATCCTTTATTGCTTGTGTTCTGTCTTCATCTTTTTGGATTTTACTTTCATCAATTATATGGCCAAGAAATTAATTCTTTGAGCTCCAAACGTATATTTTTCATTGTCCAACGTAATTTTTGCTTCTAAGAAACGTTCTAGAACTGAATCTACGTCGAATTTGCAATTCACAGTCATTCCGAGGTTCAATTCTAATTTGTGAAGATTGTCTTTTGGCGTCATTTTATAGACTTTTGATACATGTACCGCCTATTGGTCAATTAGAGAAGTGATTTAATGTCATCATCGTTGTAGAAGTAAGAGACAGGAACATGACAGTCTCCTAAGCTTGATATCGTATGTTATAAAATAGTAACAATAGACAAATAAATCAGATGAATGATTGAACATGAAATGAATCTGATTTCAAACGTAGTTCCTAACTAACTGCCAGTATAAAATTGTCGATCATATTGTTTGCACCAACATACAATATAAAAATTCGTATGGATGTAACTATGACAAAAAACATTGACATATAGAGACTGCGATCTGTCTTCAAGCTGTCTCGATGGATTAGAGTAAGATCCCTAGAGCCACAAGGATTCAAGATAGTAAAAAGGTAATAGTTTTATGCAACAAATGTGTGAATTTGACGCCACACGATATTTTTTCTACGATTCTCAAGATAAGTTCATATACACTAAATTCAGGTTACTAAAGCGCTTACATGAATTGATGGTTGATCTAAGATGCTTACATGCTAAGTTTACGCATTGTTTTCGATGTGTTAACCACCAAATTCAGAGGTGGATGAAGAAAAACCAAATTTTTGAATGAGGCTATGTTATTGACTGTGAATAACGAGCTAAATAGTTCAAATTACTTGAGATACAGGCATATAATTAGGAATCTTATAGGAGTCGATTCTTGAAACGTATTTTCAGTGGAAATCAGTTAGATACTAGAAATTTTTAAGGAAACGGTGTACGTAATCAAATAATGTCACTAGAATCATGATGTCTCGTACTGCTATGTACACATAGTATTCCTGAATCTAGTCTTGAACTGCATTGCAGGTTGCGGAAAAACCAATAAAATATTGAAACAGAAATTATATTTATTAGAGGTACATTCAAATTAAATATATAAAATATATTTAGATTTGACATACACTGCTACCATAAAAATTTCAACTATAGTATGATAATATTCACTTCCATTATGTCGATAATTTCTTGTGGAATTAAATGTGTTATGCTAGTATTGGTGTTGAGAACTTATTAAAAAAATTATTGAATTGGCTATATGTTTGGTTTAAAAAAAAAGAGTTTCTGAGTTTGAAGTGAATGAAGAAAGGTTTTTGTCTATTCAAAAAGAAAAAGGAGAGTTATCTGTTGTAATTCTTGCTTATGTAATATTGTGTGTTCATTTTAATAATAAATGTGTCTCGCCGCATAACCTAAACAGTTTTATTTATGTACTCAACATAAATTAGTGGCGACCGTCACAGGACTGAGGAGTCAAAAGTGAGGTTATACGGAGAAAGATTTGAAAATGGAACGAGCAAAAAAGGCAAGAGGTGTAGTACGTAGTTTGTATTCAAGAATACACGGACAAATAGCTACAGAAATAGCAAAAGACAGTTCTGATATGACAACAATAGTTGGGAATTTTCGAATATTTGAGAAAAAAGTACAAGAAATGGAAAGCTGGGATTCTCAAATTTTCGAACCAATGTTAAACAAGAGTACTGAGCAAGATTTGCAGGAAGAGTCTAATAGTGCCGAAGAATATGCGTCTTGATTTCAGAAATTAAAGTATGACGTAGAAAACTCAATAAAATCGAGCGAAGTTGATAAAACAAGTACGCTCAACACAAGCACTATGCAAAACATGCATGTAGACCCGATTGAGTGACAGCTTAGGCGTAAATATAAGTTGCCCGAGATAGAATTCAAAAAGTTAAGCGGCGATTTAAAAGAGTGGCTACACTTTTGGAGTTTCTTTAAGAAAATAGATGCTGATGATGAAATAGCAGAAGAGGATAAATTCCAATATTCAATTCAGGCTATCACTGATGGTAGCAGAGCTTGGGAATTCATAAATAGTTTTCCGCCAACGGGTGACAATTATAAAAAAGCTATTGAGGGTTTGAGAGCAAGGTTAGGACAAGATGATATGCTAGTCGAAGTCTATGTACATGAGTTACTTGTTTTAGTTTTAAGAGGAGCTTTGAATCTCACTAATCAAATGTCTTCATGTTCTTTGTATGATAAACTTGAATCACAATTATGGGCGTTGGAGTCGCTAGTCGTTACAACAGATAAATATGCCGCCATGCTGTATCCCCTAGTGCAGTCGTGTCTGCCTCAAGATCTTTTAAGAGTGTGGCAACGTACGCCTGTTTTAAATGAAGCTGCCATAGGAGAAGGATCTGCATCAAAGAATTGATTGAACAAATTGATGAAATTTTTGAGAAATGAGGTACAAGGTGAAGAAAGAATCAGTTTAGCAACGGCAGGTTTTGATATCACGGCGACTCAAATAAAAGCAAAAAAGAAGAGTACTACAAGTTATGTCGAATCAAAGATCCCATCGACAGCGAATCTAGCTAAAGAGAAATAAAAACAAAAAATTGTATTTTTTGTGATCGACAGCATGCTAGTACGGACTGTATGAAAGCGCAAAAGATGACAATAGATGAAAAACGTAAGTTGATCAACGAGAAAAAGGCCTGTTTCCATTGTTTAAAAGTAGGCCAGGTTGCAAGACGATGTCATGCATTCTTGAGTTGTATTATTTGTCACGGTAGACATTTAGCATTACTATGCCCTAAATTAACAGACAACCAAGAAGCTGTAAAAATCGAAGTAACAAACGAAAGAGCTTCTGGAAAAACCGAAACGCTAGCAAATCATACAAGAAGTCCTAACGTTTTTCTACAGACGCTTGTTGTTAAATTAAAAAATAAGAACAAAAGCAAATGTGTGAGAGCAGTTGTGGATACTGGTTTGCAGTATTCTTATATACTAGAGGAAGCTGCAACCAAAATGAATTACGATATAAATGGAAAAGAGCGGTTCGTACATTCATTATTTGGTGGGGTTCAAAGCACAGAACAGACTCACAATCGATACAAAATTCATGTGAGCAGCCTCAATGATTAATATAATTGTAATTTTGACGTTTTCAATCAGAAGACGATTATTGGAAATGTTTCACATGTTAGAACAGGGTTTTGGACTGATGAACTCGAGAAAAGCATATAAAAATATATGACGTAGGCGAAGTTACTGGCGCCATAGAATTGTTAATCGGTGCCGATGTTGCAGGCAAATTGATGACGGGGAGTCGTAATATATTGAAATTCGGATTAGTAGCTATTGGAACGCGCTTGGGATGGACATTAATGGGCAAAATACCAGGCGAGAAGAGTAATAATACTATAACAATGACGACAATCTCTATGTTTGCACAAGAATTAAAATTAACAGAACTGTGAGACCTAGATGTTCTAGGAATTACAGATCCCATTGAACAAAAGTCAAAACAGGAGAAAGAGCAAGAGTTAACTGATAATTTCATGAAAGCTGTTCGTATCAACAATGAAGGCAAATACGAAGTCTGTTTGCCGTGGGTCAAAGAACGACCACTGCTTGCAACAAATCGAGAAATAGCTGAGAAGAGGTTGGAAGCCACAACACAGAAACTCAAGAATGAGAATTATTTTGAAGATTACGATCAAGTTCATAGAGATTGGGCGCATGAAGGTATTATCGAAGATATATCCGGTATTCAGGACGGCGATGGAAAAACAGTGCATTATTTACCGCATCGGCCGGTCGTGAAACAAAATAGTACCACTCGCATTCGCCCAGTGTTTGACGCATCCGCGAAACAAAAGGGTTATCCGTCACTTAACCAGTGTGTAGGAAAAGGACCGAACTTAATTGAGCTGATTCCAGCAGTGCTATTACGATTTCGTGAAAATAAAATCGGAGTGATCGCAGATATCAAAAGAGCGTTTTTACAGATAAGTGTTTGCGATAGAGACAGAGATTATCTACGATTCTTATGGTGGTGCGATTACAATCAAACTGAACTAAAAATTTATAGACATACGAGAGTAGTGTTCGGTCAGTCATGTAGTCCGTGGTTATTGGCGTCTGTTATTAATTACTATTTAGAGAAAATGTTGAAATAAATAGACAGTGAAGATAATAATAAAATATTATATACAAGAGAGACAGTGCGCGCGCTTATTAAAAGTTTTTATGTAGACAATTGTGTTGCCAGCGTCAATAATAAGCCAGAACTTGATAATTTTATTCCTGAAGCGAGAACGATAATGGTCGTGGCTTCAATGGACCTGAGAGGCTGGAAACATACCATGATGGGCGACGCGTCCGAGCAAGAAGAAATCTCCATGGTTTTAGGCCTTCAGTGGAACCGAAGAGAAGACACCTTACAAGGCCTCCTGTGTCCTATGATGCTGTGTCCAAAGTTACTACCACAGCAAGCGTGGGCTGAAAAAATCGACTGGGATTCGGAAGTTTCAGATGAGATGAGAGACGAGTTCAAAAAGTGGTTAGAGGATATCAAACTTCTAAAATCAGTGAAAATACCAAGGTGATTGCCCGGCGCAGACAGCAATCGTCAAAATTGGAGTATCCATACATTTTGTGACGCAAGCAAAGTAGCATATGCGGCTACTGTGTTTCTACGAGCCGAGACAAAAAGAGGAGTAAGAGTTCAACTTATACAATCCAAAGCAAGGGTTGCACCCATGAAAGATTCAACTATACCAAGACTTGAACTACTTGCAGCAACAATAGGTGCCAGACTGACGACAGAAGTATAAAAAGTATTGCAACTGGAAAATATTAATTACACCATGTGGAGTGACTCCACGACCGTTTTGACATGGATTCAACAAAAGGAACAGTGGGCTATTTTCATGAATAGCCGAGTTAACGAAATTGGAAGTTTAACATGTCCAAAAAATTGGAAGCACATAGCTGGAAAATATAACCCTGCGGACCTCTCATCTAGAGGAAGTAACGCAAAACAACTTTTGGATTTGAGATGGTGGGATGGGCCGAAATGGTTGATTTTTGCGCCAACAGAGTGGCCAAGGACTGAGTTTGTGTGTGATATAACTGAAATACAAAGAGAAAAGAAAAAGACCGTATCTATCCTAACAACTACAAATTTAATGCAAGAAAATGAAGTAGAAGATAACTGGTTTTATCGTAAACTCTCGAAATATGATCAAATTATTGAGCTAGAAGCATGGATCTTAAGATTCATAAATAACTGCCGTACGCTTAAAAGAGAGCGTAAGTTAGGAAGTATTACCGTAGAAGAAATAGAATGTGCTGAACTTAAAGCTATGAAGATTATTCAGAAATCACTGCACGAAAATGAAAAATTTACTTCTCTTTCTACGTACGAAGATAAAAATGGAATTATACGCTTGAAGACTAAGATTGTAAACCGAAAAGGTAGTGACAATTTTTGTCAACCAATCGTATTATCGTCAAAGCATCCAGTCGTTGAACTATTAATACTGAGTAAGCACAAAAAAATGGGTCATGCAGGGACACAATTTTTTTTGAATGCATTAAGAGAGAACTCTTGGATTTTAAAAAGTAGGAAAAGCATCCGGAGAGTTTTGAAGACATGTGTTCGCTGCCGAAACCATGAAGCTACAAATTTGAAACCTGAAGCCGGTGCACTACCAATAAATAGAGTGCGAAATGCGATGGTATTTGAAGTAACAGGAGTAGATTTGGCCGGTCCGCTATTTTTAAAAGACGATAGATTTGTATTTTCACGTGCGCTATCTACCGAGCTGTGCACCTTGAGTTAGTGATGTCGTTATCTACGGAAGCATTCACACTAGCTCTGCGACGGTTTATAGCAAGGCATGGGAGACCAAAAAGCATCTACAGCGATAATGGTACAAATTTTGTCGGTACTAAAAACATATTAGCAACAGTAGATTGGGAAAAAATGAACAAATATACAACGACTCAAAGGATACAGTGGTATTTTAGTCCACAAAATGCAGCCTGATGGGGAAGATGGTGGGAGCGGCTCATACGCTTGCTTAAAAACTTACTTAAAAGAATATTAGGAAAAACTTGTCTTTGGCATGAGGAGTTGGCTAGAATCTTGTGTGAATGTGAAGCTACAATAAATTCAAGGCCAATCAATATTTAGCCGAAGGTGATGCAAAGTCTCAACCATTGTCGCCAGCCATGTTTCTACAGGAAATAGTAGAGCATGGTGTTGCTGTTGATACAAAGAGTTCAACGAAACGGATTCGTTGTCGACAGAAATTACTGAGAGATTTGAAACAACGATTTTTGAGTGAATACTTAGGACAGCTTATTCAACGAGTTGAAAGAACCAAAGATACGCGAAAGATACAGAAGAACGGAATAGTATTAATAGGTAGCGACAATCTGTAAAGAATAGATTGGCTTCTTGGTCGAGTGTTGGAAATTATACCAGGATCAGATGAAATTAGAAGAGTATTGAGATCACGAACAGAAAAGGGTGATATTATTCGACCCATTTAGAGAGTTTATCCTCTGGAAATTACGCCGGGAGATATAGACTTTTTTGAAGAAAAAACGAAAAGTGAAGACATAGTTACCAACCAACTTCCATCATGTATGCGATCCGGAAGGGAAATAAAGAAACCAAAACCATATGATGATTGTATTTGTTGAGATGAAGCCAACTCAAGGCGGGAGGATGTTGAGAACTGATTGAAAAATTATTGAGTTGGCCATATGTTTTGTTTAAAAAAAAAAGAGTTTTTGAGTTTGAAGTGAATAAAGAAAGGTTTTTGTCCATTTTAAAAGAAGAAGGAGAGTTATTTGTTGTAATTTTTGCTTATGTAATATTGTGTGTTTATTTTAATAATAAATGTGTTTTGCTGCATAACCTAAACAGTTTTATTTACGTACTCAACCATTGGGGTTCATCCTGTTGCACAATTTTATCATATGAAATCTGCTGCGGCCACACAGCACTACTCCAACCAAAACTTTCATGGCCGATTTCATGGCTGTTTCATAGATTGGGAGTAATTCATCAATCAATTGAGTATTTCAAAATGACAACTGTCATTCTCAGAGTAACAGCAGTCATTGTCACAGTGACGGCTGTCATGAATGGCGGTTATATTTAAGTCCTTACATAAAATAGGTATTTTTAGAAATGAAAAGTCCTCTAGATTTTTGGGGTCTTTAATTTATTGGAACATAAAGTTTTGACATTTGATCACTGAAAGTAAAATATCATAACGTGGACTCCACTGATTATTTATTTCATATTTCTACCAAGCCTATCTCCCCGAGAGCTCAAGATTAATACCAGACTAGACATCATGTAGATAACTTCTTGAAAAAAGTCAATCTTCGATTTCATACTTCTACTAGAATCATTTTTGCAGGCGCTTTAAGTCTCGACTTTTTGAGGCAAGACGAGGCTGGAACTGGTCTCAAGTCTCGTGGCAACACTATTTATTATTTATCTGATTCCGTTTCGAAAAGTCAAATTTTACATCAATTTCTGACGTTATGCAACGTCCTATTTTTCATAACTGTCATGCAACAGTTGCGTAGAGTAGTTACGTAATAACTTCACATAACTGACCATGTTTCAGAGCTAATCAATTATACTCATCTGCGTACAATTGAAAGAATGATTTATTATTTACAGTATGCAGCATTGGCAGAGTCTTTATCATCAAAGAATACTATATCACTCTGGATATCAATGCTTAAGTACATTTTAAAAAATTATTTGGATGTTTTGTGGAAATTCGATATTTGTTTTTTTCAGTGCAATCTTGTTTCTGTAGTAGCAATAGATGGTCATGAATCACAGTCATCTGAATTTGGTGATGTGACGTGAGAGATGTTCTCATTCAAAAATATAGATAAAATTATTCTGACGGAATTAGATGAAATTTTGTACAGAATACGTTATGAAAAGTCATATTGTCTGACTCATGTAATTCTCAAAACCCGCTCAACTTGTTTCAGCGTGGGGAGGTGGGGTGAGAGTTTCAGCTCAGCTTTGAATTCTTACTCCTAATTGCCTTGTATTTAACTCACGGTGATAAGATCAAGCAGCTCAATGGTTTTTGAGCGTTCTAGGACACAGCGTGGGTCTGTGTCGGTTTACTCACATTCCCGTGACCTTTTGGTCAGCGGTGTGAGGGCTCTCGTGCTCCTGGCTGGCGACCATATAGAGTGAGGTTTAAGGCCCTTTGACTCTGGTCGTCGTTGCGTATTTAACAGGAGAGAGAGAAAGTAGCATATCCTAGTCTACCTGTCTGAACTCAATGTGGTGTGATTTGATGTTGATGCATTGAGTATGTTGTGTGAAAGTAATATCCGTTGGTAAAAAAGATAACAGCTAGTTGACAGTGCTCCCTAGCTCAACGTGGGATCAGGACAGATCCGTGTATCTTCCTGTCCTGGGTCCTGTATTTGGGAACAACTTGGGATACTTTCAGTAGTCGGTGTCGGTGCTCCCTGGCGCAATGAAGGATTGAACTAGCGACCCTAGTTCGCGAACTGTGTTGATGGTATTGAGTATATAACTTGCGTTGTGTTGATGGTTATGATTGTATAACGTGTGTGTGGATGTGATTCCTCACTAAGCAAGGTAGTTTGCTTATGTTATGTTTTACTTTCAGAATACATGAGATCAACCCTCTGGGACCGGCGGCCACTGTACATCAGTTAAAGATGAATTTAGTTTAATTGTAATGTTTAATTGGAATTTAATACAAATGTTATATGAAATTATGCATTGTTCAATTTATTATTCTTTAATATTTCAGAAGTGGGATCTGAACAGTTCACATCAGGATCACGGCTTCGTTCAATTGTATTGATAATCCAAGCAAACGCTTCATTATGTTACAGCCAAACAGCCCCTATTCTCTATAACCTATTAAAGTTGACAGCCCATCACTCGTGGATAGGAGTGGAGAAAATAGCCGGCGTTGCTTGATTCGTATGATCTCATGATCAAAATGGTAGTTTTCTGTATAAAAGGCAGTATTAACGACTCCAGTGTACGTGCTGCAGCTCTAATTAGACACAATAAGAAATCAGAATCACTTTTGCTGTTCCCGAAAACAGTAAGAGACAATCCGGCATCAAAATCTTCAGGAACTCTCAACATAAGATGAAAAGTTTTCACGTAGCGCTACTAAACAGACTTGTAGATAAACCAATATCTGTTTATTGATTCACTTGTGTACAGCAAGGTCATGAATGCTCACAATGTCCGAAACTTCAACGTAGTGTACATTATTCAGGATGGACTTAGTATTACAGAAATAGATATCAGTCTGCACATCGAGAGCAGAGACAATCACCAATTTGACAACAACAAGTTCAACCAGAAAGGAGGGTTTTAACAACCATAATAGAGATAAGCGACGATGATAAATATTTCTTTGACGTAGAAGAAAACAGATGAAGTTCAAAAGCCTATCGATATGAGATCTATTCGTGTAACGACGAGGGAATCAACTACACAATAATTGAAATGATTGATAGATGGTAGCAAAGTTTGAGAGGATTTGGAATTGGATCTGATAATCACGAGAAATTGAGGAATACATGTTGGGAATTGATAGAGTGGAATGAAAAGTAATCTTTCACGTTGTACGTGGCACCGTACAGTCAATATCTATCATTGTAGGATAACTATTCACAGAGTCGCCAGTAAATGTGGTCTGCAAGAACTCGAAAAGTTCGCGAGTTTTCAAGAGAACTGAATCGCCATTCAGTGCAATTGTACCAATTCCTTGCAGTAAAATCAATTTCTGGGCTAAGAGCGGAACAGTTATTCCTCTTAGATATGTAGGACATGTTACCTGTCGTACGTAGAAGAAAGGAGAGTTATTTGTCGATTTGAGTTTACAAGCACCAGAAGGACATGAACATATAATTCCGCGAATGATTGTAGAAGTGGATGTTCATATGGAATGTATTACTCGTCGTGAATGTGTTTGACTCGGATCTGATGATACGAAACGACGGAATCCAAGCTCGAGGATTAAAATGTATGGCTGATGGTAGAGAGCCTTAGTCAAGGAATGAAGAACCAGCAATTAGGGAAGATGAGCTAGGTATTGGAAAGTATATAACCGAAATCTACAAGAACAACTTTCAACTTTGTTGAGGACGCATCGACACTGTTCTGCCAAAATCTTAAAATATATTCGACGCACGGAGTCGCAACACAAGTGGAAATCGTTTCGATAGATTAGACACCTATTACCCATAGACCGTAGAAATGATCCATTGTGGAGAGAAAGCAAGAACAACAGATGGGTCAAGAACTTTTGGACGCTGATATCTTCCGCGAATCAGATTTCCTATTTTTGGCACGAATATTTCTTGTGAACAAGAAAAATGGAGAAGCACGAATATGCATTGATTATAGACGTCTCAGTTAGCTTACAGTAAGCAATCGTTACCCTCTACCAAGGATTGATGATCAACTTGATAGATTACAAGGATCAAATTAATTTTCCTCTCTAGACATGACGTCAGGATATACTCATGGATATCCATAGCGAAAAGTTCAAAATATAAACTATGTTTGTGACACCCACTGGCCGGTATGAGTTTATTCGTTCACCATTTGGATTAAACAACTGGGAGTGTATACCGGGTGCGACAGTTTTTAGGATTTGTTAGTTATTCTCGCCAATTCATCAAAAACTATGCAAAAATGGCAAAACCAATAACGAGACTGACGGAAAGACCGCTTCTAAGATTGTATATTCCAGATGCTAACACAGAAGTTCATACAAATGCAAGCAGGATTGATTTAGGTGAAATTCTTTTTCAAAAGCAGCAGTCGGACAAATCACATCCACTAGCTTGTTTTAAATCGTCAAACATCTGTAACCGAAGTGAAATATCATTCTTACGAAGTGGAAACGTTAGCAGTAGTGAAAACATTGGAAAAGTAGGAAGTGTATTCGTTAAGAACTCATTTAGAGTTGGAAACGGACTGTAATGCTTAAGAACAGCAAGTACAAAGAAAAACTTAGTACCCAGAATCGGAAGATGATGGTTTGATCTTCAAGAATATACTTTTGATATAGAATATCGCTCATGATCACAAATGGCTCACGTGGATGCTTTGAGTAGAAATAAAGGCAACTATAGGAGAATCTCTTAATGAATTCAATATTTTGCACATTAAACCAGATGATTGAATCCTTACAGATCAATGAAACTTGAAAAGCTCAAACTGATTGAAGATATTCCGAGTGAACCACTAAAAACAGATTATGAAAGGAACATATATGAAGACTTGCCTGAGAGATGTACGTGTATATCAGATTACTCTCAGTGGAATACAAGGGTTGTACTCAAAGGACAGCGAATGCAAATAGTACGCACCTGCTATGATGGCATTGGACATTTTAGAATGGACAAAATATGAAATAAGCACGTGGGAGGAGTAAATTGATTGATGTTTGAATTGTATGCACTACGAACAGCCAATAAGGAAATACCAAGCATTACTCAATTCTATAAAGAAAGTACCTGTGCAATAAACACCGATTATATTGGATCTTTTGTTGAAAGCTCAGCAGGCAATATCTACGTGAAAGTCGTCTTCAATGGATTCACAAAATATGAGAGCAGTAAAAATACAGAAACGAAACATGTTTTCAGATTTTTGGGATCACTTATTTCAAACTTCAGAAAGAACACTGACCAGATTGATATCTGATCCAGGAACAGTTTTAATCTATGAACAGTTTGCATCATATTGTAGAAATGAAGAAGTGAAACACATTAGCAATGCGAGAGAGTAAACACTACCGTCCAAACCTCGGTGGCAGATGCTGCCGAATATGTTGTAACTGAGATAGATAAATTGGGGGTAATCAATTCGCTATAAGAAGCTTTGTGAATTCGACAATTAAGAAAACTCTAAGCAAATTACTTTTCAGCTACGGTTCACGTACACCATCAGACGCAGTTGTAAGCGTACTTGGAAGTACATCAAGAACGACCAACAGTGAGTAAAATATAAATAATGTGACAAGATGTAGCTACGAACATGATTTGAAACCAAATGCAATGAAAATAGAGATAAGATAATACTCGGAAAACTGGACATAAGTACAAGAAAAGAGAGATTGCCCAAGAAAAAAAAGAGAACCAATTGCAAGTGATGGTAATAGTAAGAAATTATCACAACAGTAAGCAGAGCTCTTCATCATAACCGCAGTGTCACGAAACGGAAGACAAATAGTAGAAGACTTGCTCCATTCAGATTGCAGTAAGAGAGCGAAGTACCAAAGTGTGATAGCTGTTGATAGGATGATACGCATGGAGTGGAGTAGATTCTCAAGGACAGGAATATTGTCAGGATAGCCGAACTGTTGGAGATATTTTTCATAGGTTTTACGTAAGATTTATAATCATATCATTTTTAACAATTTCAGCAAGTTACACAATACGGAAGTTATTTAAACGGGCCGACATCAATTTGTTACCTCAGTTTGTGTTATTATTTAGGAGAGTGAAGTTACAGTGTTCTTAATGTATCTTGAGGAGTTTAGGGTGAGTTAGTCACGTGTGTGTATAGGAGAGTGTATTTATATTAGAGGTGTGTGAATTGTAGTGGTTGTATGGTATGTGATTTATGTATTTCCTAATCCTTATCCTAATTGGCGTCGCCTCCTGTTAATAACTCGGCTTACCTCAGCCAGAGGGGAGTGCAGCTGAGTTGCGCCTAACGAAGCACGACTTACTAGCCTCGTGCCACCGGTGCCCTGCATGTGAACAGGTGCCGCTTGATTCTTACGTCGGGAGGTGGGGTGAGAGTTTTAGCTCAGCTTTGAATTCTTACTCCTAATTGCCTTGTATTTAACTCACGGTGATAAGATCAAGCAGCTCAATGGTTTTTGAGCGTTCTAGGACACAGCGTGGGTCTGTTTCGGTTTACTCACATTCCCGTGACCTTCTGGTCAGCGGTGTGAGGGCTCTCGTGCTCCTGGCTGGCGACCATATAGAGTGAGGTTTGAGGCCCTTTGACTCTGGTCGTCGTTGCGTATTTAACAGGAGAGAGAGAAAGTAGCATATCTTAGTCTACCTGTCTGAACTCAATGTGGTGTGATTTGATGTTGATGCATTGAGTATGTTGTGTGAAAGTAATATCCGTTGGTAAAAAAGATAACAGCTAGTTGACAGTGCTCCCTAGCTCAACGTGGGATCAGGACAGATCCGTGTATCTTCCTGTCCTGGGTCCTGTATTTGGGAACAACTTGGGATACTTTCAGTAGTCGGTGTCGGTGCTCCCTGGCGCAATGAAGGATTGAACTAGCGACCCTAGTTCGCGAACTGTGTTGATGGTATTGAGTATATAACTTGCGTTGTGTTGATGGTTATGATTGTATAACGTGTGTGTGGATGTGATTCCTCACTAAGCAAGGTAGTTTGCTTATGTTATGTTTTACTTTCAGAATACATGAGATCAACCCTCTGGGACCGGCGGCCACTGTACATCAGTTAAAGATGAATATTGTTTAATTGTAATGTTTAATTGGAATTTAATACAAGTGTTATATGAAATGATGCTTTGTTCATTTTATCATTCTTTAATATCTATCTGTTCGCAGAAATATCCCAAGGTATTCATTTGCAACTGATCAGCATTAACCCGTAACCACTGTGACTCTATTTCAGTTACATAGTTACTGTGAGTGGGTCAATTTGACCATACCTGAACATCTTTGTCAAATTATGATATTTGTTTGTATAATGCAACAAAACAACGCATATTACAAGAACTCAGGTTAATCTAATGAAAAATTACAATTTTTTGTGGGTATAATCGTGATCGCTACCCATATCTTCAAAATTTCCAAATTCGTTGTCACTTTCTTTATAATCATCCGTCTCATTGTAACAAGTTGTCATTGGTATATTTGACCATTTTCGAACATCTAGGACGACTTCTTATTCAAATATCTTCTACAATATCATATTTATATATGATAACAATCTGAAAATTCCAATAAAGTACATACTGTATATGGGTCAAATTGACCAGAAAATGAGTAATTTAATTCCAAATTTGTCAAACTGACAGCTACACTCCAGCTGCTTTAACACTCGACTAACCAATCAGTACTTGACACACTGCTGAACGAAGCCTGCAATAATTCAACAGATACGCGAATAATTCAAATATAGAAAATGCATATGGTCAAATTGACTCATGAACAGTGGTTACGAGTTAAACAAAAGTTTCTGTGGAGGAAGCTAATTAACATTTTCAAAATATCTTAAATACATGTTTTTCGAAATACACGTAACTCCCGCACCAGTGTCTATTTTACCCTCTATCTCTTCATTTTTGATGTCAACAACAACTTTTCAATTTCCATCTGTCGATATTCCATTCACATTTACTATTTCAACGAAAGTATCTTGCACTGATGACTCCGTAACTTGTCCAACTGATTTATTTTCATTACTAGTAGTGTCTAGTTTCATTGCAAATGAAACATGCTATCTTATCTGCAGAATATTTATCTGCTACATGAAATTCATGCCCACATTTTCCACAATTTCATTGACCTTGAATCAAGCCCCTGATTTTTCCCGAGGATCCTCGATTCTTTCTCTTTCTACTTAAAATTCGATAAACTTTGGACAATTGTTGTATTTTTTTATGTATTTCTGGATTTTGTCTGTTGACCTGTTCACCTGTTCTTTCTGCTCTGCCATCAAAACAGTTTTATCAAATGTTAAATCATCAACTAGTTGCATACGTTCTGATAATTGCAGATCTCATATTTGCACTACAATACGATCTCTAATTAAATCATATTTCAACTCTCCATATTGACAATGTTAAGATAGAGAATATAATGCTAACACAAACACATCAATTGACTCGGTTTCACTTTGGATTCGACGATTGAATATAGCTCGCTAATATATAATATTTCTTTTTATATAAAATGTTTTTAGAACTCTTCTTTCACACTAACATAATTTTCTATTCGATCTACACCTAAATGAGGACTTAACAAAACATCATTGGCTTCATCACCCATACTATAGATTAGAGCTCTATTTAATACTTGGTACTTGAGCCAGAAAAAAATTCGATATATCTCGAATCGACCGATCCACTTGGGCCATTCTTCAGCTTCTCTACTCAAAAAGTTTAGGAATTTGCCAATTTATCATTCCTCCCATTTATTGAAGCCTTTTTTTTCGCTGCGACCATGTATTAAATACTATTGACAAGACGGTCCGTATTTTATTTATTTATCCTTGTTTTACATTTATTACTTGATATATCTATTTATAAAATCTCCGTGAGACGGGACTAATTTTTTTCGTTGATTATCGCTCACTTGAAACTCTGTGAGTTACTTCATTCTGATGAGTCCGACAGCTTCTTCATTTGCCAGAATTCTTGATTTTGAGGCGTTTTTTGGCACGGACTAATTAAACACATCAATTTCATGAAGCCTTATAAAAGTATTACCGTCAACTTGATTTTACATTAATCAAAAGACTTTTTCATCAAAAAACGAAATAAAATATTGTTTAACAATAAAATTGGGACTAGCGGTGCGTCTGACGCTAATTTATCAACTATGAAGAAATCTAAAAGGTCTGGTGTTTTGGCCTGATCGGTGGGCCAATAAGTTGGTTTGCCTGTACTTATATGACTGTATTGTTTGTCAAGTAATGTTTTTTGTAATTCTCTTCCTTTAGGGATGAGAGTTCGTGAGCCCCAATGGGTATGCTTTGCGTCATATTGTTATTTTTTAATAACATGTTTTGGTGGAGAATATACTGCAGAGATAGTGAGTTCCCCATGTGTGTCTTTTATTTTCAGGTTTGTAGCTTGTAGAAACTCTTTCTGGTATTTTTCCATCTCGTAATGGTAAATGTTGTCTCTGATGATTATAGCCGTCCCCCCGTGCGCCGTTCCATCAGGGTGTTCAGTGTGATATGTTTTGTGATTTGGTATTTTGAAGTAATTTTTGTTTGTGAAATGAGTTTCACTTATAAATAGAATGTCGATTCTTTGTTCCTTGAGGAAATATTTTATTTCTTCTTGATGATTCGCATCAGCATTAGTATTCCATAAAACTATACATAAGCTACTATCCATAAGAGTTGTTTGGAACAAGCTTGGAGAGTAAGTTTAGAACCATGGTATTTTGATTCATCAACTGAGAGAACATGGTTCAAGATTTGTGTAAAAATTGTGTTAACGTGATATCTTCATCGTTTTGTGTGGTGTTATTTGATAAAGGTTTTTGACTATTTGTGATTATTTTAGCGTAGCTTGAATTTGGGGTGACGGTTGTGGCATAGCTTGTTTCTTTTAGTTTGTAGTTCACGATATATGGCACATCCTTCATAGTTGGCTGGAAGTGCTCCTTGGCAATGGACGCATTTAGGTGGAATATCTTTATCTTTTTTGCATAGTTTTGTGTCATGTTGACCAGTACATTTTACGCAGTAATATAATTTAGTGCAATATGATTTCGTATGTCCATAATCCTGGCATCTCGTGCATTGCGGGATTTCTCTTTTTTTTCGAGGAGGCTCAACACTTATTATGGTGTTGAGCATGTGTTTTACTTCGTAAATATTTTTGTTTTTCTGGTTTGGTTCCAAATCGACAAAGAAAAGCGGTAGTAGTTCCTTGGTATGCCAGCTTCTTATATCAGTTATACTTTGTACCTTGAATCCTTTATTTTCAAGCTCTTCTTTTGTTCCTTCGGTTGGTACAGAAGAATGTAAGTTTTTTATTACGACCCTGTACGATCGTTCTTGTATAATTTGATAAGTATACATTTTAATATTATTTACTTTCAGTAGCCGTATAAGTTTGCGGTAAGCATCACTTGAGTTTACTTTAACAATGATTGTGTTGTCTGTTGATGCTTTGCATGTTAATTCGTTTTTTTATAGAACTGGCAATATTGTTCCAATCATACCTTGATAGTTAGTAACACCTTGTATGTGTATTGGTGGTGGTCTTGGTTTCAATGGCTCATTTCTTTCTTTCTGTGTTTCTACGTCTTGTTCCATACTATTCAGTACCTCGAATCTGTTTTCATTGTCAAATATATTTGTCCGTTTAGTTTTAGGTTGCTGTACTTTTCCATTTTTATCTCGGCTTCTCTTCTTGGCTACTTGCCAAGTTATCATCGGCTCATTATAGCTAGTATCTGAAGCTGTGGTAATTGATGAGATTTGGGATGTCCCAGCGATTGTAAATCTGTATGGTGTGCTGCAGATTGACGAATTTTGAACAGTAACTGCTCCCGGATTGTAATAAGGTGTTATCGAAATTGTGGTTGAGACTGTTGTTGTATTTGTTGTTATAATATTGCCGCCACTTGTTAGCTGCATGGTATTCGTTTTTAAATTATTTATATCTAAAGTTAAATTTTTCTATACTTGGCAGCCCTGATGCGGAAGCGCAACCTGAAGTTGCCTGTGTTGAGCGCACTTAACCTTGAGTTCACTTAACTTGATTTTAACGTCTTTTTCATGTTCTTTGTATGTCTAACACTGATCTTGATTATTTTTCTTACACTATATACACTTATGAAGTTTTTTGACACAAATTCACGAATTCATACTGCACTTTTAGTATATTTTAAAACTTTCTATGCAGATAAACACTTAAGTCACTTTACTTTATCACTGTTGCCAACTATATGCCATCAAATCTAGGAAGAAATTATTGACTTTGATAATATCCAACTAACTACATAAAAATTCATACTCTAACAGAAATCATCATTATTCTTCATCCAAAAATGATCCATGAATTTAATAATTTCAAGAGATGAGTGATTGGCACGTGGTGAAACATGATTGAGTAATAGAATGAATTAAAATACTTCATTGTTCCACAAATTATTTATTACAACGATGAATTTTGATTTGATTTTTTCTCTAACTTTCACATTACTATTTATTGATTTTTTTGTAGGCTTTTCTTATCACTACGTCATTCTATGCATCGTACTATTTTCTTTATAAATATTTGTGTGACTTTAACCTTTTGTAGTTATTAAAACGCTGTGTAGAAGGACGCAAGCCAAGGTTATGAGCTTATCAGGAGTAATTGGCTTGAGTGAAAAAAACGATGCGCCAATATACCAAAGTTATTATATTGACGTGTAAAACAGTAAGTTAAAGAACTGGATGCATCATTTAGTGCGGCTGCCCCTCGCTCCAAATTGAAATCGTGGAAATTCAGTTTTCTGATTTTTTTCCTTCGTATACATATAGTCACCCAGCTGGACACCAAATTTCAACTTTCTAAGTCATCTGGAAGTGGGTTAGGTTTTTTATCTATATGTCAGTGGGTCAGTAAGAAAAATGCCGATCTTTCGACGTTAATACCTCAATAACCGTTCGAGCTGTATTTATGAAATTCAGGATTGTAGTTGATCCTAGGTGTTTTAACGAATGAGCCAAATTTCATGTGCTTATGTTAACATGATTTTGAGTTATTAGAGGGTCAAAAGTAGCTCCAAATGGTTCGTGTTATATTAGACATGGCTGCTGTTGAACTTGGCTTGACACGCTGCCGCGTGTCTAGATTATATTCTTCAAGGTCTGTGCCCACTTCACCGTACCATACCATGACCATGCCCGTACAGATACATGCAAAAAATATTATTTGTACAGATTGATCTAAGACAATGCTCACTACATCGTTCTGTCACCGGCCAACACCGTACCGTGCCATGACCGTGTCCGTCCAAAATATTTTGCATGTGCCGGAACGTTTCGTGCGTAGTACGCTACGGTGCCTACCAGCGTTTGATCCGCGTGTGCTATGGGTTTCAACCCCGTATTTTTGTATCCATTACTCCATATAATGTCCAGTATTCCTCTACGATATTCCGTTTTCTCAGAAATTTGTTAATTAGGTAGCGCTTTTTTTTCATCCTTTATTCCTCCTCTTCCTGCTTTTCCAAAATAATGGTAATGGAAGAACGAATGGAGTGGGCACTGCACGGCTATAAAACGGTCATAGTACGCTTATCATACGTGTAGTATACGGCTAGAGAACGGTGCTTATCAGTTACAGTGGACATAGTAGTGACCAGAGCATTTTTTTCGTGCTTGATACGGTCATGACACGGTCATATTATGGTACAGTGTAGTGCGTATAATAATCTGAGAGTAACTGAGAGTAAGTTCATATCGAAGATCTAAATTGGATTTATTCTAAATCGGATTTAATTAAATCTTAAATGTTGACTGTTTACATCGACAAATTTATAAACTGATTCAGTTCTATCGGATGAGATTAGATTCATTTATTTATAACTATTACCATAGAAATATAATCATAACATTAAAATTCTTCTATTTTGGGCACATTCTTTGAATATTTGATTCCCTCGTGTCATTTTTCCATCTAGAAAACTCATAATTTTCCTGTGTTAAATTCATTTTAGAAAGTATTCAGTCCAAGAAATACCTAGACTTATTTCTATAACCTCAAATTACTATTATATGACTGAATTGAACAAACCAACGTCTGTCAGGTGGAACAAATAATTTTCATTATTTTTTTCAGTACCTACTATTAAGTTTTTCATTCAATTGCTGTTTATCTCGGTAAAGTAAATCGTATTTATGAACAAATCTTGTTCATAAAGGCGAACTATATGAAGCGACGAGACCAAAATGACAAAAAATTTTGTTTTTAACAGGCACAATTCTCACTATTGGTAGAATTTATGAAAACATTGAGAAAAATATGATAAAATTTAGGATAATTTATTTTAAATGAGAAAGTTAAAGTCGACTTCTGATACAACCGGTAGTGTCGTCATCTTGAGAATATTCTAGAACAACTCGGCTGTATCATCAAGACCCATAAGCAATGCTTTAGATTTCTAACTGTATCAGCTCTCAAGATATAGATAGACGAGAATCTCTAAGAGAATGTGTCAGTTGAAAACTAATGGCGTTAGAAGTGGAACTTCTTATGGAGTGCATTTGTATCTGTTTTTAATTTATATTACAAATCATCTCCCTCATAGTCTGAGAATTTTATTTTTCACACAATGTATTTTTTTCTCTTTGACAGCTTTTGCACTCTATAGAAGGTTCAACTTCTTATGCCGTTAGGTTTCAACTAACACATTTTTTTCCAACATTATGAATGAAAGAAATGTTTTTGTAGCTACAATATCTTCGGCCGCTTCAAAACCTTCGTTCTCTATGACATTTTAGTCGTCACTCCCCACAGGCTTTTCAGATGTACATTCAACGCGATTTCTAATAATTAGGCATTGTGCTTTTCCAGATGGACCAGAATCCTGAAGTACAAATGTAGTTGGATTTTTTTTATTGATATAAATATAACACTTTGATAAAATTTGTCAGTATGTTCATTTATTTTGAAATTCTCATTTTTAACAATATTACAATTTTCCATCAAGCGCCTCGTTGATTGATTTTAATAACGGAAATTTTGTTTTAGATAGAGTTGGAAGAAAATCATCTGTATCTATCGACCAGGCCATCACCCCACCGAGATTTTTGGACATGGCAAAATACACCTGCAAAAATATAATTTGAAATCATTCAACAAGTTGTAGATTGAAGAATAGTCTGCATCATCATACCTTTTCTCTCACAGTTATTTCTGTGTCAAACGTTATCCAGTAGCTACCATTGAATGCGTAATAATTCTGATATTCTTCCTCTATAATACTTGTGTATTTGAATTTCTTCAACTGTTCACCAATCTGAAATCAAAGTGTAAAGTTTCATCCATGCATTGATTTGGATTATAGTGTAAGTAAGTACCTACCTCATACGTACTGAGAAATCCAAGCTCTTTGGTGAATTTCCCCATCAGATCATTTTTTATAGTATCTGTTCCTATCCCGCAGTTATCCCTTGATGTGCATTTTTTTGGCTCTTTTATTTTGAAAGATCGTCCGTATAAAGGAATTCCTAGAATCAATTTTTCGGGAGGACATTTATTATCAATCCATAGCTGGATACTACTTTCCTAAAAATTTCATATGGCTTGAAATAATTCGACTCGACTTCTCTTATTTATCTTACGATATCAACTCCGTCTGCAGATCTTAGAGGTGCAATCAAACCAGTTGTTTCAGATGCAGGAGACGTATAGTCATAGGCCATCAGAGATATGTAGTCCACAGTGCTGGTATGAAAATTGAATTAGTATTCTCCTCATGAAACTTTGATGAAGTTCAAAAGTAGAACATTAGATATGTAGGTACTAATGTCTGTTAAATCCTACATGAGATATTAATTGCTCCAGACAAACAGTCAATTGAATAAATGTTTTATTACAATATTTTCAAAATTCTCTGTACACAGTTATTTTACAACAAAATGTTATATATTGTTTTTTTTCATCTACCTCTATTCTTTTTATATCAAATTCAAAACAAAAATACATTTCATATTAGCCAAGGGTGGCTACATCATTCCCCCTCCACGTGGAATTTTTCGAATATTATTCAGAAAAATTATTGAGTTACGAATCTTGTTTATTTGATTGAATTATATATTGTGGAAAGTGAATGGATGTTCACAATTATTAACACTTAATGGTTACTTTTTTGTCATTTTGAGTTTTTACTGTTTCATCGTTAGTAATGAGTTCAAAATGAAAAATATCATAACATTTATCAGATGAAATAAGGTAAGCTGGTTTCAATCTATCTATAGAAATATTTATGTCTTTATTTTTAATTTTTATTTTGAAGAATTTATTTGTTCTCTCAACGATAAGAAATGGTCCATCATATGCGGGTTCTAGAGATTTTTTTACTCTATCATTTCTAACAAACACATGGGTACAAGAGTTTAGATCATTATGTACAAATATTTTTTCTTTATTTCTGAATCTATTCTCTACAGGTCTCAACATTTCCATATGCCTTTGCAGATTATTCAAAAACGTACAAGGATCTGTTTGAATCTCGGATTTGTCAAAAAATTCACCTGGTATTTTAATTGTTTTCCCATAAATCATTTGGGCAATTGAATGATTCGTATCTTCCCTAAGAGCTGTACGCATTCCCAATAAAACAGTTGGTAAGGTATCTATCCATTGTATATTATTATGTGCTTTGATAGCTGTTTTCAAGATGCGATGCATACGTTCTACTTTTCCATTAGCTTGAGGATGATATGCTGTTGTATGCTGAATTTTTGCGCCACAAATTGTTGCTAATGATTTAAATAATTCTGAACGAAACTGTTTTCCTTGATCAGATATTATTGTATGCGGAACTCCAAATCTGGATACCCAATTATTATAAAAAGCTTTTGCTACAATCAACGCTGTGCTGTTTGGAATAGGAATAACTTCCATCCAATTTGAAAATCTATCCACACATGTTAAACAATAAGTGTTACCATCAGACGGTGATAGTGGACCTATTAAATCAATATGTACAGTATGAAATCTCTCATCTGGTTCAAGAAAGTTTGAAATTTTCGATTTTGTGTGTCTTGTAATTTTATTTTTTTGACAATTTAGACAAGTTTTAGTCCAATCACGAATATCTGTTCTAACATTGGTCCAAATGAATTTAGAAGTTATTTGTTTAGTTGTAGATTTGATACCTGGATGTGACAAATTATGAATTTTTAAAAATATTTTCTTTCGAAATGCTAATGGTATGTATGGTCTGATATTATTGGTTGATATATCACACCATAACACTTGACCTGATGTTAACGGAAAAGATTTGAAGTGAAGAGATTGGTCTGATTTTTTCAGTTGTTCCAATTCTTCATCAGATTTTTGTGCTAAAGCAATTTCATCATAATTTATAAAATTAATTTCTTCAATTCGTGATAATGTATCAGCAACTATATTTTCTTTACCACTAATATATTCAATATCTGTTGTAAATTGAGAAATGTATTGTAAATGTCTGAGTTGTCTAGGTGAAGCTTTTTCATTCTTTTGTTTAAATGCATAAATTAATGGTTTATGATCTGTGAATATTTTGAAATCACGACCTTCCAAATGATGTCTGAATTGTTTAATTGATAAATATATGCTAAGTAATTCTCTGTCATAAACGCTGTATGTTTTCTGTGCGTCATTTAATTTTTTTGAAAAAAATGCTATCGGTTTCCATCCTTCTTTTTGAAACTGCTGTAATACTGAACCAACTGATTTATCAGATGCATCTGTGAATAAAGCTAAAGGGTAAACTGGATTTGGAAAAGTTAATAAAGTTACATTTGCCAAATCATTTTTACATTTATTAAACATTTCTGTAGCTTCTTCTGTCCAAATAATTTTAGTTTTGTCACGTTTCTTTGAACCTTTCAAATAATCATGCAAAACTGCTTGCGTTTCAGCTGCATTCTTTAAATAACAGCGATAAAAATTGACTAATCCTAGAAATGTTCGTAAATCGTGTACAGTTTCTGGTAATTTGTAATCTAATATAGTCTTAACTTTTTCCGGAAGGGGTTTAACACCTTCTGGTGTGATAAGATATCCCAGAAATTCTACATTTTTTACGCCAAATATTGATTTAGAAATATTTATTCGTAAACCGAATTTGTTCAATCGTTCAAATACTAATTTAAGATGTTTTTCATGCTCATTTTCATCTACAGAAGCTATAATCACATCATCTAAATAAGCAAATAGGAAATCTAGACCTGAGAAGACAAGATTTATGAATCTTTGAAAAGAAGCTGGGGCATTTTTAAGTCCAAAACTCATTACATTAAACTCAAAGAGACCAAAAGGCGTAATAATAGCAGTTTTAGGCTTATCTTCCTCTGCTATTGGAACTTGGTAGTAGGCTTTGAATAGATCAATTTTAGAAAATATATTTTTCCCGGGTAGAATATGTAAAAAGTTATCTATTCTTGGAATGGGATACCTGTCAGGAACTGTTTTATCATTTAGTCTTCTATAGTCTCCGCATGGTCTAAATGATCCATCCTTCTTGTTAACTATATGAAGAGGACTGGCCCATTCTGACTGCGATGGTCGTATGATTCCATTGTCCAGCATAAATTGAAATTCTTGTTTGGCAATCTTCAACTTTCTTGCATCAAGCTGCCTCGGCCTGCAGTATATTGGATCTCCATTCGTAACAATTTGATGCTTGATGTCATGCTTTAGGTATGTAGGAAGCAAATTGGGTTTAGTAAGTTCAGGATAATTAACTAGTAAATTTGCGAAATAATTAGACTTTTTCAAAGTTGTTATTACATCGTTTTCGTTAATTTCTGAAATATTACCTTGAACACTTAATTTTGTTACTTTATCGATAAGGCACTTGTTACGAAGATCTATTAAAAGGTTGAAATGTTTCATGAAATCAGCACCCAATATGCCTTTGTCTAATTTAGCTACGATAAAAGGCCACTGAAATTGTCTACGTAGACCGATATCAACTGTCAACACTCTAATACCGCATGTTGGAATTTCAGTGTTGTTAGCAGCATAAAGTTTATAAGTACTGTCTAGTTTTTCATGCTTCCCTGCAGGAATAATTGAAACATCAGCTCCACTATCAACTAGTAGTCGTAATCCCGTTTTCTTTTCTGTGATAAATAGGCGAGATGTACGGCATTTGCAAAATGCAGCAGAATTCGCCGCTAATTCGGCTGCTGGTTCAAGTTTCCCTGCACCCATTGACAAGGTGTTTGACATTTTTCAGCTTTTTTACCAAACCTGAAATGGTAGAAACAATATTTCCCTTTCGGGTTGAACTTCCTGCTTCGGCTGGAGTCTTGATTGTGACTACAGTCACGACTGCGACTAAGGGATCGGGACCTGCCTCTCTGATGAACTTGAGTTGATATTTTCGCTATCCTTTTTAGCGCATTTTTCCGAAAAAAGCGCTATTATATTCACTTTGGCTGGCTGGCTGGCTGGCTGGCAGGCTGGCTGGCTGGCTGGCTGGCGTGACGCTGAGATCTCAGTAACTATACTATTTACAGACTTGAAACTGGTACTAAATGAAAGCTTCTGTTTCGTAGGCTTGCACAAATTGCTTTAATTCAAGCTCAGTGATTGTGGAAAATTGAATTATTCAATTACTTGTTTCAAGTGAAACAATGTCCATAGATATCTATGACATTAGGGATATGGCAACTAAAATTTATCAAAGTAGATAAAAATTTAGTTACAACTTTCGCCGCGGGTGTCACTATTATTATGTACAGTTGTCAAATCTGTCCGGGATTCATTCAATGACTTGTTTGACGCGAATTTGAAGCTTATTAGAATGAATTATTATTATTGGATGAAAATTTGTTCACTTTTGGTGTATTTTTTTTTTATATAGCTTTGATAAAGATCAAATTATCATTTTAAGCTACAGCACTTGACCTGCTGTCAGTCAATAACTAAACAATGAAGATTAAAAGGTATTTTTGAGTTTGTACATGTATAAATTATGTACCTATTAAATAGTCAACTTGAAACTAGTACTAAATGGAAGCTGCTGTTTCGTAAGTTTGCCCAAACTGCTTGATTTCAAGCTCAGTAATTGTAAGAGATGGTAATTTGCGAAATCTCTGAAGTAACAAGCATTCATGAGCTGTCAAAAATGCGCTTTCATCATCTAGATGATTCTTCCATTTTTTCTAGTTCTGCTATTTTTGCCAGTAACTGTTGATTAACATCACTGCAGCTGCCGTTCAATTTTGATGATTCAGTAGTGAAAATTTCTGTACGCGAATTAATATCCATTATTTTGTCTGCCATAATTCCCAATTTTTCAATAGATTCTTCGCCACTGACGACTAATACACTTTTGATTGAATCAGGTAATTTGTCAAGCCATATAGTTTTCAAAGCACTGTTTGAAATATCAGCATCAGCCAACGATTGCATTTTACGTAATAAAATACTAGGCTTAGTATCACCAAGCTCTATTCCTGTTAACAGTGTTTTTATCCGTTTATTTTCACTTTCTTTGAAAATTGTCATCAGTCGCTGTTTACTACTTGAATATTTGTTGGTACTTGCATCTGTTATTATATCCCATAAATTTTCTACAAATTTTGGCTCCAATTGTGAAATTAAGTAATTAAATTTGGTATCTTCGCTTCTAATCTTGTTGATAGCAAATTGTGCTTCTACTTGAAAAAACCATATTTCGGGTTTCTCAGGCCAAAATGGTGGAATTTTAATATTGATTTTATTTGCTTGACCTGATTGTATCCCAGGTAAATCGGCTTCCGAATTTTCCATTTTTAATAGTCAGGGGTCACCAAATTGTAGGTACTAATGTCTGTTAAATCCTACATGAGATATTAATTGCTCCAGACAAACAGTCAATTGAATAAATGTTTTATTACAATATTTTCAAAATTCTCTGTACACAGTTATTTTACAACAAAATGTTATATATTGTTTTTTTTCATCTACCTCTATTCTTTTTATATCAAATTCAAAACAAAAATACATTTCATATTAGCCAAGGGTGGCTACAGATATAATCATGAGTGAAAGTGTGCTCTGTTCAATTGTGACTCGCTCGCAGAAGATTCAGCACATTCAATACATAACAGGATCATAATATCATATAAAAGACATGTATAACAACGTCTTGGAAACTGGAGAAATTTCAGTCATTACTTTCTTTCTCTGTAATATTCACTATATCCTTCATTTGTGAGAAATACTCATTTCAAACTTATCGAATCAGGAACTTTCTGCCATGATGATGATGTTTCTGAACGAACCGTACTTTACGAGAGATAAATAAATGTTTTCTCCTATATTTTTCCCCAAACAAAAATACTTGATCTAGAGGCTTTTTGGTTCAAATTCTATGGTCCATATTCCCACCTCTTAAAATCGCACTACTTCAACAAAAAATTTAATAAAAGAAGATAAAGCTATATGATGCTGCATGAGATGGTAAGAGAAAGTGCATCAATTTCTAGGAAGTAGCGCTATTTTAGGAGGTGAGAATATGGACCTATATCTTTATTCACATTTTTTGACGTTCCGACTCTCTATTCAATATATACAGAGCCAAAATTTTTTTATCATAATTTAGTTCTGAAAAACATGTATAAACCAATGGAAATGCTTAAATACTTTGTGGATATTGAGATTGACTGATTGATGATAATGATGAAACTGATACAAAATAATAAAAGCAAAGTGAGTTGTATGAGTATCGAAGCAGTATTTTTAATTTTTTCGCTGAACAATTCAGTTCTGGAATATCGGGTCTGCGAGTATTCAAAATAATTGTAAATAATGAAGGCAAAAACTTTTCAGAACTAATTTTTAAATAAATTTGTTTTATGGAGTATATAAGTTCTGTATGAATAAATTAGAAACACAGCGTTTCAACAGCGAAGTGCTGCTTCTTCCAAGTGAAAAGAAATATGAAAATAAATAAACAAAATTGTCAAGACAACAAAAATGAAAGTACAAATAGTAACTAGATGAGTTCAAGATATATTAACTCCTAGGATCGTAGAGCTCTGCCTGTGGTTGATTATTCAATCTCCACAGGTCTCCAGGAGATAATTGGCCGTATTCTGTAACCCAATCATTAACTTATTATCGATCGATAGGATTTTTGACTAATGGAAACAATTGTAACAAGCGAATATCCAGAATTTTTGTTAGTGCAACCTTCGTCCATTGACTGAAATAGAAAATGATCGATAAAAATGTATCGATTGAGTTACAGAATAGCCCCAAATAATGAAGGTCTAAATAGGGAAACTGTCAACTCCTTGTAGTTCTAGATCAATCTGGCTCTACTCTTTTTGGTTTGGCGCATAACTGAACCATCTACAGATCTTCAGGAGGTGAAATGAAATGATTGGTAGCCATGATCGATTAAGTTCATATCCGGTATTCAAATTTAAACTATTCGTTTTTTTTATCTCAATTGTTTCTTTTATAAGCCTCTTGAACCAATTATTGTTCTCTTTAGCCAGAAGCTTCGTATTCTTGAAGTCAATGCCATGTTATTCTTGAATAGCTTGCTCAGCTACAGCAGATCTTTTTGGATAATTCAATCTTATATGACGAGAATGCTCTTTCAATCTTGTTTCTACAGTCCTCTTGATTTGTCCAATATATACTTTGCCACATTGACAGGGAACCTTGTATATACCTGGATACTGTAGAGGAAATCTGTCTTTAACATTACCATTAAGATTTTGAAGTTTTGAACTGGAAGTGTATAAAGTTTTAATGTTATATTTATGTAAAAGCCTTTCAATTTTATCCGTTATATTAGCTACGTAGGGCAACGTAACAAATATTTTCTTATTATTTGGACCTTGAACAGGTGGCGTAGAATTCTTCTGTCTAAGAGCTTTCTAAATCTGTGTTCTATAATAATCATTCTTCAAGAAAACGTCATCCAAAAATTTGATTACATCAGGTAGTTTACTTGGATGACATAATGAAGAGGCTCTCTGATATAAAGTTTTAATAGTACAAAATTTCTGAGCAGGATGGTGATTTGATGACTCATGTAAATATTGATTTGTATGGGTCGGCTTCCTATATACAGAATGGACAAGTTCACCGTTATCTTGTTTCTCCAGATAAACTTCCAGAAAAGGAAGACAGTTATTTATACAGAACTCACATACCCAATAAAACATATTTATGTAATCGTAAATAAGATTATCGCTCGGTGTGTCTGCGAAAGTAGAACTTTTATGTCCTTAGTCTGAAAGCGGGACGTTTGGTCACATTATTCATTACAACTATCTGATTTTATACATGAGTAATAATTCTTGAGTGATGAATAAAAGTTTTGGCAATATACGACATAATGTAGGTGTGAAAAGTCACAATGATGGATTTTGTCCACAATTAGGTCATACTGCCCATGATACTATCAATTTCGTTGCACTGGGAAAAAATATAATGAAATCAGTGTATTATCTTATTATCTTGTTATGTTGACAGATATCTCACACAGAAAATTAACTGATGATATTCCATCATTAATGGCAGAAAGTAATAGTGCTACAAGATTCAGTGACTATAATTCCATCTGTGGTTGGTAGTGGCTCTGGCAGTGTGACATTATTGTGACAAAATCTTCACGATATCACAACTGGAAGAGATTGAGCTCAGTGGATGGTTCAAATATCATGCTTTTGTAGATCATATCAATAACAGACAGTTTGATTAACGTTTGGCGATCGCATTTAAGATAACAACGCCAAGCGTCATTCAGTGGAACTAACAATAAAGTGATATAACTCGTTGTGTGTCATGGTTTTGTATGTTGGTGTTATTTGTCAGACAATTCTAATTCAAATTTCATACAGAAATTGAGAAGATGATATTTGTCAATACACAGCGACATAATGAAGGTTTTGAATATTTTCATGATGCATATTATCGTAGTCATAACCAAAACTATCCCACTCAATTTAATTCTAAATTTCTCAGAACATGAGAAAATAGAGTTGTAATCTCCTCGATACTTGAATTTTCCAGAAAGAATTATTAATGGTAGTTATTTCAGCGAGGGTGTTGTGGTCTTAGGTGAATCTTGTATGTAATTAATTCATGTTCAAAACTATTAGCGGCAATGACAAAAGTTGTGTTTCACTTCATGCCACTATGCCACATCATATTGTATCGAGACGCTATATGTATACAAGGCCCTGTGGAAATAGCCTTTGTTATTGGATACGACGGTGAATGCTAAAATTGGTATCATAATGTGAATTTATTGAAGACTAACAGTTCAAAACCATACAAGAGTGCGTGAGAGCTAACTAGATCTGTGAAATTTTTCTTGTGATGATAAAGAAGTTTCTAACTATGAAGTTGGAAACAAATTGTGAGTAGATAATGCAACACATAGATATTCTGGAGAAATATTGGGAATTGAATCATTGCAATGCAATTTAACGAGAAGCTATCATGATGAAATCTGAAGAAGTTCAAGATACTGTGATCCTAAAAAGGGCTTACAGAATGAAATAGATCTGGCAGAGCTATGAGTAGATGTGGCATCCATGCGGGATATTAAAAATGAAGTTATTATTATCAAATGTGCTTCCAATGAGGATAGAGAAATAATTCGAGAGAAACTTACAACTACTCTGCTGTAGATAGTACAACTCTTAATACAATAATTATAAATGAAGGTAAAATAGATGTAGCGTTGGAAAAGATCAAGGTACTCAGATGTTATAAGCGCGGTAAATACGGTCACAAACTTGATAACTGCAAAAATGATGACTTAACCTAACCTAAATGCACAAGCAAACACGAAAAAAGAAGACTGTACCCCAGGGACGATAAAATGTATCGATTGCTCATATACTAAAAAAGTCTCAAACTTAAATCTGGATGAAAATCATGAGGTCTGGGATAAAAATTATAGAGTATAAAACAGAATACTAATGCGACTTGACAATAAAATCAATTCTTCCACGGAATAGCAGTCGCAGATGAGAAACTTTGGCGAAAAATATATTTCTTGTTCAAATTCCCGTGGTTTGAGAACAAATATCGGTGAAATTGAGAACTTCATAATAAGTATTGAACTTTTAATTATGGCATTAGCAGAAAATAACCTTAAAAAATGAAGACGATAACAAAATAAATATATCAGGCTATAGAATCTATAGATCAGATTTCAAACCTAGACAAACCGGAGGAGCTATAGCTCACATTCATGATTATTTATCGGTCACAGTTGTTGCTAAGTATGAACTTCAAATGGTAGGTTGTAAGGAAAAAGTTGAATGTTGAAATTTTGTATCATTGTTTCAGAAGTAGTCATTACGACTTTCTCTTTCCTGTTTTGGACGATTGGACCGAGAATCGAATATCTGACAACAATTTTTAAACATTGATGGGTGCCATGGGTAGTTCAAATTTCAGCAGGGATGGTGGTACTCAAAAAATTCATCAATTGGAACGAGTAATTCTGCTGTCAGCACTTTATTAAATAGTTATTGAGAATACACAAGTTTCGAAAAGTCGACTCCATTGATAGATCTTGTCATAACAAATGACTTGCGCTTGGAATGTATGTTTTGAAATCCCTGATCACAGTATTTCAAGTATCTTACTATTTTGCAACTTCATGAGATGAAAAATGACCATGAAGAAGTACAAAGTAGATTATGATAAAGCTATTGATAAATTATCAGATGTAAACTGGAACTATGACATTGCGAAGTTGAATAACTTTATCAAGATTTTGTTCAAGTTGTGAAGAATGCTACAAATAAAGAAAAAGTCGGAATGGCACATGGAAAAACCTTGGCTTAGCAGCGGATTCAAAACTGTCCTGAATTGCAGAGATGATGTCTAGTCAAAATCGTAACAACTAATATTGAAGGGGATAGGAACAATTATAAATTATTGAAGAACAGAGTGGCGAACAAAATGAGTGAGAAAATTAGAATATTCGAGAAATTGACTTGATAAGAATAATTCCTTTTGTAACAAATACTCAAAATTGATCAGGTCATCTTTCAATTCTATAATTTTTTCATGAATTCCGAGTCTTTTCCTCCATTATTATTTACATCCTTTAAACTGGGTTCTTCCAGTTTTATTTCATCTATTTGGTGATATTCAAAGACATATATATATATATTTTTTTGTAATAGTTGTAGTGAACCAGGCCTATGAACAAAAATATTTTTTCATCTCTATAGGGTATAGTTCTCATCTTCATACTTTTTTTTTTGTATATGATGTAACTATATAATGTTCCTGATTTAAGTAGAAATATATTTTAACTAAAAAAAAAAAAACAAATTCGGTTAGAATGTGGAGCACTCTGGGGTCAATTATTAACGACAAACAAAACCATAGTTTTATCTGAAATTCTATTCGATAATAAATGCATTGAGGACGAGAACTCAGCTACCCAATATTTTCATTGCTTTTGAATTCAGACGAGCTGTTACCCGTGATTTCATCCGCATATATTTGTACTTTTTGGAATAGATGAGAACTATATATAGTAATTGATCACAGCATCCGATCAAACAAAGTGCTCTAGATATTTTTGATTTTTTCAAATTTTGGGTCAATCAATCGAATTGACTTCTCCTTAATAATAAAATAATTGACAACAATACCTAGGCAAACCGTGTACTCTGACCTCGGTAACTTCCTGGAATCAATGATAATAAAATTATTCATTAACTGCAGCACTAGAGCAATTCACATGCTTTGATTGCGGTAGTTTTATGCTATAGGAATTTTTTGCTGTACTATTCTAAGGTTCATCGATTTAATTGACTCTTATCAAATAAAATAATGCTCGCGGAATATATGGTTTTTCACACAAATGTCTTGGATTGCTTGGCTTGGTGATGGAATTGAAAAAAAACTCTCAATTAGTGGTTATCCATGTCATTAGAGAAACACAGTGTCAAAATTTCAGCTTGTCAAGTCTAGCGACTCGATGTGTGTGTTGTCTGTCAGATAAATAAATCTAACAATGCGTAGACATGAATAAATATACTTTGAATTTTCTAAGCCTCTTTCTGAGATATTAATTGAAGGAAATATACATACTGCAGCGCGAATTGTACTTTGATGATACTATGTCGTAGACTTTTATGCAAATGCCAATCACAACTATTCAAAGTTTCTACTGAAACGTGTGAACGATGCGCGAACGAACAGTTATCGGATACGTCTGGTGCGTCACCTTCTACATTGATATTCTTGTACTGTACAACATTTAAATTTGTTCAGATGTATGATACGCAGACGAACAAATACGAGATGTATGACTAATTGTTTGTTGATGGCTGCATGTGAGAAATCTTCACGCAAGTGTCAACAACAAAAGTAGGAAGTAACAACAGAATTGATAGAGGAGACTGGGAAAACCAAGAGACAGACTGTCAGACAGACGGACATTGAGAAAACTCGTGTCTGGCTTCTCCTATCCTGCAAATAATCACATAGTATTGAGAAGAAGTCTCCATTGAGAAATCACAGACACATAATAAAATTTCATTTATTTGTATGGATCAATTTAGGTCATGATGGTTCTGCGGACAAAGTTATTCAACACGACTTGCGCGACACCTACTTATTGTACTTCCATGCGAGTGTCAGCTACAAGTATATGAAGTTTCAACACAATCAAAGAAGCGACAAGTGAACTACCAATACGACTTGTGTGCCACTAGCTACACGTAGATACTACTATATCAGAAATTTATTTGTTCACCTGAATATCAAATTTCATGCCTGCAAAAATATCGAACTCTTATATAATCTTGCAGTTGTCTTTTATACCTCTTCAATCCGGTCTTGTCACAAAATTCATTCTTGTCTGACCATTCCTCTCCACAAACTACTTATGTACCTGCAAAATTTCAGCATTATTCATATTTTTTGATATTCCATTGACAACCTTAGTCCATCCTTGTTGTTAGAATCATATTGTTGTATTTATCACTGGCATTCAAAAATGGAAATTTTGAAAGAAAATTGTAAAATTCAAGTCCCTGTCATCAAAAATAGAGGAATTTCTAGAGATAGTTTCATTCCTCTCTAGTTTACCTCAATCCAACTCTATCGAGAAAGATAGTATTGCGGTATTCATTTTTTCCACGTTGTCTTCCAAACTCCTAAACATGCCTCTACCAGCAAAATCTTTAAGCTTCATATAAATTTCCCCTTAATTCAGCCCTGTTGCAAAATCCTTCCTTAGCTGTCGTCTATTCCCCACAAGGCAACCACTTGCCAAATTTCAGCCTAATCGGTTTAACAGTTTTCGAGATATCGTGTTGAATCAGTGAGTTGTATTTCGCTTTTATAGATATGGACTACTAGTAATTTGTGATTCCATACCTGGGATTCCACAACAAAATAATAAGATTCAGAAGAATAAGGCATGAAAATGAGTTTATCCAAACAAATTAACATCAGTCAGCTATAGCAACTGACATATGCTGTCGATAATAGAAGTAGTATGGATGAGGTTCATATAAAATTGCTGGAAAAAACACTCGATAATATAAGATACTCTTCTCTGCACTAAAAAGGTGAGATACCTGATGTTATGCAAATTTCAACAATAGTATCTATGAAAAGTATAAAAATCAAAGAATGCAGAAGATTATCGAACAGTTAGTATGTTTTCTATTTGTGAGAAGCTAACTGAAAGAGTAGTTTACGTACAGATTTTACCTTCCATAGAGAAAAATTAAAACATTCCAAGCATCATTCCGGTTTTTGGAAGAAGCATTCAAGTGAACCGGTAATCCAGCTATTCTCATCAATCTGGGAAAACAACTGATGATAATGAGCTTGTGTGCGCAAATTTTTCAGACAAAGAGAGCTCTCGGAACTACAGATGGGCAATTTTTTTAATTTCTTATACTTAAAAGTGAGAAATTCGTTCTATTTGGTTGGAGGTTTTGTATAAATAATTAGAAACATAACGTTTAAACATCGCTGTTATAACATAGTGTCTCTTATAATTTATACACAACATTTTACTGTATAAAACATATCTATTTGAAATAATTGTTCTGAAAAGATTTACCCTTCATTAAAACTAAGAGTTTATCTATTGAAACCTTCCGCAATTATTTTTTTTTTTTTAGAAGACCTGTTTCAAGAAAGTGGTGCTACTTTTAGTATGGTACATTTCTTTTATAGCTATGTTAATTTATCTTCTCGAGAATAACTAAGTTTCTATGTAAAATATACGAAGAGACAGCGAACGTTGAACAGCATGTTTGAATTGTAGAGGATTTAGCTGCTCAAATGTTCCACCATTGATATTTATCAATGAGATCGAACATGAAAATGTTGAAGACAATTAATTTCTGTGAACCACCTTCTCTACAAAAATTTATAATTACTTCTATAATTTAATTAATTAATTTTTTCACTCATTCTGTGCTTTGGAATTTCAGCCATTTTGGAATTGATTATAGCAAGTCTTATATTCTAATGAATTTTGTATAAACATGCTTAAAAATTCAAACAGTTATTTTTATCTTAAAATGAATATTCAAAAATTCCGATGATTGATTTTTCATTTGGAGATTTCTAGAAACTTGATTTTATGCTTGAATTAACGGATTTAAAAATTACGGTAATTTTTAATGGGTAAAATTTTCAGTTTATGGTATAAGAAATAATAAAAAAAAATATTCAAATCCATTCATTATACCTGGGCTCCGTCATTTTTCATTTATAATGACTTATTGCACTGGACTAATAATCAAAAAAGATATAAAAATAGTAAATCAACCATATTACTCATATGAACCCCTCTCGCAAGCATTACTGTATATAATTATTTTATGTAACCTCATTTGGTTTATGGCTTTTCATTTCTCTTCCTATTGCAGGAAAGAATACATCTACAAGATCTAGAAAGTACAGAACAGGGCAGAGAGATCTATACTCTAATGCAATAAAAGATCATGTTCATGTATCATGTTAGCAAAATTAAACTTGTTGAATATTACAAAGTATAAATCATAGAATTGAATGATTCTCATAATACAGAATCAAAAATAATATGTTATCCATGTACTTGCAAAATATATTTGGTCCATGCAAATATTTTGAGACTAAAGTAAATAAGATTAGTCCTGCTATCAGCATTTATCATGAAGATTTGAAAACCTTTGATGATATTTCGCTACTAGTTAGGCATCGTAATACACCTAAAATATCCAAACATGAGTGAAGATTATATTATATGAACTCATAGTGCCCTTCTATACTTGCTGGAAATATCTGGATGTGTCAAATAATTTTGGAATTGAATTGTATTCATTTATCCATGTTTTTCTTCTTCTTAGCAATATGTGCTACCGATCAATGAATCAATATCATTATTATTTAATTGAGCTTTTTTATTTCCCATTTTAAACTTCATGTTTGAAATACATCAACACTTCGCCATATTCAATCAATTTTTCAGCATAGCCTTCGTTAAGAGACCAAGTAAATGCAATGTTCCTACTTTTTCCTCGCACAAACTCACGTCAAATCAAATGAAACACTTATAAGATAACAGAATTCAAGATTTCATCAACCAGGATATTTTTTAATTTTTGAAATAGGGAGAATAGGGCCAATGATCCATGCCAGCACAGTAGCTGATTTATGTTAATTGTTAAAAGTATATGAACAAGAAATTATTATCAATTGAACGTTTATTATTGGTTTGTTCTTTCTGTCCTCCTCTAATTAGTAGATAATAGAATATCATCTGTACTGATATAAATAATTTTCACATAACTATCCAAATAATATGTCTGAAAATTGATTGTACCGTAAGCAACATTCGCTGCATATGGTTAATAATTTAACGAAACAGAATCAAAGATTTGTAAATAAGAGACTTTGAGCTTTTCCATCTCTCAACATATCTCTTTATTCATGTTTTTAGCTCCTATTGCAATAAAAGATTCTTACTTGGCAATTTGCTCAATGTTATAAGCCTTTTCTGCAATATTCTTTGTAACTGCTACGGCAACAGTTAGTAGAAGATCCCAAGGTTTCAATTGGGCTTTGATTTCTTTCAATAGGAGAATGAAATTTTTGTTATCTTCTTCTATGCCACCTCTTTCTGTAGGATATTCCCAGTCAAAATCAATTCCATCAAATTCATACTGGACCAAATAGCGCACCACACTAGTTGCGAACTCCTTACGAGACTCTGGAGTATAGGCCATCTGAAAGAACAACGAATCTAGATGATACAATGTACTCCCCTCAAACAGACATACAGCTATGAATCCTATGAATTTTTTGTGATTGAGTCGTTGCGGATAAGTTTTCCTCCATACTCTCTCAATGTCATAAAGATTAACCATAACCGTGATAGTTAACTATATGCCATTATCAATCTAATTTTAATAAAATATTTGAAAAGCTATGATGGATACATATTTTATAGCAAAATATAATAAACAGCATAATTTGAAGCTAATTTGTCGGACTATCACTGCTTCAGCTTCATATCTACATCAAATTAATTGTGATTGATATGAAATAATTAAGATTTGAGAGTTTTATAGATTTAATTGGAAGTTCGAAAATATTTTGATTGATATTTGTTACTGAGGAATTTTTCTTATTCTAATCTCATGCAATCAACGTTTTATAATAGGAATAATGAGGACGACGCCATGATAGTTATGTAGACAATGATAAGAGCTTTGAGAAACAAGATCTTTAGACATTGTAAAGAGTCATCTACGGTAAAGTGTTTGCCCTAGAGTCCATAACCGTTTCCGAAACTATCCACTCTGTGCGCGAACTGCATACGCAGATATAAAAGCGCATGGCTCAAGGTCAGTGAATATTTAAAAAATCTACTTCAGTGGTTAGTGGAAGATCAGAAAAATTGGATACGGTGTCGTATTAAAATTACTACTATGTGTCTGCACTATGGCTTAGTTTCAATATTAGTGTATTAAAGTTCAATGTTCATGGGGTGATCGAATGAATATTCCAAATCAATCGTAGCAGTAGTGTGTCTAGAGGACGGTAATATTGATCGCAAAGAAGCTAAATAGAGTAGCTGGGAAGTAGATGGTATAAAACTTGGGATATAAGATTGGAACACAAAAATTTCCGGAACAAAAATTATTCTCCAAAAACATCTTCGTTGAGCTCTTAGTTGAATACAAGATACGAGTGAGAACGCTAAAATCTATTCATTCGATGGGGTATTGAGCTAGATCGATAAGCTTGGGCAAATTTTACAACTTTGAGAAAGAGCTGAACAGAAAAATATTGGAAGTTTAAAAGGTGAATCACAAATAAACCACTAAGCCTTGAGAAAAAATTGAATGGAGAACCTAAATACATTTCTATTGAGCAAGAAGTGAATCATGGGAAATTTTAGACAGCGCCAGAGGGATATCTGGATCATCTTTCGAAAGTATCTTTGCACTAATGGATTACGTTGATCCTACAAGTTTCAGTCCTCAATCTATTCTATTATATTTTGATTAAGCCAAACAACTCCACCGACTTGGATGAAATTTGGACACATCAGAGAGGTATGTAAATTAAGTGCAAGACTTGAACAGAAGAACAGCTCGTGATCTTGATCATAATCGTTAGTAACTGGCGATTTTTATGTCATCATGAAGTTCTAGAATAATTTTGAAACCAGCTTTTCTTGTGCTTTTACCCACTTGTACTAAGTACAAGAAAATATTGTGAAACCGACAAAATTCACCTATCGAGATTTCGATGGAAATATCCGTTTTGAGCATCTTTGAATCTGTTTTGACTATTTTCGGCTTGATGTCGGTACGTATGTACGTGCATGTGTTCGTTAGTTCGTAACTCGCAAATCTCAAAACTGGTGCAACGTATAATGTTAAAATTTTGTATTTGAGACTGGTATAGGGCCTAGTTGTGCACCTTGCATTATGGTTCCAATAGTCTGTACCGGAAGTGCACTTCACTTGAAACTTTTTTCGAATTTTTCTAATAAATCTAGAATGAACAACCGCAGGATGTTGAAATTCAGAATTTGAACTTGATGATACATCAGAATGGTTATCTGCTATTTTTGTATGAATCGGTCAAGTCAGAAGTGCACTTTGCTTGAAACTTTTTCTCAGATTTTTGCATAAATCTAGAATGATCAGCCATAGTATATTGAAATTCAGTGTTTGAACTTGTAGTAGCATCAAAATAGTTATCTACTATTATTGTATCAATCGGCTGAGGTTTAATTCACGTGTTTGTATACATAATTTTATTTGATTTTGCGTAAGCTTCCGGAACATGAAACTGAGGAGCAAAATTCAAAAAAATCAAGTTGCAGTTGCAAGGGAGCTTCGTTGATATCGCGACGAATGTTTGTTTTCAAACACAGGAGTGTCGAGTGTGATTGTCAGCAAACTGTCAGTTTTGTGAATTATGGATTGAAGCGTTATAGTTGTGGAGAGTATTGTCTAAAATGATGATAGAAAGTGACTAAAACAATGTTTTTGTCCCTGATACCATTTTAAACGAAGCAGCCGCAGTAGTTGGAAAAATTATTCCTCAGAAATCGAAATCATTTCATGAGAAGGAATACCAACAGTGATTTTAATTCTTTTAAATCACTAATAACTCATTTCAAATCACTGGTGAATGAAGATTTACTTATGACTGTTGCTATGGATTCAATAATGTAGCTTCAATACGTCAAAATTGAATAAAATCATATTAATTGTAATCTGAAGTGACTGAAAACTTAATTGGATGAATTTGTGTACATATCAAATGATGTACAAGTAAGTCACGTTATGTTCACGTCAGATTTTTTCATGTGCAATAATTTCTTTAATCCTTGAATTGATCAAAAAGGTACGCCGTACTGAGAAAAATTGATCTGATTTTCTGATATAAAAATCAATTTATTTCAATGTTTTACTTCTCAAACGAAAGAAGCAATGCTTGTTGCAACTAATTTAGAATATTGGAAACAATAATATAACAACAGTTTTTTATCAGTTATGATTTTGTCATTATCTATTAGCCTTTTATAGTAAATCAAGAGATGACATGAAAAAACCGGTCATGCTTTGCCTTTAATCCAATATCCATGTACGGCAATTTTATTCGAGTGAACAAGTTACAGAATCTTGTTTACAAATTTGACAAGTTAGGTTTTATCAACTATCAGGTTTTCAGAATTGATTTCTGGGTTCTTAATGTGATGGAGTAATTAAAGACAAAGATCTAATTGCTACAGATACTTGAGAAATACAAAATTAGCTCGTTGATATCCTAATTCATTTTTGAAAAAGGAAAATCTCACAAAAGATTACTCCAATCTCAATCATAATTGACTTGATTGATTCTGAAAAAGTTTTTATCTCTATATATTGTAACGTCATTTATTTTGATTTGGGGAACTAAAGTTACTAAACACTACTATTTATTTTTATGATTTATTAAAATAATAAATAAGATAACTCACACTATTTTTGATAACCAATTCTAATTCAAACTAAAGATTATTATACACTCCACTATAAGTTAACTTTAATTATTCATGTCGATGTCGATTTATTTTAAATAACACAATTTATTCCAATCCATAGTATAAGATCACTGAGCCAGAAATCAATAATGCTCCTCGCTTAGTCAGCGAATATAAACCGTCGTTCCCTCCCTACTATATTCTTCCCGCAGACGAGACGTCCAGGCTTTTCTGGAAAACGCTAGAAGGTGCTAGCAATTTTCTGGAAAACAAATATATTTGCTTCTACATCTTGATGTAAAATATTTTCACAATAATTCTAAGCGCCAGTAAAGCCGAAATGACTAATTTATAGACCTAAACTCGTTACACTGTCCACTCCTTAGAACTGTTTCGTTCCGAAACGGTTCTTCACGAATCCCTGGAGAGTCATGTGGGAATCTGCATTGTTCACCCTTGGTACATCGGGATGTTTTGTAGAATAACCAATTCTAATTTAAACTAAAGATTATTATACACTTCACTATAACTTAACTTCAATCATTTATATCAATGTTGATTAATTTCAAATAATACAATTTATTTCAATCCATAGTATAAGGTCACTGAGCCAAAAGTCAATAATGTCCCTCGCTCAGTCAGCAAATATATACCGTCGGTCTCTCCCCACTACATTCTTCTCGCGAACGTCCAGGCTTTTCTAGAAAACGCTAGAAGGTGCCAGCAATTTTCTGGAAAACAAATATATTCGCTTCCATTCCTTGATGTAAAATATTTCCACAATAATTCTGAGCACCGGTAAAGCCGAAATGACTAATTCATAGAGCTAAATTCGTTACAATATCATAAAAGTATGACAGGAAATTACACTATCCATGCCTTCCGAAAGAACGATCACAACTAGAATCTGACATGGTCAAATTATAATGAAATTATGAAATTGCAACTCTATTAGTTGGTTGCAGAGACAGCATAGTAGAAAATTCAGCATAGACCAGTAGACTGACTTCACTTGGGGAATTTTTGATCGTCTCTCGCTACTTGTAGAGAAAAATCTGCTGTGGCTAGTATAGTACTTTCTTGACCATAGTTCCGTTCTATTGTTGTTTCATAAATTTGGAGTGTTGCATCAAATAATTGCATATATCGAAGTGACAGCTGTCACTGTCAAAGTAGCAGCTGTCATTGTTGAAGTGACAAATGGCTGTTATAATATAGACCTCACATAAAATTGGTATTTTTGTTAATGACGGATGTCGATTTCTGTATTTCTGGAGTCTCTAATTGATTGGAAGATACAATTTTAACATTTGATCGCAGGAAGTGTGATTTGAATATAGTAACGTGAATTTTACTAATTATTTATTTTATATTCCTATCAAGCTTATCTCCCCAAGAGCTTAAAATTGATACCGAACTAGACATCTTTCAAATAACTTGTAAGAAACAATTGACAATTGTTGAAATACTCCTTTTAGCATTTTTACTAGAATTATACCGCAGAAGCTTGAATTTGATATCCAACATAATAGAACTAAATGACTCATTTTAGAGAAGAAAATTGACGAAAGTTTTCATGTGATTTCCATATAAAGTAATAATGATTCAAATTTCACACTACGATTCTCATTATTCCTCTGCTTCTCAAGCAAATATAAATAGTCATATCACAGTGTAAGTATTCTATCAAAGAATATGATAACGCTTTGCGAGAATATTGAGTGATAATACAAGGCAACATACATTTAAATATACATATATATTAAACGAGATTTTAGAGGAAAATTCTGAAGGAAGTAGTTCTTACTACTGCGCCAGTATCTTGCATATTGATTTTCTTACCACAGAGTATTTTCTTGACTCTTCATTCCATCCGCCTATTGCCAGCAATGTCTTCAGACATGGTCTTTGCTCTTTGAGTTGCACGAAATTTTTGTACGAATCCTTTCCGCCATCTGTGGCAAAGTCATTCCATGGATCGAGTGAAACTATTCTATTTGCGATGACATCCAGACCAGCAAAGGTATACACGAGGTGAGTGCAAAGTGTAGGATCGATGTGAGATATATTCATTTGGCCAGAGCCCAAACGGTAGACTGCCCAACTGGACCAATAACAGACCACAATTTTTTCATCTATAGCAAATGAGATCTTGAGTGTAAACTACAGCTTAAAATAAATTTCTGCAGTACTAGTAGATTTCTAAGTATACAGTAGTTATAAACATTTAGACTAATATATCAAGAGCTTGTAACAGTCAAGCATTGAAACTTGAGATACATGATCATAATTTTTATTTTCAGACTCAATTTATCATGCCATGAATATAATTTTGGCAAAACAATAAAACTGCAACCACAAATCATATTATCTACAGTACTTATATAAACTGACATTGCACTGTAAGTCACGATTCATTGTCATGTTGTGTATTCTGAGGAGCTATAATAATCCATTGATATATCATAAACTATTTATATTGATATAAAGGAAAATATATAATAATATCTCACGCAAAACAAAATTATAATAACGAATACAACGCTTTTCTGGAAAACTCATTTTTAAATTAAAAGTAATTGCTGTGCTGCTGTATGCTAGCTGAGAGACCTATTCTAAAAAAAATATTGTGAGAGTTCATAAAAGTAGATTACATAATAGAGACTTCAAGCCTCGCGGAATGAAATCAGACTCAAAGCAACAGGCTCAACAAATTATCAAAATTATCATTATTTACACTGCTCCAAATTTGTAGAATATTCATAGTTACTTGTTGAGATGCAACAATTGAACATTGAATTTGTAAAAGACAAATAAGATACCCATGATGTTCAACATCCTGGTTGTTGAGCGATTGGAAAAAGCCCTTAGATTCTTTTTCGGTATAATTCTGATTTGATTAATTAATTTCACATACATGATCACAAATATGTTAAGAATAGGCCATACTTGACACTCTCAGGTAGACACAAGAAAAAAGTCTTGATAGATTCGTGGAATGTGCTACTTGATAACAGCTGAATGTAGCACAGAGGGCAGTCGGCTTGAGGGCAAAATAATTCGGTGAACTGTCAAAGCTTTCATCAATATGATAAAAAATTATTTTTTTCACTTTTCTAAGTTGATATATACAGCATCATCTAATGAAATTTTAGTAATAATATGATCATACAACTAGTGAATTTTGATTAAAATTATGAATGATATTGTTCGGGTGTTTTTGAATTTTCATATAATGTTATTCAGAATCTAGAAATATAAATTTTCTAAGTTCTGGGTGATCATCCAGTTTAGAGATAAATTCTCTAACTTTTGCAGTGGCGCATCCCAACAAAACATCCCAGCTGATTACTAGAAGAAAATGTGTGGCCTACTGTACAGCTCTGTGGTACAACTGGAGAACTGATAGTGACTATTACGTCATGAAAGGCGCTTGTTCAAATGTACATTCTCACTTTAATATTTAGAATAACAAAACATCATTTCTATATGTATATCAACAATTAATAGCCAACATTTATGTGCATTGTCCCAGTTTGGTCTATCAATTTTGTGCACATTACCAGAAATACACTAGTCCCATTCAATTTCATATGTATAATAAGTTCCCAGAACAGATTTTCCTACATACCATTCCTGCAAGATTCTTTGGACTCAACATTGCACGTTGCCAGTAACATAAATAATATGAACACTTTGTATACTGTCATCTTGAATAACGATTACTTATTACAAAACAACTCAAGGATTCTGAGACCAATGTTAATTTCCAATTATTTCTCTATTTATATCTTCGAGTTAATCCTTTAATCTTATCTTTCGCGTGATAACTTCAAGAGAAGCAGATTATAACATGTAGAAATACATCTCTAATCAGAAAATCATCTACTAGTTCTTGCGTTATTTCACAAGAAAGATTCTATGAGAATATGATTCTCTTTTTGAACTTATGTCTGTTTTCTGAATTGAGTAATTTATAGTAACTGGATAACTTAGTTGAGTGAGCAAAGATCGTGTAATAGATTTTTCCATATTTTCACAATATAGTCACTATTATATAACCATTCGTGTACTATAAAAATTGGATCTAATTAGTTCTATCAACTTTCTTCCCCCGATTTCCAGTAACACGATAGAATGAATGAGTTTTAATTATTGGACTTTACAAAGAATACTCCTACTTTCATTTCACGGATTTGAGTTCAGACGTAGAAGATACCTGGATTCATTCATACATTTATTGTGGAAATATTTATCCAGATAATAATTCCGCATTGTCATTTTTTATGGAAAATCATTGGCAATAATTGATTTAATGATACCTACAGCAAAATTTATAATCCTGGATGATTTTTATTTACCACATCTACGTTGGTAATTTGAGCTCAACAGCTGTTTTCTGAAACCGTCCAATAATCACTAGTGGTAGCCCAGAGGTCAATATTCGACCATAACTCATTGAATTTTCAAGTTTGAACGTTATTGTATTGTATCCAATCTACCATTTTCAGGAGTGTCAGGTAGTTATATCCCAGTACTCGACGCTGTACCCAAATCTGGAATTAAAATAATGTTTGATGTCAGACATTTTTCCATTCGGTGTGTACTTTTGGATATATAGTTAGCAGACCATAAGCTGAAATCATATATTGTGTTCTATGTAGTATGCTATATTACAATTTGATCATATTCAAAATTTGAACAATTAAATTCCAGATTAAATTCTACTGAACCTAAATACTATAATGTAATGGAATGCAACAGTCGTTTGGGTAGGATCAGCACGTATCATAATCCTTGTTTAGACATGATAGTTCAAATGAAAGCGAGGTCGAATTAGGTAATTAATGGAAAAAAATCTGACGTGGACATCACGTGACTTACGTGTACATCATTGGATATATAAAATCGAACACAACATCTCATCATTCCACGGCTAGTCGGTTGCAGTAGATCATCATTCTTATGCTACAAAATTCCTAAATACTGATTTTCAGGATTCTACTATTAACAGTTCTGAATTCATGCGCAAAATTCCAAGATCGTTCAGTATAGTGCACTTTCGACTCAGTTGGTCTCAATGAGAATAGGATTTGATCATCTAGACAGTACTATAATCTTGAATACTGTGTTCTAATATTCTACGTTCAATCGTTTTGGATTTATGCGGAAAATTAAAAGATGCTTTGAGTAAACTGCACTCCTGGCTTGACCGATCACAATCATAATACAAGGTGTACAACTAGATGCTATAAAAGTGCTCAATACGAAATCTCAATATTCTGCGATTGATTATTTTAAATTTATGAAAAAAAACTCGAAAAGTCTGTAATATGAAGTGCACTTCCGGCTTAGTCGATTAGGACGAGAATAGGAGATGATCATTTGGATGCAACAGCAATTTCAAATACTAAATTCCAGTATCCTACGGATAATCATTCTAAATTTATGCGGAGAATTCAAAAAAAGTGTCCGGTAAAGTGCACTTCCAGTACAGACGTGTGCACCTAGATCCTATACCAGTTTTTTATAAAAAAATTCACCATTATACGTTTGACGAATTCTGAGATTGGCGCGTTACGCACATACACACATACATATGAACATACGTTCCGACATCAAGCCAAAAATAGTCAAAATGGATTCAGGGCTGCTCAAAACGGATATATCCATCAAAATCTCGATATGTGAATTTTGTCAATTCCATAATATTTCCTTGTCTATATCTAGCTTAGCCGGTTCATACAAGAATAACAGATAACCATTCTGATACAGCATCAAGTTCAAATACTGAATTTCAACATCCTACGGTTGATCATTCTGGATTTATTAGAAAAATTCGAAAAAAGTTTTGGGTAAAGTGCACTTCTGGTACAGACGATTGGAATATTAATACGAGGTGCACAACTAGACCTTATACCGGTCTTGAATACAAAATTTCAACATCATACGTTCGACCAGTTTTGAGATTTGCGAATTACACACGCACGCACGCACGCACGAACATACGTCCCGACATCAAGCCAAAAATAGTTAAAATGGATTCAGAGATGCTTAAAACGGATATTTCCATCAAAATCTTGATAGGTGAATTTTGTCGGTTTCACAATACTTTCTTGTTCTTTGTATAAGTGAGTAAAAATGATGGTCATATTGCTGGTCGTCGGAGCGTAGTCACAGGGTAATCAATTGAGCTTGTCGGATTAAATTACAAGTTTGATCGATTTGTTACACAAAGATGTTTGTATCTTCCAAAAATCGTTATATTATAAACTCGGCTCATAGAGATGCGATACTTTTTTGACGGGGCTTATAGCCCGCCATACCAATTAGAACATTCTTTCATTTTCCCAAAAATATTTGTTGCAGGCATGTTTTTTTCAAACTTATAATTTTTGAATATGCATTCACGAAAATCACTAACCGTTCCGACGGTTCCAAATAACCGTCATACCGCCGCAAGGAAGCAGATTTATTCAATAATGATAAACGATTTGTTATAGCCTGGAACTTCGGCTACCGACTATTTGTATGAATTTGAGTCTCACCATGCCATACCCGTGAGAGGGATCCAAAATTTTGTGACATCATATTCCAAAATATAATGGCTGGTACCACGAGCTCTGTTTTTGGCGCTACTAAGAGCGTTGTTTCAAGATGTGTATTAACGCAATTAGAATTCTCCCAAATATTTTAGAAAATAATCTTCAGAAACAAATTATGGAAAACACATATGTCTACAAAATTTATTTGAATATTTTCCTTTAAAATTGCTTGAAATATTTATATTGCCTTGAAACTCTTTTTAAAATAACACTGCTAGTATAGCCACAAACAGAGCTTGTGGTACCAGCCAATATATTTAAGTATTAAAACACGAAATTTGAACTATTGACGAAAAACTTGAAAATATTTCCAATTCTATCTGCTTTTTACTTACTTATACAGAGTGATCAAAAATGATTGTCCGTGCCGTTTTGTTCTGATTTTCTCTTTGCCGCCTGCTTGAGATAGTGTCCTTCAAGTGACAGATGACAGTTTCCCTGAAAACACTATTCTAACCTAATGATTTGGTAGAATGATAATAAATTCTCAATAATACAGCTATTCACTTACATTTTTGTTTATTGAATCAGATAATGGATGAATCCGTCATAAAATATGCAAAATATACGCCATTGTGTTCTTGAATGGTCGGTAACGTAGTTCTCAAAATAAATAAATTTATACTAACTTTATTCCATGAAGATAGTTTTGATCATAATGCGAACTTTTGCCTGTCACTTGTCGGACAATCATTATTGATCACTCTGTACAAAGTAACAAGTAAGAATTGTGAAACTGACAAAATTAACCTTTCGTGATTTTGATAGAAATATCCGTTTTGAGCATCCCTGACTCCATTTTGACCATTTTTGGCTAGATGTCATTACGTATGTTCGTGCGTGCGTAACTCGCAAATCTCAAAACTGGTTGAACGTATAATGTTGAAAATTTGTATTGAGGACTGGTATAGGGTCTAGTTGTGCACCTCGCATTATGGTTCTAATCGTCTGTACCGGAAGTGTACTTTACTTTGAACTTTTTTCGAATTTTTCGAATGAATTCAGAATGATCAACTGTCAGATGTTGAAATTCAGTATTTGAACTTGATGTTGTATTAAAATGGTTATCTGCTATTTTTGTAAGAATCGGTCAAACCAGAAATGCATTTTACTTGAAAGTTTTTTTGAACTTTTTGCATAAATCCAGAATGATCAGCCATAGCATATTGAAATTTCGTATTGAGCACTTCTATAACATCTTATTGTACATCTTGCATTGTGATTGCGATCGGCCAAGCCAAAAGTCACTTTACTTAAGACTTTTTTTAAATTTTCTGCATTAATTCAGAATGACCAGCCGTAGGATACTGGAATTTAGCATTTGAAATTGCTGTAGCATCTAAGTAAGCTAATTAGCTAATTAGCTAATTAACGTCATACGTTAAAAAAATCAAGTATTTGGTTTGGTTTATGGTGTAAATTGTGTTTTAAAGGCGATTTCAGTATAATTGAGCATCGTAGTGCCCAAAACAAACGACAATCGGTTACAATAATGACGTCATACATAAAATAAATTGATATTTAACTAGAAAATCAAGTTTAAAGCATGTTTTAAATAGAAAATTAAATTTGTTGGGCAACTTATAAACAAAACAATTGACTATCGAGTGCAGTACTGACGTCATACGTTGAAAAAATAAATTATTTGGCTTTTTTTTGAATAAAAAATGTGTTTTAAAGGCAATTTTCGTAAAATTGAACATCGTAGTGACCAAAACAAGTGACTATCGGCAACAGTAATGACGTCATACAAGCAAAAAACCGATATCCGACTTGAAATTCAAGTTTAAAACATGATTTAAATGAGAAATTTAATTTTTTGGGCAACTTATTAGCAAAACAATTGACTATCGAGTGCAGTAATGACGTCATTCGTTGGAAAAATCAATTATTTGGTTTGTTCCAGAGTGTAAATTGTGTTTTAAAAGCGATTTAAGTATAATTGAGCATCGTAGTGCCCGAAACAAATGACCATCGGTTATAATAATGACGTCATATATGAAATAAATTGATATTTAACTGGAAATTCAAGTTTAAAACACTGTTTGAATGGAAAATTGAATTTTTTGGGCCACTTATGAACAAAACAATTGACTATTAAGTACAGTACTGACGTCATACTTCAGAAGAACTCATTATTTGGCTTGTTTTTAAATATAAATGTATTTTAAAGACGATTTTAGTGAAATTGGACATCGTAATGACCAAAACAAATGACAATCAGTAACAGTAATGACGTCATACATGCAAAAAACTAATATCCGGCTGAGAATTAGAATTCAAAACATAATTTGAATAAAAAATTGAATTTTTTGGGCAACTTATTAGCAAAACAATTGACTATCGAGTGCAGTAATGACGTAGTAAGTCAGAAAAATAATTTATTTGATTTGATTTTCCGTAAAAATTATGTTTTAAAGGCGATTGCCATATAATTGAACATCGCAGTGAACAAAACAAACGACAATCGGTTATAATAATGACGTTATATATGAAATAAATTGTTATTTGACTGGAAATGCAAGTTTAAAACATGGTTTAAATAGAAAATTTAATTTTTTGGGCCACTTATGAACAAAACAATTGACTATTAAGTACAGTACTGACGTCATACGTTAGAAAAACTCATTATTTGGCTCGTTTTTGAATTAAAAATGTGTTTTAAAGGCGATTTTAGAAAAATTGAACATCGCAGTGACCAAAACAAAAGTTTAAAACATGATTTGAATGAAAAATTGAATTTTTTGGGCAACTTATGAACAAAACAATTGACAATCGAGTGCAGTAATGACGTCATATGATGAAAAAAATGATTATTTGATTTGATTTTGAATGAAAATTGTGTTTTAAACACGATTGCAGTATAACTAAACATCGTAGTGCCCAAAACAAATGACAATCGGTTATAATAATGACGTCATACATCAAAAAAATTGATATTTGGGAGGAAATTCAAGCTTAAAACATGATTTAAATGAAAAATTGAATTTTTTTGAGCAGCTTACGAGCCAAACAATTGACTATCAAGTACAGTATTGACGTCATACGTTGGATAAATAATTATTAGGCTTGATTTTGAATTAAAATTATGTTTTAGAGGTGGTTTCATTACATACATTACAAAAATTAATTATAAGGTTTGTTTGAAAGTGATTTAGGTGAAAATTAATGCAATTTAACCTCTAAAATTTGTTGTGGACGTAGAGGAACTTACCAGGGTAAGCTCTATAAGCTCCAGGACTATTATCCAATATAAAAACACTTGTTAAATCATTGCAAATGGCAGAGAAATCTTTAGTATAAGATCCTAGATCTGGAGTACAATGTTGTCGGTAAAATCTTCTACGAAGAATTCCTCTGCCGGCGTCTAATTTATCTGCGACTGCTGCGCCGTAGATTTCCATGGAAGCGGTGAATACTACGAGTTCGTACCACTGGGATACCTAAATTCAATAATAAATTAAATACAGCCCTGTTAAGTGGCAGAAAACTTACAATATGCTAATTAAGCTAATAAGCTGGAAAAAGCGGCCGTTTCAAACATGTTTCGGCTGTACTTTTATTATTTACCAGATGTTTTATTAATCATAGTTAGCTGCATGCAGAAATAGTTAGCTATTCGTTTGTTTTGTATCAAGTGGTTAAATTGTCACTTGATTATAAACAAAAGCAAGAGCCTGCAGGATGACTACAAAAAATTTAAGTATATTTTGATATAAAATACAATCTTATTATCATTAGAATCCGTTTGAGTGATTTATTTAATCACCCAAAACATATTTTAATGAGGATGTTAAGAAATTTATCTCAGATTATACTCTTAAATATAAGTATTATCTCTTACTATTCCTATACTATGCTGGAATAACTAACCTCTATAAAGATAGTCATTCATCATTCTCATCAAAATGAAGAGAACACATTCATAAACCTATTGACTGGTTTTCCATTCTTTAATTTCATGTTCCAAGCTTTCAATTTATCAATTTTTTCTGATTCACCATATTTATTTTTCATCTTTATTGGCCATTGACCACTTTTTGGGAATGAGTGAAAACTTGAATTTCTGTCCTTTTTTGTATGGATTTACATCCATACACGGAACAATAAACATTACTAATGTTGACAAATAATACAACATAAAATTTAATGCTTAAATTTGTTTAAATTTAAAGAAAACAACACGAATCCCATCTATGCTTGTACAATTATTTATCACACTCCACCCTGCACTTCACACTTTCGGTAGTTCTACAAACTGCCACCCGATAGAGTATCGCTTAGCAAGACTCGCCAATTTCATCGCATCGACATGCGCCAGATATTCCGATTAGGAAAATGATCTAAAAATTAACGTAAGTTTTACAAATTAGAAGATTCAGCTATTGGCGCTTGATGAAACATTGTAACAAAAAATGAATAATTAAAAACACTTGATATCAAATCGGAGTAACGATAGCCATGTCTATGACACATCTGACTTTTGAGTCTTGATACGATATTCAGCGCTCGTGAATTCATCACACTCGCCTACGGCTTGTGCTACAAACTTTTTCACTCATGCTGAATAAGCTTCATTCCAAACTTGTTGCAGAATATATTATTCTGTGATAGTTGTCAATTTGGGATTTCTGACATGTCAATCAATGTCTACGATTGGCTGGATTTATAATCGAGAAAATCTAAATTTGTAAATTGTATCCATCATAAACCAGCCTTTAGTGAGTTGAAAAAAATCGTCAGCTGCACTGTGGAGGAGGAATTATGCGTCAGCCGCATACATGATATTGTAAAAAAAAGACATATAAAGTAATAACACTCTGGGTGAAATTTAACAAAGTGATTGTTTACATGATAAAAAACATGAAAACAACTATCAGCTATAATATGTGTGTAGCGGTGGATAAGCCGTCATCGAAAGCAGTAGAGATGAAGATTATTCAAACAATACACGGTATTTTTTAAGGTTCAGTTGTCAGAACTCTCGCGTTTGGCCTACCTGTATCTAGCAGATAAATATATTTCGCAAATGGAGCTATTATTTTTTTATAAGCAATTGACATCAGAGTCGAAAAAAATCGTCAACTAGGAGAAGGATTGAGCGTCAGCTGCTGACATGAGCTTGTAAAAAAAAAACAAGTCTAATAAATTGCTTTTGGTTTGAATTCTGTATATTTTATTGGAAACTTTGATGTTCCGATCTTTTGACCAAGGATCTTCTTCAGAAAACAATGATACATAAATAAAACAAGGCAAGTAACTAGATACTAAAAATATACAGAGTACTAGATGTGATAACGTGGATATCACATTCAAAACAAAAAGAATCAAAATCTTTTGGCATTCACCCAATGTTTGAGGTAAAACCACATGAACGAACCTCAAACAGAGGAATATGTCCTATTTGGTACAGCTCCGCACACATCCCAAATCACAAAATACACGACATTTCAACAAGACAGCGTAGCGCTACTTTTTGCTATTGGTTTGGCTCACAACTGCAGTGTCAACTAGTCTTCGATGTACTTTATAATAATCCAGAATATACACAGAACTACACCAACTGAGACATTGTCATTATGTATGTATGTTATTGATTATAGAAAGCCAAACATTTGCTAATTCAAATCCATCAGTATGGTTGAAATTATTTGGATCTTTAAGAATCTCAATTGCTTCTCTGACCAATATAGCATGAATCGTTGAGCATCTTGCGATCATTCTTGTTTCTTCGAACTTGATGTCATGCAAAAATTCAATAGCATGATCAGCTACAGAAGATTTATTTGGATAATTGAGTCTTATGCATCTCCTATGTTCAGCAATGCGTGTGTTCACAGTTCTGCCAGTCTGTCCAAAATGTTTACCGCAGGTGTGGAATGGTTACGGAATGTTTTTCGCAGATGCGGAATGGCTGCAGAATATTCTCCGCAGGTGCAAAGTGTATACGGAATGTTTGTCGCAGAGGCAGAATGTTTTCATTTGTTGGCTAAACTGTAGTATACGGACGAAATTGAAGTTTGCTACGAATTTGACAGGTACAGAGGATCCTCCATTTAAATTCGTACATGTGTGCTATGAAAGGGGAGATTACTGCAACAAGCTTGTTTGAAACGGGCGAAGTCCACCTGTTAGCTGGATGCAAAACATCGCCGGTGAAAAAGTCAGGGAAAATAGTATATTCCGATACAAGTGCGGAATGGAGATCATTCCATGCGAATGTGAATAATTCAGCCACGAGACGAAGTCGAGTGGCAGAATTCACATGAGCATGGTATGATCGATTCGGACGAGTGACGGATGCTATTTTTTCTACAGTCAAAGGTGTCCGCGTGAATATCCATAATCAAAATATTCCGTTTTCTGAGAAAGAATTTGCTTCACTCATCAAATTCATCAAATTTTGATAAAATTACTCATACTGACTCCATTTTGAAGAGGAATGAAAAGAAAATCAAGGATAATTAAAATTATGACAGTAATGAAACAGTTTCGCGACACCACGCGGCTTTCTTAGAAATTCCTGAGCATGCGGAATGACCCCTATTCGCTACAGCGTGTGGAATGTGTATCATTCTACAGTGACTATAGAAAAGTATTATTATTTCTAATCGAGAAACATTTGATTTTGATTTGATATTTTTGTGCTACAAAATATATCAAAAAAAAAATATGTTCGATCCCTTTTCTCATGAGCTCAGCGATGTATACATAGCAGACAACACTTAAAAAAAAACATGCTCTTCACATTTATTATTATTCGTTTCGGGTAAACTATTGTATATTAAACTCAATAACAAATAGCTCTAAAACGAAAAGCATTGATTTTTTAGTTGTCTCCATAGGGACTTTTGAACAGCACAGCAGCATCTATTGGTTTCCAAAATTTTGCCCCAGTTCATCGAAGTCCCAAAATCTTAGGGTTTCGTACGGAGTCCTTTTTGCCTTTTCAAAATAATGTGAACATCTAGCCACCCAGCCGTAGGGTGGCAATAAGAATACATTCTTTCACATCCTAAGATATTTCGAATCGGTCTTGGAATTGAGAAATCTCTACTCCCTTTCAAAACAATGTATACTTTCGGATTTTTTATATGTGTTCGACAAACTTTTCGCCTCTTAAAAAAGAATTAGAGCCTCAAACCATCCATCCGTAGGGTAGGAGCTAGAACATATTTCCTTATATCGTACGATAATTCAATTTATATTAGAATCAAAAAATCTCTAGTCTCTCCAGATTTCAGTAGCGAACAATTGAACAATCTGGAAAAGGTTCAATTTTCTATGGAAAACAATTCTTTTTTAGAATTATTCATTTTTTTTGACTGTTCCATGTTCCATAGCATTTCACATATTTCACAATTTTTTTTGTGTGAAATTTTATTCATGTGATTTCTTTTTTATATTGTTGCACCCTAAATTGGATATAACAAAGAATAAATGGGTTCTTGCTGGATGGAGGGTAAAGGTTATTGGAAATATAAAGTATGCCAAATTTGTATAACAAATAAATATATTTAAGATTAAATAACAAGATATAAATTAACAACGGTATTGACAATGATAACTGAGACAAAATATAAAAGATGTAACTTACTACTAGACGGCTAGGTGCGGATGGAGCTTTAATGTTCTTCAACTTCTTGTACTCTACGTTCTACTTAACTGCCCCATCTTACATATATTACCCTATATATATATATATATATATATATATATATATATATATATATATATATATATATATATATATATATATATATATATATATATATATATATATATATATATATATATATATATATATATGTATATATATATATATATATATATATATATATATATATATATATATATATATATATATATATATATATATATATATATATATAAGTTATAGTGTTGATTCTTAGTGATTCAGTAACTATTTTGATGATACCACAGAACGTGACATTTCCCCCTTCATAGTTTATATAAGACCATTGCACTAGAGAATAAGACATTCTGTATTCACATTTGTTAGAATTAGTAACAAAGCTTCATATTATACACATAGCAACCATATTGTACTTGTACTTGCAAGAAATAAAGTTTTTAAAAACGCGATCGATCAATCAAGAAATCTAAGTGGCGCAGTCGGTAGGATAGCCGAAACAATTTAACGAATATAAGTTGTTTCACTTAGTGATTAATTTGGCTATTCGAACATCTTGCATCGATCATCGCATCCCGTATCCTGCACCTGAGAGGATATCAGAGACAAGATAAAACACTCGACGACGTAGAGCCCAGCTGAACGAACATCAGCAGAACTCCAGCGACTTCGAGAAGACCGTAGAGCGACTTCAGGGCAAATGAAGCCGGCACTACTATTTTTGTGAGTACACATATGTCATTCAGAGAATCAGATAATACATCAGAATCAGAATCAGAAACCGATCTAGAAGATCTTACAATAATCCAAAATTCCATAACTAAAATACAATTAAGTAGACCTAAATTAAACATGGCTACTCCCCCAGTTCCTGTTTTAAAGAAAGAATATCTGGACATGTTGCCAGAGTTCCATGGGGAACGTGAATTACTCCCCCGATTTATTAGCGTTAGCGAAAAATTAGTGAAATCTTTTTATAATACAGTAAATTCAAATGATTTCCAAAATGAATATCTAATGAATAGCATAGTAAGTGGGATTAAAGGCGAAGCAGCCATTAATATAACAAGCTGCACCATTACAAAATGAGAAGACTTGAAAGAGGCATTAAAAAATGCCTACAGCGATAAACGTGATTGGTTCACATTGAATATGGAAATTACAGAGCTAAAACAAAATTTTAATGAAAATGTATTCGATTTTTATAGTCGTTTGCAACATTTACTCAATTTGCAAATAGCTTATATTTCTACTAATGCTACAGAAATTGTAGCCAAAATCATGATTGATTATTTCCAAAGTTATGCTCTTCGCGTATTATTGAAAGGACTAAAAGAGCCGATAGGTCAATTAATGAGGGCTAAAAACCCTACTGATCTAAATTCAGCGTTAAGCATGTTAGCTAACGATTTTCAATTCGAATATTATTCAAGATCTAAGCCCGTTAATTAAAATCACAAAGTAAATGCAAAACCACAAATACAACAGCCTAGATACAATATTCCAAGACCAATGGGTTACATGAATTTTGGTAACTCCTTGCCAAATAAAAATCAACAACAATTACCCCAAAGACAGTTCACACCTCAACAATTTCCTCAAAGACAATTTACACCACAATATTACTCAAAACCTAGTACATCCCAACAAATACGACCAAATCCTTCTACTAGTCAAAATCTACCCAAACCTACTCCTATGAGTATCTCAACAAGAAATTCTACGACACAATATCGCCCTAGAGCAGGCCCATACAGACCGGTACAAAACCTATACGGACAAAACCGCGAAGAATTGTTGAACATAAATGAAACTGATGCACCTGTAGATGAATCACACAATTATGAGTTCTATGACATTGCAGAACAGACAGATCAAGTTTCAGATGAGACATCTGCATCAAATATTCCAGAAAACATGCACAATGCAGACGATATTAATTTTTTAGACATGATAGTCTCGGAGACAATGCAAAATACTTACCCCGAATCGAATTGATGAAATTGACGAATAAAAGTAAATTACCATATATTGTATTTCCTGAAAACAATTTAAAAGTTTTTATAGATACAGGAAGCACAAAATCCTTTATTAGACCTGCAATTGCTCATAAATATTATAATCATGCCATTATTGAAGATCCTTTCCAAATTTCAACCGCGCATGGTACTTCGGTAGAAAATTATAGCACATTGGTACCCGTTTCAAAATTATTTAATTTGAAAAAAAAAGAAAATTTGAAATATCATATTTTTGACTTTCATTACGAATTCGATTTACTATTAGGTTTAGATAATTTGAGAATATTGAAAGTAATTATAGATTTGAACAAAAACTTAGTAATAACACCTACTTGTCAGATACAAATTCTTCATAAGAATTCTGAAATTAATATAAATAATATAGGCCATGCAGATAATATCATAACATTGGATCCAAAAACGGAACGAGTTATAAAAATCCGAGTTAACCAACAAAATGGAACAATTTTAATACCATCACAAAAAATTTATAATGTAATTATTCCTGAATGCGTTACTGTAGTAAAAGATTATCATGCATTCAGCACCGCCATCAATAATTCTGAAACAAACGCTAAATTCAAGCAAATAAACCCAATATCTGTTGAAAATATTAATAATTACGAGACGTACAGTTCCCCAAATTTCAATTTTATTCAGTCAGACAAAATTAAATTTGAAATAACAAAAATTCGGGCCGACCATATGAATGACGAAGAGAAAATTGCAATCTTCAAATTGATTCGCGAATATTCTGATATTTTCCATATAGACGATACAAAATTAAGTTTTACAAATCAAATTAAACATTCTATACGAACGAAAGATGAGATTCATATCTATACAAAATCCTATAGGTATCCTGAAATCCATCGACAGGAAGTACGCACTCAGATACAAAAAATGCTTGATCAAAATATACGACCATCCCATTCACCGTGGTCATCACCTATTTGGGTTGTCCCCAAAAAACTTGATGCGTCCTGCAAACGCAAATGGCGTATAGTTGTTGGCTATAGAAAATTAAATGAAAAAACAGTCGACGACAAATACCCATTACCAAACATTACAGACTTATTGGACAAACTTGGACGTTGCCACTATTTTACTACATTAGACTTAGCTTCTGGTTTTCACCAGATTGAAATGGACACGCAAGACATACAAAAAACTGCATTCAATACGGAAGACGGACATTACGAGTTCACTCCTATGCCCTTTGGATTAAAAAACGCGCCTGCATCTTTCCAGCGTGTTATGGATAATGTTTTAAGAGGACTAGTGAATGATAAATGTCTGGTATACCTAGACGACATCATCATTTTTAGCACAAGTTTGCAACAACATATTCAAAATTTAAAGTTAGTATTTGATCGTTTAAAAATTTCAAATTTCAAAGTGCAATTAGATAAAAGTGAATTTCTCAGGAAAGAAGTAGCATATCTTGGGCACATTGTAACACCCAACGGCGTGAAGCCAAATCCTGACAAGATTTCAGCTATTTTAAAGTATCCTTTACCGAAAACAACCAAACAAATTGAAGGTTTTCTTGGACTTTTGGGCTACTATCGTAAATTTATTAAAGATTTTGCCAAGATAACCAAACCAATGACAAAATTATTGAAAAAATATGCAGTTATTGACATTAATGACCCTGACTACAGACAATGTTTTGAAACATGCAAAAATTTGTTGACTAATGAACCACTTCTCCAGTATCCTGACTTTAACAAAGAATTCAGTTTAACATGCGTCGCAAGTCACGTAGCAATAGGTGCCGTGCTATCTCAAGGTAGCCTAGGCAACGACCTACCAATAGCTTACGCTAGCAGGACACTGAACGAGACAGAAACAAACTATTCTACCATAGAAAAAGAGCTCTTATCTATTGTTTGGGCGACTCAGTACTTTAGACCGTACTTATTTGGACGCAAATTCAAGATTTACACAGACCATAGACCTTTACAGTGGCTATTCTCGTTGAAACAATGTAGTCAGAAGCTGATACGTTGGCGCCTCAAGTTAGAGGAATTTGATTACGAGATCATTTATAAAAAAGGCAAACTTAACACTAATGCCGACGCCCTAAGTCGTATCCCGCCTGAGTGCAACAATAAAATTCAAAACATTTCTTCATCACCTTTAGAAAACGATTCACCCCTTATCATTTATCAAGATTATTTAGATCAGAAACAATGTTTAAATTCTAATAGTAATAATATTTTCGAGGTATCTGGTAATATATTTGACGCACCCTCCAGTTCTAGTCTAGCTCATTGCGTGAGTAAAGATTTAGAGATGTCAGCAGGTATAGCTAAACAATTCAAAATTAAATTTAACAATATAGATAAATTGAAAAATCAAAATCCAAAAATTTAATAACAAAAGATAAATATTTTAATAAGCCTTCTAAGCAAGATATTTTTTACACGTTATTGAATTTAAAGAAATTTTGTTTATCTAATGATATTAAAAATTTAAGTATACCAAAATTAGGGTGTGGTTTGGATAATCAAAATTGGAACGAAATCAATTTAATGTTAAAATATATTTTCAATAATACCGATATATTGATAACCGTGTACAAATTACCCGAGAATGAAATTAATCAAATTGAATTTAATATTAATGAATCAGAAAATACAAAACATTTTAATGAATTTATGGTAAAGTTTTATGATGAATTGAATAATCAAGATAAGAAGGACGATGACACTCAGTCCTTAGTTGTTGAGGTAGGCGACGCACAACAGCAAGTCGAGATGAACGATGACGACACGCCAAGTGATAATGACATGACGATACATTCAAGTAACGAGCATCCTATCATCGGAATACCGATAGTGGAATTTCCTGTGAATTACGGTAAGAATCAAATTATTATTGCCGAAACCGATCATAGCCCAAAGCCAGTAATTATTAAAAAATTGTATGATAGTAAAAAAATGCGATTTTTAGTAGAGTTTTCCAAAAATAATTATAAAAACGAAATGATAAATTTTATTAAAGAATATATTGTTCCGCAAGTCAAATATCACATTTATTTTCAAAATGATTTGTATGAAAATTTTAGTAGAATATTACAAACTTATTTTAAAAATTCTCAAATTAAATTAGTGAAATGTACCACGTATTTAATTGACGTCATTGATGATGAAGAGATCATGCAAATTATTTCTAATTACCATTGCGGCAAAACTAACCATAGAGGAATTGATGAAACAGAAACGCGAATAAAACGACAATATTATTGGCCTAAATTAAGAAATTCTATCCAGTCATTTATAAATAGTTGTGAAATTTGTCAAATTACAAAATACGACAGAAAACTCCTCAAAATAAAATTAAACGTGACACCTACAGCCGTAAGACCATTCCAAATTTTACATGTAGATAGTATTACATTAGAGCAAGCAAAATTTTTGACCATTGTAGATTCATTTTCAAAATATGCACAAGCATACATGTTAAATTCGAAACAAGGATTAGAAGTAGTTAATAATTTAATAAAATTTTTCACACATCATGGAATCCCTGAACAAATAATTTCGGACAATGGATTAGAGTTCAAAAATTCAGTGGTCAAAGAATTATTGGCATTACATAAAATCGATATACATTTCATTAGCTCTCAACATCCAGAGTCTAATGGCATAATAGAACGATTCCATTCAACACTCATAGAACACCTAAGATTATTCAACAATCAGAAAGAATATAAAACAGAACCCATAGAATCAAAAGTTAACTACGCTTTATTAGCTTATAATAATACGATCCACTCAGTCACCAAATTGAAACCATGTGAAATTGTAACAGGACATTTAGATACGAATTCTCCACTAAATATTGATTCAGAAAAACAGCTTTTGAATAATTATATAGAAAATCATAAGAATAAAACAAAATTATTATATGAAACAATTAAAGACAAAATTCAACAGAACAAAGAAATGGTAATAAGTAAATATAACGAGAATAGGGAAGAGTAACCAAATGTACCTGAAAAGGTTTACGTAAAAAATAAACAAAAGCAACAAAAAACTAAAAATAAATATAAGGCTGAAAATATCGTAGAAGTTAATAAAAAATGGAAGAATCATCTAGATGATGAAAGCGCATTTTTGACAGCTCATGAATGCTTGTTACTTTAGAGATTTCTTAAATTACCATCTCTCACAATTACTGAGCTTGAAATCAAGCAGTTTGCGCAAACTCACGAAACAGCAGCTTCCATTTAGTACTAGTTTCATGTTGACTATTTGATAGGTACATAATTTATGCATGTACAAACTCAGAAATACCTTTTAATCTTCATTGTTCAGTTATTGATTGACAGGAGGTCGAGTGCTGTACCTTAAAATGATAATTTGATCTTTATCAAAGCTATATAAAAGAAATACACCAAAAGTAAACAAATTTTCATCCAATAATAATAATTCATTCTAATAAGCTTTAGATTCGCGTCAAACAAGTCATTGAATGAATCCCGGACAGATTTGACAACTGTACATAATAATAGTATCACCCGCGGCGAAAGTTGTAACTAAATTTTTATCTACTCTAATAAATTTTAGTTGCCATATCCCTAATGTCATATATACCTATGGACATTGTTTCACTTGAAACAAGTAATTGAATAATTTGATCTTCCACAATCATTGAGCTTGAATTAAAGCAATTTGTGCAAACCTACGAAATAGCAGCTTTTATTTAGTACCAGTTTCAACTCTGTAAATAGTATAGTTTCTGAGAACTCAGCGTCACGCCAGCCAGCCAGCCAGCCAGCCAGCCAGACAGCCAAAGTGAATATAATAGCGCTTTTTTCTGAAAAATGCGCTAAAAACTTAAAATTGGGAAAATTAAAACAAGTCATGCCAACACAACAGAAAAAATTCATTCTTCTAATATAAAACGTCCTAAACAAAATACAAAATACTCATCCTTTTCAACCGGTTCCAGGTTGTTCGCATTCGGACAAGGAACAATCATTAGGAACATAACAGAAAATCTTGGAGTTTTTCCCATCAACCTCGGTCCTGCCAAGCTCGAAAAGACTACTCACACATTCATACACTATTATAATCTCGAACCACTTTCGAACCAATACAACGGCTTAAACATGCAATATTCTACATTGAAAACAACTATTTCAAATAATTCTCAGTATTTTAATGAACTTAGAAATTTTGATAAAATATTAGAATTTATTAGGACAAATATAGAGACAAAAATTAATAATATAGGATTTCATGTTGATCATTATAGAATTAAACGAGGATTAGTGGATGGATTAGGGACTATATTTAAAGCGATAACCGGAAATTTAGACGCTGAAGACGGGAAGAAGTATAACGAAATGTTAGCACATATGCAAGAAAATGAACATAATTTGGAAAATCAAATTAAATTATCTTATTCAGTAAATCATCAAATAATAAAAAATTTTAATAACACAATTTCAGATATACAGCATAATGAGGAAATATTGGAATCAAAAATTTTACAACTTTTTGAAATTATAAATAATATGCATTTTCAAGATATTCTTTTTGCGAAAAATATTTATGATCAGTTTATAATATTGTATAGTTCAATTTTAAATGTCTTACAAGATGTAGAAAATTCGATCACTTTTTGCAAGCTAAGAACTTTACATCCCAGTATAATTCATCGCATGAAATTACTCGCAGAATTGAAAACAATTTCTAAATTCTACCATTTACAATTACCATTCGAGCCTCGACAAGAAAATTTATTGAACATAGAGTCCTTATTGAAAATAAATTGTAAAATTGAAATGACTCAGATAATTTATTTTATTTCCATCCCTATCAATTTTGAGAGGGATTTTGAACTTTATTATATGTATCCGATTCCAACTAAACATGATTTTGGATTTATAACAATAATTCCGAATAGTAGATTCCTTTTGAAATCTGATAAAGAAATTATACCTCTGAATGATATGTGAGATCGCGCAAGAATATTTCAGTGCCCTAACAAGTATCACGCCCATTTCCCTACGATGTGCGAACAAGAATTATTCCAAAATCAAACTTCAAATCATTGCCATTATACAAAGATCAATTTATTAGAGAATCACGTGGAGGTTATTCCAGAAATTAATAAATATTTGGCCGTTTTTCCAAAAGAAGAAAAAACTACCATTCGATGTCAATCAGAAACAACCATTCAACCTTTAGAAGGGATATATTTAATAAATAATGGAGGCGATTGTGAAATTTATTTTCGACAACAAAAGTTGGTATTCCAAAGTAAAACATATGGTCAACCATTATTATTACCTAAATTAAATACCAAGATTTTACCACAGAGAGTAACTAATTTTTCCATTAATCTAAACCTATTGAAATTGAATGATATATCATTTAATCCAATTGTACCTGTATTTCAAGAACCAGCCAATATGCATATCCCCAGTATGTGGTCTATTATTTTATATGTTATCATCGCCATCATCGGTGGGTACGTAACGTACAAGCATATAAAGAAGATAAAGACAAGAAAATTCATCTCTGAGAAGACATTCAACAACCCTGAAGACATCGAGCTACAACTACCCCGTGAAGCTCGAATTTAAGGAGGGAGGAGTTATAGTGTTGATTCTTAGTGATTCAGTAACTATTTTGATGATACCACAGAACGTGACATTTCCCCCTTCATAGTTTATATAAGACCATTGCACTAGAGAATAAGACATTCTGTATTCACATTTGTTAGAATAAGTAACAAAGCTTCATATTATACACATAGCAACCATATTGTACTTGTACTTGCAAGAAATGAAGTTTTTAAAAACGCGATCGATCATTCAGGAAATCTAAGTTATATATATATATATATATATATATATATATATATATATATATATATATATATATATATATATATATATATATATATATATATATATATATATATATATATATATATATATATATATATATATATATATATATATATATATATATATATATATATATATATATATATATATATATATATATATATATATATATATATATATATATATATATATTGATTGGGCCCTTAGTTTTCCAGAAAATTAAAAAATAAAAATTCATATAGTGAAGAGGAAATTTTTATTTGAAATCTAATGGTCACAAAATTATTCCTCAATTGATTTCGTGGGGTCGTAGGGCCTAGGCACTAGGGTCATTGGAAAGGGCTCACCGGCCACATTTCCATATATTCAACTACCATATCATGTAATATGTACTGTAGTATAACTGAGGATATATGTACCAAGAATAATGGTACTGGAGAGATATGTTCCAAAAGTAACAGAACTCAAAAGAAAACAAAGGACACTTACTTTGGAAGCTATTGGAAAGTTTGTATTTATCTCTTCATATTCTAATTGCATGGACCTTAATTCATACGAAAATATACATTTCATCCCTTGAAACTTCAAATTAGAGGGTCAAATAGACTAATAAATATGTCTTGAGACTGGACTGAAAACTCTATTCAAGATTCAGAGCAATACAATGTCGGCAAGCGATGCGTCGATCGCCGGTTAAGCCTGACAGCTCCGCTACGCTTCCGCTGAAGAGGTACAGAATAGAACTAGTGTTGACTTATTATTATATTTTCGTATAGATTTTTATTCGTATAAATAGAATAAAAATAGATTAATTCGAACTGGCCAACTATTTTCAAAATATGAATTATTTGACGCTTAGCACTTGATTTTAGAATGATTAATTGATTGATAACTCACCATAATCTGTCACCATTAAAACTGGCCATGATGCTAAAAGCCCCATTGAGCTGTAATATTGTTGGACTAACAATTCAACATTAACTTTGAATTGTTTGATACACAATCAAAATCGACTCTATTCTTTCAATGGAAAGAAAATGAAGTCTCCTAACATAACTAGCGATTCAAATACTTTCAAACTATACCAACTAATAGTAGATGGATACAAATATGATGTGTAAATAATTTGTTATAATTCTTTAAGGTAGTACCACCGATACCACAAGTGTCAAATTAGTGCTTTGCGTAATTTGACTTCCGTAGTATTTTTATTTGGCAACGCTGCGTAAAAGCAAAAGAGATGAAAGCATATTCTGTTTCACTCAAAATATGAGATCATGCGCAAAGATCTATTGCGCGAACATTTATTCACTCTTACTTACTATTAGTTACAAATGTCTATTTACCAAAATGTCTGAATTAAAATCATTGACTCACACAAAAAAAGTATTTCATTGGAAAGATTAAAGAGTTACCGAAAAAAAGTATAGAAAAAAATAACCTTCCAGCGGCGTTGCCATATGTAAGTAACATAGCACTTTTTCCTAAATCATTCATCAATATTACTCTTATCACAATCTCTGAAGCTAGGATTTTATTTGAATACAATATTCAATGAACTTTTCTCTTTCCTTTGATACCACTATCATAGAAATCTGTAATTTCCCATAAAGATCAATGGTGAAGGCAAATTTTTTTAAAGATCAATATCTTTTTTTCAGCTCTCTGTAGGCCTCCAAAAATTTCACTAGTTAATCATGATATTAAATTGTATCAATATGCCAAGTTTCATTATATTCTGAACGTGAATTCTAAAACAGGTTTCACTACCTCAAGTCATTCTTGAATTATTGACTATGAGTTAGTTCCGAGATGTTAAATTTAATAATTTGATAACGGTTTTTAAGATTATTTGATTTGAAAATTTATAGCTCGTGCACCAATTACGATTAATGACTGCAAATAATTTTGCATATACGTACATCTATTTTGAGTTCGTATCATTAGAGTTTTCTACAACTTCCAGTATACTCAAAAAAAATAGTTTGTTTCGAGCGGTGAAAGTTAATAGATTATTTCATCCTAGAATATTTTATTCTTGAATCTATAGCTCGTGCTTCAATCAAGAATAGTTTATATGAATCAATCAAACCATTCATTGCCTGGAGGCAAAGCGCGATTTAAAAATATCCAATTTCCTTCTCTACCCTTTGTACCTTCTTCTGATTATCAACTAATCGGTCACATTGGTCAACAGTTCACAACTCTATAAAGTTTTTTCCAAATATTGATGCCAATTTCAATATATTTTGATGTGATAGTTTCATATATCATACTATATCTTTCGTGGCAGCTCTAGTTTTTGAAATATTTGAATTCTTCACATTTATTAACATTTAGGGAGTAGATTTTCTTTCTCCAGCTTTACTAAGCACATCTGTTAATTTACTAGTGAATAATACAATGGCTATGAAGAGAAGACGTTGTATGAATGATCCAGATAGTTTTCATTCTGTTTGTAATGAATCTACTTCAACACAGTATCGTTGATCTATTAGAAATTAAAAGAACCATTGGACTCCAAAAATGCGGCCATTGAGAGATAGCCACTAGTTGTTGGTAAGCTAAATGTGATAAATCCAAATTTAGTGAATCGGGATCGAGTTATATTGCCACCACTTCATATTAAACTTGGTATTATTAAACAATTTATTGAGGCCCTTTACAAAGATAGGGAATGTTCTGCTTACCTATCAAATCTCCTGAGCTAAGTGCAGAAAAGTTGAAAGTAGGAATTTTCGATGACCCACAGATTAGACGGCTGATCAAAAATTGAATGAGCTCGAAAAGAGAACATGGAAATGAATCGTTCTGATAATACAAAATTTTCTAGGCAATTATGAATCGGACAACTATTTACAACTAGTACAGGACATGTTGTCAAATTTGAGAGATCTTGGGTGTAGCCTGAACATTAAAGTTAATTATTTACATTCTCATTCATGTCGATTTTCTAGAAATCTTGGAGATTTAAGTGAGGAGCAGGATGAAAGATTCCATCAAGTTACGAGTAATGAAAGAACGATACCAAGGTAGATGGGATACTCATATGATGGCAGATTATTGCTGAAATCTTTGTCGGGACCTTAAGCAGGCTCCTTATTCCAGAAAGTCCTGAAGAGACAATTTTGTATGGGTTCAAATTAACTTAAGTGTGTAAGAATAAATATTTTTGTGAGAATTTATAGCCTGAGTGTAGTTTGAAACTTAGAGCTACTAGAAAAAAACTAGTGCTATCTCCGTAATCAGCACCCTTAACCATGAACGATCAACAGAAGTTTTGAAATTTTTACTGTATATTGACCAGTGTAATCAATTAAATATCATTAAAGTAAGTCGATGGCTGATAATTACTATCACAGTGGAATACTCCATTGCTCCCTGCCTTACTTGGTGCCTTATATGCTTTTGAATAACTTGAATTAGTGTCTTCAGGTCCTGAAGAAGTGTCAAAATTGTACACGAAATATTGGAATTTGAATCAAATTACTACCACTACAAGTTTCAAAATTTATTGAATCACAACCGTTACACCGTTAAACTGCAATTTTTGCAATTTTTATTTTTCAACTAGTCGGTTGTTACTACCCTTCTACTATAATCTTCCAGGTATGGGTTTTTACCAACGCAACACACAAGAATGATGTCATTCTTGCTCAAGATCTTGAAAAAAATGGGCTTCCACCTACATCAAGCTAATTAATTGGCGCCAGTAGCCTTTAGGGAGTATAAAAAGTTAATTAATTAATTTAGGTCATCATCCCTTCGGCAGTATGTGCGTATTCCATGTATGGAATTTTGTTGTTGTTATTGTTTTATGGTCAAGGTGATCATTTTTCAATTGGTTTATTGAAATTTCGGACCTAAAAATAATCTGGGGCAATTAGAATCTATATCCGCGAGCAAGTATACTGATGAAGAGCGACTCTCCTAATCGTTTGTTGATTCCAAAAATATTCACTCTGTGTATTTTTGTTAATGTGTTATGGTCAAGGTGATTATTTTTTAATTTGTTTATCGAAATTTCACACTTAAAAATAATCTGAGGCAATTAGAATCTCTTCCCGCGTGCAAGTACTGATGAAAAGCGACTCTCCTAATCATTTGTTGATTCCAAAAATATTCACTCTGTGTATTTTTGTTAATGTGTTATGGTCAAGGTGATTATTTTTCCACTTGTTTATTGAAATTTCACACTTAAAAATGATCTGAGGCAATTAGAATCTATATCCGTGTGCAAGTACTGATGAAGAGCGACTCTCCTAATTGTTTTTTGATTCCAAAAATATTCATTGGGTGTATTTTTGACTTGTAAAATTTTGTTATTGTATCATGGTCAAGGTGATTGTTTTTTAATTTATTTATTGAAATAGATTCGAAAGCATGAAGAGAAATTAGTTACAACTATAAAAGACATATCATTCAAAATACAGAAATCATATTCTTCCTATTGTTGAAGAAGTAAGTTGTAAGAAAAAATTAACTCCAGGTAAGAATACGATACAAAGATAATTTCGTTTTACCATAGTTCAGTTATATTTTGCTTATTTATAATAATAATTATTATTATTAGGTATGGACTTCTCCAAGATGAACGAAAGAGGCCAGCTGGCTGATATCAAGCCTCGTAAGAAAATAACTGAGCTGAAAGTCAACGAAACATACAAGCTAGTTGATATTAAGGCTGTTCGAACAGGATTTGGAAGAAAAATTATTGCAGTGTGTGAGGAGTTTGTGATTTATCTTCCCTGCCGATTTGACGACCTGAATGATGAAGAATTATGTCAACTGAAAAAAACAGATGTCTCAAACTGGGGTATTAAATATACAGGAATGAAGGATTATGGCGCAGGCAAACAGACCAGCCTAATTGAATTTGTTAAAATGTAATATTCAAATATAAATGAATGTAAAGTTTCAGAAATAAATAAATAAATATTAATAGCACATTATGATAGTAAGGTTTTACTTATACTCCCAAAATAATGATCTCCATAAAAAGTTTCACTTTTAAAAATCTGACGTGATATCACGTGACTCACTTTTACATCATAAAATCTCAGCTTTCCACGGCTAATTGTTTTGGATGGGAACAGATCATCATTCTTATGCTACAACATTCTTAAATACTGATTGCCAAGATTCTACGGCTGACAGTTTTAAATAATTTGTAAAAGAAACAATTGACAATCGTTTAAATATCCTCTTTGACACTTCTACTAGACTTATTCCCGCAAGAGCTTTAATTTGGTACCAAACACGATAGAGCCAAATTACTTGTGAGTGATAATAATAATTCTACTTCTCATTATTTCTTTGCTTCAGGAAAATAAAACTAATTTTATAATAATTGAAATTTGATTAATAACAAATAAAATGCTGATAATTTTGAACGATGTTTTAGGTGAATGTTGTGCCAAATTATTCGAGGATCAATTTTAATGATTCCATTTTTTATGATAAATACAATTGTTTAAAAAATGAACGCAAAAAAAACTAGAAAACTCCATCAATAAAGTTTTGGTACCACTGGCTGAAAAAACTCATCTACGAACTTGAACATCGCTTTTTGATGAAAAACTTGAATATAAAATTTTAGTCAAAAATTCGTACACGTTCTCAAATTATCGTGTTTCCACGCAGACAGACCGACAGACTGACTTTTTTAAAATTATATTTTTGGGTTTTAGTAGGGTCTAAACCGTGAAGATTCATCAAAATCTCGAGCTGTCAAAAAATCACGATTTTAATACTTCCCTTATTATGTAGGTCGGAGACGTAAAAATTACAGGAAATAAGGAATTGATAGGGAATGCAACAAAATTTTATAAAGTTTTACAAAAGTACAGCCGAAAATCGATAATAATTTCTAAAATACTAAACAATTCCTACTAACGCTTGATACGTTAATATTTTTATCATTATTTTTATAAAATCTGACGTGGACATCACGTGACTTACTTATACATCATAAAATCTCAGCTTTCCATTGCTGATTATTTTGGATGGAAACAGATTATCATTCTTATGCTACAGCATTCTTAAATACTGATTGCCAAGATTCTACGGCTAACAGTTTCAAATAATTTGTAAAAGAAACAATTGACAATCGTTTAAATATCCTCTTTGACACTTCTACTAGACTTATTCCCCGCAAGAGCTTTAATTTGGTACCAAACACGATAGAGCCAAATTACTTGTGAGTGATAATAATAATTCTACTTTCGCTTTATGATTCTCATTATTTCTTTGCTTCAGAGAAATAAAACTAATTTCATAATAATTGAAATTTTGATAATAACAAATAAACTGCTGATAATTTTGAACAATATTCGAGGATCAACTTTAATAATTTCATTTTTATGATAAATACAACCGTTTATAAAATAAACGCGAAAAAAAGACTAGGAAACTCCATCAATAAAGTTTTGGTACCACTAGTTGAAAAAACTCATCTACGAACTTGAACATAGCTTTTTGATGAAAAATTTAAATATAAAATTTCAGTCAAAAATTCGTACGCGTTCTCAAATTATCGTGTTTCCACACAGACAGACCGACAGACTGACTTTTTCAAAATTATATTTTTCGGTTTGAGTAGGGTCTAAACCGTGAAGATTCATCAAAATCTCGAGCTGTTGAAAAATCACGATTTCAATACTTCCCTTATTATGTAGGTCGGGGAAGTAAAAATTACAGGAAATAAGGAATTGATAGGGAATGCAACAAAATTTTATAAAGTTTTACAAAAGTACAGATGAAAATCAATAATAATTACTAAAAGACTAAACAATTCCTACCAACACGTGATACGTTAATATTTTTATTATTATTTTTATGATATTAACAAGATATCCAACAAAGATAGGCACGTGATCTTGAAGAATCCATGTTAATGAACTGAACATGCATCAAAGTTGATACGGGGACGTATGAAGATACTGAATAAAATTTTAAAGAAAATTATAAAATGAATGTTCCCTGGAGTAGGAAGTACTCCAGGAGAAATCTGAAAATCAAGTGACTTCACAATTAAAATTAAAATACTCACCATTTAGTGTTGTGAAATAGAACTAATTTTTCTTTCATTTCACATTATGTAAATTATCATAGATAACGGGCTTATTTTTCTATTTTCATGTAAGATTATAAAGGATTAAAAAATTCAATCAACAAAAATTTTTGACCACATAGAATATGACAAAAAAAATGTAATGAACTTGTAAGCAAAATATGTAATAATCCACCAGAACATATTCATTCCGTACGACTAGTCAAAGTAAAATCCATTGTATACAATTTCTACAAATTTTCACACTTTTCACTCAACTATCTCTGTAATTTTTATCAAAATGAAATTTTCCAATCAAATTTCCCTCACTCAATTGAAATTCTGGAGAAAAAAAACTTGATAAAACTAATTCAATACTGAAAAAATCAGAAAGGCGATACAAAATACAAAAAGCGTGATGACTGTTTGAACACAACTAGTTGCCATCTGAATTTCTATGGTTTCCTGACTTGTTTGTCTTAATGACTTTCAGAGGCGTTGTAAGAAAATATTGAATTGAATAGAAAATGTTTTAAAATTTTATGATAAGAATTATGTAAATTAATTCTTATGATAAAATGTACGTTTTTGTAACATGAAGAAACTGAATGTATGTAAGTATGTATGTATGTACCTATACTGTATTCTTTATCATGAGCCACATTATATTTAGATACTTGATCTTAATAGTACACCACTTGTGTTAGGATAAGAATATTCTCCAAGAAAATTTTTTTCGAAAACTCTAATTAAAAGTGAACATTTACAAGGCAACTAGAAACATGCGAAATGATTGTTTTGTTTACAGGACGCGAAATATTCCGCAGCCAGGATACGAAGTACCTATTTCGCAGCCAAGATGCGAAATAGATGAACTATATTAGTATCATAGCAACCTTTAAAGTGATATTGATTGATTCGAAATGTCAAAATTTCCTTTTTACATTTTTATTAATTTTGAGATGTGCTTTTCTGAAAAACGTTGTTTGATACATGATTGCGAAATTCTTTTGCATTCTGGAATAATTTTTTTCGCTCGCTACGCTAACAAAAAAATCTTTTATTCTCGAATGCAAAAGTGATATTTCGCAGTCTAGAATCAAAAATCACTATTTCATTCACTTGGTCATTTTGATTTAGTGAACCATATTTATGATCAATTTATCTGTATCTGCAAAATTCAATTTTAAAATAAAAAAAAAGCTGAGCGCAGAATTGAAAAAAATTCTGTACAATTATAATATTATACAAATTAGAATATGTAACTGTTTTTGAGCCAAGTTAAAAAATATTTTGGTATCTCCCAAATGCTTATTTGATTAATAAATCAGAATCATAAGAAATATTCTAAAATGACAATTTTGTTAGTTGAATGTTTTGAAGATCCCCTAAAGACTTAATAAAATTATTCAAAGCATACATCTATTATATTATTTACATTTTGTTTTCGATTGAGTGGAGTATTACAAATATTCAAGTCGTTATGGGAATAATTGTGCATTTATTTGATAATCAGCTTGTGGATATTGAGAGCTGTGCTATGGAAAAGATAGATAGATATGTTTCTAATAATATATAATTTAGATTATTTCTCTTTCGAAATTGGAATCTAAAATTGTTGATAATAAGTATAGGAATAATAAATTACCATGACATACGTACACATTTACACACAACTATTCATAGGTATAATTGCCGATTTCTCCAGATTATTTTTAGATGTGGAATTTCTCAGCCTTCAATAAACAAATTAGGAAATCACCTTGACCATAATACAATAACAACAACTAAATTTCATACATCAAGATACGTACAATGAATATTTTTGGAATCAACAAATGATTGAGAAAGTCGCTTCTCATCAGAACGCGCAAATATGGATATAGATTCTAATTTAATCATATTATTGAATTATAAGTTGAAAATATCAGTCTATCAGCATTAGATAAATTGATAATTGATTTTTCATGTTCTTTTTAGAGATTTCTATTTGTCTGATGTACATCGATTGTTCTAAGCATTGAAATGTTCTGCATTAAAGCTAACAACACAGCTCTAGAAGAATGAACTTCCATGATTTGTGTAAATTGAACCATTTCTGCAAATGAACAACGGTCATTGCTGTATATGTTTGATCTAGGCTCAATCTTAGTACTCGTACTTAGAACGCTTGAGCTGAGTCTATTTACTGTGATTATAATACCTGAAATAGTTTTTAGCATCGTGAATGAATTTTGTACACTCTTCAAAGATTCATTCATATTGAACAGCTGGACCTTATTGAATAATTTTATATATCTGTTATTCTCATAATAAATTTCAGTTATGATTCATTCTATATAAATTGTTTTTCATCAATTTATGCATCATACAAGTAGATTTTGTACTCGCGAATCAAATTTTTGACGAGCTGTATGTTAGAGCTATCATATGGTTTGAAATTAGTATATAGAAAATGATAAGCTCTATATTTTTCGAACCGATTCCAAGTGTTGCAAAAGAGAAAAATCTGCTGGGGCCATCACAGTACTTCTCCGAAGCTTATCATTTTCTATATACCAATTTCAAACCATATAATAGCTCTAACATACAGCTCGTCAAAAATTTGATTCGCGAGTACAAAATCTACTTGTATGATGCATAAATTGATGAAAAACAATTTATATAGAATGGATCATAACTGAAATTTATTATGAGAATAACAGATATATAAAATTATTCAATAAGGTCCAGCTGTTCAATATGAATGAATCTTTGAAGAGTGTACAAAATTCATTCACGATGCTAAAAACTATTTCAGGTATTATAATCACAATAAATAGACTCAGCTCAAGCGTTCTAAGTACGAGTACTAAGATTGAGCCTAGATCAAACATATACAGCAATGACCGTTGTTCATTTGCAGAAATGGTTCAATTTACACAAATCATGGAAGTTCATTCTTCTAGAGCTGTGTTGTTAGCTTTAATGCAGAACATTTCAATGCTTAGAACAATCGATGTACATCAGACAAATAGAAATCTCTAAAAAGAACGTGAAAAATCAATTATCAATTTATCTAATGCTGATAGACTGATATTTTCAACTTATAATTCAATAATATGATTAAATTAGAATCTATATCCATATTTGCGCGTTCTGATGAGAAGCGACTTTCTCAATCATTTGTTGATTCCAAAAATATTCATTGTACGTATCTTGATGTATGAAATTTAGTTGTTGTTATTGTATTATGGTCAAGGTGATTTCCTAATTTGTTTATTGAAGGCTGAGAAATTCCACATCTAAAAATAATCTGGAGAAATCGGCAATTATACCTATGAATAGTTGTGTGTAAATGTGTACGTAAGTCATGGTAATTTATTATTCCTATACTTATTATCAACAATTTTAGATTCCAATTTCGAAAGAGAAATAATCTAAATTATATATTATTGGAAACATATCTATCTATCTTTTCCATAGCACAGCTCTCAATATCCACAAGCTGATTATCAAATAAATGCACAATTATTCCCATAACGACTTGAATATTTGTAATACTCCACTCAATCGAAAACAAAATGTAAATAATATAATAGATGTATGCTTTGAATAATTTTATTAAGTCTTTAGGGGATCTTCAAAACATTCAACTAACAAAATTGTCATTTTAGAATATTTCTTATGATTCTGATTTATTAATCAAATTAGCATTTGGGAGATACCAAAATATTTTTTAACTTGGCTCAAAAACAGTTACATATTCTAATTTGTATAATATTATAATTGTACAGAATTTTTTTCAATTCTGCGCTCAGCTTTTTTTTTATTTTAAAATTGAATTTTGCAGATACAGATAAATTGATCATAAATATGGTTCACTAAATCAAAATGACCAAGTGAATGAAATAGTGATTTTTGATTCTAGACTGCGAAATATCACTTTTGCATTCGAGAATAAAAGATTTTTTTGTTAGCGTAGCGAGCGAAAAAAATTATTCCAGAATGCAAAAGAATTTCGCAATCATGTATCAAACAACGTTTTTCAGAAAAGCACATCTCAAAATTAATAAAAATGTAAAAAGGAAATTTTGACATTTCGAATCAATCAATATCACTTTAAAGGTTGCTATGATACTAATATAGTTCATCTATTTCGCATCTTGGCTGCGAAATAGGTACTTCGTATCCTGGCTGCGGAATATTTCGCGTCCTGTAAACAAAACAATCATTTCGCATGTTTCTAGTTGCCTTGTAAATGTTCACTTTTAATTAGAGTTTTCGAAAAAAATTTTCTTGGAGAATATTCTTATCCTAACACAAGTGGTGTACTATTAAGATCAAGTATCTAAATATAATGTGGCTCATGATAAAGAATACAGTATAGGTACATACATACATACTTACATACATTCAGTTTCTTCATGTTACAAAAACGTACATTTTATCATAAGAATTAATTTACATAATTCTTATCATAAAATTTTAAAACATTTTCTATTCAATTCAATATTTTCTTACAACGCCTCTGAAAGTCATTAAGACAAACAAGTCAGGAAACCATAGAAATTCAGATGGCAACTAGTTGTGTTCAAACAGTCATCACGCTTTTTGTATTTTGTATCGCCTTTCTGATTTTTTCAGTATTGAATTAGTTTTATCAAGTTTTTTTTCTCCAGAATTTCAATTGAGTGAGGGAAATTTGATTGGAAAATTTCATTTTGATAAAAATTACAGAGATAGTTGAGTGAAAAGTGTGAAAATTTGTAGAAATTGTATACAATGGATTTTACTTTGACTAGTCGTACGGAATGAATATGTTCTGGTGGATTATTACATATTTTGCTTACAAGTTCATTACATTTTTTTTGTCATATTCTATGTGGTCAAAAATTTTTGTTGATTGAATTTTTTAATCCTTTATAATCTTACATGAAAATAGAAAAATAAGCCCGTTATCTATGATAATTTACATAATGTGAAATGAAAGAAAAATTAGTTCTATTTCACAACACTAAATGGTGAGTATTTTAATTTTAATTGTGAAGTCACTTGATTTTCAGATTTCTCCTGGAGTACTTCCTACTCCAGGGAACATTCATTTTATAATTTTCTTTAAAATTTTATTCAGTATCTTCATACGTCCCCGTATCAACTTTGATGCATGTTCAGTTCATTAACATGGATTCTTCAAGATCACGTGCCTATCTTTGTTGGATATCTTGTTAATATCATAAAAATAATAATAAAAATATTAACGTATCACGTGTTGGTAGGAATTGTTTAGTCTTTTAGTAATTATTATTGATTTTCATCTGTACTTTTGTAAAACTTTATAAAATTTTGTTGCATTCCCTATCAATTCCTTATTTCCTGTAATTTTTACTTCCCCGACCTACATAATAAGGGAAGTATTGAAATCGTGATTTTTCAACAGCTCGAGATTTTGATGAATCTTCACGGTTTAGACCCTACTCAAACCGAAAAATATAATTTTGAAAAAGTCAGTCTGTCGGTCTGTCTGTGTGGAAACACGATAATTTGAGAACGCGTACGAATTTTTGACTGAAATTTTATATTTAAATTTTTCATCAAAAAGCTATGTTCAAGTTCGTAGATGAGTTTTTTCAACTAGTGGTACCAAAACTTTATTGATGGAGTTTCCTAGTCTTTTTTTCGCGTTTATTTTATAAACGGTTGTATTTATCATAAAAATGAAATTATTAAAGTTGATCCTCGAATATTGTTCAAAATTATCAGCAGTTTATTTGTTATTATCAAAATTTCAATTATTATAAAATTAGTTTTATTTCTCTGAAGCAAAGAAATAATGAGAACCATAAAGCGAAAGTAGAATTATTATTATCACTCACAAGTAATTTGGCTCTATCGTGTTTGGTACCAAATTAAAGCTCTTGCGGGGAATAAGTCTAGTAGAAGTGTCAAAGAGGATATTTAAACGATTGTCAATTGTTTCTTTTACAAATTATTTGAAACTGTTAGCCGTAGAATCTTGGCAATCAGTATTTAAGAATGCTGTAGCATAAGAATGATAATCTGTTTCTATCCAAAATAATCTGCAATGGAAAGCTGAGATTTTATGATGTATAAGTCAGTCACGTGATGTCCACGTCAGATTTTATAAAAATAATGATAAAAATATTAACGTATCAAGCGTTGGTAGGAATTGTTTAGTATTTTAGAAATTATTATCGATTTTCGGCTGTACTTTTGTAAAACTTTATAAAATTTTGTTGCATTCCCTATCAATTCCTTATTTCCTGTAATTTTTACGTCTCCGACCTACATAATAAGGGAAGTATTAAAATCGTGATTTTTTGACAGCTCGAGATTTTGATGAATCTTCACGGTTTAGACCCTACTAAAACCCAAAAATATAATTTAAAAAAAGTCAGTCTGTCGGTCTGTCTGCGTGGAAACACGATAATTTGAGAACGTGTACGAATTTTTGACTAAAATTTTATATTCAAGTTTTTCATCAAAAAGCGATGTTCAAGTTCGTAGATGAGTTTTTTCAGCCAGTGGTACCAAAACTTTATTGATGGAGTTTTCTAGTTTTTTTTGCGTTCATTTTTTAAACAATTGTATTTATCATAAAAAATGGAATCATTAAAATTGATCCTCGAATAATTTGGCACAACATTCACCTAAAACATCGTTCAAAATTATCAGCATTTTATTTGTTATTAATCAAATTTCAATTATTATAAAATTAGTTTTATTTTCCTGAAGCAAAGAAATAATGAGAAGTAGAATTATTATTATCACTCACAAGTAATTTGGCTCTATCGTGTTTGGTACCAAATTAAAGCTCTTGCGGGAATAAGTCTAGTAGAAGTGTCAAAGAGGATATTTAAACGATTGTCAATTGTTTCTTTTACAAATTATTTAAAACTGTCAGCCGTAGAATCTTGGCAATCAGTATTTAAGAATGTTGTAGCATAAGAATGATGATCTGTTCCCATCCAAAACAATTAGCCGTGGAAAGCTGAGATTTTATGATGTAAAAGTGAGTCACGTGATATCACGTCAGATTTTTAAAAGTGAAACTTTTTATGGAGATCATTATTTTGGGAGTATAAGTAAAACCTTACTATCATAATGTGCTATTAATATTTATTTATTCATTTCTGAAACTTTACATTCATTTATATTTGAATATTACATTTTAACAAATTCAATTAGGCTGGTCTGTTTGCCTGCGCCATAATCCTTCATTCCTGTATATTTAATACCCCAGTTTGAGACATCTGTTTTTTTCAGTTGACATAATTCTTCATCATTCAGGTCGTCAAATCGGCAGGGAAGATAAATCACAAACTCCTCACACACTGCAATAATTTTTCTTCCAAATCCTGTTCGAACAGCCTTAATATCAACTAGCTTGTATGTTTCGTTGACTTTCAGCTCAGTTATTTTCTTACGAGGCTTGATATCAGCCAGCTGGCCTCTTTCGTTCATCTTGGAGAAGTCCATACCTAATAATAATAATTATTATTATAAATAAGCAAAATATAACTGAACTATGGTAAAACGAAATTATCTTTGTATCGTATTCTTACCTGGAGTTAATTTTTTCTTACAACTTACTTCTTCAACAATAGGAAGAATATGATTTCTGTATTTTGAATGATATGTCTTTTATAGTTGTAACTAATTTCTCTTCATGCTTTCGAATCTATTTCAATAAATAAATTAAAAAACAATCACCTTGACCATGATACAATAACAAAATTTTACAAGTCAAAAATACACCCAATGAATATTTTTGGAATCAAAAAACAATTAGGAGAGTCGCTCTTCATCAGTACTTGCACACGGATATAGATTCTAATTGCCTCAGATCATTTTTAAGTGTGAAATTTCAATAAACAAGTGGAAAAATAATCACCTTGACCATAACACATTAACAAAAATACACAGAGTGAATATTTTTGGAATCAACAAATGATTAGGAGAGTCGCTTTTCATCAGTACTTGCACGCGGGAAGAGATTCTAATTGCCTCAGATTATTTTTAAGTGTGAAATTTCGATAAACAAATTAAAAAATAATCACCTTGACCATAACACATTAACAAAAATACACAGAGTGAATATTTTTGGAATCAACAAACGATTAGGAGAGTCGCTCTTCATCAGTATACTTGCTCGCGGATATAGATTCTAATTGCCCCAGATTATTTTTAGGTCCGAAATTTCAATAAACCAATTGAAAAATGATCACCTTGACCATAAAACAATAACAACAACAAAATTCCATACATGGAATACGCACATACTGCCGAAGGGATGATGACCTCAATTAATTAATTAACTTTTTATACTCCCTAAAGGCTACTGGCGCCAAGTAATTAGCCGAGTCTCGATCCAAACTGGGACAAATACTACTGGCATCGTTTGAAAGTGAAACCAAGCAATATTCATTATGATGGAATAATCACTATGCAAATCAGATTTAATTATATTTTTTCTATACCATTTATTCATACTGCTTTGTCTGTGAATATTTTTTTTGTATTTATATGTGTTACTTTAGAGCTTCATGCTGATTGAAATGAATTATTATCATTGTATCTCAATTTGTTGAATTCAACAATGTTATAAATATAATTTCACTATTTGTTGAACTCCCCGCCTTCTAAAATAATTATTGAAAAGGCTGAGTCTTTCATGATTCTGCTTTTCAAGATCCTAAGCTTATTTGCTCTAGATTTTTTTTTCATTGGGATAAGTTAAATGAATTTTCTATTGGATACGAGCTTATAGTAATACACTTCAATGGAAAATATGGTCTCAAAAACTGAAGGAGGTAACATGAACAATCAGACATTAGAATTATTTACTACTCTATCCTCTCACAAAAAGCTGATATGAATGAATAATCATCAAGTACAAACATCCAAGGCTTTTTTTTATAATAATAATACTAATCTAAAGCATGTAATATCATATGAAGACTGCACTCAAATAAGGATTTGGCAAGAAGTCTAGTAGAATATTTGAAGAATGTAAATTATCCTGAGCTTGAAGGCAACAATTATCGGGAACTATCAGTGCTCATTCATTCTACAGATCCTAGTGAATCTTTTATGAGAAAAAACAAGTAAGTAAGGAATATTATCAAGAAAATTTTCTGCTGCACTAGTGAGTGAATATCCATCAATTTCAAACAGCGATGGAGATACAGAACAGCAAAGCAGGATGTTCCGTTATTCTGGCTGGAACGAGTTCATTGGAGACCTCATTATATCCAGGCATTCAACGGAACAACTTTCTAAAAAATATATCCATTTACACGTATGACAAGCATATGTCATGCATATATCCATGGGAACCTACAACATTTGATTACTTGTCACGTTTGATTCAAGTGAAAAATAATCGATTCTTTTTTTGAATTGAATCATATGCATGAAGATATTCAGATCAAGATGAAAAGAAGATGAAAGATAAGAAAAAGACTGGGGCATTTCTGAGACATTTTTGTGCCGGTGCATTGGCTGGAGCTATTTCAAGAACATGCTTTTCGCCTATCAATCGGGTAACGGTGTTCCAACAGGTAAGAGGAGCTATAGGCCTGTTGCGTATCTTTAATTTTAGACGAAAGCGCCGCATAGTATTTAGAAAACACAACTTCGAGGTGTTACGTCACATGTCAATGTTTGGAAATATGTCAATGTGATTAAAAAGCCTGGAATAACTCTTTAGAAATTATATTGTCTTTATTACAATATAATATTGGTACATGAGAGCCAAATTTATATTATTATTTTCCCAATTTCAAACTTATCTAGGTATGTAGTGTGATGGAATACCAATAACTGTATTAAAATTAAATATTTATTGATGCATACGATGAAACTTGTAATTCTCGAATTGTGCAATTTGGTGATTATTTTCGTGATAAATCACTATAAGGAGGTGAGCTATTTTCGTATTCCAATTATATTTAAAACATTAAGTCAAAGTCTAGCGCTTTTAATGTGAGCATTCTATTTACCGAATTTCTATCAACCATTTAATCAGTCTCGGAGCATGCCAAAAGGATATTTCTGACAATAACTAAACTAAATGATATTCAGCATATTATCATGAGTTATAAAATCTAATTGATTCCCTCATTTCCCTTTGTTTTACTTCATAACTCCTTCCCAAAAAATGAGAAACATGTAAAGAGGAGTAATTTTTTTCATTATTCATACGCTCAACCTCTAAATATTCTCTTTTTGAATGATTCCACTCTATTTATGTTCACCAAATGAATATGAGGTACAGAAGTGACGTTTGACAAGTTTGACGTCCTACCTAATAGATGTGAAATTTAACCGATGAAGCGAAGCCACATTAGATACGGTATAGGCGTACTGGTGTAACAGAAATCATATTTTATCGAGAGCATACAGCTACTCTTATTAAATTTAGAAATGAGTAGGTACATTAGATTCAAATAGAGATAGAACCTCTGACAGCAATAATATTTCTTGATAACATTCTCGCGAATTCTCAATTTCTTCTAGCATTTATAGCCTCCTTCCTCCTCCTTATGAATCAACAAATTATTAAGATGCTTCAGTAAATTATCTGATCCGTAACAAAGCTATATTTCCTAGCTACCTTTCTTGGAGGAGCTCTGGAAATCATATCTCAGGACGTTCAAACTTGAATGGTATAAGAAGTTGATTCAAGCCAGGCTATGAATATTTCAGTTACCAGGAATTCCTGAGGAAGATTGAAATATTCGTACATCGAATTATGAAAATAATAATGACAATATTCATTCGGTTTTTAACATTACAGGATGCATCACTTTGTTATATATAATCATAATTAATAAACAAAAGATCACAGTGAGAAAAATTCAGCAATTTTGTACGTGCAGGAGTTCATAATCATATTGTTATCGGTTTTTTTGAGCCTACTATAGGTCAAATTCTTAGTGTCTCCGTTAAGCTTATTAAAAAATAGAGCATTCTAATGATAAACACAGTTCTCTGATTCATTCGATCTGTTTCGGAACAATCTTTCTATTATTTCTTGTTTCATAGGAATTCATATTCGAATGATCAGTGTACAATATTTTTATCATAACATGTCTCATAGAAATGCATATTTGAATGATCAATGTATCCACTGATCTATATTCCAACATAGTGCAAACAATAGTAAATATAAATATTAGGTGATGCCATTATCTTCAGTAATTCAAATACTGGCTTACGGTGTTTTCTAGAACCAACTTGCGCAACAACCCGATTGACTCTTTTTCGTAATTTGAATTGAAAAAAATCTTGTAGTATGTTCAATAAATTAATGTCTCAAGCAGATTAGGCCTTTATTGAGGCAGTGCAAACTGCAGTGTTTTTATTGAAGTTTACTAAGATTCCTGACTCTTCAACTTCGGCATGCAATTTTTGGCGCGGTTGACAGCTCGCCATCAATGATCATATTGTTGTATTAGGCAACGTGCAACAAGCAACAATAGGTTTTGAGACTATTCTAATGTCAGTTTCCAAGCCAACCGAAAAACATAGAAATCGTTATTCTAGAGCTCCTTTCAATTGTCTCTTTGGTCGTCCTATGTGAATTGTTATATGCTTCTGCTGCTACGGTTCTTGGATTTAGTCAAGATGTTAGAATAAGAGAACGACAAATAATATATTCACCTAACAGAAAATCTTTACCATAACGTCCATGTACACTCTCAGGTCATATAGATACTCTTTTTCTTATTCTTGAATCTACATCACATACATCTTGTACAATCATTAAAAGGATATTTCCGATCTCTGAAAATCTCCGCTTTAGGCAGACCTACGGATTTTATTTTTATGTGAATGCATTCTATTGCTTACTTATATCACTCCAGGCACTCTTCGAATCCTACAGGAACCTGATTTCACAGCTTAAACTTCTTCTGAAGTAGGCATTTTTATATACTGAGGCTCTAGTTAAGTGCTACTTAATGCACTGCATGCTTTATAATATTACAAGCAGTGTATTTATGCACTGCAAAGATATCGTCTAATCATTGCTGGAAAGTACTGGTGGCTTGAAATTGTATCGTAAGAAATATTTGATTAATTGAAATAGATTTTCTTTGTGTGATAGGTTTCATCCTAGCACCAATTAAATATCGCAACCACAAAATATTGCATTTATCAAAATAAAATCTGAGTTTAAATTTCTCATTATCAAGAAGTCCTTTAGAGATCGTCACCTAGGAATTCTTTGCACTCAATCCATCACAAGATGATATCCTAACTAATATTCGTTTGTTTGTTTGTTTGTTAGTTTGTTAAGCTTTCACGCGTAAACCGATCATCTTGAAATTTTGTACACAAATTGAGGACATTTGATTGGTCAATATAGGACATTTAATTTTGAAGTGAAAATTTATTTGGGACGTTTATGAAACGAAAATATGTAACGAGAAAAAGACTTCAGCACAACAGCCATCACGGTGCTCCCTGCATCCTTGGACTGCATGCGTTCCAAAATCAGAATACAAAGTTTTATTTCTACTGCGTATGAACTCACATTCGAATTTCCCAAAATTTGATTGTTTAAAATATAAATAAAATTGTTTGATCATTTGTTCGGTACTTATACACAAAAAGTGTTTATATGTGACTCATGATGACACAGAATGAAATGGAATGGAATAGAACACAGAACAAAAATATGAGACAAGGAATACGCATGTAGTAATTTATAGATTCACAACATCGAATGGAATGGAATAGGAATCAACCAAATTTTATTTCGTATTCTATTACATTCCGCTCGGGTATATCCGACAATATTCGTGAAATCAGACATGCGCAGAAAAGATTTCTTGTAGTATTTTACTGTTTGTAACATATAGATTTGTTATCAATCATTGTTACGTATGCATCAGCAGCAAGAAGAGTGACTGAATCCAATTTCAAAAATACGAAAGAATAAACAAAATTCAACGATACAAATTCAAAAAATTTTGATGTGAACATCACGTGACTTACTTGTACATCATCTGATATATACACAAATTTATTCAATAAAGTTCTCTGTCATAGACCCCGGTACAGAACCTCTTTCTCTGGATTATCAACACTACTTTGAAACTTTGTAAGTGGCTTCATTTTGATGAGTCCGACAACATTTTTATCTGCGAAAATCTTTGAATCTGCTGCATTTTCCATCGAACAGCCTAAAAAGATGTCGATTTCATGATTTTTCTTGATCAATTACATCACTCTCTTCTATAGTTTATTCGTGAGATAATAATAGCAAAAACATACACGATATTTTGTCCGACAAAAATATTGCAGCGTTCGGCGTAACCTCCATCTCCAACATGTCAAAATTACAAGTTTTGTTAAATTATTAACATTCTTTTGGAATTCTCAGTAATATCAAACAAACATTGGTGAATTTGAGTAGTGGTATTGTCCAATAAAATTCCTGCTGCATATTTTCAGTCCGAAGCTCTGAAAATGTCAATTCTATGAGTTTGGTTTGTTGATTAACACTTGTCGGACAAAAATCATACATATAGGTGAGTATATTTATTGATCAAGCAATATATAGTCCGACAAAAATAGTGCGCCGTTTTGTCAGTCCGAAAATAATAAGATAAGAAGTAGCGTTTTCTGTATTTGTATGCGCACAATATTGAATCTACCTTTCAACCAAATTTTGTACATCTATTTCTGAGATCAAAAATTAATATTCTCTAAATTCCTACGTCTTTATTTCTATAACTTGATCCATAGCGATTTTTCATTGGCAAAAATTTTTCCTATATTTTCTCCACAATATAGTGCAACATGTAAAAAAAGGAATTAAAAAAATATATTGACATAAAACTGAACATACAATTTGAAAATATCATTATTATAGAGTAAATTTTCAGAGGAAAGCGGAAATATCGAAGCAGATGTGAGACAAGAAACATAAAAACATGCTGAGAAAAAATTGTTTCAACATTAGAAAAACTATCGAAATAATATTTTCCATACGATTCTAAAATATTGATATCTCAAAAATTTCCAAGTTCAATAGGAAAATTTGAAGTCAAATTTGTTTAATTTATATGAAGAAATACATGCTTCGGAAGAAGATAATTTTTGGAGCAAATATTCAATTTAATCAGTATCAGATTCATCCATTAATGAATTTTCACCATCTGCACGAAAGTCATTTTCATTGTCTTTAGTAGTGCTACTGTCATCCTCATCTTCATTATTATCTGAGTCTGTAATAAAATCTCAAATATATATCCAAATGAAGTGAAGTATATTTATGAACTAATAGTGAGATCACATGGAGTCCAAATCCCTAATCTCGATAACACTTGCAGATATGTTTCAAATATGAAAAAAATGGAAAGCGTAGGTGAAGAGACTATTTTCAGGTAGAACAAGATTATTTTTTTCACCTCCTATGGTATAACATTGGAGAATATCACGGTACTTATCTTTCGAGATCGATTTCAACATATAATTAATGAGAAATTGCTGAATAAGGTTTTCTGATTTTTTCATGAATATGCAGCAGATATTTTGTCGGACAATCATACCAATGTTTTCTGTACATCATTCCAAAAGAAAAAACATTTGAAATAGATGAGTGTCAATCGACAAACCAAACTCATAGAAGTGACATTTTCAGAGCTTCGGACTGAAAATATGCAGCAGAGATTTTATCGGACAATACCACCACTCAGCTTTACTAATGTTTATTTGATATTACTGGAAATTCCAACAGAATGTTAATAATCTCACAAAAATTGTAATTTTGACATGTTGACGATGGGGGTTACGCCGAACGCCGCAATATTTTTGTCGGACAAAATATTGTGTGTGTTTTTGCTATTATTATCTTACGATTGAACTATAAAAGAGAGTGATGTTATTGATCAAGAATAAATCATAAAATCGATATCTTTTTAGGCTATTCGATGGAGAGTGAAGCAGTTTCAAAGATTTTCGCTAATAAAAAAGTTGTCGGACTCATCAAAATGAAGCTACTCACAAAGTTTCAAAAGAGTGCTAATAATCCGGAGAAAGGGGTTCTGTACCGCGGTCTATCTCTCCAGATTATAATTAATATAATCATTTTATTAATATTTTGACATGTAAAATGTGAGACAAAATTAAAAAATTGACAACAGATTATCATTGCCTATCTTATCATTTCGATTAAACTGATTGTTTTATACGGCAAATTCTGGATGTCTGTTATACTTATAAACTGCACTTCCAGCTCAGCCGATTGATACGAAAGTAGTAGATAACTATTTTGACGCTATAACAAGTTCAAACACTAAATTTCAATAATGCTATGGCTGATAGATTTATGCAAAAAATTGAAAAAAAGTTTCAAGTAAAGTGCACTTCTGGCTTGACCGATTCATACAAAAATAGCAGATAACCGCTCTCATGCAACATTAAGTTCAAATACTGAATTTCAACATTCTAAGATTGATCATTCTGGATTTAGAAAAAAGTTTCAAGTAAAGTGCACTTCTGGTATAGACGATTGGAACCAAAATGCGAGGTGCACAGCTAGACCCAATACTAGTCTTAGATACAAAATTTCAACAATATACGTTCTACCAGATTTGAGATTTGCGAGTTACGCATGAACGCACGCACGCACATACGTACCGATATCAAGCCAAAACTAGCCAAAATGGATTCAGGGATGCTCAAAACAGATATTTCAATCAAAATCTTAATAGGTGAGTTTTGTCGGTTTCACAATACTTTCTTGTACTAAGTACAAGTAAGTAAAAAGGAAAACATAACTTAGGTTTAGTACACGAATTAAATGTCAGCTACGTCATTCCACTCCGTATTCTATGTTATCTATAAATAGGAGTCACATAATTTCTGTGCTGTATCCCATTCCGTGTCATCTATAAATCAGGCCCGTTTTGTATTCAATCGAGGTAGAATGACGTCAAAAAATTCAACTAATTCTATATCAATTCTTGTATCGCGATTGAATATTTGATTGCTTTCTATAAACTGGCCCCATAACTCGAAAAACTAGTTCAGATTTGAAACCATGGTCACATAGCTATCAGAGACCTCAGGTGTCAGCGGTTGTACCCGTAACTATCTCCATGCGCACAATTTTTAACATTGAGTCAACTCTTCCGGTACACCCTGATGTTTGCAATCATCTGTACCGATGTACTCTTTACTTGAAAGTTTTATCGAATTTTCCTCATAAATCCAGAATGATCAGCCGTAGGATATTGAAGTTCAGTATTTGAGATTGCTATAGCATCTCAATAGTTATCTTTCATTTTTGCACAAATCGGCTGAGCCGGAAGTGCACAAAAGAAGTTCAATAAGAACTATTGTAGTATGAAGCATTCTTAATATGTTTTGACGTTCTGGTCCGTGATGCTGGCGGTCGGATTCTGGAAATATATTTTTTGAAACTCAAATCATCCTCTCTAAATCTTCTATAGAGTGTGTGGTTTTCTTTGACACTTTTTTCCATTTTCAATACTCGTCGAATCCAAGTTATCTACCTAATCTTGCTTATTTCTATCTTTTCCTTATCCAGAAGTAATGCAATTATAGCAAGTACTTCCGAAGTAAACAGTTTTATTTTTGTAAGGAAATATATTCAAGAAATCACACCATTTCGCACGTCGTCACATGCCGCTCTGAAAGATGACGTTACGGTCTGATGTGAATATCTGGCAAATTTCACGTGACTTGTGAATTGACCTTCATGCGCCAAACCAAAAAGAGTACGGTCAGATTAACCTACAAATACTAGGAGTTGATAAATACTCAATTGAGAACTCTATTTTCATCTGCTAAAGATCCGTGGATACTGGCATTATAATTCTGTCCAACAATAAGTAGAGTCACCTTTGATCTTCAGAGGTAGTATTAACTCCTTCAGTTACCATATTCTTATATACTTCAGTTGCCTTAACAGATTGTTAATTCATCATACTTTTTTCACTTGCAAAAGCAGCACTTTGCTGCTACTTATTATCCTTTATATTATACAAAATCCAACAGAATATATCTATTTGACAATGTAATCGAAGTAAACAATAATTTATGCAACTGGACGTGAGACAGATACAGTCGACAATAGAACAGTGTGCCAAAATTATGTGATTTGAATGATTGCTAACGATAAGATTTAGCACAAAAAATCTGACGTATACGTCACGTGACTTACTTGTACATCATGTGATATACCGGGTGTTTCAGACCACCCGTACCACTCAAATATCTAGCGAAATGCTGAGCGGATTGAAGAAATAAAAAATACGTGTAAAATAATTTCTAAGATTCTATTGAATAGTAGCGAATTCAAGTCCACCCCCTTACCCCCTAAGGGTGAAAAGGGTGCAACTTTCAAATTTTAGAAAGCAACCCCTGCTTTTGAATGCAGATTTGGATTTTTAACTGAAAAATATAAAATTTTTGTCTGAAACTTTGTTCCATGTTCCCGACAAATGGCGCTGTAATCGCAAAGATAAGTTATTTTTCGTAAATACTTCAACGGCTGATTCTGAGTAATAGATAAATATTCCAGCCGTACATTGTTTTTGAAATTGCGGCGTGGGAGACGTGTTTATAAACAGAATCCGGCAAGACTTCTCGTCAGAAGAGTCAAAGCGTTTGAAGAATTTTATTGTTGTTAGAATGGTTTGAAACAATAGGGCTGCTGACATGTTGCAAATTTTGGACGAGTGTCGTTGTGGGTTCCAAGCAGCCGCCAGGAAATGGCAAGAACGCTTTCTTGAATGCACTCCACACTCAAAAAATGTGTTTTAAAGACTGTGCAAGCCTAGGTTACTTATATTAGCCGTTGAAGTAATAACAAAAAATAGCAAAATGTTTGCGATCACAGCGCCATCTGTCAAGAACATGAAAATAAGTTTTAGATAAAAACTTCATATTTTTTAGATGAGAATCCAAATCAGCATCAAAATGGAGGGGTTGCCGTTCGAAATTTGGAAGTTGCACCCTCATAACCCTCATGGGGTGAGGGGATTGACTTGAATTGGCTTCTATTCAATAGAATCTCACAAATCATTTCATACGTATTTTTTCTTTTATTAATCCGTTTAGCATTCCGCGAAATATTTGGGTGGTACGGGTGGTCTAAAACACCCGGTATATGTATAATACGATGTGATTTTGTGTTTGATCATAAATATCATTGAATATATATAATCAAACACAAAATCTTATCGTTCTACAGTTAATCGTTTCGAATTTACTCAAAATATTTTAAGAAAACGTCAAGTAAAATGCGCTTTGAGCCAAGTCGGTTGCTATGGAAGCAGTAGGCCATTATTCTCATACTACAACATTCGTAAATACAGATTTCCAAAATTCTACGACTACCAACAGATCTGAATTTATGCGCAAAATTTAAAAATAAATTCCTACTGAAGTGCACTTCCGGTTCACTCTATTGTTATGAAAATAGTAGGCAATCATTCAGATGCTGCAGCAGACTGAAATACCACATTTCAATATTCTACACCTGATCGTTTCCCAATTTATGTTGAAAATTCCATAAGACTGTCAAGTAAAGTGCACTTCGGGCTTGGTGGATCTCAATAGAAATAGAATATGAGCATCTAAACTGTATAACCATCCTAAATACTGAATTCCAACAATCTACGTTCAATAGTTTTGGATTTATGCGGAAAATTCAAAAAATGTTTCGAATAAAGTGCTCTTCCGGCTTAGTCGATACCAAACATAATACAAGGTATATAACACGATATTGAAAAAGTGCCTAATACAAAATTTGAATATTCTACAACTGATTGTTTAGAATTTATGCGGAAAATTCAAAAAGTCTGTCATATAAAGTGCACTTCTGGCTTGGCCGATTGTTATAAAAATAGAAGATGACCATTAAGATGCTGCAGCAATTTCAGATGCTGAATTTCAGTATCCTATGGCTGATCATTTTGAATTTATGCGGAAAATTGAGAAAAAGTTACAGGTAAAGTGCTCTTCTGGTTTAACCGATCGCAATCATGATGCAAGATGTACAATAAGGTGTCACAGAAGTTCTTTATACGGAATTTTAATGTGCTATGGCGAATCATTCTATATTTATGCAAAAAATCCAAAAAAAGTTTCAAGTAAAGTGCACTTCTGGCTTGGCCGATTCATACAAAAAAAAGCAGATGACCATTCTGATACAACATCAAGTTCAAATACTGAATTTCAACATCCTACGGTTGATCATTCTGGATTTATCAGAAAAATTCGAATAAAGTTTCAAGTAAAGTGCACTTCCGATACAGACGATTGGAACCATAATGCAAGGTGCTTAACTAGACCTTATACCAGTCCTAAATACAAAATCTAAACATTATGCGTTGAACAAGTTTTGAGATTTGCAAGTTACGCACGAACGCGTACCGAAATCAAACCAAAAATAGTCAAAATGGATTCAGAGATGCTCAAAACGGATATTTCCATCAAAATCTTGACAGGTGAATTTTGTCGGTTTCACAATACTTACTTGTTACTTTGTACAGGTAAATAGAAATATAAGAAATGAGTTCGCTAAAATTAATAAGATACAAATGGTATTTGAATAAAGTGATATCCGAAAATTTTGGATACTGGAACGTTGCTTCCTGCCTTGGAAAAAAAAAATCATGAGTAGTTGTATTTCGTTATAGTATTTTCATGAAAAGTTGAACAGATACATACAGAAATTAACTGTGCACATCTAACGCACAGATTGTAATTTTGGAATAATTGCAAACCTAAAAGTATCTCAAATATGTGTTTGCTCAATATTGTCTTGTAACTGTAGGAATATATCGGTTCTTATTTAAGAAATCAGAAGAATATCTCAAGACTTCCGGAGTTATCATGAGACTCTACAGCTCTTATTCGTTGTGACGTATACACGAGATTATTAATAGTACAATTGCAGGTGAATTCGAGTAAAGAAAGCCTGAGTATTTGTCTACAAAATCTTATAGAGGAGGGAGGTATGATTGGTCTGTGGAGAGGAAATTTGGCTGCCGTATTACGAACTGGGCCAAAATATGCAATCAAGTTTTCGACGTATGAGAGAATCAAAAGATTGATCAAAGGAGATGATAAGAAGAAAATTATTGAGAAACATGAACGTTTCATTGCTGGTGCTCTTGCTGGAGGAGTGAGTCAGACAGCAATATATCCATTAGACGTACTAAGAACAAGATTGGTGTTGAGGAAGACGGGCCAGTTCAACGGAATCTTTGATGCGGCAAGAAAAATATGTGGCAGAGAAGGATTCCGATGTTTCTACAGGTATGAATAGATCAAATTTCTGCTTTCATTCATAGATATGATATAATATCTGAGATCTACTATAAGAATTTCATGAGCCTCTATCTCAATTTCTCGATTTTTTTACCATATCTTTCATTCGATTACATGAATTTGAAATAACTAGCCTTACTCCAAGTAAATTTCCCAATCTCAGTAACTTCTTCAATCACGCTGATTTTCTTAAAGCTATGTATCAAAATACCTATCTATCATAAGTTGGCGTGATATTTCGCAATTTGAGTTGTTATATAATGTGATATTGTGAAAGATCAAATTATTTGCAAAAGGAAATGATGAAATAAACAACAATAAGCATTAAAATTCAGTTACAGTAGAAGGAGATACAATACTTTTGAACACAAGCTTTTAATTCTATTCCACAAGTACACAAAATATAGCAATTCGTTCTTCTCAAGATAAAAACGACCATTCATTAAAAACGCAGTCTTATGAATAGATTCCTTGTCGATGAGGATCTGATGGTAACCTGATGACATATCCAAGGGAGTAAAATAGTGGCCTTGTCCTAAGCGATCTAACTGATCATCTATACGTGAGAGCGGATATTGATTTTTGATAGTATGGGCATTGAGTTCGCGGTAATCATCAGACATTCTTTAGGATCCTCCTTATTTTGTACGAGGATAATCGAACTTGCAGAAAGAGATGCGCTCACGATTCATACCACGCACTGCTTCTCATTCATGTTCCGATAGACGATAAGAGTTTCTGTTAACGACAATTTTGTTGCATGAACGAATATATTAAGTAGCGTTATAAATAGCAAGTAACGCGGTATCACTTGAAATCACATGAGGATATCGCAACAGAACTTTCACAAGACAGGTTGGTATTAGTCCGTGAGACAGCGCATAAATTTTTCGTTGATTATCGCTCACTTGAAACTTTGTGGGTGGCTTCATTGTGATGAATCCGACAACTTTTTCATTTGGCAAAATTCTAGATTTGGGGGCGTTTACCAGCGAGGGCTGATTAATTGGAATAAAATAACCCTAATACTGATCTTTACACTTATCGAAAGATTTTCTGATCATAAAATAAAAAAAAAATATTGTCCGACATGAATATTGGGGCTAGCGGTGAGTCCAAATTGTCATAAGTACCAACATACTTACCATGAGTACCAACATACTTATGACAAGTGCGGCTTGTCGGACTCACCGGTAGCCTCAATATTCTTGTCGGACAATATTTTTTCTTCGTTTTATTATCAAAAAATCTTTCGATTAGTGTAAAGATCAGTATTACGGTAATATTCTTTCAATTAATTAGCCCTCGCTGGAAAACACCCCCAAATCTTGAATTTTGATATATGAAAAAGTTGTCGGACTCATCACAATAAAGCCACTCACAAAGTTTCAAATGAGCGGTAATCAACGAAAAATTTATGCGCTGTCTCACGGATTATATCATTCGGGTATATCAATAAATTTTTCATCAATAGTAGAAAAAAAGTGTCTGACTTTTGCGATGTGATTGTGGACAACGCGGAATAGTCCAAGCGCTGGCTACATAGAAAACCTTGTTATCGCTACATGGCTAATTCCTTTTGTAAACGAATCTCTTTGTGTAGCCAAATTCCAATCCTCTTGTCTGCCAGCGCGAATCCGTGACTTTTGAATATTTTGAACTTGATATTTTAATTCAAATTGACAAGAAATTTTCTGTCAATTTTGACGAGAGCAATGCCATTCACAATATCGTTTCCTTAGTTACCAACTACTATTGCCGTCAAACTGACATGCACAAAAGAAAAAGTATTCATGAAAAATTCACTATATTTTACGGGAATTGAGACGATCGAAAATAAAACATTGTAAAAATTCTCGAATGCACTCATGTGCACTTAATCTATGAGCTGGCTACATAAAGAAGCTTGTCATCACTACATGGTTGATTCCTATTATGAAAGGATCCTTTTGTGTAGGCAAGTTCAAATCGTCTTGTCTACTACTTCGTTATAGTGGGGGTGGCCGGGTCAGTGAAATAAGTGAAACTACGATATTAAATTTTCTATAAGATACTTGTATAATAATTATGGATAAAACTCCTATTTATTCTTGAGGAACAAGGTGAATTGTTGGCTGTTTGCTAACGACTGGCTGGCAGTCAGCGCGAAATTGGAATGAAAATATTATATTTATGTATTAGAATAGCAATATGCAAAATAGCCGACAAAAAATCATTGCTAAAACTCCGGCAGACAGATACTGAAAGTGTGCTTGTGCTACAGCGTTTACACCCAAACACAAAACATTTTAATGATTTCATTCTTTTTATGTTCACCAAATAAATATGATGTACAGAAGTGACGTTTGATAAGTCTGACGTGCTACCTCATAGATGTGAAATTTATCTTTTGTAAATGTCAGTTTGACGACAGTATTAGTTGGTAACTAAGGAATCAATACTGTGAATGGCATTGTTTTCGTAAAAATTGACAGAAAATTTCTTGGCAATTTTAATTAAAATATTGAGTTCAAAATGTTCAAAAGCCACGGATTCGCGCTGGCAGACAAGACGATTCGAACTTGGCTACACAAAAAGATCCTTTAACAAAAGGAATTAGCCATGTAGCGATAACACGGTTTTTTATGTAGCCAGCTCTCCGTCTAGAAACTTGAACAATCAATTATTGGAGCAAGCTCTGGATCATACGCCAGAAATTTCAGCTACTGCTTCGAGCTCTTTATTCACAGAAAAACTACCAGAAGAGATACCTTTTAGAGTTAAATGACATGACATGATTTTGTGCTGGAGTCTGGAGGAATAAAGACTGGACATCAATGAAATGTCAGCTCCCGTGACAATTTTTCCTGGGTTACTTGAACCGTCAATCTTAATTTCACTCGGTTCATGAAATGGCCCCATACTACAGATATTAACATTTTCCCTAACATGTCTGCGCGATTTAATGTCTTTACGAATGAAGAAATTCTCCAATATGTGGCCAGTTTTTGCACAAAATGGGCATACAGGTTTGCTCCCACTAGCAAAGGGACTATGATACTCACCATGAGCAATTTTGAATTTGAAATTATCACGTTTATTTTGGTTAAAAGAGAGACGAAACCTCTTATGTGAAGACTCACCTCATTTTAATGGACTTGCGTACATTTCGTCACGTTGACGTTCTCTAACCGGACCAAGAAAAGAAATGGGCTGGAACTACAACGACTTGACATTGACATTGACCTGATTTTTACCGTCAACTTGTCATTCAAATTGGACATGTTTTCAGTCAAAATTTATCGTAGAGACATGACAGGGACTGGATCAGGTTATCCATCTAAAAAATCAGATATTGATAATGATGACAAGGATTGGGAGATCAGAACAAGATCGGGTCATGTCAATGTCGACTCGATGTGGTACCAGCCCAGGGCGGGAGCTACGACTTGACATTGACATTAACTTGACTATTACTGTCAATTTGCCACGCAGACTAGACATGTTTCCAGTAATTATTCATTTGAGAGACATGACAGAGACTAGATCAGATTATCCTTCTGAAAAAATAAGATCTAGATAATGATGACAAGGATTGGGATATCAAGACAAGATCTGAATATGTCAATGTCGACTCGATGTTGTACCAGTCCAATTCTGATATCTTTTGGAATAATAGTTACCCGCAAGTTGTTCAAACATCGCCTTCTTGCATCCCATGAATTATTAGTTCTACTAAATCAGCTTCCTACCACTTGGTACCTAGATTTTTGAGAAAAGCCGATTTGTCATGAACAAACGCATCATACGTATTACATCTGGTGCTATTAAACTCAGCAGTCTCTATCTAGCATCAGCTCCCCAAGATTTTTTTTCTGCGAGAAAGCTTCTAAAAAGTCATGTTCAAAAGTCTCCCAATTTCTAATGTCGAGTAATCAAGTGTCAAACCAGTTCTTGCAACTTGAGTTAAGAAACGACTCAGCCTCACCAAAATCTGATGACCAGTCCATTCAAATTCAATTTTCATACTCTCAACCTGAGTGAGTCATTGCTTTGCATCCGGGGTGTCGGGTCGGAAAGCTGGCAAGTCAACCTGCTCAGGTACCATCCTCAATGATTTGATGGCTTTCACTGGCCCGGTAACAAGAACATCCATTCTGAAAATGTTTCACCAAGGTGGCTAAAGGTGGTTGTGGATCTTAATCCCACTTCTGATTTTACAAATTGATTTATTTGCAAAAGGAAATAAGAGAATGAACAACAATAAGCACAGAATTCAGATTTGGTTATAGTGTAAGAAAACACAATACTTTTGAACATGAAGGGAAAGTTTATTGCCTCTATTAATTCGTTTAGAGTGTTTTGGGCTCTAAATATTTTTTCATCAAAACATCTACAAACAGCATAAAAATCGACAATGGTAACATAGTTAACCGAAGTTACTTGTGAAACAAGGCAATGTAAAAAACTAGTTCCATACGACAAGTTTGAGGCTGCCCAATATGTGTCTCTCCACTAGTGAAAAGGAATAATAGGCAGTTGACCTGGATCGTTTTATCAATATGAGGCCCGTTGCATGATGAAATTGAAATGAGAGTTAATATTACTAGTAAAAATACATGTAAAAATACTAATATCATTAACTTGTATTCCATTATGCAACAGGCCCTTGGTATCAAGAATAAGGTCGAAATTCAGGGATTAACAAGGTATTAAACTATTTTCTTTTGCCATAGTCGTTTTTTTTCTCTATTATATATCCAAAATAGGAATCCGTCCCATTTTGGATATTCTGTCTCGATGGTTAATAGTGTAACGAATGCAGGTCTATAAATTAGTCATTTTGGCTTCACTGGTGCCTAGAATTATTGTGGAAATATTCTACATCAAGAAATAGAAGCGAATATATTTGTTTTCTAGAAAATTACTGGTATCTTCCAGCGTTGTTAGAAAAGCCTGGACGTTTGCTGGAAAACCGTAGTGAGGAGAAACTTACGGTATATATATGTGACTGACTCAGCGAGGAGGATTATTGATTTTGGCTCAGAGACCTTATGAGATGGACTGCTAGTGGCTGAAATAAATTGTGTTATTGGAAATAAATCAATATTGATATAGATAATTGAAGTTAATTTGGAGTGTAGTATGATAATCTTTAGTTTAAATTAGAACTAATAATTGGAAATAGTGTTAGTTATATAATTTCTTAATTCAATAAATCATCTAAATAAATAGTGGTGTTTAGTAGCTTTCGCTCCCTAAATAAATAAATAGGGTTACAATTGGTGATCAGGTGTGAAGTTTTAAATTCAAATGAATAAAATAACGTCAAAGACAGTAAATGTGGTTGATCCCAAGAATGAGCTAGAAGAACGAGAATTGGAGACAACAGAGACCAAGACCGTTCTCCAACAACGTCTCCGACAAGCTTTGAAAAATGCTGGTGAGAATCCTAATGAATTCATTCCGTGTGGCATATTCGATTTCGGGAGAATGGAAGAAGAGCTGCTGGAAAATTCAAGAAAATCAGAAGAGAAGTTGATGGGAAATTCTAGAAAATTAGAAGGAAAATTGACAGAGAATTTGTTCAAACTCCGCCCCCTTGCACATAGCCTATACATATAAGGTTTCCTTCAAAAACTACCTAGAGGCAATAGAATAGAAGCTGAACATTCAAATGAGACGGAGGAGATTATTCTAAGTCAAGCTGAGGCATTTCATCTCGAGTTCATTACATCTTCTTAACATATATTTACACTCACCGCTGTTTCACTTACTCCGTAACGCTCTAAGATAGATATAAAGATATATCAGCAACAGTAACAGAAAATGGTTATTCACATAATTAATTATGAAAAGTGCCATATTGTTTGACGAGTCGTAATATTTGCCAAAACAAGCGTAGCGAGTTTTGTAAATTACGTGAGTCAAACAATATGGCTCTTCATAACTTATTCTGTATGAAATTTCATTTAATTCGATCAGAATCATTTCTAAAATGTCTTCAAGCAGTCATACTGAGTACCCTCTGATATCGAAAACTCTGCCAATGCTGCAATGGGTAGTTTAATACTGAAAAAGCCTAGAACAAGATACAAAAAGTTTTAAAATTGGTGCGAATATAGGAAAGTGGAAACCGTCAACGAGAAGGAACTTATAGTAAAGCTTTCATAAATTTACATTTTCCCATATCAAGATGAACAATAGATGAGATTAGTGGCCGAGCGCTATCGCGTGTTCAAGAAGTTACGCAGCCTGTCAATACTTCAGTTTTCCTGTCTTCGTTTTAATTTCATCTCTTCAAAAGAGGATTTCAAAATGTATAAGGCCCTTTCCAAAAACTATCTCACAATGAAGGGGGCTTTTAATGATAAAACTCTGTGTGAGCATATGTTATTGAACTCTATCGGTTCTAGTCACTACAAGCTCATTGATTCGTTGGTCGCACCAAAACAACCTCCAGACTTGACATATGATGAACTCATTAAAAATCTTGAGCAACACCTATGTCCTAAACGTAATGCTCTAGTTGCTCAACATGAATTTTTAACTTTGTAACAGCAAGAGAATCAATCAATCGCAAGCTACGTGGCTCTTTCACGACGTGACATAAGTGAATGCAAATTCATGTGTAGCTGTAAACAACTTAGGGTTGCTGATACATTTATGTAGGCTCAGTTCATTAGAGGCCTTCAAGGAAATTCTTTACGCGAATCAATACTGCAATCAGAAAACATCACCAAATTTGAAGATGTTATCCAAAAAGCACTATTGAAGCTAGTGGATTAGACAGTCGATTGATCGGTTCAAAACAGCCCTCAATTGCTGAATCGCTTACGTCCTCAACTGATGTCAATAAAACTTCAAGACTACACCATTCGCAGCCTGATCGACATGATTTCCGACACCGCCGAAGCCATTTCCAAGCGGAGAAGGATTCAAGATAAAATCGACCGCGTTCATAATTTTGCTTTAACTATGAACACCTTGGAGTTCAAGATCTGTGTATTCGATGTGCATCCAGCACCCACAAAGTAAAATACTGTTGTCCAGACCCAGAGAGATTACGTTGCAGCAAATGCTCCAAAACAGGTCATGTTTCTAGAGTTTGCTTGAAAACTCTGATGGCCAATAAAACAAAGGGTTCAGAAAGCACTTATATTGTTTCAGATAATAAATAATCGTCTAAGGATGAAAGCAATCAGGCATATGATTTCAATCAAGTAGTTGAAATTATGTCAAATCATTCAGAAAATCTTGACATTTCAAAATATTTTGTTTCGCTACATATTGAAGGCGAATCTGTAATGTCTGGAAAGGATTCTAGAGTAGGATGCATCCTAATACAACACTCCTTGTATCCTCGTCTGAACCTCAAAATTTCTCTGGAGAAAACATATATGATTTTTTGATCTTATACCAAGCATGTTTTTGTGCCTAATGGAAGAATTGGAGTAAATGTTGAATACAAAAATCATTCCTCTGTTGAAGATCTGTTCATTGTTCTGTATGATTTTTGTTCAATATCGGGCCGCAGCTGGACTCGGTACTTAAACATAGAGCTTAAGAACTTGGATACTTCAACCATGGAACAAATTTCTTTTGACGACGATATATTTGAGAAGTATGCATCCATTTTCGAACCAAAAATCGGATGTATTCCTGGCGTTACTAGCTTACTGCACCTACGATAGGGTGACAAACCTGTTTTCATTCAAGAACGTGATGTTCCATATGCTCTGCGTGAAAATGTAAAGAAAGAACTTGACTTCTTGGAATCGCAAGGCATTATTTCAAGAGTAAACCACAGCGACTGGGGATCTCCTCTCGTTGTTGTACCAAAGCCTTATGGCAGCGTTCAATTATGCGTTGACCACAAAATTGCAGAGAATGGATAGCTGCAATCCGCGCATTATGCAATTCGGAAAATTTGAGATATCTTCAAGAATCTTAAGAACGCTACCTTCTTTTGTCGTCTTGATCTCTTCAAAACGTATCTTCATGTCAAAATAGATGACTTCAGCGCTCAAATCAAAAAAATTTCATCACATCGTGGAGCATATGGAATGAATCGACTTAGTTTTGGATTCAAGACAGCTCCTAGAATTCTTGATAGTATCCTACCAGGATTGGAAGGTACTTAGTCATATTTTGATGAAATCATTGTGTATAACAGCAAAATCAACGAATGCTATACGCGACTTGACAAGTGCCTAGCCCGGCTTCAAGAAAACGATCTCCATCTCAATAAGAGGAAATGCGAATTTTTCGAAACGCAAATTCAATATTTAGGTTACAAGATTCGTTGCAATCAAATCATGAAATGTGAAACCAAAATAAGATCGGTTACCAAAATACCATTTCCAGGAAACAAAGATGAAGTAAGAAGATTTTTGGGGATGATAACCTATTATTCGAAATTCATCCTAAATTATTCTCCACTGACGCATCAGGAAGCTTCTACAGAAATCTCTGGATTTCAAGTGGAATCCTGCATGCGAGGCTGCTTTCATGAGCCTTAAGAAAGAAATTTGCAGCGATAGAGTTCTTGTACCGTTCAATCCTGAATTACCCATCGTTCTAACTTGTAATGCAAGTCCTTCAGGTGTAGCGGGGGTACTTTCAGACATAGTTGCGGATGAAGAAAGATCGATCGCATTTGCCTCACGTCCTCTCACTCCTGCGGAAATGAACTATAGTCAACTCGATCGGGAAGCGTTGGCGATTGTATTTTGTGTTAGCCACTTCTACATGTATCTCTACGGACATCATTTTGAGCTCATCACTGATAACCAGCCACTGTACCGGATCTTTCATCAATCTTCAAAACTGCCATCTATGACGTCAGCTCGTCTTTGAAGATATGTTTCGTTTCTTTCAGGATTTGATTACGAAACTAAGTTCAAGAAAGGTTCAGATAACACAAATGTTGACACTCTGTCAAGAGCACCTATAACGAAACCATTTGAAACTATTGACATTTCGATTAATCAAGAAGTCCATGAAATCTGTAATCACTCGGTATTACAAATATCTTCTGAAGAATTTGACTTCAAATCTATTGCCAAATTTACCGATGAAGACGATGAACTTTCAAAAATAAAGACTGATCTTTTTGAAAGTAAAATGCGTGATGATTACATTCTTAACTGTGGTAACCTGTTCAAGGTTCAGCGTGTCGTGATTCCTGAAAAACTTCGTTCAGTCATTTTACAAGAGCTCCACGCCAAACACTTGCGAGTTTCAAAAATGAAGCAACTCGCTCGACGTTATTGCACCTGGACAGGAGTGGATCGCAATATCGAAAAAGTGGTGAGCGTATGTCATGACTCGAGGGAATCAGTCAAAAGCACCCCATGCGTGAGAAGAACCTCAAGATAATTGGGATCGCTTGCATATGGACTATGCTGGACCCTATCTGGGCAAGCATCTTCTAATTATTGTTGATGCAAAATAAAAGTGGATCAAAGTTCGCTCCATCAACGGAGCTCCGACATCAGCGAAAACTATTGAACTACTTGAAATCGTATTTGCTACTCATGGCTATCCTAGAGTACTTGTTTAGGACAATCAACCTATTTTTCGAGCGACGTCTTGAAGACTTGCCGCAACGTAGCCACGTCTACCGTGCAACTCGCTGAAGGGAAATCACCTGCAGAGCTATATCTCAAAAAGAAGCTCCGTATCCGTTCGGATGCTATTAAACCACCGGAGAAGACTACAGAATACGAAATTAGCCAGTTCCAAGTCGGAGACCGAGTCCAGTCAAGGTACTATAACAATTTACGATCTACTTGGCGTTTTGGTACGGTCATCGAAAAGCTTGGTCTGCTTCACTACAACATCGAACTTGATGATAAATTCGTGTACAAAAGGCACGTAGACCAACTACGGAAGACCAAAGTTCAAAAGAACATCAAATTCGCTCCAGATATTACAACATCTGAAGATGATGTACCAGCTTCATCGTCTTCAGCCGAAATTTTGCTTTCAAATGCATTTCAGCAGTCAGCTACGTCGTTGGCAGATATAGAAATTCCCCCTGCTGCCGCTGTCCCTACAGAGAAGGTTCAGTTCTCAGTTCCAGCTCCTAGACGTTCAGAGCGCTGACGTCGTTTATCAGCGCACCTTCGCAATTATTTGCCTTGATTTATTGAATAGTAAGCTTTCAATCAGTAAGGGAGAATTGAAAATTGAAGTAACGCTTATACATATATATATATATATATATATATATATATATATATATATATATATATATATATATATATATATATATATATATATATATATATATATATATATATATATATATATATATATATATATATATATATATATATATATATATATATATATATATATATATATATATATATATATATATATATATATATATATATATATATATATATATATATATATATATATATATATATATATATATATATATATATATATATATATATATATATATATATATATATATATATATATATATATATATATATATGATGAAATTTCATCCTCCATTTCTGATGTGTGTTACTTGACAAATTTTACCAGTTCTGTTTCTACAAAATTTTCTGTGATAATGAAGTAAAATTTAATCAATTATTCATATTGACAATTTTAAACAGTTATGTGTTTTAACAAAACAAAATTTTATTTTATAATTTACAAAATGATACAAATCTGTTGTACACCAGATAAAGTGTCAAAATTCATTATTTTTCTAAATTTATTCGTATATTGTTCGATTCACTAACAGATGTTTTTCTTAAAAATAATCTCGCATAAAAATTGTCCTGATGAAGGCTTAAACCAAGCCGAAAGCTAGACGAAATTTTAAAAGAGAAATCTTTTATTTTATTGGCCAAAAAAAACCTGACTGCTAAGCCTACAAAATTTACTGTCTCCTTAACTAATTGCAGTCGCGATTAATCCTAACTTATATATATATATATATATATATATATATATATATATATATATATATATATATATATATATATATATATATATATATATATATATATATATATATATATATATATATATTCGTGCTCCTCGAACTCGATTTTTTAAAATGTCATACAGTATTTCTAATTCTATAAAGATATAATTCAACGTTTGTATTGCGTGCATTATTCCAAATATTATATTGAAGTTATGATAGTACTGCTTTCATATTCTGAGAGTTTGAAGACACTGAAAGCATCTACACTGTGGATGACGTATTCGACGCTGAGAGCTAAATTCACTCTTCGCAAAAATATTGATATGAAGAGGTATACCATGTTGATAACAGGATTGAAAAGGCAATACGCAGAATACCATGCAAAGAAATCGAAAATTTCCACAAAAGATAATGTGGAAAATTCTATAAAAGAGGCTGAAGACAAAACGTTTCTTTTTGCGAAAGTATGATTCAATTCATGTGTACCTATGTATGTACGTGATTCATCAAATTAAACTGTTCCTTAGGTCGCAATGATAAAAAAAGTTGCTGGGACTTGTAGAAAGGGTGAATTAACGTTTCTACGTGGAAAAGAAGTTTCAAGATGAAGGCACCTTTCATAAGACTACTATCTCGGAAACGAAGACACATGCTATTCGTTAATTTGCGGTTACCACTGGGAGTATTTCTGACTTGAATTTTGTTGATCTTATCAGAAAATAAGAAAATATGAGGCCGCCCAATACAAAACACGACCGATTCTTCGTTAAGTATTTCAATGAAAAATGTAGAGCACAACCCGTGGGTATGAATTACCTACAACGATCGCCCAGTCTCTTGGCCTACCAAACCCCTGAGCATATACAGGACACTGTTTCCGACGCTCATCATCTTCTCTCCTTGCAAAATCGGGAGCAGATTTGCTAAGAATCAAACAACATGGAGATTGGAAATCCAGTAGCGTAGCGGAAGGTTATGTAGAAAATTCACTCGAAAATAAGACAAAAATTGCTAACAACATTTTGGGTGAAACTCTAATACTCAAGCATATGTAGCTCCAGAAGAAATTGACATTAGACAAGAGGTGATAGAAAATATTCCTTCAAAATCTGGAGTCAATTCAACGAATTGTGTTTGCAATAACATCGTCATTAATATTTATAAATCTTGAAATATAGAATCAACTTACTGTAATAGATAAATTTTGTTTCAATTGTACGCAGGTATAGTTGATTAGCTTTGAAATATGGCCAGTTACGTAAAGTTATTACAAAAACACTTCACACAACTGTTTTATGACAATTATAAAAAATGTGACATTTCATAGCCTAAGAAATTGACGGAATATTTGTCTATTCAAAACGGAGTTAGATGGCACGACTTGTGAACATCTTGGTATAATTGAACGAATAGACATAAATATTGTCGAAGAAGCAAAAATGTCGTTTGATCCAAAAAAAGTTCCCCAAAAATATTTCATGGATTGGGAAAAATAAAAATTTCACACAAAATCAGGATAGAAGAGGATGCAGTTCCTTACGCGCTCACAACATCAAGAAGAATTTCAATTCATATGATCAAGAAAGTGAGAGAGAATTTAGATAATATGATCAAGTTAAAAGTATTCCAGCCAGTCGTAGAACCAACAGAATGGTGTGCCGGTCTGGTTTTAGTTCCAAAACTAAATTGCGTAATCAAAATGTATGTTGATTTTATTCAATTGGATCGATATGTTTTTCGTGAGATATGTACAATGCCAATACCGAAAATATTTTGGCACTGTTGAGTCAAGCTAAATATTTCTTAAAGATGGACGCAAATCACAGATTTTGGCAGTGTGTTTTGGATGCAGAACTAAAATTGTTGACAAAATTCATCACTCCTTTTAGTAGATTCAAATATAAAAGACTGTCATTTGGAATAAGTGCTGCTCCAGAGTTCTTTCAAGAAAAGATGTCTCAGATTTTAAATGGAATAGAAGGAATTTTGATCAATGTGGATGATGTATTAGTTCATGGGAATACACATGATGAGCATGATGAATGACTACGTTTAGTTTTGGAATAGTTTTCAAAAGCAAAGGTTACGTTTAACAAATAAAACGTACGTCTGGAGCTCAAAAAATCAATTTCTTGGCCATATAATTGATGAGAGTAGAATCCAAATAGATAAAGACAGAATACAAGCAATAAAGGATGTAGATGCACCACAAAATATATCTGAAATAAGAAACTTGATGGGATCAATAAACTATTCATCAATTCAACGAATTGTGTTTGCAATAACTCCGTCATTAATATTTATAAATCTTAAAATAAGGAGTCCACTAACTGTAATTGATAAATTCTCTTCTAATTGTACGCAGGTATAGTTGATAAGCTTTTAAATATGGCCGCAGTTAAGTAGAGTTATCACATAGCTACTTCACACTACTGTTTATTATGCTATGAAAAATGTGACGTTTCATAACCTAAGAAATTGACGTAAAGTTTGATTTTTCAAAACGGAATTAGTTTATTGCTCAGGGATTGGTTGAGGTTTGAGTGGTACCAAGCTTTAATCGCAGTCGAGGAAAGTAAAAATTCTCATCTTCTTTTTTTTCTTCTGTACAGATAACCATTCCATCAATAATACTTATCTTAATCATCATCATTTACATTTGAGGTATTTTATGTTTGTTATTATTTGACATATTTGACTGGCAACCCATTACTTTTCAACGGGCGCCTAAGGCTGAACCTACACTAAGAACGTGTTTTGTCAGATACGGTTTCGGACGACGGCTGTTGAAAAAATAAGATTATTTGACTGTAGAAACCTGTTGTTTGTGTCGGCTGATGTACGTGCTGCCGTTCCGTTGCACTGTAGGTGAACTCGCTTCCGTACGGGGTTTTGTTTCCAAGTCGATGTCGTACGACGTCGCGTCGTCCGGTTCTATGTTGGATCAAATATGTTCCCAGTGTAGGTTCAGCCTTATGTAGGTGGCTTGGATAGAAATTCCTCAATTGGATTCATTCCAAACCAGTCTTCAGACTTTAATTATTCTGCTAGTAATTTTATTATTCTTTGAAATCTCCCATTGCTTCTTTGTATCATAACTAAATGAGCTGAAATTTTAGTGTAACAGTGAACATATTCTTTACACTATATTGCGTATCCTGAGCTTCTTCCACTGATGCTCTATTCAAGCCATCAACAGATGCCATCTAACTATTCTTCCAGTATTCAATTTCATAATTGTATTCTTGAAGAATATTGAACCATCTTGATATTTGTGGATGGATGTTCTTCTTATGATTCGGATAAACTGTTGCAAGGCCATCAGTAATAGTCCAGGCAGCGAATGAATGTGGATGGAAGAGTTGAAAGCAGGAAGCCTAGCTCCGGAACTTTGTTTAGATTAGTCAGGTAAGCCCTAGGAGGAAGAGCACAAAGATGGTCCCGTTATTTGATTCTTTGTTTACATCTCGAAAACGATGCGTCATAGAAAATTTTATTGAACTGCTGATAGAATTCTCTACAACTTTGGTTTCACATAATTTTTACTTATTCCTAATCGTTTTCTAGATACAAGTTCCAAGGAACGGTCGATTCTCAAAAATATATTTTTCACCTCACGTTTTCTGTCATACATTGCTCTATAACAGTTCATCTGGGGAAAATACCTCCTGAAATTACTTGTAGAGAGTTGAGTTTTCTTCAAGAATATGTATGTCATCTACTGTCATGTAGTTATACTAATTTTAAGAATCTCGGCAAATTTAAACAGTTCGGTACAATAATACACAGCCCATTATTTTTGCTATTTTTTATCTGCAACCGCAGATTTCAGGTAACATACCGACTTTAAAATGTTAACAAAGAATAGTTATGAAACAAGAATCTATAAAAGCGCTATTTATTTACATTAACACAACAAGTGACAATTTGGAAAACATTCAAAGTGAACGAAATAAGCACAGAAGATATCAGCAATCAATCACTCGCCGAGAATTACTTGTACATCGTAGATACAGAACAAAATGACGTCATCGTTTTCCTGCACACAATTATAGTGCTCAGAACTCAAAATCACTATTGAAATAATAATCCTAGCGGTTCCCTAGAGATAAGTGATCAATTTTTGACTAAATCAGCGATTCAAAAATTTGTAACTGTAGAGCTGATTGGTGAAGGACGTGGAAATAATAGACTTGAAACAGAATGAGGTCATCGTTTTCCTGCAGACGATTATAGTGCTCAGATCTCAGAATCATGATTGATATAATTATTGTAGCTGTTCCCTTGAGATAAATAATCAATTCTGGAAAAACCAGGTATTCAAAAAATTGTAAATTATAAGTGCTGGCTAAAGAAGAATATAGAAAAAATATCATCATCATCATCAATGGCGCAACAGCCCTTGTAAGGGCCTAGGCCTTTCTAATCGGTATCACCGAGCCGCGGTATAACACCACCGTACTACCGATCAGAATTTCGTGCCATTGCTACATATTTTAAAATACCTCAAGGTGTATAGATTGGCAACCTGTAGCACCCGAGTGTGATGATGCAAGTAGCTGCATTTTTTATTTTTACGACGAATCACACATTGTCGGTGAGTGGATTCGAACCTGCGACCTCTTGGTCGAGTGGCGTCACAGTATGTATAGGTGAACAAACACGCTCGGCTATCCGCACTCATCATAGAGAATATATACAAGAAGCTAAATGACGTCATTGCCCTATTGAGCACAGTTCTAGTGTTCAGAGCTCAAAATCATAGTTGATATAATAATCCTATCTGTTCCCTAGACATAAATGATCAATAGCATTTTCCATGAAATACTTTCGAAACTTAGCATGCGTTGACTCCACTATATTGTATCGGACAGTTTCGTACAGTTAACGTGAAGCAAGATAATTCATTTGTATTTCCAGAGTTGCATACAAGTAGTTTATTGATATGAAGGGACAATTGATATGATAAAATGTTATAGCTGAGTTGAGTTAATTATAGGGGATCAGAAAGGCAGGAAAGGAGCTACAAAACGGTGTTGTTTTGACATACGTCAAAGTGACAGTTGTTCAAAATCGTTGAAAGAAGATAGTATGTACTATTTACTTTACATATCAACAGAATAAAGCACAAATTCCTAGTGGAGTGCACATAAAAAATTGTTCTGAGTGTGCAAAATGTGATTTTTGGATGAACTCGTATCGACGTTGAGATTTCAAACTCTGGGTCACATAACAAAGGACACACATATTTGTTCTCTTGATTTTTATGGTAGAATTGGACCCACATAAGCCAGACCCAACTGAATATCAATGAAAGAATTGAAAATTGAGATACTTTCTATTATAAGAAAAAAGATTGTACACTTTACACTTCGTACTTGGACCGGTGTTACATCTCCTTTATACTGCTGACCTACCGTTACCAACATCTCCATCCATTATGACTGCTATCTTTGCCGACGATACTGCAGTTCTAGCCTCACATGACGACGCACAAATAACCTCAGATCTACTCCAAACATATTTGAACGACATCGGAAATTGGTTAAACAAATGGAAAATAAAAGTTAACCCAACAAATCCAGTACACATAACGTTTACTAATCGGAAAGACACATGTCCGATAGTATCCCTGAATAATCAGCCATTACCGCAATCAAATGAGGTAGATTCTTAGGATAACTTAGAAAGAAGCCTAATCTAGGCAAAACACGTAAAAATGGAAAAAAGCAACTAGACCTAAAACTTAGGAGCTTGTACTGGATGATGGATAGAAACTCAAAGCTATCAATTGAAAGCAATCTACTTCTATACAAAGTAACATTGAAACCAATCTGGACATATGGTATCCAGCTCTGAAGCACCGCATCCAAATCAAATATAAACATAATACAAAGATTCGAAACTAAAACCCTCAGAACAATAATCAATGCTCCCTGGTATGTAAAGAACACTACTATATAGAGAGACTAAAACATGAAAACTGTTCAAGAGGAGATAAAAAGCTATAGTAAAAAATACTTAGCTCGCCTAGAAAGGCACCCAAATCACACGGTAGTGAACCTATTAGATAATATTGTGGATACTAGTAGATTGCAACGGTACAACCCACTCGATTTACCCTACAGATTCGACTAAAATAGCTTGACCCAACTTATATGTATAATAGACATGTATACTATTGAAGGAAGCGTTAATGAACGCTAACTCCCTCACGTTATGTATAAGATGTATCATAGAATTTACTTATTGTTAATTTTAACAGATTGTAAATTATAACTAGCACAATCAAATGAGAAGAAAAAAAAACTTTACACTTTGCGAATACACAATCGCTTGACATTTGCTATAAATACTATCACGAAACTCATATTTGAATTCGTGAAAATTGGAGACAGAATTAATAATGAGATAAGTTTTGAGGATATACATAATACAAGAATGACGAATACAAAAAATAATACTAACCTTCTCACCAATTTTTCTTTGTTACCATTTATTTCCCGTCCGTGGCACTCAAATCATTGTTTCAATCGAAGGCAAGAATGTTTCTCTAATTCATCATATAACAATGTTGCCTCATCAGTCACCTATTCATTCAATATGATACAAGAAAACGTCCAAAAACGTCTTTGGCCCTGTCATTGCTGCTTATTGAGACGAAACTGTCCGAAACAATATAGTGAAGTCAATGCATGCTAATTTTCGAAAATATTTCATGAACAATGCTTTCCTGACTAAACGATTCAAAAAATTTGAAACTGTAGGTGCTGACTGAGGAGGGCTGTAGAAATAGTTGCTCAGAGACAAAATGACGTTTCTCTCTTCCTGCACACATATATAATGTTCAGAACTCAAATTCATATCAGTTTATAATAATCCTATCTGTACCATTGAGATAAATGATAAATTAGGGACTAATCCGGCAATTCAAAGAATTTGAAACTGTAAGTGCCGACTGAAAGAGAATGTAGAAATAATATACTTGAAGCAGAATGACGTCATCGTTTTCCCGCATACAATTACAGTGTTCAGAATTCAAAATCATAGCTAGTATAATAATGGGCTCGTTCGATTTGGAAACTCTCGAAAATTACATATTGCACATAGAAGTTAGTTGTTAATTGTTGAAATAAATATGAAAATTATCATGTTCTGTTCAGTATTTGACTCGAGTTATTAAAATGAAAATGTTCATTTGAATATACGCCATTCATGACGTAACAGCTACTTCATTTGTCCAGCTGTAACACTGAATTGTACAGTAGACCACACGTTTTTTGTTAGTAATCAGTTGGGATGTTTAGCTGGGTGGCGCCACTGCAAATGACTCGGCATACGTTCTCATTTTATCCCAGCGTTCTCGTATGTCCAACAACATTCTTACGATCTAGTAGCCATAACGTCATCAGGACTTAATATATTATTCTCGGCTTTATTGAGCATTTTTTGGGAAAAATTGAATTGACGGTATCTATATTTCAAGATTCTGAATAACATTATGTAAGAATTGAAAAACACTCGCCCATTGTAGCTGTTCCCTTGAGATATATTGATTGATTTCTGAATGAACCAGCGACTCAAGAAATTTGAAACTATGATTGCTGGATAAGGGAGGATGGAGATATAATATACTGGAAACAGAATGAAGTCTCTTTTTTCTTGCACAAAATTATAATGTTCAGAACTCAGAATCATAATTGATATAATCATCCTTGCTGTTCCCTCGGGATGAATGATCAATTTCTGAATACATCAGCGATTCAAAAAAATTGAAACTATCAATGCTGTAGTGTTCAGATCTCAAAATCATTATTGATATATAGTCTATAAAATTAGGCAGAGGAGACACGTCATCAAAATTTATAACTAGATAATGACGTCACGTAATTACTACGTTTATATGCTATACCAATTTAATCTTTAAAAATATAATGTGGGTTGCATATTTGCAAAAACGTGCGAAGCTAATTTATTTGATCTAGTAAATTGATTTATTGGTTAATAATATTATACAGAGTGATCAAAAATGATTGTCTGTACCACCTTGTTCTGATTTTTTTTTGCCGTCTGTTTGAGTTAGTGAGCTACAAGTGACAGATGACAGATCCTCTGGAAACATTATCCTAACCTTATAATTTGGTAGAATAATAAATTTTCATTAATCATTCTATAATACAGCTATTTACTTACTTTTTTATTTCTTAAATCTGGTTGTGGATAAATCCATCATAGAATATGCAGAAGTGAGATTTCATAAGGAATTTATGTGATTTTGTTCAGATTTATAGGTCTCTAGCTGACGAGCTGTGTAAGGCGTTCACTCTGGAATTTGGTGGATTATCAAAACAATACACTGACTATAATGTTTGAAAATAATGAGCTTTATTGATATTCAAGGTTAAATTAAATTAAAAATATTCTATAGAATAATGTAGGTAAGGGAAGTCGTCAAATTGGATCCGTAATTTCGGAATAAGGATTGATTCTGAGGATTGGGACGTATGAGGATTGGTTGCGAAATGAGTTTCTGTTAATCAGTCATTATTATTGCCAGTAAGTTCTTCTTCACTGTTGTTTGTAATTTTTGCTACAACGCCCTTTTTATCGTAATGAGTTTATACACTCTGGGATCCAAGTCTTGATTAACTTGGGCTTGGCTATACTGTACTGAGGAGTCCTAATAAGGACGAAACATATGTCTACAGTTGAATCCCCGATCTAAGATGATGGTCCCGACTCTTAGATTTGAATTTTCTATGGAAAACAATTATTTTTTAGAAATATTCATTTTTTGAATGTTCCATAGCACAGCACTTCACATATTCCACAGTTTTTGTGTGGAATTTTCATTTATGTGATTTCTTCTTTATCTTCTTCACTGCTCTCTTCTTCGTCGCTGTCATCTGAATCATTGACATGGATTACTAACGGTTGAACATCATCTTGTTCCAGAAATATTTCACGGTCGTACCATTTTTTAATTTCTTCCACAGTGTGGTTCACCGTTTTTTCCCATACCGTAGGTGTCACTGCATCAAGCGCTTCTGTCCACAAGTCTAAAGTTTTGTTGTAGTAACTTTTACAGATTCCCCAAATATTTTCGATGGAATTGAAAATGCAATGGTAGGGCGGCAAACGTAGGACCTGGTGTCCATTTTCCAGTGCATATTCGTCAATAACGTACTTCTCAGAAATTTTATGTCTGCAATGCGCAATAGAAAATGTAAATGTTATATTATTATAATTTCATATTTGCAACTTACTCTGCAGCAAGATCAAGAAGTTGTCTTTTGAATATACACTGACTGGAATCTACATTATGATCCGCAAGCCATGTTTGTATTTGGGCCTTGGTCCAATTTTCCCTTGGGTTTTTTTCTTCTACTTTGCTATGGTAGGCGGCATTGTCCATGATAATTATTGATGGTTCATTCAAATTAGGGATCAATTGTTCCTTGAACCAGTTGAAGAAGTTTTCATGATTCATCTCTCCATGGTAGTCATCTGACTTTGTTTTGGAAGCAAAAATTAGGGCTGCATTGGGAATCCAACCATCCTCAGAACCCGCATGAAGAATGATATACCTATATACAAATATCAAAAATCAATCAATCTCATGATTATAATAATGAGATGCTGAATTGAAATCAATAACCGATTAAAAAGAATCAACGATTAATTCAAGAGTCAAAAATTATTTGAAGAGCAGAATATGGAAATAACAATCAGGTGAATTTACCAATTATTTTGTATTTTTTGCATTATTTTATATTAATTGGCAATATTTTCAAAACTAACCTTTTTCCATCTGCCGTTGTTTTTTGCTTCACGCTCCTTATTTTCGCGTCTTGCCAACTTCGGGAAGCAAGGAAACAAACTTATTTGGAATTGTTTCTTTATAATTTTTCATAAAATTGGACAGGAAATGTATTCTTTTTGAAACAATACGTGGTAGCTCGTATATGGCCCATCTATTGTCATCTTGCTTCCAAGAAAAACCAATGTTGTGTAAAACCTTCACTAAACTTGGAATCGAACCGTGGAAAATGTTTCGAGAACGTAGAATCTGTTGTAAAGTTATGCAAGTCACGTGTGATTCTGGAAATAAATCATGTTTGTAATAATTTCAATCATTATAAGAGGTGATTATTATTATTAAACTTACTGTTTGTGTACATCTCATAAATGACGTTTCTTATTGCAGTTTCCCCAAATGAACCAACTGTAGTAACTGGTCTCTTTCTGCTCTTGGGCTTTTTTGGTGATGCCAACACTTCACTTCTCGAGACTTTTCCAGAAATTTTATGGACAATCCCTTTGGATATTTGTAGGCAATCAGCAACTCTCTAGAAATAGATACTTGATATAATTTCAATAACAAAGATTGAAAACTATAAACATACCTCACGAACAGCTTTTAATGGAAGCAATGGCCCACCATTCGCCAACTCTTCTTCAAAATATGAAATTACGTTTGCAACTAGCATTTGCGACTGCTTGGAAAATGCTTTAGGCATTATTACTGTTTTGTAAGACCACAAAACGTAAATTGAACACAATGGTTGAAGTGACAGTTCAGTTCACAGATAATGAATAAAATAAAAAAAAGAAGAAAGCAAAACTCGAATAACAATCACTGTTTGTATTGAAAAATACAGATTCAATACGCAACAAGGCAACAGTAATGATATTCTAACCAAAAAGAACAAAGTAAACACGTTTGATCGCACTGAAATGTCGAAAACGAATGACAATGTAAACGTAATCAAACTTCATAGTACCAACGTATGATGAAGAAATAAACAACAATTATTGTAGATGAATGAAATTTTGTTGAAAACATTGAATTTGAGTATAAAATAATTGTTAATTAAATTAAAATATACTTTTCTTATAGTATGCAAAAAATTGCATTTATTTTCTCTGTTTTTCCAAACATAAACATTACGTTGTCATTACGACAGGTTCTTTTCATATTGTAATGTTTTGATGACGTGCCTCCTCTGCTTAATTTTATAAACTATAGAAAGTGCGATAATTGATAAATTTCTGAAAACGACTTTTAATTTTAAATTCTGTATATTCATTTGAAACTTTGACGTTTCGATCCTTTGTCCAAAGATTTTTGGTCAAAGGATCGAAACGGGAAGTTTCAAATAAATATACAGAGTTTGAAATCAAAAGTCTTTCTTACCAAATAAAATTCTGAAAAATGTATAGATTATTAACTAATCTCTGAATAATCAGCAATACAAAAAAATTCGAACTAGAAGTGCTGACTGAAGTAGGATATAGAAATATTATACCAACTACAAAATTATGTCTGTTGTTTCCTGCACACATTTATAGTGCTCAGAAATTGAAAATCATGATGGATATAATAAATCAATCTGTTACCTTGAGGCAAATGAACAATTTCTGAATAAACCAGCAATTCAAAATATTTAAACTATGAGTGCTGATTAAGAAGAGATGTAGGTATGATATACCGAAAACAGAATGATGTATCTGTTTTTCTACACATGATTAGATTGTTCAAAATTCAAACTCACAATTAATTCAATGATCTTTTCTGATCACCCGAAATGCTAATCCACGATCCAATTTTTCAACTATTATTGCTTACTACCTCCGAATTATCTTTTAGGTATTTACGACCTTCCTGGACACAGGATAATTCATATATTCTCACCAACACAGTGGTCTAATTAAACTCTGTAACCAAGGACATCAGTGTGTCCGAATTCGGCACTGCATTACTTTGTGTGAAGCGATATAGACCGTCAGATAGTCGAAGATTTGAGTGCCCCATTTTGTTTTCTCTGCCTTCAAGAGTTTTGATAAGTTTGTATATTTAGAGTATAATAATGTCAAAATTAAAGCTGGACCGTGTGGCCAACATAATAATAATTAATTTTGAATTTTTATGAAAAATCCTGTTTTGATCCAATTTTCTCGTTTCTGCCATGTTTACGAGATGAAATTTAGGGAAAAAAGAGTCAGCGAAAAACGATAGGCAGAAGTGATCCACTTGGCCAAAGGTTTGGATTGAGGGCTCGATTATGCAAAAAAATATATCAATTTTTCATGTTCTTCTCGTTTCTGCCGTTTGGCCATATGAAAGTTGATATCATAAGTAATTTTTGATAATAGCTCATTCCGGCAATTATTGTTCTTAGATTAGAGTATTTTTCAGCAGTGTCTACCAGTCATCTGATCAAAGTTCACTGCCCAATGTTATGGTATCTAACACTGAAACTTTTACGTTACCTGCAATAACAATTGATGATGTCACTGCCGCGATGCGATCATTGAAATCAAAAAATTCTTCGGGGTCTGATTTAGTACCTAATTTTCTTGTAAGAGATTGTGCAAACTCTTCATCATCGGGATTTGTTCACCTATTCAACCTTTGTTGCCCATCTTCAAGTCTGGAGACGTGATTGATATAAGTAATTACCGTCCTATAGCCGTTATACCAGCGTTCAGTAAAGTATTTGAAACTGTGTTGTACAATTTTATGTACAATAATTTTCAAACTTATTACTTATCTCCATTTCAGCATGATTTTGTGAAACATAGATCTACAGCCACAAATTTGTGCAATTTGTCTCAATTTGTATCTCAAGTAATCGACATGCGAGGACAAGTAGATGTGATCCACACAGATTTTTCCAAAGCGTTCGATCGTATCGATCACAGGATAGTTATTCATAAGCTTCGTGAATATGGATTTTCTGAATCTTTTATCTTACTGATATCTAGTTACTTATCAAACAGATTGTTTTACGTGAACTACTTAGGTCATGATTCCAAATATTATGTTGCACAATCCGGCGTTCCCCAAGGATCAAATTTAGGTCCATTGCTTTTCCTCATTTTCATCAACGATATCTCTTCAAATCTTAAAAACAAGAAATTGTTATTTGCAGATGACTTGAAAGTGTACTGTTCTATTAATAGCAATGAAGACTACGTAGGTCTGCAAAATGATATCGACAACTTAAATAATAATTGGTATACTGATAACAGACTTTCTTTGAACATTCATAAATGTAAAATCATGACATTTACGCGGAAACATCAACCAATAAAGTTTAATTATTCAATATCAAATAGGACACTAGAACGTGTTGAGATGATTGTAGACCTCGGTATAACGTTTGATCCTAAATTTAGATTCCATTTGCAAATCGACAAAATAGTATCAGCATCTAATAAATCATTGGGATTTGTTATCCAAAATACTCGGTCATTCTCTAATCTTAATGCAATATTTGCCCTTTACTTTGCCCTAATCAGATCAAAATTAGAATATTTTGCTATAATATGAAACCCAATTCATAATTATCAAGAAATCCAGCTAGAAACAGTTCAGCGTAGATTTCTAAAATTCATATATTACAAAATACAGGGATCCTATCCTACTAGAGGTCTTCCACAATCTGATCTTCTTGAATCTTTCAATATTGAAAGTTCACGTAATGAAAGGAGGCTACAGTCACTCACCCATCTTTTCAAATTAATAGATAATATGCTAGATGATCCCAACTGCCTATTCCTAATAGGAATTAATGCTTCTGTGGTATCTACGCGTAACCGTTGTACCTTCAATTCACCTACTCCTCGTTCCAATGTTTTAATTACATCACCTTTATATAATATGTGCCATATTTACAATTTTATCCAAAATTCTGTAGACATTTTTAGTGACTCAATACATATATTTAAAAATAAAATTCGTGACTTATAATTCAAATCTTCTGGCGTCATTCTATTTTGTTCACTTCGGCTGACTTTTCGATAATATTTTTTTAAAGATGATTTCAAATTTTTCTCTAGCTCTTTTTCTATTCAATTATTTTTTCAAATCATATATTTAGATAATTTATTTTTGTTTATTTTTCCAAATTATTTTTAATGTGATTGTACAAACATTAATAATAAAAAATTTGTTTCTCCTGGAATTGGGCATTTTTGCCTGTTGGGGTATTATAAATGAATAAATTTATCTCACTTTTCCCGCCATCATTTCTCTCGCTCAGTCTATTCTTGTCTGCAAGTTTGTTCACATTTTCGGCTCCAATTGTATTATTGATATTCTTAGGGCAACTCTTTCATTGATGACCCTCTTGTTTACAAGTGTTACACTTACACACAGCTTTTCTCTGTCGACATTGTGTTGAAAGATGGCTATTCATATCATATTTGTTGTACTTTTATCCTTATCTATATTTGGTTTGAATCTACTAAGTTCTCCAGATGACTTGTTTGCAGTGTCTTCATTATGTTTTTCTAACAAATATTGAAGGAATAAATTATTCATAATACCATTTACCAATGGCATCATGAATCATCATGGATATAATTCACCGAATTATTTTCAAAATTCATGTTGATCTGACACATTCAATGGAATTATTAAAAATATTTTTGAAACTTAACTGTCAGGGATGATACTTGAGAATGATAGTTTATATTATTCCGGGTATATGTATTTTGTACAGGAATAGTTTTTGTATTAACCCTTTAGAATATCCGACATAACCAGTCTTGATATCTTAGTACCGCGGTCGAATAATTTGCTATATTTTTTATTTCAGGGGATATATTCCTTATATTCTTGCCATTTCACCTTACAATGGTATTGAGCTTACCGTGTATGAAACCTTGAAACAGGAATACGTGCAAACATATTCAGAAAGTCAACAGCCACCGCTCTGGGTGCTTTTGGGGTGTATAAATGTAGCAACCGTATTGGGATTGATATGTACATACCCACTGGAATTGGTGGGAACAAGAATGCAGGCATATGGTATTGTATATCTTTCATATATCACTTATAATTTTGAACTGCTATTTATTCTGAAATAAACAGTGACTTTACTATAAAATTTAGCAGGTGAGAGACAAAAACCATACAGAGATTAGTTCAACTATTGACAATCAAAAAGTTATATGTCCTCAGAAAGATCATATCACTAAGTCTGAGAATTTTTTTCATCCATCGCATAGACTTGGAATTTGCTATTTCTGTGATAAATATTATGTTGATTGAATAAATAACGAATCCAGAGCCTCTAATGTATCAATTTTTGTCATTAGAGTTAACAAAAGATTGAATATCAGCATCATTCAAGCTCTACCAATCACTTTTATTTTGATTTGACTGTATATGAAGCTTGAATAGGAAACTCTGCGAATCATGCAATACAGAACAGTCAAGCCATTCCCATAGAAGTTCATTTTCATGAGATCATTGTGTAATCTCTCAGAATACTCCCAACTTTCTCATTGAGACAAGTCGTACACGTATGCTAGCATGCGTCTTCTAATCAGCGCGTAAACCTCAAGGTGAAGGGAGCATACTTGTTGTCTCTGACTTGACTAAGTTCATTTTAAGTCCCACAACCTTTTGGTGTCTTAACTAGAGTCCCAGTTTCGCGGTAATTACAAAGTGAACTTCTAATTCATCTTATTATTATCAAAGTTTATCAAAGCATTGGTAAATCATTTTATATCTGCCTCAGATTATTCACATTTATCTTTTATTCACGGGATCACCACAATTGAAGGACGGATATTCCTGTGTTCAACATTGTGACGGTTTATTTCATGCGAATGTAGTTGAGGTTTTCTTTGTTTCTCACAATTACCTTATGCCGGTAGCGTCTTTTTTCTCTCGGTGGTTGAACAGTGCCGAGGTGCCAATCGGTCGGAGAACGGCACGAAGTAACCCTATTGAATGAAACATTACAAAAATAAAATTATCAAACGGAGGCCATGGACCGGGATCGAGCCTGGGACTCTGGAACTGCGGTCGATCCTCCTAACCTCGGTCCTAATCACTCGACCACTGGCGGTCTCTTGAAGTTCTGTGGTACAGCGGTATAAAATTGACATTCGTCACACCCTTCTTCTACTTCAACAAAAAAAGAAAAAAAGACCATTCACATTCAATAAACCCTTTATTAAAACCCAAAATAACTCAAAAAACTATCACAAAACACAAATATCAAAAAAAGTCCAATTGTCTTTCAACAAGAATCCTGCTCCCAGGATAGCGTCTAACGATGCTACGACTTCTCCAGTTCGATGTTCCTGAATCACTCCTACCCAGTGCGGATGTCCTTATAGCCGGCCCTAGGTCTCCTCCCTTTCTGGCGGATGTCGAACAGTTTGGTCGGTGGACTGGCGGATAAGGTTTCCGTCAGGCAAAAAGGGAGGAACTGGTTGAGACACCTCTTGTCCGCAGCGCTCAGCGGTGACAGTGTCTCGACGGAGGGATCCTGAGCTGCTCTAGACGGTGTGTTCTCCCGGAGGTGCTTGGACATCGGCGTTCTGCTCGTTTGACCGACGAGAACAGACATGCTGCCCTCGGTAGCCGTGCTAGCCCCACATCAGCAATCACGGTTTCGGTTTTTGGTTTTGATGTGCGGCTAGCTACGAGCTGCTGGTGCAGTACAGTACGGTGCTCCCGTTGGCATAGACGGTCAGTTTGGCACGTTGGTTGTGCCCCCGATATCAGCAGAGTTGACGATTGTGCTGGAATTGTGGATGTATCCATCCACAATGCGTACTGGCTCGGACTTGTCGATAGTGAGGATAGCCCTGGCGGAACGTTGGTCATGAGCCGCAGGATCGTCCGGACGGCAATTCCGGAGGGTTTGGTCGGGGCAACCATCTGTCGCTTGCCGGCCATATCTGAAAACAAAGTTTAAACGTGCGGTTTTAAGTCCTTCATATTGACGCGACCAAGACGACGACCTTGCACGTCCCTCAGGTCGTAGACTTGCGGAGATAGACGTTTCTCCGCTGTCCACAGCCCCGAGTACCTGGAGCGAGTTTGGCTGCGAAGTCCTGGGCGGCAACAGATAGTGGGTGTTCCCGTTTCATAACGCGATCCTCGATGCGTGGAGTCCATTCACGGTGCCGGAGATTATAATGGTGGGCTTGGCGGGTGGCAGATCGAGCAATATTATTTCGGGCTAGTTCTTAAACATCCTTCAGTTGTTTCAAGTGATCCAAGTTATCTTGGCAGATAACTCGTTCGGTAGGGCCAACTTCGAGATTTGGTGCGCTATGTTCGTTCGGCATTCACAGTTCGCGACTGAAATTCAGGTATTCCTGAAAGTAGCCCGTAGAATCGTGCCGACAGGTGTTAATGGCATAGGTGAGCTCGGGTAAATATTCATTGCATTATTCTGGTTATCTTCGCGATGAATTGACAGTATGGGTTTGAGCACTCGATTAACTTGTTCTACCGGATTTGCTTGCGGTGTGAAGGGGGGAGTGAGTTGATGCTTAATGTCCAACGTGTCTAGCTGCCCTTGGAACTTTTCATCATTGAACTTGGTGCCATCGTCGGTAATATTAATTTTTGTAGACTCCACTGGCTCCCATGGCTCGGTGGAAACCATTCACAGAGTATCGGTCTGCTCACTTGTTCCTTGATTGAATTTAGGCGTCATTCTCCATGCTTTCAGTGCATCCATACCCAGGAGCACAGGCGTTGTTAGTTTCGGTGAGCACAGCCATACTCCGTCAATGAAAGTGCGACGTTACATTGTGTCGATATCATTATGGTCTTCCCATTGACGAGCAGGGCATGTTTGATAGTGCTGGGTTGGGAGTGCACTTCTTTATTTTTGAGCTGTTCGGAGACTTCTGCATTGAGTTATGAGCGTACGGAGCCTGTATCTAGTAATGTTAGGTAATCTATACCATGCAGGGTGGTAGCAACAAATATCTGTGTTGTGTCGGTGGTTGCAGTAGGGACGGTAAATAGTCGTGATTGGAGCCGCTTGATGGAGGACTGACTGGACTTCTTTAACGGCCAGTTTTATTGTCGTTTTCTTGGACTTGGGCAATTGCGGCTCATCACGCCTCGTTTTCCACATCGGGAACAGAGTAATACCAGAGCGTTTTTGCAGTATTTTCAGCGCATTTTTTGGAAAATAGCGCTATTTAATTCACTTTGGCTGTCTGGCTGGCTGGCTGGCTGGTTGGCTGGCTGACTGGCGTGACGCTGAGTTCTCAGCAACTATACTATTTACAGACTTGAAACTGGTACTAAATAAAAGCTGCTGTTCCGTTGATCTGCACAAATTGCTTTAATTCAAGCTCAGTGATTGTGGAAGATAAAATTATTCAATTACTTGTTTCAAGTGAAACCATGCACATAGATATACAGGGTGTATCACGGAAAGTGGAACATAGGCGTTTAACATGAGAAATCAGTTTTTCTGTGCGCATTGATCCCGAAGTTATCTTAGACAAAAAATTTCAAATGGATATTGTAGAGCAAAATTTTTGTACCGACTTAATCATTTAGGCTACTTCATGATAGCAGCAATAAAATATGAATATTCACGGCATTACATTTAATAGTACGAGCAAAAGCGTAACGTTTATTACGTCAGTGTCAGAATGATGATTGTCGAAATAGATATCTTCCGTAGGTGATGAATATCAATTTTCTAAATAAAAATCTTATAATAATGATGGTGAATAATGGGTGCTCCAATTTGGTTCATTGTTTAAGATTGATGGAATAAAATAAAGTAACACTAACAATTAAATAATGCAACAAATTAAATCCAATATGAACTACAACAAACTCAAAATATTCTCAAATTATAATAGATGTTCAAACAATCCTCCGTTATGTGCTGAACAATAACCCAATCTATTGTAGAAACTTTGCCGAATGTTACTTAATTGCCTATTATTTATTTTTTGACATTTTTCTGTTATAGCATATTCAAGTTCTTCTATACTCTGGTATCTTCTTTTATAAACATTAGTTTTCAAATGACCCCAAAGGAAAAAATCGCAGGGATTTGAATCAGGCGACCGTGCTGGCCAGTTAATTGGTCCTCTTTGTCATATCCAGCTTCCAGGAAATGTTTGATTAAGATTTTGCACAATTTCTGTAGTACTATGTGCAGGGCAGCCATTATGTTGAAACCACACATTTTCTTCATTTGTTTCGGCAATTTCTGGTCCAACTATATTCATTAATAAATTCAAATACGACTTAGAATTAATTCTTGTAATAAAGAATGGGCCTATTATTTGATGTCCTAAAATTCCTGCCCATACATTTACAGTTTGACGATATTGTGTCCGGGACTGTATAACGGTATGTGGATTATTCTTGGACCAATACCGGTAATTATGACCATTATGTTCGCCATTCATGGTAAATGAGCATTCATCTGAGAATAAAATATTCCTTAAGAAGCCTCTATCATAATTTGACTTCTTCATCATTATTTCCCAGAATGATGCACGCACTTCAAAATCTCGTTCCAAAAGATGTTGATGATTTTGAAATTTGAAAGGAATGTATTCATGTTTCTTAAGAATTCTATGAACTGTCATAAAATTCCTGCCCATACATTTACAGTTTGTCGATATTGTGTCCGGGACTGTATAACGTTATGTGGATCATCCTTGGACCAATACTGGTAACTATGACCATTGGGCTCGCCATTCATGGTAAATGTGCATTTATCTGAGTATAAGATATTCCTTAAGAAGTCTCTATCATAATTTGACTTCTTCATCATTATTTCACAGAATGATGCACGCACTTCAAAATCTCGTTCCAAAAGATGTTGATGATTTTGAAATTTAAAAGGAAAGTATTTATGTTTCTTAAGAATTCTATGAACTGTCATAAAATGAATATTCATTTCTCTTACACTCATTGTATGTTCGAGTTCTATCAAAGCAAGAACATTTTCTTTTTTTTCATTGTTGTTCTCGATATTTTGTTCCTCTTTCTTGAAATTGAGTGTACCTGTCTTCTCAAACTTGGCAATGAATTGTTGAATAGTAGACATCCCCGGAATATCATGATTTCGCCAAAGAGTACTAATATAATCACGAATTTGTCGTAAACTATTGCCAGAATATTATCAATAAATTATTTGTAGCTTTTCTTTATACGAATAGTTATTTATTTTTGAGAATAACTTTCATATCGATCTCTTATTACAATATTACAATTTGTCAAAATGGATAATAATAATTTGACGTATTAAGCATTATGCTTTTGTTCGTCTCTTATTTCTGATTCAATGGCTTATACGATTAGCTGTAATTCTGTGAATTTTCAAATTTTATTTCTGCTGTTATAAGGCTGCCAAAATATTTATATTTTTTTATTGATTCGGATGCAGAAATTTCTGTTTTACTATATCCATTTGAAACTTTTTGTCTGAAATAATTAGGAGAGCAATGCGCGGGGAAAAACTGATTTCCCATGTTAAACGCCTATGTTTCACTTTCCGTGATACACCCAGTATATGATATTAGGGATATGGCAACTGAAGTTTATTCAAGTAGATTAAAATTTAGTTTCAACTTTAGCCGTGGGCGTCACTATTATTATGTACAGTTGTAAAATCTGTCCGGGACTCATTCAATGACTTGTTTGACGCGAATTTGAAGCTTATTAGAATGAATGATCATTATTGGATGAAAATTGGTTTACGGTGTATTTTTTTTTATATAGCTTTGATAAAGATCAAATTATCATTTTAAGGTACAGCACTTGACCTCCCGTCAGTCAATAACTGAACAATGACGATCAAAAGATATTTTTGAGTTTGTACATGCATAAATTATGCACCTATCGAATAGTCAACTTGGAACTAGTACTAAATGGAAGCTGCTGTTTCGTAAATTTGCCCAGACTGCTTGATTTCAAGCTCAGTAATTGTGAGAGATGGTAATTTGCGAAATCTCTGAAGTAACAAGCATTCATGAGCTGTCAAAAATGCGCTTTCATCACTAGATGATTCTTCAATTTTTTCCAGTGCCCTGATCGTCTGCAACGCCAACATATTTCAGATGCTCTTGGTAGAGTTTTGGTGCGGTTGGGTCCGGGGGCTTCTGATTTCAGGGTACTGATAGTAACAGCTTTCAAAGCGCTTTGGCACATCTCCCTCTTTAGCTGTTTGTATTCCTCTACGACCATCAGTAGCTCATCTATATTTGTGAAATCCTTTCTGCGGCTATATTGTCGGTAATCAGGCTGCATATTCTTGTACAGTCGGAGCAGCTTCTCGACTTCGATTAATCCTCTATGACGCCGCATCAAGGTTTGTAATACCGTGATGTAGTCAAGGCCGCGCTCTCCTTCTTTCTGTGTCCGCTTGCTGAGAAAGCCCTGCCAAGTGCGCCACTTTGCTTTGTTATCTCTATACCAGAGGATGGCGGAGCCACGAAAAAGTTCAGGAAGCGCTGGTACCAAATGATCGCTTGGGATAGCGTCACTATCACTGGTGTCTTCCAGGCGTTCTGAAAACATTACTGGGTCGGTCTTCTCATCAAACGTTATGTTCCACTTTCTGACGATCTCGCTGATACTTTTCGTGAGTGGAGGATCAATCGGAGGAGATATTGGTTTTCCCCCGGCAGAGCTGGTTCCGCCTGCATCTGTGGAGATGATTTTTGCCTGGCGCGTTACAGTGACCAATTTCTGACCAAGCTCTTCAACGGTACCGTCGGCTGGCAGACCAAATTTCTGCAATTCGTTGATCAGTTCCTCCTTTGATAGTGTATAGATCCAGCGGGTTCTAGTTTCTTCGGGATCAGGTGTAGGAGATTGAGTTAGAAACTCTGGTCCGTATATCCAGTCTGGCGCACACCAGACTAACAATTATTCTCAGTACGACGGTCCCTGCTCGGGCGCCACTTTTTGTGAATGATGCTTGGGCGCCAATCGGTCGGCTAACGGCACGAAGTCACCTTATTAAATAAAACATTTCAAAAATAAAATTACCAAACGTACGCCATGTACCGGGAACAAACCTGAGACTCTGGAACTGCAGTCGGTCGTCCTAACCACTCGGCCACTGGCGGTCTCTTGAGGTTTGGTGGTACAGTGGTACAAAAGTGACGTTTGTCACAATATTAATGAGCTAATAACAAGATCGCATGCGGGATTCGAATCACCACTCTCGATGACATTTGCAGATATGTTTCAAATATGAAAATGATGGTAAGTATAGGTAAAGAGACGATTACCAGGTAGAAGAAGATTATTCTTCCTACTTTCTATGATATTACATTGGAGTATATTATGGTACTTATCTATAGAGATCGATTTCAACATATCATTAGTAGTCGATATGTACTTTGGGGTCGGAAAGAATGCGAACCTAATGAAACTTTGGTATGTTGTTTTTGATCACCCAATAGTGTTATTTTCATGTTTTTCGACCAGAATTTCACGAAGCAATTTTCAGGAGGAGGAAAAAACCACGAAATCTTGGCACTTTTTTCAGTTTTTGTCCTGTAACTTTTTCCCCTTCATTCCTTCGCCTTAGATCATCGAGTTCAACTTCGTATAGCATGAAATCTCCGATAAATTTGATACGTAAACCCAGGCCTTAGTCTATCTTATGTATAACCATGACGACGTTTAAAAATCGATTAGGTTGTAACACTGTTTTGACATGTTGTCATGGTTATGCATAAGCCAGACTTAGAACCGGATTAAGGACCACGTCCTGACTACGGGCCATTTAGTTCTAATTGTATAGCTCTTATACTTTAAATTTTATTGATATCAAAAAAAACCCGATTTCGTCACTGACTCGCTCACTGATGATCATCAAAATTCTTAGGTTACTTCTTAAAGTCCTAGAATGCTGAAGTTTGGTATGTAAGTTAGTATTGCTACACAAAGAGCAAAAAAATTCTGAAACTTGGAGCTTCCACTCTTCAATCCCTTAAACTAGGGAAAGGAAATTTGTATGAGACTTCCGCAAATTTTGATGCTAGAGGTCTGAAAATTGATATAGGAACTACTTGTCATAAATAATAGTAAAATAAAAGTAACTAAGAGAAGTGGAATCCCACGAAAAATATTTTTATGTAAAATGTTGCCAAGACGAAACCATATGGCTTGCACTATCAAAAAGTTATCAGATCTTATGTAAAGCCAAGCTTCTAACTCTACACGCTCCAATTCTACAAGCCTCCTTATCCATCTACCTGTTTAGCCACTATTCATTTAGTAGAGGGAACTACAAGAATTACTGTATAACAGAAAAGTAATGAGAAGTGAATGAATTTTACACCTTCTGCCCATGTGAATGTATCGAAATGACCAAGTTTTCACTAAGATGTAGAGTTTGTGAAGTTATGGCTTGCAGAATTAGAGCGTGTAGAGTTAGAAGCTTGGGTCTACATAAGATCTGATAACTCTTTGACAGTGCAAGCCATATGGCTTCGTCTTGGCAACATTTTACATGAAAATGTTCTTGGTGGGATTCCACTTCTTCTAGTAAGATTTATTCCACTATGATTCATGACAAGGAGTCTCTTTATCAATTTCCAGACCTCCAGCATCAAAATTTGTGGAAGTCTCATACAAATTTCCATCCCCTAGTTCAAGTGGTTGGGAGTAGAAGTTCCAAGTTTTGAATTTTGTTGTTATTTGTGTACTTATACTAGCTCACATACCAAATTTCAGCATTCCAGGACTTCAGGAGTAACACAAGAACTTTGATAATCATCAGTGAGCAAGTCAGTGACGGAATCAGAGATTTTTCAGATATCAATAAAATTTTAAGTATAAGAACTACGCAATTGTAGCTTTATATGTTCAATAAGTCCACTATTGACAATATATCCCGAGAATTTTGTTCATCTGGTAGGTATAATCCAAATCCAAGTTATGAGGGTTCTAAAAAAAGGCAAAACTCTGCGAGAAAGGTCTTCAGTGCTCTTGCGCTTCATTTGACTCGTCTTGGCGGGGGCACTACCGTGCCTCCAGATATGGTGGCATAGATAGGCTAGGTGAGGGATGGGTTGTTGAGAATGAAATTAGGTACCATAATATCATGTAAAAATTGAAAAATATAAAATATTCAGCAAAAACCCCATTTTTGATGCTTTTTTTTTGGTTTTTCAAAAATTTTTACTTTTTTGAAGTGCTGTATCTTGAAACTTAGTGGATCTACGAACAAGTTTCACGTATAAAACTCATCAGAAATTCAATATTCTACGAAATTGAACTTGATGATCGAAGGCGTAGGAATGAAGGGGAAAGAGTTACAGGGCGAAAACTGAGAAAATGTCAAAATTTCGTGGTTTTTTCCTCCCCCTGGAAATCGCTTCGCGAAATTTTGGTCGAAAGATATACACATAGCACTATTAGGTGATTAAAAACAATAGACCAAAGTTGCATCAAGTTCGCATTTTTTCCTAATCTACCCCTATTTTTTCGACATGCCGACTGGACTATAGTGAGAATTTGCGAAATACGATTTTTGAATTTTCTATGAAATGTAACAAATATTTTATCGCATAATCATACCAATGTTTTCTGTACATCATTCCAAAGAGAGAAACATTTTAAATAAATGAGTGTAATCAGCAAACCAATCTCGTAGAATCTTCGAGTTACATAAAAGCTATGGAGGTTATTATAAGTGGAGCTCGTAATGGACCAGTCGGCAAATTGCTGATCTTACAAACTAAAGACCATAGAACAAAATTTCCATACGAGGCTCATTTACTGATATTTTTTGAAATATTTCATTCTTACAGAGACGAACACTACCATGAGAAACGTTCTCCGAACTTTATTAAGGCAACAAGGAGTCCGTGGACTTTACAAGGGCTTCACACCATTTTTGATAATGGTAATTCCTCAATTCAGCATGAATTATTTGATTTATGAATACATAAGTCGATTACTCGATATCGAAATGAGGTAAGAGCTCTGTTTTCTTGAATAATTTTCTTGTTTATCTCTGTTATTTGTTATGCAAGATGAAGCAAGCCATATATAAGTAACTGTCAAGAACTCACACAGTGCAGGTCAACTGAAGTATACTCAGTCAATACAAGAGGAAGTCTAGAGCAATTGGACGTGAATAAACGACGAGACCATATTTCCAAATCGGAACTAATTTAGCCTATGAAGATATGATACTTTCATCTTCTGAGCTATTAGCCTTTCTACTTATTTGTATAAATCAGATCTCTGTATACTAATAAACGCGTTAGGAAGGAACAAATATTCTTGAACTGTAAACAAATAATTAACTTGGATGAATGAAACCAGCAACAGCATGATATATACAAAATCTTTTCAACATCATTAATTGGATCTTAAATTTTTTGTTGATTTCAAAAATTAAGAATGAATAAGTACGCTGCTTTTGAACATTTATATTTCAAAAGCAAAAAATTTATAGACGAGTTATTCAAACATTTTTTGCTGCTCTCAATGAAAACGGAAGTTCGAAAAAAATTGGTTACTTCACAATAGCCTCACTTTCTTGAACATCAATTTGAAATTCTTCTCTGACAGCACTTTATTCTTTCAAGTTATTAGTATTATGTCAAGTCGTAGCTTAGGAGCAATCTCGCACATCAATTCACAATTTTAGGAGCTTTTGAACTTTGGAGACGTCCCTAAAGCTAGCTTACACTAAGTATCTTCATGCAGGGCCGGATTAACAACTTTATATATACACATATATATATATATATATACATATATATATATATATATATATATATATATATATATATATATATATATCTATATATATATATACATGTTTATATATATATATATATATATATATGAATATATAAGAGAGAGCCCCCATGTATGTGACCAGACCAAAATATTTCTCTCCTAACGTTGTGAAAAACTACATTAAAACAATTTTTATGTGAGAGTTATGAGTATAATAGTTAGTGAGGCAGTTTGCTTTGAAATTTTAGAGAGTAAATTTTTGGTTTTCATTCCTATATATAATTTCATGAACATCTTTTTCAAGCGGTCATAACAAAAAATTTGTTCCTATGGCTCCATTTGGGGTATGGAAGTTCCACTTTTTGATACACATCTATTAAATTTCACTTCTTAGAACTGATCTACCAAGTATAATTTGTTTGGGACTCATCTGTCAAATAATACTCCATAAACACTTTATACCTTCCATTACGAGCAGTTTGGTGAACTGAAACCATTTTTAGCAGCATGTATATTATATTCTTCTTTCAACCTCTATAGTTCTTGCAAATTAGGAAAGGAATACACATTTTCTTACAAATGTCAATTTGATAGAAAACAATAAAATGAAACGATTTCAACGACCAATGAGATTTTCAATTGCAATGTTTTAGGAATAGATCAATAAAATGTTGTGATATTGAACTCTCTGAATCGCCTGAAAAACGTTGTGTGCACCATGGCCCAAAGTTCTTTTTTGGTCTCCCATGAATTGCAGCATACAACAAATTCGATCAAAAAAGAGTATCTTTACGGCCTTTATCCACAAATAACCATTGATAGATGCAAAGTTCTCTTGATGATGGCTTGAGAAAAGTCGAAAACTTGACTAAATATCAAGAGAAACATCCTTTACTTTGGCCACCAGAAAAAAATGTTTTGCCTAAGATATTTCTGTTTCCCCAACCAATTGCAGTCGATTAAATTTTCACCTATATATATATATATATATATATATATATATATATATATATATATATATATATATATATATATATATATATATATATATATATATATATATATATATATATATATATATATATATATATATATATATATATATATATATATATATATATATATATATATATATATATATATATATGTATATATAAGACAATTGTTGTTTATTGCCTGTAAATATTTGATGTTATAAAGTTTATTGGGTATTTGTTACTACATTTTCAATATTTCTAAACATTTAAATATTACATGTCCACTTTAATTCAATATTTTGGATCTTCTACAAGTATTAGAATACGACAAGAAATCTCTGTAGCCTTCGGAGTCCTTTATTAGATGTGGCAGTTCAGATGAAAAATTCATACTTTATAGTAGTGATTCAACAGAGCAACCATTGAACTGCAGAATGAGAATTGCTGGAAATGAAAAAATTAGGTTAGTTCAAAGAGTGATAATGATTATTGGAAGCATATTTCAATTTCAAATCATAATGCTAGTTGCAAAGTTATTATTGACAACAGAATATTAAAATCGTGTCTTGTGAATAAGTGAGAAACTTGATCAATATTCTCTGAACATTAATCAAGTTTTCAAATCTTTTACCTTCAGAATTAGTGACAAGTCCAATGGGAATAAACCCAGCAGAAATATATCAATTTTATGATGTGAACTTTCAAGAAGAAATGTATTCCTCTGGAATAAAGAATTGACATTATATTGCAACAAACATTCATGAGTTTTAACAAACTTTCGTGGCGAACTCGTTATCAAAGTAGCAGATATTCACATTACTCAATAGAATCAAAGTTTGCTTCGCCTGAAACAACAGCAGTTTTACTAAGTAAGTATATTTGAATTATATAGAATCTCAACCATTATTATATCGGCATTGCACAGTTCACACGGTAGCTTCCCTATGAATGTAATAATAAACTGCAGGAAAATCATGCTATGTAGTTATTCAAATAGAATTAAGATAGTTGAATAGTCAGATTGTGTAAGATTCTGGAACAGTGCTCATCAGGCAACTTGTATTCGGCTGTCAAATGAATATTTCAAAAAATCAAATCCATCAAGTGATTGATTCAATTGGCGCAGTCGGTTCGGATGCCAGAGAGACTTCAACTCCAAGGACTCTCAAAATTAAAGTATTCAGTCCTTTTGGAGAGTTTGGTCGTCACTTTCAAGTGTTTAATACGGCATCAAAACAAACATAATCTTTTCAAAGTATTGAAGAAATCCGAAATCTCACTGAAGCTCTTGATGAGATCAATTCGTTGAAGATTTCTCACTAAAACTTGGGACAAACAAAATTCCAAGAGCATCAAGGCCGCCATAAAACATCATAGAATGCAACAAATCGATGAGGAAAGGCAAATCATATCGTCGTAATCCAACATCCATCCGAGCGAATATCAGGAATCAACAACGCATAGTCGCATACATTCCAAAGACAAGGAACATGGAATTGGCCGTAGTCAACATAATAATTGCCTCATTGTGAGTCATTTCATTTTATAGGCCAGGCAACATAGAGCAAAAAGAGAGTGTAGGCTAATTAATTCTCTGTAAGCTGAGGATGGTCTCAATCTCTTCAATAATATGTAAAAATAGTTTATTGGAGTTTGCACCAATTTTCTGCTTGTGCTGTATGAGGGGTGTCTCAAAAACCTCGGAATTTTTGGATTTTTTTCAGTTTTTCATCAATAACTCCTAAACAATACATTCATAGGCAAATGTTATTCCCTAATAAATTAAGTAACTCAAAATTCTGCGTCGAATGAGTACCCTACATTTGGAATTTAGTAGAGCTGTTACGGACATATGCAGGTTGAAAAAATGACCATTTCCTCTCATTATCCAAAAAAAGTCGTGTTTTGTATATGAGATGTATCATATGAAATGAACAATATTTTTGGACATCCCCTAGAAGACAGATATATTGTCATCCAGAATGACTTTGGTTGTTCCTCAGATCAGCTATTGCTCCTTGTAAGTGCCGATATGATGATAAAATCAAGAAGAAAATTGTATCTATCGCCTACTCAATTATTGATGCTTCGTAATCAAAATCCTTTCAGTCAGTATTACATGTTGATTTAGAGGTGCTGATTCATCAGAAATATGGCTCGAGAGATCTATTGGAAATTGCTTCAGCATCTGGATTTTGTTATTCATGGGATCAATACATTCCACGCAATAAGAAGCATCCAGTGCGCTGCACCTGAGTCCTCAAAATTTGAAGGGACCGCAATGGAGAATTTGGGGCAATACCAGTCGTTGCTTTTCAAAAGATAGCCCAATGCAGACGTCAGTAAAGTTCACGTACTCAATCTCAACGAACAATTTCCTTGTTCTAAAATAATGCCTTTGGCCACTGTTCTTATATGGGCGTACAGCAAATGGTGAGGACATATGAATATTCTAGGTTGGGATGAGTTCATGAAGAAGGTAAGTAAATGAGAATCGAGCTTATTCAAATCAGGCATAATGTGTCTACCATTCATCAATGCTTCGTCATCCAAGTATGATACAATTATTCCTGTACTGCTTTATGCTGCAAATAAATGCAAATTACTTGAATAGTACTGTTCCGTAACTTTTGATCAACCTCTTTATATAGTGAGATATTGTAGCTTCATCTGATCTTGATTCAGAAATCGGCTCAGAAATCATCAGACTCGTCGGTTTTCATCTGCTCATGTCCTTTATGGGGGCTATCGGTTCCATGATGGATTGCAGTGGGCTACGTGAATTGCTTAGCGAGGTTTTCGCACATTCATCAACCAACAAGATGATGACAGAGCATGACTTCTTCAGAGTTCTGCAAGCACACATTTTGGCTCACCTTGCATTGAGCGATGTTCATGCTGAATATAGCAAAAGAAGAACAGTCAGCTTTCTTCAAACATAAGAGTGACATGATGAGTTAGAGTGTCTCTGCCAATATTGATGCTCCTGAAGAAAAAAACATCCTGGACAAATTTCCGATCTAACTTGAGGTGTTGGTGTCTAGAGGAACAACAACTAGGATATGGTTCCACTTTCGGCTCAGCCGGTTGGTACAAAATAGAAGATAACCATTAAGATGCTAAAACAATTCCAAATACGGAGCTCCAATATCCTTGAGCTAATCATTTTAGATTCATGCGAAAAATTAAAAAAAATATATATATATATATGGAAAGTGCACTTCTGGTACGGACGATTGCAACTATATTGTGAAGTGCACAACTTGATCCTGGATCAGTGCTAAATACAAAATTCAAGCATTATACGTTCATTGGGCTTTGAGATTTGCGAACTACAAATGCACATACATGCATTCATACATACGTACCGATATCAAGCCAAAAATAGTCAAAATGGATTCAGAAATGCTCAAAACGAATACTGTCATCAAAAGTTTATTGTTCTTTGAACCTGATAAATTCACGTAACCTTGAATACAAGGTTATCATTGGACGCAGAATTTTGTGTTTCTCAATTCATGTGAGGGTACCATTTTTTTTTAAATGCATCATCTAGGAGTTATTTATGGAAAACTTAAAAATTCCGAAGAATTCGTGTTTTTTTGGACACCGCTCACACAGCACAAGCAGAAAATTGATGCAAATTTCAATAAATTATTTTTACATGTAAATGAAAAGATTGAAACCGTTTCCAGCCTTCCTAGAATTGATTAGCCTACAAACTCTATGTTGCCTGGCCTATTTATTCCACTGTTGTTCGTTGAACGAATCACTATTAGTTTAAATTAACGTGAAAAATCGAGTCATTGATTCATTGTATGAAACAATGTAACATATTTTGAGCGAATCACTGTCTAGCACATTAACGTAACAAATATACGAATAATTACTGCAAACTATTTTATTTTATATTATTTTAAGCAATTTGGAGTTCTTAACAAACAATAACTCACGAAAATTATGTCACTTGTCCTTCAAAACCCTTGACTTAACGCAATTCCCAAAATTTCCTCAAAAATCAAGGAATTACAAGAAATAATTCCAGAATATAACAGAAGTACCGGAACTCCGCCCCATTTGATTAACATTTGTGATGAAATTCATGACATAATTAATGAACAAAGTTCATCTGCTATTATCAGAGGATTTATTTTAAATACAATCAGAAATAAAATCACAAAAGAAACGAATAAGAAATCATCAACTAAAACATATGATGATTGGAATAGATTGAAACAATTATTAGTAGAAGAATATGGAGACAAAAGAAATGAGGTCCACTTTTTGACCAAACTTTCTTATTTAGAACAAAAATCGATTGAAGACGTTCTCATATATTCTGATAGATATGAAGATATTTTCAACACTAATGAATTTATTTAAGTTGAATTTTAGAACAGGATTTGAAAATCTGCAAAAAATACTCATGTCCATTTATGGTTCTCATAATTCCATAATAAATTGTAAAGAAACATACAGACGCCAATTAGCAATTAGAAATCCAAAATCCTTATGTCAAATACAAAATTTGATCAAAAGTTATTTCCAGTACATTCATACTAGCATAAACAGAGTTTCCCAAAACCTAAGAATGATGTACCAACTCCTATGTATAAGCCTAATAATAGTTTCCAGAACCAGAATCGATATCGATCCTCAATGAATAGAGTGCGTACCGCGCTATCGAAAACCCATGTTGTCGAATGTTTGCTGTGCCGAAAGTCCATAGAGTCAAATGCCCACTGCGGCGAATTTACCCCCACTTCCGCTTTGTGTAAGTGTCAGTTGAAAAGAAATGACTGTACTAGCGGTTTGATAAACATTGAGCCTGGCATATCACGTTGTAGAACGTAAGTTTGGAGAAATGAAGAGCTTATGCTTGAAGTAATGATTTATTTACTTTCCTCAATCATCGAATTACTAGAAAATCTAGTATTTTGTATAGATAGCAAAACTATAAGTTCCACATGAAAATTCTCCAGATTATTTCATGCTATAACTAAAATTTCATTCACTTTCCATTTTAAATATTCACCAGCTGATTGATTCCAATTTGGTCGTGATTATATCATGTATAGTAGCTCCATCAATTTGAAATTTCAATATCATAGAGAACGGACCACATTCATTCATTCATTCAAATGAATGATGGATTTCTGAGAAGCAGAAAGCAAAACTCTTTTTTCATGAGTTGGTTTGACTCAATTTGTATCATATGCTATGAAAAGCGCTTTGTTAAGTTCATTCATGAAACAACTATAAATAAATACGAAATTAAATAAATATGTTTTATTGGGTTTAAGTTCTGTAATTTATTAGAAACACAACGTTTCAACAGCAAAGTGCTGCCTTTTTCAAGTGAAAAGAAATTGTTAGAGATGTCAAATACTATATATCTTCTTCCAAATTCGAATATCATTTAACGGTAATATACCGATAGAGAGGTGCATTATCGATATACCGAAGAATTTCACGAAAATACTTTTTGTCTTTGATAATTTTTTACGAGACAAATTTGGGGATTTATAATCTGATGATACCCGAGAGCTTTAGCACGAGGAATATTACCGTTGATTATAAATCTCCAAATTTGCCGAGTAAAAAATTACTCAAGACAAAAAGTATTTGAGTTAAATTCAAGGTATATGCGATAATACACCGAATCTTGAGGTGTATTTGCAAGGATTATTTCACAAACCATAAAATTCATCAATTGTTATATTTTTTATTATTTTTTCATAAAGCTACTGTGGTAAATCAAGTTAGGAGGGAATATAATCGCAATATACCTCGTTACCATACAAAATCCCTTAATTTCATTGGTTGTTGCTAAGGTGTGTGATATAATCTTCAATAACTTTCTGTTCCCATAGTGCATATTAAAATCAATGCGCTACTGTGAACTTGAACAGAATTGATTCCAAGTTTTTTTTTTATTTAAATTCAATATCATATGAACATAGGTCCTATTCATTCTGGTTATCGAGATACAAGAGATTGATATTTTATAGATAGCAGCGGATTTGAAATTAAAACAGAGAAAAAAACAATGGAAACACTGAATATATTAATTTTATGTCTTATAGTAAGTGTTCCAAATGTGCCCTTTAAACTTGCATGCAAGTTTGATATCGACGAATCATGGAGTTATAAACAAAATTAATAGTGTTTGGGTGGTTCCGAATGTTAGCAAAGGCATTTATTACTCTCTCTAGTAATTGGTTGTCTGTATTTATATGGGATCAATTTTACATTATTTCAAAAGTATCTTCAAATCTTCATCCTAAAGTACGCTGCTATATATAAAATGTTGGTCTCTTGTATTTTGGTAATTAAAAGATGTAGGACATATTTTTATACGACATTTTTCACTAAAATTGATGTTAGGAATATGTTATACTTTTTTTTACACTACTCCAGGTACACTCTGTTGGTCAATGAAGAGATACGGCAACATGAAATAAATTGGAATGGATATCAGATGAGAATTGATAATTTTTATTTCTCCATAAAATAAAAACGATTCCTGGATCATTCCCCACAATCCTAGAACTCCATTGAGTCTCCTCCGATAATGTCAAAATAATAGCTACTTGAAGTGTTCAAATTTCTCACTAGATCACTTTTTAATGGTAGTTTGAAGAACACATATATACAAATTATGTTTTTGACTTTTGTTGTAGTCAAAAAAAGCAAAGTTAATTTTCACAAACTAAGTTTTATTATCTTCAAATATTAATATGGTTACGAGGGAACTCGCTACAGAGAATGAACAACATAATACTAGATCTTACACGTTTTTATACTAAATATCCCTTAGACTATGTGCTTTTATCATATAACAATATTCTGCTGAGTTGTGGGAAACAACTTAGAAAATATGGCAAAATACACGAATAGTGATATAACATAATTTACATACATACATACATTGTGTTGAATTCTATTTGGTCGATCTGTGTTTTTGTCACACATGATTATTTTCGTTGGAAAAAAAGGAATGCATAAAACAAAAGAAAAGATAGGAAGAGGGTAGAAAGACTATGGAGCTAGACTTTCGTTCAAACTTACGAGAAAACTATGGGAAACTGTAATTCATCAGCTTAAAACTTATACTGAGCTACTGAGAAGCCCATAATTCAAATACAATATACAAAATTGTTATAGTCTAATGTACTATTTCAAATATGTAGTTCAGTAAGAGTTTCTAGAAGATTCGCTAACCAGATGTCCTTCAATAAGTCAATAATTATAACTTTATAATATAAATATAAAATGAGGACTCATTAATGTCTCCAATTATTGTTATTATTTTCTTGATTGCTATTATTTCATTTCGAAATGATCAATATTGAAGTGTAAATGAATCTACACATTTATAAATTACTGGAGAGAAAATAAAATTTTCACGACATAAACAAAATATCTGCTGTGGCCACACAGTACCACAAATTTTGGGGCACTCTCATCGCTGTTTCATTAATTTGAGGCGTTGCATCAATCAATTGTAAATTTCAAACTGTCATATGTCATTGTCAGAGTGACACCTGTCATTTCCAAAGTGACAGATGGTGGTTATATCTCAGTCCTCACATAAAAGAAGTATTTTTGAAAATGGAGGAACTTTTTCTGGATTTTTAGGGTCTTTAATTCATTGAACCATACAGCTTTGACAATTGATCACCGGAAGCGTAATTTGAAAATGAGAACGTGGAGATCAGTGATTACTCATTTTATATTTGTATCAAGGTCATCTCCTCGAAAGTTTCAAAGTGATACTCAATTAAACATCAATCAAATAACTTATGAGAGAATTATAATTGACAATCGTTTAAATTTCCTCTTCGACACTTCTTGATTATTTCAGTTTTTTATTATTTTATCATTATCTATGTGGCACAATATTCACCTTATACTTTTTCCAATATTTTCGGCTGTTCATTCAATATTGTTAAAATTCGAATTATTATGAGATTCGTTATATTTTTTAGAAGAAAGCAAATAATCAGAATTATAATGTGAAATTGGTATAATTATATCTCATATTTGGATATCACATGCAAACGCCCGTTAATTGTTGCTTCAAAATGAGCTATTTGGTTCTATCGTGTTTGGTATGAAATTAAAGCTCCTGTGTGAATAATTCTAGAAGAAGTGTCCAATGAAAGTAATAATGTGTGACCGAAACACAGATCGACCAAATAGAGTTTAACACAATGTATGTATGTATATATGTGTTCTTCAAACTACCTAACAGGCATTGGAATCTAGAAATTCTTTGATCTACCATTAAAAATAGTCCAAGATCCCAGGCCCGCCAGACGTTACTTATTTTCTGAGAAACAAAATGTGTGGCATAGAGTGGTGCTAGTATGTACTTTGATCATACGCATATTCGCTAGTTTGTGCCGACGGCCAATTTACAGATACGCGGTGCTAGAGGCGCTGCAGTCTAGTTGGACATTCGGTAAAGGGTACCTTAATCTGAGTATTCCAGTTGGGCATTTTAATCCCTTACAATGCAGATATCGGATTTACCTGTGTCAATTACCTATCCGCCTCCATGACTGTATGATTATAATATTTGCAAAATATTTATACATTTTACATTTTCCATAACATTTAGTTTTTAACTTCGCCTACTTCTAATACTATGTACTGTTTGGTCATTTCCCTAATTGTATGTATAGCTTCAAGAGTTAAAAAATTCTAGAAAAAATTGCATTCAAATTGGTAGCTTTGCTTTCATCAACAAATAAGATGAAATAAATATAATATTTGCGTTTCATCAGTTATTTAATATTAAGTGATCATGGAAATAAATCGCATAGTTAGTGAAAAGGGAAAGGAATTGCTAGTTATTGACAATTTTGAATTTTGCGTATCTTCGACAACAAACGACAGAATGAAATGGTGTTGTACAAATAAAAATTATCGATCTACCGCTAAAGTATATACAAATCGCGAGATTAAAATGGTTGGTTCATAATCACGAAGAAGAATGAAACATTGAACGGCAGGCGCTAAGTAATATTGTCGAAAGAAAAGTAGTCTCCGACCTTGCCGAAAAACCATCTAAGCTGATTCGTTTGGTGTTTGAAAGAAATTAATAGTATCATAACTTTAGAGTCTCGTATGATAATTGAAATTTGATGGAATACAAATAAAAGCAGTTCGAACTCACTTCTTATACACAGAAAAATACAGGTAGAGAAATGCCCAACTAGAAGTGTTTATTACGCCTACCCTTTCGGTTGTAAGGGATTATCTCAGGTACAATGCCCAACTCGGATACAGCAGCTAAAGTTAAGTTAAAACATTAGTAACTTTTCTTAAATTCTGAGTACTGATTTTTATGTATGTTCTAGAGAATATTGTTAAAAATCAATAATCAACACTGCCAGACACTTCCCATCGGCGGTAATTCTTGCTAGACCCTTTGAAGTTCGCAAAAAAATTACTTCATCTTACTTATAGTTTTAATAGATACAGGATCTTTCGAGAATTTTAAAAGTCAACATTTTGTTAAATAAAAATAAAGATAAGCTCAAAATATTCCCTGAATATTTTGAAATTCAAACTTCAAATGCTATTTCAAGCGGAAATCATTCCACCTCTGTAGAATTATATACTAAAAATTTGAAATGCTTTATTTATGAATTTCATAAAGATCTTGATATTGTAATTGGCAATAGAGGTTAAAAATTATTGAATGTACAAATAAATTATTGCTACGAAAGAGTTAGATTTTCAGGTAGATATAAATTACAATTTAATTATTTTCACGAAAATAAATTCCAAACTAATTTGCACGGAATTTGCGATAAATTGAAACTAAGAATTGAACATTTGAATGATTTAGAAGAAAAAGAATTGAATACATTAATTGAAGAATTAAGAGTTTTAACTATAACTGACGATAAAAATCCCAAATTCACTAATAAAATAAAGCATAAGATTAGTACAACAGATGAAACACCTGTATATCAAAAGCCGTACAAGTATCCAATAATTTATAAAGATGAAGTAAATGATCAAATTGACAAATTATTAGAACAAAAAATCAAAAGATCTTCGTACTCTCCCTGGAATAGTCCGATTTGGATTGTACCAGAAAAAGCAAGAAGCTTCTGGTGAAGGGATATTCAGAATGGTGATAGATTATAGGAAACTGAATTCCAAGACGATTGACGATAAGTTTCCGATACCTGATATTACGAAAATATTAGATAGATCATAGAAGTCTAATTATTTAACATCCATAAATTTGACGATTGGTTTCCATCAGATTGAAATGAATCTAGGAAAAAAAAACCCAAGGAAAGAGAAAACCCGGAAAAAAGCCCCTTGTGATGAAATTCGAGGATAGTTTATATAACGAGTAATATAAATTAGTTATATAAGGGTGTTTTCATTATGTTTGATAACCAAGAATCATAAACAATAATTTTATATAACGTGTATAAGTCTTATTTAGCTATTAGCTTCAATAATAATCTAGTGTAGTAAAAAATTTCCATATATTTAATTTTTGTGTATGTATAAGAGATTATCTCAAAAATACTTTTGTTTTTTGAAAAGTCTCCAGAGGTCATTAGGTAATAACGAGAAATTGATTTTGGTCGATTGTTAATTCTGTAAATAATTCCCGAACTGTCGCGAATAGGGAGAAAGGTTTCAAGTAAAAAAGTTGAATATTATATCACCCAGATAGTGGCATACATAAATATTATATTGTAAGGCATATTTTTCAAATACGACACAAAATTATAATTTTTCAAATAGAATTAATACATAAAAATAACAGCAATAAACTACATATATTTTTTTTCTTTTAATGATACGAAATTATTTTTTTGTGATAGTACAACATGAGAAATTTCACAATTTTTATATTTTATGTTGAATGATATGTAATGCCTCAACTTGTTCTAATACCTGGTCTTTATATTTTTTAATAATATAAAACAATTAAAAATAATAAATGTATGTAAATGTTTCACTCCACTATATCATTATTAACGCTAATAGATGAATAAAACAGAAGACACTGTATTTATGTCTGTATCACATTATATATTACGCGTTATTTAGAATTGCTGTTTATAACTCCAGGTTTTATTATTAAACGTAATGAAAACACCCTTATATACCTAATTTATAATATTTGTTATAGAAACTTTCTTTTGTATTTATCACAGGGGGCTTTTTCCGGGGGTTTTTTTTCCTGGGGGTTTGTCCGGATGTTTTTTTTCCGGGGGTTTTTTCCGATGTTTTATCTCCCGGGAGTTTTTTTTCCTGTTACCGATTGAAATGGATCCCAACTCAGTAGAAAAAACTGCTTCTTTAACCGATCATGGACATTTTGAATACCTTAGAATGTTATTTGGACCTAAAAATGTTCCTGGTACCTTCCAAAGGCTACTGAATTTTGTTTCGAAAGATCTTATCCTTAAAATATATTTTGTCTATTTGGACGATATTATTATTTCATGCACTTCATTGCAAGAACACATTCAGAATATCAAAATTGTTTTCCAAAGGTTGCGAAAAGCAAATTTTAAATAACAATCAGGTAAGAGCGAGTTTTTGAGAAAAGAAGTCGCATATCTTGGCCATTCACTAACAACTGCAGGCATAAGACTAAATCCTGAGAAAATCGGAATTATAAGAAAATTTCCATTTCCTGAAACGCAGAAAGAGATAAAATCTTTTGCAGGCTCAAGAATTGTTTATAATGGATGTAAACTTAATCTGTTATAATGCAGGATGCATGATGTTATTTTCAACAGCATGATTCATAATCAAACGTAGAAATTTCAAGATCGTCTATCTTAACCTTATTAGAAATGGATCTAGAGTATTCTGGAGAATGATTCCCAAATTGATTGACATTTGAACGATTGTGTCATGTTTTCGATAATCCTGTTAAAGTACAAGACAATTATTACAGAGAATAAGTCACTATGGAATGTATTATAATTTCATGTAATTTCTTACCTGGTATTCCCAATTTATCAGCTATATATTTCCACGAATTTTCATTGCATAATTTTTTTTTATAGCCCACGTTACATTTGCCATATAAATGAAATCAACATTAAAGATGAAGAATACATTTTTTGTTTTGAAAAATGTATATGACTGTTATCTAATTTCCCAATTTTACAATATCCTGACTTTTCAAAACACTTCAGACTAACAACAGACGTTTTTAACTTTGCGTGTGGTGCAGTTATGTCACAAAACAGACGGATGGATCTACCTATAGCGTATGCTAATAGAATTTAATTTTGAACGAACACGAAATAGACTATTCCATAACCGAGAAAGAATTATTAGCTATCCTTTGATCAATTAAACATTTTCACCCATATCTTCATGGAAACAAATTCAAATTAGTAATTGATCATGAACCTTCAATATGGTTGAATACTCTAAAAGAACCCGATCAGAAACTTATTATTATAAGTTGGAAGTTGGAATTATCAAAATGAAACAATGATATAGAATATCAAAGAGGTAAATGAAATTATGTTGCGGAATATTAATCCAGAATTTCAGAGCTGCTTTAAATTGATTATGAGAATATGAATATTTCTGATCATAATGAGCCTATAGTACATTGTGTATCTGAAGATTCCAAAATGTAACAAAATTTTGCGAAACAAATAAATGAAAAATTTCAGACTCTTATGGCCGATTTCACGATCTCGAGTTAAATTAATCCGGTTTGAAGAGCTCAGTTCCTTGGTAACAGTATCAATTTCTGTATTTTTTGTGTCATCACTGCCCAATCAAGTTAATCAGATGAATCAAAAGCCTGTTTATTGGTTAACTTCCCGTCACTTTAACCCAGGTTAATTTAACTCGAGATCATGAAATCGGGCATTAATAATTTAGTTTAGATTCAAATTATTAAAGATATCGCTGATCAAATGTCGTCCAGACTGACAATTCATTCAATTACCAAAGAAAATTATTTTGACAAGCAAAATTTAAATGTTATAGAAAAATGCTTAAATCAGATACGAGATTATTTAGAACAGAACAATATTATTATCATTGATATGCCTCAAATATCCTCAGGTTGAGATCAACAAAATCGGTCAGATATAGAAAAATGACTACAGTCAGTATCCAGAAGTACGAATATTCAAATAAATATTTCTCTTCCAATTGCTATCCAAAATTATGCCAATTCCGTTTCAACTGATAAAGATTCAGATACTTGTTCTCAACATTTAGATGAGGAGTCATCCATGAATGTACTTAGTTATAAAGAAGTACCTATAAATTTTGACAAAAATCAAAGTATATATCAAGAGAAACAAATACCAAAAATACAGTAGATATAAATAAATAATTTGGACACAAAAAACAAAGAATTCATATGTACATGGATAAAACAAATCATAAAGATACATTATTGGAATTTATAAAGGAATATTCAGTTCCAGGAATCCAATACCATTGAATTGTCCAAGAAATATTCAAAAAAATGTTAAAGTCAATTTTAGAGATTCATTTTCAGCCTGAAACTTATGAATTAATTTGTTGTAATCAACAATTGTAAGACATTGAATCGTCTGATGATCAGATCGAGCTCATCAAAAATTATCATTTCGGTAAAACCAATCACCGAGGAATCATGGAAACATATCAAAAGTTGAAACAAAGATATTATTGGCCTAATATGCAGTTGATAGATTTAAAGTTCACATTGATATACTTTCTTTGAAAAAAGAAAAGCTCCATACAATAATTGATGGCTCCTCCAACATGCTCAAATATAGTATCTCCCAGAAACAAACACAATAACGGTTGTTCAAAAATTGATTGAATATTTTTTGATATTTGGTCATCCAAAGTTAATTATCTCAGATAATGGTTCACAATTGAATAATCAATTGATTTATAACTTTTTATCCACGAAAAAATATTCGTATACATTCAATCAGTGTAAATAATCCCTAAAATAATAGAAATATTGAACGATTCCATTCCACTATAATAGAACATATGAGGATATTGGAGCAAAATGAAGATTTCAATGACTTAAGTTTTAGTAATAAAGTCCAATACGCCCGTTAGGCCTACAATCAGTCCATACATTCAATAACCAAGCGCACTTCGAATGAAATAGTTTTTGTTCATTTTAATAAATCAAAGAAAGATGTTTTGCTTGAAATCGTAACAGATGATTACGTTCAGATAATCAAACAGATTATGGAAAAGATGTATTAAGTAGGGAAGTAGAAGAAAATATGAAGAAAACGATGTATGGGGATTCAGTCACAAGCTTATTATTTCTATCCTACTCTATAGTTTCGGTCCCACCTGGACCATCTTCAGGAGTGAATAGAATTAGTGTTTGTGTATGTTGACATCTGTAGTGTTAACATAAACATAATAAATAAACATAAACACAAAATTCTGCGTCGAATAAGTACCATACGTTAAAAATTGAATTGAGCTATTGCGAAGATATGCAAGTTAAACAAATGACAATTTCCTCTCATTATCCAAAAAAAGTCGTGTTTTGAATATGAGATGTATTATATGGAATGAACGATATTTTTGCACATTTTAGTGCATCCACTGAGGGACAGATATATGGTCATCCAGAATCACTTGGGTTTTCCCTCAAATCAACTATTGCTTCTAATAAGTGCCGATATGATGATGAAGTCAAGAAGAAAATTTCATCTATTGCCTACTCAATTATTGATGCTTCGTAATCAGAATCCTTCCAGTCAGTCTTACATGTTGACCTAGAGGTGCTGATTCATCAGAAATATGGCTCGAGAGATCTATTGGAAATTACTTCAGCAACTGGATTTTGTTGCACATGGGATCAATACATTCCACGCAATAAGAAGCATCCAGTGCGCTGCACCTGAGTCAAAAAAGTCCCTTGTGTCGGAGCTTTGGGAGAATTTGGGGCAATACCAGTCGTTGTTTTTCAAAAGATAGCCTAATGCAGGCGTCAGTAAAGTTCACGTACTCAATCTCAACAAACATTTTTTTTGTTCTAAAATGAAGCCTTTGGCTACTGTTTTTATGTGGGCGTACGGCAAATGGTCAGCACATATGAATATTCCAGATTGGGATGAGTTCATGGAGAAGGTAAATGAGAATCGAGCTTATTCAAATCAGGCATGATGTGTCTACCATTCATCAATGCTCCGCCATCCAACTATGATACAATTATTCCAGTACTGCTTCATGCTGCAAATAAACGTAAATCACTTCGTAACTTTTGATCAACCTCTTTATATTAAGAGATATTGTATCTTCATCTGGTCTTGATTCAGAAATCAGCTCGGTGAACATCAGACTCGTCGGTTTTCATCTACTCATGTCATGTCCTTTATGGGGGCTATCGGTTCCATAATAGATTGCAGTAGGCTACGTGAACTAACTACGAGAACACATTTTGGCTCACCTTGCATTGAGCAATGCTCATGCTGAATATAGCAAAAGAAGAAGCTCCCTCCAAACATAAAGGTGAAATAATGAGTCATAGTGTTTTCGCCAATATTGCTGCTCCTGATTAGAAAATATTCTAGACAAATTTTCAAACAAACTTGAGGTGCTGATGTCTAGAGGTACAATAGCTGAATTATGGCTCCACTTTAGGCTGAGCCGATCGGTACGAAAATAAAATATAACCATTAAGATACTAGAACAATTTTGAATACGGAGTTCCAATATCCTAAAGCTTGCCATTTTGGATTTATGCAAAAAAAAAAAAACAGAAAAAGTTTCAAGGAAAGTGCACTTCCGGTACGGACGATTGCAACTATATTGCGAAGTGCACAACTCGACCCTGGATCAGTTCTAAATACAAAACTCAGGCATTATATGTTCAATGGGCTTTGAGATACGCGATCTACGAACGCACATACATGTATTCATACGTACGTACCGATATCAAGCCGAAAATAGTCAAAATGGATTCAGAAATGCTCAAAACAAGTATTGTCATCAAAATCTCGGAATGTGAATTTTGTCGGTTTCACAAAACCCACTTCAACTTTGTATAAGTAAGAAGTGGGTAAAATTGTCGTTCTTTGAATTCGTATATGTATCTGATAAATTCACGTAGCTCTGAACACACGGTAAACATTGGACGCAGAATTTTGTGTTTCTAAATTTATGTGAGTGTAACATTTCCCTTAAAATGCATCATCTAGGAGTTATTAATGAAAAACTCAAAGAAGTCCGAAAATTCCGTGGCTTCTGGAACACCCTTTATAGAGCACAAGCAGAAAATTGGTGCTTTCAATAAACTCTTGACATGTAAATTAAAAGATTGAAACCGTCTCCATCTTTCCAAGAATCAATTAGCCTAAAAACCCTATGTTGCCTGGTATGATACCCACTTCAAGAAATAAACGTGGTCTCATGTATAAGGGTCAATCACAAAAAGTATTACAGGGAATTCATATGCATCGGATCAAGCAAAGTATGATACTGCCTCAAAATCAATAAATGGAAATCAGAATATTACAATGAATTGGAAACTTTCAAAGGTAAGATAATAGATGATAATGATGAACTCCATCCGAAAAATATTATGATACAATCATTATTTATTCTAACAAATTTTATTGTTATTTTCAATGAAAGTGAGAATACTTTTGCTTTTTGTGAAACAAACCTCCTTTATTTTGGAATATTACCTAGGACAGATATTAAATTGGAAATCGATAAGCCAATACCTAATAGTTTCAAAAATCTTATAATAAGGAATTGGCAGAATCAACAACTGTTGGAAGTTCATTGTGAATATGAAAAATTCATTTTCAGATATAATAATGGATATTTCTATTCCTTTAATACAAACTAAACTTTCACAAATAACCTCTATAAATACTACTACTATACATGACAATAACGTTATGACGTCAAATTTAGAACCAGGTTTTCATTCAAGATCCAACGGTCATAGGAATTATTCAAATGAATGTATCTTTGTTGAAAATAAATTGTATTAGTCCAATATCCGAGACCCGCCAAACGTTACTAATTTTCTGAGGAACAAAATGTGTGGATAAGAGTATAGTGTTAGTTGATACTTTGTTCATACGCACAGTTGCTAGTTTGTACCAATTTGAAGATACGAGGTAATAGAGGTACGTTAAGACATTACTTTCTTTTCTTGAAATCTGAGTGCGGATTTTCATGTCTTTTCTAGAGAATATTGTTTAAATGAAAAAATTCGAATGAAATAATATAAAAATGAGCACTTAGATTATAAGCAAGAACTTCCACCGATGGAAAAAATTCTAGCAGTGTTGATTATCAAATTTTAACAATACTCTCCACAACATACATAATAATCAGCACTCAAGACTAAGAAAAGTGAGTAATGTCTTAACGTACTGTTACGTTATTTATTTCAATTTAGGGTGCAAAAGTTTTTAAACACTAGTATTTATTTTAATGATTTATTAAAATAATAAATTAGATAACTAACACTATTTTTAATAACTATTTCCAATTCAAACTAGAGATTAATATACACTACACTATAACTTAACTTTAATTATTTATGTCAATGTTGATTTATTTGTAATAACACAATTTATTCCAATCCATAGTAGAAGGTCACTATGCTAAAAAAATCAATAATGCTCTTCGCTTAGTCAGCGTATTTATACCGTCGGTCTCTCTCCACTACAGTCTTCCCGCAAAACGTCCAGGCGTTTCTAGAAAAACACTAGAAGGTGCCAGCAATTTTCCAGAAAACGAATATATTCGCTTCTATTTCTTAATGTACAATAATTCCACAATAATTCTGAACACCAGTAAAGCCGAAATGACTGATTTATAGTCTTAAATTTGCTACACTGCTCCCTGCTTAGGACTGTTTCGTCCCGAAACGGTTCTTCACGAATTCCTGAAGAGTCATGTCGGAATCTGCATTGGTCACCTTTGATACATCGGGATGTTTTGTAGAAGTAGTAGTCGATGGTCCATCCATTATTCGTCTGCTGTTCAGGGTTGTAGCTACAGACGAGGATTTCTATTCCGGCGGACCGATAGAGGGTTTCTAACATATTCCTTACTACCCTCCAATCCAGTTTATCTAGTCCACAGCTCAACTTCGGTACTGTCAGCTTCATCACGTCGTTGTCCAATAGATGCTTCCGGAGATCGAGCAGAGCATTCCACATAGTGCGGCATGTCGGTTTCTGGTAGGAGCATGACTTAGTCACCATATAGTACAGGTATCATTTGTGCTCCATGCGGGTGTCCTTCAAGTGTAGTATTTTTCCGACTGATGAATTTTGGTTGGCCAGTTCTTCTATTCTTCCATAATTCTTCTTGAAAACGGACGCTATTTCTCGGGACATCTTCAAGTCACCTGCCACACAGTGAGCCAGGGAATAGTTCAAAGGCACTGCAAACAGGTCTTGTTGTTCTTCTTTCGTCACGCCATACCGCACTTTACGATCGTTGGAATAGTTGGCCATGAACTCTTCAAAGGTTGGTTCTTGCTCAACAATTCGTCGAACCGTGGCTCCATGTCGGTCTTCATGCCTATCGCCGGCGAATAAGGCTAGCCGATTAAAGTGGACGACTCTCAGCTTTCGTTTGGAGTTTACCGTATCCGGTAGACGACGTCGTTAATTCTTTTCATCACTTCATATGGACCATTCCAGTTCCGCTGAAGTTTTGGTGACAGCCCTCGGCGCTTCTGGTGTCTGCCCAGTTGTTTCGTGTACTGCTAAGAGGTAGGCTAACAGAAACAGATAAAGGTGTTGGTCCCAGTTTCGCTGATGGTTGGAGACAACCTTTGGCAGATATCGATTTATTGTTCTGTTCATCCGTTCAACCGTGCCGTCGGACTGCGGATGTAATGCAGTAATCCTGGTTTTGCGGATTCCCAAGATTTTATAAATGTTTTGGAAGACGGTCGACTTGAAATTTCTTTCCTAATCTGAATAAAGTTCTCGTGATACTCCAAATCCACAGATACATTCTTCCACCAAAACGTCGGCGACTGGTTGGGTAGAGCGTACGCCTCCACCCATTTACTGCAGTAGTTCATCACAACGATCATGTATTTATTTCCGTTGTTAGTTTCTGGAAACGGTCCGGCCACATCGATTGCAATGCGCACGAAAGGACTTCCCACATTGTACTGACGCATTGGAGCTTTTCTTTTTCTCTGTGGCCCGTTACCACTGGCGCAGACCACGCATTTCCTACACCATTCTTTAACATCCTCCTTACAATTTATCCAATAAAATCTCTGGCGTAATTTTTCCAATGTTTTACTGATTCCAAAGTGCCTTCCACCAGCTTCATCATGAATCCCTTCCAGTACTTCCGGTACTCTATTTCTAAGGATTATCAACTGCGTCCTGCTCTCATTTCCGTCCGTACTCTCTACGACGCGTTTCAGGAGGCCCTCTTCAACCACAATGGAATTCCACTGCGCCCAATACGGTTTTACATTCCAAAAGTGTGGTGCAACATCTTCCCAAGCTGATCTAAAATCATCATTCTTCCATCTCAGTACAATTTTCAAATCTAAATCATTCTCCTAGTCTTTGCGTAACTCTTCCGGTTGCCATGTCTCATCGACTACTGTTGTCCTCTTGACGGCAACCAATTTTTCTTCTTCTGCTTCTTTGGTTTTGATTTCCGTCTTGATCTTCGATTTCTTACACAGCCTCTGCGGATGGCCCAACTCTCCACAGTTCCAGCAGCGAAGTTGTCTTCTTCCTGCAGTAATTTTGGACTCGATACGCCGCAACTTTTCTTCTAAGCTAGTTTCCAAATCTTCAATTTCATCATGTTTGTCAGTACTCATTTGTCTAACTCTGGACTGTCCATGCGATGCTTGTTTTGCTGCTTCATGCTCTAACGCATACGATAATGCATCAATTAAAGACTTCGGACTATAAATTCGTAGTGCCTGCTGTATTTTGCTATCTCGAACCTAAAAAATAAATGCTTGAGTGGCTTAGCCCTCCAAAACGCTATCGGAGGCGGTTGGGTGTGCAAGGTGAACTAAACGAGCAATATCAGTTTCAAATTCTTGAAGAGTTTCTTGCGATTTCTGGCATCGGTTTCTCAGTTACGTCTGATACACCTGTTCGAGGTGCGCGTTGCCAAAGCGCATCTCTAGCCGCTTGATCAGTTGGTCATAGTCACCTTGTTCGTCTTCTTTTAATGTTTGAAGAACAATGCTGTGACCTTATCTGCAGATGACTATCCATACGCCTTCGCAACAGCTTCGAATTGCTTGAGGTAAATCGGTCCAACGTCTTCCCATCAAATTCCAGTGTCTCAATGTGGATCTTTGCATTATTCTCTTTTTTTATTATCCTCACATTGCCCGCTTCACATGCAACAGATTCTGATATCGACGATGAAGTCATCTTTGAGAAATTTTCTTCCAATTCCTGTATTTTCTTCTCATAATCTTCCCTTAAGTACTTCAAATTCTCTTCTGCTTTTCTAGAACTCTCTTCCAATTTTTTGTTCACTCTCTGTTTGAAGTTTCTGGAATTTTCTAGCAATTCTTCTATCAGTGTTCTACAATTTTCAGTTAATTTGTCTTCTAACGTTCTAGAGTTTTCTAGCAACTCTTCTTCCAATGTTCTATAATTTTCAGTTAATTTGTCTTCTAATGTTCCAGAATGTTCTGTAAACTTTACTTCTAATGTTCTAGAATTTTCTGTAAGCTTTTCTTCTGATGTTCTATAATTTTCCGTAATCTCTGTCAATTTTTCTTCCAATTTTCTAGAATCTTTCATCAACTTCCCTTCTGATTTTCTTCAATTTTCCAGCAGCTCTTCTTCTATTTTCCCGAAATCGGATATGCCACACGGAATGAATTCATTACGACTCTCACCAGCATTTTCCAAAGCTTGTCGGAGACGTTGTTGGAGGACGATCTTGGTTCCTGTTGTCTCTAATTCTCGCTCTTCTAGTTCGTTCTTAAGATCAACCACTTTTAATTCACTCAATTTTACCGTCTCTGACGCCATTTTATTTACTTTAATTTAAAACTTCACACCTGATCACCAATTGTAGCGTTATTTATTTTAATTTAGGGAGCAAAAGTTTTTAAACATTAGTATTTATTTTTAGGACTTATTAAAATAATAAATCAGATAACTAACACAATTTTAATAACTAATTCTAATTTAAACTGAAGATCAATATGCACTACACTATAACTCAACTTCAATTATTTATGTCAATGTTGATTTATTTGTAATAGCACAATTTATTTCAATCCATAGTATAAGGTCACTGTGCTGAAAAAATCAATAATGCTCCTCGCTTAGTCAGCATATTTATACCGTCGGTCTCTCCTCACTACATTCTTCCCGCAAAACGTCCAGGCGTTTCTAGAAAAACGCTAGAAGGTGCCAGCAATTTTCCAGAAAACGAATATATTCGCTTCTATTTCTCAATGTCAATAATTCCACAATAATTCTTAGTACCAGTAAAGCCGAAATGACTGATTTATAGTCTTAAATTTTCCACTAAACGCTAATTGTCGTCCATCAGTAAATCGAAGTTTCTAATACAACGTGTCAGTTCTACTGGCATATCTTCAATGAGAACATTCAGCTTCCAGCTCAAATTAAATGACGGTTGATTTCGAAGGAATAATTTTCAGGGAGTGCTGATACGATAATTCAAAAACTTAATATGAATCTTGACTCAGGAGATTGATAAATTCAACCATATCCTCAGTAAAAAAAGAATGTATTGTGTTTTTCCAGCATTAAAATGGAATGAGCAAGAAGTTATGGACTTGTGGAGGTCGGACGTGTAAAGACAATTCAGGAGTGGGTCTAAAAAAGAACCTTGCTGAACATCAAAAGAAATAAAAAGTAAGGGAGAAGTCTATAAGTTGAATCTGACAGATTTTTGCCCACCACTCAAATCAGATTGAGATAGGTTAACTGCTGTGCTACTGAAATTGAAATAATGCAATTTGACAGTGAGCAAGAAGTGATAAGGCTTGTTTATGATGAATTCAATTCAGGAGTTTACATTTAGAAACTCAGATTAATGATTCGTAAATCTTGTTCAGGCCAATGATAAATTTGAACTCTCTGAATTTAGCCAATCACATATCATCCACATGTGAAATATTTCACATAATTTATACTTTAAATTAAGAATGAAAATGAGGTAGCTGAATTTTATCTTATTTTCAGTATGGATTTATTGTATTCTATCACAATTATTCATGATCCATTCATAAATACCTGGTAGGTAGTAGTTTGACAATTTTACTGTGACAATCGATATTCATTCATTATCGGTTAGATTTGGGTTTAAGACTTGTGAATGATTATTTCAAACATAAATTTGTGAACTGAGTACATCTTGAACCAGCACATAGGTTAATATGTATTTTGTATCTCTAAATCTGAATTTCTCCGATTGAGTTTTACATGAATCAGTCCTTATTTTGTCAAGAACTTCACTGAAGTCAAGAAGAACTAGCGTAGTGAGTTTTTTCGTGATCCGTAGCACAGATCAAACCATTCTCTAAGTCAAGAGAGAAGGTGATGGTCTTTAGGAATAAAAACTCCAAAAAGTCTCCTGTTCACACTGTTCTCGTAATTTTATCTAATAATTGAATAAAATTACGAGAACAGTGTGATAGAAGACTTTTTGGAGTTTTTATTTCTAATAACCATCATATTCTCTCTTATATTTTTCTCACCTTGAGCTCCCCCTCATTCTATTATTCTCTAGATCTGCTAGAGCTGTTGAAGTGTTAAATCCTTCTCTGTAACCAGATTACTTGGTAGGTAGAAGTGGGCCACAATGTGATATCAAACGGAAAAAAGTTCCCCAAAGATTTAAGAGAGTACTTGCAACTTCTGATAGAGTTTGCTATCTTGATAATAAGAAACAAGGATAATTTAATAGACAATCAAGAGCAAACTATCAAAGTACTAAATGATCACGTGGTTTTATTGAAAAATAATAACTGTAAAAGTGAACACGGTGAGTCTTCTTGTACAAAAACTTCAAACGAAAACAGTGACGAAGTCAATTTGACTGATTCAAACTTGAATGAGATACCTAATTTTACATCTAATAAAATAATTGAAATTTGTGACTATGGGAACGATGAACACAAAAACAGTAAAAGAAACAGAAGGGATGTCCAGAATGAGAAAAATCTTTGGAAATCTTGATACAATAGCCTTAAAAGTTGCTCCAAAATTTTTTGCTCTATAAAAATTGAATTCGAAGTATCCAGACCAGTATTCGTCCTTCAAAATTTCAGTTCATCATGACAATAAAAAGAAATTATGAACCCCTCATTTTGGCCTACTGGGACTTGTATCAAGCCTTTTTTCAACGGATTCTCGCATCCAAAGACAAGTTTCAACCTCTAATGTCGAATTGCTTTTCCCTCATAAAAATTATTTGAAAAAGTTGATAAATGTAAACTCTAATGTAAATATATTTCACATCAATGTTCAGTCATTAATGAATAGAACAGATCTGATTATACTTTTCTAAATGAATACTTTTTCGACATAGTATGTGTAACAAGCACTGGCTCGATATTGATTTACCTAAAACTGTAAATTTCATTCCTTATATATTAATATCATCCTTTTGCAGAGAACCTGGTAATTATGGCGTGGTGGCTATCTTTGTCAAAAATGGCTTTAATTTTTAATCAATTTGGAAGATTTTAATGTTGCTCCTAACATTGAAATGAGTGCTGTGGAAATAATCAACCAAAATATTGTTCTGATTGCTGCTTATGAAACTAGCCCAGTTGTCAGAGACAAATTAAGACCAAAATCTCACATAAAATGTGATATTGCTGAAACTAGGTTTCTAGGTATCTTTTTGGGTGTGGAAAACAATAAAATAATCTTTGCTGCTCTAAAGTGTATGCTTAGTTCATAATCTTGGAGACAAAATCGAAAATTTCTATATCGAAGAAAATAATAACGTTTGATAAAAACAATATAAATATTCTTGGTGAATGAGTACCCAGGGTTTTTTTGGCATACTCATTAATAATCTTATATAAGATTTTCAAAATTGAAAATAGCGGATACAATATATTAGAAATTTAGAACATACCAAAAACTTTTAATCTCTTTTTTTAAAATTTAATTTATATATTTTGAAAATGTGAATAGGGGACATGGACATGGTTCTTTTGCTGACCAAGATCATTATATATCAATGGAGTAGAAATTAAAATGGTGTATCCAATATGAAGCTTTTTAGAATAAGTAGATATTTGTCAATAAATGAACAAAAAAATTGAATGTATTTCAAAAAATAATTGAAATATTGGTAAAATTTTTTTTGAAACCGAAAGTACTCAATTACTGAGCTGACTTCTGCTTCGAAAGTTCTCAATTCCAAACCATGGTAACAATTTTCATTAATTCTCTGTTGACTGGGAATTAATGGATATGTTTGTCGGTGAAGATAAAATTGTAGATTATGGATCATGATGCTGTTAGATTTATTTATTTAACTGATATATGTCAAATTGATATCTAAAAGAAATTTGTATTATAGAATGTGTTTGTTATAGTATGTGCATTTATTGTGAACGGAATAGCACAGAGAATGTGAAAGATATCAATCAATAAAATAAATCATGTAAGTTATGTTTTATTGTATTAGTTTACTGTAATGTGATTGCATTTGCAGAAATCTGTTTGCCAAATCGATAAGATAGTTCCAATACATCCAAATTAATTTGAAAAGCTTAGTAATGGAGGTACTTCGGTGCACTAGTTACAAAAAGTATCGTATGCAACACGGACACTGAACGACTGTCATAATTATCACGGACAAATTTGAATGCACGGAGCTACGCCTTCAGCTTAGCCCTCGTCTTCGTTTCGTGCTTCGCCCTCGCCATCGTCTCGTACTTCGCCCTCACCTCTGCCTCGGGCTTTGCCCTCGTCTTCACCGAATGCAGCCAAATTTATCCTGCATAATATACTATTTTTCAAATTTGTACTTACTGTCTTATTAATTCTTTGACATTACAGACATTTTCACTAAAGCCCTCTGTTTGGTGTCCAGAACGAGAGCCCAAAAGTTTAAACCGAAAAAATGGGAGCCTCATGACCTTTTCGAAGGTCAAAGGTGCAAAAAATCAGTTTTTCGCCTATATCTCGCTTCCTAATTATCGTAGGGCTTCCAAACACATTGGTTTATTTAAAGATCATCGTTTTTTCTATAATAAAAGTTTCATGATCTATCTGTGTATCTGCAACCGTTCTCGGGATACGGCGTTTACAAAGTGCTCTGAATGACTGACATCGTATCTTTGAATAAAATGCTGGATACGTGTCGAACTACGTGCTTCCTATCTGATCGTTTTTTTGGCTCAGCTTGATCATTGGCTTCTTCACCACAAAACATACACAGTAATGCAAAATTGGAACCGCTAGATCGTCGTTTGCGTGGTGATGCTGGACCAGCTGCATCTACTGATTCACGCCTCTCAAGAGCCTGAATATTTGATTTATGAATGTATGATGCGCGGCATTCTTTGTGCACAGTTATAGATGAAACATTTTCGATCAATCCAATGCGTCCGTCATCTCTCTCCCTGCTTGCCACTTTCAATCTTCTCATGCCGTTCACTACGGTAACAACTTCACCAGACGATAGCGGTTTATCACATATGAAACACGCATCTTCCATTTTAATTTTCACAGTCTCTGTAATGCACAGTTAATAAGTAAAAGTCACAAAAATTAGAGCATTTGCTTTCAGAAGACAAGTAAGAATACTTCTTATTCGTTAAATATGTAGTATACAACTATAATATAACTGTATTCGTCACTAACTGAGGGTAATACGTCTAAAACGGACGAGTTTTAGATTTGTAGAAGAGGGGTTCTCCTTTGAAATCCCAATGGTCTACTTCTTATAAACTAAGTAAAAATATACAGCAACTAAACAGGTTTCAGAATTATTTGGAATACTATGTTATATTCATAGTATTTCAGTCTGATGATCCATTATAAACATTGCGTTATGTTTTTTACACGCCGTATCTCGAGAACGGTTGCAGGTACACAGATAAATCATAGAACCTTTATTATAGAAAAAACGATGATCCTCAAATAAACCTATGTGTTCGAAAGCCCTACGATAGTTAGGAAGCGAGATATAGGCAAAAAACTGATTTTTCGCACCTTTGACCTTCGAAAAGATCATGAGGCTCCCATTTTTTCGCTTTCAATGTTTGAACCCTCATTCTAGGTATAAAAAAAAAGGCTTTAGTGAAAAAAAATCATCACTGCTAATTTTTCCGCGGCAGTGGTCTTTTTTCTGCTAAATTGACTGGTCTAATAATGCTTTGATTCTGCAAAGAGCTGAGAACTGGTTTGCTGCTAATTGTTCATTCCTGAATAAAAAAAGATGCAACAATTATAAGTATCGAATAATACTACCAATAACGCTGCAAAGTTCATACCAGTTTTAAGCTTGCACATTGAATCATCTTTGAATGGCTCTATACACATACTATATATAACCAAAAAAATTATCAAGCGTTCCATTTTCACTCAGAAGATTGAGAAGCTTTGTTGATTTAAACAACTAGAAAATAGCCTATTTTGCTTCGTTCAACTTAATTATATCCTACGGGGTTATATTGTTGGGTAATTCTATCCATGCCAATAAAATGTTTCGCTTACAAAAAACAGCAATTAGAATAATAAGTGGCCTCAACGCTAGGGATCATTGCCGGAATGCTCTTGTCAAATCAGGGATCATGATTATTCATTTTATTTATTATATATTTCTCATTCTTCAGTAGAAATTCATAAAACAAGGAGAAATTACTTGAGAAACAAATATATACACTCATATAATACTAGATCTGCTGAATTACTGTGAAAGCCTTATTTCAGATTACAAAAATCGAAAAATAATACTCCTTATCCAGATTTATTCAACATCCTACCTGAAAGTATTAGTAATTTGAATTTAAGGAACTTTAAAGTAGTAGTTAAAAAACTTACAATATACAATATTCAATTTTATATCTGGAGTAAACATCATTCACTTCTTCGTCGACGCATAGACTGAAAGAGAATTTAGGCAAATCAGAATTGTTATTCGAATTTTTGGAAAACGATAAAAATTAAGGAGATGCTATTGGTTACTCTGTAATTTGGAAAACTTAGTCCGAGTAGTTGTTGGAAAAGATGATAAGTTGAAATGACTGTCAATGATACTCACAGTATATTTTCTTGTATTATAAACTATTTTCATATATAATAAATAATAGTAAACTTCATAACGCTAGTATTCTTACAGGTTATGGGTCCAGATTCTTCATGAGCCAAATAGTATTATATTTGCTTGCTTTTAGTGATGGTGAAAAATTTATTTTGAGTGTCAAACTATCCAGCTTAGTTTGAATTCCTACTATTTCAAAAAAAATATGGACTCAACAAAGTTTTTTGGATTGTTGGAAGGAAAAAGTAATTAGGCGACATGGAAATAAAAGATAAGCGTTGTTCTACGAGGGAAACCTGGGGCACTTGAAGTGATTCAAGGAAAACTAAAAATACCACAACAGTTAGAAGATGGAAAAACGGATAAAATAAAATATGAAAATGATTTAGCAGCATTCACTAAGGCTTATAGCAGTGCATTGGTCATATTGAGTGTTAATATGACAGAAGACACTCTACAGAAAGTGATGCGGTATCAGATAGCTCATGAAGTTTGGCAAGAACTTTATAGATTATTTGATGGAGCTATGGAAGATAAAACTCACGATCTATGTACAGATTTTTTTGGATACAAGAAACTAGCAGAAAATGACATGACAACTCATATTTCTAAACTGAAAAATAAATGGAATCAGTTGAAGAATGAGTTGGCAAAAGAGAAAGATAAAACATGTACTTGCGATCTGCCAGATATATTATTGATTTGTAAAATTTTGGATACCATGCCTGAGAATTATTTTTCTTTCAACTCAAGTTGGATGTTGATCAAAAAAAATGAGGGAACTGTTGAAATCAGCTATGCACCTATGAACGAGCACTTGAAAACAAAGAAAATAATGATGGTACTCAAACTCTTGTTTCTGTCGGAAATTGCTTAGACACTGCAAATAAGAAGATGAACAAGAAGATAATTTGTTTCTATTGTGGTAAATCGAAGCACAAGATTATCATCTGTACGAAATGGATTACAGACGGTCGACCTCCAAGGAAAGGAAGAGTTTCTGAAACTCGTAAACTAGATAAAATTATACCAAAACAAAACAATTCGTCTATTTTCACGGCATTAGCTGCAAAGACAAATTCACAATACTGGTATAGATTCTGGAGCAAGTGCACATATGACCATGCACAAAGAGTGGATTACCAATTTCAATCAAAAAGATTCAGGAATAGATATTACTATGGCAAATAATCATAAAATGGTCAAGGAAGAGGCTACGTTATTGTAAAATTGAATAATGAAAAAAGAAAAATGTAATGTAATTCACGCTCCTGGATTGAATTCAAATTTACTATCTGTGAGTCAAATGGTAAAAAATAGTCTAATAGTGAATTTTTCTAAGCAAGGTTGCAAAATCTATTATGAAAGTGATTGCAATCTGACGGGTGAAGTCAAGATATATGCCAAAGATGTAGGAGGAATCTATAAGCTTGAATGTGAAAATCAAGAGCCCAATCAATCCTCAAAAATAGGTCTAAAGGCATTTAAAGTAGAGCAGACGCAGACAATAATATCATTAATAATGAGCATGATTTGTGGCATCGTCGACTTGGGCATTCAAAAAGGTTTGCTATGAATTTACTGAAAAATATGGCAACAGGATTAAATTTTAGCAAACAATTAACAACGAAGCCATGTATCTCTTGTGTTCAAGAGAAACAAACATGATTGCAGTTTGCTGAATATCCTACAACCAGAGCTAACAATATTGTGATGTTTATTGCTTGACGAAGTATAGTTTGTGATTGAATAAAAATCACTATTTGATAATCTAAATTAAAATAAGAGTTTTATTCTTCTTATGTCACTCATGACACTATATTTATTTATTTGTCACTCAATTCTAACTTAAACAAGATCACAGATATTCATATTTCATCATCTATATACACTGTTCACTTTACTGTTCACTGTTCTAGTTCCATTTCACACTACTACTACTAATACTACTGTCCTGTCCTCACGTCTTTTGCTTGGCCTTATATAAGAAATATTGATTTCTCGACTTTTTCCATTTCTAGAATATCACTAGAGGCTTCTATTGGGGGCGTGATATGCTGCGACGCGGCGCGGCGTGAGCGAGGACAGGAAGCTCCTCCCATACTACGTCGTGTTTACGAGCTTCCCCCACTCTCGCACGTCACACTGCCCTCTTCTTAAGAGTGTTTCGTCCTGAAACACACCTTCATGTCTATGCCGGAATCGACACTCGCCGCCCTGGGTGCAACCAGTAGTTTGGTTGAAGTAGAAGTCGACAGTTTTCGCTCCGATCGGGCCTGCTGGGTGGAAACAGCAGATCAATATTTGAATTCCGCTGTTCTGGAATAATACCTCTATCATATTTTGAACGATCTTCAAATCCAATCCATCCAGACCGCAGCTCGATTTTGGTACTGCCAGTTTCAAGATGTCGTCCTGCATTAAATGGCCTCGCATGTCTTGCAGCGTTTCCCACATGGAACGGTAGGTTGGTTTGTGATGAAATTTATTTTTCGTTACCATGTGGTGAATATAGCGTTCCTTGGTTGTCGTATTGTCCCTCAGACAGATGGTCTTTTCTACTGTAGGCTTCTGGTGTTCTGGCCTGCCAAACTTCTTCTTGAAAACTGCTGCTATCCCTCGAGACATCTTCAAATCTCCTGATACACAACGGGCCAAGGAGTAGTCGGCCGGGACTCTGAATAGATCCTGCTGCACTTCGGTAGTTATTCCGAATCGAGCCCGACGTCCACATGAGAAAGTCTTCATGAACTCCTTAAATGAATCTTCCTGCGCATGGATCTTACGAGCACGTGCGTCATTGGGATCTTCATTGTTGTCTCCTGCAAATGGTGCTAGCCGATTGAAGTGTACCACTCTTGATTTGCTCTTGAGGTTGCGTCTGATTTCATAGATTATGTCGTTAATTCTCTTGATGACTTCGTAAGGCCCTTCCCAAGATTTTGGAGACAGGCCACGTCGCCGCCCTGCGCTATAAAGCCACACAGAGTCTCCTGGTTGAAAACTCCCGTCTTGTGCCTTGACGTCATAGGTCTCTTTCATCCGGTCGCTGGCATTCTGGATGTTTATACGGACTCGGGAGTGGATATCGTCCTTCTGACGCCTTGAACTATTGACATAATTTTTACCAGCCAGGTCTTCTCCAGGTTTGCAGCCGAACTTAAGGTCGCATAGCCGAAGTTCCCGTCCAAAAATAATTCTTGCTGGAGTCTATCCGGTTGTTTCGTATACGGATGAGCGGTAGGCCAGAAGGAACAGATGAAGATATTTGTCCCAGTCTCTCTGGTGACTAGACAACTTTGGTCAGGTGTCTGTTGATGGTCTTATTCATCCGTCCCACCGTTCCATCAGACTGCGGATCTAATGCAGTAGTTCTGGTTTTACGAATATTCAATACTTCGCATATCCCTTGGAAAAGTGTGGATTCAAAGTTTCTTCCCTGGTCAGAATGGAGTTCCAAGGGTATGCCAAAACGACAGATCCAGTTCTTCACTAGGACGTCTGCAATAGTAGCAGCTTCTTGATTAGGAAGGGCATACGCTCCCGCCCATTTACTAAAATAGTCCATGACGACAACATTGTATTTATTTTCGACGACTGATTCAGAAAATGACCCTGTTACGTCGATGGCTATCCGCTCGAATGGACTACCGACATTATACTGTCGCATCGAAGTTCTTGGTCGTTTCTGCGGTCCGTTGCTTGAAGCGCACGTAGTGCATCTCTTGCACCATTCCCTGACATCTTCTTTGCAGTTTAGCCAATAAAACCGCCCAAGGTGTCCTCCACTCACTCCATTATGGAGATGTCTCAAGACCTCCGGAACCCGACCTCAAGGAACGATCAGCTGTTCCCTACTTTTGGTTTCATCCGGATCTTTCAGGACACGCTTCAAGACGCCTTCATCCAGGATTATGGAATTCCATTGCGCCCAGTACGATTCAACTGTCGAAGAGTGTGGTGCCACCTCTTGCCATGTCGGTCTTGTTTCTTTCTTCTTCCATTCTTGAATAATTTGCAACTCTGAGTCGCCATCTATGTCTTTTTCTATCTCTTGTGGTTGCCAAGCATCGTCAATGACAGTTGTCCTGAACCCCTTCGCTTCAACCTTAGAGCAATGATGACAATCTTTTGGACATAGTCGTCTTGATAAAGCATCAGCATTCTTATGTGCTGTACCGGCTCGATGTTCTATGTTGCAGTCGTATTCTTGAAGTCTTCCGATCCATCGAGCGACCTGACCCTCAGGATTCTTGAATTGTAGTAGCCATCTCAGAGCAGCGTGGTCAGTTCTTAACAGGAAATTCCTACCATACAGATATTTGTAGAAATGCTCGATGGACTTCACTACTGCCAGCAGCTCCCGTCTTGTGACACAGTAGTTTCTTTCTGGCTCTGACAAAACCTTACTGAAGTATCCGATTACTCTTTCTTGACCCTCCTGCAATAGGGACAGGACGCCCCCAATACCGACGTCGCTGGCATCTGTGTCCAGAACAAAACGTCTTTCCGTCAGGATTGGTGCTTGGATTAGGAGTAGTTTCAGTCGTTTGAAAGCGACCTGGCAGTCTTCATCCCAGCTGTATCTGCGATTATTTTCCGTCAGTCTGGTCAGTGGTTTGGCGGTATTGGCAAATCCATGAACAAATCTTCTGTAATAGGTACAGAGCACAAAAAACTTCGCAGCTGATGTTTATTCGCAGGTACCGGTCATTCTTGAATAGTCTTGATCTTTCCTGCATCAACTGCTACGCCTTCTTTGGAGACCACATGTCTCAAATAGTTCACCCGTTTTTGGATTAAGTGGCATTTCTTTGGACTGAGTTTCTAACCCGCCTTATTTAATTGTTCAAATACCCACTCCAGATTCTTCAAATGGTCTTTAAATGATTTTCCCATCACAATTGAATCGTCCAGGTATATCAAGCAAGTTTTTCCCGATAGTCCTTTGAGTACGGTCTCCATAAGTCGCTCGAAGGTAGCAGGAGCATTACACAGACCAAATGGCAGGTCTGTAAATTGCCACAATTCACTGCCGATGGTAAATGCAGTTTTTTCTCGGTCTTTCTCATCCATCGCTACTTGCCAGTATCCACTCTTGAGATCTAGGGTCGAGAAGATCTTTGACCCGGCCAGGGTATCTAAGGTGTCATCAATCCTGGGCAGAGGATAACTGTCCTTCTTGGTAACGTTATTGAGCTGGCGGAAGTCGACAAAAAATCGTGTAGACCCGTCTTTCTTCTCAACAAGTACCACTGGAGAGGCCCATGGACTGTTCAAGGGTTTAATGATGCCGTCTTGCTCTATATCTTGAATGATGGCTTCAGCGTCTTCTCTCTTCGCAATCGGGAGTTGTCATGGTGCTTGTCGAATTGATCGTGCATCGCCGGTGTTAATTTTGTGATGGACAATATTTGTTCTTCCTTTTCGCCCCTCACTGGTTTCAAACACCTCTTGGAATCGGCGTATCAGATCTTCTGCTTGTGCGCGTTGCCGATTGTTTGATTATTGACCCTTGGATAGTAGTAGTGTCGTTAATTCCTTCGAAAGTTTATCGCAGTTAGGTTCTATCTTTGTGTCTTGCTTGGTGGTTTTCATTCTTGCGAGGCGTTTTTTTTCATGTCTGGAATTATCTTTGGGTAGCATCTTCAAATGTTTCTTGCATCGACTTGTTGGCCGACCTAGTTCTTCACAGTTCCAACACCGAAGTTGTCTTGAATTCTTGAGATCTTTTACTTCTTCGATCAACCGCTGAACTTGGGCTTCTAAGCTTTCCGTGGCATCGGAGTCACAATTAACCTCTCGCACTTGGGCACTGCTTCTGGACGTCTGCTTTGCCGCTTCGTATTCCAGTGCATGAGCCAATGCTTCCACCAGCTTCTTCGGCCACGCCAAACGTAGGGCTTGCTGCGTTTCATGGTCTCTGATGCCGTCCACAAATACTCTCACAGCCCAGCTTTTCAAGAAATCATCCAGGCCAGTTGGATATGCAAGTCGAACTAGGCGTGCCACATCAGCTTCGAGCTCCTGTAGACTCTCGCTGGGACGTTGGTATCGGTTCTTGAGCTGCGTGTGATACACTTCCTCCAAGTGTGCATGGCCGTATCGCAGCTCCAGTCGCTTGACCAATTTTTTGTAATTGTTGTCTTCTTCCGGTGGAATAGCCTGTAAAATGTTTACCGCATCTCCTTGGAGAGCAACTGTAAGCGCTGAAACTTTCTCAATATCATTCCAGCCATTAGCCTTAGCAGCAGCTTCAAATTGTCTATGGTAATTGATCCAAGATGTTTGACCATCAAAGGTTGAAGGTTTGATATGCACTTTTGTAGTTGAGTCAAGATTTGGTGCGGATAATTCAATTATCTCAGCTTTTCAAGCTTTTTTTCGGAGATAAAACACCAAATTTGAATTCTTCTTCAAAAATCTTCATTTTTTAATCCAATTTTGCATCCAGTTCTTCTTTCAACATTTTACAATTATCTTCAAGTACTTCCTCCCATACCTTTGAATTTTCTCTCAATTTTTCCAGTTGCTGTTCAACTTTTGTTTGTATGTTCCTCCATCTTTCCATGCAGTTCTTCTCTCAAGTTTCTAGAACTTTCTTCCAATTTTCCTAATTTTCTATTCACAATTTTAGAGCTCTCTAAACATTTTTTTCTAATTTTGCTTCCAATAATGTAGAATTTTCTTTCAATTTTGATTCTAAATTTATAGAATTTTCTTTTAATTTTGATTCTAAATCTTCTTTTAAACTTGTGGAATTCTCTAATACTTTTGATTTTAAATTTATAGTATTTTCTTTTAATTTTGATTCCAAATCTACTCTTGAAAGTGAACAATTCTCTTTCAATTTTGATTCTAAATTTGTACAGTTTTCTTTTAAATTTATTGCCAAATCGGTTAAAGAAAGTTAAACCTCAAACAAATACGTATCAGGGTCCTCACCGTCTTCAGTCATAGCTCCTCGAAGTCGTTCCATTCAAACTTGTTTGCGGCCACTGGTTTCCAAATCCCGCTCTTCCAATTGATATTTCAACTCTGCGATCCTCAAATCTTCTAGCAGCTTCGTAGGCATCATTTTCCAATCTAACAAAGCAGCAATAAACAAAATACTAAATTGTTCATGACAATCCCACTTCTGACACCACTGTAATGTTAATTGCTTGATGAAGTATAGTTAGTGATTGAATAAAAGTCACTATTCAATAATCTGAATCAAATTGAAAGTTTTGTTCTTCTTATGTTACTCATAACACTATATTTATTTATTTGTCACTTAATTCTAACTTAAACAAGATCACAGATATTTATATTTCACCATTTATATACACTGTTCACTTTACTGTTCACTGTTCTAGTTCCATTTCACACTATTACTACTATTACTACTGTCCTGTCCTTACGTCTTTTGCTTGGCCTTATATAGAGAAATATTGATTTCTCGAATGTTTCTATTTCTCGACTTTTTCCATTTCTAGAATATCACTAGAGGCTTCTATTGGGGAGGTGATGTGCTGCGACGCGGCGCGGCGTAAGCGAGGACAAGAAGCTCCTCCCCATACTACGTCGTGTTCACGAGCTTCCCCCACTCTCGCACGTCACAATATACTTGAGTTAGTACATACTGACTTGTGTGGTACTATGAACGATAAATCTCATGTCAAAGACACGGAATAAATTATAAAGAAACTTCTTCATCTGTAGTACGTCACTGCTCATTTCAATTACTGTTAGCCACAGCAGCTGAAATGGACTTAGAAATTGATCACATGGATGTAGATACTGCATTCTTGAATGGAGAATTGAAAGAAAAAGTTTTCATGAAATAGCCTGAAGGTTTTATTTCGAAAGGAAATGAAAACAAAGTATGTTTGCTGAAAAGGGCAGTTTATGGATTAAGACAATCTTCGAGAGCTTGGTATGATAAAATTAATAATGTGCTACCTCAAATGGAATTTCAAAGATCTGTCAATGATTTTTGTGTCTATTATTGCAGTAACAATAATATTCGGCCGTATTCTGTATCACAATCATTAATTATTATCGATCGATAAGATTTTTGACAAATAGAAACAATTGTGACAAGCAAATATTCAGAATTTCTGTCAGTGCAACCTACGTTCATTGGCTGAAATAGATAATGATCGATAAAAATTTATCGATTGAGTTACAGAATAGCCCCAATTATCAGCATTGTTGCACTTTATGTTGATGATATTTTGCGTTTAACCAATAATGAAGACGTGAAATGCAGAATTATGGCAGAATCAATGAAGATTTTCAAAATGGAAGATCTTGGAGCTGCTTAAGAGAGGTATGCGATTACGAAGATATAAAAATATAATATATCTTGATCAGCAAGCATATATTAAAGAACTGTTGATTAAATTTGGAATGGAAAATTGTAATCCATGCTCAACTCCAATTGAACCAGGGCTGATTCTCCAGAAAAAAATTAATCCTGATTTAAAGAAGTTTTCCTATCAAGTTTTGATAGAAAGTTTGATGTATTTGGCAGTATGTTCCAAACCTGACATTGCTCTTAGTGTCAGTGAGTTGAGTCAATACTATAATTGCTTCGGAGAAGAGCACTGGAAATCTGCAAAGCGGATATTAAGATATCTGAAAGAATCAATTAATGGGAGTCTGACATGTAGGAGAACCGGAAAAGAATTAGGAGGATATGTGGATGCAGACTGGGGTAGTGATAAAGAAGATAGAAAGTCTTACACTGGATATAGTTCCAATTCAGTCGGTAGTACTATTTTTTGGGAGAGTACCTAAGAAGCAGCCTACCGTAGCACTTTCAAGCGCAGAAGCGGGATATATGGCGATTACAAAGGAGCTAAAGAAGCAATTTTTCTACAAAACTTGAGGCAAGAAATTATGCACAAGAAGACAATACCGGCTGTGATTATTCATAATGATAATCAGTCAGCTCAATTTATCGTATCGAATCACATGGTCCACAGAAGAACGAAGCATATAGATATAAGATATCACTTTGTAAAACAAGCATTACAAGAAGATAAAATTAAATTGGAACACATACCTACTTGATTCATGATTGCAGATATATTAACGAAGGGTTTACCAGCAAAGAAGCACAAAGAGTTTATATATCGTTTTGAACTAAGTTTCTGTAATTAAGGGAGAATATTGGTTACTATGTAATTTAGAAAACATATTCCGAGTAGTCGTTGGAAAAGATGATAAGTTGAAATAACTGTCAGTAATACTCAAACTATATTTTCTTGTATTGTAAACTATTTTCATATAAGATAAATAATATTGAACCTCATAAGGCTAGTATTCTCACATATACATTATCATGAGTTTGTTCGGCAGAGTAATTTTTTATATTGTGTGCATCTATGAGAATATCATAATTTTTATTCAAATGTCGGTGTATAAGGTAAGAAATACATAATTATAAAATCTGACAGTGTAATTGAAGTAAACAGTGCATAATACAACTAAGCCTAAAAGTGTTATATTGTTGTACCTAGATAAAAATACTAGATCGAATAAGCTGATAAAAAAAGTAGGCTCTGATCCAGAATAAAAAAATGGTTTCTCATATTTTGAGAGCCACTGCTCAAGAAATATTCTGGTTATGCTCATTTTAATAGTCTCATGGTATAGAAATTGTTTTCTGATTCAACTACTTTCGTATCTCATCCTATATATAGGTCGGAGAAGTAATCACAACATAATAAGCCATTCTTTTGTTGAACTGCTCCTCCCCGAAGCTACAGATGCGAGATCTATTTATTGATTCATTTCTTGATAGAGACTTCAAGTACCTAAGGAAATCAATCATGATTCTATGTAGAAAATACATCTAAGTAGCGCTAGGTGCCCAGATTTCCTAATTTCTCGTTTTAATCCTATGCCGTTCAAATTTCGGGCTGTATAAAATATCCACAAGTTTAACAGTGTACTTACAGACTAAATATTGTAGCATCATACAAAGTATGCCGGGAAGAGATAGGGTGAAAAATTTTCCAGAGGCTCAAAAAAATGACATCGAGATTGGAAACTTAGAAAGGTAACATATGCATAATATAACACAAGAAGCAAATATGTGGCAACCGGAATAAGACTTATCTCACTAGACGACCTCGTTATATTCCTTCAAACACTCAGTTTTGTCTCGCAATAGAAACTCTACATTCACACTTTCCCATAATACTTGTAACAATAATATAACTCACCTCATTTTTCAGTAGGAACATTACTAAAAGTATATCCCAAACTACCACACTGTAGAAGATCAATATTAACGTATATTGCATTAGAAATACTTTGTCTATTCCTCCAAATATGAAGTAAAACGTGGAAAAAACAGACTGAGTGAAGTTTGTAACAATACCCAACAATATGGGTATTGAGGCCCATTTAAAAGTTAATTTTAAGATGTCAATCAGAAGACCATGTATTTCTGTTATCAGTTCCAAGGTTTTCAACAACTCGTTTCGGTCGTCATTCGAGTTATTGCTCCTAGAGTCATCATGGATTATGATTGAATCATCTTCATCTAGTTCCTCTAAATACTGATTCAACTCCTTCAGCCGCATCAAAACATAAAAAAGAATCACGAAACTTTTTGTAAGAACAGTACTTCGTATTACTATTGGGTATCCATAGGCAAATGAATCTGTGACAAGATAAATCCAGGTTTTTGAGCCTATTAGCGCGGATACGGTCGGAACAGGGGTAGATAATACAGCAAAAGTCATTGTTGCATAGTACAATTTTGTATAGTCAACTTTTACATTCAACATCTGGATGTAACCATCCACTTTGCTCATAGTATGAAGCGCTTCTATGAAATATTCATGGTTGTATAGAAATACAACTGCAGATAACACCACAGATATGAAAAGATTTCCCAACTGGCACGACACTGTAAGATACCCAAGCTTATCTCCTCTGGTATCAAAATGTTTTAATGCAAATATTTGGAAATAAAGTATAATTACTGATATAACTGAAACATAGAAAATCATCATCCCAATATTATGATTGTTATTGTGAGTTACTTATAATGTTCAAATAGTTACGAAGACTCGGCTTCTGGGGTTTGATAATCAAATCCCCTATATCATTTTTACATACTTCATATGGCATATACGCAGAGATTGTTAGATGAAACCAAAATTTTGCAGTAAATTCAAACGGAGAAGTAACTTTAGCCATAGTGAAAACTAATGTTGAAACCCAAATCTCATTACATATTATTCTTATAGATAGATCCTTGAACTGATAAAGAAAATTATTCATATCTAATGTGTGTATAATGGATTATTCTCATAAATATTTTATATCCAAGAGGTGATTAAAATAGTCACAGTGAATGAACATCACTTAGGATCGGTATTCTAGTCTTCGGTTCTTCTTTAGCGTAGCCTAATTACCCTAAGCAACGTTCAAGTTGAACCAAGGACTAAAATACTTGGCCTTAGTTTTTGTGTCTTCAATACCACTAATCTGAAAGAAATGTTCAAAATTGTTTAAGTGGTAGAAGATTGATGGAAAAATAATGAGGGATAATCGCATTTCAAATCATTCTCACTCATATCGCACAATAACAAATACCAATTGTGAAGCACTTGACCTCTGTTTCGACGGATCCAAGAAATCCAGCCCGACTTGAGCCGAGTCATGTGTTATGGAGGCGTCAAATATTCCATTCTGAGACAAGACCTTCATTAAATTTACTATAAGCCCTAGCAATTCAACTGACTTTGTACGTGATTCTTATTGCTCATAGTATGCAATAACTCGAATAGCGCTTTCACACCGATATCTTGATACGAATCTTGCATCAGAATGAGACGAATTCCTTCTGTCTTCATTCCTGTATGAAACAGGGTATAGCATCTTGACTTGTTAATTTGTCGAATTAATTTGAACAGTCAGTTGGACGAAACTGACTGCTTGGTCTGAAAGGTGATAAAATGATTGAATGCTACAAAAACTTACTCTGAGAGAGGTATCAGGTAGTTGGATGCATATTTCCAAAAAAAAAGCCATCAATAATCAGATTATTGCAATGTATAAGAGTCATTTTGAAATCGTTCTTTCATGGCTCACCTATAGATTACTCCTAGCATCCAAAATTTCCTGCACTTCTATTGATCTTTATTCTTTCCTGATAACGATGATACTCTTCCAATAGTGTCCTGTACTGATCCTTGTGAAAGTTCGGAATGATCAACTGAAGTTTTTAAAATCAAATTGAATAATTGAATAAATGAATTCGATAATCTATTTTTGAAAATATCCGCTGCCATCTGAGAAACCCTTGAACGAGTGAAGTTCTATTTACTTTTGAAACTCATTGAATAATATGCTCTTGCATTGATTCAATTGTAATATTGATATCATAAACAAGCTACTTTTGCTATTATAATGAAACAACCATTTTACTCTTGAAGTTCAGTCTTATTTCTGAGAAAATTATTCTATGTTAGTTACATCGATTAGAGAATCAAAATAAGTACGAACCCTGTTAAAATGAGATTGTACGACAGTAGCGTCAAAATATATGTTGCATTTCTGAGTATAACTATGTTTTATGAATTCATAAATCTGTAAATTATGAACAAAATTACAATGAACTTGTCTTTAAACGAATTGACATCAATCAACAAAAGCTGATGCGTTTTAATCAGTTCAAAAATCACTTCTTGTTACAGACTTCATTTTATTCGATTTAAATCAGGCTTTTCGTCATAGAAAAGGTTATTGCAACTCAATGATACTGATAGTCACTGCTTCTGGCATATTTGCCAACCATGTATTTGGTTGATATTTTCACGACTCCTTTCCATTTGAAATCATCAATTGATTCAAAACCTATAATTGATTCTATTGCAATGAATCGATTATATGAGCGCGAACCAAGTACCTTTCTGCCTACATCCATATAAAATCAGTGAATCTCGATGTAATCAATTGATTTTAATTCATTAAATTTAATTGATTTCATCAAAATCCATGAATTTTATAGGCGTTTACCAAGTGCCTCTAGAAATTTGAATGACACTTACTAATTATAATTCAATCAGATTCTATTGATTTCATTGGAATTCATTGATTGTATAAACGCTCACAAGGTGCTTATATAAATTTTGATAGAATCAATTGATTCCAATTTATTCAAAACTAATGGATTCTATTGAAATTCATTGATTACATAGACGCCAATCATGTGCCCTCGATGAAACTAATTTATTTTATTTCAACTGATATTAATGGATTCTATTGAAATTCACTGATTTTACAAGGTGTTTGAAAGATAGAAGTCACAGATTTAAGAATGGATAAGGCATCTCGAAACAATAAAAAAAGTTTACACGAACATATATCTGGCAATGGCTAGTTTCAGAGCTAAAGCGATATGAAATTCATATTTTTAGCATCACAATAAATTATAGTGGCTGTTTAAGATGAAGAATAATCAATTATAAATTTAAATTATTCTTCAAAATGCCCACCTTGATCTTCAAATTGTATTGCAACTATTTATGTCATTGATGTGAGGCATCGATGTCATTGGCTAGTGCTGAATAAACTAAACTTTTCAGATGACTCAAGAAATGAAAATCCAGAAGAATCAAATTTGGTGACCACGGAGGTCACCGTATAGACCCTCTTTCAATCCTTCAAGCATCATAAAAATTATTTGAAAATTGTCTCACATCTCCAGTGGAATGTGTCGATACTCTACCGTGCATGTGCATGAACCCCATTCTTGAACTTACGGCTAGTGAAATATTTAATCTTACGTGCAAGAAATGGAGTCTAATCGCCAAAGTCAGGGTTGTCATAATTTGAATCAGTTGATTTAATTCGATCCTGTCTTGAAATTTGTTTTTGTGATATTGAGAAATTTTATTCATCCCAGAAAGAATTTCATCAGTTTTTATGATGCTAGGATGTGAAACGTGCTATTTGCAAGAGGCTTGCAGGTCTCTAATGTCTTGCAATATATTCAAAATTCAATGTGTCCAATTGATTATAAATTCCGTGAAATCAAATAAAAATAGTCACATATTGGAAATTTAATAAGAATTGTCAAATATTGTTGCAATAAGTGGATAATAAAAAATCAAATAACAATCAACAAACAAATGCAAAATTTGAAATTACTGGAAATAACAGAAGGTTCCAGCAATAAAATCCAAATCGACAACATAATTAGAATCAGGAGAACCATGTGGTAAAAGATCCAGCAAAATTCACCAAGAACAACACTGCAACATTACCAGACTAAGACTGACCGGAAACGTGAAAACAAAAGTTGTCAAAAAATTCAAATCACTATATTGAGGAGAGGAGATTCTTGCTCTGCCATTTGATCATTCAGGGATATTTTTTGTTTGAACAATTTCCTCATTTCAATATTCTCTAGGGTGTTCAAAATTTTACTTTTATTTTTAATCTGCAAGATTTCAAAATTATCAGGAATAAAATTATGTCTTGTGTCCAAAATATGTTTTGCAAAGTTTGAGTGTCCTCGATTAAGTCAAATTACATTCAAGTGTTCTTGATATCTAACACGGAAAGACCTTCCTGTTTGACCTACGTAGGCTAAATTTCAATCCCCACAAACCAATTTGTGAACTCCATACTTGTCCAAAGGATCAATTCTGTCAACTTTCTGACAAAGCTCTTTTTTAATACTGTTGAGTGGCCTATGAACACAATTAATATTCGAATAATATTTACGGAAAATGTTGTTGATTTTATAGTTAATGTTCCCCACATACAGTCTTTTGTTTTCTGACGAATCTGAAACAGTAGGGAAAGCCGAGGCAACACGGAGCTTATTTTCTTTTTTAGGAATAAGTTTGTCTATTAACCGTGGTTCAAAGATATTCTGAACTGCTATCTGTTTGATAATTCTAGTTTCATTTAAGATTTCAGATTTCTCTAAAGGTAGAGTTAACATTCTGTGTATGTGGGAGCTGAAAGCTGCTAGCTTGTGTCACTCGTTTGTGTGAGTTTTCCGAAAATACTAAATATAGCTTTATTCTTAGATCTTTATTTGTTTATGTTCAAGAAATTTATACTATTATTCTGTTCCATTCCTAAGGTAAATTTTATATTATTATGTGAATTATTGATAGTGTTATGGAATATGTCGAATTCAGAACTAGTCCCTGTCCAAAGTACCAAAACGTCGGTCACATATCTGAACCAGAAACTGACGTTTGAAGTATCCACAGAACTGTCTGAGAAAATTTTATGCTCAAGAGTTTTCATGAACAATTCAGCCAATGTTGGCGCAAGTGGTGAACCCATACCGAGTCCATACAACTCAAACAGGCTGAAGAATTGGGTACAAAAATCGTCTGGCCAGCTGCAGTCAGTTAATAGCGATTTCTTCAATAATTTAACGTCCGCCAGTGGTACGTTAGTAAAAAGATTAATCACATCAAACGACACAAGGAAACTATCGTCTGGCAATCTGAAATTTTTCAACCTATCAGTTAAATCCAGAGTATTTTCAACACTACATTCTGATTTGCAGAGCCGGAACTAGGGCGTGGCGAAGGTGGCCCCTGCTACGGGCACAGACTCTTAGGGGGCGCAAAATTCTATGAACCGCGTTAAACAAATCAATCAAATTCAAATTTAAGAAATGTTCTATGACGGGACTTGGGTGAGAAAGCTCATACCGTTATACTTCCTGCTATCCATCTCACATTAGGGTCAACTATAAAGTTTTACTTGATATTGATAATTGAGGATGTACACTGCTCTGTCAGCAAATAGTCTAATTTCTACATTTCGTGCATTGTGTTAAGAATGCTGAGCCACCCGCTACGTTTGATTTGTTGAAGAAGAATATACTTCTTAATTTCTACTTTCCATCTATTGTTCAGAATCAGATAATTCTGGTTTTAGACCCCACTGAATCCAAAAGATACAGTTTCAAAGAAACGAGCATGAATTTTCGAATGAAATTTCATATTTAAATTTTTCATCAAAAAGTTCATAGATGAGCTTTTTTCAACCAGTGATACCAAAATTTTAGTGACGGAACTTCTTGATTTTTTGTGTTTATTTTATGAACGGTAGTATTTATCATAGAATATAAGATGACTAGAATTGATCCTCGAGTTATTTGGTACAACATTTATCTTGAACATTTTTCGAAATTATCAGCGACTCATTTGTCATTATTAAAATGCAAATTCTTATGAAATTCGTTATGTTTTTTTGAAGCAAAGAAATAATAAGAATCATAATGTGAAATCAGAATTATTATCACTCATATACGGACATCACATGCAAACGTTCGTCAATTATTCATTTAAATTGAGTAATTTAGCTCTGTCGTGTTTAGTATCAAATTAAAGCTTTTGCGGAGATATGTAATTGTTATGGAAGGGTCAGAGAGGATATTTAAATGATCATCAATTGGTTTTTTTACAAATTATTCAAATGATATCTAGTTTGGTATCATATTAAAGCTCTCGAGAAGATAGAATCAGTAGATATTAAGAATGAATATTAATTAGTGGAATCCACGTTACCATCTTTAAATTACACTTTCGGCGATCGAATGTCAAAACTGTATGTTCCAATGAACTGAAGACTCAGATTGATTGTAATTTAGTTTTTATTACGTCACCACTTGGTTTGGAGAATATATATTTTCTTTTGTATTATATCTTTTTTTGCCTCATATTCATAAAAATAGGGGCGCAATTTTATGATTCGCCACGGGCGGCCAGTACCCTATTTCCGGCTCTGCTGATTTGTATCGAAATTTGGTAATAATAACGTTATTTATGAATTTAACAAGTGAATAGGTCGGAGAATTCATGAAGTTGACAATAGGTCTGACAGGAATATTAGTCAAATAAATTTTTGGTAAAAAATGAAGGATCGGTGTGAGTAAATTCATTTTTATTAGAAATTTCCTGTGAAAAGTATTTTAAAATTCTTGGCATTCCTTCAGAGCAGTTCTAACTGTTGTAGCAAAGGTTTTGTAGGATTCTTTTTTGATTTCCTTGAAAAAATCACCACCACTATTGAGAAAATCTAACCCTTTATTCACATAGGTGTCAAACAATTGCCCTTGTCCGCCTTGACAAAAAGAAGTTTGTTAGCAGTTATTTCATTTTTCAGAGTTTTCAAGATATGGTTGACTTTGAGTCCCTCTTGACTACTGTCGAAATCTGAATTATTCTTATATTTTAAAATGGTACAAGTTATCTTATTTTCTAAGACTTTATCATTGATATAATGTAGAGCATTATCAATTTCAGCAATAAAAGTTAATATATCATTAGCTCTTGGTTTTACTGTTGGATTACATTTTAGACCTGATAGAGCCATCATTTCATCCTCTGCAAATGTTGTAGATGTCAAATTTACAACTCTAGTAATAAATTTATGTGTTCCGATCATGGATTTGTCGTTACAAGTAGATCTTTCATTATTATTTTTCTTATTCTCTTTGATTAGAAGCTTAAGTTTTTTATTCAAGTCAGATTTCTTTTTGTTGTGAACGTATGTGATCATTTCTGCACAATCATATGAAAATTGATCCAATTCAACGCTACTGAAAATTGATACTAAAAGGTCATATAATTACTTCAAATCTAAATCGAGTTTATTTAAAATTATATGTTGTCTTCTTATTTCTTTCCGCAGGAGTGATTGTTTAGTTTTGTCGATGATCTGTTACTTACTTGCCTGGTCATGTTGCCTGTTGAAGAGATGTTCTATGTATTTTGGATGAATTCGTTTCCTGAGACATATAGAGTTGATGAACCAGATGTTGAGTTTGGTTAATTGTCTTCTTTGGAGTAGCCTTCTGTACCGGTGAGCGTTGAATACCAGACAGAAGGCTACTCCAAAGAAGACAATCAACCAAACTCAACATCTGGTTCAACTCCACATAACAAACAAAAAAAAAATTTTTTTTTTTATTTCCTTTGCCCATAATTCGAAACTTTAGCAAATCTCTTGCAAACCAGATTCTTTTTTAGTCTCCACTCAAGCTTCTTGAAATCTTTCTGAATTCATTTTAAATTTTTTTCCAGCTCACTTGTATCTTCTTCCAAATCTTGTCTTAGATTTCTGTGATTTACGCTTGACCTTTCTTCTACAAATTTCAAATTTTCTTGTCACTTATCAACATTTCTTTCAATTTCCTGCATCAATAGATGCTTGTCAAATTCGTTGTTCAATAGCCTTTGCTCCAGAGCTTTCAATCTACATAATTGACATTTTAATTAGTTCTACTGTTTCCTTGTCTTAATCAAAGCTTTGATCTGTTTGGATAATTGATTTGCTTATCTTATAAGCCTGAGTAACACTATGTCCAAAAACTAGTCCATTTCAATCTCCAATTGTTATTTTCATTGGGCACTTGACTTGATGAACTAGACTTGAACACATTGAAAATATATAAAGGTCAACCGGAAAGAAATATCTACAGTGGATGCAGAACATTGATAATTAAACTAAGATGAATTGAGATTCACATCACAATATCTCGTATCTATTCGTACTACGTCAACAGGCAGTATTAATGTGACTGATCCTGAGTTTTCACTTTTACTCCACTTTAATGTATTTGTAATGATCCCAAAAATTAGGAATTTTCTCGAATTATTCGCAGTTACTTTCAAATTTGATGTAGATGTTTCGATATCAAATATTTCGAGACTTATGAAGATCCACTTCAATTGGAAGCATATGTTCCTCTGGATTACACAGTTGGTCAAGAATGACAAAATTGACATTCATTGGAAATAACATACATGCGAGGGTTTGAGGTATCGGATGCCGTAAACATATTATTTACTTGAAGTTAACACACTCGCTGACAAAGCAGCTCCAAAATATTAAGTCCACTTTTTCGAATATGTTTGAGATACATATCTCGATGAAAATCTTCGGAAACTTCCTTAAGATATATCTTTGATCTAAGAACCGTCCTATTCTGGAAGACATATTACGCAGGTAATAAATAACTACTAGAAGTTGCATAGACTAGAATTAAATTATATTATGAAATGTTACACGCTCACAAGAATTTAATATTTTCGAAATTCTACAATTAAATACGACAAGGAGTCTCTGGAGGTATCAGAATCCTTGATCAGGTGCGACAGTATAGATGTAAGTTATTCATACTTTATAGTAATGATTCAACAGAGCAACCATTGAACTGCAGAATGAGACTTGCTGGAAATAAAAAACTCAAGTAAGTCCAAATACTCCAATAGAATAACGATAATGATTCAATCCATATTTCAAACTGAAATTGAGATTATAATACTGGTTATCATGAGATTTCCTATCGTGTCTTGTGGATCAGTGAGATTGATCAATGTTTAAATAATACAAACTTGGTTGCCAAAACTGTTACCTTCAGAATGAGTGACAAATCCAATGGAAACAAACCCATCAAGAATATATCAATCTTATGATGCGAACTTTCAAGTAGAAATGTATTTTTCTGCAATAAAGAATCGACTTTATAATGCAACATAAATTCATGAATTGTCACAAACCTTCGTGGCAAATTCGTTATCAAAGTAGCAGATATTCACATTACTCAATAGAATCAGAGTTTGCTGTGCCTGAAACAGGAACTTCTAATAAGTAAGTATATTTCTGAGGGGAATGAGGATTCAAAGCATGAAGCTCTCTTATAGAAGATATTGCTCATATGATATTTCTAAGCTTATTGCAACTACATATATGAAAAAAATATGTATACATATATACATCTAATGATCTAATTCACAATTTGCAGATAATAACTTATACATACATATATGTATACTAGTTTATTGTTAATGTTATGGTCTATCTCCCAAGTAATCAATTTTATCGATGCTAAGATGCTTTCTTGCTGAGTTATCCAACTTGAAAGCCAGAAAAATCATCAATTCAAAAATATGAAGATACATTAAGTATAAAATCTTTCAGAAAATGCACTCATCACTCGGAAAAAAATGTGAGCGTATACAAAATAGTTGATACCATCAAAAAATTTCACTTTGAATCATTTTATTTCAATTTAGAGTTTAATGGAACCAGAAAATGGACAATTTTTTGGTTTGAGGATCCTAATATTGCTTTTATTTCTTTTGTATCATTTTTGATTCTGCAGATACCAAAATCTACTGAAACGAATTTCCAGACTACTGTCTTAAACTTCAACTTGACCCAAGCTACATGCTCGAAGATTTGAACCAGAGTTATAACTGTTTGAAAAGCGGTACTTTCTCAAGGCCTAATTAAAATGCACTAAATATTTGTTGTATTCCAGCAACAATAACCCTGAACAAATAAATTTCACATGATTTATTCTCATTGTCTCATACCTATGCTAACTATTCTGTTTTGACGAAGTATTCAGGAATGTCATCGTTTCAGAGTAATTGGCTTGAAACTTTTGAAAATCAGTGTTTTTTGCTTGAAGACAAAAATTTTTTACTCTCTAGAAATCGGCTGGTATTGAGGCAGGAATAACTTCAGAGAGTTTTTTAGGGATAAAGTTCAACGATTCACTTTCGGAGCCTCCAAATGGAAGTGTAATTCCCCCTAACAGAAAAATACGCTTACATGATTTCAATATTTCATATTTGATCTATTTTGGATCAAACTATCCAAGAATGTCAGAAATTGAATATGCTATAGAATTAGTGTTGCCACGAGACTCGAGACCAGTCTCGGTCTCGTCTCATATCGCTTCAAAAAGTCGAGACGAGACCATAGAATAAGTCTCGAGTCAGAAGTCAAGACCGAGACGAGACCAAAGTTAAGTCTCGGTGAGAGTCTCGCGAGACTCTCACTGAGATTTGTATCATAATCACCTAAAATTTATTTTCAAGTCAAATCCAATGGAATTCTTTCAAAAGTAATCTTATAGACCAAGTAGGTAAATACCTACAAACTGCATTATTATTAGTTGAATTAAGATGTTAACAGATGACTAGTTTTTTATTGAGAAAATCATTATTTTCCAAAGTGAGTTATTCGGTTCTATAATGTTTGTTATCGAATTAAAACTCCTGCGAGAAAATGAAATAGAAATGTGAAATAGAGTATTTGAACGATTGTCAATCGTTCCTCCACAATTTATTTTAATGATGTTTAGTTTGGTATCAGACTAAAGCTATCAAGAAGCTAGGCTTAGTGAAAATATGAAATAAATAATCAGTGGAATCCACATCATCATCTTTGGTGATGATCAAATGTCAAAACTGTATGCTCCAATGAATTAAGGACCCCGAAAATCTAGAAAAGGACTCTTAATTTTTAAAAATACTTATTGACAATTGCCAATTACAGCTGTCATATTGAAATATGCAATTGATTGGTGCGTCACTCTAAATCTATGAAACTGCGATAAAACCGACTATGAAATTCATGGTTATGGAAGTACTATGTGGTCGCAGCAGATTTTATGTGACAAGATTTTGCAACAGGACGAGTTTCAATATAGTCTAAGAGCTGGCGACTGTTTTGCTGATGTATGTACGTAAGGCAAAATAATATTGAAAATACCTGTCAAAGTGTTTCCCATTTGAGAATCCGTGAGTCTGGCAGCATCTGTTTCTTGCGTTTCAGGTACAAGGTAGAAATTACCTAGGCAAAAATCCAAATTTTTGATGTAATGATGTAAGACTATTTTTGAACTCTATATTATTGGATTATAATTGAGAATCCATAATATAACATTCCCTGCTTGATCCTTTGTTGTTAACATGTCGCCAGACTCATTTATAATACGAAAAAAAATTTTTTTTTTAATGTATCTACGTAAGGTCTGGCTTATTTTTTTCTTATATGAAGGATGATACACAGAGTTCGAATTATGATATGCCAGACCAGAATTTTGTTGTGAACACCTTTAAAAAAATATTTAATAAACAGTTATTAGAAAAAACTTTCCGAGCTACTACATTTTTCAATTGCAAATCAAGAGCGTAGGGCGCATTTGATTTGATGAGATATGAGAAGAATATGATGATGCGCCCCACGTTTTCAGTTTCAGGCTAGTAGTTGATTCCAATATTATTTCCCACTTTCTAGTGGAATTGAAAACCGTAGTGGTTCAAAAAGTAAATTTCAATAATTGTCTACAATTCTTGGATAAGTGGCTTTATTGTAGTTGAATGAATACGTTTGACGACGTTTCGACTTCAGATTAAAGTTGTTTCCAAGTCAAAAGTTAAAATTCCAAATTTACAAAAACAACATAGTTTTTAAGTTAAAAAATAACATAACTAAAGTTGAGCCTGGTTTGATTCGCTGTAGTGATCACAACAGCATGATGTTATATTTATAACTGACTAGACTATATTCAATTATGTTGTTGTTCGACTTGTAAACCATGTTCTTTTTCTAGATTTTAAATTTCAACTTTTGACTTGAAAATGACTTTTATCTCAAGTCGAGACGTCGTCAAATAGAGTCAGTTATCCAAGAATTGTAGACCATTTTTTCTTCTAGAACCAAAATTATCAACTTTCAGCTTATTAAAATCACCTTCAAAATGATAATCATATAAAATATAATTTTTGGTCCTTCATGCATCAGTTTTGCTATTACAGATAGGTGTACAGAGCACAAACGGTGTCCCAAGTCCTCGATCCCACTGTCAGCATGGGTAAGCTTACAATCTGCCCGCTTTACATCACTAAGTACACTTGCTTGCAATTTTTGTATTCACAAGAGATAAAGCGTGCTTCAAACGATTGAATTTTGTATTGTCATTGAAAACTGAGCTACTGTGAGAGTTTCATCATGCTAGTTAGCTGGAAAGTGGCTGAAATTCAGATTACAAAATGTCATACAAACATACAGACAAGAAAGCGAGCTAATATTGTATTGTCATCCAGTTCTAAGCTATATTCAAAATTTCAAGGCTCTAGCTCATCGGAAAATCAGTTCAAAATGTATTTTATTATTTGAACCAAACAGGCAGAAAGACTGACGTTATAAAAACGTAATAATATTGAGAATCTATTATTTCTGCAGTGATTATTGGCACAAGCGGGTAGCTGAAACCTACGGAGGCGGCTGAGTCGAAGATATAGCAGTGAGTTTTTCTCCACAGTATCCTCACCTCAATACCAGTAGCTTAATATTATTATTTTCTTTCTATTAGTATCTGTATTTGCAACTGAAATTAACGTTTGGGGCAGCACAAAATGGCGGATTTATAGTAGATTAGTAGTATGTCTAAGTGATAATATAAACACCAATATGAATCACGATTTTATCAATTTTTCTTTGATTGATTTAGATAAAACTCAACTGTATCTAAAAGTATGGACTTCGCTATACAAAAAAGTGATCAATTTTTCTTCCTTGCAATAAAATCAGCGATATCACACTTTGACAACAGAGATGTCAAAACGAATTTCTTCTGAGTATAATTCCATTCGTAACCGCTAGACGGCTATAGGTTAATTATTGTTGTCATTAATTTGAAGTAAAGAGCGTAGATGCTGAAACTTTGATTTGAAGATGGAGACGCCGTGTTGCGTGATTTGCAATAGTGGAAGTGATGATCAAATAAAACTATTTACTCCAGAAACATTATCAAGATGCCAAACAGTTTTGCATGTGCGAGTTAAACATAGACTCAAATATCATCAAGTTAAATTGCCTGATGTACCTAATGAATTAAATGGTTTTCATAGACAATGCTATAAATCCTTCACAGCAGTAATGAACAAATATTTCGAGCTTGATAAGGTGTCATCTTCAACTTCTGAGCCAAATACTCTCTCAGAAATTAGTCAAAAAAAAAAAAATTGGTTGTCTGTAAAGTCGGTTTACTGACGATAGTTTAACGTGATAACGTCATGAGAAAATACTGATGGGGTGGTTGCATTTTTGAAAAAGAAAATTTCAATTTTATTGGTTTGATAGATATTTTGTACGGTTATAGAGAAGGAGGTAAATGGAAATCAGGAATTGAATTGATCAAGTTACTTTTATTTGTACGCATGAATACAATTATGTCAATTTTTTTTTTTTATTTTGTATCAACATTATTTCTTTCAGCAAGTAAACTGAATAAAAGTTGCTGTTCAATCAGTTACCCAATTATTTTCGCAAATTTAATCGTAACTTGTTGTGAAGAAGTGATAATCTTGAATAATTTATTATAATGCAGGGACCACACTAATGTCTAATGTCGTTAAGTAAGGCGTTATATGACAATTGACATATTGTCATTGACAATGTATTAATTATTGAATAACGCATCAATTGATGGCATTATACGTAAGTGTGGCCCCAGCATAAGAATAAACTGTGAATAAATTATTGCTCATAAATCCTAAATTCAAAATTTTAAATCTAGAAACATCATTGAAATTTTTGTAAATCTAGCTTTTGAAAAGCCCGCCTCAATGTGTTTGATATGGGAGAAAATTAGTCCCTTTGACGGCTGGCTGATCCAACCTGTCATTTCAGACACGTTGTTATGATATGTGGAAGATTTAACATTCATGTTTTAATTTTTTGAAATCATAGCTACACTCGATAATTATTTTGATCGAATAGTGAAGCTATTGATTTTTTACTCATCGTGAAATAGTTCTGGCTAAGAGTGACTAATAGGTCACTATGATATTTCGCACAATTTTAAAGAGATGGCGATACTGGCGTCTCTGCAGTAAAAACAAATTCTGTCAGTGGCACCAGGCCCTGGAAACTCATATGACGGTTGCTGGACCTACGTTTCTAGTATTTATTTCTATCAAGAGATGTCGACACTGCAAAATTTCTTGTTATTTTGTCCGTCACGTGATCCGTGACGTCATGTGGCCTTGCTCGTTGTGTCCATTTGACATGTCCGGCATTTCGTTCGAATCGTTTATTGTGTCAATATCGTGTTTTACATTGAGTTGCTCAGTTTTGTTTCATCGAAGTATCTATTTTCTTACTCCATCATTCTGCAATTGTGTATTATTGTTGCCTCTTGGTGTATAAAATCTGTATTTTTCAATACAAGAAATAATGCCAGTTACAAATACAAAGTGTTGCATCGTGGGATGCCAGGCCATTGGTGAGTACTTTTAATAAAAAAGAAATAGGAATTCTATATTGTAATGCTGATCTGTGAACAAATCTGTGAGTAGTGTAGTTCTGGAATGATTGAAATGCAAGCAGAAAAATCAATAGTTCTTCTTGAAATACATGCAGATTTGTTCAGAATTGCATCATGATATGATTTCAAATATCATGTTTTCTGTAAAGGTGTGTCCCAGCACCGTTTTCCAAATCCTTGTCAGGATTTGGAACGTTTCAAAAGATGACTGGATATTTTGGATATGGAGGAATTATACTCTATGGATGAACTGAAGGTGTACAATAATAAACGTGTATGATCTGTCCATTTTGATGCCAAATACAAGAGCATTGGAAATCCAAGACTACTCTGGAATGCTTTGCTTTCTCTTAATCTATCAGGTATTTTTATACAATTATTTTTAACTTAATAATAGTCCTAGGTGCAGTAGATATTGAAAAATAAAAAATGAGCTACAACAAATGTTTTTGTGTATTTCAGAAATTCCACGTCCAACCGTGATTAGTCCAGTTCAGCTAATTTCATGTTCGCAGCAGATGGAAGGAGTAGATAAGAACATACAAAATTATAAGACTTCTTAACCTTCAAAGTGTTTCTGTCACAAAGCAACATGAATTGACACCGAGGGCAAAAACTTTATACAAGGCTGCTGTACAGTGAAAGAAAATCGCCTTTTGCTCTAGAAGGAGGAGCAATTCTTTCAAAAGTCGTCTAATGGGTGCGGATCGTTTCTTAGTTACAAATGATTCTAGGAAGATGAGCTTATTATCACCATCTGCTCAAATGTTCTTTGAACTCCAGACGAGAGAAACAGGAAAGATGAAGAAAGTGCGAAGATACACACGAGAGGAGAAGATAATGTGTCTGTCTCTCTTGAAACAAAGCGCCAGAGGATATGATTTATTAGAAAAAATGTTCACTTTGCCAACTAGAAGGATGTTTTGGAAATGAATTGTAAATGCTGTGGTTGGATCCAAAGAATTAATCTCAAATTGACATAATTCATTGATAATATTTATTCTGATTTGTTCTTATTGTTTCAAAGTACGTCTCTTTAAGAAAAGGGCGAGTTATCATATCTCTATTTTTAAAATAATTTAGACAATAACAATAATGTATGTTTCGGAAATGGATGTAAATGCTGTTGTTGGATCTGAAGAATCAATTTTAAATTGACATAATTCATTTGTAATATTTATTCTGATTTGTTCTTATTGTTTCAAAGTACATCTTTGTAAGAAAATTGCGAGTTATTATATCTTTATTTTTGAAATGATTTAGAGTATAACGATAATGAATGTTTTGAAAATGAATTTTAAATGCTGTTGTTGATTCTATAGGATTAATTTTAAATTGACATAGTTAATTTCTGATATTTATTCTGATTTATTCTTATTATTTCAATGTACGTCTCTGTAAGAATAAGGCAAATTGTCGTACCTTTATTTTTGGAATAATTTTGACAATGACGATATAGAATGTTTCAAAAATGATTTTTAAATGCTGTTGGATCCAAAGAATCAATTTTAAATTGACATAATTCATGTGTAATGTTCATTCTGATTTGTTCTTATTGTTTCAATGTACGTCTTTGTAAGAGAAGGACTAATTATTGTATCTTTACTTTTAGAATGATTTTGACAAGGACAACATAGCGATGAAAAATGTTTGGAATATGCCTTCTAAATTTTGTTTGGTCACCATAAAAATGTAAAATATGTAAGGATGAAATCAATCAAAATTATTTGTACTGTTTACCTAATAAATATTGATTATTAACTGTGTTTATTATTGTTATTGTTTAAATTGTACGAGTTTTTTTGAAATATGCGAAATATGGAAAAAATATATCCATATTTCACATAACTTTCAAAAAAAATCTACAAATCATAAATAATAATCATTTAAAAATTCAAAAAACTACCGCCTATCAATTCAAATCGATGTTAGTTATTATTCCTGTCATCAGACAGCGCTAAAAGACAGTTCCAGCTCATAACATTGCAGTTTCCCGTCTATAGTTTATAGGTAGTCTGTGAGTGGCACTAAAACAGTGTTCATGTGTAACAATGGTTGTAGGTTAGCTCGCTACGCTCGCGGCTTTAACAAAAATCTCTGAATATTACCGCACTTGTGCTGCGCGCGCCTGTGGGACTGAACTTGAGAGGAAATCACCTCGAAGGGTGAACCAAACTTTTCCATGTTGGACCGAAATGATAAAACTTTTACATGTCATGTTTGAGGACTACTGCTTAGCTACCACTTACTCTGTACACATGTATTTCGAGCGCAAGCGCATTATCATAGTGACCTATCATTCACTTTATCCTAGTTCTGTTAACTTATTGTTATAGTTTTGTCAATTATAGCATAACCTACAATCGCTGCACTAGCGGACCGATGCTATTTATTTTATTGATGAAAGCACGAATATTCGACAATATATCACTGAACATATATCTAATATCGAAAGAATCATTACCTTTATCGCCGCAATTATCTTTGCTATAAACAATTGACACCACATTCACTTTTCACTGCACTTTATACTTGACGAAAACATGTAAATGTATTATTATATAGCAGCTGTCCACGCGGACGCATCGCTCACTCAAGTAGGAGAGAGACAGATGTCGAACGCTGACGAACGCGTATGTCGATTGTGCCTCTTTGTCGCTCGTTCCGCGCTCTCGTTTGCACTTCAAGCCTTAAATGGAACGCCTCAGAGCGAGGTAACGCCGCATGAGTTATGTATTTTCGTGCGTGCAGCCGGCTCCATCGAATTATAAGACGTTGTCACGTCAAAAACAAATATTTCCCAATTAAATGAATCTTTCCATTACTTCGTTGCACCTGAAATCGTGTTTCACGTCCGACCATATAAAATCTTTAACACAACTGTCGTCTCTTAACATATTACAGTAGTACATCATAATCTCATTAATTACTTATTTAATTTATTCTTATTGATAAATAATCATTGGCATTTGTGATGACGTAATGGAACGCCTCAGAGCGAGCGAGGTAACGCCGTATGAGTCATGTTTTTTCGTGCGTGCAGCCAGCTCTATCGAATTATAAGACGTTATCACGTCAAAAATTTGACAGGAAGTTCATTGGAAGAAATCTCTTTTCAACAGATCCCAGATGTCTCCAATCTTTCAGAAATGCCAAAAGTGTGTATTTTTTGTGGAGCGGAGCGAAAAATGTTCAAAGGTAAAACACAAAAACTCATTAATTGTGATATTTCTTCTCTGAGTTTCATGAAGACATGGGCATTGAAAAATAATGACTCTGATATATTTGAGAAAATAGAAAATGTATACGCAAAATCTGGTGAGATTTCTTATCACACAAATTGTAAACTTGCTATATTACATAAAATGAAATCAAGTTCTCCAATTACGGGTCGATCTTGGAATATTGCGAGAGCTAATTACACCAAAGCCTATAAAGAACTATGTGCATATATCGAAAATGATATAATCATTGAAGGAAATTATATCTTTCTTACTTTATTGCATAGTATGTTTAGAGACATTTTGATAAGAATATCAGGAAAAAATGTGGAAAAAGATGAAGATATGTTTTCCTCAAAGCATTTGGAAATGAAAATAGCTGAAACATTCAAGAAAAGGGTGAAAATACTGAGAGTACATGATAAGAAAATTGTTGCCTCTGAGAACAGCATTAATAATATCAGCGACATTGTTTTCACGTCATTGGATGAAGAAGATATTTTGCTTAGAGCTGCTCTTATTTTGAGAAGAGATATACTGAATATTGAAAAAACACCTCTACCGACTAATTTAACAGTATCAGATATTACGAAAGGGGAATGCACAACACCAAAGTCACTCCAAATATTTTATTTAACATTACTAGGTGGTTTGAATCGTCGACGAAAGAGCAATACAGATGCTCCTCTAAAAGTAAAATCTTTATCCAATGACCTCATCTATGCTGTAACGAATGGAAAAATCAAAACATCCAAGCATATGACTCTCGGACTAATATTAAACAGTTTAACAAGTAGTAGAAAGATTATTAATATTTTGAATAATTATGGACATTGCTGCAGCTATACTGCACTTGAAGAACTCGAGACTGAATTGACTTATGCTGCTACTGAACAATCACAATCATGCCCAGCAGGTATATCATTGGTTTCCCACCTCAGTACAGGAGTAGCATTTGACAATTTTGATAGGTTTGTTGAAACCAGTAATGGTAAAAATACTCTTCATGATACAGTCGGAATTATATTCCAATTCGAAGAGCTTAATGATATAACCACTAATGTATTACAAGATTCGACTATCAAGGATTCAGAAAATCCACTGATTGAAATCTGTGATAATGAAAATAACCAACGGCCACAAAACTCCACCAATAATATTTTGAAAGATTCACGTACAGAAATATCTGGTGAAGAAAATGATGTTCCAGTTCTCTTGCAGCCAGTGACAACCATGTCTAAATATGAAAAATTCTCTAATAGTAAAAGACGAACCCATGATGTAATATTGCCAGAAATACCATCATACCATAAAAAGCCAAAAATGGTTGAAAATCTATCAGAAATAATTAGTCATGAAGAAGTTGAAGACTCAGTTACTCTAAAATCTGCGACTGTAATTGACTTTCTATGGATGTTTTCACATGCACTTAGAATACCAAAAATACCAATGTGGGTTGGTTTCAATAGTCTTATGTATGAAGATAACAGTTTGACTCAAAAAATCTCGTATCTAACTCCTATCAACAGATCTCCAACTGAGAAGGCTACTATCAAATACACCATGATTGAAAGCCAAAAAATTGCAAGAGAATGCTCCCAAAAATATATTCAAGTGACATATGATTTAGCTATTGCTAAAGAGGCATATCGCATTCAATCTGACGAAGCATCAAATTTCAAAAACATCTTCATTCATTTGGGTCCATTTCATATCATGATGGCATTCTTTAAAACTGTAGGCAAATTTATAAGTGATTGTGGTCTCTCACATATAATGGTTGATAGTGATTCTGTGAATGGTTTCATCACCGGTAAACATTTCAATAGATGTTAAAGATTGCACCCTATACTTTCACTAGCACTTCAAATTTTGCATTTTGAAGCATTTTTAAAAGAAAAAAGTATCACAATTTCAGATGAAAATAAATTATATATTGAAAAGATTATGAAAAGTGAAAATATGACGTCAACTGAGAGAAAAAATCTTATTTCGGAGTTTTTGATCCTATATTCTACTTATCAAGGGAAAATTCTTGATGCTGAAAATATCAAAGAAACAGAAAATTCAACCTCCGATGAAAATGATGGACCTTTACCTGAAATATTAGCACTCTATTCTATGTTTGAACAGAAAACTCTTGCAGGAGATCATGGTAAAACATCACAGTTTTATTCAATATACATTAACTTAATTCGTTATTATCAACATTTATCAAGGAGTATTAGAACATCAGATTTCGATCTCTATAAAAATACATTATTGAAGATGGCTAATTTATTTTTCATATTCAATCAACCAAATTATGCTCGCTGGATCGTCAAATATCATAGCAATTTGCTTAGAGTCAATGATACTCATCCTGGTTTGATAGAGGAATTTAAAAAAGGGTCATTTGGTGTGAAAAGGACTGGGAAACCATTCTCAAGGCAACCAATCGATCTCACATTGGAACAGACTATTAATGCAGACGCTGCCAAGAAACTAACTGGAATTACACATTTCACCAATTCTATATCTGCTCGCCAGCGCTGGGCAAGGAGTCACAGTCTTCGAGCAAGTATTATTTCCCATGTATATGAAGAAATACGACTGAAGAAACAACAAGATGTAACTGGAGATCTGGAGCCAAATAAGATCAAGAAGAATGCGTCTTGCCTAGAGAAAGTAATAACAACTATCAAACAAAACATTAATCCATTCAGCGTAGAAATCAGAAAAGATCTTTTATTCAATATCGCGACAGGAAGAGCTGCTGAGAATTCAACAGCAGATTTTTTATTAAATATCGAAACAAATGGTCGTAATATGCGTGATCACTTCATCAAGGAATGTAGCGAAGATTGTAATAGATTTGAGGAACCGATAAAAAAACATACCATCATGAATTTTACTACTGCTTCTGAAAAGACAAAAGTTAAAATATGTGGCAAAATTTAGGAAATCAGAATGCAACGGGATCTTTTTGGTCGGATGTTAGGTATTTCCATTGAAAATGAGATTGTTATTGCGAAAACCATGACATATCCTTCGACTCCATTGCCAACTAGTATGTGTCATCTTGATGGAAAAATCTGTAAGACCGATAAATCAAGTTTGATGAAAATTTTAGAAGAAAAAATATCAACTGAATCTCCACCAAAATTTGACATTGTCATCTCGGATGGCTTTTTCATACTGCACCTTATAAAGGATGTTCCAAGAACTTTTAGAATGATATCAATGGCAATTTTGAAAATGATCTGTAGATTCAATACACCCAGAGTTGATATAATTTTCGATCAATATTTGACACCATCAATAAAAGACAACGAACGATTTAGAAGGGATGGTTTTGAAAATAAGCATTATATCATTAGCGGTCCTGATCAGGTGAGACCTGTTGACTTTATCAACGAACTGAAAAACAGAAAATTTAAAGAAGCTCTGGTAGATTTTCTAATAAATCACTGGGAAAACGACGAAAATACACCAATAATAGACAAAAAAACAATATATTTGAATTTCAAAAGCTGCCACTCTTTTCATGTTTCTGGAATAAAAGTTGTGAGAACAGTTCAAGAAGAATTAACATGTAAAGATCACGAAGAGGCTGATACAAAAATAGTGTATCATGTTCCAAAAATTGATGACCCTTCAAAAGTTTTAATCAAATGTTCCGATACTGATATATTGGTTATAATGCTAGGGAACATTGAACACCTTACAATTCCCATTGATATTTGGTTCGAAATAGGCTCTGGCAACTCGTTGAGATACCTTAATGTAACAAAACTGTATAACACTCTTGGAAAATCATTATGTACTGCATTACCAGGCTTTCATGCGTTCACTGGTTGTGATTACAATCCTTCTTTTTATGGAAGAGGAAAAAGAAATCCTTTCAAAATATTAGAAAGATCTTTTGAATATCAATATGCCTTTTCACATATCAGTAATATGGATTCAGAAGAATCAATGATTAGAAACTTTGACACCCTGGAGAAATTCACATGTCGTATGTACGGTTTAAAAAATATTAATAAGGTGAATGAAGCCAGGAATCATCTATTTGTACGAACATATAAACCATCCGACACTAAAGAAAAATTTTCACGGAAAATAAAGAACTACGATGCTTGCAGCATACCTCCATGTAAAGCAGAATTGTATCAACAACTTCGAAGAACGCGATACATCACTAGCATTTGGAGAAATGCTTATTGTAAAATTCCAACAACTCTCATTCCCTCGGGCAACGGATGGACTGAACAGAATGGACAGTATGAATTCTTGTGGTTTGAAGGTGACCACGAAGGATGTATTAATTCAGTCTGGAATAAGTAGTGATACAGAAGATAGTTCAGGTATTCTAACAAATTATCCATACCACTTCCAATATTCTGAACATAGTTTCATTCTGTGCAAATTTATTTTTCAGTTGAAGATCAGACAGATGAAAGTGATTGGAATACCGAATCTGACAGTGAAAACGAGAGATTTTAGTTTATTCAATGTATATTATGAAAAAGCATTGGAAAAACAATTCAAATATATTACATTATATTTATGAGAATAATATCTATTTGATATCATATATATAAATAGTATAGTACATATAATTTAAAATGTGTTAATGACTGATAAATGTAATTTCTATGAAAATTTGGTTTCATGAATAAAGTACACGGTGGAGATCCTATTGTTATCCCCTCTATCGTGCAACTTCCGTACCCCTCAGTTATCCACTAGATACAATAGTTGTTACAGAAATAGTAGAATTGAAATATTTTTTTGAAGGTGTTTACAACAAAATTCTGGTCTGGCATATCATAATTCGAGCTCTGTGTATCATCCTTCATATAAAAAAAATAAGCCAGACCTTACGTAAATACACTAAAAAAAAAATTTTTTTTCGTATTATAAATGAGTTGGCGACATGTTGACAACAAATAATCAAGCAGGGAATGTTATATTATAGATTCTCAATTATAATCCAATGATATAGAGTTCAAAAATAGTCTTACATCATTACATCAAAAATTTGGATTTTTGCCTATGTAATTTCTACCTTGTCTCTGAAACGCAAGGAACAGATGCTGCCAGACTTACGGATTCTCAAATGGGAAACACTTTGACAGGTATTTTCAATATTATTTTGCCTTACGTACATACATCAGCAAAACAGTCGCCAGCTCTCCGACTAATACTGGCACAGTACATTCAAATTCAAATAAAATTATCGACATAATAAAGAGAATATTATCATAGGTACTATAATTGATTTTCATTATGGAAGTACGTTACATAAATCGGCTCCTATAAGGTCTCTGGTTATATCTCATCAAAATCAGGTCAAGCTGGACTGGGCCATAGAAAGGGAAAAGCAATACGATTCTTTCATAAATTTCAGTAATTTGAACCATATAGCTCGTTATTTACAGTCAATAACATAGCCTCATTCGAAAATTTAGTTTTCCCTCGTCTACCTTTGAATTTGGTGGTTTACACATCGCAAATAATGCATAATTTGAACATGTAGGAATTTACCATCAATTTATATGAATGCTTCCGTAGCCTGAATCTAGTTTTTATGAACTCATATTGAGAATCGTAGAAGAAATATCGTGTGGCGTGAAACACATGTGCGAACTAACATTATGAAATTTGGAAGATATTTCTTGTAACTAAGCGATTCTTGACTTGAAATATAAGGCCTTAACCACGTCATAATGCTTAAGTTCACATATTTGTTGCATGAAACAATTACCTCTTCATTATCTTGAGTCCTCGTATCTCCAGGTGTCCTACTCTAATTCATAGAGACAGCTTGGAGACAGATCGCAGTCTCACGTCAATATTGTAATGTCACAGTTGCATTTATAGGGACTTGAATATTCTGTGTTTATGCAAACAATATGATCAACAACTTCATGCTGGTAATTAGTTGGGAGTAATGTTTAAAATCAGATTCAATTCATAATAAATATATTTTATTGAGATGAAATTCTGTATAAAATAATTGGAGATACAACATTTCGACAGCCAAATGTTGCCTTTTTTACACTTGAAAAAGTTGGCACTTGGCTGTCGAAACGTTGTGTTTCCAAATATTTTATGTAGAACTTCATTTCAATAAAACATATTTATTATAAAAATGAATTCCGAAAAGTTTTTTCCTTCATCAGATTCAATTCATTCCACTGATTTTTTCATTGATTATAACATAGTTCTATTCTATTGTATTGTAAGTACGAATGTGAAATCTGACATCACGCTAAAGAAACTGACTTTACCCAGTCTCTTACTTCTGGAAGACTATCTTCAAAGATGATGACATTGAATCACTTCTCTAATCATCCAACAGGTAATACATGTGTCAAGAGTCCTTAAAATGACGTCAAAAGACAGTCTTCACAGATTAGAATTGAACGTCAAATCGATTGTTGGTATTGCAAATTCGACGTAGGCTGTACGCTAAGTTTATCCAACACGCAAGTGCGTTGTACGTAATCACGTGATCATAATTTTGAGAACTGCTCAGCAAAGTGGGAATAACTGTGTAATGCGCAAAATTTGAAAGATACATTATTTGTAGCGTAGTGTTTTTGTGGTTCTAAGCGATTGTGAAATGAGCCAGGAGCTCACGTCTGGGGGTCTATGGCCAAGCTATGGAACATAACTTTGTGCATCAAACACACAAACAAATTTTATAGTAGGCTTCATAACAAATAATAATCAGACACAACAAATTGATTCCCGCATGTAAGAATATGTAATTCTGAAAAATCATGGCAAGACTCTCTTCTCGTCTCGGCTCTATATAGAATTAGTTGGAAGTGAAATCACTACTATGTCGCTTTCTATCTATTTTGTTTACAAAGTGTTTATGATGTCATTCATACGAGAATGATTTTCAGTAAACATTGATAGCTGAAACTCTTGCTGAGGCAAACAAGACCAAGAAAAAGGACACAATATCTTCATTCTGATTCTAGTTTCTGTATGATTAGGCAGGCAGTTCATAGGATAAAAATGTTCCTGGTCTATTCTTATTGTAAATAGCAGTTCTATTTTCAGAATAAACCTGCTTTCTGAAGTGAAGAAAAAAAACCTGACAGATAACAAAATTTCAAATGGATCCAAACCAATTTTATGAAGTATAGTATCAGGTGTTCTGTATACACTAATCATAATATTTTCTAAAATATTATTGTACCAATATAATTATCTGTTTATTCTTCCGATGAGAAAGAGAATTAATTTCTCAAAACCATGGAAGAATAATGGCCTGCAGAAATTTGTTCCATTCCAACCACCGGAAAGCTCTTATTTTATTTATTTATAAGTAAATTTTGAGTTCAAATTTCAAAGAACACACCATCAGCTTTTAATAATCTATGAGAGATGAGTTTGTGCATTCTGATTATGTAATTGTAGCATTTCTCATTCTAATACAGAGCAACAAAATTCTACATTGAAAGGCTGAACATTGATACAACTAGAATTTGGAGTTCTTAAGCACAAACTCTGTTTCAAAAAATTGAGTTTTATCTACTGTAAGATCTAAGGGAAGATACCAAGAAAGTATTATTTCAGATCCCCCAGAAATATTCTCTCAGAAGTCACAAATCTCTAATTTAAAACCTTTTCAGGCACAAAGATTAACGAAAATATAAAAAACCTCCTGGATGACCGTAAATAGATTATGCAAATGTCTTATTGATTTCTACATGCATTCCATCATTAATTCCATCATTATTCAAAGTAGACATGAACTATGAATAATCGAAATACTTAGTTGAAGAGATGTATGTTGTAGTTTCGTTCGATATGAATCTCCTCCGTTAAATTAACATATTGGAAATGAAGGTACTATTTCTATAATGCATAAGTTATGATATCTTACAATTAAATATCTTTTCACGGTTCAAAAAAAATAAATAAATGATTGATATAACTGTAATAACATAATAAATTATAATAAATAGACTTTTTTGATTTAAATTCTGTATATTTAATTTTATTTTTGACGTTTCGACTCTCTAACCGAAAGTCTTTATCAGAAAAAATGATACAAAAATAATTGTTTATTTTTGTATCATTTTTTCTGATGAAGACTTTCGGTTAGAGAGTCGAAACGTCAAGAATAAAATCAAATATTCAGAATTTAAATCAAAAAAGTCTATTTATTATGATATAATTCTGAAAATATGTATAGATCATTATAATAAGTTATATTATGTATTTTTATTTCCGGAATATTATTCATAAGGAACAAATTATGTCTAACTATTTTAATCTCAATAATATTTTGTAATTCTATTTCTGAGCTAATTTTGTGTGATTTTGTAACATCAAATTCATAGTTTGAAATTATTATCGGTTCATCATTCATCTTATTATTCAAAATTATCTTATTATTCAACCCACACTCATTATTTCCCAATTAATATATTTTTTCCAATTTTTTGAACTCCCCATTCTCAGTCTTACATTTTTTAGTAACTTTATCATCACACGGATAACATAGAACTAATTTATTGGTACATGAAATAAAAATAAATATATAGAATTGAAAACAAAAAAAATATAATTATTATAATATAATTCTGAAAACAAGTATAGATCATTAAATTTATTGGTATTACTTGTATTACCTATTTCTATCATACTAATAGTATTACTATTTATTCTAATATAGCTACAATTATGTAACTCTTTATTGAACACTATCTAATAGTCACAATCATTTTCTTCAATCATGTCATGATTAACTTGGTTACAAACAATAATAAAACTCACTCACTATTTTACAATTATTTCTCATTGAATACAATTCAATGACGTATTAACAGTAGACCCAGCACGCGGCGTTTGTTTTGATGCAGGAGTAAACAGTGGGGTGAGGAGGGTAAACATCGTTGTACCGCAGGTTGCGTTTCTCATTTGAAAAAATATCGATTGTGAGATGTTGAAAAAATCTCGTTTTTTTTATTTTGAATCAATTAATATATTATTACTTCTATTTCAACAAATATATACATACAGTACAGAATAAAGGCGCGCACTTCTCAAACATAAATAAAAGCAGGCAAACCGCATAACAAGCATGTTTATTCTCTTCGCTTCTCACAGCCCCTCACCGTCTAAGTGCTAACATCACAACAAACTGTGGACTGCCATAGGACGCGCTGGGTCTACTTTAATTATACGTCATTGATACAATCCATTTCTTTCTTATAACAATAAATGTTCACTACGAAACACTGTAAGCACTCTACTATTTTGGACTGTAGGTACAGAGGTATATTCGCTACGTGCAACATCAAAGTGGTGACAACTAGTGAAAAGTGAATTGAAATCAAAATCAATCATAAACGTAATGAGTAAGGATCCTATATTAAGAACGGGTTTTGGGAAAATTAGTCATACTATCAGTTTTCAACCTCAAACTGTGCCAAAGGGTAAAGCTCACAAGTTTCAAAACCTTTTTCAATAATGTTATTACAGAACAGTATTTTTTCAACACAGTCACAATAAGCAAGAATATCAGCTTGGCATTCTTCATCACTTGTGCTTTTGGTACTCGAATCAACTATCATTAAATTGTCATGTGCTCTGTCACAGTAATTTTCATATATTAAACTTATATTATTTATTGAATTTATATCCATTGAGACTTCTGTATTGGCAGCCCTTTTTGATGTAAAACTCTAGTTTTCAATATTTTTTGAACTTGAAGCCATTAATGAAGTATTCTGTAGCCTACGCTTGATAAAACATTGGTGTCTTGTCAAAACTGTTTCGTCATTTAATTTTGGCTTCCAATGAGGAAAAGAAAATTGGCTAGGTACGAAATTAGGACTCAGCTTCTCTTCTCCCTTTTTATTCTCGATGAAATGTGCACTGCAAATTAGATATCTTGATGTTGTAGGATTCCAACTGTATGTATATTCACTGAAAAATAAAGAAATATGTCTTATTTTATCAATTTAATAACAAAATTCGAGTTGTAATACCATAAAAATTATTGAATTTCATTATTCTCATATTTACTTTATACTGAAATTATATTTATATATTGCGTTCGCACTAATTTTTTGAAACATCTTTATAAATGTACAATAAAGATTGTGATACTTACTTTTGCTTTCGTACGACGGAAATCCACTTTTTTCATTGAAAAAACTCAAGCTTATATATATTTTGGTAAACAATAAAAGCTAGCATCACTATTTTTTGATGTATTATTACAAATGATAATGTAGCATTCACGAATTGTCATTTTTGACTCCTGATTTTATATCAGTACATGTGCACTAAAAATGCCAACTTTCGCCGCTAAGCGCGCACAGTCGTTCAATGTTTCCTTTCCAAGCAGCTGCACATAGCGAACTCTCAAAATACAATTGCACTAGAATTAGATAATTTATGTCATAATTTTCTACTCTGCAATGAGTTAAAACTAATTGTTTGAAATCATTGAGACTCAAATTTTCTGGAAACTCAAATTTATTATTCGTATTGATTTTAATCAAATTATTGTCAAATAAATCGTAAGGTTTTCAAGTAGTTTCATGCAATAATCCCATTTTACAAGAACTTATAGTAATAATAAAATCATTGAGAGTTTTTGTATGATCTATATAAATTTCAAATGAGATGAATAATTATATCATCTTTAACATCATTCTACAATTTAGCACTCCTTAAGATGGTCCAGGTGGGACCGAAACTGTAGAGTAGGATAGAAAAGTGAAACTCTTTGACTGAATTCCCACACTTCGTTTCCTTCATTTTTAACATAGCACGTGAATTATTTAAACGGTTTGATAATCATTTCAGGAGAGTGAGGTTACAGTGTTTTAGTGTATCTTAATAATAATAATATCTTTATTTCATAGACATGTATACATATATCGAGATCATCATTAAAAAAAAAAGAATGTACACAATAATTGTAATTTTGAGAATAAACTTATTTGTATCCCGATAGAGACCAATAAAAATCTGTGTAGAAAAGAAAAAAGAAATTAGGTGATCAAGTCATTAGTTTAAAAAACTTATTTGAATTATGAGAAGCAATGTCTCAGCATAAACGATTCCAATTTAACAAGAAATAGTTCAAGATCATTACAAGATTTGATATTTTCAGGTAGACTGTTAAATATTTTCGATCGAATAACTTGTGTAGACAACTCAGATATCTTATATTTTACGGCATGTAAATGGAAGTTGCTTTGTTTTATGAATATGAAAGTTATGAGAGTCAAAATTCAGTTCAAAACAATTTCTATTACTGAAAACAAATTTACAATCTTTGTAAATATATAAGCACGTGATAGTTGGTATTTTAAGTTTCTCAAATAGAGTTCTCGAGGAATAATTTCGAGGAATCTTGGCAATTAAACGTAAGATTCTCTTTCGATAAATAAAAACACTATGGGCCAGTTTCACCAAAGCCAGTTAAATTTATCCAGAGGTTATTTTATACGAAAACTATTGTTGATACAATTGTAACTATAGTTACTAACTCAAAATAACCTCTAGATAAATTTAACTGACTTTGGTGAAACCGGGCCTAAGTGTTACTATAGAAGTACCCCAAAAGTGAGTTTCATAGCGAATCACAGACTCCACTTCAATAATTAACTAACTCTCAGTCAATACATTATTCAAATGACTAACACTATGACTAAAACAATAACAAACTGAACCAAGTTTGGCAATTATGTTCTCGCCTTGAGCTTTCCAGTCAACATTTTTGTCAAAAATAAGGTCTAGAAATTTAGTTTTCAAAGTCCTATATATATTATAATTGCTGTCAATTGACAACTCAACATCAAGATTTCTATTATACTGCTGATTGTTTTATTGAGAAATAAAGAGTTAGAATAAAACCAACTCGATAATCGGTTTAAACATTCAAGACCTTCATTGTGTAGTGCATCTTTCGAGGATTCAGAGATTATAATCAAAGTATCATCTGCATATATTGCGATATATTCATCGTCAAAACTCAAGCTGAGATCATTGATATATAATTAGAATAAAGTAGAAGAAAGAACCCCTCCTTGCGACACTCGAACAACAATATTCACATATTCGGAATTCATATCTGATGCTTTATTATCATCTGTATGTTTAATCGTGACGTACTATTTTCTGTTTTGTAAGAATGTAGATCTCCAATTCAATGTCGTTCCTCCAATCCCATATTTGTCGACTTCATAGGGAAGAATATCGTAATTCACACAATCGAATGCTTTGGTTAGATCGTAAAATATAACCAGCGGGTTTTCTCCATTTTCGAGTTTTGTCATGATATTCTATAATGAAAATTGTATTGCATTCACAGTTAAAAGTTTCTCACGGGAACCAAACTGACTATTGAATATTATTTTGAATTTTGAGAAATAGTCTTACAATCTATTTGAAAACGCATATTCGAAAATTCTCCAAAAAGCGGAGAAAGTGTCACTGGTCTATGATTAAAACCAAGTACGCCTTCTTTCCTATGAATTGGATGTATCCTATTGATCTTCAAATTATTGAAAGAATTCCAGATTCGAATGACAAGTTTACCAAAAAAAGAAGAGGTCTAATAATGGTGGATATGATTATTTTAACAAGAAAATATGCAGCACCATCAGGTCCTGCAGATGTCTTATTCTTAATCTTTGATTTGGAAAGTTCAAATATCTCAGATTCTGAGTGAGGGTTGATAAAAGAAACTGTATGATAATGTACCAAAGGCTCTCGGCTCGTTTGTGTTATTTTTAGGTAACTGATCCATCAATTTTTGAGAAGCATCTTTAAAGAACAAATTAAATTCAACGTCATTCAAGTGAGTGTTACTCATCTTTTCTTGCTCTTCTCTCTTAGTTTTATGACTGCACTCATCTCCTCACATTTTCATTTCTTGCTCTACGAACTTTACATCTCGACTTATAGTTATATTATTAGTTCTTGTATCAAGCATTCTGTAAGCTTGCATCGACTTTTTGGGTGACCTAGCTCTCCACAGTTCCAACAACGAAGTTTTCCTGGACTCTTGAGATCTTCTAATTCCTGGTCCAACCGCTGGACCTGGATTTCTAAGCTTTCAGTGGCATCGGAGCCGCAATTAACCTATCGCACTCGAGCACTGCTTCTGGACGCCTGCATTGCCACTCCATATTCCAGTTCAGGAACCAATGCTTCCACCAGCTTCTTCGGCCGCTTGTTGCGTTCAATGGTCTGTAATGCTGTCCACAAATATTCTCACAGCCCAGCTTTTCAAGAAATTATCAGGGCCAGTTGGATATGCAAGTCGAACTAGGCGTGCCACATCAGCTTCGAACTCCTGAAGACTCTCGCTGGGACGTTGGTATCGATTCTTGAGCTGTATGTAATACACTTCCTCCAAGTGTGCATGGCCGTATCGCAGCTCCAGTCGCTTGACTAATTTTTCGTAATTGTTGTTTTCCTCCGTTAAAATAGCCTGTAAAATATTCACTGCTTCTTCCTTGGAGAGCAACCATAAGCGCTGAAACTATTTCAGTATCATTCCAGCCATTAGCCTTAGCAGCGGCTTCGAATTGTTTATGGTAATGAATCCAAGATGTTTGATCATCAAAAGTTTGAGGTTTGACACGCAGTTTTGTAGTAGAATCAAATTTTGTGTAGATAATTCAATTATTATCTCAGCTTTTGAAGCTTTATCCGGAGATAAAACACCAAATTTGAATTTTTCTTCAAAAATCTTCATTTTCTCATTCAATTTCGAATCTAATCTTGCATCCGATTTCGAATTCAATTTTGCATCCAATTTTACATACAATTCCTCTTTTAACACTTCACATTATCTTCAAGTACTTGCTCCCATACCTTTAAGTTTTCTCTAAATTTTTCCAGTTGCTGTTCAACTTTCCTTGTATTTTCCTCCATCTTTCCAAACAGTTCTTCTCTCAAGTTTCAAGAATTTTCTTCTAATTTTCCTTATAAATCTTCTTTTAAACTCGTCGAATTTTCTTTCAATTTTAATTCCAAATTTTCTTTCAAACTTGTAGAATTTTATTCCAATTTTGATTTTAATCTTCTTTTAAGCTTGTACAATTTTCTTTCAATTTAGATTATAAATTTACAGCCAAATCGGTTGAGGAAAGTTGAATCTCAAACAAATATGAATCAGGATCCTCACCGTCTTCAGTCATAGCTTCTCGCAGTCGTTCTATTAAAACTTGTTTGCAGCCACTGGATTCCTAATCCCGCTCTTCTAATTGATATTTCAATTCTGCGACCTTCAAATCTCTCATGATTTCTTGGACGCCATTTTCCAATTTCACAAAGCAGCAATAAACAAAATACTATATTGTTTATAACAATCCCACTCCTGACACCACTGTAATGTTTATTGCTTGAAAGGAAATAGTTTCTAATCAAATAAAAATCACTATTCAATAATTGAAGATGAAACAAAAGCTTTATTTTTCTCGGTATCACTAAACAACACTATATTATTTATTTATCACTTACTACTACTTGAACAAAGCCGCAGATATTTATTTCTAACTATTCATATACACTGATCACTTCACTGTTTGATATACACTGCTTTAGATTCACCACTACACTATTCCTCAAGTCATTTGCTTGCCTTTATATATAGAAATATTCATTTCTTGAAAGTTCTACAACATTTCTGGAATATTGCTAGTGGCTTCCATCGGGCGGGGTGATGTAGTGCGGTGCGGCGCGATACAACCAGGACGAAAGGTCCCGCCCAAATAAGTTCAGGCCTAAGCCTACCCCACTCCTACGAACCTCCACACTCTCGCACGTTACAATATATTGAAAGAGGGACGTTTGTCTCTGAAATCAACAATTTGGTCCATTAGTTGTATTAATATGTCAATGTTAAAAAATACGATTTCTATTTAGGGATTTCACGTATACATTATATATATTCTATTTTCAAACTAGGGGGAGCAGACTGAAATAGGCGTCATGAAACTAGACGTTTTTGATTGGCCTATTTCACATCAGTTTTACACTGAACAAAAATTTGTTAGACGTTGCACAAATGCTGAACGTTCCCTATGATTCTCCATCCCAGTCAAACATAGCTGGATTATTCGATTACTGAATATAAGAAATAGAAATGCTGTAATATTTCTGCAATTTTAAATTTTCAAGCTTTGTATTATTATGCAGCGTTCTATGAATTTTCTGTGATATTACATATATTTGTGTAGAAACATTTTTTTGTTAAAGCACTACTGGATCATATAGTCAAATAAATAAGTATGTCTTTTCAATTTATAATATTATTTAAGTAATCCTCCTAGTCTGACGTGACGTGACTTGTACATGATCAGATATTTATATATATATATATATATATATATATATATATATATATATATATATATATATATATATATATATATATATATATATATATATATATATATATATATATATATATATATATATATATATATATATATATATATATATGTATGAATATCCGATCATGTACAAGTCACGTGATGTTCACGTCAGACTAGGAGGATTACATGCTGAAGTGTTGTTATTTGAGATCACAAACAACGTCATTTTTTTCTCTTAGAATAAGGAAAACATGTAATAGTTAAGTTATAAATAAGAGTAGAAAGTTTACGTGAGCGAGATAGGTTGGCAACATTGTGTGATAGTGAAACAGCTGTTTTATTTCTGTTGAATATACTATTTTTTCTGATCTGAATTAAAGCAAAGAATTATTATTATATATAATAAAATTAACAAGCACAAATAATAGTACGCTTAAAATAAAGAAATTTATACTAACGTACGCATTTAAAAATTTCTTCAAAATATAACCTAACATTAAATGTGCACATGGCAAACATGGCACCGAAAGAAGATAAAATCGATATTATTTCGAAAAAACTGGAAAAACCAGACACTATATCTACTGATATAGCGGAAACAAAGAATGAACTGCAATCTTTCAAATCCAAATTCGAGGAAATGAACATTAGTATCAACTGCCTAGAGGAGACTATCAAATCACAACAAACAATCATCACCAAATTAGACAAACTATCCAGAAAACGGAATCTAGTATTTTATGGCGTTCCTGAAAATGAAGATAGAAATAATGACATACAATCTACTATTACTCAGCTTCTGATGGACCATTTAAATATCATGCTAGCAGATTCTGATATAGATAACTCTTTCCGTCTCGGGAAAGAATTACAATTATCGCAGAGACCACGCCCAATATTGGTTATACTTGGCTCTCTTAAAAAAAAGCAGGCAATTCTAAAAGCTAGAAAGCTTTTCAAAGACAGTGGCATATATGTATCAGACGATTTGACATCTCAGCAACGTCAATCGTATAGGGAAAACCAACAAAACAAAACGGTTGACAGACAGTCCAATATACGGACCTCTTCCGATCGAAAATCTTCAACAGATTCACCAACAAAAACTCCTAAAAAGAAGCAGCAACCAGTCGATCAGCTAAACGCAGCCAAAGATGCTTTTTTTTCACCGACGCCTCACCAAACACAAGTAAAGTAAACGAAACCGAAACAGCAACTTTCTACAACAGAGAATTTAGCTCCAATAGTAAGATAAGTAACTTTTTTTGTAAACAAAATGTCAATTTATGCATAGCATTTTGGAATGTGAATGGTTTGAATAATCTATCTAAATTGGACTCAGTAGAGGAATCTAAACTGCTATGCTCAGATATTATCTGCTTGTACGAAACATGGCACCTCAGTACAAATATACAGTTGCCAAAGTTCCTTGCACAATATGAAAAATATATCTATACAACCTTAGCAATCAAAGAAAAAGGCAGAGGCAGTGGGGGCATTATCGTACTATTAGAAGAAAATAAAAACTTGAAGGTAAGGATAATTGAAATTACTCATTTATAGGTATTCTTAGAAATCAAAATTAATTATTACTCTTTTATTTTGGGAACTGTTTATTGGAAACCCAGTTTAAATAATGATATGTTAATTCAAACATTTTATGACAGTCTGTGTATGCTTTTAGACCTATATTCCAACAAGGACATAGCAATTTTGGGAGATTATAACGCGCATATAGGCCAAGAAGATCAGATTGGAGAAAATTTTTTTGACTCCGAGTATGTTACGGAAGCAAGATCGTCACTGCACAGTTCAATTAACCATCGCGGGAAAAAACTACTTGAAGTTATGCAAAATTTTGGTTTATTTGTTCTAAATGGCAGAACTTTGGGCGATACTCCCGGCGAATTTACCTGTGTTAACAATAACGGTAGGTCTATAATAGATTTAATATGGACTAATATAAACTTTCTTAGAAAAGTTACAAATTTATCCTTCTGCCCTACTTTGTCCCATTCTCCACACAGTTTGGGCATTGTAAATATTGGTAACCCTAATAATTTTACAAATTCTACCGATATATGTGGTTCGAATAGTATTTTCACCTACTCGATTAAATTTAATTTCAATAAAGAAAGTGAAATCCGCTACCAGCAGCTTTTAAATAGCTCTTCTGGACTCTACTTCAACAGTAATAATATAAACGATCTAAACAACAACTTAATAATAACAATTAAAGATTCGGCTGCAAAAGCAGGAATGCTTAAAGTCTCTCAAAAGTTATTTCATTCGACCGGGAGGATAAAATTTAGTAAACCATGGTACGATTTGAAATGTAGAGATTCTAAAAAACAGGCTAGACGTAACATGCACACCTATCAAAATCAACGGTCAGAAACAGCTCTTAACGTATACCTGAGCTCTAAAAAAACGTACCTAAAATACATGAGTCTTTGCAAATCTAACTACATCAAAAATCTCTCCGAGTCCCTTAACAAAGTCAACAACCCACAGAAATTCTGGAATACGATCAAAAATTTCAGAAGCCACAAAATTCATGTAAATGAAATACCTATGAAAGATTGGGAATTATATTTTAGAAATATGTATGCTATCACGAACTCCACTGCACCATCCTACAAAGACTGCTTACATCCCATTTTAGACTGTGATATAACTTTGAATGAAGTTATAATTAGCAACGACAATTGCAACAACAATGAAGCACCTGGAGACGATAATATATGTTATGAGTTTTACAAATATCTAACCGCAGAATGGCTGCACTATCTCCAAAACTTTTTCAATTTAATATTATACTCTGAGTGTATTCCTGACTCTTGGTGTAATGTCCAGTCAGATTTATTTTATAAAAAGGGTGACAAAAAGAACCCAGTAAACTACAGACCCATAGCATTGTTCAATACTGTATGTAAATTATTCACACAAATATTACATAATCGTTTACAAACATGGATTGAAGAAAATAAAATTTAAAATAAAACTCAAATTTTTTAGAAAACAGGGAGGTACTAGAGACTGCATTTTTTGTCTTTCGTCAATTACTGGGATTCAATAAAAGTTAAAAAAGTCAAAAATGTATGCTCTCTTTTTAGACTACAAAAGTGCATTCGACACAGTAGATCATGATATACTGTGGGATAAATTGTTAAATTTAGGCATATCTACTTTATTAGACTACTGCACAACTTGTACAATAACGCTTTTTTACAAATTAAAAATAAAGAAGAGCTATCTGAGAAAATTAAAATAACACAAGGTGTTTTGCAGGGAGAAATTCTTTCTCCATTACTTTTTACACTTTTTATCAATGACATGCAAACATTCTTTGATGCCTCAGATGTAAAAGGTATTAACATTGACAGCTACAACGATTTACTTCTCCTTGCGAACGCCGACGACGTGGTCATCTTGTGCAGTAGTCCAATAGACGTCCAGAAGAAGTTAAATATACTGCATCAGTACACACAGCTAAACAAACTGTTAGTTAACGAAACCAAAACAAAAATTTCAGTATTACATAAGGGAAGAGCTCCAAATCCTACTTTTCAGTTTACTTATAATAAAACACTGATTGAAATAACCAATAAATTCAATTATTTGGGTATTCTATTTTCCTCGTCTGGGAAATTTAATTTGGCAGCGAGAGAAAGTTTACGTAAAGCAGCGATCGCAACACAAACAACTAAAGATATTTTAATACGAGCTAAATCTAATAAATGGCCAGAAAAAATTAAATTATTAAACTCTATAACAAATGCCACTGCATTGTATGCCAGTGAAATTTGGGGGCTATCGCAGTACAATGTTGTCGAAAAAGCTCAACTCGCATTCCTCGAAAATATTTTACAATGCCCAAAGAACACTCCAAATTATATCATAAGAGCAGAAACATGAGTATCGCCCCTAGCGGTCGCCATCTGGACCAGAACTTTAAACTGGTGGAAAAATATTCTAAATATGAACTCAGATAGACTCCCAAAATTGCTATATAATCGTTTAGCAGCACTGACAAACCTTGCCACAAATAATCCCGAACTCAACTGGGCCTCCCAAATAAAACAATTTCTATATGAATTAGGCTATTCTGAAACTTGGACTAATCAACAAATCACAAAACAAAATATCACTGAAATTATTTCGTCTTATAAAGATACTTTGGCGAAAAAAGATATCAATAGTATACACAATTCTAGCTACAGTGGAATGTATAAAAAAATTTATCTTTCGAATATTGATAATAACTACCTCTCTTTTGATATATCAATTTTCAAACAAAGAATTACATGCCAACTAAGAGTTTCAAATACTGACAACTTGAAACTCATGTATAAGAATATTAGATATGAATTAGATGGTAAAAATATTTTTACTATTTGTAATTGTCTCGAATTGGAATATATGTTTTATTTCTTTTGTGTCTGTCCCATTTATAATGAATTTGATAAACGATTACATTGAAAAAACAACCACTTTTTTCACAGCAAACAACATCACAACATGCAACAAAAACCCACTCCCATCCTACATAAAAACATACAAAAACATAATTAAATACACTTCAGACACACTTAACAAGCTACAAATAAACACATACTTCCTCACAGAAAGAAATCCTCAAATTCCAACCCTATATAGTTTAATAAAATTACACAAACCAGATAAATCAATCAGACCCATAACCTCCTCCATACACTCACCAGCATACAAACTAGCACATAGTATGAACAATATCATGATACATAGATTCAAATACAACTCCCCTTGCAGTATAAAAAAACTCTTCAGATTTAATTGAACAAATATACCATTTTAATACAACAAATAACAAAAATTTCAAAATGATTTCATTTGATATTGTCAACCTTCACACCAATATTCCAACACAAGATACACTTACACTCTTACAAGAACACTTATACGATAATAATGATTTTCGGGAAAAATACAATATTTCAAATAATGACATACTTAATATATTGGAACTTTTTCAACTTATTTTAGATCAGAATTTCTTCAACTTTGAGAATCAAATTTACACACTTAATAACGGATTACCAATGGGTTCTGCAGTCAGCGGTTTACTAGCAAATATCTTCATCGATTATATTGAAACCAATAGATTCAAACACCCTTTAAACAGTAAAATTTTATTCTGGAAAAGATATGTTGATGATATTCTTTGTTTTTGAAATGGTGATGATGCAGAACTAGATACTTTCCTAAACGACATTAATGAATTTATCAAAAATCAAATTCACGCTGGAAACAGAACAAAATCGAACTATTAATTTTTTGGATCTCACGCTATTACACTCACAACACAATATAGAATACAATATTTACAGAAAACCTACATCCACAGACATAATAATTCCATATAATTCATACCACCCACCACAAATTAGAGTTAGTGCCTTTAGATACATGTTTCAGAGATTATTGACCACCCCTCTTTCACACACACACTTCACTTCAGAACTAAAAACAATAACAACAATAGGTTCAAACAACAACTACCCATTGGATTTAATAGAAAATATATTTAAAAATACAAAACGTAACTTAACCCTACAACAAATTTATAAACACAGCAAAAACACTACAAAATACATCTCCATACCCTATTATACAAATATTCACAACAAGATAAACCGTACACTCAAAAAACACAATATACAACTAACTTCCAAATCATACCCCACATTAGCTAACATCTTCACCAACACTAAACCAACAACATCAAAAAATAATAGCAGTCGGATTTAAAAAATTAATTGTGATGATTGCAACAGTAAATATCTATTGGAATTGGAACACGGAAATTTGATATTAGATACAAAGAACATGTCAAGAACAACCCTCCGTCCGCATTCGGCACACATCTAAAAACAGAGAATCATTCATCTACAATTGACAACAGTAAACTACTACACAAAGAAGATAATTATAGTAAACTCATACTTTTAGAAAAACTAGAAATCTTAAAACACCTTAAAAAAAATGAAGAACAACATATATTAAACAAACTTTTTTCCTCGAAAATCATATTTTCAAACTATTACCGCCATTCTCTCGACATCACACATGACACAAATCCGGAAACAACACTCCACCCATAATTCAATGTAATTCGCCCACTTGACTGAAACACACGCTAAAATGTTTCAGAACAAAACTTTATTAAATTTAAACATAATCATGACTTTTTACAAACTTAGCTGCTTTTAAACAATTGACGGTAAGCCTATTCATTGTTTTCGAATATTGCATGCACCTACTTCTCTTTATTTATATATATTTAAATTCTTAACCTCACAAAGAAGTTTTTCAACACGTGTTCTAGTTTCCAATCTTCAATTGTCAAAAAACAAATATGATTTTTCAATATTTATATTATAACTTGACTAGACTAATCTTAAATTCAAATTTAAATACAAAACTTTATATCAAAAAACACTATTTAAATATTTTTCAAAATTATAATAACAATGTATTTTTTAGCCAAGGTCTGAAGATGGACGATTGTCCGAAATCGATAGCCTAAAGATTCCAAAATAAAACGTATGTTTTTTGAAGCAATTTTTCAACTTTTCAACTTATTGATAAGAAGTTTTTGTTATGACGTTTAATGTGTCTAGAGGTATATGTATATATATGTGCGTCTACTAATCTCTAATTTATTAATTTTGTAAGCTACGCGCAGCCATTCAACTTTTGTGACAAATTAAATTATTCCCTAATTGTTATAATTCAATAACTAAGAATTTAGCTCAATTTTTTGCTGATTCTTTATTAAATTTTTTATTTTTTTTATTCTACCATATCATCCGTTATCATTCTGAAATCTCTATTTATATAAGTATACAAGAATTCAGTTATTTTTCTATTTTATATGTATATGTATAAAAAAATTGTTCACATTATAACTAAGTATAGGTTTTCTTTCTTTGATGTTGTGTTGCAACCTCCATTGTATGAGATGTATCAAAATTTTCCCTAACAATAAATATTATTATTATTATTATTATTACGTAAGCGAGATAATTATATCAACTTTCCTAGTTGAAACAACTATGCTAGAAAAGTACTTGGACGCAAAATAAATAAAATATCAATATTAACATAGCTTTTTTTTAATAAACGTCGAGATCAATAATATAATTGGCACAGTTGGTAGGATAGCCGACAAGAATCCAGTGAGTGAATAAAACCTCATAATTCTGTGAAACGCTTGCCGAAAATTCTCAAATTTTAACAAGAGCTATCCGAACATCATCTACGATCTCCGAACGACCTAAATAGTGGTCTAACCACGACTTATCTTTAAAAGCCAAGGACATCAATCCGCTACTACGCGTCCGAGGAGGCAACTTTCCAATCAGGACCATTAATCCGATTGATTCTACAAGTTGCGTGACAAGATACAAAATCCCGCCCACTTGAAGCGTATCAAGACCTCCACTACTATGAGAATAGAAGCCTACTTCACTATATTACTGCTGTAAGTTTACTCCCATAGTAGATAAATATATTTTGCCAGTCGTAACAATCGGTCTGTGACAAAATACTGTTAAACATATTTACATAAGGGTTTTGTGGAACGGCTAACGCTGTTAGGAAACAAAACGTGCCCCGACACAAGGCAAAACACACAATTACACATTGTAATATTAATAGATGATAATATATCTCTTCAGACGATGAAATTGAAAATTTAAGTGATCAACTTAATAGAATATCGATTACACTTAAACCAAGTAAATATGGTAACGGTAGTGAAATTAAACAGTCATCTGAAAACAAAAACACACTCAATACACCCTTAACATATCCAGTACAAGAGCTAAATAAGTGCCAATTTGAATTAATCATGGCAACGGCATCAATCGCTGACATTCGAAATTTCATCGACGCTGTTTTTCCATGTTACAAAAGAAATTCGTTGACAAAGCCAAAGATACATTGGACACCCAGGAATTCACATCCTGGGATGATATAAAATTGTACCTTCAAACAAATTTTGAGGACAAAAGTACATATAATACCCTATTATTGACAACAATTAAAACTGCACAAATGGATGGCAGTATAAATGACACTCTAAAGAAATTTAAAGATCTTTATTAAAGAATGACTTTCAAGATTTAATTATAGCAATATGAACAATATGGAAAACAATGCTTAATAGTCGAAGCTCATGAAACAGTAGTTTCTCATTTTATTTCATTATTACCTATGAATTTGAGAGCTTCATTTATAAGCAAAAACCCTCGGACACTTGATGCCTGTGAGCATTTCCTTCACGTCCATTTAACCCCTAACATTCACGCCCTTCGGGACCACAAACATTTGCTAGGCAAAATATTAAGAACATCATAGAAACTAAACGCGATTTCAAACCAACCCCTATGTCCGGTATGACACAATTGACAACACCCATGTCCACGCATACCATAAGACGGAATTACGCCCTAGAAACGAAGAATAACGCGGATATTAATAGTGACGAGACACAGAATGAACCAGAATCAAATGAACAAGACGAGACTTTTGAAACTCAAGTTTTTTAGATTACGACCGAGAACAGATAGACGAAAGTACGTAATGTTCTCTAACACTAAGACGATCCCAATCATTATATTCCAAAATCTTAAAATCTTTATCGATTCAGGATCAGATATCAATTTAATAACAGAAAAATCATTGAAACAAAACAAAATGAAAATCTTAGAAGAGTTTTCAACTTTCAGAACTGCAACAAATAAACTTGAATGTAATAAGTATGTTGAAATTAGAATATTCAACAGGAAATATAAATTTCTGATTCTCAATTTCCATTCAGAATGCGATTTATTATTTGGAACAGAAATACTTCGCGAAACAAACACCATTATAAATTTTACAGAAGATGTCATTCACAGAATATGAGATTTAATATCCGAAACTTGAGTGAGCAAAGTAAGGAAAGCCACGTACAAACTCGTGACGAACACTTACAATTAAGTATAAAAAATGAATTATTTAATTTATTAGAACAATATGATCCACTTTTCCCAATAGAAAAAGAGACATTGACATCTACAAATAGAATACAACACAAAATTTACACTTCAGACGATATCCCTATATACACGAAAAAGACATTGAAGAGCATATTCAGACCATGCTGAAAGCAGGAGTTATACAAAAATCAAGAAGTCCATATAACTCACCGATATGGATCGTACCCAAAAAATTGGATGCCTCAGGTAAACGAAAAACTAGATTAGTAATTGACTTTCGGAAATTAAATCAAAAGAGTAAAGAAGATAAATTCCCTATTCCAAATATTGACACTCTCTTTGACCAGATAAATAAACCAAAATATTTTACTACACTTGATTTGCATTCGGGACTTCACCAAATACTCGTCGACAAAAATGACAGAGAAAAAACAGCCTTCAGCACTACTTCAGGACATTACGAATTTTTGCGTATGCCTTTTGGACTAGTTAATGCCCCCGCGACATTTCAACGATGCATGAACGAAATACTACAAGACTTAATTGGTAAAGTATGCCTTGTATATTTAGATGATATTATAATTTCTGGTAACACTGAACAAGAACATTTGAAGAATATTAAAACTGTTTTCAGATATTTAGAACAGGCAAATTTAAAAATACAATTAGATAAATCGGAGTTTTTCAAAAGGCCTTAAGCCAAATGGAAAAAAAAATAGAGGTTATACAAAATATCCAAGTTCCAAAAACAGTAAAAGAAATAAAGTAATTTTCAGGCAAACTTTCGTGGTATCGTAGATTCATTCGTAATTTTCCGAAATTAACCAAACCATTTACGAATTGTTTACGCAAAGGATCAAGTATAAATATCCATGATGAAGAATATGTAGAATGTTTTACGAAAGCAAAAGAATTAATCACAAATTCATCAATACTCGCAATCCCTGATTTTTATAAGAATTTTATATAAACCACTGACGCTTCTGATTATGCAATGGGCCCAGTATTTTCCCAAAATCATGATTTAAAAGAAAAATCACTTGCTTATGCATCTAAAACCTTCAATTCCCATGAACAAAATTATTCCACAATTGAAAAAGAATTGAAATCAATAGTATGTATTATATCATTGGATATATATGATCAAACACAAAATCTCATCGTTTCACAGTTAATCGTTTTGGATTTACCCAAGAGATTCTAAAAATCTGTCAAGAAAAATTCGCTTTCAGCCGAGTCGGTTGCTACGGAAACAGTAGGTTATTATTACAACATTCCTTAATACTGATTTCCAAAATTCTAGGACTACCAACAGATCTGAACTTATACGCAAAATTAAAAAATAAATTCCTACTGAAGTGCGCTTCCGGCTCAGTCTATTGTTATGAAAATAGTAGGCAATCATTCAGATGCTACAGCAGATTGAAATATCAAATTTCAATGTTCTATACCTGATCGTTTCGAATTTATGCGAAAAAATCCAAAAGACTGTCAAGTAAAGTGCACTTCCGGATCGGTGGATCTGAATAAAAATAGGATAAGAGCATCTAGACGATATAATCTTCCTAAGTACTGAATTCTAACAAACTCCGTTCAATCGTTTTGCATTTATGCGGAAAATTCAAAAAGTCTATCATATAAAGTGCACTTCTGGCTTAGCCGATTGTTTCAAAAATAGAAGATGACCATTTAGATGCTATAGCTATTTTTAATGCTGAATTCCAGTATCCTACGGCTGATCATTCTGGATTTATGCGCAAAATTTTAAAAAAATCTTAAATAAAGTGCACTCCCGGTTGAGCCGATCGCAATCATGATGCAAGATGTACAATAAAATGTTATAATAGCTATTTATGTAATTAGTATATAATATAGAACTTTATTGGACGAGCCGCTGATTATGGATGAGCGAGCAGCGCGAGCGAGTCTAATAAGGAAGGCGAGTCTATAAAGTTTGTTTATGTACGAATTACATACAAAGCTTTATCTTCGACTGCTCTAAAGACGCAGGATATCTTCTAAAAATATTTCTTGATTTCCCTATTCAAAAATTCGGTAAGTATAATTTGGTGTGCTTTGCTAGTGTTGCTTTTGTTACAATTGTTTTTGCTGTTTGTTTGCAGATGTCAAAAATATTAAATACAATTCAATAGAAGAAATTAATACTTCAGAAAGTGTAGAAGAGATTAAATACGATAGGAAAGAATGAATAGATACTTCAGAAAGAGTAGAAAAGAATAAATTCATACTTCAGAAAGCGTAGAACTGTATGCAGCAAGTGCCAAAGAATCATAAATATCGAGAGAAAAATGTTTTTGTAACAAGAAGAATTTATCTTCGGGTCTGAATATTCGCGACAATACTAATTGTGTTATAAGTATTCATTACAATAATAAATGATATGTTGATTTAATTGTTTGAATTTATTTCATATCAATAAAAAAATATATTTTTATGATATTTTTTTGACAGTGCCAGTTCCGTCCAATTATATGAAGTAAAAGTCCTAGTCCAATTAAGTGGCACATTATGGGCACTAAATGCAACCATAAACTACATGATTATGATGCAGACGGACATAAAAGTTCTTTATACGAAATTTCAATATGCTATGGCGGATCATTCTATATTTATGCAAAAAATTCAAAAAAAGCTTCAAGTAAAGTGCACTTCTGGCCTAGCCGATTCTCACAAAAATAACAGATAATCATTCTGATACAACATCAAAGTTAAATACTGGATTTCAGCATCCTACGGTTGATCATTCTGGATTTATTGGAAAAATTCGAAAAAAGTTTCAAGAGAAGTGCACTTCCGATACAGAGAATTGAAACCATAATGCGAGGTGCACAACTAGACTCTATACCAGTCTTGAATACAAAATTTCAACATTATACGTTCAACCAGTTTTGACATTTGCGAGCTACGCACGAACGCATGCACGCACGTACGAACGCACGAACATACGTACCAATATCAAGTCAAAAATAGTCAAAATAGAGTCGGGATTCTCAAAGCGGATATTTCCATCAGAATCTCGATAGGTGAATTTCGTCGGTTTCACAATACTTACTTGTTACTCTGTACAAGTAAGTAAAAATGAGCTATAGTACATTTCTCAAACATTAAATTGTATACACAAGTTCATTGCACTTGAATCAGCTGATTTTAATAGTCTGAATACAGTCAGAATCTGTGCCAGACTGTGCTGCCATCTATGGGCAGCTCTCAAAGTGGTCGCTGTTCACAACTTAGTTCATTATCGTTGGTTCTCAAACATAAAGAGAAAATCATTCGACGATTTATACGAAGAAAACGCTGAAATATTGAATGGAATGCAATTCTTAAATAATAAATTCAGTTAATAGTTCAATTGAAGATATTGCTACATAGATTATTGAAGCTTCTATTCTTGAAGAGCAGAAATATAACCTATAAATGTATCAAGCTGAGTTTCGTAATTGATTTTGAATATTTTCTGAAATATAAGATACAATATTTCATTTGTTCAACAGATCAATTCAAGGTACAGAATTCATTGAAAGGACCTGAGTGTGAAGTTTGTGGTAATATGAGAAGAAACCAATACACAGGTGCTTCATTTATAAATTGATGTATTTCATTTATCTCAGCTGCTGTTTCACGTTTCAGATAGACGATAAGTTCTAAATATCTCATAGTATTCTCATTTATTATACCATAGTCAGTTGAAGTATTATCGATTATTTTTTGTGGTGCTATCACAAATGTTTATTGTGTTTGAGTTTGAATACCACGAACGTGCACACTTTTGACGATCAAATGTCAAAATTATACGTTCCAATGGATTAAAGACTCCGAAAAGAGTATTATCTGTATACAGAGTTACACCAATCAGATTTTTTTCTGTATTTCATTAACACAAAGTACATTTATGTAATGAGTTCAATTTGAACTGATTATTAATTTTATATTTTTACCAAGCTTATCTCCTCGAGTGCTTCAAATTAATACCAAACTAGGCATCATATGAATATTGGATAAAATGGTTGAGGTTGACAGGATTGATGAATGGGAGTATACAAAATGAGGGAACTCAGTCAATTATTAAATTTTTTCTTTTCTGACTCTACAGTTTCGGCTACACCTTACTCATCTCCAAGCGCACTACAATTCACAAGACCCAAATCTATAGGAAATCAATTTGAAATTGTAGCGCTCCTGAAGATGGCTCAGGTAGGACAGAAACTGAAGATTCAGAGAAGAAAAGATCAAATAGTTGACTAAAAGGCCTCATTCTTGATACTCACATCATTTAAAAAGTTTATAACCTGTCATTATCTTTGCAGAAAACACAACTAAGTAGCACTAGTCGCCTAAATCCCCAATTTTTACTCCCAATCCTATGCCATCCAAATGCCACGTTGCATAAAATATTATTATCACCAGTTTCACTACTGAACCTACAGACTAAAGATTGTTAGATAATACAAGTTTGCCGGTTAGAAATTAGAGGAAAATTTTTCCAGCAGCTCAAAACATTGACATCGAAGTTCCAATTATTATAATTATAATATAACACAAGAAGCAAATTCCTACAAGCGGAACAAGATTAATCTCACAAGATAGTCCAGTTATATTCCTTCAATAAAATAAAAACTCAGTTTTGTCTCACAATAGAAACTCTACATGCATACTCTCCCATAATTGTGACAATAATATAACTCACCTCGTCTTTTAGTAGGAACATTACTAAAAGTATATCCCAAACTACCACACTGTAGAAGATCAATATAAGCGTATACTGCATAAGAAATACTTTGTCTATTCCTCCAAATATTAAGTAAAACATTAAAAAAACAGACTGAGTAAAGTTTGTACCAATACCCAACAACATGGGTACTGAGGCCCATTTAAAAGTTAATTTAAAAATGTCAATCAGGAGACCATGTATTTCTGTTATCAGTTCCAAGGTTTTCAACAGCTCGTTTCGGCTGTCATTCGAATTATTGCTCTCAAAGTTATCATGGATTATGATTGAATCATCATCATCTAATGTCTCCAAATATTGATTCAGCTGCTTCAGCCGCATCAAAATATAGAAACTATTCACGAAAATTCCCGTAAGTACAGTACTCCGTATTATTATTGGATAACCATAAGCAAATGAATCAGTGACAAGATAAATCCAGGTTTTTGAGCCTATCAGCGCAGATACGGTCGGAACAGGAGTAGATAATATCGCAAAAGTCATTGTTACATAATACAATTTCGTATAGTCAACTTTTACATTTAACATCTGAATGTAACCATCCACTTTGGTCATTGTATGAAGCGCTTCTATGAAGTATTTATGGCTGTATAGGAATGCAACTGCAGATAAAACCACAGATAAAAAAAGATTTCCCAACTGACACGACACTGTAAGGTATCCAAGCTTATCTCCTCTGGTATCAAAATGTTTCAACGCAAATATTTGGAAATAAAGTATAATTATTGATATAACTGAAATGTAAATAATCATTAATCCAATATTATGATAGTTATTGTGAGTTACTTATAATGTTAGAAAGATTACGAATATTCAGCTTTTGGGGTATTATAATTACATCCCCAGTATCATTTCTACATATTTTATATGGCATATACGCAGAAATTATTAAGTAAAACCAAAATTTTGCCATAAATTCAAAAGGAGATGTAACTTTAGCCATAGTAGAAGATAATGTTAAGAGACGGATCATATATATTATTCTTATAGATGGATATTTGGAAACTGATAAAGAAAGTTACTCATATCTGATGTTTGTATAATGGATCATCTTCATACATATTTTATATCCAAGAAGTGATTAAAATGGTTACAATAAGTAAACATTACATTGGCCAGTATTACAGTCTTTGATTTATTTTAAGCGTAGCTCAATTTCCTCAATAACAATTTTCTAATTATCATCACTGTAGAATATCGTGCAGAATTGTTCAAGTGGTAATACATTGATGGAAAAGTAGTAAGATATTTTGCTTTCTGAATCATTCTCATTCATCATACAATAACAGATAACCGACCGTAGAGCACTTGACCTCTGTTCTCTTGGATCCAGGAGAATCGACCTGATTCCAAGTAGGGTCGCCATATTTGTCATTCTTGATTCAGAACGAGATCTTCACCGGTCCTACTATAGAACCCCGCAATTCAACTAATTTTGTACGAGAATCTTATTGCTTCATTGATAGCGCTTTCAGGCCGTTTTAATACGGAGCGTACATCAGAGCTGAGACGAGATTCTACTGTCATAATTTCTCTACAAAACAGGGCTTAACCTCTTGCTTTTTCTATTCGACAAATCAATTGAGAAAGTCAGATGAACGAAGCTGATTGTTTGGTCTGAAAGATCAAAATCAAATTATATAAAAATTATTTCTGTAAGGTAACTGAAAGATCCAATCTTAGAATAATCTCTCAAGGATCAGCAATATTTATTCAGTGGTTATATGAAACACGCGATATTTCAATCCTCTCTTATTTGCTCAATATAATAGGTGATAATGATAATGATGTAGCCCTAGTGTGACGTGCGACGTAAATTATATTTATTTTGTATCCTGTAATCTCATAGTTCTCCTGATTCTGATGATGATGGCTACCCAGTACCCAGTAGCCGAAATTGATAGATAAAATTGAAATATTTTGAACAGTGTGATTAGGACTTAGTTTTCACCTTCAATCTTCAATAATAGGTGATAAATAAGGGCGTGGCAATCTACGAATTGTAACAGGCTAACTGCCTTATGTTATGACGATAACCGTAGTATCATAACCTAAGCCCACGATATATATATATATATATATATATATATATATATATATATATATATATATATATATATATATATATATATATATATATATATATATATATATATATATATATATATATATATATATATATATATATATATATATATATATATATATATATATATGCCTTATAAAGTAAAAAGTTCTGCTGAATGTAATTTCTTATAGCGAAGATAGGGCATAACGAATATTTCATATTTTGTTTATTGGATGTAAATTTTCTTGGACATATAGTCGATAATTCAATTCATTCTTTGCTTGAAATTTGAAGCCAAAAGTAAAGCATCAGAGATCTAAATGATATTGAACTCGTAGAAATAGGTTACATTGAAAGGTTTATACTACTATTAAATTAAGGCAACCGTATGTTTCTTGTCAGGTATCGCATTCAAGAAGATATCTTCAAATTTTCACCTCTAGGCACGATAACATGCTGATAACAAAAAATTAGGGGTTGCTTACGCCCGGCCACCAAGGAGCTCCAGCAACGGGTGGGTGGTAGCCCTATACCAATTCCATATGATGGCTACTCTCTACAGGATGATGTACTTTCTTTGTAGTACTTATTCGTTGATGATGTTTGAAAAATTTGAAAAACATCAATTTATTAAACAACTTTCCCGCAATAAAAATCGAGACAACCTATCCATTTGTTTAATGTGGGTACGGTCTATACTCTATAATATAGGAACCATCACATACCTGATAATATTACCGGCTCTTGGACTATATATGACAAGAATTATGACATTCGGCCCAAAACTTCAATCCGCAAGTCTCGTCACCAAATATTTGACCTGGAAAATTGTGCCAAATGAAGAACTTGTCAAGTTGACATCCTAGATACGAGCTAAAGGGTTTAAGATAAATCCAGAAAAATTCAGAAAAATCTTCACGTATGGTGTTCGGAAGTAGTGGCACTCCGATCAAAGTATAGAAATTGAAAAATCGCAGACCAACCATCAGGATTTTAGGTAAAGTAATTTGGCGAGGACTTTAAGTTTCGTGAACATTTAGCTAAAAATCTAAAAGTGGTGAGATTGAAGCTTGGACATTTATATTAGTATCGGGATTAGTCTTTGAATGTTACTAAGACTAGTAAAGTCTCATATTTCCAGTATAATCCTGTGCGTGTATCTATGCTCCACACTTGGCCCAAGGTGATAAGCACAGAATTACTCGTTTGCAAAATAGCTGCCCAAGATTTGTTCATCGTATTCGTATATCAGAACTCCATCTGATTCATATTTTATAAACTAACAAGTGGAATATTTGTTTCTTTGTCTCACATGCAAAATAAAATTAACAATCTAGTTCTCATATTTAAATGATAAACTTATGATGAAAAAATAATTTAGGTACTATTTGCATGATGAAAATTGGTGTATTGTACCATCATTCAAAGAAACGAGATTAAAAAGAGTTTTTTTTCACAAACGCTATTAGAAGAACGACTTTTAATCAGGGTGTCCACTTTCTGGAAAGTCAGGGAAAAGTCAGGAAAGCCAAAAGTGGTCAGGGAAAGTCAGTGAAATCGAGGAGCCACCTGGAAAGTCAGGGAAAAATTATATTTTGTTCCAATGATTGAGAAAAAAGCATCACTTTTCTTTTCTTCAATGTAGTACCACTTGTTTGAGAGCCACTTTTCAGAACAATACGTGTACGAGTTGCGCGCAAATGCACTAGGCAAGAAGTCTGCTCCGAATGTGAGCCAGTCTATCGTAGCATTCTTCTTTCAGAATTAGAGTGTTCCTCATTATGACTTAAATTTTTGTTTGTCATTACATTATTCTTATTTAGTTTTCAAGTCTTGGATCCTGAAAATACGTGTCGCAGTACTTAATTTCTGAAGTGAAAAGTGATAATTATACAAATACAATTATTAACAATACTCCACACTTTATTAATCCAATAAATAGTAGACTAGTGTTATGTAGTGAAGTGACAACAGTCAACAGTGGCAAAATGAGTGCAAAACAATGTACAATAAAGTTTGGTTGGATCCCAAACTCAGTCCAGAGTTTTTTGAGTGGCTAAGTGATGTCCCAAATAATCCTGCATTAGCTTACTGTAAAGTATGCTGCAAATCGTTCAAACTGAGTAATATGGGCAAGCAAGCTGTTGTTTCCCATGGCAAAGGGCCAAAACACATAAAAAGTGTCGAGTTAAGAAAGATGCAGCCCCATATTTCCTTCTTTTCAAAAAAAATTATCAAAAGGCCCGACGATACTACACTAACGTCAACAGATGAAAATAACAGCTTGGAAGTGACTCCAACTGCTAAAGAAGATAATAATACGGTAAAAAACCAAGCAACAAGAAACATGCTACAATTTTCATATAATGACGATAATGTCACATCGGCCGAGATTTTTTGGGCGTTACAAGTTGTCCATGACAAGATGTCTCTGAATTCCTGCGACAGGTCTTCAGCTGTGTTTAAGAGAATGTTTCCTGATAGCAAAATAGTTCTCAATTTTTCTATGGGCAAAACAAAGGCATTATATGTGATAAGTCACGGCATAGCGCCATATTTCAAATCAATCTTACAATAGGAGGCTAAAGACTGCCAATTTATGTCGTTGCTCTTGACGAATCCTTGAATAAGGTCTCACAAAAATGCCAAATGGACTTGTTCATAAGATTTTGGAGCAAAAATACCGATACGGTTGAGACACGATATTGGACAAGTATATTTTTGGGACGTTCAACAGCGGACAATTAATTGGAAGGTTTTTTGGAGGGTTTGTCAGACCTAGACCGGAGGAAGTTGTTACAAGTTTCAATGGACGGACCCAACATCAATCATAGCTTTCTCAAAAAGTTTAAAATTGAACTTACCACGGAAGAATCGAAAACGCCGTTATTAGACATTGGAGTTTGCGGCTTACACACCGTGAATGGCGCTGTTAAAACTGGACATCAACAGACAGGATGGGATATTCACGAAGTTTTGCAAACTATATACAATTATTTCAAGGACTCTCCAGCTCGTCGAGCACTATACACTGCAATCACTGAAGCAACTGAGTTTCCTCAGAAATTCACGTCAATAAGATGGCTTGAAAATGGCCCATGTATAGAACGGGCTTTGAAAATTTTTGACAAGATTCGTGAGTTTGTTACAAATGAATACGTTCCGGAAAGTCATAATAAGGAGAAATTGAGGACCGCAATGAAAAATCCTCTGTTAAATGCCCAATTAGTGGCTACAAGATTTGTTATGACAGAATGCGAACCGTTTTTACGGCGATTTCAAAGCAACAAACCTCTTGTACCATTTTTGTACACTGCTATAGAATAGTTAATCAAAAACCTAATGGCAAAGATCATGAAGCCAAAAATATTTGGGGGCTCTTCCAGTTAGAATATCATAGACCTGAATTTGGAGATTGCAGAAAATTTATTAGCAACAGAAAATATCTACATTGGTTTTGAAGCTAAACGTATTTTAAAGGAAACCAAATGTACTGAAAAGGATATTCTTTTATTCAAAAATAATTTTAGAAAATTCATTGTGACTATAATAAAAAAAATGTTGGAAAAAAGTCCTATAAAGTCCCGTTTTGTACGTAGTTTGACATGCTTTGACCCAAAAGTCATGAAGTATCATCCTGAAATGGCCATTCAACGTGTGGATATTCTGCTGGAGATAATGCACGAATCTGACAAGATCAAAGGACAAGTAGCGGACAAAGCAAAAAGACAGTATCAGAAAATAGTGTTGGAAGCTCAAAGCACCTGGAGACAAGAATTTGAAGACTTTAATGATGATAAAATAGGTGTTGATACGTTTTATCACTCGCTTATTGATACCGATGAAGAATACACAGACATATGGTGCGTGATGAAAATTTGTTTTATAATCTCTCATGGAAACGCGAGCGTAGAAGGAGGATTTTCAATAAACAAATCGCTTTTAGTAGAGAATTTGTTGGAAAACTCTCTAGTATCACAGATACGATACTTTAAAAAGTATTGGTGGATCAGAAAATTTCACAGTTACAAAAACTTTGATTGCTGCTGTAAGAAGCTCACGAAAAAAATATCTCTTTTGTCATGTATGATGTGAACCAAATCAGTTACAATGCATAGCGATTATTAATATTGAAATCAAACTTATATTGAAACTAAAGTTTGATTTTAAGACTACCAAGTAGGTATGTATAAATTTAAATTCATCTTCAGGTATCATGAACATTTACAAAAAAGGAAAGAAGAATCGTCAGACGAGGAGAAGAGAAAGAGGGAGAAAAGGAAAATTGATCAGCAGTTGAAAGAAGTTGAAGAAAAGAAAAAAAGAGTTGAATTAGAGACAAGAAAAGAAATCTTAGAATTGGAAACGTTGAAGAGAGCATTACAATCAAAGAAAAGAAAAGTTTGAGGGTAGCTCCTTCTGTGTATATCTATATATCATGAATAATTGATCTCATTTGAGAGCTCCTAAGTTTTTGTTCACACTCTTGCAAATAGTTTTGAAAATGTAAAACCAGTCACAAATCAACAAACCAAAGCTTAACGATATTATTGTTTCAATTTTATTTTTATAACTGCTAGTACTGTGCTCATAGCGCAACACTGATTTTTTTAAGTGAAGTATTTATTTTTCTTTCCTTTTTTACCTAGCTGGTATCCAATGACTGTTATTTTTCTCTCTTATTTCACTATAGTATTTTATTTTATATGTGAAAAACTACGGTTGCTGCAATCTTATATACCATATGTAACTAATATAAGTTATAAGTACATACAGATGATTTTTACTGTTGCTCATTATGAAAGTTTATGTACAACTTATAATGTATGAGTTATATGACTACATGTTACCTCAATAAATAAATGAATTTGATTATAATATAACTGGCTTTTTATTCTGAATGCAACTATTCCCAATTTGCTGTACAGATTGAAGCTTTAATGTTATATCTAAACCAAAGAATTCGTATTATGTGGCTAAGTCTAACGAGGATTTTATGTTTATATTGTCACTTCATAGAGATTTTACGAAATACCCTAACAAAAGTAAGAGATATTCAATACACATGCATACATTCTTTGTCCATTAATTCAAAAAATACTTCAATATGAACATATTGGCCAGGGAAATTTAGTAAAACGGTCAGGGAAAGTCAGGGAATTTATTTTGGCATTTGAAGTGGACACCCTGTTAATGTTTGCTTAGCGAATCATGATTAACAATTTATGACTTTGTTATTACCATAACACGTTGCCATTAGCCATAAAAAACTGCTGTGGCCACACAGTATTTCCCCGACCATAAATTTCATGGCAAAATTCATCGCTGTTTCAAAAATTTAGAGTGTCGCATCAATCAATTACATATTTCAAAGTGACAGCTGTCATTGTAAGAAAGACAGATGGCGGTTATATATCATCAATATAGTTATTCAAGAATTTGAGGTCAGTAAGTACAGTTTACCGAATGAGGATAATAGTTTGTAGGCCGAGTCTTGGCGAGGTTTCCAAATATTATGCGAAATCGGTATTGTACTTATTGATAGTGATGATTGTGACGTTGGCAGCCAACTTCATACTAATTGTGTTCAGAAGCATTATTTGTAAACAAAAAAAAAATATATTTTTATTTTGCTTATTTTGAAAAAGTGTAGTGAATTGTGAATAAACAATACTCCGTCAAACACTGACAATAAAAGTTTGTGAAACGAAGCCCATTTTGTGCAATAGCGGAGTGTAGTGTGATTCAAAAGCTGAAAGTGACTCAGCACATAAGCGCGCGCACCTCTCTTCGCGCAGCGCTAAGCCAACTAAATCAGTGTTGCCAACCGTGTTGCAAGTAAATTTCAAACGCAAGTTAAGCAGTCAATTTAGCAACCATGCAGCTTACAAGCGGGGGGGCAAATCTCGTAACAAATACATTAACCAATATAACTACGACCCTAGCAAGTTCTCCGCTCTATAGTCAACCAATAATGACAACTTTAACTACACCTATAACCAGTACAATGGCTACAAGTTCTTTAGTCTTTACAGGCGCTCAAACCTCAACATATCAACCACCGTCGCCTACACCTTTGATTTTACCAACAGGACTTCCCTGGCAAACAATCAAAATTAAACGAACAAGCAAAAGAACAAGAGAAGTAGAAACCGATATGTCTCAGGCAAATACAAATAAACGAAGAAATGACACTAATAGTTCTGACAGGATAATAACATCTAGAATATATAACACAAATAGATACACTCCTCTAAGCGAAGAAGTCGCTGAACCAGAAGCGAAACAAGACTCAAAACCTCCACCAGTCTTCATACAAGACGTAACAGACTTTCAACTAATGCTAGAAAGCCTGAAAACAGTCCTGGCTCCAGAAGAATTCATATGCAAAACATTCTCGAATAAAGGCGTAAAAATTAACACGAACTCATCAGATGGGTATAGAAAACTGGTACATTTATTAGACACGAACAAAATGGCCTATCACACATATCAACCCCGACAAGAAAGATCCTACAGAGTAGTGATCAAAAATATCCACCAATCAGTCTCTGTAGGAGACTTGAAAGAAGCCCTAGAAGAAAAAGGCTTTAAAATAAGAAATGTCACAAATATCAAGAACTGGAGAAATAAAGATCCCCTTCCCATGTTTTTCGTAGATCAAGAACCAGGGGAAAACAAATGAAAAATCTATGAATTAAGCAATTTACTAGGCACCAAAATCACGATAGAACCCCCGAGAAAGAAAAGAGAGATACCACAATGTATGAGATGCCAAGAGTATGGTCATACAAAAACATACTGTAGAAAGCCAACTTACTGCGTAAAATGTGCAGAGAATCATCTCACTAAAGAATGTAAGAAAGAAAAAAACACACCAGCGTTATGTGTCCTCTGTTCAGGTCCCCATCCAGCTAATTATAAAGGATGCACGGTGTATCGTGACCTGCAAAAATTGAGAGAAGAACCTTTCCAGAGTCGCCAAAAAATAATAAACAATCAACATTATCAGACAGTAAGAGAAAATATAAGTTATTCAGACGCAACCAAAAATAATAACGTGAGTCAAGAAAAAAGGGCACCACAAAGCCAAATAGAAAATAATGGTTATATGGCGAAATTCTTGGATAAATTCGAAAAAATGGTTAGTCAGCTCATGCAGCAAAACAGTATGATAATAAATATCCTCATGACACTTATCAACAAAACTAATGGTCAGTACAACTAGAATTGCACTTTGGAACGCCAACGGCTTGGCACAACATCAAAAAGAAGTACAAATTTTTCTTTCACAAGAAAAAATCGACATAATGCTTATCAGTGAAACACACTTCACAGAGAGATCATATTTCAGAATCCCGAACTACAAAATATACTTTACAAACCATCCCGACAAAACTGCACACGGGGGCACTGCAATACTAATAAGCGAAAGAATTGAACACTATGAGCTCGACCCATTTAATAAAGAGCACCTTCAAGCAACAACTGTTAGAATAAAAGATTCACAGGGATCTCTCAGTGTATCTGCAGTTTACTGCCCTCCGAAACACGCGATAAAAAAAAAAGATTTTGAAGAATACTTCATTCTGCTGGGAAGTAGGTTCGTTGCTGGTGGAGATTATAACTCTAAACATACTCACTGGGGCTCAAGAATATTGAACCCAAAAGGCACAGAATTAAGAAAAACCTTACTAGCCAAAGGATACTGCCATATCAGCACAGGCAAACCAACATACTGGCCCACCGATCCGAACAAGTTACCAGATCTACTTGATTTCTTCGTTGTTAACAACATCTCCCAAAATTACACAAATATCGACGCAAGCTACGACCTAACATCTGACCATTCCCCAGTGATACTTACTATAAGTTCTACCATCATAATGAAGGAACAAAAACCCACGCTGTCCAATAAGAATACTAACTGGACCATGTTCCAAAAATATCTAAGTGAAAATACAAACATTCAAATACCACTGAAGACGGAGGACGACATAGATGATGCTGTCGAATACATAACTGATCTTATTCAAAGAGCAGCATGGCACTCCACACAAATTAAACCATCTAGCAAAAGAGATAAAAAAATTAATACAGGACATAAAGAACGAAACCTTTCAAGATTACTTGTATAATCTGTCTGCATACCCTGAAAACGACTATTCTCTTTGGAAAGCTACGAAGAAATTGAAAAGACCAACACAGAACAATCCACCAATCAAAAAAGAAAATGACTCCTGGGCTAGAGAGGATGAGCAGAAAGCCGAAACATTCTTAAAACATCTCTCTAGCGTCTTTGAACCTCACCCATCTACTATGACCGCCGAAGAAGAAAGAAATATAGAAGAAAATTTAACATCGCCTCTGCAATTATCTCCACCCATTAAATACTTCTCTCCTAGTGAGATGATGAATGAGATCAGTCATCTGAAAAACCACAAATCTCCAGGATATGACCTGATAAATGCGAAAATCCTGAAAGAGCTTCCTAGAAAAACTATTGTGTTATTAACTCAAATTTACAATGCTATCTTGAGAGTTCTATATTTTCCAGTACAATGGAAGTTCGCAGAGATTATACTCATTCACAAGCCCGGAAAGCCAGTACATCAAGTCTCGTCATACAGACCAATATCTTTACTTCCCTTATTTTCGAAACTATTTGAAAAGCTGACATTGAAAAGACTGAAAATCATAATAGAAGAAGAAAACTTGATCCCATCTCACCAGTTCGGGTTCAAGGAACAACATTCAACCATCCAGCAAGTAAATCGAATAGTGAATGAACTAGAAAATTGCTTGCAGTATGGAAAAGTAAGTTCTGCAGCATTTATCGATATAAGTCAGGCATTCGACCGAGTCTGGCACCCAGGACTCTTATGCAAAATCAAAAACATGCTGCCGGACCAATACTATCTATTAATCAAGTCTTACTTGAATGACCGATATTTTCGAGTGAAGCACCACGATGCTGTATCCCAATTAAGCAAAATCAAGGCTGGAGTACCTCAGGGTAGTGTTTTAGGGCCAATCCTATATCAACTCTTCACGGCTGATTTGCCGTGTTCAGAGAATGTCACAACTGCCACTTACGCGGACGATACGGCAATCATCGCAACGCATGTCGATCCAGCTGAAGCAACCAAAATCCTGCAAAGATCCCTCAGCGACATAGAAAAATGGGCTTCAAAATGGAGAGTAAAAATTAACGAAAACAAGTCAACACATGTAGTATTTACAAATAGGAGAATAACATGCCCAAGTATCAAACTTAATAATAAAGAATTAGACACGAAAGAAGATGTAGTATACCTAGGCATGCACCTAGAAAAAAGAATGATCTGGAAGAAGCCCATTAAAGCCAAACGCAAACAGCTCGACTTGAAAGTTAAGAAAATGTATTGGCTTCTAGGTCATAAATCACAATTAACACTAGAAAACAAATTATTGCTCTATAAAATTATAATTATCCCTATTTGGACCTATGGTATCCAACTGTGGGGATGTGCCAAAAAGTCCAACATCAGTATTATACAAAGATTCCAAAATAAAACATTAAGAATGATCATAAACCCTCCCTGGTACGTCAGTAATCATACCCTACACAAAGACTTCAAGATCAAATACGTACATGAGCAAATAACGAAATACGCTACAAGCTATGAAACCAAGCTGAACAACCACCCAAATGAATTAGCACTCAATCTCCTAAACAATGAAGAAGACCCCCGAAGACTGAAACGAACAAAACCATTAGATCTTAAATTCACATAATGATAAACCATAATGTACAGCTAAATATAGAAATATTTCAACAGAGGAAACTCCAAAGGGAGTTTTTCTCACACATGTGATGTATATACATATAAATATCTGATTTACTGGTTGGCCTAAATAGGGGCCAATTGTAAAAATTTATACACAATAAAAAAAAAAAAAAAAAAAAAAAAAAAAAAAAAAAAAAAAAAATAATGATAGTGATGCTTGCACAATTTTTGTACGATTGGAAGATCTGCTCAAAATATGAGTCCGAATTCTCTTTTTCAAATTGAGTTACTACTGATGATTGTTTATTCGCTGTTTGACATTTTATTGTGAAAATTCAGTTGCAAATAAAGATAAATAAATGGATGTTTTTCATGGAAATCCACAATTTTCCACCTACCACTTTTGCGCATGGGCGGTAAGTCAGCAAAACCATAGTTACCACAGTAACCACAATCAAAATACAACCTCGATTAGAGGGCCAGTAAACTCATGAAAACGATCAATCGTGCGAAAAGTATTGTCTCTTCAAACGTCAGTAAATGATGACTTTTGATGCATCAATCCATGACAACTTTTTAGTGTAGTTAGAGCAATTGTTGCGTTGCCGTTGGCAGCGTCAGCAAATATTAATTGCTGCCGCAACGGGTCAGGAGCGGCTGCAAAAGTAGATACATTTAAATCATAAACATTTTATTTATTAAATGAAAAGTTAAATGTACAATTCAAAATGGTTGCATTTTGAAAATTATAGCCTGCATCGGTCAATGCAGGCTTAATATCGGCATTTACTTTACAATTTATATTATTTTCACATTTTTGTAATGCTGATTCGGAGTCGCTTCGGGCTTTATTATTAGTTGAATTTTGATTACTTGATCCTGCATCGGTCAATGCAGAATCAACTTCAGCATTTATATTGATAGTTTCACAATGGCTAGTATTTAATTCTGATTCTGCATATGGTGATGAAATTTTCCTTGCAATCTCTGTTTTATTAGTTATTGAGTCCTTAATATATCCTTCAGCTACACTGCTTGATTTCCAGCCACCATGCCGTTTTAAACACGTGATATCGGCTCCATCATCTACAAGCAATGTAGCTGAAGTTCGCCTTAAACTATGTCCTGTATATGCATTCGCATTTGGAAGTTTCAAAAAGAATGCGATTTGTTTGGGCACTTTACCAATTAAATGAATCGCCATTACTATTCTAAAGCACTTTCCATTTGCGTATCTCAAAAAAAAACCGTCGATCTTCAAAATTTCGTCTTACTGTCAGGAGTTTTTATATGAATCATAGATTCAAGATCTTCTATATGGTCAATTCTTATTTTTACCATCTCATCGCATCGACATGCGCCAGATATTCCAATTATGGAAACGATCTAAAAATTAACTAAGTATTACAATTTATTTGTATTTATATTACACCTAGTATTTACCTTCATTCCCAAATACTGTTCATCCGATGCTTGAGTCAGAAATCTTTCAAATTGATTTTTTGTAAATACTTTGGATTTTTTGGGAGTATAGCCTTCGTTACGTTTTTTTAGATATGCACGCAGTTTCAAATATTTGCTTAAATCTACTGCATTTCTAATATTTAACATAGTTCTTATCATCGAATAATGCGACCGTAGTGTAGAACTCTTTAACTTCGATTTATTTGCTAGTTCCGAAAAATATGCAAGCATTACATTCTCAGAATAAATCTTGATTCTTCTATCATTGCACCATCTAATAAATTTGATGTTTGCGGATTCGTAAAGATGGCTCGACTTTGTTGGCATCAAATTGTATTTAGCTTCTTTGGCGATTTTCGCAGCCTTGGGTGGCGTACATTCAAATTCAGCGTCCGACATTAGTTATTTTTGTATTAAGTGTGCGAAGTGATTATTTTTAGCGCATTTTTCAGAAAAAAGCGCTATTATATTCACTTTGGCTGGCTGGCTGGCTGGCTGGCTGGCTGGCTGGCTGGCTGGCGTGACGCTGAGATCTCAGCAACTATACTATTTACAGAGTTGAAACTGGTACTAAATAAAAGCTGCTATTTCGTAGGCTTGCACAAATTGCTTCAATTCAAGCTCAGTGATTGTAGAAGATCAAATTATTCAATTACTTGTGTCAAGTGAAACAATGTCCATAGGTATATATGACATTAGGGATATGGCAACTAGAATTTATTAAAGTAGATAAAAATTTAGTTGCAACTTTCGCCAAGGGTGTCACTATTATTATGTACAGTTGTCAAATCTGTCCGGGCTTCATTCAATGACTTGTTTGACGCGAATTTGAAGCTTATTAGAATGAATTATTATTATTGGATAAAAATTTGTTTACTTTTGGTGTATTTCTTTTATATAGCTTTGAAGAAGATCAAATTATCATTTTAAGGTACAGCACCCGATCTCCCGTCAGTCAATAACCAAACAATGAAGATTAAAAGATATTTTTGAGTTTGTACATGCATAAATTATGTACCTATCAAATAGTCAACTTGAAACTAGTACTAAATGGAAGCTGCTGGTTCGTAAGTTTGTCCAAACTCCTTGATTTCAAGCTCAGTAATTGTGAGAGATGGTAATTTGAGAAATCTCTAAAGTAACAAGCATTCATGAGCTGTCAAAAATGCGCTTCCATCATCCAGATGATTCTTCCATTTTTTTTGTTGCGCGTGAGAATGTCAATTTTAACCGAGGCCGTAAGGTCGAGGTAACAAATTCATTCGAAAGCGCAACAAAATACAATCACTTCACACACGAAATACAATAGTATATTACAATACAAGTGAAGAAACTATGAGTTTTGCTCACGCGGGTGGCAGCAAAGACACACAAGTGAGCGAATTCGTTTCTTCACGAGTGCTGTATAGCGTTTTGTTTAATCCTATTATTGAAACACTCATTAAAATATTAAAATCTATTACACTTCTTGAACAAAGATCATGTATAAAGTATAAAGTAGCATAGGCGGCGGATGCGTTGTTATGGATCATGTAAATATAAACATCCGCAACTGTCAAAAATATTAAAATTGTTTTGTCTTGATATTTTTATAAACATAAATTGTGACACTAAAATGGAACAAGATAGTAATGAAATTGAGCGAGGAAAATAATTAACAAAGAAGAGAAAACAAGTAATAGAAATAGCACTCAAGTTGATATTACAAAAGTTACTACGATAACTACAGAGTCTCATCAGTTTTCAGTTGCTGGTATATCTTGTTTAAGTAACGCAATCTTTAATAATTATGAAGTTCATCTTCATATCAATAAATACATGTAATAAAATGTATTGTAGTTTATTCTTTATTTCGTTATGAAAGAGTGAGTGGACGAAAGTAATTACACTCACTACTTTCGCCCACCCGTTGTCATAGGAATCACTGTAGTTGACAAAACAAACAGTTTCAAGATTGGTATCCAAGTGAAAATTAACATGTTTCAATAATAGGATTGAACAAAGAGTTGCTACCTACTTGATTCTGTTATTGATATTGTACATTTTATTCACGCACAAATACTCTTGGAATACCAACATCAATAAATGGTAACGAAGGTAACGCTTGTGACAACCTACTGTCATTTTGTAATTAGAATAAAAATTTATCATATATAATATCATAAGTGGTTAAATTTTACCGAAAAAATTTTTAGATTGTTATACGAGAGCTTGTTGCTTAGCAATTTATTGAGTGATTTTTGATCAATATCACGAAATAAATTGGTAGCAAGCTCTCGTAACAATCTAAAAATTTTGCCAGGTTAAATTTAATCACGAATGGTATTCGGGAGATTATTTTTCCTATTCAAATTCATCAATATATTCCACAGACTCGACTCTGAATCTGCTCATTTTCACATTCAATCTGTCTGTCAGTTTGACTGATGCTGAATCAACGCGGCTGAATATTCTTTGTTTTGTATATATAACCAACAGACAAAATTTCCAAAAAATTTCCACTTGAAAACCGTGTAGGTTGTACCACGTGACGTCGAATGGTGCAATTCCATTGGTCGAAATTTGGATGGTAAAAATAATCATTTATTATACCATAAGTAGTTGAAGTATTATCGATTATTTTTGTGGTGCTATCACGAATGTTTATTGTGCTTGCGTTTAAATACCACAAGTGTGCAGCACGAGTGGTATTCACAAGCACAATAAACATGAGTGATTGCACCACAAAAATAGTCTATAATACTTTAACTACAAATGGTATATGGAGGACTATTCCAGGAGTCAAACCATTTTTTCAAATTAGTTCTTTATGAATCTAGTAACACCTCACGTAATTTTCATTGGAACGAGTAAACAAACTTCTGTCAAACTGAAAAATTAGAATTTCTTGCATTTTCTTTGACGAATAATAGAGAAATATATTGCGTCTTGTTATGGAATCTAGTTGAGAAAGGTTTGGTGATAGATCAGAAGATAAAATTGATGAAGATATTCAGAAAAATATTCCATTGAATACGAAGAAAGCACAAATTGGAGGAATCCACATCTTTGAGTAAAATACTCACTCTGACCACTAGTGTAATACTCGACGGTATTTCTACACGTCCAAATACCCACTGATATGCACCGTTTCTATAGCGATTTAGCATTGTTAACCTTGTTATAAATACTACAAATGGAATAGTCAATAAAATTTGATAATTTTAATCTAGCTCGGACGTTTGAAGAAAAAATTGCATATTTTATTTGGAGCTAAAGTACGTTTTATGGCTTGTCTGTCGCTGCGCTCGTCCGTCAAACTTACAGACACATGAGACACGCCATAAAAAGTATCACTTTAGCTCCTTATTAGCTATTTATACAACAAGTGAATTAAACTACTGTTTACTTGCGAGAAGAAAGCTCAAAATCACGAGCGCGTTCAGCGCGAGTGGTTTAATTCTTCGAGCAAATAAAGAGGTTCAATTCACGTGTTTGTATACATAATTTTATTCAATTTTGCGTAAATTTCTGGAACATGAAACTGAGGAGCAAAATTCAAAAAAATTAAATTGCAGTTGTTGCAAGGGAGCTTCGTTGATATCGCGACGAGTATTTGTTTTTCAAACATTCGGGAGTGTAACTGACAGCAATTTTGAATTGAAGCGTTATAATTGTGAAAAGTATTGTCTGAAATGATGGAAGAAAGTGATTAAAACAATATTCTCGTCCCCGATACCATTTTGAACGAAGCAGCCGCTGCAGTTGGAAAAATTATTCTTCAGAAATCGAAATCTTTTTTATGAAAAAGAATTCCAACAGTGATTTAATAGTTATTCACGATACAAGTGGGATAAGAGCTTTATTAAGATACGCATCTGAAGTTTGCACAACGAGGCAATAGCCGAGTTGTGTAATCACATAAGTATCTTAATATGCCTAAATCACACGTGTATCGTACAAAATTTTATCTACACCCGTCCAAAGTTAAAAAAATTGAATAATTAGAATTTTTGATAAGAAGAGAATTAATCCAAGTAATTGCTGTGAAAATGTTTTAATCCATGACGACCACAATTTGACATAAATAACCTAAACAATTTGTTGATTGTTGTAAGTAGCTACTTTTCATAAATTCTTCACGCCTTTAGTGAAAATGAGTGATTCTGGAAGTATTGGTTCAGATATTGAAGAAGAAGCATCTAAAATTATTGCTGGCCTTTTACCTGAGAAGTCCAAGTCTAAGTATGAACTTATATATACAAAATATGTAAAATGGTGTATCGAAAAGAAAATTCAGAACCTAGCAAATGACAAGGTTCTGATAACATACTTTGCTCACTCATCTAACATATCGAAGCCTTCATCTCTCTGGGCGTATTATTTTATGATACGTACCATGATTTCTATTAAAAAGAATGTTGATATAGGTAAGTAAATATACGAATTTAGTTGCTCTGCTCAAAAGAAAATCTGATGGATATCGTGCAAAGAAATCAAGAGTATTATTGAAAACGGATATTACTAAATTTTTGCAAGAAGCTGATAATGAACAATTTTTACTCTCGAAAGTGGCGTTGATAGTTGGTCTTGCTGGTGCTTGTAGGCGAGAAGAATTAACAAATTTACTTTTTTGTAATGTAAAGGACGAAGGGCAGTGTTTACACTTTTTGTTGCCAAATACTAAAACCAAAGTATCAAGAGAATTTTTTGTAACTGCTGGAAATATTGATGGTATAAATATGGTTACAATTGTTCGGGATTATATTGGTCTTCGTCCAAATAATGTTGATCATGGTCGATTTTTCATTCAATACAGAAAGGGTAAATGCTTCAAACAGCCTGTGGGAATTAATACGTTTGGCTCTTTGCCCCAAAAAATAGCTTCATTTCTGAAACTTGAACATGCTAAAGAATATACCGGTCATTGTTTCTGGCGCTCATCCACGTCATTGTTAGCCGATTCAGGCGCGGATTTGCTAACTATAAAGCGCCTTGGTGGTTGGCGATCAAATACTGTCGCTGAGGGCTGTATAGAAAGTACGGTTGAAAATAAAAAAAAGATAGCCACAGGCATTTTAGGTGAAAAAGAAAAAAGGACCAGTGCAAATAATCAAGAATTAAATGTAGTCAACAAAAATTCATCGCAATTCTCCTCTTCACCAGGAATTACTTCAAAAAATTGTACAATTAACATTTATAATAAATAGTTTATTTTGTATTTCAATAAATTTATTATTTTTGTTGCCATTATTCATTTTCAAAGCCCAGTGCGTTAATGAAAAACGGGTGCGTTAATGAAAAACGGGTGCGTTAATGAAGCTCTTAACTCACGCGAAATGAGTGGCAGAAGTGGCAGTTAACTCCCGGGCGTAGATAAATTTTTTTATCTAATTCCGTTTTGAAAAGTCAAACTTTACATCAATTCCTGACGTCATGCAACGTCCCATTTTTCATAACTGCAATGCAACAGTTGCGTAAAGTAGCATAAAGTAGTTACGTAATGACTTTACGTAACTGGTCATGTTTCAGAGCTAATCAATTATACTTACCTGCGTACAATTAAAAGAAAGATTTATTATTCACAGTATGCAGCATTGGCAGAGTCTTTAATATCAAAGAGTACTATATCACTCAGGATATTACTGCTTGAGCACATTTAAAAAAATTATTTTGACGTTTTGTGAAAATTCGATATTTGTTTATTTCAGTGCACTCTTGTTTCTGTAGTAACAATAGATTGTCATGAATCACAGTCATCTGAATTTGGTGATGTGACATGAGAGATGTTCCCATTAAAAAATATAGTTAAAATTATTCTGACGGAATTAGATAAAATTTTGTACAGAATACGTTATGAAAAGCCATATTGTTTGACTCACGTAATTTGCAAAACTCTCTTCGCTCGTTTTGGCAAATATTACGTTTCGTCAAACAATATGGCACTTTTCATAACTAATTATGTAAATAACTATTAAATCACTAATAATTCATTTTAAATCACTAGTGAATAAAGATTCACTTATAATTGTTGCTATGGATTTAATAATGTAGCTTTAAAACGTCAAAATTGAATAAAAAATAATACACTATTAGAAAAATAAGAGCTCATTACATCATGTGTTTGTCATTTTCATTTCTCCAGCTTTCTTACAATATATCTGCATCTCTTTCCGTCGTAACCGTTCGCAGTTTCTTCCATCTTTAAACATAGTTTTTATTACTCATGCAGGATATGTACTATTTTAAACTTATTTCTACGGGCGGTAAATGGCTCTTTGGCTTCTGAGTGCGCCAAGTATAATTTACCGCCCGGAAAAAGATAAACGCAAAATAGTATTTACCCGCATTCGTGATAAAAAATAGTATCTGCAACTCGTGCGGTGTTGTCTGTTGCCTACTTGAGCTCTCGTGGGCAATCGAGAACTTATTGCACTTGTTGCACAATATACTATTATTAATTTCAGTCTTCCGAAAGTAGCACAGGAGAAATAGAAAAACTATTCTTATATGCCACAGGGTTAACAAGAACACTTGCTTCCCTCACTTTTGAAAATTGTATTCTCAATAACTTTAATATATTGATGAAAAGTGAAAAAATATGTTGCAATTCTGTGTAAATTCATAAGTTCTATGAATTATTGAATTTATTGACAAGAAGTTTCCTCGAAGTTGAATTTTTCACTAAAAGTCTAGGTTAGATACGTTTAATAATTTGAAACATTGATATAACCTTCCAATTTCTAACATAGAATTGTCAGTAGATCTGCTATTATAATTTTAAAATAATTTCTACTCACTTTTACATCTCTGGACGACCATTCTTTTATAATGTCCTTTTCTCTGAAATGTTTTTAACAAACGTAATCTGTAATTTCCAATATTCTATTCTTTTGTGTTATGTTCTTGCACCACTTATTTAATAAAATATCATTTTTGGGTACAGAAAAAAGACAATATTTCCCTTCACAAGTTCTGTGTCTACTATTACAATTTGGTGCAAGACATTTTCTTCCTATTTTACAATATATTTCCACATGAAAATACTAAATAGAGCGAAACTCGCCATTTACTTCCATAAAAACATGGGCCCGCCTCTACCTATCTCTCAGTTACCTTCTCTCTCTAAAAATATTATATTTTTGGCTTCACTTTTGCAACACAGTTAAGATAGGAAATTGCATAGGTGTGGCCAGGGTCCAGTCAGCTGTCGGCAGATCTCAATAAACTATCTCTCTCGCACTCATGGCTACGCATAAGACTTTATTATCGCACATATTTTAAATCTCTATTCGCGTCAGGAAATCATTAGAAACCGTTCAATTCGTCTGGCGATTTACACGTAAGTCCTAATTCACAATGGGCGTAAGCATAAGAAGTACATAAGAAATACATAAGACATAAAGTTGAACATGTGCTATTCTAATGACCGTGTTCACAATGATCTTACGTACTTCTTATGCTTATGTAGTGCATAACAGCTGCATAAGAAAGTTGAAATCATCTCAACTTCACGTATTTCTTACGCATATATTTTCGTAATGCGCATGTCCAATATAGTTTTACAGACCACGCCGGTGAAACGCTATGCTATCTCCCTATACCAGCTTTGTCTCAAAATCTTATCGCGTTAGAGAGAGAGGTTAAGTGTGTGAGATGGAAGATAGTAGGCATCTTTCTCAATGCATTTAGCATTTGCCACTATTGATTTTGCAGCTAGTTTTGTGATTTGAAACTTGGAATTTCTGATTATTCAACTTTAGAATCGGAAGAGAGTGTTTTAGTCCCAAGTGCAATAGTGAGTAGCCAAGTTGTAAAGAGAAAATCTCTATTTTTAGTGCTCCAAAGTACAAAAGGACATTAATGAAATAAAGACGTGTAATACCGCGAAAAGATTGGTTATTTTCATTTATTCTTTTTTTTTCTGATATTTTTGATTATTGTTATCTTTAGTACTTATTTGTGACTATGTGAATAAGAAAAAATTATATATATGATACCACTCACTATATCTTTTATTTATTCCTCCTATGTCAATCAAATGCTGATAAATAATTATTTCTAGTAACGTGAGACACCTGGATTATTTTGAAATGTTTATATTTATTAATTTCAACTACCTATCACTTTTTTCCGGGAAAATTAACTATTCTAAAAATGGAAAATAATTTCCAATCATAAATAAGTCAGGTAATAGCAGGATTTATAAAAATCGTGATAATTAAAAGAATTAAAAAGAATTTATACAGAATTTAAAATCAAAAATAATTTATTATTCAATAAAATTTTGAAAAATGTATAGATTGTTATTTATTAATTTGATATAGGACGTTTCAGGTGTCAATTTATTTGAGTGAAACAAAACTTTCCACAAAATGCGCATTTGTTCCTTTGATGGAAGGAAAATGAGTTTCTGAATTTATCTGAAGTAAATCCATGATTTTTATTTTAAAAAATCGCAGAACAAATCATTATAAAAAATGATTTGATTTGAAATAAATACAACCTGATCAATAATAAATAAACTAAAAATTTTAAGTGATTGTCTAGAGTTGTTCCATGTTAAGGTGAAACATCACCCGGAAATATTAGCTGTCTCTGTCTAGTCTAATCTTGTTTTGGAGTAAGTGAGGCTTATGGAAGGTCAGTGATTACGGCGGGATACACAAGAATTCAAATTTGACATTTCAGAAGAAAAACATTTGATAGAGAAATTTATTGAAATTAATGCTCGCATACAAAATAATTTTTCAAAGACATAAGTTTTAATAAAATTATTCATAATGAGAATATGAAATTATGATATAAAAATGTCCCAAAATTCACGCAAGAACTAATTTTGACAGAAAACATGTTTTAATTAAAAATTATGAGTTTTTTATTGAATCATAAAGGATAGAGTAAAGTAAAGGATTATCTAATTTTGATAGAAAACTGGTTTTAAATTGAAAATTATGAAATTTTTATTGAACCGTAAAGTATACAATACAAGTACAATAGAACATTATATAGAGCAAATGATCTCCACGGCTTTGTTGGCACATACGGACACTTGATTATCATGTCGCTATAGCGAGCACCATTAAATGTTTTTGCCTTATCAGCTGTTTCTTCGAAGAAGAATGGTTCGATGCTGCCTCCAGCCCAAAATTTGTACCAAACAGTGACACGTTGTGGATGCATGTTTCTCAACAATCACTCGTGGATTTTCTGAATCCCAAATACGACAATTCTTACAATTAACGAAGCCATCAAGATTAAATTGAGCGTCATCGCTGAAAATGATTTAGTTTGAAAAATCAACATCCACTTGTAGTTTGATAATCTGTTCAACGAATTATCTTCGCTGTGTGTAGTTAGGAGCTTTGTAAACTTTTGTGAGTATACACTATAGAGAGCGTCTCGAAATATCCAATTCTTGAGCATGGTGTCGAATTAATGTTTTTGGACTCCTAGCAATATCCTCACGAATTGCTTCGATGTATTGTGTTGAATTTTGAAATTAGTTCGTAATTGTTTGTTTCATTTTTTGGACCTATCTTCATTAGATTGAGAATAATGCAGATTCGAATCCAGTATTATTCATTCGATTCGATTCGAATAATTCGTCACTTCAAATAATTCGCACAGCCCTTGTTACGTGACGTCATTATCTAGTTATAAATTTTGACGTCTCTCCTCTGCTTAATTTTATAGACTATAGTTCAGCTCTTAGTTTTGGGAAAATAAAATGACAAATCTCAATAATAATTGATGGAAATAGATGTCGCTATATTATTTGTTTGCATCCCTTTTCATTGAACCAGTATAAATTTTGCATACGCAACTCCATATCTTTCTCTTGACTTGGTAGGCAATAGTTCCAATGTAGCTACTGTGGCAGTAACCACAATGTTGGAAGGGATCGATGTAATATCAATTTAATTTGAATTCATTGTAAGTTTTGTAGATATTATGCTTTTTCGTTGCTTCACAAAAAATACAATATGTCAAAATATTATATAATTTTTATAAGTGCAATATTAAAAATCGATCAATATTTCTTTTAGATCGTACAAAAAATATTGTGTATATCTTCGTTCGATCTGCAATCTCTAGCCTCAGTCTGCAAAGACCCACTTCCAATATACAAATAACTATATTCGGAGATGGAGAGACCGGGCCCTAGAATAATAGTTATGATTAAAAATTACTGGGGAGCTACCAAATTTTATGTTAATTATTAATTACGAATAACAAGTATCTTGGGTATTTGACTTGTGGATTAAAGTATTTACCCTTGATGTATTCACTGAGGAATTAATACTTGTAATTTATTTGAAGGTGACTATCTCGGGCCTTAGAGCAATGCAGATTCGGATCAAGTATTATTATTTGTAGAATGACAGATCCCAATAATAATTGATGGACATAAATAAAATATTTAGTCGTTTTATACAACTTGAGAAATATGATATTGAGAACTTGAAATTCCCATCTTTACACTTCCAGAGATAGTAGTAATCAGAAATCTAAAAGAGATAAGTTTTACAAAATTAGATTTGAAGATTGATTTTTAATGTATTTATCGAATGAACTTACTGTAACATTGTAAGTCAGATTTGTCAAATATCCTGGAATCCGAACCATTCTTCTTACTAGTATAACAAGATCGGTTAAACTACAATTTAAACCAATTTTTCGGGTTCTTCAAAGATTGATATTTAAATATGTGAAGCCGAATAAAGTACCAAAATATCATATACATAGATTAACACAGCCAAAAGCAGATATTCAAAATGGTTTTTGTCACTAAAATCAGCCATAGGCTATTTATCCTCTAATAAATAAATACATGATAAAATCAATCTGGGTAGGTTAACTAGGGCTCTAAATACATGAGTATTATCATCCGCCATTCTGTGTCCTTAGAAAGCGCTTTTGCATATGTTAACAGTGCATGAAACGCGATGATTGAGTCGAAATAGTTTAATCTTTAGGTAATAAACGTGATAAAATAATATCGGAGTCTATCAAACTACTTATTTTTGGCATGATGTATTATTTGTAACAAAATTACATGCTTCAATTTAGAATTTTCAGTTTTCAAATGTTGAATCAATTTATTCGGTTTTTCAATCATATATAATTAGAGTAATATTAAATACTCAGAATATCATTATGGAATTTTAATTTATATTCTGTAATACAATTTTTGAAAACAATCTGACAAATTTATTGCATTTCGAGATCTCTAAATATGTGAAACTCTATTATTTATCTTCAAATTTTGTAGTCTTTAACTTACCTAGTAAAACTTTTATGCATATTTATTGGAATATTCATCATTTTATTGCTCTCACCCAAGGGATAAAAAACATGGAAGTCTAGTATTTGCAATTTTTTATATCGCATATCTTGATCAAAAATTGTGAGTTCGTAGTATTTTACTTATCAAAGAAATAATTGATTATATACAGGGTGTAACAGAAATAAGTACATTAATTTCAACCAGTGATAGTTCTCGTCAAGCCTAACAATTTTTCTTAGTAACTTTTTCCCGAATTCTCATCTTTTTTTAGCATTTTTTATCCCCTATTATTTAACGAGTCGTTCAGGTGCATAGTTATCGGATCCAGTAGCAGTTGCAATAGAAAAATAATTGATTTTGACATATGTGAGTTATCAATTCCTTCAAATAAACTCTGGAATAAAACACATTATAAATTATTGATTCTGTGTACGATCTCATGGACAGTTTAGGATTAGCTTAGCAAATTTATTTGGAACGATCTCGAATTGTCATTTTTCACTCAAAATTGAATTATTGTGGTTATGCTAATGTATTTAATGTCAAAATATTATGCACTTATACATTATGATGAGAATACCATGGGATATTTAGAACCTAACGTTTATCTGAAACGTAAAACAGCAGATGAGCTGAATGAAATACATTAATTTATAAATGAAGCACCTGTGTATTAGTTTTTCTCATATTATTACAAACTTCACACTTCACACTCAGGTCGTTTCAATAAAGTATGCCCCGTGAATTGATGTGCTGAATAAACAAAATATTGTATCATATATTTTAGAAAATATTTAAAATCAATTACCAAATTCAGTTTGATATATTTATAGGTTATATTTTCTGTTCTTCAAGTATAGAAATTTCATGTAGCAATATTTCTATTGAATTATTCAGTGAATTAATCAATTTAGAATTGCATTCCATTTAATATTCCACCGTTTTCTTTAAATAAATCGTTAAATGATTCTCTCTTTATGTTTCTGATGAAGTAAGTTGAGAACAGCAGCTACTTTTTGAACTGCTCGTAGATGGCAGCACAGTCTGACACTCCTGACACAGTGACACAGTTTCAGACAATTCAAATCAGCTGATTCAAGTATAATGAACTTGTGCAGACAATCTTATGTTTAAGAAATGTACTATCCGAAAATATACGTGAAATCCCTGAATAAGAATCAAGTTTCTTAACAATGACATATAAATACGGATAGAAGACCAAATTGTTGATTACAGAGACAAGTTTAGTCTTTCTTCCAACATATGCAAGAATAGAATCATCAAGGTGAGCGAATATCAATGTATGGTCAAAATACTAATATTCTTTCAGTTTTAAATGAATGATTGACAAGACTACGATGGCTTAAAGTTGCAAAATACTCCTTTCAATCGACATCTGTCATTCTTCCAACAGATGAGAAACATTCAGTTTGAACCATAGGCGCACTATGAAATTTCTGACAAAACTTTGATGAATTTTTACCTATATCCAGAGGATTTACGGAAAAAAATTATTGAGGAAAATTGTTATGCTTGACAAATTGCATTACAGGTTGAAATTAATGTACGTATTTCTGTTACATCCTGTATTATTTATACTTATAATATATTTATATATGTATATATGTAAACATAAAATATATATTTTATATAATAGGTACCTATATGTATAATACATAAATATATTGATCAATTATTGCTTGAAATTGAGGTTAGATTCTATGATCGTGTCTAAAAATTTAGATAAAAATATATATTAAAATGAACTGAGATAACTTCAATCAAAATTTTAATCTGATCATAACTTTAAATGGAAATTTTGACTGAATATACGTACTTTTATATGGAATACTTATAATTCGTCTGTGAATCTCAGTCAAAATTGCCGCTAATAATGATGGTAAATCATTCGGCACATGAATAAGTCACTCTGATACTATTTTCTTTAGTTTTTCAAGTTATTATAACATTTTATCCTCGTCAAACAACGCATTTCCTGTAATGTTTACATTGGTTTATATATGCTTTCTTTTATTGACAGGACACAGAATGGCGGATGATAATACCTATGTTTTTAGTGCTCTAGGTTAACAAGCTTTGACATTTGACACTTGTCATGTCATGTAGTACAAAATTTGGATACTAGATAGCGCCACAGAACAAACCAACTAGTAAAAAGACATATTCACACTAGTAAAAGAAGTGGAAAAGAAATTGAAGAATATTTTCCTAAATTATTATTTTGAAATATACAGTCGCTGAAACTCCGGAAAATATTGTAAAAAATTGCTCATAATTTTTAGATATAATAAATATATTTCTTTTTGATCATTTGACGTTTCTTCATAACAAAATCTATGATTTGAGCAAAAAAAAATTTATATCTCGAAAACTAGGAGTCTCACGACTCTCAAAAAAATATATTATCTCCAAGAAATAATTGGCCATGGAATATAATTACTTTTGTCTCAATTAACCTTGCAGGGAATAAAAAAGTGTAAATGGACATCAGAGAAGTACCCAAAATATCGAGAATTTGAGCCCAAAATCCAGTGACCGATGTCAAAAAAAATTAATTATTCAAATATATATAATTTTTGAATACAAGACTTTGATTTTCCTCCAATTTTCAATACTTTTAGAAGTGCACAGAAAGGGTTATATACGGAATAATAATCAATAAAAATCGATAATTTTTGCACAGCACTCTGAAGAATAATGTCATCTATAAGTCTACCAAATTTTGTCCCAAAAAACGGGATAATCTCTGAGAAATTAATATTTTCAGCACTAATTATTTTTTTTTCTTAAAATTGTCAAGTTCAATTATCATGAAAATTTTTATATGATAACTGCAAGTATAGCGCCTAGTATATATATTTTTTCCAGATAAGTAGTTCTCAAAGTCTCTGAGATATAGGATTTGCATGCTAATTTTATACGTTAGCACTAATTTTATACGGATTTATTGCAGACGTAATGAAACTTTGACTAATTATCTAATTTTTAATATACACGCCACTAAAAACTTTGTTAATTTATTATAAGAAAGTATTCATCAAACATATTGCTACAAGATTCATCAATTCAAATTTCGCGCTAAAATAGTTCTTCCGGGTGATGTTTCACCTTAATACATGCCTACTGTCTTCCATCTCTCTCTTCGTTCGGCGATAAGAGTCTGTGCCGTGTACAAGCGCTTCGTTTCAACTCCTATATATATTATACTTCGTGTTACAGACACAGAAGTAAATGTGTCAAATGAATGAAAATAAATTTGTTTTTGTGGTTAGGAATATTTATAATCTTTGTTTTAATAACAATACTAAACGAATTTCGTCTTCCAAAAAAGACATTTAATTGCAAACATGTGCAGAAACAAAAATAATGCCCTAAACTAAAGAGCTTTAATATAAAAAACAGAACCAAAAGCAATGAAAACTATTTTCAAATATAAAATTTGAAAAAAAAAGAGTCTTTAAAAAAGCTGTTCTGATAAAATAATCGAATCCAAACAAAAATAAAGCAAAGCGTTGTTTAGGACAAGTGATTTAAATTGTGACAGATACTAAAAACTAGAAGTACCTATATTTTATAATCAACTCAGGCCACAATATCCCCATATAATAATTTTTATGCTTTGCTTATGCTTTGCTCATTGTGAGCACGCATAAGATTTTCATAAGAATTATATTATGTACTTCTTATGCTACGCCAATTGTGAATTATGGCTAACTTTCAATATTATTCAGTAAACATGCTTTAAAAATTTCATAATGCTTGCGATATATTTTTGAGGTATCATTATTTCATGTTCGGGGAGGACAGGTTGTATGTACTTCAAAATCTAAAATATAGTCTGGAATTTTTTATTCGTGGGTTAAATAGATGCTAAAATTGGAGACTAAATAAATCTCAAGTTGCCTAAAAGATATTTTTGTGATTTATTTTTTTGCAAATGTCATAGGTTGCGCAGTAGCAAAATAACCTCTAATCCTCAGCTCTCCCATTGTAGAGCGCTTGCGCAGAAGACTCACGTGTTGATGTGTAAGCAATGTGAGCAGTAGTCTTCAAACGAATGGTAATCTGTAGCAAATATGTTGGTCCTGCTGTTGGAATAAACTGCATAACCTACAGCCATTGTTACGCATAGACACTTATTTTTAGCCCGGATTTCAGCCCAAATTTAAAGTGGTTTCCTCTCAAGCTTAGTCCCACAGGCGCCCGCAGTTCAATTATGGTAATATTCAGAGATATTTTTTAAAGCCGCAAGCGTAGTGAACCATCCTACAATTATTGTCTTACGTGAATAATTCTGTATTTTTTTTAGCGAAAGGACACTGTTTCAGTGCCACTGACAAAATTTCATTGCACTCGTGAATCGCTAGTAACGCCATCTCTTCAAAAATACAAAGAGGAACTATTCTTCACTTCGGGAACGAGTGCAACACTAGAAAATACAGATCTAGAAATTGCAAACATAGAAAATACAGCAGCAGAATGTTAAAAACCTAGAAAATACATCACCAGAAATTGCACGCACTAGAAAGTACAACATCAGAAAGTACAAATCTAGAAAATGTAGGAGGGACTTAGACCTAAGGGGTGGAGCTACAAATAATAAAAAGTTGCACTCAAATAGAAGTTTGTTCGCATTGAAAAACTGAACTACCCAGACCTAGATGTCACTTCTGGTACTACAAATCTTCAAAAAACATTCCATATCTATTAAATATGATTAAAAATTTAATTACAGCTGCAAATTTGTTACAAATATATCATTTATATCTTAAAATCTCTAGAAAATACACCCGAGCTGAACATATTACACATAATATGAGTTTTCTGTACATTTTGTATATTTTTGTCCTCATTAATAAATATCCAAGTTTATGATGACTTATTATTCTCTATTATGTTCATTGAACACTTCAAAGAGCTATTTATCTGCATCACAGAGATTACAGATGAATAATTATTATTGAAAGCGATTATATCTGTTACACATAGTAATAGCAGTGCAATTTAATTGCGAATCAAAGAAAAATCCTATTTTCAATTTGAAAATATACAAGAAATTTGAAAAATAGCTAATTCATATTCTAGACGATTTGAAAATGGAAATAAGTAAAGATAGCGCTACACGAGAAACAATAGGATGAAGGAAAGACAGTTCCTCAAATTTTGAAAAAAAGAGTTAAGAATACCTGTTATTTTCAGTCACAGTCCTAGAACAAGTGGATGAAAGACACTTTCTGATGTTGTACTTTCTTGTGCGCGTAATTTCTGATGATGTATTTTCTAGATTTTTAACATTCTGCTGCTGTATTTTCTATGTTTGTAATTTCTAGATCTGTATTTTCTAGTGTTGCACATCATCCCAAATACAGCAGCAGAATGTTAAAAATCTAGAAAATACATCATCAGAAATTACGCGCACAAGAAAGTACAACATCAGAAAGTACAAATCTAGAAAATGTAGGAGGGACTTAGAATTAAGGGGCGGAGCTATTTATATTTCAATCTTTGAGAAATAGATGTCATGCCAACGTTCAATGAAAACTTCAAATGAAAATATCGACTGAGAAATGTCATTAAATAAAGCTCGCCGCACACGATGCAATTTTTCAAGCAATTTTGTTCACTTGGCGCTGCACTGGGTGCCACGCTTGCTCCGATGCAAGAAATTTGGTGCGATGCGGGGCACTAGACTTACCACGAGACTTGTTTTTCAAGATAGGTTCGGTGCTATTTTTCGCACTTGCTGCCCCACTGACTGCTGTCCACAGCCAATCAAAGCACACGACAAAATCACGTGATTACATCACTGAGTTGTATGTCGCATCCGTCGCATCAGAATGCTGTGCCTCGTTAGTACATTATGTTTTGTGGTGTTTTAAGATACAAATAAGTAAAAATTATGGCTAGTGGAAATTAGGTAATGTTTACGTACCCTAGCTCAGGGTGTATACCAAAAAATTTAATGAAAATTCCCTGACTTCCAGGTTTTCCAGGTTATTTTCAATAAGATTCCAGACAGTAAAGAACAAAAGTTTGATACAAGCTTACATATAATCACAGATTAATGTTGCAATTCTGTGTGAACCCTATAAATCTGTGAATTAAAAACAAAATCGCAACGAACTTGATATCATGAACGAATTTACATTAATCGACAAAAGTAAATGTACTTTAATAAAAAAAATTTCCATGAATTTATAAATCTGGAAGTCTTATAGATTTGCACAGATGGCCCTAGTATCTTAAAGAGTGAAAATATACTTTTATGAGTAATAATGCATAAATATTCTATGATGTATTTTTTCCAGACAAATATCAGAAATTCCCTGACGATTCCATGAGATTTCCAGTTTATCTAAATTCCCTGACATTTACAGGTTTTTCACGTTTGGTATACACTCTACTAGCTCGTCAAACAAAATGTTGAAAACTCTGCGGCCTTGATTCCTTCTCAAAAATCTCTCTCTTGACCAAAGTTTTTCCTTCTTTTTTTTCTGTCTCGTAATTCGCAAGCTATAACTGCAGCAAATGCTCCTGCTCTCCTCCGAAGATTAGTTTCGGCAACATCCATACTTGTAATGTGAAAATCTACCAAGTCTACGTTCTAGTTTTAGAATGAGTGACGCAGCTTGCATCGTGTGATGCGAGAATAAGTATCACACTAAGTGTACCTCAAAGTGACCTAGTGCGCAAGATAACTTGCTGCAAATTAAGGCTGCGTTTCCATGATTAAGGGCACCTAAAGCCTGTTAGATGGCATTAGTAGTACCGAAGAAGAATACAGAAGAGTTAAGAAATGGCACGAAAGATGTCAGTGTTGACTTTCATATTACCCCTAGCCGTACCCTCTCTAATAGATGGCAGTCTTCGAAAATTTTACTCACATGATAAGTGACGACACAATTTTCATGAACAACAATTATCAATCATCGAGAATTTTCGATAGAAATAGAAACTTCAAACTATAAGCTAATGATATTTTTTTTTTTTGATATTCAAGTTAATTGTATCAAAAATCAAAATTCCATAATTTGAAAATTAAAATCATCAACATTAGTCTGGTTTTCACATTAAGGTGAAACATCACCCGGAAATACTAGCTATCTCTGTCTAGTCTAATCTTGTTTTGGAGTAAGTGAGGCTTATGGAAGGTCAGTGATGACGGCGGGATACACAAGAATTCAAATTTGACATTTCAGAAGAAAAACATTTTATAGAGAAATTTACTGAAATTAATGCTCGCATACAAAATCATTTTTCAAAGACATAAGTTTTATTGAAATTATTCATAATGAGAATATGAAATTATGATATAAAATTGTCCCAAAATTCACGCAAGAACTAATTTTGATAGTAACATGTTTTGAATAAAAAATTATGAGTTTTCTATTGAATCATAAAGGATAAGGTAAAGTAAAGGGTTATCTAATTTTGATAGAAAACTGGTTTTAAATTGAAAATTATGAATTTTTTATTGAACCGTAAAGTATACAATACAAGGATTATGTATGGAATATTATATAGAGCAAATGATCTCCACGACGTTGTTGGCACATACAGACTCCTGATTATCATATCGCCTTAGCGAGCACCATTAAATGTTTTTGCCTGATGATCAGTTGTTTCTTCAAAGAAGATTGGCTCGATGCTACCTTCAGCCCAAAATGTGCAACTGTAACACCTATTACATTTTCATAGTTGTGTATTGCTACTTGCTCATGACTCTTACCCCATTCCGTAGCACTAGTAGATAGATTTCGAACATATGGTATGTTTTCTACTAGGGGTCCGGCAGGCAGTTTTCGCTTACAGACTAGACCAAAATTTGAAGCTGTTAGTCTATGTTTTCTTTAAAGTATTTACCCTTGATGTATTCACTAAGAAATTAATACTTGTAATTTATTTGAAGGTGAATATCTCGGGCCTTAGAGCAATGCAGATTCAGATCAAGTATTATTATTTGTAGAATGACAGATCCCAATAATAATTGATGGACATAAATAAAATATTTTGTCGCTTTCTTGAGAAATATGATATTGATAACTTGAAATTCTCATCTGTACACTTCCAGCTATAGTAGTATTCGGAAATCTAAAAGAGATAAGTTTTACAAAATTAGATTTGAAGATTGATTTTTAATGTATTTATCCAATGAACTTACTGTAACTGATTTGTCTAATATCCTGGAATCCGAACCATTTTTCTTACTAGTGTGACAAGATCGGTAAAACTATACACACAGCCAGAAGCAGATATTCAAAATGGTTTTTGTTACTAAAATCAGCCATAGGCTATTTATTCTCTAATGAATAAATACATGATAAAATTAATCTTTGACACTTGTCATGTAATACAAAATTTGGATACTAGATAGCGCCACAGAACAAATCAACTAGTAAAAAGTCATATTTACACGAGTAAAAGAAATGGAAAAGAAATTGAAGAATATTTTCCTAAATTATTATTTTGAAATATACAGCCGCTGAAACTCCGGAAAATATTGTAAAAAATTGCTCATAATTTTTAGATATAATAAATATATTTCTTTTTGTTCATTTGACGTTTCTTCATAACAAAATCTATGATTTGAACAAAAAAAAATTAATATCTCGAAAACTAGGAATCTCACGACTCTAAAAAAAATATATTATCTCCAAGAAATAATTGGCCATGGAATATAATTACTTTTGTCTTAATTAACCATGCAGGGAATAAAAAAGTGTAAATGGACATCAGAGAAGTACCCAAAATATCGAGCATTTTGAGCCCAAAATCCAGTGACCGATGTCAAAAAAAATTAATTTTCAAATATATATAATTTTTGAATACAAGACTTTGATTTTCCTCCAATTTTCAATACTTTTAGAAGTGCACAGAAAGGGTTATATACGGAATAATAATCAATAAAAATCGATAATTTTTGCACAGCACTCTGAAGAATAATGTCATCTATAAGTCTACCAAATTTTGTCCCAAAAAACGGGATAATCTCTGAGAAATTAATATTTTCAGCACTAATTATTTTTTTTCTCAAAATTGTCAGGTTCAATATTCATGAAAATTTTTATATGATAACTGCAAGTATAGCGCCTAGTATATATATTTTTTCCAGATAAGTTGTTATCAAAGTCTCTGAGATATAGGATTTGCATGCTAATTTTATACGTTAGCACTAATTTTATACGGATTTATTGCAGACATAATGAAACTTTGACAAATTATCTAATTTTTAATATACACGCCACTAAAAACTTTGTTAATTTATTATAAGAAAGTATTTATCAAACATATTGCTACAAGATTCATCAATTCAAATTTCGCGCTAAAATAGTACTTCCGAGTGATGTTTCACCTTAATCGGCAAAGTAACAATAACGTACATTTTTATATGGTTTATTTATTAATCATAACAGATGATGGGCTGCGCAAGTCCAATACTGATTATAAATACAACTTAATCGATCTTATGAATAAAATATATTTAAATTATTTATTTCTACATAGAATTTGTATTTGAATGATTTTCATTGAACTTTATTTCCGACATCAGCTTGCATCATTATTATCATTCTTCAACAGTACTTAAATTATTATAAACTTCAATAAATTTTTTTTAAATTAATTTTTAATTAACGTTTTTTCTTTGAGACCTAACAAGTGTTTTTTTTTGTTTCTATTACACCGTATGAAAACATAAATAAATGATTTACATTAAATCTAAGTATTCTTTAACTCCAAAACCTTTGAAATATGGTATTGTCCTCAAAAATTGACTTTTATATTGCTATGATACTTTGACACAATGAAACAGACAGAGCAAATGTAGAAAAGCATTATAAAATATGGCCTTGAAGGAAACAGATGTGAGAAAAGGCTGTGGCGGGCAGGGGTAGCAGATCAGGTAGGAAAAAAATATAGAAAGGTCTCTTTTATGAAAGTGCATTCATTGACCGATATTATTGAGTTGGATATTCATCATGAATGAGAGTCACATTAGATTTTTGAATTCAATATCAATCAAATATTTAAGTGCAACAAACGGAATCAATTTTTCGATACAAATTTTCTTTTTCTTGCGGTTTTTTTCTCTATCGCCTGTAGAATATATTCAGGATCACGGCATTTCAATTTTTTAAATCGCCTTCCCAATACAATTTCTGGTAAGATGCACTTCATGTAAAAAACTGATAATTTTGGTATCATGACATTTTCCCACAATTTTTGATCCCTGCGGATCTCCTCGATATAGAGTTCATCCTGTAAACTAGTATAAATGATGAAATAACACCTTTCTTTTCTACATATATTCAACTGTCCTTGAATCTGAAAGTAATAATAGAGCTACATATTCAAAATATGGTTGATACCGGTATAAAATCATACCTGAAAAAAATAATCATGTGTTCTTTTTAATTTTATTGTCTCCCCATTTGATTCCAAGCAAAGTTTGCCTCTGAAGCTCTCATCTTTCATCGCGTCCCAGACATTCATATTTTTCTGTGCCACAGAATACAAACATTTTACTTCTATTAAATCACCAGAGTCAGTTAAACCTATAGTGGAAAAGTTTTATATAAACTACACACGAATAAAAATATTTTTTTTACCATCGGGTGAAGCACCTAAGAAACAATTTTGTATGTCAATATAAAGACCGCATTTTTTGACATTCACACTTTTTTTCTCAACAAACATTTTTATTGCAGTTGCTTCATGTCTCCTACCAAATTTTATTGCCTCGGTTTCAAGATGATTGTTATATTAATCTTTCAATATTAATTTGACTAAAGCATCACAAGGTGTACAGTCTTTTCTTTTGATTACTTTACCGAAAAGGGATGCTGTGAGTCTATTAGTTCTATACTTCACGTACTCATCATTTTGGAATTGCCCAATTGTACGCTCAGCAATATTTTTGTGGTCTTCTTCCGTAATAGAGAGCTCTTTTAATTTCCGAGTGCATTCAGATTCCATTTCTTCAACGGTCAAATCAGCCTCCGTTGCAAATTTTCCATAGTCCGTATTTTTATGATGTTCAATAAGCTTCTTCAATTTGGTTCTCTGTGGAAACAGTAGTCTTCTGGCACACTTTCGTCTGTTCAATTTCACTACATGATTTTTATAATTTTTTCCAGGACTTGTTTTTGTAATCTTTCTCCAAGATTCTATCGACCATTCCGGTCCTGCAGAAAATACATGGAACATTGACAATGAAAAATTTACAAATAAAAGAAAGTCAACAAGATTTTTGTAGATACCTAAATTATAAGACAATGCGGCAATATTGGTGCGTGTTTCATATGATCCTCTTTGAATAAGATTCAATCTCTTGCCGCAATTGAATTTTGTCAGCACTGACATATAACATTCAGCTGCATTATTTGTCTCATTTTGCAATAATTTATGTGATTTGCTGATGACTCTATCCAACACGTCTGAAAAAATAAAATATATAAGTATTGTTTACAATTTTCGCTTTATTACTTGAATTACTGTTGATATAAAGATCTAATCCCGAATTACGTATGGCATTCTCTTCCTGTTTATCACTCTCTCCTATCAAATCACAATAGTACGATTTGCAATTCTTGTGATGTCCGAAAACATGAAGAGGACCATTTTTCAGGTCCTCCTTTAAAATTTCCGCATTGCCATTTTCATTAGCGACTATAGCAGCTTTAGCAATCTTCTGTAATTCCTGGATCTTATTGCCTATACGGAGAATAAATGTTCAGATATTCCTCTTTTTATCATTATTACATTCTATATTACATACCTGTCAGCGATCTTCTCAAATTTGAACTAATCGTTTGGTCTTTTTTCATAGAATATAAAGATTTTCCGTAGTTTTTAAGTACATGATTTGTGCATTCAATTTTTATTACTTCATTCCCATAAATCACATTTTGACGGATTTTTGCGTATACACTCGAATCGCCGTCGCCTATAAATGTCGAATAGCGTACGCCATGCATTTCTTCACTTTTATTAAAGCCCTCTACTAATATATCGGCTTCCATTGCAGGGGAGGATCCAGACCAATTCTTAAAACATTTATGATCTTCCACAGGAACTCTTTTATTGGCAGCATGAGCACAAATACAACAGTATCTATTTCTTACTGCTAGGAAAAGTATTTTCCTCGTGTGGTATCCGATGATAACCGCCTTAAATTGAAAACCATGTTTACATGAAATTTACATTGAAATATGGTATTTGAGACATGCAATGCTAAGCTTTATAGTGGAATTAATCTATATAAGCTACAAATTATAGACAAAATCAAAATTTAAATCAATTTGTCACATGCATACGAAAGTTTAGATTTATTTAACAAAAGTCGATAGACATTTATCAACTTTCTATAGATTATAAGATTTCTTGATTCCCTGAGAATTCCACCATACCTCAAAATAATAAGTAATTACCACTCCAGATAATGCGTTATAATTATTCCCATATGACCTTTTGCTCCAACCACCATCTACGTATACTTTTACACAAGGAAAACCGTCTTTATCAAAATTGTTAGTTTGTTTAGCATAATTAAGTTCCTTTTCTCCAGCAATTTTCATCTGGGTACTCAGAACATCCTTCCAGCCCTATGGAAACATGATACACAGAGTATTATCAATATTGGAAGCAACAATATGTATGTGAATTCCATATAAATGACCATTTGCATCATAACACTACCGTAAGATAAATCAGAAAATTTAAGACATGCATATATCGTAGTTCATAACAATATTATTTACTGTTAATGATGACCTACACAAAATGTAGTTGAACAAGGTCATTGGAAAAGAAACAGATGGCCATAAATCTTCCACAAATAAGTACCTCCCCGAGAGACACTTCAATTTTCTGGAAGTGTTTGTAATTCAACTCCGTGATATTTGTTGCGCTTAGAAACTCGTTCAAGTGGCCTGCGGTATTCCCAGAAATCAATGTCCCCCACACTGCTCCTGTTAAAAAAATTTGATTCCAGGATATTATTTGGAAATTATAAATCCATAGATTCTCACTAACCCGTATTAATGTGTGATATCTCAAAATCTGGATTTTCAGTACATATTACAAATTCTTTCTCGCAGAAAGTACATTTGAAAAAAATCTTACTCACTAATCCCATTCCTCTTTGGTCTTCATGACTGACTTTGAGTTTACCGTAAGAACATTCTTTACTGTGTTTATATTGTATATCCAGTGTACGATTTAGAACATACTCCAATTCTACTATTCTGTTACCATTTATCACAGTAGTTTTCGGTTCTTCTGGTACATGTTCAATAGGCATCTTTAGATTTTTCAAACTATAATACAATATTTATTAGGAAGCCATAGATGTAAAATAATCAAAATATAAGAGTCCAACCTGTTATAATCATCTTCCGGGATGAACGAGATATTTTGTTCCAAAGGAGAACAGGTAATGTCTACATTCAAAATTTCGTCATTTGTGCAATTCATGGTTTGCCTGATATTTGTCGACAATGAATCAGAGGTTTCGCTACAAAGCAATTACATGGATACATAATTCTTGCATATTATAATTTATCGACTGACAATTTGGTAACACAATGTCTACTCCAACAGCCAAACAATCTTGGCCCTTATCTCTCAACGCTGGAGGTCTTCGCACAGTCAGCAGAAAACGGCTAATCGATTCATCATATAAACAAACGCTACAATATTTTCTTTTGGTCTCAAATAATGACAAAGTAACATACATAGTTGTTACACTTCTGAATTGTAATACAAACATTTTTTCACATATAAATTCGAATGCTATCTGATTTGGAGCCAGGAATTGTGTGAAGTTTGTAAATTTAAATATAAAATATATGATTCTCTCATTGTCTCGGATTGCATGTTGAATTCTCTTTTCAACGGTTTGCAAATTTGCAAACGGTATTTTTCGTAATTTCAAAATCAATATTATATTAGTCCTGATTCATCGTTCTAAGATTCTACTCTCAGATGCAAAGGAGCAAGAATCATAAGAGTTACTCCACATTTGCACGAATTTTATAATAATTTAAATTTTTGTTGCTACAGATAAATCGCTGATAATTCTTGGAAATGTTTCAGTGGGATTTTACGCTAAATTATTTAAGAATCTATTTTTTATTTCATATTTTATGACAAATACTACCGTCTATAAGACAAACGCAAGAAAATAAGAAGCTTTTTACGGCAAGGAACTCATGTTAATTTGAATTAAATGGTAATAAAAATATTACATACACATATATTTCGAATAATATTAACAGTTCTATTTCACACTTGGAATATAAAAAAGCTTGAGAGATTAGGATGAATTTACCATAATTATCTGTTTTTATAAAACAGGAACCTTCCTAGAGAATACGTTCAGGCATAATTCCTATATTTGATAGCCAAACTCAAAATGTAAACTAGACAGAACAAATTCCAAATTTAACTAAAAAAATCCTGAGAATTTTTCTCCTATTCGCGGTAAATCAAAATAGGTCGAGTATATATAAAATATATATTTGGCCTTATAATTAATTCCAATTTTTAGTGATTTCTCGACATTTAACGCCCTCCAAATTCTGGTGCCCGAGGTCCGGGCCTTGGCCTAAATTCGCCTCTAATTCTACTGTATTATATACTATAATTTTTAAGTACTTACGTGATTGCGTTTTCAGGTAACTTTTCACTTTTACGGCGCACACGTTGAGCTTTAGCCATCTTATTGCGCTTGAATATCCGATCGGTACGTTTTCTACTACGAGATCCCATTCTTTTTCAAAATAAATATCAAGAAAACAAATACTCTCTACAGAAAAATTTAGCCCAAAATCACAGAACTATGTTCAAACGATAATGAACTAATGATAGATGATCAGAGTGCCATCTATTCTGCATTTTCCAATGCACATGAAATACCACTATTGAGTAGTAACGGAACTAATTTATATTTATTTTGGAAGATGCTGTGCGGGATAACTGCCAATTTACACATGATATTTTCTGCCACAATTACAAAAATGCAAGCAAAACCTTGTTAATGTTTAATGTTTATTTTAAAATGATAAATTACGATTTACTACTTGACATACTTTATTTTCTTTTAAAAAATTCAATGAGCCACTTTTCGTGGAGTTTTTCATCCAAATTTAATTTTATTTGGAAACAAAGATAATTAGGTATTAGAGAGAAATTTTATCTTTCCATTTATGTTCTTCATGATTCTGCATCTAGTTCCAATTTTTTAGGATTGTGGCAGAGAAATGATTGAAATTATGTATGCAACCCGCATGAAGGAAACACCACCTTAAGTGAACAAAATTGCACGGAAAATTGCCTCGTGTGCGGCGGGCTTAAATTGGGGTTATAGCACTGTCCGAATAGATTTATTTATTTATTCACAATTAAAAGAAAGAAGAGCGTGTTTCTAGAGCTGTGTTACTGATATAAAAATTGCGACTATTGAAATAATGGAGACAATAAAAATATGCATTTGGTAATATAACAATAATTGAAGATTGGATCCTCAAACTATCAAGAAAATCATACACGATTACCTACATTGCAACAAAGTGGCAATCATTTTGTGCAGCATCAACTCCTTATTTTGCGAAAGCAGCTACAGGTGAAGAAACCTATATTGCCGTTTTTTGACATACCTACCAGCCAATAAAATCCTTGAATTGTTTCAGAGAGAAGCAGCAAGCTATAAGAAAGATTGTTTCACGGAGATGAGGAAATGACCAAGATGCATTTTGTAAAAATATGGGCTTAGTAAATGAGTTGAGTTAGATTTCCACATAAGATATAATTTCATTCAGCAGTTTTGTCTTTCAACTTCTTGGTAAATATTAAAATACCCATCATACTCACCTAATTTAGCAGTGTGAGATATTTGCTTATTTTTTAGTCTACTTATCGCAGTTGGTGCTTATTATGAAGGCATTGCAAGAGAAAATTGGTTGAGGACTTTTAAACAATGATAAGAAAAACCGTCAAGAGTATTGCATAGAGTCGATGCTGAAGAACAATCAATTATAGTACTTTATAACATTTAAATTATTCATTATAATTCAAAAAAATAATGATAATAGATTATATTACGCAAATTTAAGAAAAATGATTGAAAATACCTTCTTCTACATTTCTGTAAATTGATAGTAGATAATGTAAAAATTACATAAGAATATTGTTGAATTATATGTTTGCAAAAGTAAGTTGAATATATTTTATTCATATCCACTCAATGTTCTTATCTATCAATTTTTTAATACTCTCTAGATTTTTAATATTTGAAAAGAATAGTAACTAATTGTTCGTTTTTAAATGTTTGTTTATTGTTTAACATTGACAAAGATATGCTATTAGTAAAACGTAGAAATAATAAATTTTTCATTAAATGGTTTGTTATTTTTATTAATATTTTTTTCTGTAATAATTAGTCCTGGTATAATGTATTATAGGAAAGAAAAATAAGCTAAAAAATGGATGAATATGAAAATATTCTAAATATCAAATTAGAAGTACAACAAGCATGACAAAATTTAATTCTGAAGAAGTTTTGAATAAAGAGTTTACTGAATTCAGCCTTAGGAAGATACAAGAGGCGTTTGTATTATAATATTATAAATAAAAATATTCTTTTGGCATATTTTTCCAATCTTCGAAAAATATGTATCTTCTTTGTAATGATAATTTCATCACTGTATGGGAAACTCATCGCTTATTTGGAAAGCGAATCGAGAATCCAAAGAGGACAAAAAAACATGCAAGCAGCATATTGAAACTTTATCAAAAGAAGCGCCAGATGATACTTATCTAATGACGAAGATATTTTATCTATATTTTTGCTCGCTTTGCAATAATTGATTGTAAGGTAGGCCAAATTGTGAAAAAATTACAAGAGAGGATGGCCTTTAAAAATAAAAATTCCAAAATGTCTTCTATTCACACTGTTTTCGTAATTTTGTTTATTTACACGACCAATTTCGGCCACTTGGTGGCCATCTTGAAGGTGGTACCTGTGAGACTATATTTAAAAATAGCGGTAATAATATAATATTTAGAAATAAATCTTTTATAAGACAAAGAATAAAATAAAATTCCTGTTAAGAACAAACACCAATTCAATTCCAAAAATATAAAATTACTTAATAAATAAGAATAAATAAATAAAATTACTTACGCATGAAAAACTACAGGGAGTTGCTGAAGCGAAGGTGAAAATACTTAGAAACCGAGAAAGACAAAAGAGAAGAAAATATGAAAACCAGCCAAGAAAATGAAAAAATACGTACAAATGCAACTGAAGAATTGCAAAAATTTCAAGTAAATGCTCGCGGGGTAAGGGTGATCAGGTTGGTGCTCGGAATATTTTCAAAAACGACCAAACTAATTTGAGTACCAGCGCGCTTTTAAAAATATTTCGAGGATCTATCTATCTCCCTTCCCTGCGAGCATTTACTTTAAATTTTTGGATTTTTTCAGTTGTAATTGTGGGTATTCTTTCATTTTGTTGGCTGATTTTCGTATTTTTTTCTCTAATATCTTTCTCGGTTTTTAAATATTTTCACCTTCGCTTCAACATAGTTTCCTGTAGTTTTTAACGTGTAAGTATTTTTATTTTATCTATTTATTTTTATTTACTTGAGAAATTTAAATTTTTAGAATTGAATTAGTGTTCGTTGTTAAGAGGAATTTCAAATTTTATTCTTTATCTTATTAAATGAGTATGTCTCAAAATAAAAAATCCTTTTTTATATTTTCGGGGTCGTTTTATTTGGAACATATAGTTTTGACATTTGATCACCGGAAGTATAATTTAAAGAAGCTAACGTCCGTGGATTCCACTGATTATTTGTTTTAGATTTCTACTGAGCTTATCTCTCTGAGAGCTTTAAATTGACATCATTTTAATGTAAGTATTGAAAATAAGGGAATCCAGTTAAATATATAACTTGTAAAAAAACAACTGACTATTGTTTAAATTTTCATTTCACACGTCCGAGAGTAAAAGACGAATTTAATCCCTGATTTTAGCGACTTGAGTTTAAGTTTAGTTCTCAGGGATCTAAAATGATCAAAACTTTCAATGGACTAGAGTAAAATAAACAAATTTTGCCATGAAAACTGAATATCAAATTGAATTTTTTTATTAGAAATCAAATTTTCATTATTGATGATTTATATTAGCATTATTGCAATTTGCACAATTTTACAAATGCATCGTATTATTGTTCGTAGATTTTCTAGATTTTTGAGGTAATATTATGGTGTGCGCCAAAATTCGAATTTATTTCTTCTTCACTAATAAATGTATAAGACTAGGTTGGCAACAATGTGTCCTCGGCGGATGTCAGATTCAATCGGTTATTTGTTTACATAGGGTTTGACATTTGTGCCATTTTAAAAAAAACCCTACATTTTTATAAAAAGGTTTAGAACGGAAGTGATTGTGGCATTGGTAAATGTTAAGAAAAGATTTTTATTTTGAGTGTCGAATGCTTTAAGATATCCTAATTTACTAATTATTATCATATTTATGTTCTTAGGACGATCAAATTCGTCCCGAAATTTCTAAAAGGGGAAAGAAATAGTAAACAGTGAATTATCAGTTTATGTGGCATTACACAATTAAGGACAAGTATCGTTGAGAGTGGTTCTTAGATGTGAGTGTGATTTCTCCTGATGAGTATTGCTGCAACTGGTTCTCAGAGTATAATCTGCTAGATTCTGTAGAAGTTTCTATGATGTGTGTGCGACTCCTCATTGAATAATTTCTCATGATTGTTCCTCTTTTAGCTGCCATCCGCTCTTAACCACTAAATTCACTTTTAAGTATATTTATATTATTAATTAATAAAGAGATTTATCTGTAATATGATTATTTAATATTATTATTCTCAGCCCTAATAAAAAGTACTTTTGATATGCTTAAAGGAAGTCTTTTCCGCGTTCCAGTTTTATCATCATAGAAATGCATAACAGTTAAATTTCTATGAATTTATGTATTTAGCCACTCTTTACTGATCTATTAGTTCGGTTATTTGTCGAATCTACTTGTGTTCTGGGCTTCTTTGCTGTGACCTCAAAAATGTTGGAATATGTAAGTTGAAGGCCGTAGAAAAAATCTTGTATGCAATACGAGTGACATTCAGCCTACAATTTTTGTGACTCGTCAAGTCACGTCACCAAATACTTGACCTCATGCCAAAATGCTCAATTTCACACTTTTGTTGCATAAATTACTATTACTTTTAAAGTCGCCCTTGGCTCGTTGCGGTATTAAAAAAATTTTTGGTGAGGTTACTAACGGCCAAGCAACATTTGTTCTAGATAGGTACTCTAAAAAGTCACACTTTGTAATCATGGATTGGTAATATCTAAAGTCTTTCATCCACTTGTTCTAGGACTGTGACTGAAAATAAAAGGTATTCTTAACTATTTTTTTCAAAATTTGAGGAACTGTCTTTCCTTCATCCTATTGTTTTTCGTGTAGCGCTATCTTTACTTATTTCAATTTTTGTTAATATTAATATTTTTCAAATTTCTTGTATATTTTCAAATTAAAAATAGTGTTTTTCTTTGATTCGCAATTAAATTGCACTGCTATTACTATGTGTAATAGATATAATCGCTTTCAATAATAATTATTCATCTGTAATCTCTGTGATGCAGATATATAGCTCTTTGGAGTGTTTAATGAACATAATAGAGAATAATAAGTCATCATAATTTGGATATTTATTAATGAGGACAAAAATATACAAAATTACAGACTACTCATATTATGTGTTATATGTTCTCCTCGGGTGTATTTTCTAGAGATTTTAAGATATAAATGATATATTTGTAACAAATTTGCAGCTGTAATTAAATTGAATAAATCATTTTAATCATATTTAATAGATATGAAATGTTTTTTGAAGATTTGTAGTACCAGAAGTGACATCTAGGTCTGGGTAGTTCAGTTTTTTAATGCGAACAAACTTCTATTTGAGTGCAACTTTTTGTTATTTGTAGCTCCACCCCTTAGGTCTAAGTCCCTCCTACATTTTCTAGATTTGTACTTTCTGATGTTGTACTTTCTAGTGCGTGCAATTTCTGGTGATGTATTTTCTAGGTTTTTAACATTCTGCTGCTGTATTTTCTATGTTTGCAATTTCTAGATCTGTATTTTCTAGTGTTGCACTCGTTCCCGATTTGAGACTTCTGACCGTCAAAAATGCGAATCAATTTTACATTAGCACAAAAATCATACTTTGCCATCTGTCACTTACATCATTTGCCAGTCAATTATCAATTATCATAAATAGATTTATGCTATTCGAAAATTTTAATTTATATTTATTCATGTGATATGTGAGTAAATTGATTGTTCTAATCTCTTAAATTCATTCCCAGACAGCTTGTTTCATATCTTCTATTAACTGTGAGATAATTTTTCGCAGAAGGCTCAAATCATCGTCCCATAAGAGTCGCAATGAGCAACGGTCCAAGGCTCCAAGGTGTATATTACTCTAAATTACATTGACCGCTTCGTACAAGCATGAATAATTTATTACAAACACATTTTCAGAAAAAATAAATTATAAAATAGCTCTCAGGAAAAAATCGTAAATTTTGACAACAAATTTCTTCACAAACTTGTGGCAACACTGAACTTTTGGTGGGAAACTATAGGTGGGAAAGCTTCAAACTACTAAACGTTTGTATATGACACTTGTGTCAAAAAAATCATAAAACATTTCTTGGCATTTAGTGTTTAAATAATTATGAGCGAAGCAATGGAGATAGAAATTATCCCAGACACGAGTGCTATTAAAGATAAATCAGTGGATGAGGAGAAAACAAAGTCTTTACCCTGGTAGGTTACTTTTAAGGTTATCTCTTTATTTTGTTTCAATTTGTATTTTAATTGTTATTATCTCAAACTCAAAAATGACGTAACCTCTGATTATAAATTTGTATTTCTTGTCCTTTCTAAATTTCTTGTAGATATGCTATTATTATTGGGTATATTGTCATTGTATCCGCTAGCACTTTTATCAGTTGGATTAATCGAATTAGATGATCTGATTTCATTTTTCAAGTACGTTGCTTGCATTGTTATTATCTATTATTCTGTGAAACTCATAGGTATATATTAGAGGAAAAAAAATTACAACTTTCTGATGAATTGTATACTGATCAGCAATGGAAACGCAACTAACTCACATGGAAGTCTCTTATCCATATGTAAAGAAATTTATATTAACTTATTTCCTAGTTTATCTGTTGATAAATGGATTCATTAATATATTCGAATTTGGTCTATTCTTCTTCATAGTTTGGAATCATTTGAGGAAACTCTTGAAAATGTGTAAATGCACTTTTATAATATTGTGCTTTTTATTAATTATTCACTTCTTAACTATTATAAATTATGAAAAACTATGGTACTGTTTACTTTACAAGGATTGAAAGATACAGACCAAAAATATTCAAGGACATTTTGGGTAATGAAGATACTGTAAGTCGTTTATCAGTTTTTGCGACTCAAGGAAATGTACCAAACATAATAATAGCTGGACCACCTGGAGTTGGTAAAACAACAACAATTCTTTGTCTAGCAAGAATTTTACTTGGTTCAGCATTTAAAGATGCAGTTCTGGAATTAAATGCTTCCAATGATCGAGGAATTGATGTCGTTAGGAACAAAATCAAGATGTTTGCGCAGCAAAAAGTCACTCTTCCACCAGGCAGACACAAAATTGTCATTCTAGATGAAGTAGACAGGTAATTTAATGGAATAGAAAATAGGCATCCTCGCAAAAATTTTAACCTTCACGTTTTAGTATGACCGAAGGGGCTCAGCAAGGCTTGCGTCGAACCATGGAACTTTATAGTAATACTACCAGATTTGCATTGGCCTGTAATTATAGTGAAAAAGTTATTGAAGCAATCCAGTCTCGGTGTTGTGTGTTGCGGTACTCAAAATTAACGGATGCACAAGTATTAGCACGATGTATTCAAATTTGTCAGAATGAAAAAGTAAGAAATTAGATAGATTAAAATTAGGGTTGCCAATATTTGCCAAGTACTCGCCTGGAGAATTGCCCAAAAAAAAGATCCCAAATTACTTATATACAATAGCTGTATTCTTTCGTTAACGAATTACTGATCCAACTGAGTCTAAAGATCAGTTCAAAATGGCGTCGAGATCATATGATCTGTTGTATTCGAAAGAACGCCAAACATTTGTTGAGTGAGCGTTTATCTGGGATCATTACCTAAAATTTGTTTTAACTTCGTTTAATCATGAATATTCAAAAATTTCCAATAGAAAGTATTTTTTAAATGTATAAAACACAAATACATGTAATTATTTCTTCTTTTTAATAATTATAATTATAATTCACTTCACATATTTCACAGTTTTTGTGTGAAATTTTTATTTATGTGATTTCTTCTTTAATTATAATTCAATTTCAGGATAAATTATCACAATTAAAGCTACTTGAAGGCAATTTCTTTTATTTCTTATGATTCAAATATTACAAACTCCGCCGTTTTTTAAATACATATGGACCACATGAACTCCTCTAGCTTTTCGTTAGAGGAGTTGTTGGTGATCTGGTGTAGTTGGAATTTGGAGTGGGGGTGACTAATCCGTAAACGAAAGAACAAGCACATAGTGATCTAGATCAGTTAGATCAGTACTCCGTGAACGAAAGAATACAGCTAATATCACAAACAGTTAACGTCATTACATTATTTTATAAAAATTATAATACTTTTCATTTCCTAAAATTATATTTGTTCTCTCTGATTTTGCTGCTTACAATAATTTTTTTTGGTCATCTTGACATAGATAAGAATAATAAGCTTAATTTAATTTTAATTCGGATACCTGACTTGATTTTAAATTAATAAGTAAAACATTGATATCTCTGGTGAAATTAATAGCAAAACTGGTGACTTAATAAATGTCTCCAAAACTAGAGTCTCCAGGCGAAAATGACACGGCTGGCAACCCTAATTAAAATTTCTACTTCGCTACATGTATTCAGAACTATTCCAAGAAATCATTCACAACATTGGGGATAAATGTAAATTAATATTCTGTTCCCACATATCTATTTTCCACATTTGTTCATTTCCAATTGATAAAAAGTAACAGAAATCATAAAATAGAATTAATTGAAAAAATATATATCGATTATAAATTACTGAAGGTGGCCTGTGACTTTGGAGATAGAATAGTTTTGAATATGGTTCTTTCTATTAATTTAACTGATAGGATGTTTTATAATAATACACAGGTTTTTTGATCGATATTTATTGATCGAATGCTATAACGCAGAGACAACATCAACATCTAATGCCATTAATTTAAGCGTTATGTGTGACTATGTGTTTAATTAATTAATGACTTCAGGGCGTAGATGTAGTCTTAGCTTAAGAAACTTGAATTATTTATTAATATATAGATATAGACTAGATAAACTAAAAATAACAATGGGCTGAATTCATCTTCCTTAATTAGCTAATCCAATTTAAGTAATTTTGTTCACTGTTTCGTAATTGTCCAATTTTATTTCTGCATCAGTTGCTTCTGCATCTTTTTCACTTTAACTTGTTCCTTCTGGTTAAGATTGGTCGTTGTTCAAGGCATTGACTATATTTTCTTCAAGATTACGCTCTTTAGTACACGTTCTTTAATTTTTATGAAGTGGCATGGAAAATCTACAGGGTGTAACAGCTAAGCGAGCTACCTTGAATAGCTTCTATGTTATTAAAGATACAATAAAATACTATGAGAAAATCTTATGCAGGATCAAGAGGGATATACAATTATGGAAGAGGATATTTTTTCAACCAGTGGTTCTCAGCTGCAACAAAGAGCTATATATTTTCAAATCAAATGCTATATACTTTATAGGCCAATTCGATAAAGAATTTTTTTCTGAATTCAACTATGTACTCGTTTTATACCCTTATATAATAAAATATTGAGAAAAATGCGATTGAAATTTAAATAAATTTTATTTTAAAAGCTATTTTTCAGTAGGCTATGAAAAATAAAATCTGCTATCAGTCAATATGAATTATTTAGTGCGTAATTATTCTTGTTGCAAATTGCAATTATATGGTTGGAATTTATACAAACGAAGATTTGTTGAATTGGTCATTATTTTATGGTGAACACAATAAAAAATCGCATTTTCTCGATATTTTCATTATGTAAGGGTATAATACAAATACACCATCTCATAAGAAAATATTCTATCATATGAGTTGAAAAAATATATAGTATCTAATCAAATATAACATTGTGTTGTATCTTAAGAACCACTAGTTCAAAATAGTTATTTTTGTATTAAGTGTGCGAAGTGATTGTTATTTTGTTGCGCGTGAGAATGTTAATTTTAACCAAGACCGTAAGGTCGAGGTAACAAATTCATTCGAAAGCGCAACAAAATACAATCACTTCGCACACGTAATACAAACAATATTCTTTCGCCAAATATAAAAAATTAATAGATCAACAATTATTATTGTTTTATTGAGTAAAAATTAGGAAAAAAGTACAAACTATAATTAATTTGCAGTCACCTGGGTATTGTCACCAAAAATATGCGCAATTGTTGTTTGATTAATAAAGAACTGTCAACAATTAATTTTTATATTCAAAAATAAGTAGTTTTGTGTACAAATTCATATTTCTTTTTTGTTAAATACCTGTTTGTATCTATCGTTGTAGCATTACTAAACGGAATTATATTAGATTAGGTGTGCAAAGATAAAATTTATTTTTTCACAAGTGAAAAAATATGCTCATGTTTTCACTAGTGAAAAAATATGTTCCATTTTTTACTAGTGAAAAAATCACGAACTTTGCGTATCCATAAGTTTTAATATGTAGAAATCAGTAAAGAAAAGTGCCAGTTTTCTAATAAGCAACACTTTTCTAATTAGCAATAAAAAATAACAAGAAAAAACGCATTATGACACGCACCCAAATGATAGCTTTAACCTAATTAAGAAAAAAATACAGGTTAAACATATAAGAAAACAAAAATTCTCTCGATTTCGCCAGAAACAAATATAAAGTCACTTCTTTAGTTGCATCCAGAATTTCGCGAGAATTTTTAGCTTTTGACGCTTCTGACAAATTAATTTTTTCGAAAACTGTCATTAAAAGAGAACATGGTGAACATTTACAAGGCAACTAGAAACATGCGAAACTATTGTTTTGTTTACAGGACGCGAAATACTTCACAGTCAGGATGCCAGCCAGGATGCCAAATATTTAGATAAACTGTATTGGTATCATAACAACATTAAAAGTGACATTGATTGTTTCGAAATGTCAAAATGTTATTTTTACATTTTTATTAATTTTGAGACGTGGTTTCGAAAAAACGTTTTCTTTCTCACTCACATTATATTTTCGAGAATAATTTTTCCATAATAAGTGAATATATCAATTAATAAAACAAATTTTTTTTTTCTTTGAAGAACAAAATCGTATAAATGGATATAAATTCAATATTTCGCATCCTGCAATAAAATAAACTGTATTGTTATCATAGCAACATTAAAAGTGACATTGATTGATTCGAAATATCAAAATGTTTTATTCTCGAATGCCAAAGTGTCATTTCGCAATCTAGGATCGAAATAGATATTTTTGATTCTAGATTGCAAAATGTCACTTTTACATTCGAGAATAAAATATTTTTTTAGGCGATCATAACAAAAAAGGTGTTTCTATGGCCTCTTTTGCGGTCGTGAAGTTTTTCTTTTTGGTACACATCTGTCAAATTTTACATTTTGGGACTGATCTGTCAAATACTACTTTTTGGGACTGATCTGTCAAAAACTAATTCATAAACACTTCATACCTACCATTCATATGGGCTGCTTGATAAGCTCTTTAAGATACAGTTTTCGCCGGAATTACATATTATACTCCTCCGTCAACCTTAATAGTTTGTGCAATTCAAGAAATTGACACGCATTTTTTACAAGTGTCACTTTGATAGAAGACAATAAAATAAAACAATCCGACGGCAATAATTAAGATTTACAATTGCAATGTTTTAGAAATTAATAGATCAGATTTTGTGATTTTGAATTATTTCGTGATGATCGCCTAAAAAAAGCGGTGATTCGGCCGCAAACAACTGATTCGACCAAAAAAGATAACCTTTACGGCCTTGATACACAAATAACTATTTTGTGAGTGTAGCGAGAAAAAAAATTATTCTAGAATGCAAAAGAATTTCGCAATCATGTATCAAATAACTTTTTTTTTCGAAAACCAAGTCTCAAAATTAATAAAAATGTAAAAAGAAAATTTTGACGTCTCGAATCAATCAATGTCACTTTTAATGTTGCTATGATACCAATATAGTTCATCTAAATATTTCGCATCCTGGCTGTAATAGCTATTTATGTCATAAGTATATAATATAGAACTTTATTGGACGAGCGAGCAGCGCGAGCGAGTCTAATAAGGAAGGCGAGTCTATAAAGTTTGTTTATGTACGAATTACATACAAAGCTTTATGTTCGAATGCTCTAAAGACGCAGGATATCTTCTAAAAATATTTCTTAATCTCCCTATGCAAAAATTCGGTAATTATAACTTGGTGTGCTTTGCTAGTGTTGCTATTCTTACAATTGTTTTTTACTGTTTGTTTGCAGAAGTCAAAAATATTAAATACAATTTAATAGAAGAAATAGATACTTTAGAAAGTGTAGAAGAGATTAAATGCGATAGAAAAGAATAAATGGATACTTCAGAAAGCGTAGAAGTATCGGCAGCAAGAATCACAAACATTGAGAGCAAAATGTTTTTGTAACAATAAGAATTTATCTTTAGATCTGAATATTCACGATAATACCAATTGTGTTACAAGTATTCAATACCATAATAAATAATATGTTGATTTAATTATTTGGATTTATTTTGTTAGTAGAAAAATCTATTCGTGTGACATTTTTCGACAATGACAGTTCCGTCCAATTATATAAAGTAAAAGTCCTAGTCCAATTAAGTGGCACATTATGGTCACTAAATGCAACCATAAACTACATGATTATGATGCAGTCGAACATAAAGTATTTTACGTCCTGTAAACAATACAATCATTTCGCATGTTTCTAGTTGCTTTGAAATCAAGATCTCGAGCTGTCAAAAAATCACGATTACAATACTTCCTAACTCTGGCCTTCTACGGTACTATTGAAGTATACTCTTGTATGTACATATACAGAAAGAGATAGTCTTAAGTTATCAGTGCAATAGTTCATAAGGAATAAAACCAGGGTTAAATATAAAATATCAAAGAAGTGAACATCACAAACATCAAAATAGAAAAATTTGAAATAAAGTAAATAATTTATAGATTTTGCACCAGTAAGTAAAGACAAAGAGGATGAGAAGTTGAACGTTAAAATTGATCAAAGGGTTATCGAGATATGGTAGTCCACATATAATAACTTATGCACGCTTGGGGAAACATGTCGGATGTAAGTCGTACTGTCATTTTAGACAGGCTTGTTTACATGTTGAAACCGCAGTTTTCCAGAGAGTCATATTTTGTTATTATAATATTTAAGGTGGCTTCTCTTGACAAACTTTTAAGTTTAAGGATTAAATTTCATTGCTACTATTCCAATTTTGTGCATGGACGTTCCAAATTGTATTTATTTGCAGATAAATAATCCTGTTCTTGGGAAATAGTCTTTAAATATTTATATTCATATTATTTACTTTTCTCGAAGGAAATCTTATGTTTAACTCAAAAAATTTAATAAATGGAGAAAGAGTAAGGAAACCTAATAGGTAGTAAATAGGAAAGTGCAAAAGAGGTTAGAATAAAACTGATGTAAATAAGAGAGCAGTCTCCAAAAAGACTGATTTTGATCAATACACATATACTAAAATAGTAAATAAAAAGGTGAAATATAAAAAATATAATAAAAGCTCACTGTTTACAAATAACAAACGATTAAAATACCATTAGCTCAAATGGCGTTTCAAGCGAAGTACGTCTTTGAGTAGTCCTCGTGTTGCCACACCAGATGGCTACGGCTTAATTTTACTCGCGAATAGCCCACCGCATCATCATAGCAGTCCACCTTTTTGGATTCAGATTCCTTAGATGTCCAATATTATGTGGTAGAAAAGACGGACAAATTTTTATCTACCTGATATCGATGTCAACAATTTCCCAAAAAAATATTTTTTTATTCCTCATAGCTACCCTCTGAGCCACTAGGCTGTCCGCCTTCGTGATGAAGTTTACAGTCCATATTGAAGGAGCATATAACATTTGAGAGATTCCATAGGGCCGATGACGGTGAAATTTCGGCTGTGACTCTTGGACTGACAGCTGCTCCTTGTGTCTGAAAAATTATGAAAACGAACAATGAAAAATCGAATTATAATACTCAAAAAATAATAAACTCACGAATATAATGATTTTAGTTTTGTACATACAGTTTCAGTAATTTTTAACCACATGCTCCCATTGCAGCTCATTAATTATTATTTTTTAATTAAGAATAAAATTATCAACGGTAATATACCGATAGAGAGGTGTACTATCGATATACCGAAGAATTTCACGAAAATACTTTTTGTCTTTTGGGTAATTTTTTACTCTGCAAATTTGGAGATTTATAATCAACGATAATATCCCTCGAGCTAAAGCTCTCGGGTATTATCAGATTATGAATCCCCAAATTTGTCTCCTAAAAAATTACCCAAAAGACAAAAAGTATTTTCGTGAAATTCTTTGGTATATCGATAATACACCTCTCTATCGGTATATTACCGTTGATTATAAATCTCCAAATTTGCCGAGTAAAAAATTACCCAAGACAAAAAGTATTTGAATAAAATTCAAGGTATATGCGATAATACACCGAATCTTGAGGTGTATTTGCAAGGATTATTTCACAAACCATAAAATTCATTAATTGTTATATTTTTTATTATTTTTTAAAAAGCTAATGTGGTATATCGAGTTATGAGAAAATATAATCGCGATATACCTCGTTACCATGCAAAATCCCTTAATTTCATTGGTTGTTGCTAAGGTGTGTGATATAATCAATGGTAATATACCGATAGAGAGATGTATTATCGATATACCGAAGAATTTCACGAATATACTTTTTGTCTTTTGGGTAATTTTTCACGAGACAAATTTGGGGATTCATAATCTGATAATACCTGAGAGCTTTAGCTCGAGGGATATTATCGTTGATTATGAATCTCCAAATTTGCCGAGTAAAAAAATTACCCAAGACAAAAAGTATTTGAGTTAAATTCAAGGTATATGCGATAATACACCGAATCTTGAGGTGTATTTGCTAGGATTATTTCACAAACCATTAAATTTATTAATTGTTATATTTTTTATTATTTATCAAAAAGCTACTGTGGTATATCGAGCTAGGAGAAAATATTATCGCGATATACCTCGTTACCATGCAAAATCCCTTAATTTCATTGGTTGTTGCTAAGGTGTGTGATATAATCAATTGAATAGTATTCAAAACTCAATACATGATGTAAATTATGACTTCATGTAAATAATTTGCAGATTGCTGCATTAGAAAATTTTTGGTTTTAGTACATAAGCTCAAAATTTGAACTTGGAATAGTTCTACATGCCGGTAACGACTTATAAATTCATATCATTTCAGGTTGAATATACGGAAGATGGTTTAGAAGCAATCGTTTTTACATCACAGGGTGATATGAGACAAGCTTTGAATAATTTACAGTCTACTGTCAATGGTTTTGGTCTCGTAAATAGCGAAAATGTGTTTAAAGTTTGTGATGAGCCCCATCCATTGCTAATTAAAAATATGCTATTATATTGTAAGGGAGGTGATATCCATAACGCTTACAAGGTAATAACTTTCTAATAAAATTTCTCTCTTTATAATATTATTCTTTTAGATTATGCAGAATTTATGGCATTTGGGATACGCTGCAGAAGACATTATCAAAAATATATTCAAAGTTTGTAAAAATTTAGATGTATCTGAACCCTTAAAATTGGCTTTCATTATGGTAAGGGTATGCATATTAGTGTGATTAATCAACTCTTATAATCATAATTTCAGGAAATAGGTATAACGCATCAACGAATTACAGATGGACTAACTTCATTATTACAAATGTCAGGACTATTAACAAGACTTTGTATGAAAGGAAGCAACTCAGAAAATCAATAAAATAGTCAGTTCAATTTCTTGATTTGCTGTATTTTGCTCGATACTAGGTTTCAAATATTTTTGTACCTATCATGAAATCATTATATTTTTATTTTCGCACATTTTGTGTGTTATTTTAGTGTCCTTCATAACTACTGACGATTTTTTATGTATCACAAAATCTGTTGAAGTTGAGAATGTAAATATTTGAACCACAATATTACTTTAATAGCCGCTACAATAATTACAATTAATTCATTATGTTCGAATATAGTTTTTCATTATCTACTTCAAATATTAAAGCTTGGTCGTAGATCTATGACTTGAAGATCACGCCTGCGTCTAGGATGCTTATATTGTTGCCCGCAGTAGCTCTCAAACAAATTGGATTTCGACTAAACATGAGGAGTTTACCAGTGGAAGCAGCCGATGTGGAAGGACTATGGTGCGATGTTCTTGTCAAATTTAAACAAATCTGACGTGGACATCACGTGGCTTACTTGTACATCATTGAATATATTTTTTGCATCTAATAATACGATAATCAAACACAAAATCGCATCTTTTCATGGCTAATAGCAAAAAATTCTAAAAATTTGTCAAGTAAAGTGCGCTTTTGGCCCAATCGGTTGCTATGGAAACAGTAGGTCATCATTCTTATGCTACAACATTCTAGTCTAGTCGAGAAGAGAGTTTTCTGAGAATAGTATATTCCGATACAAGTGCGGAATGGAGATCATTCCATGCGAATGCCAATAATTCAGCCACGAGACGAAGTCGCGTGGCAGAATTCACATGAGCATGGAATGATCGATTCGCACGAGTGACGAATGCTATTTTTTCTACAGTCAAAGGTGTTCTCGGAAATATTTATAACCAAAATATGCAGTTTTTCTGAGAAAAAATTTGCTCCATTGATCTCATTCCAATTCATTAACCTTTGATAAAATCACTCATATTGATATTTTTTTGGAGAGGAATGATAAGAAAATCGAAGAGAAATGAAATAATGACAGCAATGAAACAGTTTTTTCTCGACGCCAAGCGGCTCTCCTAGGAACTTCCAAGCGTGCGGAATGACCCCTATTCCGCACGCTACAGCGTGTGGAATGGGTATCATTCTATACTGACTGTAGAAAAAAATAGTTCTAATAAACGGAGAGCTGGCTACATGAAAAACCTTATCGCTGCATGGCTAATTCCTTTTGTAAAAGGATCTTTTTATGTAACCAAGTTTGAATCGTCTTGTCTACCAACGCGAATCCGTGGCTTTTGGACATTTTGAACTTGATATTTTATTCAAATTGCCAAAAAAGATTCTGTCAATTTTGAAGAAAACAATGCCATTCACAATATCGTTTCCTTAGTTACAAACTACTTTACTGTCGTCAAACTGACATTTACAAAAGAAAAATTTCACATCTATGAAGTAGCACGTCTATGCTACGCCGTTTTACCATTTAATAGCAACAATTTATTCCAATTAAATTTAAACTATGCATTTCTATATCTTGCAAGATAATTTTAATTCATTGAATTTTTATGATTGAATTAAAATTATGTACATAATGGAATTAGGAATTCTTATTATCTTGCAGGATAATTTTAATTCATTGAATTTTCTTGATTGGATTGAAATTATGTACATAATGGAATTCAGAATTATTATCTTGCAAGATAATTTTAATACATTGAATTTTTATGATTGAATTAAAATTATGTACATAATGATAATTCAGCATAGAGATTATCTAGCAAAATTATACGGAACCGTTGAATGTTTATGATTGAATTAAAATTATGTACATAATGAAAATTCAGAATTATTATTATCTTGCAAGATAATTTTATTGCATTGAATTCTTATGATTGAATTAAAATTATGTACATAATAGAAATTCAGTATTCTGTACATAATTTCAATTTAATCAAAAAAATTCAATGAATTAAAATTATCCTGCAAGATAATAAGAATTCCTAATTTTCATTATGTACATAATTTTAATTCAATCCTAAAAATTCATTGCATTAAAATTATCTTGCAAGATAATAATAATTCTGAATTTTTATTATGTACATAATTTTAATTCAATCATAAAAATTCGATGAATTGAAATTAACCTGCAAGATAATAATTCTGAATTTCTATTATGTACATAATTTTAATTCAGTCATAAAAATTCATCGCATTAAAATTATCTTGCAAGATAATAATAATTCTGAATTTTCATTATGTACATAATCTTAATTCAATCATAGAAATTCAATGAATTAAATTATCTTGCATGATAAAAAATATGTATAGTTTAAATTTAAGTGAAATAAATTTTTGCCATTAAATAGCAAAACGGCGTACCATACTCGTCAAACTTATCAAACGTCACTTCTGTAAATCATATTCATTAGGTGAACATAAAAAGAATGAAATAGTTAAAGAATACGCTTGGCTAATGTAGTAAGTAGCGCCTCGATGCGGCAGATTTTAGAAACTCGTAGGTTATAAACGAAGTTTGACGTATTCGCTGTCACGCTGCAAGCTGGCGAAAGTAGATGTATTTTATTAAATAATTTAATTGTTTCAAGTGTGTTGATAAACCATAAGTGGAAAAAATAAAGGATAAGTCGTAATTGTTGCGTACCTGGTTGTCAAAACACCCAAAATGAAAATCGTGACTTGATTTTTTACTCTTGTCCAAATGGAAAATGGAAAAAAAGATCACAAAAAATATGGGCTATTTCGATTCATCGAGTTGATTAAGTATTGAAATATTCAATTGTTGATGACATAAATATATATAATTATTGGTATAATGTATATTCTTTCATGTTTTTCATATAAATTTTGATTTAATATAGGTACTTTTTGTAACAACATTCAAGTTATACTTGTCATTATAATTTCTTTCTTGTTTTAGAGACAGTGTCTCGTTTTGCAATTGGAAAACGATTATTAACTTTGCAGCCTTTGCATACCGCATTAGCAAGTTGCTTTTGAGGGGGACGATTCCATATTATCGGTGTATCCGCTTTAGAGCACGTATTTTCTATGTCCACATAGATACAAATTGCTGCAGCGTGCTTGCAATATCCTTTTTCTATCTCACAGTTACAATTGGCAATTTTAATTATTCGATCTTCATTAATCCATACGATAAATTATCCAAAAAACAATAAGAAATTCCATAAATCGAGTTATACAATTCAACACAACAAAAAATGAGTTTCTGCTATTATTCACAATACTATTGAAAAAAGTATGTATATTCGCAACTGGATTGTACGTTTTCTGGTTTGTTCTTTCCAATGTAAACGCCTGGAGTTTCGCGTAATACAACTCCAATGATTTTTCCACATGCATCGCAAATTATGTCTTCGAAATTACCAACATGAAAACTATAAACCAATTTATTTCTTTTGAATTAATTTTTCCATGGTAGTATTTAATAATAGGATAACAAGACGAAAAGTTTATCAAAGAACATACGTACAATTTGGAATCTTCAGGCGATCGATTTTGAACACAAATAATTCCTTTTGGGCAAACTCCTTTGGCGTGAGCAATCAAATTTAACTTCTTCAAATCCACAGATTAATATCAACATTTTTCTTCTATATATACACTCGATGTTTTCAAATCAAAACTAACATTTCATTTTCGTTATCATATCTCTTACCCCTGCTCTTACCTAAGAGTTTATTCTACTCGCCGCTAGATGGCACGCGTGTTCCGAGCTGTCAAGATTAGCCAAGCGTATAGTATATTCCGATATAAGTGCAGATTGCACGAGTGACGGATGCTATTTTTTCTACAGGCAAATGTGTCTGCGGAAATATCTATAACCATAATATGCCGTTTTTTGAAAAAGAATTTGCTTCATTGGTCTTATTCCAATTCATCAAAGGTTGATAAAATTACTCATATTGATTTTTTTTAAGAGGAATGATAAGAAAATCTAAAAGAAATAAGATGATGACTCCAATGAGACAGTTTTTTCGCGACACCAAGCGGCTTCCTTAGAAACTTCTAAGCGTGCGGAATGATCCCTATTCTGGGTATCATTCTATACGCCAGCCCGACAACGCTAGAGGCGACGCTATTCGGCGAGAAGCGTAAACTGTCAGGGGTATATTTTGACAGGTTATAAGGGCAATAGCTTCATAACATCTTTTATTATAACTTTTGTACAGATAAAATGAGTGAAAAATTAAACAAGGGACATGGTCGATCACGTTGTGTGCCCGATTGCCCCAATACTGAAAAACGTAACTCTGATTAACATTTTATTCGTTTCCAAATCGTGATTGGGAAGTTCAACGAAAAAATATTGGATTACACGTGTACGACGAGCTCCGTAAATACATAATTAAATCACGAAAAGTAATACAGAATGGTGCAGATGCTTCATTACAAATAAAGAAATAAATTTGTATAGATTTAATAATCTTGTTAAATGAAAGTGTTAGGTATGTAATTTTTAACCTATAAAATGTCTGAAATACAACTGAAATAGACAAATAGTAATTTGGTTTCAACTTAAATAAATGATATTGAATAATAAAATGCTGAAAAAAATTGAAAAAAGGAATCATGATTATACAGTAATTATAAAAAATGGAGTAAACAATAAATGTTACGCAAAACGGAAGATATGCTCCAAAAAACCGTCTGCTTGAACAATTTGTCTTAAAAAAATTATAAAATTGTTTCTATATAATTCTTTATACAGATAATACATATATGACAATAATTCTGGATGCTTTATGACACTTCTCCAAGACTAATTTCGACGTATAATTTTCTTCCTTTATTCACATTTTTTCACGAAAAAAGCTTAAATCTGCTTTCTGAAAATCACATTGAATTTTATCATCTGTCACTACTTGCGCGTGTTCTATTTAAATCTTTATCTTTATAGAGGAAATAACACACCATTCAACTTCAACTTTAGTTTTATTTATTATATTTTAAACACATTCTCACAGAATTGACATATTTAATTTTTTACACAGTATTATGTTATTTTTCTAAACAAAAAAACATTCATGACAACCTTGTTTTTTCAACCAACTTTTAAAATTATTCTTTAACACCTTCTCCAAATTTTGAAAGTTAATTTTATAGTGAACATTTAAAAAAAAAAAATCAAAACTAAGAGATTAGATCTTCACATAATTTTATAAATTCAATCTTATTTAATGGTTTTGTAAGAATATCTGCTTTTTGTATTTCTGTTGGACAATACTGAAGTTTTAAATATCCTTTAGTATAATTTTCATGAATAAAATGAAACCTGACGTCAATATGTTTAGACCTTTTGTTGAATGAACCAGATTTGATTAATTGAATAGAACTTTGGTTGTCAACATGTAAAATAATATTAATATCAGATATCAACAATTCGTTTAACAAAAATTTTAAATACAAAGTTTCCTCACAACATTCAGCAGCAGCAATATATTCTGCTTCAGTGGATGATAGAGCAACAATAGGTTGTCTCTTCGAACTCCAAGAAATTGGTCCACTTGCTAACAGTATAACAAAACCTGTTGTACGTCTTCTTGTCATGGGATCACCTGCATAGTCAGAGTCGCAATATGCATTCAAATTTTTTATTTCTGATTTTGCATGAAAACATATTCCTTTTTGTTTAGTTCCTAATAAATATTTCAATATTTTCTTTATTGCAGTTACATCATCTCGATCTGGATTTTCAATACGTCTACTTGCTTGATTTACAGCATGTGCTATGTCCGGTCTTGTTCTTGTTGATACAAATAATAAACTTCCTACCACTTCTCTATACGGAAAATTTACCTTCCCCTGCGTATTATTCCATTTTTCTTCTTTATTATTCACGATGCATGGAGTATCACTTGGTTTTGCATTGTTCATGAAATATTTATCCAACATCATATTTACATAATTAGTTTGAGTTAATTTAATGAAATTTTCAGTTCGATTCATTTCCATGCCCAAATAAGATTTCGGATTTTCATATAATTTTATTTCAAATTTTTTCTCCAAGTTTTGTAAAATCTTTCTCAGCTGATTTTTATCTTTTCCGATTGCTAAACCATCATCAACATATGCAGCAATTATTATGGACTTGTCGTTATTAGTAAAAATACATCTTTCAGATTTTATTGATTTCAAACCTAATTCAAACATTGTCTGCGTAAATTTTTTATTCCAAGTTAATGGTGATTGTTTTAAACCATAGAGTGATTTTTTCAAACGACATTTTATCTGCATCATCATAACCTTCAGGCATTTTCATATATACAATATCTTTCAATTCGCCATATAAGAAAGCAGTTTTAACATCAAAAGTCATAATGTGACGATTTTCAGAAGCAGCGATAGCAAATAGAGTTTTAAGAGAAGATAAACTTACTACTGGACTGTAGATCTCTTCAAAATCAATGTTACTTTTTTTGTTCAAAACCTCGCACCACTAATCGCGCTTTATATGTCCCATCTTCTTTTATACGAAACACCCATTTATTTGAAAGTATCTCTTGACCTTTTACTTCTCTTTTTTCCACTACTTCCCATGTTTGATTCTTCTCTAAGGAATCTTTTTCTTCTTTTATTGCTCTTTTCCATACTTCCTTTTCAGTTCCATTGATAGCTTCATTATAAGTTAATAACACATAATCATTTAGTTTTTCAGGCTTCTTTTTTATTCTACTACTTCTTCTCAAATTATTCTTTTCAGCATTCTCTTCATCATTAATCATTTCCATTTCGTTATTCATTTCTTCCTCATCTCTTGCTTCTTCATTGTTCTGCATTCTTACGTCTAAAAAATTTTTTCGTCTTTTATTTGCTTACCATCTTTTATTCCAATATTTTCCTTTACCAATTCATATTCGATTTTTTCGTCTTTTTCTTCTACTGCTACTTCATTTTCTCCCACTTTAAATATTACATCTCGCTCAATGAATATTCTTCTTTTTTCTGCACTCCAAAGTCTATAGCCTGTAGGAGCATAGCCTACCATTATTAGGCTTTTGCTTATTGGTTCTAGTTTTTTAAGATAACCCAATCTTTTCGCAAATGTAACACTTCCAAATACTTGAATATTTGAAACATTTGGTCGATTACCTGTCCAAACTTCGTAAGGTGTCATATTAAATCCTTCTGTTGGCAGTCGATTTAGGAGATATGCTGCTGTTCGTATTGCCTCTCCCCACATTTCATTATCAAGGCTTGAATTAAATAATAAAGCTCTGGTCTTTTCTATAACCGTTCGATTAAGCCGCTCCGCTTTTCCATTCAGTTGAGGACTGTAGTGAATATTGTAGTCTAATTTTATTCCTTTCGATTGACACCAGTTTTTAAATTCATTTCCAGTATACTCGCCTCCATTATCACATCGTATTATGGAAACTCTACCATTTATTTCTCTTTCTGATTCATTCACATAATTTTTCAAAAGTTCAGCAGCTTCGAATTTATGTTTTAATAGATAAATTTTTGTAAAATGGCTGTAGTCATCTAAAACAGTTAGTACACATCTCATACCATCCCAAGTATTATTTTCTACTGGTCCACAAACATCAGTGTGTATTATTTGAAGTATTCTAGATGCTCTTTCTCTTGCCGTATTAAAAGATTTCCGTGTTTGTTTTGTCTTAATACAAATTTCACAATTTTCTGTCATTTGATGTATTTCATCTTGAGTTAAAGAAATTCCATCAACAAGTTTGACTAATTTTATCAAAACATTACTACTGGGATGACCCATTTTTACGTGCCAATTATTACTTTTTGTTTCTTTCGTTTTAGTTAACAATGACATATCATTTTCTTCTATAATATCAACAACATATAGACCGTTTTTTAATTTCCTACCTGTCAGAATGGTTTCAGAGTTTTTAATTATTCTTACTTGGTCTTTATCAAATAATACTGTTCCTCCGTTATTTGTCGCAGCATTAACAGACAGTAAATTCTGTGTTAGTTCGGGTACAAACAATGTCTTTTGTAATGTGCATTTGGATCCTTTGATACACCCATGACCTAATGCCACATTGCCACCATAGATTCATTATCTTTTGCTACAGATATATTAGAATTAATTTCTGTATAATTTTCAAGCAATGCAACATTGTTTGTCATATGTGTTGTACTTCCTGAATCTACAATGAATTTTATTTTATTATGTTCCATGTTATCTTCTTTTTTAATTGTGATAAATGCACTATTTTTACTTGTATCAGTACGAGCATTAATGTTGTTATTCTTATTTCTGAAAAAACAATTCTTCTCGATATGATTTGTTTTCTTGCAGATAGAACAACATTTTACTTTACAAAACTTTGCTATGTGACCCATTTTATTACACTTGAAGCATTTAATATTACTGTGGATAATTTTGTTTCTTGACTTATTTTCTGTTACTTTAAACGCTAATGGCTTCTTATCATTTATTGAGTTACGTCTATTTTCTTCTCCTAGTAATCTATTTCTCAAATTTTTAAGATTTTTCTCTTCTTCTGAAGTCGATTCCCAAGCAGTAATAAAATATGTATACTTTTCTGGCAGTGATGTTAAAATTTTTGACATTATCATTTCGTCATCTAATTTTTGACCAAGTTTTTTAAGACGAAACGATATATTTTCTATATCTGCTAAGAAATCTGCCATTGTTTGATTTATCTTATATTTATAGTTGAAGAAATCTTGAAGAGTCGTACATTTATTTCTTTCTTCCGTACCATCATAAAGAGAACATAATTTCTCAAACATTTCATGAGAATTATCATAATCCAATAAATGTGTTACATGCTTTTTATCTATTGAAGTTATGATAATTTTCTGTGCCTGTGCATCTTTTTTCAACAAACTTTGATCACTTTCTTTTAGTGATATTCTTCCTGTAACTATATCGAATAAACCCTGCGCTTTAAATAGTATAGTTATTTCAAATTTCTACAAATGGTATGATTCGGAATCTGTCAACTTCTCAATCACTTCTTCAGATGAAAACTTCTTCTCCATTTCTATGTTTCTTGAAACTTTCTTCACGTAGCTTTATTTATCAATATTTTTATTCCTCTACAAGTTATTTTTATGGTTGAAGGGTTCTGGGCCCATAACCTGTTCTATTTAAATCTTTATCTTTATAGAGGAAATAACACACCATTCAACTTCAACTTTAGTTTTATTCTGGTTTTATTTATTATATTTTAAACATATTCTCACAGAATTGACTTATTTAATTTTTTAGACAATATTATGTTATTTTTCTAAACAAAAAAACATTCATGACAACCTTGTTTTTTCAACCAACTTTTAAAATTATTCTTTAACAGCGCGGACTTTGTTTTTAAACGCAAGTACTGGGAGCTTTCACTCTTATGAAGCAAATTGAACAGTTTTGCGCTATCTAGCGTCTTTGGAGAAAGTTAAAACTTTTAGCTGTGTGTGCTAGGTTTCAGTAGCTTCTGCGCAGTAAAATATTTTGCAGGAATCTGATTGGTAACCAGCCTGGTAACCAGGTTGACAACCACAGATCAACTAATGTTTGTTGATCAGTGTTGATCTTGTTTGTGAAAATATGTCGAATGTGCAAAAATGGAGAATATTTTAAAGTTCTGAGCAAAACTGAAAGGGTAAGTTAGATCGGCAATATTTTTGAATACATTTTAGTAAATATGAAGTATATACAAATAATTTATGTTAAAAATCTGGATAAGTATGAACATTACTACTTTTTTAGATGAGCTACAAGAAACCTTGTTGCGTCGAAGACGGTTGTTCTTACAAGAAGAAACCGATTATTCGATATAAGTACGAAATTTGTTTGAAATATTTTGAAGAGAAATAGATTATTCTCAATTCAATCAGAAGAATATTTTGAGATGGGGCTATTTTTGTGTGGTGCAAACGAACAAATAGATACTTAAGTGGACAAGACAGTCGTCTTTATGCTGTTTTTGATCCCATACAATGACTTGCAGTTGGACGCTGCAAGAAGGCATTGAAATCGACGTACCGCAAGTAATTAGTAAGTATATAAGTACTTTATTTCTTGCTATTATAAGTAAATAATTGACATAATTTCAAGGTTACTACCGCTGCCCTTCCTTTGGCTCCAGCTCATGGTCCTGTCATTCATTTGGAGTTCAAAAAGAGCAGGAAGTATCTAGGATTCAGAACTTTCCATTCATCACAATTCTCGTAACTGCAAGTGATTATTGAGATGAATAAAACATTACGATCACCTATAATTCGAGAAGAGCAAGAAATATTTGAGACGAATTACCTGTCCGAATATTGTTACCTGAATTTCTCATCCAAACAATAACGCAAAATTCAAAAAGTGTATTAATTTTCTCGGTATGGAAGACAACATGTATATTTTCTGTCGGTCTTTACAATGTGTAGTTTTGTTCACACAACAACGTATTTAGTGAAGATTTTGATCCCGATGATGTATTTTATACTTTTATGTAAAATATTTTTTACTGATTCTAACTCTATGTAATTATCTATGAGTGTATCTGCTCATCGCTTTTATCATTCAAAAATACTCTTAGAATTTTTATTGTGTAAAAAAAGGTGAATCAAGAGATTGTCATGAACCATGAATTGTAATTTATAGAGATATAGGAAATATTATTATTGTATTAATATATAAAAATGTAATTATATTATATTTGTATAACATATTGTATCATTGTATCCAGAGCTTCGAAATTAATCTGAGAACTCATAGTCATAATGAGAAATCAAATTGAATTATCAAGAAATGAGACATGAAATTTCTAAGATCTTGAATTACAGGCTACATAATTTGAATTTTCACGTGGCAATGAAAATTTAAATTATGAAACCTGAAATTCAATATCTTAGAAATTTCATATCTTATTTCATAGATTCAAATTTAAAGAAAATAAATTTAAAAAAAACAGCCAGTGCCACCATGCGGCTTTGGAGAAAATTAATAATTTTTTGTGTCAGTTATTTAACATGGCAGTGAACACTCCCAGTACTCCCTGCGCATCCACCAATAGTTTACCAATTGTGCCGCGAGGGCAACGTTCGGGTAGCGCGAAATCGAATCGGGCTGGCGTATAGTGACTATAGAAAAAAAATGTTCTGTGTTTGGATGTAAATGCTCCAGCACAGGCGCACTTTTAATATCTGTCTGTCGTGGTTTTAGCCATGATTTTTTTGTTTTTCATTTTACATATAGCTATTCTAATATTTAAATATAACATTTAATCAATCGGTATGCATGTACCTATGTGATAGTATTTTCATTTAAAATTTCATTCAAATTTCGCGCTGACTACCAGCACTTCAGCCACAAGCAAACAGCCAACAATTTACCTTGTTTCTTCAGAATAAATAGATGCTATTCTCATAATTATAATACATGTATCTTATAGAAAATTTGATATCGTAAGTTCACTTATTTCACCGGCCATCCCCACTACAAGACACGGGATCCCGCTAGCAGACGAGACAATTTGAACTTGCCTACACATAAGTATCCTTTCATAATAGAAATTGGCAATGCAGCGATAAGCTTTTTTATGCAGCTAGCTCTTAGATTAAGTGCACGTGAGTGCATTATGGAATTTCTACAATGTTTTATTTTCGATCGTCCCAATTTCCGTGAAATATAGTGATTTTTTCATAAATGCTTTTTCTTTTGTGCAGCGTTTGTGAATGTCAGTTTGACGGCAGCAATAGTTGGTAACTAAGGAAATTATATTGTGAATGGCATTGTTGTCCTCAAAATTGACAGAAAATTTTTTGGCAATTTGAATTAAAACATCAAGCTCAAAATTTCCAAAAGCCACGGATTCGCGCTGGCAGACAAGAGGACTCGAACTTGGCTACACAAAAAGATTCTTTTGAAAAAGGAATTTGCTATGTAGCGATAACAAGGTTTTTTATGTAGCTAAGCTTTTAGACGATAAGGCCCGTAGTCAGGACGCAGTTTTGAACCCGGTTCTAGGTCTGGCTTATGCATAACCATGACAACATGTCAAAACACTGTTATAACCTAATCGATTTTTAAACATCGACATGGTTATTATATAAGATAGACTCGAACCTGGGTTTAAAACCACGTTCTGACTACGGGCCTAAGACCCAGTATTTCAGTGTTCGGTTTACGAAAACTGTGGATTAATTTTCGTAGCAACGATTGTGAAAACAATTGTAACCATAGTAATTAAGCTTCGTTTAAGTAATCTATAGATTAAACTGAACCTGAAATACTGGGCCTTAGGCTCAGTATTTCAGTCCATGGTTCACCTTAAACGTAGCTTAATTTCTATAGTAATGATTGTTAAAACAATTGTTACCAAGGTAATTAAGCTCCGCTTAAAGTGAACCGAGGACTGAAATACCGGGCCTTAGGCCCAGTATTTCAGGCTCAGTTTAATCTATAGATTACTTAAACGAAGCTTAATTACCATGGTAACAATTGTTTTTACAATCGTTGCTACGAAAATTAATCTACAGTTTTCGTAATCCGAACACTGAAATACTGGGCCTTAGGCCCAGTATTTCAGTGTTCGGATTACGAAAAATGTGGATTAATTTTCGTAGCAACGATTGTAAGAACAATTGTTACCATAGTAATTAAGCTTCGTTTAAGTAATCTATAGATTAAACTGAACTTGAAATACTGGGCCTTAGAGTCCAATAAATATGAGCAATAGTTCATTCGATTCAGAATAAAATTTAGAAGAAGATATTTTCAGGATTTTTTTCGCCAACAAGAATTGCAATAGTTATTAACAAAAAATGAAAACAAAAAAAAGTCGCCTAGTTTTCTTGCAATAACTCAGAAATTATGAGGAATAGTGGAAATTGAAAAAAGATTCTTGAAGAGATGGAAATTTCCAATGAAAAAGTCTCATTTCCTAATCTTTATCTGTATTGTTTATTGTTTTAATTTAATGTTGAAAATAGGGTTCAAGGCAACCTTCATAGTACGAGCGCATCGACTGTTGGAGACGACAGCACATAAAATAGCTTTTTTTATATTGCAAGATAATTTCATTCAATGTATTGAATTTTTATGATTGAATTGAAGCTATATACATAATGGAAATTCGGAATTCTTATTATCTTGCAGGATAATTTTAATTCATTGAATTTTTTTGATTGAATTAAAATTATGTACATAATGGAAATTAAGAATTATTATTCTCTTGCAAGATAATTTTAATACATTGATTTTTATGATTGAATTAAAATTATGTACATAATGATAATTCAGCATAGAGACTATCTAGTAAGATTATACGGAACCGTTGAATTTTTATGATTGAATTAAAATTATGTACATAATGAAAATTCAGAATTATCATTATCTTGCAAGTTAATTTTATTGCATTGAATTTTTATGATTGAATTAAAATTATGCTCATAATAGAAATTAAATTTAAATTTAATTGAAATAAATTGTTGCTATTAAATAGCAAAACGGCGTGCCATACACAAGCAGCTATTCTCGACTTGTTATCTGCAAAATAGAAAGGAAAATATTTACTTTGTTATGACAAATTTGTAATATGGAAAATTTAAATGCAGGTATTATGAAAAATACAGTGTATGGCACGGGACAAAACACCATTTCAGCCGAGGGCAAGCAACATTCACCCTCAGCTGAAATCGTCTTGTTTCGTCCCTAGCCACACAATATACTATTTTTTACAGAGCAGCATTTTTTATTTCTCTCTTACTTCTGGTGAATAAGAAATTGTTTGTGTATATTTTTTCAATTTTAATACGCCCATTGTAATATAAAATATTCACAAAATTTTTTGTGCGTCTCTATTATTCATAATTAGAAAACTCGTACTCAAGGAAACGTTTATAAAACATGTTTCATAATAATGCACTATTTCATTGCAGGTTTCAATAAATAGAAATATTAATTTTCTTTCACTTTTGCCTTTTATTTGATAATTAATAGAGTATTATATTGTAAGATTTTGCAGTGAATTAATTGTATATTTCTTTATTTATTATATTCAAACACAGTAAACACATTATCTGGTATACACCATTTTTATAGTAGACAACTAGTACAACCGGAACTAAAACATTTCTTAAATTTGAATCCAAATAATTTTTTAAATGTGATTCATAAAATTTTGCACTTGTGGCTGGGGCCACCTTCGCCACGCCCTAGTTCCGGCTTTGAATTTTAGGGTGGAACGGTAAAGGATTTCAAAAATTCATGGAAAATCATTTTTGAGATGCATTGCCAAATTACACATTTTTACCAGCTAACTTAATAAAGCAAAGTTTACTATGTATCACACTGCCACCTGTATTTCAAAAGTTAAAACTAGTTCGCCTAATCCTAATCCAACCAAATTTTCTTAGACAAATTATGTCATAAAGATCATGAACTTAAAATTTGCCAATTACTTAGATATCACATTTCGTGCAAACATCTACTTCACATAGATACTAATCGGACACTAGCGACTTAATTTGCCAGGATTTTCAGGTATATTTTGCCAACTCGTTCATGAGTTCGAACTCCTTGATTGAATATATCTCAGAAGAGTTCGTAGCTACGTTACTAGTTTTCTTTTATTTATTCTAGTAATGGCAATCTATATTAACCCTATTAAACATGACCATCAACGGTATAATATTAATCAACCTGGAACAATTTCAAATCACTTTCACTTTACAGTTACATATTTATGCATATGATATAATTTCTACTGTTGATTTTATTATAATTTAAACTATACATTTAAAATATTACATAATAGCTCTAACGAATACAATCTTATTCATCTTGATTGTATTTGGTATTGTAGAATGGTATGTAGGCTGTGAAAACTTTCCAGTCAGTAAAATATAATCCAGCTACACCAGCACACATTCCAAATGTCATTCCAGAGGTAATCCTAAAATAAGATTACAATAAATGTAAGGTTACGTAAGATGAGATTGACAACTACTTACCAATTAGATGCAATTTCAGCTTGCTTTTTGCCAAAAGCCCGAAGAAGTGACATGGTTGATATAGTATTTCTGTAATAATCAATATACAAATGAAACAATTATATATTTGAATTCTTCTTAACCTACCTTAATTAGGACAATAACAAACGTCAACTCTTGCAGTTGCTGGCAGTGCTTAGCTCACTGAGGCGTTGAATATCAATGCTACCAACTGTGCGATAAAGGAAGCTCACTAGTTCCAATGTTACCAGTCATCCAAATTTATCCACAGATCTACGGATTTCAAATTGAAAACAGGAATCTGTGATTTTAGTAATGAATTTACGACTTTCCAATGTTTGACTTTGCATCACTGTAATTCAAGTGAAAAAAAATATAATTCATCTCCTGAGAGACTATTTCAAAGTATCGCGGCCGACTGCTTTTATAATCTATCCCAGTTAAGAACGACCCCAGGCTCTTATGGGACTACGATTTGAGCTTTCTGATTGGCCTAAATGCATATATGATACATTGAATGTAGCATTTAAAACAAGCTTTCTGGAAATAAATTCAATAAATGATGTCCCATTCACAGCCTGAAATTCGGCGAAATTCGTCGAAATTCGTAAAGCTTGGTATATGGGAAAGCCGTAGTAGCGTTCACAGCGCTGAAATTTGGTGCATACAAATTCCACTTTGACCAAACCTTGCAAGCTCCAAACTTTTCTTGTAATTTAGGTTGCGTTCTACAAAAATAATATGTTTTGAATGAACTCTTATTTCATTTGAAGTTTGATTATTTGTGTACGATTTTTGTTTGTTGTTAAATTTTATCTTTTTCAAATAAGTTATCTTGATTGGAGGCAGTACTTAAAGATTTCTAATTTTTAGTGGTTTCCACACGATAATTCTTAAAATTTATATTTCTCCTATCATAAAGAAGGATAACAAGAAATTAAATGTAATAATTCTTTCCCAGTTATCATATTTATAATATCAATTTGAATATAAACAAAATACACAAACAATAAAATGGCTGATTCAAGCTTCAAAACTACTTCGAAATTAAGCCTACAGCTGTCGCTAGTCACTAATTTCGGTGTCTAAATTTCAGGCTGTGAACGGACGGATTTCAACAGTTGAAATTTCGTATTTGGAATTTCACCAAATTTCGCGCTGTGAATGGAGCATGACAATCGAGAAAGGTTCAAGGCTATATGGGTCACAATTTAAGCCCTCTGGTTGGCTGAGATGAAAACATTATTCACTCACAGTACAGTAAATGCAGGATTTAAAACAAGCTTCCTGAAAATGAGTTCAAGACATAAAAGTAACAAATATATTCACATATTACCTGAGTACAAATTAAAATCTTCGAACCACATATATTTATTTATGACTACCTGTCATCGGTGGTTCCCGTTCACCCGTATATAGATGTGCTTTCTAAAACTGAAATCTGACTGAAATCAATGAAAAAAACATATAAGGATTGACTGCAGCCATCGGGTATTGGCGAGTCTGATAGGCTCGCAGCGTCAAGTGAGAATATGAGGAACTAACGGAGCTGTGATTCAGTGTGTTTGGCCGTAAGGTATAATATTAATATAATTACCAATAACTTTTCAATACTACTTTTATTTCTATAATTTTTTTATTGTATATATATATTATAAAGCATAGAAATTTTATAAGTTGATTTAATTTTATATGATATAGTTTAAATAACCGAAATTTAAAAAGAACGTGTCTTTATCATAAAAAATTATTATGGGGGAAATAGTTATAGAAGGGTACGGGATTTATTTTCCATTAAATATGAAAATAGACCGATTCCAAGTGTGACAACAATTTCAAAACTGATGCAAAAATTTGAGACTACAGCTTGTGTAGCTGTGAATGAAGGTAATGGAGGCAGTAACAGAGAGCATCATAACGAAATGAATGAAGAAATGGTGTTGGCTATGATACATCAAAACTTCAAATACAGTATTAGACACATTGCTTCTGAATGTGGTTTACATCATTCAACAGTATTGCGAATTTTGAAAACTCATGGATATAAGCCTTATAAATTCCAGAATCATCAAGAACTTTTTCTACATGATTTTGAATCAAGAAACCTATTTTGTGAAATGATGCAAGAAAAGGCAAACCGTGATCAACATTTCATCTCGTCAATTTGCTTCACGGACGAATGTATTTTCACTCTGAATAATGAACCCAATGTTCAGAATATTCGAGGATGGGCCATAGATAATCCTCATTTAAATATGTGTACAAATACCCAGTATCCTTAAAAAATCAATATTTGGGCTGGAATTTTTAGAAACAGGATCATAGCATTTGAAATTGTAGGTAATTTAAATTCCGAAACTTATTTAGAACTGCTGCAAATCAAGAGGTTTGGTTTCAGCACGATGGATGTCCGGCTCATTTTGGATTGAATGTGCGGGAGTATTTAGATTTCGTTTTTCCCGATCGGTGGATTGGTCGTGGGAGGGGCCATAAATTGGCCTGCAAGATCGCCGGATCTAGCTCCTTGCGATTTTTTTCTGTGGGGGCACCTTAAAAGCAAAATTTATACGAAGCAGTTTGAGAATTTATATTTACTACGACAAGCTATATTTGCAGAATGCAACAGAATAACAGACAGACAATTGGCTAATGTTAGAGCTTCATTTTACAATAGACTTGGCTATTGTCTTGCAGAAAATGGTGGCTTATTTGAACATTTATTATAATTCATCCTCCTTATTTTTTTATTTTTTTGTTGTGTATTAGGTATAATTATCGCAATAATCAATTATTTATTCATCTGTTATGATGTATCAGTCCTGGATATTATTATTATTATTCTCAATAATTTCTTCCACATCGCACAAGTAATAATTTGTATTATTCTATCCATTTCTAAAATTGTTGTTACATTTATAATTGATCCATCATGAGAGAAGAAAAATAAATTCCACTTTTATAATGAAAGTTTAGTCTTGTTTCATATTATTTTATTATAAGACAGATTGTTGTCTATGAACTTCTGATATTGACGTTTAGAAATAATTCATGGAAAACAAAAGTCATGGCTACTGCTATGATTCAATTTATATCTTGCAATTTCTTTTCAGAATTATGAAAAAACCACACACTCAACTAAAAATATGAAGACAGTTTTGGGTACATATTCTAATTCTCAACAACTTCGTACTCCATCATTTTTATCGTAGAATAGATAGGAGAGCAGGAAATTGCACAAAACAACTATTCTGGGTTAAATCCCTATGTACACCCTAACCGCGCACCACCCGGTATGTAGAATAAGTATGAATTTCATACTGTGAAATTATAATATGAGCTTCTACATATCACATGATGTCCAATCATTCATGGTCATCCTGCACATGTAAATCAGTCTTGCTTGCTTAATTTCAAGAAATCAAAAAAATAATCGTTTGAAACTTGAACGTGAATTTTGAAGAAAATCGGTTCAGCAGCTTAGGCATGGCAAACACGCTATAGGTAAGTGTATTCTTGGGCTCGATTATCGACGATGTATATGAATTCTTCAATTTATTATTCACATTTGAAGGCTGAATCACCCAAATACGTACATTTAACTTGGATTTCTGCCGTACGATTACTTCTCAGGTCTATCAAAGTTAAATGTCTTAGAATTTGGAGATAGATGTTTGAAGAAAGTAAATAAGACATCTAGTTTTAGAATAGTAGACATCTGATCATGATCAAACAGGTACACATCTAGTTTTCGGAACTAGTGAACCATTTTTTTTCATTTACTTGTAGAAAGTAAAATTATGTAAGTACATACTGTGAAACCGACAAAATTCACATTTCAAGATTTTGATGGAAATATCAGCCTTGAGCACCCTGGAATCCATTTTGACTATTTTGGGCTTGATGTCGGTACGTATATATGTATATATCTATGTATGTGCGCTTGTAACTCGCAAATCTCGAAACCTCTCGAACGCATAATGTTGAAATTTTGTATATAAGATTGGTATAGATTCTAGGGTGTAGTTGTGCACTTCGCATTATGGTTGCAATCGTCTATACCGGATGTGCACTTTAATTGAATTTTTGTTTTAATCATTCGCTTAGATCTAAGCTGGTAAGCCGTAGGATACTGAAATTCAGTATTGGAAATTGCTGTAACATCTTAATGACTATCTTTCATTTTTGTACCAATCGGCTGAGCCGGTACTGCACTTTATATAACAATAGCAGACTTCAAATTTTCCGCATAAATTCAAAATAATCATTCGTAGAATATTGGAATCTCGTATTGAACACTTCAAAGAGTATAACATCTAGTTATGCACCGCATTATGATTGCAATCGTCTGTACTGGAAGTACATTCTACTCACATCATCTTTTGAATTTTTTGCATGAATCTGAAACGATTGAACGTAGAAAGTTATAATTCAGTATTTGAGACGACTATAACATCTAGATGCTCATACTCTATTTTTATTGAGATCGACTGAGCCGGAAGTGCACTTTATTTGACAGTCTTTTAGAATTTTTCGCATAAATTCGAAGCGATCGGCCGTAGAGCATTGAAATTTAGTATTCCAGTCTGCTGTAGCATCTAAATGATTGCCTCCGAACAAACGGCTGAATCGAGAGTGCACTTTAACAGATTTTAAAAAAATTTTGCACACAAATCTACAACTCTTAGCATTACGATTTTGGAAAACAGAATTTAGGCATTTTGTAGCATATGAATGATGATCTCTTGTTTCCATAGCAACCAACTGGGCCGAAAACACTCTTTAGTTGATAGATTTTTAATTTTTTTTGGATAAATCCAGTATGACCAGTTATGGAACGACGAGATTTTCTGTTTGATTATCGTATTGTTATATGCAAAAAATATATCTAATGATGTACAAGTAAGTCACGTGATGTCCGCGTCAGATTTTTGTTGAAAAGATTGTGGTTACTTCATTTAGCTGTCATTCTATCTCCTAAACTTGGAAATCTCGAACACTGTAGATAGCTCCGGCGTTTGTAGAAATTAGAAAACTAGAAATGCCAATGTTAACTTCAATTCAATCACTTTTTCAATCATTATGTACTTCTTATCTTTTACTTTCTGTTTTCTACATACATACTTTCTAGTCAATAGTTTTTTCACTTTAGCTTTGAACATTGGTTAAACAAGGCTATAAAATGTGATGATTTCAATGACAACATCAGCCATACTCAATAACTGATTCCTAATTGTCATTTTAATCTGTAATGAAATTTACTTATTTTTGCTTCTCAAAAGATTTAGTGATTTCAAGAACGTGTAACGTTCGGATTCAGTATAACCATAATCAAAAAGTGTCAGCAATAATTTTGTATTCAAATTGATATTCATAAAATTCAAAAAACGCGTGATGCTCGGGCTTAGTATAATCATGATCAAAATATTGTATTGAAATGTAGCTGCTTACTTGATTTCTCTTCCAAATATGAATTAGCAATGTGCTGTGACTTGAGTTAATAATATCCGATAATACCAATCACTCTCTCGTTTCTATCATTAACTTTAGACGCAGTGGAGATAGAAGTATGATTTTTTGCTTAAGATATGTATTTCATAAAGGTTTGGTTACTAATACAATGAGCTTTCTAAAATTATTTCAACAAATCCAAAGTTGGCATATGCTCAGGGTGTTAGGGTGAATTGAAAACTGTACAATCGGTTCTAAAAGGCTATGAAAACTTCAAAATTTCTAGCAAAGGAAAATAAGTCTTGCAAAATGAGGAAAATTCTATCAATTTAAATAAATATTGAAATTGAAGCTTCGCCAAAATCAATTAGAGCTTTATTTTTGTTCTTGCTTTATACGTTTATAAAAAAAGGAACGTTTATCTAGAAATGCTCCTGGTTTTCTGAGGATATCATTGCTTGTGTAATACTTATCGATAATCTTTCATATTACCGGAAATTTAAATTTAAGTTTTATCATGACGCGCATTTTAGCAGTTATATGACAGAAAAATCTACTGTGGCCACACAGTACTTCCCCGACCATAAGTTTCATGGCCAGTTTTATCGCTGATACAGAAATTTAGAAAGTTGCATCAATTAATTGCGTATTTCAAAGTGAAAGCTGTCATTGTCAAAGTGACAGCTGCCATTGTCGGTGACATTTTATCGCTGGAAGTATAATTTGAAGATGGTAACGGGGATTCCACTACTTAATTATCTATTTTTGATATCTACTAAGCTTATCTTCCCGAGGGCTTGAAATTGATACCAAACTAGACATCATTTAGATGATTTGTGATAATTGACAATCGTTTAAATATCTTCTTTGACACTTCTACTAGAATTATCTCCACAACAGCTTTAATTTGATACCAAACACGATAGAGTCAAATTAGTTATCTAAAAAAAAAATTATGAACATCTGTATATGATGTTAAAATTTAAGAGGTAATAATTCTAACTCAACATTATTATTCTAATTATTTCTTTGGTTCAGAAAATATAACGAATTTTATAATAATTCAAATTTTGATGATAACAAATAAACTGCTCATAATTTTGGAAAATGTTTCTCATAAATGTTACGCCAAATTATCCAAGAATTAGCTTAAGTTATTTGATTTTTCATGATGAATACTACCATTTATAAAATAAACGCAAAAAACTTGAAAGTTCCATCAATAAAGGTTGGTTACCACTGGCTGCAAAAAGTTCATCAACAAACTTGAACCTAGATTTTTTGATGAAAAATATAAATATGAAATTACAGTCAAAAATTTGTCCGCGTTCTCAAGTTATCGTGCTTCAGACCAACAGACAGACCGACTTTTTTTAAAATATTTTTTTGGGTTCAGTAGAGTCTAAAGTGTGAAGGTTTATCAAAATCTCGAACTTTCAAGAACTCACGATTACAATTCTTCCTCTATTATATTATAGGTTTTGATTTATTTTAATCCATTTTTGCTTTTCACTTACTTATACTAAGTACAAGAAAGTATTGTGAAACCGACAAAATTCACCTATTCATCTGATTTGCTGCGTTACACGAATAATAAAAATCTGTGGCAAACAATCGCAAGTATTTTTTATCAATTTTACAGTGAATTATGTAAACCTTTGCTCTACCCATTTACAAATTTTCGTTCTTTCGACGCCTAAAGTTTAAATTTAGTATTGCAGTCTGAATATTTCTCATTTTGTTTCTCTTATTTACGTGGCTGACGGATATAAAGGCCTATCAAATTTGGGCATAGGCCTTATTAACCACCCATTTTTTTTTTCAATTATAATGTCATATTTTGAAAGCTTGAATGTATCAACTATGTAGATACTAGAACTAGATGAATGATTTGTTTTTGTGCTTTATTTTGTTACTTTTTGTTGCTTTTTATTTCTTTTTATTTTGCTTGGTGTCAACGAGCATTATGGTCTGAAGAAAACTTGGTGTCGGCTGTTAGAGCAGTACAAAGGGGTATCCTAAGTACATATAAAGCTGCAGAAAGGTACAACGCCCGTAGAAGGACCATAAGAAACCATCTCCAGAGTGGATAATCAGCTTTCCTGAAATAGTACTATCTGTGACACCAAGAATCTTCCTTCACTTGGTGTACAGATTTTGTAAACAGAATAGCATCAAGCATAATTTCAATGAAACCTCCAAGCTAGTAGGCAAAGACTTGCTTAAAGCATTTATGAAGAGAAATCCTATAATTTCTAAAAGAAAAGCCTAGTTTATGAATCCTGCTAGAGCTCAGAAACTAAACAAGTTTATTGTAGATGATCATTTCAATGAAATAAGAAGAATCTATAACGATTTGAATGTCCATAATCATCCTGAAAAAATATACATCATAGATGAGAAGGGTGTTCGCCTCACGATTCACCATCAACAAACTGTTTTGGCTCAAAAAGGAGCCAAACAAGTACATTGACAGGCTTCAGAACATGCGAAAAGTGTGATAGTTGCAAGATGTGTGAATGCGCTTGGTACCACTTTACCTCCAATGCTCATATTTAGAAGTAATCGGCTGAAACCAGAGCTGTTCGACAACTCACCACCAGAAACGTTGGTGGAAAATTTTTTGATAGGCTACATGACTAATGAGCTCTTCAAGGAGTTTCTAAAGCACCTGGCCAGATACAAAAGTGCTGGAAAATGTCTTTTGATTTTTGATGGAGCAGCCTGTCATTTAGATCTGACCATCGTCGATTGCGCGGATTCACTGAACATATCATTGTACTATTTGCCATCGAACACCACTCATGAACTCCAGCCTCTCGACAAAGCAGTGTATCGTTCATTTGAATATACTGGAATGCTGAAGCTCTGTTAAATCGAGATAAGAAGCTTACTAAGGCCCAATTTGATGTCATTCTTTCAAATGTATGACGCACAATAATATTATCAGTGACTTTAAGACTACTGGCTCATTTTCATTGAATCCTAATGCAATCCCGGAGACTGCCTTTGCTCCATCCTTATTGACGGAAGTTCCAGCCCCAGTGCAGCTGATACTTAATACGGTTTAAGCCGACCAAGAAAACATTCAGCTATCTAATTTGATCATACCATCGTCTTAGAACAGAGCACCAGTTGAAAGCAATGTTACACCGTTTACATCAACATCTGCAGGTACTGGACAGATACCAATCAGGCCTACTGGAAGAAGCTATTGCCATATGGTTCATGAGTCTTCTGATTCGGACGAGGAAGACTATGTGCCACTCTCTCAGCTAAAGAAAACTTTATTTCAGCAGCTAATGCCCACGACGGTAAAAACCAACGAAAGAACGCCAGTGATAAGCCAAAAATAGTCTAAATGGATTCAGGGATGCTCAAAACGGATATTTCCATCAAAATCTCGATAGGTGACATTTGTCGGTTTCACAATACTTGTTACTTTGTACAAGTAAGTAAAAAAACTAATAAAATGTAGAGAACCAGACATATCAAGAAATTTTATCTGTCAACGCGAAATTATTCCTATAAATAAGAAATACAAGGGCGGATCCAAGAGGGGGGCCATGACCCCTTTCCCCTTGAGCTGTTTTTCTCTTAGCTCAGCTCCTTACTAATATTATATAAGATATTTTCAAAGTTTTTCGACTGTTAAAAATTTCAAGCCACAAGCATTGTACAAAATACATACAAACATATAATGATCGTTTCCAACTTATTACAATAATTTTGTTATTGTTGGATAAATTGTAAAAATGTTGTCAAGTACGTTGTGTCATGCTTGAATTGGATCTAATCTTGATAATTAATAGAGCAGCCTCAGAAAAAACAAAAGAAATAGGAAACATCAATTGCGCTGAAAAATCAGCCCCTACAAAAGATGGTTTGGCTTCTTCAATTCAGAAAAGGTAGTACTGTCATGCCTGTGAGGAGGACAGAATAGCTGACATGAGATAATGTAGAAAATGCGCAAATGGTATCACGAGGAATGCGTCGGCTTATCAGAGGAAGATATGTTTATGAGTGTCCTGATGGCTGTTAGGCGAAGAAATTTATGGATTTGTTATAAGTCTCGCACGTGAAAGAACAGTATTTACACGATTATTGATTTCAAGTGAAAGAGTTTACGCATAATTTTATTATTTTATCAATTGAAGTCATAGGCCGTATTACCCTGCCATATTAAAATAAAGCCTACTGAAAGAGTTTTTGAAGAGGTTTATCTATGTTTCTGTCTATAGTAGAAGGCTATTTGAAGTTTAATTGTGGTTCCAAATATTCTGTAAGACTGTTTAGTGATTAAAAATATAGATTCAGAAAGATATTTTTGCTCTTATTTCAATCTTTCCTCGGCAAAGCCTTATTACCCGCGGGCACCTATCTCTATGGCAAGGTATAAGTGTCACTTTATCTGATTAGGCAGATAAAATACTAATTTTTGTTTACTTTATGTGTCATGTCACGTAATGTAAAAAATTCTAACATAGCAAAATTTATTGTGAATGTACTTACAGTTATTGAAAATTAGGTATTGAAATAAATCATTCGCACTCACTTTATCTGGGAGAATACTAATATCAGCTCATGATGACACGGATGACACTTTTAATTTCTTTTTATTACTCATGCAGAATAAGTACTAATTTGCGCACGTTTTTCCGGGTGATAAATGGCTCTTTGGCTTTTGAGTGCGCCAAGTAAACTTGTCGCACGCAAACCATTTGACTCCCAGAAAAATAAGTGAAAAATAGTACTTATCCCGCATTCGTAATAAAAAATAGTATGTGCAACTCGTGCGGTGTTGTCAATTGCCCACTTGAGCGAATGAGCGCACTCACTTCGTTCGTGCGTCCAACTTCGCTCTCGTGAGCAATCGACAACTTATCGCACTTGTTGCACAATATACTACTTTCAACTGAATTTCATGTTTGTGTATATCGTAACCATGACAAACTTGTATTGAGTATTATGATTTAGCTTGATCTAAGAGCTAATTGCATCGCATTAAAAATCAATATATCAACTTCATGTGTTAAAATTTAGGTACTTGTTTGAAAAAAAAAAACATATATCATTCGAAGAAAAATGGCTCTATGTGCTTCTGTTACTTCAAACTGCAAACCTTAGCACATGAGCCTAATTTCTGCTCATAATATAATCTACTATTATATTTCCCACGGCGCTATTAGCTTTATGTGTTGAGATTGTTGCTGCTCCGAAAAATATTCCAGAACTAACAAATGATATACTCAAATATAAACAACTCAAAATAATTAAAGGGTCAAGTTTTTTTTCGTCTGCTAGATTTGAACATATTTCACTACAATCTTGAGCATCTGGTTGATTATTATTATGACTGTCAATTATGTAGAGTGTTAACGAATAAAAGTTCTGTGTTTCAATACTCAAACTCTTAATGGAATCCAAACCTCATCTGAAATATATACCATTGCTAGAAAAGTTGACCCTTGAATTATTTTGAGTAGTTTATATATTATATATTTCTTCAAGGGCGGATCTAGAAGGTGTTCAAGGAGAGGACCATTTTTTTTTTTCGAGAAACCAGTGAATAGATTTTATGCAGTTTTAGGTAATCAAATTATTGTTGCACATAGATGTATCATTAAATAATAATATATGGGAAAACTAAAAACCACTTTAACCAATTCTTCATAATTTCTATATATTATTATGATGGTTTATTGATATGACATTAGATTAGAGCGCGTAATTCAGATATAATTCTGAGGCTGCTCTATTAATTATCAAGATTAGATCCAATTCAAGCATGACACAACGTACTTGACAACATTTTTACAATTTATCCAACAATAACAAAATTATTGTAATAAGTTGGAAACGATCATTATATGTTTGTATGTATTTTGTACAATGCTTGTGGCTTGAAATTTTTAACAGTCGAAAAACTTTGAAAATATCTTATATAATATTAGTAAGGAGCTGAGCTAAGAGAAAAACAGCTCAAGGGGAAAGGGGTCATGGCCCCCCTCTTGGATCCGCCCTTGTATTTCTTATTTATAGGAATAATTTCGCGTTGACAGATAAAATTTCTTGATATGTCTGGTTCTCTACATTTTATTAGTTTTTTTACTTACTTGTACAAAGTAACAAGTATTGTGAAACCGACAAATGTCACCTATCGAGATTTTGATGGAAATATCCGTTTTGAGCATCCCTGAATCCATTTAGACTATTTTTGGCTTGATGACGGTACGTATGTTTGTGCGTGCGTACGTGCGTTCGTGCGTAGCTCGCAAATCTCAAAACTGGTTGAACGTATTATGCTGAAATTTCATATTTAAGACTGGTATAAGGTCTTATTTTGCACCTCGCATTATGGTTGCAATCGCCTGTACCGAAAGTGCACTTTATTTGAAACTTTTTTTGAATTTTCCGCATAAATCTAGAATGATCAACCGTAGGATGTTGAAATTCAGTATTTGAACTTAATGTTGTATCAGAATGGTTATCTGCTATTTTTGAATTAATCGACCAAGCCAGAAGTGCACATTACTTGAAACTTTTTTTGAATTTTCTGCATAAATCTAAAATGATCATCCATAGCATATTGAGATTTCATATTAGGCACTTCTATAACATCTTTTGTACAACTTGCATTGTGATTGCGATCAGCTAGGCTGAAAGTGCACTTTACTTGAAACTTTTTTAATTTTCCGCATAAATCCAGAATGATCAGCAGGATTGAACTTAGATTGTTAGAATTCAGTATTTAGGATGATTATACCGTCTAGATGCTCATATCCTATTTTTATCAAGATTCACTGAGCCGGAAGTGCACTTTACCTGACAGTCTTTTGGAATTTATTGCATAAATTCGAAACGATCAGGTGTAGAATATTGAAATTTGGTATTTCAGTCTGCTGTAGCATCTGAATGATTGCCTACTATTTTCATAACAATAGACTGAACCGGAAGTGCCCTTCAGTAGGAATTATTTTTTTTATTTTGCGCATAAAATCAGATCTGTTGATAGCCGTGAAATTAGGGAAATCAGTATTAAGGAATGTTGCAGTATAAGAATAATGGCCTACTGTTTCAATAGCAGCCGACTTGGCTGAAAGCGCATTTTACTTGACAGATTCTTAGAATCTCTTGGGTAAATTCAAAACGATTAACTGTGGAACTATGAGATTTTGTGTTTGATAATACATATCCAATGATATATATACGATCAAACATAAAATCACATCGTATTATATATATATATATATATATATATATATATATATATATATATATATATATCCAATGATGTACAAGTAAGTCACGTGATGTTCACGTTAGATTTTTCATTATCTATAGCTAAAAAACTACCATAGCAGCAATTTTATATATACTGTAAGTTTTTTTACACATATGTGGATTAATTTGTCACTAATACTGGGTCATCTGCGTAAAGAAGCATAAGAATATCTGCGCTTTTTGAAATGAAAATATCTTCTACGTTATTTGAATTTCTGATGGCCGGTTTTCTAAAAGACCAAGTAAATTCACTCCTAGAGTAAATTTATTTCCTTCAACAAATTCTAATTAATGCCCAGAACTTATATCCCAATAAAACATATTTATTTAAATTCTAATCAGTTTGAGCTTCCTTATGACAACAGAATCATTGCTGTCAAATGATCGACCGAAATAAAATACTCTGGCCTTTATAAAACAGGGCATTAGATAGTTTTCAATTTCTGTAATAAACATGTTGAATAATAATGGACTAATTGAATCTTCTTGCAACATATTGCTTGTTATATCTATCAAGTCAGCTAAAGACGTTAGTGAAATTGACCGTTACTAATCTTGTCTCATTTCACATTTGCGATATCTGAATTTTGTTCATTGAAATATACATATGAAGGAAATTGGATTCAACTGGATATAGTTATTTTACACATTCAGTAATTGATTTCTTTTTGCCTTACAGGAATGAGTTTTCCGTATATACAATAGGAGAAATTGAAATAGTCTTTAACTTTCTCAACATATGTATGGAAACCGTGAAAATACCAAAGCAATTCAGTTTGATAGTCGCAATAGGGAGATTGCAGTAGTATTGGAACCAAAATTACCACTGGGGATAGCAAAGATTGGTGGATTCAAAAGGGGTTTGTAAAAGTGATAATGTGAACTTCAATATTCCGCACGATTTTATACGTATTTATCAACTGATTCGAATTAGATTTGACTGTGTTAAGAAACATGAATTCCATGTAAAACAGTTTTTTTCAATAATTTTCAGATGTATTGACAAACTATCTTCTTCTTCTTTAGCACAACTATCCCGGTGGGATATAGGCTTCCCTAAGTATCTTCCACCATTCTCCTCTTTTTTTTACCACTCTTTTCCAATTCTTTATTTTGAGATTCTTGATAGCTCTCTCGACATTGTCCTTCCATCTCAATTTGGGTCTACCTCTTGACCTCGTATATGCTGGGTTCGGATTGTATATTTTGCTTACGTTTCTTGTTCCTTCCATACGTGTTATATGTCCCAGCCATCTGAGACGTTGGGTTTTAATGAAGTTTATTACGTTCCTGCCATTCAGCAGGCGTTCCAGTTCGTAGTTCATCCTGGCTCATCACAGACTGTTCTCGTTTACTGGGCCAAATATCTTCCGGAGAATTTTGTTTTCAAACGCTAGTAGCTATGTTTTTAGATTTTAAAACGTTTGCTAGCCCGAAATAACATCTGTTATCTAGTATTATTCCTTTCTTTATTTCTTCGCTCATGTCATTCTTGTGGTTTACAGATGAGCCCAGGAAAGTGAATTCACTGACTACTTCAAATGATTAATTGTCTATGTTTATACGGTCTATGTTCTCAGGGTTATTTCGTAATGACATCATGATTTTTGTTTTATTCGCGTTTACATCCAGACCGAGTCTATTCGCGGCCTCCTTTATCCTTATGTATGTCTCTTTAAGGTCCATTTCTCTTTTGCTTAGTATTAGAATATCGCCGGCATACGCTATGGTTACGTTTGATTTCACGGATATTGTGTGTTGTGTGTTTATCTCGGCTCGTCTTATTGTCATTTCAAGGGCGATATTAGAGAGTAGTTGTGCTAATGTATCCCCTTGTTTCAGACCGGTGTTTGTACTAAAGGGTTCTGACAATTCACCATGGGCTCTAACCATGACTTCCTGATCCTCCATTGTTTTGCTGGCTAGATTTATCAGTTTGTTATCGAAACCAAGCTCTTTCATTACCTCCCATAATTCTGATCTATTCATACTGTCGTATGCAGTTTTGAAATCGATTACCATGCAATGTAATTTAATGTCAAATTCCCAGCATTTTTCGAGTATTTGGCGTAGGTGGAAAATATTATCTATCGTGCTTCTCTCTTGTCTAAATCCGGCTTGATAGTCTCCCAGCAGGTTTTCGGCAACTGTTTTGCATCTTTGAATTGACAAACTTTACAAGGTTATATTAATAATAATTCCACAACAAAATTATGTGAGGTTTTTTTTCTTTCATTTTTAAACTTCACATCAGTATCCGCTGCTCCATGATTTTATTGACCACAAAGTGCAATTTAAATAGGAATAATGAGTTCAGAAAATAAGAGGACATGTCGAAATTTTGATGTTCACACCAATTGATTAAAAATGAAAGTACAAATATATAAGAAGGTACAGCATTTTATTTGAATGTATCAATAAAAAATATTAATACTATATTCGTGGGTTCGAATCCCACCCGGAGCATGGCTGTCTGTATGCGTCGTTGGGTACTTTGTGAAAAATGTATTGAAATGTTATAATTAAATTGCAAATAAAAAGTATCCACTAGGGCTATAAGCTGAAGAGCTTGAAGGGCCGTCAAAATAATATTATTATATTATTAATATTAGATACTATGATAAGATCACTGATATCAATGTGGCCACCACAGTACATTCTTGACAATAAATTTCATGCCCAGTTTCATTTAGAAATTTGGAGCATCGCATCAATTGATTGCATATATCAAACATAGCTCTTTTAATATATTCCAATATCACGTATCTGTTTTAGAGAACATTTTCAATTTCATTCTATTGTATTCACTGGAATATGAAGAATTTTATTAGTATCGTATAGTTAACAATCTTGAATGTGGCTCTGAAATGTTTGGAAGGGAAACTCTTCTTCAACAATCAATTTGAACATTTTAAGAGCTTCTTCATTTCTCTTGTGGCAGTTAAAGTAGCTACTTCTATTTTATTTCGTTTTGAGTTTTATTGTGTGTAAAAATGGATAAAAATAGTTTTATTCTACTATTCTTTGACTTCTTAACATTTGTGTATGGTTCTTGTAGAACAAGGAGTAATGAGTTTGTGCCTGTCATTGAAACATTAAATTTTCCATTGAATTTTAATACAAAAAATGAGAATTGTAACAGAGATATTCAATTATTCACAACAAGTCTCAGGAACAATACTTTATGGGCTTACAAAAGTGAGTATTCTTATTATTCAAAATACTCATAGGTATATTGATACTTATATATCTTTTGTATTTCTGAAAGCTTGGTATCTCAAAGTATCTTTTCTATCTTCCAGTTTTACGTTATTTCAATACAACCATTATGATGAAAGAAAGATTGCTATTCTTTAAAATTCAAATTGATGATTTATGACCAGTTCATCATCGATTATCTCTAGTTAGATTAAGTTGGAAAATCGAAACTGTAGTTATCGGGCATTCTTTGATTTCAATTTTGATTATCGGTGGATTGTGTCCGTGGAATTTGTTTTAAATTATCTGCAATACCTACATATCAAGTTTCTTTGGACGTCTGCATCAGTATTTTTGCTTTTGTTACTGAACTCTTTTTTCTGCAAAATTTGCAGAAACTGGTTCAATGTTTAGTCAGATGCAAAATTTTTGGTTTAGATTTTAAATTTCAATAAATTCAAAAGTAAAGTGAAAAGTTTTTATTCCAAATGACTATTACAATAAATCAAATAATAATTATTTGCATAATTAGTTGAGAAGATAACAGATTCTTTGGCATACTTGACATTCTATAACTGAGACCCCAAGATAATGAATATGATTTTAGCCGTATAGAGCATATGATTTTCCTCAGGTTATCAATATTGTACCAATAATTCTGAAGATTGCGGAAGAAAGATTAATATTGATGATCTTGCAATGAGAAAACATGATTTTCGTTTATAGTCTCGTAAATGTCAATTTCGATACTTTGAATGTTGTGATTATTTTCTATTTTCCAATTAGAAAATTCAATACATGGAAAAATTATGTTTTTATGGATATTAACAAATATGAGATGATCAATTTCTAGATTGATCGAAAACATGGGAAGATAATGAAATCATAATTGAATGTCAAAGTGATTGTGTTTTCGTTCTGTCCAGGCTGTGGAAGTAAAATTTTCCTGCTTCAAAATGTCAGAAGATGGTATTTTGTGTATTGAGTAGCAGAAGTAATTAATTCAGATAGATGTTAATGATTTCCACTGTCATCCTAAAATACAATACATTTTTTTGCAACTATCCATAATTCTTTCTGTAATTGGATAAAAATTGAATAATAAGTATTGATGCATTTTTGAATAAATTCAAATATCGAATAGAATATAATCAAGAATTTGAAGACTTTTTTTTTGCCAGTTGTAATTGAGGGTACCATATAGGGTTTCTGGACAGAAATTCTCGGAGCAAGAATTCCCGAAAAACTTGGACTTACTCAAGACGAGAAATATCAAAACTATAAAACAAAAGGGAAAAACTTTTCAGAACTCATTTTTTGAATAAATATGTTTTATTGAGTTTTAAGTGCTAATTAATTTAAACAGAACTTATATACCCAATAAAATATATTTATTTATGAAACAAAAATTCGGAACTATGAGTAGTCCACTGGAAGACGCACCCTGATCCATTCAACCGAAAACGAACGTGGAAAGTGGGAACATCGTGACAATAGTAATTTAAGTATCAAAGTCAGTAAGTACAGTTTACCGATTGAGAATAATAGTTTGGAGGCCAAGCTTTGGCGAGGTTTCCAAATATTATGCGAAATCGGTGCTGTACTTATTGACCGCGATGCTTACAAAATTTTTTGCACGATTGGAAGATCTCCCTGAATGGATCCTGATTTTCGTTTTCAGATTGAGTTATCACTGATGATTGCTTATTCGCTTCAAGCTGTCAAGTTTTACATTTAATTGTGAATATTCAAGTACAAATAACGATGAATAAATGAGTATTTTCTATGAAATGATTTTTCTCCGCGTTTTTCATGTTTCGAATGCTCCTACAGTTAGCTCCCCCACTATTGTTGCAGCTGACGCTCAGATTATCAAATGACTGTTTGTGAACAATCATTTAGAGTATAAAACGGATTTTTTGAAATGACTTTTCCATTTGCAACGCGGCCTCCCGGACTATTAGGTAATAATAGCCTACCATTGTGTTAGTATGTAGGAATTAGGAAATATGCACGGTGACCATATCGTTCTACTTACTCCTACAGAGTTGTAATGAGGTCTTGTTGTGCACCTCGCATTATGACTGCAATCGTCTGTACCGAAAGTGCACTTAACTTGCAGCTTTTTTCGATTTTTTCGCATGAATCAAAAATTATCAGGCGTAGAATGTTGAAATTCAGTACTTGCAATTGTTGTAGCATTTTTATGGCCACCTCATATTTTTGTACTAATCGGTTGAATCGGATATGCACTTTACATAGCAGTTTCTCCGAATTATTCGCATATATTCATAATAATCAGCTGTATCATATTGAAATATTGCGTCAAGAATTTCACACGTCAACGGTGCACAAGCGGTTGTTAGTGTATGACATCTGCATACAAAAAAAATGCAAAAAGTAAGTTTTTCATCAAAATTTTGATTACTTATATATCGCTTCATTTTATATTTGCAATGTTATGATATTTTTTCTTAAATGCTTCAGTTCTTAAAGTTTCATAGTGTGATATTGTTCTTCTGTGTTAGCTTCTTGTTTCGAAGCTAGAAATTATCATTCTGATCGACTTACCATTTTTTGCACCTGAGAGAGCTGTGACACCTTGTCACAGCCCTCCTAGTTTTGTTCATTTTTCTGACAAGGTTCTTTCTCTGTCTTGTGGTGTGATGTTGCAGGCTGAATTACTATTTTTCTTCAAATAAACATAAAAGAAAGACTCATAGGCTAGTATCTAAGCTTATGAACTGGCCTTTGAAAAAGTCACTATTTCATGCCCAGTCAAGTCACTGATCATATTCTGTCCAATCCAGATATTGAGGAAAGCCCAGAAGAAAAAACACTCACTCCAAATCCAACGATCAGTATTGTTGAAAACGATGACATTGTTTTCAGAGAACTAAATAATATAGAAGCGAAAAACCCCACTTCAAGTATGTCTACAGATTAGAACATGCCATTTTCCAGCAGTCCATCTACTCTAAGCAATAACATCAAAGAGCCCGTTGCCTCCACGTCTACAGCCCGTAGTCCTCTTGCCAGTGGCGTAATTGGATTCAGTTCCCCCCCACCGCAAGTAAAAGTAAAGCCCCCCTCTCCGTAAAACAAAATAAAGGCCCCGATAAACTTTTGAAAATTTTAAATTTGAATTTCTGCTGCATGATGTTCTATGAGTTTAGGAGCTAGCAAATCATCCGACTAACCCTTTTCCCACAAGGCTAGAAAATTTTTGAATGATGTTTTATTATCGATCAATTAAGAAAGTACCGTTTTGGTAGGCATCTCGCGGTTGCGTCGTTATCCCTCAAATTCTTGTAACTATTGATAGTTTTTTTCCTTCCAATTCTACTTCCACAAGGCTACCATTTTAATATGTTGTAATTTACATATGTTCAAGTGTAAAATAAAATGACAACCTATTTTAAGCGTTGCAAGTATGTGCCAGACGATAGCAAAGTTGTCATCGGGATGTTGATTCGTAACCTGCTCCTTCGAGGCTGAAATTTTTGGGGCATGTGCTTTCAATAATTTTAAAAGTATATGTGAACAGCTCTAGAAACTCTTCGTTCTGTTATAGAGCAAGATTCCAGGCTCGCCAGACGCTACTCATTTTCTGAGAGGCAAAATGTGAGGAATAGAGTAGTATTAATATGTACTTTGATCATACGCATACTTGCTAGTTTGTACCGACGGCCAATTTACAGATACGAGCTGCTAGAGGTACGTTAAGACATAACTCACTTTTCTTGAGTATTGAGTGCGGATTTCTGTGTATGTTTTAAGAAATATTGTCAAAAATTGATAATTAACATTGCTAGACAATTTCCATTGGTGATAATTTCTGCTAGACTCTTTAAAGCTCGCACAGAATGATGTGAACTTTCATATAGTCTGAGTCCCAGTTATTATATATGATACGCAGGGAACAATTTCAATACTTTTTGTTAACAGTCAGATCAATCGTAGGGCTAAACATCTCCCAGAGACAATTAAAACAAGCTGCATTTAAATACTGAAAAATGTTGTGTGATAAGTTTCACTCGTTGTCATTCACAGATCACATTTCCTTACAGCCTAAATGGTGTAATTCTCTCTCGAAATATGTCGACTGTTGATCTGGGGGTAACTTTCACTCATAATTTATCTGTTTTGGAACATATTAATAGCATCTGTACTTCTGCCAGTAGAACGCTTGGTTTCATAATAAGAATTTCCAGATCTTTCAAGGACACTTCATTATTGAAAATCTTGTATTATGCCTTGGTGGTTAGTAAATTGGAATATGCATCCTTAGTATGGTACCCACTCCACACATATCAAATATTAGCTATTGAAAGAATCCAGCGCCGATTTATGAAATTTTTATCCTTCAAAGTTGACAACTTTTATCCGGAGATTGGTATCGACAACGAAGGACTTCTTGAGCGCCATAATATGATTTCTTTATCTGAAAGGAGAGAATTTTTGTCTGCGAAATTTCTTTATCTTCTTCTCCATAACAAAATAGATTCTCCTTACCTGCTGTCTTGCATCAGATTCTTTGCTCCCAGACTTGCCTCCAGACATCATATGACCTTCCAGTTACCAACGCCAAATACGGATGTTTTAAGAAGATCTCCTGTCCACATCATGTGTCGCAATGCTGAACGTCATTATGAAGATATATTTATTTGAAATTTTGGATTTATTAAATTACCTATATTAATTTTTTTTTTCTATGTATATGCATATATTTTTTTGTCCTTTTTTGAATTTGTATTTTTCCCTGTAATTGGATTTCTGTTGGGAATATATATATTATTATTATTATTATTATTATTATTATTATTAAAATATCGCTGTGAGTAAAAGCGCGAGGTCACTATTTGTAGGCTTGATAGTAAGTGAAGTATCTATGAGCATCCAACTCTTCCTTGGTCTGGCTGTTCACAAAAAGTATTGAAATTGCTCCTTGAGTATCATATATAAAAATTAGGAATCAGACTGTGAGTAGGATTACAGTAATTTTTTGCGGGCTTTAAAGGGTTTAGCGAGAATTACTGCCGATGGAAAGTGCCTGGCAGTGTTGCTTATCAATTTTCAACAATATTCTTTAGAACATACCTGAAAATCAGCAATCAGACTTTAAGAAAAGTGAGTAATGTCTAAACGTACCTATAGCACCTCGTATCTATGAATTGTCCGTCGGCACAAACTAGCAAATATGCATATGATCAAAGTACCGACTAATACTACTCTAATCCACAAATTTTTGGGGAGTGGGCTCAAATTGTAGAAGATATTCACAGCTTTAAAAAAAAGTACGGGTGACTTTCTTCGTCACTGCTTTTTTGGCAAAACACTGAAAATAGTGCTAAAATATCGTTGTTTTTGACTATTTCTCTGGTCGCTGGAGTTTTTGAGGATTGAAAGTCTGGATTTATACTATCTGGGTGGACCCTGACTACATATGGAAAAACAAAGGAAACCGCAATTGATGCGAGGCTCGTGTCTTCATTGAAAGGCCTTATATGCCTAGCATAAACTTCAATATCTTAGTTTCAAACTTACTAGACAAAAATAACAGCGGGGGATATAATTGTGTTCTTCATGACCATTATAAATTATAATCACTCTAACATGAACCTCAAACATGAAATGATTTAATTATTTTGTTATATTGTGTAAGAATATCCATTCCAGCACAAGAGTTAGAACGAGCAAAACTAGCCACATCCCTTACCAATTTCTGATATTAATAAAATACATAAAATGCGATCTTGTTAATTTTTATTCATTCTAATTGTGTAATTACTTCTGTAGTTGCTATAGTTCAGTTTAAAACGTGAAAAATATACTTAAAATGCAGAAAATATAGATCCGTATTCTCAACTCTTAAAAGTTCGCTACTTCAGCAAAAATTTTGATAAAAGAAGATAGCGCTATATGATAAAACATTAGATGGTAAGAGAAAGTGCATGATTTTTCGGGAAGTAGTGTGATTTCAAGAGGTGGGAATATGGACCATAGTTTTTAATTTTTGTATCTGTCGCAGTAACATATCGATAATACAGATTTCAGATAATATTGATATTCACGTCTTTGTTGACTTGTGTTATTGAATTGTTGAATTTATGGTCGTAGGGAAAGTATAATCTGAACCATGTTTTAGAATGGCTATTCAGCATAAGAGAAAAGATTTGTTCTTATTTTCAGTGTGGGAGGCCTCTGCAAGATTACCTCTAGGTCTCATAGAAGGAAGTCAATATCAATTGGGAAATTTTGATGAATGTTTGGAAATCGAAGAGCCATTTTCTAGTCAATATTGTTTAGCTACTATTAATATTGATGTGAGAAATGAGAAGCCGATCCAAAATGCATCTCTTCCAGACTATGATCCATATATGAACTTATATAGAAAAATAGATGTAAGTATGAATCCAACTATTTTTTCACCATATATATGCTAAACTAATATTTTTTCCGATTGTAATCACCTTCATTCACGAGTATAAACATTTTGATAGATTTTTATATCTTGTATGCTTGGACGATTCACATGCTTCGTATTCGATTCGTCATCGATGCCGATAAGTGGAGCAATCTCTCGTTATTCTATAGACAATGCTACCTGAATATCAGCAGGGTGCATGATAGTTATTTCTCTTTTATTATTGGGTGCATGATAGGTATTCCTCTTTTATTATTGGGTGGCATGATATGATTGGGCAACTTCGCTCCCGTAGACAATAGACAACTTGCTGCAGTTGTTGCACAATATATTCTTAATCACAAAAAAATGGTAGAGAAAATTGAAAACATTGTATTTCACTGTTTACATCGGATTCATCGTATTGCATATCTTCTTTTATTTCGCAATTAATATTATCCTCAGATTTGATTTTCTTGATATCTATCGAAAAACGGCCTTTGAAAATCAAAAATTATATTAACAAATATGAGATTGAAAGCGTATGCAAAGATTTGTGCTTTCAGACTGATTAATATTAGAATATGAGATCCATACCACAATCGGAGCTGGTATTTGGAGTTTATTTCCTTGTACCCGCAGTCTTTTGGTTCTAAAGAAGTAGGATTTTTATCTTATGATATACATAGATCATAAGAATTACGGTCTTAATTCAGCTGCACAAGAAGGTATCGATAAAGCGTCAAAATTTTGTATTTTCTCTCACAAATGGTTCATTGACGTTACTAACTCTGTAATTATTGTATTTCCTTCAGTATTTCGTCGATATTCGGGTTTTCTTCACTACATTATTTGGATTCTGTATTGATGTTTATCCTTCCGCCTGACTCCGTTTTTCTTTTCGGTAATCTTGTGATTAGAAAACACCGCTTGAAAGTTTTTTTTTTGTCCTCTCCTATACTATACTGTTGCTTCTTTCTCTTTTCTCTTTACTCATTTGAATTTTCTTATAAAGCCCTCTGCTATTTCGGTTTGCGTCCACGATAAGTTCTTGATACCCTCACTAGATAGTGCGATATACTAATTCCACACCAGTTCTCCTATTAATAGTACTATTCAATAGGCGGCACTGAAGCTTAACTATTTTATTTCCTCTTGTAGAACTGCTGTTATATTGGATATAATCTGATAATAAATTAGAGTTGAGTTGACCTTGATATTTTCTTGACCTAATTCAATTTTATAGTTTTCGCAGAAAGATATTCTGTCTTCTTGGCTTGCCCCCTTTGTATTTATTCTTCCAGCTGAAAACACTATTTATCCTAGGTAGTTTATGGCAAAAACACAATATGAAATATCACAAGTAATTTTTTATTTCTTAATTGCTTCCCACTTTGACTTTTGTCATCTTGAAACCCTGAGAAATGCTCCTATTGTGTGCTGATAACTTGTAGTTGTTATCTCAGGCCAAAATAGTTACTGACTACGTGAAGTTTCAGCATAATTTATATTTGGGTCATGACGGTGTGGTCAAATAACTTCCTTCTAAACACAGACAGACAGTGGTGTAGTGGTAAATCTTCCAGTGTGTCAACGCTAAATATATTTGACAACTTTTCCAGTGGGAATGCTAAATATATCTGTCAAATTATAAGACAAGTCGTGTTTATATGGTTTGCTAGAATGCCTATAATAGCCAAAGAGTATAGAATTAGGATGTATCTTAGCTCGCTGATTAACGCTGAATTTTCGGAATTCATATGGATGGATATGGATGATAGAGGCAACGGAAAACCAGTGTGGGAAAGCCAGTGCTGGTACTTTAATTCTCTAAGCCTGAAGGGCCGATTGTAACTCGAGAACTAGTAACAAACTTACGACCAAAGTGATAATGTAGGTCAATAATAATATTTCTAAATAACAGTGATATACTTTATTAAGTTGAAAAACACCTACCTTGAGTTGGAAGGCACGGCTAACTATTTTAAATGAGGGTCTCTTTAAAATGATACTCAGAAAACTCAAATCGGTAGGAAAGAAAAGTAATATGGGCGCCATGGTGCGAAAGGAAAATGGGCGCCAAGGTGCGAGAGGAAATTGTGCTAAATACACCTAATTTAGCAAATAGCATAAAGAAAGCAGAGTTACGTGAATGCGAAATTTAATAAGCAATTTGAATAAAAAATAATTAACAATGGTAGTAACAAAAGAATCATGGTAAACTTACACAAAGTAAGGCAATGTAAATGGCATAATATTTTGGTTGTCCACACCCGTCGGCCTAGCTAACAGTCTTCTGCTGGGTCGGTATCGCAGCGGTTCTTCAGCCTTCAGAAGTTGGTTATGTGCAGTTGGGGCTTAAGCTTTTTTCCCCGCGTCGGCGATCTTCGTCGTAGACGAACCAGTGTGGTGACAGCGATTTAAAAGTCGGATTTTAACGAGAGCCAGCTTGTAGCCCAATATGGAAGGGTCTCGAATCCTTCTCTGACGATCCGACCCAGCCTAAAAAACCCTAGCGTGGATCTTATGGCTGAATAGTAAAATAATCTGAAAAAGATACAAGCCAGTACCAAGCCCAAGCAAAGTTGATAAGCAAAAAAATTGAAGTTAGAATTATACAAAATCTTTACCAAAAGTTGACAAAAAAAAAAAAAATCAACAATATTTATTCACGCAAGCAAAAAATGTACTAGTGACAGAGAGAGAATGAGGGCGGTGAATGATAAATGAGTGATAGAGTGAATGATTGCTGAAAGTTGGCAGCGAACGAGACCAAGCTCAAAAAAAAATGGCAAAAAAGCTATATATAAGCAATAAAAGTAAATAATTCAAAAAAAAATGAATATTGACGCACCAAGGCGTGAAAGAAAGTTGTCCAGCTAAATTGAGTCGAAGAAGCGCCTATCGCGAAGATTTTACCAAATATTTATAAAAAATTACGCCAAGCTTTTCATACAACAATCACTCGGGAATAAGGGAAGATTGGAAGGGAATGTTCATGAAGGTGATGTAAGTTAGCTCAAAATTAAACTGACAATACCCAAATAAGTCGAATTTCGAATATAAGTAAGCAAAAGTTAACTGTAATTACCCCAAATAACATACAAAAAATCCAAAATATATAAGTAGAAATGCTTAACCAGAATTACGAGAAAGGAAATATTAAGAATTGAAGCAGTTCTCGCTTGCGTTACTAACTGCGCGTGCACTCGCACGTGTACAATTTATAGTAGGGTTGGGCTGTAGATGTCTCAAACAGACTGACTAAAATATGATACAAAAGCAAAAATTGAGAAGTCTCGCAAGACTTGGGGACCAGGGGATTTCTGGAAGTAATTTCGGGAAAAGTAGAGCGGAACCAGAGAATATAACTAACTAGCTTACAATCCATTATCTTGTTCACTTTGTGATGTCGATTTTGTAGCTGCAAGTTTATTTTCGCTCCAAGTGTGCGTGGCCGTATCGTATTTTAGAGTGTTTGACAAATTGTTGTTGACCATATTGGTATGGGAACCCGAAACGAGATTCGAATGAAAGATTTTTGTAGAGAATACGTTTGGATGAAATTGGAGATGGAAGATTTAGTAGGCGTGTTGTGTGTAGGTGGATTGTTGCGACTGTTAGTTTTTGCGTAGGAGGATGTCTCCGAATAGAATGAACGAGCTCATATTGATAGAATTTTTAACGTGGATGGGAAAATAAAAATGTGTTTGAATATAGGTGTCTGGAAAAAAAATTATTGTTGGTTGAATGTAAATGGCCTTCATGCCAACTTCATTTTGAGGAGGAGGTATGATTCACAAGAATATTATGAATTAATGAAAATCTCATATCGTATAAAATCTGAATGAAATGATGAATATACATATGACAATTATTTAATTGTTGTTACTGTCAATAAACTACAGCAAAACTTACACAACATATTTGATAATAAGAATTTCATTTTATAGCATGCAATTGACCTTGATTTGATGGATCGCCACAAGTTGTTTTGGGGTGTATGCTTTCCTATTTCATGCGCTGCAGAAGATATTGAAACAGAATTGAAGACTTATTTGAATGGGAACGATAACTCCAATATCAAAATGTATCAAGTTACAATAAGGGCTGAGGATTGTCAGCAAGGAAAAACGAGTGTTAGATATAACCTGGATTTCTTTGACTATTTATTCTGGTAATATTAATTCTTATTTGCTATTTTCCGGAATAAATATTGACTGTTTATATCCCTTCCAGTTATGTAGTAGGTCTCCTAGTAATTGTTGTTGGAATAAGTACCGTTTACGATTGTAAATATCAAAGAGAAAAAAGTGAGTATGAAAATCATAATAATGAGGTATTGAAAAATAAATTATTTAAAATTTATTCATAGATGAGAAAGTTGATAAGCTTCTTCTCTGTTTCTCGGCTAAAGAAAATTTCCATGAGTTAGGGAAACCGGAAAGGAATAAGAAGTTACGGATTCTCTACGGTGCAAAGTTTCTTTGTATGGTTGTTCTAATACTTGCACATTGTTTCTGCAACATGTGGATTGGTTCAGTTTTCAATTATAGCTATATTGAAAAAGTAAACATCATTGAAATTATTACTATCAACTCTATTAATACACTTTCTACGAGCTATAGTTCATAGTAGTTGGACTGAAAGAATTCTCTTCATACTTTGTTGAAAGGAAGCACGTAATAGAAGTAAATGCTTTCTCACACAATGCGATTCAAATATCAACGTCATGCTGCAAAAATTCTACATTGTATGAGAGCATGAAGCTTTATATGTAACTTTAAAAGGGCCCATATATTGTAAAAAAATTGCGCAACATATGCTGTTGCGCAATAATTTGCCAATGTATTGCAGAGTTTGATGCATTGCACAAATGTTTGAGATTTGTTACACCAAGTAAATCTCCCAGCACAGTGGTGTAGCGGTTATAATGCATGCCCGGAGAGCATGAGGTCTCGGGTTCGAATCCCAGCGCTGTATAAGACTTTTTCAAAATTAATTTACTCTCATTTATCAACCGTCTGGCTTAATACGGATTCGCCAATTGAATTTTCATTCTGAATATTTACATGAGAGCTTCTCACGATGTCAGCCGATGTCTTCCATTGTCAAAGATACAAAAATGTGTCGTCTTTGGAGTGAACATCAAACTTGACACACTTGATTCGAACCCTACTAATATTAATTTTATTCAAAATACTACTATTATTATTATGAGAACTTATGATTCAGGATATTGAAATATTAAATACAACAATACACAATACAATCAAAATTGACATCTTTCATCTTTCGACTCGTGCTCTTGAGTGATGCGCTTTTTTGCTGATCACAGCGTCCTGCTTCGCAGCTCTTGGCTGGAGCCCACACTTATATATATATATATATATATATATATATATATATATATATATATTTATTTATTTATTTATTTATGTGATGATATTATTCTAGATCAATCGTTCGGAATACTTCATAATTGCACGTCGAGTAGACATCATAATAGATATTTTTCTCTTGATTGGCGGTCTTCTCAATACTCATAGCTTCCTGATCCAATCGGAAAAAAAGAGTTTTAATTCTGTAAGAGCCATAATTTTACGATATTTCAGGCAAGTATGGATTTAAGATTGTAGAAGGGTCCTTCAAGAATTTATTTTTATTCATTGATACATTGAGTATTTTCTTTGCAAGTTTGTGATTTGTTTGAATTGGAAATTCTAAATATTTATCAGTTTGACGCATTCCAAAATATATCTTTTATTGAAAAGCCTGAGATAACGGCGTTATACTGCGCTTGGACATCATTGACAAATTCTTGCTGTAATTTTACAGTACATATGTGCTTTGCATTATTTGCATACCAATTAGACAATTTCAGTGCTCATAAGACCAGACGTCTGATGCTGTTTGATAAAGCGTTATTTGATGATATATCATGGACAATATACATATTCCTGAAATATGCTTTCATTAACGGCATAGGACGTTAGTGTTACTCGAGCATAACGTGAGCTACACAATACCGTCAATTAACACTGTATTTATTATCAATAACAATATGTTATTTAAAGAATGACATCTCAATCAAGCATGAGGTATAAGTGTGGTTCCAGTATAATCTACTATAAAGATTATGGAATTCAATCCACTTGTACAATGATATCATAATTAGTTTCAATGTGAGTTTAGAATTGATTTTGTGTGTAACTAAACAAGAAGAGTCACGCAATTCAAGGGTGAATTCATGACTTGAAGCACAAACGCAATCACACATACATTGGTTTTACTAAAATTTTTCGAAAAATATGGGTAATATAATAAATTAATGGAGACTTTTCTACAATTCAACATTATTCTATGTATGAAAATGAAAAACTTAATTCAAAAACTATTTTTCTGTAGAATAATACCTTCATTTGCAATTCTCACATTTTTTTACTCGACACTATTCTATAAAATTGGTTCTGGTCCATTATGGCAAAGAATTGTGGGCAAAGAAAGAGATTACTGTTTGAAAAATTGGTGGACAAATCTGATATTATTGAACAACTACATAAGTGTTGCGAATATGGTAAGTATTGAGCTACATTGATTACTATAGATTGAGGGATTGATTATATTGTCTTTTTAGTGTACTATACAAGGCTGGTACCTGGGAGCAGATTTTCAATTATTCATTATATCTGTTCCATTGAATTATCTTCTAAAAAGGAATAGTAAATTATCGTGGACAATCTTTATGTCCATTTTATGCGGGAGTATTGCAATATTGTTTCAAATAGTTTATACACAACAGAAAGAACCAATTTTTTATGTGTATAATGAGTAAGTTAGTGTTGATGTTGATATTACTGACAAAAACTATAGTATTTATTTTTCCAAAGCGTTTAACCTCTTGAATTCAATTAATTAATGAGCAGCCTACATTATTGAACTGTTGGAATTAATTTATGGTTAGCATAAGTTACAGAATATTAGAAATTTTTGTCAGTGTGTAAATCATTACATATCAATAAATGTAGAATAATAATGCAGGTACTTTTTCCAGTTTTTTCTTCTCCATTCGCGATGTCGATAATTTTCAATCAATTTATATTCCAACGCACACAAGAATATCGACTTATTTACTTGGCATGATATTGGGATTCATTTACTATAAACTTAGAACCACCAAGCTGAGAATATCTTTTGTATGTAGCATAGCCCAATCAAAATTTTAAATAATAATATGATTTTTAGAATAATTCGATTCTGATGTTTATTCTATCCGTGATTATAATTGTCATTTGTATATTCAGTGGACAGGTATTTTATAACCCACATGAGCCTTACAATGCTTTCAGAGCTGCATTATATGCATCTCTTCACAGACCAATTTTTGCTGTAGCTGTCTGTGTACTGATGTTGAGTATAAGTTTTGGTGCTATTCGTAAGTATTCATTGTTGCTCTTCCTCATATCAAAATTCATAAGTTGCATAATTGATTTGAAAGCAACTGTTACTGTTAAGAATGATATCTTCTCCGAATCAATTTTGGTCACGAAACTTGAGAGGTAAATATCGTAAGTAATAATAACATGATGAAAGTTTGTGTGAAGTATGGAATGGCATAATGAAATTCTCAACTTGTTTAATTTTAGCTTTTTTCAAGTCTAGATAATATTGAAACAAAATTTGTGGTAGCTATAAATTTAAATTGCTCTCCGTTGGACTATAGTTGATTTTTGAAGCTAGTGTGACATCATCCTGCAGATGGTTTTCCATTCAAGATCAATAATTCAACTAGAATTGGAACATTGTCCTAGTGCTTCCAGAAGTCATTTAAATACATCTACTATATATTTTAGGATACATTACAGCAAAATCAAGTAGATTTTGAGTTCTCAATTTTAATATTATCACGAAGTCTCCAATTTTTGAGTAGATCCTGGAACCGAGCAGTAATAAATTTAAAAGTATAATATTTATTTTGGCCACAAACTTAACTGCATAGTCCACAAATCATTTTCGAATTACATGGTCAGAATGATACTTGGAATACTTCAGCTGAAAGTAAATTAAATGAACCTTCTCACTTTGCCTGTTCGTGTGCTGTGCTTCTTATTTGTTTGAGCAGCGCTTACGCAAATATGCAGTTCTTCAGAAAATATTGTTTTCTTGTTAAACCGTTCGTTAAATCAAAATTTTCTCAAAGACATCAAAGATTCAAAATTGAGTCAATTACTAAACCTAAGATTATTTTGGTCATTGCATTGACAACAAATATGTTCTGGCCTATTCTTCATCAATTTTAAGTTGATCCGATGATCTTTATAGCTCTATGATATGAGTTGAAAAAGCCGAGGTAACTTATATTTCAAATACATATTATAAAAATCTTGTATCGAGTCTTCAAGTTATATTAAAGAAGAAAACAAGTTTTTCAGCAATTTTGAAGCCCTCTACTGGCACATGAATAGCCAGTGATGGAAGCAGTCAGTGCAATGCTCATAAGATATTGATATTTAATCATGGTCACGTTAGTTGCGGAATATTCATAAGCCAACATGAAAGCTTCACTCAGACATTTCTATCAATGATATAATGTCAAAAATTTCAATATGAATAATTTATTATCATAGGTTACAGTACCAATTACTACAAATATTTCATATTTGTAACAATAATTATTGATCATCATTATTTTTCAGCTTCACATTTATTAACATGGTATCCGATGATCTCTCTATCAAAATTATCCTTTGGGGCCTACCTTGTACATTTCATATTCCAGCTAACGAATATTGCAACGCAAAGAGTTCCCACGAATATTTCAATGTATTATATGGTACGAATGATGTAAATAAATATCACATCCTAGATTCGATAGTATAATTCTATTGCATTTCAGGCGAAGCAGCTAGTCGTGGATGTTGTACTATCTTTATCAGTTGCATTTTTCCTCTTCATATTCATAGAAAACCCATGTGTCAGATTCATAAAAGAGATCATACCAACAAATTTCTGTAGAGTGACTAAGAGAAAAGAATCCGAAGAATTGATTGTATTGTGAGAAATGATCAAGCTTCAATAAATAAGAATCATACAATATGCATTATACTTATTAATTATATTTTAAGAGTGGGGTGAAAAGGAGTTATCTATTTTTGGTTAAATCACTAATCACCGTGGCACATTTGGCATATTATTTGTAGATATTGTTGGAATATAATATTTTCTTCCTGAAGGAATGGTGATTGACAAATATTTGCAAAGTTACCTACACGATTTGTGATAGGCAAATGATGAAATCTGTGTTAAGTTCACTTGAATTCACTATTTATATTGTAATCAAACCTATCAATTTTTGGAAGACTTAACTAGCTCTAGAAAAACTCTGGGAACTCAAATCCCAAACAAAACATGACTGTAAAAATGGAAGCCAAATTCAATATGAAAAATATAAGTGGTTGTCGTCTTTGCCGACAGAAGAATAGAGACCTGAATGGATGCCAAGTCCTGTAAATAATCCTGAAATTCATTTATTAGAACATACCACATTTCAAAATAAATTCAGAATAAAACTTCTTGTTTATAATTACTTGTACAGAGTACAGGTGAATATTTGCCACGCAGGACAGTTGATAAATCTTAAAATTTAGATGTTACACAGAACAAGCAGTATACATAATTTTTTTTTGCTTGTTTTGTACACCACATTAGTTTACATTAACACTACTTAGGATTAGGGTTGCTGGGCTGATCGTGGCCTCGATCGTAAGAAAGGCGTCAGTATTTGAAGAATATTTGTATTGTGTGCATTGTGAAAGGAAGTATTTTGTGTTTATGTGCAATTGTGAAGCGGACAAGAGCTGTTTCAGTTTTATATTGGATTACCTGATCATATTGATAGAGTGAGTGGTATTTTCAATAGAGATATCACGTCTTAATAAGACTTGTAATTGTATTGTTTGTACAAATCATGCCGATGCAAGATGCATTAAGTATGTCGTGTGAATGTAATATCCGTTGGTTGAAAGGTTAACAGCTAGTTTACGGTGCTCCCAAGCTTAACGTGGGATCAGGACAGATCCGTTTATTTTCCTGACCTGGGCCCTGTATTCGGGAACAACGTGGGAGACGTTCAGTACCCAGTGCTCCCTGGCACAATGAGGGGTTGAACTAACGATTGAGACCCCAGTTCGCGAATGGTAATGCTTAAACAAATTTTTTCACCTACAATTTCATTGAAATTAGAGGTGAAGTAGTAGATCGATAGTCTCAGCTAATTGAAAATTGCATTTTTTTACAAACAAAACATTAGAAAATGCTTAGGTACCTACTCTGTTCTTCAGAACTATTCTCATTTGTGTTATGAAGGCATTTTCTATCAATTTGTTTTTCTTCAAGAAAGAAATCAAATTTGCGAGTTATCTGCAACACTTACTGTTCTTTTTGTAACTTTTCGATTGTTCTCTTTTTATATGCAGCGCCGCTTCATTTTCTCCGATCATTGTTCATTTTAATTTGTCATATATAGTTTTTTAATCAATAAACACTCTTCTTCTAAAGATTACACGAACAAGCGATTGTATGTGACGAGAGAGACTGTTTAGTTCTCTTAAGATTCAAACAAATGGTTTTGGCGTAGCGTTGGACCTCAGTAATTCGAAGTAATATTTTGACAGCTTCCATAGCTTAATACATCTATCAGTAAATAGTGATTCACTTGAAAAAATGTGCTAACAAAAGGTCGTTAGTAGAAATTAGATGCAAGCCCAAATTCTCATCCCTCACATGTGTTCATCAAATATAGTCCAGATGGCTATTGATGTAAACTGTGCACTTATTGCCTATGTTTAAATTTTCAGGAACCTAATGTTGCCGCAAGACTCAAGACTAGTCTTGGTCTCGTCTCGTCTTGTCTTGGTCTTGTCAAGACAAGACCTTCATTTAGTCTTGCCTCAAGACCACAAAAATGATTAGAAACACAATGTTTCAACAGCAAAGTGCTGCCTTTTTCAAGTGTAAAGAAATATGAAAATACCAGTATTGATTTTCGGCAAAATTATGTTAATTTAGTGTACTGTTTGCAATCCTCAATTTCCATTGTAATTTGGAGATTGTTTGCAATACCTTATACTATTTTATGAATTTGAGTGCAATATATTGGATACGTTCAGCTATATTTGATCCCAACGTAGCTGTGGAGAATTGTCTTTGACGTCTATTCAAGATAAGTTAAGACTTTTTTCCATTTATCATTATTTGTGTAATAAGACATTAAACCTTGTTTGTCTTGCAAATGACTAAATAAAATTGAGCTTCGATATGATGCTTTTGATATATGTTGAAGACAATACACATTAACTCCAGCTTTTAAACTATTTTCCGTGTTTTCTTGAAATTTATTATGAACTTGGTAGGTCTCAAATCACCTACTTGAGAAGGGTCTCGGAAAAATTTCAACTACAGCCCCTAAAACGAGATCATATAGCAATATTCAGTCTCATGTCTTTAAACACTAAAATCATACCAATCTTTGTACTGTTTACATTGAGTATAATCTTGAAACACAAAGTTGAACTTCAATCACAACAAATAAAAGAATGTAGATAACCACCTAACTAGTCAATCTATATATATATATATATATATATATAGGTTTTTACACATTTTTGTAAATTGTGAAAGTTGAGGCATCTGCAATACATTAGTTCTCGTTCCTATTGTTAATCGCAAAAAGGGTATAAGAAGTATGTGACCTTGACCATGGGACAGCAAATCTTTGTCTATATATTCCAAACGTTTCCTTCTTTATGAATTTGTTTGAAATTACGTCCCTCTGTTTCTTCAGATCTCCTACGGCTTGGTCAGGGATATTTGCGGAGATTGGCTTTTCTCTAACCCTTTCCGAAAAATGTACTTGGAAGTGGGGTGACTAGTTTTTTCTTCAAAGAATTTTTTAAACATTTGTAACTAACTCTCACATATAATGCATTATTTCTTCAATGTTTCAACATCGTCTATTCTTCATTTCAGTAACATTTCTTCAGATTCAGTTGAGTATTTGGCTACTACCACGGTTACTTCCTAACAATTCAGGTATTCATTTCTGGCTTTGCGTTTGACATTTAATAATTTTTCAAGCTTATTCTGAAATATTGGCGAGTTTCTAAAACCTCGTTAAAGAAAGTATAGTCTACAACATGTTAATTTTTTTCCACACTCTCGAACTGTAATCCTCGCCTTCGGCTCGGGTTACAAACTTTTCGTTCCTTCAGAATATGGGCCATCCCAATACTTATTAAAGAATATACTATTCTATGATGTTTTTACAATCTTTTTGAATTCAGATATGACAAATTTATTCTTTGGATATATATCAAAATCAAAATTTTACGCGTAAATGCCCATTCCTGATGATATCATCTCAAATTTCGATTTAATTGATGCTATAAGTTTTCAATGCACCATATCAATTAGAGAAAATTATCTTAAAAAAAATTAAAGACAAGACTCTTGTCAAGACCAGGACAAGACTATGTCCTGCAAGACTTGCTCAAGACCAAGACAAGACTCAACTCAAGTCTTGTCTTGTCTTGTCTTGTGGCAAACCTACAGGAGCCTGAAACAACTACTCGATTCAGCTTTTGCTATTCGATTTGAAATTAGAATGATATCTTTGCAACAACATTTGGAGTTATCAAGCAATGTCGAATATTTTATTTCAAATTTGCCGCCTCCAAATATCTACCGCCCTGGGCAGTTGTCCATGAATGCCTATACTTAAATCTGGCCCTGGTCACAACCAACGACATTATCAATATATCATATACTTTACGACCACCTTTCACCGCCCTCATCACTCCTCACCTCCGCAATACCCGAAACCCCTGGCAATTCACATATCAAGATTTTGGTGGAAATAATCGTTTTGAGCATCCTTGAATCCATTTTGACTATTTTAAGCTTGATGTCGGTACGTATGTATGTGCGTATGTGCGTTCGTAACTCGCAAATCTCAGAACGCGTTAAATGTATAATGTTGAAATTCAGTATTTAGGACTGGTCTAGGGTCTAGTTGAGCACCTTGCATTATGGCTGCAATCGTCTGTACCGGAAAGGCACTTTACTTGACACTTTTCTTGAATTTTCCGCATAAATCCAGAATGATCAGCCGTAGGATACTGAAATCCAGTATTTGAAATATTTATCCTCTATTTTTGTACCAATCAGCTGAGCCTGAAGTGCACTTTCAGAATTTACCGCATAAATTCAAAACAATCAGTCGAAGAATGTTGAAACATTGTATAAAGCACTTCTATAACATCTAATTGTGCATCTCGCATCTTGATTGCAACAGTCTTTATCAAAAGTGCACTTCACTCGACACATTTCTTGAACTTTCCGCATAAATCCTGAATGATTGAACGTAGAATGTTAGCATACAGTATTTAGGACAATATTACCGTCTAGATGCTTATATCCTATTTTTATCGAGATCGACTGAGCCGGAATTGCACTTTACTTGACAGACTTTTGGAGTTTTTCGAAACGATCAGCTGTAGAGTATTGAAATATTTTATCACAGTCTGCTGTAGCATCTGAATGATTGTTTACTGTTCTCATAACAATATAATAAACAGGAAGTGTACTACAGTGAGATTTTTAAATTTCAATTTCGCGCATAAATTCAGAACTATCAGCCGTAGGAATCGTAGGATCTTGGAAATCAGTATTTATAAATGTTGTGATATCAAAATGATAACCCACTGTGTTACGTTCCCATTTCGCACCTTGTTCCTATTTCTCCATTTTCCATGTCCCAGTTTTCCATCCATTTCCTTTTGCTATAATTTGAACGTATTACCACTATTTATTTTAGTTGAGGGAAACATTTCACTCATCTTACACTTGTTGTCAATATTTGACAACATTTGACACTTTTTCTTAAGTAATTGTTCGGAAACTGACTTAAGTGAGGGATTCGAGCAAAAAGTCTAAAAATGTGACGGTCGCATAGAAACTTTTTCTTAAGGCAACGGTTTATTTTTATCTTTAAAAGTAATTAAAGCCGCTTAGCGGGATTTATTATAAATCAGTGTCGTGCTCCGACCGAGTAACCATGTTTCCGGTGGTGTACGTCGGCCGAGCAGCCCAATTTTGGGGATTAGACAGAGACTTTCACGCACCTCGTGTTTTCGTGAATCGCCACTTACATCCAAGGCGAAGTGTCTGGACGCCCGCAGAGTAACCAGCGACGCGAGCGCCGATATCCAGTTCCTGAGACCACCTCTACGTTACTTAACCTTGACGCCTGTCCACGACCAATTCTTGGACCGATACCTTCTACCAGGTCAGGCGACGTCATCTTCACAGTTCCGGAGAACTTGTGGGCTCAGCAAAGTGTATTTTTTGTATTATTTGTTGGTTTAGTTATTGTTGGAGCAGAAGTCTAGATTTTTTTGTCTACGTACTTGTTAGTTATTTTGTGTTAGGCGCTCCTTGGATGCAACTGATGTGAACGCAATAGTGTTTTGGCGCTGAACGCTCATTCTGTACAGCGCAATCGATTGGGCTAGGCCCCTATCTTCGTGATTACTGTGAGCCTCGGCTAGTTAAGATGCAAGGCGTATAGGTATCAGGTTTTGAACACACTGGTGTGTTGTTGGTTGCGTACTGTCCTCCAAGGCGCGTTATTTTGTGTATTGGGTCCTCAGCCACTGTTTGTTCACTTTACAATTAACTTCAATATTTTCATACGATTTATATTTATTTTTACCAGTCAAATTTTACTTGAGCTCATATTCTTTTTCTTGTTTAACCATTTATTTATTTTTGCATATATTAAAGTCAGTAGTTCCAATTAAAATCTTTGTTTTATTGTGCGAAAGAATGAACCTGCTCGTTCCTTTCAGACAGTTTAGCTGCCACAAACTCCGTTTGAGTGTGGCTTGGGCAAGTACAGTGTCGCTTGAGTCGACCCCCCTGGTGGATGCTGAAGGGCATTACGCGGTCACCCATTCCCACGACCAAACACCCTTTTATTGAAGGTACCTCCGTTGTAGTGTACCCTGCGGACTAAAAGATAACATCGTGGCGCTCCGGGTATGCCCGGAGTCCAACTTTGCGACGCCTCACGCCACCTACGATCTCCCTGAGATTAAGAGCGAGAAACAAACTTAGGTCAGTTTGAAACGTTAAGGTGCGGCCTCATGTGAACGCTCGACGCTCGTTTCCAGCGACAAATTTGGTCACGTGGTACTATTTTTAATTTACCGGCACTTCAAAATATGCAGCGACAAAGCTGAACAAGTTGAGCTTTGTCGCTATCAGGTTGCTATGGATACGATCTGTGCTATGGATGGAGTGTATAGAAGGAGAGTTATCTCTAATGAACAACACGTTCAAAATGTCAAATTAAAAGAGTATAATAGTTTACCTAATGATATAAGAAATGTGACCAATATACACATTTAAAAAAAAGTAAATATATTCTTGAAAAGTGTTGATAATACAACATCAATCAGTTAGTTTTGTAATTTTTTTTTTAGGTTAGGCTTATTATTAGTATCATAATTATATTTTTGTCACATGATTTTATATTATTCATACTATGTTGATAGCTTCAGCTGAATAAACGACGTGGCACTGATTGGTTCAAGTAGAATGTTGCATAAATTGCTATACAATATTTTTCATTATGTACAGTGAAAATCTATTTCTCTTTTTTCATTGATCATTTTGAATCTGATAAATTATTTTTTCAATGGGTAATTCGATCATTTAAACAGTAATTACAGGATGTTTTTCACTAAACGGGCTATTTGCATTTAACAGAGCCATCCCTGTTTTTTGCATTTAGAATCAGCTCACGTTTATAATCCTCCATCTACACTCTACACACTCCATATTTGTTGCGCTGGAATACGTTGATAATATAAATCCGCGTCGATGAATCGATTTATAGTTCTATTGGCCAGTTGCACCGCCGTCACTTAACTTCAAGGGAAGAATAATATTTATGGTTACCATTGTATAGACAATTGTTTCCATGGTGATTATTCCATACTTAAATTTAAGTGATAGCGGTGCAACTGGGCACAAATGTCAAATTTTGACATTGATATTTTTAATCCCTGCAAGCAAAGAAGCCATGTTGACGCTGCTGTTTCACGCAGCAACTTGTCGCTGAATATTTTGAAATGCCGGGAAATTTAAAATAGTACCACGTGACCAAATTTGTCGCTGGAAACGAGCGTCGAGCGTTCGCATGAGGCCGCACCTTTACAACTGTTTTCATAGTAACCGACTGTGCCAAAAGCGCAATTCACTTGACAGATTTTCAGAATTTTTCGGAAAAATCCAAAACGACTAGCCGTGGAAGGATGGAATTTTGTGTTTGATTATTGTATTATCATATACAAAAAATATACCCAATGATGTACAAGTAAGTCACGTAATATCCACGTTAGATTCTTTCTGCTACAATAATTATTGTGATATGAAAATGTTACTTCCTTAATTTGATAAGTCGAATTATTCGAACAAAGCAGATAACTTCAGATGAATTGAAGCTCAATATTAGACTTGGCTGGTTTTCACACATAAGCTACCTTACATTTGGCTGATCAATTCCTCTTTTCCATGTTATATGCAAATTACTATTTTCATGATCTATACATACTTTCAAAATTATATCATAATAAATAGACTTTTTTGGTTTCAATTCTGTATATTTAATTTTATTTTTGACGTTTCGACTCTCTAACCGAAAGTCTTCATCAGAAAAAATGATACAAAAATAAACAAGGCAAGAAGGTATCTAGATTTTTGTATCATTTTTTCTGATAAAGACTTTCGGTTAGAGAGTCGAAACGTCAAAAATAAAATTAAATATACAGAATTAAAACCAAAAAAGTCTATTACTATTTTCATATTGTAAGGTCAACGTATCTTACTCTTCTAAAAATTTAGTTTGCTGGTAAAAACTGGTCACATCAAATCTTGAGCTTCAATTCATCCTAATTTATCTGCTTTGTGTTGATAATTTGACTGCTCACATTCAAGAAGTGAATTACATGTACATCATTGTACATATTTTTTGCATATAATAATACGATAGTCAAACAGAAAATCTCATCGTTCCACGACTAATCGTTTTGAGTTTATTCAGAAAAATCTGAAATCTGTCGAGTAGAAAGCAGTTCTAGTTATATTATATTTCATGATAAATACTACCGTTTATAAGTTCAAGACAAAAACTAGAAAGCTTCCTCAATGAGGTCGTGATACCACTGACTGAAAAAAGCTCATATACGAGCTTGAACCTATTTTATTTCTAGGAAAACTTGAATATAAAATTTCGGTCGAAAATTTCAAAGACTGACTTATTTTGAAATTAGGTTTTTGGGACTAAGTAGGGCCTAAGACGTAAAGATCTATCGAAATCTCGAACGGTCAAAAAATCACGATTACAATATTATATTGGTCGAAAAAGATGAAATTATCAATTCCAATAAATTTGCTGAAAAACTGGCTGCATTCTGTTCAAAAACATATTTTCTTTGATTGTGCGAGTTCCACAGAGGAGGGGCTCGTAGATGTATTATATAACTTGAGGAGGAGTGATACAGTATATAATTGAATCTATTTATTTTTCTTAGGTCCAGTATTTCAGCCCATGGTTTACCTTGAACGTAGCTTAATTCCCATAGTATTGATTGATAGAACAATTTTTACTAAGGTATTTGAGCTTCGTTTAAGATAAGCCGAGGACTGGAATACCAGCCCTTAATCTATACATTGTGGCTTTTGTAGAATTTGATAATATTATAGGTCCGTTGCTGAAGACTAAAAATATGTTTATACTTTCTATATCTAATGTTAATACAGCTGCTTACTGTTCTGTGGCCACGGAACGGATGACGACTGCGTCCTCTGTGCCGTCTACCTCGACGATCCTCACCGCGGCCTCTCTCCATTCCATTTTCTGTTACATCCACTCTCTTAGAACTATTTGGATAATTAATGATAATTAAAAACTGCTTCACCCCTTACATCTGGTGTACCCTTCCTCTCTACTCCTTCTCTATCATCCTCTGTTCCTCTTTATCTTTCTCCTTCTTATTCTAATTCAACAGATAACATTATAATCAGTATACAGTAATTGATGATAATTAAAAATTGCTTTACTCCTTACATCTGGTGCTTCCTCCCCACCACCTCTCTACTCCTTCTCTACCATTCTCTGTTCCTTTTCATCTTTCTCCTCCTTATTCTAATTCAACAAATAACATTGTAATCAGTACAGAGTACGGGAAATAATTGAATTAATGTAAAATTCATTTCCTGGTCGTGTGATTTACCGTTCGTGTGATCCGAATAAAGATCCTGTATATTCGTATAGATAAATTTTAGCAATAATAGTAGATTATGCCCGACCTGTGAAAAATCGCCGGAGTGGAGTGTCAGGATATCGCACTCTCAATCTTGACACGGCACGTATGTTATTGCAGATCATTCCACGATAGGGCGGAGTTTGACAAGTTTTTCAGACGAGGGACATATGCTGTTTTATTTTCGACTCAGTGGAAAATACACAAAATAAGAGACGAATGTGCGCTCGTTTCGTAATGCATACGATTTTTTATTTAATTACCAGCACCGAAAGTGCTTCCTTGTGTGTCACACGCAGAAGCTCTCGGTAGAGATCAGGGGTGAAGACCCTAGCAGGTTTCAGAGGCGAAACCCCGGTAGGATCTGAAGGCGACGTCCCGGTAGGGTCAAGGGATGGAGTCCTGCGGGAAGCCTTGAAGGCAGAGCCCCCTGACAAGAACACTTTTAAAAAGAAAAAAAAATACTTGCAAAAAGAAAGAAATCAAATACTTATAAAAAGTGAAACTGCAATCTTTTATGGCATGATTTATTTAGAAATGAAATGATTACAATTTGCCTCAGTTGTTCTCGGACTTTAACTTCCAACGTTTTTCCAGAGTTTCCCGTACTCGCCGTATTCAATAAATCCAATTTCCATGATATAATTATCGGTCTCATAGTATATTTTTGTGATTGAAAAATGACAGTCGCTAGGATTAAGATAGGTAGTGCACTCGATTATTTCATATTTGTAAAAGGATATAGGTCAAGTTGCATAAAGAAGCATTGATAACATGTAGTCAGCTAACATCTTATTAACTCAATTCCTCAATGACATTTGTTTTAAAATACTAGATTGTGAGAGTTATTAACTTTGTAACATTTGTATCAAAATTTCAGATTACGTTTACCATATTCGATTTGAACCCGAGACCTCATGCTCTCCGAGCATGCATGATAACCGCTACACCACGCTGAGATACCAAGTAGGTCTCCCAGCACTGTACTAGAATCTGTGCATTTCTCAAACGTATATAAATATGAAGAAAACGATGTACGGGAATTCAGTCTGTTGAAATTGAACCGTACAGTTATTAATGAAAACCTTTCGCAGGATGGCTGGTTTTGTTACATGACGAAAACTGTGTTCCCCAAACGGGTAGTGGATTTACTAGCTCTTGGTCCGAAATTCAGTGTACCTCTTGAAACAAATGAACTACCTATTTTCGAACTAATTGCAGACGTGGAATACATTATCTGTCAAACGGATGACAGCGATACTTAAAACCAACACAGAGCTCAAATTACCAACATTATAACTAATCATATGCACAAAACTCATCAAAACAAAAACAATAATAATATCATTAAAAAGTATAAAGAGACGAAACAATTTTTGAAGCAAAATGATGACATTTATATTATTAAAGCTGATAAATCTAACCTAACGGTTGCTATAGATGAAAATGAGTATATCAATAAGATGGATGCTTTGTCGCAGGATGACAGTACTTACACAAAAATTAATACAGATATGACTAGGAAGATTCAGAACGCTAACAATAAACTGGTGAATAATTTATTTAGTAAAGAATATATAGATGCGATAACCAAGAAAACCTTAACATCTGACAACGCAGTTTCACCTCGAATCTACGGACTTGTTAAAGTTCATAAAAATAACTTTCCTCTCCGCCCCATCGTCTCTGGTAACAATTCGCCAACAGATAAATTATCAAAATTTCTAGCACGGTTGCTTAGTGATTTGTATGACGATGAATATTACATCCGTAATTCTTTTGAATTTCATGATTTCATCACTACAGTAATCTTAGACCCGGATTACGTTCTGATTTCTTTGGATGTTGTCTCTTTGTTTACAAATGTGCCGTTGGATCTTGTCACCAAAGCTGTAGAACAAAAATATAATATAATCTCCCAACGTACTGATATACCATTGAATGAACTATTGGATTTGATCACATTTTGTTTTCAGAATGGCTACTTTCAATTTAATGATGAATTCTTCAAACAAACATTCGGCTGTGCGATGGGGAGCTCTTTGTCTCCTGTAGTAGCCAATCTGGTGATGGATCTTGTTCTGAAGGAAGTTTTGCCTTTGCTCTCATTTAAAGTTCCGTTTATTGAAAAATATGTTGATGATTTGATTACAGCTGTCCCCAAATCTAAAATCAATGAAACTCTTACTGTTTTTAATGATTTCAATGCGCATATTCAGTTTACCGTAGAATTGGAGACAAGCAATTGTTTGCCGTTTCTTGACATGTCAGTAATTAGAGACAATGATGGCAATATTACCACTAAATGGTACACTAGCACCAGGTACCTCAATTTCAGATCTAACCATCCTAAAGATCAACTTATCAATGTAGCAAGGAATCTTTTCTCCAGAGCATTACATTTAACATCTGAAATATATCATAATGAAGTAACGAATACGATAACTGTTTTACGACGTACAAATAAATATCCTGTAGGCATCATTCATGGCATTCAAAATCAAATCAACAGCAGTTTGCATGCTGGCACTGTAAATGTCAACAAAACACCTTTGACAGAGAAGTATTTCACCATTCCGTACATAGGTGGAGTAAGTGGTAGTATCAGAAATGTTTTCAGAGACAATGATAAAATTAAAATCTGTTTTAAACAACACAAGACAGTGGGTAATTTATTTTCTAAAATTAAAGATAAAACTAATATAGATATGAGATATAATATAATTTATCTAATTCCGTTTTGAAAAGTCAAATTTTTCATCAATTTCTGACGTTATGCAACGTCCCATTTTTCATAACTGTCATGCAACAGTTGCGTAAAGTAGTTACGTAATGTCTTTACATAACTCGCCATGTTTTAGAGCTAATCAATTATATTTACCTGCGTACAATTAAAAGAATAATTTATTATTCACAGTATGCAGCATTGGCAGTCTTTAATATCAAAGGGTACTATATTACTCAAGATATCACTGCTTGAGAATATTTTTAAAAATTATTTTGACATTTTGTGAAAACTCAATATTTGTTTATTTTAGTGCAATCTTGTTTCTGTAGCCTAGCAATAGATGGTCATGAATCACAGTCATCTGAATTTTGTGATGTGACGTGAGAGATGTTTTAATTAAAAAATAAAGATAAAATTATTCTGACGGAATTAGATAAAATTTTGTACAGAATACGTTATGAAAAGACATATTGTTTGACTCACATAATTTGCAAAACTCGCTACGCTCGTTTTGGCAAATATTACGTTTCGTCAAACAATATGTCACTTTTCATAACTAATTATGTAAATAACTATTACAAAATTCCATGTAATGATTGCCCGGCACAATATACAGGTCAAACGAAGCGGTATTTGAAAACACGTTTGGATGAACACAAGCGCAACTGTAAGAATGCTAAAAGGGTGGGTGCTAAGTGTGCGGTGGTTAGTCACTGCATCAACACTGGACATTCTTTCAATTTCGCTGAAACTCGCATCTTGCATAACCAGGCTATTCTGCACAAAAGGCTAACACTTGAAATGTTATTTATAAAACAAGATGATAATAATGTCAATGAGAAAACTGATACTATAGCCTTAAGCACCATTTATAATAATATATTGACATGATTTTTGATGTTTTGAAATTGTTCATAAATAATTGTTCTTATATCTATTTTTAATATTTTTTTTTTTTTCGCTTAGTCTCTTGTGACTTGCATCCCTGAACATCTTGATGTGATTCTTTTTCATTGGTTGACTTCAACAATTGACTGTTGTGACTTGTGCGTTTTTGCTTTTCCGTATTACACGGGCACTCACTTTATGTAACATGTACTTAGCCTCTGGCTTTCATAACGGTCAGTTGTTGCCACGCTTAGTTTTTCATATTTGAAATTTTTTTTATATATACATTTATTTATTCTTTTATTTTCGACTAAAAACATGTTTGTTCTTTCTCTTTTTTATTACATCGACTTATAAAAGAAAACAAAATATTTATGTTAACACTACAGATGACAACATACACAAACACTAATTCTATTGTAAGTACACTGTTCATTACACCTTTTCTTGTTTTTTTTTTTTCCACATTCTCACACTATTGTATAAATGTTAGCACTCCTGAAGATGGTCCAGGTGGGACCGAAACTATAGAGTAGGATAGAAATAATAAATTTGTGACTGAATTCCCGTACATCGTTTTCTTCATTTCACGTAACAGTCAGCATCATCTAATACTTCCGTATATAAATATAAATCCAATTTCCTTTTACCGTTAAGTATAGGGATTCTAGTCTTTATTCTTCATTCGTGCACAAACTTTGCCCACTCTTTCCTTTTTTTTGCAGTTTCTCTACGATGTTATCCCAGTTCTCTCTCGGTCTTCCTCGGATTCTCTGCGGTATATTCCTTGATGTGATTTGTGTTGAAAAAATGTATTTGCTACTAATAAATAATTTAATGAACAGTAGTCAATTAGCCTAGCGCCATTATTATTCCTTCTGTCTTCACCATATTTGCCTTTGGTTTCTGTTGTATCCTTATTATGCCGTCTCCCAACTCTGGCATTGAAATCGCCTAGTATGTAAAGTTCTCTTTTGCTATTTTCAGTTTCAATATGTTCCCAAAAGTCGTCCATGATCGCAGTTAACTCATTTTCATCTGGCCCGTATACTACTATTACTGTGATATCTCACTTTTGCGCTGACTTGCATCTGCTGAAGTATTGAACTCTCTATTTTTTTTTCAACTTCCTCTGAATCCGTATCTATTATACTCAGTCCCCTTATAATCAGATTATTCTTTCTGCATTTCTTGTCAACTTTTTCCGATTTTTCCTCCAGCTGTTCAATTTTCACTACTTTTGTTTTAACTTGGTGGAGCTCCTTTTCTATTTCTTCGCATTCTATTTTGTAGGTATTAATTGATTCTCTTTGATGTTCATTTTCTTTCCTAATTTTTTTTATTTCCTGCAATATCTGTTTCATCATCTCTTTCATATCTTCCATTTCTCTTCTATTCCTATTAAGCGGAGATGTTGCACCTATCTTATTCCTTCTGGATTCCTTTGGCAAATTCCCGTCTGATCTTTTGCGCTTATTATACTCTCCGCTATCCGTTTCACTCGTACGTATTACTGGTTGAGTGTATACGGGTGCCAAGTGACAAGCACGAATCGACTTCTCGGATACGTGTTACCTAACCTCGTATTTGAAGCCTTATCTTATTTATCTCTTTTTTGCTTACCTAAGTTTTCTGAAGTAATCTCGTATACGTTCTTGGTTACAGCCACTATTTTACAACACTGTATTATAACTCTTGAATTTAAATGCTCGTGTTTGCCTCGTATATGGGGTTTAAAACACGGATATAGATATATATATATATATATATATATATATATATATATATATATATATATATATATATATATATATATATATATATATATATATATATATATATATATATATATATATATATATATATATATATATATATATATATATATATATATATATATATATATATATATATATATATATATATATATATATATATATATATATATATATATATATATATATATATGTTTGTCCCCGCGGCAGTCTGAGTCCCGAGACGTACAAATCTAGAGAGTTATTGAATATGAATTTGATTTGTACATATAAAGGAGTGATATAAACTGTCTAAAATTATGTTTTTATTCATGTAAAACTGAGTATAAGCCTTTGAAAACCTAAAATTCAGTTGGCTTCAAACTTCCTCATAGGGTAATGACGCAATAAAGTGAACTAATCAGTGGCGTAACTAGGATTTGGTGGCCCCCCCGCAAAACAAAATGTAGGCCCCAATGAACTTTTGAAAATTCAGTGATTAGGTGCCAGAAAACAGTCATAAATGCAATATTTTTTATAATTCCTGAAGGTACAAAAAAAAATTACAAAAAAATTATGATTCACATATTTTATATAGAATTAAATTGTTTATCAGTTCCTCGGGTTTTTTTATTTGCAAAATCTGTTATAAGAATTTTCAAGTTCCAATTTTCTGCTGCATGATATTCTATTACCAAAAGAGCAAGATTACTTAATCTATCTTGATTCATGCTGTTTCTAAGATAGGATTTAATTATTTTTAATTTGCTGAAAGATCTTTTCCTACAGTCACTATAGAATGACACCCATACCATACGCTGTAACGTGCGGAATAGAGGTCATTTCGTACGCTCAGAGGTTCCTAAGAAAGCCGCGTGGCGTCGCAAAGAAACTATTTTATTACTATAATAATTTTGATTCTTTTTGATTTTCTTATAATTCCTCTTGAAAGTGAAGTCATTATAAGTGATTTCATCCAACATTTGATGAATTGGGATAAGATCAATGAAGCAAATTTTTTTTTTCAGAAAACGGTATATTTTGGTTATAGATATTCACGCAGACACTTTTGACTGTACAAAGAATAACATCCGTCACTCGTGCGAATCGATCATACCATGCGAATGTGAATAATTCAGCCACGAGACGAAGTCGAGTGGCAGAATTATTCACATTCGCATGGAATGATCTCCATTTCGCACTTGTATCGGAATAAACTATTCTGCTGCAGCCACAGGAACAGGAGTTCTTAAAAATAGTAATAAAGCAGTGCAAACCTCACATAAATCACTTTCGATAAATGAATATTTGATTAAAATAATATCTGTTATTTCCTGAATAGTTGTATTGGCATTAATGTCATTTTTTAAAAAATATACCGCATTAATTAATTGCGTCGGAAAATTTTCTAATAAATCATCGCTATAATGTTTTTATAATTCTATTCCCGACATTTGGAGTTCTTTTTCTGATAATGTTAGCAATGTTTTTAGTCTTAAAAATTCAAAAAGATTTGCAATTTTTGACATTCCTTTAAATCTATTTGTGAACTGACATTTCAACTGTTCTATAAAAAACATTAACTTTTAATATGTTCGGCATTAACAAAATCGTAGTCACATTACTCATCAAATTGACGTCTTCTTTTTGATTTTCTTGTTCTTTTAAACTCGTGTATTATTTCCCATTTTTTGCAAATACTTTCAGATTCGGATTCTTATGCTATATCCTTTTTTTGTAATATTATTGACGCACAGTTAATTTCGGATAATAAATTATGTGATAAGGTACATACAAATACCCAAGAAATTAGAGCTAGCATATATGAAGCATCGGCAACGACAATTGGCAACAAATAGTCGAATATTTTTTGAAATCAGGTATGATTGGCAGCAGTAATAAACTAATGCCCGGTTGCATGAGCGTTCATTATCTAAACAGTTCGTTAAAAATGAACAATATCAAATCGAATTTTTGACAGCAATGCTAAGCAACTGATTTGACGAATATATTCGATTTGATATTGTTCATTTTTGAAGAGCTCTTTAGTTATTGCACGTTCATGCAACCAGGCCTAAATATATTATTATTTAGGTACAACAATCGCAATAATTATGACTCAAATGTAACTTGGTTGGGAGATATTTAAATCATATCCAAATGGTATATTATAGTTCCGTAGCAAATTGCGTTGTGCCCCCTGAACTGCGCGGCCCCCCCGCATTGCGGGGTTTTGCGGACCCTATTTACGCCACTGGAACTAATACAACTACCATTTACCACTAAAGATATCTCTTCGCATTCATTCGAATACTCTGGTTATTCTTACCTACGTGACTAGTTATCATTCAAAATCAAAGATGTCTCCACGTATTCATTCCAACATTATTAATTTTGTTCCGAGCTCAATTCTCAAGATGGCACTAAAGCAAATGTGCCAGTGGCGTAGCATTCGAATTTTAGCAGAAATAGGTAATATAAATTATCCTTTATATGTCGCAAGAATATAAGTACTTATCTTTACATATTACCTATATATTAATTTCTAAAGAGAAAACTTGCCATTCCTTTTGAGGCACATTGCATGCACAAAGAAATATGAAATTTGGCATACTTATGTAAAGTTTATATGCAGAAGGAATGCAGAAAATAAAAGTCATATACAGGCTGTCCCATTTTAAAAGAATACTTTCCACCCCTTTTTAAGCACATTGCATGCACGAAGGAATATGAAGTTTATATGCAGAAGAAGTGCGAGAAGCAAAAATTATATACAGGATGTCACATTTTGAGAGAAAACTTTCCAACCTTTTTTTGCATATTGCAAGCACAAAGAAATATGAGATTTGGCATATTTAAAGTTCATACGGTGAAGAGGTGCAGAAAGCAAATATTATAGACCCATTTCAATTTACCAACGAAAACAATACTATTTTTTGCTGGAATATCTTGAAAAAAAAAAGTCTGACATCTTATTCTCACTCCTCAAGGGGCAGGAAGGAGGGTAGAGAAATGTTTTAAGGGAAAACTTTGAACTCCTATTCAGGCATATTGCGCGCCCGAAGAAATGTGTGATTTAGCATACCTGAAGCTCATATGGAGAAAGGGTGCAAAATTCTCAAATTATTTACAGGCGTCTAGTTTTTATAGACCGTTGGAAGGGATAATTATTTTTTGCTAGAATATCTCAGAGTATATACACCAAATGTAGAGAGGTCTAACATCTTATTCTCACTCCTCAAAAGAAAGGTGGGAGGGAATACGTGAAGAGAAAACTAAGATAACAACATAAAAGGATTATATATTGAAATTAAGGGTTTTTTACGAAATTGTCATCGTAGGATTTCGTGCCAGGTGTCAAGCTGACGGCGTAAAAGCATTCCGTATCTTGCAACGAGGGCTCCATATAAAGATAGTAGCTTCCGTAGCAAGCAAGAGTTCGTACCGCATCAGGCTGTAAGTGTTTTGTACAAAGTTGGTTACATTGTGGAGTTCTGTGATAAGTCCGATGAAGGTTCCGGACTAAGATGACAACATACAAGGACTACGTTTCAAAATTGAGGGCTTTGGACGGAATCAAGCTCTGTATTAAGATGATGATGTGGAAGCGTTCTGCATCAAACAATGATGGTTTCGTACAAAAAGGTTTAAAGTCATTCATACATCACGTAACATATTAGAGAAGAGGGAGGGGATCGATAAATTGTGATATTGTATGACAAGGAGTAGAGAGGATCCCAAGTTTCGTGACGTCACATTCCAAAATCTGATATGTCTAAGTGTTGATACAAAAAACTTAAAAATATTTCCTGCTCTATCTGTTTTCTTGAGTGTAAAATTGCAATGTAATGTCACACTAGGGAGGGGGGACTCAAAGACTCTCACAAATGTGACCAGCTGTGACAAGGAGAAATAAGAGTTTCGAATACAGAATATTCATATCGGGTCTCCGTTATAATTACGATGAGGATTCCGTACTTCTATGGATATAATCTTGAATGTGAATGGAGCAAAAGGGCTGTATTTAGATTGAAAGGGGTAACAAGTACGATGAGGGTTTTGTACTTGGTATAATAGGTGAAAGGTTTAGGAATAAACTTGTATGCAGAGCCGAAACTAGGGCGTGGCGAAGGTGGCCCCTGCCACGGGCACAAACTCCTAGGGAGCGCAAAATTTTATAAACCGCATTGAAACAATAAATTCATAGATTAGGCTTCTTTCAACCAGTGGCACCAAAACTTTATTGCAGGAGCTATTCAGTTTTTTGCGTTTATTTTAGAAACGGTAGTATTTATCAATAAATATGAGAGTACTAAAATTGATCCCCGAATAATTTGGCACAACATTTATCTGAAACATTTTTCTGAGTTATCAGCGGTTCATTCGTCATAATTAAAATTTTAATCATTATAAAATTCGTTATATTTTCCTGAAGCAAAGAAATAACGAGAATCATGATGTGAAATTAGAGTTAATATCTCTCATATTTGGACATCACATGGAAACGATCGTCATCTGTTTCTTTTGGAATAAGTAATTTGGCTCTATCGTGTATGATATCAAATTAAAGCTCTTGCGGAAATAATTCCAGTAAAAGTGTCAAAGAGGATATTCAGGCGATGGTCAATTGTTTTTTTCACAAATTATTTTAATGATGTCTAGTTTGGTATCAATTTGAAGCCCTCGAGAAGATAAAATTAGTAGATATCAAGAATGAATAATTAGTAGAATCCAATTTACCATCTTCAAATTACACTTCTAGCGATCAAATGTCAAAAATTTATGTTCCAATGAACTGAAGATTCCGAAAATCTAGAAAAGGATTCTTTATTTTCAAAAATACTCATTTTCTTTGTGGGGCTAAAATATAACTGCCATCTGTCACTTTGACATTGTCAGTTATCACTTTGACAATGACAGTTGTCATTTGGACAATGACAGCTGTCACTTTTACAATGACAGCTGTCACTTTGATAATGACAGATGGCCCTTTGACAATGACAGCTGCAACTTTGAAATAAGCAATTAATTAATTGAGATATTAGTAATATTTGATGGACCCAATTGATAATAATCTTGTTTTTCTGCTTTAACTTCATAATAATTCTCTACACAAGAATAGGGGCGCAATTTTATGATTCGCCACAGGCGGCTAACACCCTAGTTCCGGCTCTGACAATAAGCAACTATTTGATAAATTTACGATCAGAAAACTTTGTTTCCGAGCTTTCAATATGTCATCAAACGCCGAATATCATCACTCTGTAGAAAATTCCCGTCAATTATTTGAGTTTCGCGCGCTTTAATAAATTAGGGTCCACTATATAAAAATTTATTTTAAGTTTTTAGGGCCGATATAGGATTTGATAATACTTAATCCGTATAGAAGATAAAGCAAACTTCACATAGCAATATCAATTTTGTCTAATATCTGTTCCATTTGCTTACAAAACAGTAAAAAGTGTTGCAAAACTTTGAGCGAATCTGATGTTCATGGGAAATTAGAGTTTCACAAGAATCACGAAATAAGACCAGACCAATACAAAAAAAATTTTCAATTCTCAAGACAAGATAAGAAAGTACTATCAAGAATCAAGACTTGTCAGAAATCTTGATAACTTGACAATAAATTTTTCAAATCTGCATATTCATTGATTTATTATTAAAATATCAAAGTCTGTTGTGGCCATCACAGTTTTACCTAGACAATAAATTTGATGGCAAGTTTCATCACTGTTTCTTGGATTTAGAGTGTCACACCAACTGTCAAAGTGACATTTGTCATTGTCAAACTGACAGTTGCCATTATCAAAATGATAGCGTCATTTTCAAAATGACAGCTGTCATTGTTATGATGACAGATGGCGACTATATTTTAGTTCTTACAATGTAAGTATTCTAGAGATGAAGAGTTCTCTCCTAGATATTCCAGTTGAAAAAGCTCATTTACAAATTTAAACCTAGCTTTTCAATAAAAAAACTCAAATATGAAATTTCTGTCAAGAATTCGTACGGGCTCTCAAATTATTACACTTTCAAACATACAGACCGATCGATTTTATCTGAGACTATGTTTTTTGGGTTCAGTAGAGTCTGAAATGGGAAAATTCATCAGAATCTCGAGCTGTCAAAGAATCACGATTTCAGTACTTTCTCTATCATATATATGAAGGGAAAGTAAAAAGTATCTGTGACTATGATTTTCGAAACAAATATTCTTTATATATCGAAAGTATAGGTCATCAGTTTCTGGTGAATAAATCGTTCATGTAGGATAGAAATGTATAGGTAGATCTCCCAATACACCGAGAAAGTTGCTAACTCCTAGCAGCATTGCCATATCCTATAACAAATAATAATTGCAAATACTGATTGAAATATAAGAATGACAGACTTTCCATCTATTTTAATTGGTGGCAATCTTGGAAAACTTTGCTATAATCGTTTCATTACATAACTATCAGGGAGGGCAAAGGGTAGACACTAACGCTAAACTGAGCGCTCGGATTGGATAAAGCGATAGAGAAAGGGAATTCCCCCAAAATGTCAAGATCAAGAAATATCAAGTGTTCTTGAAACAGGACAAGACGTTTTAATTTTTTTATCTTGAAAATCAAGACAAGACAAGAAATGATTATCAAGACAAGAAAAAAATGTTGGCCAGCTATTCAAATTTCGCGCGCTTGAATAAAATGAGGTTCACTAATATTAACATTAAGGGAATTCTGGCGATGGATTCGAGTTCGTGTTCGTGGGAAACATGGAATATTCAGAATTCTGACGACGAACTCATGACGTCATGAGTTGGTAATCCCACGGATTCATGGATACTGCAAGCGAGCTGCTTCCATGTAGCCTATCTTTTTCCAAATATCGTTCTTTCTCACTCTTCTGTCAAGCATTTATTTTCAATGATTTCAAAGAATTAATTGAAAGAGATTTGACTCATTTTGAAGTGTCTATAAAAGTTCTTTTCTGAATGAGTACTAATTACTTCTTCGTGATATTTCCTATTCGGTTATGTCTTTCTTTGCAAACTTTGATTAGAACAAAAGAAGTGTCAAAAAATTTGAAATTATTTATTACTGATATTCTGTATTATACTGTCAAACATAAAAAGTTCATTGTTATCAAAGAAAAATTCGAAATCTTGCAATCAAAGCTACAAATGTTGAATTCATAGTAATGACTAGTAAATAACCTAAAAAATTCAAACTTCAACTCTGATATCATGGAATATGATGGAATATTTCGTTCTGGCGAGATGTTGTAGCTGTGACGTATGTATGGAAACATGACGTCATTAGTTGGAAAAAAAATCAAGGATTCATGGATTTGCATCCATCGCCAGAATTCGCCTATTAATTGTGAGTTTTTGGGATAAATATTGGATATGATAATACTCAAACCGTGAACAAAATATAGCGAATTGCGCATGACAATACCAATTATACCCAATATGTATTCCATTTGTATACAAAACAGTATAAAATTTTGCAAAGTTATGCGTAAGTAAAACTGATGTCTTTTAAAAATATCTCTCAAATCCATTCGAATTATATTGTGAGCAAGTGATATTCAATAAATGTTATTTGAAATGTATCTAGGAGAATAAAATAAATATTAGTTTGATGGGTAGTTGAAGTTTCCTCAAATATTACAGGAAATTTAATTTTCCAGGGATATCCAATAGATTAATTACTATAAGTAACTATTTGATTTTACGATCAGAAAATTAAGGTTCGAGCTTTCAGTATGACATCAACCGCTGAATATAATTATCCTGAAAGCAACTTCCGCCAGCTTTTCGAATTTCGATCGCTTGAATAAAACGAGGTTCAGTATATGAATATTAATTATAAGTTTTGAGGGTCAATATAGGATTAGATAATACTTAAACCGTGTACAAAATGGAGCGTACTTTACATAGCAATATCAATTTTGTCCAATATCTGGTCCATTTCAAGACAATAAAAAGTTTTGCAAAGTTATGAGTAAGTAAAACTGATATTTTCACGAAAGACAAGGATTAAAACTAGCTAAAGTATGGAAGAATTATAAATTCGAATTTTGCGGTGTTGCTGGGAATAGGTCAAACTTAATGTATTATGTTGCAACGTCGCATACGTTCTCTCATGATTGTGGTGAAGTCGGTGAGGTGCTGTGGGAGGAAATAGCCAAAATTCTTTCACCAGGTGCCAGCTGCCAGCTGCTCTTTGAGGCGTGGCATTCCCAGGAAATGTTTCGAAGTGTGAACTTAGTGTAGAATTTGTGCTGTTTTCGTGAGTTTTTCTTACAATAATAATTATTGTAATGTTAAGTATAGCAGCAAAATCCTATCCTTGGCTATCTCTGGATCTGAAAAGTGAGTATGAAATATTTTATTTCAATGAAAATTATACATGAATTTTCGGTAACCATTTAATAGTAAAGGTCGATTCACACTATAGCAAGGGGGCTATCACGTGACTTTTTTGCTACAGCCAATCCCAGTCTGGGTAGCATAGCATACGTCAAAGTGACAGTTATTTGTTTACTTTTAGGCCGTTGTTAATTGCTTGGCTCTTAGTTTCAGTGTCTATCAACTGGATATTTTCTAGAAGAATAATGTATTTTCATTTCTAAAGTTTGCCTGATGATGTGAAACAGACAGAAGAAATAATCCATAAGTTTTTATGAACAAAATATCAAAATTATGATGGAACTAATTGATTCAAAACTGTGAACTAACTTAAATTGTATCGAGAAACGGGCTGTTGAAGCTAGAACTAACACAATACACATGAAAATGATAAAAATAATACAGCAGTCACAGCACATACACAAGCAACCAGGCTTATCATTACATAACCTTTAAAGTAAAAATTTAGAGCTAAAACTAACACAATACTCGTAACAATATGAGAAATGGTCCAAAAGTTACAAGATACATACAAAAAAACGTCAAAAACACTCATAAATACCAGTAGCACAAAAATCAAGTGAATGAACAAAGAGTAAACATGTTTACGAAATGTCACTTTGAAGTTTGCTACCAAAACTGGGATTGGTTGGAGCAAAAAGTCACGTAATAGCCCGCAACCCATATACGGAACATCAACAGTCATGGCACGTTAATGTCACGTCAAAACAGCTTCTAATTGTTTTTAAATGGTTCTTGACGTTCCGTTACGTTCATGATGATGTGAATGTAAACATTCAAAAATATTGGAAAATATTTTAACGAGACGTTGCCGTTTCATGACGTTATGTTGACGTTCCGTAAAGTATGAATCGACCTTGATTCAAACAGTTCATGAGATGGCGATACCTGGCAATTCTCTAGACTAGTGCCATGAAATTTTGTCAGTGGTACCAAAACGGTGTTTTTTTTTTTGTAGGAAATTGACAATTTCTCCTGACTTTTTGACATAATATACATGCTTACTTCTTCATTTCGTTGACAATTCATTACGTTGAAGTCTTGTATTTTTCAAATGCTTTCTCCAAATATGTGACAGTCCATATTCAAGAATAGGAGCTTTTTGTCTTCCGTTCAAATTGCTAAATATATAATAATTGTATATTTATGTAGAAATGTATTTGTATCTTTTTATTATAAAAAAAGACACGAAAATAATATAATTCTCTAAAATGGCAAGACTTTAAAGCGCTGATCGGAAACGTCAGTCGTCTACCACAAACCATTTATGATTTCTGTGGTTCATTCTTGAGTAAAATCGTAATATACAGACGAAACTTAAGTCTGCTACGAATCTGACAGGTGGAATCATCTGAATAATAATACTATATTTTGACGTTTTCACCGGCGGTGCTTTGCGCCCAGCTCGAGGGTGGGCTTCATCTTTTCCAACCAAGCTAGATGTGGTATTCTCCCTTTTCATATTACACACGTACAAGTTTAAATGAAGGATCCTGTCAGATTCATGGTAAACTTTAGTTTCGTCCGTGTACTACTGTTTCATCCATCCTTTATTTCTACGATCTCCACAGTTCATTTTAGTTTCTATGGGACTACGATTTGAGTCTTTTGATTGGCCGAAATGCGAACACGATTTACTTATGGTAGATAATGATGATAAATTCGTTCATTCATTTGAAGCTATCAACATTACATAAGAAGTATAAAAACGTAGCAGAAATATATTTATAATGATACTAATAATATACCAAATCCAATAAAGAATAACAAAACTAACTGATTGATGTTGTATCAATAATAATCTTGAAAAATATATTCACTTTCTTTTCGAAATATTCAATACTGATCTCATTTCTTATATCATTTAGTGAATTATTATACTCTTGTAATCCTCAATGTAATAATGACTTTTTAGTCGCTACCTTATACACTTTAGATAGAATGAAATTATCTTTGAATCTAGTTTCATGGGTGTGAATCTCACTGAACATCTGGAACTTAGTTTTTAAATATATGGAAGCCTTTTTCACTTCAATTTTGTGTATGAATATAAGAACTTTCCAGTAATTGTCCTACATTCAAATAATTCAATTGTTTCAAAATAGAATCAATGCTTCTTGATTTTTGATACTGAAATATTACTCGCATCGCTCTATTTTGCAACTTTTCCAGTCGATTTATATCAGTTTTATTTGCCATGTACAAATCTGTAGATGCGTACATAAAATGTAGCAAAATTATTGAATTGTAGATAATTTTTCTTGTTCTAATAGATGAATAACAACCTACTTCATACTATACCCTAATTTTCTTTGCTATTTTCATACATATATAATTTATATGAGATTTAAATTTCAATTTAATATTTATTATAACACGTAAGTATTTTGTTCCAATTACTATCTCTTCAATTTCCTGAAGTGCAGAATATAAAACAAGCTGTCTGGAAATAAATTCAACAAATATATTCACATAATCCAATGAATACAAATTAAAATCTTTGGTCCGCATAGATGTATTCATAAATAATTGAACGACTGACAAATTATGCAACTGACAGAAAGCCAAGTACGATTTTGTGCTAATGTAAAATTGGATCGTATCTTAGCCAATGAGATAAAAAAGCTCAAATTGTAGTGTCATAAGAATATGAGAACTCTTGAACTGTTAGTAACTGAAATGAACTATAATTTATTCATAATTATATTTTTTTGACTTTATTAAAAGTTGAACAAATGAAAATACTCTGCTATCCATGTTAGTAACTTGAATGAAGTATAATTTATTCATAATTATATTTTTTTGAATTTATTTACAGTTGAACAAATGAAAATACTCTGCTATTCAAGTCCCCAGATGATCTGAGAGAGATTATAATTGCTAAAAATAATCGGAATAGTGTGATTCCCAAATGATCTAAGTGGACCTTCTGAGGTCCACAGGAGATTCGTCGGAGGTCTACGCCGGCAGGAAAAAAGATTCAGGGCTCACAAGCTGTAAGTGGGAATCCATGGAAAGAGATTTGAGGCTCACCAATACCACTGATACCAGTGAAATTCTTAAAGTGGTCTGAAAGGAAAAAATGTTTGGGAGCCACTGGAAAGAGGGTAATTATATTCTGATTTTCATTTACTTGTACGGAAGTGCACTTCACTTGATAGTTTTTTGGATCTTTTTTTGCATTTATCCATAACGCGTAGAAGTAGAATGTTAAAATTTCATATTAGAGACTTTTGTAGTATCTTAATAATCACCTTTCATTTTTATAGTAACTGACTGAGCCAAAAGTGCAGTACCTACTTTTGACAGTTTTCTAGAGTTTTTTTGTTCAACTAATCGTAGAATGTTCAATTTTTGTATTTAATGATGCTGTAACATCTTGTTACGCATCTCGCAGTCTGGTAGAAATTGATTGCGCGAAAAGGGCATTTAGACGGTTTTGGATTCTCGGCATAAATCAAAAACGTTCAGTCATAGAATACTATTGTTTTGTATTTGGGAATATTGTAGCTTTTAGATTAAATTTTCGTTGCAATTGAAATTCTCCCGAATATTGATGTCGTCGTCAATTGCCAATTTTTCAATCAGTAGGTGTACAAGTCATGTGATGTCCTTATCAGATTTTTTCTCACCTGTATTGTATTTGTTTCATTGCGGAATGTGAAAAATTCAAAGGGGATCCAATCGCTGCCTATGTCAAATGAAAAGTATTAGGTATATAATAATTAAATAATTTTTCCCGTCATGATACTTTGAGTCGTAATCTATAATAAAATTGAATATTGATTGATTTTGTTATAGAGATTTTCGAGAATTTACTTTCTAAAAATAACAAAATTTTTATCAGGTCTTCTAGGAGATCAGATGTTTGACATTGCATTTTGTGTAATATTCATATGTCAGTGATAATATAGAAGAATATGTTGATTTCCAGATCGAAATATACAAAAATCGTTAATTGAAGCTGAGCTATCTACAACAGTTCCATCCATTCACCAAACAGAGACAACAAAAAGAGATAATTGAGATGTATCAGGAACGATCAGAATCAATTGATAATCCCAAAAATTTCTTGTTGGATGCAGGTTTGTGAAAATATTTATTTTATTTGTAGAGTATATGTAGCTTGATGGAACTGTGTTGGCTTTGTAATCCTGATGTGAGATCGAATCCAGCTTCGTACAATAAGCTAGTACGATTTTCAATTTTAGACGGAGAGCTGGCTACATAAAAAACCTTGTTATCGCTACATGGCTCATTCCTTTTGTAGAAGGATCTTTTCGTGGGGCCAAGTTCGAATCGTCTTGTCTGCCAACGTGAATCCGTGGCCTTTGGATATTTTTAACTTGAGATTCTAATTCAAATTGCCAAAAAAAATTCTGTCAATTTTGAAGAAAACAATGCCATTCACAATATCGTTTCCTCAGTTAACAACTATTACTGCCGTCAAACTGACATTTACAAAATAAAAATTTCACATTTATGAGGTAGCACGTCAAAATTATCAAACGTCACTTCTGTATATCATATTTATTTGGTGAACATAAAAAGAATGTAATCATTCAAAAAGAAATTTTTTCGTGTTCGGGTGTAAATGCTTTAGCACAAGCGCACTTTCTATATCTGTCAGCCGTGAATTTGGTCATGATTTCTTTGTTTACCATTTTGCATATGACTATTCTAATGTATAAATATGATATTTAATCAATCGGCATGCATTTATGCGATAATTTTTCCATTTGAAATTCTACTCTTATTTCGCGCTGACTGTCAGCACTTTAGCCACAAGCAAACAGTCAACAATTTACCTTGTTTTTCAAGAATAAATAGGAGCTATTTTCATAATTATAATACATGTATCTCATAAAAAATACAATATCGAAATTTCACTTATTTCACCATCCATCCCTACTATAAACCACGGGATCCCGCTAGCAGACAAGACGATTTGAACTTGCCTACACAAAAGGATCCTTTCATAATAAGAATCATCCAAGTAGCGATGACAAGCTTTTTTATGTAGCCCGCTCTTAGATTTAGTGCACATAAGTGCATCAGAGAATTTTTACACGTGTGTCTTACAATGTTTTATTTTCGATCGTACCAATTTCAGTAAATTATAGTGAATTTTTCATGAATACTTTTTCTTTTGTAAATGTCAGTTTGACGGCAGTAGTAGTTGGTAACCAAGGAAACTATGCTATGAATGGCATTGTCCTCGTCAAAATTGACAGAAAATTTCTTGGCAATTTGAATTAGAATATCAAGTTCAAAATGTACAAAAGCCACGGATTCAAGCTGGCAGACAAGGCGATTCAAACTTGACTCCACAAAAAGATCCTTTTACACAAGGAATTACCCATGTAGCGATAACAAGGTTTTTTATGTAGCCAGCTCTTAGACTATTATGTAATAATGTACTCTGAAATAGTGTCGACCATATCCGTATTGGGTTAAAGTCGTGATTGATGTTATTTTATCATTTTATCTATTTATTTGAATTTTGTTCATTCCAATTTGTTACGTATATTCTCACGTGCTCCATTTTGAAATCGATAATAATCTATGATGCTTGGAACAAAGTTTCATAGTTTTCATCTATTTTCACTTCCTTGTACGAAGTATTGTAATCGCGAAAGAATAAAATTTTCTAATTTCAACGGATATATTGGTTTTGAGTATCTCTGATTCCATTTTGACAATTTTCTGACAAGTTAGATGTTTAATAACATTGCTGCAAGAGAATTGAATGATTTAATAAGTGTGCGAAAAAGGCATGTGGTGTCCACATCAGTTAGGGTATATGCTGATTTCCAGACCTGAATCTACGAGAATCGTTAATTCACGATAACTTATCCACGAGGATAGAACTACCAGCAGCTGAGTTACCCTGTGGAATGAATATTTCAAATTCAAATGCACCACACGTACCATCACTTAATAGAAACGTCGAACATTCACCATCAGATGCAGGTGTGTAATTTATATTTATTTGAATTTTGATATTTTTATCTGTTTCTTATCACGTCAATCTTGGTTCTTGTTATTAATAATTACGCAAGCCCTATTTGTGAGAAATAAAATTAACAGATCCCGTATTGTTAAATGTTAAATTGAAAACCTTCGTTCTATTTTCATCAATTTTTGTCATGAAATTTATTTCGAGTTTTATCTCATTGGAATTTCAATATTATTAAACTGCATGTTACATAAATATATAAATATCTTTATAAGTATGTAATTTATCTTTTTTTTTTTAGATGTTGAGATTATGAGAAGAACTTGGAGAACTCCTGAATAAAGAATTAATCGTGAATGCTTTCATTACCATCTTATCGACAAATCTTGACTATCCCTTGCAGAAGTCAAACTTCAAGCAGCATCCTGCATTGTATCGGCGATCGCCCGCTTAGTTTGAAGCCTGAAACTGTTCATGTTAATATTTTATCCATACATTTTAAAATCTGCGCAATTCATGTGTTTGCATTGAATGTCATAACATGACGAAAATTGTTTTGCATAAATAAAATTACTGGCTGGTACCACAAGCTTGGTTTTTCAATAAACTAATGGCCAGTTGCACCGCTCTAGCTTGAATTTTAAATTTCATTCAAGCAAAAAATATCGAATCGAGATAATGACAGCAATGTTTATATCACATTTGACTTTTGAGTCTTGATACGATATTGTTCGAATGAGCGACACTTAAAATTCAAGGGACAGCGGTGCAACTAGCCATGAAAGTATTATATATGTAGGGTTTTAGGGCAATATAAATACTACAATAATTTTATTGGAAAATATCTGAATGAAGAATGTAGACAAGAGTATTTTCTGTAACTTGTACCTGGGGATCATACATTAAAGTATTTGGAAAAATTTGAATTGCCTTGGAACACTACTTGGCACAACGCTACTGAATTTTTTTTAAATACTTTAGAAAACAATATAGATACGAATTACAGAAAATACATATGTCTACAGAATTAAATTGAAATTTTTCATTTAAAATTGCTTGGAATATTTATATGGCCTTATAGATCTACTAAAGACAACACTATTAAATAAAGTCAAAAACAGAGCTTGTGACACCAGCTGCTGTTTTGCTCTGATTCTGTCAATTCAATGAATACTCTAATATTCAAGAATTTGTGATGCAACTGACCTTAAGGCCTGGTTGTACAATCTTAGCTCAATTGCAGATCAGGTAAAACCAAGTTTATTCACTAGATTTAAAACTATTTTTGAATGTAAAATATAAATAAAATTTCTGAATATTTTCCTCATTTTTATTTACATGATTTTACAACGTAGCTGTTGATAGGATATAGATATATAATTGATTTTGATACAAATGTGCAATAAATTCAGTGTGCCATACTCGTATCCTGTAAAGAATATTTATTTTATTTCAATTTTATTAAATTATTGTCAGGTGCTAACATTTCAAAAAGTTTATATTTAGCTATAAACTGGGTAACATTATGATATAAAAGTATCCGTATTCAAATGATTCATGCTCGCTTGCGCGAATATAACTCAGTATTACATGATTTTTGAAGAATGAAATGAAACTAAGACTTGGCATTATAATGAATATGTCACACAAACTGAAAAACTTTCGGATCTCTGTAGAAACAATATTTTAAATTCATTTAATATTCGGTAATTTGATATCAGGCGAAAATATAGTTATTTACATTTGCGAAAGTATACTTTTCGGTGTGAGTGCTATTTTAATGGCTGAGATGAAGCCGAGGCCATTCATACTTCCGAACACTTGGAATTTATAATGTATTTGACTATTTTTTACAAACTTTCACTTTTTGGTCCTGGCCCAGAAAGTACTACTTTTGAAGCTAGCAACGCATAGCAATCAGGTAACACGGAAGTCGGTTTTGGTTATTGTTCGTGTTGTGAGGGTTACAAAGTTTACTTATTTATACAGTAGCAGCAAAACTGAGAAACAAATGAAATTCATCAGAAAACAACATTCATTGAAATTATGGGCGTATTTATCTTCTAGTTTTTCAGTATTAGTGAGTAATTGATCACTTAATACCAATGCAAATTACCATTGTAAACGATATAATATGAAGTTGTACGAAATCATAAAAATGTCACATCTTTCATCTAACTTACCTGATGAAATTTTTAGATAGTAGTTTATATACTGTTAGGCTCATTCTTTGTTTTCATGACGTAGTATGATCCTATAAATCAATCCATACATAACAAAATATGATATGGCTAGCATATATTCCAAACACAGGTACCTACTTACGTGAAGTAACGCAGATTCGTGCTGCAATTATGTGTATATCCATATCTTACAGATTTATGAATCTTTGAAAAATCGCTATAGACGCATGTATATTTGCTATTTGGTATGAATTTATACATAATGATACCGCGTTCATCCATAATTCACAGATTATAGCTATATATTTTTATGTAACTATAAGAATGAAATCGGAGTAATAAGAACCTATATTTACATGAATTGTTTTTTTTCATCTTATCTTCCCATATCTAGAATATATTATCATTGTTGAGACATTCAACCTACTCAAGAATCAATGAATATTCTATGCAAATTGACAGCACTTTTAACCTCTATACAATTTATTTCACTCAATTATCCCGCTGGATATGTCACTGAACAGCGCCACTCGGTCCTCAAATTTCCTTCAAAAACTAAATTTTCATATATAGCAAACGAGCACAGTATTTTAAAGTATATATAGAATACACTCAAACCTTATTGATCTTATGCAATTAGCAACAAACAAATTCTATCTTAAAATTCATTTGAACGTGTGTCTTGAACTTCCGGGTCTCGAAGTGCCGCTGGGACCAGGCCTGTGTCACTCTTATGGAAAGAAAAATAGAAAGTTTGCGTATGTGTTAGTGAGTGTTAGTTATTGCACGGCACCGCACACTTGCCATGGCGCTAGTATGGCACCAAAATGTCCAGGATTTGAAAATTAAGAAGGCTGTTACTTCTGTCCGCTGTCTTTGCAATCGCCAGTGTATTGTGTCATGTATTGTGTACCTATTACATTATTTAATATTATTGTGAGAGTGACACCATTGATTTTATTAGTGATGCCGAGTAGAGAAAATCTTGTAAGTATATAATTATTAATATTTGATATGATCTCGATATATTTGCCATTACTTATGTAACAAAATAATGTGTCATCATTAAAATTTTAGTATGAAATATACCTAATGTTATAATAAAAAACTATTCTATCTGTAATATTTCTAGAAAAAAATTCTGCGTGCAACTGGTCAACTTTCTGCCTATGATGAGTGGTCCTGTTCTGTTCTCCACGTGCAGAAGATTTGAGGAACAAATGGTTAGCAAATATGATACGGAATGAGCTGAGAGAGTTGAGCTATCAGCAACTGCTTGATCGTGGATATTGAGTTTGTGAGCTGCATTTTGATAATAGTCAATTCAAAAATGAATTAGAACAACGTCTCAACGTGGGTCAGATACCTTGTCTTGTATGTATTCAAGGTAAGACCTCCCGTATCACAGTAAAAATAACAAAAGTTCGGATAAAATGCACGTATATTATAGATGCACCCGATACTTCACGAATCGAACCAGCTCAAATCAATCCAGCTAGAATCGAACCAGCTGAAATCGAACCTACTTGAATTGATATCACCGAGGAGCATGAAGACGTTGAAAATATTCCACCAAGGCCAGTGTGGAGGAGACTCCCAACCACCAACTTCACAATTCGTCGATGCATACAAAACTGCTATTTTAAATTATACTGTTAGGTGTAGTATCGGTTCGAATTGTGAGGATTACCGAATTCTACTATCCTATGTATTCAAAATCAATCTGCTTAAGAATCTTCCGACATCCCCAATTTCCAATAATCCTATCCTATGTGTTCTTCCCCAGACCCCTTGCATGGATGCTGTAGCATTAGAGATAGTTATTCAAACAACCTTTGGATATTTAATTCAAAAATTGCTAAATTATGAATGTGATTCATATTTTCAGTTTTTTTGTTCTGAAAACGTAACTCACATTCATGATTTAACTGTTTCACGGGACTATGGGTCCAATGAGGTGTTTTATCTTAGATATGCAAGCACAGAATTTTCGCAAATAGTCGATGATTGTGAAAAACAGATTTTTGCTTCGATTCCCAATTTCATTCCATCCCCTAACATCCTATCTCATATAGACATCAACTGAATACCTTCTAATTTTTGTGAGCAGCATGAAGCAACCATGCAGAATAAAGTTATGCGATCATTACATTTGATATTATCAAGTCATTTTTCAAAATTGATTAATAAGACAAATAGATACAGTAAGAAATAACGACGTTAAGACTTTTTTTGTCAATTATTGTAGATAATTTTTTTTTTCCATATTTTTCCCCTTTCTCCAGATTATTAACACTCTCTTGAAACTTTGTGAGTGGCTTCATTTTGATGAGTCCGACAACTTTTTTATCAGCGAAAATTTTTGAAACTGCTGCGTTTTCGGCCGAACAGCCGAAAAAGACGTCGATTCTATGATTTATTCCTGACCACCAACATCACTTTTTACCATAGTTTGATTGTAAGATAATAAAAGGAGAAACACAAACAACATTAAGTCCGACAAAAATATTGCGGCGTTCGGCGTAACCCCCATCTTCAACATGTCAAAATTACAAGTTTTGTTAGATAATTAACATCCTATCAAATCTCTCGGTATTGATAGATAAACATTAATGGAGCTGGGTGGAGATATTGTCCGACAAAATTTCTGCTGCATATTTTTAGTCCGACACTCTGGAAATGTCAATTCTACGAGATTGGTTAGCTGATTAACACTCATTTATTTCGGATGTTTTTCTCTTTGGAGTGATGTACAGCATACATTGGTATTATTGTCCGACAAAATATCTGCTGCATATCCATGAAAAATTCTAAAAAGGTATTTCATGAATTATCACTATGTTGAAACTGAGATCTGAAGCCAAGTATACGCTTATGAGCTTTATTGCTGTTAAAATAGGTGAAAATTGTATGAGAAGCATCTGGTTCATATATCAGCTATCAGCTTCTAAGGCCGATTCAAGTAAAAAAAAAAATACGCATTCCATCTTTTTCATATTTGAAGCATATCGGCAAGTGTCATCGGGATAGTTGATCCGGACCTCGTGTGGTCTCGTGATTAGTTTGAAAATATGTTTCACTTCATTTGAGTATACAGGGTGTAACAGAAATAAGTACAATAATTTTAACCAGTGATACAACCCGTCAAGCATAACAATTTTTCTTAATAACTTTTTCTCGAATTCTCATCTTTTTTTAGCATTTTTTGACCCCTATAATTTGACGAATCGTTCAGGTGCATAATTATCGGATCCAGTAGCAGTGACAACCCTGGTTACAACGAAACAATTGATTTCGACTATCAATTCCAGATCAATTCCTTCAAATAAATTTTGGAAAAAATCGTCCAATTATTATTGTCACAAAAGTTAAAACCTGTGAAAATATCAAGCTCTTCTATCTGCGATTTCGCAGGCAGTATAGGATTAGTTCGCCGAATTTATTTGGAACGATTTCAGAAATATCATTTTCCACTAAAAATTGAATTATTGTGGTTATGCTCATGTATTTAATGTCAAAATATTGTGCACTCATACATAATGATGAGAATACTATGAGATATTAAGAACTTATCGTTTACCTGGGACGTGAAACACTAGATGAAATGAATAAAATACATCAATTTATAAATGAAGCAGCTGTGAATTAGTTTTTTCTCATATTATTACAAACTTCACAGTCAGGTCATCTCAATGAAGTATGCCTCGTAAATTGATCTGTTGAACAAATAGAATATTGTATCTCATATTTTAAAAAATATTTAAAATCAATTACCAAACTCAGTGTGATACATTTGTAGGTTAGTTTTTCTGTTTTTCAAGAATAAGCTCCTACAATTTTTGCGGGAATATTTTCAGTTGAATCATTCATTAAATTAATTATTTTTGAATTGCATTCCATTTCATATTTCACCGTTCAATTTAAATAAATCGTTGAATGATTTTCTCTTTATGTTTGAGAGCCAACAGTAATGAAGTAAGCTGAGAGCAGCCACTACTTTTTAAGTTGATCGTAGATGGCAGCACAATCTGACCCATATTCTAACTGTGTTACAGGCTGTATTCAGACTATTCAAATCAGCTGATCCAAGTGCAATGAACTCGTGTTGACAATCTAATGTTCAAGAAATGTACCAACTATTTAAAAATATACGTGAAATTCCTAAATAGAAATAAAATTTCTCAACAATAACATATAAATACGACCAATATACCAAATTGTTGGTTTCAGAGATAAATTTGATCTTTCTTGCAACATATACAAAAATAGAATTATCGAGGTGAGCGAATATCAATGTATTATTGGAATACTGTTATTCTTTCAGTTTCAAATGAATGATTGATAAGACTATGATCGTTTAAAGTTTCAAAATAATCATTTAAATCGACAGCTGTCATTCTTCCAACAAATGAGAAACATCCAGTTCTAACCATAGGCGCACTATGAAATTTTTGACCAAACTTTGATGAATTTTCACTCGATATCCAGGAGACTTACAGAAAAAAGTTATAAAAAAAAATTGTTAGGCTTGAAGAGATCTATTGCAGGTTAAAATTAATGTACTTATTTCTGTTACACCCTGTATATTAAAAATTGTATTACAAACTCAGATAATAATGAGGACGAAGATCACAGCAGCAGTACTGACGATGAGAATGACTTTTATGCAAATAGTGAAGACTCATCAACGGATGATGTTATTGAGTAATTGAATATTTGCCTTGAAAAAAATGTTCTTCCAAATCATGTATTCTTTTATATACGTAAATTAATGAATTTAAACTCAAATTTGCCCATTACTCTCGAAAACTCTCAAGGAGATATCAATATTTTCGAATCGTAAAGAAATATCGCTTCTACAATAGGTATTCTGAAGTTGAATCTATTTTGCCCAAGAAATATTCTTATGTTTCTTGTTTGACATCTCCCATCAATTTTTCGGTTTCCCTTGGAAGCTTTCTCTACAATAATTATATTTTTGAATTTGTATGTTGGGTTTCACATCAAGATATTCTTTTTATTCCAATTTTCACATGTCGCACTACTGTGATGGAGATGAGAAGAAAAATTAGCGAATACAATATCACTGTGAACTTATTTATGGAAACGAAGACGTAGAAGTTTTAGTATTATATTTTGATCTCACAAATCGATGTACAAAATTTGGTTAAAATGTAGATTCAATATGGTGCGCATACAAATACGGAAAACGCCACTTCTGATCTTTTTATTTTCGGACTTGCAATACGGCGCACTATTTTTGTCGGACAATATATTATTTTATTAGGAAATATACTTACCTATATGTATGATTTTTGTCCGACAAGTGTTAATCAGCAGACCAATCTCGTAGAATTGACATTTCCAGAGTGTCAGACCGAGAATATGCAGCAGAAATTTTGTCGGACAATATCTCCACCCAGCTCCATTAGTGTTTATCTATCAATACCGAGAGATTCGATAGGATGTTAATTATCTAACAAAACTTGTAATTTTGACATGTTGAAGATGGGGGTTACGTCGAACGCCGCAATATTTTTGTCGGACTAAATGTAGTTTGTGTTTCTCCTTTTATTATCTTACAATCAAATTATGAAAAAAAGTGATGTTGGTGGTCAGGAATAAATCATAGAATCGGCGTCTTTTTTGGCTGCTCGGCCGAAAACGCAGCAGTTTCAAAAATTTTCGCAGATAAAAAAGTTGTCGGACTCATCAAAATGAAGCCACTCACAAAGTTTCAAGAGAGTGTTAATAATCTGGAGAAAGGGGTTCTGTACCGCGGTCTAATATATTTGGAACGAAATTCTGGTTGATTTTAAATTTTACGATATTTTTGAATATTATATAAATTAGTAAAATTCAAATTACGCGCTTCAGAATTAGTACGTGCACGGCACCGCTTGGAGCGCTCTTGTGTTGATGTGAAACCTTGTAAATTTTGGTAACATTGTACTGTCAAGTCTTCTCTCTATTGGTAGTCTTTGGCCGGGACCTATATATGCACCCGAATCAATAAAAAATATATATATATATATTTTGACAGCCTTATAACAGCAGAAATAGAATTTGAAAATTCACAGAATTACAGCTAATCGTATAAGTCATGGAATCAGAAATAAGAGACGAACAAAAGCATAATGCTTTATACCAGGGAGTACCGGGAGAGAGCACTCAATGTTAAAAATTATGCGCATGAAAATAGTTGCGCCCCTTGCTACCTGAGGTCTCTGATATCTATGTTACCATGGTTTTCATTCTAAATTATTATTTTGAGGTTAGGACTATGAATAGAAAGAAGTTAGAATTTTTTTTCAACAAAAATACATATATTATAAATGTTTATACATGTAAATCAATTTCACCGACAAAATATGTATACAAATATCAGTTATTGAGATAAATTATAAAGCTACTTTATGCATGAAGTATGTTCCAATTGCAGTCAATGAATCCGCAGTTGTAGAGTATATTTAAAATTTGTATTAAAAACGTTATGAATCAATGAATTAGAATAATCTATTTCTGTAAAATTCCGTTAACTGTGGATCATACCTTAAAATAAAGTTACTTTTAACAGTATTGTGATACATTGAAGATCTTACAAACTCAGAATTGAATGAAGTCATTTCATGCATTAATTTTGATTGTCAATTACTTCAAAGTGTCTATTTCCAAGAAATGTTTTTTCATTTGTGGGTCATACTTTCTGTTGAAATCATTTTTCGCAGTATTCTAAGTTCATTTTGAACAAGACTGAAAAAATATTGAATACAAATGTACAAAACAATTTGAAATTATTCTATTAAAGCATGAAATTTTATAGTCATATTCTCAAAAGAGTTCATACTAAAACCCACAATTTTGGATTAATAGATTTTTTTCTAATTTAGGTCTTTCAAATACAGTCTTAAATCACTTATAGTGATAAATATGCAGTAGATATGAACTAGAATGAGTTTAAATAACAAAATTGAAAAAATTAGGAAGAAAATCACTAATCCAAGATTTAGACTAGTTCAAATTATTCTGAGATGTGTGAATATTCAAGAAGATGAATTAAAAAAATAATAATCAATTCAAGGTATCTCTATAAGATAATTACTCTATAATTATTGATTTGTTTTCAAATTTCCTTTAGGCTAAAGTGTCGTTCTGCATTGTTTTCACTTCATCTGAACATAAATGCATCTTACTGTCTAGAATGAGTCAATTTTACTGAATTTGAGATTCTTTCTCCACAAATATTACTTTTCTTCTTGATTCCACTTCTTTTATATTGACTAGAAAGTCTTGAAGTTTCTTCGGCTGCCTGAATCACAACGTGATATCAAGACTGAAGAGTATTACTTTTTCTTGATTCCATATAATATAGATATATTGAAGCATCTTCCGTTACAAATAATAATTTTCAGTTTTAGCATCGTTCAAATATTGCAGCTGGAAAACTCCATAGCAAATGCTTCTCATTTGTTCACTGTTCGAAATTCCAGTTATTTATAAGGTCCAGACAATAATTTAGTCCAATTTTTGTTATTGTGCTCGATCTAAATCATGTGTGTAATGATGCTTTTGCATTTATAGAAAATTTCAGGCCGCGATATGGAACCAATGGATGTACGCCTAGAATAATTATGATTTATAATAAATGAACAAGAAAATATTAAGCAGACTTACAATTTACTTGCTGTACTCACTTTTCAATAACTTCTTGCAGCATTTAACTACTTAAATCAGTAAAAAATCTAAACTAGAAATTAATATTTGCATTGACAAACATTTTTTTCTCTAAGGCCCAGTTGTACAGTCTAAGTTTATCTAAAGTTTAGTAAAACCAAGTTTAATTTCTATGGTTACAATTATTTCAGCAATTGTAACCATAGAAATTAAGCTTGGTTTTACTAAACATTGGATAAGCTTAGATTGTACAACTGGGCCTTAATCAACATTTGTTCAAATTTTTTTCAATGATAACTAAGATTAAAGATTCAAATAAAATTGAAAAATAGGTGCGCCCCTTCCCGCTAGATGGTAGTAGCTAAGCGCCAAATCCTGTCATTTGAGTGAACTCTCCCGGTACTCCCTGCTTTATACGTCAAATTATTATTATCCATTTTGACAAATTGTAATATTGTAATAAAAGATCGCTATAAAAGTTATTCTCAAAAATGAATGATCATCCAAATAGAGAAAAGCTACAAATAATTAAATGGTATTATTCTGGCAATAGTTTACGGCAAATTCGTGATTATATTAGTACTCTTTGGTGAAATCATGATATTCCGGGGATGTCTACCATTCAAAGATTCATTTCCAAGTTTGAGAAGACAGGTACACTCAATTTCAAGAAAAAGGAACAAAATATTGAGAACTACAATGAAAATGAAGAGAATATTCTTGCTTTGATAGTACTAGAATATACAATGAGTGTAAGAGAAATTCCCAGGGAACTGAATATTAATTTTATGACAGTTCATAGAATACTTAAGAAACACAGATACATTCTTTTCAAATATCAAAATCATCAACATCTTTTGGAACGAGATTTTGAAGTGCGTGCATCATTCTGTGGAATAATGATGAAGGAGTCAAATTATTATAGAGACTTCTTAAGGAATATTTTATTCTCAGATGAATGCATATTTCCCATGAATGGCGAGCCTAATGGTCATAATTACCGGTATTGGTCCAAGAATAATCCACATAACGTTATACAGTCCCGGATACACTATTGACAAACTGTAAATGTATGGGCAGGAATTTTGGGACATCAAATAATAGGCCCCTTCTTTATTATAAGAATAAATTCGGAGTCGTATTTGAATTTATTAATGAATATAGTTGGACCAGAAATTGCCGAAATAAATAAAGAAAATATGTGGTTTCAACATGATGGCTGCCCTGCACATAGTACAACAAAAATTGTGGAATATCTAAATCAGACATTTCCTGGAAGCTGGATAGGACGAAGAGGACCAATTAACTGGCCAGCACGGTCGCCTGATCTGAATCCGTGCGATTATTTTCTTTGGGGTCATTTGAAAACTAATGTTTATAAAAGAAGATACCAGAGTATAGAAGAACTTGGATATGCTATAACACAAAAATATCAAAAAAATAGATAAAAGGCAATTGAGTAACGTTCGGCAAAGTTTCTACAATAGATTGGGTTATTGTTTAGCACAAAACGGAGGATTGTTTGAACATCTATTATAATTTAAGAGTTTAAGAATATTTTGAGTTTGTTGTAGTTCATATTGGATTTAATTTGTTGCATTATTTAGTTGTAAGTGTTACTTTATTTAATTTCATCAATCTTAAACAATAAATCATATTAAACCACCCATTATTTAGCATCATTATTATTAGATTTTTATTTGGAAAATTGATATTCACTACCTACGGAAGATATCTATTTTGACAATCATCATTCTGACACTGACGTATTGAACCAGTATTGAACGTTACGCTTTTGTTCGTCTCTTATTCATAATTTCATAGCTAATACTATTAAATGCAATTCCGTGAATATTCATATTTTATTTCTGCTATCATGAAGTAGCCTAAGTGATTTTTTTTCTTTATAGGTCGGTACAGAGATTTTGCTCTACAATATCCATTTGAATTTTTCTGTCCAAGATAATTTGGGGAGCAATGCGCACAGAAAAACTGATTTCCCATGTTAAATGCCTATGTTTCACTTTCCGTGATACACCCTGTATATATATATATATATATATATATATATATATATATATATATATATATATATATATATATATATATATATATATATATATATATATATATATATATATATATATATATATATATATATATATATATATATATATATATATATATATATATATATATATGGTCTCTTGAATATGTAGCTTGATTATCATTGATTGGAGTTGGTGACGGTGTGCGACCTTGAGTTACGATGATTGGCACCAGTGACTCCATCATCAGGACTACGGTTCCAACTTGCAGATAACAATGATATCAATAGTATTAGAGTACGATAGATCCCAGTAATTCCACTACTTGCTATTAACAAAGAGCATTCTGAAACGAGTATTCAAAAATTTTACATTTCCCTTTTTGTGTTTATTCTGTATGGTGCCAGTATCTGGATTTTAACTTGAAAATATACAAATACCTCAAGTTTGCGCTTCTGTTCGGGTTGAAGTGGACGCTGAACTTGTGAATAGTTCATTATCAAATTGTTTGAATCAGTTAGTTCGATATCAATATCAAGTTGCATAGAAATTCTCCCCAATACATGGCCTTCCTTTTTGCGTGCTTTGCGTGACGCTCTGTTCTCTTGAATTGTAGATTTTCGGAGTGTAACAGATTCAAATTTTTCTTTTGCTAGTTCCAAATATTGTTTTCTTCTGTGTTTTCTTCGACATAAAGAGAGCGTCGCTTATTCTATGACTTATTCTTACCATTACTATTATTGATTTGCTTTCGTGTCTACTTCTGACTGACAGGCGTTCCAGAACTATGTGGTTTTCAATTTTCTTGATCAATATTTCCTTGAATCTATAGTAGAAATGGAATTGTATGGATTGATTACAGTTGTTTTTTCAAAAAATTAATTATCTCCTTAATTTTCTCACGCGAAGTCTCCTAATTTTCCGGTCCTTTTTCTCAGTGACGCTTAGTGGTACAAGACTCGAGATTAATCTCTGAGTTGTCTCATATTGCTTGAAAGATTCGAGACGAGATCATAGAATGACCCTTGAGACAAAAGTTTGGACCGAGACGAGATCAAAGTCGAGTCTCGGCGTGAGTCTCGATGTGAGCCTCGCAAGACTCGACTCACTTGAAATTTATTCTTGAGTCAAATCCAATGAACATCTTCCGGAGGAAATCAATAGAGCAAATATGGAAATACCCACAAACCGCAGTAATAATAATTGAATCAACATGTTAACTGATAGCCAAGTTTCCGATTGAGATAGTCATTTTTTCTACCGCTCTTTCAGAATATTCACTTCATATTCAGCCTATTTAACAATATTTTTTCAATTTGTTGTTTCAAAGAAAGTCATTTGGTTCTATCATGTCTGGTATCAAATTTAAACTCCTGGGAGTATAATTCTAGTAGAAACGATTGTCAATTATTTCTCACAAGTTATTCAAATGATGTCTAGTTCAGTATTAATCTAGAGCTCTTGGAGAATTTGGCTTGGTAAAAACATGAAATAAATAATCAGTGGAATCCACATTACCATCTTTGAATCACACTTCCAATAATCGAATGTCAAAACTTGTAACGATACCTCGCTGCTGGTGAGGAAGTTGACTTTGACGACGTTGTCAAAACTGCAGATGGTATACTCTGGCGCCAATGCGGTCGGTGACACAGTTTCTAGAAACAAATGGCTGAGTAGCTCAGAGGAAAGGGTTAGGGTTGTCAAAAGAATAATATTCAGGAGGTAAATGCCACTACAAGATCTATTTGAACATACATATATATTGCAGGAATTGGCACGAAGATAGATTGGCTGAAGGCGGACGATGCGATGATACGACGACTGCCCAAGCCCAGGACAATCGAAATTCGCGGAATCGTGAATCGATTTCTAAGACGATGGATTATCTTTAAAACTCGTTCTAAGCTTGTAAAACCAAAATGATTCTTAAGTAGTGACTACGTTAAACTGATTCAATGCTGTGAATCCACCAAACCAATTACTTCTCTAGCTGTGGTTCTACACTAGATTTTTCTAACGCTGTGAGAATCGAGATCGAGACGAGACTGATCCATTCGAAACCAGAGCGAGACCAAGACGAGACTGAGCTAGGTCAAACCACCACAAGACCGAGACGAGATTAGCTGAAGTCTCGTCTTGTCTCGTCTCGTGGCAATACTACGTGGTTAGTATTCTGTTCTATCACGTTGTCACTTTTGATTGTGCTGGGAATAGGTTTATAAATATTGTCTAGCACTGGAATGATGTCATCTAACATACAAATTTTGGAGGCATTCAACAGTCTTCTCATTCAGTAAAGTATTATCTATAGTCGGATAGAGTTAGCATATCTAAGAAAAAATCTGACGTGGACATCACGTGACTAACTTGTACATCATTGGATATATATATATATATATAATCTAACCCAATATCTCATCATTCCACGGCTAGTCGGTGGCTATGGAAACAGTAGATTATCAATCTAATGCTGCAACATTCCTAAATACTGATTTCCAGGATTCTACGGCTAACAGTTCTGAATATATGCGCAAAATTTCAAGATCGTGAAGTATACTGCACTTTCGACCCAGTCGATCTTAATGAAAATAGGATATTAGCATCCAGACAGTACTATCATCTTGAAAACTGTATTCTGATATTCTACGTTCAATCGTTTTGGATTTATGCAAAGAATTAAAAGATGTTTCAAGTAAACTGCACTCCCAGCTTGGCCAATCACAATCATAATACAAGGTGTACAACTAGATGCTATAAAAGTGCTTAATACGAAATCTGAATATTCTGCGACTGATTATTTTAAATTTATGAGATAAATTCGAAAAGTCTGTAATATGAAGTGAACCTCCGGCTCAGTCGATTGGGACGAAAATGGGAGATGATCATTTTGATGCTACAGTAATTTCAAATACTGAATTCCAGTATCCTACGGCTAATTATTCTAGTTTTATGCGAAAAATTCGGAAAAAGTATCAGGTGAAGTGCACTTCCAGTACAGACGATTGCAACCATAATGCGAGATGCACATCAAGATCCTAGATCCTGGATCTTTTATATAAAATTTCAGCATTATACGTTTGACGAATTCTGAGATTTGCGTCTCACGCACATACACACATACATACGTACAAATTAAGTTATAAAGACTTTCAATTTTCAAAAGTATAAATTTATTTTCTGTCTTCAGATACAGTAGAGTTACATAAACTTCTCTAATTAGTTGATAACAGCTCGACAGAGTAGTGATTACCTTTTTTCCCCATTTTACAATCATTTATAAGTTCTTACTACCATAAGTCACACCTACATCCTAGGAAGGGGTAATCATGCGCAATAGCGAAGTATGAAAACTAGTATAACATAATTCCTCCCTTGCAAGACTTTGCTATATCGCATAATTTCAGGCTAAAGGATTCAATTCCATTTTATTCTCTTCTATTTTTCTACTTCTACAAAAATTTCTCTTATACTTAAATATTATTTTACAAATACATATCATAACAACTATAATTATTAAAACATATAACATATAAGAATGATAATTGTGGTTTAACTCCAATTTCTTTATCTTGGGTAATACAGCTACAGGCTCTATTATTCTATCTACTTCCATTGAATTCATTGTGTCATTAACTTTATTTCCATAATTTATCTCCAAATTCTGAATTTGTATTCCTTTATATTGTTGGTTCACAATTTCGAAAATATTCTTATTTATTTGACAATTCTTATCTGTTTTCATTCTAAAAACTCTTTTTATTTCTTTATGTATATTTTCATTCAAACAATCAATTTGTATTTGCGGTTTATTAGGGCTAATGATTATAATATAATTCGTATTTTTTATTTGTTCAATACCATTCTCCATACTTATATAATGATACAAACAATTTTCATTCTTTTTCATGTCAATCAAACTCAAAATACATTCACTTATTTCAAAATATTGGGTAATACACATATATTTATTGTCTTTCAATATACATTTATTGATAACATAATGCTCTTTCCCAGATTCACTCCCATCATACTCTGCCAATCTTGATTCTTATTTAATTTATAGATAACTATTGATAATTTCTCTTTAAGATGCTCTTCATTGTGCTTGATATTTTCTAATTGTTGGTTGAATTGTTTGGACATATTAGTTGAAATTTGTAAATCTATTTCATTCTGTTTTTGTAATGTTATTTCATTACTCTGCATCTTTTTAAAAAGTTTATTATAACGTTCTTCATCACTTGAATCAAAATTCCGAGCAATTGCTTTTATTACGGATCCAAGTACGTTTATCAAACCTCGTTTGAATCTCTTATTATTCCTCATAAATAATTTCATAACTTGATCCTACAAATCATTATAATTAAATTTTAATATATTTAACATATTTTGGACAGAATATTATTTATTCTTCAATTGCTCTTGCATCTTATTGAAAGTATTTGTAACCTTAGTAAATTCTATTTCTACTTGGGATATATCATAGTTATAATAAATTAATTGTTCAGACTCTTTTATTTTGCATTCGCCTAATTCAATTAAATGGAATTCATTATTTTTGGAGTTGTCAGTCAGTTGTCCATGGCATAGTCTGTAATAGTGGTCAATATTATTTTATTGTTTGATTTTATTTATTCTTATATTTTTATCACCATGTTCGTCACTCATTTCTATTTTTCCTAATAACGGGTTGTAAGCTTTTACAAAATGTTTCTTATACAAAGATTTTTTGACTTTACAAATTAATTCTGTTTGATAAATATTTTTTTCTTCAATTATAATGAGTTATCATTATCTTTGAATCTACTCAATTTCTCATTCATAGTTCTAATTTTCACCAATTCATTTACTATATTATTATTATCTTGATGTTCATTCAATACTTGTTCTGATGTGATTTCTTGTTTAAAATATTTATTCTGATCAGGCCCGAATAATGTCTCATTGGGTGTTAATTTGGTAGTATTATGTTTGTTTGATGTTTGTGCCGGATAGCTAGTGGGATGGGAAAGGGTTTGTTGACGAATGAAACTGAAACGTGTAGTAGGACAACCAGTATTTATTGAACACACAAAAACAATTAAATCAAAATAAATAAGAAAACATATACGGCGACAACGAGGATAAATCAAATCTCATGACGGTCAAAACGGGGATTCCGGTAACCCACGTTACGGGGGTCACTCAGAAAGGGATTTCCTGTAACCCACGTCACGGGGGTCACTCAAACGGAAGGTTTCTGGTAACCCACGTCACGGGAGTCACTCAAACGGACGGTGTTCACTTACGGTACGGTTCGGACTTCGGTTGTACTTCTAACTTCGCTGAATAATACACTGGGCTCAAGTCTCAGAATAGAGTGTCTTACTGTCTGATTTTGGGCTGTATTTATACCCCGAATTTAATGAATCCTTACTCAACAGGTTCACTCAAGTACTTTTAGATTTGACTTAACCTTGTCCATGTAAAAATCATCCGTTAAATAAAACACATATTTGGTACAGTAATAAATCATTTACAAATCATTTCCATAACATTTCTTCCCTTAATAGTTATTTACATAATTAGTTATGAAAAGTGCCATATTGTTTGACGAAACGTAATATTTGCCAAAACGAGCGTAGCGAGTTTTGCAAATTACGTGAGTCAAACAATATGGCTTTTCATAACGTATTCTGTACAAAAATTTTATCTAATTCCGTCAGAATAATTTTAACTATATTTTTCAATGTGAACATCTGTCACGTCACATCACCAAATTCAGATGACTGTGATTCATAACTATCTATTGTTACTACAGAAACAAGAGTGCACTGGAATAAACAAATATCGAATTTTCACAAAACGTCAAAATAATTTTTTAAAATGTGCTCAAACAGTAATATCCTGAGTGATATACGCCTATTGCGTATCCTCAGTGGCTCCGCTCCATCGGTTAAATTTTATATCTACGAGGTATGCCGTCAAAAATGTCAAACAGTCAAACGTCATTTTTGTATGTCATATTATTCGATAATCATAAGTAGAAATCATTCACTTAGAAGTTTTTGTGTTGTTGGACGCACTAATACTAAAGCAAACAGCCCACAACTAATTTTTATAGGTCTTCGGGAAGAGATTATGAAGCAGAACAAAGAGAAATGTGGATAACAGCAAGTCAACGAGTGTGATTTGATGCAATAATCTATAAGAATGTATTCAATTCTCAGTATCAACCATCTCTAAGAGAAGTTAAATATTATAATTGTAAAAATTGTAAAGAAACTCTGTAAATATCACTAAGATAAGTTTCTTAATTGACTGCACCAAATTTTTGCTCAATATTTTTCCTTCTTAAAATTCAAGAATTATTTTGAAGATGAGAATATCTCTTTCCTCCAAGGATTATCCAATTAAATTATGTACGTATATAACACATTATAAATCTAACTGTAATTAATTACCTTTAGATGAGTCACATAAACAATAAAAAATAATAATAGCTATGGTTGATTTGCTTCATTAAGGCCCGAGATATCCACCTCCTAATAAATTTATTTGGTGAATAATAACTATGGTAACAATTGTGCAGACAATTGTTGCCGTAGTTATTATTCACCAAATAAATTTAGTAGGAGATGGATATCTTGGGCCTTAGAATATTTTTGTTCGCAAATGTTGTCATAAATCAAATACAATATTATTATGGACAGGTGACATCACACCTTGAAGTTGTGATTTCTGAATAATATGCGGCGCTTTCGTCGAAATATGAAGATACGCAACAGGCCTATAGTACTCTTTAATATTAAAGACCCTGCCAATGCTGCATACTGTGAATGATAAATCTTTCTCTTAATTGTACACAGATAAGTATAATTGATTAGCTCTGAAACATGGCCAGTTACGTGAAGTCATTACGTCACTACTTTATGCTACTTTACGCAACTGTTGCATTGCAGCTATGAAAAATGGGACGTTGTATAACGTCAGAAATTGATGTAAAGTTTGACTTTTCAAAACGGAATTAGATAAATATATTTTATTTGAATTTAACCATAAATCAAAGTTCTCTAATTACTCGCTAGATGGCGACTGATATTATTATTCTTTATTGAAACATTCAAATCAACAACAAACGCAGGTAAACAAAAGGGTAAACAAACGTAGCTTGACAGGCAGAACAAAACTTCTCAAAATAAACAAAGAAATATTATACATAATTGCTGGACGGTATGTTACATTTCTTGTTAAACTATAGTATCGTCTTATCTAATATTATTCTTCTCTAGATTCGGCATTCCATATCACCATGCGGGATTTGCAATTCAACCTCAAGTAACTAATGTTGTAGAAATTCAAATAAAACCTTGACTGGGGTTTCATACGGAACGGAGAACTTCTACACGGCGGTGAGTTGATTATTATTCCAATACGGATGTAATACGGACTGTTATTTTGCAGAAATGAACTTTGATCGGTTTTCGGTGTTGTAGAATCACTAGAGCAACTGGAGGAAGTTGACAGGATAAACTTGTAAAGATAACAGATTGAACAGAATTACGGTAAAAAAGGCTAAGTGAGTTGAACTGTCGTGATGACAAAATAATGACTTTTTACTACGGTATTTAATATTTGAAAAATTGCAGATTATGATTCCAAACGAAGACTGCTTCGTCACAGCTATCAACGCTAAATCGACCTCTTGAATTGAATTTTCATTTTCTATCCGCTCTTTTTGATTGATTATCCGTGATGATTTTATTATTGTAGAATGGAATCCATCGATTGCATTACTCTTTGGATTATTCACGCAAATAAAATGAATATTAATTCCGGATCTTTTCAATCAATCTTGTGATAATTTATTATTAAATTCTCCTCCACTATCCGTTATTATTTTATCAGGTATCCTGTAGGTTTGGAGATATTTGATTAAAACATCGCAAATAGTTTTGGCTGTTTTGTTATCAAGAAGATATGCTTGCGCATGTTTTGAAAACTGATCCATTATAGTCAAAAAATATTTCCCTTCTAAAGTTTATAAATCTAAATTAATTATTTGGAAAGGTTTCTCAGGAGTTGGAGTAATATCATCTATTGCGGGTATCGGTTGCCTATCATGTTTGTTCAATTTACATAACTCACATTTATTAATATATTCTATAATATCTTCATTCATTTTAGGCCAATAATATTTTTCTTTCAATGCTTGAATAGTAGCATTAATTCCTCTATGGTTTGTAGTGCCATTGTGAAAATCGTGAATAATTTCTACTTGTTCTTCTTCCTGTTCGATATCAGAAACCAATTTATCTACTGCAATTATATTAATTGAATCCGGAACAAAATTTTCAGATATAACTTTTGTTAACTTCTTGTCAAGATCTTTATTGAGAATACCGAAATATCCAATTTCTGGGATAATATAATCTTTCAAAAATTTTAACGTTTCTTCCTCAAAATTATCTTCTTCAATTTTCACATGTATTCTCTGTTTTTTATGATTGAATTATTTGTAATTTGAATACTTGTGTCCTGCTTATGTGAGTCAAATATAAGTTGGTTATCAAACGATTATTTATATATCTAACTCCTGCCATAATATTCTCGTTGTCTGAATGCACTGTGTTAATATCATCTTGTTCACTATTTGGTTTCTCACTAACATTTTCTACATGATAACTTTCTGGTAAACTGAAAACATTTATCTGGATATTAGTGTCCTCAAATATTTTATATAATTCTTGTTTAACATCTGTTCATGATAATCTATCTATGCCGCAACTTAATTTAGGGATATTAATTTCATATGAATCATTCAATGTTAAATAGTCTCTCAATTCTTTCAAGGGCTTATCCAAGTTCTCAAGGGAAGGTTGATGAAAATAATTTTGTTTTGTTATTAAATGGATTATTGTTTTATCACCTAATTTCCGTACAACCAAATGTTTATTTGATGAATCATAATTCTTACAATAATTTTTACTATCATATTTCTCTACTATTTGTCTGGCAAATCCTTTTGACATTTCGAAGTCGCGTGACACACAGTATGCTATAATCTCTCTTTCTATCACGTCTCCAATTATTTCTGTTATCTTTGATTCTGTGCGCTGTCTTGATAAGAGGTCAGCTATTACATTTTCTTTCCCATTTAAATACTCTATTTTAGAATTATATTCTCCTAACTCAATCTCCCAAAGCATAAGTTTTTGATTTGGATTTTTCATATTGAAAAGCCATACTAAAGGATTATGATCCGTCTTAATTTTGAATCTCCTTCCATATAAATATGGTCTAAAGTTTTTGATGACCCAAACGATTGATTTCAATTCTTTTTCTATAAATGAATAATTTTGTTCTGCTGAATTTAGAGTTTTTGAAGCGTAGCAGATTGGTTTCTCTTGATTCTCATGTGTTTGAGTTAATACGGCTCCGATTGCATAATCCGAAGCATCAGTTGTCAGTATAAATTCTTTGTTAAAGTCTGGTATTTTTAGCAATGATGATTCAGCTATTATCTTCTCACTGTTTTCAAATGCAGCACGATATTCGTGATCATAAATGTCAATATGAGAATCTTTCTTCAAACACTTGGTAAATGGTTTTGGTCATTACGCGAAATTTGGAATGAACCTTCTGTACCATCCCAATGTTCCTAAAAATTGTTTTATCTCTTGTCTTGTCTTAGGGATATTCAATTTTTTGATACTTCCAATTTTTCTTTCGTCAGTGTTAAGTCCATTCTGATTTATGATGTTTTGCTTCGGGTCGCAAAAACTCTGACTTATCTATTTGAATTTTTAAATTTGCTTTTCGTAATCTTTCAAATACTCGTCCTACATTTATTATGGGCTCTTCTTAAGTTTTTCCGGAAATTATTATATCATCCAAGTATACAAGACAAATATCATTTACCAATTCTCCTAAAGCTGTATTAATCATTCTCTGAAACGTTGCTGGGGCATTTTTTAAGCCAAAAAGCATTCTCAAAAACTTGTAATGTCCTGATGGTGTGGAGAAAGCTGTTTTTTCTCTATCTGATTCATCCATGACTATTTGATGAGATCCCGAGTGTCAATCTAAAGTTGTGAAATATTTTGATTTACCAATGTGATCAAAAAGTGTATCACTATTTAGGATAGGAAATTCATCATCTTTTGTTCGTGTATTGATTTTCCTAAAATCGATAGCCATTCTAGTTTTCTCTTTATTAGACGCATCTGCTTTCTTTGGAACGATCCAGATAGGACTGGACCAGGGGCTGAATGATTTTTGAATAACTTTTTCTTCTAATAATTTATTTATATGTAATTCGATTTCTTTTTCATATACTTGTGGTAAATGATAATTTTTCGTATAAATGGGTGTTTCATCAGACATTATTATTTTATGTCTGAGAACATTTGTGTGCGATAAAGGTTCATTATCTTTTGGAAATAAATCTTCATAATTTTTAAGTGATACATCTAATTTCCGTTGTTCTAAGGGATTCAAATAAGAATTTCGAATTTCTATTGGATTTATCTCTGATTCATTTTTATTATAATAAGGTTTACAATGCTAAATCGCCGTAGAAACAGTGCATATCAGTGGGTATTTGGACGTGTAAAAATACCATCGGGTATTACACTAGTGGTCAGAGTGAATATTTTACACAAAGATGTGGATACCTCCAATTTGTGCTTTCTTCGTATTCAATGGAATATTTTTCTGAATATCTTCATCAATTTTATCCTCTGATCTATCACTAAACCTTTCTGAACTAGATTCCATATCAAGACGCAATATATCTATCTATTATTCGTCAAAGAAAATGCAAGAAACTCTAACTTTTCAGCTTGACAGAAGTTTGTTTACTTGCTCCTATGAAAATTACGTGAGTTGTTACTAGATTCATAAAAAACAAATTTGAAAAAATGGTTCGACTCCTGGAATAGTCCTCCATATACCATTTGTAGTTGAAGTATGATAGACTATTTTTGTGGTGCAATCACTCATGTTTATTGTGCTTGTGAATACCACTCGTGCTACACACTCGTGGTATTCAAACGCAAGCACAATAAACATTCCTGATAGCACCACAAAAATAATCGATAATACTTAAACTACTTATGGTATAATAAATGATAATTTATTCACGGCGTTGATAATGACGTGAGACGTTAAGCGATAGATCGGTTGGCAGTCCAAGTCGACACATCAAAGTGATCAAGCGCGTTATTTATTGTAATGTTGTGGCTACACCAGGCCTGTGTCACTCTTACGGAAAAAATTTTACAAAGTTTGCGTATGTGTTAGTGAGTGTTAGTTACTGCACGGCGACGCACACCTGCCGTGGCGCCAGTGTGACAGCCCTTCCCTCTCGATCCCCTCCATCAAAATGTCCAGGATTTGAAAATTGAGAAGGCTGTTACTTCTGTCCGCTGTCTTTGCAATCGCCACTGTATTGTGTCATGTATTGTGTATTACATTATTTAATATTATTGTGAGAGTGACACCATTGATTCTATTAGTGATGCTGAGTAGAGAAAATCCTGTAAGTATATAATAATTAATATTTGATATGATCTCGATATATTTGTCATTACTAACCTAACAAAATAATGTGCCATCATAAAAATTTTAGTATGAAATATACCTTATGTCATGATAAAAAACTATTCTATCTGTAATATTTCTAGGAAAATGTTCTGCGTGCATGAACAATACCTAGTCAACTCCCTGCCTATGAAGGAAAGAGTGAGCCTGTTCTGTTTGCCACGTGCAGAGGATTTGAGGAAAAAATGGTTAGCGAATATGAATCGGAATGAGCTGAGAGAGTTGAGCTATCGGCAACTGCTTGATCGTGGCTATCGAGTTTGTGAGCTGCATTTTGATAATAGTCAATTCAAAAATGAATTGGAACAACGTCTCAACGTGAATCAGATACCTCGTCTTGTATGTATTCAAGGTAAGACCTCTCCTATCACAGTTAAAAAAAAACAAACAAAAGTTCTGGTAAAATGCACGTATATTATAGATGCACCCGATACTTCACGAATCGAACCAGCTCAAATCAATCCAGCTAGAATCGAACCAGCTGAAATCGAACCTACTTGAATTGATATCACGGAGGAGCATGGAGACGTTGAAAATATTCCACCAAGGCCTGTGTGGAGGAAACTCCCGACCATCAACTTCACAGTTCATTGATGCATACAAGACTGCTATTTTAAATAATACTGTTATATGTAGTATCGGTTCGAATTGTGAGGATTACCGAATTCTACTATCTTCCACAGACCACTTGCATGAATGCTGTAGCATCGGAGATAGATATTCAAACAACCTCTGGATTTTTAATTAAAAAACTGCTTAGTTATGAATGTGATTCATGTTTTCAGTTCTTTTGTTCTGGAAACGTAACTCACATCCATGATTCAACCGTCTCACGGGACTATGGATTCAATGAGAAGTTTTATCTCAGATATGCAAGCGCAGAATTTTCGCAAATAGTCGATGATTGTGAAAAACAGATTCTTACTTCGATTCCCAATTTCATTCCATCCTGTAACATCCTATCCCATATAGACATCCACTAAATACCTTCTAATTTTTGTGAGCAGCATGGAGCAACCATGCAGAATAAAGTTATGCGATCATTACATTCAATATTATCATGTCATTTTTCAAAATTGATTAATAGGAAAAATAGATACAGTAAGAAATAACGACGTTGTTAAGACTTTCTTGTCGATTATTGTAGATAATTTTTTTTCCAATATTTTTTGTAATTATTTTCTGTGTATGTCTCATATTCTTTTGTAGTATAACAATTTAGGTTTTATTTACGATCGTATAAAAAGTGACAGTTTTTTGCATTTTGAACTTGATATTTTAAACCAAATTCACAAGAACATTTATGTCAATTTCAACGAAAGCAGCTCAATTTCTGATATTTGTGTCTTTTTTACGAAAATTAGGACGATCGAATGTAAAACATTATAAGACACACGTTTTAAAAATATCTAATGTTATTTGCACATATATTTGTTTCTATTTGTACATGTTCTTATAGTATCTCGTATTTTTGTATATATCTCCTAATATTTATATTTAATTCATTTATATGTAAAAATATATGTATATATTTGGAACAAAATTCTGGTTGATTTTGAATTTCACGATATTTTTATATATTATATAAATGAGTAAAATTAAAATTGAGCGCTTCAGAATTAATACGTGCACGGCACCGCTTGGAGCGCTCTTGTGTTGATGTGAAACTTTGTAAATTTTGATAACATTGTACTGTCAAGTCTTCTCTCTATAGGTAGTCTTTGGGCTACACTAGCGTTTGTCTCTGTCAACTGTCATCGTGAATTTTAAATGTGCTAATTCAAATTCAGTAAGTTTTTCATTGGAATAATGGTATCATCAAAGTTATACAATGGAGTGGTGCAATAAAATAGCCATCCCGTTCTAAGAAGTGTTTCAAAAGGAACTTTGTTCATAGGACAGTGCTTTGACGGCAAATTCAGTGACATTTATGATAACATTTATCATTGAATGCTAATGTGGCCACTCAATTTAACGCATAACTTAGAGCGTTATATTTGACGCGATATCTATTGCAGTAATAGGCATTAAACGTTAACGTAAATGTGGCCCCAGCATTACAGGTAGATTTACCATTTACTGTTTCAAATGTCAATTTTATATCTTTTTGTAGCAATTTTAATTTTTCTGCTAAATCTGGGTGCATCAAATTGATTGCAGATCCTGTGTCGGAAAGTATATTAAGATAGTGTTGCTGTAATGAAGGTAAATCGTTTGTTGAGGATGACATTAGGTAGTATTCTCGTCTATCATTGTTTTTAAATCTAAAAAATCATTATTAGGATCAATTTCTTGGTCATTAATCTCTTCGTCTTCGTCTTCGTCTTCGTTTGCCTGTTCAACTGAATCTATATTATAATTTTTTTTTATAGTTTGAAACGACATAGGTTGAGTCTGTCTAGTTTGAATCGATATGGGCTGTTGTCTGGTCTGTGGTGGAACTACAACGACCTGACATTGTCATTGACTTGATTTTTACTGTCAATGTGCCCCACAAATTGGACATGTTTCCAGTTAATATTTGTAATAGGGACATGATAGCGACTAGGTCAGGTTATCCTTCTATTAAAATAAGATCTATGATAAATATTGACTGAACACATGTCCAATTTGCATGGCAGATTGACAGTAGAAATCAAGTCAATGTCAATGTCAAGTCGTTGTAGTTCCAGCTTGAATTGACATAGGCTGTTGGTTAAAACGTTGTCTAGTTTGTACGGCGTTTTTAACATTTTGTTTGGGTGCAAAAAGGATATTATTTCTATAACAATTTGGTTTAATGTCTACAGCATGTGAAGGGAAATTGTCAGCTGGGAATTTCCGCGGTGGTATTTTATTATTAGTTACGTTTCGTAGAAGTGGTGAAATATGTTGGTTTTGATTAATAAAATTGAATTCATTTCTTATCAATAATTCACATCAGGATTCTTAACAACAAATAAACCTCTTATATTAGTAGGTAGTAAAGATATGAAATGTTTTACTATTAATTTTTGTACCTCAATTATAATTGCATTTTTCTGAGCTAAACTATATTTGGTTGAAAGTATCTTTGATTTATATTGCAAGAATTTTTACAACATATATTTCAAAGTAATTTCTGCATTTGTTTTAAATTCACTATTAACTATGTCCAAAAGTATAGTTTCTGCTGATAATTTATCTGTGAAACTATTTGTTAAATATAATCTCAAATCTAACCAATTCTGGAAATTATTTTCAGAAAGAAGTTCTGCAGCTTTATGGACTAACTTTGTTTTAATTATTCCAAATGAATATGTTGTTTTTGAATGAGATAAAGCTAAAGTGTTTGTGGTCGCATAGACTTCATCAATGGTTTCAATAAAATTACTGAGCAATTTTATGTTTCCTTCATATTGAGGAATTACATCAGTAAAAGTTTTCAATTCGGCTAATGTAATATTTGCCATTGCTATGGTTTTTGAAAGTTGACTTGGTCTTAACTCTATTTGAATAGGATTGGAGATTCCTATTTCTAGATCGGAATCAAATTCCTGTGAATCTTCTGATTCTGATGAGTTATTACTCATAAATTTTTCAAAATCTTATTTCAATCATATAAAGTCTGACAAATAAGTGTGAATGTGTGTGTGTGTGAGACTGTGCCGGTCTCTCGGTAAATTTATTACTAACTTTTGTTAGATTTACCCCTTCTTGTATTTGTTACTTACAATTACTTACTGTAAAATAGCTAACAATATCGTGAGTTTGACGGACATCTCCGGAATTCACAAGTTGTCGTATGAGTTGTACCTCTGCGAATGACTGTTCTCTTTGACGACGTGAACTGGTACCGATCAGCAAGTACTATTCCTTACGATGAGGACGTGGTCTGGTTACCTGAGCAGCAAGTTGTCGATTTGGTGTAGTCGTCCGTTAAAGATGGGTCGTGGTTAGACCCTGATGGGCTTAGGTTGAAATGGATTCAGGGATGCTCAAAACGGATATATCCATCAAAATCTTGATATGTGAATTTTGTCGGTTTCACAATATTTCCTTGTACTTTTAGATCATCAGATAGTCGTAGATTTTAGTGCATCATTTTGTTTTTCATGCCTCTAAGAGGTTTGATAAGTATGTGTATGTGGGGTTCAATAATGTTGAAATTGAAGCTGGACCGTGTGACCGACATAATGAAAATTAATTTCAAATTTGTTGAAAAAGCATGTTCTGATCCAATTTTGTCGCATTTGTCATGCTTACGGAATGAAATTTAGGGAAAAATATTTTGACATGCAAAATGTCAAACGAAATTAAAGAATTGACAACAGATAATCATTGCCTACCTCATCATTTCAATCAAACTGATTGTTTTATACGGCAAATTCTGAATGTCTGTTATACTCATGAACTGCACAACTGTTCAAACACTAAATTTCTATATGCTATGGCTGATCATTCTAGATTTATGCAAAAAGCTCAGAAAAAGTCTGAAGAAAAATGATCTCTTGGCTTGGCCGATTCATACAAAAATAGTAAATAACCATTCTGATACAACATCAAGTTCAAATACTGAATTTCAACATCCTATGGTTCAACATTCTGGATTTAGTAGAAAAATTCGAGTTCGAAATTCAAGTAAATTGCACTTCCGGTACAGACGATTGGAACCATAATGCGAGGTGCACAACTAGATCCTATACTAGTCTTAAATACAAAATTTCAACATTATACGTTCAACCAGTTTTCAGATTAACGAGTTACGCACGAACGCACAAACGCACGCACGAACGCACGAACATACGTACCGACATCAAGCCAAAAATGGTCAAAATGGATTCAGGGATGCTCAAAACGGATATTTTCATCAAAATCTTGATAGGTGAATTTTGTCGGTTTCACAATACTTTCTTGTACCTACTTAGTACAAGTAAGTAGAAATTAACAGCTCGAATTTCTTATTGCTTACTTGTTAGTTCATGAAGTGACAAATAACATATTCCATTTGTACTGAGCTATAATATCAGGAAGGCTGCCAAAAAACGTAAAAAACTGTCAAAAACTCTCAAAAACGTTTTTTTTTTTGCGTTTTACAAAAGAACTATGCATCTGACGGAAGAAAATGTTCCTTTGAAGAAAGTGCGGAATAGGAAGACGGATCAAATAAGTTCTGTTGAACCTTGATCAGTCTAGTAGCTTCTGGGTTGATTGAAGAAAATCCTCATCTTTTGCCATCTTTTCGAACACTCATAACTTGCGTTGTATTTGTTATTAAGACTTGAAATTTGGACAGATTGTGAGCTCAGTAGCTTCTAATCAAATTTCAAGAAGATTGACTGTGAACCTTTCGAGAAATGTTGAAAAAGCTCCAAAAAAAATCCGTTTTTGACAGTTTTTGACCTTTTATTGACAGCCTCCCTGATATTGTAGCCATCTACAAACGGCATATGTTATTTGTCACTTTATGAAGTGACAAATGGGAGATGATAAATTCGACTTATCAATTTTCTTGATTTTAGCATGTATTTGCGCTGATTCTATCCGACTACTAATATTTTATTGCATTCGGATCCACCCGTCTTTATCAGTGATATTTTTTTGTTGAAAGCATTTTGAGAAGTTTCTATTTTGATATTGTCATGATATTTGTTCTCAGAATTACAGCGGCAAAAACACTGATCAAGCCCCTGTTGATTGGTTGTCAATTCACCAGAAAGAGTCTAAAAAGTAATTTGTATCAATTAAAACGAAATCGAGAAAATTATTTTCTCACCAATTGATCAAGATTGTGAGAATATGCTTCATAAGTGATATATTACTTTGTATTTAGTGGTGTATTAGGTTTTCGATAGAAAGGAGTACCAAGAATTATATCTCATCTTTTGAAACAATGAAAATAATTGTTATCGGTGCTTCAGGAGATTTCAAAGGCCATATATCAGAAAAGTATTTGAGGTAATGAGTGAAAATAGTGTATACATTTTTCTCTTCACAAAAGATTGTATGAATTATTTGCGTATCTAACGGTTATAGATACGCAAATTAGTTATATGATCTTTTCTGTAGAGAAAATTATATACTTAATTTTTGCTCGTGACCTTAAATGCTCTACGACCGTTAGAAAATGAGAAATTTTCGAAAAACTGGTCAAAAACAGGGTTTTTCATCTTTTCCTTAGATATCTCCTAAAGTACCATGCATTGGCAATATGATTTTTGCACAACTATTGTACTGACAAAACGAAGATATTCCCGCAATAAAAAAACCTGTACCATCTATTTGGTAGATTGGGTCGTTTTTTGTCTTAAATGAGTGGAATATTATATTATGGGAATTTATCAGTCATGGAACTTAAGTAAGAACAGAAGAAGAGTATAAACGAACATAATTAACTTAGCCTGCGCCTAGAAGAACTTTCATGGCTCATTGTTAATTTCTTGTACGATGAATCAAAATGATATAAAAATATTGAAAATTCTGAATTCCATTGTCAATGTGAGCTATGTGGAGTTTTTTTTTTTTAATTGACATTTGTTAGGATGAACTGAGGTATTAATGATTGTAAAGTAGGCAGGAACAGATTCAGATTCAAAAGTGGATACGTATGTACATATTTAACTTAGCATTAGTCATAGAAGGTATTCGCTTCTTGTGTTGCTTCGTGAACAGTACACAATATCTTTTGTTCCATTATATATCACAATTCATAAGAAAATGAATTTCAGATCTTCATCCATATATTTTAATTGAATATCTTGAGATGTTTTGAATAAAAAATCTGACGTGAACATCACGGGAATTATTTGTACATCATTGAATATATATATATATATATATATATATATATATATATATATATATATATATATATATATATATATATATATATATATATATATATATATATATATATGTATATATGTTTATATATAATACGATGTGATTTTGTGTTTGATCGTATATATCATTGGATATGTATAATCAAACACAAAATCTCATCGTTCCAGTCATCGTTTTGGATTTACTCAGGAGATTCTAAAAATCTGTCAAGTAAAATGCGCTTTTAGCCAAGTCGGTTGCTATGGAAACAGTAGGCCATTATTCTTATACTATAACATTCCTAAATACTGATTTCCAAAACTCCACGACTACCAACAGATCTGATTTTATGCGCAAAATTAAGAATAAATTTCAACTGAAGTGCACTTCCAGTTCAGTCTATTGTTATGAAAATAGTAGACGATCATTCAGATGCTACAGCAGACTGAAATACCAAATTTCAGTATTCTGCACCTGATCGTTTCGAATTTATGCGAGAAATTCCAAAAGACTGTCAAGTGAAGTGCACTTTCGGCTCGGTGGATCTCAACAAAAATAGGATATGAGCATATAGACGGTATAATAGTCCTAAATACGGCATTCCAACAATCTACGTTCAATCGTTTTGGATCTATGCGAAAAATTCAAAAAATGTTTCGAATGAAGTGCTCTTCCGGCTCAGTCCATAGCAATTAAAATGCAAGGTGTACAACTAGATATTAAAAAAATGCCTGGTACAAAATTAAAATATTCTACGACTGATTGTACGGAAAATTCGTAAAGTCTGTCATATAAAGTGCACTTCCGGCTCAGCCGATTGTTACAAAAATTAAATATGACCATTAAGATGCTACAGCAATTTCAAATGCTAAATTCCAGTATCCTACGGTTAATCATTTTGGATTTATGCGGAGAATTAGAAAAAAGTCATGAGTAAAGTGCATTTCCGGCTTGGCCGATCGCAATCATAATGCAGGATGTACAATAAGATGTCATAGAAGTGCTTAATATGAAATTTCAATATGCAATGCCTAATCATTCTAGATTTTCACAAAAAAATCAAAAAAAGTTTCAAGTAAAGTGCACTTTTAGCTTGGCCGATTCGTACAAAAATAGCTGATGACCATTTTGATACAACATTTAGTTCAAATACTGCATTTCAGTATCCTGTGGTTGATCATTCTGGATTTATTAGAAAAATTTGAAAAAAGTTTCAAGTAAAGTGCACTTTCGGTACAGACGATTAGAATCATAATGCGAGCAGAGCTGGGCAGTAATTAAATACTTTTGTAATTAATTACTAATTAAAATACTTCTTCCCCAAAATTATTTGTAATTGAATTACTTTGTGTATAAAGTATTTATACTCAATTATTTCTTGAATCTTAGAGAGTATTTGAAAAAGGAATTGTTTCTCGACAATTTAATTACTTACAATAATTTAAATTACATGAAGTATTTTGAATTACTTCAAAGTATTTGAAACTATGAGTATTTGAATTACTTGAGTTTCTTCCAGCAGTTTCAGCAAGTAGATATGGGTAATCTTACGTATTTGTACAAGCTTCATGTGGGAGAAGGGCAACATATGCGTCACATTACTTCCTACCTCGCAATTTTATTTCAGTGAACATGCATTATTGGACGATTTGTTCGAGAAATTCGTAGTTTCAAAAGAAAATAGAAATATATTATTTAAATGATAGTTGCTTACTTTGTTATAATTATAATTTATTTGCATTATATTCATGTATATGACGGCATATTTTCTCTTCAATTTAATAAGTTTTATAAAAAGTATTTGAAATTACTTATTGAAATTACAGAAGTATTCAGTAATTCAATTCTTTTTTTTGTATTATTTATTTTTAAAGTATTTCAAATACTTTTTTGTCGAAGTAATTAGTAATTGTAATTCATTACTTTTTGTCAGTAATTTGCCCAGCTCTGAATGCGAGGTGTATAACTAGACCCTATACTAGTTTTAAATACAAAATTTCAACATTATACGTTCAACCAGCTTTGAGATTTGTGAGTTACGCACGAACGCACGCACGAACATACGTACCGACATCAATCCAAAAATAGTCAAAATGGATTCAAAGATGCTCAAAACGGATATTTCCATCAAAATCGCGATAGGTGAATTTTGTCGGTTTCACAATACTTACTTGTTACTTTGTACAAGTAAGTAAAAAAGATATACGTTGAGTAGCTTCTTTTGTATGCGCTTCGAACTTCTTTCAGCCTTTATATATTACTATTTTGACTTTCCTTCAGCATCATCGTTCTTTCTTGAATACATAGTTTGTTCAAAAACTTCACGTGACTGAGGATGGAATGGAATAGAAAAGTGTAGAAACTATTTGCTCTTGACAAATATACATATTTTGAAATTTACATTGTGAATTCAATTTTCAATATATTAATATATTTTTACTATGGTATGCAACTATTCATGAGTTCTGATTTTTGCTTAAAATTTCAATTAGTCCAGTATTACATATTTCATGAGCGTTCAATCTCAATTGATTCCAATATATGGCAAGAAGTCATAGCTATTTTATTAACAAATTATATGTGTAAATTATTGATGTTTGTTTGATTAGTTTTCCTGATATTATTATCATTATTATTATCATCATTTTTTGTAATAGGGAAATAAATATGAGGCTGTATAATTTTCATTTTTGTTCATTCATTCTAAATTCATAACACTTAAAGATAGAGTTTGTGAATTTACTGTAGGTCTTATTACCCGTCTATATTTTGAAGATACTGAATCGTTTTCATCGTTGGAAATATTCTTTGTGAATAAGAAATGTTTCTTTTCAATAACCCTCGATCACATTTATTTCGCAATTCTTGCAAAGACTATCTTTAATTAATGTCTAACTTTTATTTCTTGAGAAACATAAATATTTCTTAAAGCTGTGATTGCAATCGCAAAAGATGTACAAAATTTAACCAATTTCTGTGAAGAATATAACAATATAACATTCTAATACACTTGTCTCAATTGAATATAGCCATTATGTTCCACCAATGAGAAATTTTATCTTGAAACTTCATAAATTTTATCGTCTCGTTGTGAATCTATAGGATGAGACCTCAAAATGGCAATATTCTTCTTCAAAATACTTCGTTTTGTCATTTCCACAAAATATTCGTACACAAAAATATGATTTGTAAACGACTACAATAATTGTCTGCCGACAGTATCGTATCTAATTCTTGAATACTTGACAGTATGTCAGAAACTTGTGATACTGATTTATCTAAAAAAAAAACAGAATTCAGCTTAATATTTTTATTTGCAATCTTAATTTCATTCTAATTAACATTACTACTACAATTTGAAATTGTATTTTGTATAACCAATGGTGATTGTTCACTTTGTTCATACACAGAACCATTGTTTTGTAAAATGGATTCGACAAATATAGATTTATGGTATGAAAAGTATGTTCCATATACACCTGTTGGTACAGAAGCTCTTGTCATATGACATATATTTATGTACTTGAATCTGTTGTGGGTACATCAGCTGGCAACACTGTTAATGAATTATTTGTGTTGGAAATTTTGATTATATCAAGTTTTTTTCCACTTTTCAGATCAAAAATAGTATAATCACCAGTAACTATAAACTCTTTTTCATTATCCTAATGTTTGATCCTATATTTTGGGAAACTTTCTCAAAAAGTCTATTTTAGCCTGGACAAAATAGACGAAAAAAAGTGCTGAGTTTGCATTGATTTCCAACAAACTGAATTTTTGTACAGGTCTTGAATACGTCATTACAAATACTATGTGAGGAGTCCCTAGTGATCCTGCGTGTGCGTTGTTTTTTTATCCAAGGTCAAAGATCACAAATTTTTGATTTCTGCGTATGTCTCTGAAATGGTGAGAGCTACCGGAAAAATGGAAAATCACAAATTCATAGAACGTGAAAAACTACAAAAAAAGACGGAGCATCGTTTTTGAGTTATCGCGATTTCAAACGTAGAGAATACGAATATGCATTTATATATGGCCAGTATGCATCATTTGAAGAGAAAAATATTGGAATATTGATTTTTGTGATTTATGCACTCAAATACTATATGTGAAAAATATACAATTAAGTGGAATAGTGAACGTCTCTAACTTCATTAGTCGGTTGGCCTTGAGTAACATCAACAGTCCGGTCAGATTTGAACGGTTTTTGGTAGTAAATAGGCGTGTTCATAGATGGTATTCCATGGAAATATCAGAAATTTGCTTCATTTTCACTGAATCTTTGACTGAATGTGAGATGAAAGAGTGCAGTTATCTTATCTTCTTCCTACATCTGCTTATCAACACTTGTTTCGTGTGTTCTACCAAGTGCAAGTGTTGTTGAACAATAAACTGAATCTTGAGGACTGGGATTGTATAATGATAAGTGATAGTTTGGAGCCAATCCAGTCTTCACTTCCACCTGCTCCAGAGGAACTGTTGAATTCATTTTTTTTAATTGCGATAAAGGCTGCACGAACAACTATGTAGAGCAAAACAGTTGGATTGTTTTGTTCACAAGTCTGTGCCAATGTTAAGGCCACTCCTGCACTAATGCTAAATCAAATGCAACAGATGAAAATTCTTTGAAATTAATGAGGATCTAACTGATCTCTCTTAGAGCAGGCAACACAAATTGAGTAAGAAGAGGAAGAAGAGAGCGGAAAGAAAGAAACGAGTGATCATGTAGAATTTGATGTAGAATTGGATGATGAATAATGTAGTTTTTCTGCTGCTACAATTTCCATTATATTAATAAAATTTTGTCGCATTGAATATAATGGATCGAAATATATCATGGAGTATTCCTACTGAAGAAACTACGTTGAAACAAAGCACCGAGTACACTACTCCAGAGGTGGTGCGGGAATGTGTGCATACCCATGGTCTGAAATCACGATAACTCGAGAACGGTGCTTCGTAAGGAAAAAGTATTCCCACCTTGTTTGTTCAAAATTTTACGATCTATAGACTTTTTATCGTTCATTTGTTCAGTAGCTCCCATCGTTTTGGGAGTATACTCAAAAAAATGAGGATTCATAGCCTTTGACATCGGATAAAAAACAACGCACAAATGGGATCGATAAGTACTTTTGATAAAGCTTTTGTAATGACGTATTTAAGACCTATACAAAAATCCAGCTTGTTGGGAATGATTGCGAAGTGGAATGTCTATTTTATCTGGACTAATTTGTACATGATGGTGATTTGTACTCACTGATTATACAATAATTCTCTATTTTGGTGCTATAGAGCTCTATAAGATACTCAAATTTATTTAGATCCCTTTGTGTTTTGAGAGTATGATCAAGATATAATACATCAACATCCTTTCTTGCAAAGCAAATAATATCTCTCGAAAAATAATGTACGTCAAATCGGAATGTTTGAATAAAGTTGAGAGTTTCAAATTTGTCACTTGTTTTCGACAAAGTTTCTTTGAATATTTAAATATCACCTCTGCAATACCACTTATTACTCAATATTAATTTAAGCTTTGTCCATAGTGAGTTCATATTTTGGTATATGACCGTTATTCCATAGATAACTTTCAAATTGTTGAATGATGATTTGGATTCACCCAGAATATATAATCCAGATAGAGAGGTGACTCTACTTAGCGATACAACAAAGACCGTGAAATTGAAATCTGTGCATATTTCTTTGTAAGTTTGCTCTTGACTTTTATTAATTGTGATCGCTTCAGCAGGTACTACTGGGAATTGTTTTTGCAATATTTGAAACTGTAATTCATTTTTCGTTTTTAATGATTCTATCACGTGTTTTTTAATTTTATCTTAAACTTTCCCTGAAACAGTATATTTCGCTTCAGTAATATATTTTGTCTTAGGTTGTCGTTCCATTTTCATAAGCTTATAATAATTGACATTAATATCTGTCGCAAATAAACTTAAAGCACTCTCAGGAACATCTGATTTCTGAACCTGTCTTGATTCAAATAATTCTGTCATTTTCAGTCATTTGATCTATAACTTAATCATTCAAAGCCTCATTCAAAAGTTTTTCATCTTTTTTCTTATAATTTGCGTCAGTTCATAGAGTTAGAAATTCTCTTAAATAGGATTTACATCTATAAGCTTATACATTTCATTACTTTTTAAAAATTTATGAATAGGTGACTCCATAACAGGTGATAATTGTTCTTGATAATTTCAAATGGAATAATTATTACTTAATATTGTTAGCTAAATCAGCAGATAATACAGGCATCTGGCCACCAAATTGTGTGACTAGTGGTGCAAAAGCGGTATCTAATGTAGCTCCACTTATTAAGAAAGCCGCCCTGTCAGAAAATGCATATAAAAATACAATTAATTTACCTCTTTCTGAACCAGGTAAACTATCATGATAATTAGTAATAGTTCGAGAAGCGGCATTGTAAATGGAAAATTCATTTCAGGAAATCCGATTTATACTTTAAATGATTGTTTACAAACAGTCATTTGATAACCTGAGCGTCAGCTGCAACATTAGCGGTGGAGCTAATTGTAGGAGCATTCGGAACATGTGAGAAAAAATCGCGAGAAAAAATGATTCCATAAAACTTTAAAATTTGAAGGAATAATGTTTGAATAGCGGACGTTACAAAAATGACTGTCAGCTGCATTAAAATAGGTGCAAAACTTGTTAGCAGCCCTTTTGAACCGGTAATAAAAAGTGAGATTATACAGAGTTATTTGATAGATCATGAAACTTATACAGAGTACTTTTAACATTATAAAAATAATAAAAATAATAGTCAAATGAGCTTCTAGTGGGGAATGGACCGTCAGCTAGGAGATTGAGGGTGTCTAGCGCGCATGGTTTTAAGCGTCGAATAATTAAATTAACTGACAAACTGACGATCTTTTCCTTATTATATCGTTAGCTAACGATTAGTCTCACTAAGCTTAGTCTTAGATCTTTGACCAAAATAAGTTATAGGTGAACATTATCTACCAGCAACACACACAGCAACAGACAAATAGTTGAATTTTGTAGACTAGTGTAATAATTGTTTATAAATGTGGAATTCGGATATATGATCCTCATAACACCTCTTCCCTCAGATTGAAGCTTCACCTGGAAGATTCATTCTATTTCTTTTGACTGCTTTTTTGTTTTCACGTATACAATTGAATTTGAATTTATGTCTTGATTTATAGATAATAAGAAAAATTACAAGAATCAAAATTATACAGAAGATTATATTAGGAATATTCCAACTATGATATTTTGGATGTTTCAAAGTAATTTCCTTTTGTTCTGGAACATGAATTTCTTGTAAAGTTTTTCAATTTATTGTTCCATTTGTAATTTTCAAATGTTCTTTTAGATACAAATTGTCAAAAATAATGATTTTACTTTCTCTATAAAATGCAAATTTTTTATCATTAATTCTACAAATTCCATTTATATAAAATGAACCTCTTAGGTCCGGTTTCACCAAACTCAGTTGAATTTATCTAACGGTTATTTTGAGTTAGTAACTATAGTTACAATTGTGTCAACAATAGTTTTCGTATAAAATAACCATTGGATAAATTTAACTAGCGTTGGTGAAACTGGCCCTTAATGAGGTATTTATTCTGTTTTCACATCTTATTTCATAAATGTCCTCATGTGGAGAAAATATAAATATCTGTTCTGAATTTAGAATTTGAAATATCTCATCATTATTTAGAATTTCATCATTTTCATAATCAACCACATTTCTGGGGTTAAAATAAATATTTTTCACACAAATATCCTCATCATAAAATCTTCCTTTACAATAATATATATTTTGCTGCAATTCTTTGCAATTTTCAATTTGATTCAATTTTTATCATTTAATATATAATATCTTGGATTGAAAAGAGGCATAACATAATTTTCTCTGAGAAATGTAGGTATCGGCGTGAACTGCATTAATTTATATTGTTGAGTATCTCCTTTTGGAATATCTATAATAAATTTCAAAATATTGTTTCTTAATTTGCAATATACTCTAACAATGCCATTATTTTCCCAATTTTTATTCAATATATCAGCTAAAAATCCACTTTCTAAATCAGATATGATTTCTTCAAAATCTTGTCGGTCGATTGAACTGAAATAAATAGTATTCATACCACAAAATGTATAAGTTTCTTTTCTATTATCTATCAATATTAAAGTATTATTCAATAATAAAATATTTTGGTCAAATATATCCTTAATAGATAAAATATCCACATATTCTGATTCGTTATCTAATATAGCCTCTATTTGCATAATTCCTGAGAAAAAAACTAGATCATTATGTTGCATGTTTTCTATTTGTTTATTATTCAAAATATTCTTATTTAAACCTTCTTTTATGATATTTTAATTATCTTCTCACTCTTTAATTAATGAATCATATCTTTTGCCATCTTCTGTCTGAAATTCCAGAAATTAGTTTTATAATAAAGCCTAAGCCATTAATTAAACCTGTCTTTTTTTTTATGTTCTATTAATCCCGAAATTGTCATTGTAACTTGTTCAGAAATATAATTCATCAAATTAATATTTGTTTCTAACTCTCTTTGAATTATTTCTGGTTTTTTACTGATTTTAAATAAAAGATCTTGTTTTTCATTCTTCAAACTATCATACCGTATTAATACAGATGTTAAATTGAAATTAACATACAAATAATTTTAATGTGAATTCATATATATATATATATATATATATATATATATATATATATATATATATATATATATATATATATATATATATATATATATATATATATATATATATATATATATATATATATATATATATATATATATATATATATATATATATATATATATATATATATATATATATATATATATATATATATATATATATATATATATATATATATATATATATATATATATATATATATATATATATATATATATATATATGTAAGTTTTTTTTAACTCTTTGATATTTGCTTGCACCTATATTAATTGTCATATTTTTTATGTCTACTCCGTCCGTTCAGTTTTGTCTGTGGAAGATGAGAACAAGGATACATCTGAAAAAGAAAATCTTGGTTTTCTTATCTTATCAATTTTGATTCTCTTATTGTTGTCTTATTCAATTACCCCTCTTTGTTTATCATAGGATTTACGGTAGGGTTTGAAGTACTTGTTGCCCAAACGATAGAAAGTAGTTCTTTTTCGATAGTAGAGTAATTAACTTTATGATCATTTGATGTTCGACTTGCATAAGCCACTGGCAAATCTTTTCCTTCAATTTTTTGAGACAAAACGGCACCTAGAGCATATTCACTCGCATCGGTTGTTAATATAAACTGTTCCGTGAAATCCGGATATTGTAATATCGGATCAATCATTAAAAGTGTTTTACAATTTTCAAAACATTCAATATAATCTGAATCTTTTGTATTTATAGTTTTTCCTTCTTTTTAAACAATTTGTCAATGGTTTTGTTGATTTTGCAGAATCAGGAATAAATCTTCGATAATATTCAATTAAACCTGGGAGACCTTTGATTTCCTTTACTGTTTTAGGCAATGGGTAGTTTTTAATAGCTTTTATCTAATCAGGGCTCGGTTTAACTCCATTTTGTGTTATAATGTGACCATAATAAGCCACCTCTTTTCTTAAAAACCCACTGTTGTCTATTTGTATTTTCAAATTAGCTTCTTTCAATTTCTCAAAAACTCGTCTCAAATTTTGAATGTGTTCTTCTAAACTTGTTCCTCAAATAATTATGTCATTTGAATAAACTGTACATATTTTTCCAATTGAGGTCCGGTTTCACCAAACTCAGTTGAATTTATCAAGGGATTATTTTGAGTCAGTAACTATGGTTACAATTGTATCAACAATACTTTTCGTATGGAATAACTTTTGGATAAATTTAACTAGCGTTGGTGAAACTGGCCCTAAATCTTGTAAAACGTAATTCATTGATCTTTGAAAAGTACTTGGTGCATTTTTGAAACCAAACGGCATTCTCCTTAATTCAAAATGTCCGTGCTCTATAGTGAAATCTGTTTTAGGAGTGTCTTTTCATTAACTTCAATTTGATGAAATCTTGATGCTAAATCCAATGTTGTGAAATAAATACCCTTTCCTAGCTTATCCAAAATTTCGGTAATATTTGGTATTGGGAATTTGTCATCAATAGTCTTATCATTTAGTTTAGGGTAATCAATAACCATACGATATTTTTTCTCACCGGAGGCATCCATTTTTTCTAGGAGCAACCCAAATAGGGGCTGACCATGGAGAATAAGATTTTTGAATTATATAATCATTTAATAATTTTTGTATTTGTTTATCCACTTCTTGCTTATAAATCTGCGGATAGCGATAACTTCTTGTGTAAATGAGTATATCATCAGCAGTATTGACAGAATGTTTTATTTTACTAGTAAATGCCAATTTATCGTCTTTATTAGGGTAAATATCTCAAAAATCTGAAATTAATCTTTCCAATTTCTTGACTTCTATTTAATTTGAATGGTCAATTCTTAGATGTTGAAAATCAATTTCCGTATTTATTTCACTAATCAAAGTTTCAAATTTATTCTGCTCATTAAAATAATTTAACTTGTATATCTTATTGAAAATTCGTATCTCATTCCAACTACATTTATTTGTGCATTTATTAATTCCAAAGTTTCTAATCCAATCAAAATATTAAAACTGGAATGAAAATTATACAAATATAATTTTACCAGCTTTTTCTGGAATGTGATAACTACATATTCATTACCTTCTGAGCTACCATTTGCTGTATGTGAAATGAAATTTTCTATATATACTTTAAATTTATTCAAATTATTATAAACCAAATTTTTATTTATCAATGATTTTGTTGACCCTGTATCTATTGAACAAATGGAATCTTTTAATTTTGAATATGGCAGACGACTAGTTATATTACAATTCATTATTTCTCCAAAATTTACAGACTGGTATTGATTAAAAAATTATGATCTTCTTTCTCTTGTTGCATATTAGTAAATTCATTTTCAGTTTGTTCATCAATTTAAAAATTCTGTTCTCCCATAGTTTGATCGTATTATTGCTCATACTCTTGTTCAGTTTCTTGGTTAAACAATTCCTCAGCAATATAGTTATTTTGCGAATTATTCAGATTTCTCTGAAAATAGTTTTGTGGTCTTTGTGGTGTTTGATTATTCGGTTGAAATGTTTGTCTTGTGGAAATACTCATTGGAGTGGGCTCGTATTGTATAGATTTATTATTTGGAAATTTAGTCATTGGAGACTTATGAATTTGGGAAGGTTGCATCATTGGTCTAGAAATAAATGTAGGTTGTGATAATGGTTGATACGATGGTTGCATTGTTGGTTTGGAGAAGGGTTTATTCTATCTGGTCACAGGTCTTGTGTTTTGTCTTTGAAAGGTGCTTTTTTGAGCATCTACTTGAAAAATGTTTACGAGCATATTGTATGCTTCTATTAAAGAAGACGGATTTCTAGTTCTTCTAAAGGACCAACTGTTTCTCTCAAATTCAACATTAACGTGCCTAACGTCAATCTATCTGCCAAATTTTTCAAATGTGCAATCTGTATTGGATTGCTTGAATATATAGCGACATGAGTGGCATGTCAATTGAATAATGCCCGTACTTATAGTCGAAACTCAATCTCGTTCTTGAGTATAACTTGGCCAAGTCGAGGCGAAGTCGCCATAGATACTTACTTGAAAATCTATCCTATAGTCGATACTTCGTGAAGCTTGAGATTTCTTGTTTTTGACATATATTTGATTGATATGTTTGACGTTCATGACAGTTTTTGCGAAATATTCCTATTTTCTCCACTGAATTTAATCTATCTTTGGACAATTTGATTGGAAAGGTAAGTTTCAGTTAGTATGTATACCTCTATGACATATATCCATGTTGGAATTACAAATGTCAAAAATAACTGACACGAATACTTGAGCACGACTCAAGGTAGCCTTGTACTAGACTCAAGTAAAGCCGGAGTCAAGCAAACGCGAAGTGTTACTCCGTAGCCAAGTAACGACTATTAATAATATTCGCATACTTGAGCAATTCTCAAGTCTGAGATCGAGCAAAGTATCGACTATAAGTACGGGCATAAGTTATATGATTTCTCATAATATTCAAAACAATTTAAGTTGTTTTGTTTTAAATTTGTTATTTCGATAATCAGGTTTGAATCATCGCGTTTGTCCGAGTAAGCTTCGACTAGAGCATGTTTTAATTCATTCCAGTTTCGAATTGTGTAACAACTTATACGTTCAGCTGCTTGGCCAGTTATTTTGGAAGAAATATGGGTTAATAATAACTCATTCTGAAAATAATTTATATCACTAGCATTGTAAAATCTGTTGATGAGCTTTTCACTAACAGTAATAAATTTTTGTGATTATTTTTACCATCCAAATTTCGACCAATAGAATTGCACCATTCGACGTCACGTGGTACAACCTGCACGGTTTTCAAGTGGAAATTCTTTGGAAATTTTGTCTGCTGGTTACATATACAAAACAAAGAACATTCAGCTGCGTTGATATAGCATCTGTCAGACTGACAGACAGATTAAATGTAAAAATGAGCAGATTCGGAGTCGAGTCTCTGGAATATATTGATGAATTTGGATGGGAAAAATAATCTCCCGAATACCACTCGAACTCCGAAATTAATCTGATATTTCTCTCAAGGTTCCCTGCACATAAATCAACTTGTCAAGTTTTCCAGAAAAATCACTGGCGCTACGCGCTCGTGATTTTTTAACCTGGAAAACTTGACACGTTCATTCGTTTGCAACGAACCTATCGAGAAATATCCGATAATTTTGAAGCTCTTGTGGTATTATATATGGTAATTTCGGATTCCCATTAAATTCTGGAATCACTTGAGGATGAATGTCTTTTAATTCTGGTGGAGCCATTGCTACCAGTTAATCAATTAATGCAATTCACTTTGCAAACAATTGTTACAAATTATCATTTTTCGAATATAACAATATTTGAGATTTAAATAAACTTACAAAAATTTCTTGAACATATCCCCTGTTGCTTATTGTTGTGTGGTGATTATTTCCTGTCCCTCAACTTGGAAAGAACTCGGCTCTCGAATTGCGGGCTCTGTGGATCTTCCGTTGACAGCTTTGTTGTCACAGGATAGAAGATATCCGGCTCTAGACTTGCTGGCACTGTGAATTTCTTCTATTATTGACTACGTTGTTGAACTCGTACGGAAATCTCTGGCACTAGCTTTGCTGGCCCGACGAGGATGTTCCGATTTCAAAAATTTGAATCCGGATCAATTACTGAAGTAAACGTTGAATGATTTTTAACGAATTGCATTGTTTTGGAGTTCGAATCAAATCAACTTCCGGATCCTATCGACTGCGCCAATTATATAGTATGATTCAGTAACTTTATTTTTAAAAATCAACTTCATTTGTTAAGAGACTAAGAAGTAATGCGTAATAATAATAAAATACCCCTATTTATACATTTCCTTTATCTTATTTGACTGATACTCTCTATTCTAGAACAATAGATAATAATTGTTCATAAATGTGGAATTCGAATATATGATCCTCCATAACTTATACCCTCAACGTATGTAACCGAAGCTGTGAAACACCCTGTATACTGTTCTTTTGTTATTTGCAATTTATTTAAAATGTCTTTATGAGAAATAAGTTCTTGCTTTTCAAAAAATATAACATCAAACTGCGAAAAACCGACGATTTCAATACGCTTTTCATGATTTTTTTATCGACTCTAAAATCATTGTTCTATTCTTAATAGGCTGTGGGAAATAAAATCAAAATTCAATTTTATTCTGTGTATCTTTGTAACACGTGTGAGTATGTCTGACGTTAAACTGCCATGGAAACATAATTTTTATCGTATTTACAAGTTACAAATCTATCTATAAAACTCTTGCTATCGGAAGAATCATATGTAGGTGTGTTTTCCATCTGAAGAATAGTATATTCTACAATAAGTATTGGAATGCCCTATATTCTGAACGAGCGAAAAGTTTGTAAACCGAGCCGAAGGCGAGGATTACGGTTCGCGAGTGTGGAATACGCCATTCCAAACATGTTGTAGACTATACTTTCTCTAACAAGGTTTTGGAAACTCACCAATATTTCAGAGGAAACTTGAAAAATTATTAAATGTCAAACGTCAAATCCAGATATGAATACTTGAGTTGTTAGGAAGTAACCATGGTAGTAGCCAAACTAACAGCTTCTGATTCGTCGAAATGATTCGAAAGGCTTACGGAATCATTCTAAACGGTATACGGAATCATTCTAAACGATTTTTTGGAATGTCATTCGTTCCAACATAATTTTTGGTTATGGAATATGCAAGTTCCAAAACAGTGTTGGAGAAAAATATATTCGTGCTGAGATCCACGTATTTATAACTGAACTCGTTCATAATCATCTTTGACTGATTATTCATTGAACACTATTTTCTTGCTTCAAAAGTTTATTTGCTCTATGATCAAAATAACGTGCACAAGTTACCAAATCTCGCGTAAGTTATTCTGATTTTTTTGCATCATCTAAATGTAATTCATGTTCAATTGTTTTGTTCATATTTAGTGCACTGTAATAATTCTGACCAAATCTTTTCAACTGTCGATAGTGCTAAAAAAACTGTAGGTTTACCAAATTGCCTGTTTATTGCCATCAGATCACGTTTCTCTGATTCCCAGTAGAAAGACAAGAATCCAATTTGTTTCAAAATATCATGATCCTGATCCAATTTAAACATAAAATGCCATATGAAGAATATTCTTATCTTGAACATTTGCGGTATGTTTTGTTCTTCTCAAACAAATATTCAAACTAGCTACACATGTTTTTCCAATTTCTTTTTAGCCATTAAAAATGTCCTGGTAGGTATGCACGACCTCCGATTTCAACGCCTAATCTCTGATTTTGCCCGATCACCACATGAAATAAAAGCGGAAATATTCATTCTATAACCACCAAATATCTTAGGGGAACAAAGATTATCTATATTTTCCACCGCGTGCCAAGATGAGGAATTTTTCTTCGTCCTGAAACTATAATTCTAACTTTATCAATGATCTCTTAATTTCTATCAACAAGCATAACTTTTTTATCTAATTCTGTCTTTAATTCTAATTCGAAATCAAAATCTACATCATCTAAAAAACTTAATAATTGCCTGTACTCTGTAACACAATCAATAATTTTCAACCGATCGATAAGATTTTTGACAAATAGAAACAGTTGTGCAATCAGATTTTAATCACTTACTTATACAAAGTAACAAGTGAGTATTGTGAAACCGACAAAATTCACCTATCAAAATTTTGATAAAAATATCCGCTTTGAGCAACCCTGAATCCATTTTGACTATTTTTGGCTTGATGTCGGTACGTGAATGTTCGTTCGTGCGTGCGTAGCTCGCAAATCTCAAAACTGGTTCAACGTATAATGTTGAAATTTTGGATTTAAGACTGGTAAAGGGTCTTGTTGTGCACCTCGCATTATGGTTCCAATCGTCTGTACCGGAAGTGCACTTTACTTGGAACTTTTTTTGAATTTCTCCAATAAATCCAAAATGATCAACCGTAGGATATTGAAATTGAGTATTTGAACTTAATATTGTATTAGAATAATTTTCTGCTATTTTTGTATGAATCGGCCAGGCCAGAAGTGCACTTCACTTGCTACTTTTTTTGAACTTTTCGCATAAATATAGAATGATCCGTCATAGCATATTGAAATTCCGTATGAACAGCTTCTATAACATGTTTTTGTACATCTTGCATTATGATTGCGATCGGCTGAACCGGAAGTGCACTTTGCTCAAGATTTTTTTATAATTTTCCGCATAAATCCAGAATGATCAGTCGTAGGATACTGGAATTTGGCATTCGAAATCACTGTAGCATCTTAATGGTCATCTTTTATTTTTATAACAATTGGCTGAGCTGGAAGTGCACTTTATATAACAGACTTTTTCAATTCTCCTCATAAATTCCAAGCAATCAGTCGTAGAATATCAAAATTCTGTATGAGGCACTTTTATAATATCTAGTTGTACATCCTGCATTATGATTTTTATCGACTGAACCGGAAGAGCACTTTATTCGAAATTTTTTTCGAATTTTCCGCATGAATCCAAAACGATTAAACGTAGATTATCAGAATTTAGTATCTAGGATGGATGTGCCGCCTAGATGCTCATATCCTATTTTTATTGCGATCCACCGAGCCGGAAGTGCACTTTATTTGACAGTCTTTTGGAGTTTATCGCAAAAATTCTAAACGATCACACTGATCACAAGTGTAAAATTTTGAAATTTGGTATTTCAGTCTGCTGTAGCATCTGAATGATTGCCTACTATTCTCATAATAATAGACTGAACTGGTAATGCCCTTCAGTGGGAATTTATTTTTCAATTTTGCGCATAAATTCAGATCTGTTCGTAGTCGTGGGATTTTGGGAATCAGTATTAAGGAGTGTTGTAGTATAAGAATAATGGCCTACTGTTTCCATAGCAACCGACTTGGCTGAAAGCGCATTCTATTTGATAGATTCTTAGATTCTCTTGAGTAAATCCAAAACGATTAACTGTGGAACGATGAGATTTTGTGTTTGATTATATATATATATATATATATATATATATATATATATATATATATATATATATATATATATATATATATATATATATATATATATATATATATATATATATACATATATATATATATATATATATATATATATATATCACCCATCTGTTACAGCGATGAAATTTTTTTCTATGAAATTAAGTATACTACAGAGTACATCGCGAATGGGTTGGCTAAGAAATTCCTGGCAAGGCTATGATTAATTTAATATTGGAAATTGACTTTTTGTTAGTTACTTGTACTAAGTACAAGGAAGTATTGTGAGACCGACAAAATTCACCTATCGAGATTTTGATGGAAATATCCGTTCTGAGCATCCCTGAATCCATTTTGACTATTTTTGACTTGATGACGGTACGTATATTCGTTTGTGCGTGCGTAACTCGCAGATCTCAGAACTGGTTCAACGTATAATGTTGAAATTTTGTATTTAGGACTGGTATAGGGTCTAGTTGTGCACCTCGCATTATGGTTTCAATCGTCTGTACCGAAAGTGTATTCCACTTGAAACTTCTTTCGAATTTTTCTTAGGGGACACCTAACTTCCTCCGTTTAAAACTAAAAAGAAAGATGAACCAAAGTCAAGAGGACGAATTACATTACAGGCTTTTGAGAAAAGAAATTAAAAGACAATTCAATAACAACACCATCATAGACATGAAATTTAAATTTTTACACAGGCACCTACTACTATTTTATCATACAATCGAATACGAAAGTTGGATTAAAAATCTGGAACAACAGATCATACACAGAAACTACAACGACGATCAGAATAGAAGAAAAAAATTTAATAACTTAATCCAAGATAAAGCAAGAACAACACTTCCATAGAACAACTAACATGCGATCGAAATACAGACAAAATTTCTGAATCAGGAAAGCAACTGTTAAAAACTGGACACAAATTGGCACCCAATCCTCATAAAGCAGATCTACACAAACTATCAATCGAACTAGAAATACAACTTTACAGACACCCTCACGTCAATTCCATTAAATCTGGATAAGGATCAACTTTGAACAAAATTCATAACAAGAAGGAAGGTCCCTGCAATACTCAAAACAATGGCATAGATTTCAAAAATAAGAATATCATTAATTCAATTATAGAAAAAATTATTAAAAACGACTAGAGCAGACAAAAACGCCGGCGCGGCCATACTAGACAAAACCGATTACATTGAAAAAGCAACCACATTTTTCCCAGCAGACAACATTACATCATGCAACAAGAATCCACTCCAATCCTACATAAAAACATACAAAAACACAACTGAATACACTTCAGACACACTTAACAAGCTACAAATAAACACATTCTTCCTCACAGAAAGAAACCCTCAAATTCCAACTCTATATAGTTTAATAAAATTACACAAACCAGACAAATCAATCAAACCCATAACTTCCTCCATACATTCACCAGCATACAAACAAGCACATAGTATGAACAACATCATGATACATAAATTCAAATACAACTCCCCTTGCAGTGTAAAAAACTCATCAGATTTAATTGATCAAGTAAAACATTATAATAAAATAAATAACAAGAATTTCCGATTGTTTTTATTTGATATTGTGAACCTTTACATCAATATTTCATCACAAGATACACTGAAACTCTTACAAGAAGACATACGATAATAATGATTTTCGGGGAAAATACAATATCTCAAATAATGACATACCTAATATATTAGAACTACCTATTTCAACTTATTTTAGATCAGAATTTCTTTAACTTTAAGAACCAAATTCACACACTTAATGATGGATTGCCGATGGGTTCTGCAGTCAGTGGTTTATTAGCAAATATCTTCATCGATTATATTGGAACAAATGTATTCAAACACCCTTTAAACAGTAAAATTCTATACTGTAAAAGATATGTTAATGATATTCTTTGTTTTTGGAATGGTGACGATGCAGACTTGGATACTTTCCTCACCGACATCAATAATCTATCAAAAATCAAATTCACGCTGGAAACAAAACTGAATCAAACTACTAATTTTCTAGATCTCACACTATTACACTGACAACACAATATAGAATCTAATATATACAGAAAACCTACATCCACCGACATAATAATTCCATACAATTCATACCACTCATCACAAATTGAAGTAAGTGCCTTTAGATACATGTTTCAGAGATTATTAACCACCCCTTTTCTAGCCAAGGCGTGAAGATGGACAATTATAGTCCAAAATCGATAGCCTAAAGATTCCAAATCAAACGTATGTTTTTTGAAACAACCTTTCGTCTTATTAACCATTACATACTACCATGGAGAAATTTATTCAAAATATGTTAGCCTGCATTCTAAAAGAGATTAAAATTGAGCATCTAGGGTTCATTACTCATATCCAGTATTTAGTTCTATTATATCTCTACTTATTCCTTTAATTATTACCCATAGATTGTGATTAACAGTGATAAGTGTTAAAACTGTAAGTATAAAAAATGTGACTGACAAAATAATAAAAATGAAAATTGATAGTATATTTGCATGAAAGTGATGAAAATTACAATCATATTACGCGAACTACAAAATATTGTACACGATATAGGTCATGGTACCACCTAGGGACCTTCTGAACAAATTTACAGCAGCTGACTGCGATAAAAGCAGTGCCCAGCAAGATTTAACAACATCAATGATTGGTCCTACCAGCCCTCAACCATAACCATCTAGAGCTGATACTGATTCCGTTAGCCGTCAGCAATATCGGTCTGACTTTGTGTCAAGACCTCAAACAGGATCATCTGATGCAGCTGCTGGAACAGCAACTCCTCGAAAGCTCCTCCTGGTTGACGAATTCATAACTCAGTAAGAAGATAGACAGCGAAATATCTTGGCTCACCTGAAGTGGTCCAAGCGATTACTGGACTGCATCCAAATGAAGGAGCAAGAATTGCAAAAGGATTCAGCTCTTGTTTTATACCACACAGGACTACCGTTAATGAATACTGTGGATATTACTTTAAAATTAATTCAGCCTCAAGTAATGAAAAGAAGGCGCGCGACACTTACGGCATTTCAGCTGCTGATGTTAACATCAGTTAAACTGAGCTTGGATATGCAGTTCACATATTTAGGCTTTCAATTCAACATTGGCAGAAGAACTGCAAGCTGCATATCTTATTTATGGATAAATATGATTTATTATAAAATGAAAACATGTTTCAAATTCAAATTTTAATAATGTCAACTGAACCGCGGCCAGAATATTTCAGGCAAATGCTGTGCCAAATCATGCAACAGTCAATTTCAGTCATTTTATATTTCATGATGAATACTACTGTTGATAAAATAAATGCAATAAACTGAAATGTTTCATCAATAAAGTTCTGATATCACCGGTAGGAAGAAGCTCATCAACGAACTGAAACCTAGATTATCAATATAAAGCTTTCAGACAGACCGACGGACTACTTACTTTTTGCGAAGACATGTTTCTTGGGTTCAGTAGGATCCAATACGTGAAGATTCATCAAAATCATGAACTGTCGATAAATCACGACTACAATACGGCTCCCATTAAAGTATAGTATACAAAATTGTTTGAGTTGTGTATGACAGGTTGTGTTTATTCTTTGTCCTATATTTTTGCTTCTTTTGATTGGTTTAGTACCGTTGTGTTACTTAGCATCTGTACCAGATTTCTTCGATTTATATTTTTTTTTTGCCATCACTGAAATCGCTGGACTAAATTTAATTGGTGAATTTGTGCTTGCTTATTGCTAATTGTTTCTTCTTTGTTACAATGTGTTCCGGATATCATGAATCTACAAGATGTTGATAGAATTGAATTTTGATTATAACTTTATTTGTTCTAGTTTTAAATGGATCAGTGTAGTTGCTGCATCTCTAAAACTAATAGTCACAGATTAGTAAGTTGTTCCATTTGTAAGAAACTTTTTGATATTGAATGCATCAATTCAACTGCAGCTGGTGCTCGTAGATTACGAACCACAAAAACTGGTTGAAAATGGAATTGTCCTAACTGTGATATGCTAGCTAGTAATATAATCATAATTAGCCTACAAAATGACATATGCCAATTGAAAGACACATAAAAACTCTTCACCATCATTCCCACAAGCTGTTATTGAATCTGTTATCAATGAAATTTGCGAATGTGACAAGCGTTCTTATAATATGATCATCTATGGTTCCAAAGAAAATGGTTCTGATAAACAGCAACAGATTGTGATAGGAGTTTGGTTTTTGATATTTTAGTTAAATTATAAGTTCATAGTATAATCTGAATCTTGTACGCCTTGACCGCTTTGATCCTTTGACATCATTATCTCGTCCTATTAAAGTACGTCTATCTTCCAGAGAAGATGTTATCAAAGTCTTTAGAAAGCTCAATGAAACTTGGAAGCATTTGTCAATTTCACAAGGTCAGACTCTAATGCAGAGGGAACTCTACAAATCGGACAAGACTAAATTAAATAAGAGATTAGCGAAAGGTGAACAAAATTCAAGAATAAGGTACTTTAATGGTATGCCCAAAATCATACAATCGGAAAACTAAATACGCTCAACAAACATCCACTGATATTAAACTGCTACTATCAGAATAATAGAGGATTAAATTCGAAATGCAATATATTTCATGCAAATTGTTGTGCAATGCAATTTGATATTTCAATTTCAACTGAAACATGGCTAAGTTCTTCTGTGAACAGTTATACTTTATTTCTATCTTCATATAGTGTCATAAGAAGTGATAGAAAATTTTCGCGGGTTTGACGTAACAAGGGCGATGGAGTACTAATTGCTTTAGCTAATTTTATCTCTTGTAGAATTTTGGATGTAAGTGATATTAGTAAGCTTGTACCGTTAGTTGATTTGGCTACTTGCAGATGTTTTTGTACTCTGCGCAATCTTCATTCCTCCGGATATCAGCTGTGATGATTTGAATTCTTTGATGCACTTGAGCTATATTTCAATAATGAGTCTTCAGTAATTGTTGGTGACTTCAATTTTCCCAACTATTCTGATGAAGCTTGTGTGAAATCGTCTTCTTTTAGTGATCTTTGCATCGTACTTCAACTGAATCAATAAAATAAGATAGAAAATATGTTTCACAAAAAGCTTGATCTTGTGCTTCTCAATGCGAATGCTCTGTTCAATATTCAAAAAAATGATTTCATGGTTATTGAAGACAATCATCATCCTTCTCTCTTACTTCAAATTAAGTTTCCTAACAGTGATGTGATCAAGTTTCATCTTAGGATTATCAGAGATACAATTTTCGCAGAGCAAATTTATTGCAGCTATATAATGAGTTCAGTCATATCGATTGGTCTTTTTTGAAAAACTGTAGCAATATGAAATGAGCCGTGGATAAAGTATACGAGACTTTGTATGCGGTTTTCGATACATCTGTACCCAAATATCTGAAAAGATCTTCCGAATATTCTCCTTGGTTCACACCTAAAATCAAGCGAAATTTGAGATCAAAAGAATATTATAAGAAGAAATGGGTAAAATGTAAGCAACAAAATTACTACAATTAATTTAAGAGACTTATGGCCGGTTTTATAAAAGAGCAAGTAAATTTACTTCTACAAAAAAATTTATTTAATTCAACAAATTCCAATCAGTTTGAGCTTCCTTATGGCAACAAAATCATTGCTGTTGAATAATCGACTGTCATCTAACAGAGTATAGTTATTTATGTATCTAGTGCGCGGAATTATACTTTGTTGCTTGAGAATGGAGGTTTTTTATCAAAGCGGTAGCCAAGATAAAAATCATTCAAAAGCTCCAAAAAACTCCGTGCATGCGTTGCATACAATTTTTTATTTTATTTTTTGATCTTAGAAAAAAATATTAGAATCATATTAAAATACAAAAATCTTTTTCTTGACAACGTGCACAAAACATTGTCAAGATAAAATCAGTGCATGAAGTACTTCGTGCCCGTTGTTATGATGAACATTCCAATGCAACATTTCGCATACTAATATTGATGTACAAATGTAATGATTTTTGACGTTTGTAGAAAAAATCTTATTTACTCTGGAAGTAAAATACTTTGCCCTCTGAAAAACCAGGCATTAGACAATTAACTAAGCCCCAGATAAAAAAGGCATATGACACATTTTTAATCTTGAAACTGAATCGAAAATTAAATTTGCTTCAGCTGAATTGTGGAAATTCATTCGTTTGAAGCAGGATTGCTCTCGGACACCCGGTAAAATGATTGATGATGTTCAAGAATATGAATCTCCATCAGATATTGTGAACGCAATCGCGCGGCATTTCTCTAGTTCCTTCTCGAAAAGTTCATCATATGATAGCTCTACTGAATTCAATATTCAAATGTCTTTTTTCATTCATTCTGTGGCTGGAGAAGAGCTTATTCCTGCAATGAGTTCTCTTTCTAATAAAAATACTGCTAGAGGGGATCAAATTCCCAGTTTTCTGATAAAAGATGTGAATTTCATTCTTGCGGAGCTTTTATGTGTTATCATCAATCTTGCGATCAAATTTTGCAGTTTTCCTGAACCTTGGGAGATATCACGACTCCACCAGTTTTCAAGAAAGGAGATAAATGTTGTATCACAAATTATTGACCTATACTTATCATAAATAAATTTTCCAGAATATTTGAAATTCTATTGCACAAAAATTGATACAGCAAAACTGAATGGAGCAATTTCAGAGTCATTTCTGTGGTGGAACTACAACGACTTGACATTGACATTGATTTGATTTTTACTGTCAATGTGCTACACAAATTGGACATGTTTCCAGTTAATATTTGTAATAGAGACATGATAGGGGCTAGGTCAGGTTATCCTTCAATTAAAATAAGATTTATGATAAATATCGACTGTCAATGTCGACTCGATGTGGTACCAGCCCTGACCTCTTTCTCACAGTTTGTGTCCAAAATTGTTGATGTCCGTGAACAGATAGATGCTGTGTACACAGACATGATACGTGCCTTTGATTCAGTAGATCACGGTCTTTTACTTAAAAAGATCTGCGAGACTTTCGACGAGACTTGGATAATTGTAATTATCTAAAATTAAATTTTTAAGTCAGATCCAATAGATTTATATAGATTTATAACGGTGAATACCCACAAACTGCAGTAATAATAGTTAAAATAAGATGTTAACTGAAAGCGAAGCTCCCGAATGAGACAATCATTCTTATTCCCGCTCTTTCAGAATATTTATTTCATATTCAGCCTACATAACAATATTTTTTCGTCAATTGTTTCTTCAAGGTAAGTCACTTGGATCTATCCTGCAAGAATGATAAGATATTTAAATAACTTTCAATTGTTTTTTCACAAGTTAGTTAGTTGAAATTATCAGTGGAGTCCACGTTACCATCTTAAAATTATACTTACGGTTATCAAATGTCAAAACTGTATGTTAAAATGAATTGAAGACCTTGAAAATCTAGAAATGACTCTCTATTTTCAAAAATACTCATACCATGTTAGGACTTGAATATAACCACTTTCCGTCATTTTAACAATGACAACCGTCAATTTGACAATGACAGCTATCACTTTGACAATGACAGCTGTCATTTCAAAATATGCTATTGATTGATGTGTCACTTTAAATCAATTATCGTATTCGGCTTGCAAAACTGCCAGCAGGCAGGGCGGCCGAATAGTCTCGAAGCAAACCGAAGAGTTTAAATTTTTACCGGGACTCCAGATTCAAACGACATCAGTGATCTTTGATATTCTTTTTTGTTAATATCAGTTATATTCGTCTATTCTATCAAGGGGCATTTGTAAGCCGAATACGATATGTAAAACAGCGATGAAATTAGCCATGGGTTGCGGGCTATCACGTGGTACTTATGACGTAGCTGGTGTTCAACTGTCAGAATGACATTTGTCGGCCATTGATTTTCTTTACTTTTTGTACAATCAAATGTTTGGGATATTTTCCTCTTGTTCTGCTACCTCATCAGTGTAAATCAGGTGTAAATTTTGATTTTTCAAGGTAATCATGCCTCTTCTCGTGGGATGTTATGTATCAGAAAGATGGGATACGATTATTAAGTATTACTCCTGCAAATTTTGATCAAGGAGTATTTTGATAGTGAAAGTTCTTGAATATTATGAATTAATTTTCATTAATTGATAGGTCTAACAGATCCTATCAAACCAGCTCAAGGATTGCAATGGATTGAAGCTATCAATGTATCAAACATTTGAGACAGGAAAAGTGCACACGTATGTGGAATACATTCAGAAAATGGTAATCATCAAGAGTATTTAAATTTCGCTTATTCCATTAGAATGTATTTGTTTCGGCATTCGTTGTACAGGTGATCTTGTTTAAGGACGCGATACATACCCAGACCGATATTGCAGACGGCTACCAGAATTAGTATCAGTTATAAATGATCCTGGTAGGGCCAATCATTGATGTTGAGTTGATGGATCTGACTAAGAACTGCCTGCATCGCAGTCTGCTGCTGTAAATGTGTCCAGAAGGTCTTTTGGTGGTACCATGATCTATATTGTATACAATATTTTGTAATTCATGTAATATGATTGAATTATCCACTACTTTTATGCAGTATATTATCAACTTTCATTTTTATTATTTTGTTTGTTAAAATTTTCAAACTTCTTGTTTTTACACTCTACTGTTAATCACAATCTATGGACAATGATTATGAAAAGAAGCATGGAATTGCCAAAACTTAATATTGGAATGAATAATGAATCCTAGATGCAAAATTATAAATGTCCTTCGAAATGCAGGTCTAGATATTTTGAATCACACTTTTATTCAGAAAAGTTTTATTTAATAATATATACATTTCATTGCTCTTATGTGGAATATATAAGAAGAAAAAACTGGATTTTCATGAAATAATGTGGATGAAATGAGTAGAGACATATAAACTAATAATAAACTACCAGAATTTGTTTGATGCTACAGTAAGAAAGCATAACATTCACAAATTATGAAATAAATTCATATATCATATTTACATGATATTGTATAGAAGAGTGACAGTTGTACCATGAACATTGGAACACGTTTAAAATTCATGAAAATTATTTAATTTTTATCTTATAATTGGACCACTCCAAGTTTTAATGTTAATAATGCTAGCAACCAAATGATAAATTAAAAATTACTCTTCGAGCTCCCATAGAGATGCGAAATTCAGTCAGGATCGTTTGGATTGTCTGATGGCTGACCTACAATATAAGTTGTTTGTGAGTAGATCAATTGTTTTCCAAGAGTGATATGCAATTTGTCCAAGTGTATATATATATATATATATACAGGGTGTAACAGAAATAAGTACATTAATTTTAACCAGTTATAGTTCTCGTCAAGCCTAACAATTTTTCTTAGTAACTTTTTCCCGAATTCTCATTTTTTTTTAGCATTTTTTATCCCCTATAATTTAACGAGTCGTTCAGGTGCATAGTTATCGGATCTAGTAGCAGTTGCAATAGAACAATAGTTGATTTTGACATATGTGAGTTATCAATTCCTTCAAATAAATTCTGGAATGAAACAAATTATAATTTATTAATTCTGTATACGATTTCATGGGCAGTTTAGGATTAGCTTAGCAAATTTATTTGGAACGATCTCCGAATTGTCATTTTTCACTAAAAATTGAATTATTGCGGTTATGGTAATGTATTTAATGTCAAAATATTATGCACTTATACATTACGATGAGAATACCATGGGATATTTAGAACCTAACGTTTATCTGGATCGTATAACAGCAGATGAGATGAATGAAATACATCAATTTTTGAATGAAGCACCTGTGTATTAGTTCTTCTCATATTATTACAAACTTCACACTTCACACTCAGGTCGTTTCAATAAAGTATGCCCCGTGAATTGATCTGCTGAGTAAGCAAAATATTGTATCATATTTCAGAAAATATTTAAAATCAATTACCAAATTCAGTTTGATACATTTATAGGTTATATTTTCTGTTCTTCAAGAAAAGAATCTTCAAAATTCCATGTAGCAATATTTCTATTGAATTATTCAGTGAATTAATTAATTTAGAACTACATTCCATTCAATATTCTACCGTTTTCTTCAAATAAATCGTTGAATGATTCTCTCTTTATGTTTCTGATGAAGTAGGTTAGGAACAGCAACTACTTTTCGAACTGCTTGTAGATGGCAGCACAGTCTGACTCTCCTGACACAGTGACACAGTTTCAGACAATTCAAATCAGCTGATTCAAATGCAATGAACTTGTGCAGACAATCTTATGTTTAAGAAATGTACTATCCGAAAATATACGTGAAATCCCTAAATGAAAATCAAACTTCTTAAAAATGACATAAAAATACGACTAAAAGACCAAATTGTTGATTGCAGAGACAAATTCAGTCTTTCTTCCAACATATACAAAAATAGAATAATTGAGGTGAGCGAATAACAATGTATTGCCAAAATATTAATATTTTTCAGTTTCAAATGAATGATTGACAAGACTACGATGGCTCAAAGTTGCAAAATACTCCTTACAATCGACAGCTGTCATTCTTCCAACAAATTAGGAACATTCAGTTTGAACCATAGGCGCACCATGAAATTTATATATATATATATATATATATATATATATATATATATATATATATATATATATATATATATATATATATTATATATATATATATATATATATATATATATATATATATATATATATATATATATATATTTATATATATTGTAACAAATATGGGTGTGAAACATAAGATATTTCAAAAACAACCTACCTGCTACACACATGTGCCTGGCTAGCTAAAAATCAGACGGCGGCTGGGTCGGAGTAAGCAGAAGCTTTCAGAACTACTGTGCTTAACTGAGAAACAAATTTAACGCCTCATCAAGCAAGTGATAATTTTTAGCAAGTATTGTTCTGAGAACTTGCTTAGGCGCCACCCCTAAGAAAGGGAATTGCTAGGAATTAGGGGATTCCTAGGCTACAAATGATAAGTGACAAATGAAGTTCAAAAACAATTATTTAATGAAAAATATTAGAAAAATTTAATACACCCAAAACTTTGTAAACTAATTTTGAAATATAACTTACAACAATATCGAAGGGACTTGGTAGGCGTTCCACTCTCTCGTAAGTAACCCCTGGAGTCCGCTGACCTTCTGTTTGTGTCAAGGAGAACCAGAGCTCACGGTCGGCGAGTGTCCAAGACGTTACTCCTGATTAGCGATGGTGGTAGTATATCTTTTGTCTTATATGATTTTTTTTTATTACGGTGAATATTCCTTACATGATCTCATGCTTATCTGGTTTTCCAAATGCATGATCTGCGCTAAAACTAAAGTACGATGCAAAAATACTTTACACAAAGACGATCTTTTCCAAAACAGATTGCATATTTATAACAGTAAAGTTTTTATAACTGTTCACTATTGTGTATGGATATGTATTCGCTGAAAGAAGAATTATACCTACATGAATAATACAAAATCAAGTACCTACATATTTGAGAGGTAATTAAGCGAATTTCTGAACAGAAGCATTCATAGTCGAAATTACGATAAATTTTAAAAGTGTTTGAGCCAAAACATTTTTCCCGACTAATTTGGTTGATTTGTGATTTTTGAGAAATAAACATGTCTAAATATGTTGAATTTTCAAGTAGTGACTTGAGAGCTCGTTATTTGAATGAAATTAATCAATTTGAAGATGTCGATCCTTATACTAGTGATTTATCCTGTTTTTCACGGCAACTGGAACAAATATCACACGATGAAATTTTTTAATATTTAGTTCTAACAATAAGCTTCTATACACATCAAGAATTCAGAGTTTTCAAGAGTTTGAATGTCCATAAATATTTGTCATGCGGATGAGTGCGAGATTTATTGGTGGAAAAGCTTAAAGAAATATCTTGATTTTTGGAAAGATAAGTTGTATGCACTGAACATTTATTATTGATATTTATATAACAAAAAACTTTACGCATAAAATCTTGGAATATTATTGAAAGAGATATATTCTCCAATCCTTTATAGCTTTTTGAACGCTATTCACAGCAAATGAAAATAAAGCAATAACACACGTTATGCGACTGAAATGGTCACTCAAATTCATTCGAATATAACTATGAATTAATACGTGAAGAATTAATGTTTTTGTACATACTAATTTTCAAACAATTTGTGTCTCAGGTGATGCATTCTCAACGACTCAATGAAAAATCTCTACAGCCTTGGATTATAGCTCGGCCAGAAGAAGAAACTCTTTGTAGTCATTGTGGATGAGATGCAGGTCTTGGTGAGGCTTGTACATATTTTGCTGCTATTTTGTTCGCTGTAGATGAGAAATTACAAAAAGAAAAAGTATCCGTAACGGGGGCCAAGCCTGCGTGGAAAGTTCCCCAAGGCAAAATAGGGAGAAGTTAGTGGACATATGAAAATTATTCAATCTTTAAAAATATCTACGCCGATTGAGGAAGACATATTTCAGCTTCTATCGGCAACTAGATATGCGGGTTGATAATTCCTTTCTGCACAGAAATAATAACTAGTTTTCATATTATATTCGAGAGAATGAATATAACATACTCCCTTAAACCGTGCGAATCTTCAACTGGAATAGATGCTGATTAAAACAGTTCATGGTAATAATATTAACTGAAAATTTGCCTCGCTAGAACGCACTGTTACTTAATGATTTATATTTCATATTGCTATTTTCTGTGATCATATATTTCTGAGCTTCCCCAGTTGAAACTAAGTGAACAGTGGTTGACTTTGGAAAATTAATATCTAATACCTTGTAAAACAAGTAATTAATAGAATTCAACCCGTATATGGGAGAATTCACAATCATTGATTGATACATCTTCAATGTTATAGTAATATGCATTTTTGCGAGTGTTGATGGCAATAAATCCATATTTATACGTCTCTCTCTCAATTTTTCCGCATGCTTCACCAACTTTATATATCTATCTTCGTGTCGAAAAGATTTTTTGACGGCACCCAGACTGTATGATCTTGATCATCAACTGCATTATCTGTTTGGCAAACAAAAAACCAAATGGCATCAACTTAGTGCTTCGTTAAATAAAATTGTCCTTGTGAAATCTTCAAAAATAACTAGAGATAAAGATTCTTGAAGTAAGGAGGGACGTTGTGATGTGCGTAAATGATGATAAAACAAGCTGACACAACGGAAGCCCACCAATAATTAAATGTAGCCGAACACGAGCATCCTCGCGCATAGAATCATCATTTCCAATTGCTTCTGATCATCAGCGACGTCTCTTAACTCTCTCGGATCCACCCATCCTGCACACATGTAAATAATTGTTACTTGCTTGAAAATAATTTATTTCCAAATATTACCTCTCCAATAAGCATTCGCAGGTATCGTCTGAAAATAAAAACACTGAAAAATACCACAAAATACTTCCTGTACGACAACTCAACGATCACAAAATGATCTTTCTACAATGAATAATTTTTCTAATTTTCCGCTTTTCTCGAAATGGCATTTCTAATAGAAAGAGATATTAGCTTCAAGGCTTACGAGTGAAGTTAGTAGGAGCCAGCCATATGATTTGGGTCACGTGACATATCGTCTCCTTTCAATTTCAATTGAGTGATACAAATCAAAGCCCCAACTAGGATTACAAATACAAGTTCCAGTTGTATTGATAATTTTATTACTAGTTGTTGTCTTTCTTGCAAATCTGAAGTTGTAAAAGTGAATTTCTCAGAACATACAAGTCAGCTGTTATATATATCTAAATTTGGTACATCGACATCCTTTAAAAACAATAATTATACTTAAAAGATGTTTTTCACTATCTAATGTCAATAATTTTCTATATATGATAGCACTAATAATGTGAATGAGTCTTATGAATGATTCTTGAGATGTTTAGTGCATTTTTAGCGCATTTTCTGAAAAAAAGCGCTATTATATTCACTTTGGCTGTCTGGCTGGCTGGCTGGCTGGCGTGACGCTGAGTTCTCAGCAACTATACTATTTAAAGACTTGAAACTGGTACTAAATAGAAGCTGCTGTTCCGTAGGTTTGCACAAATTGCTTTAATTCAAGCTCAGTGATTGTGTAAGATTGAATTATTCAATAGCTTGTTTCAAGTGGAACAATGCCCATAGATATAAATGACATAAGGGATATGGCAACTAAAGTTTATTCAAGTAGATAAAAATTTAGTTACATATTTAGCCGTTCGTGTCACTATTATTATGTACAGTTGTCAATTCTGTCCGGGATTCATTTAATGACTTGTTTGACGCAAATTTGGAGCCAATTAGAATGATTACTATTATTGGATTAAAATTTGTTGACTTTTGGTGTATTTTTTTTATATAGCTGGAATAAAGATCAAATTATCATTTTAAGGTACAGCACTTGACCTCCTGTCAGTCAATAACTGAACAATGAAGATAGTACGCCATGTCAGTAGCGTTGTGCGTGGCGCGAGTGCCGTCCTGGTGGCGACACTTGGCATCTATTCACTAATATATTTAAAATCGTGACAATCAACAGATTTTGACGTTTTCACGTAATTTGCAAAACTAGCATTCAGAATTAGCAGAAAGTTTGTCACAATGACAGTAGTACTTTGATGCAGGTCTCAAGAAGTTGATTTACCTATATTTAGATCCAAAAGTTTGAGCAAAGGGAAAAAATTGGTACAAAGTTTTCCTGTCAGCGACGAAGAAGAAATTAAAAATAATATATAGTGAAATTACGGGAGTTACTTTGTGTGAAACGCCTGGCACATTTAGTGATAGAACAAATCTGAATTTGTATGATTTATTGGTCGAAATATGTGTAAATTATTATAAGTGTAAACACAGTTTTCTACTTGACATGATAATACGTACGTTAGGGTGTACTTCTTGTATGTTCTGTTTGATTATTATCTAAATATTGAATCGATAAGCAATATAAATTTTTTTCGTGATTTTAGATAACTTCATTTGATATTTACGAGTTATTCTTATAAATTGAAAATAATCTGTGTGACTATCATAAAAACTTCTTGATTTGGTGTATTTTGAATTCTTCATTAGGGAATCAGCATCATTCATGCCTGATGATTTGATATTTGCTTGCCAGATACGAGTTATCCGGAAACATCATTCATTTAAATAAGTAAAAATTCATTAATAAGGATTCATTCATGATATTTTGTCTTCAATCAATGATCAATGATAATATTGTTGGAATATTATTTTAATAATTCAATATTGATACTGTACAAACATTATATAATTTAAAAAACACCAACTGCTTATTTCTAAAGTTCGCTAATATAATAATAAGTCTGTGTTTTTTACATGATTGCTGTAAAAATTTATTAATACAGGTAAATTTAGGTCAAAAAATTGTTAATATTAGTTGCAATTGCAAACATACAGCTGCAATTTGCATATAAATTAACACAGAAGGTATCTGCTTCAAGACTGATCAGTCAATGATTTGGAATCGTCCAGCACAGTTGAATGAATATCATAAGAATGCAAGGATTGATAGTACGTACTATTGCATAAAAGCAAACTGAGAAGATAACTTTTTCATAGTTTCTTACGCCCATTCGCGATTCGGAAATGAATGAAATTTCAGTTCACCATTGCGCAGTTGTGTGTGCGAACACTCAGACACACAACAAATTAAACCTTGTCCCGATGATCTCCACTTTTTCGAAGGATTTTCCACATTTATTCGCCTCAAAAACTCAGTTTGGCTTTATGTTCTTTTATATTTGTTTTGACAGCTCTAGTCAGTATTAGTAAAGAGCTTATAACTTCTACCGCATGGAGTCGCGTCCGTCGCTACTGACATAGCGTATAAGGTATTTTTGAGTTTGTACATGCATAAATTAGGTACCTATCAAATGGTCAATTTGAAACTAGTACTAAATGGAAGCTGCTGTTTCGTAACTTTGCCAAAACTGCTTGATTACAAGCTCAATAATTGTGGGAGATGATAGTTTGCAAGATCTCTAAAGTAACAAGCAATTATGAGCTGTCAAAAATGCGCTTTCATCATCTAGATGATTCTTCAATTTTTTGGAAGAAAGCGCTATTATATTCACTTTGGCTGTCTGGCTGGCTGGATGGCTGGCGCGACGCTAAGTTCTGAGCAACTATACTATTTACAGATTAGAAACTGGTACTAAATAAAAGCTGCTGTTCCATGGGTTTGCACAAATTGCTTTAATTCAAGCTCAGTGATTGTGAAAGATAAAATTATGCAATAACGTGTTTCGAGTGGAACAATGCTCATAGATATAATGACATTAGGGATATGGCAACTGGAGTTTATTCAAGTAGATAAAAATTTAGTTACAACTTTAGCCGTGGCTGTCCCTATTATTATATACAGTTGTCAAATCTGTCCGGGATTCATTCGATGACTAGTTTGACGCGAATTTGAGGCTTATTAGAATGGATTATTATTATTGGATGGAAATTTGTACACTTTTGGTGTATTTTTGTCATATAGCTTTGAAAAAGATTGTTGTGTGAACGTATATTGAATGTGAGTTATATGAATGCATTCCGGATACGGTAAAAAGTATAGAAAGGTCTCCCGCCATTTTGATAACAGATTGAACCAGTCAGTGTGACTACAAGGTAGTAAGGGACTAATGGTGTTAATAAAATATAGTTAAAACTCAAGCCTTTTACTATCCCTAAAAACTAATGAAACATGGTGGAAGCGCAGCATAAAGAAAAACAAGCACTAAATTATAACAGCAGGCATGCGTCTAAAGATCTTCGCGAGCTTAAAGCAGGGGATGGGGTATGGGTAATTGATCGACGCCAGTACGGTAAAATATATTGTAAAGATACTACTTCGCGTTCATATATAATTGAAACTAATAAGGGACTAATGGTGTCAATAAAATATAGGTAAAACTCAAGCCTCTTATTATCCCTAACAACTAATGAAACATGGTGGCAGCGGTAAGAAGCAAAAACAAATAATTAAAAAATTACGAAGTGAATTTAAAAAATTCAACCTCAAAAAGAAAAAGAGAAGCTCCAACAATGCCAGAAACTCGAACTCAAGAAACTCAAAATGCTACTACAGTTAACGTGACTCCTCCAGAACCATTCAATTTCTCGAAACCAGAAACATGGACTCAATGGCGAAAACGCTTCGAAAGGTATATTTCCATAACAGGTATGTCTCAAAATGAAGAAAATAGCAAGGGAGACATACTTATTTATCTCATGGGAGAGAAAGCGGAAGAAATTCTCAATCAATTTTCCCAGAATTCAACGACACTCAGTGTAACACTTAACAAGTTTGATTCATACTTTCAACCTCAAAAGAACATAATATTTGAACGGTTTGAATTTGACTCACGAATTCAAAAATCAGGTGAATCGATAGACAATTTCATTACCGATCTACATACACTGGCAGAAGCCTGTGAATTTGGCATACTGAAGGATGAACTCATACGTGATCAGATTGTCGTTGGTATGTCAGACAGCAAAACTTTGGAATCCATGCAAATGAAATCAAATCTCACGTTAAAAGTAGCGATAGATACTGCCCGTCAGGCAGAAATCCAACAACGACAGAATCGAATCATTCACCAGCCCGATTCTGTACTTCTCGTAAAGCAACTCCAGAATCGTCACAAGCAGGGGGAAAACAGTAGGAATTTCAAGTCGAATCAACTAAAGCCGCAGCAAGAACAGCAGCAGCCTACTAAAGGAAGCAGTTCCAGTTCCTGTTCTTACTGTGGCAGGAAGCCTCATCATCGCAGCGAGTGCCCGGCTCGCAATGTAGTTTGTCACAGTTGCAACATCAAAGGACATTTTGTTAATTCTGTGAAAAATCAAACAAAAGAATCGTACATAACATAATTACAGAAAATACTATTGACACTATATATGAAGATTTTGTTCTAGGTCAAATATCCACACTCAAATCAGGCTCATGGTTGGTAACCATTCTGGTGGAAGAGTATGGTCGATATATAACCTTTATAGTTGATACGGGAGCGGATGTAGACTGTATACCGCGAGAGTATGTACCATCTAACTTAGTTGATCAAATCCGACAATCAAGTAAAACTGTAAATGGTCCAGATGGTTCGCCTCTGGAGGTAAATGGAGCTTTATCAGTTACTCTTGTGCACGAGGGGAAGAAGTATCAAACAGAAGTATTTCTAATGAATAGCCTTTCCTCTCCAATATTATTTAGAATCACAATAAATTATTTTGGATTAGTAAAAATATCTGAAAGTGTTAAACTTGGAGAAATTGAAAAGTTTGTGGATAAAATAGATATTAAATCAGAATTCCCGAGTCTGTTTCGCGATTTCGGGGAGTTCAAGAGCGAAGTCAGTATAAAACTAAAAGATAATGTTGTTCCATTTATACAAAGCACTCCAAGACCCGTTCCCATCCCTCTACTTCCTAAATTAGAGGCAGAAATTAATCGGTTATTGACATTGGAGATAATTGAACCAACTGAGGAGGTAACCAAGTGGGTAGCTCCTATAGTAGTCGTCCCTAAAGGGGAAGGGATCCGATTATGCGTTGATTACACTCAGTTGAACAAAGCAGTACTCAGACTGCACTTTCCGATTTCAAAAATCGAAACTACTCTCTCACGTATAAGAGGTGCTAAATACTTTTCAAAACTTGATGTTCAGAAAGGATTCTATCAGATTAAACTTGACAAAGATAGTCAGCCACTTACATGCTTCATTTGCCTATTCGGCAGGTTCATATTTAAAAGATTGCCTTTTGGAATCTCATGCGCGCCTGAATATTTTTTCAGCAAATTCCATAAAATACTTTCTGGAATCTCAAATGTAGTTTTTCATGTCGATGATATACTTATTTTCGGAGAAAATGAACAAGAGCATGACAAAGCACTGAAACCTGTTCTTACTAAATTAAATACTGAAGGTATCACATTGAACGTATCAAAATGCCTTTTCTGCGTAACCAGAGTACCCTATCTCGGACATATTATATATAAAAACCAAACGGAACTGCTGAGATTTTCGGAAATGGTTCATTTCGTTGCGAAATTCCTGCGCAATCGTTCTCAAATTCTTGAACCGCTGAACTCTCTGTTGAAAAGCGATACTCCATATTTGTGGACAAAGTTACAATACCAGTCACTTAATAAAATTAGACAATCATTAACAAAAACTCCTATACTTGCGTACTACGATCCGTCAAAGAAAATTACTATTAGTGCGGATGCCTCAAGCTACGGCCTTGGATCATGTCTATTTCAAGAAGATCCTAACGGTAAACGCGAAATTGTTGCATATATTTCAAGAACTCTAACAAAAGCCGAACGTGGTTATGCTCAAATTGAGCGTGAAGCTCTCGCGCTAACATAGGCAGCGGACAAATCAGCGGAATATATAATTGGGTTGCACGTTACTTTTGAGACAGATCACAAACCTCTTTCACAGATTCTACAAACAAAGAGTTTAGATAATCTCACCCCTCGTCTTCAACGTTTTAGAATCAGACTCATGTGATATGACTATACGGTTCAATATATACCCGGTAAGGATTTAATCGTAGCCGATTCCTTATCACGTAGCCAACTACTCGAAAAGCATACCGACGATGAATTGTGTGAAGAAACTGAAGCTTACATTAAATTCATTGTAACAAATACCCTGGTTGAAGATAATTATATCAAGAAAATTCTGAATGCTCAGAACGTTGATCCTATATGTATGCTGCTCAAAAGATATACGATTGACGGCTGGCCAACCTGTGATAAGGTGCAGCCAGAATTGCGCGAATATTTTCAATACCGAATGAAATGTCAATATATAACGAATTATTACTAAAAGACAATAGAATAGTTATTCCCTCAAACCTGCAAAAGGAAGTTATTGAATTTATCTATTTGGGCCATCAAGGGATAGTTAAGTGCCGGAAACGTGCCCAAATAACAGTTTGGTGGCTAGGACTTAGTACTCAGTTAGCGAATCTAGTAAAATCTTGTCCCGACTGCATAGAAGAACGGACAAATCCTAAGGAAACATTTGTCAAAAATGATTTTCCGAGTAGGCCTATGGAAAAGGTAGCAGTAGACTTATCCAAATGTGATAGATGGTATTTGATCTTTACAGATTACTTCTCTAGATTCTTCGAAATATTTCCGTTAGACCACATGCATGAAGATGCAATTATTACTAGATTAAAAGAAATTTTTTCTCGCTATGGAATCTGCGATGTACTGAGATCAGACAATGGTCCGCAATTTCAAGCTAAGTTCAAACAATTCAGTAATGCATATAATTTTGTACACATAACAAGCTCCCCATATTATAGCCAATCTAACGGAGCGGTAGAAGCGGCCGTAAAAATCGCCAGAAACATTATCAAAAAGAGCAAAAATTCGGATCTAAATTTAGCTTTGTTGAGTTATCAAACGACCCCATTAACCAATGGATACACACCAGCTGAGTTAATGATGGGACGTAGACTGAAGAATCTACTTCCACAATTGCCTGTAAATTTAAAATTTCGTATCTCTGAGAACGAATTAGAGCAAATAACGAAAGCGGAAGCGCAGCATAAAGAAAAACAAGCACTAAATTATAACAACAGGCATGCGTCTAAAGTTCTTCGCGAAATTAAGGCAGGGGATGGGGTATGGGTAATTGAATATCTTGTAAAGATATTACTCCGCGTTCATATATAATTGAAACTAATAAGGGAATGTATCGACGCAATAGATGGCACATAATCCCTGCTCCTCACTTCAACTATCGGCAATCTGATCCTATAGATCACTCTCTTGCCAAGAATGATTACTTGAAAACTGACAATACCGGTAACTCTCTAGATCGAGAAACCGACTTGGAAATTATTAATCCGGTTTCTGAAATTACTAATCTGGCTCCGGAAAGTACTAGTATGGTTCCTGAAAATAATTTTAGTGAAACAGAAGAATCTTCCTCCTCGGCAAAAGATGTGATTAAACATCCACTTCCAACCAGAACGCGGAAACCACCAGGTTGGTTGGAAGACTATGTACCAAAATAGAAAAAAAATAATAGTTAATAATAATAGCTTAGAAAAAAAAAATTGTAAACCCAAAAAGGGGGATGTTGTGTAAACGTATATTGAATGTAAGTTATATGAATGCATTCCGGATACGGTAAAAAGTATAGAAAGGTCTCCCGCCATTTTGATAACAGATTGAACCAGTCAGTGTGACTACAAGGTAGTAAGGGACTAATGGTGTTAATAAAATATAGTTAAAACTCAAGCCTTTTATTATCCCTAACAACTGATAAAACAAAGATCAAATTATTATTCTAAGGTACAGCACTTGACCTCCCGTCAGTCAATAACTGAATAATGAAGATTGAATGGTATTTTTGAGTTTGTACATGCATAAATGTACCTTTCGAATAGTCAACTTGAAACTGGTACTAAATAGAAGCTGCTGTTTCGTAGGTTTGCACAAATTGCTTCAATTCAAGCTCAGTGATTGTGGAAGATTAAATTATTCGATAACTTGTTCCAAGTGAAACAATGCCCATAGATATCTATGACATTAGGGATATGGCAACTAAAGTTTATTCAAGTAGATAAAAATTTAGCTACAACTTCAGCCGGGGGTGTCACTATTATTATGTACAGTTGTCAAATCTGTCCAGGATTCATCAAATGACTTGTTTGACGCGAATTTGAAGCTTATTAGAATGAATTATTATTATTGAATGAAAATTTGTTCACTTTTGATGTATTTTTTTATATAGCTTGGATAAAGATCAAATTATCATTTAAAGGTACAGCACTTGACCTCCCGTTAGTCAATATTTGAACAATGAAGATAAAAAAATATTTTTGAGTTTGTACATGCATAAATTAGGTACCTATCAAATAGTCAACTTGAAGCCAGTACTAAATGGAAGCTGCTGTTCCGTAAGTTTGCCAAAACTGCTTGATTTCAAGCTAAGTAATTGTGGCAGATGGTAATTTGCGAAATCTCTAAAGTAACAAGCATTTGTGAGCTGTCAAAAATGAGCTTTCATCATCTAGATAATTCTTCAATTTTTTGGAAAAAAGCGCTATTATATTCAATCTGGCTGTCTGTCTGGCTGGCTGACTGGCGTGACACTGAGTTCTCAGCAACTATACTATTTACAGATTTGAAACTGGTACTAAATAAGAGCTGCTGTTTCGTAGGTTTGCACAAATTGCTTTAATTCAAGCTCAGTGATTGTGGAAGAATAAATTATTCAATAACTTGTTTCAAGTGAAACAATGCCCATGGATATTTATGATATTAGGGATATGGCAACTAGAGTTTATTCAAGTAGATAAAAATTTAGTCACATCCTTAGCCGTGGGTGTCACTCTTATTATGTACGGTTGTCAATTCTGTCCTTATGTAGATAATTCAATATTCTCAAAACCTGTGACTTGAGATGAGATTTCCTCCATTATTCATGAAAATTTAAGACAAGGTCTCGACAAGACAAGATTTCGATTTATTTCCCGCCATGTTGTCCGCGACTTTATTCACTCGAAAACTGACCTGTCAAAATCTGTTTTCACTCTTTACGGTAATTTCGTATTGTATCCTATATTTAAAAGACATGTGACATCAATAGGATACAATAATAGAGATAATTATTGCGGCAGATATGAAATTTTTACTAGATATACCCTGAGTATCACGACTTCAATTTGAAATTTTCTTTATTTGTCATCCTTCTTTAGTCTACAAATCACGTGGTATCTCATTGGTCAACAGATATGTTCGTTTACAGAATTGTCTGGTAGATATAGTAGTATTTGAGAATATCATTTTATTGAATTAATCTTGAATGCACAGAACTCAATTTCATTGAGTATCTTAGCACATCTGCGTTATTTCAGTGATCATCAATTATTAAGTTTTACTGTATTTCGATTTTACAATAGTTATTCAAGTATTAAGGTCAGTAAGTACAGTTTACTGATTGAGAATAATAGTTTAGAGGCCGAGTCTGGGCGAGGTTTCCAAATAATATACGAAATCGGTACTGTATTTATTGACCGTGATGCTTACAAATTTTTTTTGCACGATTGGATCGATTCAAAATATTGATCCTAATTTTCTCTTTCAAATTGATTCAAACTTATGATTGTTCATTCGCTGTCAGCTGTCAAGTTTGACATTTTATTTTGAATTTCCAATTACAAATATACGCTAATAAAATGCAATCACCAGAGTATTTATCTCTTTCTTAACTACGCACTTGTTACACAATATACTATTTTTAAATTCATCAAACGTTGATAAAATCACTCGAATTGATTCCATTTTGGGAAGAAATTATGAAAAATTTACATGAAAAATTAAACTATGCCAGCAATGGAACAGTTTTTCCGAGATACTACGTGGTTTTCTTAAGAACTCCTAAGCATGCGGAATAAGTATTATTATATTGTGACTGTAGGGATTTTTTTCTTTAATTCTATCAATTGATTTACCAAAGTAGTATTCTATATTTCTTCCAAAGTTATACAATCTAGATAAATATTCTCTTATAATATTGACTTCTCAATTCATTATTTTCCAATTTATGATATCACAAATGATTGTATGACATGTTTACGGAATAAATCATAATGAGTGTAAGCACACCATTTCTTCCAAAACAACGCTGCTAGGGCTTTTACTTCATCAAATACAAAAACTTTTGTATTTATTCTCAACCAATGTCTTCTTGATTAGAACTAAAAATTATTATAAATTTGAATTGACATCAATTCTTTCATAATCACCCTGAATAATACACTAATTGTTCGATATGTCAGTTAAAAACAGTCCAAGAGCTCTTATGGGACTACGATTGAATCTACCATGCTGGCAAAAATACAGACACGATTCACTCCCAGTAAATATACATAATTTGGACCACACTCTCTAAAAATTGGATCGAGTCATAAGAACAATAGTTATATACATATACCATTCGAACAAATCCAATTTGAATCTTCCGTCTGCATACATTTGATAAAAATATTTGATGCACGACTAACAGTTGATGTTGGCCAAGTACGATTCTGTGCTGATGTAAAATTTGTCCGCATTTCTGCCTATCAGAGATCTCTAATCGGAGTCCTATAAGAGCCTTGAGCAGGTCTCAACTGAAATAGACTGTATTTTGATGAGAACAACATTATTCTAATGGTCATTTTGATCAAGAACTGTCCAAAGATTGTTATAGGACTACGATTCAAGCGTTCTGATTGACTTATATTTGAACTAATTTCACAATAGCACAATAATAGCACTTAGTTTGTCAGTTGCTCAATAATTATCAATAACAGATTGGTTCAAAGATTGGAATTTGTATCTATTCAAGGAATATGTAAGTATTCTCCTTGCTTTTATTTCTTGGATTCAATCACAGCAAAGTTGTTGTGAACTCTAAATTCATTGTGAGTGAATCATGTTCGCGGCACAGTCATTCAGAAGACTTGAATCCTAATGCCATGAGAGCTCTTGGACTGTCCTTGAAACACATGAACTATAGGTGAAAGTGCTATTGATAACTTCTAACAATTATTCATTGGACTTGATACATTTTCTGCAACGTACTATTTCATACATTGTAACCTATTATACAGAATGATAAAATCTTTTAGAATCTATTATTGTCTCATTTTCAATTTGAAACAGTCTTTCTGTGAGTCTTATGATCAGTACCCTGATCTTAAATTCTGATTCACAATGATTCTATTCCAATATTTTGATGTATATCTAGTCTACATCTATTGGAATGGAGATGAACTATCCCAAGTAACAATTATGACCAAATATGACGTCGATACGACGTCACATTTTTGATCATAATCGCGTCAGCAAGACGTCAATGCGTGGAGCTATATGACGTCATATTATGACGTAAGTTTGACGTAATATTATGACGTAAGTTTGACGTCATATTATGACCTAAGTTTGACGTCAAGTTATGACCTTAGTTTGACGTCACAATATGACCTAATTTTGACTTTTGAATTCAACATCACTTTATGATCTTAGTCATCACCTAAATGTTCCTGAAGAAGTAAATAATAATAAAATAAGTAACATAGAACATCATAATGTCATATGGTAACATTATTACGTTGCATATCACCTGTTTGAATACCATTTATCCAAGGAACTTTTAGATAATTAGTGAATAATAAAACATCATTGTATTTTCAATTGATTTATTCAAAATACAAATGTATTACAGGTAATAAAGAACTATCAAGTAAATGAAAATTATATGTATCAAAAATAAAAAAAAAATTAATCAACATGAAAAGAAAAAACTGATCGTCAAGCATCTGTGAATTCTGGACCAATTTTCGTATACCTTCGGGTTATTTATTCAAATGTTGTGACCATGACGATAGTGTCAACAGCCGGCACTGCAGCAATTGAGTCTAAATTTGAAAAAATGCACCATTATATACAGTCATCCTGGAAAACAATTTCATATGATTTTCAGTAATTCAAGATTCAACACTATTATTCAGATCCTATCAATCATCAGGTTTGTAGCTAAAAAAATTTTCAATAAAAGTTACGAAATTCGGAAATATCTTTTATGATACATTTGTTTCTCGATTTTAGAATTCTTTCAAATTGATAGCAAATTATTCATGCCCGTACTTATAGTCGAAACTCAATCTCGTTCTTGAGTATTACTTGGCCAAGTCGAGGCGAAGTCACCATAGATACTCACTTGATAATCTATCCTATAGTCGGTACTTGGCGAAGCTTGAGATTTCTTGTTTTTGACATATATTTGATTGATATGTTTGACGTTCATGACAGTTTTTGCGAGATATTCCTAGTTTGTCTACTGAATTTGATCTATTTTTGGATAATTTGATTGGAATTGTAAGTTTCAGTAAGTATGTATAGCTCTATGGCATATATTCATGTTAGAAATACAAATGTCAAGAATAACTGACACGAATACTTGAGCACGACTCAAGGTAGCCTTGCAGTAGACTCAAGTAAAGCTGGAGTCAAGCAAAGACGAAGTATTACTCCGTAGCCAAGTAACGACTATTGGTAATATTCGCATACTTGAGCAATTCTCAAGTATGAGATCGAGCGAAGTATTGACTATAAGTACGGGCATTAATGTGTTGGATATACGATAAGTCATCTTCTTCTAATTTTAATATAGATACCTACCTTCCAATAACTTCAACAAAATTCTTGAGTGGAGCAATATCATGTAAACAAACAAATGAACCTCCCTGAACTGAACTACAAAAAAAAGACGATTGGTTTGGTGATAGCTTGATATTATAATAGTCCGAATCTTACCAAAGATTTCCGAACTGTTGTAGAAGATGCGGGAGGCCTCCGAGCAAAAAGTCAAATATGTTACCTTTTGAATGCTTGTAACCCAAATAAATAGAGGATCAGGCTTTTCACTTTTATTGATAGACTGCTAAGAGAAATTCATAGGAATAAATAAGATTTTATCTTCACTGGAATATAAAAGTCGAACACACCTAATTTATATTTCATAACTAAACTCGTTCATAATTCCCATAATTGGACACTGATCTCTATATAATAATTTATAACTTCATATCTAGATAACCGATACTCATAATGTCGAATTTAAGTCATAAAATTAATGCTGGGATGAAAATGTTACATACGTCACAACATGACGTCGAACTTACGTCATAAAGTGACGTTCAGTTGAAAAATGAGACTCAATTGGTTGAAAACGTAAGCGCAAAGTACACTGATTGAAAAAATATATTTAAAGAATCATTATATAAAGCATGAATATGATTTCTCAAAACGCTGAAACATAACGTCAAATTATGACGTCTGTTCAACATTTCATGACGTCAAGAAATGACGTCAATTTATGACCACAATTTGACTTGAAATGTGACGTCGAAATATGACCGTCAGCTTACGACTTCATTATGACCAAAATCTGACGTCACATTCTGGTCGAGGGTAAGTCATTGTTACTTGGGATTATTCGGGCTTCATTCAGTCAATCAACAATAGATTATTGTTAAAAAAAAAATGTATTCCAAACAGCCTTGATTGCTGCTGCTGCTCTCCAACTCTCTTTTCTCTCTTGCCTCTATCCAAACGGCCTCTAATATTGCTGCCTTATGTCGTTTCCCTCTCTCTACCTCTCACCTGAGCGGCCAATACAACAAGTGAATGACGCGTGGCAATAATACGGCTCTTTCGTAATTCATCGTAACATATTATACCAAACTTAAATCTAGTTCTAATTTTCACATGATTTTTTGTTGAAGAAGGCTTCATATACACTTATTTGACTTCCAATTATATAATGAATATAAGTAGTACATTGCTTTCCACAAAAAACTACGGAAACTATTCCTTGTATTGGTGAAATGCGATTTTTGCAATCGATCTTTTCTATACTCACATTTGCACAAAAGAGACGCCATCTAGTTACTTTGTAGAGTAACTCTTGACAAAGAAAATGCAATCTGTGAAATTGATCTTTGCTGACTAACCATTTTTCATGTCCGTTTTTCGGCAGGGTCTTTTTTTTTGGTTTTTCCTACATTTCTCCAAAAAATTTGGTGCGTATTTTGAAAGCTACTCTACCCACATTGTGTCAAAATTTTAAGTCCCAATAACAGATAAAATGCAAGTTATGAATTTCCGAAAAAATAGCAAAAAAACTGCAATCAACCCAAAATCAGCTGGACAGATCCGTCTTCCTATTGCGTACTTTTCTTAGCGGAACACTATTTTTCGTCAGATGCGTAGTTTTTTAGTAAAACGCAAAAAACTATTCTTGCATTTTTTCACCTTTTTTTGACAGCCTACCCGACATTGTAGCCGCGTACAAATGGAATATGTTATTTATCACGTTATGAACTAACAAATACAAAAAATGATTTCAAATTATCAATTTTCTTGATTTTAGCATGTATTTGCGCTCATTCTGCCCGACTTAAATCTCATAATCATTAACCAGAATGACAGACCTATATATAAATTGATGAGCTAAGTCTGATTCTGAGATCTAGTTCGTATATGTCTATTACTGCAAGGGTCGTATCTAAAAGTTATGAAAATTTGATCCTAAAATCTGCCACTACGGGCAGTGATGCGCGTCCTAACTTCTAGTTTCTAATTTTATGGTCTTTGCATTATATTTGTCTATGTCCTTATCAAGAACTGATTCATTCATTTGACACGTAGAGAGAGCACTCTTCAAATGTTCAAATGGAATAAAACGTACAATATTATTATTGAAGATTCCTACAAGAAGAGTATCTTTTGGAAAAAATATTTTTCCGAGTACATATTTCTCCGTTTGTTATGTACAACAATTGAATCTTGATTCCAACAATCACACTCTAGTACCTGGTGTTTACCTCGAAATTGTATACTACGCCCTCCAAAAACATTAGCTCATGAATAGAATAAAAATTAGAGGCCAGAATATTAGATGACAGAAACTTTAGATCCAGATTTTAGAACTACTGGGAATGCTGCTCTGCCCAATGTTCCCAATATGACAGTGAAAGATGACAGTTAACAATAAACTCTAAATGAATATCTGCAGTCTATGTATATTGATCAAATTTCCAGGATCGAAAGCAGAATAATATTTCATATACCAAGTGAAAAAATACATTCATACTAAATCATCTACTACATAACCTAAAACACGAAGTTGATGGAAAAACCTATACTCGAATGGAAATGAGTCACTTGTCATACATTGGATGTTATATATTTGAATACTTGTGGATTATTATACAGAATAATGTAAATATAGTTCATTAAGTGATGTATGATTTATAATTTTTAACAAATCAAATATGATGATTGATGACTCAATTGTTGTAATCAGATTTTATTACTCAATTTGACTCAGTTTAATGATACAGACTGATGATTTTCACAAATTTTGATTGATGTAATCTCCTATTTGTTCATTCATTGGAATTTTCAAAGTGCTAGCTTCATTGATAGCGAAAGGATATTATAGTCAGCTCTTGATTGCTTGTTTTATTGTTGTATTTGGACAGAATCTTCAATTGGCTGGGTTTATCAAGATCCAAATTCAAATTTATCCAACTGAAAGAAGTGTGAGTTTAGTATAAGCCAAACCAGCAATGAACAATATGGAAAATCAGAGTAGATACTCATGTATTGTTGAATTTGTACCACATGTATCTATCAAACTGTACTTGAAATGTTTCAAATTCAATTCAATCTTCAATACTTATTCTATCCACAACAGAGAAACATCGTGAATTGAACTATCGTATCCAGAAAATAGTATAATTAAATGATGGATTTTTGAATAACAGATAATCAGTATCAGTAATCAGAATTTACATCACTTGAGTAAGCGTTTCGAATCTCATTGATTATTTTCAAGTGTCTACGAACAGTTAGGTTTCTACCAACAATATCATTACAAATCAATTACTGAATGTATCACTTCTTCAATCTCTTGAATTTATTGTATGCACGTTTCCTAAGATATTTGTGAATGTGATATGAATTGTACAGTGTATTAATAACAACATGCCCATATTCCACTATTCTTCAAGATTTTTTCCAAGAATTCATCCAATTCTACGGTACGGAATACAAATTTAGTTGAATAATTATGTATACATACCCTTGAATAACCTTTTTTTTTGTTCCATCTTCAATTATCCACTATATTCATCAAGTAAGAATGATATTTATCCGAAATAATCCTCAAAACTCATGTATTTGTTTCCAAAAATATTTTAAAATGTTAAAAAGTTGAAATGTCATTTCGTCATTTCAACAATTGAATATGAACATCAAGTCGCAATGATCAGAACAGGACCAGCCACATTGGACGAGTTTTTTAATGCTACGGATCGCGCAGTTTTTGATATCCACGCACAAACGCCTGATAGAATGTAGAAAAAAATGTCTTAATCGGGTTGGGACCATAAAAGTATTTTTCCAAATCAAGGTAGGGCCTCTAGATAGAATTTGCTACAGAACGCAGGCTGACTTAATCCGGCGCTGTCGCAGAAGCCACGTTTACATAAGAGCGAAACAACTAATAAATGTTGGAGATATAAATTATTTAAAACAACTTTTCAGTAAATAAAATGCGTCAGATGACATTTGCTCATGACTATTATGTATTCAACTATCATTTAAATTCATGTAGATTTAGTAGATTTTATGAACCCAACGGAAATATTTTACAGTTTGACATGTCAAAGTGACGTTTTCGAGATACAGTAAAAAGCATGGATCACAGTAGAGCGACAAAATTTATAAAAGTTAAACTTATAAATTATTTAAAATACCTTTTTAACAATTGAATTGTATCACAGGACATTTGCTCATGCATATTAAACATTAAACTAATGTTAAAATTGACGTGAAAATTAACAGGAATAATAAAATTTATAAAAATGTTTTCGAAATTGAAATGTCAAAATGACGTGTGATTTTGTATACCCCTGTTGAACAGATGACAAAAAGATATTGGCTCGTTGATCAACGAAAATTTTGGCCGTTTTTAATTTTTCCTGAAAATACTATAAGTACCAAAAATATGAGACCCCCGGAAGGCACTCGTCCTTATGAATATCTATCGAATGTGAAAGATTTCATAAAAATTCATCAATAAATACGACCTGTAGAAGAGCGCAAAAAAGTGATTACCCTATAGTCAGAGAATTAAGCCTTTTAGTATATAGTAACTAGCGCTTGGCCTGCTACGCAGGCCTAGGCCCTAGGCTTCGCAGCTCGATATGTGAACCGCCTCCGGCAAAAATTTTGTCTCTATAAGATAGATTCCAAGTATATTTTTAGCTGACAAAATCCTCCTGCTCCATATTATATTTGTGCATTTTTCCCTACTCGTGATTTCACTGTTTTTTATTGACAATTCTCTATTTTATTTCATGTATTCATCAATCGGATGAATTGATTACAACTCTTGTACGAATTACAGAGTCTAAATTCAAAACTTCACAGCGAGATAACATGTCTGTGCCATATTTCGCATATTCTCAGTCATTGCTTCACTGTTTTCGAATACAAATTAGAGTATTAGTTATTTCAACTCATGTAATCCTTCTGTTTTATCTTGACGACATACTTACATCCTTACAATTCGCTTCGTTCCTCAATTTGTATGTAATTTCTGTCTCCTTTGCAACTCTCAATATTATTTTGGATGGATATAGTTGATAATGCTGACTGAAATAATGCATGTACATCGAATATACAAAAAGATGGATACTCTAGGTGAAACCGAGAATATCGAGTGGAAAAGTCAAATATAACTTCAGTTGAAATTTTGTGTTTTCATCACTTACTCCCATTATCCTAAATATTTCTTTCAGGAGAATCATTCAGTTGATTCCTTCCATGAATTAGCGTATCTGATTTCTGAGCTCAATTGCGAGATTGATAGACCGCCTATCAAGCAGGACAATTTTTTCCATAGTAACATTTTTTCCTCATAGATTTTCTTCTAAATCACTGCTTTAAGTCTGAATTACTCAGCTCCAATTGTGCATTTAAAAAAACATGCATGTTCCACGTTCCTTCAGTAATAATTTTGGAGCTCACGCACTTTAATATACTTTTGCCTTCCAAAGACATATTTTTTATCCATTCAGTCACTACTCTGGCACTCAAAAGCTTACACCACATGTCTTGACTCTTTATATATAGCCACAATATCCAATTTTCTCTGGAATTGTGATATTACTTGTATTAAAATCAATTCAACATGTGTCTCAAATTCTTCTTCGATAAAAATAACATTTTCCCTTCAAAATAGCTAATAAAAAAAAAATAACATCATAGACCATCATAAAATCCACTCAGATATATTTGAACTATTTTCTATTCCAATTGAGGGCACTTCAAAGTTATTATGGGACAACGATTCAAGTATTCTAATTGGCCGATATACGAATCAATCTTACATAGGCGAAAACATCGGCTTCGGCTATCCGTCAGTTGCATTAACTCATAGCCGTTCATTAATCATAATAAATGAATTTGTGCAGTATGAAAATTAAGTTTACATATAGAAAAATAATTCTATTTTATTTATTCCATTCATTGAATTCATTTAAGAGAGCATTTAATGTAGATAAATTGTGTTTATATCTCCGCCAATCAGTAGGCTCAAATTGTGGACATAAAAGTCTTTGCACCGTTCTCAGCTGAAATAAGCTATGAAATATTCCACATTACTTTGCAATGTACGTCTACTTCAAAAAAGAGCCTAAAACTATTTCTGTTATGCGAATATATTTTTTTGAAATTTCAGAAAATTAAAACTGTTATACGCTAATAAAATGCAATCACCAGAGTATTTTTTTCTTCTTTAACTACGCATTGGAACATTAGTAGAATATTGAGATCCAGAAATTGATAGATATTGGGGCCTAGATAATGAGATGCTAAGAACTCGAGATCCAAATTTTAGAACTTCTCACATGATTCTTGCGAATGTTTGAAGCACATAATGATGACAACAATATGTCCAAACAAAATTGAATATTGTTGTGTGAGAGACATGGAATATATAGTTTTGTCTCAGTGTCAATATGCTGGCTTTGTGATTTGGAAGTCGTGGGATCGAATTCTACCGAAGTAGAAGAAGTTGGTAGAATTTATACTGAATTATAATGAACTCTGTGGCGTACTCTCCAAGAGTGAGAACTGAGAGTAACCGTATTGCGACGAATGGTAACAGTACTCTCAGAGAATATCAGTCAATTTCACAGATTGCCTGGTGCACTCTTACCAGGTGAAAGGCGTGACTGATATTCATTCACCTATGATATTTGGAATATACTGTTTTCTAAGAGAAACTATGCTTCAATAATTTTTTCCAAATTCATCAAACGTTGATGAAATTACTGGAATTGACTCCATTTTTGGAAGAAATGATGGAAAATTCACAAGAAAAATTAAACTATGCCAACAATGAAACAGGTTTTCCGAGATATTACGTGGCTTTCTTAAGAACTTCTAAGCTTGCGGAATGAGTATTATTCTATTGTGACTGTAGAAAAATATTTTTTTGGTTCTTTCACCTGCTTAACCAAAGTAGTATTCTATATTTCTCCCAAAGTTATACAATCTGGAAAAATATTCCCTAATAATATTGACTTCTCAATTCATCATTTTCCAATTTATGATATCACAAATGAATGTAAGATATGTTCACGGAATGAATCATAGTGAGTGTGAGCACACCATTTCTTTCAAGACAACGCTGCTAGGGCGTTTACTTCATCAAATACAAAAACTTTTAGTATTTGTTCTCAACCAATGTCTTTTTGATTGGAACTAAAAATTATTATAGATTACTAATACACTAATTGTTCGATATGTCAGTTAAAAACAGTCCAAGAGCTCTTATGGGACTACGATTCAATCTACCATGCTGGCAAAAATACAGACACGATTCACTCCCAGTAAATATACATAATTTGGACCACACTCTCTAAAAATTGGATCAAGTCATAAGAGCAATAGTTATATACATATACCTTTCGAACAAATCCAATTTTAATCTTCCGTCTGCATACATTTGATAAAAATATTCGATGCACGACTAACAGTTGATGTTAGCCAAGTACGATTCTGTGCTGATATGAAATTTGTTCGCATTTCTGCCTATCAGAGATCTCTAATCGGAGTCCTATAAGAGCCTTGAGCAGGTCTCAATTGTAATAGACTGTATTTTGATGAGAACAACATTATTCTAATCGTCATTTTGATTAAGAATTGTCCAAAGATTGTTATAATACTACGATTCAAGCGTTCTAATTGACTTATATTTGAACTAATTTCACAATAGCACAATAATAGCACTTAGTTTGTCAGTTGCTCATTGATTATCATGAATAGATTGGTTCAAAGATTGAAATTTGTATCCATTCAGTTGATATATAAGTATACTCCTTGCTTTTATTTCTTGGATTCAATCACATCAAATTTGTTGTGAACTCTGAATTCATTGTGAGTGAATCATGTTCGCGGCTCAGTCATTCAGAAGACTTGAATCTTAATGCCATGGGAGCTCTTGGACTGTTCTTGAAACACATAAATGTTACGGATATTTTTCATAGGTTTCACGTAACATCAATAATCATATCATTTTTAACATATTTCAGGAAGTTACATAACACGTAAGTTATTTAAACGGTTCGACAACCATTGATTACCTCAGTTTGTGTTATTATTTAGGAGAATGGAGTTCTACAGTGTTTTAGATTTCAATCTTAATGCCGTGGGAGCTCTTGGAATGTTGTTGAAATACATGAACTATAGGCGGAAGTGTTATTGATAACTTTAAACAATTATTCATTGGACTTGATACATTTCCTGCAACGTACTATTTCATACATTGTTACCTATTATACAGAATGATACAATCTTCAAGAATCTATTATTGTCTCATTTTCAATTTGAAACAGTTTTTCTACCATGGCATTCTGGTATCTGTGGATATATAAAATTTTCTTCACCTAGAGACGATGTTTTTGCAATTTTCGGCCTTTTTATCTAAGCTGAAATGAAAGATTTCTTGAAGAATGTCAATCCAATGTTTGTAAATTCAATTCATCAAAAAGTGACAACAAATACTTTTCTTGACAACGTTGATGATTATGGAATCCTGCAGCATCTGCATCTCTTACCGCAAGTTCATAATTTCCGCTTCAGGATCTCTAACGCGGGTTAACAATTCCTCAAGAACCACGTAAACAAAACATCAGTCATCCTTAACACAATAATTAATGTATAAGCTATAAAATCTTCTATAGAAAAAAATGCAAATGGGAAATAACTTAAGCTCTTATACATCAACAAAACTTTTATTCACATGGAAAAGTTCATTAAAATTAGCCTCCGATAATCACACTTCTAGACTACGTATACCTCTGCAGCAGTCGATTTGCAATGGACGACTGACGCATCCACACAAACAGTCCAGAAACATAGGCCTTCAAAATGACTGAATCTCTGAGTCTTATAATCAGTACCCTAATCTCAAATTCCGATTCACAATGATTATATTTCAATATTTTGATGTATATTTAGTCTACATCTATTGGAATGGAGATGAACTATTATTCTGGCTTCATTCAGTCAATCAACAATAGATTATTGTTCAGTCAAAAAACGTATTTTGAATCCAGTATCTTATCATATTTGTAGTGTGTAGATACAAAGATATATGTTTATGTACAAATTGAGGCGAATAATATTTGAAAAGCCATAATAGTCCAGTCAAAATAGACATTCACCCTTGCATAAATTCCCAAGAAGCTGAAAATTGGCATGAACGTTAGGGATACCATTATGATAAAGTTGTGGTGAGTCTCTATTGATCCTATGTTTGCAAAAAATTTCATGCGAGATCAAAATTCGTAGTAATGGGTTTTTCGGATTTTGCAACGAAATTGTCAGTTCTATGATAGAAATAGCTCAGACAAAAATTATAGATCTTCTTATTCTCTACAAAAAGGTTGCCTACACTTTTCTCTCAATGTTTGCCATTTCTGAGAAAATGCCATTCTAAAGCCATATTCTCCATGACATGCACACGTTTTCACGCCACCTATGAGGTATTGTACTTGGCGCGTATTTTTCGTCGTGGCTTTTCCGGTAGTCCTTTTCCTCGGTCTTCATATTGAAGTTCAATATAATATTAAGTCTTGTTATTCAACTGCTTCTTGTTATTCTTCATCTTCCTGAGTTGACGTAAATTGTTCCAACGGCGATACATCAGTTGTTTCGTCGTTGATGTAAGGATCATCTTCTGTTAGAGACTCAGTAATTGAACACGACTGGTCTTCACAACTGGTGCATGCTGGTGAACAAAGTAATCCTATTTTTTGGAAGTTGCATTTCGAATTACATCCCATTTTGCAGTTGAAAAAATAGTATTAGAGAGCTTTTCTGCTGCAGGTGGAAGTAGAGTGTGGATTGGTTGCAATACATCATCAATTAGCTTCCATCCCCATTTTTCTGGGCTTAGCTGATTACCAAGCCATCCATGAACTCGATAAAAATGTTGATGAGCAGAAGCCAAGGTAAGAGGAAGACAACCCAATTGAACACCGTTTTCATTGCGTGTATGTTTTGCAAAAGATACGTAGCGTAATTTATCTTTGCAAATAATTTAAAGTAAGTAACAGACGGGCACATGTACATAGGCAGCGTGATCATGCATAATATTGAAAATATAACTCTAGAATGGCTTTTTCTAAGAAATGGCAAGTCTTGGTAAAAAAAGTGTGAGAACTTTTTTTGTAGAGAATTGGAAGATCTATAATTTTTTCCTGACCGTTTTCTATCATGAAACTGACAATTTCGTTAAAAATTTGAAAAACCTATTTCTATGAGCTTTGACCTCAAATAAAATGTTTTGCACAAATGGGATCGATGGCAACTTCTCACAACTTCATCATAATGATATCTCTAACTTTCATGTCAATTTTCAGCTTCTTGGAAATTTATGCAAGCGTATCCGTATTTTCAGGGCAAACTTGACCGGACTATAAATAGTCGGATAGAATTAGCATATCTTAGAGAAAAGTAATTTCTATTATCCATTTGTAAGTTCATAACATGACAGATAACATATCCCATTTGTCATTTTTTGCCATTTTTTCGAGAATTCATAACTTGTATTGTATTTATTGATTAGACTTCAAATTCTGACAGAATGTGGGTGAAGAATGATTCTAACACATGCATCAAATTTTCAGAAGATCAACTGTGAACTTTTGAAGATATGTTGAAAAAACTAAAAGAAGGCTCTTTCGGAAAACGGCCATTGAGAAGTTGTTAGATAACGTACTCTAATTTTACAAAAAGCTATTATTTTTTCAAGAAATACTCTACAATGTACCCGAATGGCGTTCTTTTTTAGCAAGTGAGAGTATGATGCCATCTAGTTACTTTGTAGAGTAACTCTTGACAAAGGAAATGCAATCTGTGAAATTGATCTTTGCTGGCTAACCATTTTTTATGGCCGTTTATCGGCAGGGCCTTTTTTTTGTTTTTTCAACATTTCTTGAAAAGTTCAAGTCGATCTTCTGAAAAATTTGATGCGTATGTTGAAAGCTACTCTACCCACATTCTGTCAAAATTTTGAGTCCCAATAACAGATCAATGCAAGTTATGAATTTCCAAAAGAATGGCAAAATAATTACAATTTTTGCAATCAACCCAAAAACAGCTGGACTCATCAAGATTCAAAAGAACTTATTCGATCCGTCTTTCTATTGCGTACGTTTTTCAGTGGAACACTATTTTCCGTCAGATGCGTGGTTTTTCAGTAAAACGCAAAAAACCGTTTTTAGCAGTTTTTGACCTTTCGTTCGACAGCCTTTCTGACATTGTAGCCGCGTTCAAATGAAATATGTTATTTGTCACGTTATGAACTAACAAATACAAAAAAATTGATTTCAAATTATCAATTTTCTTGATTTCAGCATGTATTTGCGCTATTTTAGTCCGACTCAAATCTCATTATCATTAACCAGAATGACAGACCTATATATAAATTGATGAGCTAAATCTGATTCTGAGATCTAGTACGTATATGTCTATTACTGCAAGAGTCGTATCTAAAAGTTATAAAAATTTGATTCTAAAATCTGCCACTACGGGCAATGATGCGCGCCCTAACTTCTAATTTCTGATTTTATGGTCTTTGCAGTATATTTGTCTATGTCTGTATCAAAAACTAATTCATCCATTTGACACGTAGAGAGAGCACTCTTCAAATGTTCAGATGGAATAAAACGTACAATATTATTACTGAAGATTCCTACAAGAAGAGTATCATTTGGAGAAAATATTTGTCCATGTACATATTTCTCTGTTTGTTTTGTACAAAAATTGACTCTTGATTCCAACAATCACACTCTAGTACCTAGTTTTTACCTCGAAATTGTATACTACGCCCTACTAAAAAATTAGCTCATGAAGCTGCAGTTTATGTATATTGATCGAACCAGGATCGAAAGCAGAATTATCGGAATACTATCTTATATCCAGTTTCATACACCAAGTGAAAGAATACATTCATACTGAATTATCTATTATAAATACGAAGTTGATGGAAATACTTATACTCGAATAGAAATTAGTCACTTGCCATATATTGGATGTTATATATTTGAATACTTGTGGATTATTATACAGAAAAATGTAGGTACAGTTCATTGAGTGATGTATGATTTATAATTTTTAACAAATCAAATATGATGATTGATGACTCAATTGTTGTAATCAGATTTTATTACTCAATTTGACTCAGTTTAATTAACTTTAGATCCAGATTTAAGAACTACTGGGTATGCTGCCCTGTCCGAATCTAATATGGAAATAAAAGATGACAGGTTACAATAAACTCCAAATGAATATCTGCAGTCTATGTATATTGATCAAATTTCCAGGATCGAAAGCAGAATATTATTTCATATACCGAGTGAAAAAATACATTCATACTGAATCATCTACTACATAACCTAAAATAAGAAGTTGATGAAAAAACGTATACTCGAATAGAAATTAGTCACTTGTCATACATTGGATGTTATATATTTGAAAACTTGTGGATTATTATACAGAATAATGTAGGTACAGTTCATCAAGTGATGTATGATTTATAATTTTTAACAAATCAAATATGATGATTGATGACTCAATTGTCATAATCAGATTTTATTACTTAATTTGACTAAGTTGTATGATACAGACTGATGATTCTCACAAATTTTGATTGATGTAATCTCCTATTTGTTCATTCGTTGGAACTTTCAAAGTGCTAGCTTCATTGATAGCGAAAGGATATTATAGTCAGCTCTTGATTGCTTGTTCTGTTATTGTATTAGCACAGAATGTTCGATTGGCTGGGTTTATCAAGATCCAAATTCAAATTTATCCAACTGAAAGAAGTGTGAGTTTAGTATGAACCAAACCAGCAATGAACAATATTGAAAATCAGAGTGGATACTCGTGTATTGTTGAATTTGTACCACATGTATCTACCAAACTGTACTTGAAATGTTTCAATTCAATCTTCAATACTTATTCCATCCACAACAGAGAAACATCTTGAATTGGAATATCGTATCCAGAAAATAGTACAAATGAATGATGGATTTTTGAATAACAGATAATCAGTGTCAGTAATTAAAATTCAAATCACTTGAGCAAGCGTTTTGAGTCACATTGTCCCAACAATATCACTACAAATCAATTATTGATTGTACGACTTCTTCAATCTCTTGAATTTATTGTATGCACGTTTCCTGAGATATTTGTGAATGTGATATGAATTGTCCAGTGTATTAATAACAACATGCCCATATTCCACTATTCTTCAAGATTTTTCCCAAGAATTCATCCAATTCTACGGTACGGAATACAAATTTAGTTGAATTATTATGTATACATACCCTTGAATAACCTTTTCTTTGTTCCATCTTTAATTATCCGCTATATTCATCAAGTAAGAATGATATTTATCCGAAATGATTCTCAAAATTCATGTAAACGCTTTCAACAATATCTTAAAATGTCAAAAAGTTGAAATGTCATTTCAACAATTGAATATTAACATCAAGTCGCAATGATCAGAGCAGGACCAGCCACATTGGAACGATATTAAATGCTACGGACCCCGCAGCTTGCGATATCCACACACAAACGCCTGATAGAATGTAAAAAAAAAATGTCTCAATCGAGTTGGGACCATAAAAGTATTTTTCCGAATGAAGGTAGGGCCTCTAGATAGAATTTGCTACAGAACGCAGGCTGACTCAATCCGGCGCTGTCGCAGAAGCCACGTTTACATTAGAGCGAAACAACTAATAAATGTTGGAGATATAAATTATTTAAAACAACTTTTCAGTAAATAAAATGCATCAGATGACATTTGCTCATGACTATTATGTACTCAACTATCATTTAAATTCATGTAGACTTAGTAGATTTTATGAAATCTACAGAAATATTTTACAGTTTGACATGTCAAAGTGACGTTTTCGAAATACAGTAAAAAGCATGGATCACAGTAGAGCGACAAAATTTATAAAAGTTAAACTTATAAATTATATAAAATACCTTTTTAACAATTGAATTGTATCGCAGGACATTTGCTCATGCATATTAAACATTAAACTAATGTTCAAATTAACGTGAAAATAACAGAAATAATAAAATTTATAAAAATGTTTTCGAAATTGAAATATCAAAATAACGTGTGATTTTGTATACCCCTGTTGAACAGATGACAAAAAGATATTGGCTCGTTGATCAACGAAAATTTTGGCCGTTTTTAATTTTTCCTGAAAATACTATGAGTACCAAAAATATGAGACCCCCGGAAGGCACTCGTCCTTATGAATATCTATCGAATGTAAAAAATTTCATAAAAATTCATCAATAAATACGACCTGTAGAAGAGCGCAAAAAAGTGATTACCCTATAGTCAGAGAATCAAGCCTTTTAGTATATAGTAACTAGCGCTTGGCCTGCTACGCAGGCCTAAGCCCTAGGCTTCGCAGCTCGATATGTGAACCGCCTCCGGCAAAAATTCTGTCGTTATAAGATAAATTCAAAATATATTTTTAGCTGACAAAATCCTCCTGCTCCCTATTATATTTGTGCATCTCTCCCTACTCGTGATTTCACTATTTTTTATTGACAATTCTCAATATTATTTCATGTATTCATCAATCGGATAAATTGACTCCAATTCTTTTACGAATTACAGAGTCTGAATTTGGAACGTCACAGGAAGATAACAGGATTTCCAATCAAGCCTTTCCTAGGTCATTGTCAAAGTTTTGTAGTGAAATAACGGAATCTTCTATCAAGCAAGGCTACCTCCTTGAAAGAATTCCTTTTTTTGTGGAATGTTCTCTTTACTCCCAGTAATAATTTCACAGCTCACGCACTTTACTTGACTTATGTGTTCGCGAAACATAAGTCTTATCCATTTAATCATCACTCTGAAACTCACAAACATCATATTTCTCTACTCTTCAGCTAAAACTACTATATTCATAAGAATCATAATGTTTCTTGACTGTAGGAAAAAGTGACGAATGCAAAAAAAGCTCTGGTTTCAGCCATAAAATTTTTTTATTGATCAATCCACATCTATCAGATTCGGTTCCACTCAAGCCACCTTCGGGAGTTGGATGAAAACAATTCAGACAGAAAAATACATCGCTTACGGATTGTTGAATTATTCATAAGAAAAAATTATCAATAAAATAGTGAGAAATGACGTACAGCAATTAAAATATGTCCAAAAAGCATATAATTACGGTAATTGAGTTGAATCTTGGAATGAGTTACATGAAACTTCGTGTTTTCCTATCAATAGTTACAAGAATAATAGTTCTTCTACTTTTTATCATCAATGAGAAAACACGTCCACATTTGTAACTTAATTCTTACTCATGAGTTTCGAATTAGCTGCAATAATTATATGCTATTTTCGCATATTTCAATTGCCGTATGTCATTTCTTTGTATTCCATTCACCTATTCTTTTTTTCTCATATATTATTCAACAATATATCGGTGATGTATTTTTCTGCCTAAATTGTATTCATATAACTTCTGAAGAGGGCTCAAGTGCAGCCAAAGAAATTTGTCTTCATTTATTATAATATCCATGTTCCTGTGAAATTGAGATATTACTTGTATCAAAGCAATGCAGCATGTATCTGGAGTTTTTCTGTGATTACTATGAATTCGGCAGGTTGAATTTCCAATCATTTTCATACAGAATTTATTTTCAATAAAACATATGAAAAGATTTTTTTAAATTTTCTAATTCTAGTCAATTTTTTCCGGAAGCATAGATACTGTCAACTGATTGGGAGGTTTGTATTCGATAGATAGAAGATAATGCTCCATTCAGTCATAGGTGTATCTGATTACACATATGTTCAGCAAGAACCACGTGAAGGTAGAAGCATATTTCTTGCCGGGAGAGGATGGGAGTCAAAGGATTTTCAGGTGGAGGAGACATAGAGACAAATTCAGTAATCTTACTATGTGATTAATCTTTCTCATATATATTTTAACTGTTCTTCTATATTCATCGTTCTTTTATACAATGAATTCTAGAGACATAAGGTTCAGTTTTCGAGGGCGAGACCTCGCACCGTTCCAAAATGTCCTAGGATATGACGATATTCCTCGTAGTATTTTCAAAATAGTGACTCTAATTAGACGTAATCTTCCCAAAATATTTTGATGTTCCAAACTTTGAGACCGTAAATATATTTGCTGCATACTATGAAAGATCCATTCGATCATGCTAACGTGATAACTAATAAGAACATAAAAAGAGATAAGAAGCACATTTTTTACTTAGTCTGAATTCAAAAGTTGTTATTTTCCTTGTTATAATAAAAAGAGAAATTGAAATTCATGGCACGTTTTAATATTTTTGATTCGTATTATTCACGTTATAATTTAGTATGTAAGCTATGATATACTCAAAATTATTTGAATGAGAATCGCCTATTGAAACAATTCTGAGAAATGTCAAATTTATCCTCTATATGAGCTATGTGGATTATTATTATCATCTTATCAAGATGTATAAGCTATATCATATTGATCTATGCATTACTGTGAAGTAGGCAAGAACAGTTTCAAAAGTAAAGACGTACATATTCAACTTTGCTTTAGTCATGATGGACATTTGCATTTTGTTTTGTTTTGCACGATAAACTCTATCCCCTGTTCTATTTTATTTCACAATTTATAAGGAAACAACAATTAATAATTTTAATCGTGATCCACATTGCCCAATTGAGTTTTTTGAGCTAATTTGACTTCTTTTATTAAAGATGAAGAAATGGAATGGAAATATTTGTGCATTATAATTTTTATTTTTTCTGTGATGAAAAGATATGATCTAAATGGAATTTTCGAAAGAAAATATACGTCATCAAACTATTTGTCTCAATACTTATATGAAGAGTTGATAGAATAATAAATTTTTATTATTTTTATCATACAATATGATTAAAATGAACTCATTCAGTGGATATATCGATTCGTTATGAATAATAGAAAATCTATTAAAAAAATAGTAACGTAAATGAAAACTGATCAATGGTATAAGTGAAGATATTCAACTTGGTCTGAAAATGTGAGATTTTTCTTTGTGTTATACCTGTATGATGAATTCTGTTCTATTTTATTCATATTATAAGAAGAACTTTTTTTTTGCAACTCAATAACACGTCTTAACATATCCTGGTAAAATATTTCAATTTTAGTTTGTTCGATGTAGATTATGACTGAGCATGAAGGCTCGAGAATATTTAGAATTATTGAATAGAAATGGTTGATCGGAGAAATTTTGAAAAATATCGGAGTTATTCTCAATATGAGGTACGTGGATTATCTTTTCTTTTGTCTATCAGAATGCATTAGCTATATCATGTTGATTATTTAGATGTACAGTAGGCAAGAACAGATTCGAAAGTGAAGACGTACATATGGAACTTTGCTTTGGTCATGGTGGACATTTGCATTTTGTTTGTTCTGTACGATAAACTCTATCCTCTGTTCTGTTTTACTCCACAGTTTATAGAAGAAAACAGGTAATAATTCAAATCGTAATCCATGTACCTCAATTGAATTTTTAAGCTATATATTATATATATATATATTTATATATATCTGTTAAATTTATATAATGTATTTTGATTGGTTTCTTTCCTTCCGTTCTATATTTTGTAACATGTGAAATATAATTGGAGTACTGTATGTGTATAGAACTGCTGTTAGCCTGTGAATATCATCATGTTGGCTTTCATTTAGCATTGCTGTTTATTTTCATACGTTTCTTCTCCAATAAATACTACACAATGGGTAATGGAATGGAATAGGAAAGTGTAAAAACCATTTGTCCTTGGAAAAATACATTCCAAAATTCAAATTATCAATAACATTTACAATAGATTCAGCAGTAAACTGATAGTTATGTCCCAGATTCAGATCGGAATTTTCTATTGAATAGATATTATTTCAAGTAAATTATTGAAATATTTCTTTGAAAACTATATTTTTTGTTATACCTTGGTTACTTTCATTGTCTTTATCGTTCTCTGGTATCTTAATCTTCAAACTATCAAAAGATCGAACTCGAGACATAGCAACATATAATTGTCCATGTGAAAACACAGGTTTCTCCAAGTTTATTCCAACGAAATCGAAAGTTTGTCCCTGTGATTTATTTATTGTCATTGAAAAAGCCAGTCTTATTGGGAATTGTCTCCGTTTGATTATGAATGGAAGATTTGAGTCTGTTTGTATCAAATCTATTCTTGGTAAAAAGATTCTGGAATGTGCACTTTGACCTGTTAACACTTCTAGGTCTAAATAGTTATTCTTCATTTGTTTCACGATCAATCGTGTTCCATTGCAAAGACCTTTTCTTGGATTCATGTTACGTAGAAGCATAACAATTGCCCCAATTTTCAATGAGAGTTTATGGGGTGGATATCCAGATGGTGTTTGCTTATGTAAGAATTCAATTGGAAAGTTCATATCGTTCTCTCCCTCATATATCGCTGTATCTGCACTATAATATATTTTTGTTTCACCTACAATTTTTGATAATACAAGTTCATTTTGGATCATCGTATCATCATTCTTTGGTGATAAAATAGCTCTGTTCATAAACTTATATATATTCTGAGGCAGAATCATCTCATTTCCAAATATTTCGTCGGCTAATGAGCTTTTGATAAGACAGTGGGATGGTATTGTAGCAATTTCCTCAGTACCATTCCCAATGTGGAGTAAATATCCAGCAAATTCTTGTTCATTCTTATTTACCCGCATGTTTTGTGTTAAGGATAGTTTTTTGAATAGGGGCCACAATGAACTACGTAACATTGAAATTTCGATTATCGCTGTTCTATGATTCGAATGTTGAACTATTGGAAGACATTGTCGGAAATCGCCCCCTAGAACAATCACTTTTCCTCCAAAGAGTGATGAATTATCCATTAAATCTTGTAAAACTAAATTGATAGCTTTAAGTGCATATGATAGTGCCATAGTTATTTCATCCCAGATAATAATGCTTGCTTAGCGAATCAATTTACCTGCATTACTATTTGCTGAGATTTTACATACGCTATCTTCATTTATTGGTACTGGAAGTTTGAATACAGAATGAACTGTTTGACCACCTTTTAATAGAGTTGCCGCAATTCCGGTCCAAGCTACAGCGAGAACTGTATGTCCTTGTCCTCTTAAAATGCTGATGATGGTATTATAAAGAAATGTTTTGCCGGTACCGCCTGGACCATCAATATAAAAGTAACGCTCTTTACAATTATTATCATTTACTGCATTCAAAATATAATTGGAGATTTCTAATTGTTCAGAGTTAAATTTTTCTGCATTTTGTGCACCTTCGCGTCTTTCCAAATCTCTATCAATTGTACTGTCAAAATCATCTTCGGTGATCTTGACTGGTTCAGGAAGACCAAAATCATTCAATTGCAATCTATGTACAATTAGAATTTCTCGAATTTTTTGTAAGCATTTGTTTTCCGCGACTTGCTTAGAATATTTTCGTGAATAGTCTTCCATCAAATATTCTTTAAAATTTTCCCACAAACGAAGTGCATTTGTTGAAGTATGGAAACTGATCAAATATGCAAATAATTCACGTAATTGCTTGGGGAATTTGTCGAGCACAGCTTCTTGTAAGCAATTTTCGCATTCTTCATCATTTTCTAGTAATCCTTTCGCGCGTGCTGCTTCCTGATAAGTGTTGTATAGTTTACCATCGACAGTTCGTAAATCGTCAAAGCTTTTCGCTCCCATAACATTAACTAAGAGTAATCGGAGATGGAATCTCTCTATATCTTTTGGACTTACAGAAACTATTCTACCAATTACGGGCTTAGTTTCTCTCTGTCTTATTTTCCATACGTTTTGATTGGTGAATACGTAGTATTTTGGAATATCCATATAATTGTATTGTCGTGCTGCAACATCGGTTTGATTCAACAAGAACCAAGCTGTCAATGTTGTATGACGTGTTTTTGCTCGTTCTATTGCTTTCTGTATTTGTGCTGGATGAAATACAACTGTTTGTTGATATTGTAGATGAACTGCTAAATCAAAAACTGCATGTGATTTATCATAAAGTTGGTATTCATATAGTCGCCAAATACACTCGACTGGACAAATGTATCTTGTACTTTCATAGCCTTTAATTTCGTCCCAAACGAAATTTTTCTCGTTTTCCACTGGTCCCAATTTGATGGTAGCACAATCATGTCCTTTGCATAAATAATCACATATATATTTTATACTCTTAACTGATGAACAAATTTCTACATTAATATGAGTTCTATACTTCTTGCTTAAATATGGATTATACGGAACAATCCACCTGTTGTCTATTTCATATTTGATAGAACCGTTTTTGTAAAAAATGTACATAAGAACATTGTTATTACGTCGTCTGTAAATAGGATATCCATTCACATTTTCAATAGTTTCGTTTCGAAAATCCTTCGGATATTTTTTGGAACATTTATTATCATTCATACATGGCGAATTTTTATTCAAAACACCACAAGGTCCATGAATCATGTGCGATCTGATCACTTGATATAATTCCTGTTCCTTATCTTCATCAGGTATTTCTGCACTTACAACTGCATCAATATCATCTTTGTTTCGTATTTTGTCATTTTCGTCCAATGTAATTAACAGATGCATATGCGGTAGGCCGCGTTTCTGAAATTCTATTACATATTTATAAGCAATAACTTTGCCAAAAATACTTTCTTTAATAATCTCATTCAAAATCGATTTGTTTTTACCATGGAAAACACGTGCGACAAGATCTGGTCGGTCCGAAGCAGTTTGTCCTTCATGTAAGTTTTCTGTAATCTCTTTCCACTTTGGATTGCAAGTAACAGTTATGAAAAGATCAGGTTTACCGAATTCACGAACAATTGCCATGGCGTTTTGATACATTTTTTGCATAAATCGCGGACCGCCTTGAAAAGTTGAGGGTAATATTACCATTGTACCTGGTTTTGCACCTTCGCTGGCTGATTTATTATTGATATGATCCATCAACCCACTATATAGCTCTACTCTCAGCTTTGGTTGATTTTGTCGAATAAAATTCAAACGTTCAGCTTCTACTTTTACGTAAGCATCCACAATGTACTGTTGCGTAAGTTTACCAGCTGATAAACACGGATTGAAAACACCACGATCCGCTAATCGATTTGTATAGAATTGAAGCATGGTCTGTTTCTTAACACCGTCCACTTGTTTCATGTTCATTTGCCAACCTTTTTCTCCACGGGGAAACAATAGAGGATAAGTCATTGGATCACAATTTTCACTAAACTGATGAATCCTGACACTACCTTTCCCTCTTGGATGTATACAAATATCTCGATCAATTGGTGGTTTGCCATCAGTTGAAGTGAAAACAACAGCAACCTCATTACTCGTTGGTAGATTATATCTCCGTTTGTCTTGTGTGCGATCGCTAATAATCCAAAGATTGATTTCTGGTAATGTTTCATTATTCTGTCTAGCCTTCTCAACCTCAATTTGTTCAACTTCTTTTAACATCATATATGCAGATGCATATGGATTAACTTCCCGTATGAGTTCATCTAGCTTTCGCATTATTTCTGGTTTGCATAATTTGTTAGAATCTTGATCCATCCTTTTTGCCAACGCATCCATTGTATCAATGATGTACAATTGTGCATATTTTTCTGTCTTTCCATTCGATGGGTAAATTGATCCATATGTATTATGATATATTTGACCATGGATTCTGAAAGTATATGGTCCTTTTCCTGGAGGTAGTGCAATCTGTGCTCCCATGGACGCAAAAGCTAAAGCACTGTTATAATTTCTAATATGTTGTCTAAAATTTCTGCTATCCGCATCATTTTCCGTCATCAGTTTGTTTAAATATTCTGGAAATTCTGGTAGTATATCAACTGCTAATTTTCCTTTACGGCAACAAGTTGTAATCTTCCCGTCTGATGGTTTTTCACATGCGAAATTTCTTGACTGACAATTTGAACATAGAACATCCATTAATCCTAAATAATGTGGTTCAACAATTTCTTCAGAATCTTTTGTTGCCATTTTATATGTATCTACTGGTTTTTTCAAAATTTTGCTTCGCTTGATCATCATTTTTTCTTTTTTATGAATTAATTTTTCTTGTTTTTGCTTTTCTGTTTCTGATACTGCGATTTTACGTCTTTCCTCTTTATTTCTTTCTAATCGTTTACGTTTCTCATCCTCCGTCTCTTTCTTAACATAATTTTTGGAGTTATCTCTCATTTTCCGTAGCCTTTCATCACGTTTATCTGGTGTTTCTTTTTCTATATATTCTTCCTTATTATCTTTCAATACCTGAAGCCTCTTTTTACGTTCTGCTATCGATTCATTACTTAAACGAATATTTTTATAGGTGGCCTGCGTCATGGAACGCCTATTTCTCTCATCTCCACTTTCTGATTGCTTCCTTTTCTTATAATTTTCATGTTTTTTTTGCTGTCTTACATTGTTGGGAAAGTTTGATATTCGTCGAGCTCTGAACATACCAACTGCATGAGTCCTGAGCTGTGCAATATCGTAAATTTCATTCTCTGGATCTCTATTCAGTAGAATACTTGAGCAAAATGCCATTGCAAATAAACCACAATCAAAGCCATTTGTTTGTTTCTGTACTTTTGCGATCCTAATTTGAGGATGATATGGAAATAAATGATCCAAATAATTTCTTGCATCTTGATGAAGAGTTGTTGAGTTCAAACTATCATAAATCGTGATGAATATGCCATTATAATGAGCTGTTATCCAATGTCCAATTCCAGGGCCAAAATTGCGCAAATTTAAAACTTGTAGATGCTTAGTACCCTCTGGTATTGCTTGAATCCTATTCAAAGCCTCCAAATAGTAAGTTGGTTGAGGCCTGTAGTCCGAAAAAGCATGGATCATGGTGAAAAATACGTCGAAATGAGTATCTTCAAGGTAACCTGAGGGATTTTGTAAGATGTTGTAATCGTGCTCTGTAAGTTCTTGTATCATTCTGAAATCATCATTAACGTCTAAATTGATATCTTCTGTATTGATATTAGTTTGCGTTCCGCTTTCTCCATGTATATCAGAATCTTTGGACTCCTGATATCTTACCTGCCGCTTGGAACGTTTTGACCTATTTTTCGTTGGCATTATAACGTATTTGCGAGTACAACTAAGAAATGAATATAATCGATTTATTATTTGAAAATTATCAAATGAATTACTGATGTTGATACTCTAGTTATCTGTTGAAATTCTCTTTATCAAGTAAAAGTAAACTTTTTTCTCACCTTTTAATCTAATATATGATTTTCTCAGTCGATAATAACTCTAGAGATACTAATTATTCAAGGACTTACTCAGCTCTTCTTGATTAATGTCTCACTTATGAATAAGTTACGAGAGTGAGATGGAAAAATATCTATTTTCCACACCAAAAACCTATAAATAAGAATTGTAGTAGCCAGTACCTGGAGAAAAATATATTTAAATAAATTATATTATAATTAAAAAATTATATCATGAAAAGTGTTCGATGGTAATAATTATTTTGAGAAATGTTAAACTAATGTTTCGCAGGCAACTCTTTTTTTCCTGTTGAAATTAATATTTCATGAGGAGAAGAAAAAAATATACTCATACTATTCGAGTTCCAACCGTAATCATTTGCCACATCTTATGATTTGTTGATTAATTTGTATAAATATGCAGTACATTGCAAAATTTCATATTATGGTTGAACAGTACATCTATTTAACAAAGATTCAAAATTGAATCAATTGTCAACAAATGAATTGTTCTACTTTTTGAATTGCAAGTAGGAAAGTTTTGGATAGTTCTTTTGCTGTTTATTGACTTACAACTGAAGTAATATAATAAAATCTTCATTTGATTTTGAAAGCTTCCTACGCAAACTCTTGATACATTTTTTAAATTTGTAAACGTGGTTTTCTGACAGTTCCTGATTTTGATGAATCTTCACGTTTTAGACCCTACTGAGCCCGGAAAACATTATTCTAAAAAAGTCGGTCTATCGGTCTGTCAGTCCGTCGGTCTGTGTGGAAGCACGATAACCTGAGAATGCATGCGAATTTTTAACTAAATCTCATATCTAAGTTCTCTATCAAAAAGCTAGGTTCAAGTTCGTAGATGAGCTTTTTTCAACAAGTGGTACCGAATTTTTATTGATGAAACTTTCTAGTTTTTTGCGATTATTTCATAAACGGTGGTATTTATCATGAAATATGAAATAACTGAAACTAATCTTTGAATGATTTGGCACAACATTCACAGTGAACATTTCTCAAGATTATCAACGGTTTAGTTGTAATTATATAATTTGTTACATTTTTCTGAAGCAAAGAAATAATTAGAATCATAATCGTCATTCAAACTTGGACATCACATGCGAACGTACGTGAATTGTTTATTTTTTTCAAGTAATTTGGCTCTATCATGTTTGGTATCAAATTGAAGTTCTTGTGGAGATAATTCTGTCAAAGAGCGTATTTGAACGATTCAAACAATGTTTAGTTTATCATCAACTTTGAGCCCTCGGGGAGATAAGCTTAGTAGGTATCAGAAATAAAAATTTGTAGAATCCACGTTACTATCTTCAAATTACACTTCCGCCGATCGAATCTTGAAACTGTGTGTTTCAATGGATTAAAAACCCCAAAAATCTAGGAAAGGACTCTCCATTTTCTTATATATAAAATACTCATTTGTATAAGGACAAAAAAATAACCGCCATCTGTCACTTTAACAATTACAGCTGTCACTTTGACAACGACAGTTTTCACTTTGACAATACGCAATTAATTGTTTCGACATCTCAAATTCCTGGAACTGCGATGGAACTGGCCATAAAATTTATGGTCGGGAAAGTATTGTGTGGCTACAGCTGATTTTCAATCAATTTACAATTTTGCATATTTTCAATGTATCAAAGAGTCATACATAAACATTCAAACTTCAGTACAGCAAAGATCGCTTGAGCATTGTCTAAATACGCTTAGCCACCGAGGCGGCTATCATACAACTAAAAAATGCCTATTATTATTGATGGTAACTCATATCCTGAAAATAGTAGAATTTTGTGTCACATTTCCAAGCTGGGCATAAAAAGAAATATATTTTAAGTGACTGTATAGTCCTAGAAAAAGAATGCGTAGATCACGACATATTAAAAAAACATAAAATCTCAGATTTTTTTAAAATATATTTTTTTATTTCAGAAATTGTGATAGAGAAGTTTGAAGAAATACTTTCAGCTATTAAAGCTCTTCTTAGGCTGAATTGCAATTGAAAGACAAATAAAATCAGTTTATCCAAGCCCTAGTCGATTTAGTTGCTTTGGATAAATTGTGAGAAACTGTTGTTTACTTACTTGTACTGAGTACAGGGAAGTATTGTAAAACTGACAAAATTCACCTATCAAGATTTTGGTGGAAATATCCGTTCTGAGCATCCCTGAATCCATTTTGACTATTTTTGGCTTGATGTCGGTACGTATGTACAGATGTACGTGACTCGCAAATCTCAAAAATTATTGAATGTATTATGCTGAAATTTCGTATTCAAGACTGGTATGGGGTGTTGATTTGCACCTCGCATTATGGTTGCAATCGCCTGTACCAGAAGTTTCACTTGAAACTTTTTTTGAATTTTCCGCATAAATCGAGAATGATTAGCCGTAGGATACTGAAATGCAGTATTTGAGATTGCTGTAATATTTGAATGATCATGTCTCATTTTTGCTTCAATCGGCTGAACCGAAAAAGCACTTTATATGACAGACTTTTCGAATTTTCCGCGTAAATTCAAAACAATCAGTCGTAGAATTTTGTATCAAGCACATTTGTAACATCTAGTTGTGGGCCTCGCATCATGATTGCAATCGTCTATACCGGAAGTGCAATTTATTTCGAAAATTTTCTGAATTCTTCATATATGTCTATATATATATATATATATATATATATATATATATATATATATATATATATATATATATATATATATATATATATATATATATATATATATATATATATATATATATATATATATATATATATATATATATATATATATATATATATATATATATATATATATATATATATATATATATATATATATATATATATATATATATCTAATGATGTACAAGTAAGTCACGTCAGATTTTCTTGACCATTTTCTCGAAAATTCACAATTTGCATTATATTTAATATAAATATTTGAAATTTTGATGGGATATGGGTTTTGCAGCTTTTAACATATACACCACATTTCAGGAAGATTGACTGTAGAATTTTCAAAAAATTTCAAAGAAAAAATCTGACGTGGATATCACGTGACTCTCTTGTACATCATTGGATATATAGTCAAACACAAAATCTCATTCCAGGGCTAATCGTTTTGGATGAATCTTAAGGACTCTAAGAATCTGTCAAGTAAAATGCGCTTTTAGCCTAGCGTGTTGCTATGGGAACAGTAGATCATCATTATTATGCTTCAACATTCCTGAATACTGATTTGAGAGATTCTACGGCTATCAGTTCTGAATTCATGTGCATCATTGGAAAATGTATTCCAACTGAAGTGCACTTTCGGTTCAGTCTATTGTTATGAAAATAGCAGGCAATTATTCATATGCTACAGCAGACTATAATACCAAATTTCAGTACTTTATAGCCGACCGTTCCGAATATATGCAAATAATTTTCAAAGATTGTCAAGTGAAGTACCTTTTCGGCTCCATCGATCTCAATGAAAAAAGAATATGAATATTAAGATAGTATTAATCGTCTTGAATACTGAATTCTGAAAAGCTACGATCAATCATTTTGTATTTATGCTGAAAACTCGAAAAATGTTTCGGGTAAAGTGCACTTCCGGTTTAGCACATCGCAATCATACAGCTAGATGTTATAGAAATGCTCAATACGCAATTTCAATATTCTACAACTCATTGTTTTGAATTTATGCGAAAAATTTGAGAAGACTGTTCTATAAAGTGCACTTCCAGCTTGAACGACTGGTACAAAAGAAGAAGAAAACCATAAATATGCTACAGCTATTACAAATATCAAATTTCAGTATCCTACGGCTGATCAATCTGGATTTATGCGGAAAATTCAAAAAAGTTTCAAGTAAAGTGTACTTCCGGTACAGACGACTGCAACCATAATGCAAGGTGCTAGTTAAACACCCTATATTAGTGTTAAATACGAAATTTCAGCACAATACTTTCGAAGGATTTTGAGATTTTCGAGTTACGCACATACGTACCGACATCAAGCCGAAAATAGTCAAAATGGACTCAGGAATGCTTAAAACGGATATTTCCATCCAAATATCGATAGGCGAATTTTTTCGGCTTATAATACTCCCTTGTACTCATAGTACAAATGAATAAAAAATACCCTTGACGATAAAAGCTTTAATACGAATTTCACCGAGCAACTAACTTTGATCTCTATGATATTATGTGCCATTTTCGAACGTATCGACCGATTTTTGTTAGCATTCTAACGAATCTACAATTTTGATCTAGAAATTTGGTAAATCGAGCTTCATTTTAGAGATTTTGGAGCGAATTCTCTAGGAAAATGCTTTGAATGTGCGTTTTAACTTTTATTTTCAATCAAATAGAAGTGAATCACTTTCTCACCTTCAAATCAGATAGACAACTTCCACAATTAGATATGATTAGGTTATGGTAATAATTATTTACTGCTTCTTTCACTCAACTCACTTAATTACTCCGTTTATAGAATTATTACAGCATCAAACTCCGAAATTCCTATTCCTGTAGTAGAACCTACGAGAAAAATTGTTTTAGTGATGATTTCATAGATAAGTATGTCTAAAAAATTCACATTTTTAGGTTAAGTTGGTAAAATGATTATTTCGTTATATTCCTACCTTATTTTGATTGAAATCTGAATCTCTAATACAATCAACTTCCGCAAAATATAAAATTCAATGCGAAACTATTGTAATTTTTTCCGTCAATTAAGAAATCGAAGGGAGATATATTGTCGTATATTCTACACACAATGCAGGACAAAACTGAGTGTTATTAAACGCGGCAATAGGCGTGTTTCTTCGGGCAATCTATGTGATCTAAGTGACAATGATTAAGTGAATCATGTTTCTTTGGTCGTTATTTGTTATCCCCACTTCTTCACTTTGTGATCACAAAATGACAATCCCCTTACCCTTTTGAATCGGACTTTTTGCATGTTCACGATGATTGCGATAGCAGAATCTGTGTAAATTTGAAAAATGGCGGATAGAACAGAACAAGAAAATCGTTGGTAAAACAATAAGTGCACATTCCGCATCTTATATGATGGAATAAATATACGAATAATCATACAATAATAGATAGTGCATGAAAAACAAACTATTTGAAGAATTATAATAAAAATCAATACGGAAAAATTCTGATATTTTAACCAATCAAAAGAAAAAAAATCGCAAAAAATCATAGCTATAAAATATATTTCTTAAAACGAATATATAAATATTTTCAAATCAAAATATTTAATTTAGTACTCTCACTATAGGATCGCTGCAATAAATGATCCATGATTCGTAATTCGTTGTTTTCTTGTTTCAAAAAATAATCATGATTCATATACAGCGAATATGATTCTGAGATGCACAATATGATTGTCGAAGAAACACGCCTAATATTACATCTGTTGTTTATAAGTGCGCAAGCGCAAGAACTCAATCTGGAGTGCGTTCGGATGCTAGATGTATCGCTCAAAGCAAAGCGATGTCAAATATGACATGATTGATGTTTAGCTAATTTAGTCGAACGACTTGAACCAACTTTCTTTCATTTTAACTAATCTTAAATTCAAAATAATGGCAGAGTTGCCTGTTTGCATGTTGAGGACCTCTGAATTTTTACTTCATAATGTTATTTTTTGGCTCAATCATGGATTGTTTAAATCAGCCACATAAACGTGCGACTTTCAAATACTTCCATTATGGTCAATCAATTCTGTTATGGAGCTAAAAGCTACAACATTGATTGATGACTTCATTGTCGTAATTAGATGTCATTACTTAATATGATTCAGTTTTCTGATACAGACTGATGATTCTCACAAAATTTGATTAATGTAAAATCTTATTTGTTCATTCGTTGGAATTTTCAAAGTGTTAGTTTCATTGATAGCGAAAGGATATTATAGTCAGCTCTTGATTGCTTGTTCTATTGTTGTATTTGGACAGAATGTTCGATTGGCTGGGTTTAATCAAGATCCAAATTCAAATTTATTCAACTGGAAAAAGTGTGAGATTAGTATAAACCAAACTATCAATGAACAATATTGAAAATCAGAATAAATACTCGTGTATTGTTGAATTTGTACCACATGTATCTACCAAACTGTACTTGTAATGTTTCAAATTCCATTCAATCTTCAATACTTATTCCATCCACAACATCGTGAATTGAAATATCGTATCCAGAAAATAGTATAATTAAATGATGGATTTTTGAAAAACAGATAATCAGTATCAGTAATTAAAATTAACATCACTTGAGTAAGCGTTTTGAATTTCATTGATTATTCTCCAGTGCCTACAAACAGTTAGGTTTCTTCCAACAATATTATTACAAATCAATTACTATTTGTACCACTTCTTCAATCTCTTGAATTTATTGTATGCACGTTTCCTAAGATATTTGTGAATGTGATATATATTGTCCAGTGTATTAATAACAACATGCCCATATTCCACTATTCTTCAAGATTTTTTCCAATAATTCATCCAATTCTACGGTACGGAATACAAATTTAGTTGAATAATTATGTATACATACCCTTGAATAACCTTTTTTTGTTCCATCTCCAATTGTCCACTAGATTCATCAAGTAAGAATGATATTTATCCGAAATGATCCTCAAAATTCATGTATTTGTTTTCAAAGATATTTTAAAATGTCAAAAAGTTGAAATGTCATTTCAACAATTGAATATGAACATCAAGTCGCAATGATCAGAGCAGGACCAGCCACATTAGAACAATAATCAATGCTACGGACATCGCAGCTTGTGATATCCACGCACAAACGCTTGATAGAATGTAGAAAAAAAATGTCTCAATCGGGTTGGGACCATAAAAGTATCTTTCCTAATCAAGGTAGGGCCTGTAGATAGAATTTGCTACAGAACGCAGGCTGACTTAATCCGGCGCTGTCGCAAAAGCCACGTTTACATTAGCGCGAAACAACTAATAAATGTTGGAGATATAAATTATTTAAAACAACTTTTCAGTAAATAAAATGCATCAGATAACATTTGCTCATGACTATTATGTACTAAACTATCATTAGAATTCATGTAAACTCAGTAGATTTTATGAAATTTACCAAAATATTTTTCAACCTGACATGTCAAAGTGACGTTTTCGAGATTCAGTAAAAAGCATGAATCACAGTAGAACGACAAAATTTATAAAAGTTGTACTTATAAATTATTCAAAATACCTTTTTAACAATTGAATTGTATCACAGGATATCTGCTCATGCATATTTAACATTAAACTACTGTTAAAATTGACGTAAAAATAACAGAAATAATAAAATGTATGAAAATGTTTTCGAAATTGAAATGTCAAAATGACATATAATTTTGTATACCCCTGTTGAATAGATGAATAAAAGATAGGGGCACGCTGATCAACGCAAATTTTCGTCGTTTTTAATTTTTCCTGCAAATACTATAAGTACCAAAAATATGAGACCCCCGGAAGGCACTCGTCCTAATGAATATCTATCAAATAAAAAAAATTTCATGAAAATCCATCAATAAATACGACCTGTAGAAATGCGCAAAAAAGTGACGAATCTATACCGAGAGTGGAACATAAGGCTTTTAGTATATAGTAAATAACTAGCGCTTGGCCTGCTACGCAGGCCTAAGCCCTAGGCTTCGCAGCTCGATATGTGAACCGCCTTCGGCAAAAATTCTGTCTCTATAAGATAATTTCCAAATATATTTTCAGCCCACAAAATCCTCCTGCTCCAAATTATATTTGTGCATTTCTCTCTACCCAAGATTTCACTGTTTTTTATTGACAATCCTCAATATTATTCCATGTATTCATCAATCGGATAAATTGATTCCAATTCTTCTACGAATTAAAGAGTCTAAATTCAAAACTTCACAGCGAGATAACATGTCTGTGCCATGTTTCGCATGTTCTCAGTCATTGCTTCACTGTTTTCGAATACAAATTGGAGTATTAGTTATTACAACTCATGTAATCCTTCTGTTTTATCTTGACGACATACTTACATCCTTACAATTTGCTTCGTTCGTCAATTTGTATGTAATTTCTGTCTCCTTTGCAACTCTCAATATTATTTTGAATAGATATGGTTGATAATGCTGACTGAAATGATGCATGTACATCGAATATACAAAAAGATGGTTACTCCACGTGAAACCGAGAATATCGAGTGGAAAAGTCAAATATAACTTCAGTTGGAATTTTGTGTTTTCATCACTTACTCCCATTATCCTAAATATTTCTCTCAGGAGAATCATTCAGTTGACTCCTTCCTTGAATTAGCGTATCTGATTTCTGAGCTCAATTGCGAGATTAATAGACCGCCTATCAAGCAGGACAATTTTTTCCGTAGTAACATTTTTTCCTCATAGATTTTTTTCTAAATCACTGCTTTAAGTCTGAATTACTCAGCTCCAATTGTGCATTTAAAGAAACATGCATGTTCCACGTTCCTCCAGTAATAATTTTGGAGCTCACGCACTTTAATATACTTTTGCCTTCCAAAGACATATTTCTTATCCATTCAGTTACTACTCTGGCACTCAAAAGCCCATGCTACATGTTTTGACTTCTTATATTTAGCTACAATATCCAATTTTCTCTGGAATTGTGATATTACTTGTATTAAAATCAATTCAACATGTGTCTCAAATTCTTCTTCGATAAAAATAACATTTTCCCTCCAAAATAGCTAATAAAAAAAAAATGACATCAAAGACCATCATAAAATCCACTCAGATATATTTGAACTATTTTCTATTCCAATTGAGGGCACTTTAAAGTTATTATGGGACAACGATTCAAGTATTCTAATTGGCCGATATACGAATCAATCTTACATAGGCGAAAACATCGGCTTCGGCTATCCGTCAGTTGCATTAACTCATAGCCGTTCATTAATCATAATAAATGAATTTGTGCAGTATGAAAATCAAGTTTACATATAGAAAAATAATTCTATTTCATTTATTTCATTCATTGAATTCATTTAAGAGAGCATTTAATGTAGATAAATTGTATTTATATCTCCGCCAATCAGTAGGCTCAAATTGTGGTCCCATAAAAGTCTTTGCACCGTTCTCAGCTAGAATAACCTATGAAATATTCCACATCACTTTGCAATGTACGTCCACCTCAAGAAAGAGCCTAAAACTATTTCTGTTATGCGAATATATTTTTTTGAAATGTCAGAAAATCAAAACTGTTATACGCTAATAAAATGCAATCACCAGAGTATTTTTTTCTTCTTTAACTACGCATTGGAACATTAGTAGAATATTGAGATCCAGAAATTGATAAATATTGGGGTCTAGATAATGAGATGCTAAAACTCGAGATCCAAATTTTAGAACATCTCACATGATTTTTGGGAATGTTGGAAGCACATAGTTATGATAACTCCAAAATGTCCACACAAAATTGAACATTGTTGTGTGGGAGAAATGGAATATATAGTTTTGTCTCAGTGTAAGTATGCTGGCTTTGTGATTTGGAAGTCATGGGTTCCAGTCTTACCGACGTAAAAGGAGTTGGTAAAATATCTACTGAATTATAATGTACTATGTGGCGTACTCCTCAAGAGTAAGAACTGAGAGTACCTGTATTTTGACGAATGGTAACAGTACTCTCAGAGAATATCAGTCAATTTCACAGATTGCCTGGTGCAGTCTTACCAGGTGAAAGGCGTGACTGATATTCATCTACCTATTATATTCAAAATATACCGTTTCCTGAGAGAAACTATGCTCCAATGATCTTTTTCAAATTCAACAAACGTAATAAAATTACTCGAATTGATTCCATTTTTGGAAGAAATGATGGAAAATTTACAAGAAAAATTAAACTATGCCAACAATGAAACAGTTTTTCCAAGATATTACGTGGCTTTCTTAAAAACATCTAAGCTTGCGGAATAAGTATTATTCTATTGTGACTGTAGAAAAAAATTTTTTTGGTTCTTCCACCTGATTTACCAAAGTAGTATTCTATATTTCTCCCAAAGTTATACAATCTGGAAAAATATTCTCTAATAATATTGTCTTCTCAATTCATTATTTTCCAATTTATGATATATCAGATTGAATATTTCATATTGGATGTGAGCACACCAATTCTTTCAAGACAACGCTGCTAGGGCTCTTACTTCATCAAATACAAAAAATTTTAGTATTTATTCTCAACCAGTCTTCTTGATAAGAACTAAAAACTATTATAGATTTGAATTGACATCAATTCTTTCATAATACACTAATTGTCCGATATGTCAGTTGAAAACAGTACAAGAGCTCTTATGGGACTACGATTCAATCTATCATGCTGGCAAAAATACAGACACGATTCACTCCCAGTGAATATACATAATTTGGACCACACTCTTTGAAAATTGGATCAAGTCATAGGAGCAATAGTTATATACATATACCATTCGAACAAATCCAATTTGAATCTTCAGTCTGCATACATTTGATAAAAATATTTGATGCACGACAGTTGATGTTAGCCAAGTACGATTCTATGCTGATGTTAAATTTGTTCGCATTTCTGCCTATCAGAGATTTCTAATTGGAGTCCTATAAGAGCTTTGAGCAGGTCTCAACTGGAATAGACTGTATTTTGATGAGAACATCATTATTCTATTGGTCATTTTGATTAAGAACTATCCAAAGATTGTTATGGGACTACGATTCAAGCGTTCTGATTGACTCATATTTGAACTAATTTCACAATAGCACAATAATAGCACATAGTTTGTCAGTTGCTCATTAATTATCATTAACAAATTGGTTCAAAGATTGGAATTTGTATCTATTCAAGTAATATGTAAGTATACTCCTTGCTTTTATTTCTTGGATTAAATCACAGCAAAGTTGTTGTGAACTCTGAATTCATTGTGAGTGAATCATGTTTGCGGCTCAGTCATTCAGAAGACTTGAATCTTAATGCCATGGGAGCTCTTGGACTGTTCTTGAAACACATAAATGTTACGGATATTTTTCATAGGTTTCACGTAACATCAATAATCATATCATTTTTAACATATTTCAGGAAGTTACATAACACGTAAGTTATTTAAACGGTTCGACAACCATTGATTACCTCAGTTTGTGTTATTATTTAGGAGAATGGAGTTCTACAGTGTTCTAGTGTATCTTTAATATTTAAGGGTGGGTTGAATCAGTGTGTTGGTATGAGTTTAGTTACTAGGTGTGTGAGTTGAATGAGTATGTAGTATGTTGGTTGAGAGAGCGTTGAGATGTTGTTGTTCACGTTAGTGTCCCAAATTATCCTATGTGTATGATTGCTATCCTTTTGTACGCCTAAGTCACTCCAGGGAAGTCCTCTGTGTGAGTTTAAGACGGGGAGTGACAGTCAAGCAGTGGCCAACGAAGCACGACTTGCTAGCCTCGTGCCACCGGTGCCCTGCCTGCCAACTTTAGTGTCTTAATGTATCAGGAGGTGCCCAACGTTTCGCTAACACCTGCCACATGCGGGTGGAGTGATGGGTTTCAGCTTGACTTTCAATCCATACTCCCGAGAGCCCAGTGAGGCATGTGGTTCGAAAGGTGTTGAGCATTGTTTCTAGATACTCTGACGGATGCCACTGTGGGTGGTTTCAGAGTATGCGAATGTTCTGATAAGTACTACCGTGAGTAGTACTGGTGTGATTGTGTGTTGATGGTATTGAATACATACCCTGCGTTGAGTTGATGGTATTGAGTATATACCCTGCGTTGAGTTGATGGTACTGAGTGTATAATCTGCGTTGAGTTGAAGGTATTGAATATATAACCTGCGTTGAGTTGATGGTATTGAATATATAACCTGCGTTGTGTTGATGGTATTGAATATATAACCTGCGTTATGTTGATGGTATTGAATATATAACCTGTGTTGTGCTGATAATATTTAGTATATGATCTATGTTTGTGGATGTGATTCTCCTCACTAAGCAAGTAGTTTGCTTATGTTATATTCTATTTTCAGATTACATGAGATCTACACTCTGGGACCGACGGCCCCTCTGCATCGATTAGATGAATATTGGTTTATTGTAATGTTTAATTGGAATTTAATACAATTGTTATATTGAATTATGCTGTGTTTAATTTATCCGTAATATAAACTATAGGTGAAAGTGCTATTGATAACTTCTAACAATTATTCATTGGACTTGATACATTTTCTGCAACGTACTATTTCATACATTGTAACCTATTATACAGAATGATACAGTCTTTTAGAATCTATTATTGTCTCATTTTCAATTTGAAACAGTTTTTCTGCCATGGCATTCTGGTATCTGTGAATATATGAAATTTTCTTCTCCTAAAGACGATGTTTCTGCAATTTTCGGCCTTTTTATCCAAGCTGAAATGAAATATCTCTTGAAGAATGTCAATCCAATGTTTGTAAATTTAATTCATCAAAAAGTGACAACGAATACATATCTCGACAACATTAATGATCATGGAATCCTGCAGCAGCTGCTTCTCTTACCGCAAGTTCATAATTTCTGCTCCAGGATCTCTTAGCTCCCGATAATCTCACTTCTAGACTACGTATACCTCTGCAGCAGTCGATTTGCAATGGACGACTGACGCATCCGCACAAACAGTCCAGAAGCATAGGCCTTCAAAATGACTGAATCTTTGAGTCTTATAATCAGTACCCTGATCTTAAATTCTGATTCACAATGATTCTATTTCAATATTTTGATGTATATCTAGTCCACATCTATTGGAATGGAGATGAACTATCCCAAGTAACAATTATGACCAAATATGACGTCGATACGACGTCACATTTTTAGTCATAATCGCGTCAGCAAGACGTCAATGCGTGGAGCTATATGACGTAAGTTTGACGTCATATTATGACTTAAGTTTGACGTCATATTATGACTTAAGTTTGACGTCAAATTATGACCTTAGTTTGACGTCACATTATGACCTAATTTTGACGTCATATTATGCTTTGAGTTCAACATCACTTCATGATCTCAGTCAATAATAAAATAAGTAATATAGAACATCATGATGTCATATAGTAACATTATTACGTTGCATATCACCTGTTTGAATACTATTTATTCAAGGAACTTTTAGATAATTAGTGAATAATAAAACATCATTGTATTTTCAATTAATTTATTCAAAATACAGATATATCACAGGTAATAAAGAACTATCAAGTAAAAGAAAATTATATGTATCAAAACCTAAAAGAAAATTAATCACCATGAAAAGAAAAAGACTGATCGACAATCATCTGTGAATTCTGGACCAATTTTTGTATACCTTCGGGTTATTTATTCAAATGTTGTGACCATGACGATAGTGTCAACAGCCGGCACTGCAGCAATTGAGTCGAAATCTGAAAAAATGCACCATTATATACAGTCATCCTGGAAAACAATTTCATATGATTTTCAGTAATTCAAGATTCAACACTATCATTCAGATCCTATCAATCATCAGCTTTGTAGCTAGAAAAATTTTCAATAACAGTCATGAAATTCTGAAATATCTTTTATGATACATTTGTTCCTAGATTTTGAAATTCTTTTAAATTGATAGCAAATTATTCAATGTGTTGGATATACGATGAGTCACCTTTTTCTAATTTTAATATAGATACCTACCTTCCAATAACTTCAACAAAATTCTTGAGTGGAGCAATATCATGTAAACAAACAAATGAACCTCCCTGAACTGAACTACAAAAGAAAGACGATTGGTTTGGTGATAACTTGATATTATAATAGTCCGAATCTTACCAAAGATTTCCGAACTGTTGTAGAAGATGCGGGAGGCCTCCGAGCAAAAAGTCAAATATGTTACCTTTTGAATGCTTGTAACCCAAATAAATAGAGGATCAGGCTCTTCACTTTTATTGATAGACTGCTAAGAGAAATTCATAGGAATAAATAGGATTCTATCTTCACTGGAATATGAAAGTCGAACACACCTAATTTATATTTCATAACTTAACTCGTTCATAATTCCCATAATTGGACACTGATCTCTATATAATAATTTATAACTTCATATCTAGATAAAAAATGTATTTCAAATCCACTATCTTATCATATTTGTAGTGTGTGGATACAAAGTTATATGTTTATGTACAAATTGAAGCGAATAATATTTGAAAAGCCATAAATAGTCGGATAGAATTAGCATATCTTGGAAGAGAGTGATTTTTATTATTTATTTGTCAGTTCATAACATGGCAGATAACATATCCCATTTGTCATTTTTTGCCATTTTTTTGAAAATTCATAACTTGTATTCTATTCAATATTTAGACTTCAAATTTTGACAAACTGTGAGTAAAAAATGATTCTAACACATGCATCAAATTTTCAGAAGATCGACTGTGAACTTTTGAAGATATGTTGAAAAAACTAAAAAAAGGCTCTTCCGAAAAACGGCCACTGAGAAGTTGTTAGATAACGTACATCAATTTCACAAAAAGCTTTAATTTTTTGAATAAATACTCTACAATGTACCCGAATGGCGTTCTTTTTCAGCAAGTGAAAGTATGAAAAAAATCGATTGCAAAAAACCGCACTTCTGCGATAACGATTTCAGAGTATCAACAATTATAGAGAAGGCTTCATGAGTCGTTATTGTGTTATTGTACATTGACCATTCAAACAACATTCTCAATAGTCAGAATGTGTGTAGTCGGTCCACGCGAATTGGAAATGGCCCCCCGAGCGTAGCGGCATCCTACCACTTGCCACCGGTCAGAGCGCAAAAATACGGTTTCTTTAGCAATGCTCCTATCGCAGCGTTATGATTCTTCACATGAGCAGTAGAATGACGGAGACTGACTGATTTTCGAACGACACTGATTCTTTCCTCACCAAACAGCCTTGATTGCTGCTGCTGCTCTCCAACTCTCTTCTCTCTTTTGTCTCCATCCAAACAGTCTCTAATATTGCTGCTTGATGTCGTTCCCCTCTCTCTACTTCTCACCTGAGCGGCCAATACAACAAGTGAATGACGCGTGGCAATAATACTGCTCTTTCGTAATTCATCGTAACATATTATACCAAACTTAAATCTAGTTCTAATTTTCACATAATTTTTAGTTGGAGAAGGCTTCATATACACTCATTTGACTTCCAATTTTATAATAAATATAAGTAGAACATTGCTTCTCACAAAAAACTACGGAAACTATTCCTTGTATTGGTGAAATGCGATTTTTGCAATCGATCTTTTCTATACTCAAATTCGCTCAAAAGAGACGCCATCTAGTTACTTTGTAGAGTAACTCTTGACAAAGAAAATGCAATCTGTGAAATTGATCTTTGCTGACTAACCATTTTTTATGTCCGTTTTTCGGCAGGGTCTTTTTTTTTGGTTTTTCCTACATTTCTCAAAAATCTCACGTTCGATCCTCCGAAAAATCTGATGCATATTTTGAAAGCTACTCTACCCACATTCTGTCAAAATTTTAAGTCTCAATAACAGATACAATGCAAGTTATGAGTTTCCGAAAAAATAGCAAAAAAACTGCAATCAACCCAAAAGCAGCTGGACTGATCCGTCTTCCTATTGCGTACTTTTTTTAGCGGGACACTATTTTTCGTCAGATGCGTAGTTTTTTAGTAAAACGCAAAAAACTATTTTGGCAGCTTTTCACCTTTTTTTGACAGTCTACCCGACATTGTAGCCGCGTACAAATGGAATATGTTATTTATCACGTTATGAACTAACAAAGACAAAAAAAAGATTTCAAATTATCAATTTTCTTGATTTTAGCATGTATTTGCGCTAACTCTGCCCGACTTAAATCTCATTATCATTAACCAGAATGACAGACCTATATATAAATTGATGAGCTAAATCTGATTCTGAGATCAAGTTCGTATATGTCTATTACTGCAAGGGTCGTATCTAAAAGTTATGAAAATTTGATCCTAAAATCTGCCCCTACGGGCAGTGATGCCCTTCCTAACTTCTAGTTTCTGATTTTATGGTCTTTGCAGTATATTTGTCTATGTCCTTATCAAAAACTAATACACTAATTTGACACGTAGAGAGAGCACTCTTCAAATGTTCAAATGGAATAAAACGTACAATATTATTATTAAAAATTAAAATTTCCTACAAGAAGAGTATCTTTCGGAAAAAATATTTGTCCAAGTACATATTTCTTTGTTTGCTTTGTACAACAATTAACTCTTGATTCCAACAATCACACTCTAGTACCTGGTGTTTACCTCGAAATTGTATACTTCGCCCTCCAAAAACATTAGCTCATGAAAAGAATAAAAATTAGAGCCCAGAATATTAGATGACAGAAACTTTAGATCCAGATTTAAGAACTACTGGGTATGCTGCCCTGTCCGAATCTAATATGGAAATAAAAGATGACAGGTTACAATAAACTCCAAATGAATATCTGCAGTCTATGTATATTGATCAAATTTCCAGGATCGAAAGCAGAATATTATTTCATATACCGAGTGAAAAAATACATTCATACTGAATCATCTACTACATAACCTCAAATAAGAACTTGATGAAAAAACGTATACTCGAATAGAAATTAGTCACTTGTCATACATTGGATGTTATATATTTGAAAACTTGTGGATTATTATACAGAATAATGTAGGTACAGTTCATCAAGTGATGTATGATTTATAATTTTTAACAAATCAAATATGATGATTGATGACTCAATTGTTGTAATCAGATTTTATTACTTAATTTGACTCAGTTTTATGATACAGACTGATGATTTTCACAAATTTTGATTGATGTAAACTGTTATTTGTTCATTCGTTGGAATTTCCAAAGTGCTAGCTTCATTGATAGCGAAAGAATATTATAGTCAGCCCTTGATTGCTTGTTCTATTGTTGTATTTGGACAGAATGTTTGATTTGCTGGGTTTATCAAGATCCAAATTCAAATTTTTCCAACTGAAAGAAGTGTGAGATTAGTATGAACCAAACTATCAATGAACAATATTGAAAATTAGATTAGATATCCGTGTATTGTTGAATATTCACCACATGTATCTACCAAACTGATTCCATTCAATCTTCAATACTTTTCCCATCCACAACAGAGAAACATCGTGAATTGAAATATCGTATTCAGAAAATAGTATAATTGAATGATGGATCTTCGAATGACAGATAATCAATATCAGTAATTGAAATTTACATCACTTGAGCAAGCGTTTTGAGTCTTATGATTATTCGTCAGTTAGGTTTCTTCCAACAATATCATTATGAATCAATTACTGATTGTACCACTTCTTCAATCTCTTGAATTTATTGTATGCACATTTCCTAAGATATTTGTGAATGTGATACAAATTGTCCAGTGTATTAATAACAACATGCTCATATTCCACTATTCTTCAAGATTTTTTCCAAGAATTCATCCAATTCTACGGTACGGAGTACAAATTTAGTTGAATAATTATGTATACATACCCTTGAATAACCTTTATTTGTTCCATCTTCAATTATTCACTATATTCATCAAGTAAGAATGATATTTATCCAAAATGATCCTCAAAACTCATGTATTTGTTTTCAAAAATGTCAAAAAGTTGAACTGTCATTTCAACAATTGAATATGAACATCAAGTCGCAATAATCAGAGCAGAACCAGCCACATTGGAACGATAATCAATGCTACGGACATCGCAGCTTGTGATATCCACGCACAAACGCTTGATAGAATGTAGAAAAAAAATGTCTCAATCGGGTTGGGACCATGAAAGTATCTTTCCTAATCAAGGTAGGGCCTGTTGATAGAATTTGCTACAGAACGCAGGCTGACTTAATCCGGCGCTGTCGCAAAAGCCACGTTTACATTAGAGCGAAACAACTAATGAATGTTGGAGATATAAATTATTTAAAACAACTTTTCAGTAGATAAAATGCATCAGATAACATTTGCTCATGACTATTATGTACTAAACTATCATTAGAATTCATGTAAACTCAGTAGATTTTATGAAATTTACCAAAATATTTTTCAACCTGACATGTCAAAGTGACGTTTTCGAGATTCAGTAAAAAGCATGAATCACAGTAGAACGACAAAATTTATGAAAGTTGTACTTATAAATTATCCAAAATATCTTTTTAACAATTGAATTGTATCACAGGATATTTGCTCATGCATATTAAACATTAAACTAATGTTAAAATTGACGTAAAAATAACAGAAATAATAAAATGTATGAAAATGTTTTCGAAATTGAAATGTCAAAATGACATATAATTTTGTATACCCCTGTTGAATAGATGAATAAAAGATAGGGGCACGCTGATCAACGCAAGTTTTCGAAGTTTTTGATTTTCCCTGCAAATACTATGAGTATCAAAAATATGAGACCCCCGGAAGGCACTCGTCCCAATAAATATGTATCAAATGAAAAAAATTTCATAAAAATCCATCAATAAATACGACCTGTAGAAATGCGCAAAAAAGTGACGAATCTATACCGAGAGTGGAACATAAGGCTTTTAGTATATTGTAAACTAGCGCTTGGCCTGCTACGCAGGCCTAAGCCCTAGGCTTCGCAGCTCGATATGTGAACCGCCTCCGGCAAAAATTCTGTTTCTATAAGATAAATTCCAAGTATATTTTTAGCCCACAAAATCCTCCTGCTCCATATTATATTTGTGCATTTTTCCCTACTCGTGATTTCACTGTTTTTTATTGACAATTCTCGGAAATATTTCATGTATTCATCAATCGGATGAATTGATTCCAACTTTCCTACGAATTGAAAAGTCTAAATTCAAAACTTCACAGCAAGATATGTATCGCATATTCTCAGTCATTGCTTCACTGTTTTCGAATACAAGTTAGAGCATTAGTTATTACAACTCATGTAATCCTTCTGTTTAATCTTGACGACATACTTACATCCTTTCATTTCGCTTCGCTAGTCAATTTGTATGTGACCACAATCTTTCTGTCTCCTTTGCAACTCTCAATTATTATTTTGGATAGATATGGTTGATAATGCTGACTGAAATGATGCATGTATATCTAATATACAAAAAGATGGTCACTCCAGGTGAAACCGAGAATATCGAGTGGAAAAGTAAAATAGAATTTCAGTTGAAATTTTGTGTTTTCATCACTTGCACCCATTATCCTGAATATTTCTCACAGGAGAATCATTCAGTTAGTTTCTTCCATGAATTAGCGTATCTGATTTCTGAGCTCAATTGCGAGATTGATAGACCGCCTATTAAGCTGGACTATTTTCTCCGTAGTAACATTTTTTTCTCAAAGAAACTATGCTTCAATAATTTTTTTCAAATTCATCAAACGTTGATAAAATTACTCGAATTGATTCCATTTTTGGAAGAAATGATGAAAAATTAACAAAGAAAATTAGACTATGCCAACAATGAAACAGTTTTTCAGATATAACGTGGCTTTCTTAAGAGCTTCTAAGCATGCGGAATAAGTATTATTCTATTGTGACTGTAGAAAAATATTTTTTTGGTTCTTTCACCTCATTTACCAAAGTGATATTCTCTATTTCTCCTAAAGTTATACTATCTGGAAAAATAGTCCCTAATAATATTGACTTCTCAATTCATTAATTTCCAATTTATGATATCACAAATGAATGTAAGACATTTTTACGGAATAAATCATATTGAGTGTGAGCACACTATTTCTTTTAAAACAACGCTGTTAGGGCTTTTACTTCATCAAATACAAAAACTTATTGTAACCATTCTCAACCAATGTCTTCTTGATTAGAACTAAAAATTATTATGAATTTGAATTAAAATTAATTCTTCCATAATCGACCTGAATAATACACTAATTGTCCGATATGCCAGATAAAAACAGTCCAAGAGCTCTTATGGGACAACGATTCAATCTACCATGCTTGTAAAAATATAGACACGATTCACTCCCAGTAAATATATATAATCTGGACCACACTCTCTAAAAATTGGATCAAGTCATAAGAGCAATAGTTATATACATATACCATTCGAACAAATCCAATTTGAATCTTCCGGTCTGCATGCATATGATAAGAATATTTGATGCACGACTAACAGTTGATGTTAGCCAAGTACGATTCTATGCTGATGTAGAATTGGTTCGCATTTCTGCCTATCAGAGATCTCCAATCGGAGTCCTATAAGAGTCTTGAGCAGGTCTCAACTGGAATAGACTGTATTTTGATGAGAACAACATTATTCTAATGGTTATTTTGGTTGAGAACTGTCCAAAAATTGTTATGGGACTACGATTCAAGCGTTCTGATTGACTTATATTTGAACTAATTTCACAATAGCACAATAATAGCACTTAGTCTGTCAGTTGCTTATTAATTATCATGAGCAGATTGGTTCAAAGATTGAAATTTGTATCCACTCAGGTAATATGTGAGTATACTCTTTGCTTTTATTTCTTGGATTCAATCACAGCAAAGTTGTTGTGAACTCTGGATTCCTTGTGAGTAAATCATGTTCGCGACTCAGTCATTCAGAAGACTTGAATCTCAATCCCGAGGGAGCTCTTGGACTGTTCTTGAAACACATGAACTATAGGCGGAAGTACTATTGATAACTTTTAACAATTATTCATTGAACTTGATACATTTTCTGCATCGTACGATTTCATACATTGTAACCTATTATACAGAAGGATATAATCTTTCAGAATCTATTATTGTCTAATTTTCAATTTGAAACAGTTTTTCTGCCACGGCATTCTGGTATCTGTAAATATATAGAATTTTCTTCTCCTAAAGACGATGCTTTTGCAATTTTCGGCCTTTTTATCCAAGCTGAAATGAAATATCTCTTGAAGAATGTCAATCCAATGTTTGTAAATTCAATTCATCAAAAAGTGACAACGAATACTTTTCTTGACAACGTAATTGATCATGGAATCCTGCAGCATCTGCTTCTCTTACCGCAAGTTCATAATCTCTGCTTCAGGATCTCTACCGCGGGTGGACAATTCCTCAAGAACCACGTTAACAAAACATAAGTCATCCTTAACACAATAATCATTGTATAAGCTATAAAATCTCCCATAGAAAAAAATGCAAATGGGTAATAACTTACGCTCTAATACATCGACAAAACTTTTATTCACATGGAAAAGTTCAATAAAATTAGGTTCCGATAATCTCACTTCTAGACTACGTATACCTCTGCAGCAGTCGATTTGCAATGGACGACTGACGCATCCGCACAAACAGTCCAGAAGCATAGGCCTTCAAAATGACTGAATCTTTGAGTCTTATAATCAGTACCCTGATCTTAAATTCTGATTCACAATGATTCTATTTCAATATTTTGATGTATATCTAGTCCACATCTATTGGAATGGAGATGAACTATCCCAAGTAACAATTATGACCAAATATGACGTCGATACGACGTCACATTTTTAGTCATAATCGCGTCAGCAAGACGTCAATGCGTGGAGCTATATGACGTCATATCATGACGTAAGTTTGACGTCATATTATGACATAAGTTTGACGTCATATTATGACCTAAGTTTGACGTCAAATCATGACCTAAGTTTGACGTCACATTATGACCTAATTTTGACGTCATATTATGACTTGAATTCAACATCACTTTATGATCTCAGTCATCAAATGTTCCTCAAGAAGTAAATAATAATAAAATAAGTAATATAGAACATCATAATGTCATATGGTAACATTATTACGTTGCATATCACCTGTTTGAATACTATTTATTCAAGGAACTTCTAGATAATTAGTGAATAATAAAACATCATTGTATTTTCAATTGATTTATTCAAAATACAAATAAATTACAGGTAATAAAGAACTATCAAGTAAAAGAAAATTATATGTATCAAAACCCAAAAAAAAATTAGTCACCATGAAAAGAAAAAACTGATCGTCAAGCATCTGTGAATTCTGGACCAATTTTTGTATACCTTCAGGTTATTTATTCGAATGTTGTGACCATGACGATAGTGTCAACAGCCGGCACTGCAGCAATTAAGTCGAAATTTGAAAAAATGCACCATTATATACAGTCATCCTGGAAAACAATTTCATATGATTTTCAGTAATTCAAGATTCAACACTATTATTCAGATCCTATCAATCATCAGGTTTGTAGCTAGAAAAATTTTCAATAACCGTTATGAAATTCGGAAATATCTTCTATGATACATTTGTTTCTAGATTTCAAAATTCTTTAAAATTGATAGCAAATTATTCTATGTGTTGGATATACAATGAGTCACCTTTTTCTAATTTTAATATAGATACCTACCTTCCAATAACTTCAACAAAATTCTTGAGTGGAGCAATATCATGTAAACAAACAAATGAACCTCCCTGAACTGAACTACAAAAGAAAGACGATTGGTTTGGTGATAGCTTGATATAATAATAAAGATTTCCGAACTGTTGTAGAAGATGCGGGAAGCCTCCGAGCAAAAAGTCAAATATGTTACCTTTTGAATGCTTGTAACCCAAATAAATAGAGGATCAGGCTCTTCACTTTTATTGATAGACTGCTAAGAGAAATTCATAGGAATAAATAAGATTTTATCTTCACTGGAATATAAAAGTCGAACACACCTAATTTATATTTCATAACTTAACTCGTTCATAATTCCCATAATTGAACACTGATCTCTATATAATAATTTATAACTTCATATCTAGATAACCGATACTCATAATGTCGAATTTAAGTCATAAAATTAATGCTGGGATAAAACTGTTACATACGTCACAACATGACGTCGAAATTACGTCATAAAGTGACGTTGAGTTGAAAAATGAGACTCAATTGGTTGAAAACGTAAGCGCAAAGTTCACTGATTAGAAAAAATATATTTAAAGAATCATTATATAAAGCATAAGTATGATTTCTCAAAACGCTGAAACATAACGTCAAATTATGACGTCTGTCCAACATTTTATGACGTCAAGAAATGACGTCAATTTATGACCACAATTTGACTTAAAATGTGACGTCGAAATATGACCGTCAGCTTATGACTTCATTATGACCAAAATCTGAAGTCACATCTGGTCGAGGGTCAGTCATTGTTACTTAGGATTATTCTGGCTTCATTCAGTCAATCAACAATAGATAATTGTTCAGTCAAAAAATGTATTTCAGATCCATTATCTTATCATATTTGTAGTGTGTGGATACAAAGATATATGTTTATGTACAAATTGAGGCGAATAATATTCGAAAAGCCATAAATAGTCGGATAGAATTAGCATATCTTGGGAGAAAGTAATTTTTATTATTTATTTGTCAGTTCATAACATGGCAGATAACATATCCCATTTGTCATTTTTTGCCATTTTTTCGAAAATTCATAACTTGTATTGTATTCAAAATTTAGACTTCAAATTTTGACAAAATGTGAGTAAAGAATAATTCTTACACATGCATCAAATTTTCAGAAGATCGACTGTGAACTTTTGAAGATATGTTGAAAAAACTAAAAGAAGGCTCTTCCGAAAAACGGCCATTGAGAAGTTGTTATATAACGTACACTAATTCCACAAAAAGCTTTCATTTTTTGAAGAAATACTCTACAATGTACCCGAATGGCGTTCTTTTTGAGCAAGTGAAAGTATGAAAAAAAATCGATTGCAAAAAACCGCACTTCTGCGATAACGATTTTTGGAGTATCAACAATTATAGAGAAGGCTTCATGAGTCGTTATTGTGTTATTGTACGTTGACCATTCAAACAACATTCTCAATAGTCAGAATGTGTGTAGTCGGTCCACGCGAATTGGAAATGGCCCCCCGAGCGTAGCGGCATCCTATCACTTGCCACCGGTCAGAGCGCAAAAATACGGTTTCTTTAGCAATGCTTCTATCGCAACGTTATGATTCTTCACATGAGCAGTAGAATGACGGAGACTGACTGATTTTCGAACGACACTGATTCTTTCCTCACCAAACAGCCTTGATTGCTGCTGCTGCTCTCCAACTCTCTTCTCTCTCTTGCCTCTATCCAAACGGCCTCTAATATTGCTGCCTTATGTCGTTTCCCTCTCTCTACCTCTCACCTGAGCGGCCAATACAACAAGTGAATGACGCGTGGCAATAATACGGCTCTTTCGTAATTCATCGTAACATATTATACCAAACTTAAATCTAGTTCTAACTTTCACATGATTTTTTGTTGGAGAAGGCTTCATATACACTCATTTGACTTCCAATTATATAATAAATATAAGTAGTACATTGCTTTTCACAAAAAACTACGGAAACTATTCCTTGTATTGGTGAAATGCGATTTTTGTAATCGATCTTTTCTATACTCACATTTGCTCAAAAGAGACGCCAACTAGTTACTTTGTAGAGTAACTCTTGACAAAGAAAATGCAATCTGTGAAATTGATCTTTGCTGACTAACCATTTTTTATGTCCGTTTTTCGGCAGGGTCTTTTTTTGGTTTTTCCTACATTTCTCAAAAATTTCAAGTTCGATCCTCCAAAAAATTTGGTGCGTATTTTGAAAGCTACTCTACCCACATTCTGTCCAAATTTTACGTCCCAATAACAGATACAGTGCAAGTTATGAATTTCCGAAAAAATTGCAAAAAAACTGCAATCAACCCAAAATCAGCTGGACTGATCCGTCTTCCTATTGCGTACTTTTTTTAGTGGAACACTTTTTTTCGTCAGATGCGTAGTTTTTTAGTAAAACGCAAAAAACTATTTTTGCAGTTTTTCACCTTTTTTTGACAGCCTACCCGACATTGTAGCCGCGTAAAAATGGAATATGTTATTTGTCACGTTATGAACTAACAAATACAAAAAAATGATTTCAAATTATCAATTTTCTTGATTTTAGCATGTATTTGCGCTAATTCTGCCCGACTTAAATCTCATTATCATTAACCAGAATGACAGACCTATATATAAATTGATGAGCTAAGTCTGATTCTGAGATCTAGTTCGTATATGTCTATTACTGCAAGGGTCGTATCTAAAAGTTATGAAAATTTTATCCTAAAATCTGCCACTACGGGCAGTGATGCGCGTCCTAACTTCTAGTTTCTAATTTTATGGTCTTTGCATTATATTTGTCTATGTCCTTATCAAGAACTAATTCATCCATTTGACACGTAGAGAGAGCACTCTTCAAATGTTCAAATGGAATAAAACGTACAATATTATTATTAAAGATTCCTACAAGAAGAGTATCTTTTGGAAAAAATATTTGTCCGAGTACATATTTCTCCGTTTGTTTTGTACAACAATTAAATCTTGATTCCAACAATCACACTCTAGTACCTGGTATTTACCTTGAAATTGTATACTACGCCCTCCAAAAACATTAGCGCATGAAAAGAATAAAAATTAGAGCCCAGAATATTAGATGACAGAAACTTTAGATCCAGATTTTAGAACTACTGGGAATGCTGCTCTGCCCAATGTTCCCAATATGACAGTAAAAGATGACAGTTAACAATAAACTCTGAATGAATTTCCGCAGTCCATGTATATTGATCAAATTTCCAGGATCGAAAGCAGAATATTATTCCATATACCAAGTGAAGAAATACATTCATACTAAATCATCTACATAACCTAAAACACGAAGTTGATGAAAAAACCTATTGTTCAAAATTCTGACTCCAAATTGAAAGAAAATGCGCTTTATTTTCAAAAGGAACATTTTATTATATTAACTTCAAAAACATACATTTTTTCATTGACACATTAAAACAACAACTAAACAAAAAATTCAACACATGCATATCTAGATTTTAGAAAAATCATTATTTAGAGAAGTGAAATAATTAATTCCTAACACTCCTCCTTAATTATTTCACTACGAAGTGATTCAAATAGTCTTCTGCTGAATGGTTTTGTTAAAATATCAGCAAGTTGCTTTGCACTCCCTATATGTTTAAGATCAACAGTCTTGCCCACATGTTCTTGGATAAACTTGCGTGGTATTTCGATATGTTTCTTTCCTTTGGTTATTTTACCTTCATGAGAATTATGCAACATGTGAATTGCTGACTGATTATCAACAAACAAGGTAATGGATTGATCAGATTTCAATATTCCAAGTTCAAATCCAATCCTCTTGATCCAACATACGTCATCAATCGATGATACTGCGGCTCTGTACTCGGCTTCAGCTGTCGATGTGGCTACAAGACGCTGCTTTTGAGTATACCAGATTATTGGTCCTCCTCTCATCAACAAAACACCGCTCGTAGAATGTCCTGTTGCACTATCTCCTCCAAAATCCGAATCGGTATAAGCTTCAAAAGATGTATCTCCATCAAAGAATATACCAAAATTTGTAGTTCCTTTCAAATACTGAAACACCCTCTTGACCATTTTCCAATGACTCAACATAGGCTTACTGCAATGTCGACTTAAATAATTCACAGCAAAGCTGATATCTGGGCGAGATATCATGGACAAATAAAGTAAACTTCCAATTGCTTCACGATAGGGAATAGTGGCTGGCGCTGGCTTGTCATTGGCTCGATTTTCTTCTTCAGTAACAATTCCTCGTTCTATAGGCGTGCAAATAGGATTACAATTATCAAATTTAAAGCGATGCAAAATTTTCTCTGTATAACTCCCTTGACTTACAGAGATTCCTTCTGATTCAATCTTTATTTTCATGCCAAGATACGAGATTTGATTTTGAATTGGCCGGCTGTATGTAATTTCAAATTGTTGATTAATCCTGTCCAAAATATTGTAAATCTCATTTTCATTTTATCCAGCGATCAGCCCATCATCTACAAATAATGTCATCAGTGTGGTTTTCTCCTTGTCATAATACACACATGGATCATCATCTGTACTTTCAAAACCAATTATTTTGAGAAAATTTGAGATTTTCTCGTTCCATTTTCTTGGAGCCTGCTTCAGCCCATAGAGGCTTTTCTTCAATTTACATACTCTATCTGTTCCATCGTCAAATCCTTCAGGTTGATACATGTGAAGGTCTTCTTCTAAATCTCCATGCAGAAATGCAGTAGTTACATCGAAGGATACAAGCTTTAGTTTTTCAGATGCTGCGTGACTCAAGATTAATCGTATAGAAGCATGACGAGCTACGGGACTAAAAGTTTGCGAGTAGTCTATTTTTTCCTACTGTTCGAAACCACGAACTACCAATCTTGCTTTCAGCTTACCATTTGACTTTTCGCGTAATACCCATCGACAAGTTAATGGTCTGACAGATTCTGGACATTTTACCAGATTCCAGGTTCCCATTTTCATCAATGACTCAAATTCTTGTGACATTGCTTGGTGCCATCTTTTATCCTTAAGTGCTTCAGATACAGGAATATCTATGATTTCGCCAATCATGGCCGTGTTGACGTTATTACTTCCTCGAGAAAATCCCATGACATAATCAGCAAATCTGTCCGGTGCTCGTATGTCTTGACGATTGCGCAGACCTGGTCTTCGTGTTTGATAATCTGGCAAGTTCCCATGATCAACCAATCGATCTTCATCCTGATCTATACCTAATTCTTCGTTTTCACTTATCAAATCCTCCGATTTCTTATCTGATTTTGCTGTCGGGTTGGTTTTTACTGTTTCAATCTCTGTTTGATGTCTATTATCTCTTCCTTCTTCATTAAAGATGACATTGTCCGAGCTTATAACGTCTCGTTCATACGGTAAGTAAATTCGATAACAAGGAGAATTCAAATCATATCGCACAAATATTCCCTTTTTTGATTTTCTTTCAAGCTTGCCTCGCTTATGATCAGGAATTAGAACATAGCAATCACATCCAAATGTTTTTAGTTTATTTATATTTATCTGACGTCCGAACCACATTTCGGCTGGACTTCTTCCTTTTTCAGAGCTTGTTCCAGTTTGATTGAGCGTGAAAACAGCATAATTCACGGCTTCTGCCCATAGGTTTTCATTAAGATCACGTGCATGAATGATTGAGCGAGCTGACTCTACTACAGTTCTCATTTCTCTCTCTATTCTTCCATTTTGTTCTGGCGTATAAGCATTCGAGAAAGTATGAAAAACTCCAAGCTCCTCTAGCAATCTTCGAGTATTCATATTTTTTTATCTCCGTGCCGTTGTCTGATCTTAGACTCTTGACTGTCCTTCCGAATTGATTCTCAATTAACTTCATATAAATTTCCAGTTTTTCAGCAACTTCGTTCTTCGTCTTTATGAAATATACTGTTCGGAAATGCGAGAAATCATCTTTGAATAATAGAAAATACTTCGCTCCTCCTAATGACATTGTATTCATTTCACACAGATCTACGTGCACTAAATCCAGTGGTTGTTTAGCAACTTTACTATTTGTTGGATGAGAAATTCGGTGTTGCTTTCCAAAAACACATCCTTCGCACACGTAGCTGTTCCAGTCATCAATATACTCAATTTTGTTTCTATCTAATATGTCTCTAACATATTTAATATTTTGATGTGCAAGCCTTTCATGCCATATTCTGATCGAAGTGGTAAGCAGACATTTATCAGATCTTTCCCGACGTAGCATCATCTTAAATAAGTCACCATCCCGTTCAGCTATTGCTACTATTTCTTGATGATCAGACGTTTTGAATATGAATTTTTCTCGATCAGCGGTTTGCACGTAGCCTCGATCTAAAACTTGACTTACGGAAAATAGATTAAAATTTAATTTGGGCACATACAGAACATTTTCCAATCTGACCTTGTACCAGCTTTCACCATTGAAAGCTTCGAGTTCGATGTTTCCAATGCTAACGCCTTCTAGTTCAGTTGCATCCCCAATAAGAACAGTCGTAGGACTTTCCAATTCCACAAGATTTGTGAACCAATTTCTATGTGACGTCATGTGTTGTGTTGCAGCACAATCCTGATACCAATATTCTCGAGAGTTTTGTTTTGAATTTATATCATTCAACTTGGCAGTTGACAGACCCACGGTCACAAAAGCTCTACGATTTGTTTGCCTTAAATCATTTCTGTCTGTTACTTCGTTTCTGTATTCATCATGATTTCGTCTTGAACATTCTTTTGCGAAATGACCTTTTTGACCACATACATTACATGAATAATTTTTCTTGCAATATGCAGTGTATTTGGCACAAGGTTTGTATCGACAATATTTCTTAATATGACCTTTCTGTCCACACTTGAAACAACTTACGGCTGTGTTTCCTAGTCTGGTTGCAACTTGTTGTCCTGGCTTTCTGCTCGACTTCACAAGAAATGAATTTTGAGACGTTGATCCAGATACTTGTTCGTTGCCATTGAGCCGATCTTCTTCTAGTCTTAACCGTTCAATCAGTGTGTCAATGGTTTTGTCTTCCGTGCTAACATTATCCCATGCAGTTCTAAAATGATGAAGTTTTGGTGGTAGTATACTAAGAATCCGCGTCATTATCCAGCTGTCTTTCATTTTCTCTCCTTCCATAGACAAATCTTCAGCAATCTGTACAACTTCCATACAATTTTCGACAGCTGATTTATTTGTTCCGTGAACATAACTGAAAAATTTTCTTTGCAGACCTTCAATTGTAATATCAAACTTTTTACCATACAAATTATTCAACTTATCTAACATTTGTTTCGCTGTTTTACAATTTGCAATCTTTTTTGCAATATTACTGTTTACATTCAAACCAACTAGCGCTTGAGCTTCGAGATCTTTCTTGATCCATACTTTTACAGATTCATCGGTAGAATCTTTCAAAGGTTTCTCATTCAATCCGATTGCGACGTCATATACATCTTTAGATTTCAATGTCAAATCTACTTTAAAACGCCATGAAACATAATTTACATTGCCTTGAGAATCTTCTGATAATAATTCTAAATGCGATTTGATCGAATCCATGAATGATAGTTCGAAAAAATTCTCAGTATTGATTCTTGATGCTGACTTGACTGGCTGACGACCTGACCTGGACCTGACGATGTGAACTGACGAATTGTTCCTTGACTAGACAATCTTCCTCTCAAATTTAAAATTTCAGACTACTAAGCGCACCTGCAATCTTTCTCTCAATTTTTTAATTCCAGACTACTGAGCGCACCTGGGCCCATAACCTGTTCAAAATCCTGACTCCAAATTGAAAGAAAATGCGCTTTATTTTCAAGAGGAACATTTTATTATATTAACTTCAAAAACATACATTTTTTCATTGACACATTAAAACAACAACTAAACAAAAAATTCAACACATGCATATCTAGATTTTAGAAAAAACATTATTTAGAGAAGTGAAATAATTAATCCCTAACACTTATACTCGAATAGAAATAAGTCACTTGTCATACATTGGATGTTATATATTCGAATACTTGTGGATTATTATACAGAATAATGTAGGTACAGTTCATTAAGTGATGTATGATTTATAATTTTTAACAAATCAAATATGATGATTGATGACTCAATTGTTGTTATCAGATTTTATTACTCAATTTGACTCAGTTTTATGATACAGACTGATGATTTTCACAAATTTTGATTGATGTAATCTCCTATTTGTTCATTCGTTGGAATTTTCAAAGTGCTAGCTTCATTGATAGCGAAAGGATATTATAGTCAGCTCTTGATTGCTTGTTCTATTGTTGTATTTGGACAGAATGTTCGATTGGCTGGGTTTATCAAGATCCAAAGTCAAATTTATCCAACTGAAAGAAGTGTGAGTTTAGTATAAGCCAAACCAGCAATGAACAATGTTGAAAATCAGAGTAGATACTCGTGTATTGTTGAATTTGTACCACATGTATCTACCAAACTGTACTTGAAATGTTTCAAATTCAATTCAATCTTCAATACTTATTCTATCCACAACAGAGAAACATCGTGAATTGAAATATCGTATCCAGAAAATAGTATAATTAAATGATGGATTTTTGAATAACAGATAATCAGTATCAGTAATCAGAATTTACATAACTTGAGCAAGCGTTTTGAATCTCACGTTTCCTAAGATATTCGTGAATGTGATATGAATTGTCCAGTGTATTGATAACAACATGCCCATATTCCACTATTCTTCAAGATTTTTTCCAAGAATTCATCCAATTCTACGGTACGGAATACAAATTTAATTCAATAATTATGTATACATACCCTTGAATAACCTATTTTTTTGTTCCATCTTCAATTATCCACTATATTCATCAAGTAAGAATGATATTCATCCGGAATGATCCTCAAAACTCATATATTTGTTTCCAAAAATATTTTAAAATGTTAAAAAGTTGAAATGTCATTTCGTCATTCCAACAATTGAATATGAACATCAAGTCGCAATGATCAGAACAGGACCAGCCACATTGGAAGAGTTTTTTAATGCTACGGGTCTCGCAGTTTTTGATATCCACGCACAAACGCCTGATAGAATGTAGAAAAAAATGTCTCAATGGGGTTGGGACCATAAAAGTATTTTTCCAAATCAAGGTAGGGCCTCTAGATAGAATTTGCTACAGAACGCAGGCTGACTTAATCCGGCGCTGTCGCAGAAGCCACGTTTACATTAGAGCGAAACAACTAATAAATGTTGAAGATATAAATTATTTAAAACAACTTTTCAGTAAATAAAATGCATCAGATGACATTTGCTCATGACTATTATGTACTCAACTATCATTTAAATTCATGTAGACTTAGTAGATTTTATGAAATCTACGGAAATATTTTACAGTTTGACATGTAAAAGTGACGTTATCGAGATACAGTAAAAAGCATGAATCACAGTAGAACGACAAAATTTATAAAAGTTGTACTTATAAATTATTCAAAATACCTTTTTAACAATTGAATTGTATCACAGGATATTTGCTCATGCATATTAAACATTAAACTAATGTTAAAATTGACGTAAAAATAACAGAAATAATAAAATGTATGAAAATGTTTTCGAAATTGAAATGTCAAAATGACATATAATTTTGTATACCCCTGTTGAATAGATGAATAAAAGATAGGGGCACACTGATCAACGCAAATTTTCGTCGTTTTTAATTTTTCCTGCAAATACTATAAGTACCAAAAATATGAGACCCCCGGAAGGCACTCGTCCTAATGAATATCTATCAAATAAAAAAAATTTCATAAAAATCCATCAATAAATGCGACCTGTAAAAATGCGCAAAAAAGTGACGAATCTATACCCAGAGTGGAACATAGGGCTTTTAGTATATATGACTAGCGCTTGGCCTGCTACGCAGGCCTAAGCCCTAGGCTTCGCAGCTCGATATGTGAACCGCCTCCGGCAAAAATTCTGTCTTTATGAGATGAATTCCAAGTATATTTTTAGCCCACAAAATCCTCCTGCTCCATATTACATTTGTGCATTTTTCCCTACTCGTGATTTCACTGTTTTTTATTGACAATTCTCAATATTATTTCATGTATTCATCAATTGGATAGATTGATTCCAACTCTTCTACGAATTACAAAGTCTAAATTCAAAACTCTACAGCGAGATAACATGTCTGAGCCATGTTTCGCATATTCTCAGTCATTGCTTTACTGTTTTCGAATACAAATTAGAGTATTAGTTATTACAACTTATGTAATCCTTCTGTTCTATTTTGATGACATACTTACATCCTTACAATTCGCTTCGCTCGTCAATTTGTACGTAATCACAATCTTTCTGTCTTCTTTGCAACTCTCAATATCATTTTGGATAGATATGGTTGATAATGCTGACTGAAATGATGCATGTACAGCGAATATACAAAAAGATTGTTACTCCACGTGAAACCGAGAATATCGAGTGGAAAGGAAAAATAGAATTTCAGTTGAAACTTTGTGTTTTCATCACTTACACCCATTACCCTAAATATTTCTCTCAGGAGAATCATTCAGTTGAATCCTCCCATGAATTAGTGTATCTGATTCCTGAGCTCAATTTCGAGATTGATAGACCGTCTATTAAGCAGGACTATTTTCTCCATAGTAACATTTTTTCCTCATAGATTCTCTTCTAAATCACTACTCTGAGTCTGAATTACTCAGCTCCAATTGTGCATTCAAAGAAACATGCATGTTCCACGTTCCTCCAGAAATAATTTTGGAGCTCACGCACTTTGATATACTTTTGCCTTTCTAAAGACATGTTTTTCATCCATTCAGTCATTACTCTGGCACTCAAAAGCCCATGCTACATGTTTTGACCTCTTATATTTAGCTACAATATTCAATTTCCTCTGGAATCGTGATAATAGTTGTATTAAAATCAATTCAACATGTGTCTCAAATTCTTCTTCGATAAAAATAACATTATCCCTCCAAAATAGATAATGAAAAAAGGAATAACATCAAAGACCATCATAAATTCCACTTGGATATATTTCAACTATTTCCTATTCCAATTGAGGGCAGTAAGAAAACTCAGTTTACATACAGAAATATAATTCTATTTTATTTATTTCATTCATTGAATTTATTCAAAAGAGCATTTAATGTAAATTAATTGTGTTTATATCTCCGCCAATCAGTAGGCTTAAATTGTGGTCCAATAGAAGTCTTTGCACCGTTCTCAGCTAGAATAAGCTAATAAATATTCCACATTACTTTGCAATGTACGTCCACCTCAAAAAAGAGTCTGAAACTATTTCTGTTATGCGATTTTCCTCTTTTTGAAATGTCAGAAAATTAAAACTGTTATACGCTAATCAAATGCAATCACCAGAGTATTCATCTCTTCCTTAACTACGCATTGGAACATTAGTAGGATATTAAGATCCAGAGATTGATAGATATTGGGGCCTAGATAATGAGATGCTGAAAACTCGAGATCCAAATTTCAGAATTTCACACATGATTCTTGGAAATGTTGGAAGCACATAGTTATGACAACTCCAAAATATCCAAACAAAATTGAACATTGTTGTGTGAGAGAAATGGAATATATAGTTTTGTCTCGGTGTGGCTTTGTGATTTGGAAGTCGTGGGGTCGAATCCTACCGACGTAGAAGAAGTTGGTAGAATTTCTACTGGATTATAATGTACTTTGTAGCGTACTCTCAAAGAGTAAGAACTGAGAGTACCCGTATTTTGACGAATGGTAACAGTACTCTCAGAAAATATCAGTCAATTTCACAGATTGCCTGGTGCGCTCTTACCAGGTGAAAGGCGTCACTGATATTCATTTACCTATTATATTTAAAATATATCGTTTTCTGAGAGAAACTATTCTTCAATAATCTTTTTCAAATTCATCAAACGTTGATAAAATCACTCGAATTGATTCCATTTATAGGAGAAATGATAAAAAATTCACATGAAAAATTGAACTATGTCAACAATGAAACAGTCTTTCCGAGATATTACGTGTCTTTCTTAAGAACTTCTAAGCATGCGGAATAAGTATTACTCTATTGTGACTGTAGAAAAATATTGTTTTGGTTCTTCCACCGGATTTACCAAAGTAGTATTCTATATTTCTCCCAAAGTTATACAATCTGGAAAAATATTCTCTAATGATATAGACTTCTCAATTCATTATTTTCCAATTTATGATATCACAAATGAATGTAAGATATGTTTACGGAATGAATCATATTGAATGTGAGCACACCATTTCTTTCAGAACAACGCTGCTAGGGCTTTTAGTTTATCAAATACAATAACTTTGAGTATCTATTACAATCTCTTCTTGATTAGAGCTAAAAATTATTATAAATTCGAAATACCATCAATTCTTCCATAATCACCCTGAATAATACACTAATTGTCCGTATACCAGTTGAAAACAGTCCAAGAGCTCTTATGGGACTACGATTCAATCTACCATGCTGACAAAAATACAGACACGATTCACTCCCACTAAATATACATAATTTGGACCACACTTTCTAAAAATTGGATCAAGTCATAAAAGCAATAGTTATATACATATACCATTCAAACAAATCAAATTTAAATCTTCCGCCTGCATACATTTGATGAAAATATTTGATGCACGACTAACAGTTGATGTTAGCCGAGTACGATTCTGTGCTGATGTGAAATTGGTTCGCATTTCTGCCTATCAGAGATCTCTAATCGGAGTCCTATAAGAGCCTTGAGCAGGTCTCAACTAAAATAGACTGTATTTTGATGAAAACAACATTATTCTCATGGTCATTTTGCTTAAGAACTCTCCAAAGATTGTTATGGGACAACGATTCAAGCGTTCTGATTGACTTATATTTGAACTAATTTCACAATAGCACAATATTAGCACTCAGTCTGTCAGTTGCTCGTTAATTATCATGAACAGATTGGTTCGAAGATTGAAATTTGTATCCATTCAGGTAATATGTAAGTATATTCCTTGCTTTTATTTCTTGAATTAATTCCCAGCAAAGTTGTTGTGAATTCTGGATACATTATGAGTGAATCATGTTCGTGGCTCAGTCATTCAGAGGACTCGAATCTTAGTGTCGTGGGAGTCCTCGGACTGTTCTTGAAACACATGAACTATGGTCGAAAGCACTATTGATAACTTCTAACAATTATTCATTGGATTTGATACATTTTCTGCATCGTACTATTTCATACATTGTAACCTATTATACAGAATGATACATTCTTTTAGAATCTATTAATGTCTCATTCTCAATTTGGAACAGTTTTTCTGCCATGGCATTCTGGTATCTTTGAATATGTGAAATTTTCTTTTCCTTGAGACGATGTTTTTGCAATTTTGGCCTTTTAATCCAAGCTGAAATTAAATATTTTTTGAAGAATGTCAATCCAATGTTTTTGAATTCAATTCATCAAAAAATGACAACAAATACTTTTCTTGACAACGTTAATGATCATGGAATCCTGCAGCATCTGCTTCTCTTACCGCAAGTTCATAATTCCTGCTTCAGGATCTCTACCGCGAGTGAACAATTCCTCAAGAACCCCGTGAATAAAACATAAGTCATCCTGAACACAATAATCATTGTATAAGCTATGAAATCTTCTATAAAAAAAAAAATGCAAATGGGGAATAACTTACGCTCTAATACATCAACAAAACTTTCACTCACATGGAATATTCAATAAAATTAGCTTCCGATAATCTTACTTCTAGACTACGTATATCTCTGCAGTATACAATCAGTCCAGAAGCATAGGACTTCAAAATGACTGAATCTCTGAGTATTATAATCAGTACCCTGATCTTAAATTCCGATTCACAATGATTCTATTCCAATATTTTGATATATATCTAGTCTACATCTATTGGAATGGAGATGAACTATTATTCTGGCTTCATTGAGTCAATCAACAATAGATTATTGTTCAGTCAAAAAACGTATTTTAAATCCAAAACCTTATCATATTTGTAGTGTGTGGATACAAAGATATATGTTTATGTACAAATTTAAGCGAATATTATTTGAAAAGCCATAATAGTCCAATCAAAATAGACATTCACCCTTGCATAAATTCCCAAGAAGTCGAAAATTGGCATGAACGTTAGGGATACCATTATGATAAAGTTGTGGTAAGTTTCCATTGATCCTATGTGTGCAAAAAACTTTATGCGAGGTCAAATTTCGTAGTAAGGGGTTTTTCGGACTTTGCAACGAAATTGTCAGTTTTATGATAGGAATAGCTCGGACAAAAATTATAGATCTTCCAATTCTCTACGAAAAGGGTGCTAACACTTTTTTCTCAAGGTTTACCATTTCTAAGAAAATGCCATTCTGAAGCTATATTTTCCATGACATGCACACGTTTCCACTCCACCTATGAGGTAGTGTACTTGGCGCGTATTTTCCGTCGTGGCTTTGCCGGCAGTCCTATTCCACGGTCTTCATATTGAAGTTCAATATAATATTAAGTCTTGTTATTCAACTGTTTCTTGTTATTTTTCATTTTCCTGAGTTGACATCAGTTGTTTCGTCGTTGATGTAAGGATCATCTTCTGTTAGAAACTCAGTAATTGAACATGACTGGTCTTTACAACTGGTGCATGCTGGTGAACAAAGTAGGCCTATTTTTTTTAAGTTGCATTGCGAATTACATCCCATTTTGTAGTTGAAAAAAATAGTATTAGAGAGCTTTTCTGGTGCAGGTAGAAGCAGAGTGTGGATTGGTTGCAATACATCATCAATTAGCTTTTATCCCCATTCTTCTGGGTTTAGCTGATTATCAAGCCATCCATGAATTCGATAAAAAATGTTGATGAGCAGAAGCCAAGGTTAGAGGAAGACAACCCAATTGAACACCGTTTTTATTGCGTGTATGTTTTGCAAAAGAAACGTAGCGTAATTTATCATTGCAAATAATTTGAAGTAACAGACGGGCACATGTACAGAGGCAGCGTAATCATGCATATTATTGAAAATATAACTTTAGAATGGCTTTTTCTCAAAAATCGCAAATCTTGGTAAATAAAAGTGTAAGCACTATTTTTGTAGTGAATTGGAAGATCTATAATTTTTGTTTGAGCTATTTCTATCATAAAACTGACAATTTCGTTGAAAATTTGAAAAACCCATTTCTATGAGCCTTAAACCTGAATAAAATTTTTTGCACACATGGGATCGATGGGGACTTCTTACAACTTCATCATAATGGTATCCCTAACGTCCGTGCCAATTTTCAGCTTCTTGGGAATTTATGCAAGCGTATCCATATTTTTAGGGCCAACTTGACCGGACTATAAATAATTGGATAGAATTAGCATATCTTGAAGAAGAGTAATCTCTATTTTTCATTTATTAGTTCATAACATGACGAATAACATATCCCATTTGTCATTTTTTGCCATTTTTTCGAAAATTCATAACTTGTATTGTAATTTTTTTGTAGACTTCAAATTCTGACAGAATGTGGGTGAAGAATGATTCTAACACATGCATCAAATTTTCAGAAGATCAAATGTGAACTTTTGGAGATATGTTGAAAAAACTAAAAGAAGGCTTTTCCGGAAAACGGCCATTGAGAAGTTGTTAGATAACGTACTCTATTTTTACAAAAAGCTTTTATTTTTTCAAGAAATACTCTACAATGTACCCGAATGGCGTTCTTTTTGAGCAAGTGAGAGTATGACGCCATCTAGTTACTTTATAGAGTAACTCTTGACAAAGGAAATGCAATCTGTGAAATTGATCTATGTTGGCTAACCATTTTTTATAGCCGTTTTTCGGCAGGGCCTTTTTTTAGTTTTTTCAACATTTCTTGAAAAGTTCAAGTCTATCTACTGGAAATTTGATGGTTATGTTCAAAGCTACTTTATCCACATTCTGTCAAAATTTTGAGTCCCAATAACAGATACAATGCAAGTTATGAATTTCCGAAAAAATGGCAAAATAATTACTATTTTTGCAATCAACCCAGAAGCAGCTGGACTAATCAAGATTCAGGAGAACTTATTCGATCCGTCTTCCTATTGCGTACGTTTTTCAGCGGAACACTATTTTCCGTCAGATGCGTGGTTTTTTTAGTAAAACGCAAAAAACTGTTTTTGGCAGCTTTTGACCTCTTTTTTGACAGCCTTTCTGACATTGTAGCCGCGTACTAATGAAATATGTTATTCGTCACGTCATGAACCAACAAATACAGAAAAATAGATTTCAAATTATCAATTTTTTTGATTTTAGCATATATTCACGCTAATTCTGCCCGACTTAAATCTCATCATCATTAACCAGAATGGCAGACCTATATAAAAATTAATGAGCTTGATCTAATTCTGAGATCTAGCTCGTATATGTCTATTACTGCAAGGGTCGTATCTAAAAGTTATAAAAATTTGATTCTAAAATCTGTCACTACGGGCAGTGATGCGCGTCCTAACTTCTAGTTTCTGATTTTATGGTCTTTGCAGTATATTTGTCTATGTCCTTATCAAAAACTGATCCATTAATTTGACACGTTCAAATGGAATAAAACGTACAATATTATTATTAAAAATTCCTACAAGAAGAGTATCTTTTGGAAAAAATATTTGTCCGAGACATATTTTTCTGTTTGTTTTGTACAACAATTAACTCTTGATTCCAACAAATACACTCTAGTACCTGGTGTTCACCTCGAAATGGGGTATTCCACTATTATCAAAATTGGAGAAATTTTCATGAAAATATGAAAATATGGCATGAATAATAGGTATAAGTAATGAAAATGATATTGAATATTGCTCCGTTTCAATGAAAAGACGATTTAATACTTATATGACGTCATGATGACGTCTAAAAGTCTATTGTGGTCCTCAAACAGTGGACTTCATAGGTGTACAAGTTCCTACAAGATTTGTTCATATTCATAAAAAAAATATTGTTGCGTTGCAATTTGATGTACTCATAAATTATTGGAAACGTATCGAAATAGTTGAAATATGTATCATCTCTATTTTTCGAATGCTGTTCAGAAACATTTTGAGAGGCCTTCAAGTTTCACAGGCATGCGCATTGAGTAAATATGACTGGTATTGTTTGGTCAAAAGAAACGTGATTTTCATAACTGAATTTGATAACTGTATAATTTATTCAGCTCGTGTTCTTACTGACAATAATAAAAATAATTTGGATGATGTTAAATAAGCTGAACACTATCGCCACCTATTTCAATTTACGTCAATATTCTCAAAATGTTTGATGATGAATAAGACCAACCGTTTGAGTGACACAATAGACTTTTGGACGCCACGGCAGATTTTTAAAAAGACTCAGGAAAAACTCTGATAACTCGCTGTAAACGCAAAATTGTGTGCATTTGAGGACGGATTCATGCGTAGTATGTTGTATTGGATAGATTTATGTGATTTGCGATACTTTCAAACTGCTCAGAATGTGATAATTTTGACTTATTTCAAACTTCATAAAACTGCAGATAGCGCTCTGAAAGCACAAAATATGATGTTTTTGTTGATAGATTCATACATATTATGAGGTCCTGAATAGGAATATGAACTTTTTGATTGTGAAAATCTGGGCGGAGAAGCGTGATTTCGACTTATTCCAAAGTTTGTAAAACTGCTTCTCAAGTACTACGAGATTTTTTTGAATCGCATTTTCACTAATACTTTTATCTATTCATGTCCAATTGGATAAGAGAATGAAAAAAAAAAAAACAGTGGAATACCCTTATGAGAAGAATAAAAATTAAAGCCCAGAATATTAGATGACACAAACTTTAGATCCAGATTTTAGAACAACTGGGTATGCTGCCCTGTCCAAAAGATGACAGTTAACAGTAAACTCCAAATGAATATCTGCAGCTTATGTATATTGATCAAATTTCCAGGATCGAAAGCAGGTTAATCGGAAAACTATCTTATATCCAGTTTCATACTCAAATTGAAATTAGTCACTTGCCATATATTGGATGTTATATATTTGAGTACTTGTGGATTATTATACAGAATAATGTAGGTACAGTTCATTGAGTGATGTATGATTTATAATTTATAACAAATTAAATATGATGATTGATGACTCTATTGTCGTAATCAGATGTCATAACTCAATATGACTCAGTTTTATGATACAGACTGATAATTCTCACAATTTTTTATTAATGTAAACTCTCATTTGTTCATTCGTTGGAATTTTCAAAGTGCTGGCTTCATTGATAGCAAAAGGATATTATAGTCAGCTCTTGATTGCTTGTTCTATTGTTGTATTTGGACAGAATGTTTGATTTACTGGGTTTATCAAGATCCAAATTCAAATCTATCCAACTGAAAGAAGTGTGATATTAGTTTGAACCAAACTATCAATGAACAATATTGAAAATCAGATTAGATATCCGAGTATTGTTGAATATTTACTACATGTATCTACCAAACTAATTTCATTCAATCTTCAAATTTTTTCCATCCACAACAGAGAAACATCGTGAATTGAAATATCGTATCCAGAAGATAGTATAACTAAATGATGGATCTTCGAATGACAGATAATCAATATCAGTAATTGAAATTTACATCACTTGAGCAAGCGTTTTGAGCCTTATGATTATTCTTCAGTGCCTAGGAACAGTTAGGTTTCTTCCAACAATATCATTACAAATCAATTACTGATTGTACCACTTCTTCAATCTCTTGAATTTATTGTATGCACGTTCCCTAAGATATTTGTGAATGTGATACAAATTGTCCAGTGTATTAATAACAACATGCTCATATTCCACTATTCTCCAAGATTTTTTCCAAGGATTCATCCAATTCTACGGTACGGAATACAAATTTAGTTGAATAATTATGTATACATACCCTTGAATAACCTTTTTTTTTTCCATCTTCAATTATCCACTATATTCATCAAGTAAGAATGATATTTATTCAAAATGATCCTCAAAACTCATGTATTTGTTTTTAAAAATATCTCAAAATGTCAATAAGTTGAAATGTCATTTCAACAATTGAATATGAACATCAAGTCGCAATGATCAGAGCAGGATCAGCCACATTGGAACGATAATCAATGCTACGGACATCGCAGTTTGTGATATCCACGCACAAACGCATGATAGAATGTAGAAAAAAAATGTCTCAATCGGGTTGGGACCATAAAAGTATTTTTCCTAATCAAGGTAGGGCCTGTAGATAGAATTTGCTACAGAACGCAGGCTGACTTAATCCGGCGCTGTCGCAAAAGCCACGTTTACATTACAGCGAAACAACTAATAAATTTTGGAGATATAAATTATTTAAAACAACTTTTCAGTAAATAAAATGCATCAGATAACATTTGCTCATGACTATTATGTACTTAACTATCATTAGAATTCATGTAAACTCAGTAGATTCTATGAAATCTACCAAAATATTTTTCAAATTGACATGTCAGAGTGACGTTTTCGAGATTCAGTAAAAAGCATGAATCACAGTAGAGCGACCAAATTTATAAAAGTTGTACTTATAAATCATTTAAAATACCTTTTCAACAATTGAATTGTATCGCAGGACATTTGCTCATGCATATTAAACATTAAACTAATGTTAAAATTGACGTAAAAATAACAGAAATGATGAAATTCATGAAAATGTTTTCGAAATTGAAATGTCAAAATGACGTGTGATTTTGTATACCCCTGTGAAATAGATGAGTGAAAGATAGGGGCACGCTGATCAACGCAAATTTTCGTCGTTTTTAATTTTTCCTGCAAATACTATAAGTACCAAAAATATGAGACCTCCAGAAGGCACTCGTCCTAATGAATATCTATCGATTAAGAAAAAAATCATAAAAATCCATCAATAAATAGAAGCTGTAGAAATGCGCAAAAAAATGACGAATCTATACCCAGAGTGGAACATAGGGCTTTTAGTATATATGACTAGCGCTTGGCCTGCTACGCAGGCCTAAGCCCTAGGCTTCGCAGCTCAATATGTGAACCGCCTCCGGCAAAAATTCTGTCCCTATAAGATAAATTCCAAGTATATTTTTAGCCTACAAAATCCTCCTGCTCCATATTATATTTGTGCATTTTTCCCTACTCGTGATTTCACTGTTTTTTACTGACAATTCTCAATTTTATTTCATGTATTCATCAATCGGATAAATTGATTCCAACTCTTCTACGAATTACAAAGTCTAAATTCAAAACTTCACAGCGAGATAACATGTCTGTGCCATGTTTTGCATATTCTCAGTCATTGCTCAACTGTTTTTGAATACAAATTAGAGTATTAGTTATAGCAACTCATCTAATCCTTCTGTTTCATTTTGACGACATACTTACATCCTTACAATCGCTTCGCTCGTCAATTTGTATGTGATCACAATCTTTCTGTCTCCTTTGCAACTCTCAATATTATTTGAATGGATATGGTAGATAATGCTGACTGAAATGATACATGTACATCGAATATACAAAAAGATGGTTATTCCAGGTGAAACCGAGAATATCGAGTGGAAAAGTAAGATAGAATTTCAGTTGAAATTTTGTGTTTTCATCACTTACACCCATTATCCTGAATATTTCTCTCAGGAGAATCATTCAGTCGATTCCTTCCATGAATTAGCGTATCTAACTAACTATTTTCTATTCCAATTGAGGGCACTTAACAGTTATTATGGACAACGATTCAAGTATTTTATTTGGCCGATATACGAATCAATTTTACATAGGCGAGAACATCGGCTTTGGCTATCCGTCAGTTGCATTAACTCATCGCCGTTCATTAATCATGATTAATGAATTTGTGCAGTATGAAAATTCAGTTTACATATAGAAATATGAGTCTATTTAATTATTTCATTCATTGAATTTATTCAAAAGAGCATTTAATGTGAATAAATTGTGTTTATATCTCCGCCAATCAGTAGGCTCAAATTGTGGTCCCAGCTAGAATAAGCTATGGAATATTCCACATTACTTTGCAATGTAAGTCCACCTCAAAGAAGAGCCTAAAACTATTTCTGTTATGCGAATATATTTTTTTGAAATGTCAGAAAATTGAAACTGTTATACGCTAATAAAATGCAATCACCAGATTATTCATCTCTCCGTTAACTACGCATTGGAGCATCAGTAAAATATTAAGATCCAGAGATTGATAAATATTGGGGCCTAGATAATGAGATGCTAAGAACTCGAGATCCAAATTTTAGAACTTCTCACATGATTCTTGCGAATGTTGGAAGCACATAGTAATGATAACTCCAAAATGTCCAAACAAAATTGAGCATTGTTGTTTGAGAGAAATGGAATATATAGTCTCAGTGTAAATATGCTGGCTTTGTGATTTGGAAGTCGTGGAGTCGAATTCTACCGACATAGAAGAAGCTGGTAGAATTTATACTGAATTATAATGTACTCTGTGGCGTACTCTCAAAGATTAAGAACTGAGAGTACCCGTATTGCGACGAATGGTAACAGTACTCTCAGAGAATATCAGTCAATTTCACAGATTGCCTGGTGCACTCTTACCAGATGAAAGGCGTGACTGATATTCATTTACCTATAATATTTGGAATATACCGTTTTCTAAGAGAAACTATGCTTCAATAATTTTCTTCAAATTCATCAAACGTTGATGAAATTACTCGAATTGATTCTATTTTTGGAAGAAATGATGAAAAATTCACAAGAAAAATTAAACTATGCCAAAATGAAACAGTTTTTCCGAGATATTACGTGGCTTTCTTAAGAACTTCTTAGCATGCGGAACAAGTATTATTCTATTATGACTGTAGAAAAGTATTTTTTGGTTCTTTCACCTCATTTACCAAAGTAGTATTCTATATTTCTCCCAAAGTTATACAATCTGGAAAAATATTCTCTAATAATATTGACTTCTCAATTCATCATTTTCCAATTTATGATATCACAAATGGATGTAATATATGTTTACGGAAAGAATCATATTGAGTGTGAGCACACCATTTCTTTCAAGACAACGCTGCTAGGGCGTTTACTTCATCAAATACAAAAACTTTTAGTATTTATTCTCAACCAATGTCTTCTTGATTGGAACTAAAAATTATTATAGATTTGAATTGACATCAATTCTTTCATAATCACCCTGAATAATACACTAATTGTTCGATATGTCAGTTAAAAACAGTCCAAGAGCTCTTATGGGCCTACGATTCAATCTACCATGTTGGCAAAAATACAGACACGATTCACTCCCAGTAAATATACATAATTTGGACCACACTCTCTAAAAATTGAATCAAGTCATAAGAGCAATAGTTATATACATATACCATACGAACAAATCCAATTTGAATCTTCCGTCTGAATACATTTGATAAAAATATTCGATGCACGACTAACAGTTGATGTTAGCCAAGTACGATTCTGGGCTGATCTAAAATTTGTTCGCATTTCTGCCTATCAGAGATCTCTAATCGGAGTCCTATAAAAGCCTTGAGCAGGTCTCAACTGGAATAGACTGTATTTTGATGAGAACAACATCATTCTAATCGTCATTTTGATTAAGAACTGTCCAAAGATTGTTATAATACTACGATTCAAGCGTTCTAATTGACTTATATTTGAACTAATTTCACAATAGCACAATAATAGCACTCAGTTTGTCAGTTGCTCATTAATTATCATGAACAGATTGGTTCAATGATTGAAATTTGTATCCATTCAGGTAATATGTGAGTATACTCCTTGCTTTTATTTCTTGGATTCAATCACAGCAAAGTTGTTGTGAACCCTGAATTCATTGTGAGTGAATCATGTTCGCGGCTCAGTCATTCAGAAGACTTGAATCTTAATGCCGTGGGAGCTCTTGGACTGTTCTTGAAACACATGAACTATAGGCGAAAGTACTATTAATAACTTCTAACAATTATTCATTGGACTTGATACATTTTCTGCAACGTACTATTTCATACATTGTAACCTATTATACAGAATGATACAATCTTTTAGAATCAATTATTGTCTCATTTTCAATTTGAAACAGTTTCTCTGCCATGACATTCTGGTATCCGTGAATATATAAAATTTTCTTCTCCTAAAGACGATGTTTTTGCGATTCTTGGCCTTTTTATTCAAGCTGAAATGAAATATTTCTTGAAGGATGTCAGTCCAATATTTGTGAATTCAATTCATCAAAAAGTGACATCGAATACTTTTCTTGACAACTTTAATGATCATGGAATCCTGCAGCAGCTGCTTCTCTTACCACAAGTTCATAATTCCTGCTTCAGGATCTCTACCGCGGGTGAATAATTTCTCAAGAACCACGTAAACAAAACATGAGTCATCCTTAACACAATAATCATTGTATTAGCTATAGAATGTTCCATAGAAAAAAATACAAATGGGAAATAACTTACGCTCTAATACATCAACAAAACTTTTATTCACATGAAAAAGTTCAATAAAACTAGCTTCCGATAATTTCACTTATAGACTACGTATACCTCTGCAGCAGTCGATTTGCGATGGACGACTAACGCATTCGCACAAACAGTCCAGAAGCATAGGCCTTCAGAATGACTGAATCTTTAAGTCTTATAATCAGTACCCTGATCCTAAATTCCGATTAACAATGATTCTATTCCAATATTTTAATGTATATCTAGTCTACATCTATTGGAATGGAGATGAACTATTATTGTGGCTTCATTCAGTCAATCAACAATAGATTATTGTTCAATCAAAAAACGTATTTCAAATCCACTATCTTATCATATTTGTAGTGTGTGGATACAAAGATATATGTTAATGTACAAATTGAGGCGAATAATAATTGAAAAGCCATAATAGTCCAGTCAAAATAGACATTCACCCTTGCATGAATTTCCAAGAATTCTAAAATTAGCAGGAACGTTAGGGATACCACTATGATGAAGTTGTGGTGAGACTTCATTGATCCTATGTGTGCAAAAAATTTTATGCGAGGTCAAAGTTCGTAGTAATGGGTTTTTCGGATTTTGCAACGAAATTGCCATTTTTATGATAGGAATAGCTCAAACAAAAATTAAAGATCTTTCAATTCGCTACAAAAAGGGAGCTCACACTTTTTTCTCAAGGTTTACCATTTCTGAGAAAATGCCATTCTAATGCTATATTCTCCATGACATGCATACGTTTCCACGCCACCTATGAGGTAGTGTAGTAGGCGCGTATTTTTCGTCGTGGCTTTTCCGGTAGTCCTATTCCACGGTCTTCATATTGAAGTTCAATATAATATTAAGTCTTGTTATTCAACTGCTTCTTGTTGTTCTTCATCTTCCTGAGTTGACATAAATTGTTCCAACGGCGAATCATCAGTTGTTACGTCGTTGATGTAAGGATCATCTTCTGTTAGAGACTCAGTAATGAACACGACTGGTCTTCACAACTGGTGCATGCTGGTGAACAGAGTAAGCCTATTTTTCTGAAGTTGCATTTGAATTACATCCCATTTTGCAGTTGAAAAAATAGTATTAGAGAGCTTTTCTGGTGCAGGTAGAAGTAGAGTGTGGATTGGTTGCAATACATCATCAATTACCTTCTATCCCCATTTTTCTGCGTTTAGCTGATTACCAAGCCATCCATGAATTCGATAAAAATTTTGATGAGCAGAAAACCAAGGTTAGAGGAGGACAACCCAATTGAACACCGTTTTTATTGCGTGTATGTTTTGCAAAAGATACGTAGCGTAATTTATCTTTGCAAATAATTTAAAGTAAATAACAGGCGGGCACATGTACATAGGCAGCGTCTTGTGAGCACTTTTTTAGTAGAGAATTGGAAGATCTATAATTTTTTTCTGACCTATTTCTATCATGAAACTGACAATTTCGTTAAAAATTTGAAAAATCCATTTCTATGAGCTTTGCGCTCCAATAGAATTTTTTGCACACATGTGATCGATGGGAACTTCTCACAACTTAATCATAATGGTATCTCTAACGTTCATGCCAATTTTCAGCTTCTTGGAAATTTATGCAAGCGTATCCGTATTTTTAGGGCTAACTTGACCGGACTATAAATAGTCGGATAGAATTAGCATATCTTAGAGAAAAGTAATTTGTTAGTTCATAACATGACAGATAACATATCCCATTTATCATTTTTTGCCATTTTTCCGAAAATTCATAACTTGTATTGTATTTATTATTTAGACTTCAAATTCTGACAGAATGTGGGTAAAGAATGATTCCAACACATGCATCAAATTTTCAGAAGATCAACTGTGATTTTTTGAAGATATGTTGAAAAGACTAAAAGAACGCTCTTCCGAAAACCGGCCATTGAGAAGTTGTTAGATAACGTACTCTAATTTTACAAAAAGCTATTATTTTTTTAAGAAATACTCTACAATGTACCCGAATGGCGTTCTTTTTTAGCAAGTGAGAGTATGACGCCTTCTAGTTAATTCGTAGAGTAACTCTTGACAAAAGAAATGCAATCTGTAAAATTGATCTTTGCTGGCTAACCATTTTTTATGGCCGTTTTTCGGCAGGGCTTTTTTTTAGTTTTTTCAACATTTCTTGAAAAGTTCAAGTCGATCTACTGAAAAATTTGATGCGTAGGTTTAAAGCTACTCTATCAACATGCTGTCAAAATTTTGAGTCCCAATAACAGATACAATGCAAGCTATGAATTTCCGAAAAAATAGCAAAATAATTACGATTCTTGCAATCAACCCAAAAGCAGCTGGACCAATTAAGATTCAAGAGAACTTATCCGATCCGTCTTTCTATTGCGTACGTTTTTCAGCGGAACACTATTTTCCGTCAGATGCGTGATTTTTTTAGTAAAACGCAAAAAACCATTTCTGGCAGCTTTTGACCTCTTTTTTGACAGCCTTTCTGACATTGTAGCCGCGTACTAATGAAATATGTTATTCGTCACGTCATGAACTAACAAATACACTAAAATAGATTTCAAATTGTCAATTTTCTTGATTTTAGCATATATTTGCGTTAATTCTGCCCGACTTAAATCTCATCATCATTAACCAGAATGACAGACCTATATATAAATTGATGAGCTGAATCTAATTCTGAGATCTAGTTCGTATATGTCTATTACTGCAAGGGTCGTATCTAAAAGTTATAAAAATTTGATTCTAAAATCTGTCACTACGGGCAGTGATGCGCGTCCTAACTTCTAGTTTCTGATTTTATGGTCTTTGCAGTATATTTGTCTATGTCCTTATAAAAACTGATCCATTAATTTGACACGTAGAGAGAGCACTCTTCAAATGTTCAAATGGAATAAAATGTACAATATTATTATTAAAAATTCCTACAAGAAGAGTATCTTTTGGAAAAAATATTTGGCCGAGTACATATTTCTCTGTTTTGTACAACAATTAACTCTTGATTCCAACAATTTGTAACATTTCATTTCCTCTACCTCTCATCTTTTGTTTCGTCAGACCTAAAATGTTTAATTGTTAACTATAAATGTTATTTGTTTCTTACCCTCGTTATACTACTAACCTACTTTCATTGTTTATCAATTATAATCCTGTCAACTGTTGACTTTCGTTTTCTGCTGTATGGTGCTGTTGTCTGGCGGCAATTGTTGTAACTAATCTTTTTTTCGCGTTCTTATGCAACTTTCTTTTCAGATCTGTATTTCCAGCTGATGGAATTCCCGATTGGAGTTTGAAATGCCGATATTTTTATTATTAAACTAACGATTAGTAATTTCCATACTTAACAGGAAAACTGTACTTAACTTTGAGAAGGTTACTTTAAAGGCCATTCATTCTGATTTTGGAAGTCTTAGCGAAAAGTGCTAGCGAATTATTATTTTGTGAATTTTGTGCCAAAGTTTATTATCGGGCCGAAATTTAAAACACCCTTGGTGGATTTGAATTCGCAGCGTTCCGAACCACGGTTCAGCGGAAATTATTCCGGATTTTGTTTCGAACTTGATCTTCAAAAATCAAAACCTACAAGCCGATCAACATCAGAAGGTAGAAGCTATTGCAATTTCCTAGAGTCATTTATTCATATTAGTTACATTTTCTTATTTGCTAAACTAAAACTTAATTAAAAATTAATTGCTCAAATCAAACTAAAACTTAATTAAAAATACATTGCTCAAATCAATTAGTTCATCGCAGTATCGCATTTCAGACTTTAATTCGGCTTATTCTTTCAGGCTTCTCTTTTGTGTCTCCTTTTTTTTGTGTGTTTCCCGTATTCCATTTTGCGTATTCGGCTTGCGTCGTTTCGGATTCACCGCTGGTATCTTCGGGACTTTCCGTTCGTCATCGCCTGTGACGTCATCGTCATCCGTCTTGCGGCAGAGCATCTGCGCCATCTTGAAGATCTACCTCCACGATCTCCGAGTGGACATCGAGTCGGCGCAAAAGCTAAGATTTATTTGTGTTACGATTTTATTGGTTAATTATTATAACATTTATTCTTGTAAACCCAATCAAACCGATATTTACTTTTATTTAATTTTCTACTGTTTTGGTGAGTTGTTGCCATTAACGTGTGGCAAACGCACTAAGCGTTAACCGCGCGGCGCCGTAGCTCCTAGAGCGAGTCAATCACTAATTCCTTTGTGTGCGCACTACGATCCGTGAGGGTACCCCCAACTGTCCCGTAGAGTGTGTTGAGCACGACTGTCATTCGCCTCGATTTTTGCACGAGCTCTATCCGCTATTGTGTACGCGATTCTCGTAGTACTGCGCCTGCCATTCGCCGCGACTGTAATAAACATCAGTTATCATCATACTCAGTTTGATTGGCATACTTGTTTCTGGAGTTTCGTATTGCCAATAAAAGTCGATTGTCTGCAAAGCTAGTGACTAGTTTTTTTTCGCGCGCTTGCCTTTTTCCTCCCCCTCCCGTTTAGGTTCGGCGATCAACCGTCGGTTGAACTAAGGACGCTACCAGGTCGCCTGGCGCCCAACAGAAATATTATTAAAATCCTCCAGATTCGACGTAGACCGCACGCCGTCTCCTATGAGCTAGCTGAGGTTTCAACCCGGGTAGGGATTGAACGGAGGTTATAAATTACACTCTAGTACCTGGTGTTCACCTCGAAATGGGGTATTCCACTATTATCAAAATTGGAGAAATTTCCATGAAAATATGAAAATATGGCATGAATAATAGGTATAAGTAATGAAAATGATATTGATAAGAATGATTTAACCCTAGTGTGATATATATTTATGAACAGTGTGATACAAGACTTTATTTTTCTTCTAACTTTCAAAATGATATTGAATATTAATCCGTTTCAATGAAAAGACGATTTAATACTTATATGACGTCATGATGACGTCTAAAAGTCTATTGTGGTCCTCAAACAGTGGACTTCATAGGTGTACAAGTTCCTACAAGATTGTTCATATTCATAAAAAAATATTGTTGCGTTGTGATTTGATGTACTCATAAATTATTGGAAACGTATCGAAATAGTTGAAATATGTATCATCTCTATTTTTCGAATGCTGTTTAGAAACATTTTGAGAGGCCTTCAAGTTTCACAGGCATGCACATTGAGTATATCAAGCTTCAAACTACTGGTATTGTTTGGTCGAAAGAAACGTGATTTTCATAGCTGAATTTGATAACTGTATAATTTATTCAGCTCGTGTTCTTACTGACAATGATAAGAATAATTTAGATGATGTTGAATAAGCTAAACACTATCGCCACCTATTTTACTTTACGTCAATATTCCCAAAATGTTTGATGATGAATAAGACCAACCGTTTGAGTGACACAATAGACTTTTGGACGCCGCGAAAGATTTTTAAAAAGATTCAGAAAAAACTCTGATAACTCGCTGGAAACGCAAAATTGTGTGCATTTGAGGACGGATTCATGCTTAGTATGTTGTATTGGATAGATTTATGTGATTTGCGATACTTTCAAACTGCTCAGAATGTGGTAATTTTGACTTATTTCAAATTTCATAAAACTGCAGATAGCGCTCTGAAAACACGAAATATGATGTTTTGTTGATAGATTCATACATATTATGAGGTCCTGAATAAGAATATGAACTTTTTGATTGTGAAAATCTGGGCGGAAAAGCGTGATTTCGACTTATTCTAAAGTTTGTAAAACTGCTTCTCAAGTACTACGAGACTTTTTTGAATCGCATTTTCACTGATACTTTTATTTATTCATGTCCAATTGGATAAGGGAATAAAAAAAAAAAAAAGTGGAATACCCTCATGAAAAGAATAATAATTAGAGCCCAGAATATTAGATGACAGAAACTTTAGATCCAGATTCTAGAACTACTGGGTATGCTGCCCTGTCCAAAAGATGACAGTTAACAATAAACTCCAAATAAATATCTGCAGCTTATGTATATTGATCAAATTTCCAGGATCGAAAGCAGGCTTATGGAAAAACTATCTTATATCCAGTTTCATACTCAAATTGAAATAAGTCACTTGCCATATATTGGATGTTATATATTGGAGTACTTGTGGATCATTATACAAAATAATGTAGGTACAGTTCATTGAGTGATGTATGATTTAGAATTTATAACAAATTTAATATGATGATTGATGACTCTATTGTCGTAGTCAGATGTCATAACTTAATATGACTCAGTTTTATGATACAGACTGATGATTCTTACAATTTTTGATAAATGTAAACTCTCATTTGTTCATTCGTTGGAATTTTCAAAGTGCTAGCTTCATTGATAGCAAAAGGATATTATAGTCAGCTCTTGATTGCTTGTTCTATTGTTGTATTTGGACAGAATGTTTGATTTGCTGGGTTTATCAAGATCCAAATTCAAATTTATCCAACTGAAAGAAGTGTGAATACCTGATGCTTATCTTGAAATTGTCTACTACGCCTTACTAAAACATTAGCTCATGAAAAGAATAAAAATTAGAGCCCAGAATATTAGATTTAGGAACTTTAGATCAAGATTTTAGAACTACTGAAAATGCTGCCCTTTCCAATGTGACAGTCAACAATAAACTTCAAATGAATATTGGCAGTTTATGTATATTGATCAAATTCCCAGGATCAGAAGCAGAACTATCGGAAAACTATCTTATATCAAGTTTCATACACCAAACGAAAAAATAAAATCATACTGAATCATATACTACATAACCTAAAATACGAAGTTGATGAAAATACTTATACTCGAATAGAAATTAGTCATTTGCCATATATTGGATGTTATATATTTGAATATTTGTAGATTATTATACAGAATAATGTAGGTACAGTTCATTGAGTGATGTATGATTTTTAATTTATAACAAATCAAATATGATGATTGATGACTCAATCGTAGTAATCAGATATTATCACTTGATTTGACCCAGTTTTATGATACAGACTGATGATTCTCACAAATTTTGATCGATGTAATCTCCTATTTGTTAATTCATTGGAATTTTCAAAGTGTTAGCTTCATTGATAGCGAAAGGATATTATAGTCAACTCTTGATTGCTTGTTCTATTGTTGTATTGGAACAGAATTTTCGATTGGCTGGGTTTATCAAGATCCAAATTCTAATTTATCCAACTGAAAGAAATGTGAGTTTAGTATAAACCAAACTATCAATGAACAATATTGAAAATCAGATTGTATTGTTGAATATTTACTACATATATCTACCAAACTAATTCCATTCAATCTTCAAATTTTTTCCATCCACAACAGAGAAACATCGTGAATTGAAATATCGTATTCAGAAGATAGTATAATCAAATGATGGATCTTCGAATGACAGATAATCAATATCAGTAATTGAAATTTACATCACTTGAGCAAGCGTTTTGAGCCTTATGATTATTCTTTAGTGCCTACGAACAGTTAGGTTTCTTCCAACAATATCATTACAAATCAATTACTGTTTGTACCACTTCTTCAATCTCTTGAATTTATTGTATGCACGTTTCCAGAGATATTCGTGAATGTGGTATAAATTGTTCAGTGTATTAATAACAACATGCCCATATTCCACTATTCTTCAAGAATTTTTCCAAGAATTCATCCAATTCTACGGTACGGAATACAAATTTAGTTGAATAATTATGTATACATACTCTTAAATAACCTTTTTTTGTTCCATCTTCAATTATCCACTATATTCATCAAGTAAATATGACATTTAACCGAAATGATCTCCAAAACTCATGTATTTGTTCTCAAAAATATTTTAAAATGTTAAAAAGTTGAAATGTCATTTCAACAATTGAATATGAACATCAAGTCGCAATGATCAGAGCAGGACCAGCCACATTGGAACGATATTGAATGCTACGGACCCCGCAGCTTGTGATATCCACGCACAAACGCCTGATAGAATGTAAAAAAAAAATGTCTCAATCGAGTTGGGACCATAAAAGTATTTTTCCGAATCAAGGTAGGGCCTCTAGATAGAATTTGCTACAAAACGCAGGCTGACTTAATCCGGCGCTGTCGCAGAAGCCACGTTTACATTAGAGCGAAACAACTAATAAATGTTGGAGATACAAATTATTTAAAACAACTTTTCAGTAAATAAAATGCATCAGATGACATTTGCTCATGACTATTATGTACTAAACTATCATTTGAATTCATGTAAACTCAGTAGATTTTATAAAATCCACCAAAATATCTTTCAACATGACATGTCAAAGTGACATTTTCGAGATACAGTAAAAAGCATGAATCACAGTAGAGCGACAAAATTTATAAAAGTTGTACTTATAAATTATTTAAAATACCTTTTCAACAATTGAACTGTATCACAGGACATTTGCTCATGCATATTAAACATTAAACTAATGTTAAAATGGACGTAAAAATAACAGAAATAATAAAATTTATAAAAATGTTTTCGAAATTGAAATGTCAAAATGACGTGTGATTTTGTATACTCCTGTGAAATAGATGAGTAAAAGATAGGGGCACGCTGATCAACGCAAATTTCCGTCGTTTTTAATTTTTCCTGCAAATACTATAAGTACCAAAAATATGAGACCCCCGGAAGGCACTCGTCCTAATAAATATCTATCAAATGAAAAAATATTGATAAAAATCCATCAATAAATACGACCTGTAGAAGAGCGCAAAAAAGTGGCTAATCTTTACCGAGAATTTGGTACATTTAGACGATTAGTATATAGTAACTAGCGCTTGGCCTGCTACGCAGGCCTAAGCCCTAGGCTTCGCAGCTCAATATGTGAACCGCCTCCGGCAAAAATTCTGTCTCTATAAGATAATTTCCAAATATATTTTTAGCCCACAAAATCCTCCTGCTCCATATTATATTTGTGCATTTCTCCCTACCCGTGATTTCACTGTTTTTCATTGATAATCCTCCATATTATTCCATGTATTCATCAATCGGATAAATTGATTCCAATTCTTCTACGAATTACAGGGTTTAAATTCAAAACTACACAGCGAGATAACATGTCTGTGCCATGTTTCGCATATTCTTAGTTATTGCTTCACTGTTTTCGAATACAAATTAGAGTATTAGTTATTACAACTCATGTAATCCTTCTGTTTTATCTTGACGACATACTTACATCCTTACAATTCGCTTCGTTCGTCAATTTGTATGTAATTTCTGTCTCCTTTGCAACTCTCAATATTATTTTGAATAGATATGGTTGATAATGCTGACTGAAATGATGCATGTACATCGAATATACAAAAAGATGGTTACTCCACGTGAAACCGAGAATATCGAGTGGAAAAGTCAAATATAACTTCAGTTGGAATTTTGTGTTTTCATCACTTACTCCCATTATCCTAAATATTTCTCTCAGGAGAATCATTCAGTTGACTCCTTCCTTGAATTAGCGTATCTGATTTCTGAGCTCAATTGCGAGATTAATAGACCGCCTATCAAGCAGGACAATTTTTTCCGTAGTAACATTTTTTCCTCATAGATTTTTTTCTAAATCACTGCTTTAAGTCTGAATTACTCAGCTCCAATTGTGCATTTAAAGAAACATGCATGTTCCACGTTCCTCCAGTAATAATTTTGGAGCTCACGCACTTTAATATACTTTTGCCTTCCAAAGACATATTTCTTATCCATTCAGTTACTACTCTGGCACTCAAAAGCCCATGCTACATGTTTTGACTTCTTATATTTAGCTACAATATCCAATTTTTTCTGGAATTGTGATCTTACTTGTATTAAAATCAATTCAACATGTGTCTCAAACTCTTCTTCGATAAAAATAACATTTTCCCTCCAAAATAGCTGATAAAAAAAAAAATAACATCAAAGACCATCATAAAATCCACTCGGATATATTTGAACTATTTTCTATTCCAATTGAGGGCACTTTAAAGTTATTATGGGACAACGATTCAAGTATTCTAATTGGCCGATATACGAATCAATCTTACATAGGCGAAAACATAAGCTTCTGCTATCCGTCAGTTGTATTAACTCATAGCCGTTCATTAATCATGATAAATGAATTTGTGCAGTATGAAAATTAAGTTTACATATAGAAAAATAATTCTATTTTATTTATTTCATTCATTGAATTCATTTAAGGTTGTTGAGAAGGAAATCAAAGTATATGAGAATTTTTTCAAATTTTTACAGTATATTATTTGTTTAGTGAAGAATATTCTGGCAAAGTTTGAACTCAATCTTGTTTCTAGTTATCGAGATAAAAAATGTCAAAGTTGCTGTTCGATGACATGTTATTACATTGCTTTAATGCACGCGACGTGTTTCACATTGATTTATACGTCATTATCTCGACTACCTGAAATGACAACATTACAAAAAATCGTCAAAATATCAACGAAAGTCTTATAAACATGTGTACCAAGTTTCAAAAAAGTCTTGTTTATAGTTTCAGAGAAAATTGAATTATTACTCCAAAAAATTGTACAAAAGCTACTAAAATTTAGTAAGTTGTCATACGCATGGCAACGTCGCCGCATGAGATGAAATGGGAAGAGTGTGTGTGATTAGAATAAACAAGATCTTTTATCATTTCCCTGACTTGACGGTACACTGATTGAGTAACCCATTTATTCTTCCATCGATATTATTTTTTTGATGTAGATTTATCATCAATAAGTTTGTTTGGTCATGAAACGCAGTATCACTACTAAACGTCAGATGTCAAAAATATTTCCGAAAGTCTACAGCGTTGCGGACTATACATATCATATTGTAGCTTTGTTAAAATATGAAAAAAGAATATTTCAACGGATGGAAGCTCTTTAAAAGAATAGAATAAGGAACCAAATTATTCAAAATCATGTATTTTCAACCGAAAACAAACATTTCCATTAGTTTTAATCATTGAAATTTTGTTTATTTGAAGTTGGCAATGAATGTTTAACCTATGTATTTAGCATAGAGCAGGGTTCCCACCACAGCTTGACCCCACTCTCTTCTTAACAACCTTAAGAGAGCATTTAATGTAGATAAATTGTATTTATATCTCCGCCAATCAGTAGGCTCAAATTGTGATCCCATAAAAGTCTTTGCACCGTTCTCAGCTAGAATAAGCTATGAAATATTCCACATTACGTCGCAATGTACGTCCACATCAAAAAAGAGCCTAAAACTATTTCTGTTATGCGATTTTATTTTTTTTTAAATGTCAGAAAATTAAAACTGTTATACGCTAATAAAATGCAATCACCAGAGTATTTATCTCTTCCTTAACCACGCATTGGAACATTAGTAGAATATTAAGATCCAGAGATTGATAGATATTGGGGCCTAGATAATGAGATGCTAAGTACTCGAGATTCAAATTTTAGAACTTCTCACATGATTCTTGGGAATGTTGGAAGCACATAGTTATGACAACTCCAAAATGTCCACACAAAATTGAACATTGTTGTGTGAGAGAAATGGAATATATAGTTTTGTCTCAGTGTAAGTATGCTGGCTTTGTGATTTGGGAGTCATGGGGTCGAATCTTACCGACGTAGAAGGAGTTGGTAAAATATCTACTGAATTATAATGTACTATGTGGCGTACTCTTCAAGAGTAAGAACTGAGAGTACCTGTATTTTGACGAATGGTAACAGTACTCTCAGAGAATATCAGTCAATTTCACAGATTGCCTGGTGCATTCTTACCAGGTGAAAGGCGTGACTGATATTCATTCACCTATTATATTCAAAATATACCGTTTCCTGAGACAAACTATGCTTCAATAATCTTTTTCAAATTCAACAAACGTTGATAAAATTACTCGAATTGATTCCATTTTTGGAAGAAATGATGAAAAATTTACGAGAAAAATTGAACTATGCCAACAATGAAACAGTTTTTCCGAGATATTACGTGACTTTCTTGAGATCATCTAAGCTTGCGGAATAAGTATTATTCTATTGTGACTGTAGAAGAAAATTTTTGTGGTTCTTCCACCTGATTCACCAAAGTAGTATTCTATATTTCTCCCAAAGTTATACAATCTGGAAAAATATTCTCTAATAATATTGACTTCTCAATTCATTATTTTCCAATTTATGATATATCAGATTGAATATTTCATATTGGATGTGAGCACACCAATTCTTTCAAGACAACGCTGCTAGGGCTCTTACTTCATCAAATACAAGAACTTTTAGTATTTATTCTCAACCAATGTCTTCTTGATAAGAACTAAAAACTATTATAGATTTGAATTGACATCAATTCTTTCATAATACACTAATTGTCCGATATGTCAGTTGAAAACAGTACAAGAGCTCTTATGGGACTACGATTCAATCTATTATGCTGGCAAAAATACAGACACGATTCATTCCCAGTAAATATACATAATTTGAACCACACTCTTTAAAACTTGGATTAAGTCATAAGAGCAATAATTATATACATATACCATTCGAACAAATCCAATTTGAATCTTCCGTCTGCATACATTTGATAAAAATATTTGATGCACGACTAACAGTTGATGTTAGCCAAGTACGATTCTGTGCTGATGTAAAATTTGTTCGCATTTCTGCCTATCAGAGATCTCTAATCGGAGTCCTATAAGAGCCTTGAGCAGATCTCAACTGGAATAGACTGTATCTTGATTAGAACAATATTATTCTAATGGTCATTTTGATCAAGAACTGTCCAAAGATTGATATAGGACTACGATTCAAGCGTTCTGATTGACTTATATTTGAACTAATCTCACAATAGCACAATAATAGCACTTAGTTTGTCAGTTGCTCATTAATTATCATAAACAGATTGGTTCAAAGATTGAAATTTGTATCCATTCAGGTAATATGTGAGAATACTCCTTGCTTTTATTTCTTGGATTCAATCACAGCAAAGTTGTTGTGAACTCTGAATTCATTGTGAGTGAATCATGTTCGCGGCTCAGTCATTCAGAAGACTTGAATCTTAATGCCGTGGGAGCTCTTGGACTGTTCTTGAAACACATGAACTATAGGTGAAAGTGCTATTGATAACTTCTAACAATTATTCATTGGACTTGATACATTTTCTGCAACGTACTATTTCATACATTGTTACCTATTATACAGAATGATACAATCTTTTAGAATCTATTATTGTCTCATTTTCAATTTGAAACAGTTTTTCTGCCATGGCATTCCGGTATCTGTGAATATATAAAATTTTCTTCTCCTAAAGACGATGTTTTTGCAATTTTTGGCCTTTTTATCCAAGCTGAAATGAAATATCTCTTTAAGAATGTCAATCCAATGTTTGTTAATTCAATTCATCAAAAAGTGACAACAAATACTTTTCTTGACAATGTTAATGATCATGGAATCTTGCAGCATCTGCTTCTCTTACCGCAAGTTCATAATTTCTGCTTCAGGATCTTTACCGTGGGTGAACAATTCTTCAAGAACCACGTTAACAAAACATAAGTCATCCTTTACACAATAATCATTGTATAAGCTATAAAATCTTCCATAGAAAAAAATGCAAATGGTGGAATAACTTACGCTCTAATACATCAACTAAACTTTTATTCACATGGAAAAGTTCAATAAAATTAGCTTCCGATAATCTCACTTTTAGACTACGTATACCTCTGCAGCAGTCGATTTGCGATGGACGACTGACGCAACCGCACAAACAGTCCAGAAGCATAGGCCTTCACAATGACTGGATCTCTGAGTCTTATAATCAGTACCCTGATCTTAAATTTTGATTCACAATGATTGTATTCCAATATTTTGATGTATATCTAGTCTACATCTATTGGAATGGAGATGAACTATTATTCTGGCTTCATACAGTCAATCAACAATAGATTATTGTTCAGTCAAAAAGCGTATTTTAAATCCAATATCTTATCATATTTGTAGTGTGTGGATACAAAGATATATGTTTATGTACAAATTGAGGCGAATAATATTTGAAAAGCCATAATTGTCCAGTCAAAATAGACATTCACCCTTGCATAAATTCCCAAGAAGTTGAAAATTGGCATGAACGTTAGGGATATCATTATGATAAACGAATTGTCAGTTTTATGATAGGAATAGCTTAGACAAAAATTATAGATCTTCCAATTCTCTACGAAAAGGGTGCTCACTCTTTTTTCTCAAGGCTTACCATTTCTGAGAAAATGCCATTCTAAAGCTATATTCTTCATGACATGCACACGTTTCCACGCCACCTATGAGGTAGTGTATTTGGCGCGTATTTTTCGTCGTGGCTTTTCCGGTAGTCCTATTCCACGGTCTTAATATTGGAGTTCAATATAATATTAGGTCTTGTTATTCAACTGCTTCTTGTTATTCTTCATCTTCCTGAGTTGACATAAATTGTTCCAACGGCGATACATCAGTTGTTTCGTCGTTGATGTAAGGATCAGCTTCTGTTAGAGACTCAGTTATTGAACACGACTGGTCTTCGTAACTGGTGCATGCTGGTGAACAAAGTAAGCCAATTTTTTTTTAATTAAATCCCATTTTGCAGTTGAAAAAAGTAGTATTAGAGAGCTTTTCTGGTGCAGGTGGAAGTAGAATGTGGATTGGTTGCAATACATCATCAATTAGCTTCCATCCCCATTCTTCTGGGTTTAGCTGATTACCAAGCCATCCATGAACTCGATAAAAATGTTGATGAGCAGAAGCCAAGGTTAGAGGAAGACAGCCCAAATGAACACCGTTTTTATTGCGTGTATGTTTTGCAAAAGATACGTAGCGTAATTTATCTCCGCAAATAATTTAAAGTAAGTAACAGACGGGCACATGTACATAGGCAGCGTAATCATGCATATTATTGAAACTATAACTTTAGAATGGCTTTTTCTCAGAAATGGCAAATCTTGGTAAAAAAAAGTGTGAGAACTATTTTTGTATAGAATTGGAAGATCTATAATTTTTGTCCAAGCTATTTCTATCATAAAACTGACAATTTCGTTAAAAATTTGAAAATCCCATTTCTATAAGCTTTGACATCGAATAAAATTTTTGCACACATGGGATCCCTAACGTTCATGCCAATTTTCAGCTACTTGGGAGTTTATGCAAGCGTATCCGTATTTTTAGGGCTAACTTGACCGGACTATAAATAGTCGGATAGAATTAGCATATCTTGAAGGTAAGTAATTTCTATTATTCATCTTTTAGTTCATAACATGACAGATAACATATCCCATTTGTCATTTTTGGCCATTTTTTCGAAAATTCATAACTTGTATTGTATTTGTTATTAAGACTTCAAATTCTGACAGAATGTGGGTAAAGAATAATTCCAACACATGCATCAAATTTTCAGAAGATCCACTGTGAACTCTTGAAGATATGTTGGAAAAACTGAAAGAAGGCTCTTCTCTAAAACGGCCATTGAGAATTTGTAAGATAACGAACTCTAATTTTACAAGAAGCTTTTATTTTTACGAGAAATACTGTACAATTTACCCGAATGGCGTTCTTTTTGAGCAAGTGAGAGTATGACGCCATCTAGTTACTTTGTAGAGTAACTCTTGACAAAAGAAAGGCAATCTGTAAAATTGATCTTTGTTGGCTAACCATTTTTTATGGCCGTTTTTCGGCAGGGCCTTTTTTTAGTTTTCTCAACATTTATTGAAAAGTTCCAGTCGATTTTTTGAAAAATTTGATGCGTATGTTAGAAACTACTCTACCCACATTTTGTCAAAATTTTCAGTCCCAATAACAGATACAATGCAAGTTATGAATTTCCGAAAAAATGACAAAATAATTAAGATTTTTGCAATTAACCCAAAAGCAGCTGGACTAATCAAGATTCAAAAGAACTTATTCGATCCGTCTTCCTATTGCGTACATTTTTCAGTGGAGCACTATTTTCCGTCGGATGCGTGGTTTTTTAGTAAAACGCAAAAAACCGTTTTTGGCAGTTTTTGACCTTTTTTTTGACAGCCTTTCTGATATTGTAGCCGCGTACAATTTGAATGTGTTATTTGTCACGTTATGAACTAACAAATACAGAAAAATAGATTTCAAATTATGAATTTTCTTGATATTAGCATGTATCTGCGCTAATTCTGCGCGACTTAAATCTTATCATCATTAACCAGAAAGACAGACCTATATATGAATTGATGAGCTGAATCTGATTCTGATATCTAGCATGTATATGTCTATTACTGCAAAGGTCGTATCTAAAAGTTATAAAAATTTGATTCTAAAATCTGCCACTGCGGGCAGTGATGCGCGTCCTAACTTCTGGTTTCTGATTTTATGGTCTTTGCAGTATATTTGTCTATGTCCTTATGTCCGTATCAAAAACTAATCCATTCATTTGACACGTAGAGAGATCACTCTTCAAATGTTCAAATGGAATAGAACGTACAATATTATTATTAAAGATTCCTACAAGAAGAGTATCTTTTGGAAAATATATTATACTTGAATAGAAATTGGTCACTTGCCATATATTGGATGTCATATATTTGAATACTTGTGGATTATTATACAGAATAATGTAGGTACAGTTCATTGAGTGATGTATGATTTATAATTTATAACAAATCAAATATGATGATTGATGACTCAATTGTTGTAATCAGATATTATTACTTAATTTGACTCAGTTTTATGATACAGACTGATGATTCTCACAAATTTTGATCGATGTCATCTCCTATTTGTTTATTCGTTGGAATTTTCGAAGTGCTAGCTTCATTGATAGCGCAAGGATATTATAGTCAGCTCTTGATTGCTTGTTCTATTGTTGTATTTGAACAGAATGTTCGATTGGCTGGGTTTATCAAGATCCAAATTAAAATTTATCCAACTGAAAGAAGTGTGAGATTAGTATAAACCAAACTATCAATGAACAATATTGAAAATCAGAATAGATACTCGTGTATTGTTTAATATTTACCACATGTATCTACCAAACTGAACTTGACATGTTGTCTCAAATTCCATTCAATCTTCAATACTTATTCCATGCACAACACAGAAATATCGTGAATTGAAATATCGTATTCAGAGAATAGTATAATCAAATGATGGATCTTCAAATGACAGATAATCAGTATCAGTAATTAAAATTTACATCACTTGAGCGAGCGTTTCAATTCTCATTGATTATTCTTAATTGCCTACGAACAGTAAGGTTTCCTTCAACAATATCATAACAAATTAATCACTGACTGTATCACTTCTTCAATCTCTTGAATCCATTGTATGCACGTTTCCTACAATATTTGTGAATGTATATAAATTCAGTTGAATAATTATGTATACATACCCTTGACTAACCTTTTTTTGTTCCATCTTCGATTATCCACTATATTCATCAAGTAAGAATGATATTTATCCGAAATGATCTCCAAAACTCATGTATTTGTTTTCAAAAATATCTAAAAATGTGGAATAGTTGAAATGTCATTTCAACAATTGAATATGAACATCAAGTCGCAATGATCAGAGCAGGAACCAGCCACATTGGAACGATATTCAATGCTATGGACCCCGCAGCTTGTGATATCCACGCACAAACGCCTGATAGAATGTAAAAAAAAAATGTCTCAATCGAGTTGGGACCATAAAAGTATTTTTCCGAATCAAGGTAGGGCCTCTAGATAGAATTTGCAACAGAACGCAGGCTGACCTGATCCGGCGCTGTCGCAGAAGCCACGTTTACATTAGAGCGAAACAACTAATAAATGTTGGAGATATAAATTATTAAAAACAACTTTTCAGTAAATAAAATGCATCAGATGACATTTGCTCATGACTATTATGTACTAAACTATCATTTAAATTCATGTAAACTCAGTAGATTTCATGAAATCCACCAAAATATTTTTCAATTTGACATGTCAAAGTGACGTTTTCGAGATACAGTAAAAAGCATGAATCACAGTAGAGCGACAATATGTATAAAAGTTGTACTTATAAATTATTTAAAATACCTTTTTAACAATTGAATTGTATTACAGGACATTTGCTCATGCATATTAAACATTAAACCAATGTTAAAATTTACGTAAATGTAACAAATAATTATAAAATTAATCAAAATGTTTTTGAAATTGAAATGTCAAAATGACGTATAATTTTGTATACCCCTGTGAAATAGATGACTAAAAGATAGGGGCACGCTGATCAACGCAAATTTTCGTCGTTTTTAATTCTTCCTGCAAATACTATAAGTACCAAAAATATGAGACCCCCGGAAGGCACTCGTCCTAATAAAGATGTATCAGATAAAAAAAAATTCAGAAAAATCCATCAATAAATACGACCTGTAGAAGAGCGCAAAAAAGTGGCTAATCTTTACCGAGAACTTGGAACATTTAGACGATTAGTATATAGTAATAGCGTTTCGACCTGCTTCGCAGGTCTAAGAGCTAGGCTTCGCAGCTCCATATGTGAACCGCCTCCGGCAAAAATAATTTCTTGATAAGATTAGTTCCGATTATAACTTTAGCCTACAGAATCCTTCTGCACCATATTATATTTCTGCATTCTCTCTTATTCGTGATTTCACTGTTTTTTATAGACAAATCCCGATGTTTTTTTATGTATTTATCTGGAGAGAAATTATTGATTTCAACTCCTTCACAAACTACAGAAACACTAGGCGTCGCAGCTCCTTATATATACCGCCTCTCTGACAAGAATTCTTCTTTTACAAAATCAATCTCGCATGTGAATTGAGCTCACATAATTCCTCTGACTCATATTATATTTCTACATTTTTCTCTGCCCGTGATTGAATTGATTGACAGTTTCCAATGATATCTAGGTGAAATTCCTTGGCAAAATCATTGATTTGATTCCCTTTAAGGATTAGCGACGAGATGGCGAAATTGTTCCTCTAGTAGAACCATCTTTTCAACCGGGCCTAAGACTATTATTATAAGTAGACATATAATCATCAAATACAAAATATTACATCTTGAGGAAATAATAATAGCTAAATACTCCAATAAGAGTCAACCTCTTACCAATGGTAGTGAGATGCTAGTGCCAAGACCTGCATATAAAACCGTGATGCGTGAATTTACATGCTCTATTTCTGCATGGAAAACTGCACAAGTTTTACAAATTGCCAATACCACTAAGAATATACTTTACTCCAAGTATCAAGTTTGCAACAATTTAAGAGTAAGCGGACATAATTTTTTACTTATATATTCATGTTGTTCTTTCTTATTTGCAACGTTTTTCGTCTAACGCATCGTCAACGCTACCATCGACAAATCTTGGCATGCCACGTCAAAATATAAGTATGAAAAATTCTAATTTTGCATTGATAATAATTGTATCCCTACTTTAAAAAAATTCATCGAACTTTATGATAAATAAAATTAAACCACTAATAATTTTGGGAAATGTTCCAGGTGAATGTTGTGCCAATTTATTTGGGGATCAATCTAAGTTATTTTATATCTTTTGATAAATACCACCGTTGATAAAATAAAGGCAAGAAACTCAAACATTCCATCAATGAAGTTTTGGTATTACAGATTGAAAGTACCTTATTTATAAATATGAACTTATTCTTTGGATAAAAAACTTGAATATGAAATTTCAGTCAAAGATTTCTAGGCGTTCTCAAGTACTCGTGTTTTGAGACATAGACAAACAACGACTGACTTTTTATTGAATTATGTTTTTGGGCTCAGTAGGGTCTGAAAAGTGAAGATTCATTGAAAGCGACAACTGTCCTTATACTTCCTTGTAAATGCGTCTCAGTAGTTGATTTTAATTTTTATTTTGAATGGGGTTGCATACCAATAGCGGAAAAATTGATGATTGGAAACTTAGATCGGTAACTTCAAATTCCAAATATTCAGGAAAGCTATGCAGAGCAAGTATTTAATATGTTACATTCAATAATATTCGAGTATGTTACCTATTGTATTCATAATCAAATTTCAAATATACGTTTGCTCCAGTCACTGAAAATTTGCAAGATGATAGACATAAACCGAAGAACACAAGCTCCACTCTTTTAGAGCATCTTGAAAACACACGTTTCTGCAACAGATCTAGCTTCCTAGATGATTACAAATTATTGAGTAACCAAATGAATTTTTGAGAACAAAATAAATTTAATAAAGATCAATCAGGCACATCTTTGGCAGAATTGAAGTTGTATCTGATTGCGTTCAAGAAATTTTATGTGATTGTTGACATCTTCCACTTCAAGTTGCTGGAAATAAGAGATTGAAATTATTGTAAATTGACGATGATGGACTCAAATTTCATGCTATACTTTGTTTCCAATAATTGGTTACTTCATCTTGATGACAATAATATTATATCTCTTGATAACAAAAATAAATTTCTTGATTACATGAATGGATTCTCTTACAACAATTATATGGTAATTTCATCTTCAAGTTCATTCAATAACTACATGATTCTACGATCTTTTGTTTGATAAGAGATTAATAGTGTGAAATATGCATGTTCCCTATTTTGTATTCAAAATGCAATAATATTGTCGCATATTACTCTTATCCTAGAAATTTCTGAGCATAACCTGGAGAAGATCACAGAAATTTGTCATTTCACTATTATTATTCGATTGACCTACCTACTTTCTCTTCTATGAGATGTGTACATTGTTGTGAATCGAAATTGGAAATGTGCGCAAAAGCATACCCATAAATAGTATAATCGAATGATAGATCGTCGGATGATGGATCGTCGGATGATGGATGAATCAGCAGGATTAGTATATTGAATTCATATCTCTTGAGCCAACGTTTCGAATCTAAACTAAAATTTCACTGACATACGCAGTAATTAGATATCAAGTAAACTGACTGAACCTCTTTACAACTAATAATAAATTAATTATGAGCATGTTTCCTACAATATTTGTAAATGTGGTATAAATTGTCTAGTGCATTCATAAATACTTAGTCATGTTCAATTTTCCTTTAAAACTGTTCTTAAGGATTTATTCAATTCTACGGTACAAAATACAAATTTAGTTGAGCAATTGAACAGAATTTATCATATGCTTACAGTTTATTTGAGTGAAGTTTCATAATTTACATTTCTCAACAAATGAATAATGTTAATTGATATCTCCATTGTTGTTTTTAACCAATCTTTTCTTGATTCAAACTGAGAGTTTTCACAAATTAGAAAAAGCATATTTTCTCTCCTAATTACTTTGAATAATACACTTTTTATTCGACATGCCAGTTAAAAACGGTCCAAGAGCTTTTATAGGACCAATATCTTAGCCTCCAGGTTGACCGGGATACCGAGTCGATTCTTTCTCAATAAATAGACATGATTTGAAACACTGTTTCTGAAAATTATATCAAGTTATAAGAGCAACAAATATATGCATCAACTACCTGAACCGATCTAATTTGAATCTTCTGACTGCATGAATTCAGTTATGATGTTATTGATGTCTGATGCACGACTAACAGTAGATGGAACTGTCTGATAGTAAAGTACAATTTTGTGCTATTGTAAAACTGGTTCAGAAGACTTAAATCGAAGTAGCACATTTCTAACTGTGATAGATCATAATTTTAATAAAATAACAATAATACTATAATACATTTCGGTTGAGAACGATCCAAAGATTCTCATGGGACTATGACTCTAGCCTTCCGATTGACCATGATGCGAACCAGTTTCACATAAGCACAATAACACTTGGCTATGTGTCAGTTGCATCATTTATCAGTTGCTGATCAATTATCATAAACAGATTATTTTGAAGATTCAAATTTGCTTCCATTCGGTTAATATGTGACTGTATTTGTTGCTCTTATTTCTTGACTTTATTTCTAGCAAACTTGTTGTCAAACCTATATTCATTGTGAGTGGATCATATTCGCATTTCAGTCTATTGAAAGACTCAAATCATAATGCCGTAAGAGCCCTTGGACCATTCATGACATAAATGAACCCTAGACAAGAATACTTCTGATCACTTCTAACCATTATTCATTGAACTTGATACTTTTCCTGCAATATACCATTTCATACATTGTTATCTATTATACAGAGTGATACAATATGTTAGAATCTGCTGTCTCATTATAAATTTAAAATATTTTCTTGTCACGACATTCTAATTTTTCGTGAACATATAAAATTTCATTTTCTCACATCGCTGAAACAATAAGTATTGTAAAAGCTGTAGAATATTTGATAGAAAAAAATGCGAATACAAATTACGGCACACTTTTATGCTAGGAACCTAGTGACGTGCGCATGCGCGTACCTTGTACATGTATCGCTATGTTCAATGGCTTTCAAACAAAGAGCATTCCACCTAAATACGTACAAGTGTGTGGCTCGCTGACAGTAATGAATTTTTTTCAGTACTAGTTGGCTTATAAAGCTTGGTTTAGGTTTTATTCTGGCTGTTGTTTTTTTGAACTGAAAAAACACTAACTTACTGTTTTTCAATACTACTCGGTTTAGGTTAGGTTTTGTGTTTTTTGAACTAAAAAACACTGATTTACTGTTTTCCAATACTAATTGGCCTGGAAAGCTCGTTTTAGGTTATGTTAAAGTTGCTTTTTCTTGAATGTAAAATTCTAGTCCCCACCGTTCTAGTGCCACTGGAAAATTTCTTTGAATCTCTGTGGCGCCATCTCTTTTTACTTTTATAACTACCACAAGGTTCCTATTGTAAAAATCTACCCAAATTTTCGTAATCTAATGTCATTACTCTATTTGAACCATTGTTAGGTTATGGAATGATGGTTCTCACCAATTTTGATCAATGTAAACTCCTATTCGTTGATTCAATTGAATGTATTGGCTTCATTGATTGAAAGGGATTTTATAATCTGCTGATGATTGCATGTTCCATTGTTGTACCTCAACAAAATGTACGATAGGATTGGTTGGTCCTTGCAATATATGTGTTAATGTCTGATTCATACATTTGAAACGGAGCACCTCACTAATATTTTAATGGAATATTATGTACAAAATTATCATTAAGAACTCCTCCAAGTTGAGTATCTTTTAGATACATATCTTCTGTAATCCATATAGGCTACGTTTGTTGTGTATAACCTGTGTACAACAATCAACTCCTGAATTCAACAATGCCATTCAAGTCTCTAGTGCATACATCAGATTTGTCTACTACGCATTGAATCATTAGCTCATGAATAAACATCAGAGCCTAGGCTATTAGATATCAGAAACTTCAGATCAAAATTTTAGAACTACTGGGATTTGCTACTCTTTCCAATGAACTTGATATAGCCAAAGCAGTATGATATAATTGTCTTTATATCAAACTTCGAATGAACATTTGCAGTATATGTACATCGATCGAATTTTTGGGATCGAAAGCAGAATCATCAAGTAATTATCTCTTATCATTTTCCATTCCATTTACCCAGTGAATAGGAACATCCATAATAAATATCAAATTGGTCACTTTTTCTTTAGTATACAGAATATATACGTTCAATCTATTCTAGTATTATTTTATTATTTGAATCGTCCACACCCAAGCTTATCGTGTTTCATCAGCTCAATGCAGTTTTAAAGAGAATATTATTTTTTTTATTGCAGAATATTTATCACCTGTACAAAACTATAGTTACTTGAGATATTTCAAGTGGCATTTAATCTTCAGTACTTATTTTACAGGAAATCAATATTGTGAATTAGGATATGAATCGTATCTAGGAAATATTATATTCAAATGATGGATCGTCGGAAAATGGATGAATCAGTATTAGTGAATTAAATTCATATCACTCAAGCAGACGTTTCAAATCTTATTAATTCTTCTCCAGTACCTACAAATAATTAAATTTTTTTCAATAATATCAACCCTAAACTATAATTTTGTGATTAGATAGGTACCAAGTAGACTGACTGAACTTCTCTTCAACCTGCAGCGCTAATTATGAATTTATTGTATGCATGTTTCCGAAATATTCTCAAATATAAGATGAATTGTCTAGTGTATTAATGAATACATGCTTATGGTCCATTCATCTCAAATACTTTTCTTGATGATTTATTCGACTCTACGGTATAAAATACATACCAATGACTAACCTTATTCCGTTGATGATCCTGAATAGATATATTCGATTTGAGAAATATCTAAAAAATTTTGTCGCAAAGGCCAGAATACTTTTTATAAATAAGGCTGGGCAACAACGATCATAACCACTATTACCAGTTCAATAATATGAAAGAGTAATTGATGGTGTGTTAATACAATAACGACGATGATTGAAATGTTATGCTCGTCCTCATGGTGGTAATAAAGCAGAACTTATTGATACGCTAGGATGACAATTATTTAATATTAGGTTCAAATTATTCAATACAATATTAATTCTGAATACAGAAGGTAATAATCAAGATCACATTCACACATTCTGGACATAATTTCAGATACTTTTGCTTCGTTGATTTGATAAATTTTCGACGAAATTCAAGACAAGGCTTTGGGAAGCAAATCAAATAATATTAATTGTCCAAAAATCACTTACTACGCATATCGCTGTGACATATTCCATAACAACAGCTATTTTGCCTCTTTGTGAACTGATAACAATATATATTTTTATTAAAAAGCTTGTATTATCATTTTACTGTGAATATATATCAAAATTGTAATAAATATTACTTTCTTAAAATCTCACATTGAAAACATAGTATTAACGGTTTGTCTACGTATCAAGTGCCCAAGAAACATGGCGGATGTCCAGGCATGCGCAAAAAAAAATTCCAATCATGAGAAGAGCTATTGTTGGCATCTTATATAAAAGTAAGTTTCTTGATTGAAAGAATTGATTTCCTGATAACAATTGGAATCATAATCATCGAGCATTCTGCTATAGCAGCTTCCAATAAATCCTTGAGCATAACCTAGAAAATATCACATAAAGTTACACTTGAATTACAAAAATGAGTTTCTTAAATACTAGAATCGGTTTCCTTATAACAATTACATGTCGAAATCATCTTGGAACTTATGCGATCGCTTGCTCGGAAGGATTTATATTGTACGAGATATGCCTGTTTTCTATTTTGTGTTGAAAATGCATAGTATTGTGACATTAAACTTTATTCCAAAAGAAGTTTGAGTATAGCCTAAAAAATATCACATAAGATTGTCATTTTGTTAATATTATTCAATTAAACTACTTACTTTCTATTTATGAGAAGTGTACATTGATGTGAACTGTCATTGACTGCAAATGCGAGTACGCATGTGCAGTTTCTGCTTGAGGATTAAGTTGGCAACACTGACGTTATATAGAATGTCAGAAAATTTATTTCAATTAAAATAAGCTTTATAGAAGCTTCGAATACATCACAAATTATCCAGTTGAATGTTTTATCTATATAATAATACATAATATCTATATTAAATAGTGATGTTGTAATATTCTGAGAAATATTTAAAATACCTGTATGTCAAACTTGACAGAAGCGACCCGATATTCATTAATTTTTTGTCAGAGATAACTTGAGAGTATTTCGACGGCCGGTGAACTGTCATTTTTGACAATTGTAATCGATGGTTTTGGCCTTCTCCTGTGATTACTATACATGTGATGGTATTCAAATATATAAAAGGCACTAGTCCTCATTAAGATGTATTGAATAGAGAAGAAATGAACAAAATTAAATATACCGTTTAAGCTGTAGCGATGGATAAAAATTTTTTTGGGAACATACAACTGACAGTTGTAATTCAAGAAATTTAAGCAAATTAGTATTAGCTTCGCAGCTCTATATGTGAACCGCCTCCGGCAAAAATAATTTCTTGATAAGATTAGTTCCGATTAGAATTTTAGCGTACAGAATCCTTCTGCTCCATATCATATTTCTGCATCCTCTCTCATTCGTGATTTCACTGTTTTTTATAGACAAATCCCAATTTTTTTTTTATGTATTTATCTGGAGAGATATCATTGATATCAACTCCTTCACAAGCTACAGAAACACTAGTCGTCGCAGCTCCATATATGTACCGCCTCTCTGACAAGAATTCTTCTTTTACAAAATCAATCTCGAATGTGAATTGAGCTCAAATAATTTCTCTGATTCATATCATATTTCTACACTTTTCTCTGCCCGTGATTGAATTGATTGACAGTTTCCAATGATATCTAGATAAAATTTCTTGAGAAAATCATTGATTTCATTCCCTTTAAGGATTAGCGACGAGATGGCGTAATTGTTCCTCTAGTAGAACCATCTTTTCAACCGGGCCTGAGACAATTATTATGAGTAGATATATAATCATCAAATACAATATATCACATCTTGAGGAACTAATAATAGCTAAATCCTCCAATAAGAGTCAATCTCTTATCAATGGTAGTAAGATGCTAGTGCCAAGACCTGTATATAAGACCGTGATGCGTGAATTTACATGCTCTATTTCTGCATGGAAAACTGCAAAAGTTTTACAAATTGCCAATACCACTGTGAAAATAATTTACTCCATGTATTGAGTTTGCAATAATTTAAGAGTTAGCGGACATAATTTTTTACTTATATATTCATGTTGTTCTTTCTTATTTGCAACGTTTTTCGTCTAACGCATCGTCAACGCTACCATCGACAAACTTTGGTATGCCACGTTCAAATATAAGTATAAAAAATTCCATCTTGCATTGATAATAATTATTTCCCTACTTTAAAAAAATTCATCGAACTTCATGATAAATGAAATTAAACCGCTAATAATTTAGGGAAATGTTCCAGGTGAATGTTGTGCCAATTCATTTGGGGATCAATCTAAGTTATTTTATTTCTTTTGATAAATACCACCGTTGATAAAATAAAGGCGAATAACTCAAACATTCCATCAATGAAGTTTTGGTATTACAGATTGAAAGTACCTTAATTATAAATATGAACTAATTTTTCGGATAAAAAACTTGAATATGAAATTTCAGTCAAAGATTTCTAGGCGTTCTCAAGTACTCGTGTTTTGAGACATAGACAAACAACGACTGACTCCCTTTTGATTCATGTTTTTGGGCTCAGTAGGGTCTAAAAAGTGAAGATTCATTGAAAGCGACAACTGTCCTTATACTTTCTTGTAAATGCGTCTCAGTGTTTGATTTTAATTTTAATTTTGAATGGAGTTGCATACCAATATATACATCAACTACCTAAACAGATCTAATTGGAATCTTCTGACTGCATGAATTCAGTTATGATGTTATTGATGTCTGATGCACGACTAACAGTAGATGGAACTGTCTGATAGTAAAGTACAATTTTGTGCTATTGTAAAACTGGTTCAGAAGACTTAAATCGAAGTAGCACATTTCTAACTGAAATAGATCATAATTTTAATAAAACAACAATAATTCTATAATACATTTTGGTTAAGAACGGTCCAAAGATTCTTATGGGACTATGATCCTAGCCTTCCGATTGACCATGATGCGAACCAGTTTCACAGAAGCACAATAACACTTGGCTATGTGTCAGTTGCATCATTTATCAGTTGCTTATCGATCATCATAAACAGATTATTTTGAAGATTCAAATTTGCTTCCATTCGGTTAATATGTGACTATATTTGTTGCTCCTATTTCTTGACTTTATTTTTAGCAAACTTGTTGTGAAACCTATATTCATTGTGAGTGTATCATATTCGCATTTCAGTCTATTGAAAGACTTAAATCGTAATGCCGTAAGAGCCCTTGGACCATTCATGACATAAATGAACCATAGAAAAAAATACTTTTGATCACTTCTAACAATTATTCATTGAACTTGATACTTTCCCTGCAATATACTATTTCATACATTGTTATCCATTATATAGATTGATACAATATTTTAGAATCTGCTGTCTCATTATAAATTTAAAATATTTTCATGTCACGACATTCTGATTTTTCGTGAACATATAAAATTCCATTTTCTCACATCGCTAAAACAATAAGTATTGTAAAAGCTGTAGAATATTTGATAGAAAAAAATACGAATACAAATTACGGCTCACTTTTATGCTAGGAACCTAGTGACGTGCGCATGCGCGTACCTTGTACATGTATTGCTATAGTCAGTGGCTTTCAAACAAAGAGCATTTCACCCAAATACGTACAAGTGTGTGGCTTGCTGACAATAATGAATCTTTTTCAATACTAGTTGGCTTATAAAGCTTGGTTTAGGTATTATTCTGGCTGTTTTTTTTTTTGATCTGAAAAAACACTAATTTACTGTTTTCCAATACTACTTGACCTTAAAAAGCTTGGTTTAGGTTAAGTTTTGTATTTTTTGAACTAAAAAACACTGATTTACTGTTTTCCAATACTAATTGACCTGGAAAGCTCGTTTTAGGTTATGTTAAAGTTGCTTTTTCCTGAATGTAAAATTCTAGTCCCCACCGTTCTAGTGCCACTGGAAAATTCATTTGAATATCTGGGGCGCCATCTCTTTTTACTTTTATAACTGCCACTAGGTTCCTATTGTAAAAATCTACCCAAATTACTTATGGTCTAATGGAAGACTCTATTCGCATACGAAAGTTTAATAGAATAACATCACTTCTAGATTTCAAATTAGTTTGCAGCAACAGATTAATAATTGACAATTGACGCATGCGCACAAACGGCTTAGAAGTGTATGCGTACGTTCCGTTTGTATCTCAAAATTTGAGAAAGAATGAATTATGACAAATGATACTTTCATCATCGTTTTCACCCAAGGTTATGGTGTTTTATCAGCTCAATGCAGCTTTAAGGAGAAATATAGAAATACTACAAACACGAAATTGATAGAACTATGTATACTATAATATGAATTTGTGTCATCATATTGTAACATGATCCATTTGATGATTCATAGATTATTGCACAAAATATTTAGGTACAGTTAGTTCCTCAAGAAATATTGGATTTATATTCTTAAACAAATAAAAAATTCAGATTGATGGCCCCATTGTCGTAATCTGATGTCATTACTCTATTTGATCCATTGTTAGGTGACGGACTGATGGTTCTCACCAATTCTGATCATTGTAAACTCCTATTCGTTGATTCAATTGAATTTTCAATGTATTGGCTTCATTGATTGAAAGGGATTTTATAATCTGCTGATGATTGCATGTTTCATTGTTGTACCTCAACAAAATGTACGATTGGATTGGTTGGTCCTTGCAATATATGTGTTAATGTCTGATTTATACATTTAAAACGTAGAAAGAGCACCTCACTAATATTTTAATGGAATATTATGTACAAAATTATCATTGAGAACTCCTCCAAGTTGAGTATCTTTTGGTACATATCTTCTGTGATCCATATAGGCTACATTTGTTGTGTATAACCTGTGTACAACAATGAACTCTTGAATTCAACAATGCCATTCAAGTCTCTAGTGCATACATCAGATTTATCTACTACGCATTGAATCATTAGCTCATGAATAAACATTAGAGCCTAGGCTATTAGATGTCAGAAACTTCAGATCGAAATTTTAGAACTACTGGGATTTGCTACTCTTTTCAATGAACTTGATATATCCAAGGATCTTCCAACGGTATATAGCAGTATGATATAATATCAAACTTTGAATGAATATTTGCAGTATATGTACATCGATCGAATTTTTAGGATCGAAAGCAGAATCATCAAGTGATTATCTCTTATCATTTTCCATTTCATTTACCCAGTGGATAGGAACATCCATAATAAATATCAAATTGGTCACTTTTTTATACTATACAGAATATATACGTTTAATCTATTCGAGTATTATTTTATTATTTGAATCGTCCACACCCAAGCTTATTGTGTTTCATCAGCTCAATGCAGTTTTCAGGAGAATTAAATTTCCACATAACCTCAAATAAAAAGTTGATGAGAATATTTATTTTTTTATTGCAGAATATTTATCACATGTACCAAACTATAGTCACTTGAGATATTTCAAGTGGCATTTATTCTTCAGTACTTGTTTGACAGGAAATCAATACTGTATATCAGGATATAAATCGTATCTAGAAAATAGTATATTCAAATGATGGATCGTCAGAAAATGGATGAATCAGTATTAGTGGATTGAATTCATATCACTCAAGCAGACGTTTCAAATCTTATTAATTCTTCTCCAGTACCAACAAATAATTAAATTTTCTTCAATAATATCACCACAAAACTATAATTATGTGATTAGATATGTAGGTACCAAGTAGACTGACTGAACTTCTCTTCAACCTGCAGCGCTAATCATGAATTTATTGTATGCATGTTTCTGAAATATTCTTAAATATAAGATAAATTGTCTAGTGTATTCATGAATACATGCTTATGGTCCATTCATCTCAAATACTTTTCTTGATGATTTATTCGACTCTACGATATGAAATACGGAGTTAGTTGGATAATTATGAATACATACCAATGAATAACATTATTCCGTTGATGATCCTGAATGGATATATTCGATTTGAGAAATATCTAAGAAAATTTGTCGCAAAAGCCAGAATACTTTTTATAAATAAGGCTGGGCAACAACGATCATTACCACTATTACCAGTTCAATAATATGAAAGAGTAATTGATGGTGTGTTAATACAATAACGACGATGATTGAAATGTTATGCTCGTCCTCATGGTGGTAATAGAACAGAACTTATTGATACGCTAGGATGACAATTATTTTCATATTAGGCTCAAATTATTCAATATAATATTAATTCTGAATACAGAGGGTAATAATGGAAAAATTCAGTAATAGATCACATTTAACACATTCTGGACATAATTTCAGATACTTTTGCTTCGTTGATTTGATAAGTTTTCGACGAAATTCAAGACAAGGCTTTGGGAAGCTAATTAAATAATATTAATTGTCCAAGAATCACTTACTACGTATATCGCTGTGACATATTCCATAACAACAGCGCTATTCTGCCCCTTTGTGAACTGATAACAATATATATTTTCATTAAAAAGCTTGTATCATGATTTTACTGTAAATATATATATCAAAATTGTAATAAATATGAATTTCCTAAAATCTCACATTGAAAACATAGTATCAACGGCTTATCTAAGTATTAAATGCCCAAGAAACATGGCGGATGTCCAGGCATGCGCACAAAAAATTCCAATTATAAAAAGAGCTATTGTAGGCATCTCATATAAAAGTAAGTTTTTGATTGAAAGAATTGATTTCCTGATAACAAATGGAATCGTAATCATCGAGCATTCTACTATAACAACTTCTAGTAAATCCTCAAGCATAACCTAAAAAATATTACATAAATTACACTCTAATTACAAAAATAAGTTTCTTGATTACTAGAATCGATTTTCTCATAACAATTACATGTTGAAATCATCTTGGAACCTATGCGATCACTTGTTTGAAAGAATTTATATTGTACAAAATATGCCTGTTTTCTATTTTGTGTTGAAAATGCATTAGTATTGTGACATTATACTTTATTCCAAGAAATGTTTGAGTATAGCTAGAAAAATATTACATAAGATTGTCATTTTGTTAATAATATACAATTAAACTACTTACTTCCTATTTATCAGATGTGTACATTGTTGTGAACTGGCATTGACATTTTGCGTGAAAGCGAGTACGCATGTGCAGTTTCTGCCCATGAAATAAGTTGGCAATACTGACGTCCTATTGAATGTCAAAAAATTTATTTCTATTAAAATAAGCTTGATGGAAGCTTCAAATACATTACAAATTATCCATTTGAATATTTTATTTATATAACAATACATAATATGTATATTGAATAGTGAATTTTGTGATATTTTGAGAAATATTTCAAATACCTGTATGTCAAACTTGACAGAAGCGACCCGATGTTCATTAATTTTTTGTCAGGGATAACTTGAGAATATTCTGACGGCCGGTGAACTGTCATTTTTGACAATTGTAATCGATGGTTTTGGACTCCTCCTGTGATTACTATATATGTGATGGTATTCAAATATATAAAAGGCACTAGTCCTCATTAAGATGTATTGGATAGAGAAGAAATGAACAAAATTAAATATACCGTTTAAGCTGTAGCGATGGATAAAAATTTTTTTGGTAACATCCAACTGACAGTTCTAATTCAAAAAATTTAAGCAAATTAGTATATAGGATGCTACAAGGACCGAACGATTGTCATTTTTGTCCATGATAAATTTTGCTGTATTCGTTGGAAACGAGGGAAAAGCCCGAGGCAGACGCGAGGGCGAAGAGGCAAAAGCGAGGGCGAAGCACGAGGCGAAGATGATGGCAAAGCCCAAGGCGTAGCTCCGTGCAGTCAACTCTGTCCGTGACAATAATGACAGTCGTTCAGTGTCCGTGTTGCATGCGATATTTTTTGTAACAAGTGCACCGAAATACCCCTCCAACTGAGCTTCTTGAATTAATTTGGATGTATCGAAACTATCTTACCGATTTGACAAACAAATTTTTGTAAATGCAATCACATTACAGTAAACTAATACAATGAAACATAACTTAGATGATTTATTTTATTGATTGATATTTTTCACATTTTCTGTGCTATCCCGTTCACAATAAATGCACATACTATAACGAACACATTCTATAATACAAATTTGACATATATCAATTTGATAAAAAAAAAACGGCATCCATGATCCATGATCTACAATTTAATTTTTATCCAGCGGACAAAAATATCTATTAATTCCCAGTCAACAGAGAATTGATGAAAATTGTTACTATGGTTTGGAATTGAGAACTTTCGAAGCAGAAGTCAGCTCAGTAATAGAGTCCTTCGGTGTATGTGTTACAATTATATTTTTTTGTGAAAATCTACATTTATTTACTTCCCGCCTTTGATATATCTGATGCTGTACAGTAGGTCACGTGATGTCCACGTCAGATTTTTTCATTCTCTGTCAACAGGTTTGGAATTGAGAACTTTCGAAGCAGAATTAGGTTCAGTGATAGATAACTTTCAGTACACGTATAATCTCAACAAGGTACTGAGCAACAAGGATATCAGCAGAATGTTTTACAATAATAAGAGAATAAACAATATATACAATGAATTGGAGGATAAAGTTTCAGAAATGGGCAGATCAAATGTTCTACAGAGTTTCTTGTTTGGACTGCATTGCAGTGTACATTGGTCAAACTGAACATAATTATTCGAAAAACAAAATGAGCGATCATAAAATTGATTGTAGAAATTTTAGATCTGATGAAACAGCTTCAACACAACATAGTATCAATAGTCACTTCCATTTTGACTTCAATAATGTAGAAACTGTGTAATCAGTAGTAGAATGCAGGAAACGTTACTTTTTGAAGATGATTTTATATATTTATTGTTGAAAATAGCATCAATTCCAGATCAGACACTGAATATCCAAGTAAATGTTGAGAAATAGAATACAAGAAAAATTCAGATCTCCTAGTATAATTAATCAACATTGAGGGAAGTGGAATCTTTGCTTGAGAGACAAGTAGGAAAAAAAACTCTTCTATGATCAAATCAAAATCTATTAACTTTTTTTACATGCATTTGTTACTTCATACTGTCATTTAACATGACTGTCCATTTTTAATTTTGTCAATTATTAGCTTACAGAATACTACGGGAATATTTTCACTTTAATAGGCGTGTTTAGATATAAACTTCCAAAGGTATGCTGAAACTAGCATATTTTCCATAGAATACACCCACAAGTGAACCCGGTTTTTTTGTTCATATTTTATGATGCTATTAGAACTTGAATTTTTCAATAATATTTGCGTCTCACATCTTAAAAGAAAAAAAAACAGATCGACATGGTTTTTAAATATCATTCGGGTTGTTCATATATCTCTCTATATCTCTCTATCATCAAATAGATTTCGATTACAGCTAAGATTTGAACTTCATTTTCTATCTTTGATAGGGCTTTTATTCTTGTCCGTACTTCGTCCTGTGGTTTTGGTGTTCAGAATGGTCAGAATCTTTTCTCTTTCATGTTTCACCTTTTTCGTTGCGACTTATTCTTGACTAGTTTTTTCTTGTTCTACTTGTCTCCTCAACACTGATCTCACATCTTTTTTTTGTGGTAGTCTGTTGTATATTCTATTATCTCTTAATCAGTTCAGAGTTTGAAGATGAACAGAGGGAAAACCTTGACTTGTTGTTTTTCACCTTCTTAAGGTTGTTTTTTTCTTGGTGTATTCTATGAAAAATATCTTGATCTTCTAAAAAGTCAGTTTGCTGGTAAAAACTGCTCAAATCAAATCTTGATCTTCAAATCATCCTAAGTTATCTTCTTTGTGTAGATAATTTGACTGTTCAAATTCAAGAAGTTATATTTTTGAATAGCAAACATTATTGTAGCAGAGAAAAATCTGACGTGGAAATCATGTGATTCACCTATACATCATTGTACATATTCTTTGCATGCAATAATACGATAATCAAACATAAAATCTCATTGTTCCACGACTAATCGTTTTGGGTTTATTCCAAAAAATTCTAAAAATCTGTCGAGTAGAAAGCAGTTTTAGTTATCTCATGTTTTATGATGAATACTACCGTTTATAAGTTAGAGGCAAAAACTAGAAAGCTTCATCAATGAGGTCTTGGTATCAGTGATTGGAAAAAGCTTATCTACCAGCTTGAACCTGATTTTTTTTTCAAGGAAAACTTGAATATAAAATTTCATTCGAAAATTTCATATGTGTTCGCAAGTAATCGTGCATTTAGACAGACCGACCGAGAGACCGACTCATCTTGAAATTAGATTTTTATGACTAAGTAGGGTCCAAGACGTGGGGATCAATCAAAATCTTGAACGGTCAAAAAATCATGATTGGTCGAAGAAAGTAAAATTTTCAATCCCAATAAATTTGATCCAAAATTGTCTGCATTCTTTTAAAAACATATTTTCTTGGATTGTGCGGGTTCCACAGAGGCGGGGCTCGTAGATGTATAGTAAAGCTTGAGAAGGAGTTATACAATATATAATTGAATCTATTCATTTTTCTAAGGTCCAGTATTTCAATCCATGGTTCACCTTGAATGTAGCTTATTTCCAATAGTATTGATTGTTAGAACAGTTTTTACTTAGGTAGTTAGGCTTCGTTTAAAATTAACCAAGGACTGAAAAACCGGCTCCTAATCTATGCATTGTGACTTTTGTAGAGTTTTATAATATTATAGGTCCGTTACTGTAAACAAACAAGTAGGTAAAAATATGTTTATATTCTCTATATTCAATAATAATACTGCTGCTTACTGTTCTGTGGCCACGGAATGGCCGCTAGGATTCAGATAGTGCATTCGATCATTTTTTTATAGAAGGATATAGGCCCAGTCGCATGAAACAGCATTGATAACATGTAGTCAGCTAACATTTTGTTAACTCAATTTTCCAATGACGTCCAGTCTGAAATACAAGATTGTGAGAATTATTAACTTGCTTGTAATATTTGTATGGACATCTTAGATTACGTTGAGCATATAATCAATAATTATATATATATATATATATATATATATATATATATATATATATATATATATATATATATATATATATATATATATATATATATATATGTATATACAAGTTAAATTATCGACACCGAAAATTAGGTTTTTGAAAAGTTTTATTTGACAATGTATTACAGCGACTAAGACTAGTACAACAAGAGTGACTATAATTGCAGATCTCTACTATTTATATGCAATCATTATCTCAGGGGTTCGTGCCTAAAAGATGTAAACTTGTTTACGTCTTTCAAGTTAAAAGATGATGAAATCTTATATTTGCGCTGCGCAATATTATGAAATTAGGGCGATGTCCTTATATATCCCCTCCACCCTTAAGAGAAAAAGCTAACTCTTCGTGAGTTTGATTTTGATTATCAGATTTTAATTGGTTTAATTCAATACTTCTGAATTTATTTATTGGTTTTTGTTCATTCCCTTTTCTAAGATAATTCATGCATTTGAATTTCTTTGTAATAAATAATATAGTTAGAATTATTACAATGATTGACATCGTTACATAAATTATAACATAATGCTTATGATTATTTGATAATTGAGTGTATATTGATTCCAAATGAATCTCATCACTTTTACTGACTTCGAATCTTGTTAAATTCTTTATTTTGCTCTCCAAATGTGAAATTTGGGAAATAGTGAATTTATTATTCAATTCTATTAATTTGCCAAAATTGTTAGTTAATTCTAACTGATTATTCACAACACAATTTTCAGTAAAATATATTCCTTCAAGTTCTTGAGTTTTTATATTGTTATTACATACGTATTTAATCTCCTGCTTATGCGGGAAAAATAGGTAATTTAAATTTGAATTCCTAATTTTAATAACAGAGTTTATATGTGAAATCTCGTTATTATTACAAAATTTGAAGTCTTTATAACATACAATATTATCTAAGCATTTATCGTACTCATTACCTTGATGAATACAATAATATTCCTTATTATTAAGTTGGGTACATTTAGTAAGTAATCTTATCTTACAATTATCTTTTGGATAAAATCCATTCACTATATTTATTGTTTCGTAAGTTTGGTGTATTTTTGTAGGGATTGCCGTTACTTGAATTAATTCTTCCGTGCGTGTGTTTGCAGGGGTTTCAAAAAGAATCGTTAAATTGGGATTGTCATAGGAACAATATGTCTTCAATATGCCATTATTTTGTATGTTGTTTATAATTATTGATCGCAAATATTTATTTTCAATTTTATTTAATTCATCCATAAGTTTCTCATGATTAATTATTCCAAAATGTAAGGTATTAGGTTTGCAAAAGGTGAGCGTTTCTTCCAAATGAATAAGGGAAAAATATAAATCTTGTCCGACTTGGACAAATTCATTTATCAGATTTTGTACTCTGATAACATCTATGTCATCTAATATATTACCAATTTCTTCTTGCAAATTATTTAATTTATTACTCAAAATAATATTATTCTCATTTATTATATTGACTTTGTCATTAAATTGGGCCGTAATATTGTTATTAATTTTGACTAAAGTATTAACTTTATCAGAAATTACTTTTTCGTTATTATTAATGTTCTCTATAATTTGATCATATCTTTCCTTATCTGATGCGTCAAGATTTCCTGTGATACTTTTTATAATGGATCCTAAACCATCTATCAATCCACGCTTTATTCTTTTCATATTCAATTATTGGATCTTTTCTTTAATATGATTAATAAGTGAATTCAAAATATTCCTATTATTCGTTATTTTATCATTAAATTTATATTTGTTCAATTTTTGGTATAATGTGGCTATATTGGTTTCTAAAATTTTTTCTTGTTCAAAAAGGGTTTTCAAAGGAATTTTGAATGTGGTAATTTGCGTATTTACCTGTATATGAACCGTTCCTAATTCAAGAATATTGATTCCAAGGTTTTTGTCATCAGGTATGATTTGTGAAATTCCAAACGGAATTAGTCTGAAACAACACGAGGTCTTTTCAATTGCGGAAATTTATGTTTTTTATTTTGGTCGTCTATTATCTGTCCGCGATCAGGTATTATCTTCTGTACATTTACCTTTTTGAATTTTGGTTTTTCGATTTTTCCTGAATTTCTTTTATTAATTTTCACGTAAACTTGAGGATGGATATCAAACTCTTCTTTTTGTGGCTTAGCATATTTTGATTTACTCTTCTCAATATTAGCTTCAACTTGATGATTTATTTCTTTGAGGGTATCTAAATGTTTCTGTAAATATTCTTCCACTAATATCTCTTCCGGTTTGATGTTTGATTTAAAATTTTGGCCGTAAATTATTTCCAATGGTGTACGTTTTGTGATGAATGCTGTTATTGTAAGCTAATAATGCATAATTCAGTCTTTCTTTCAATTTCAATAATTTAATATTTGAATTCTGACTTAATATTCTCATTTGCTCTACTAAAGAGGAATGAAATCTTTCTATAAGGCCATTACTTTTAGGATTGTCTACAGAAATATAATGGATGTTAATATTTCTCATATTTAAATAATTTTGAATTGTTTCATTATTAAACTCAAGTCCGTTATCGGAAACTATTTCTTTTGGGGTGACAAAATGCGTAAAATATTCAATCAACTTTCCTGAAATGGTAACTGCATTTTTATCCTTCATGGGATATGCTACTGCAAATTTTGAAAAGGAATCTATTATAGTTAAAATCTTTGTTTGTTCCAAAGATAATAAATCAATATGTAATTTTTCGAACGGTTTTTCAGCTGTAGGGGTTAAAATATTTGGAATTTGGATCGGATTTCGTTCGTATTTTGTAGTCAAACAAACGTTACATTTGTTAATATAATTTTGAATATCTTTCAACATATCAGGCCAATAGTAAGATTGCTTCAATTTACTATATGTTTCGGTTATACCTCTGTGATTGGTTTTACTTTCGTGATAATTTTGTATTGTAAGTTGTTGATCATTTTTATTTTCTATATCGTTGACTAGAGTTTTACAAGAAACAAGTCTATAAGTTCGTGGTTGAAAATATACTTGAAGTACTGAGTTTATATTTAATTTGAAACTTTCGGGGATTAAACAATAATACATTACGCCTGGTTGCAAATAATTCTTCATGAAACTCATAATAGCTTGGTTACTATCTATTTTATTCAAATAAAAATAAATACGTTGAGTTCTATTGTCAAAGAGTTTGTTTATCTTGACATTGTTTTTCCCAGTTATTTCCTTGAATATTATTTGAGTTTTACTAGTGTTGATGCATGAATCGAGATAAGTCAGTCCGTTTACGGGGTATTCGTCATCTGAATGAATCGTTTCTGTTGATTCATTTTCTGATCCAGTTTCGACAATAACAGAACTATTATCCTTGTCTGTATTTATATTTAATTCGTGCTTTTCTGGTTTATTATAAATATTAAATATTATTGCCGAGTTTTCGAACGTGTTTTTTATCAAATTTTCAATTTTATCCCAAGACTTCTTATCAAGTCCTGAACAAATACGAGGCATATCTATTTCAGTGATGTCATTCTGTATGCAATATTCTAATAATTTTTCTAAACATTTTTTGATGGTTTGAAATGAAGGTTTTTCTGCATATGAATTTTTTGTGATAAGATGTAATATTAATTTGGGTTGTTTTTGGATTAAAATTTTATTATCCAAATTAAATAAATTTTCAGATGGGTATTTGTGTTTTACTTGTTCAGCAAATCCTTTCGACATCTTTTGATCTCTTGAGATACAATGAACTAATGGATTTTCGAATTTAAAAATATCGGAATGATGATAACGAATTTCAAATTGTGGTTTAATTCGAGAAAGTGCATCAGCTACATAATTTTGACATCCTTTTTTGTATTCAATTGTATAATTGAATTCTTCTAACTCCAACCGCCAACGAATTAATTTTTGATTTGGTTCTTTTAACGAATTTAACCAAACGAGGGGGCGAGGATCGGTGATGATTTTAAAATTATAGCCTAAAAGGTATGGGCGGAATTGTTTAGTAGCCCAAACTATTGCTAGTAATTCTTTTTTAATAGTGCTATAATTAATTTCATGGTTATTCAACGTTCGAGATATGTAGGCTATAGGGAGATCTTTTCTATTTTTATCTCTTTGGGAGAGAACAGCTCCGATTGCGTAATTGCTTGCATCTGTTGTAAGGATAAAATCCTTAGAAAAATCAGGGTATTGTAAAATGGGGTCATTTGATAAGAGAGTTTTACATTTTTCAAAACATTCTCTATATTCTTTATTATTAATATCAATTTTGCTATTCTTCTTCAAACAACTTGTTGAAGGTTTTGTAATTTTTGAAAAATTATCAATGAAACGTCTATAATAACCTAGTAGTCCTAAAAATAATTTGATTTCTTTCGTTGTTTTTGGGATTGAAAATTTTTTTATTGCTTGAATTTTCTCGGGATTTGGTTTGACTCCTTCTGTGGTTATTATATGTCCTAAATGAGCGACTTCTTTACGGAGAAATTCGCATTTATCCAACTGGATTTTTAAATTTGCTTCGCGTAATTTTTGGAAAACCTTTTTTATATTTTTTAAATGTTGTTGCAAAGATGTGCCTAATATTATGATATCATCGAGATATACAAAACAAATTTTATTTATTAGATCTTTTAGAACAAAATTCATGAGTCTTTGAAAAGTTGAAGGGGCATTTTTGAGACTAAAGGGCATTCGTTTAAATTCGTAATGTCCGAAATTTGTAGAAAATGCTGTCTTCGGAATGTCGTCCGTGACAACTTCCATTTGGTGGAAACCGGAGGTTGAATCAATGGTAGTAAAATAGTTAGATTTGCCTAATTTTTCAAGAATATCAGTTATATCTGGTATGGGAAATTCATCATCTACCGTTTTTTCATTCAATTTCCTATAATCTATTACAACTCTAAATTTTTTTCTTGCCTGATGCATCTATTTTTTTTGGAACTATCCATATTGGTGATGACCATGGTGAATAAGAATGTTGGATAATGTCATCTTTCAACATTTTTTCTATTTGAGTATGTACTTCTTGTTTATAAATGTCAGGATATTTATATTGTTTCGCATGAATGGGAATATTATCTGTGGTTTTGATTTGATGTTTTATTCTACTGGTGAATGTTAATTTTTCGTTCTCGCGTAATATCAAATCTTTGTACTGGTTCAATGTTTTAGACAAGAAACATTTTTCTTCATTATTTAAATGTTCGTCACGAATTTCTCAGTTATTTATTTTTATGTTCAAATTTATTACATTCTTTTTGTTCAAATATTGAAATTTATATTTATATTTATTTAGAAAAGTTACTTCACCTTTTTCAAAACTGAATTTGGTTTTTAATAATTCAATTTCAGGTATTCCTATTAAAACGTCAAAATCCTTATGGAAATTAAATAAATAACTTTTAATATTGAAATTTTTGAATTTAAAAAACGTGAATTCAGAGCCAGACGATACTCCGTTACAAGTATGAATTGTAAACAATTCTGGATATCTAGTGATATCTGATTTTAGTAATTTTGGATTTAAATTGTTTTGAGTAGAACCTGTATCTAAAAGGATTTTGAATTTTGATATTTCTATAAAAGGCAATTTACTGAAATTATTTGTTAGGGATTCAATTCTTGTGGGTCGATGGTGAGAAAATTTTCGTTTTCAGGTGTTTCAATAAATTCGTTTTCAAATTGATTTTCTGAGTGTTCCTCTGTTTCAGGGTATTCATTTTGAATTTGTGTATTAGACTCTAATTCTGGATTGTTTTCAAGAATTTGTAAATCCTGTCTTTGTCGTTTTAATTGTGGCTTAAACGATCTGGTGCTGATAGACATTGGTTGGGGGTAGTTTGGTCTAGGTTGGGGTAGGAAAGGTTGTCTTGGGAAATTTTGATGATTTGGAAATCGATTCATGGGAGATCGATATTGGTTCTGATAATATTGGTTCTGATAATATTGGTTCTGATGTTGTTGATAATTCGGTCTGTATGCAGGTGTTTGGACCGGTATTTTGGGTTTTAAAGGGTTTAATTTGTTTGTCTGAGTGTGAATGTATTGAAAATCGTTTCCAATCAAATTCTGTACATCACATAGATTTTTAGGGTTCCTTGCTGCTAATTGGCTCCTGTATGGTTCTTTACAATTTGAAATGAAGTTATGAGAAGCGTATGCAGACATGAGAGCTGCCATATTTTCATAACCAACGCCAAATTTTAATTTTAGTAAACTCATGAGTCTATTGCAAATATCCTCATATTTTTCGAAATATACAAAAATGTCTTCGCTAGACTTTTGTTCTAAATGGGACAATTCTGTGAGGAAATGAATTTCATTTCGTTTGTCTCCATATTCTTCTACAAGTAAATTTTTTAAACTTGTCCAATCATTATAAACTTTAGTGGCTAATTTCATATTAGCATCTCTAATAATTTTCTTTCTTATGGTATGTAATATTATACGTTTAATTATAGTGGATAGATTTTGTCTATCAATTATTTCTACGATCCCGTCGCAGATAGCAATAAAGTGAGGTAATGTTCCAACACTACCGTCATATTCAGGAATTATATCAATTAATTCTTTAATTTCATTTGGAACTTTAGGTATAGCGCTTAGAGTAGCTGCTTGTATTAATGGAGTTGTCATTATGTAATGTGTTCTTTTGAGAACTTAATAAAATTAAAACAATTTCTAAATTTTTTTTTTCAAATAATAAAATTACTTACAATAATAGCGTAAGTGCTAGCATAGTATCGATCTTCTGTCGATGTTGTAGCTCGTAGCTTGTAGTAACGTCGATGGTGAGTCCAACTACCGCGACGACTTCGCCGTAGGTGATGGCTCGGATGCTCTTCAGGAATTGGTGACCTCTATTGTCGGGATAACTACCGCGACGACTTCGCCGTAGGTGATATCTCGTAGGTACCTCGGGAGAGCTGTGACTCTGCTGCCGGAACAACGATCTAACGGTTCTCGTAGACGATGCTGCGCACTGTATACTTCTTTTGTCGACTTCTTGACCTGGTGTCTTTGCTATTTAGGTTTTGGCAAATTAACGGTTGAAACCGACGATTTAAAGTTTTCAGCGGATTTAACGAGTTTTAACTTGCTTCCGAACTTAAAAATCTTTTGCCTATCCTACCGACTGCGCCAGTTAAATTATCGACACCGAAAATTAGGTTTTTAAAAAGTTTTATTTGACAATGTATTACAGCGACTAAGACTAGTACAACAAGAGTGACTATTATTGCAGATCTCTACTATTTATATGCAATCATTATCTCAGGGGTTCGTGCCTAAAAGATGTAAACTTGTTTACGTCTTTTAAGTTAAAAGATGATGAAATCTTTTATCTGCGTTGCGCAATATTATGAAATTAGGGCGGTGTCCTTATATATCTTATATATATATATATATATATATATATATATATATATATATATATATATATATATATATATATATATATATATATATATATATATATATATATATATATATATATATATATATATATATATATATATATATATATATATATATATATATATATATATATATATATATAAGTTACGTGAACCGATAGTTTGTTGTATCAGCAATTCCATTCCTATTTCTATGAATTTGTGACATAGCCTAAGACGTCTTAAAATACTATAAAAATGCAGTAAGATTATCCTAAGAGTTTAGATCGTGTTTTATCATTGTAATTAAAAGACATATGTTTTAAGCATTTGTCTCTTCAATAAAATTTTTGCTTTTTAAAAATAAAGTTTTAATTATTCAATATAAAACTGGCGCAGTCGGTAGGATAGTGCCGAGTTGTACAAAATCGAAATTTCTGCAAGAAATCAATTCGTTTATATTTTGTCAACGTTGGTTTTAACCATTTGCCGCACTACCAAAGAATAAATCAAGAAGACGATCTCCAAGCCTCCGAGAACCGTAGCGAAAACGTCGCCATCGACTTCGGCTTGTAAAAACTCCAGAAGACAACCTCACGAAAACTCAGCCCTCCAAGCACAGTGCCCGTAGACCGAGAGCCCGCTATGAAGATAGCTGTAGTCATATTGTCTATTCTGTAAGCAAAAATCATTGTTCTACTAACAAACTAAACTGTTAGGGAATTTAGAAGGGTGTAGTGTACGCAACCTTGTGTTGTATGAGACTCACGAGCTCCGGCACAGAGCAAAAGCTAGAAAATATTCTTAGGGATATAAAAAGGGTGTAGTGTACGCAACCTTGTGTTGTATGAGACTCACGAGCTCCGGCACAGAGCAAAAGCTATCAACTAATATTGTTAAACACTAACAAATAAATTTTGACAAAATTGAGGACTTAATAAATAATTCAAATAATTTAAATATAGTAGAGAATAATTCAGGTTCAATAGAAACCAATACTAATACAATGGCTAGTCGATTATCCGATTTTAAAGACGGTTTACAATTACTGCCAGATTACGATGGCAGAAGTAAAGCTCAGCTTAACGTTTTTATATCTAGTGTTGACGAATTTATGACCTTTGTTAGTTCAGCAAACCCACCCTTAAGTGGCTTTGAAGAACATGTCATAAAAAATGGCATTTTAAAACACATAATTGGCGATGCTCGAGAATTCATTGCGAATACTGACAGATCCGAATGGATTAAAATCAAAGAAACATTAAAATCACAATTTTTAGTATGCAAACATTACACTACAGTATTTCATGAAATTATTTATTTGAATATTAAAGATCCATTCCAATATTTCAAAGCTGTTGAAGTGAAGTTTAAAGAATTGCGAGATTTAATTGAATATAAATACCCCACCGAAGATTATCGAATAAAAGTATTGGAAGAAATAATTTTGTATGAATATATCGGCAAAGTAACATTAAAATCACAATTTTTAGTATGCAAACATTACACTACAGTATTTCATGAAATTATTTATTTGAATATTAAAGATCCATTCCAATATTTCAAAGCTGTTGAAGTGAAGTTTAAAGAATTGCGAGATTTAATTGAATATAAATACCCCACCGAAGATTATCGAATAAAAGTATTGGAAGAAATAATTTTGTATGAATATATCGGCAAAGGAAGAAATAATTTTGTATGAATATATCGGCAAAGTAAAAGAACCATTTGCATCAAATATTGCCAATCGAAAACCTAAAACGTTGAATGAATTAGGAAATTTATTATTAAACGATTATAACTTCCTCAAATCACGTAGTAACAATTACAACGCCCAAAGTTCTACAGTAAAGCCTATACAAAATAGACAAATAGAAAGATCATTACCAAATATCCCTCCAGCACAGTTTCCTGCCCACAGTTTCCCATCGCAACAAATACAACATTATTCTAATCAATCTAAAAGAAATTTTGCACCAAAACAGAACATTATTAATGCACAACAATCAAGTTAACCTATCCCTATGTCAGTAAACACTAAATATACAATAAATAGACCCAATAATAACACCCCAAATAATTATTTTACCAGACAAAACACCCAATTTGGAACAAGGCCTCAGAATTTCATCTCTAAAGAATTATTCAATCAAGAACAGGAGACAATCGAAAATGATAGTAATAATATTGACGATGAGTATGAAATTGGAAACGCTGACTTTGAAAATCCTCAACAAGACCATTTTTTAGAGACAAACGTAGAAACACAACAGGACACATAATGAATATTATGTCTAATTCCAAGTTACCATATATTAAAAAGAATAATTGTATTATTTCATTAGATTCAGGAAGCTCCGTGAATTTAATATCACCAAATTTAGTTAGTAAATATAAATTAGAAATTTTCAATGAAAAAACTAGTTCTGTTACAGCAAAAGGAAATTTTGAAGTGACTCAATATGTTAATTTTAGATCAAATAACGAAGCATTCAAATGTTACATTTTCAATTTTCACAAAGATTTTAATTTACTTTTGGGTACAGACGTATTAATAAGATTAGGTGTCATTTTGAATTTTAAAAATCAAACTGTGACAATAAACAATCAAACTAGACCTTTTAATTATTTTGATTCAGTATCTTGCAATATAAACAAAGATATTGAGATTAAAATAAGAGCTAATCATTTGAATTCTGAAGAAAAAAGAGAATTATTTAAAATCATTCAGGAATTTCCAAATATATTTCCTAATGGAAAAGATCCACTAAGTTTTACTGACATTACACAACATGAAATCAAAACTAATGATGAAACACCAGTTTATAGTAAAAATTTACAAAAATGAGATAAAACAACAAGTTGATAAATTATTGAATGATAAAATTATTAGACCTTCCTTCTCTCCTTGGTCATCTCCCGTATGGATGGTACCCAAGAAAGTCGACGCATCTGGCAAACGTAGATTCAGAATGGTTATAGATTATAGAAAATTGGATTCAAAAACAATTAGTGATAAATTTCCGATACCAAATATAACAGAAGTTTTAGACAAGTTAGGCAAAAACATGTATTATACAACTCTCGATCTTACTTCCGGATTTCATCAAATTGAAATGCATCCAAATTCTATTTCTAAAACTGCATTTAGTACGGAAGAGGGACATTTTGAATTTTTAAGAATGCCCTTTGGCTTAAAAAATGCTCCCGCCACATTTCAACGCATGATGAATTATGTTCTTAAAGAACATTTGAATAAAATATGTCTTGTCTATCTCGATGATATTATAATTTTGAGAACCAGTTTACAAGAACATATTAATAACATCCGCAAAATTTTCAAAACTCTTCAAAATTATAATTCAAAAATACAGTTGGATAAATCTGAATTTTTATTGAAAGAAATTGCTTATTTGGGCCACATAATATCACAAGAAGGCGTTAAACCAAATCCAAATAAAATCGACGCCGTGAAAAATTTTCCGATCCCAAAAACAAACAAAGAAATCAAACAATTTTTAGGCTTAGTTGGCTATTATAGAAAATTCATTCCAAATTTTGCTAAAATAACCAAACCTTTAACACAATGCTTGAAAAAAGAGAAATTGATAGATATTGATGACAAAGACTACAAAGAAGCATTCGAACTATCAAAAAAATTATTAATTAACGAACCGATTCTGCAGTACCCAGATTTTACAAAGGAATTTATGTTGACAACGGATGCTAGCAATTTCGCTATAGGAGCTGTTTTGTCACAGAAAGTGAATATTAAAGACATGCTGATCTCATATGGAAGCAGAACCCTAAACGAACACGAGTGTAATTATTCCACCACTGAAAAAGAACTTTTGGCCATAGTATGGGCAACAAAATATTTCAGGCCGTACCTGTACGGTAGAAAATTTAAAATTATGACTGACCATCGACCCTTATCTTGGCTCATGTCTCTTAAAGACCCAAACTCAAAACTTATGCGCTGGCGAATTAAATTGGAAGAGTATGATTACGAGATAGTTTTCAAACCAGAAAATTTGAATAGCAATGCTGACGCTCTTTCTTGTATTAGACAAAAATTCGAAATTAAGTATACGGTAGAAAATATTTTTGACTCAAAAAATATAGTTCATTGCATATCTAGAGATTTGAAATTGGGACAAGGTTTCGCCAAAATTATCAATCAAAAGTTTCAAACATTTGATAATTTCAAAGACAAGGATATAGAAGATAAATATTTACTAATTCAAAAAATTAGCAATAATAATAGAATTTTCCATTTAATAACGAAAGAAATTTATAGAGCCAAGCCAACTTTGAAGACAATAAATTTATGTTTGAATGAATTGAAAAAATATTGTGTACAGAACGAAATTTATGAAATACATTCTCCCAAAATAGCATGTGGTTTAGATGAACAAAATTGGTTGGATATTGAAAATCTAATACATAAAAATTTTAAAGAAACTCACGTCACTTGGATTGTTCACGAAATCAAGAATGAAATTTTTGCAAATGAGAGCTTAGAAAGCTTGATAAATAATGTCAGTGATGGAGATACAGTTCATTCAGACGAAGAAAATTTGATAAATGGCATAACTTATATAGAATCGCCTATCAATATAGGGAAAAATCAAATTATTATAGAACAAGGCGATGAAAATAATGTTCAGATAAAAAAGTTTTGGAATAAAATGCGTTTGATTGTAACAATAAAAGACAATAGTTATTTGAACGATTTCATAAAAGAATATTGGCAGCCAAATATAAATTATTATTTGCTTTGTGAAAGTGATGATATAGTAAGAAATCTAGATGAAATTTTGAATAAAAATTTTGTCAAAGATTCTTATAAAACTATTAAATGTAAAAATGTAGTAGAAGATATAATTGAGGAGAATGAACAACAAGAAACTATTCAGAATTATCACTTAGGCAAAACAAATCACCGTGGAATTTCGGAAACTTATCAAAAATTAAAAGAAAAGTATTATTGGCCTAACATGCAAAAACAAGTACAAAAATATATTAATAATTGTGAAATCTGCCAGATTTGTAAATATGAACGTAATCCATATGATATCCCCAATCAGTTAACACCCACACCTAACCATCCTTTTGAAGTTATTCATTTAGATATTCTCACTTTGAATAAAAATAAATATTTGACTTGCGTAGATGCCTTTTCAAAATTTGCTATAATTAAATTTTTCAAAAATACGACTTCAATTTCTATCGTTGATAAATCAATTTCAATATTTTCAGATTATTTAGTACCTAAAGAAATCATAACAGATAGTGGTGTCGAATTTAAGAATGAGTTGATTCGAAATTTTCTAAATGGATATAAAATAAAACTACATTTAACATCAATCAGTAATCCAAAAAGTAATGGCATCATTGAAAGATTTCACAGTACTTTAATAGAACATTTGAGAATATTAACACAAAGAGAGGAATTTAAAGATCAAAATTTGAAAACTAAAATTGAATTAGCAATAATTGCATATAATAATAGTCTAAATCAAACAAAATTTACTCCAGTAGAATCTTTATTTGCTGAAAATAGTAAAATGATGAGTTTTGATAATTCAAAAGGTGATTATATCAATTTTTGGAAAGATAATTTGGAAAAAATTAGAGATAAGGTTAGAAAAAGATTGGGAGCTAATAAAGTAATGAGACATATAAAACAAAAACCCAAAAGGGATGAATTACTTGAAGAACTGGACGAAGAAGTTCTAATAAAGCAAAATCCCAGACTATTAACTAAATATAGAAATCCCTTGTATAAGAAAGCGACTGTCGAATATAACAAAACTAAAAAACAAGTAAAATTAGACGACGGTCGTAAATTCAAAATAGATAAACTAAAAAGAAAACGTTTGTATGTTCCAGGGCCCTCAGCCTAGGAATGGAGATGTTAGAGCCAGTAGCAAATAATATAGGTATTAATATAATAGATTTAGGAGTTGCTAATATTTTTGTAAAAAATAATTATAATCAATAAAAATATGATTTATCTGATTTAATTGATAATAAAATGAAAATAGAAATACTATATTAAGAAATTATCACAAAAATTGCAAGTAGTAATATAGAAACTTATTATAAAAGAGAGTTAGAGACTCATTTGAATATTTTAAAATTTAACCAACAGAAAATTTATGATAAATTTGCAAATTTCGAACACAAAAGGACTAGAAGAGGTTTAATTAATGGACTTGGATCAGTAATTAAAAGTATTACTGGTAATCTTGATGCAAATGATGCAGAAAAATATGAGAAATTATTTAAACAGATTAAACAAAATGAAGACATACTCCAAAGACAAAATTTAGATAATATAAGATATAATAAAGAAATGATTGACAGATTTAACGAACAAATACAAAATTTAAATTATAATGAGAAAGTATTGAATTCTCGATTATTGCAAATAGGGAAATTAATTAATTCGACAATGACTTATGAAAATTATTTAAGAATAAAAGTTGTGATGAATCAAGTAACAGTTTTACAAATGAATTCAATAACCATTATGGATGAGCTTGAAACCGGTTTAACTTTTTGTAACATTAATAAGTTGCATACTTCTATTATTGATATAGAAATGTTAAGAAAAATTGTTAAAGAAATTAATAATAATTTAAATTTTTGGGAAATATCAATATCAATCACCAGCCATTGTATATATGAAAATAATGTAATAGAATATTTGCTCGAGATACCAGAATTTAAGGAAACAGATTTCAAAGTTAAACAAATTACTCCTATACCATTTGCTGACTATAAAATATTAACGATAGATAGACAATTAATATTGGAATATAAAGTAAGTGAATATTATATTGTTCAATACTGTTATAATTTGAATAAAAATTATTATTGCAAAACGAATTATTTAACGATTGATTTATGTTTAGCAAATATGTTGAGAGATTTTAATATGACTTTTTGTAAAATTATTGATTATGATAAATATTTAGATATTATTGAAATAGAAAACTCGAATGTTTATTATATTGTAAGTAAAGGAAAGAAAGCATTTAATTTTGAATGTGAAACTCAAAACATAAAAAGTAAATTACAAGGAATTTATAAAATTAATTTAGCGAATAATTGTAAAGTGAATGGTTATCAGTTAGGAAAGAAAGATAATGTTAAAAAGGAGTTAATTATTAAAGATGTGAATTTGAAATTTGTAGATGATCAACCAATAATTATTAATTCAGAAATTGGTTTGAAAGATGTTATTCCAGCAAATATAAAACAGTCTGATTTAGAATTGATTAACAATGAACAAAATATACCTATTGAATGGAGTTTTGAAAGAATAATGATAATAGTTATATTTATAATAATAATTTTCATGTTAATTTGGAAATACAAAAATAAACTTATCTTATTTAAGAGTAAAAGTAAGAAACAAAATGTGTAAGAAGAAGAACCTTCAAGTTTTCAATTAGAATAATTGTAATAAATTGTGAAGATTCAGGAATGAAATCACTGTCTTAAGAAAGGAGGAGTTACGTGAACTCATAGTTTATTGTATCAGCAATTCCATTCCTATTTCTATGAATTTGTGACGTAGCATAAGACGTGTTAAAATACTATGAAAATGCAGTAAGATTATCCTAAGAGTTTAGATCGTGTTTTATCATTGTAATTGAAAGACATATGTTTTAAGCATTTGTCTCTTCAATAAAATTTTTGCTTTTTAAAAATGAAGTTTTAATTATTCAATATAAAACTTATATATATATATATATATATATATATATATATATATATATATATATATATATATATATATATATATATATATATATATATATATATATATATATATATATATATATATATATATATATACATATATATATATATATATATATATATATATATATATATATATATATATATATATATATATATATATATATATATATATAATTATATTTACAGTGCTAAAAAGGAAGATATGGGCAATTTTCATCCAATAAAAAAATTATTGGATTAGCCCAAAATAAATGAATCTGATTACGATAAGTCATTTTGACAATGCACCTGAGTAATGCAAAAAAAAACGAATGAAAGTGATTGGAATCAATAGATTCAAATTACGCGCCTAATACCCGGTTTTATGAAGGGCAGAGTATTTTACTTCCAGAGTAAATAAAATTCACTCTGTTAGATGACAGTCGATTATTTGACAGCAATGATTCTGTTGTCATAAGGAAGCTCAAACTGATTAGAATTTGTTAAATTAAATAAATTTACTTCCGGAGTAAATTCACTTGGTCTTTTATAAAACTGACCATGAGTACCGCAAAATAAATAAAGTAAATAATAGATCTTACAATAACCACTATGCACCTGAGTAGCGCATGAACAAATTCCAGTAATTGAACTCTCTAAAAATAGAGTAGAGCCCCCGACTTGTACTCCAAGTACAAAAAATCTGGCGTGGACATCACGTGACTCACTTATACATCATTGGGTATATATAATCAAACACAACATCTCATCATTTCACGGCTAGTCAGTTGCCATGGAAACAGTATGTCATCATTCTTATGTCACAACATTCCTAAATACTGATTTCCAGGATACTACGGTTAACAGTTCTAAATTTATGCGCAAAATTCCAAGATCGTCAAGTATAGTACACTTTCGTCTCAGTCGATCCAATGAAAATAGGATATAAGCACTAGCGTTTCGACCTGCTTCGCAGGTCTAAGCGCTAGGCTTCGCAGCTCCATATGTGAACCGCCTCCGGCAAAAATTATTTCTTGATAAGATAAGTTCCGATTTTAATTTTAGCCTACAGAATCCTTCTGCTCCATATTATACAGAGTGATCAAGAATGATTGTCCATGCCGCTTTGTTCTGATTTTTTCTTTGCCGCCTGCTTTAGATAGTGACATCCAAGTGACAGATGACAGTTCCTTTGAAAACACTATTCTAACCAAATAATTTGGTAGAATAATAATAAATTCTCAATAATCAGTAAATAATACAGCTATTTACCCACTTTTTTGTTTATTGAATTAGATTATGGATGAATCCGTCATAAAATATGCAAAATATACGCCATTGTGTTCTTGAAATGTCGGTAACGTAGTTTTCAGAATAAATAAATGTATACTAATTTTATTCCATGAAGGTAGTTTTGATCATAATGCGAACTTTTGCCTGTCACCTGTCAGACAATCATTATTGATCACTCTGTATTTCTGCATTCTTTCTTATTCGTGATTTCACTGTTTTTTATAGACAAATCCCAATGTTTTTTTATGTATTTATCTGAAGAGAAATTATTGATTTCAACTCCTTCACAAACTACAGAAACACTAGGCGTCGCAGCTTTATATATGTACCGCCTCTCTGACAAGAATTCTTCTTTTACAAAATCAATCTCGAATGTGAATTGAGCTCACATAATTCCTCTGATTCATATTACATTTCTACACTGTTCTCTGCACGTGATTAAATTGATTGACAGTTTCCAATGATACCTAGATTAAATTCCTTGAGGAAATCATTGATTTCATTCTCTCTAAGGATTAGCGACGAGATGGCGAAATTGTTCCTCTAGAAGAACCATCTTTTCAACCAGGCCTAAGACTATTATTATAAGTAGATATATAATCATCAAATACAATATATTACATCTTGAGGAACTAATAATAGCTAAATACTCCAATGAGAGTCAACCTCTTACCAATGGTAGTAAAATGCTAGTGCCAAGTCCTGTATATAAGACCGTGATGCGTGAATTTACATGCTCTATTTCTGCATGGAAAACTGCAAAAGTTTCACAAATTGCCAATACCACTGTGAAAATACTTTACTCCATGTATTAAGTTTGCAACAATTTAAGAGTTACCGGACATAATTTTTTACTTATATATTCATGTTGTTCTTTCTTATTTGCAACGTTTTTCGTCTAACGCGTCGTCAACGCTACCTTTGACAATTCTTGGCATGCCATGTCCAAATATGAGTATGAAAACTCTAATTTTGCATTAATAATAATTATTTCCCTACTTTAAAAAAATTCATCGAACTTTATGATAAATAAAATTAAACCGCTAATAATTTTGGGAAATGTTTCAGGTGAATGTTGTGCCAATTCATTTGGGGATCAATCCAAGTTACTTTATATCTTTTGATAAATACCACCGTTGATAAAATAAAGGCAAAAAACTCAAACATTCCATCAATGAAGTTTTGGTATCACAGATTGAAAGTACCTTATTTATAAATATGAACTTATTTTTCGGATAAAAAACTTAAATATGAAATTTCAGTCAAAGATTTCTAGGCCAAGTACTCGTGTTTTGAGACATAGACAAACAACGACTGACTTTCTTTTGAATTATGTTTTTGGGCTCAATAGGGTCTAAAAAGTGAAGATTCATTGAGAGCGACAACTGTCCTTACACTTTCTTGTAAATGCGTCTCAGTGGTTGATTTTAATTTTTATTTTGAATAAATAGTTGAATACCAAAACTATGCAGAGCAAGTATTTAATATGTTACATTCTATAATATTTGAGTATGTTACCTATTGTATTCATAATCAAATTTCAAATATACGTTTGCTCCAATCACTGAAAATTTGCAAGATGATAGACATAAACCGAAGAACACAAGCTCCACTCTTTCAGAGCCTCTTAAAAAAACACGTTTCTACAACAGATTCATCTTCCTAGACGATTACAAATTATTGAGTAGCCAAATGAATTCTTGAGAACAAAATAAATTTAATAAAGATCAATCAGGCACATCTTTGGCAGAATTCAGTTGAAGAGTACCTGATTGCGTTCAAGAAATTTTATATGATTCCACTTCAAGTTGCTAGAAATAAGAGATTGAAATTATTGTAAATTGACGATGATGGACTCAAATTTCATGCTTTACTTTGTTCCCAAAAATTGGTTACTTCATCTTGATAACAATAATATTATATCTCTTGATAACAAAAATAAATTTCTTAATTACATGAATGGATTCTCTCATAACAATTATATGGTAACTTCATCTTGAAGTTCATTCAATAACTACATGATTCTACGATCTTTTGTTTGATAAGAATTTTATAGTGTGAAATGTGCATGTTCCCTATTTTGTATTCAAAATGCAATAATATTGTCGCATATTACTCTTATCCTGGAAATTTCTAAGCATAACTTGAAGAAGATCACAGAAATCTGTCATTTTATTAATATTTGATTAAACTACCTACATTCTCTTCTATGAGATGTGTACATTGTTGTGAATTGGAATTGGAAATGTGCGTAGAAACGTACCCATAAATAGTATAATCAAATGATGGATCGTCGGATGATGGATGAATCAGCAGGATTAGTATATTAAATTCATATCTCTTGAGCCAACGTTTTGAATCTAGACTACAATTTCACTGACATACGCAGTAATCAGATACCAAGTAAACTGACTGAACCACTTCACAACTTCAGCGCTGATAATGAATTTATTATGAGCATGTTTTCTACAATATTTGTAAATGTGGCATAAATTGTCAAGTGCTTTCATGAATACTTAGTCATGTTCAATTTTCCTTTAAAACTGTTCTTAAGGATTTATTCAATTCTACGGTACAAAATATAAATTTAGTTGAGTAATTGAACAGAATTTATCATATGCTTACAGTATATTTGAGTGAAGTCTCATAATTTACATTTCTCAACAAATGAATAATGTTAATTGATATCTCCATTGTTGTTTTCAATCAATCTTTTCTTGATTCAAACTGAGAGTTTTCACAAATTAGAAATAGCATATATTCTCTCCTAATTACTTTGGATAATACACTTTTTATTCGACATGCCAGGTAGAAATGGTCCAAGAGCTTTTATGGCACCAATATCATAGCCTCCAGGTTGACCGAGATACCGTGTCGATTTACTCTCAAAAAATATACATGATTTGAAACACTGTTTCTAAAAATTATATCAAGTAATAAGAGCAACAAATATATACATCAACTACCTGAACAGATTCAATTTGAATCTTCTGACTGCATGAATTCAGTTATGATGTTGTTGATGTTTGATGCACGACTAACAGTAGATGGAACTGTCTGATAGCAAAGTACAATTTTGTGCTATTGTAAAACTGGTTCAGAAAACTTTAATCGAAGTAGCACATTTTCATCTGAAATAGATCATAATTTATTAAAATAACAATAACTCTATAATACATTTCGGTTAAGAACGGTCCAAAGATTCTTATATGACTATGATTCTAGCCTTCCGATTGACCATGATGCGAACCAGTTTTACATAAGCACAATAACACTTGGATTTGTGTCAGTTGCATCTTTTATCAGTTGCTCATCAATTATCATAAACAGATTATTCTGAAGATTCAAATTTGCTTCCATTCAGTTCATATGTGACTGTATTTGTTGCTTTCATTTCTTGACTTTATTTCTAGCAAACTTGTTATGAAACCTATATTCATTGTGAGTAGATCATATTCGCATTACAGTCTATTGAAAGACTTAATGCCGTAAGAGCCCTTGAACCATTCTTGACATAAATGAACCATAGACAAAAATACTTTTGATCACTTTCAACAATTATTCATTGAACTTGATACTTTTTCTACAATATACTATTTCATACATAGTTATCTATTATACAGATTGATACAATATCTTAGAATCTGCTGTCTCATTATAAATTTGAAATATTTTCTTGTCACGACATCCTAATTTCTCGTGAACATATAAAATTTCATTTTCTCACATCGCTAAAACAATTAGTATAGTAAAAGCTGCAGAATATGCGATAGAAAAAAATACGAATACAAATTACGGCTCACTTTTATGCTAGGAACCTAGTGACGTGCGCATGCGCGTACCTTGCACATGTATTGCTATAGTCAGTGGCTTTCAAACAAAGAGCAGTCCACCTAAATACTTACAAGTGTGTGCCTCGCTGACAATAATGAATTTTTTTTTAATATTAATGGCCTATAAAGCTTCGTTCAGGTTTCATTGTGGCTGTTTTTTTTTTAGACTGAAAAAACACTAATTTACTGTTTTCCAATACTACTTGACCTAAAAAGCTCGGTTTTGGTTAAATTTGTGTTTTTTGAAATAAAAAAACACTGATTCACTGTTTTCCAATACTAATTGGCCTGGAAAGCTCGTTTTAGGTTATGTGCCAGTTGCTTTTTTTTAAATGTAAAATACTAGATCCCACTGTTCTAGTGCCACTGGAAAATTTCTTTGAATCCCTGTTGCGCCATCTCTTTTTACTTTTAAAACTACCACTAGGCTCCTATTGTAAAAATCTACCCAAATTACTTATGTTCTAATGGAAGACTCTATTCCCATGAAAAAGTTTAATAGAAATACATTCCAATAACATCACTTCTAGATTTAAAATTAGTTTGCAGCAACAGATCAATAATTGACAACTGACGCATGCGCACAAACGGTTTAGAAGTGTATGCGTACGTTCCGTTTGTATCTCAAAGTTTGAGAGAGAATGAATAATGACAAATGATACTTTTATCATCGTTTTTACCCAAGCTTATCGTGTTTTATCAGCCCAATGCAGCTTTGAGGAGAAATATCTTCTACATAACTATTTATACTATAATATGAATTTGTGTCATCATATTGTAAAATGATTTATTTGATGATTCATAGATTATTGTACAAAATATTTAGGTACAGTTAATTTTTTGAGAAATATATGATTTATATTTTTGAACAAATAAAAAATTCAGATTGATGGCCCCATTGTCGTAATCTAATATCATTACTCTATTTGATCCATTGTTAGGTTATGGACTGATGGTTTTCACCAATTTTGATCAATGTAAAGTCCTATTCATTGATTCAATTGAATTTTCAATGTATTGGCTTCATTGATTGAAAGGGATCTTATAATCTGCTGATGATTGCATGTTTAATTGTTGTACCTCAACAAAATGTACGATTGGATTGGTTGGTCCTTGTAATATATGTGTTAATGTCTGATTCATAGATTTAAAACGTAGAAAGAGCACCTCACTAATATTTTAATGGAATATTATGTACAAAATTATCATTAAGAACTCCTTCAAGTTGAGTATCTTTTGGTACATATCTTCTGTAATCCATATAGGCTACGTTTGTTGTGTATAACCTATGTACAACAATGAACTCTTGAATTCAACAATGCCATTCAAGTCTCAAGTGCATACATCAGATTTATCAACTACGCATTGAATCATTAGCTCATGAATAAACATCAGAGCCTAGGCTATTAGATGTCAGAAACTTCAGATCGAAATCTTAGAACTACTAGAATTTGCCACTCTTTTCAATGAACTTGATATAGCCAAGGATCTTCCAACGGTATATAGCAGTATGATATAATTGTCTTTATATCAAACTTTGAATGAATATTTGCAGTATATGTACATCGATCGAATTTTTGGGATCGAAAGCCGAATCGTCAAGTAATTATCTCTTATCATCTTCCATTTCATTTATCCAGTGAATAGGAACATCCATAATAAATAACAAATTGGTCACTTTTTTATAGTATACAGAATATATACGACTGATCTATTCAAGTATTATTTTATTATTTGAATCGTTCACACCCAAGCTTATCGTGTTTCATCAGCTCAATGCAGTTTCCAGGAGAATTATTTTCCACATAACCTTAAATAAAAAGTTGATGAGAGTATTTATTTTTTTATTGCAGAATATTTATCACAGGTACCAAACTATAGTCACTTGAGATACTTCAAGTAGCATTTAATCTCCAGTACTTATTTCACAGGAAATCAGTATTGTAAATCAGGATATAAATCGTATCTAGAAAATAGTATATTCAAATGATGGATCGTCAGAAAATGGATGAATCAGTATTAGTGAATTGAATTCATATCACTCAAGCAGACGTTTCAAATCTTATTAATTCTTCTCCAGTACCTACAAATAATTAAATTTTCTTCAATATCACCACAAAACTATAATTTTGTGATTAGATAGGTACCAAGTAAACTGACTGAACTTCTCTTCAACCTGCAGCGCTTATCATGAAATTATTGTATGCATGTCTCTAGAATAATTTCAAATGTGATATGAACTGACTAGTGTATTATTAAATACATGCTTATGGTCCATTCATCTCGAATACTTCTCTTAATGATTGATTCGATTCTACGGTATAAAATACGAAGTTAGTTGGATAATTATGAAAACATACCAATGAATAACCTTATTCCGTTGATGATCCTGAATGGATATATTCGATTTGAGAAATATCTAAAAAATTTTGTCGCAAAAGCCAGAATACTTTTTATAAATAAGGCTGGGCAACAACGATCATTACCACTATTACCAGTTCAATCAAATGGAAGAATAATTGATGCTGTGTTCATACAATAACGACGATGATTGAAATGTTATGCTCGTCCTCATGGTGGTAATAAAGCACAATTTATTGATACGCTAGGATGACAATTACTTTCATATTAGGTTCAAATTATTCAATACAATATTAATTCTGAATACAGAGGATAATAATCAAAAAATTCAGTAATAGAGCACATTTAACACATTCTGGACATAATTTAAGATACTTTTGCTTCGTTGATTTGATAAGTTTCAGACGAAATTCAAGACAAGGCTTTGGGTAGCTAACTAAATAATATTAATTGTCCAAAAATCACTTACTACGCATATCGCTGTGACATATTCCATAACAACAGCGCTATTTTGCCCTTTTGTGAACTGATAACAATATATATTTTCATTAAAAAGCTTGTATTATGATTTTACTGTAAATATATATCAAAATTGTAGTGAATATGAATTTCTTAAAATCTCAAATTAAAAACAAAGTATTAACGGCTTATCTACGTATTAAGTGCCCAAGAAACATGGCGGATGTCCAGGCATGCGCACAAAAAAATTCCAATTATGGAAAGAGCTATTGTTGACATCTTATATAAAAGTAAGTTTCTTGATTGAAAGAATTGATTTCCTGATAACAATTGGAATCATAATCATCAAGCATTCTGCTATAGCAGCTTCCAATAAATCCTTGAGCATAACCTAGAAAATATTACATAAAGTTACACTTAAACTACAAAAATAAGTTTCTTGATTATTACAATCGATTTCCTTATAACAATTACATATTGAAATCATCTTGGAACTTATGCGATCGCTTGTTTGAAAGGATTTATATTGTACGAGATATGCCTGTTTTCTATTCTGTGTTGAAAATGCATAGTATAGTGACATTATACTTTATTCCAAAAGAAGTTTGATTATAGCCTAAAAAATATTACATAAGATTGTCGTTTTGTTAATATTATTCAATTAAACTACTTACTTTCTATTTATGAGATGCGTACATTGATGTGAACTGTCATTGACTGCAAATGCGAGTACGCATGTGCAGTTTCTGCTTGGAGAATGAGTTGGCAATACTGACGTTTTATTAAATGTCAATAAATTTATTTCTATTAAGGCCCGAAATATCCACCTTCTAATAAATTTATTCGATGAATAATAACTATGGTAACAATTGTGCAGACAATTGTTGCCATAGTTATTATTCACCAAATAAATTTATTAGAAGGTGGATATCTTCGGCCTGAAATGAGCTTTATAGAAGCTTCGAATACATCACAAATTATCCATTTGAATGTTTTATCTATATAACAATACATAATATCTATATTAAATAGTGATGTTGTAATATTCTGAGGAATATTCAAAATACCTGTATGTCAAACTTGAAAGAAGCGACCCGATGTTCATTAATTTTTTGTCAGAGATAACTTGAGAATATTTCGACGGCCGGTGAACTGTCATTTTTGACAATTGTAATCGATGGTTTTGGCCTTCTCCTGTGATTACTATACATGTCATGGTATTCAAATATATAAAAGGCACTAGTCCTCATTAAGATGTATTGAATAGAGAAGAAATGAACAAAATTGAATATACCGTTAAAGCTGTAGGGACGAATGAAAATTTTTTTGGGAACATACAACTGACAGTTGTAATTGCAAAAATTTAAGCAAATTAGTATATAGGACTAGCGTTTCGACCTGCTTCGCAGGTCTAAGCGCTAGGCTTCGCAGCTCCATATGTGAACCGCCTCCGGCAAAAATAATTTCTTGGTAAGATAAGTTCCGATTATAATTTTAGCCTACAGAATCCTTCTGCTCAATATTATATTTCTGCATTCTCTCTTATTCGTGATTTCACTGTTTTTCATAGACAAATCCCAAAGTTTTTTTATGTATTTATCCGGCGAGAAATTATTGATTCCAACTCCTTCACAAACTACAGAAACACTAGGCGTCACAGCTCCATATATGTACCGCCTCTCTGACAAGAATTTTTCTTTTACATAATCAATCTCGAATGTGAATTGAGCTCACATAATTCCTCTGATTCATATTATATTTCTACACTTTTCTCTGCCCGTGATTGAATTGATCGACAGTTTCCAATGATATCTAGATGAAATTCCTTGAGGAAATCATTGATTTCATTCTCTTTGAGGATTAGCGACGAGATGGCGGAATTGTTCCTCTAGTAGAACTATCTTCTCAACCGGGCCTAAGACTATTATTATAAGTAGATATATAATCATCAAATACAATATATTACATCTTGAGGAACTAATAATAGCTAAATACTCGAATAAGAGTCAACTTCTTACCAATGGTAGTAAGATGCTAGTGTCAAGACCTGTATATAAGACCGTGATGCGTAAATTTACATGCTCTATTTCTGCATGGAAAACTGCAAAAGTTTTACATATTGCGAATACCACTGTGAAAATACTTTACTCCATGTATTAAGTTTGCAACAATTTAAGAGTTAGCAGACATAATTTTTTACTTATATATGCATGTTGTTCTTTCTTATTTGCAACGTTTTTAGTCTAACGCATCGTCAACGCTACCATCGACAAACCTTGGCATGCCACGTCCAAATATAAGTATAAAAAAATCTAATTTTGCATTGATAATAATTATTTTCCTACTTTGAAAAAATTCATCGAACTGTATGATACATAAAATTAAACCGCTAATAATTTTGGGAAATGTTCCAGGTGAATGTTGTGCCAATTCATTTGGGGATCAATCTAAGTTACTTTATATCTTCTGATAAATACCACCGTTGATAAAATAAAGGCAAAAAACTCAAACATTCCATCAATGAAGTTTTGGTATTACAGATTGAAGGTACCTTATGATGTTATTAATGTTTGATGCACGGCTAACAGTAGATGGAACTGTCTGATAGCAAAGTACAATTTTGTGCTATTGTAAAACTGGTTCAGAAGACTTAAATCGAAGTAGCACATTCTCAACTGAAATAGATCATGATTTTAATAAAATAATAATAATTCTATAATGCATTTCGGTTAAGAACGGTCCAAAGATTCTTATGGGACTATGATTCTAGCCTTCCGATTGACCATGATGCGAACCAGTTTCACATAAGCACAATAACACTTGGCTATGTGTCACTTGCATCATTTATCAGTTGCTCATCAATTATCATAAACAGATCATTTTGAAGATTCAAATTTGCTTCCATTCGGTTAATATGTGACTATATTTGTTGCTCTTATTTCTTGACTTTATTTCTAGCAAACTTGTTGTGAAACCTATATTCATTGCGAGTGGATCATATTCGCATTTCAGTCTATCGAAAGACCTTAATCGTAATGCCGTAAGAGCCCTTGGACCATTCATGACATAAATGAACCATAGAAAAAAATACTTTTGATCACTTCTAACAATTATTCATTGAACTTGATACTTTCCCTGCAATATACTATTTCATACATTGTTATCTATTATACAGATTGATACAATATTTTAGAATCTGCTATCTCATTATAAATTCAAAATATTTTCATGTCACGACATTCTATTTTTTCGTGAACATATAAAATTTCATTTTCTCATATCGCTAAAACAATAAGTATTGTAAAAGCTGTAGAATATTTGATAGAGAGAAATACGAATACAAATTACGGCTCACTTTTGTGCTAGGAATATAGTGACGTGCGCATGCGCGTACCTTGTACATGTATTGCTATAGTCAGTGGCTTTCAAACAAAGAGCATTCCACCTAAATACGTACAAGTGTGTGGCTCACTGATAATAATGAATTTTTTTCAATACTAGTTGGCTTATAAAGCTTGGTTTAGGTTTTATCCTGGCTGTTTTTTTTTTGAACTGAAAAAACACTAATTTACTGTTTTCCAATACTACTTGACCCTTAAAAGCTCGGTTTAGGTTGAGTTTTGTATTTTTTGAACCTTAAAACACTGATTTACTGCTTTCCAATACTAATTGGCCTGGAAAGCTCGTTTTAGGTTAAGTTAAAGTTGCTTTCTCTTGAATGTAGAATACTAGTCCCCACCGTTCTAGTGTCACTGGAAAATTTCTTTGAATCTCTGTGGCGCCATCTCTTTTTACTTTTATAACTACCACTAGGTTCCTATTGTAAAAATCTACCCAAATTACTTATGGTCTAATGCAGAGGTCGGTAACCTTTTTCGGACGGCGGGCCATTTTCAAAATAAATTTTTTCATGCGGGCCGCACATTCAAATGTAACTTAAATAGTGCTCTTATATTATAAACGAATATAAAACATGAATATTATCAAAAATAAATATTGGTGCTTTGGCGGGCCGCGCAAAAAGTTGCAAAGGGCCGCAGGTTGCCGACCCCTGGTCTAATGGAAGACTATTCGCATACGAAAGTTTAATAGAATAACATCACTTCTAGATTTCGAATTAGTTTGCAGCAACAGATTGATAATTGACAACTGACGCATGCGCACAAACGGTTCAGAAGTGTATGCGTACGTTCCGTTTCTATCTCAAAATTTGAGAAAGAATGAATAATGACAAAAATGATACTCTCATCATCGTTTTCACCCAAGCTTATCGTGTTTTATCAGCTCAATGCAGCTTCTAGGAGAAATATAGGAATACTACAAATACGAAATTGATAGAACTTTTCATACTATAATATGAATTTGTGTCATCATATACTAACATGATCGATTTGATGATTAATAGATTATTGTACAAAATATTCAGGTACAGTTAATTCCTTAAGAAATATTTGATTTATATTTTTAAACAAATAAAAAATTCAGACTGATTGCCCCATTGTCGTAATCTAATGTCATTACTCTATTTGATCCATTGTTAGGCTATGGACTGATGGTTCTCACCAATTTTGATCAATGTAAACTTCTATTCGTTGATTCAATTGAATTTTCAATGTATTGGCTTCATTGATTGAAAGGGATTTTATAATCTGCTGATGATTGCATGTTTCATTGTTGTACCTCAACAAAATGTACGATTGGATTTGTTGGTCCTTGCAATATATGTGTTAATGTCTAATTCATACATTCAAAACGTAGAATGAGCATCTCACTAATATTTTAATGGAATATTATGTACAAAATTATCATTAAGAACTCCTCCAAGCTAAGTATCTTTTGGATACATATCTTCTGTAATCCGTATAGGCTACGTTTGTTGTGTATAACTTGTGTACAACAATGAACTCTTGAAGTCAACAATACCATTTAAGTCTCTAGTGCATACATCAGATTTGTCTACTACGCATTGAATCATTAGCTCATGAATAAACATCAGAGCCTAGACTATTAGATGTCAGAAACTTCAGATCAAAATTTTAGAACTACTGGGATTTGCTACTCTTTCCAATGAACTTGATATAGCCAAAGCAGTATGATATAATTGTCTTTATATCAAACTTTGGATGAATATTTGCAGTATATGTACATCGATCGAATTTTTGGGGTCGAAAGCAGAATCATCAAGTAATGTAAACTCCTATTCGTTGATTCAATTGAATTTTCAATGTATTGGCTTCATTGATTGAAAGGGATTCTTTAATCTACTGATGATTGCATGTTTTATTGTTGTACCTCAACAAAATGTACGATTGGATTGGTTGGTCCTTGCAATATATGTGGTTATGTCTGATTCATACATTTAAAACGTAGAAAGAGCACCTCACTAATATTTTAATGAGATATTATGTACAAAATTATCATTAAGAGCTCCTCCAAGTTGAGTATCTTTTTGATACATATCTTCTGTAATCCATATAGGCTACGTTTGTTGTGTATAACCTGTGTACAACAATGAACTCTCGAATTCAACAATGCCATTTAAAGCTTAGGTCACATAGCTTATAGCTGTATTCTTTTGTTCACGGAGTACTGATCTAACTTATCTGGTTCACTATGTGCTTGTTCTTTCGTTTACGGATTAGTTACCCCCACTCCAAATTTCAACAACTTCAGATCACCAACAACTCCTCTAACGAAAAGCTAGAGGAGTTCATGTGGTTCATATGTATTCAAAAAACGGTGGAGTTCATAGCATTTGAATCATAATAAATGAAAAAAATTGTCTTGAAATAGTTTTGGTTAGGAAAAATGAAAATTTTGTGATACTTCATCCTGAAATTGAATTATAAATATTAAACAGATGAAAAAAACTACATGTATTTGTGTTTTGAATATTCAAAAGATGATTTCTATTAAACTTTTCTGAATATCTATAATTAAACGAAATCAAAACAAATTTTGAGTAATTCATCACAGACAAACGGAGACTCAACAAATGTTTGGTGTTCTTTCGACTATAACAGATTATATGATCTCGACGCCATTTTGAACTGATCTTCAGATTCAGTTGGATCAGTAACCCGTGAACGAAAGAATACAGCTTATGTCATGTCATGTCTGTGTTATATTTGTATGTTATGTTATGTCAACAGACACAAAGACTTGAAGCCCTCATGTGTAGGATTTAAGAACAACATAATTTCAATAACAAGATCATTTATAATTTTATAAACTCTCTTATGTATTTTCTTTCTCACAACATGTTTATAATTCTTATAATTGTTACAATAAAAAATAAGATTCACTATAACTTTCTACTAATGTGATTAATAAATTTTCCTGCATCTTTTGAGGTTAGATGAAATGTCAAAGAATGATAACCGTCAACTGCGCCAACGCAGACATAGCACATCGTCCGATAGCTGAGTTGAAATCCACTGTTGTGTTATGTCAAATGACATTACGATCATGACATAACCTATGTGACATGTTTCATAAGTTTCAATAGGTCTCAACATAATGACATAACACAGACATAACATAACATAAGCTATGTGACCGTACCTTCAGTCTCTAGTGCATACATCAGATTTGTCTACTACGCATTGAATCATTAGCTCATGAATAAACATCAGAGCCTAGGCTATTAGATGTCAGAAACTTCAGATCGAAATCTTAGAACTACTGGGATTTGCTACTCTTTCCAATGAACTTGATATAGCCAAGGATCTTCCAACGGTATATAGCAGTATGATATAATTGTCTTTATATCAAACTTTGAATGAATATTTGCAGTATATGTACATCGATCAAATTTTTGGGATCGAAAGCAGAATCATCAAGTAATTATCTCTTATCAACTTCCATTTCATTTACCCAGTGAATAGGAACATCCATAATAAATATCAAATTGGTCACTTTTTTTATAGTGTACAGAATATATACGTTTAATCTATTCGAGTATCATTTTATTATTTGAATCGTCCACACCCAAGCTTATCGTGTTTCATCAGCTCAATGCAGTTTTCAGGAGAATTATTTACCACATAACCTCAAATAAAAAGTTGATGAGAATATTTATTTTTTTATTGCAGAATATTTATCACATGTACCAAACTATAGTTACTTGAGATACTTCAAGTGACATTTAATCTTCAGTACTTATTTTACAGGAAATCAATAGTGTAAATTAGAATATAAATCGTATCTAGAAAATAGTATATTCAAATGATAGATCGTCGGAAAATAGATGAATCAGTTTTAGTGAATTAAATTCATATCACTCAAGCAGACGTTTCAAATCTCATTAATTCTTCTCCAGTACCTAGAAATAATTAAATTTTCTTCAATAATATCACCACAAAACTATAATTTTGTGATTAGATAGGTGCCAAGTAGACTGACTGAACTTCTCTTTAACCTGCAGCGCTAATTATGAATTTATTGTATGCATGTTTCTGATATATTCTCAAATATAGGATAAATTGTCTAGTGTATTAATGAATACATGCTTATGGTCCAGTCATCTCAAATACTCTTCTTGATGATTTATTCGACTCTACGGTATAAAATACGAAGTTAGTTGGATAATTATGAATACATACCAATGAATAACCTTATTCCGTTGATGATCCTAAATGGATATATTCGATTTGAGACATATCTAAAAAAATCTGTCGCAAAAGCCAGAATACTTTTTATAAATAAGGCTGGGCAACGACGATCATTACCACTATTACCAGTTCAATAAAATGAAAGAGTAATTGATGGTGTGTTCATACAATAACGACGATGATTGAAATGTTATGCTCGTCCTCATGGTGGTGATAAAGCAGAACTTTTTGATACGCTAGGATGACAATTATTCTCATATTATTCGATACAATATTAATTCTGAAAACAGGGGATAATAATCAAAAAATTCAGTAAGAGATCACATTTAACACATTCTGGACATAATTTCAAATACTTTTGCTTCGTTGATTTGATAAGTTTTCGACGAAATTCAAGACAAGGCTTTGGGAAGCTAATTAAATAATATTAATTGTCCAAGAATCACTTAGTACGCATATCGCTGTGACATATTCCATAACAACAGCGCTATTCTGCCCTTTTGTGAACTGAAAACAATATATATTTTCATTAAAAAGCTTGCATCATGATTTTACTCTAAATATATATCAAAATTGTAGTGAATATGAATTTCTGAAAATCTCACATTGAAAACATAGTATTAACGGCTTATCTAAGTATTAAGTGCCCAAGAAACATGGCGGATGTCCAGGCATGCGCACAAAAAATTCTAATTATGAAGAGAGCTATTGTTGGCATCTTATATAAAAGTAAGTTTCTTGATTGAAAGAATTGATTTCCTGATAACAATTGGAATCATAATCACGAGCATTCTGCTATAGCAGCTTCCAATAAATCTTTGAGCATAACCTAGAAAATAGTACATAAAGTTACACTTGAGTTACAAAAATGAGTTTCTTGATTACTAGAATCGATTATCTTATAACAATTACATGTTGAAATCATCTTGGAACTTATGCGATCGCTTGCTTGGAAGGATTTATACTGTACGAAATATGCCTGTTTTCTATTTTGTGTTGAAAATGCATAGTATTGTGACATTATACTTTATTCCAGAAGAAGTTTGAGCACAGCCTGAAAATATAATATAAAATTATCATTTTGTTAATATTATTCAATTAAACTACTTACTTTCTATTTATGAGATATGTACATTGTTGTGAACAGTCATTGACTGCAAATGCGAGTACGCATGTGCAGTTTCTGCTCTTGAAATAAGTTGGCAATACTGACGTTTCATTGAATGTCAAAAAATTTATTTCTATTAAAATAAGCTTGATGGAAGCTTCAAATACATCACAAATTATCCATTTGAATATTTTATTTATATAACAATACATAATATCTATATTAAATAGTGATGTTGTAATATTTTGAGAAATATTTAAAATACCTGTATGTCAAACTTGACAGAAGCGACCTGATGTTCATTAATTTTTTGTCAGAGATAACTTGAGAATATTTCGACGGCCGGTGAACTGTCATTTTTGACAATTGTAATCGATGGTTTTGGACTTCTCCTGTGATTACTATATATGTGATGGTATTCAAATATATAAAAGGCACTAGTCCTTATCAAGATGTATTGAATAGAGAAGAAATGAACAAAATTAAATATACCGTTTAAGCTGCAGCGACGAATAAAAATTTTTTTGGTAACATCCAACTGACAGTTGTAATTCAAAAAATTTAAGCAAATTAGTATATAGGATAGCGTTTCGACCTGCTCCGCAGGTCTAAGCGCTAGGCTTCGCAGCTCCATATGTGAACCGCCTCCGGCAAAAATAATCCCTTGATAAGAATCATTCCGATTATAATTTTAGCCTACAGAATCCTTGTGCTCCATATTATATTCCTGCATTCTCTCTTATTCGTGATTTCACTGTTTCTTATAGACAAATCCCAATGTTTTTTTATGTATTTATCTGGAGAGAAATTATTGATTTCAACTCCTTCACAAACTACAGAAACACTAGGCGTCGCAGCTCCATATATGTACCGCCTCTCTGACAAGAATTCTTCTTTTACAAAATCAATCTCGAATGTGAATTGAGCTCACATAATTCCTCTGATTCATATTATATTTCTACACCTTTCTCTGCCCGTGATTGAATTGATTGACAGTTTCCAATGATATCTAGGTAAAATTCCTTGAGAAAATCATTGATTCCATTCCCTTTAAGGATTAGCGACGAGATGGCGAAATTGTTCCTCTAGTAGAACCATCTTTTCAACCGGACCTAAGACTATTATCATAAGTAGATATATGATCATCAAATACAATATATTACATCTTGAGGAACTAATAATAGCTAAATACTCCAATAAGAGTCAACCTCTTACCAATGGTAGTGAGATGCTAGTGCCAAGATCTGTATATGAGACCGTGATGCGTGAATTTACATGCTCTATTTCTGCATGGAAAACTGCAAAAGTCTCACAAATTGCCAATACCACTGTAAAAATACTTTACTCCATGTATTAAGTTTGCAACAATTCAAGAGTTAGCGGAACTAATTTTTTACTTATATATTCATGTTGTTCTGTCTTATTTGCAACGTTTTTTGTCTAACGCATCGTCAACGCTACCATCGACAAACCTTGGCATGCCACGTCCAAATATGTGTATAAAAAATTCTAATTCTGCATTGATAATAATTATACCCCTACTATGAAAAACTTCATCCAGCTTTATAATAAATAAGATATAACCGCTGATAATTTTAGGTAGTGTTGCCACGAGACAAGACGAGACGAGACTTCAGTGAGTCTCGTCTCGGTCTCGTAATGGTCCCGCCTGGCTGAGTCTTGTCTCGGTCTCGCCCTGGTCTCGAGTAGGTCAGTCTCGTCTCGGTCTCGAGTCTCGACGAGAGTCTTGCCATGATTTCTCAAAATTACATATTCTCACATGCGGGAATCAATTCGTTGTACCTGATTATCATTGGCTATGAATTCTTCCAAAAATATGTATTTGTAGGTATGTTTGGTGCGCAAAGTCGCTCTGGGGTTTAATTCTTATTTGTGAAGATTGTCTTTTGACGCCATTTTATAGACTTTCGACACATGTACCACCTATCGGACAATTAGAGAAGCGATTTAATGTCACCATTATTGAAGACAGTCTTCCAGAAGTAAGAGACAGGGTAGAGTCAGTTTCCTTATTTAGATGTCAGATTTGACATTCGTATGTCATAAAATAGTAACAATTAAATTATACTATTATATTTGATGATAGATCAGAATGATTAAACTGTATTTGAGTCTGAATCCAAACATCGTTCTTAACTAACTGCCAGCATAAAGTTGTCGATCATACAATATTCAAGTCCCTATAAATGTAACTATGACATCCTAATATTGACAAAAAGACTGCGATCTGTCTACAAGCTGTCTCTATAAATTAAAATAGGACCTCTAGAGCCAAGACAATTCGAGATAATAAAGAGGTGATAGTTTTATGCAACAAATGTGTAAACTCAAGCATTATGACGATGTTAAGACTTCCTATTTATAGTCAAGAATCAGTGAGTTACAGAAAATATTTTCCGAATTCAATAATACTAGTTTGCACATGTTGTTGACGCCACACGATATTTCTTCTACGATTCTCAAGATAAATTCATATAAACGAAATTCAGGTCACAAGAACGTTCATATAAATTGATGGTATAGATCTAAGACGCATTGTTTGCGATGTGTAAACCACCAAATTCAGAAGTGGATGAAGAAAAAGCAAATATTCAAATGAGGTCATGTTATTGACTGGTAATAACGAGTTATATGATTCAAATGACATAAATTTATGGAAGTATAGTATTGATTTTCTCTTTCTTTTCCAGTTCAGCCTAATCTGATATAATTTTGAATGAAATTGGATGACACACAGTTATATCACCAGAAATCTTATAGGAATCGATTTATATAACGTATTTACAGTAAAAATCAGTTATAGTATGATAGTTTTTTCTTCCATCATGTTGATAGTTTTTTGTGAGATTAATTGTGTTGTGCTAGTATTGGGGCTCGTCCTGTTGCACAATATTATCATATGAAATCTGTTGCGGTCACACAATACTTCCCTAACAAAAAATTTCTTGGCCGGTTTCATCGCTGTGTCATAGATTTAGAGTGTTGCATCAATCAATTTCATATTTCGAAATGATAGCTGTCATCAAAGTGACAGCTGTCATTAAAGTGACAGCTGTCATTGTCAAAGCTACAGGTGTCATTGTTGAAATGGCGGATTGCGGTTATATTCAAGTCCCTACATTAAACAAATATTTTTGAAAATGGAGAGCTCTTTTCTGATTCAATGAAACATACAGTTATGACATTTGATTACCGGAAATTTGATATCATAACGTGGATTCTACTAATTATTTATTTTATATTCCTACTAAGCCTATCTCCCAGAGAGCTTAAGATTGATATCAAACTAGACATCATTAAAACAGCTTGTCAAAAAAACAATTGACAATCGTTCAAATATCCTATTTCATAGTTCTACTAGAATTATTCTTTATTTCTAGCAAACTTGTTGTGAAACCTATATTCATTGTGAGTGGATCATATTCGCATTTCAGTCTATTGAAAGACTTAAATCGTGATGCCGTAAGAGCCCTTGGACCATTCATGACATAAATGAACCATAGAAGAAAATACTTTTGATCACTTCTAACAATTATTCATTGAACTTGATACTTTCCCTGCAATATACTATTTCATACATTGTTATCTATTATACAGATTGATACAATATTTTAGAATCTGCTGTCTCATTATAAATTTGAAATATTTTCATGTCACGACATTCTAATTTTTTGTGAACATATAAAATTTCATTTTCTCACATCGCTAAAACAATAAGTATTGTAAAAGCTGTAGAATATTTGATAGAGAAAAATACGAATATAAATTACGGATCACTTTTGTGCTAGGAATCTGGTGACGTGCGCATGCGCGTACCTTGTACATGTATTGCTATAGTCAGTGGCTTTCAAACAAAGAGCATTCCACCTGAATACGTACAAGTTTTCAATACTAGTTGGCTTATAAAGTTTGGTTTAGGTTTTATTCTGGCTGTTTTTTTTTTGAACTGAAAAAACACTAATTTACTGTTTTCCAATACTACTTGACCTTAAAAAGCTTGGTTTAGGTTAAGTTTTGTATTTTTTGAGCCTAAAAACACTGATTTACTGTTTTCCAATACTAATTGGCCTGGAAAGCTCGTTTTAGGTTATGTTAAAGTTGCTTTTTCTTGAATGTAAAATACTAGTCCCCACCGTTCTAGTGCCACTGGAAAATTTCTTTGAATCTCTGTGGCGCCATCTCTTTTTTACTTTTATAACTACCACTAGGTTCCTATTGTAAAAATCTACCCAAATTACTTATGGTCTAATGGAAGACTATATTCGCATACGAAAGTTTAATAGAATAACATCACTTCTAGATTTCAAATTAGTTTGCAGCAACATATTAATAATTGACAACTGACGTAGAACTGACGCATGCGCACAAACGATTCAGAAGTGTATGCTTACGTTCCGTTTGTATCTCAAAATTTGAGAAAGAATGAATAATGACAAATGATACTTTCATCATCGTTTTCACCCAAGCTTATCGTGTTTTATCAGCTCAATGCAGATTTTGGGAGAAATGTCTATTACATTACCTTAAATACGAAATTGATAGAACTATTTATACTATAATATGAATTTGTGTCATCATATTGTAACATGATCCATTTGATGATTCATAGATTATTGTACAAAATATTTAGGTACAGTTAGTTCCTTAAGAAATATTTGATTCATATTTTTAAACAAATAAAAAATTCAGATTGATGGCCCCATTGTCGTAATCTAATGTCATTACTCTATTTGATCCATTGTTAGGTTATGGACTGATGGTTCTCACCAATTTTGATCAATGTAAACTCCTATTCGTTGATTCAATTGAATTTTCAATGTATTGGCTTCATTGATTGAAAGGGATTTTATAATCTGCTGATGATTGCATGTTTCATTGTTGTACCTCAACAAAATGTACGATTGGATTGGTTGGTCCTTGCAATATATGTGTTAATGTCTGATTCATACATTTAAAACGTAGAAAGAGCACCTCACTACTATTTTAATGGAATATTATGTACAAAATTATCATTAAGAACTCCAAGTTGTGTATCTTTTGGTACATATCTTCTGTAATTCATATAGGCTACGTTTGTTGTGTGTAACCTGTGTACAACAATGAACTCTTGAATTCAACAATGCCATTCAAGTCTCTAGTGCATACATCAGATTTATCTACTACGCATTGAATCATCAGCTCATGAATAAACATCAGAGCCTAGGCTATTAGATGTCAGAAACTTCAGATCGAAATCTTAGAACTACTAGGATTTGTTACTCTTTTCAATGAACTTGATATAGCCAAGGATCTTCCAACGGTATATAGCAGTATGATATAATTGTCTTTATACCAAACTTTGAATGAATATTTGCAGTATATGTACATCGATCGAATTTTTGGGATCGAAAGCAGAATCATCAAGTAATTATCTCTTATCATTTCCCATTTCATTTACCCAGTGAATAGGAACATCCATAATAAATATCAAATTGGTCACTTATTTATACTATACAGAATATATACGTTCAATCTATTCGAGTATTATTTTATTACTTGAATCGTCCACACCCAAGCTTATCGTGTTTCATCAGCTCTATGCAGTTTTCAGGAGAATTATTTTCCACATAACCTCAAATAAAAAGTTGATAAGAATATTTATTTTTTTATTGCAGAATAATTATCACATGTACCAAACTATAGTCACTTGAAATATTTCAAGTAGCATTTATTCTTCAGTACTTATTTCACAGGAAATCAATATTGTAAATCAGGATATAAATCGTATCTAGAAAATAGTATATTCAAATGATGGATCGTCAGAGAATGGATGAATCAGTATGAGTGAATTAAATTCATATCACTCAAGTAGACGTTTCAAATCTTATTATTTCTTCTCCAGTACCTACAAATAATTAAATTTTCTTCAATAATATCACCACAAAACTATAATTTTGTGATAAGATAGGTACCAAGTAGACTGACTGAACTTCTCTTCAACCTGCAGCGCTAATTATGAATCTATTGTATGCATGTTTCTAAAATATTCTCAAATATAAGATGAATTGTCTAGTGTATTCATGAATACATGCTTATGGTCCATTCATCTCAAATACTTTTCTTGATGATTTATTCGACTCTACGATCCAAAATACGGAGTTAGTTGGATAATTATGAATATATACCAATGAATAACCTTATTCCGTTGATGATCCTGAATGGATATATTCGATTTGAGAAATATCTGAAAAAAATTGTCGCAAAAGCCAGAATACTTTTTATAAATAAGGCTGGGCAACAACGATCATTACCACTATTACCAGTTTAATAATATGAAAGAGTAATTGATGGTGTGTTAATACAATAACGACGATGATTGAAATGTTATGCTCGTCCCCATGGTGGTAATAAAGCAGAACTTTTTGATACGCTAGGATGACAATTATTTTCATATTAGGTTCAAATTATTCAATACAATATAAATTCCGAATACGGAGGATAATAATCAAAGAATTCAGTAAGAGATCACATTCAACACATTCTGGACATAATCTCAGATACTTTTGTTCCGTTGATTTGATAAGTTTTATACGAAATTCAAGACAAAGCTTTAAGAAGCTAACTAAATAATATTAATTGTCGAAGAATCACTAACTACGCATAACGCTGTGACATATTCCATAACAACAGCGCTATTTTGCCCCTTTGTAAACTGATAACAATATATATTTTCATTAGAAAGCTTGTATTATGATTTTACTGTAAATATATATCTAAATTGTAGTGAATATGAATTTCATGAAATCTCACATTTAATACATAGTATTAACGGCTTATCTACGTATTAAGTGCCCAAGAAACATGGCGGATGTCCAGGCATGCGCACAAAAAAATTCCAATTATGGAAAGAGCTATTGTTGGCATCTTATATAAAAGTAAGTTTCTTGATTGAAAGAATTGATTTCCTGATAACAATTGGATTCATAATCATTGAGCATTCTGCTATAGCAGCTTCCAATAAATCCTTGAGCATAACCTGGAAAATATTACATAAAGTTACACTTGAATTACAAAAATAATTTCTTGATTATTACAATCGATTTCCTTATAACAATTACATGTTGAAATCATCTTGGAACTTGTGCGATTGCTTGTTTGAAAGGATTTATATTGTACGAGATATGCCTGTTTTCTACTTTGTGTTGAAATTGCATAGTATTGTGACATTATACTTTATTCCAAAAGAAGTTTGAGTATAGCCTGAAAAATATTACATAAGATTGTCATTTTGTTAATATTATTCAATTAAACTACTTACTTTCTATTTATGAGATGTGTACATTGATGTGAACTGTCATTGACTGCAAATGCGAGTACGCATGTGCAGTTTCGGCTCATGAAATAAGTTGGCAATACTGTCGTTTTATTTAATGTCAAAAAATTTATTCCTATTAAAATAAGCTTGATGGAAGCTTCAAATACATCACAAATTATCCATTTGAATATTTTATTTATATAACAATACATAATATCTATATTAAATAGTGATGTTGTAATATTTTGAGAAATATTTAAAATACCTGTATGTCAAACTTGACAGAAGCGACCTGATGTTCATTAATTTTTTGTCAGAAATAACTTAAGAATATTTCGACGGCCGGTGAACTGTCATTTTTGACAATTGTAATCGATGGTTTTGGCCTTCTCCTGTGATTACTATACATGTGACAGTTTTCAAATATATAAAAGGCACTAGTCTTAATTTAGATGCATCAAATAGAGAAGAAATGAACAAAATTAAATATACCGTTCAAGCTGCAGCGACGAATAAAAATTTTTTTGGTAACATCCAACTGACAGTTGTAATTGCAAAAATTTATGCGGATTAGTATATAGGACTAGCGTTTCGACCGGCTTCGCAGGTCTAAGCGCTAGGCTTTGCAGCTCCATATGTGAACCGCCTCCGGCAATAAAAATTTCTTGATAAGATTAGTTCCGATTATAATTTTAGCCTACAGAATCCTTCTGCTCTATATTATATTTCAGCATTTTTTCATGTATTTAACTGCAGAGAAATCATTGATTTCAACTCCTTCACAAACTACAGAAACACTAGGCGTCGCAGCTCCTTATATGTACCGCCTCTCTGACATGAATTCTTGTTTCACAAAATTAATCTCGAATGTGAATTGAGCTCACATAATTCCTCTGCTTCATATTATATTTCTACACTTTTCTCTGCCCATGATTGAATTGATTGACAGTTTCTAATGATATCTAGGTAAAATTCCTTGAGAAAATCATTGTTTTCATTCCCTTTAAGGATTAGCGACGAGATGGCGGAATTGTTCCTCAAGTAAAACCTTCTTTTCAACCGGGTCTAAGACTATTATTATAAGTAGATATATGATCATCAAATACAATATATTACATCTTGAGGAACTAATAAAAGCTAAATACTCCAATAAGAGTCAACCTCTTACCAATGGTAGTGAGATGCTAGTGCCAAGATCTGTATATAAGACCGTGATGCGTGAATTTACATGCTCTATTTCTGCATGGAAAACTGCAAAAGTTTTACAAATTGCCAATACCACTGTGAAAATACTTTACTTCATGTATTAGGTTTGCAACAATTTAAGAGTTACCGGACATAATTTTTTACTTATATATTCATGTTGTTCTTTCTTATTTGCAACGTTTTTCGTCTAACGCGTCGTCAACGCTACCTTTGACAATTCTTGGCATGCCATGTCCAAATATGAGTATGAAAACTCTAATTTTGCATCGATAATAATTATATCTCTACTTTAAAAAAATCCATCCAGCTTTATAATAAATAAAATAAAACCGCTAATAATTTTAGGATATGTTTCAGGTTTATGTTGTGCCAATTCATTTGGGGATCAATCTAAGTTATTTTATATCTTTTGATAAATACCACCGTTGATAAAATAAAGGCAAAAAACTCAAACATTCCATCAATGAAGTTTTGGTATTACAGATTGAAAGTACCTTATTCATGAATATGAACTTATTTTTTGGATAAAAAACTTGAATATGAAATTTCAGTCAAAGATTTCTAAGCGTTCCCAAGTACTCGTGTTTTGAGACATAGACAAACAACAAACTGACTTTCTTTTGAATTATGTTTTTGAGCTCAGTAGGGTCTAAAAAGTGAAGATTCATTCAAAGCGACAACTGTCCTCATACTTTCTTGTAAATGCATCTCAGTGGTTGATTTTAATTTTTATTTTGAATGGAGTTGCATACCAATAGCGGAAAAATTGATGATTGAAAACTTAGATCTGTAACTTCAAATTTCAAATATCCAGGAAAGCTATGCAGAGTAAGTATTCAATATGTTTCATTCAATAATATTCGAGTATGTTACCTATTGTATCCATAATCAAATTTTAAATATACGTTTGCTCCAATCACTGAAAATTTGCAAGATGATAGACGTAAACCGAAGAACACAAGCCCACTCTTTCAGAGCCCCTTCAAAAAACACGTTTTTGCAACAGATCTATCTTCCTAGATGATTACAAATTATTGAGTAGTCAAATGAATTTTTGAGAGCAAAATAAATTCAATAAAGATCAATCAGACACATCTTTGGCAGAATTCAGTTGAAGAGTACCTGATTGCGTTCAGGAAATTCTATGAGATTGCTGACATCTTCCACTTCAAGTTGCTAGAAATAAGAGATTGAAATTATTGTAAATTGACAATGATGGACTCAAATTTCATGCTATACTTTGTTTCCAACAATTAGTTACTTCATCTTGATAACAATAATATCATATCTCTTGATAACAAAAATAAATTTCTTGATTACATGAATGGATTCTCTTATAACAATTATATGGTAATTTCATCATGAAGTTCATTCAATAACTACATGATTCTACGATCTCTTGTTTGATAAGAGTTTTATAGTGTGAAATATGCATGTTCCCTATTTTGTATTCAAAATGCAATAATATTGTCGCATATTCATTTTAGAAATTTCTGAGCATATCTCTGGAGAAGATCACAGAAGTTTGTCATTTCATTATTATTATTTGATTAAGCTACATACTTTCTCTTCTATGAGATGTGTACATTGTAGTGAATTGAAATTGGAAATGTGCGCATATTCGTACCCATAAATAGTATAATCAAATGATGGATCGTCGGATGATGGATCGTCGGATGATGGATCGTCGGATGATGGATGAATCAGCAGGATTAGTATATTAAATTCATATCTCTTGAGCCAACGTTTCGAATCTTATCAATTCTTCTTCATTGTCTATAAACAATTAAATTTTCTGCAACAATATCTTTACACAACTATAATTTCACTGACATACGCAGTAATTAGATACCAAGTAAACTGACTGAACCTCTTCACAACCTGCAGCGCTAATAATGAATTTATTATGAGCATGTTTTCTACAATATTTGTAAATGTGGTATAAATTGTCAAGTGCTTTCATGAATACTTAGTCATGTTCAATTTTCCTTTAAAACTGTTCTTAAGGATTTATTCAATTCTACGGTACAAAATATAAATTTAGTTGAGTAATTGAACAGAATTTATCATATGCTTACAGTATATTTGAGTGAAGTCTCATAATTTACATTTCTCAACAAATGAATAATGTTAATTGATATCTCCATTGTTGTTTTCCATCAATCTTTTCTTGATTCAAACTGAGAGTTTTCACAAATTAGAAATAGCATATATTCTCTCCTAATTACTTTGGATAATACACTTTTTATTCGACATGCCAGGTAGAAATGGTCCAAGAGCTTTTATGGCACCAATATCATAGCCTCCAGGTTGACCGAGATACCGTGTCGATTTACTCTCAAAAAATATACATGATTTGAAACACTGTTTCTAAAAATTATATCAAGTAATAAGAGCAACAAATATATACATCAACTACCTGAACAGATTCAATTTGAATCTTCTGACTGCATGAATTCAGTTTTGATGTTGTTGATGTTTGATGCACGACTAACAGTAGATGGAACTGTCTGATAGCAAAGTACAATTTTGTGCTATTGTAAAACTGGTTCAGAAAACTTTAATCGAAGTAGCACATTTTCATCTGAAATAGATCATAATTTATTAAAATAACAATAACTCTATAATACATTTCGGTTAAGAACGGTCCAAAGATTCTTATATGACTATGATTCTAGCCTTCCGATTGACCATGATGCGAACCAGTTTTACATAAGCACAATAACACTTGGATTTGTGTCAGTTGCATCTTTTATCAGTTGCTCATCAATTATCATAAACAGATTATTCTGAAGATTCAAATTTGCTTCCATTCAGTTCATATGTGACTGTATTTGTTGCTTTCATTTCTTGACTTTATTTCTAGCAAACTTGTTATGAAACCTATATTCATTGTGAGTAGATCATATTCGCATTACAGTCTATTGAAAGACTTAATGCCGTAAGAGCCCTTGAACCATTCTTGACATAAATGAACCATAGACAAAAATACTTTTGATCACTTTCAACAATTATTCATTGAACTTGATACTTTTTCTACAATATACTATTTCATACATAGTTATCTATTATACAGATTGATACAATATCTTAGAATCTGCTGTCTCATTATAAATTTGAAATATTTTCTTGTCACGACATCCTAATTTCTCGTGAACATATAAAATTTCATTTTCTCACATCGCTAAAACAATTAGTATAGTAAAAGCTGCAGAATATGCGATAGAAAAAAATACGAATACAAATTACGGCTCACTTTCATGCTAGGAACCTAGTGACGTGCGCATGCGCGTACCTTGCACATGTATTGCTATAGTCAGTGGCTTTCAAACAAAGAGCAGTCCACCTAAATACTTACAAGTGTGTGCCTCGCTGACAATAATGAATTTTTTTTTAATATTAATGGCCTATAAAGCTTCGTTCAGGTTTCATTGTGGCTGTTTTTTTTTTTAGACTGAAAAAACACTAATTTACTGTTTTCCAATACTACTTGACCTAAAAAGCTCGGTTTTGGTTAAATTTGTGTTTTTTGAAATAAAAAAACACTGATTCACTGTTTTCCAATACTAATTGGCCTGGAAAGCTCGTTTTAGGTTATGTGCCAGTTGCTTTTTTTTAAATGTAAAATACCAGATCCCACTGTTCTAGTGCCACTGGAAAATTTCTTTGAATCCCTGTTGCGCCATCTCTTTTTACTTTTATAACTACCACTAGGCTCCTATTGTAAAAATCTACCCAAATTACTTATGTTCTAATGGAAGACTCTATTCCCATGGAAAAGTTTAATAGAAATACATTCCAATAACATCACTTCTAGATTTAAAATTAGTTTGCAGCAACAGATCAATAATTGACAACTGACGCATGCGCACAAACGGTTTAGAAGTGTATGCGTACGTTCCGTTTGTATCTCAAAGTTTGAGAGAGAATGAATAATGACAAATGATACTTTTATCATCGTTTTTACCCAAGCTTATCGTGTTTTATCAGCCCAATGCAGCTTTGAGGAGAAATATCTTCTACATAACTATTTATACTATAATATGAATTTGTGTCATCATATTGTAAAATGATTTATTTGATGATTCATAGATTATTGTACAAAATATTTAGGTACAGTTAATTCCTTGAGAAATATATGATTTATATTTTTGAACAAATAAAAAATTCAGATCGATGGCCCCATTGTCGTAATCTAATATCATTACTCTATTTGATCCATTGTTAGGTTATGGACTGATGGTTTTCACCAATTTTGATCAATGTAAAGTCCTATTCATTGATTCAATTGAATTTTCAATGTATTGGCTTCATTGATTGAAAGGGATCTTATAATCTGCTGATGATTGCATGTTTAATTGTTGTACCTCAACAAAATGTACGATTGGATTGGTTGGTCCTTGTAATATATGTGTTAATGTCTGATTCATAGATTTAAAACGTAGAAAGAGCACCTCACTAATATTTTAATGGAATATTATGTACAAAATTATCATTAAGAACTCCTTCAAGTTGAGTATCTTTTGGTACATATCTTCTGTAATCCATATAGGCTACGTTTGTTGTGTATAACCTATGTACAACAATGAACTCTTGAATTCAACAATGCCATTCAAGTCTCAAGTGCATACATCAGATTTATCAACTACGCATTGAATCATTAGCTCATGAATAAACATCAGAGCCTAGGCTATTAGATGTCAGAAACTTCAGATCGAAATCTTAGAACTACTAGAATTTGCCACTCTTTTCAATGAACTTGATATAGCCAAGGATCTTCCAACGGTATATAGCAGTATGATATAATTGTCTTTATATCAAACTTTGAATGAATATTTGCAGTATATGTACATCGATCGAATTTTTGGGATCGAAAGCCGAATCGTCAAGTAATTATCTCTTATCATCTTCCATTTCATTTATCCAGTGAATAGGAACATCCATAATAAATAACAAATTGGTCACTTTTTTATAGTATACAGAATGTATACGTTTAATCTATTCGAGTATTATTTTATTATTTGAATCGTTCACACCCAAACCTATCGTGTTCCATCAGCTCAATGCAGTTTTCAGGAGAATAATTTTCTACATTACCTCAAATCAAAAGTTAATGAGAATATTTATTTTTTTATTGCAGAATATTTATCACATGTACCAAACTATAGTTACTTGAGATATTTCAAGTGGCATTGAATCTTCAGTACTTATTTTACAGGGAAACAATATTGTAAATTAGAATACAAATCGTATCTAGAAAATAGTATATTCAAATGATGGATGGCCGAAAAATGGATGAATCAGTATTAGTGAATTAAATTCATATCACTCAAGCAGACGTTTCAAATCTTATTAATTCTTCTCCAGTACCTACAAATAATTAAATTTTCTTCAATAATATCACCACAAAACTATAATTTTGTGATTAAATAGGTACCCAGTAGACTGACTGAACTTCTCTTCAACCTGCAGCGCTAATCATGAATTTATTGTATGCATGTTTCTGAAATATTCTCAAATATAAGATAAATTGTCTAGTGTATTAATGAATACATGCTTCTGGTTCATTCATCTCAAATACTTCTCTTGATGATTACGCTAGGATGACAATTATTTTCGTATTAGGTTCAAATTATTCAATACAATATTATTTCTGAATACACAGGGTAATAATCAAAAAATTCAGTAATAGATCACATTTAACACATTCTGGACATAATTTCAGATACTTTTGCTTCGTTGATTTGATAAGTTTTCGACGAAATTCAAGACAAGGCTTTGGGAAGCTAATTGAATAATATTAATTGTCCAAGAATCACTTACTACGCATATCGCTGTGACATATTCCATGATAACAGCGCTATTTTGCTCTTTTGTGAACTGATAACAATATATGTCTTCATTAAAAAGCTTGTATTATGATTTTACTGTAAATATATATCAAAATTGTAGTGAATATGAATTTCTTAAAGTCTCACATTGAAAACATAGTATTAACGACTTATCTACGTATTAAGTGCCCAAGAAACATGGCGGATGTCCAGGCATGCGCACAAAAAAATTCCAATTATGGAAAGAGCTATTGTTGGCATCTTATATAAAAGTAAGTTTCTTGATTGAAAGAATTAATTTCCTGATAACAATTGGAATCATAATCATCGAGCATTCTGCTATAGCAGCTTTCAATAAATCCTTGAGCATAACCTAGAGAATATCACATAAAGTTACACTTGAATTACAAAAATGAGTTTCTTAATTACTAGAATCGGTTTCCTTATAACAATTATATGTTGAAATCATCTTGGAACTTATGCGATCGCTTGCTCGGAAGGATTCATATTGTACGAGATATGCCTGTTTTCTATTTTGTGTTGAAAATGCATAGTATTGTGACATTAAACTTTATTCCAAAAGAAGTTTGAGTATAGCCTAAAAAATATGACATAAGATTGTCATTTTGTTAATATTATTCAATTAAACTACTTACTTTCTATTTATGAGAAGTGTACATTGATGTGAACTGTCATTGACTGCAAATGCGAGTACGCATGTGCAGTTTCTGCTTGAGGATTAAGTTGGCAACACTGACGTTTTATTGAATGTCAAAAAATTTATTTCAATTAAAATAAGCTTTATAGAAGCTCCGAATACATCACAAATTATCCATCTGAATGTTTTATCTATATAATAATACATAATATCTATATCAAATAGTGATGTTGTAATATTCTGAGAAATATTTAAAATACCTGTATGTCAAACTTGACAGAAGCGACCCGATATTCATTAATTTTTTGTCAGAGATAACTTGAGAATATTTCGACGGCCGGTGAACTGTCATTTTTGACAATTGTAATCGATGGTTTTGGCCTTCTCCTGTGATTACTATACATGTGATGGTATTCAAATATATAAAAGGCACTAGTCCTCATTAAGATGTATTGAATAGAGAAGAAATGAACAAAATTAAATATACCGTTTAAGCTGTAGCGATGGATAAAAATTTTTTTGGGAACATCCAACTGACAGTTGTAATTGCAAAAATTCATGTGGATTAGTATATAGGGATAGCGTTTCGACCGGCTTCGCAGGTGTAAGCGCTAGGCTTCGCAGCTCCATATGTGAACCGCCTTCGGCAAAAATAATTTCTCAATAAGATTAGTTCAAATCATAATTTCAGCGTACAGAATTCTCCTGCTCCATATTATATTTCTGCATTTTTCCCTATTCGTGATTCCACTTTTTTTTATAGACAATTCTCAATGTTATTTCATGTATTTGTCTGGAGAAAAACTATTGATTTCAACTTCTTCACGAATTACAGAGACTCCAGGCGTCGCAGCTCCTAATATGTACCGCCTCTCTGACAAGAATTCTTCCTTGACGAGATCAATCTCGGATGTGAATTGAGCTCACGTAATTCCCCTGATTCATATTATATTACTACACTTTTCTCTGCCCGCGATTACATTGATTGACAGTTCCCAATCATATTTAGGTATAAATCCTTGAGAAAATCATCGATTTCATTCCCTTTAAGGATTAGCGACGAGATGGCGAGATTGTTTCTTTAGCAGAACTATCTTTTCAAAAGAACCACTCTTGCCGCACAATTTCCAATATTATGCATATGTCTTGATACTCACCAGTATGGGTATTCATTATTGAAGCAGCTTATTAGTTATTCAAACTACTACAGACGGCGTTACGATCGACAAGATAAGTGTGCGAGGAAAACAGAAAATGTGCATCAGAAGGACAAAAAACAGCGATTCGAATAATTCAAGTCTGGATTGAATATTTGATTTTAAATCCTAAAATTCATTGATATATAGCACTCAATATCAATAATATCCAGAATATTGCCATCAAATAGCAATGGAACTCCTAATATTTCATATTAATCACATTTAATTCCTTCGTATTCACAAAAATGGATATTTGAACTTGTGACAAATGAATGTTTCCCTCAATCTCCCTTCAACTATTATCATGAGTAGATTTATAATCATCAACTACAATATATTACAGCTTCTCACATCTTGAGGAACTAATAATAACTAAATACCTCAATAAGAGTCAATCCCTTGCCAATGGTAGTGAGATGCTAGTGTCAAGTTCTATATATATGACCGTGGTGCGTGAATTAACATGCTCTTCTTGCATCGAAAACTGCAAAAGTTTTTCAAATTGCTAGTACCCCTGTAAAAATACTTTACTTCATGTATTACATTTGCAACAATGTAAGAGTTGGCGAACATCATTTATTTCTTGTACATTCATGTTGTTCCTTCTAATTTGCAACATGTTCTGTCGAACTCATCGTCAACGCTACCATCGTCAAACCTTGGCTTGCGACGTCCAAAAATGAGTATAAATAACTCTTATTTCACATTGATAATAATTATTTCTTTACTTTAAGAGAATTTATCGAATTTTATAATAAATGAGATAAAACCGCAAATTATTTTGGGAAATGTTCCAGATGAATGTTGTGCCAATTCATGAAGGAATCAATCTAAATTATTTCTTATCACTCATGCAGAATGCGTACTACTTTGTGCACGTAAATAGCTCTTTGGCTTTTGAGTGCGCCAGGTATAATTTATGTGCGACAAGTAAACTTATCGGACTTGTTGCACAATATACTATTATATCCTTGGATAAGTACTACCGTTTATGAAATAAACGCAGAGAACTCCAAAGTTCCATCAAAGAAGTTTTGGTACCACCGATTGAATATATCTTATCCATGAATATGAACCAATTTATTTGATAAAAAATTTGAATGTGAAATTTCAGTAGGAAATTTCAAGCCGATCTCAAGTTATCGTTCTTTCAGAAATAAACAAACACTACGACTGACTTTCTTTTAAATTATGTTTTTTTGAGTTCAGTAGGGTCTGAAACGTAGAGATTTATTGAAAGCGTTAACTGTCCTCATACTTTTTTGTGAATGCATCTCAGTGATTGATTTTGATCTCAATTTTGGATGAAGTTGCATACCAATAGCGGAAAAAAAATTGAGAGTTATTACAATAATACACATTTCTTCTCCATTGTCTTCTACACCTGATTTATAAGCCATTCAATAAGTTCATTTTCCTATCAATTTCGACCCTTGTAACAAAATCAGGATATACGATGTGACACAATGATCGAGTTCAATAAGAAACTTTTCTTCCAGGTCTGAACAAAGAATAAGGACGTTTTTTATCTTCAATGTTATTTTGAGAATTCAAACTTTTCTCGGGATGCTTATTTCCAAGCAAAAACGCTTTGAACCTCACCTCCATATATTTGTGCAGAATTTTATTACAGAAAGCAAATTGGCTCCAAATACATCTCCAAGGATATTTTAAATCCGAAGCGAATTTGTCCAAATCAATTGAAAGTTAAGACTCGACTTAGTAGCCTGAATGTATTTATTCAGAAAAACTGGTGAATATAATTAACGTCTCAGTTGTCATGCTGACTCATATTTCACATCTGAAACAGCATTAGAAGATAAACAATAAATTGCTTGAATAGAGAACCAATCGGTTGTTTTTGACTACAATAGAAATAAATCAGAAAACAACCCTGAATTGTTGAATAAAATCATCTACGCTTTGTATTTTGGAATTTTTTCACTCCAGTGATCATTGAATGATCACAGCTATCAGTTTGCAATCGATTGCAACAATATTTTGTTCATCTCTATAATGATTGAGTGGATGAGAATAAGATTTAGAAGGTAACCCTAATTATCAATTGTTGATAGTGGCTAGTAGGTAGCATTTTTTGTTGATTATACTAATAACTTTTCCATCATAGTATGTGGTTGATAATACAATATCCATTGAATAGTCATTCTACCGATTGCAACAATCAACCATTGATCACAATTGGAATTGAGTAAATGACAACAATAATTTTTACCCAGTTTTCATCGTTTATCTAATGAATCAGCAATAACTTTACAATTAAAATCAAAATTGAATTGATCACAACAAATGATTGTTGCCCTTAATAATCTACAATCGATAATTTCTACTCAGGAATTATTGTTGATAATATGATCATAATACTCACTACAATAACAGTACTAGTTTGAAAGAAATTGCTGTTGCAGTCTTGTTGATGAGAACAGCAAAATTATTCATTAAATCAACATAATTTGTTCGAAATGCCTATTCAATCGGATACAATATTTAGGGATTGATCAAAATAATGAAATCGATGAATGAAGCAATGAAAATGCTGACAGCTGTTCTATCATCTGACTACTCGTCATCCGATTCCTTTATATTCAACAAAACATTCTTGTTCTTCACAATTACAATATATTTCAATAACAGATATCATAAACAAACAATAAGAAGAACAATAATATCTGACTCTTCAAAACATCTCTATCCACTCTATATTACGCATGCGCACCCAAGCGTCTACGTCACACCTAACAATGTTACCAACTGATGGAACACATGTCTGTGTTGATTGTTTGAAATCAGCTGATTACAACAGTGAATTCTTACTTACAGTAGCCTGTATAATCTACCAACATTTTCCGCGAAAGCTCTTTCTAGAATAACTACTTTTAATCTATTCATATCATGTGTCTCCTACACTTTTTGAGAAATTTCCAATATTGTTAAATGATTGTTGAGGATATACAGAATACGTATATACGTACAGTTTATCTGAGTATTATTTTATTATTTAAATCGTTTACACCCAAACTTATCGTGTTTCATCAGCGCAATTCAGGTTTTAGGAGGATTATCTTCTGCATAATCTCAAATACAAAGTTAATCGAAATATTTATTTTCTCATTGCAGAATATTCACTACATGTACCAAACTATAGTTACTTGACATATTCCAAGTGGCATTTATTCTTCAGTACTTATTTTACAGGGGAACAATATTATAAATTAGAGTATAAATCGTATCTTGAAAATAGTATAATCAAATGATGGATCTTCGGAGGATGGATGAATTAGTATCAGTGAAATAAATTCATATCGCTTGAGCAAACATTTCAAATTTTATTAATTCTTCTTCAGTGCCTACAAATAATTGGAATTTCTCCAACAATATCACTTTGGAATCGCATTTATCAAGCATTCTGCTATACCAGCTTTCAATAAGTTCTTGAGCATAACCTTGAAAATATCACATGAAGTTACACTAAGGCCTGGTTGCATGAACGTGCATCAACTAAAGAGTTCTTTAAAAATGAACAATATCAAATCGAATATATTCGTCAAATCAATTGCTTAGCATTGCTGTCAAAAATTCGATTTGATATTGTTCATTTTTGAAGAACTGTTTAGCTAATGAACGTTCATGCAACCGAGCATTAGATTACAGAAATAAATCTCTTGATTATAAGAATCGATTTCCTTATAACAATAACATGTTGAAATCATCTTGAAACTTATGCGATCACTTGTTTGAAAGGATTTATATTGTACAAAATATGCCTGCTCTCTATTTTGTACTGAAAATGCATGGGCATTGTGACATTATACTTTATTCCAGAAAATGTTTGAGCATAGCCTGAAAAATATAACATAAAATTGTCATTTTGTTAATATTATTCAATTAAGCTACTCACTTTATATTTATAAGATGTGTACATTGTTGTAAACTGGAATTGAAATTTTGCGTGAAAGCGAGTAAGCATGTACAGTCTCTGTGTGGCAAATAAGTTGGCAATACTGATATTTCATTGTAATTGTCAAATAAATTATTTTCATTAAAATAAGCTTTATGAAAGCTTAAATTACATTACAAATTATCCAATTTGATGTTTTATTCATATAACCATACATAATATCTTCAATCAATAGTGAATTCTGTAATATTTTGAATATTATTTTAAATACCTGTATGTCAAACTTGACAGAAGCGACTTGATGTTCACCAATTTTTTGGCATTGATAGCTTGATATTATCTCGCGCTGTCACTCTTGACAGTTCTCACTGATGGTTCTTGATTTTTCCTGTTAATACTATACACGTAATAATTTTTAAACATATAATAGGTACTCCTCCTCGTGAATACGCAATTTAAAAAAAAAAAATCGAAAATCGGGTGGACAGTTTGGGCTATAGCCTCCGGCAAAGTCGAATTAGTAATCCTTACACTTGGCCTTTTAGTATAGTGGATTGTGACTAGTACGTAGCATTTTTTGTTGATTATACTAATAACTTTTTCATCATAGTATGTAGTAAATAATACAATGTCCATCAAATACTCATTCTATCGATTGCAACAATCAATCATTGATCACAATTGGAATTGAGTGAAATTGCTGTTGCAGTCTTGTTGATGAGAACAGCAAAATTATTCACGAAGTCAATATTGTTCAAAGTGCCTATTTGATCGCATACAATATTTAGGAATTGATCAAAATGATGAAATTGATGAATGTAGTACTGAAAATGTTGACAGCTGTTGTATCATCTGACTACTCGCTATCCGATTCCTCTATATTCAACAAAACACTCATGTTCTTCACAATTACAATATATTTCAATAACAGATATTATAAACAAACACTAAAAGAAGAATAATATCTGACTCTTACTAAAGATCTCTATCCACTCTATCTTACGCATGCGCACCCGACAATGTTACCAACTGTTGGAACAACTTTACCTACTCGCTTCATCAGCGCGAGCACTGAACAAGCTCCAGATTCTTCTGTATAAAAAATTAATAATAAGATCTAGTTGAATAAATTGATGTTATGTGTACATAATTTCATCAAGTACCTAGTATGATCACTATTGGATAAACATACAACATTCAAATAATTTCCGTATTATTTGCAGTAGTTGAAATTTGAAGTGGGGATAACTGATCCGTAAACGAATGAACAAGAACATTGTGAACTAGATCAATTTGATTAGTACTCCGTGAACGAGAGAATACAGCTTTAATATGTCAGAATTGAAGATAGAATCATTAAGAAAATATTTCATGTCCAAATTTATATACCATGTGAATAGGAATATCCAAACTGGATAAGAAATAGGTCACTTCTAATAATGCCTGTTCTTTGTATTTTGTTAAAAATGCATAAATATTGTGACACATTACTTTATTCCAGAAAATTTTTGAGCATCGCCTGAAAAATATCACATAAGATTGCCATTTTGTTAATATTATTCATTTAAACTACTTACCTTTTATTTGTGGGATGTATACATTGTTGTGAACTGGAATTGGAATTTTGCGTAAAAGCGAGTACGCATGTACATTCTCTTCTCAGAAAATAAGTTGGCAATACTGAATTTATTTAAGCGTCATAAAAATAGTAATCCTATTATACAAACATAATAGAAGCACAAAATGTATCAAGAATTATTCGCTCATGTTTGTAATTAATATGATAATACATAACATTCGTGGATAATATAGAAATTCTACAATATTTGATGTGATAGTATTTAGATTCAAACGTCAAAACTGTCAGATGACATTGATGTTCAACAATTAAAAATTCCTGGCAACTGGATCTGATTTTTTTTGTCCAATTTTCGTCGGTTTTTGATTTTTTGCACAAAATCCATGAGACGGAAAAAATTTAGACCCTCAAAAGGCATTCCTCCTCAAGAATACCAAATTTATGAAAGAAGAATCATATTAATCCGAATTTTGGTTTAAGCTGTGGCTTAGGGCAAAGTTTTTCTGTAATCCAAACACTTGGCCTTTTAGTATAGTTTAGATTCAGATAGTACTATCATCTTGAACACTGTATTCTAATATTATACATTAAATCGTTTTGGATCTATGCGAACAATTAAAAAATATTTCGAGATGCTGTAAAAGTGCCTAATACAAAATCTCAATATTCTGCGACTGATTATTTACAATTTATGAAAAAAAATCGAAAAGTCTGAATATGAAGTGCATTTCCGGCTTAGCCAAATGGGACGAGAAAAAGGAGATGATAATTTCGATTCTACAGCAAATTTGAAACTGAATTCCAGTATCCTACCGCTAATCATTCTAGATTTATGCGAAAAAATCAAAAAAAGTATCAGGTAAAGTGCACTTCCAGTACAGTTGATTGCAACAATAATGCGAGGTGCACATCAAGATCCTAGATCCTATACCAGTCTTTTATACAAAGTTTCAGCATTATACGTTTGACGAATTCTGAGAATTGTGAGTTACGCACATACATTCATACATACGTACATACGTACCGATATCAAGCCAAAAATAGTCGAAATGGATTCAGGGATGCTCAAAACGGATATATTCATCAAAATCTCAATATGTGAATTTTGTGGGTTTCACAATATTATCTTTTAGACCATCAGATAGTCGTAGATTTCAGTGCCTCATTTTGTTTTTCATGCCTTCAAGAGGTTCGATTAGTCTGTATATTTGGAGTTCAATTGGGTTGTGCCATGAAAATAAAGCTGTTATTTTATATTATTTTTTCAATATATAATATCAAACTATGAATGTTGAAACTATTCTTATAATTTATAAATGAGTATATCAATTATAATTAATATTTAAAGTTCAATAAATTTTGAATAAATGAAGGAAGCGTTAAAACGCTTTCTAATTGGTCCGACATTTACGTGACGTCACTCCGGTGATAAACAATGCAGCAGTAATATACTCAAGTAAAGTTTTCGCGTATATCCTCAATTTTTTATTGGAAAAACTATTTTCATACAAGCAATGTGTCTCAAAAGCTAATTCAAGTAATAAACCAGAAGTTAATCCATCAATGATTTATGAATACATAGTGGTGAATGAAAAATTCAATACTCTAGAAGTACGAGGTATTAAGTTATCAATGTAAGCAGTTTTTTTAAATTATTCTCTCAATATGCAAATGCTGTTACATCTTCTTGTACAAATCCAGTCGAGAATCATTCTGTGATAATGCTATAGGATAGGTTATGTGTGTATTCGACCCGAAAATAAAACTTGTATTGTGAAAGGAAGAATCACTCCAGGATACCTATTCTATAATTTTTCATGACTTTCCACCCACTTGAGGTGATATATCAATCATGTCAATATCACCTTCCACCGTTGAAGCATCTGAAGGTACTCGTACTTGCTTAAGTTTCTGGTTATATTCATTTATGTTAATACACCATATACCTATAGTTTGGAAATTTCTTAGATATAAATATAAGCAATATAAAAATTATTCATATTTCACAGTATTTATCAATAAGATTTAGAATATGGTTGCGTAATATTTACCGTTATTAAAATTTGACCTATTGCATTCTTAACGTAAGATTTTAAACTGATATTTGTTCACATCTTATGATGGGTTTATGCACAAGAATTTTGTGTACTTCAGCCCACAACTGAATATTAAATCCATCTCAAAATAAAATATGGAACACCATAACCTCAAACGTCAAAATATCACCAGTGATAATATTCTATCAACACCTCTCTGCTTACAAAAACCTTATTAGGACATTTCTTTGTGTGTTAGGATGAAAATGAACAAAACAACATCTATATAATTTTTTTTCTGATATAGTTCTTGCAATAAGGTTCAGTAATTACTCTGAGTGAGTGGTAATCTGTGCTCTGAGCCCCGAAGTGACGTCACATGTACATCGATTGCGTTCGGACGTTTACGGCAATTTCCGACGTATTCAAAACTTGAGGCCTTTAATTTATTAATAAAAAATGTAATGTTTATAAAAAAAATTGTGTGAAAAATAATTATAATACAAAATTCAATAAACTTTTATATGGTATTATTACTTTATATACGTGATAGAACCCAATTGCAGACAAATGCGAGTGTAGCCGGGCAGCAACAGGCTTGTTTCTGCCCGAGGGAAGAAACAAGATTGTTTCTGTCCGCTGAATTAATTTTTCACTTCGTTTTATCCCTGGCAGAGTCGCATTTGTTCATTGTCAATCTCTAAATGAAAATCATATAACCTTAGTTAATTTGACAGTTGTTGTACTCGGAACTGTAAATTGAATTTAAAAGACGATTTGCTTTAAAAAAAAAGTATTAATACGACAATTTTAAGTACATCACAACATCTTATTGATGAAGCACAAGCAGCTACTCTCGACTTGTTAACTGCAAAATCAAAAGAAAAATATTAACTTTGTTATGACAAATTTGTAATGTGGAAAGTTTTAATGCAGGTAATATGAAAAATACAGTGTGTGGCACGGGACAAAACACGATTTTAGCCGAGGGTGATGCCAGCCCTCGCTTCGCTCGAGCAAGCAACGCTCACCCTCAACTGAAATCGTCTTGTTTCGTCCCTAGCCACACAATATACTATTTTATGGATATTAACAAGTATGAGATGTTCAATTTCTAGATTAGTCGAAAACATGGGAAGACAATAAAATCATAATTGAACGTCAAAGTGATTGTGTTTTCGTTCTGTCCAGGCTGTGGAAGTATAATTTTCCTGCTTCAAAATGTCAGAAGATGGTATATTGTGTATTGAGTAGCAAAAGTAATTAATCCAGATAGATGTTAATGTTTTCCACTGTCATCCTGAAATACAATTAATTTTTTTGCAACTATCCATAAATCTCTTTCTGCAATTGAAGAAAAATTGAATAATAAGTATTGATGTATTTTTGAATAAATTCAAATATCGAGTAGAATAGAATCAAGAATTTGAAGACTTTTTTTTTGCCAGTTGTAATTGAGAGTACCATATAGGGTTTCTGGACAGAAATTCTCGGAGCAAGAATTCCCAAAAAACTTGGAGTTACTCAAGACGAGAAATATCAAAACTATAAAACAAAAGGAAAAAACTTTCCAGAAATCATTTTTTAAATGAATATGTTTTATTGAGTATATAAGTGCTGATTAATTTATACAGAACTCGTATACCCAATAAAACATATTTATTTATGAAACAAAAATTCGGAACTATGAGTAGTCCATTGGAAAACGCACCCTGATCCATTCAACCTAAAACGAACGTGCGCCCAACTTCGCTCTCGTGGGTAATCGACAACTTATCGCACTTGTTACATAATATACTATTTTTTATTACGAATGTGAGATGAGTATTATTTTGCGTTTGTTTTTCCAGGTGGTAAATGTAAACTTGTCGCACTCAAATTATACTTGGCGCACTTAAAAAGCAAAGAGCTATTTACCGCCCGGAAAAATGTGCGCAAAGTAGTACTTATCCCGCATGAGTAATAAAATAGTTATTTAAGTATCAAGGTCAGTAAGTACAGTTTACCGATTGAGAATAATAGTTTGGAGGCCAAGCTTTGGCGAGGTTTCCAAATATTATGCGAAAGCGGTGCTGTACTTACTGACCGCGATGCTTACAAAATTTTTTAGACGATTAGAAGATCTCTCTAAATGGATCCTAATTTTCGTTTTCAAATTGAATTACCACTGATGATTGCTTATTCGCTTTAAGCTGTCAAGTTTGACATTTAATTGTGAATATTCAATTATAAATAACAATGAATAAATGAATATTTTCTATGAAATGATTTTTCTCCGCGTTTTTTTTACTTATTTCGAATGCTCCTTCAGTTAGTTTCACCACTATTGTTGCAGCTGACGTTCAGATTATCAAACGACTCCTTGTAAACAATCATTTGAAGTATAAATCGGATTTTCTGGAATGACTTTTCCATTTGCAACGCAGCCTCCCGGACTATTAGGTAATAATAGCCTACCATTGTGTTAGTATGTGGAAATTAGGAAATATGCACGATGACCATATCATTTTACTTACTCCTACAAAGTTGTGATAAGGTCTTGTTGTGCACCTCGCACTATGACTGCAATCGTCTGTACCGGAAATACACTTAACTTGCAGCTTTTTTCGATTTTTTCGCATAAATCAAAAATTTTCAGGCGTAGGATGTTGAAATTCAGTACTTCCAATTGTTGTAGCATTTTTATGGCTACCTCATATTTTTGTACTAATCGATTGAATCGGATGTGCACTTGTCCCGAATTATTCGCATATATTCATAATAATCAGTTGTAGCATATCGAAATATTGCGTTAAGAACTTCACACGTCAACGGTACACAAGCAGTTGTGAGTATATGACATCTGCATACAAAAAACTGCAAAAAGTGAGTTTTTCATCAAAATTTTGATTACTTATATATCGCTTTATTTTATATTTGCAATTTTATGATATTTTTTTTTGAATGCTTCTGTTCTTGAAGTTTCATAGCGTGATATTGTTTTTCTGTGTTAGCTTCTTGTTTCGAAGCTAGAAATTATCATTCTGATCGACTTACTATTTTTTGCACTTGGGAGAGCCCTCCTAGTTTTGTTTATTTTTCCGACAAGGTTCTTTTTTTGTCTTGTGATGTGATGTTGCAGACTGAATTACTATTTTTCTTCAAATAAATATAAACGAAAGTCTCATAGGCTAGTATCGAAGCTTATGAACTGGCCTTTGAAAAAGTCGCTATTTCATGCCCAGTCAAGTCACTGATCATATTCTGTCCAATCCAGATATTGAGGAAAACCCAGAAGAAAAAACACTCACTCCAAATCCAACGATCAGTATTGTTGAAAACGATGACATTGTTTTCAGAGAACTAAATATAGAAGCGAAAAACCCCACTTCAGGTATGTCTACAGATTAGAACATGACATTTTCCAGCAGTCCATCTACTCTAAGCAATAACATCAAAGAGCCCGTTGCCTCCACGTCTACAGCCCGTAGTCCTCTTGCCAGTGGCGTAATTGGATTCAGTTCCCCTCCTCCGCAAGAAAAAGTAAAGCCTCCCTCCCTGTAAAACAAAATAAAGGCCCTGATAAACTTTTAAAAATTTAAATTTGAATTTCTGTTGCATGATGTTCTATGAGTTTAGGAGCTAGCAAATCATCCTACCAACCCTCTTCCCACAAGGCTAGAAAATTTTTGAATGATGTTTTATTATCGATCAATTAAGAAAGTACCATTCTGACAGGCATCTCGCGGTTGCGTCGTCATCTCTTAAATTCTTGTAACTGTTGATAGTTTTTTTCCTTTCAATTCTACTTCCACAAGGCTACCATTTTAATATGTTGTAATTTACATCTGTTCAAGTGTAAAATAAAATGACAACCTATTTTAAGACTTGCAAGTATGTGCCAGACGGTAGCAAAGTGGTCATAGGGATGTTGATTCGTAACCTGCTCCCTCAAGGCTGAAATTTTGGGGGCATGTGCTTTCAATAATTTTAAAAGTATATGTGAACAGCTCTTAAAACTCTTCGTTCCGTTATAGAGCAAGATTCCAGGCTCGCCAGACATTACTCATTTTCTGAGAAACAAAATGTGAGGAATAGAGTAGTATTAGTATGTACTTTGATCATATGCATACTTGCTAGTTTGTGCCAACGGTCAATTTATAGATATGAGGTGCTAGAGGTACGTGAAGACATTACTCACTTTTCTTGAAGTATTGAGTGCGGATTTCTGTGTATGTTTTGAAGAATATTGTCAAAAAATGATAATCAACATTGCTAGACACTTTCCATTGATGATAATTTCTGCTAGACTCTTTAAAGCTCGCAAAAAATAATGTAAACTTGCTTACAGTCTGAGTCCCAGTTCTTATTTATGATATTCAGGGAACAATTTCAATACGTTTTGTTAACAGTCAGATCAATCGTAGGGCTAAACATCTTCCAGACACAATTGAAATATCGATGTGAGTAAAAGCGCGAGGTCACTATTTGTAGGCTCGATAGTAAGCAAGTATTTATGGGATGAGATTACGTTATTTTTTCCGAGCTTTAAAGGGTTTAGCAAGAAATACTGCCGATAGAAAGTGTCTGGCAGTGTTGATTATCAATTTTCAACAATATTCTTTAGAACATATCTAAAAATCAGCAGTCAGACTTTAAGAAAAATAAGTATGTCTTAACGTACCTATAGCTTCTCGTATCTATAAATTGTCCGTCGGCAAAAACTAGCAAATATGCGTATGATCTAAGTACCGACTAACACTAATTTAACCCACAAATTTTTGGGAGGTGGACTCAAATTGTAGGGGATATTTACAGCTCTAAAAAAAGGTACAAGTGACTTTCTTCGTCACTGCTTTTTTGGCAAAACACTGAAAATAGTGAAAAAATATCTCTGGTCGCTCGAGTTTTGAGGGTTGAAAGTCTGGATTTATACTATCTGGATAGACCCTGACTACATATGAAAAAACATAGGAAACCGTAATTGATGCCTAGCATAAACTTCAATACCTTAGTTTCAAACTTACTAGACCAAAATAACAGCGAGGGATATAGTTGCGTTCTTCATAACCATTATAAATTATAGTCATTCTAACATGAACGTCAAATATGGAATGATTCAATGATTCTATTATATTTTGTAAGAATATCCATCCCAGCTCAAGTGTTAGAATGAGCAAAACTAGCCACATATCTTAGGTATCAATTTCTGATATTAATAAAATACATAAAATGCGATCTTGTTAATTCATACTCATTCTAATTGTGTAATTATTTCTGTAGTTGCTGTAGTTGAGTTTAAAACGTGAAAAATATACTTAAAATGCAGAAAATATAGGTCTCTATTCTCACCTCTTGAAGTTCGCTATTTCAGCAAAAATTTTGATGAAAGAAGATAGCGCTATATGATAAAACATTAGATGGTAAGAGAAAGCGCATAATGCTTCGGGAAATAGTGCGATTTCAAGAGGTGAGAGTATCGACCATAGTTTTTAATTTTTGTATCAGTCGCAGTAACATATCGATAATACAGATATCAGATAACATCGATGTTCACGTCTTTGTTGACTTGTGTTATTTAATTGTTGAATTTATGATCGTGGGGAAAGTATAGTCTGAACCATGTTCTAGAATGTCTATTCAGCATAGGTGAAAAAGTTTGTTCTTATTTTCAGTGTGGGAGGCCTCTGCAAGATTACCTCTAGGTCTCATAGAAGGAAGTCAATACCAATTGGGAAATTTTGATGAATGTTTAGAAATCGAAGAGCCATTTTCTGGTCAATATTGCTTAGCTACTATTAATATTGATGTGAGAAATGAGAAGCCGATCCAAAATGCATCAATTCCAGACTATGATCCATATATGAACTTATATAAAAAAATAGATGTAAGTATAAATCCAACAATTTTTTCACCAGATATGTGCTAAACTCATATTTCTTCCGATCATAACCACCTTCATGAAAATTTTGATAGATTTTTATATCTTGTATGCTTGGACGATTCATATGTTCCGTATTCGATTCGTCATCGACGCCGATAAGTGGAACAATCTCTCGTTATTCTATAGACAATGCTACCTGAATATCAGCAGGGTGCATGATAGGTATTTCTCTTTCATTATTGGGCTGCATGATTGGTATTTGTCTTTTATTATTGGGTGTTATGATATGATTGGGCTCCCGTAGACAATTGACAACTTGCTGCAGTTGTTGCACAATATATTTTTAATCACAAAAAAATGGTAGAGAAAATTGAAAACATTTTATTTCGCTGTTTACATTGGATTCATCGTATTGCATATCTTCTTTTATTTCGCAATTAATATTATCCTGAGATTTGATTTTCTTGATATCTATCGAAAAACGGCCGTTGAAAATCAAAAATTATATTAACAAATATAAGATTGAAAGCATGTGCAAAGATTTGTGCTTTCAGACTGATCAATAATAATGTCTTTAATATTAGAATATGAGACCCATAACACAATCGGAGCTGGTATTTGGAGTCTATTCCCTTGTATCCGCAGTCTTTTGGTTCTAAAGAAGTAGGATGTTTATCTTGCGTTATACATAGACCATAAAAATTACGATCTTAATTCAGCTGCACAAGAAAGTATCAATAAAGAGTCAAAATTTTGTATTTTCTCCCACAAATGATTCATTGACGTTACTAACTCTGTAATTATTGCATTTTTTTTCAGTATTTCTTCCATATTCGGGTTTTCTTTACTATATTATTTGGATTCTGTATCGATGTTGATCCTTCCCCCTGACCCCGTTTTTTTTCCGGTGATCTTGTGATTAGAGAACACCACTTGAAAGTTCTTTTTTCGTCCTCTCCTATACTATACTGTTGCTTCTTCCTCTTTTCTCTTTACTCATTTGAATTTTCTTATAAAGCCCTCTACTATTTCGGTTTGCGTCCACGATAAGTTCTTGATACGCTCACTAGATAGTGCGATATACTAATTCCACACCAGTTCTCCTATTAATAGTACTATTTAATAGACGGCACTGAAGCTTAACTATTTTATTTCCTCTTGTAGAACTGCTGTTATATTGGTTTGCATCTGAAATATAATCTGATGATAAATTAGAGTTGAGTTGACCTTGATATTTTCTTGACCTAATTTAATTTTATAGTTTTCGCAGGAAGATATTTTGTCTTCTTGGCTTGCCCCCTTTGTATTTATTCTTCCAGCTAAAAACAGTATTTCTCCTAGGTAGTTTATGGCAAAAACACAATATTGAATATCACTTTTTCACAAGTAGTCTTTTATTTCTCATTTGCCTCCCACTTTGACTTTTGTCATCTTGGCACTCTGACAAATGCTCCTATTATGTGCTGATAACTTGTAGTTGTTATCTCAGGCCAAAATAGTTACTGACTACGTGAAGTTTCAGCATAATTTATATTTGGGTCATGACGATGTGGTCAAATAACTTCCTTCTAAACACAGACAGACAGTGGTGTAGTGGTAAATTTTCCAGTGTGTCAACGCTAAATATATTTGACAACTTTTTCAGTGTGAGAACGCTGAATATATCTGTCAAATTATAAGACAAGTCGTGTTTATATGGTTTGCTGGAATGCCTATAATAGTCAAAGAGTATAGAATTGGGATGTATCTAAGCTCGCTGATTAACGCTGAGTTTTCGGCATTCATATGGATGGATATGGATGGATATGGATTATAGAGGCAATGGAAAACCAGTGTGGGAAAGCCAGTGCTGCAATTTTAAGCCTAAAGGGCTGATTGTAACTCGAGAACTAATAACTAACTTACGACCAAAGTGATGATGTAGGTCAATAATAATATTTCTAAATAGCAGTTATATACTTTATTAAGTTAAAAAACACCTATCTTGAGTTGGAAGGCACGGCTAGCTATTTTAAATGAGGGTCTCTTAAAAATAATAGTCTGAAAACTCAAATCGGTAGGAAAGAAAAGGAAAATGGGCGCCAAGGTGCAAAAGGAAATTGTGCTAAATACACTTGATTTAGCAAATAGCATAAAGAAAGCAGAGTTACGTGAATGCGAAATTCAATAGGCTATTTGAATAAAAAATAATCAACAATGGTAGTAACAAAAGAGTCGTGGTAAACTTACACAAAGCAAGGCAAGATAAATGGTGTAATATTTGGTTATCCACGCCCGTCGGCCTAGCTAACGGTCTTCTGCTGGGTCGGTATCGCGGCGGTTCCTCAGGCTTCAGAAGTTAATTGTGTGCAGTTGGGGCTTGAGCTTTCTTCCCCGCGTCGGCGGTCTTTGCCGTAGACGAACCAGTGTGGTGACAGCGATTTAAAAATCGGATTGTAATGAGAGTGTTGCTTGTAGCCCAATATGGAAGAATCTGGTATCCTGCTCTGACAATGCGACCCAGCCTAAAAAACCCTAGCGTGGATCTTATGACTGAATAGTAAAATAATCTGAAAAAGATACAAGCCAGTACCAAGCCCAAGAAAAGTTGATAAGCAAAAAAATTTAAGTTAGAATTATACAAAATCTTTACCAAAAGTTGGCAAAAAAAAAAACCAACAATATTTATTCACACAAGCAAAAAATGTACTAGTGACAGAGAGAGAATGAAGGCGGTGAATGATAAATGAGTGATGGAGTGAATGATTGATGAAAGTTGGCAGCGAACGAGACCAAGCTCAAAAAAAAAAATAGCAAAAAAGCTCTTTTCAGCTAGATGTTCGGATAATGATAACCGCAAGCAATAAAAGTGGATAATTAAAAAAAAAAATGAATACTGACGCACCTAGGCGTAAAAGAAAGTTGTCCAACTAAATTGAGTCGTAGAAGCGTGTATCGCAAGGATTTTACCAAATAATTATGAGAAATTACGCCAAGCTTTACATACAACAATCACTCGGGAATAAGGGGAGATTGGAAGGGAATGTTGACGAAGATGATGTAAGTTAGCTCAAAATTAAACTAACAATACTCAAATAAGTCGAATTTCAAATATAAGTGAGCAAAAGTTAACTGTAATTACCCAAAATAACATACAAAAAATCCAAAATATATGAGTAGAAATGTTTAACCAGAATTACGAGAAAAGAAATATCAAGAATTGAAGCAGTTTTCGCTTGCGTTACTAACTGCGCGTGAACTCGCACGTGTACAATTTACAGTAGGGTTGGGCTGTAGATGTCTCAAACAGACTGACTAAAATATGATACAAAAGCAAAAATTGAGAAATCTCGCAAGACTTGGGGACCAGGAAATTTCTGGAAGTAATTTCGGGAAAAGTGAAGCGGAAAATAATATACGTAAGCAGAAAGTTCAGACAAAACCAAAAAATATAACTAAACGATAGCCAAAATTTAGGTAACAAAATAGAGTTTAACGCGTATAATGGATTATCTGAATTTATTGATTACGAAGGCATAAGAAAAAACTCTGAAGGAGAAAAAATATACCTGGGCAGGGCCTTGGGCCGAGAACTGACTTCTTCCAACATCGCAGCAAATTTGAAAGCTAACGGGATTTAAATTAAAAAAAAAAATAGTTAACGTACAACAAAATTAATTCAAACTGGAAATTTAACGGTGGAAATCACAAAAAAATAGCCAGAGCCTCTTAGGAAAGCATGTGGCGAGGTCTGTGGAACCTCACAAAATTTAGGATATCAAAAGAATTATACACAGACTATGTGGGAGTTGAATTTAAAAAATATAGAACATATTTACAATTTGTTTAACATTCAAAAGTAAGATTTAGACTGGAAAACAAACGTCTCTACAGTTAGGAAGTGCCGTTCGTCAGAACTCAGCGCCAAGAGCCCGGTTCAAGGCAACACCCGTCATTATATCTGTCGTGAGGGTCAGCGCTCGTGCATGGCCGTACAAGGAACGCCGAATATGAGGTGTCTAGTGTCTATTCATTTTGGATGAAGTTAGAAGGAATTAGATTAATTCTCATAAATAAGCTCCAAAAACTAATTTATCAATCAACTCACCACTTTATTCTATATTGAGCGGGCACGAAGTTTTTAGATCATATATTGATTTGTTTTGTGAGATCATTCATAATATTGGGAAACATAACTAGCATTATGTGATATTAATCCTTTCTACTTAGCCTGTAAGTGAGTGTGAGCCTGTTTAGTACTGTTTATGATAATTATGATGAGAACCAATCGTATTATTGTTCCTTTTGTTTCCCCTCACTGAACCTTTAAGAAAAGCTTCGATGTGTTGATCTGAATCCGATTCTTCAACACCAGCTCTGCTGTCATTATCTCCATCCCAAATACTAAGGCATCTAATCCCGTCTACGGAGATCCAGGACTAGCTAACAATCCATTATCTCGATCACTTTGTTATGTCGATTTTGTAGCTGCAAGCTTATTTTCGCTCCAAATGTGCGTGGCCGTATCGTATTTTCGAGTATTTGACAAGTTGTTGACCATTTATATTGGTGTGGGAATCCGAAACGAGATTCGAATAAAAGATTTTTGTGAAGAATATGTTTGGATGAAATTGGAGATGGAAGATTTAGAAGACGTGTTGTGTGTAGGTGGATTGTTACGACTGTTTGTTTTTGCGTAGAAGGATGTCTCCGAGTAGAAAGAATGAACGAGCTCATATTGATAGAATTTTTAACATGGATGAGAAAATAGAAATGTGTTTGAATGTAGGTGTCTGGAAGAAAATTATTGTTGGTTGAATGTAAATGGCCTTCATGCCAACCTCATTTTGAGGAGGAGGTATGATTCACAAGAATATTATGAATTAATGAATATCTCACATCATATAAAATCTGAATTAAATGATGAATATACATATGACAATTATTTAATTATTGTTACTGTCAATAGATTACAACAAAACTTACACAACATATTTGATAATAAGAATTTCATTTTATAGCATGCAATTGACCCTAATTTGATGGATCGCCACAAGTTGTTTTGGGGTGTATGCTTTCCTATTTCATGTGCTGCAGAAGATATTGAAACAGAATTGAAGACTTATTTAAATGGGAACGATAACTCCAATATCAAAATGTATCAAGTTACAATAAGGGCTGTAAATTGTCAGCAAGGAAAAAAGAGTGTCAAATATAACTTGGATTTCTTTGACTATTTATTCTGGTGATATTAATTCTTATTCGCTATTTCCCGAAATAAATAATGACTGTTTATATCCCCTCCAGTTATGTAGTGGGTCTCCTAGTAATTGTTGTTGGAATAAGTACCGTTTACGATTGTAAATATCAACGAGAAAAAAGTGAGTATGAAAAGCATAATAATGAGGAATTGAAAAATAAATTATTTGAAATTTATTTATAGATGAGAAAGTTGAAAAGCTTCTTCTCTGTTTCTCGGCTAAAGAAAATTTCCATGAGCTAGGGAAACCAGAAAGGAATAAGAAGTTACGGATTCTCTACGGTGCAAAGTTTTTTTGTATGATTGTTCTAATACTTGCACATTGTTTCTGCAACATGTGGATTGGTTCAGTTTTCAATTACAGCTATATTGAAAAAGTAAACTTCATTGAAATTATTACTATCAACTCTATTAATACACTTTCTACGAGCTATAGTTCATAATAGTTGGACTGAAAAAATTCTCTTCATACTTTGTTGGAGCATAGCAAATTTCTTGAAAATCCATCATTGATATTTTCACAAAATGTATGACCTATGTAAATTGGACTAGTTGAACACGTAATCCTAGCACTCGGCTTCAGATCAGTACCATATCAGAAAATTCTGAAACTTGCAAACTTTATTATATTATTATCGGTGAAAATTTTATTATCAGCATTTTTGATGTATATATACATATATTATTGATAGTAATTATCTACAAAATTGCACTAGCAATCATCTCGATTATCTAAGAACGTGTTTCATCTAAAAAATATTATTCATAGATACAGGGTGTATCTATACATATGTAACAAACTTTAATGGTATATCGCATATAGTATTTGACGTACGTATCATGGATCAAAAAGAATTAATTGCACGATTTGGCGTTTTCATGTGTTCCCCGGCCTTTTATTCGAGGTGACATGTTGATTTTACTATGCAAGCTGAGACTACTATGGTTGTGCTGACTTACCGGTCCTGGGCGGTACGTAGAAAATTGTAGTATTTCACAAGAAATATTTATTCATTTATCTTTATTTGATCTTCCAATCAAGCAGAAAAATTTGTGAGCATCACGGTGATTAAGTGCAGCACCGATATTGCATAAAATTTGGAGATCTCGCCAAGGCTTGGCCTCCAAACTATTATTCTCAATCGGTGAATGGTACTTACTGACCTTCATACTTGAATGACAATTTTTGGAGTTCTTCATTTTAAAAAGGTGTTCAAGTGAATGAAAAGTTTTGGGACATTGATTTGATGGCTACTCTTAAAATAACAATACTTCACGTTCACGTGAATATTTAGAGTCAATCAATTATTTTGTAGGATATGAAAACTGTGTTATACACAATATAATAAAAAATAAGTGTTGTTTTCAAAAATTCTTAGCAATGAAAGATGCGTTTACTAATGTAAAATTAGCGGATATGGTGTTAGTATACGGGGAAGGGAGACAAAATGCAAGAGCAGCACAATGTTTGTAAGTAGAACGATATCCTGGTAGACGACATCCTAGACAGCAAATAATCTGTCATAATTTTGGAGACGTTATTTTAAATACAATGCATGATGATCCAACAATTATTAGTAGTCAAATGTTGATGTCATCCTTTTTATTTTCAATGTGTCCAACATCTGACACAACCTGACCATCCTAAGCGAGAAATATCTCCTACAACATTATGCTCAAGATTAAAATTTTGTTATAAATATTATCTTTTCCGACGAGGCTATTTTTACTTGGAGTGGGATTTATGATTTCTATAATTCTCATTCCTGGTCACAAGAAAATTCTCATGTTGTTCGAGCAAGCAATTTCCAGCATTGGTTTTCTATAAGCATTTGGGTTGGAATTGTCAATGGAACGTTAAATACTGGTCCACACATTTTACCTAACAGAACGAATGGCAATCACTATTTAGAGTTCCTCCAAAACACTGTTCCAGAATTGTTGGAAGATATTCCACTAAATGTCCGGCAGCATGCATGATTTCAACGGAAATTTCTAGTCAGTGAATAAGACGTGGTGGGTCTGCCTCCACGATCACCAGATCTTGATTCCTTGGATTATTATTTTTGGAGTAGTTTCAAATCACCAGTTTTTGATAATCAATACGCACCGGTTATTCTTGAGAAACTGCAAGAACGTATTTTAAACAGCAGTTGCAGCAATATGAACCAACCATTTTGATACCGCTTGTGCCGTTGCCCTTAAAAAATTTTCTGCATTGTGTGTTGCAGTGAACGGTGCAGTTTTCAAATTAAATAGCAGTTTTTTGTGATTTTCTCATTTACTTGCATGTGTGAGTATTGTAGATGAAAATTCATTTATATTATTCTGCTGTAACTGTGAATCAATAATATATACATTCAATCTATTTGAATAGAGAACGAACAAAGCATAAAATTGTGTTTTTCTTTTCGGGGTCGTACACGAACTCGGCACTAAGAACATGAACTCGGCACCCAGCTCCCGCCCAACTTTGGGCAAAAATACAATCTATATTCTAAGTATAACAATGATATTAGCTTAGCTTGCTACGTTTGCGGTTTTGAGTTAAAAACATCCCTGAGTATTATCTAATTGCGCTGTGTGCACCTATGGGACAGAACTTGATCTCGAGACAGCTGAGAAGGGTGCACTGAACTCTTCATGCTGGGTCGAAATACAGTCTATAAATAAATAAAATAAATGTACGGTTGAATTTAAGTCTGGTTTATAATTGATATAAATCGCATGTGTCCAGAGAATCTCACTCAGGTAGAACGATTAAGTTATTAGTTCTAATTTATAGGATATTGCCGAGTTCGAGTAGGAGATTGATGATCCAGGTAGTTTGGTGCCGAGATCGAGGCCACCCCTTTCCGGATATGAATATGAAAAATAGTTTAACCTGAGATTTCACTGTTCTGCCAAGTACTGTTAATTTTACTAATTTTTGAAAAAATCTAGTTGGTTAATAATTAGTACACCAAATATGCCATTGAAGTTTGTTACATAGGTATAGATATTTCTGCATATTCTATCATAAACATATAAACAGTAAAATATGAAATCCGGGTCCAATATTTTCTGATCATTGCAGAAAGAGGAAATACAGTTGAATCCCATTTTATATTTCAATTATTCATATGAAAAAAAGCTGGATTCTACATTACTACTTGGAATGTATGATTTTTTTAATAATTCATAATTAACTCTAATGATATTGGAGCATCAAGCAGGCTGTGTTATTTCCTAAACTTTGAAAATCCATCAACTCACAAAATTAGAATCATGACATATTGTTACTTGGAAGACTTATATTCTTGCTTACCCTGAGTCTACTTCACAATCTAAACGCAGAATTAGGATTATTCAAATAAGGAGCTTGAACGTAGATAATAAGAACAGTTTATTTTATATTTTAGGTAGTCACAGCCACAAAGTCGAGTCGAACTGTCATTTTTAAATATTTGAAAATACTTGTAATGGTGTACAGCCGAATATGAATATTCATCGGTACTATTAAGATCAATATTATCAATAATTATTACGTGATTAAAAACAATTGGAAGCACGTAATAGAAGTAAATGCTAACTCACACAATGCAATTCAAATATCAACGTCAGGCTGCAAAAATTCTACATTGTATGAGAGCATGAAGCTTTATATGTAACTTTAAAGGGGCCCATATATCGTCAAAAAATTGCGCAACTTATGCTGTTGCGCAATAATTTGCCAATGTATGGCAGTGTTTGATGCATTGCACAAATATTTGAGATCCGTTACACCAAGTAGGTCTCTCAGCACAATGGTGTAGCGGTTATAACGCATGCCCAGAGAGCATGAGGTCTCGGGTTCGAATCCCAGCGCTGTATAAGACTTTTTCAAAATTAATTTATTCTCATTTATCAACCGTCTGGCTTAATACAAATTCGCCAATTGAATTTTCATTCTGAATATTTACATGAGAGCTTCTCACGATGTCGGCCGTTGTCCTCCATTGTCAAAAATACAAAAATGTGTCGTCTTTGGAGCAAACATCAAAGTTGACACACTTGATTCGAACCCTACTAATATTAATTATATTCAAAATACTATTATTATTATTGTGGAAACATATGATTCAGGATATTAATAGTATATTATGATACAAGAACCGAACGACTGTCATTTTTGTCCAGGATAAATTTGGCTGCATTCGGTGAGGATGAGGGCAAAGCCCAAGGCGTAGCTCCGTGCAGCTAAATCTGTCCGTGACAATAATGACAGTTGTTCAGTGTCCGTGTCGCATACGATACTTTTTGTAACAAGTGCACCGAAGTACCCTCATTACTAAGTTTTTTGAATAAATTTCGATGTATTGAAACTATCTAATCGATTTGACGAACAGATTTTTGCAAATGCAATCACATAACAGTAATAGAATACAACATAACATAATACAATGAAGCATAACTTACATGATTTATTTCATTGGTTGTTATTTTTTACATTTTCTGTGCTATCCCGTTTACAATAAATGCACATACTATAACAAACACATCCTATAATTTCTTTAAAATATCAATTTGATATATATCAATAAAAAAAAAATCCAATGGCATCCATGATCCATGATCTACAATTTCATTTTCACCCAGCGGACAGAAATATCCATTAATTCCCAGTCAACAGAGAATTATTGAAAATTGTTACCATGGTTTGGAATTGAGAACTTTCGAAGCAGAAGTCAGCTCAGTAATAGGGTACTTTCGGTGTACGTGTTACAAAATTTACACAATACAATCAAAATTGACATCTTTCATCTTTGGACTCGTGCTCTTGAGTGACGCGCTTTTTTGCTGATCACAGCGTCCTGCTTCGCAGCTCCCGGCTGGAACCCACATTACATATATATATATATATATATATATATATATATATATATATATATATATATATATATATATATATATATATATATATATATATATATATATATATATATATATATATATATATATATATATATATATATATATATATATATATATATATATGAAATTATATTTATGTGATGACATTATTCTAGGTCAATCGTTCGGAATACTTCATAATTGCACGTAGAGTAGACATCATAATAGATATTTTTCTCTTGATTGGCGGTCTTCTCAATACTCATAGCTTCCTGATCCAATCGGAAAAAAAGAGTTTCAATTCTGTAAGAGCCATAATTCTACGATATTTCAGGCAAGTATGGATTCAAGTTTGTTGAAGGGTCCTTCAAGAATTCATGTTTATTCATGTATACATTGAGTATTTTCTTTGCAAGTTTGTGATTTGTTCGAACTGGAAATTCAAAATATTTATCAGTTTGACGCATTCCAAAATATATCTCTTATTGAAAAGCCTGGGATATTTGTGTTATACTGCGCTTGGGCATCATTGACTCTTTCTTGTTGTAATCTTACAGTTCATATGTGCTTTGCATTATTTGCATACAAATTAGGCAATTTCAGTGCTCATAAGATCAGACGTCTAATGCCGTTAAATAAAGCGTTATTTGATGATATATCATGGACAATATACATATTCTCAAAATATGCTTTCATTAACGGCATAGAATGTTAGTGTTACTCGAGCATAACTCGAGCTACACAATACTGTCAATTACCACTGGATTTATTATCAATAACAATATGATATTTAATGAATGACATCTCGATCAAGCATGAGGTATTTGTGTGGTCCCAGTATAATCTACCATAAAGATTATGGAATTCAATCCACTCGTACAGTGATATCATAATTAGATTCAATGTGAGTTTAGAATTGATTTTGTGTGTAACTAAACAAGAAGATTCACGCAATTCAAGGGTGAATTCATGACTTGAAGCACAAACGCAATCACACATACATTGGTTTTACTCAAATTTTATAGAAAAATATGGGTAATCTGATAAATTAAAAGAAACTTCTTTATAATACAACATTATTATATGTATGGAAATGAAAAACTTAGTTAAAAAACTTTTTTTCTGTAGAATAATACCTTCATTTGCAATTCTCACATTTTTTTACTCGACACTATTCTATAAAATTGGTTCTGGCCCATTATGGCAAAGAATTGTGGGCAAAGAAAGAGATTACTGTTTAAAAAATTGGTGGACAAATCTGATATTATCGAACAACTACATAAGTGTTGCGAATATGGTAAGTATTGAGCTACATTGATTACTATAGATTGAGGGATTGATTATATTGTCTTTTTAGTGTACTATTCATTATATCTGTTCCATTGAATTATCTTCTAAAAAGGAATAGTAAATTATCGTGGACAATCTTTATGTCCATTTTATGCGGGAGTATTGCAATATTGTTTCAAATAGTTTATACACAACAGAAATAACCAATTTTTTATGTGTATAATGAATAAGTTAGTGTTGATGTTGATATTACTGACAAAAAACTATAGTATTTATTTTTCCAAAGCGTTTGACCACTTGAATTTAATTAATTAATGAGCAGCTCACATTATTGAACCGTTGAAATTGATTTATGATTAGCATAAGTTACAGAATATTAGAAATTTTTGTCAGTGTGTAAATCATCACATATCAATAAATGTAGAATGATAATGCAGGTACTTTTTCCAGTTTTTTTTTCTCCATTCGCGATGACGATAATTTTCAATCAATTTATATTCCAACGCACACAAGAATATCGACTTATTTACTTGGCATGATATTGGGATTCATTTACTATAAACTTAGAAGCACAAAGCTGAGAATATCTTTTGTATGTAGCATAATCCAATCAAAATTTTGAATAATAATATGATTTTTAGAATCATTCGATTCTGATGTTCATTCTATCCGTGACTATAATTGTCATTTGTATATTCAGTGGACAGGTATTTTATCACCCACACGAACCTTACAATGCTTTCAGAGCTGCATTATATGCATCTCTTCACAGACCAATTTTTGCTGTAGCTGTCTGTGTACTGATGTTGAGTATAAGTTTTGGTGCTATTCGTAAGTATACATTGATGTTATTCCTCATACCAAAATTCATAAGTTGCATAATTGATTTGAGAGCAACTGTTACTGTTTGATAATAACATGATAAAAGTTTGTGTGAAGTATGAAACGGCATGGTGAGATTCTCAACTTGTTTTATTTTAGCTTTTTAAGTCTAATTATATTGAAACTAAGTTTGTGGTAGGTATAAATTTCAATTGTTCTTCATCGGACTGTAATTGATTTTCGAAGCAAAAGTGACATTACCTTGCAGATGGTTTTCCACTCAGGATCAATAATTCAACTAGGATTGGAACATTATCCTAGTGTTTTCGGAAGTCATTTGAATACATCTACTATATCCTTTAGAAAACATTACAGCAAAATCAAGTAGATTTTGAGTTCTCAATTTTGATATTATCACGACGTCTTCAATTTTTGAGTAGATCCTGGAACCGAACAAAGATAAATTTGAAAGTATAATATTTATTTTGGCCACAAACTTAACTGCATAGTCCAAAAATCATTTTCAAATTACATGGTCAGAATGATACTTGAAATACTTCAGCTGAAAGTAAATTAAATGAACCTTCTCACTTTGCCTGTTCGTGGGCTGTGCTTCTTATTTGTTTGAGCAGCGCTTACGCAAATATGCAGTCCATCAAAAAATATCGTTTTCTTGTTAAACCGTTCGTTAAATCAAAATTTTCTTGAAGACATCAAAGATTCAAAATTGAGTCAATTACTAAACCTAAGATTCTTTTGGTCATTGCATTGACAACAAATATATTTCGGCCTATTTTTCATCAATTTTAAGTTGATCCGATGGTCCTTACAGCTCTATGATATGAGTTAAAAAAGCCGAGGTAACTCATATTTCAAATACATATTGTAAAAATCTCGTATCGAGTCTTCAAGTTATACTAAAGAAGAAAAAAAGTTTTTTAGCAATTTTGGAGCCCTCTACTGGCACATGAATAGCCAGGGATGGAAGCAGTCAGTGCAATGCTCATACATAAGATATTGATATTTAATCAAGGTCACGTTAGTTGCAGCATATTCATAAGCCAACATGAGAGCTTCACTCAGACATTCCTACCAATGATATAATGTCAAAAATTTCAATGTGAATAATTTATTATCATAGGTTACAGTACCAATTACTACAAATATTTCATATTTGTAACAATAATTATTGATCATCATAATTTTTCAGCTTCACATTTATTAACATGGTATCCGATGATCTCTCTATCTAAATTATCCTTTGGGGCCTACCTTGTACATTTTATATTCCAGCTAACGAATATTGCAACGCAAAGAGTTCCCACGAATATTTCAATGTATTATATGGTACGAATGATGTAAATGAATATCTCATCCTAGATTCGATAGTATAATTCTATTGCATTTCAGGCGAAGCAGCTAGTCGTGGATGTTGTACTATCTTTATCAGTTGCATTTTTCCTCTTCATATTCATAGAGAACCCATGTGTCAGATTCATGAAAGAGATTATACCAACAAATTTTTGTAGAGTGACTAAGAGAAAAGAATCCAAAGAATTGATTGTACTGTGAGAAATGATCAAGCTTCAATAAATGAGAGTCACACAATGTGCATTATATTTATTAATTATATTATAAGAGTGGAGTGGAAAGAAGCTATCTATTTTTGATTGAATTACTTCACTTATCACCGTGACACATCTAGCATATTATTTGTAGATATTGTTGGAATATAATATTTGCTTCCTGAAGGAATGGTGATTGACAAATATTTGCAAAGTTACCCACACGATTTGTGATAGGCAAATGATGAAATCTGTGTTAAGTTCACTTGAATTCACTATTTGTATTGTAATCAAGCTTATTAATTTTTGGAAGACTCAATTAACTCTGAAATAACTCTTGAAACTCAAGTCCCATACAAAACATGAATGTAAAAATGCAAGCCAAATTCAATATAAAAGATATGAGAGGTTGTCATCTCCGCCGACAGAAGAATAGAGACCTGAATGGGTGCCAAGTCCTGTAGATAATCCTGAAATTTATTTATCAGAACATACCACATTTCAAAATAAATTCAGAATACAAATTCTTGTTTATAATTACTTGTACAGAGTACAAGTAAATATTTGTCACGCAGGACAGTTGGTAAATCTTAAAATTTAGATGTTACACAGAACAAGCAGTATACATGATTATTTTTTTGCTTGTTTTGTACACCACATTAGTTTACATTAACACTACTTAGGATTAGGGTTGCTGGGCTGATCGTGGCCTCGATCGTAGGAAAGGCGTCAGTATTTGAAGAATATTTGTATTGTGTGCATTGTGAAAGGAAGTATTTTGTGTTTATGTGCAATTGTGAAGTGGACAGAGCTATTTCAGTTTTATATTGGATTACCTGATCATATTGATAGGGTGAGTGGTATTTTCAATAGAGATATCACGTCTTAATAAGACTTGTAATTGTATTGTTTGTACAAATCATGCCGATGCGGGATGCATTAAGTATGTCGGGTGTATGTAATATCCGTTGGTTGAAAGGCTAACAGCTAGTTTACGGTGCTCCCAAGCTCAACGTGGGATTAGGACAGATCCGTTTATTTCCCTGATCTGGGCCCTGTATTCGGGAACAACGTGGGGGACGTTCAGTACCCGATGCTCTCTGGTACAATGAGGGGTTGAACTAACGATTGCGACCCCAGTTCGCGAATGTTAATGCTAAAACAAATCTTTTCACCTACAATTTCATTGAAATCAGAGGAGCAGTAGTAGATCGATAGTCTGAGCTAATTGAAAATTGCAATTTTTTACAAACAAAACATTGGAAAAGGCTTAGGTACCTACTCTGTTCTTCAGAATTATTCTTATTTGTGTTATGAAGGCATTTTCTATCAATTTGTTTTTCTTCAAGAAAGAATTCAAATTTGCGAGTTATCTGCAACACTTCCTGTTCTCTTTGTAATTTTTCGTTCGTTCTCTTTTTATATGCAGCGCCGCTCCATTTTCTCCGATCATTGTTTATTTTAATATGTCATATATAGTTTTTTAATCAATAAACACTCTTCTTCTAAGAATTACACGAACAGGCGGTTGTATTTGACGAGAGAGTTTGTTCAGTTCTCTTAAAATTCAAACAAATGATTTTGGCGTAGCGTTGGACCTCGGTAACTCAAAGTAATATTTTGACAGCTTCCATAGCTTAATACATCTATCAGTAAATAGTGATTCACTTGAAAAAATGTGTTAACAAAAGGTCGTTAGTAGAAATTAGATACAAGTCCAAGTTTCCATCCCTCACATGTGTTCATCAAATATAGTCCAGATGGCTATTAATGTAAACTGTGCACTTATTGCCTATGTTTAAATTTTCAGGAGCGTGAGACAACTACTCGATTAAACTTTTGCTGTTCGATTTGAAATTAGAATGATATCTTCGCAACAACATTTGAAGTTATTAAGCAATTTCGAATATTTTATTTCAACGATGACTTCAGACTTCAGTGAGTCTCGTCTCGGTCTCGAGCTGGTCTCGCCTGGCTCAGTCTCGTCTCGGTCTCGGCCTGGTTTCGAGTGGGTCAGTCTCGTCTCGGTCTTGAGTCTCGACGAGAGTCTCGCCATGATTTTTCAAAATTACAATTTCCTACATGCGAAAATAAATTTGTTCTACCTGATTATTATTTGCTATGGATTCCATCCAAAAAATGTATTTGTATGTTTTGTGTTCGCAAAGTTATGTTCCATAGCTTGCACATAGACCCCAGACGTGAGCTTCTGGCTCATTTCACAATCGGTAAGAGCCACAAAAACACTACGCTACAAATGAAGTCTCTTGAATTTCGCGCATCACGCAATTATTCGCACCTTGCTGAGCAGCTCTGGAAGTTATGATCACGTGATTCCATAGAACGCGCTTGCGTGTTGGATAAACTTCGCGTACAACTAACGTCGAATTTACAATACCAACAGTCGCTCTGAAGCCCAGTTCTAATTTGTGAAGACTGTCTTTTCACGTCACTTATAGACTCTCGACACATGCACCAAAACTATCGGACAGTTAGAGAAGTGATTAATGTCATCTTCGTTAAAAATAGTCTTCTAGAAGTAAGAGATAGAGTCAATTCAGTTTTCTTAGCTCGTATGTCATAAAAAAGTAATAATAGGATAAATATATACAATTATAATTAGTAATAAAACAGGAAGATGATTGGAAAAGTATTTTTCCACGACCATTGTGGAGCATCAACATTTTAATATTTATTTTAATTACGGAGTGATTCAATTCTATCATACTGTGTTAGAATATTCATTCCAACACAAGTGATGGAATGAGCACAACTAGCGGCATCTCTTACACATTGATGGTATTGATAAAAAACAAAAAAAATGCTATCTTATCAATTCATATTCATCCTAAAACTGATATAGTTCCTATAATTCAGTTTAAATGATAAAAATTTGATTTTCAAGTAAGAATAAGCATCTGTCACAGTGACATGTCGGTAATACAGATTCCAAATAATATTGAGGTTATGTAAACGTTGACTTATATTGTATTTTATATTTTATTTTTCATTGAGCTGCATCTATTCAACAATTGGAACAATTAGTATGAGTATCAAATCAACTTTAATACAATATCAACTTCAGGAGTTTTTGATGTTTCTCTATTTCAGAGTCCGTAATTTTTTGTTCCTCTGTAAATTGCCGAATTTATGGTCGTGGAGAAAGTATGGTCTAAAGCATGTTTGGAATGGCTATTCAGCACTCGTGAGTTTGTTACACTTGCCTATGGTTCGTGCTACAAACTTTTCCACTCATGCTGAATAAGCTTCATTCCAAACTTGTTGCAGAATATACTATTCCGAATTAAATAATGCTGGTTTGCACTTGAGTTTTTCACGCCACATGATTTTTCTTCTACGATTCTCAATATGAATTCATAAACTAAATTCAGGTTACATCATATGAATTGATGGTAGATCTAAGAAGCCCACATGCTCAGTTTACGCATTGTTTGCGATGTGTAAACGACCAAATTCAGAGGTGGATGAAGAAAAATCAAATTTTTAAATGAGGTTATGTTATTGACTGTGAATAACGAGCCATATGGTTCAAATTACTAAGAATAGTATTGATTTTCTCTCGCTGTGGCCCAGTCCAGCCTAGTCTGATATAATTTCGAATAAAATTAGATGAGATACAGGAATATAACTAGGATTCTTGTAAAAATCAAAGTCGATTCATGTAACGTATTACCAGTGAGAATCAATTAAAGTATTATAATATTTTCCTCCATTATGTCAATACTTTTTGTGGCCTCGTCTCGACTTTTTGAAGCGAGAAGAGACGAGACCGAGACTGGTCTCGAGTCTCGTGGCAATACTACATGAATGCCTATGCTTAAATCTAACCCTGGTCACAACCAACGACATTATCAATATATCATATACTTTACGACCATCTTTTACCGCCCTCATCACTCCTCACCTCGAATACCCGAAACCCCTAACAATTCACATATCCAGATTTTCGTCGGTACGTATGTATGTGCGTATGTGCGTTAGTAACTCGCAAATCTCAGAACGCGTCAGATGCATAATGTTGAAATTCAGTATTTGAGATTGGTCTACGGTCTAGTTGAGTAACTTGCGTTATGGCTGCAATCGTCTGTACCGAAAAGACACTTTACTTGAAACTTTTTTTGAATTTTCCGCATAAATCCAGAATGATTAGCCGTAGGATACTGAAATTCAGTATTTGAAATATTTATCCTCTATTTTTGTACCAATCAGCTGAGCCCGAAGTGCACTTTCAGAGTTTCCCGCATAAATTCAAAACAATCAGTCGGAGAATATTAGAACATTGTATAAAGCACTTTTATAACATCTAATTGTGCATCTCGCATCTTGATTGCAACCATCTGTATCGAAAGTGCCCTTCAATCGAAACATTTTTTGAACTTTCCGCATAGATCCTAAATGATTGAACGTAGAATGTTGGAATCCAATATTTAGGACAATATTACCGTCTAGATGCTTATATCCTATTTTTATCGAGATCGACTGAGCCGGAATTGCACTTTACTTGGCAGTCTTTTGGAGTTTCTCGAAATGATCAGCTGTAGAGTATTGAAATCTTTTATCACAGTCTGCTGTAGCATCTGAATGATTGTCTACTGTTATCATAACAATATAATAAACAGGAAGTGCACTACAGTGAGATGTTTAAATTTCAATTATGCGGATAAATTCAGAACTATCAGCCGTAGAATCTTGGAAATCAGTATGTATAAATGTTGTGACATAAGAATGATAACCCACTGTGTTACGTTCCCATTTCGCACCTTGTTCCTATTTTTCCATTTTCCATGTCCCAGTTTTTTATCCATTTCCTTTTGCTACAATTTGAACGTATTAACACCATTATTTCAGATGAGAAAAACATTTTACTCAACTTACACTTGTTGTCAATATTTGACACTTTACTAATTGATGACGTATTTTGATTTCGTATTTTTGATTCACGTTAGTTGCTGCAAGATGTCAGAAGCTGACAAGACTCTGTTTCAAAATAAAAACATTTTATTTAAAACACAAAGTTACATTAAAATCACATTTGACACAACACATTACGGAATATGAACACAGTAAAATAACATAACACTCACAATAAAACTCCTTAAACCTAATAATCCTCTCCCGCCAGTCTCTCCTCTTTACTCTCTTTGTAATAAGCTACAACCAAAAGCAAAAGTCTAAAAACGTGACGGTCACAAAAAGTTTTTCTTGAGGCAACGGTTTATTCTTATCTTTAAAAGTAATCAAAGCCGCTCAGCGGGATTTATTATAAATCAGTGTCGTGCGTCGACCGAGTAACTGTGTTTCGGGTAGAGTACGTCGGTCAAGCAGCCCAATTTTGGGGATTAGAAAGAGACTTTCACGCACCTCGTGTTTTCATAAATCGCCACTAACATCTGGACGCCTGCAGAGCACCCAGCGACGCGAGTGTCGGTATCAAGCTCCTGAGACCACCTCCTGGTTACTTAACCTTGACGTCTGTTCACGACCAACTCCTACACCGATACCTTCTACCAGGTCAGGCGACGTCATCTCCACAGTTCCGGAGAACTTGTAGGTTAAGCTAAGTTTCTTTTTTGTACTATTTGTTGGTTTAGTTATTGTTGGAGCAGAGGTCTACATTTTTTTATCTACGTACATGTTAGTTATTTTGTGCTAGGCGCCCCTTGGATGCAGCTGATGTGGACGCAGTAGTGTTTTGGCGCTATACGCTCATTCTGTACAGCGCAATCGATTGGGCTGGGCCCCTATTTCCGTGATTACTGTGAGATTTGACTAGTTAAGATGCAGGGCGTATAGGTATCAGGTTTTGCATACACTGGTGTGTTGTTAGCTACGTGCTGTCATCCAAGGCACGTTATTTTGTATATTGGGCCCTCAGCCACTGTTTGTTTATTTTACAATCAACTTCAATATTTTCATACGATTTATATTTATTTTCACCAGTCAAATTTTATTTGAGCCCATATTCTGTTTCTTGTTCAACCATTTATTCATTTTTGCATATATTAAAGTCAGTAATTCTGTTTAAAATCTTTGTTTTATTGTGCGAAAGAATGAACTTGCCCGTTTCTTTCAGACAGTTTAGCTGCCACAATCTCCGTTTGAGAGTGTGGCTTGTGGCGCGTAAAGTGTCGCTTGAGACGACTCCTCTGGTGGATGCTGAAGGGCATTACGCGGTTATCCATTTCTGTAACCCCTTCAACCGACCAAACACCCCTTTATCGCAGGTACTTTCGTTGTAGTGTACCCTGCGGACGAAAAGATAACATCGTGGCGCTCCGGGTATGCCCGGAGTCTAACTTTGCGACGCCTCACGTCACCTACGATCTCCCTGAGACTAAGAGCGAAGAACAAACTCAGGTCAGTTTGAAACGTTACAACTGTTTTCATAGTAACCGACTGCGCCAAAAGCGCACTTCACTTGAAAGATCTTCAGAATTTTCCGGATAAATCCAAAACGACTAGCCGTGGAAGGATGGAATTCTATGTTTGATTATCGTATTATCATATACAAAAAATATACCTAATGATGTACAAGTAAGTCACGTAATATTTACGTCAGATTTTTTCTGTTACAATAATTATTGAGATTTGAAAATATTACTTCTTAAATTTGAACAGTCGAATTATTCACACAAAGCAGATAACTTGAGATAAATTGAAGCTCAATATTAGACTTGGCTAGTTTTCACACACAAGTTACCTTATATTTGGCTAATCAATTTCTCTTTTTCATGTTATGTGCAAATTACTATTTTCATATTGTGAGGTCAACGTATCTTACTCTTCTAAAAATTTAGTATGCTGGTAAAAACTGGTCAAATCAAATCTTGAGCTTCAATTCATCTCAATTCATCTGCTTTGTGTAGATAATTTGACTGTTCAAATTCAAGAAGCTATATTTTTGAATAGCAAACATTATTGTAGCAGAGAAAATCTGATGTGGACATCATGTGATTCACCTGTACATCATTGTACATATTTTCTGCATATAATAATACGATAATCAAACAGAGAATCTCATCGTTCCACGACTAATCGTTTTGGGTTTATTCAAAAAATTCTGAAATCTGCCGAGAAGAAAGTAGTTCTAGTTATCTTATATTTTATGATGAATATTACCGTTTATAAGTTCAAGACAAAAACTGGAGAGCTTCCTCAATGAGGTCGTGGTACCACTGACTGAAAAAAAGCCCATCTACGAGCTTGAACCTATTTTATTTGTAGGAAAACTTGAATATAAAATTTCGGTCGAAAATTTCATACGTGTTCTCAAGTAATCGTGCATTTAGACAGACCGAATTATCTTAAAATTAGGTTCTTGAGACTAAGTAGGGCCTAAGACGTGAGGATCTATCAGAATCTCGAACGGTCAAAAAATCACGATTACAATATTATATTGGTCGAAGAAGGTAAAATTGTCAATTCCAACAAATTTGCTCAAAAACTGGCTGCATTCTGTTAGAAAAATATATTTTCTTTGATTGTGCAAGTTCCACAGAGGCGGGGCTCCTGGATGTATTATATAACTTGAGGAGGAGTGATACAATATATAATTGAATCAATTTATTTTTCCTTAGGTCCAGTATTTCAGCCCATAGTTTACCTGAAATGTAGCTTAATTCCCATAGTATTGATTGATAGAACAATTTTTACTAAGGTAATTGAGCATCGTTAAGGATAAGCCAAGGACTGAAATACCGACCCTTAATCTATAAATTGTGGCTTTTGTAGAATTTCATAATATTATAGGTCCGTTGCTGAAAACAAAAAATATGTTTATACTTTCTATATTCAATATTAATACAGCTGCTTACTGTTCTGTGGTCACGGAACGGATGACGACTGCGTCCTCTGTGCTGTCCACCTCGACGATCCTCACCGCGGCCTCTTTCCATTCCATTTTCTGTTACATCCACGCTATTTGGATAATTAATGATAATTAGAAACTGCTTTACCCCTTACATCTGGTGTTTCCTCCCCATCACCTCTCTACTCCTTCTATACCATCCTCTGTTTCTTTTTATCTTTCTCCTCCTTATTCTGATTCAACAGATAATATTGTAATCAGTACACAGTACGAGAACAATTGAATTAATGTAAAAGTACAGTTGCATCCCCGATCTAAGATGATGGTGGCTTTAGCTCCGACTCTTAGGTTTGAAATTTCTATGGAAATATTCTTTGTTAGAATTATTCATTTTTTGAATGTTTCATAGCACTTCACATTGTTTCACAATTTTTTGTGTGAAATTATTATATATGTGATTTCTTCTTCATAATGTAGAAGTCATTTCCTGGTCGTGTGATTTACCGTTTGGATAAGAATGAAAATCCTGTATATTCGTATAGATAAATTTTAGTAATGATAGTAGATTATGCCTGACCTGAGAAAAATCGCTCGAGTGAAGTGTCAGGATATCGCACTCTCAATCTTGACACGGAACGTATGTTATTGCAGATCATTCCACGATAGGGTGAAATTTGACAAGTTTTCCACACGAGGGACATATGCTGTTTTATTTTCGACTCAGTGGAAAGTACACAAAATTAAATACGAAAGGGCGTAATGCATACGATTTTTTATTTAATTATCAACACCGAAAGTGCTACCTTGTGTGTCACACGCAGAAGCTCTCGGTAGAGATCAGGGGTGAAGACCCTAGCAGGTTCCAGAGGCAAAACCCCGGTGGGATCCAAAGGGCGACGTCCCGGTAGGGTCAAGGGATGGAGTCCCTGCGGGGAGCCTTGAAAGCGGAGCCCCCCGACAAGAACACTTCTAAAAAGAAAAAAATAAATACTTGCAAAAAGAAAGAAATCAAATACTTATAAAAAGTGAAATTACAATCTTTTATGGCATGATTTATTTAGCAATGAATTGATTATAATTTGCGTCAGTTGTTCTCGGACTTCAACTTCCGACGTTTTTCCAGAGTTTCCCGTACTCGCCGTATTCATTAAATCCAATTTCCATGATATAATTATCGGTGTTATCGTATATTTTTGTAATTGAAAAATGACAGTCGCTAGGATTAAGATAGGTAGTGCATTCGATTATTTCATATTTGTAGAAGGATATAGGTCCAGTTGCATAAAAAAGCATTGATAACATGTAGTCAGCTAACATCTTGTTAACTCAATTTTCCAATGACGTTTGTTTTAAAATACTAGATTGTAAGAATTATTAACTTTGTAATTTGAGCCCGAGACCTCATGCTCTCCGAGCATGCATGATAACCGCTATACCACGCTGAGATACCAAGTAAGTCTCCCAGCACTGTACAAGAATCTGTGCATTTCTCAAACTTATATAAATATAAGTTCAATTCCCTTTTACCGTTAAGTGTAGGGATTTTAGTCTTTATTCTTCATTCGTGCACAAACTTTGCCCACTGTTGCCTGTTTTTTGCAGTCTGCTTGGCTTCGCGTAGTGAGATTCCATTCTTCTCCAGCAGTTTCTCTATGATGTTATCCCAGTTCTCTCTCGGTCTTCCTCGGATTCTCTTCGGTATATTCCTTGATGTGATTTGTGTTAAAAAAATATATTTGCTACTATTAAATAATTTAATGAACAGTAGTCAATTAGCCCAGCGCCATTATGATTCATTCTGTCTTCACCATATTTGCCTATGGTTTCTGTTATATCCTCATCGTGCCGTCTTCTACTCTGGCATTGAAATCGCCTAGTATGTAAAGTTCTCTTTTGCTATTTTCAGTTTCAATATGTAGTTGCTCCCAAAAGTCGTCCTTGATCGCAGGGTACTCATTTTCATCTGGCCCGTATACTACTATCACTTGCGCTGACTTGCATCTGCTGAAGTATGGAACTCTCTACTTTTTTAAATTTCCTCTGAATCCGTATCTGTTATACTCAGACCCCTTATAACTAGATTATTCTTTCTGCTTCTCTTGTCAATTTTTTCCGATTTTTCCTCCAGCTGTTCAATTTTCACTACTTTTGTACTAACTTGCAGGAGCTCTTTTACTATTTCTTTGCATTCTATTTTGTAGGTATCAATTGATTCTCTTAGATGTTTATTTTCTTTCCTAATTTCTTTAATTTCCTGCAATAACTAGCCAAGTCCTATATTGAACTGTTTTAGTATTTAATTTTGGAATGTATCAGGGATTAATAATCTGTATTTTCTAGATTCAGAATCAATCAAGGAACTTCTCAAAGCGGATATAATATGTTTATGTGAGACGTGGTGCCAGTTCTCTGTAACACATTTTTGGAAACCTATTGTAATCAAATCATATAAAGGACAAACAAAAGGGACGCGCAAGCGGGGGTTTAATGATACTTTTTAAAGAAAAGTCATACGACAATATAAGAATTCTAGACAAAACTGATTTATGGATAATATTGGAGGTAATGGTAGACTGTAAAAGTATAATTTTGGGTGTTTCTTATCTCAAACCGTCGCTTGATTCTCACACTTGCGTTGGTATGCTCTCGGAGGCGTTGGAATCATTAGTAATAAAGTACTCTGAAAGTAACATAATATAACCGTGGATGGAAGGGGTAAAAAACTACTGGATGCTATGGAAAAATGGGGATTATAGAATCGTAATGGACGGGTTGAAGGCGATTATCCGGGTAACCCTACTTTTGTCAACAGCAGAGGTAAATCGGTCATTGATTTATTTTGATCAAACCATAAAGCTCTCGAGCTAGTCGCGGAACTGCAAATTCGCCCTAGCGTGGCTAATACAGGTCACAGCAGCGCCAGCTTAAAATTATATAACTTTGGTAAAAATAATTAAATCCAGAATGTAACTAATAGAATTAGAAACCAGTTTATGATAAAATTTAAATTTGATACTAAGCTGGCTGCAAGTTTTTCCAAAGAGATTACTAAACAAAAACATCTGTATTTCAATTGTAATTGCTCTGACGAGCTTTACGATAATCTTTTAGATGCAATTAAATTATCGGCAAATAATTCAGGTATGTTAAAAGTAGTAAAACTCAATAACAACGTAAATTTAAACGTAGAGAATAAGAAATGGTTTAACTCAGAGTGCAGAGCTAGTAAACGGCAGATCAATATTAATTTAAGAAGATACAAAAGAAATCCCAATCATTTGAACACCGAAAATTTTTTAGAGAGTAAAAAACAATATAAAAAAACTATAAATTATTATAAACAACGATACGACGATGATATTGTGGAGGCGATGGCAAATACAAAGAATGTAAATAATTTCTGGGGAACAATTCGTAAGCTGACTCATAAATCATAAACAAATAATGTCATATCCTTGTCAGAATAAGAAAGTTTCTACTTGTCTTTACACAGCCGGAACCCATCATCCAATTATATTACCCCATACTTTGACTGCCTGCACCCCATCCTGGATCATCAAATTGAGCTAGACGAACGTCAAGAAAGTATTATGAATTTTAAAAATTCCAAAGCACCGGGGACTGATGAGATTAACTATGATTTTTTTTAAAATTTACCAGATAATTGGCTACACTATATTCTTAACTTATTCAATGTAGTTTTCACAAGCAAAAAAATTCTTGAGAAATGGTCTGAAATTCATATGTTCCACATATTTAAAAAGGGAGACAGAAAAATACCGGAGAATTATCGGGGTATTGCATTATTAAATAGCACAGTCAAAATTTTCACACAAATACTCTACTCAAAATTGGAAAAGTGGATAGAGCACAATGATATTCTTTGCGAAAATCAGGCTGGCTTTAGGAAGGGGCGAAGTCCAATGGATAATATTTTTACTCTTTCCTCTATTATTTATTTACAACTCAGGCTTAATAAAGGCAGACTTTACGCCGCATTTGTTGACTTTAAAAGAGCCTTCGACACAATAAACCATTTTAGGTTATGGCGCAAACTTTATGAAAATGGTTTCAGTGCAAAATATATAAGAATTCTACAAAATTTATACAGTAAAGCTCAGATATTTGTCAAGTGTCCTGGCTCTGATACCTCCAATACTCCAATTCAACTCAAAGATGGGAAATACTTAGTCCAATACTTTTTGCGTTGTATATAAACGATTTAGAATCTTTTTTAAGGAGTAATGGACAGAGGGGTATAAATATTGACTCCAGAACTGACGTTATCTTATTATGTTATGCTGATGATTTGGTCATTCTTAGTGACTCACCAATTTCACTCCAGCGTAAATTAAATCTTGTTGAAAAATACTGCGAAGAAAACTTTCTAACAGTAAACACTGATAAGACAAAAATCCTTCCATTCCATGAAGGTCGTTTACCTAACATCCCTTTTTCTTTTAAATACAATAATATAACTTTAGAAGTAGTTGAAAATTATACGTATCTAGGTATAAAATTTTCATCTTCCGGAAAATTTCTAGAAATGTCTATGACAGCTGAAAAGAAGGCAACGGTAGCAATTTCTAGAGTGAACAATATATTGTACAAGGGGAAATCACAAACCTGGAACGAAAAACATCTACTTCTGGAGTCAATAGTTAGAGCCACGGCTCTTTATGGATCCGAAATTTGGGGATTGAAGTACTTTGAAAACGTAGAAAAATGTCAATTGAAATTTATCAAAATAATTCTTAAATGCCCTAGAACTACACCTGGATACATGGTAAGGTTGGAAACAGGCACCCAACATATAATCTCTGAAATATTAAATAGAGCTCTAAATTGGTTCTTTAAAATAAACAGTATGGATAACAGAAGATACTCCAGTATTGTCCTAAAAAGATTAATAGAACTAAATGCTAAAACTAGGCGTTGCAATGAGCTTAATTGGTATTCGCAATTGGAAGAAGTTATTATTAAATATGAATTATTGGAAGTGTGGGATTTGAATACTCCTTTATCGGAATCACTAATTAAAGAGCTAGTTGACAATATAACCAACAAATTTATTAACCGCGATCTCATAAACTTAGAAAGCAGTAAATACAATAATTTTTACAAACTATTCACAACTAAATCTAATATAGAAAATTATCTTGTAGAAAAAAATAATTGCGCAAAAATTCGAATAATCGCATGTCCCAGATTTAGTAATAAAAGATTTGTCTCATTTTTTTATAACAATATTAGATACTCTTGGAATGCTGACGCCACTTGCCTCATGTGCAATCTAAATGTCGAAGAAAAGTATTTTCTTATTCATTGCCCAACTTACAAACCTTACAGAGAGATATTCATCTCACAATACCTTGATCCGGTTAGCGATACTACCCCACTGGCAATATTGTTAGGTAACTTAAATAAAAAAAACTGTAACGATTTGTTTTATTATGTAACCAGAAGTCTAGCTTTGAGAAGTTTCTGTTGTAATGAATAGTATTAACACTACTACTCGATTCTTTAATAAAGATAAAAAAAATAGAAAGTACGGTTTAAGTATAGTGAACGTACAATAAAATAAATATAAAGCTAATAACATTCGGTTCATAGATTTGCAAATTGAGTAAAAATACCATAGGTTTTAGATAATACGAAGGCTAATTTTGTTTTTTCATTCATTTTTATATATTATTGTACAAAATGTATATTGTTAATTTCAATTTTATTATTGGTAGATATAGGGTGGTCTTAATATGTAAACAAATATGTAACTCTCCATTTGTATGAGGTCTAGTACCATGAAACAAATAAATTATTATTATTATTATTATTATTAATTGATTCTCTTAGATGTTTATTTTCTTTCCTAATTTCTTTAATTTCCTGCAATATCTGTTTCATCTTCTCTTTCATATCTTCCATTTCTCTTTTATTCCTATTAAGCGGAGATGTTGCACCTATCTTATTTCTTCTGGATTCCTCTGGCAAATTTCCGTCTGATCTTTTGCGCTTATTATACTCTTCGCTATCCGTTTCACTCGTACGTATTACTGGTTGCGTGTATACGGGCGCCAAGTAACAAGCCCGAATCGACTCCTCGGATACATGTTACCTAACCTCGTTTTTGAAGCCTTATCTTATTTATCTCTTTAGTTTTCTAAAGTAATCCTGTATACGTTCTTGGTTACAGCCACTCTTACTCAAATCTTATGAATCACAATCCATATATATATATATATATATATATATATATATATATATATATATATATATATATATATATATATATATATATATATATATATATATATATATATATATATATATATATATATATATATATATATATATATATATATATATATATATATATATATATATATATATATATATATATATATATATATATATATATATATATATATATATATATATATATATATATATATATATATATATATATATATATATATATATATATATATATATATATATATATATATATACATGGTCTCTTGAATATGTAGCTTGATAATCATTGATCGGAGTTGGTGACGGTGTGCGCCCTTGAGTTACGATGATTGCCACCAGTGACTCCATCATCAGGACTACGGTTCCAACTTGCAGATAGCAATGATTTTAATAGTATAAGAGTACGATAAATCTCAGTAGTTCCACTATATGCTATCAACAAAGATCATTCTGAAACGAATATTCAAAAATTTTACATTTCCTTATTTGTGTTTACTCTGTATGGTGCCGATATCTGGATTTTAACTTGAAAATATACAAATACCTCAAGTTTTCGCTTCTGTTCGGATTGAAGTGGACGCTGAACTTGTGAATAATTCATTATCAAATTCTTAAAATCAGCTCGTTCAAGTTGCATAGAAATTATCCCCAATACATGGCCTTCCTTTTTGCGTGCTTTGCGTGACGCTTTGTTTTCTTGAACTGTAAATTTTCGGAGTGTGACAGATTCAAATTTTTCTTTTGCTAGTTCCAAATATTGTTTTCTTCTGTGTTTTCTTCGACATAAAGAGAGCGTCGCTTATTCTACGATTTATTCTTACCATTTCTATTATTGATTTGCTTTCGTGTCTACTTCTGACTGACAGGCGTTTCCGAACTATGTGGATTTCAATTTTCTTGATCAATATTTTCTTGAATCTATAGTAGAAATGGAATTGTATGGATCTAATACAGTTGTTTTCTTTTAAAATAAATTATCTCCTTAATTTTCTCACGCGAAGTCTCTTAATTTTCTGGTCCTTTTTCTCAGTGACGCTTAGTGGTACAAGACTAGAGACCAATCTCTGTGTTGTCTCGTATTGCTTGAAAAATTCGAGACGAGACCATAGAATGACCCTTGAGACAAAAGTCGGGACCGAGTCGAGATCAAAGTCAAGTCTCTCGGCGTGAGTCTTGTAAGACTCGACGAGACTTATATATGATAATCACTTAAAATTCATTCTTGAGTCAAATCCAATAAACATCTTCCGGAAGAAATCAATAGAGCAAGTAGAGAAATACCCACAAACTGCAGTAATAATAATTGAATCAAGATGTTGACTGATAGCTAAGTTTTCGATTGAGATAGTAATTTTTTCTACGGCTCTTTCAGAATATTTACTTCATATTCAGCCTATCTAACAATATTTTTTCGCTAATTTGTTGTTTCAAAGTGAGTCATTTGGTTCTATCATGTTTGCTATCAAATTTAAACTCCTGCGAGAATAATTCTAGTAGAAATAAGGAATGAGATATTCAAACGATTGTCAATTATTTCTCACAAGTTATTCAAATGATGTCTAGTTCAGTACCAATCTAGAGCTCTTGGAGAATTTGGCTTGGTAAAAATATGAAATAAATAATCAGTGGAATCCACATTTCCACCTTTGAATAATACTTCCGATGATCAAATGTCAAAACTTGTGACGATACCTCGCTGCTGGTGAGAAAGTTGACTTTGACGACGTTGTCGAAACTGCAGATGGTATATTCTGGCGCCAATGCGGTCGGTGACACAGTTTCTAGAAACAAATGGCTGAGTAGCTTAGAGGAAAGGGTTAGGGTTGTCAAAAGAATAATATTCAGGAGGTAAGTGCTACAACAAGATTTATTTGAGCATACACATATATTGCAGGAATTGGCACGAAGATAGATAGGCTGAAGGCTGACGATTAGGGCTGCGCGATATTCAGTTTCAAATTTTGATATTCGATACGGAAATATTATCGATAATTTCCGATATATCGATATGTCGATTTGTCGATAATTATCGACAAATATCGATAATTACCGATAAATACCGATAATTATCGACAAATATCGACAAATATCGATAAATATCGATAAATATCAATAATTATCGATGAATATCGATAATTATTGTTGAATATCGATAATTATCAATATCTATTGATGGAAGTCAATAATTATAGATGAATATCAATAATTATGGATGAATATCAATATTTATTGAGTTATATCGATAATTATTGATGAATATTGATAATAATTATTGGAGTATATATCGATTGGAAAAAATGGATTATTGAGACGCACGAGACGAATTCGAGGGCAATTTTCACCTGAGAGATTGAATGCACTTGAGTCCTCTGTTATATACGCTATTATTCGCACTACCGTATTATATTGAATCACAATAGTCTAAAAACAGATTATTCAATCTTCCAATTTTGACAACAAACTTGATACAAAAATCACCATAGTAACAAGCCTGGATACAGCAGTCGTTAAATAAATAAGCTTACTTTCAAAAAGATGAGTGCAAAATTTGATGATATAGATAAGGCTACAGAAAAGGTAGGAAGAATTTACTACCCTGAAAATGTAGAAAATTCACGAACAACAATACGATGCATTTGTAAAATTGTATAAATTGCAATAATGCTGATATAAAGATTGATATGAATTATTATCAATGATAAAGATTTGAACTCTAATACACATGATTCAATTCGACATTCAAGTACTTCGATTATTCACTTGCCTTATGCCCGGTTTTATAAAAGGCAGAGTATTTCACTTCCAGAGTAAATGAAATTTACTCTGTTGGATGACAGTCGATTATTTGACAGCAATGATTTTGTTGTCATAAGGAAACTCAAACTGATTAGAATTTGTTTCATAAAATAAATTTACTTCAGGAGTAAATTTATTTAGTCTTTATTAGTTTATTCTACTTTGGTTCCTTGGAAATTTTTATCATCTTAGATGCTTCTGAACTAAACCCAAACCTAAGTCCCTGAAATAAGGGATTCAATTCGTCTTCTACTACCGAGATTGCGGAAAAACTTTTTTGCAAAAGAGGTTTCTCAAATTATTATTATTTATTCGCAAAATTTTCACAATTTTCCATGCTATTGTGTGTTAAGTTAGAGGAGTAGTCATATTTTTTGTGAACTTTATCGAAAAAAATCTTCGTCAAGTATTGTTGAATAGCGATGATTACTCTCAATGAATATAAATAATTATCGATAACTATCGCTAAATATCAAAAATTATTGATAGTTATCAAAAAAATCGATAAATATCGATTATTATCGATAACTATCAATATGTATCGATAATTATCGATATGTATCGATAATTATCGATGAACATCGATAAATATCGATAATTATTGGTAAATATCAATAATTATCGATAAATATCGATGAATGTCGATAATTATCGATAAATGTCGATAATTATTGATAAATATCGATATTTATCGGAATATCGATATATCGATACGAAAAAAAATAAATATCGAAGTCCGATATTTGGAGAAATATCGATAAATATCGATATATCGATATTTTTCTCAGCCCTACTGACGATGCGGCGATACGACGACTGCCCAAGACAGTCAAAATTCGCGGAATCGTGAATCGATTTCTAAGACGATGGATTATCTTTTAAACTTGTTTTAAGCTTGTAAAACCAAACTGATTTTCCAGTAGTGACTACGTTAAACTGTTTCAATGCTGTGAATCCACCAAACCAATTACCTATCTAGTTGTGATTCTACGTTAGATTTTTCTAACGCTGTGAGAATCGAGATCGAGACGAGACTGACCTATTTGAAACCAGACCGAGACCAAGACGAGACTGAGCTAGGCGAAACCACCACAAAACCGAGACGAGATTAACTAAAGTCTCGCCTTGTCTCGTCTCGTGGCAATACTATGAGGCCAGTATTCTGTTCTATTACATTGTCACTTTTGATTGTGCTGGGAATAGATTCATGAATATTGTCCAGCACTGGAATGATGTCATCAAACATACAAATTTTGGAGGCATTCAACAGTCTTCTCATTCAGTAGAGTATTATCTATAGTCGGATAGAGTTAACATATCTAAGAAAAAAATCTGACGTGGACATCACGCGACTAACTTGTACATCATTGAATATATATAATCAAACACAATATCTAATCATTCTACGACTAGTCGGCTGCTATGGAAACAGTGGATTATCAATCTTATGCTACAACATTCATGAATACTGATTTCCAGGACTCAAAATGAGGACCTAACAGCTCTAAATTTATGTGCAAAATTCCAAGATCGTCAAGTATAGTGCACTTCCGATTCAGTCGATCTCAATGAAAATAGGATATTAGCATCTAGACAGTACTATTATCTTGAATACTGTATTCTGATATTCTACGTTCAATCGTTTTGGATTTATGCGGAGAATTAAAAAATGTTTCGAGTAAACTGCACTCCCAGCTTAGCCGATCACAATCATAATGCAAGGCTTACAACTAGATGCTATACAAGTGCTTGATACAAAATCTCAATATTCTGCGACTGATTATTTTAAATTTATGAGAAAAATTCGAAAAGTCTGTAATATGAAGTGCACTTCCGGTTTAGTCGATTGGCACGAAAATGGGAGATGATCATTCGGATGCTACAGTAATTTCGAATACTGAATACGTATCGACATCAAGCCAAAAATAGTCGAAATGGATTCAGGGATGCTCAAAGCGGATATATCCATCAAAATCTTGATATGTGAATTTTGTCGGTTTCACAATATTTCCCATATTTAAACCATCAGATAGTCGTAGATTTCAGTGCATCATTTTGTTTGTCATGCCTTCAAGAAATTTGATAAGTATGTATATTTGAAGTTCAATAATGTTGAAATTGAAGCTGGACCGTGTGAACAACATAATGAGAATTTATTTTAAATTTGTATGAAAAAGCATGTTCTGATCCAATTTTGTCGCCTTTGTCATGCTTACGAAATGAAATTTAGGGAAAAATATTTTGACGTGCGAAATGTCGAACAAAATTGAAAAATTGACAAGAGATAATCATTGCCTACCTCATCATTTCAATCAAATTGATTGTTTTATGCGGCAAATTCTGAATGTCTGTTATACTTATGAACTGAATTACCGGCTTGGCCGATTGATACGAAAATAGAAGATGACTATTTTGATGCTACAACAAGTTCGAACACTAAATTTCAATATGCTATGGCTTATCATTCTAGATTTATGCGAAAAATTTCGACAAAGTCTCCGGTAAAATGCACTTTTGGCTTGGCCGATTCATACAAAAATAGTAAATTACCATTCTGATACAACATCAAGTATATATACTGAATTTTAACATCCTACGGTTGAACATTCTGGATTTATTAGAAAAATTCGAAAAAAGTTTCGAGTGAGATGCACTTCCGGTACATACGATGCGAGGTGCACAGCTAGACCTTATACCAGTCTTAAATATAGAATTTCGACATTATACGTTCATCCAGTTTTCAGATTAGCGAGTTACGCACGAACGCAAGAACGTACGTACCGACATCAAGCCAAAAATAGTCAAAATGGATTCAGGGATGCTCAAAACGGACATTTTCATCAAAATCTTGATAGGTGAATTTGGTCGGTTTCACAATACTTTCTTGTACCTACTTAGTACAAGTCAGTGAAAATTGGCAACCCGAATTTTTTATTGCTTACTTGTTAGTTCATGAAGTGGCAAATAACATATTCCATTCGTACGAAGCTACAATATCAGGAGGGCTGTCAAAAGAGGTAAAAAACTGTCAAAAACTCTCAAAAACGATTTTTTTTTTGCGTTTTACAAAAAACTATGCATGTGACGGAAAAAAATGTTCCGTTGAAGAAAGTGCGAAATGGAAAGAAGACGGATCAAATGAGTTCTCTTGAACCTTGATCAGTCTAGTGGCTTTTGGGTTGATTGCAAAAAATCCTCATTTTTTGCCATCTTTTCGAAAATTCATAGCTTGCGTTGTATTTGTTATTAAGACTTGAAATTTAGACAGAATGTGGGCTCAGTAGCTTCTAATCAAATTTTCAGAAGATTGACTGTGAATTTTTCGAGGAATGTTAAAGAAACCCCAAAAAAATCGTTTTTGACAGTTTTTGACCTTTTTTTGACAGCCTTCCTGATATTGTAGCCGCGTACAAATGAGATATGTCATTCTATGAAGTAGCAAATGAGAAATGAGAAATTCGAGTCATCAATTTCTTGATTTTAGCATGTATTTGCGCTAATTCTATCCGACTACTAATATTTTATTAGACTCTTATCCACCCGTCTTTATATATGAGTGATATTCTCTTGTTGAAAGCATTCTGAGGAGTTTTTATTTTGATATTGTCATAATATTTCTTCACAGAATTACAGCAAGAAAAACACTAATCAAGCCCCTGTTGATTGGTTGTCAATTCACCAGAAAGAGTCTAAAAAGTAATTTGTATCAATTAAAACGAAATCGAGAAGATTATTTTCTTACCAACAGATCAAGATTGTTAGAATATTTTTCATAAGTAATATATTACTTTGTATTCATTTGTGCATTAGGTTTTCGATAGAAAGGAGTACCAAGAATTATATCCCATTTTTTGAAACAATAAAAATAATTGTTATCTGTGCTTTAGAAGATTTCAAAGGTCATATATCAAGAAAGTATTTGAGGTAATGAGTAAAAATAGAGTATACATTTTTCTCTACGCAAAAGATTGTATGAATTATTGGCGTATCTAACGGTTATAGATACGCAAATTGGTTATACAACCTTTTTTGTAGAGAAAACTGTGTACTTAATTTTTGCTCGTGACCTTAAATGCTCTACGACCGTTAGAAAATGAGAGATTTTCGAGAAACTGGTCAAAAACAGGGTTTTCCATCTTTTGCCTTAGATATGTCCTAAAGTACCATGCATTGGCAATATGATTTTTGCACACCTATTTTACATGACAAAACGAAGATATTCTCGCAAAAAAAAAAAACAGTACCATCTATTCGGTAAATTGGGTCGTTTTTTGTCTTAATTGACTGGAATATTATATTATGGGAATTTTTCAGTCATGGTAACGTGAGTAAGAACAGGAGAAGAGTATAAACAAACATAATTAACTTAGCCTGCGCCTATTGTTCATTTTTTGCACGATGATTCAAAATAATATATTAATATTGAAAATTCTGAATTCCATTGTCAATGTGAACTATGTAGAGGTTGTTTTTTAATTGACATTTGTTTGGATAAACTGATGTATTAATGATTGTAAAGTAGGCAGGAACAGACTCAGATTCAAAAGTGGATACGTATGTACATATTCAACTTAGCATCAATCAAAGAAGGTATTCGCTTTTTGTGTTGCTTCGTGAACAATACACAATATCTTTTGTTCCATTATATATCACAATTCATAAGAAAATGGATTTCAGATCTTCATCCATATATCTCAATTGAATTTCTTAAGATGTTTTGAATAAAAAAAGATATACGTTGAGTGGCTTCTTTTGTATGTGCTTCGAACTGCTTTCAGCCTTGATATATTACTATTTTGACTTGTCATCGTTCTTTCTTGAATACGTTAGTTTGTTCAAAAATTTCACGTGACTGAGGATGGACTGGAATAGGAAGGTGTAGAAACTATTTGCTCTTGACAAATATACATATTTTGAAATTTACATTGTAAATTCAATTTTCAATATATTAATATATTTTTATTATGATATGCAACTATTCATGAGTTTAGATTTTTGCTTAAAATTTCAATTAGTCAAGTATTATATATATCATTATTATTATTATCATTTTTTGTGATAAGAAAATAAATATGAGGCTGTAGAACTTTTATTTTTGTCATTCATTCTAAACTCGAGTTTGTGAATTTACTGTAGGTCTTATTACCCGTCTATATTTTGAAGGTACTGAATCGTTTTCATCGTTGGAAATATTCTTTGTGAATAAGAAATGATTTCTACTCAATAATCCTTGACCAAATTTATTTTGAAGTACTAGCAAAGACTATCTTTGATTCATGTCTAACATTTTATTTCTTGAGGAACATAAATATCTCTTGAAGCTATGATTGCAATCGCTTTTGTATGTACCTCATTCCCCCAATTTCTGATATTTGCAGTGTTATTTATCAATTCTGCTACACTATATTCGTACAAAAAGTTCATTCTATCAAGATGTACAAAATATAACCAATTTCTGTGAGAAATATAACAATATAACATTCTAATACACTTGTCCCATTTGAATATAGCTATTATGTTCCACCACTGAGAAATTTTCTCTTGAAACTCATAAATTTTTTCATCTCGTTGTAAACCTATAGGATGGGACCTCAAAATGGCGATATCTTTTCAAAAATACTTTGTTTTGCCATTTCCACAAAATCTTCGTACACAAAAATATGATTTGTAAACGTCTACAATAACTGTCTGCCGACAGTATCGTATCAAATTCTTGAATTCTTGACAGTATGTCAGAAACTTGTAGAACTGATTTATCTAAAAGTAAAAACAGAATTCAGCTCAATATTTTTATTTGTAATCTTAATTTCGTTATAACTAACATTAGTACTACAATTCGGAATTGTATTTTGTATTACCAATGGTGATTGTTCATTTTTTTCATACACAGAATCTTGGTTTTGTGAATTGGATTTGACAAATATAGATTTATGGTATGAAAAATATGTTCCATATACACCTGTTGCTACAGAAGCACTTGTCATATGACATTTATTTGTGTACCTACATCTGTTGTGGGTACATCAGCTGGCAACATTGTTATTAAATTATACAGGGCTGTAACAGAAATAAGTACATTAATTTCAACCTGCAATAGATCTCTTCAAGACTAACAATTTTTCTTCATAACTTTTTTCTGTAAGTCTTCTGGATATCGAGTGAAAATTCATCAAAGTTTGGTCAATAATTTCATAGTGCGCCTATGGTTAGAACTGGATGTTTCTCATTTGTTGCAAGAATGACAGCTGTCGATTTAAATGATAATTTTGAAACTTTAAACCATAGTCTTATCAATCATTCATTTGAAACTGAAAGAATAACAGCTTTTCAATCATACACTGATATTCGCTCACCTCGATTATTCTTTTATTGTATATGTTGCAAAAAAGAACAAATTTATCTTTGAAACCAACAGTTTGGTACATTGGTCGTATTTATATGTTATTGTTGAAAAATTTCATTTCTATTTAGGAATTTCACGTATTTTTAAATAGTTGGTACATTTCTTGAACATTAGATTGTCAACACGAATTCATTGCACTTGGATCAGCTGATTTGAATAGTCTGAATATAGCCTGTAACACAGTTTTAATATGGGTCAGATTATGCTGCCATCTACGATCAACTTAAAAAGTAGTTGCTCCTCTCAGCTTACTTCATTACTGTTGGCTCTCAAACATAAAGAGAAAATCATTCAACGATTTATTTAAAGTGAACGGTGGAATATGAAATAGAATGCAATTCAAAAATAATTAATTCAATGAATAATTCAACTGGAAATATTCCCGCAGGAATTGTAAGAGCTTATTCTTGAAAAACAGAAAACCTAACCTACAAATGTTTCACACTGAGTTTGGTAATTGATTTTAAATATTTTTTTAAATATGAGATACAATATTCTATTTGTTCAACAGATCAGTTCACGAGGCATACTTTATTGAAACGACCTGACTGTGAAGTTTGTAATAATATGAGAAAAAACTAATTCACAGCAGCTTCATTTATAAATTAATGTATTTTGTCCACGACTACCTTATAATATATACTTTATAAATGAGTTTTCTGAAGTAAAACGATAGTCATTTTTCACAGAGTGAATAATAGCAGTGAATAATCATTATTCACTGGTGTAGAGTTCCTAGGGCACGCGGTATATATTATGAATCTGACAAGCATTTATTTGTACGTCTAGGCAATAACCAGGCATTTTGATTAGCTAACTTTATACAGATCACAAAAATCTTGCTAAAATATTACTTTAATCTATTTTTTGATGCTCTCGAAGAAAAGAGTTGACATTAAATAAACTATATCAAGTAAGCCATTGATATGACATGACAAGCGAAGCATAAATTGTTGTCAATTTGAAGACGTTATAGTTTCGATTCAGAATACGTGAAAAATGAAAATTGATAGTGGGAAAGAGATTTTGTGTACTTGTACTTCACCGGAGACAACAGAAGCTGCAAAAGTCACCTCCCTGAATATGTTGCCTGAGAAATTCCGAAATCTTCACATTCTTGTGTGCAACACCTTTATGAACTGAAGGGCAACCAAGAAAATCAATTCATTCTCAGGGTCAGTTTTACTGGCATATTTACGGAACTAGCTGCAAAATATAAATCATCCACATTATGGACACATTGCTCTATGCATAGGAGTTCGCTTAATATGAATCAAGGAGTCGATATAGAAGACTATGCAAGTCTGCGGTCACTTTTAATACGGAGATCTCAGGGCTTTCATCCGAAAAAAGCTAATATATTTTCTTCCGAAAAAATTTACAAATTTCTCATTCAAGCATGTGATGAAAAATATCTTGCAATGAAGGTAAGAAATTAGAAACATTCAAGAACTTGTTTGAAAAAGAAATATGGAATTAGAATCAATAGTAGTCGTGGACAAAGTATAGTATTCTACTCACATATAATAAGCTATGATTCACTTAGGTTAATTATGCCACTCGCTACGCTCGTGACATAAACTTAACCTTCGTGAATAATAGCCTTCATCATATGCTCGTATAATAATATACTATTATTCATTTCATCTGGTGTTTTACGTTCCAGGTAAACGATAAGTTCTCAATATCTCATAGTATTCTCATCATTATGTATGAGTGCACAATATTTTGACATTAAATACATGAGCATAACCACAATAATCCAATTTTTAGTGAAAAATGACATTTCAACAAATCCTACACTGCCTGTGAAATCGCAGATAGAAGAGCTTGTCATTTTCACAGGTTTTAACTTTAGTGACAATGGCTGGTACCACGAGCTCTGTTTTTGGCGGTATTCGGAGCGTTATTTCAAGATGTGTTTTAACGCAATTAAAATTTTCCCAAATACTTTAGAAATTAATCTTCAGATACAAATTACAGAAAACACACATGTCTACAAAATTTATTTGCATATTTTCCAGTGAAATAGCTTGAAATATTTATATTGCCTTAAAACTCTTCTTAAAATAACAATACCAGTATAGCCAAAAAGAGAGCTTGTGGTACCAGCCAATAATAATTAGACGATTTTTTCCAAAATTCATTTGAAGAAATTGATCTGGAATTGATAGCTTACATATGTCGAAATCAATTGTTTCGTTGTAACCAGGGTTGTAACTGCTACTGGATCCGATAATCATGCACCTGAACGACTCGTTAAATTATAGGGGTCAAAAAATGCTAAAAAAAAATAAGAATTCGAGAAAAAGTTATTAAGAAAAATTGTTATGCTTGACGGGTTCTATCACTGGTTAAAATTAATGTACTTATTTCTGGGACACCCTGTATGTGCTGGAAATTTTGATTATATCAAGTTTCCTTCCACTTTTCAGCTCAAAAATAGTATAATCACCAATAGCTATCAACTCTTCTTCATTATCATATGTTTAATCATATATTTTGGGCAACTCTATCAAAAAGTCTATTTTAGCCTGGACAAAATAGACGAAAAAAAGTGCTGAGTTTGCATTGATTTCCTATAAGCTGAATTTCGGTACAGGTATTGAATACGTCATGACAAATACTATGTTAGAAGTCTACAGCAATCCTGTGTGTGCGTTGTTTTCCACCCGAGCTCAAAGATCACAAATTTTTTATTTCTGTGTATATCTCTGAAATAGTGAGAGCTACCGAAAGAATAATGGAGAAGCACGAATTTATAGAACGTGAAAAGCTACAAAAAAAGTCTCAATACTTTTTTCATACGAAGCACCGTTCTTGAGTTATTGCGATTTCAAACGTAGAGAATACGAATATGCATTCATATATGGCCAGTACGCATCATTTGAAGAGAAAAATATTGGAATATTGGTTTTTGTGATTTATGCACTCAAATACTATATGCGAAAAATATACAATTAGGTGAGACAGCGACCGTCTCTAGTTTCATTAGTTGGTTGGCCTTGAGTAACATCAACAGTCCGGTCAGTTTTAAATGGTTTTTCGTAGTATAGTGTAGTTAAAATTATTTGGCGATTGACTTGACTCGCTAATGTTTAGAGCTGGCCTAACTCAGCAGGTATTAAGTCGAATTGCGTTCAGTAGCGGATTAAATTAATTTTTAAATTTTCTTTCTTGGGATTGGCTTTTGATCATTTTAACGGTATATTAACATCAAAGTTGTTTCTTAGAAGACTATTAATTAGGATAATTTTATAAATACTATTTTAGTTGTTCTAGATCTTAAATTCATTAGTTCAACAGTATTGCCGTAGTGAACATTGAAAATGTGACAACCTGAGAACGAAAATTTCGAAAAAAGCACCACAATCGCGGATCAAAAACGCAGACATTCATCAGACGATGCAAAACAAATAGTTCTAAATGTTTTCTTATTTTTGATGATTGTGTAGAAACCAAAACAAGTGTAAAGATATTAGATAAAATATATTGAAACCGCCAAATGTTTTTAAATCAATTTGAAGAATGTTTGTATTATATTGTAATAAAATATTTTGTTTCCAGCTGAATTTTTGTTTTTATCATTATTGGTATCATTTCATGAAAATCATATGTGAAAAATATATAATAAATACTACCCTGGGAAGTATAACCCTATAAATTTCTTCAATCCTTCTACGGAGTACCCGCTGAGATACTTATCGCAAAATAATTTTAACTATACTATGAATAGGCGTGTTTGTACTTTTGTAGATGGTATTTTATGAAAATATCAGAAATTTGCTTCATTTGCAATGAATCTTTGACTGAAAGTAAAATAAAAAGTGCAGTTATCTTGTCTTTTTCCTACATCTGCTTCTGCTTATCAAAACTTGTTGAGTGTGTTCTACCAAGTGCAAGTGTTGTTGGACAATAAACTGAATCTTGAAGACTGGGATTGTGAATTGATAAGTAATAGATTGGAGCCAATCCAGACTTCACTTTTACCTGCTCTAGAGAAACTGTTGAATACAATTCTTTCTAATCGCGATAAAGGCAGCACGAACAATTATGTAGACCAAAAAAGTTGGATTGTTCTGTTCACAAGTCTGTGCCAATGTCAAGGCCACTCCTGCACTAATGCTAAATCAAATGCAACAGATGAAAATCTTTCGAAATTAATGCGGATCTAACTGATCTCTTTTAGAGCAGGCAACACAAATTGAGTAAGAAGAGGAAGAAGAGAGCGAGAAGAAAGAAACGAGTGATCATGTGGAATTTGATGTAGAGCTGGATGATGAATAATGTAATTTTCTTGCCGCTACAATTTTCATTATATTGATAAAATTTTGTCTCATTGACTATCATGGATCGAAATATATCATGGAGTATTCCTATTGGGGAGACTACGCTGAAACAAAGCGCCGAGTACACTACTTCAGAGGTATTGCGGAAATGTGTGCATACCCATGGTCTGAAATTGCAATAGCTCGAGAACGGTGCTTCGTAGGGAAAAAATATCCCTAACTTTTTTTGTTTAAAATTTTACGATCTACAGATTTTTTCTCGTCCATTTGTCCATGGGGATTCATAACCTTAGACATCGGATAAAATCAGCGCACAATTGAGATCGATGGGTACTTTTGATAAAGCTTTTGTAATGACGTACTTAAGGCCTATAGAAAAATCCAGCTTCTTGGAAATGATTGCAAAGTGAAATATCTATTTTATCTGGACTAATTTGTACATGATGGTGATTTGTACTTACTAATTATACAATAATTCTCTATTTTGGTGCTAAAGAACTCTACATTATGATCAAATTTATTCAGATATTTTAGTATTTTAAAGATATGATCAAGATATTATACATCAATTCCCTTTCTTGCAAAGTGAATAATACCTTTCAAAGAAGAATGTACATCAAATCGGAATATTCCAATAAAGTTGAGAGTTTCAAATTTGTCACTTGTTTCCGACAAAGTTTCTGTAAATATCAGAATATCTCCCCTGCAATTCCAGTAATTACTTGATATCAATTTGAGCTTTGTTGATAGTGAGTTCGTCTTCTGATATATGACCGTAATTCTATTAATAGCTTCTAAATTGTTGAATGATAATTTGAATTCATCCAAAATATATAGGTAATCCAGATATAAAGAGGTGATTTTACTTAGCGATACAACAAAGACCGTGAAATTGCAATCTACGCATATTTAATAGTCAGTTTACTCTTGATTTTTATCAATTGTGATCGCTTCAGCCGGTACTACTGATGGAAATTGTTTTCGCAATATTTGATACTGTAACTCACTTTTCGTTATCAATGATTCTATCACACGATTTTTCTTGTATCTGAGTCTTTTCCTAAAACAGTATCTTCCACTTCAGATATATCTTCTGTATCAGGCTGTCTTTCTATTTTCATAAGCTCATAATTATTGACATTATTATTTGCCGCAAATAAACATATTGCACTCTCAGAAGCATCTGATTCCTGATCCTGTCTTGATTCAAATAATTCTGTCATTTTCAGTCATTTGACCTATAACTAAATGATTCAAAGTTTCAATGAATAGTCTTTCATCTTTTTGTCCTATAATTTGCGTCAGTTCATAGAATTCAAATTCTCCCATACAGGATTTACATCGATAAACTTGAACATACCATCACTTTTTGATAATTTATGATGTGGTGACTCCAAAACAGGTGATATTGTCTCAAATCACCAAATACAATAATTATATATTACCAAAATGTTTATTTATCCCTCGTATTTGACGAAATCCGGTATCTGCACGATTTAAAAGTGTACTGCCTATCGTTGAAATCTCACCTATAATTGATAATTTCGAATGAAATAATTATTCTTCAGTTCAGGCTTCTGGCCACCAAATGGTGCGACTGGTAGTGCAAAAGCGGTATCTAATGGAACTCCATTTATTAAGAAGGCCGTCCTGCCAGAAGGTGCATATAACAATACAATTAATTTACCTTTTTCTGTACCAGGTGAACTCTCATGATAATAAGTAATAGTTTGATGGACGGTTTTAATTACGGTAGATCCCACCAGCGGAAACGCTTAAAAGTTATTTCAATTGTAATTTATTTGTTTTGGAAGAGTTCAACACGTGCATTACAAATTCACGTTGTGAATTATTCAACATTGACATTATATTTGACAATTCTCCTCATGATACCCACTTATGGCACACAAAATAATAATAATAATGATATTCATTTGAACTAGCATGTTGCTAAGAAAAAAAAATTCAAGTGAAATACATATTCGCAGAAGAAAAAATAATTTTAAATTTGAAGTTAGAATGGTGAAATTCAATTTACACACAATATTGTTTGCAATTCAACTTAAATTCATTCAAAGACTTGGAGTTTTTCACATTACTTGATAAATTATAGGATAATATTAAACCTCTATGGAAAATGAACATTGAAGTTTTATAGTCCGTGAGACAGGGCATACATTTTTAGTTATTACCGCCCATTTGAAACTTCGTGAGTGACTTCATTGTAATGAGTCCGACAGCTTTCACATATAACAAAATTCTTGATTTGGGGGCATTTTTCAGCAAGGGTTAATTGAACACGTCAATTTCATGAAGCCTTGAAAATGTTTTACCGTCATATTGATGTTTACACTAATCGAAAGATTTTTTGATTAGAAAATGAGAAACAAAATTGTCCGACATGAATATTGGGGGCCAGCGGTGAGTCCGACAAGCCGCACTTGTCACAAGCATGTTGGTATGAAAACGGATTACCGCTTTCTGAGACTTTGAAGACATGTTCAATTATTTTTTTCTAAAATTTGGTCATTCTGTCCGACAAATTGTCGGAGGCGTTTTCTCAGTCCGACACTTGAAACATGTCAGGATTATAACAGTTCCTTCATCAATGGCCGCTTGTCGGACCAGAACAGTCATAAGTTGAAAACATATTATCTGTTCAAAAAACATATTGTCCAACAGAAATATTGGTTCTTATCGTCAGTTCGACAAGAAAACGCTCACACATATATAACTCAGTTTTTGACATATTTAATATCAAGAGATAAGTAATGGACGTTGTTTATAAGCTAGTAATGAATAATCCATTAACAAAATAATTGAAAACAAGTGAAGTAGTGAATAGAAAAAGAAATATATTACTATGTCGCTAAATTAGAATGCTACCTACTTCAATTTTCCATCCCCGGGGATTCTAACTAGAATTAAACTGCTATTTGATGCTCCATCTGAATCTAAAATTAGGATTAGTGGTTCCCATTCAAGATTTCAAAGTGACTATCTCCTCCGACTGTAGGAAGGGATAAGAAATCTTTGAAATTTTGCTTCAGCCATTTTCCCATTCGATGTATATTTATACTGATATACCTCAAATATGCCATCTCTCACATTCTCCACACAGACTTCAACTGAGCAAAGTTTCACATCACCTCGTGTGCGCGATTAGTGTTGCCACGAGACTCGAGACCAGTCTCGGTCTCGTCTCGTCTCGCCTCAAAAAGTCGAGACAAGAACATAGAATGAGTCTCGAGCCACAAGTCGAGACCGAGACGAGACCAGAGTTGAGTCTCGGCGAGAGTCTCGCGAGACTCTCGACGAGACTTTTATCATAATCACTTAAAATTCATTTTTATCTCTTCCAAAAGCAATTTTATAGAGCAAGTAGGTGAATACCATCAAACTGCAGTAATAATAGTTGAATTAAGATGGTAACTGATAGATAAGTCTCCGATTGAGACAATCATTTTTTTTACCGATCTTTTAGAATATTCACTTTATATTTAGCCTATATAACAATATTTTTTGTCGATTGTTTTTTTAAAGTAAGTCATTTGGTTCTATCATGTTTGGTATCAAATTACCTAAAGCTTCTGCAAAAATAGTTCTAGTAGGAGTGTGAAATAGGATATTCAAGCGATTGTCAATTGTTTTTTTTGACAGGTTATTTCAATGATGTCTAGTTTGGTTTCAATCTTAAGCTCTCAGGGAGATAGGCTTAGTAGGAATATAAAATAAATAATTAGTGGAATCCACGTTATGATATTATACTTCCGGTGATCAAATGTCAAAACTGTATGTTCCAATGAATTAAAGACTCCGAAAATCTAGAAAAGAACTCATTTTCAAAAATACTTGTTTTATGTAGGGACTTGAATATAACCGCCATCCGTCATTTCAACAATAACAGCCGTCACTTTGACAATGACAGCTGTCACTTTGATAATGGCAGCTATCATTCTAAAATCTACAATTCATTGAAGCGACACTCTAAATCTATGAAACAGCGATGAAATCGGCCATAAAACTTCTGGTTAGGGAAATACTGTGTGGCCGCAGCAGCTTTTATATGGTAATATTGTGCAATAGGACGAGCCCCAACTAGCACAACACATTTTATTTCACAAAAAAACTATCGACATAATGGAAAAAAAATTATCATACTATAACTGATTTTCACTGGAAATACGTTACATAAATCGACTCCTATAAGTTTCCTGGTGATATTTCTATATTTCATCCAATTTCATTCAAAATTATATCAGATTAAGCTGGATTGGGCCATAGAAAGAAAAAGTTAATACTATTCTTTCATAAATTACAGTAATTTGAGTCATATAGCTCGTTATTCACAGTCAATAACATAGCCTCATTTGAAAATTTGCTTTTTCTTCATCCACTTCTGAATTTTGTGGTTTACACATCGCAAACAATGCGTCTTAGATTTATATAATCAATTCATATGGACGCTTTCGTAATCTGAATTGAGTTTATATGAATTTATCTTGAGAATCGTAGAAGACATATCGTGTGGCGTTAAACACATGTGCGAACTAGTATTATTAAATTCTGAGAATATTTTTTGTAACTGAGTGATTCTTGACTTGGATTATGTAGCCTTAACATCGTCATAATGCTTTAGTTTACACATTTGCTGCATAAAACTATTATCTCTTTATTATCTCGAATCCTCGTGACTCTAGAGGTCCTATTCCAATTCATAGACAGCTTGTAGACATCGCAGTCTCTATGTCAATATTATGACGTCATAGTTACATTTACAGGGACTTGAATATTGTATGTTGGTGCAAATAATATGATCCACAATTTTATGCTGGCAGTTAGTTAAGAACGATGTTTGGAATCTGATTCAAACAAAGTTCAATCATTCTGATCTATTATCAAATATAATAGTATAATTTTATTCTATTATTACTATTTTATGACTTACAAATGATAAATCTGACATCGAAATAAGAAAACTGATTTTATCCTGTCTCTTACTTCTGGAAGACTGTCTTCAACACTGATGACATTAAATCACTTCTCTAATTGTCCGATAGGTGGTACATGTGTCGAAAGTCTATAAAATGGCGTCAAAAGACAATCTTCACAAATTAGAGTTTAACCTCAGAGCGACTTTGTGCACCAAACACACAGATACATATTTTTGGTAGAATTCATAGCAAATAGTAATCAGGTAGAACGAATTGATTCCCACATGTAAGAATATGTAATTTTGGGAAATCATGACGAGACTCTCGTCGAGACTCGAGACCGAGACGAGACTGACCTACTCGAGACCAAGGCGAGACCGAGACGAGACTCAGCTAGGCGAGACCACCGCGAGACCGAGACGAGACTCACTGAAGTCTCGTCTCGTCTCGTCTCGTCTCGTCTCGTCTCGTGGCAACACTATGCGCGATACAAAGTTTTCTTTCCATGTCGAAAAGTTAAAATGAGACACCTGTATATTCTTTCAGCTTTCTGCACTCGATCATATAAACTTCAAGTATGCCAAATATCAAATTTTTTCGGGCGTGCAATATGCTTGAAAAGAGATACAAAGCTTCCTCTTCATGTATTGATATATAAATTAAAATGGGACACCTGTATATAATTTTCGCTTTCTGCACATCTTCTCCATATAAATTTTGAGTGTGTCAAATCTCACTCTCCTCCGTGCATGCAATATGCTCGAAAAGAGGTCGAAAGTTTGCTCTTGACGTATTAATATATAGATATCACAGTTGAAGGTAAATTTGAATGATATTTGAAGTGATTATCACAGTATACTGACTCTATATAACACAATTGATTCCAAAATATTATTAATATATTGATGCACAAGCCTTTTCTTATTATTTATAATCAGTAATCATACTGATTTGATATGCATTTCATATATGTATATGCCTATGAACGCAGTCGCATTCATACCACATATTTTTGCTTTTTCTAAAGTATTGCCCCACTTAAATTGTTGGACATGTATACAGTAATGTTCTAGACACTATCTGAATGGAGAATGGAAAGCATAGGAATGAGCGGTCATTGATGAAGGAACTGTTATAGTCCTGACACGTTTCCATTGTCGGACTGAGAAAACGCCTCCGAAAATTTGTCGGACAAAATGAGCAAATTTTAGGAAGAAAAAACTGAAAACGCCCTCAAAGTCTCAGACTAGCGGTAATCCGTTTTCATACCAACGTATTTGTGACAAGTGCGGCTTGTTGCGCTCACCGCTGGCCCCCAATATTCATGTCGGAAAATATCCTATTTTTAATTTTATGATCAAAAAATCTTTCGATTAGTGTGAACATCAATATGACGGTGATACATTTTCAAGGCTTCATGAAATGGATATGTTCAATCAGCCTTCGCTGAAAAACGCCCCTAAATCAAGAATTTCGTCAGATGTGAAAGCTGTCGGACTCATCACAATGAAGTCACTCACGAAAAATTTAGGCCCTGTCTCACGGACTATTAGCTTTGTTTGTTTTCGAAACATTAAAATTATCTACTTGACGTGTAAAGTAATTATGAGCTTCCGACACATACTGTACATACTCATTCAAATATGATGGTAATTTCCCATTTATTATTTTGTATATAAAAATGAGTATATTTAACTCTATAAATTTCTTTATACTCATCCACTGTCATATGTTCAACAAGTTGATGATACTTGTATATCTATTAGGCAGGATGATGGTATCATAAATTATATTGGTACTCCATGTAGTCAAAGATTTGAATTTTCGCGAAAGATTTAATTTTCTTCGCAATTTTTTTGCAGACATACTGAATGTGTCTATAAAAATTCAAATAATTAACAATTTTTTGAATATTTTATTTCAGCAACTACTCCTACCTTTTTTTTTGTCTTCAAATATATTGTTGTTGCTACATAATGATGCACATTTTCAAGATGATGATAGATACACAACTTTGGTTGTGTCACTATTTAGTTTTAATTTGTAACTAATCAGCCATCCATTCACTCTTATCAATTCTGAATTCATTAAGTCAGTAATGCTGTTTCAATCATCACCATTCACATAAATAAGGGTATCATCCGAAAATAAATGATTTTTTTCTATTGAAACAGCGTTTGAAAAGTCATTAATGTATACAAGAAATAACAGTGGTCCCAAAACACTCCCTTGAAGCACCCCCATATTAATGCTTAATCTCTTAGAATACACGTTCTGAATTCTTACATATTGAGTGCTATTACTTAAATAATTTTGAAACCACCGTAAAGCATCATCTTTGATTCCGCACAAATCTACATTTTGTATTAGAATATCTCTGTTAACAGTTTCAAACGCTCTTTTCAGATCTAAAAATATTGCACAGATTGTTTCATTTTTATCTAAGATCAACATCCACTTATTAATTAAACAATTCAATACTGTCTCACAAGGATGATATTTATGAAATCCAGATTGTTCTAAATTTAAAACTTTATTTGTATTGAAAAATGTAGTTACTTGTTTGTGTACAACGAGCTCCAAAATTTTTTCACAGAACGTTAACATATTTATGGGTCTGAATTCTTCAATTTTATGAGTTTCAGTAACTTTAGGAATAGGGGAGATTGTATGTACTATTTTTAGTTGATTAGACACAATACCTTACTCTGAGGACATATTTATGAATTGAAGAAGGGGATAACCAATTAAGTGAAAATAATTTTCACAATGTTTTGCATTGATACCATCGTCACTAAATTTGTTTTGTTGATTGAAGATTATATTTTTCAGTTCATTTATGAAAATTGTTGAGAACTCTGTGAATTTGGTACTCTCAATTTTTCTTACTGTATTGAGATCATTGATGTCCAGTTGCACCATCGTCACTTAACTTTAAGTGGAGTTTAATATCTATGGCAACTATTGTACGAACAATTGTTACTACGGTTATTATTCCTCCCTTGAAGTTAAGTGATGGTGGTGCAACTGGCCATAAGAACAACATTCTCCACATTTAGAATTATTTCTACAATTCTCGATATTTTTAGTGAAAAATGCTTGCTTTTCATTCTTTGTTACCGTGGAGCCATTATTCCTTAGTTTCTCAAATTCATTCCAATCGCTGTTTTTGTTGGTAAATATAAATCTTTGATAAGCTATTATATCTCTTCAATGTATAGCCTTTTAAATATTACCAATAAACCACTGTTTATTTCTTTTCGTGCTAAAAGTTTTAATTTCAGTGCTCTGTTCGATACTATGCAATATATTATTACTGAAATTAACAAAATATTCAATCATATTAGAAGTACTATATTTCCAGTCACATGCTATAAGTTTGTGCGTGAGCAGTGAATTGTTGATAGATTTAGAAATTTTAGTGTCCTTATTGGATATGTTTGACGAATAAGGTAACGCTACATCAATTAGCATGATCTGTAATAACAGGTGTATATATAACTTCACATTGGACCTTATGATCATTTATTAATACATAATCTATGAGTGTTCGATATGATCCAGTAATACGAGTTGGCCTATCAATGGCTTGTTCATATCCACTTATTGCTACAGCATTTCTCATCCTCACACAATAATTGTCTGTGTGGTCTAACCAGTCCACATTGAAGTCTCCAACCATTAATTGGGCCTGACTTATAGCCTCGTAATTTCGTAACTATTCGTTAAGGAATGATATGAAAGCTATTGGACTGCTACTGGGTGATCGATAAGCAATAATAAACTGTCTTTCATTTGATATAAAATTTTCTGATGAATAGATTTTTCTGGATTTAGTTCTGTATATTTATTTTTATTTTGACGTTTGATCAATAATTCTTCTTCGTACGATGAAAATTCGGCACATTTTATTGAAATAATTAGTAACGTACGGTTAAATAATAATGACATCCTTGTTAGTTTCGAGGTTTCTTCTTTATTCAAAAAAGATCTAATTGAAGACATCCTGAAACTTTTGGAAAGGAATTTCTCTCCAGGTATTATTGAAATATTCCACCATTGTTTGACTCCTAGCTTCTACATAATGATTATTACAAACAAATTGTTGGTGTTGCAATGAGTAATCCAATTTCTCCATCAATTGCAAATTACTATATGGAATTTTTTTGTGAAAAAGCATCAGAAACTAGTACCTATAAACCATCTTTATGGTTACGTTACGTGGATGATGTTTTTGCAATCTGGCCTCATGGTCATGACAATTTGAACAGTTTTTTGAATCATTTAAATAATGATCATGAAAACATCAAATTCACATCGGAGTTAATAAGTAATGGCTCATTGCCTTTTCTTGATGTGAATCTAAAACGAACCAATGATAGTAGACTACTACACACTGTTTGTAGAAAGCCAACACACACAAACCAATATATTCATGCAGAATCACATCTCCATTCTTTACAGAAGTTTGGAACAATTAAATATATTCTCCAGAAGGCTAATGATATCTGTCACCCTGATAAACTTAATGAAGAGATGGATAATCTGGAAGCAATTTACCAGCAAAATGGTTTTTCTCATCATTCCATTAGGAAAGCACTTCGACCAAAATCCAACTATGCTACCGTTGCGGATAATGGCGTGAGTAAAAATTATGTGTCCTCACCTTATGTCAGTAATGTTTCAGAGAAGATCGGAAGGATCTTGTCTTGATATAATTTCAAAGTTTCCTTCGCACCTGTCACGAAAATCAAGCAGTTTTGGGGAGAAGTCTATGCTGGTCAGACGGGCAGAAGTGTAAGCACACGTATTGTTGAACATAGAAGATGCATAAGACTCAATCATCCAGATGAATCTTCTGCTGCTGATCATGCCATTGAGTTTTTGCACGACATCAAGTTTGAAGAAACACGAGTAATTGCAAAATGCTCATCCATTCATGGTAGATTGGTCAGGGAAGCGATTGGAATAATTGAAGATTCGAATAATTTCAATCATACTGATGGTTTTGAGTTGGCAAATGTTTGGCTTCCAATAATTAATAATAGACATACATAATTTGTGAAATATTTGTCTTGATTTTTATTTTAATTACGTTTATGTACATAATTAAAACTTAGTTTTTTTGTAAAATAAATTTTATGACATGTTTGGACTTTGGAATGGGACATCATCCTTGTATGTTACATCAATTGATTCATTTTGGACTATAATAAGTGTCAAGACTTATAATATTTCATTTCTCTGTTATAGTCATACCAGTTTTGTGAAATATTTGTGTTGACACTTGTCGTTGTTATATTCATGTAGATGTAGATAATTGAAATTAGGTTTTTTTGTTGAAAAATTTCTATGACATGTTTGGACCTTGGAACTGTGTGCTTGGCAGAAACGGAACATCGTCCTCATGTGTTATATTGATTAATTCTTTTTCTCTATAATAATTGTCAAGACTCATACCGTTGATTCCTCTGTTGAGGTTTTTATATGGTTTTTACTCAGACTTTGGGTGAATGCCAGAGGAATCTTGTAATCTGTATATTTTCAATTTTTATTTCATAATTATCCAGATGAAAATAAATATACAGAATTAAGACCAAAAAAGTCTATTCATTACGATATAATTCTAAATACATGTACAGATCATTATCAAGTTTTCTATTTGTATTCTATCAACTTAATAACTTCTCGAATTTATGAAGATAATATTTTCGTATTTTCTTATCTGCTGTAGTTGCTATGAGTATTGAAATTTATTTCAAGGAGAAGCTCGCAATTACGATCAAGTGCACCGTGGCTAGTATCCAGTTTAATTTTAGCTTTGTGTTATTCTCACAGCAATTAATACACTCCTTCGCTACGGATTTACAATCAACATATTTGTGACTTTCACCACATTTGCTGCATGTTATTTCATTTTTGCAGTTATTTGATGTATGTCCAAATCCCATACATTTATAACACTTGACAATGTTAAATTCTTCATAGACCTTACATCTGTCCCAGCCGATATTCACTTTACTCTCTGACATAACTTTAGCGAATGTTGATGAATCTAATTCAGCCACAATATTAATTTTGTTATTGTGTTTCCATTTATTTTTAATTTGTATTTTGGAGTCAGCTGTTATCGTAGAACTTTGCGGCTCCAAATTTAAGAGTATCTGTTCTTCTTCAATATCTTCGAACAGACCTACAATTTTTACCAACGGATTTTTCAAGCCTGCTTTCTTAACATCGAGTTTATCTCCTAGTTTTCTTGTAGCTTCATTCTCTAATTTCTTCACATCATTTTCCCTTAGATATTGTACTATTATACCACCATTTTTCACATTCTTTACTGAAGTTAATCCAATAGATATTTCAGAAGAATTAACATTTTTTCTAGTTCTTTTCTTGTTTCTATGCATTCTTGTCCTATTTTTGGTTCTATCACAACTACAGGGCTATTTTTTTGATAATATCTGCATATAATTTTTCTGAAGAAACATTTTTAGAAATATCTCCAACTGCAATCTTCTCAATAATTTTTTTCAAATTATCTATCTCATTCATATACTCAAGACAAGCATTATCGATCAAATTTTTAACTTCATCTTTCGTCAAATAATAATTTGCTAACATAAGACAATTATTGCAATACCATTTCAGACCTTTGTATGAACTTATAGTGGCGAAATCTCTATCCTTTATGTTAATACATTTTATATAATACCCATTTTCGCAAGGATCTTCACAACCTATGACCATATCACTATCAAACTCTGCTTGACATTTGAAACAGCATTTATCATCATCTTTTGATTTTTTCTTTCTTATCTTAGGAATATTTGACATCCACTTGATTTAAACAGAATAAGCGCAACGCACGCTGACTTCACTCAGCGACTTGACGACTGTCCACACTTGTTTAAATGAAAAATTTGTATTTTTGTAGGAAAGAAACGATTTTTAAGAATGAAAATCAAATATATTGATCAAAATATGCTTCAAGCGAAGTATCACAAATAAACTCTTGACGAGAAACACAAATACTCGCAAAACTTCATCCCGCACATGAAATAACTTGAAAACTTCACTTAGATACCACTTAAAATAGAAATTGGAAGGCAGAGATTCTCAATCGTTCCCTCTCTATACTATATCTATTAACAATTGTAGAATTCATCTGTACAAATATCTTTATGCCATCAATTCAATATCTAACATCAATTGTCTGGTGCCCAGATAATTCTTCGGATAAGAAATTATTGATTTCTGCATCTTCTACATTTTGGATCTCATCCTGCGCATTTTCTGAAGCTTTATCTGATATATCATCACCTATAAATGATTTTTTTTTCTTGATTTTCTACGATTGTTCTTATATTATTATTGTGAAAATTCTCTGTATTCACATTTTCTATTTCAATTTCTTCATTTCGCCAAAGCAAGAACAATAAAATTTGTTCGTGATAATAATTGAACAAATCTGAATTGTACTGTCTGTATTTAATAACAGCAATTTTTTGTTTGGATCGATATTTTATTAATTCACCATCATCCTCATTATCTACAATTTTTCGCTTTGAATAACTGGAAACCGAATTTGCTAAAAATATATTTTCAAGTACTAACGGTCTGTTGCCATATTTTTCAATAGTGTTGTTCATAAATATCTCGGTAGAATTAGAGTCTAATTTTCGTAATTCAACTGTAGACATTTAAGAGTTTTTGCAAGCTACCGCTAATGAAACGCCAACGCTAATGTCAAAAACGATTTTCTTTATGCATCCGTATTGAAATTGACAAATTTGTTTATTGTAACGTTATTGATGTCTACTAATCCTTGAAGTTTTTTGTGAGTACTCTATAATTCAAGCTAGCATTATTGAGCAAGCATTCCCAAGAAAATAGTTTTTTACGTTAGCGTTATCGTATCAATAGCGGAGGCTTGCAAAAACTCCCTATTAACATTAAAGTATCTTAATTTATTGGACTAGTATTGATATCAATTGTTAGTCTACTACTTTTTGACAATGGTAACGATAGAACGTGATATATCGTTTTCTGTGCGGACATCAAATTACTATTCAAAAATTCATTGGTAATTTTTCGAAATCGCTCTTTGACACTGGTATCACCATTATAAGCATCAGATTTCACATTACGTAGCAATTTAGACAGACCTGTATCTACTTTTCCCACATAGTTAATAATATAAAATGCTATTTCGTACTCCTCCAAAACAAATTGCGAGTTTATATTATATTTATATATATATATATATATATATATATATATATATATATATATATATATATATATATATATATATATATATATATATATATTTATATATATATATATATATATATATATATATACGTATATATATATAATATATATATATATATATATATGAATATATATATATATATATATATATATATATATATATATATATATATATATATATATATATATATATATATATATATATATATATATATATATATATATATATATATAACAGATGTTTCGTTGGCGTTTGCAGTCAATGAAAATTGGCCAAATAAAAGATCACTCTTTTAAAATATTAGTCAAGCTCTCGCCTATTTTCTAGGCTTCCTCAGGACACTAAAAAAATGTATTATTTATCAAATTAAATCACAGAAATATTGATAAGCATGAAAGCTGATAGTGAATAGTACAAAAAAGACACACATTTTGTACGAGTTGACTGAATGAAATTCCATGACAAGACAGTCGGACAAATTTTCCTTCCAGATGGCTTACATTTGATGCTTTGAAAGCAATGCATTTGACGATAGGCACTGGAGTAAACATTCCAAAAAATATATGGGCCTTGTACAATTTTTGCTCTGGAAAACTTTGTAGTTGTTGTTTAATATAAATTGTTATTACAAAGTTAATTTTTTTCTCATATATAAATGAATTTTGCTGTTTATTACTCATACAAAGTTCGATTGTCAAATTGATGGAATTTCATTTAGTCAACTCGTACAGAATGTAGATCTTTATTGTACTATTCACATTTAGCTTCCATGCTTATTAATATTTTTGTAATATAATCTGATTATTGATGAACTTTTTAGTGTCCTGAGAAGGCCCAAAAGCTAGGCGAAAGCTTGACTGATATTTTGAAAGAGTGATAATTTATTGGGCCATTTTCCATTGACTGCAAGCGCCCACGAAACATCTCTTACCTCAACTAATTGCAGTCGTGATTAATCCCCATCTTATATATATATATATATATATATATATATATATATATATATATATATATATATATATATATATATATATATATATATATATATATATATGTATATATATATATATATATATATATATATATATATATATATATATATATATATATATATATATATATATATATATATATATATATATATAAGAGTCTCAGTCTATATTTTGATCTGGCTCTCTCTTTGCCGCCTCTTCTAGCGATCGATGCGCCTAAGGTACATAGCGGCATAGTTTGTCAAGCTCAATTCGTCTGCCACCTCAAATAATCTCTTGACATTTCTACTAGATATATTCCCTCATTTTGACTTTCTTCTTCTTTCTCCCAGAAAAATATAACAAATTCAATTGTGATCCAAATTTTATCAATAACAAATGGACCGATGATAATTTTTGAAAATATTGTAAATGGAAATGTGGAATTCAGATTTCTTTCAAACTTATCTACCCAAAAACTTCAAATTGATACCAAACTAGACATCAATTCAATGGCTGCGGGCTATTACGTTGCCTGGTGTTCAACTGGCAAAGTGACATGCCAATGACGGCCATTGTTTCTAATCACGTTCTGTTTCAGCAAGTGTTTACAACTTCTTCTTGCCGTTCTGCTACATAATTATTTTGAACAAGGTATAATTTTTGAGTTCTGTAAACAATCACGCCTCTTTTCGATGAGATATGTTGTGTTGTGATCACTTCAGCATGATGTTATTTATAACTGGCTAGACTATTCAATTATGTTGTTTTTCAGCTTAAAAACTATGTTCATCTTCTGAATTTCAATATTCAAACTTTTGACTTGAAAATGACTTCAATCTAAAGTCGAAACATCGTCAAACATATTTGTTCAACTTGAATAAAGCCAGTTATCCAAGAATTGTGGACAGTTTTTTCTACTTCAACCAAAATTGAACCTAAGGCTTATATTCTAAGAGTTGGCCACATTAAAAACCTTGTTATTACTACATGGCTGATTTCTTTTGTAGAAGAATATTTTTGTGTAGCCAAGCTTGAATCGTCTTGTCTGCCAGCTCGAATCCGTGGCTTTAGAACATTTCAAAGTTGATATTTTAATTTATATTAACAAGAAATTTTCTGTTAATTTTGACGAGAACAATGCCATTCACAATATCGTTTCCTTAGCTACCAACTATTACTGCCGTCAAACTGACATTCCCAAAAATTCAAACTCTACGAAAGTTGGGATGATCAAAAATAAAACATTTCAAGCACTGATCTCAATAATTACACTGGATTGGATTTAGGCCGCTGAGATGCGTCCCCAATTGAGCGTCGCCATCTTGGCAAAAACTGAGGTTTTGTGACAGATCAATACCGCGTTGGGCCGCGATATTTAAAATTCAGCTGTTTGGTTTGACGGTATTTTATTCATCAAACATGATGATCGAGTGCATGTTTTGCGGAAAGAAACCCGATTCATCGAGAAATTTGACACTGCACAAGTAAGTACAATGAAATAATCTGAAGTAACTGTCGTTATGACTGAAATAAGTGAACATTACTTATTTTTATTGCTATGCTATGATGTGAATATTTTCAAGATTTCCATCCGATGAACAATCGTTCTGAAAATGGCTCTTACAAATGGATCTGCCAAACTTAGAAATAGAAAAGATACACGACACTGGAAATTGATGTTGTTTCGACTATTTTCAACGAACTATACAAAAACTTTAGCGTTAACTGCAAAACAAAAAAAAAATGTTCAAATAGTCACACAATTCTCAATACGATTTATTTATTGTTTAGATTTATAACAAAAATCGTAAAACTATTCAATGAATTTGATAATTCAGAGTTGAAATGTTAAAAAAAGAGTTAAAATACTGATACTAAAGAGTAACCAAATATTTTGAGCTATTAATGAATATTCTTGATTATTTTTACCATCCAAATTTTGACCAATGGAATTGCACCATTCGACGTCACATGGTACAACCTGCACGGTTTTCAAGTGGAAATTTTTTGAAAATTTTGTCTGTTGGTTATATATACAAAACAAAGAACATTCAGCCGCGTTGATTCAGCATGTGTCAAACTGACAGACAGATTGAATGTGAAAATGAGCAGATTCGGAGTCGAGTCTCTGGAATCTATTGATGAATTTGGATGGGATTTTTGTGTCACTCAATAAATTGCTAAGCAACAAGCTCTCATAACAATATTAAAATTTTTCCGGTAAAATTTAACCACTTATGATATTATATATGAATATTTCAACTATTATAACTATTTTTGAATACTTTAAACTATTATATATATATATATATATATATATATATATATATATATATATATATATATATATATATATATATATATATATATATATATATATATATATATATATATATATATATATCCAATGATGTACAAGTAAGTCACGTGATGTTCTCGTCAGTTTTTTTTTCCTTGTGTCACTTTCTTCCGAGGCAGATATTCTGCTTGCAGTAAGTACATTCTGTTGCTGTTATTTTTTTCCGATTTAATATAGGGCGGAGAATCGTTTTACATTTTCGTTTTTATTTGACAGCCATTTTGGCTTGCTTTGTTAGGCCGCGGTTTCTATCTGTCGAAATAACGTTCGTATTAGTATTTTCAACTCCTTGTGGAGCTACTGACGAATTCCACGCCCTGGTTATATCTGCAGCGGTACTTATTGCATGGTCGGTATTTTGCTTTCAATGCGGTTTGGGCACGTTTGCTTCTAAATCAATCCTTTGAGTAATTATTCGGCTTTGTTCCAAATTTATGATGTTTTTTGTTATTAGACTAGCTTTTGTGAATTTTGACAACCGTTTCAACTTTCCTGGACTGGCTTGCCTGCAGTCCCAGGCCCCTGCGTAGCGCTTAGTACGCACGCTTAATACACCTCATTTTTTTTGGTCCTTTCCATGAATCGCAATGCTGAGTTTAGATTTCTGCTACATCGTGAAGTCTCGCATTTGAAAATCAAGGAGACTCTGGTTGAGCTCCTCCTCACTTTTGCATAATTTTGGTTATCGTAGTGCTGATTTACATTCCGTTATTTAATTTAACCCAACTTCATTTTCTTATAATTAGTAAATTTTAGTATTATTAATCTGGGCTATTTACTTGAGTGTTAGTGATAATTCCCTATTCCCTTCCTGGAATGAATGTGAGTGTGAATGGATGAGTGTCGTTCAGGTAATTAAATAAAAGCGTGGCCACGGTGTGAAGCCTAGGCTAATTTTGAGTATCCGAGCTGGGATCTTGTTCTTGTGGATTTTTGTTTTTTTTACTAGTCATTGTAGTTGTGACTGGACCTAAATTTCCGTTTGTTGGAAGGCCATTTGCCTTTATTTAAGTCCAGTAAGGTTTCCAGCTCAGAACTTACCGGGTCACCGCACCGAACCTTAAGTGTTCATCATAATCCTAAATCATTTCATCATACCTCCTTATCATCACACTTGTGTAATTCTTTGGCTCCACTTCTTTGATATTTTGCTAATAACAGCACTTAGCGTCAATTTAGTGAATTTCATTTGAATTATTGTTTAAAATATAGTCAAGAACTTGATTTCATCAACTGATCAGTAACAGTTTCCTGCTTGCTTCAAATTCTTTAATTTTACTTCGTTGAACCGTATTGCTGGCTTTATTTCTGCTTACAAGGAATCAGCCACTTTTTGTAATACACACATTAGGGATTTAGTCATCATTGGCCCTGATCAGACTCTGGCTGGCCTGCCTGGGACTTCACCGCTCGAAATATTTCACAGGATTCCCAGACCAATTTTGGGACCGAAATCTTTCCTCACTAACGCCTACAAAACTTTTGGTGCAGAAAACAACCGCTCCAACACCTAGCGAAGAACCGTCAACCACAACCAATTGGCATCCGCGACGGTGTTGGTATTACAATATGACTCCAGCCGCCAGCTGGCATCCTGACATCTGACTTGGCCGAAGATATTTGCTAGACCCAACATTTTTAACTACAACATGTATTTTTGGTACTTTTCCTGCCAGCTTTTCAACGTTGTAATACAGTGTCAGCAAGCTTTATTTTTTTAATGGTTCATCCAATCACCTAAATTTGGTTATTGCAATTTTTGTAAGTACTGATTTGAATTGTTTATTATCTGATATCATAATTTCCCACAAATTTACATTCGATTTCATTTTAATAAATTCGAACCGTTATTCAGCTATTTATCGTTCTTTGAACTTCCTTCTGCTAAGTCCTCAAATTAGCAGCTTATTCTATATTATTGAGGTGGCGTCCAACTTTTTGTGCCATAGCCACTATTCCAGATACTATCCTACCCCTGAGCTACGGGGCCTGTCATCACGCGGTAGGTATATCCTTATCTATCTTTATTTGCCATACAGCGGAGCAAAGTAGATTTTGCTACCAATCGAGACAGCATGACCAGTGATTATTTTCCTTGCTTACACCGTGGAAGAAAATCAACTGTTACAAGATGTTATCAAAGTCTTTAGAAATATGAAAAAAGTTCAAGTCCAATGAAACTTGGAAGCATTTGTCAATTCCACGAGATCATACTTTAATGCAGAGGGAATTTCGCAAATCGGCTAAGACTGAATTAAATTAGAGATTAGCGAGAGGTGAACAAAATTTAAGTATGAAGTACTTTAATGGTATGCCCAAAATCATACAATTGGAGAACTGAATACGCCCAACAAACATCCACTGATATTAAAGTGCTACTATCAGAATAATAGAAGATTAAATTCGGAATGCAATATATTTCATGTGAATTGTTGTGCAATGCAATTTGATATTGTAATTTTAACTAAAACATGGCTGAGTTCTTCTGTGGATAGTTATGAATTATTTTCATTTTCATATAGTGTCATAAAAAGTGATAGAAAGTTTTCGCTGGTAGGACGTAACAAGGGCGGTGGAGTACTAATTGCTTTAGCTTCTTTTATCTCCTATAGAATTTTGGATGTAAGTGATATCAGTTAGCTTGTACCGTTGATTGATTTGGCTACTTGCGAATGTTTCTTAAGTTACATGAATTTTGAACTTTGCGCAGTCTATATTACTCCGGATATCAGCTGTCATGATTTGAATTCATTCTTTGATGCACTTGGGCTATATTTCGTTAATGAGTCTTTAGTAATTGTTGATGACTTCAATCTTTCCAACTACTTTGATGAAGCTGATAGCTGTGTGGAATCATGTTTTTTTCGTGATCTTTGCAACGTGCTTCAACTAAATCAATATAATAAGATAGAAAATATGTTTCAAAAAATGCTTGATCTTGTGCTTCCCAATGCGAATGCTCTATTCAATATTCAAAAAACTGATTTTATGGTTATTAAAGACAACCACCACCCTTCTTTTCCAATTCAAATTGAATTTCCTAACAGTGATGTGATCAAGTTTCTATCATCACATATTCAGAGATACAATTTTTGCAAAGAAAATTTCTTACGGCTATATAATGACTTAAGTCACATCGATTGGTCTTTTTTGAAAAACTCTAGCAATATGAATGAGGCTGTGGATAAATTACATGGGACTTTCTATGGGATTTTCGATACATCTGTACCCAAATATCTGAATAGATCTTCCGAATATTCTCCTTGGTTCACACCTGAAATCGAGCGAAATTTGAGGTCGATAGAGTATTATAGGAAGAAATGAGTAGAACATAAGCAACAAAATTACTACAATGAATTTAAGAGACTTATGGCCGGTTTTATAAAAGACCAAGTAAATTTACTCCTACAATAAATTTATTTTATTAAACAAATTCTAATCTATTTGAGCTTCCTCATGACAACAAAATCATTGCTGTCAAATAATCGACTGTCATCTAGCATAGTAAATTTTATTCACTGTGGAAGTAAAATACTCTGCTCTTCAAGAAACCGGGCATTAGACAATTAATTAAGCCCCAGATAAAAAAGGCATAATGACACATTTTTATTCTTGAAATTGAATCGAAAGTCAAATCTGCTCCAGTTGAAATGTGGAAATTCATCCATTTGAAGCAAGATTGCCCTCGGAAAACCGGTAGAATAATTGATGATGTTTCAGAGTATGAATCTCCATCAGATATTGTGAACGCATTCGCGCGGTATTTCTCTAGTTTCTTCTCGAGAAGTTCATCCTATGATAGCTCTACTGAACTCAATAATAAAATGTCTTCTCGCCTTCATCCTGTGGCTGAAGAAGAGCTTATTTCTGCAATGGGTTCTCTTTCTAATAAAAATACTGCTAGAGAGGATCAAATTCCCAGTTTTCTGATAAAAGATGCGAATTTCATTCTTACGGAGCTTTTTTGTGTTATCATCAATCTTGCGATAAAATCTAGCAGTTTTCCTGAACCTTCTTTCACGCTCTATTACTTGATAATATGTACAAAAGAGGAGACAAGTATTATAGATTTGATAGCTCATTAAATTGGGCTCTTGTTTTTTTCTTGTAACGTGCAGACTCGAGTTGTTCAATGTCGAAGTACGAGCGACGCAAGCTGTTCTTGTGGGTATGATTCCATTTTGAAAGAGAACTCTGATATATCGATAAACTTTACTTTCATGTATAGTAACAAGAAGTTTCAATATATATTTAACAATTCTCAATATGAAAAGTGGACTTTGATGGAAAACTGTGTGACAAAAGTTTTATTGCACTTTTAATGCACTAGTTCAGTGCATCCGGCCGATATTCTGAAACTAATCTACAACACTTAAATCTCTTCATATTTCGAACTTGGTATTTTGATTAAAATTTTCAAGAATATTTCCATGTCAACTTCAATAAAAACAGTTCAACTCATAATATCATTTCCTTAGTTGGTACAGAAAATCTGAAAAATATAATATGATATAGAATAAATCATGTTTAATACTATTATAGTTTGTTGTAAATATGATCGTAATTGCAAAAACTTGTTTTTAAAATCAAAATAGTCCAGTCAAATAAGATTCTTGGTTTCCAATAACTCGTAAAAAACTGGAAACATTAGCAAGAGCTTGCTGTGGTTTTTGAGAACGACTAAGCTTTCAAAAATCCCAAAATTTTTGCACTTTTGTCAGTTTTTGGCTTGTAATGTCTAAACTGTGCGTCTTCACATCTACCAAAATTGAAGAGTATCAAATTCTCCATTGAACTATTTTCTTGAATGGTAAACTCCTCCACTCAGCAGTTTGGTCAGAACCAGAGAATTGAGTTTATTTTACCATTTTTGCTGGAAAGTGCCTCACGCTCACTGCAGGCTACTGTGAAATGGTCATGTCCCTAACCAAAAAAGTCACAGAATCAAAGTTGTTCAGCATCAAATTTCGTGCTCAACTGATTTCAACATTCAGCTTATTTCTGAGGAGTATTCCACTCATGTATAAATTCTCCCATAAGAGCATGAGACAAGTGAAATTATCAAGAAATTACAGTGGAAGTTTCACGTCGTCCAGAGAACGTGAAATTTCCAGTAACAAACTATTTTGACAACACAAACAAATAAAACATGTCTAGTTTGTATTTTAATCTACAAATGTCAGAGAAGTAACCTCAATTTGTTATTGCATTTGTCAAAAGTCATTAAAATGAATCGGTTTGGTGCAATTGAAGAAGACAAAATCGACGAGATTATAATGAAAACTGAACCAATAGATAAATGCAGTAAAATCCTAAAACAATATTTGGAGGCAGGTCATGTCATTTCTATAAATTTGAATTCTATTTTGTGACATTCGAGAGATATTCTCCCTAAATACCATTCGTACTTGAAAATTGACCAGATAATTTTCATTTAAGCTTATACAAATTTGACAAGTTCAAAGAACGAGTGAAATTATAAACAACAAGTTTTCATGAAAACTATCGGTAATTTTTAAGCACTCGTGGTATAGGCTCTTTGCGCAAACGTTGGAGAGCGACACTAGCGCTCGGAGTGTTTAATTTTGGAAGTAGCCGCAGGAAAAAATTTGAATTGTCATTACGTGGAATAAGTGAATAAAAGCTAAAAAGTTAATATTAAAGCTTGAAATAAGTTCAAAAACACAAGTGAATGATGACTAATGGAATCATAATAGGAGCACGATTCCAATTCATATAACCCGGTTGTATCCGGAGTACAATATTAGAAAGAGGAAAATTAGTGCAAGAAGTAAGCATGTGTTTAATGTTGAAGAAAAACTGTTTTTGGATAAGAGTTTGATTTCCGCGCTTGTTGTAGAGCAAATGTCGAATAATTCTTGTCCGTTTAAAGTTTTTATCGAAGTAAGATATGTTATTTTGAAGTAATTAATTATAGGCTGCTATATGTCTGTCAAACGAATCAAAACATGTCACATGAAAAGTATATTTTTTCACATTGCCTTGGGTTGATGAAACGCGAGATATTTTGCATGAATTTCCAAAAACTTATCCGATACATAAAAATAATACATACGAAATTGCTGTAGCTTACAATGGTTTAACCTAACTTCTTACATAAATTTTCTAGTTTCATCAAGTAATTTCTACATTTAATACATATTCTATAATTATTATTGACTTCTTTTCACTTTTTTTACTCGTTTAATAGCTTGAATCCATTTTTTTCTATTCCTATTTCATGTTCTCTGGATGGAAACTTGTAGAAATGTTTATGTTTTTTTTTGTATTTCCGTAACTGTTTTACAGTTTGGAACGCAACAATTTGTATAACCAACACGTAATATTTCAATTTCCTTGTTAAACTGGCTTATAAATTGCTTTATAATTTAAATTTGCTACTTATATTCTGAAATCATGTACAATGATAACGTTTTGTTTACCTGCTGGTACTGTCAAAATTAACCACTACTGGCGCTGCAATCTATTCGCAAAGAGCCTATTACCCCCGATAATTGCACGCAAAAAGCTTTAAAAGGGTGTCGTTTACCTATATCATGAGAACATGATTTACGCATATCTAATTATTTCTTGTCACATAGATTATTTTTCATGATTAAGTGGTGCTTTTCATAGCTAAATTTTTGAAGCAGGTACCTGCTTTTCCGATTTTCGAAATTTTCATCCACTTGTAAGAAGAGTCATACATTTGGCAATTTTTACGCACATATTTCTTATAGAAATTCAATCATCTTGCTGTAAGTTGCATAAAATGATTATTTATTGGATTTTTTTTGATAATATATTGTATATACGTCAGTAGTATATGAAAATGAGTATGCATTATTTCAATATTATTTATTCATGAATATATGAACAAAGAACTGAAAAACTGAGCTCAACAAGGATATCTAATTTCTGCTTTCATGAGTCTACTGTTTTAAAAAACCATTTCTCAGTACATCGTACATCACTATATATATGGAATCATGTGAGCGTGAGGTGATTACAGGTGCACAAGTGAGATAAAATATCTTTTTGTGGTATATTTACATATATTTACGTTTTTAATTTTATGAGGAAGTTGCGGAACAAGAAAATGTAGAAAAGATAAGCATGAATCGCGGAGATGAACTGGCCTGGGTATTCTTAAAGTTGTAGGTAGAGCGAAGGAAAATTCTGGAGACAAAGGAAAAAGAAAACAGATGTTGGTTCGACCATGCAGCTATGGGACAGACATGCAAAAAGATTCATGCGCGGGAAAAATAGATGAAGAACCTAAAATATCAATATTTATACAATATTCAAAATATGCTTGGACATAATAATTGTGTTTTGCATGTGTATATTCTGTGTATGTGAATGTATGTGTATGTATGTGTGCATGAAGGCGTGACGTATGTGAAGATGCTAGTCTCCACAGAGCGGAATCTTGAAATTGTTAATATTTCACGAGAAATAAGCACATTAACTGAAATAAACAAATGTGATTTTGCGACATTCTATCATATTCCAAGATGCAAAAATTTACATTTATTCACCTCCAAGAATAGTATATAGAATGTACTACTCTAATGTTCAATCATTCCACTGTAATTTCGGATAAACGCAAAAATTTGTTGTAGAAAAACAGAATATACTCCTTGAAATATTTGGCCTGTTATACTAAACTCCTGCAACCAGCTTGACATTTTCCTTGGAGCTGTCAATATTATCTATGAGTTACATATATTAATAATCCCTTACTACCTTTTATTTCTCAGAACGGTCGAATATGCAAAAGACAAATTTATTGTTATGAATTTCATTCTGTTATTTTCGTCTTGCCACTTTCATATAATATCAGAGTAGATTTTTATTACAATCACGTGAATTATGTTCGTCCATAATTATGATGATGCAAAGGCATTATTAACAAAGAAACTATAGAGCTCATCAATAATGCATATTTGCAGGTGTCTCAAGCAGATTTTACTTGAAATCCTAGCAAATTTTTTGACAGTGTTAGGATTTCAAAGTCTGACTTCAAACATTAGGATCGCCATACTTTTCAAAAAATGGATAAGATATTTTTCCAAGTGTTAAACTTGCAGAAGATTATCAATGAATTGAAAACAAAAAAACTGTGTCCATATTCGAAATTAATATTTTTGATTTCCAACGGAAAGTTTTGATGATAGAATTAAAAATTGAAATGATGAGCTCGATTTTCATATCGGATAAACAATTATTGAATAATATGAACATTCTCCAGTTACTCATTTTGAAATTTCTCTGAACATTTTGGTCAAAGTATTATATTTTTCGACAAGAAATTCATGAATATTTTGAAAAACTAGATAGTTCAATTTGAAAAATTTACTTGTTTGTAGTCATCCTCAAACATATAAAGTCGTATTCTCACTGATCTCTAATATAACACTGGATTGGGCTTAGACCGTATTCTGGCATCTGAAAGCGGCCCCGGTTGAACGGCGGCCTTGACAGTAAAACTGAGGTTTTGTGTCACTATTCGGCGGCAAATTCAAAACACTTATAGAAGACACTCAATGAAATTCAAAGTATAATGCAAGTAAGATGAAGAAATTATTCTCAATATATATCAAAATACATACATTAATAACCAACAGAAGTTAAAAATTGTTATATTAGTTGAAATATTTATTAATAGTTAAAAATATTTGTGAACTTTTCAGTGCCAGTGTTTTAACTATTTTTCAAACATTGTAGCTTGATATTATTCATTCCGTTCAATAGTTTTATAAATTTTTGTTACCTAAAATTTAAAACTATGAATTTACCTATATGAATAAATGAAGTGCATCTCTGCGATAATATTGCCTACTCAAAACTAAAAATTTTAAATATCTACTATACATGATAGGAGAATAATAATACATTTAATAATCAAGATTTTATTGTTCGTGAGTAAGCACAAATTTGCAGTCCAGCGATTAATTTTGTGAGCAAGATATTTTATATTAAATTTGATATATTACTCAAATTTGTTATCATAACTTTGTAACATTGCCCAACAATATGATTTTATCATTCATGATATTTCCAATTTAATCTAAAATTGAAAATCAAATCATTTGATTACTTTAACATGATGAATTGATGTATCCTTCTAGGTCTCCATAAAACCTGTAAAAAGTAATACTTCACTGGAAATAGGAATAAGTTATATCTTCAAACTTTTTCAGTTGAGGTTTTCTAATAAAATAAAACAATAACAATATTGTTGAAAAGAAGTAACACCGACTTGTTGAAAGATGAAACAATAATTTAACGGAAGTTACGGTGGTTGTAGGGCAGAAACACTTCAGCAGAATAGTTTCATTTAGATGTTATTTTTATTTAAAGTCCAATATTTCGTAACAATTTTGTTACCTCATCAGGGATACTGAAAACGTACATACATTTCTTTTAATACTTATACAAGAATAAATTTTGGAAACAGCTCACAAATAGTTATAGCTTGGAATAAAATTGTAAAATTTATTGAAACAGTTGAAAATTTTCCATTGTTAATAGTCTTCGTAACACACATTTATTACGTGACTAACTATGTTAACAAACTCAATTTTTTGTCAAACATTACAGCCATATTTATGATAAAAATTATTAAAGAATTCACAGTCAACGTGGTGACGCCATGTTTTTGACTGCCAACTATACGTAAACGACGAAAACGAACTCAACAAGAAGAGGGGACGGAAATCCTGTCATCAGAAATAAGCGCGCAAAATTTAAATTATTAATACTTTTTAAAAAGACCCTAGAAGATGAGCGTACATTACACTCAGGTTCTGAGTGTCAGTTTTATAGTTAACTGTGATATTTTTATTCATTTTAATATGACACATTTCAAGAAAAAATCTTTTTCTATAGTTATTTTCAAACTCTAAAATGACTGTTTGGTCATAGTTCACAAAATGCTGCGTTTCTTGAACATGTATAGCCATAGCACATTTATTACTGATGTCAAGCTTTCCCTCACCTCGTCTATGTTGAGACATTCTAGCACTTAATTTCTGAGAAGTGCTAAGTGCTAAGTGCTAGAATGTCTCAACATAGACGAGGTGAGGGAAAGCTTGACATCAGTAATAAATGTGCTATGGCCATACATGTTCAAGAAACGCAGCATTTTGTGGACTATGACCAAACAGTCATTTTAGAATTTGGAAATAATTATAGAAAAATATTGTTTCTTGAAATGTGTCATATTAAATTAAATAAAAATATCACAGTTAACTATAAAACTGACACTCAGAACCTGAGTGTAATGTACGCTCATCTTCTGGAAAAAATATTGTTTCTTGAAATGTGTCATATTAAATTAAATAAAAATATCACAGTTAACTATAAAACTGACACTTAGAACCTGAGTGTAATGTACGCTCATCTTCTGGGGTCTTTTTAAAAAGTATTAATAATTTAAGTTTTGCGCGCTTATTTCTGATGACAGGATTTCCGTCCCCTCTTCTTGATGAGTTCGTTTTCGTCGTTTACGTGTAGCCGGCAGTCAAAAACATGGCGTCACCACGTTGGCTGTGAATTTTTAATAATTTTTATTATAAATATGGCTGTATTGTTTGACAAAAAATTGAGTTTGTGTTAACATAGTTAGTCACGTAATAAATGTGTGTTACGAAGACTATTAACAATGGAAAATTTTCAACTGTTTCAAAAAATGTTACAATTTTATTCCAAGTTATAACTTATAACTATTTGTAAGTTGTTTTCAAAACTTATTTTTGGATAAGTATTAAAAGAAATGTATGTACGTTTTCAGTATCCCTGATGAAGTAACAAAATTGTTACGAAATATTGGACTTTAGATAAAAATAACATCTAAATGAAACTATTCTGCTGAAGTGTTTCTGCCCTTTAACCACCGTAATTTCCGTTAAATTATTGTTTTATAATAACAATATTATGTATTAATATATCTACATCTCAATAAATAAACAAAATTTATCTAGTATAAAATACATAATGATAAATAACATATTAATTACAACGATGTAACCAGTTAGATGTAAACATGCATTAGAACACCATGATTTAAAAATTGCGTCCCAACACCATACTGAACTGTCACCAATTTACACAGACTCTCAGTTTTTGCCAAGATGGCGTCGCTCAATTGGAGCCGCATTCTAGCGGCCTAAATCCAATCCAGTGTTATATTAGAGATCAGTGCGTATTCTACACAATTTCAAACAATATTATTTTCTTCACTGCTACAATTTTGCTCCATTACATCTCGTTCACAGATTAATAATATTTAATCATTTAATCCCGTCCTGAGAATATATACAGAAAATATTATTTTTTTGTATACGACGATTAGTTACAAGAAAAAAAGTATTAATGCGACAATTATAAGTACACCACAACATCTTGTTTCAATGCAGGTATTATGAAAAATACAGTGTGTGGCAATTTCAGCCGAGGGTGATGCCAACCCTCGCGTCGCGCGGGCATGCAACGCTCGCCCTCGGCTGAAATCTTCTTGTTTCGTCCCTAGCCACACAATATACTATTGTTTATATCATGCTTTTGCTTGACAGTTTTCAAAACCGTTACTACTTTTTTGCAAGAACACAACCTTGATTAGTATTCCTGTAAAAAATTATTTCTATTCTGGACGTCTTCCACTCAAGTTTTTCTATCCAGTATACAATAAAATAGCATGATAAACACGAAAGAGAAGTGATATTACTTTGCTCGTGTAAGTTGGAGCATTTACACCCGCTAGTAAAGTCTCACTCTTCTCTAATTGTTAAACAATCTATTATCTAAGCATTCCATATGCAAAATTATTCCCATAATCGAATGATAAAATAAAAAAGATTCTCTATTCAAAATAAGAACATTATTGCTGCCTTCCAATTCAACTGGAAGAAATATTATCTTAAAAATATTTCAGTTCAACGAAGCAAGTTTCTAAGCCTTTATTCAACCAATTCAGAAAAATCTGGAGCAAATTTTGATACACCTGTGAAAGTTTCGAAGTTCGTGAAAGAGAAAAATAAGAATAAATTGCCCAATTTTTTTTTGTATTTTCTTAAAAAATGGCTTAATCAATTAGATCATTACCCACATTACGACCTGGACTTGGCAATTATTATAAATCAGGAATGATTCAACTTTCTAATAGAATCAAGTTTGACTGAAATCATTATAAATTCGGGAAAAATTACTCTGCAGGATGTTCACTTTCTTAGAAAATTCAGTTGATAATTTATATTATATATTAGCGTTGATTGGATATTCAATCAAAGATTTCATTCACAAAATATCTGATTCATTTTACATTTTGTTCCTAAGTTGAAATGATATTGTAGAATAAATTTTCTCAAATATCTGCAGATAACATTTTATACACTGAACTAAAGATTAAGTTCAGGTACTATTCGAGTCGGAAAGAAATAAACTCAAAACCTATGTCATAAATCTTTCTATTAGGAGAACTACCTGCTTTTGAATAAACTCAAATATAGACTACTAAATGATTGAGCAAGATATTTGGGTTGCATACACTGAAAGCCCCTTGTTTGAGCTGAACAAAAATAAAATTTAGGTGAACGACACCCTTAAGTATTTACTGTTTCTCTGCCAAGTGCCTCTTAATGACGTTTAAAACAAAATTCTCTCTCTTTCACTTCCTGTTCACCAGAAAACTAAATACCTATGCAACAATGAATCTATTTTATTATTGCTATACCCAGCTACTTAATTCATATAGCTAATAATCAATCGTTATGAAATGGCTAATTGGTAATTATTATTCTTCCTAGTTAACTTTTTTACAATTATTTGACAGAAAGAAAATTGAAATAGTTATTGTTATGTATATACCAGGTGTATCACGGGAAGTGAAACATAGGCGTTTAACATGAGAAATCAGTCTTCCCGTGCGCATTGCCCCCAAAATTATTTTAGACAGAAGATTTCAAATGGATATTGTAGGGCAAACATTTCTGTATCCGACTCAATTAGAAAAAAAATCATTTAGGCTGTTTCATGATAGCAGAAATAAAATTTGAATATTCACGGAATTGCATTTATTAGTATCAGCTATGGAATAAGAAATAAGAGACGAACAAAAGCGTAATGTTTTATACGTCAGTGTCAGAATGATGATTGTCAACATACATATCTTTCGTAGGTAGTCAATATCAATTTTCTAAATGAAACTCCAATGATAATTATAATGGTTGTAATAATAATGAGTGGTTCGATTTGATTTATTATTTAGGATTGATAAAATAGAATAAAGTGGGGTAGACTTAATACGGTTGAAACAAAGTACTGTTGAAACAAAACAGATATCTCCCAAACTATATGAATCTTAATATAGCGTCGCTCATCGCACTTTGCAATTATTTATAGATGACCCAACTGTATTTCGATAACCAAAAGTAAATATTTTCATTCTAAGATTTTTCCAATTATTGTGGATGGTATTCAAGTGAGAGTATTGAGTATGTTTTTGTTTCTGAAACGGAGCTTGTAGAATATTATTAATATTAATTTATTAGTTATAAAGTAAAACACTTTCTACCAAGGGTTGACAAAATTTGCTTGGTTACTAGTTTATATTACTAATTTATATGTAAATTTTTATTTTTTCCATTTGAATTAGGGAAGTTGTATAAAAATTTTGTTCACAGTATTGAGTATATCTAAATAAATATTCATATACATCTTTTTGTACAAAATTAGTACCCACATTATCTAATCACTTACACAAAAACATAATAATATTAGAGCATTTATTGTAAATTGCGCTATGTTACATACAGTATTTTATTCAATTTTGACGTTTTAAAGTTACATTATTGAATCAATAGCAACAGTCATGAGTAAATTTTCATTCACTAGTGATCTAAAATGAATTATTAGTGATTTGAGAGAATTTAAATCACTGTTGGTATTCCCTTTTATAGAAAGATTTCGATTTCTGAGAAATAATTTTTCCAACTGCTGCTGCTGCTTCGTTCAAAATGGTATCAGGGACGAGAATATTGTTTTGATTACTTTCTTCCATCATTTCGGACAGTACTTTTCACAATTATAGCGCTTCAATTCAAAATTCATAAAACTGACAGTTTGCTGACAGTCACTCTCCCGAATGTTTGAAAAACAAACACTCGTCGCGGTATCAACAAAGCTCCCTTGCAACTGCAATTTAATTTTTTCGAATTTTGTTCCTTAGTTCAATGTTTCAGAAATTTACGCAAAATTAAATAAAATTATGTATACAAACATGTGAATTAAACCTCTTTATTCGCTCGAAGAATCAAACCACTCGCGCTAGATGCGCTCGTGGTCTTAAACTTCCTTCTGGCAAATAAACGGTGGTTTGATTCACTTGTTGTATAAATAATTATTATTCATTTGAGCAGAAACTTCGTAGTTTCAGAGCGTTCATTATATAATGTACTAGATTAATCATCTTATTTCTGTCTAGTTTATCAAAGATAGTGGAACAATTTTGATTTGTGATTGATATAGTATTAAATACTTTCAAGTAGCTATGCCGAAACGGGTTAAATATTGGACATTCTATAATGAAATGAAACATATTGTCCGGGCTACGGATTTTGCAATTAGTTTCTGAATTTAATTTATATGCTATATGATTATAAAAAATTATTGTAATTCTTTCATTTGATAGATTTAGCTGTGTATAGACATGTAATTTTGACGTAGGAATATTATCATTAAAGTGTTCTTGTAATTTGAATTCCTGGATTAGCAATTTAAAGAGGTTATTATATTCCGAAATTCTAGCGTTTTCGATGTCTACTCTTTGTCTAATTAAAATGAGATGTTGTATTATGTCGTTTATCTGATTTACATACTCTGATTGTCCCAAATGCTAAACTGAAGTCGTGCTGTTGCAAAAATATGTAAATTTGTGTGCACCAATTTTATTCCGACTTGTTATTTTTAAGTTGGTCAAGCTCAGTCAGACGATTGTACAAGATTTTTGGGTAGCGCTTATTGTCCATGTTCAGAAGTTTATTCCACCATGTAAGAGCTCTATTCCAGATTTGGAGTGCAATGTGGTTTATTCCTGTTTCTATTCGTAGCATGTGGTTTGGGATATTTCTTGGATAATTTACAATACGTTTTATAAATCTGGACATTTCTTGCCAAGTATCGATATGCCACTAGCAGGTACTTGATTCACACTATAAGTGGCAATTTCAGCCTTTTCAATATTCACGATTACGGCTGCGTTGAGTTTTCCAGATGATAAAACTACAATTCCTAAGTAAGTTTGTAAAATGAAGATTTACACTGTAACCTGTGTTAATAAATTACCCACAATAAAATTTGTGACAAATTGGTGTCGGAAATGGGATCCTGAGAAATTGTGTGGAAATAATTTTGGGTCCGGACGACGACGAGTGGATTTGAGTTGCAGTGTTGTGAAGTGTTTATATTTGTGTTGGGACTGTTGTAAATCCTCAAGACAAGAAGCATGGCCACCAGCGAGATGCAGGATCAGCTGAAGATGATGATGGAATTCATGAAGACATCGGCAGCTGAACAGAAGGCGATGTCTGCGAAGCAGATGGCATCTATGGAGAAGAGGATATCAGAATCTTCAGTCAAGCAAATGCAGTCCATAGAAGAGAAAATGGCCGAATCTACGGAAGGTTTGAAGGCCATGGAAATAAAGATAGCTGAGTCAGTGAAAGAGATTGTGACAGAAAAGATGAAGGCAATGATAGCAGAAATGGCTACAGAGTTGAGGAAGATTACGAAGCAGAACGAAACTATGGCATGTAAGTTCCAGGAGATTGTTGGAGGGTACAGCTATCAAGAAGGACCCATTTTCAAGGCAACTGAGTCACACAATTCAGGAATTATTCAACAGAAGCAGCGCTTACTTGACGGAGAAACAGAATAAGAAGTTACGCGATTTGCTGCTAGAATATCAGAATATCTTTGCCAAGGATTCAAGTGATTTTGGGCACACACATCTTGTTCAGCAAGAAATCGATATTGGAGATGCACGGCCGATAAAACAGCTCCCAAGGCAAATATCTATATCCCGGATTGACGAAGTTCAAGAACTGGTAATAGACATGCAGAAGAGAGGAGTCATTGAACCAACGACAAGTCCGTGGGCCTCTCCAATTGTCTTGGTGAAGAAGAAAAATGGTTCTACTCGGTTTTGTATGGATTACCGGAAGTTGAATGAGGTGACAGAGAAAGACTCATACCCCCTGCCAAGAATCGATGACACCCTCGATGCTGTTGGAAATTCAAAATAGTTTTCCATCTTAGACTTGCAGAGTGGATACTGGCAAGTTGAAATTAACAAGAAAGATAAGGAAAAGACAGCATTCACATCCTGTGCGGGTATATGGCAATTCACAGTTGTGCCTTTCGGACTCTGCAGTGCTCCAAGTACGTTTGAGCGATTGACGGGAAGAGTGCTACAGGGATTGTCATGGAAAACTGCACTTGTCTACCTTGATGATGTGATAGTTCATGGGAGAGACTTTGAAAAAGAAATGACAAGTGTTCCACCGGTTGAAAGGAGCCAACTTGAAATTAAACCCGAAGAAATGTCACTTGTTCCAGAAGACAGTCAAATATTTGGGACATGTATTGTCCAGTGATGGAGTACTAACAGATCCAGGGAAAATTGAAGCTGGAAAAACTTGGGAGATCCCAAGCAACATCCACGAATCAAGAAGCTTTTTGGGTTTGGCCAGTTATTATCGCCGATTTGTTGAAAACTTCTCATTGATTGCCAAGCCGCTGCTTGCTCCAACAGAAAATAATTGAAAATTCGAGTGGAACGGTGAGAGCCAAGAAGCTTTCGAAAAACTGAAGAATGCTTTTACGACGTCTCCAGTGTTGGCGCATCCGAATGAGGAGGGCAAATTCTTCTTCGATACGGATGCTAGTTATTTCGGAGTTTGAGCTCTTCTTTCTCAAGAACAAGATGGCGTTGAGAGAGTGATTGGCTATTATAGCAAAACTCTACATAAAGCCTAGAAGAACTAATGCGTTACAAGAAAAGAGCTCTATGCTGTGATCAAATCGACTGAGAATTTTTACAGTTTACTATACGGCCGGAAATTCAACATTAGAACGAACCATTCAGCACTACAGTGGCTGATGGTGTTCAAAAATCCTGAAGGACAAACAGCTCGTTGGTTGGAACATCTGCAGGCATATGATTTTGAAATCCGTCACAGTCCTGGAAAAGCTCATGCTACTGCGGATTCCTTGTCCCGTCGACCATGTGACGATGATTGTGATGATTGTCGCAAACAAGAAGAACGTAAACATCACTAGAGTGGAAGAATATGAGCAAGATGAATCTGTATTATCGATGCATGAAGTGCAACGGGCTCAACTGAATGATTCTGTACTGAAGCTGATCATGGAGTGGGTGAAGACCGGTCAGAAGCCTAGTCTCCAGGAAACGTCAGCTATAGATCCGATCATCAAGGCCTATCTGGCGCAATGGAAGTCCCTGATAGTCAGAAATGAACTCCGATGGAATGATAACGAAAGAGAAGCTGATAGTGCCAAATAATTTGAAAGATCCATTTTTGGAACAATTGCATGACGGTAACAGCGGTGGACATTTTGGCATCAAGAAAACACTTGATAAAGTCCACGAACGTTTTCACTGGGTTGGCTGTCAAGAAGATGTAAAACAATATTGCAAGACTTGTGAACGCTGTAACTCAAGGGAGGGGCCCACCACTCGGCAGCGCGCTAAGATGCAGCAGTACAACGTGGGCTCTCCGTTTGAGAGAATTGCTGTGGATATACTTGGACCTTTGCCTATTACTGGACGGGGAATCAATTACTTGGTTGTTGTCATAGATTATTTCACCAAATGGCCCGAAATAATACCAGTGAAGAATCAAGAAGCTGAAACAGTTGCAAAAGTCCTTATTGAGAACGTGATTTCAAGATTCGAGGTGCCGTTGGAGTTACACTCTGATCAAGGCAGGAACTCTGAGTCTGAACTTTTTAAACGTGTAATGAAGATTTTGGACATTCGCGAAACAATAACTACAGCGCTACATCCGCAGTCTGATGGTATGGTAGAACGTTTCAACTAAATAATTCTGGATTATCTGTCAAAATTTGTAAACGAGCACCATGGGATTAGAAGATTCATCTGTGCCTACTAGCGTACAGGTCGGCAGTCAATGAATCCACTCAATACACTCCAGTCAAGTTGATGATGGGTCGAGAGCTGCGGTTACCGGTTGATCTGGTTGTTGGACATCCACCTGAAGCCAATGAGCAACAGTTGCCGGAATGGGTCAGCCATCTTCAGGATAACTTGTGGAGCGTCCATGAGTTTGCACGGAAGAACATACAAGCTACCAGCGACAGAATGAAGGCCCGATATGACCTGCGAGCAAACGATCCCAAGTTCCAGCAAGACGATAGAGTGTGGTTCTATAACCCCAGGAGAAGAAGAGAAAAGTGTCCCAAATTGCAAAGAGACGGGGAGGTATCATCAAATGCCTTAACGACATTGTATTCCGGATACGGAGAGGCAGAAACGGAAAACCGAAAGTCGTCCATGGGAACAGGCTGTGGTCATACCAAGGACGAGATTCTAAGTTCGCCGAGGACGATGAACCATAAGGGGGGAGCAGTGTCACAAATATGAAATATTTCTAGTAATTAGGTCACATAATTATTCATTTGAATTTGCTGTAACTGTAATCCTAGTTAGTACTGACAAGGTCGATATTCAATTGTCGGTCATGATTGACAGGCTATGGTCACTAGATGTTTGGTGGTTGCCAGGCAATAATTGTTAAGCAATTGAATGTCGGCCCATTGTCGGCTCAGGTATATAAGAGCCTTAGCTAGGAGAAGGATTCATCCAGTCAGTGATTAAGTACGAGTAACAGCGAGTGATATTGTGAACATACGAGTTTGTAAAGTAAAGATTTACACTGTGACCTGTGTTAATAAATTACTCACAATGAAATTTGTGACAATATGTTTATACGAATTACATAAATATTCTGTATTGGTCCTATGGTTTACAGTATTTTGGCATGAATATTGGGGCTAGCGGGGAGTCCGACAAGCCGCACTTGTCATAAGTATGTTGGTACTTATGGTAAGTAGGTTAGTACTTATGACAAACGCGGCTTGTCGGACTTACCGCTAGTCCCAATATTCATGGCGGACAATATTTTTTTTTCCATTTTATGATCAAAAAAAATCTCTCGATTAGTCTAAAGATCAATCAGACTGTAATATTTTTTCAATTAGTTAGCCCTCGCTAAAAAATGCCGTCAAATCTAGAATTTTGCCAAATGAAAGAGTTGTCAAACTCATCACAATGAAGCCACTCACAAAGTTTCAAGTGACCGGTAATCAACGGAAAATTCATGCCTTGTCTCACGAACTTATTACCTTGGGTGTCACCAAAAGTTCTCCCATCTAGCACAAAAAGGGCCTAGCGTCTCCATTGCGTCTACCAATTTTATTCCCCTGTCGTTTGTTGAATTCAACGTTGCAGTTCCTTGATCCCATACGTGATTGGAGATTAGGGTATCTTCTTCCACTTGGTTCAGTTCTCCGATCCTAGCATCGAAGTCACCTGTGATTAATATTTTATTATCGTTGTAGGAGTCTACAATATAACATAATTTTTCAGATAACATATTAACACAAGAAATATTCAAGGCCGGCCTAAAGTATATCATACTGACTGTATCCCTCATCTATCTATCAGCCAATAGGATTGCATGAATTTTGTGGGTTATTATGTATTACAGAAATTATTTGCAGTAACCATGACAACATCGATAATACAAATCTTTGTATTATCGATATTACAAAACTCTGTATTCTCGCTGACGTCATTTGAGTGACGAAAGTTGCCAATTTTGGATAAAATAGATCCATTTGTGATTTTAAGTTTCATTCACAAGATTATAAATTTATATTAAATTCATAAATTTAATAAAAATTTACAAATAAAAAAAAATTATCTTATTATATTAGCCGAGCAGATTTAATAACTATCTATATTAAATGTACAATTTCTACAAGCATTTCCTGATGTCAAAGTTGCGGTAGAGGTCAATGACTCTCCACTTTTATACTTTTTTGACGCCAAAGTTGTGGTAGTAGTCGATGACTCCTCACTTTTATCGTTCTTCAAGTTAAAAATTATGCGGCTGTGATGAGCTTCATTCAACTGTAGATATGATTGTATTGAATTCACCGACGTATACCCTGTGATTTTAATAATTTCTTGAATACTAGTTCCTTCGCTTGATGATTGGCTAACTATACAAGCTCTGTTGAAATGGTTTGTTATGTACCTTTTCCTATTTCCAAGGTGGCAGTAGGAAATTAAAAAAGGGAATGTTTCTTCACTATTTGGTAGCAAAAACTTGATGTACTGCTGATTGACACTAAATTTAAATAATGGAATATCCTACCTTAAAAGAAACGACCCAGGCTAGCTGTCAATAAGGGCACCAGAAATATTTCACCTGAAAAATAGGAAATGGGCGCCACTCCCAGGAAATGATCAAAGGAGAAAAAGGTACTATTCTGGGAGACGATAGTGACAGCAAAAAAGAAATAAAGCATAGACGTCGAAATCAATTATAAATAAAATTTTATTAATTTAAAGCAAAGAATTCGAAAAATTATAATTCAAAAAATTTGTAACTTACGAAAATGATTAAAGCTATTATACAGGAAAATCTCACTGCAACAGCCAAAAGGGAACTGGAGAGCACGTCACAGACGTTCAAAATTACGTTACAAAAACTAGCTAAATATCCACTTTAGACGGAATTCAAGACTAGTATCGGCAGAGAAGATAGATGTCGAATTGGTAGCCACAAAAACAACGTCAGACAAGAACGTTCCCTAAATGAAGTAAAGTTGATCTTGCGTCTTATAGGGCTTCGATAAATACCCAACGGTCCTTGAAGGTGTTAAGGTTGGCCGTGCGCTTGGTCATCAACTTCGGGAGATATTAATGTTCTTCCTAATTTCGTAGACGTGTTGATGTTTTTCTTAACTTGAAGTTGACCAAAAACTAGTCTCAAGTGGCCACTGGTCCCTAAGATCCCTAGCAGTTTACACTGAAGACAAACAACCAAACCAGTATCCAATTCAACTGAAACAGGAGGTTCCTATAAAAAAAATTGGAGAGCTCTCTGCAAACGTGAAGCGTTAAACTTGAATGAATAAATTTAGATTCAAATTGAAAAACGGATAAACTGTAAATTTAGTAAAAGTTAAATAAAATAATCAGTAAGTTATTTATTTGTCTGATTTTTTTGAATAGTGCCCTAGAAATTTACAAAGTAAAAAAAACTACGCTGAGCATTAAAAAGAAGAAATACAAAGAAAATACAAAGTCTAGCAGAACAAGAAAAAGGATTTATTAGCAACGAGTCGATAAATTTACGAACGTGGTTCGTTACTGAAAAATTGGATCAATGATCCCAAACTCGTAGGATTTTCCAGCTTTAAAAGGGAACTAAAGCCCACAACAAAATATTTTGAGCTTCAGAAATGAAAAACTGAACTACGAGTTGTTGAATGACAAATCCGCAGCGCGTTGGATCCAAAATATAGTTAAATTATGTATTATCAACCACTTTCATTAATCATTCATACATCAAACATACTTAGGTGAGGAAAGGTAAAGGGAGGAACGAAGATAGCCACAAATCTCGTAGTTTTTATTACTTCGAGTGTATATATATAAAAAACTCGCGTATCACCGAATTGATATCCCCCTGATCGCGTTTGGTAGTAGAAAAAAAAAATTAAAACAGAAATACAAAAGAACCGGTAAATTACAAAAAAAGAATGTCTACTCTTGTAGACGGAATAGTATGGTAAAATAGGGCAGGTAGCAACTAGAGCATGTGTACGGAACACTATCAATAGTAATGATTATCAAAACTAATCTGAATATAAAACATCAGAAATAATAAAACGAATCTTCCCGAGGAAGGACAACAAACAATAATAGCCTCTCAGAGAGGAAAAGATTAGCTCCTTCGACCGGAACGCTATTGCCTACGTTATTGTAAAATTGGAAAAAAAAAAGTAAATTTAGAACAAAAATATTCATTTAGAATAAAAGTTTCAAGGTTGTAAAAAGGTTTTGAGCACAAAAAACTAACAAAGAATTAAGGATGAAAGAGATAAATTTGGCTATGAAAATGTTCACCACGCGGGTCGCCTTAAACGAAATCACTAGCAAAAATAATACTAAATTTGGAATAACGTGAATGAAAATAATGAACAAAATACTTACAAAATCATAACACTGATTTTAATTAAATAAAATAATCACAAAATTTAGAACAACAAGAAAAATCACAAGACTGCTCAAAAACAACCCGTCTGCAACAACGGCTCGGACACGAAAGAGGAAGAACCAGACGCGCATGCTCCCTAAGTTAGCGCTCTGCAATCAAGTGTCATTATCACGTACAAAATTAGTGCAAATTTGTTACATAGATGGCGACATAGGTATGCAATGGGAAAACAATTGTACAAAAAAAGACGTCAGACGAAATTTTTGTAACAGTTACTCTGATCATTTTTGTATCCAACCCGACAGTTTCTGCAACTAATTCTGTCCATTCATTCATTTAGTTTTTTTCAAGCGCTGTATTTCTATATCATACACTGTTTCTATATTTATTCTAATCTTCAGTCATTGTCAAAACTAAGCGCTCTGTTGTTATATTTTTGCTCCGTTTGGACATCATTTTGTTCCAAAATCTAACAGGACAATAATTGAGATTTGCTGTAGTCAGAATCAACTTTTTTTTGTCAACAGTTCGTTTATTTTCCCCTTGCGCGGTTTTTGGAATACAGTGCCATATTCAATGCGTCCTGTTTCTATGCCATAATCATCAATTTCTTCCTTAAAATAATCTAAAACACCCAAAACTGCTCCACCACCACGCCAAGCTAGTTCAATTGCTGCAATATGATAAAATTCAGGATGCAGTCCAGCAGGTGTATCTTCGTCTAATGTATCGAGTATTTTATGAATATATTCAGGACTTAAAGCTACAGCACTAGTTTCACGCTTTTCTGGAATAGCTTGAAGTTCTCTTAATTTCGTATTTTTGCAATTACCGCATTTTCTAATACAATATATTTTAAGGGTTCAATAATTCGATTTGAGTCTTAAAAATATTTCTGTTGCAACTATTTAGCAGTTATGTTCCTAATTGTTTTCACAACACTTTTCTTATATTCTTCATCATCGTTTTTCTTCATATTGTAAGCCCAATCTTCAAGGATTTCAGCAAGTTCTCCATTCGTTGTGTCCATACTTAATTGAAAATTTCGTCCTTGACAAAATTGTTCAAATTGACGCCACACGTATTGTTCAGATTTTACTTTATTTGACGATTTATCATTTTCTACCATTTTATCTATTAATTCCAGAGAATTATCACCAGATCGAGCCGTTTCAAACACTTATAGGTCAAATTAGAGGAAAAATTATTGTTTGTTATAAAAAATCGGTTGTCTGTAAAGTCGGTTTACTGACGATAGTTCAACGTGACAACGTCATGAGAAAATACTGATGGAATGGTTGCATTTTTGAAAAGAAAATTCTCATTTTATTGGTTTGATAGATATTTTGTATGGATATAGATGAGGAGGTAAATGGAAATCACAATTGAATTGATCAAGTTACATTTGTTTGTACGCATAAATTCAATTATGTCAATTTTATTTTTTTTTCCATTTTGTATCAACATTATTTCTTTCAGCAAGTAAACTGAATGAAAGTGGTTGTTCAATTAGTTACTCAATTATTTTTGCAAATTTAATCGTAATTTGTTGTGAAAAAGTGATAATTTTGAATAATTCATTATTAGAATAAACTGTGATTAAATGATTGTTCATAAATCCTAAATTTAAAATTTAAAATTTGGAGACATCATTAAAATTTTTGTAACTCTAGCTTTTGAAAAGCCCGCCTCAATGTGTTTGATATAGGAGAAAATTGTTCCCTTTGACGGCTGGCTGGTCCAACCTATCATTTCAGACACGTTGTTATGATATGTGGAAGATTTAACATTTATGTTTTAATTTTTTGAAATCATAGCTACGCTCGATAATTATTTCGATCGAATAGTAGAGCCATTGATTTTTTACTCATCGTGAAATAGTTCTGTTAACTTATTGTTATAGTTTTGTCAATTATAGCATACAATCGCTGCCCTAGCAGACCGATGCTATTTATTTTAATGATGAAAGCACGAATATTCGACAATATATCACTGAACATATATTTAATATCGAAAGAATCATTACCTTTATCGCCGCAATTATCTTTGCTATAAACAATTGACACCACATTCATTTCTCACTGCACTTCACACTTGACGAAAACATGTAAATGCACTATTGTATAGCAGCTGTCCACGCGGACGCATCGCTCACGCGGAGCCCGATTGTGCCTCTTTGTCGCTCGTTCCGCGCTCTCGCTTGCACTTCAAGCCTTAAATGAAACGCCTCAGAGCCAGGTAACACCGTACGAGTCATGTTTTCTCGTGCGTGCAGCCGGCTCCATCGAATTATAAGACATAGTCACGTCAAAAACAAATATATTCCAATTAAATAAATCTTTTCATTACTTCGTTGCACCTGAAATCGTGTTTCACGTCCGTCCCATGTAAAATCGTTAACACAACTGTCGTCTCTTAACATATTACAGTAGTATATCATAATCTTATTAATTACTTACTTGATTTATTCTTATTGATAAATAATCATTGGCATTTGTGATGACGTAATGGAACGCCTCAGAGCGAGGTAACGCCGCATGAGTCATGTTTTTTCGTGCGTGCAGCCAGCTCTATCGAATTATAAGACGTTATCACGTCAAAAAAATCAAATGATCACCGAGGATAGAACAAAATATGAATTTTGATATTTTGTCCTAATAGAAACATTCTGTCTCGTGATGTTTCCAGGCGATACATCTCGTATAATCGAGAATTTTCTATTGTCTAGTGATATAATATATGATTATATATTTTGATTTATTACTTATATACTCTATCATCAGCTACATGTTTAACCGTTCAATAAGATCAATTTCAATATTTTTTTCTAGTTTTAGCATAAAGAAGTAAAACTCCGCTAGCCTTGTTCCTATTTTGGATTCTAGTAGCTTTACTTAGTGATATTGGGCTAAATTTTTCTAAAAAGGTTGACAAATGATTTAACTCTGTGTACTGTCAAGTTTCACATAGGAAATTAATACCTGAATTCACTAGTTTTACATGAGTGGTACTATCTAAATCATATGAGCTATTCAGACCGTAAATATTTCAAAATATTATTGTAAAGTCACATTCGTTCGTATTGAATTCACTAAGCCTTGACTTATTATTTTATTGAGCTGGTTGGATTGATTGTGTGACGTTCTTGGCCCCGGAGGAGATTGAGCAGCTTGTGAAGAAGAGCCCAAGGTGCTGTTTTCAGTTGTCCAATCTTGAGATTTTGTTCAAGACTTTCTTGTGATTCAGGCGATAGGGAACTGCCTCTAGATTCTAGATCTACTACTACTTTCTGGTGACTCCCTGTTTTTCGTAAAGCTGATTATTCATGTAGAGTTTGTTGCGGACTAGTCTCACTTGATTTCCAGCTTTTCTATTCCATTTTTAGCGCATTTTTTGGAAAAAAGCGCTATTATATTCACTTTGGCTGTCTGGCTGGTCGGCTGGCTGGCTGGCGTGACGCTGGGTTCTCAGTAACTATACTATTCACAGACTTTAAACTGGTACTAAATAAAAACTGCTATTTCGTAGGTTTGCACAAATTGCTTTAATTCAAGCTCAGTGATTGTGGAAGATCAAATTATTCAATTACTTGTTTCAAGTGGAACAATGTCCATAGGTATATATGACATTAGGGATATGGCAACTAAAATTTATTAAAGTAGATAAAAATTTAGTTACAACTTTCGCCGCCGGTGTCACTATTATTATGTACAGTTATCAAATCTATCCGGGCTTCATTCAATGACTTGTTTGACGCGAATTTGGAGCTTATTAGAATAAATTATTATTATTGGATGAAAATTTGTCTACTTTTGGTGTATTTCTTTCATATAGCTTTGATAAAGATCAAATTATCATTTTAAGGTACTGCACTCGACCTCGAGTCAATAACTGAACAATGAAGATTAAAAGGTATTTTTCAGTTTGTACATGCATAAATTATGTACCTATCAAATAGTCAACTTGAATCTAGTACTAAATGGAAGCTGCTGTTTCGTAAGTTTGCCCGAACTGCTTGATTTCAAGCTCAGTAATTGTGAGAGATGGTAATTTCAGAAATCTTTGAAGTAACAAGCATTCATAAGCGCTTCCATCATCTAGATGATTCTTCCATTTTTTGGAATTCATGTCTTTTGAATATACGTCGCTTCTTAACTTCAGAGCAAATGAAAAAATCAATACTGGCCTGTTATTATTCTTTTTCTTCGGTCCCAATCTTCTAGTTTCATCCAAGTCGGACGATTGGACCGGGGTGCTTAGTTTTCCTTCTAATATGTTCAGTCCTTCTCATATTGTTCTTGAAGTATTTTGCTCATCCATGTTGAGTAATTGAATTTTGAGGCTAGTTTTGTCATTTAGGCATTTTGCTTGATCATTTTGTGCTGCTAGAGGGTTATGTAGCAAGTTTGTGAATCTCTGTTCTGCCAGCCTTGTAGAATATGAAGTCGTGACTAGTTCTTGAATATCTCATTGTTTTCATGAAGTATTTTCGTGCTGAAGGAGGGGTTGAGGACAGTTGAAACATTTTTTGTGAGTACAGTTGAAACAATATATCTGTTCATTTTTGTTGTCCCCTGGATGCCAAGAGTACGCGTAAGAAAGATTTTGAAAGGTCAGACCGACTTGTTGAGGTATAAAGACGCTTATAAGATGGTGGAAAGAAGCAATTCATTGCAAAAAGCGCCGGAGATATATTCGAAAATGGGATGCATCTTGCAAGAAAAAACCAAAATATGGGATAAAAGGTCCATAACTGATTTTTTGATGAGGAACAGGAGCTAGAGCATACAAAATATCTAATTCGGGGTGCTGATATATATTTTGGCCTGTCATAGGAAGACGTGAAAGATTATAGCGTCTGCTATAAACTGCTTACTCAATCATCATCAAACATTCAAGCTGGCTTTTGCAAAACGGGAACTAATCCGTTTGATTGGCATCTGTAAACTGAGCTTGATTTTGCTCCTGCTTTCACAACGGATGGGCCAAAGCTCGAAAATACAACAGAGCCAGAGGTTGTTTCTATGCCGGATACTATCACACCTGAAGATGAAACGAGGCCACTACCATCTTCTTCCTTAATCAATAAACGATACACAACAGGAGTCGCCATCGGAAGAGGATTGGTGTTTCTGCTTTGTTTATTTTGTTTCGATCTAAGAAAAATAGTCTAGATTCATGTTGGTTTCATCAATTATGTGAATTGTGTATTATTGTCAAGTAGCTGTATTGTCACAGACGACTGATAATATACATTTTGAAATATTAAAACACTGAAGACTGATTAAGGATAGCAAAAGGTACCATAATTGCTCTTAGAATTATAATGGATAATGGATGAATCATGGAGCAATAAATTTTTTCTTAATCATTTTCACGTGTTCCTGCTGACCCTAGTTACCGTTTCAACCGCCCCTGGCATGAGGACTGTTCAAATACATCGGACTCATTTCTTAAATTTCATTGGCAACAGTGACTAGTATTGGCTCATGTAGCCTCTCTACAAAAAAATTCAAACATTTCGCGTGAAAGTGCAGTGTAAATCATAACAAGCAGTGAAAATAGTTTCACAAGTGCATAAATGAATATAACATTTATATTCAAGGTGATAAAATAGCTATATATGCGCAAAACAGTAAAAAGTGAGTGTTAGTATGCTCAAGGTCGAGCGAGCTCAAACCTTCTTATCTCAGCTAAGTCGCGCATTGCAATCCTAAATCAGTGTTGCCAGATATAGTATAAACAAAACTAACCTGTACTGAACAAAATGCCAGAAAGAAGCAGTGGGAACAGTTAAACAACAACCACAACAACAATATCGTTTAACACGATAACCACACAATCATGCAGCAATCCTACAACGGTTACTCTGTGAACAACACCAATTACCTCGCCAGTAGTCTATGCCAATATTGAACAAACACAATCACCAACCACATCATTCTCATGTCTCCCTCAAAATAGCCCAAGTATTACTGAAATCCAAAGTCCCATGCTCACTGGATCCTCAAATGAGCAAAATAATTATACTGACGACAATACATCAACTTGGCAGACCATACATCCCAAACATAACACCAAAAGAACTACAGAAAACGACACAAACAACACAAAAGAGAAAATTCTCAAGAAGAGAACACTGAAGTACAACGACAAAAAGACAAACGATCCATTATTCAACAGCAACCATAGATACAATATACTGAGTAACGAAACAAATGACAATACGAACAATGAATGCGAAAACCAAGCAAATAAGAAAACTGAGCCAAAACCACCTCCAGTATTCAAACAGGATATTACCAGCTACAGCTTAATGCTGGATAGCATCAAAATAGTATCAAAATCCGATGAGTTTCATTGCAAATCTCTGAAAAATAACAAAGTCAAAATCAATACCAACAACTCAGAATCGTTCTCTTGAAATTCGTCTTATCTTTGCAAAAACCTCTGGATGTACAATGGTGACATTCGCCTGAGTATCCAATAGCATCTTGCATGGTACATTTCTCACGAAACCTTCTACAACTGGACTACTTTCGATTTTAGGTACTTGAAAATCTATGATCTTGGGGCTCTCTATTGGAGATACTGTCAGCCTCTGTCCCCCAAGACTGACTAAATCCAGTTTTTTGACGACTTGTTTGTGCCACAATCGACGATTCGCATTACACGACAATCTGCGCGGAGATGGCCCTCCTTGCCACACTGCCAACATCTCATTCTTCTTCACTATCCAGGTGGGGTCGGTTTAAATCGAGAAGAAGATCGCTTTCGTTGGCGACTCCCTGTATAAGTCGTTCTTTTCACCTCGGGCTCCTCCTCATCGCGCTCAAGCCACCTCTCTCTCTCCGCCAGTCTTGACGCCTTCGTAGCCGCCTCAATTTCCAAGGCCTTTGTGGGCGCTTCTCTCACTGTCTTCGGATTTGCTCACCGGACAACACTCCCAATCCCGTCGTCGCTGATGCCGTCCATAAATTGTCCTACTGCTACGTATTCCTGTGTTGAGCCAGGACAATTTGCAAAAGCTTTCCGAGCTGGACTCTGCACAACATACGCAAACGTAGTCAAATCCTTCTAATACAGTTATGTGCGGTTTCGTAGCTGTCCATGAAGTAGTTCTTTCATGTGCTCCTCCCCGAAGCGCAGTCTCAATTCTGATGTTAGCTTACCATAATCAAGGCGTTCTTGTTCATTTAGACCTGAGAAGACTGACAAAGCTGTCTCACAAAGCATTCCAGCGAGTACAATTGCTTCCCGCCCCACACTCCAGCCAATTATTCTTTGAAATTAGCTCAAATGTAAAGTATTCATTCCAGGTAGTCTTGCCATCATACGGTGTCGTTTTCAGGATAAAATTGGATGTAACTTCTCTTGGTATAGATGCTGGGATATTTTTCATTCGTAAGGCTGCGCCATCACAACTGAGACTAGGACCCTGCATTTTCTCGGTGACAGTAGAGTCTAATTTTGCCTCCAACTCGCGTTTAACTTGCAAGACTTGATGTTCCACTTGCTTAAATTGATATTTGAATTGTATAACTTGACGGTTTACTCCCATAATATCCTCATCCATCTGCTGACTCTTACTCGTCATATTTTTGTTCTTCTTCAACTCAGTAGCTCTTTCTTCTGTTGATTCTTGCGCCATTTTTTTCTCTTCAACTACTGCGCCTTCTATTGCTCCAGCTACCTTTTACTCCATGGCCTTCATACCTTTCGGAGATTTGACCATCTTCTTCTCCATGGACGTCTTTATGAACTCCATCATCATTTTCAGCTGATCTTGCATCTCGCTGGTGGCCATGTTTCCTGTCTTGAGCATTCACAACAGTCCAAACACAAATTTAAATACTTCACAGCATTGCAGCCCAATCCACTTCTCGTCATCCGGATCCAAAATGATTTTTACACAATTTCTCAGAGTCCCACCTCTGACACCAATTTGTCACAAATTTTATCGTAAATAATTTCTAACACAGGTTGCTATGTGAATATTTATTTCATAAACTTGAATGAACACAATTTCGCTCACAGCTACTCGTACTGAATCACTGAATGAACTCCTCTCCTAGCTCACGCTCGTATTTACGTAAGCCGACAATAGACCAACATTCAATTGTTCAACAATTGATGCATTGCAGCCACTGAACATCTAGTAACCGTAGGCTGTCAATCATATCCGACAATTGAACTTCGATTTGGTCAATGCTAACTAGGCTTACAATTTCAGCCAATTTAAATTAATAATTATGTGAGCCTACTATTTGAGATATTCCACATTTGTGACACTATATATTGTCACAAATTTTGATCAGAATTATTTCGTAACACAGGTTATGTAACAAGGCTAAGTCATCATAACATATAAAATGCGTAATCAGTATTCTAAATTAACCAATTTGTATTCGTATCAATAGTAAACATTCCCATAAGGTGACACAATATGCTATGCCGACTCAGCGCTTGTTTAGTATATATATATAGAGTAATATATGTAAGGTAGGGCAGTAAAGTAAAGCGTAGATTACAAGAAGTCGAAGAACATTAAAGCTCCACCCGCACCTAGCCGTCTAGTAGTAAGTTACATCTTTTATATTTGGTCTCAGTTATCATTGTTAATATATCTTGTTATTTCATATCTTGTTATTTAATCTCTAATAAATTCATTTGTTATACGAATTTGGCATACTTCATATTTACAATAACCTTTACCCTCCATCCAGCAAGAACCCATTTATTCTTTGTTATATCCAATTTAGGGTGTAACAGTTACAGTGTGAACTTTACTTTTTGAACACGTATGAACACAATGTCGCGCACAGTTACTCGTACTGAATCACTGACAGAATGAATCTCTCTCCTGACTCGCGCTCTTATATAACCAAGCCGAAAATGGGCCAACATCCAATTGTCTAACGGTTGTTGCCTGGCAACCATCAAACATCTAGTGACCATAGCCTGTCAATCATGTCCGACAATTGAACATCAACCTTGTCAATACTAACTAGGAATATAGTTACAGCGAATCAAAATGAATATCATGTGACCTAATAACTACAAATATTATGTACATATTTGTAACAATATGAAAAGGACGCCACAATAAACCCAATGTGAAACTTATATTATTGACATCACATTGATGATATTATGAAGGGAAGTCATATTGTATAGGAAATTAGAGCTCAATAAGTATTGCGTTTATTGAAATGTCTGTGTAAAATCTTAAGAGCCTGTGAGAAATTACGTAATATGCTTCGGTCAGAACTCAACTATAAGCGCTCCTTTCAGTAGACGCCAAAATGAACTTTTTTGTGAGGACGTCAAATTGATAAGGTAATATATATAAATATATATATATATATATATATATATATATATATATATATATATATATATATATATATATATATATATATATATATTTCAATCTCCCCATCAATAACAGTGATAATTCACATACAGGTATAGCACACATGAGAGGAAAATATTCATATAGAAATGTATAATATAAAATCTGGATGACAATAATTTGGAACTTACTCTTTCATACCAACATCAAAACTGCACAAGAAAGATATATTATTAAATATTGTTTAATATTCAAAACTCTGACCAAATGAGACTGTATCACGGAGTAGTAATTCCTCCAAGTTATTGGCAAAAGAACTAGGTTTTAAGTTCAATAAAGAAGATGGGATTTTATTAAGGATAACTGGAGAGACATAACTGAAACTACGTTTGAGTAGAGCAGTATTGTGTATTGGTAAATGATATGATTGATTATTTCTTGAATTACATTGATGGTGCTGGGTGCGAGTGGTAAATTTGTTGAAGAGATAGGAAGATGATCTGTTCTGAACTATACGATGAGCTGAGCAAGCAGTATGTAGCAGTCTAATTTTATTCATATTATCCAGTTCATTCATATATGAAGTAAGACCCTTTCGTCTTTTCGAACCAAAAATGAAGCGTACAGAACAGCTTTGCACTTTATGTATTCGCCTCGCATCATAAACCGTAAATAGTATCACAATAGTGAAACACAAAAAGAACAAGACTGTCGGACGAAATCACTCTATTTCTCTTGGAGAGAATTAATCTATTCATGTAAAGTTTTTTTTAGAGCTAAAAGGGCATTTCTAATTAGGAGAGACACGTATTCAGAAAATCTAAGTTTACAATCGAGCACAAGACCTGAATTTTTGCAAGTTTTGGAAACATCTATTTTGATGCCATTTATAATAACTACAACCATATTATTCTAAGGTAGATGAGCTCTCACTTCTTCGTTGCAAAGTAACATCACAGTGGACTTCGATTTATTCAATCTCAGGCAATTCTTGGTGCAATAATTATAGACCGTCAGATAATCGTAAATTTGAGTGCCTCATTTTGTTTTTTTGCCTGGAAGAGTTTTGACAGGTATGTATATTTGCAGTATAATAATGCCAAAATTAAAGCTGGACCTTGTGGCCAACATAATAAGAATTAATTTTGAATTTCAATGAAAAAACATGTTGGGATCCAATTTTCTCGCTTCTGCCATGTTTACGAAATGAAATTGAGAGGAAAAAGACTCAGTGGAAAACGAATAGGCAATAGTAGTCCCCTTGGCCAAGGGTTTGGAATAAGGGCTCGAGTGTGCAAAAAAAAATTTATCGTTCTTCTCGTTTCTGCCGTTTGGTCGTATGAAAGTTGATATCATTAATATCTGGTAGAAACAAATGGCATAAGTTTTTCGAATGACCAAGTTAAGATATATAGGAAAACATCTTGTGAAAATTTGAATGTTTTCGTGCATATCTTGACTTAGTCATTCGAAAAACTCATGCCATTCGTTTCTACGAGATACTAATGATATCAACTTTCATATGGCCAAACGGCAGAAACGAGAAGAACGTGAACAATTGATATTATTTCTTCGCACAATCATGCCTTCATTCCAAGCCCTCCGCCAAGTGGATCACTTCAGCCTATCGTTCTCCGTTGACACTTTTTCCCTAAATTTCATTTCGTATTATGGCAGAAGCGAGAAAATAGGGTCAGAACATGTTTTTTTTTATGAAAATTTAAAATAAATTTCTATTATATTGACCACACGGTCCAGTTTTAATTTTGGCATCATTATACTCCAAATATTTATACTAATCAAAACTCTTGAAGGCAGAAAAAAAAATGAGGCACCAAAATCTACGATTATCTGACGGTCTATTACTAATAGCTTTAAGGTCTGCATTGATATTTTGTACTGCATTATTTACTTTATCTGAATCAAAAGATACATATATAGTCTAAGATCCAAACTGAGAACGACTTTCACTCATCTGTTACAGCGGTAAAATTCTTTTCTATCAAATTTAGTATACTACAGAATACATCGCAAATGGGTTGGCTACGAGATTCCTGGCAAGACTATGATTAATTACATATTGAAAATTGACTTTTTATTACTCACTTGTACTAAGTACAAGAAAGTATTGTGAAACCGACAAAATTCACCTATCCAGATTTTGATGAAAATATCCGTTTTGAGCATCCTTGAATCCATTTTGACTGTTTCTGGCTTGATGTCGGTACGTATGTTCTTTCGTGCGGGCATAACTCGCAAATCTCAAAACTGGTTTTACGTATAATATTGAAATTTTGTATTTAGGACTGATATAGGGTCAAGTTGTGCACCTCGTATTATGGTTTCAATCATCGGTATCGGAAGTGTACTTCACTTGAAATTTTTTCGAATTTTTCTGATAAATCCAGAATGATTAACAGTAGGATGTTGAAATTCGGCATTTGGAATTGCTGTAGCATCCAAATGGTCATATCCTATTTTCGTACCAATCGGTTCAGCCGAAGTGCACTTTATACGACAGACTTTCCGAATTTTCTTCATAAATTCAAAACAATCAGTCATAGAATGATGAAATTCTGTATTAGGCACTTCTATAACAGCTAGTTGTACATCTTGCATTATGATTGCGATCGGCTGAACTGGAAGTGCAGTTTACTCGAAAAATTTCTTGAATTTTTCGCATGAATACACATTAAAATTTCGCTTTTTAAAATTCGATAACCGTCATTTGAACCAGATTTTTTGCTGACTACATCATATCATCGTGTTCACAATTAAATAGCGCTTATTTTCGTATAAGATTTATTCAAGAAGCAGATGAATGAAAATAGCTAGTGGGAATATACCTGTTCATACCTGTCAAATCAGTAGTTACGCCAGGAAAAAAATAGACAACTCAACATTTAGATATTCTATAGGCTCCATACTTTCGATTGATAATTAATTCATTCGTAAAACTCATGAGTGTAATGTTAAACAGAAAGTCAATTATCAATATTCTAATTAATCATAGTCTGTAGTATACATAATTTGATAGAGAAAAATTTCACCGCTGTAACAGATGGGTGAAGGTCGTTCTTAATTTGGATCCTCTACTAATAGATTTGGGTATCATCAGCAAACATTTGAATTTCACAAAAATTCAGGTGTATCAAAGACATAGATTGAAAGCAAAAGAGGTCCTAGAATTGAGCCCTGGGAAACATCTTATGTCAAAACCATTGCATTGGATATCAAATTATTTAGACTAACCAACTGAGAGCGATTAGTAAGATAACTACGAATGAATTGTAAGCTATCGTCAAAGCCTATAAAATGAAGTTCAGCAAAAGATGCTCATGATTCAGCGTATCGAGGGCTTTACTAAAATCAAGTAGTGGCAAAAGTACCATACGTTTCTTATCTAACAATGTCGTCAATTATATGTTGTAAAGCTGTTGTGGTACTGTAACCTTTCCTGAATCCTGATTGTATATCCGGCAAAATTATTCAGATAACATACTATCTGATGATAAATCAATTTTTCTAATATCTTAGATAAAGTGGGAAGTGTGCTGATAGTTCTCAATTCATTGAAGAAAGTGGGATTTTTGTACTTGGCTATAGGTCTAACAACAGCTTACGCCCAAATATCCGGAACAGTATAAGTAAGAATACATCCATCAATAATATGAGTAATTTGCAGAGCAATGTCTGAAAAAATAATAGTGAGTAATTTGAGATTGATGTTATCAACCTCCGAAGAATTATATTTCAATGAGTAAAATATCTTTGACGCTTTCTCCAATAATGCAATTGCGGGAGAAATATAAATATTATGACTGTGCATCAAATGTGACTGATAAAATTGTAGAAAAGAATTATCAGGCTGAGATAAAGGTATCTAGTTGATGGAATGAGAATTCAATGAGTTGACATCATTCAAAGTATCAAGAAGAGTATTTTTAGACTGTTTCACACTGATATCAAACTCGTTTAGAACTTCCCAGACATTGCTCCTACTTTTGTTCAGCTTTAATTCAAAATAAGTTTTTCTTCCTCTCTTCATCGCATCAGTGGTGGTATTTTTCAGCATCTTATAGTAGTTCTAGTGTGATGAGAGTTTTGTGCGTTTAAATTTAGAGTAAGCGTTATTTCTAAACCTTATAATTATTTTGACAACATCTGTAATCCAGAGGGACGTTTTATACCAAGATTTGATCATTCTTACTGGCACAAATGCATCAAAAAGGTAAATGATGATCGTAATGTATGGAGTGTAAAATATAACAGAATGTTGGCAACACTGATTTAATATATGTAGTGTCAAATAGAATAGTGTTGAAAACACTGATGGTGGGAAAGTCATGTAAGAAAGTTGAAAATAAAGGTTAGAATGAAAGATTAGATTCGTTTTTATATTTGATGAAATTCACGAATATAGCAATGATATTGTTCCAATTTTGCAGCTTATCATTCACATCATCACATCTAAAGTAATAATGCCAGTCAATATTATTCAAGTGTAATGAAAGATTATCTATATCAGCGTTTTTGTAGTCTCTGAAACTTCTCACTTGAGCAGCTTCGCCAATATGACAATCTAGATTCAATCTAAAAGCATTGATTAAATAATATATGAAACAATATATTATTTAATCAATGCTAAAAGGTACTGATTTGTGATCTGTCACACGATGCGTATCAACTAAACTCATTTCAGAACAGATAATCCTTGCTGGAAGCTATGAAAACATCAATCTGTGTCTCAGAATTAGGTGTTATACGAGTTGGATCTGAGATTATCTAAACGAGATCAAATTGGTCAGGTAACCCATTGAACAGATTGACCATATTATTGAATGATAGTAAATTGATGTCAATATCTCCAACACAAATAATATAATCAAAATTGGTGAGAATAGATGCGACAGAAGTTTCTGAACTATCGATGGAATCAATACAAGAAGTACTGAGTAGACGGTAAATAACACCAATAGCTAGTTTCAATCTGCCAATAGTAAGTTTAATCTAGTATCGTTCTAAATTTATACTGTCTCTACTCATATCATCGAGAATGGCAATATTATGCATAAGGTCGCATCTATATAAATGAAAATCAATGTTTGCACCATATGCGTTCCGTAACCATTGATCAGATTGTGATGAAAATTTGATAGATTGTTCTGAGGACGTACTAGACGGTTCGTGGCATAAAAAATCTATGTATAAATGATTTCTTTTTTCAATGAATTTTTCTGCTTTGGTGGAAGGAATGTATATCATTGATTACTCAATACACAAATAATTAACTATAATTATTACTTCATTAGAGGTTATATCGAAAATTAGATTGATATTAGTAATATATAAGACAAAGTTGGGTTACTTACACCATTCATAAATCAAGAACGGTTTAACCGATTTTCATGATCATTGATTTTTTAGATTTATCTCCGTCCAGAAAAGCAGAATAAGTATTGAATCATCGGACGAAGAAATATCATTCTCTTATACATTCTGTACAAAACAGATTTTTTGATGATATCATGAGAACTTATTCATCGTATTTAGCTTATAAGATTTGCTCCAGGATGGTACAGATCAAAAGTACCCGATAGGACCTGAAAATGAATTTGGAAATTTCAAGTCCTATCAGCTGCTTTTTTTCGCCATGCGAGCGAAAAGAGCTCAGTTAACGGCAAGCTGTCGTGGTTGACTATAAGCTACCGAGCGAGCGAAATGAGCTCGGTCAACTCTAGAACATCGTGCGAGCGAAATGAGCTCGGTCAGCTCTAGAACATCGTGCGAGCGGAACGAGATTGGTCAATGGTAAGATGCCGTGCGAGCGAAGCGTGCTCGGTCAACGTTAAGACGCCATGCGAGCGTTGCAAACTCAGTTAAAGACAAGCAGCCGTGCGAACGAAGCAACGTCGCTCAATAGTAAACCGCCATATAAACAAAGCAAGTTTGGTGAACTTGGATTATTCTCAGCACATGCATATCCATCTCATTGTTATATTTTGGTTAGGTTCATATTCAAATAGGTAAGTTATGTCCAATATGATAATTACTTCTACATGATCACTTGAATAAGCATGACATGTTTGTTTTCACAGTTTGACATATCCTTATCAATTCCGGATTATAAGATCCTGATATAAAAGGTAGGCTCAAGTACCTTGCAATCTGAAAGTATCAACTCTGTGGCGTTACGAAGTAAGTCGGGTCAGCTAGTTTAACATAAAAACCAACTCCTTCACCACGACTAGTCTTCCTATCATTTCTAAGGAGATCATATCCTTGTATATCAAAAATATTGCTATCAATATTCACTATTCACGTTCAGCCATGTCTCGCTCAGTGCATCAAGATCAAAATTTTCACTCAAGATGAAATCTTTAAATTCATCAGAATACGTCGATAGAGATTTAATGTTTACATGACCTACATGAATCATGATTGAAAAGCACAGATGGTCATAATGCGAAGCAAGTATATGAAAACAAAACAACTCATGTCAAAGGAAAAACTCCAGTACCACAATGTTCGTAAGATTTGATTTGTTATTTTATTGATGAGTCAAGAAGGCCAAAGTAATCAAAAGATTTCCAAAACCAAAGCTTGTCAAACAGTGTGCGAATCAATGCCTAATATTAAGCACCCTATTCACAGAAAATAAACAGATTCAAATTACATACAACTTTCTCTCGCTTTCTTGTATTTTTTCTCTTTTTACTTATTATTCAGATCGAAGCAACTATATGAAAATGTAATAAATGAAATTCAGCAATACCTAGTGATACAGAATAAATTACGAATATTTAGCCATAAAATAGAATAGCCAAAACTAATTTTATGCGATTGAATGCAACACAAAATTCATGTGTTTGTATGGTTTGTATGTGCTAGAAGATTTGAAAGTAAATTTGGCAACATGGTAGCATAGCATTGTTCATAAAATATTTTTGGAGTTTAGCATGCGTTGACTTCACTATATTGTTTCGGACAGTTTCGTCTCAATAAGCAGCAGTAATAGGACCAAAGACGTTTTTCAGTATCATATTGAATGAATAGATGATTCATGAGGCAACATTGTTGTATGATGAATCAGAGAAACATTCTTGCCTTCGATTGAAACGGTGGCTGAAGTGCCACGGACAGAAATGGAGTGGTAACAAAGAAGAATTTGTGAAGAGGATAGTATTATTTTCTGTATTTTTCATTCTTTTATTATGTATATCCTCGAAGTTACCTCATTATCAATTCTGTCATCAATATTACAAATTGGAATATATGACAGCTCTGTGATAGTATTTATAGCAAATGTCAAGCGATTGTGTAGCCGCAAAATGTAGAATGTACAAACTTCGTATGATAGAAAATATCTTAATTTTGAATTCTTTAATTGATATTCAGTTGAGTTGAGCTAATATGGACCATAAAAATTAAGAGAACAAATATATGTTTTCTTTTGTAACGTGATCCAGAGTTTGAAATCTTCGCGTCAATATGATTTCATCCACGAATTACATTTTGCACACTCAGAACAATTTTTTATGTGCACTTCACAAGAAATTTTTGCTGTCTTCTGACGATATGTGAAGTAAATAGTACATAGCATCTTCTTGTAACGATGTTAAACGACTGTCACTCTGACATATTCTAAAACAACACCGTTTTGTAGCTCCTCCCCCGCCTTTCCGATCTCCTATAATTTACTCAGCTCAGCTACAGCCTTTTATAATATCAATTATCACTTTATTCTAATAAACATAAACTACTTGTATTCAACACTGGAAATACAATTTGACAATATTGCATCACGTTAACTGTACGAAACTATCCGAAACAATATAGTGAAGTTTCGAAAGAATTTCATGAACAATGCTATTTGACTCAGCATACAAGTTGAAGTCCGCTCAGGGTCAGACATTTATTTAATTGATTTATTAAATTCCTTTGGAGTACAAATCTTATGTACGGTATCTCCTTATCTCTTATGAGAATAACTCCGTCCTTGGGCCAAGTATTTTTCAGACCAAATTTCAGTTCTGCTTCTTTCATTATGTTTAACCTAGTTTGCGTGAGATCTTCTTTGATTGTAATGCCAGTTATTTCAATTTACTTTTAAGGAAATAGATAAGCGCACGATCCTAATAACTACAGAACTCCACTATTAAGGCTGTTGTCGTACTACATCATTGTCAAAAAGTGAAGTCTAGCGTATCTACAAAAAGCGCCTTGCAAACTGATATAAAAGGTAAATTTATCGAACAAAAAGTTTTAGATTACGATGAGGAAGGAGAGCAAGGACTTGTCCAAATTTCAAAAAAGTTGACAAATGGCAAGCCACAAAAATAAACGTATTATCACGCTAATTGTTTTTTTTAAGCTACAGAATTAATGTGATTGAGTACAATTTTCTATGTAAGTTCATACTATATTATTTTTATCTGTTATTATTAATATCCATATATATGAGTTATCAATAATTTTACTTACTTTTATGTACTTTGTTTATTCAATATTCAATATTAAGATTATATTGATATAATTTTTTGTGTCACCAAATATATTAGGTATACATTTTATCGTATATAATATCACAAGGGACTGTAATTTTATCAATAAATTTTTCTTGAAAACATTGATTACCTAGCAACATCGTGAGAGTCATCTGTCCGATTGAATCACGAGAGCGTAGCTCGAGGGATTTCGTCTGAGCAGATGACTCGAAGGATGTTGCTTGAAGGTAATCAATGTTTGCCAACGGGAATTTATTGAGGTAACGGGCATTTACATCGGTAAATTCTCGTTGGCAAGGAATTTATTATTATAATTGTCATTGTAACCATGCAAAATTTGTCAGTATAATTGACATGAGTGAAATAATCCATCATAAATAATATTGTTCTATTGAAACCATTATTAACTATTTATTTCCATCTCTTTTTCTTTGAATTTGTAGTTCGAATAGTACAATGCGATGTATAGAGTGACGTACAGTGTTGCCAAGCATTTCTGTTCAACGTGTTGGCACGTATTTTGTATATAAAATGTCCAAATTTGCGTTCTCATATCTGAACAATGAGATGGTCAATAATTTTCTCTTTATTTCTCAATACGCAGAACATATTCACTAACTCATAGCTAGTTTTTTAAAAGAATCTGACTGTTAGTTTTGTCATTAAAAACTAAAACTGATATAATTACAGCCTGAAATGTATACTCTCCATGTTAAAATTTTCAATTTTAATTGCGTTTATCCCAAGTTTGAGATGGTCAATCGACTTCAAATTTCAAGAATAATTGTATAATAATATTGTTATTAAATATACGAAAATTTGGAATATTCTGATACTATGGCTATAGCACGACGACTACCTTAAAGGTCTACACTTGTCTTCAAGAAGTTTTCCTACACGATGAGATCTATCAATGGTGGCAGGATCCAAAGAAACTTGTAACTTATCCTGGAACACCTTCAGAAGTACATCATTAGTCAATTCATTCCTATTTTCCGGGATTCCGAAGACTCGGAGGCAGTTGCGCCTACTATATTAATGTAGGCGATCAATTTTTTCTAGCATAGATTTAATTTGATGATCTTCTCAAGATGACTGAAATCTTAGATCTTAGATCTAGCTTTGTTAAACACTATAGACATTAGCACACACAGTCACACACGTTGCTAATGCTCATATCAGAATGATTCAATATGTATATATATATATATATATATATATATATATATATATATATATATATATATATATATATATATATATATATATATATATATATATATATATATATATCTATATATATATATATATATATATATATATATATAGAATTTGAAAATTTATTGGGTATTTCCGGTTAAGTTTTTTCGGGCAATGTAATGAGTAGACTCTTTGAAGTTGTCTAGCTTTTTTTTGAAGCCTCACGGAATGTAAGTAGATATTGCTACAAATTCTCTTGTATCTTACATTATCATTATTATTGTAGTGTCCTGAAGAAGGTATAAAAATATACCGAAAGCTAGACAAAAAGTCTACTCATTGCATTGCCCGAAAAAAAAAAAATAAAATATATATATATATATATATATATATATATATATATATATATATATATATATATATATATATATATATATATATATATATATATATATATATATATATATATATATATATATATATATATAGAGGAAGTAATGGTAACCGCAATGAAATAGAATTTGAAAATTTATTGGGTATTTCCGGTTAAGTTTTTTCGGGCAATGTAATGAGTAGACTCTTTGAAGTTGTCTAGCTTTCGGTATATTATTATACCTTCTTCAGGCTTATAATAATACAACAATATTAGACACGGAAAAAAATCTAACAAAGCGGTCCTTTCTTGAAATGGCTCATATAAATGACACCGATAATACGATGAATAAACGTACGGACATTGATGGTTTGAGTAATATTTACATTTATCTACTAAAACTAGCTAAAAATGAAACAATATCTTGACAATAAATTCAATAAATAAATAAAATCTCTATTTTTTCCAACAAATAAAAATAACCCGTTTTTTCAAAAACTATATAAACTCGTAAATTCATTTATTATAGTTTTCTCGTTTACCAGTAAATAACTTTATTTACTTGAAGATCAGATCTTACTAATTAAAATATATTACCGCTAAAAAATATCAAAAATTATTCTATCATCAAGTTGACTGAGTCTAGGGACTTTAAACTTGGTACTCCTGACTACTTTTGTGTTTGGTGGGTAATGCGGTCAGTTTCCGCCTGCTTGCTTTCACACAAAAATGTCTACGCTCGCCTGAATACGTCACCTGTGAACTAAACAATTAAGTGCAAGCTATGTGAACAAAAATTGAACTGTGATCTCTTAAAAAAGCATATTTGACGTCTACGTACGACATTTTTCTGCGGTTTTGATATAATTATGACTCATTGGAGTAAAATAAATTTTAACAACATGTGGTAAAACATAACCACAAAAATGAAAACTTATATTTATTCTGAATGTTCGAAAATCTTTATTCTAATCTCAACTAATGTAAGTAATTGTTATATTTTTTTCAAAATTCTTTCGAACCTAAATTGACAATATGTATTCCAGTGTCCTGAAAATGATTTTAAATAAAAAAAATCGAAAGCTTGACAAATTAACAAGAGTGTTAATTTCTTGGCCCAATTATTGACTGCCTTACCCACTATAAACTCTGTCAACATATATATTTATATATATATATATATATATATATATATATATATGTATATATATATATATATATATATATATATATATATATATATATATATATATATATATATATATATATATATATATATATATATATATACAGGGTGTTTTAGGGTGCAAAAAATTCACGTTACCGCTACCACTGAATGGATGATTATGTGAAACCTGATAATAATAATAAAGTATCAATGATCAAATAACTGCTATTAGTTGAATTGCGCTATGAGTATATATATATATATATATATATATATATATATATATATATATATATATATATATATATATATATATATATAAATATATATATATTTATATATATATATATACAGGGTGTTTTAGAGTGCAAAAAATTCACGTTACCGCTACCACTGAATGGATGATTATGTGAAACCTGATAATAATAATAAAATATCAATGATCAAATAACTGCTATTAGTTGAATTGCGCTATGAGTATATATATATATATATATATATATATATATATATATATATATATATATATATATATATATGTCACGCATATTTTTCTATGGCTTTACGTAAGATTATTAATCATACCATTTTATTAACATATTTCAGGGAGTTACACAATACGTAAGTTATTTAAAGAGCTCGACAATCATTTGTTACCACAGTTTATGTTATTATCCACGCGAGATAAGTTCTATAGTGTTTTGATATATTTCAGCAGAGTCAAGGGTGAGTTGAATCAGGAGGTTGAGGTGTGAGTTGAATCAGGAGGTTGAGGTGTGAGTTGAGTTGCTAGGTGTATGAGTATGCAGTGTGTTGATTGAGAGAGCGTTTGAGAGTGAGCATTTATGGTATAGCTGTATGCCCTTAGTTGTGTCTACGTTGAGCCTATGTGATTGTGATTATCCCTGTGATATCCCTTGTGCTGTTTTGTGAGGTCGTAGCTCTGAGTGGAGAGCGTAAGCCAAGAGGACGACATATATGTGTGCACAATTGCTAGCCTTGTGTGCAAATGTTCGCTGGGTCACTATACGGTAGGGGCAGAGGGTTTTACCTTGGCTTTTCGAACGCCTCATAGGTCCTTTGTAAAGCCGGTGTGAGGTGACAGCAGCTAGGGTACTCAGGGCAGACGTGACTGAGTTACTCTCGACTCCCAGACGGACGAGCCAGTAGGGCTGACGTCGTCTTGAGGACTCGGGGTTGAGCTTGTCAAGCTAGACGTAGTGTTGACGCTCCCGGCAGAGGTTGAGCGGGTCGACAGTTTGGCGCTCCCAGTGTGGTTTGAGCAGGTCGACTGGTCGGCCGAGCTCCCTGATAATACTGTTTATGTGTTTTCGCATTTTGTGCGTTTCCTCTCTATGTGTATACCGGAGAGTGTGATTTGATGTTGATGGTATTGAGTATATAAGCTGCGTTGTGTTGTTGGTGGTTATGATTGTATAACGTGTGTGTGGATGTGATTCCTCACTAAGCCAGTCGTTTGCTTATGTTGTATTTTACTTCCAGAAGTCCTGAGATCTACACTCTGAGACCGGCGGCCGCTGAACACCAATTATTCATGCATATTGTTTTATTGTAATATTTCATTGGGCTGTAATACAAGTGTTATATTGAATTATGTTTTGATTAATTTATCTTTTATAATATTTCAGAAGTGGGATCTGAACAGTTCACATTAGGATCACGGCTACATCTAATTGCATTGATAACCTAACGAACGCTTTATTATGTTACAGCCAAACCGCCCGCTTTTCTACTTCTTTTTACAGCTGGAAGCCCATCACTCATGAAGGAGTAGAGAAAGTAGCCTGCGATGCTCAATTTGTGTGACCTCACGAGAGAAAAGGTAGTTTCCTGCTGAGTAGATGGTATCAATGACTCCAATGAACGTTCTGCAGCTCTGCTAGATACAATAAGAAGCCAGTATCACTTTTGTTGCTTCTGAAAACAGTAAGAGGCAATTCGCTATCCAATAGCTTCAGGAAATCTCAACATAGGATAAAATGCTTTCACGTAGCGTTGAACAGACTCGGAGATGAAGTAGTATCTGCTCACTGCTTCACTTGTAGACAGCAAGGACATAGACTTTCACAATGTATGAAACATCGACTTGGTGCACATTATCCAGGATGAACTGAATATAACAGAAATAGACATCAGTCCGCATATTAAGAGCAAATACAGCTACCAATTTGTCAACAACAAGTTCAACCAGTAAAAAGTGTTCTGCAAACCATTATAGAGACAAGCGACAATGATGAATATTTCTTTGACGAGAAGTGAACGGTGTAAACTTTAAAAGCCTGTCGATCTGAGATCTACTTGTGTAATGATGAGGGAATCAACTGCGGAAAGAATTGAAAAATTGAAAAACTGATAAATGATAGTAAAGTAAGAGAGAACTCGGAAACAGATATGTTAAATCTTAAGAAGAAACTGAGGAGCACATGTTGGAGATTGATCAAGTGGAATTGCAAATAGTCTTTTACGTTGAACGTGATACCGTATAGTCGATATCTATCATTGTAGGACAACTATTCACAGAGTCGTCAGAAGTTGTGGTCTTCAAGAGAGTTTTTGGTTTTGAAGAAAACCGAATCACCATTCAGTGAAATCGTATCGACACCGTGCAGTTCAATCAATTTCTAGGTTAAAAGCGCTACAGTTATTCCTCCAAGATAAGTAAGTTAGATTACCTGTCGTATAGAACAGAAGGAAGAACTCTTTGTCGATTTGAGTTTACGAGCACCAGAAGGATATGTACATGTAATTCCGCAAATGATTGTAGTTGTGGAAAATCATATGGAATGTTTTACCGACGTGAATCTGTCTGATTCAGATTTGAAGATATGAAGGGATAAAATCTCAGCTCAAGGATGAAATGTATAACTGATGGTTGGGAACCATAGTCAAGAAATAATGAACAAGAAGTTAGTGGAGACGAGATACATATTGGGAGGCATATAACAAGAAATTAGTGAGAACAGCTTCTAACTTTGATCAAGACTTATCAAGACTGTTCTACCAAAACCTTAGAAGATATTCGACGCACAAATGCAACATAAGTGGAAATCGTTTCGACAGAGTAAATACCTATTACCTTTAGACTGTATAGATGATCCATTGTGGAGAGAAAGCAAGAACAACAGATGGTTCAAGAACTTTCAGACGCTTATACAATCCGTCAATCAAATTCCTTTTTTTGGCACTGATATTTCTTGTGACGAAGAAAATTGGAGAAAAACGAATGTGCATTGATTTTAGACGTCTTACTTGAGTTACAGTGTAACAGTGTAAGATTGTTACCCCTCCAGACATGACGTCAGAATGTTTCTGGATACTCATAGCAAAAAGTTTGAAATTTAGACTGCGCTTGTGACATCCGATAGCCAGTATGAGTTCAATTGTTTACCATTCAGATTAGCAACTAGAAGTGTATACCAAGTGCAACAGTTTTTAGGATTCACTAGCTATTTCGCCAATTCATCAAAAACTATGCAAGCATTCTACAACCAATAACAAGATTGACAGAAAGACCGCTTCTAAGATCATATAACTCTGATGCTGATACAAAACTTCAAACAGATGCAAGCAAGATAGCTTCAGGTGGAATTCTTCTTCAAGAGAATCAGTCGGACAAACTACATCCATCAGCTTGTTTTGATCGTCAAACATCTCTAACGGAAGAGATATCATCCTCACGAACTGGAAACATTAGCAGTAGTAAACAATGAAAAGTTGAGAATGTATTTGTTAGGAATTCATTTTAAATTGGTGACAGACTGTGAAGCGTTGAGAACAACGAGTACAAAGAAGGACTCAGTACCTAGAATCGGAACATGGTAGCTTGGTCTTCAGGAATATACTTTTGATATAGAATATCGCCCAGGATCACGAATAGCTCACGACGTGGATTCTCTGAGAAGGAATCCAGCAACTATTGAAGAATCCTCCAGTAAATTAATATTTTGCACATTGAACCCGATGATTGTATCCTTGCAGATCAATGACACATGAGAAGCTCAAGATGATTAAAGGTGTTTCAAGTGAACCACTAGAAACTGATTATGAAAAGAACGTATATGAAGATTGATGCCTTAGAGATGAACGAGTACATCGGATTACTGCTACTGGAATACAATGAGTTGTACTGGAAGGACAGAGAATGCAGATAGTACGCACCTATCAAAACAACTTTGGACATTTTGGGATAGATAAGACATGGAAATAGCTTAAGGCGTTTTGTGAAGAAATAAATTGACTGTTGTTTGAATTGTATGCACCACAAACAGCTAAAAAGAAACATCAAGCATTACTTAGTCCCATAGAGAAAGTACCTGTACAATAAACATCGATCGTATTGGACCTTCTGTTGAAAGCTCAGCAGGCAATATTCACATGATAGTCATCGTTGATGGATTCACAAAATATAAAAGCAGTGGGAATACAGGAACGAATCACGTTATGATTTTTGGGATCACTTATTACAAACTTTTGAAGGAACATCGACCAGATTGATATCTGATCCAGGAACAGTTTCAATCTCCAAACAGTTTGCATCATATTGTACAAATGAAGAAATGAAACACATTAGCAATGCGAGAGAGTAAAATTTACCGTTCTAACTTCGCTGGAAATTTCTGCCAAATATGTTGTAACTTGAGATAGATAAATTGGAGATAATCAATTCGCTATGTATAACTTTGTGAATTCGACAACTAAGATAACTCCGAGTGGATTACTTTCTAGCTACCGTCCAAGTATACCATCAGACGCAGTTGTAAGCGTACTTAGAAGTACAACAAGAACGACCAACAGTGAGTAGAATATAAGGAATGTGACAAGAGGTCGCTACGAACATGATCGAGTACAAACACAACAAATTGCAAGTGTTGGCAATAGTAGAAATTTATCATCACAGTAAGCAGGATCTTTCACTTTAACGCCAGTACTACGAAACACTGGATACAAAATCGAAGATTTGCCTCATTCAAATTGCAGTAAGAAAGCGAAGTACCGAAATGTGATAGCTGCTGATAGGATGGAATCATTTGTAATGTCACTCAGTAATACTAGATCATCGTCAGACGAAGCAACACCTGATGACGATACTTGTGGATTGCAAATCGAGATTCTCGAGGACGAGAAGTTTGTCAGGCTGGCCGAACTGTCACGCATATTTTTCTATGGCTTTACGTAAGATTATTAATCATACCATTTTATTAACATATTTCAGGGAGTTACACAATACGTAAGTTATTTAAAGAGCTCGACAATCATTTGTTACCACAGTTTATGTTATTATCCACGCGAGATAAGTTCTATAGTGTTTTGATATATTTCAGCAGAGTCAAGGGTGAGTTGAATCAGGAGGTTGAGGTGTGAGTTGAATCAGGAGGTTGAGGTGTGAGTTGAGTTGCTAGGTGTATGAGTATGCAGTGTGTTGATTGAGAGAGCGTTTGAGAGTGAGCATTTATGGTATAGCTGTATGCCCTTAGTTGTGTCTACGTTGAGCCTATGTGATTGTGATTATCCCTGTGATATCCCTTGTGCTGTTTTGTGAGGTCGTAGCTCTGAGTGGAGAGCGTAAGCCAAGAGGACGACATATATGTGTGCACAATTGCTAGCCTTGTGTGCAAATGTTCGCTGGGTCACTATACGGTAGGGGCAGAGGGTTTTACCTTGGCTTTTCGAACGCCTCATAGGTCCTTTGTAAAGCCGGTGTGAGGTGACAGCAGCTAGGGTACTCAGGGCAGACGTGACTGAGTTACTCTCGACTCCCAGACGGACGAGCCAGTAGGGCTGACGTCGTCTTGAGGACTCGGGGTTGAGCTTGTCAAGCTAGACGTAGTGTTGACGCTCCCGGCAGAGGTTGAGCGGGTCGACAGTTTGGCGCTCCCAGTGTGGTTTGAGCAGGTCGACTGGTCGGCCGAGCTCCCTGATAATACTGTTTATGTGTTTTCGCATTTTGTGCGTTTCCTCTCTATGTGTATACCGGAGAGTGTGATTTGATGTTGATGGTATTGAGTATATAAGCTGCGTTGTGTTGTTGGTGGTTATGATTGTATAACGTGTGTGTGGATGTGATTCCTCACTAAGCCAGTCGTTTGCTTATGTTGTATTTTACTTCTAGAAGTCCTGAGATCTACACTCTGAGACCGGCGGCCGCTGAACACCAATTATTCATGCATATTGTTTTATTGTAATATTTCATTGGGCTGTAATACAAGTGTTATATTGAATTATGTTTTGATTAATTTATCCTTTATAATATATATATGTATATATATATGTATATATATATATATATATATATATATATATATAAATATATATATTTATATATATATATATATATATGTATATATGTATATATATATGTATATATATATATATATATATATATATATATATATATATATATATATATATATATATATATATATATATATATATATATATATATATACAGGGTGTTTTAGAGTGCAAAAAATTCACGTTACCGCTACCACTGAATGGATGATTATGTGAAACCTGATAATAATAATAAAATATCAATGATCAAATAACTGCTATTAGTTGAATTGCGCTATGAGTAAACTAATGTAATTCCATTCTACTCGTAGTAGCAGATTGACAGATAAATATCTATCTTTGAAGAATGATACACATCTACTTAGTTTTGTGAAAAAGTTGATGATTTGTTTTAAAAATGGATGACATGAACGGATCAAGCAATAATGAGCCAGTGGACAGTGCTGTAGTCTATAAAATTAAGCAGAGGAGAGACGTCATCAAAACATTACAAAATGAAAAGAGCCTGTCGTAATGATAACGTGATGTTTATGTTTGGAAAACAAAGTAAATAAATGCATTTTTTTGCATACTATAAGAAAAGTATATTTTAATCTAATTAACAATTATTTTATACTTAAATTTAATGTTTTCCACAAAATTTCATTCATTTACAATAATTGTTGTTTATTTCTTTATCATACGTTGGTACTATGAAGTTTGACTACGTTTACATTCTCATTCGTTGCATTCATTTTCGACATTTCAGTGCGATCAACACATGTTTACTTTGTTCTTTTTGGTTAGAATATCATCACTGTTGCCTTGTTGCGTATTAAATCTGTATTTTTCAATACAAACAGTAATTGTTATTCGAGTTTTGCCTCCTTGGTATAGCATATAAACATAGTAATTACGTGACTCATTATCTAGTTATAAATTTTGATGACGTCTCTCCTTTTCTTAATTTTATAGACTATTAGGCGCGTGCACGTGACGTCACGGACATTTAAAAATGTCAGCCTGGTGGACCAACAAACGTTCTGTCATATGGAACACATTTAATAAAACCTCAATTTTAGTGCTGTTGTTGGTTGTTTTTAGAAAAGTGAGGCTGTGCAAGATTTATCTTTTCATGGATTTACTTCAGATAAAAACTTCGGAGGAAGAATTATTCCTCTAGTCATTAAAAAACAAGGAAAATGCTCTGATGAGGAGTGCTTTAACTGACACCAAAATTAAGTAAAGCCGTACTTGTAACAGCAGGTATTTTATTTATTTAAATCTGATATTTAATATTTCAAGTGAATATAACGTAATTAATCAAATTTATGGCTGCATAAAGTACATAAAGTATCTGAAATTGAGACAGATTTTATAGGTTAGAAGTAACACAACAGGATAAACAAATTGTTCAACCTGAGTATAAGTTATGTTTTGTTGTATAAACTGAAATTTTTGTATAATATCCATTCAATAAATATTAGCATGATCCTAACTATTACACTATATATTTGTAAAATCGCTAAAAACTTCAACCGTAGAATTATTTCTAAATTATAGATAAACTAGCCTTTTGGACGATAGAGATAATCCTGATTGAGGACTGTTTTTAAATATAGGCAAAGCTGCAGGATTCTGCTTTGTGCAAGTCAGTAAATTAAGATTCTAATTTTTTTTCCAACATTTCAAGCAAATAGCTTAACAGCAAAATGAATGACAATCAATAATAATTACTTGGAATAGAAAATTCAATTTGAATTGTCTTAAGAGATGTTTAATTAAAAAACAAATAAATCATTCGTTTATTACAGACTTCTATAAATATTTTTGAAGATTATAGTCATGTTGGTTAGTGTTCATAATTTAAAGTTTCATGTAAGCTTTTAAAAGTTGTAACATATTCTAGTTGTATTCAGCTTCTTCCGTAAGCTAAATAATCTTTAGTAATTACCATGGAAATGTCTTATTATTTCTTTCATCTCCACCACATATGGATCTTCATAGATAATAAACGAGATATTTTCTACAAATACCTATGTTTTACTGTCTGACAGAGGATAATAATCATCGATTAATCGAGATATTATGCTAAAAATAATTTCTAAAACAAAATTTCACTAAATAAACATTAAATTCACAATACGCCAACCAAGCACAATGGTTTCAAATGCAATGTTTTGGTTTGTTGGTCCACCAGGCTGGCGGGTTGCATAGATTCGACCACGTGATGCACGCGCCTAATAGCATACGGAGAGACGGGACAAAACGCGAGACTAACAAAGTGTGTTTATGCTTAACGTTTTCCTCAAAGGTGGCTTTCTCGACTTGGTATGTCTTGAGCAATTTTTGTAATAATTATCATGAATCTGAAGCCCATGTGATACACTTATTTTCACATATCAATATCTTTGAAACACAGTCAAATATTAATAATTGTGAATTGGTTTCTTCAGAAATAATTTAATTCTATTCATCCATTTCAATAGTATAATGTGATTTGGGTTATCATCTACTTGATTTATTGGTTCTCAATGTATACAATGCAATACTCGAAAAACGCTGTGGGGAATTTACTTGCAATTTTCGATTTTTTTGAAAAATTCTTTGATTCGCAATCAGCATATCAAACAACATATACCCTTAACGTATGAATCCGAAGTTGTGAAGCACCCTGTCTATATAAAATTAGTATATTACGTACCGTCGAGTGACAATTCGCTAACAATTTTCAGTTGACTCCGTTAGATGGAGTTTTCGGTGCTACAAGGTTGGCGTATTGTTTTTCAAGGTCAGAGCATTTTTATTCAATTTAACTGTTCAAAAATTATAAAAATATACCTGATAATGTTCGAGAGAATGAAGCGAGCTGTGATCAACTTTGTGACAAGTAATGTGACTGAGTTAGTTTTCTGTATTGTTTGCTACATTGAATTGTACCAATTCATTGTCTTGAACTCCGCATTCACTCGATCACAATCTGAAGATTCATAAAGGTAATATTTTGTGGATTATGAAAATATACTTGAAATGCGGAAAAACTGTCGCAGTAACATATACTGATTTCAGATAGTAATGAGATTCACGTTTTTGCGTTATTGAATTGTCGAATTTATACTCGTGGAGAAAGTATAGTCTAAAATATGTTTAGAATGGCTACTCTGCATGAGAGAAAAATTTTGTACTTCATTATAACTGATATTTTTTTTTTCAGTGTGGGAAGCCTCTGCAAGATTACCTCTAGGTCTCATAGAAGGAAGTCAATATCAATTGGGGAATTTTGATCAATGTTTGGAGATTGAAGAACCATTTTCTAGCCAATATTGTTTAGCTACTATAAATATTGATGTAAGAAATGAGAAGCTTATTCAAGATCCATCACTTCCAGACTATGAACCCTATATGAATTTGTATAAAAGAATAGATGTAAGTATGAATCTCATTGGATATATAGGTTTGACTATTCAATGCACAGTGGTTCACGTGATGACTATCTACACTTTGCTTGGGCGCTTTCAGTCAACTACATTCCACATATTTTTACATACAAGAGTAGAGTGCGTTCAATAATTCCTAACAAATCCAATAATTTCTCTACCAGATGAGTTCTTCACTAAGTTTTTTCTTCATGGTCTCCACCTTAACTCAGGAGTATTGACATCATACCTGCATCTATAACCCATATTTATAGCTTGCTGAGAGCTTCATGACAAAATAGAATGCCCGATAGCTTGATAGATTTTTATACAGAGTAATCAATAATGTCTGGTCGTCATGTGACTTGCAAAATTCCGCAATATGATCCAAATTATCCTCATGGAATGAAGTTGGTACCAATTTATTCATTTGGTAACGTACGTTACCGACATTCCAAAGACACAATGGCGTTTCACGTAGGGTTGCCAACTATACCTTATAATTACGTATCCTACTTTATTCTTGGTGAATATACTTAATACTTTTGCATGAAAATAAAGTATGTGTGAATACTGTACTTCCAATATTTACTGCGATGCCTTAAATAAAACATTTATGTAAATAATCACTCAACTTTTATCGAATTAAGTTGAAACAGGACGCATATACGATTCAAAATATTGGAAAAAATAATCTATCCTATGAAAGTATGGATTGCACAAATAGATTGAGCAGAACTTTATATACAGATTCTGAGATAGCCAATAAAGTACGTTTAGGTAGAACAGAAATGCAAACTTCAGTCACAGAAGTTTCAGGTCCATATTCTGTAGAAAATATTGTGAATGACTCAAATTATGAAGATGTATATTTCTATCTTCAGACAGATGCATCAAATGAAAAGAACTTCAATTTATTCCTTTTGGCTGTCCAGTATTTTTCAGTGAATAATGGACTCCAAATTCAACTTTTAGATTTTGCACATATTGTCCATAATACAATGAAATATGCTATAGGTAACTTGTTTTCTGGCATAGAAAATATTGCCACATTAGCTTCCCCTGGAGGAGTTTTTTTGGTAATGGATCCAAAATAGAGGGAATAGAGGAACAGATCATCTATAAATTCAATAAAAAATGAGTTTCTTGTTTATTTAAATCTAAGTTGGGAATGTAGAGATAGCTTCCAAAAATTTGAGGGCAATAAAAGACTGTTAGCGTATGCTGGAAGCATGCAAAAATATGTTTCCGAGAAATAGAAAAGTAAAAAAAATAGTATTGAGAAATACTTTTTGCTATCCCAAATATTTTATCTTTTCCCACTTTAAAAATGTGATACGTTATTTATCTCAAAAAAAGTTGACAACCCTCTTTCACGTGATATTTATGTCGGCATTTTGCATTATTTTATACAGATTTTGAACCTAATGATACAGATTCATCCATAATTTGATTTGAGAAACAAAGAAGTGAGTGAATAACGGCATTATTGAACGATAATACGCTAGAATAATATTTTCAGAGAAGCTGTCATCTATCACTTGTAGTTTGTAGTTTACTATTCCAAGCAGACGACAAAGAAAAATCAAAATAAGGCGGCTCAGTCAGTCATTTTTGATCGTTCTGTATTTTGTATGCTTGGACGATCCACATGTTTCATATGTGATCCATCATAGATGCTAATAAGTGGCACAACCTTAGGCTATTATATAGCACATGTACAATGCTATCTGAATATCAGCAGAGAGCATGCTAGATTTGTCTCTTCTACTTACTTCGTGGCATGATATGATAGCAACTGTAGTTTTTCTCAAGTTCTGTTACCGTATTTGAGTTTCATTATATTCCTGAAAACACTATTTGGGTCTGATGCACTTCATGAGTTTTTTACTATTGATGTAAATTAGGTCCTCTGATCTTTAAAAATATGAGTCTATTCCCTGTTTTCAAATACAGTTGAGTTACATGAACCTCTTTGATTAGTTTTACTATCATAAATCATACCTATATTCATAATCATGCGCAATAGGAAAGTATAACATAATTTGTACACTATGGTTTGGGCATGCCGCATGAGATTCGAATGATAAATATTGGAGGTGGAAGATATTGTAGATGTAGGTGGATTGATATTTTTGAGTAAAAAGAAGTAGGAAGATTGAACGAGTTCATACTAGAGAGTTTTTGCAAGCGTCCGCTATTGATACGACAACGCTAACGTAAGAAACAATTTTTTTGAGAATGCTTGCTGAATAATGCTAACTCGAATTACAAAGTACTCACAAAAAACTTCAAGGATCACCAGACAAAAATAACGTCAATTTCAGTACGGATGCACAAAGGAAATCGTTTTTGACATTAGGCGTTGACGTTTCATTAGCGGTAGCTTGCAAAATCTCTCTATTGATGGAATCTTCAGCGTGGATGAAGTGAAAGAGCTATGTTCAAATGAAGATATCTGACAAAAAATGATTGTTAATTGATTATGAATAATTTTCATGACAACCTCATTTTGAGGAAGAGGTATGATTCATATGAATGTATGAATATCTCAAATCTTATAAGATCTTAATTCAATAAAGATTATCCCATTGCTGCTACTATCAATAAACTGCAACGAAACTCACGTCACATTATTAATAATGAGAATATCATTTCACAGCATGCAATCGATCTCAATATGATGGATCGCCGCAAATTATTCTGGGGTGTATGCTTTCCTGCTTCATGCGCAGCAAAAGATATTGAAACAGAATTGAAGATTTATTTGAATAGAAACCATAACTCCAATATCGAAGGATATCAAGTGACAATTAGAGCTGAAGATTGTCAAAATGGAAAAAAAAATTTTGGTTACAATATGGATTTCTTCGACTATTTATTCTGGTAATATCTATTCTCATTCGCTACTTCACGAGATAACTACTGTTTACTCTTCCAGTTATGTGGTGGGTCTTTTCGTTATAGTTGTTGGAATAAGTACCATTTATGACTGTAAATATCAAAGAGAGAAAAGTAAGTATCAAATGCATGATAATATAAAATTGAAACATTGATTGCTTCTTATTTATTCTTAGATGAGAGAGTTGATAGACTACTTCTTCGTTTTTCGGCAAAAAAAAATTTCCATGAACTAGGGAAACCGGAAAGAAATGAAAAGCTACGGATTCTCTACGGTTTGAAGTTTATTTGTATGGTTATCATAATATCTGCACATTGTATCAGCAACATATTGATTGGTTCAGTTCTCAATTACAGCCATATGGAAAAAGTAAATCTCATTGCAATTACTATCAGTTTATTACTGTTTCACTTTCACTTTCTAAGAGCCATGATTCATAATAATTGGATTGAGAGGAATCTCTTTATACTTTATTGAAACATAACAAATATCTTGTGCATCCATCAAGATATTGACAAGATATAAAATTGCAAGTTGACTGAAGACTCCAAATTTCATTAAAAAATATGAATTTTTCGATTGATGATAAAAATTACTTGCAATCAGGGAGTACTATTATTTAGAACAGATAGTCTGGTGACTTTTTCTCTGGTAAAATTGAGGAAAATCTACCTAATAAGTCACAAATCTGATTACCGACATACATGAGAGACATACGTGCACATAAGCTTGTTGTGTTTGGTTGAAAAAAAATTGTATTGCTATAGTTGAAATTTTCAAGGTAGCGGTGTACGTCACATCTAAATATATTTTATATATATATATATATATATATATATATATATATATATATATATATATATATATATATATATATATATATATATTTATATATATACATATATATATATATATAAGTAGTATAAGAGGAACTTCATGTTTAAGTTGTGTTTCACATCTCCTCTCTTATATATATAAGGGTTTCTTCGAGAAAACTGAAGACTGATTACCCAATAAAGTTTATAACAACAATATATATATAATATATGAAGTTTATTGGGTAGTCTTCAGTTTTTCAAAAATTCTCATTTATTTCATTGGCCCAAGCTTTCACTAGTATGGCCGTCTCGGTCTCGTGGTGGTCTCGCCTAACTCAGTCTCGTCTCGATCTCGCCTTGGTCGCGAGTAGATTATTCTAGTCTCGGTCGCGAGTCTCGACGAGAGTCTCGTCATGATTTCTCAAAATAACATATCCCCACATGCAGGAATCAATTCGTTCTACCTGATTATTATTTGCTATGAATTCTACCAAAAATATGTATCTGTATGTTTGGTGCGCAAAGTCGCTTTGAGGCCTAATTCTAATTTGTAAAGATTGTCTTTTCACATCATTTTATAGACTTTCAAAACATGTACCATCTATCGGACAGTTGGAGAAGTGATTTATTGTCTTCGTCGTTAAAGACACTCTTCCAGAAGTAAGAAATATAGTCAAGTCAGTTGCCTTATTTCGATGTCAGATTTGACACTCGTGTATCATAAAATAGTAACAATAGAATAAAATTATATTATTATATTCAATAATAGATCAGAATGATTAAACTTGAATTGAATCTGATTTCACCAACATACAATATTCAAGTCTCTATAAATGTAACTATGACATTATAATATTGACATAGAGACTGCGATCTGTCTACAAGCTGTCTCTGTGAATTAGAATAGGACATCTTGAGCCACGAGGGTCTTAGATAATTAGGAGATAATAGTGTTATGCAACAAATGTGTAAACTTAAACATTATGAGGAGGTTAAGGCTAGATACTTCAAGTCAAGAATCGCTGAGTTACAAAGAATATTTTCCGCATTCATTAATACTAGTTCACACATGTTTTTGACGCTACACGATATTTCTTCTAAGATTCTCAAGATAAATTCATATAAACTAGATTCAGGTTTCTAAAGCGTTCATATGAATTCATGGTAGATCTGAGATGCCTACATGTTCGGTTTACGGATTGTTTTCGATGTGTAAACCACCGAATTCAGAAGTGGATGAAGAAGAACCAAATTTTCAGATGAGGCTATGTCATTGACTGTGAATAACGAGCTATATAGTTCAAATTACTGAAATTTCTGAAAGAATAGTATTGATTTTCTCTTCCTATGGCCCAGTCCAGCCTAATCTGATATAATTTTGGATGAAATTGGATGAGATACAGGAATATTATCACGAATCTTATAGAAGTCGATTCATGTAACGTATTTCTAGTGAAAATCAATTATAGTATGATAATATTTTCTTCCATAATGTCGATAATTTTTTTTGAAATTAAATGTGCTGTGCTACTAATGGGGCTCGTCCTGTTACACAATCCTATTTTTAAAATCTGCCGCGGCCAGACAGTACTTCCTCAACCAAAAATTTCATGGCCGGTTTCATCGCTATCATTGTAAAAGTGATAGCTATCATTTTCAAAGTGACGGTTGTCATTGTCAAAATGACGGAAGGCGGTTGTATTCAAGTCCCTACATAAAACAAGTATTTTGGAAAATGAGTTTTCTTCTAGATTTTCGGAGTCTTTAATTCATTGAAACATACAGTTTCTTCATTTGGTCACCGGAAGGATAAAATCATAACGTGGATTCCACTAAATATTTATTTCATATACCTACTGAGCCTATCTCCCCGAGAGCTTAAGATTGATACTAAAATAGACATCATTTGAATAACTTGTCAAAAAAAATTGTCAGTCGTTAGAATATCCTATTTTACACTTCTATTAGAATTATTCTTGCAGGAGCTTTAAGTAATTTGATACCAAACATGATAGAACCCAATGACTCACTTTAACAATAAAATCGAACTAAAAAATACTGTTGTATAGGCTGAATATGAGGTAAATATTCTGAAAGAGCGATAGAAAAAATGTTTGTCGCAATCGGAGACTTATCCATTACTAACCATCTTAATTCTACTATTATTACTCCAGTTTGGTAATATTCACCTACTTGCTCTATAAAATTGCTTTCAGAAGAAGTGAAAGTGAATTTCAAGTGATTATGATATAAGTCTCATCGAGCGTCTCGCGAGACTCTCACCAAGACTTGACTCTGGTCTCGTATCGGTCTCGACTTTTGGTTCGAGACCCATTCTATGGTCTCGTGTCGACTTTTTGAGGCGAGACGAGACGAGACCGAGACTGGTCTCGAGTCTCGTGGAAACACTAGCTTTCACCAATAATTTTTGGCTCCTTCAGGGGACTAGAGTGATATGAACAATGAGACAGTCAAATTAAATGAACATGTAAAACGGATAAACTTCAACTTACAGAAAAATAGAGAATTAAATAACACAAACATTCAAAAAACTAACAGCAACTGGACAAGAGGAGTAAATCAACCCTGATAAATCATCAAAAACTCTTGAGAAATCAATAAATATAAGTAAATATGTATCATTCAGAAAGGATGGAGGAATAAAATAATTGACAATGATAAAAATACTCTTCATCTAGTTCTGATGAGTCAAATTTTACATCAATTCCTGACGTTATGCAACGTCCAACTTTTAATAACTGTCATGCAACAGTTGCGTAGAGTAGTTACGTAATGACTTTACATAATTGGTCAAGTTTCAGAGCTAATCAATTATACTTATCTGCGTACGATCAAAATAATGATTTATTATTTACAGTATGCAGCATTGGTAGAGTCTTTGATATCAAAAGGTACAATATCACTCAGGATATCACTGCTTGAGTACATTTATAATAGTATATTCTACAATAAGTATTGGAATGGCCTGTATTCTGAACGAGCGAAAAGTTTGTAAACCGAGCCAAAGGCGAGGGTTACGGTTCGCGAGTGTGGAATACGCCATTCCAAACATGTTGTAGACTATACTTTCTCTAACAAGGCTTTGAAAACTCACCAATGTTTCAGAGGAGACTTAAAAAATTATTGAATGTCAACTGTTAATCCAGATATGAATACTTGAATTGTTAGGAAGTAACCATGGTAGTAGCCAAACTATCAGCTTCTGATTCGTCGAAATGATTCTAATGTCATACAGAATTATTCTAAACGGCAAACGGAATCATTCCAAACGATTTTTTGGAATGTCATTCGTTCCAACATAATTTTTGGTTATGGAATATGCAAATTCTAAAACAGTGTTGGAGAAAAATTATACTGACGTTTTGTGAAAACTCGATATTTATTTATTTATTTCAGTGTACTCTTGTTTCTGTAGTAACAATAGATGGTCATGAATCACAGTCATCTGAATTTTGTGATGTAACGTGAGAAATGTTTTCATTCAAAAATATAGATAAAATTATTCTGGTCTCGAGTCTCGTGGAAACACTAGCTTTCACCAATAATTTTTGGCTCCTTCAGGGGACTAGAGTGATATGAACAATGAGACAGTCAAATTAAATGAACATGTAAAACGGATAAACTTCAACTTACAGAAAAATAGAGAATTAAATAACACAAACATTCAAAAAACTAACAGCAACTGGACAAGAGGAGTAAATCAACCCTGATAAATCATCAAAAACTCTTGAGAAATCAATAAATATAAGTAAATATGTATCATTCAGAAAGGATGGAGGAATAAAATAATTGACAATGATAAAAATACTCTTCATCTAGTTCTGATGAGTCAAATTTTACATCAATTCCTGACGTTATGCAACGTCCAACTTTTAATAACTGTCATGCAACAGTTGCGTAGAGTAGTTACGTAATGACTTTACATAATTGGTCAAGTTTCAGAGCTAATCAATTATACTTATCTGCGTACGATCAAAATAATGATTTATTATTTACAGTATGCAGCATTGGTAGAGTCTTTGATATCAAAAGGTACAATATCACTCAGGATATCACTGCTTGAGTACATTTATAATAGTATATTCTACAATAAGTATTGGAATGGCCTGTATTCTGAACGAGCGAAAAGTTTGTAAACCGAGCCAAAGGCGAGGGTTACGGTTCGCGAGTGTGGAATACGCCATTCCAAACATGTTGTAGACTATACTTTCTCTAACAAGGCTTTGAAAACTCACCAATGTTTCAGAGGAGACTTAAAAAATTATTGAATGTCAACTGTTAATCCAGATATGAATACTTGAATTGTTAGGAAGTAACCATGGTAGTAGCCAAACTATCAGCTTCTGATTCGTCGAAATGATTCTAATGTCATACAGAATTATTCTAAACGGCAAACGGAATCATTCCAAACGATTTTTTGGAATGTCATTCGTTCCAACATAATTTTTGGTTATGGAATATGCAAATTCTAAAACAGTGTTGGAGAAAAATTATACTGACGTTTTGTGAAAACTCGATATTTATTTATTTATTTCAGTGTACTCTTGTTTCTGTAGTAACAATAGATGGTCATGAATCACAGTCATCTGAATTTTGTGATGTAACGTGAGAAATGTTTTCATTCAAAAATATAGATAAAATTATTCTGACGGAATTAGATAAAATTTTGTACAGAGTACTTTATGAAAAGCCATATTGTTTGACTCACTACGCTCGTTTTGGCAAATATCACGTTTCGTCAAACAATATGGCACTTTTCAAAACTAACTATGTAAATAGCTATTACAAAACATGTGAGGGAATAGATAAATGAATAAATAAATGATCAACAAATAAATAATTTCCTTGAAATTGGAGAAATAAATGAATATGGAGTGTCATGAATATGATATAATATAAATTTAAATTTTGGGTATCTGTTTTTTTATCAAGAGTGTTGTCATGGAGATTTATATGATACATTTCAAGAAACAGACGCTAGACATAATTATCACTCCTGTCAAAAATTTCAACATTATTAAAGTCTGGATAATGGTTGGATTTGCTAGTATGAATTGATAACGCACAGCAGTTGACTTTACTAGGATTACTACAATCACTCCTATGGGCTATAATTCTTGACTTCAAAAGTCTACATGTCTGTCCAATATAAATTAAGGTGCAGTCTTTACAACTGATTCTATGAATAACATTACTTTGGTTATTAATAGATGCGGAATCTTTAATTTTATTGTATAGACTTCTGGTAGTAAGGCAATTCTTGAATGTTATCATGGAATAATCATTCTTGAGAGTTTTTTTATTTTGTCAGATAAAACAGGGATATATAGTAGAGATTGATGAATGAAATAAATGCGAATTTTTGGAAAACTGAAGACTACCCAATAAATTTCATATATATATATATATATATATATATATATATATATATATATATATATATATATATATATATATATATATATATATATATATATATATATATATATATATATATATATATATATATATATATATAGAACGCTTGATCCAAGCCACTCTTTTCATGGGACAAACATTTTTTTTTTGTTTTATGTTAAATTATCTCAAGATTAAATTTGGAAATAATCTGTTAGTGATACAATTCAGACAAATATCGTATTGACATGTTCCTTATCAATTCACAATTTTATCTTATATTATCGAGAATTTTCATAGAGAGAAAATTTGGACGAGACACCCAAATTTTCTCTCTATGAAAACCCTGTATTGATATCATTCTTTTATATAGTTTATTGAACTCTCGAAATGAATCACGTTAAAAATAATCATGATTTGATTACCCACAAAGTCAACGTAAATTAATTTCAAGTACCAATTGAAGTTATGCTTTTTCTCCACAGAATAAAGCAAATGCTAGGGGTGCAATGGTACCAAGAATATTATTTCATGAATAAAACCCTCAAATATGCGATTTTTCAGAAAATTCTTTCTTCTTTGTTATCTACACATGTCATACAACTTATACTTGAATTTATAACGGTAACTTCAGAATCATCCTGTATATAGACATATTCTTAAACGAAATTTAAGGCTCTACTACCTTTTTCGATGAGTTTTCTGTGAAACCAACGGCGATGAAGCTAGAGGGAAATGTTTGATGAAAGACATGAGACGAATTGCGTTTTTTCAAAAATTGCTTACTTTCGAGAGCAGATATCTCCGGGACTAAGCATTTTTTTCCAGAAAAACGTGTCGAAGCTAAGCTATAGATAATTTATTAAACTTTAGCTTTATCTTCAAAAATTTTGCGCTAGAATAGACCGTATTTGAGTTATGAGCAGAAAACTTCGAAAACGGACTTTTAAAGATCTCCCTCATCCCGGTGGTATGGTGATTTCACTTCTGGCCATTATATTTTGATCAGGGGACCTATCTTAGGACATTTTTGATACACAGGTTTGTTACCCTAATTGCCCATTTTTGGTCTATTTTGCTTGGACTAAATGTATTTTTTATTTTTTGTTGAGAATAGACTAAACTTTTATTTGCTGTCTTTGACTTACAGCAAGTGATGAATTAAGTAGCATTGTTTGGTAAATGCTATTCTTGCGCAGGCCAGAAAAATCCTAGCATTTTATTTGTAGGACGACGTAGCCATTGAATTATGCATATATTCAATGATACATACTATTAAAATCAGCCGATTATTATTAAATTTAGTCTGCGACTATCTTATAATATATTCTTTATGAATTAGTTTTCTGAAGCAAAACGATAGTCATTTTTCACAGAGGGAATAGCAGTGAATAATCATTATTCACTGGTGTAGAGTTCTTAGGACACGCGGCATATATTCTGTATCCGGCAAGCATTTATCAGTACGTCTGGACAATAACCAGCATCTTTAATTAACTAACTTTATACAAATCACAAGAATCTTGTTGAAATATCATTTTGATCTGTATTTTAATGCACTTGACAGAGAAAGTTGACAATTAATAAACTATATCAAATAAGCCATTGATATATGACATGAAAAACTAATAGTGGGATTCTAAACGTTTCCATAGCGTCTACAAGAAAGTCTATAAAAACTTACAGATTCGATAGGCAAAATGATATTCTGAAAGAATCTGTAGCCTATAGATCTCTTTAAATATGTAATAGATGTCTATAACGTTGAGATTAGATGAACTCTAACCATAAGATATTTGAAATGTCAAAATAAATAATAACTTAGGTGTTTTGCGTACCATGTACTTTTTTCTGGTAAAGGATCTCGAAAGATTAGCATTTATTTCCAATAATTGTATTGAGAATTCATTCAAAAATTATGTGAGATTGATTAGAAAAATCTAAGTCATGCAATAAGCTCATTCGTAGCTCCAAATAAACATTTTTAACAATTGTTCCGCTAGGATGATACAATTACCCATAATTTATTATAACTTCGCATCAATTCGAAAATGGTCATTCCAAAATACATCTATAAGAAATATTCATGCTCAAGAATATAATTTCAGGTTCTTGCCACGCAAAGATTTCTCGCAAGAGGCTTTTCCATTCACCTACATCTAAATTTGGACCGTCTCAAATTGAATTCAATGTATTCTTCTCATTTATTTTTCAAATAATGATCATCTAATGTTGGATTCATAGTATTATTCTTGAATATGTAATCATATTCTGCATAATTCATGTACTTATTGCTCTCTAGCAATATTTCTTGTTCTCTTTTGAGGACACACAATGTTCATTCATTCCATCGAACACTTTTATAATGTCAATAATTACAAAAAAACCTTATGTTCAAGACTTTTCGCAAAACTCCTCAAATCTCAATTAAATATCTCAAAATAATCTGACATATGACAACTTGAGCTGATATGAACTGAAATAAGAAGGTATCGTAATATTTGATGACTTTATTCACGTCGTTATATGCTTCACTCACTTGAGTGCATCAGAAGCTTGAATAAAATGTATTAATCTGTATTTTGAACAAAAAATCTATAAGAACTCCACTTATGGATTCTGATAAGCTTATATATCTGTAACGTTATAGAAATTTAAGATAATGCTCAGAATCCCACCATAAGTATTAATGTTTGTCAATTTGAAACGTCATAATATTGATCCAAAATACGTAAAAAATTAAAATTGATCATAAGAAAGGGATATTTTGTACTCCATCGGAGATAATAGAAGCTACAAAAGTCACTTCCCTGAATTTTTTGCCTGAAAAATCCCGAAATCTTCACATAGCTCTGTACAACACCTTTATGGACTGGAAGGCAACCAAGAAAATTAATTCAATCTCAGAGTCAGTTCTACTGATATATTTTACAGAATTAGCTGCAAGATATAAACCATCCATATTATCAACACGATACTCTATGCTTAGGAATACGCTTAATATAAATCAAGGAGTCGATAAAAGACTATGCAAAACTGCGGTCACTTTGAAACGGAGGTCTCAAGGCTTTCATCCGAAAAAAGCCAGTAAATTTTCTTCAACAAATTTCTTTTTCATGCAAGTAATAAAAAATATCTTGCTATTTGCAATGCAGGTGAGAAATTAGCCACATTAGAGAACTTGCTTAAAGAAAATTTATGTAATCAAAGTCAATAGTAATCGCAGACAAAGAATAGTATACTACTCACATACGCTAGTGATATAAACTCAACCTTTGTGAATGATAGCCTTCATTATATGCTCGTATAATAATATACTATTATGTCGTTGTTATTTGAGCAAGTTCGAAGAGGGAGACGCTTTGGTCCAAACCATCCTTTTTATAGAACAAACGTTTTTTTTTTTGTTTTATGTTAAATTATCTCAAGATTAAATTTTAAAACAATCTGATAGTGATACAATTCAGGCAGACACCATATTGACATGTTTCTTATCAACCCACAATTTTATCACCCATTATCGAAAGCTTTCATAGAGAGAAAAGTTGGGCGTCTAGTCAAAACTAAGCTATTCGTGGAGTCCCAGCATGATAGTAGTCATCAAAAAAAAGGGCGGTGGACTGAAACACTTCGACTTAGATTTATGTCACTAAAAAAAGAGCCCCGTTGTATATAAATGTAAATTCAATTTTTTTCCCTGTTTTTGGTATGCATCTGGTATCACAGACATGTATTTGACAATCGCAGAGATTATTGAGAGTCATATTGACATGAAAATCTTGTAGGTATAACAAGAGCACAGTATGTAACTGATGAAAACTCCATTCATAGACAAGTATGTGCAAAGCTCCCAAAATCTTGCACAAGTAGGAAATGTATGCGGCTTAAAAAATTCTTCATCAGCAGGGAATTGACAAGCTTTCGAAACACTACTGGAATAGTTTGTGAGTAGATAGATGATTCAAGATTTTTTTTGGATGAATTGAACTTAACGGCTGAGTGAACGAAACGAGTGAGGCTATCTAATAAAGCAAATTCACAAAGTTCAATTATGTATAGATTGCATTCAAAGCTTCATTACCTTATTCAATCTAGATATTCTTGTTTTAAGAATAATATTATTTGCAGCATGACAAAAATATTTGAATCGCAGTGTGAGAAATAGTTATTACTTCTATCGCTGTGCTTCTTATTTCTCTCAATCATGTAGTAAATATTTGATGAAATTATGATCACATTTAGAAATATTATCATAGATCCAGATCTAAACCAAATAGGCAAGGCCAAGACCAAATATATAAGATCAAGACTTATAATGAAACTCAAATTTCAAATCATACTAATGTTATGATATTCAGTTATTATTCTTATGCCTTTTAGTATATAAGAGGCAAAGCGTTTCGACCTCCTACGCGGGCTTTAACGATTGACTCCTTTGATTCCAAGTCCACATCCCCCGCTTCGCTCGTGCTTTCATATAAACATGTCTTCGATAGAATCACTGATTGCGCCTACTAGAGGGCACACAAAAAATCTTACAAATATTTGACAATGGTTATCATGAGTGAATTTGTGATGAAATAGAATATAATATTGTAACAAAATTAATTAATATGAATTAGAATTGAAGTTTTGATCTGATGCTTTATTTCAATCATTTCTTTTTTGATAAATTTCAGTAGATAGTGATTAATCAGATACTGCTTTCACATAGTTTGGAAGTCTCATCTAATAACTTTTTTTTGGTAGGTTAGAAACTTAGTTATTAAGAAAATAGTTTTTTTCCATCATATTTTTACTACCGTTTCGGGACACGTCCTGCCAGCACTTTGAGCGGAACGGCCAAAATCCCAATTTTCCATCATCAAGTAGCATAATTTGCGCAGTAACTTTCAAAAAAAATTAATGAACAGGAAAACCATGTTCAAAATATGTGTTCTATGAAGAAATATTCATATTCATAAAGCTTCAATGGCCAATTTCAGGATTTTGAATTGAATAAATCCGGTTCAAATGGCTCATACTCTTGGTAGCAATATCAATTTCTCCATTTTATGAGTTATCACTCTCTGGAAAATCAAATGAATTGAATAATTCGATACCCAGTCAACTCGCCGTCACTTCAACCCAGGATAATTCAACTTCCAGTCATAAAGTCTTGTAGTTCTTGAAATCATTCATTTTGGGCAGAAATAAAGCCTATAAAGAAGTTTTCATACATAACAATGATTATGAGCCAGCTCACTATACTTGTGCTTCAGAAAAACATCCCCGAATATTATCAACTTGTGCTGCGCGCTTGTGGGACTGGACTTGAGCCAAAGACAGCCGAGAGGGGTGTAGTTAACTTCTCATGCTGGGGTGAAATCTAGTCTATAAAATGAATAAGTGTTAATGTGTAACAATAGTTATGAGTAAGCTGGATTTCTGTCCAACATGAGGAGTTCAGTGCACCCTTCTTGGCTGTCACGGGCTCAAGTTCTGTAGTACTGGCGCGCGCAGTGCAATCCGGTGAAATCCACCGATAATTTTTGAAAGCGCGAGCCTAACAAGCTAACCCACTTGATCACTCATTTATAGTTGTATCTAATAAATCAGTAAAAAAGCAAGCAATGATTGTAAGGTCATGCGAGCTCTCATAATTTAAATACGAATATCTCATGCATTCCGAGCATGCATGAGATCTCGGGCTCAAATCCCGGCGTTGTACAAGATTTTTCCAAAAAATAATTCACTTTCATTCAACCGTCTAGCTTATTACGGATTCGCCAAATAAATTTACATTTAGAATATTTACATGAGAGTTAAGTTACTCACGATGTCAGCCGTCGTCCTCCATTGTCAAATATACAAAAATGTGTCGACTTTGGAACGTACAGCAAACTTGACAAGATGCAAAGAATCTTGCACAGTGCTGGGGGACTTATGGCCTGTTTTATACTTCATTCATTTATTTACTTCTGAAGTAAATTTATTTTATCCATGCCCAGTATTATAAAAGACAAATGAATTTGCTTCCAGGGTAAATAAAATATACTCTGTGAAATGACAGTCGATTTTTTGACAGCAATGCTTTTAATGTCATAAAAAATAATAATTTGATTAGAAGTTTTTGAATAATAGTTATTTATGTATCAAGGCCGTAAAGGTTATTCTTTTTGGTCGAATCTGTTGTTTGTGGCCAAAGCGTAGCTGAGACTGCAATTCAGGTGATACCAAAAAAGAACTGTAGGCCGAGGTGCACACAACGTTTTTTAGGCGATCATCACGAAATAATTCAGAATTACAAAATTTCATCTATTTATTTCTAAAACATTGCAATTGTAAATCTTAGTTGGCGCTGAAATTGTTTTATTTTATTGTCTTCTAATCAAAGTGACATTTGTAAAAAATGCGTATCAATTTCTTGAATTGCACGAACTATGAAAGTTGACGGAAGAATATAATATGTATTTCGGCGAAAACTGTTTCTTAAAGAGTTCATCAAGCAGCCCTTGGGTGGGATTCTGTAACTACATAACGTACATTATAACCGATAAATATGTTACACAACATACTTAAATTAAGATTGTGATTCTGTATCTGCATCTGCATAACGTATATAAATAATAGTTACTTGCGTTATTTAAGTACGTTATCATAACAGATGAAAAAGAGCATCAGTTATAGAATTCGTTTGACACATCACAAATTCAAACTGCAAATAGAAGCAAATGAGTGCGATAATAATTGAGAAACTTATATTTTCAGGTGAATATATATGGTTTGTCCACGACTACCTCATAATATATATCTTATAAATGAGTTCTCTGAAACAAAACGATAGTCATTTTTCACAAAGTGAATAATAGCAGTGAATAATCATTATTCACGGGTATAGAATTCCTAGGGCACGCGGTATATATTATGAATCTGGCAAGCATTTTTCAGTACGTCTAGGCAATAACCATGCACTTTGATCAGCTAACTTTATACAAATTACAAAAATATTGTTAAAATATTACTTCAATCTATTTTTTAATGCTCTTGAAGAAAAAAGTTGACATTAAATGAACTATATCAAGTAAGCCATTGATATGAAATGACAAGCGATGCATAAATTGTTGTCAATTTGAAAACATCATAATTTCGATCCAGAGTACGTAAAAAATTGAAATTGATAGTGAGAAAGAGATATTGTCTACTTGTACTACACCGGAGATAACAGAAGCTGCAAAAGTCACCTCCCTGAATTTGTTGCCTGAGAAATCCCGAAATCCTTACATTCTTGTGTAGATAGATAGATAGAGAGGGGGAGGGTGGAGGACACGCGCACCGAGGCCACTTTAAGGGCCCATTGTGCTACCTCCGGCTGCACAGCTACATGCTACTGGTCTTGAAGCCAGTCAACGCTGAGGAAGAAGGCTAACAAGTCAGCAGCAGGAGTTGTGCTAAGTGCAGCCATGGAAAGTCATGCTTCCTCCAGTATGGATCTTCTTTTACGAGATAGAGCGGAGCATTCGCAAAGAATATGCTCCACTGTTTCATCGTCGTCCTTGCAGCCTCTACAAAGAGGACTGCTCGAAATTTTTATTCGGTGCATGTGCTTATTAAAGCGACTGTGCCCTGTAAGGACCTCTGTGAGAAGTTTAAGATTCCTCCTTGAAAGTCTTAGGAGATAATTGACCAGCTCGGTGGATGGCTTGGGGATAAGATTTCTTGTTTTTTTGCAGTTAGTTGAAGTGTTCCAGCTGCTGGAGAATTTCTCAAAAGTAATTCTGTGGATTATGTTGTGGAAAACAGTTTTTGATAGTGGCAACATTGGTTCTGGACCATAGGGTCGAACTGACGAGCCTTGTTTAGCAAGGTTATCTGCACAGATGTTGCCTTCATTTCCATTGTGCCCTCTTACCCAAATAAGTTCCACAACGTTGTGTTGAGATATATTTGATAATGCAAGGTGACAGAGTTCGACAAGCCTAGATATGAATTTGCATCCACTTAGACTGCGAAGAGCGGCTTTACTGTCTGTATATATCTTTATATTTCTATTTATAAATTTGCGTTCTTTGATCAATGTCGCGGAATGCAAAATTGCTAAGATCTCTGTTTGGAAGACGCTGGGGTACTGTTCTAAGGGTATACTGACATACAAGTTCATTTGGTCTGAAAAAATACCAGAACCAGAACCTTTTCCTTTCTTGGAACCGTCAGTGAATATTTTAATATCAGAGGTTGAGGATATCTGACCATCTAATATGATTTGATAAGATTTATCAAAGTAGAATTTTGGAAGAATGGAGTCGGTACTCATCTCTAGAAGAGGAGCTCCCGATGTTGCCTCCCTTAAGATGGAGCAATGCCTGGTATTAGCTCCAGTTTTAGGATACAAACCTAAGTGTAGGAGGCGAAGAATTCCCTTCGTAGCAACGTCCTCTAGGTGAAGATTAAGAGGGGTAAGACATAGAAGGACTTCCATCGCTGCTGTTGGAGTTGTGCGCATGGCACCTGTAATTGCTAGACATGATAACCGTTGTACATGTTCTAGTTTTGATCGTGCAGTTGCTTGTCTGACTCTAGGCCACCAAACAAATGCACCATAGGATATCATTGGCCTAATAATAGCAGTGTAGAGCCATAAGGTAAGCTTTGGGCTAGGACCCCAAGTTTGACCTAAGGTTCGACGACATTGCCAAAAGGCTATACAGGCTTTTTCAACTTTGAAATTCAGGTATAAACTCCAGTTGAGTTTGCTGTCAAGTATGATGCCCAGGTACTTGACGAACTTAGACAAACTTAGTGTTTGGTTGAAGATTTTTGGCATATTCAGTGTGCCAATCTTTCGTTTCCTTGTGAAAAGGACTACTTCCGTCTTGGTTGGGTTGACCAAAAGAGAATGTTCTCTACACCAGTGTTCAGTGAGTTTGAGAGCATCACCTGCTATACAGGCAAGAGTGGTCTCGAATCTACCGTTGAGCAGAATTGCAATATCATCCGCGTATCCGATGGTATGATAACCGTTATTGTTAAGGAGTTCCAGAAGACTGTTAACAACAATCGCCCACAGAAGAGGTGAGAGTACACCTCCTTGAGGGCATCCTCTAGTAACGTAGCCTTTGTTATTTGATTTCCCAGTGGGAAATTGTATAGCTCTATGTTTTAGCATGAAATGAATCCATTCAACAAGAGGTGCTTCGACTCCATGTTCTTCGAGAGCATGGACAATGGAGGAGAATGTTGCTTTGTCAAAAGCTCCTTCTATATCAATGAATATACCCAGGGTGGAATTTTTAGATTCCAGAGATTTCTCGATGTTGCTGATCACGGCGTGAAGAGCAGTCTCGGTAGATCTGCCCTGGATATAGGCATGTTGGTTGGAGTGTAGCGGGCTGGTAGTCAGAGCCGTATCTCTTATGTGTCTATCGCAAAGTCTCTCCAAGGTTTTGAGAAAAACAGAGGTAAGACTTATAGGGCGATAGGCTTTTGATGTAGAGTAGTCTACACGCCCGGGTTTTGGAATATAGACTACTTTTACTTCCCTCCATAGGTGTGGAACATAAGTGAGGGTAATGCAGGCTCTAAAAATCCAAACCAGGGGATGCATTTACAGATTGCACCCACACCGAAGAAGGGCTGGTACAATCCCATCTGAGCCTGGGGATTTATATGGCTTCAGGTTTTCTATTGCCCAGGCTATGCGATTTTCATCGACGACTACGCAGGAGAACCTGAGCGCCTCCTCTGAGATAGAGTGCTCACGAGCTACCCACGGAGAGCTTTGCGAAATCACACAGCCTGGGAAATGAGTTTTTAGCAGAATCTGATAGTTTTCTGCAATGGAAGTAGCGTGAGAGCCGTCCTCACGTCTGAGGCAGCTAAGTTGTTGATTTGGTTCTTTCGAAAGAACTTTTTTCAGTCGAGCTACAGGAGTGGTTGACTCAAAACTACTTACGTAGTTGCGCCAAGCAGTTCTCTGTTTCTGTCGAATAGCTCTTTTGTATGAAGCTTTTTCTTTTTGATAATTGCGCCAGTCTTCCTCTATCTTTGAGTTTTTGGCTTTGTTGAACAGTTTTCTGACAATTGTTCTCATTTTCTTCAGATCGCCACACCACCAGGGTGTGTTAGTTGGTTTTATTGTGGTTAAAGGATAGGGCCTTTTGTTTGAATTAATGAGGATGTTCTGAAGATTGTTGACACAATCTTCTACTGATTCCACATTAATATGTTGAGGGATCTGATAACTTTCCAATCCCGAGGATAAAAGATCTTGGAATTTGGTTATGTCAGTCTTCCTTGGATTTCTAAATACCCGTTGCTCCAGATGTTTGGAGTTGAAAGTAAAGCATATCCATCTATGATCAGACATGGATGCCTTGGATGATACGTGCCAATTTGATATGTCAATGGAAATATTTGGAGTGGCAAGGGTAATATCAACTCTAGTTTGTGCACGGGAGGTGACAAAAGTAGGTTCGATTCCTTTGTTAAGGATTTGTAGATTAGTAGTAGTTTGTATCTTTACTGCCCCAGATAGTGTAATGTGAGTTAGAATCACAGCCAACAATAAGATGTTTGTGATTGACTTCGCAGAATTCTACTAGCTTTGTTAGTTCAGAACTAGGAGGAAGTTGTAGAGAGTCTGGAGGAAGGTAGCAGGAAGCAAGAACGATATCTTCCTTGCTGGAGTTGGTGATTTCACTTAAAAGAACTGCTGAAATCAATTCATTTTCAGGGTCAGTTTTACTGGCATATTTTTCGGAGTTATCTGCAAAATATGAATCATCCATATTATGGACACTTTGCTCTATGCTTAGGAGTACGCTTAATATAAATCAAGGAGTCGATATAGAGGACTAGGCAAAACTGCGGTTATTTTCAAAACGGAGATCTCAGGGCTTTCGTCCAAAAAAAGCCAATACATTTCCTTCCGAAAGAATTTATAAATTTCTTATTCAAGCCTGTGATGAAAAATATCTTGCAATGAAGGTGAGAAATAAGGAACATTTAAGAATTTGTTTGAAAGAAAAATTATGGAATTGAAGTCAATAGTAGTCCTGGACAAAGTATTGTATTCTACTCACATATAATGACCTATGATTCACCCAGGTTAATTATGTCACGAGCGTAGCGAATAATATTCTTCATTATATGCTCGTATAATGATATACTATCAATATCGTGATAATATATTTCACATTAATGAATTGCATTACTAAAAAAAATTACAGCATACTCATGAAGTGAATATATTAGTGTCGTCGGAAAGACCCAAAGAAATAATTAATGTTCATTGAATGTTACTTTTGCATGCATGCAAGATAGACTGCGGAATAAATACGCGTCAGAATTCTAAAGATACACAGGGAAATTTGACGGCTTCTTCGAATGCCAATCTAGGCACTACCCAAGTAACATAAATGACCAGGATACAACGTTGTATCGACGTCACAGATTTGGTCGATTGACGGTCCTCAAAACGTCTCAGCGAGTAGCTCACTGACGTCATTTTGTGACGTCAAATAGACCATTATGCTGACGTAGAATTATAATTTTTAATGATGTCAAACGCAATGTTTCTAAACAATGTTGTATGACGTTTAAAATAATAACTAATAATAACATACCACAACGTCATTTTACTACATAATTTAACTGGTAAATGAAAAAAAAATAATTCATTCTAATAAGCTTCAAATTCTCGTCAAACAAGTCATTGAATGAGTCCCGGACAGATTTGACAACTGTACATAATATTAGTGACACCAGCGGCGAAAGTTGTAACTAAATTTTCATCTACTTCAATAAATTCTAGTTGCCATATCTCTAATGTCATATATATCTATGGGCATTGTTTCACTTGAAACAAGTAATTGAATAATTCAATCTTTCACAATCACTGAGCTTAAATTAAAGCAATTTGTGCAAACCTACGAAATAGCAGCTTTTATTTAGTACCAGTTTCAAGTCTGTAAATAGTATAGTTGCTGCGAACTCAGCGTCACGCCAGTCAGCCAGCTAGACAGCCAAAGTGAATATAATAGCGCTTTTTTCCAAAAGATTGAAGAATCATCTAGATGATGAGATCGCATTTTTGACAGCTTATGAATGCTTGTTACTCTAGAGATCTCGCAAATTACCATCTCCCACAATTACTGAGCTTGAAATCAAGCAGTTTAGGCAAACTTACGAGACAGCAGCTTTCATGTAGTACTAGTTTTAAGTTGACTATTTGATCGGTACATAATTTATGCATGTTCAAACTCAAAAATACCCTATAATTTACATTGTTTAGTTATTCACTGACGGAAGGTCAAGTGCTGTACCTTAAAATAATAATTTGATCTTTATCAGAGCTATATAGAAAACATACACCAAAAGTAAACAAATTTTCATCTAATAATAATAATTCATTCTAGTAAGCTTCAAATTCGCGTCAAACAAGTCATTGAATGAATCCCGGACAGATTTGACAACTGTACATAATAATAATGACACCCAGGGCTAAAGTTGTACCTAGATTTTTATCTACTTGAATAAACTCTTCTTAGTCATATCCCTAATGTCATATATATATCTTTGGGCATTGTTTCACTTGAAACAAGTAATTGAATAATTTAATCTTCCACAATCACTGAGCTTGAATTAAAGCAATTTGTGCAAACTTACGAAACAGCAGCTTTTATTTAGTACCAGTTTCAAGTCTGTATATAGTATAGTTGCTGAGAACTCAGCTTTTTTCAAAAAATGCGCTGAAAATAAGTAGAATGTGAATTTTATTATTTATACATATGAACTTACAAAATAGGATTCAACAGAACTAAAAATATAATAATTATTACAATGGAAAATAAATATTTACATCGATAAAAGAACGAAAAATGTGCTAAACAGAATCAAAAGAATCACTTATAATTGTACATTAAAAGAAATTTTAAATATGAGAAAATATTTACCATTAAAAAAATATATAATTAACTGCAGAAGCAAATAATTTTTCTCAATTTACTACAAACAGAATGATTTCATAATTTCTACTTTACACACATCGAATTCATCCGTCGCGAATTGTTTACTATCTTCCAAAGTTTTAACAGAACATTCTTTTGATGATAGGGGCATCCTACTACTACTTCATTATCACAATACAATCACATGGCATTCTACAAATAAATAATGTATTATTTAAAATAATTACAGAATATAACTCTGGAATTAACTTACTTTGATTTGTCACAATAGAAAACTAATACCTATATCACTTCGTCAGTCACGAAACAAGAAAAATCTGAAAGTGCCTGTGGTTGCTTGGCATAGAAACGATGAAATCAGCCTACAATGTGACTCATCCCATCCCTCTAAAATATTATGTTTGGGCTCCGTTCAGAGAACTAAAACTTGTAAATAAACATAATTTCAAGAAAGTGAAATAATCAAAATCCTATTCTCTTATTTTCGTGTCATTTACGGTAAACAAGCAGAGCTTGTGAAAAAATTTGATGTCACTCTCCATATTCGTCCATAGTTCAGTGAAGAGTATATAAAATTGGAAATATTAGAATTGAAAATGAACTAACATTTAGTGAACGCTTTCTGTTTCTTCCCACTGCTCGAATAATATGAATGATACTGAGCATACACATTTTCAAAAAAGAAAATGCTGAAAAATTCATAAGCAATGCATTTGCTTATAACAATTAGTTGAACAAGTCGTATTAAAAATGGGACAAAATAATTTTTAAATAGCTACATTGTACAATAGTAAAAGTTCATAAAAAAAAAATTTTTTAATTTTCCAATCATTTTTTTTTATTAATAGAAATTTGGAGAACGGAAATTAATAATTTTATGGACGAAAGTCTATTCCTATAATCTTTGGGAAATCATTTATTAATCGACAAAAATTATATTCCTAACAAAAAAATAAGAAGATTCTTTTGGATGAGAATTGAAACAAAAATTTACTAATTAACATTTAAATAGGTTAAAAATAGCAAACATATTTTTCTCTCATTTTTCAGTTCTATCTACTTGTTAATAACTTTTTAAATAATATGAATTATAATTTTGATACACGTGACGGTTAAATCATATATTTGTAATTAACGGATATTTAAACATGGATTGTATGTCACATAACGTTGAAAAATAATGGTAAATTATGACTTCAATACAACTTGAATATGACGTTAAAATATAACATTTAAACGACGTGAATAATGTACGTAAATAAGAACGTCGATTCTACAGCGTGATCAATAATGATTGTCTGACAGGTGACAGGCAAAAGTTCGCATTATGATCAAAACTATCTTCATGGAATAAAGTTAGTATAAATTTATTCATTTTAAAAACTACGTTACCAACATTTCAAGAACACAATGGCGTATATTTTGTATATTTTGTGACGGATTCATCCATAATCTGATTCAATAAACAAAAAAGTAAGTAAATAGCTGTATTATTGACTGATTATTGAGAATTTATTATTATTCTACCAAATTATTAGGTTAGAATAGCGTTTTCAGAGGAACTGTCATCTGTCACTTGAATGTCACTATCTCAAGCAGGCGGCAAATAAAAAATCAGAACAAGGCGGCACGGACAATCATTTTTGATCACTCTGTACATACATTTGAGGTAACAAAATGACGTCTAGGTATGACGTTCATACAACCAATATACAACGTTGATTTTTAGTTATGGTTACTTGAGAAATACCCACAGTGACTAAAAAAATATGACTAAAGAATCATACAAAGAATAAGTATGATTTCATAAAACGCTGAAACATAACATCCAATTATAACGTCAGTTCAACATTATATGACGTTATTTCTTGACGTCAATTTATGACCACAATTTGACTTGACGTGTGACGTCAGTTCAACGTCATATGACGTCTAAATATGACGGTCACATGACTTCAATATGACCAAAATGTGACGTCATATTTTGGTCGACGGTCAGTCATTGTTACTTGGGTACAACGGTAGGCAGTAATTTATAATACATGAATATATGTTTAGACCAGATATTTCATATTGTATCAATATAATAATAATCCTGTTTCCATTCTAACCTCACTTTTATTCCAATATATTATACACTACACAATATATTGCAGTATCAAGCTAGATATTTCACAGCGTACATAGAGTGAATAAAGATTTTTTGGAGTTGTACTAGAATATTGAAGAACATCGGTCAAGTATTTATCAGAGAATGGTTTGTCTTGCATGGCCATTACTGTAACAAATTGGCTACAAGAATTGAAGTTATGAAGATCATGCATAGGCTCGCCAATCTTTCTATGCATTGATACAAAACCTTCAAAACTGCAATGCAGTAAAAAAAATTGTTCCATTAAGCAAATAAATTTCTAGTATGAAAATTTGGTACCAATATTCAATGTTTTCAGCTCTACCTGAACATTCAAAGTAATTTTTCTGTAAATATATATATTTGGCGGAAAAATCATGAAAATATTCTGGAAAATGTAACAGATGTTTTCAATAAAACAAAAACAGTCAGCAGTTATGTACAATGATTTAGAACATAATATGTATAATAATTTCCTTCTCATAAATTGATAAAATAAGACTATGCATTGAAGCTTCTTATCAAGCTTGGCTTCTATGAGATATTTTACGAATCTTCTCCAGAAAAATCTTTGTCAAGTGAAAAACCTGTCAGAAAATGGACTTGCGCACATGTCACACTCAAAGGTCTTAAGTTTGCGCACATTTGTGAGATGCGCTATGATTGGCCACTATAAGTTATAAGTTTCCTAGTGCAAATGGTACTTACTATTATCTGTTACATAACATTCAATGATAACGTACGTAGCAACCAAAAGTTACAGAGTCGCTCGATGTATCCATGTATGTTATTTTCATCCATTGTATAACGTACTTGAGTTAGAAAAGACATAGTTATAGAATCTCACACCTTATTGGTAGGTATGAAGTGTTTATGGAGTAGTCTTTGACAGATCAGTCCCAAAAAGTAAAATATGACAGATTTGTACCAAAAAGTGAAACTTCACGGCCGCAAGAGGAGTCAAAGAAACAACTTTTTTTTGTTATGATCGCCTAAAAAATAAATTTACTTCGTCTTTTATAATACTAGGCATTAATAAATTCTAATCAGTTTGAGCTTCCTCATGACAACAGAATCATTGCTGTCAAATAATCGACTGTCATCTAACAGAGTAATTATATATATATATATATATATATATGAATTGAAAATTTATTGGGTATTTCGGTTATATATATATATATATATATATATATATATATATATATATATATATATATATATATATATATATATATATATATATATATATATATATATATATATATAGTCCGCGTCAAGATATAAGAAAACGAGCCTCTCAGCGGGTATTTAGCAGAAGGATTATCCCTAAATTTATTGAGGTGCACATGTAAAATAGAACAGGGCCTTGCTCAGAAATATTTCATTTAGTATTTTAGCAACCGCAAAAATGTGCGACGAGATACTCTTCATCTCCCATGAATTTCTTATATCTTGACGGGCACTATATATATATATATATATATATATATATATATATATATATATATATATATATATATATATATATATATATATATATATATATATATATATATATATATATATATATATATATATACATATATATATATATATATATATATATATATATATATATATATATATATATATATATATACATATATATATATATATATATATATATATATATATATATATATATATATATATATATATATATATATATATATATATATATATATATACCCACAGACAAAAATATTGCATTTTTTTTAAGTCATTATTTACATATACTAACATTCATTTCAGAGATAAAAAAAAAAAGCTGTGACGTGGCTTTTGTAAAAATATAACTACAAAAGCCATGTCACAGTTTCACAATCCTATTCCAAATATCATTCGTTTTTCATCCTTACCTGAGGAAATATAGAGAAAAATGCGAATGAAATTGAAATCAATCTTATTTTATAGTTATTTTTCAGTAGACTATAAACATTTGAGCTACATACAATAATCCAATTTGACAGATAACAGATTCTATTTTCCATAGCCCACTGAAATATAATTGTGAAAATAAAGTTTATTTAAATTTCAATCGCATTATTTCCAATATTTTCATCATGAAAGGATATGAAACGAATACATGGTTGAATTAAATAAAGAACTTCATCAAATAGGACTGAGAAATATATAGCATCTCATTTGAAAAAATGTCACTTTGTGTTATAGCTTGAGAGCCACTGGTCTAGAGAAATATTTTTTTCCATAATTGGGTGTCCCCTTTGGTCTTGCATAAGATTGTCTCATAGTATTTTACTGTATCTTCAATAACATACAAGTTATTCGCTTGTTTCGCTAGTACACTATCATATGTACAGGGTGTAAATGAAATGAGTACATCAATTTCAACCTGTAATAGAACTCGTCAAGCATAACAATTTCTCTCGATAACTTTTTTCTGTAAATTCACTGGATATCGAGTAAAAAAAAAAGTTTTGGCTCAATTTTCATAGTGCGCCTATGGTTCGAACTGAATGTTTCCCATTTGTTGAAAAAATGACAACTGTTGATTGGAATAAGTATTTTGCAACTTTGAACCATCGAAGTCTTGTTATTCATCAATTTGAAATTGAAAGGATATTAGTATTTTGGCACTACATATGTATTCGCTCACCCCGATAATTCTATTTTTGCATGTATTGAGAGGAAGATTGAATTTGTCACTGAAATCAATAATTTGGTCTATTAGTCGTATTTATATGTCATTGTTAATAAATTCAATTTCTATTGAGTGATCGTACGTATATTTTCAAATAGTACATTTCTTAAACATTAAATTGTCTGCACAAGTTCATTGCACTTGAATCAACTGATTTGAATAGTCTGAATACAGTCAGAATATGTGCCAGATTGTGTAGAAGCTTATTCTTGTCGAACTGAAAACATAACCCACAAATGCATCAAACTGAATTTGATAATAGATTTCAAATATTTTTTGAAATATAAGATACAATATTTTATTTGTTCAACAGATCAATTCACAGAGCATACTTCACTGAAACAACCTTAGTGTAAAGTTTGTTCTACGTTTCAGATAAACGACAAGATATCTCATAGTATTGTCAACGGTAACGGAGAGGTGTATTATCGATATACGGAAGAATTTCACGAAAATACTTTTTGTCTTTTGAGAAATTTTTTACGAGACAAATTTGGGGATTCATAATCTGATAATACCCGAGAGCTTCAGCTCGAGGGATATTATCGTTGATTATAAATCTCAAAATTTGCCGAGTAGAAAATTACCCAAGACAAAAAGTATTCGAGTTAAATTCAAGGTATATGCGATAATACACTGAATCTAGAGGTCTATTTGCAAGGATTATTCCACAAACCATGAAATTTATTAATTGTTATATTTTTTATTATTTTTTAAAAAGCTACTGTGGTATATCGAGTTAGGAGAAAATATAATCGCGATATACCTCGTTACCATGCAAAATCCCTTAATTTTATTGGCTGTTGTTAAGGTGCGTGATATAATCAACGGTAATATACCGATGGAGAGGTGTATTATCGATATACCGAAGAATTCCACGAAAATACTTTTTGTCTTTTGGATAATTTTTCACGAGACAAATTTGGGGATTCATAATCTGATAATACCCGAGAGCTTTAGCTCGAGGGATATTATCGTTGATTATATCACACACCTTAGCAACAACCAATGAAATCAAGTGATTTTGCATGGTAACGTGGTATATCGCGATAATATTTTCTCCTAACTCGATATACCACAGTAGCTTTTTGAAAAATAATAAAAAATATAACAATCAATAAATTTTATGGTTTGTGAAATAATCCTTGCAAATACACCTCGAGATTCGGTATATTATCGCATATACCTTGAATTTAACTCAAATTCTTTTTGTCTTGGATAATTTTTTACTCGGCAAATTTGGAGATTTATAATCAACGATAATATCCCTCGAGCTAAAGCTCTCGGGTATTATCAGATTATGAATCCCCAAATTTGTCTCGTGAAAAATTCCCCAAAAGACAAAAAGTATATTCGTGAAATTCTTCGGTATATCGATAATACACCTCTCTATCGGTATATTACCGTTGATTATAAATCTCCAAATTTGCCAAGTAAAAAATTACCCAGGACAAAAAGTATTTGAGTTAAATTCAAGGTATATGCGATAATACACCGAATCTTGAGGTGTATTTGCAAGGATTATTTCACAAACCATAAAATTTATCAATTGTTATATTTTTTATTATCTTTTAAAAAGCTACTGTGGTATATCGAGTTAGGAGAAAATATAATCGCGATATACCTCGTTACCATGCAAAATCCCTTAATTTCATTGGTTGTTGCTAAGGTGTGTGATATAATCAACGGTAATATACCGATAGAAAGGTGTATTATCGATATACCGAAGAATTTCACGAATATACTTTTTGTCTTTTAGGTAATTTTTTACGAGACAAATTTGGGGATTCATAATCTGATAATACCCGAGAGCTTTAGCTCGAGGGATATTATCGTTGATTATAAATCTCCAAATTTGCCGAGTAAAAAATTATCCAAGACAAAAAGTATTTGAGTTAAATTCAAGGTATATGCGATAATATACCGAATCTTGAGGTGTATTTGCAAGGATTATTTCACAAACCATAAAATTGATTGATTGTTATATTTTTTATTATTTTTCAGAAAGCTACTGTGGTATATCGAGTTAGGAGAAAATATTATCGCGATATACCACGTTACCATGCAAAATCACTTGATTTCATTGGTTGTTGCTAAGGTGTGTGATATAATCCTCATAATGTATGAGTGCACAATATTTTGACATTAAATACATTACCATAACCAGAATAGTTCAATTTTTAGTGGAAAATGACAATGGGGAAATCGTTCCAGATCAATTCGCTGAGCTGATCCTAAACTGCCTGCGAAATCATGGATAGAAAAGCTTGACATTTTTATAGGTTTAGCTCTTGTGACGATAATTATTAATCAATTTCTTTCTAGAATTTATTGGGAGGAATTGATAAACTCACATATGTCAAGATCAATTGTTCTATGGAAACTGCTACTGGATTCGATAATTATGCACCCGGATGACTTTTTAAATTATACGGGATGAAAAATGCTAAAAGAAGATGAGAGTTCGGAAAAAAGTTATTGAGAAAAATTGTTATGCCTGACGAGTTCTATCACTGGTTTAAATTATTGAACTAATTTCTGTCACATCCTATATAAATTTATATTTTGCTGTTCGAATATTGAGATTACAAAAATTAGCAATGAGAAGCATATTTTCATTGAAATAGAGAGAATCGTGCAGAGATTCTAGAGATAATAACATATTGAGTTTGCCATTTATATATACTCTATAACATCACTCTATATATCAGAAAAGAAACCATGATGGATTTGAAACGCACAAAAATATCTATAATCGTGACACAAGAGGTAAAGACAAATTCATATAACCTAAGAGTGGACTGAGGTTAGTACAACATAATAATCTCATAAATACGAGCATTCCAATATATAACAAAATACCTATTGAGTTGAAGAATATGAAATCTGAATTTAAAATTAAAAATGACGTGAAATTGTTGTTAGAAACAAGATGAATATCTAGATGATATTTGATTATTGTTTTTTCTTCCAGTCCTCAATCCATGTATGGGTACTTTGATATTGCATACAATTTTCAACGTTTTTCAATCTATGTATATTTATTGTGTTTCATCTCACGACGATTCAATATCGGCTTCTTTGCTGGTCAATGCAAATATTTATATATGTATATATATATATATATATATATATATATATATATATATATATATATATATATATAGAAATTGAAGATTTATTGGGTATTTCGGTTGAGTTTTTTCGGGCAATGTAATAATTAGACTCTTTGAAGTTGTCTAGCTTTCGGTATATTTTATACCTTCATCAGGACACTACAAAATATCCACTATGATCTCCAGTCGACGTGCAATTATAAAGTATTCCGAACGACTCAACTAGAATAATTTCATTACATAAATATCATATATATATATATATATATATATATATATATATATATATATATATATATATATATATATATATATATATATATATATGATATTTATGTAATGAAATTATTCTAGTTGAGTCGTTCGGAATACTTTATAATTGCACGTCGACTGGAGATCATAGTGGATATTTTTCTCTTGATTGGCGGTCTGCTCAATACTCATGGCTTCCTGATGCAATCGGAAAAAAAGAGTTTTAATTCTCAAAGAGCCATATTTCTACGTTATTTCAGGCAAGTATGGATTTAAGATTGTGGTGGGGTCCTTCAAGAGTTTATATTCACTCATTTATACATTCATCTATCAAGTATTTTCTTTGAAAGTGTGATTTGTTTAAAATAAAAATGCAAAATATCCAACAGTAACTCTTATACTATTTGACATTTTAAAAAATATGTCTTTTATTGACAAGCCTGAGATATCTGAGACAAACGGAAGACCTGGATAACAAACATATTCTCAAATAGTGCTCCCATTAACGACATAGCACGTTACTGTGACTGCAGCAGAATACTAGAGCTAGACCAACGGCTGATCCCGTTTATTATTACTGTACTTATTATTAATAGCACTATGTTGATCATAAAATAACACTTTGATCATTAGCATAAATTATAGGTGTGGTCCCTGTATAATATATAATTAGGAATTATGTAATTCAATATCATAATTTGATTCAATATGAGTTAATGACGCCAAATCACGCTCAGAATTGATTTTTTGTGTAACTAAACAAAACTATTTGTGCCATCCAAGATCAAATTAATAGCTTTTTGAGTACAAACGCAAGCTCACACACATAAGTTCTAATTACATTTAGTAAAAATTGTGAGTAATATGGAAAATTAGTAGATACTTTTCCACAATCTAACATTATTATATAGAAATGGAGTACTTACTTCAAAAATTATTTTTCTGTAGAATAATACCTACATTTGCAATTCTCACATTTTTTTACTCGACACTGTTCTACAAAATTGGTTCTGGCCCATTGTGGCGAAGGATTGTGGGCAGAGAAAGAGACTACTGTTTGAAGAATTGGTGGACAAATCTGATATTATTGAACAACTACATAAATGTTACGAATATGGTGAGTATTGATCTACAATAATTACTTTAAATCTAAGGATTGATTATAATACCTTTCTAGTGTGCTATGCATGGGTGGTACCTAGGAGCAGATTTTCAATTATTTATCATATCTATCCCATTGAATTATCTCCTTAAAAGGAATAGTATATTATCGTGGACAATTTTCACGTCCATTCTATGTGGAAGTATTGCAATATTATTTCAAATAGTCTATATACAACAAAAAGAACCAATTTTCTATGCAAATAATGAGTAAGTTAGTACTGATGTCGATATTACTGACCAAAAACTACATAGTAATGTTTTATTTGAATGTCTTGAATTTGTCGAATCATCAAGCAGTCTTCATTGCAATTCAATAATGATTCACATAAATTACAAAATATCAGAAGTTCTTGTCAGTGTTAGAGTCATCATATAACAATAAATATATAATGATGATCCATTCACTCTTTCCAGTTTTATCTTCTCCATACGTGATGACGACAATTTCCAAACAATTTATATTCCAATGCACACAAGAATTTCGACTTATTTACTAGGCATGATATTGGGATCTATTTATTACCAGCTTAGAAGCTCCAAATTGAGAATATCTTTTGTAAGTAGCCTAGCTCAATCAAAACTGTGAATGATGATATTATTTTTAGGATAAATCAATTTTGATGCTTATTGTATCAGTGACTATGATTGTCATGTGTATATTCAGTGGACAGGTATTTTACGAACCACACGAGCCTTACAATGCTTTCAGAGCTGCACTATATGCATCTCTTCACAGACCAATTTTTGCTGTAGCTATTGGTATTCTGATGTTGAGTATGAGTTTTGGTGCTATTCGTAAGTATACATTCATGTTGTTTCTTATGACCGAATTCATAAAATGCATAACTCATTTGGGAGCAACAATGAGAAATCGTTACTGCTGAGAATGACACCTTCTTCGAATCAGTTTTCCTTTTAAATCTCGAGAAATCGAAAGTAACAATTACGTGATAAAAATTTGTGTAAGATATGGTACGACATAAGACTCTTAACTTATTCAATTATAGATTTTTTCAAGTCTAGATATTATTGGAATATTATCTGTACTAGATTTAATTGTCAATTGTCTCCCGTTGCAGTGTAATTGATTTTCGAAGCTAGTATGACGTCACTTTGCAGATGGTTTTCAATTGGGCATCAAAAATTCAATGTAAATTGGAACATTATTATAATGTTCTCGAAATTTAAAGTTTTATAACTTTTGATAACCTTGAGAATACATTACAGGATATAATATATAATATCACCACGAGATCTCCAATTTTTATGTAGATCTTGGAGCCAGGAGTTGACTAATCGAAAGATCCAATATTTATTTCAGTCAAAAACTGAGCTGCATAGCTCACAAATCATTTTCTCAATATATAGTATGTCCTCGAATTGCGTGGTCAGAATAATACTTACTTACTGAATCCATTTGTTCTTCTACCTTACGGTGTGGGGCGTTATTCCATTGAAGTTTTCTTCTATGCGACTTTCCATGCTGTTCTGTCTCTCATCAAAGTCCTACTTCCATTTTTTTCTATTACTCTGCGATTCATCGGCTTGTATATTTCTGTGTCCCAAGTTTTTTCAGCCCGCCTCTCCTTTTTTTCTGCGCTGATTTAGCTGTTCAAGCTATCCTTCTTCTATTACATTCTTAACTAGCTTAGTTCGCAACTTATCTTGAAATACTTCATCTCTTATTCTGTCCAATTTAGACTCTAGTTCTATCTTCCTAAGGAGTCTTATTTCAATACTTCTTATTTTACTTTGCTGTCTTTCCGTCGTCTTCCAAGATTCGCATCAATATGTGAAAATTGGAACTGCTTCTCTTCTAAACACTTCTGTTTCAGTTTCCTTGGGAATTTCTTCTTTATCGAGGAAGTTTTTCTTCATTGCATTGAAAATTCTTCTCACTTTGTGACCTCTTTAATCATTTTGTCCAGGCTCCCTGCTCCCTCAATTGTTACTCTCAGGTACTCGAATGTTTCAACCTGCTCTAGCTCTATGTACTCTTCCTCATTTTATGTGTTTTCTCGTCTCCATTGACAATCATTGTTTTTGTTTTCTCTTTGTTCATGATTATATTCCATTTTTCCAGTTCTTCGTTCAATACATCTTCATTGTGCTGTAGACTTTTTTCATTATCTGCGATAATTATCATGTCGTCCGCATAGCTTAGTTCGGTCACATTTATTATTGTAATTTTTCTATATCCTACATTGTATGTCTTCAGTTTGTATTTTATACGTTTTATTATTTCATTTTGGTAAAGAGTGAATAAAAGTGGGCTCAGTATACATTCCTGTCTTAAACCTGTTTTTGTTGTAATTGATTTCGATTCATTATTTCTAATTATGACATAATTTTCATTTTGTTCGTATAACCTTCCCACACTTTCTATAGTATGTTTGTTTATTCACAACCATTATAGTAATACGGCAATTCCTAACCTTTTGGAGGTTGGAAAGTATGTAATTTTCAACTGCAATGACTATCTCACGGGTCGGAAGCGATACTTCCATCTCTTGGGTAGGAAATGTTTATGCAGGGTTGCCTAGCATCAGTCATAAGTCTTTGTTGAAGTAAAATAATCCGTGCCGTCAGAAATACCGATCATATTATCCAATGATTCAAATAAAACAAGTAATGCAAATAATATTGAAAATAAACGGATTTATGTTGCAATTCTGTGTGAATCTATGTTTTATAAATTTATCAATTTGTAAATTATGAACAAAATCGCTATGAACTTACATCCATAGCACTTTCGTTCGATTCGGGATAAGTGTATAGCTCCATTTCACTTTTATAACTTATTGATATCTACACTTATCACAATTTCAATGGATACACGTATAAATAACTTAATGTTTAAATCATAAATCCAACAAATGTCAAATTAATTAAATTTTTCAAAACATTCTTGTTTTCATAGACTACTACATCAATTTAATTTGTTGAAAAAGAACGAAATTGGATCAATTATTTCTCGGAAAACTAGGGATGATTGTAAATAAAATAGTATACAGACTTCGGTGAGAATTTCATATCAGCCTCGAGCTATATCTGATCCTCGAGGCTTCGCCTCTCGGTCATATAATAAGCTCTCGGCTGTAATGAAATACTTTCCACCTCAGATGTAATATACTATTACTTCTCTTAGTTTTAGAAGTTCCCTCACTTTCTTTCTTACTGCCTTATCGAAGCTTTTTCGAGATCGATGAAACACGGATGTAATTCTTTTTTCCAAGTCTGGCTTTTTCTATGAGTTGTCTTGATGCAAAAATATGGTCTTGTACTTTTCTTTGAGGTCTGAATCAGCTTTGTATTCCTTCAAACTTCATTTCTACTGGTTCCCGAATTCTGTTGTCCAATATTCGTGCAATTTTCCTGGGACGTCTAAGAGTGTAATACCTCTATAGTTCTTGCAGTCCTTGTTGTGTTTTTTCATAGGTGCAATCACACCTTTTTCCAGTCACTTGGTGCACCTTGTTCTCCTACCATGTTGAATATTTTGAGCAGACATTCTTGTCTTCTCCGATCAATGTTGTATATAAACATTGCCGTTATGTTATCATGCCCTGATGCATTTCCTATTCCAAGATTTCTCATTGCATGTTGCATTTCTTGCTCAGTAATTATATTCTCTTCTTTTTGTATTTTATCTATTGTCCTGTCTGTGATTCCAAACTTGTTGCTGGTCTTGTCGTCTTGCTTTAATAGTTCTACAAAGTATTCCCGCCATTTGCTCATAGTTTCTTTTTCCTAATTTAGTATTCCACTTGTTCTATCTTCAATATTTCTGATTGTCTGTTCTTGTCCATTTCGCATTTCTTCCAGAACTCCGTAGAGTGATTTTTTATTTTCATTGTGGGTATTACCTGATGTTGACCACCAAGACGTCTTTTCAAATTGTTTATTATTGAATTTAGCTGTCCCACATGTTTCTTTTGCTGCTTGTAATAGACTGTGCTTGAGCTTTCTCAACATATTCTCTACATTTCTATCCTCATTGAAATCAGTTAGTTTTTATTCCACTTTCTTCATATACTTTGCTTTGATATCTTCTTCTGCTAATTTATGTGTTCTCATCTTTTCCTTATAAATTGCGTTCCTTTTTATATTTTGTTCTTCCTTCTTCTTCATCCTCATTCTCAATAATACTAGATGGTGGTCGCTGCTGATTTCGGCTCTCCTATATACTCTTACATCCGTTACATCCTGTCAGAAAATAGTCCAATATGGATTTCTTATTTCTGAAAGCTTCTGTTAATGTGTATTTGTGAATGTCCTTATGTGCGAGGCATGTATTTGTGAGAAAAAACGATACTCTGGATATTCTCCAGAAAACAATGATACAAAGTAAAACAAGGCCAGTAACTAGATACTGAAAATATACAGAATACTAGATGTGATAACGTGGATATCACACCTAAGCAAAAAGAATAAAATCCTCTGGCATTCACCCAAGGCACAAGACCGCGTAGCACTACTCTCTGCTATTAGTTTGGCTCATAACTGTAGTGTCAAATAGTTTTCAGTGTATTTTATAATCCAAAATATACACAGAACTACACCAACTAGAACAGTCATCATATATGTGTGTTATTGATTACAGAAAGCCGAACATATGATATCTCAAAACCATCAGTATGGTTTAAGTTATTTGGATATTTAAGTAGATTGGTCAGAGAAGCAATTGAGGTACTTGAAAATCCAAATAACTTCAACCAAACTGATGGTTTTGAATTATCGAATGTCTGGCTTCCTGTAATCAATAACACACATATATAATGACTATGTCTTAGTTGGTGTATCTGTGTATATTTTGGAGTATAAAGTACACTGAAGACTATTTGACACTGCAGTTGTGAGCCAAACCAATAGCAAAGAGTAGCGCTATGCTGTCTTGTTGAAATGTCGTGTATTTTGTGATATGGGATGTGCGCGGAGCTGTACCAAGTAGAACATATTCCTCTGTTTGTGGTTTTTACGTGGTTTTCCCCAAGCCTTGGGTCAATGCCAGAGGATTTTTTTATTTTTTCAGGTGTGATATCCACGTTATCAAATCTAGTATTCTGTATCTTATTAGTATCTTTCTAATTGCCTTGTTTTATTTTGTATCATTGTTTCCGGAATGATATCCTTTGTCAAAGGATCAATACGTGAAAGTTTCAAATAAATATACAGAATTCAAGATCAAAAATCGATTTTATTGAATAAAACTCTGAAAAATGTATAGAATATCAATAATTTGTTATCACTAGATTATTTTTGATGCATAGGTCTAATACTTTTTTCCCATTGTTATTCAAGGTTTTCTCCCATTATAATTATTTTTTTGTTTGTCTCATCCATTACTTCTTGTAGTCTCAGGAGGAACACATCATCTGTCTCATTTGGCCTATATGCAATTAATAATGTGAATTCTTGATTATCTTCTGATTTCCAGTCAATTGATGGTACTCATTCATCCGTGTATTTTCCATTGTATATTTGATCTATGTATTTTCTATCAATTATAAGTCCAACTCCAGAGACTGCTCTCTAATTTCTCTTCACTCCGGACCAATACATCCATTAATCTATATTTATCTGTTGAAATCCTTTTCCTTTTTCTTAGTTCCAATTATACCTGACATATCTATTTTCATCTTATCCATTTCTTCTGCTATTTTTTATTCTTTTCCTGCGACACCACGAACGTTCCATGTTCCTATTTTGGTGTTATTTTTCTCTAGTTTGTCATTCGTATTCCTAAATTTTGCCTGAATTGTTTCCGGCTGTGCAATTATTATATTTGGCTTTTCTGTTATAAGTTTTTTGTCTTGGTCTCCTATTCAACCACTCCTTTCTCTGTTTCATTTCATTCAAATTTTCGTCCATCGATAATATCTTTCTGTAAGCTACTGTCATTTCTTCACCTTTTTTTCTCTACTTTGGCAATTTTTCTTATAGCTAAATGCGTTTATTTTTCCTTTTTGATTGAATCATTCTCTATATATACTTCCGGTTACTTATTGCTCAAAACTCCCTCATCTCTCTTAATGTCTTGTTCATCTTGCCAGTTTTCTAGCTCTATCCAAGTAACATGGTCATTGATTCGCCTCACATCTCTTATATTCGACTTTAAATTTAGGTTGGCTTTGAAAAATTCCACCGAAAACTACTTTTTAGTATCTTCAATCAGCATCAGATTAGTTGTGGAATATTTATGGGCCTATATGAGAATATTGCATATTTTATGAGACTACTGAACTGTTTTTTGAAATTTCGACATCCGTGAACAACTTCACTCAGACTTTTTCGTTCCAATTGATATAATTATTATCATTTTTCCAGCCTCACATTTACTAACATGGAATCCGATGATCTCTCTATCAAAATTATCCTTCGGGGCCTATCTTGTACATTTCACATTCCAGCTAACGAATATTGGAATGCAAAGAGTCCCTACGAATATTACAATGTATTATCTGGTACGTATGCTGTAAATGAATATCTCGTTCCTAGAGTTGATAAAATGATTCTATTGTATTTCAGGTGAAGCAGGTAATAACTGATGTTGTACTATCTTTGTTAGTTGCATTTTTCCTGTTCATCTTCATAGAAAACCCGTGTATCACATTCATAAAAGAGATTATACCAGCAAATTTCTGTAGGACAGCTAAGAAAAATGAATCCGAGAAATAAATTGTGTTGGGAGAAGTGATCCAGCTCTAATAAATAAGAATCTTGAAATGTACATTATACTTATAAATTATGATATAAGAGTGGGATGAAATGAAAGCTCTTATCCACAATTGGTTGGATGACTTCATTATTATTCCCAGCCCTTACTTTTCACAATATACTTTGATGATCCAGCAATGAATATTGTAACAATAACCATGACAAATATGTTCCATTTGGATGAAGTTCTGTTATTAAATTATTTGAAACACAACGTTTCAACAGCAATGTGGTTCTTTTTTTAAGTGTATGAATGTATTATGAATAAATGAACAAAAATTGTCAAGACAGCAAAAATACAGAAGATGACTAGATAAGAATAAAATATTATGATGATACAACTTTTTTAACTCATGATTATAGTGCCAATTCACTGCAAAAATTAGAAGTGAAATCTTAGAGCATACTACAGAATGGTTTTGCAGCCCATTCAGAACTTTTGAAAAGACACAAAACTTATAAACCACTTGAAACTTAGGCACCGAATTCACTGTGAGGAATTTGGATATGCTTGTACAAAAAAATCCTCAGTGGAAAAGCAATATTATATAGAGAAACACCGTCCTTCTCGAATTTTCCATTTCGCGACTCTTTCCATTTCCAGGAATCGCTTGAGGCTTCCATTGGGAGGGGTGATGCGCTGCGACGTGGCGCGGCGTAAAAGGCGACAAGAAGCCCCTCCCCATACTGCGTCGTATTCACAAGCTCCCCTCTCACTCCCGCACGTCACAATATTATGAGTCCTCTGCAGCTGGAATTGGATATTTTGCGTTCAATCATTGCAGGTTACAATATTAACTTTCATGACTTTTTAATTTTATTCATATATAATATCATAAGTGGTTGAATTTTACCGGAAAAATTTTTAGATTGTTACGAGAGCTTGTTGCTTAGCAATTTATTGAGTGATATTGGCAGAAAAATCACGAGCTGTCAAGCGAGTGATTTTTGATCAATATCACGAAATAAATTGGTAGCAAGCTCTCGTAACAATCTAAAAATTTTGCCAGGTTAAATTTAATCACGAATGGTATTCGGAAGATTATTTTTCCAAATTCATCAATATATTCCAGAAACTCGACTCTGAATCTGCTCATTTTCATATTCAATCTATCTGTCAGTTTGACAGATGCTGAATCAACGCGGCTGAATATTCTTTGTTTTGTATATATAACCAACAGACAAAATTCCCAAAAAATTTCCACTTGAAAACCGTGTTGGTTGTACCACGTGACGTCGAATGGTGCAATTCTATTGGTCGAAATTTGGATGGTAAAAATAATCAAGATAATTTGGTGAGCTTTACCTACAGTACACCTAATAATGAAGTGTGATTTGAGGTATCGTAGTCTCAAAGCATAACAAGAGACAAGCTGAGATACTTGTGAGTGTCTTATTATAACCCATAACTGGTATAGTAGGGTCTACCGGATCCCAGCGTCTTTATTTTTCTTGATACTTCAAACAGTTTTTGATCGATAGTGTTTTCCGCTCGCTCTTAGTCAAAGCGTCTTGAATGGTAGAGTGTAATGTTACTATTCTTTTTCGTCTGTTATGATTAGTCTATTGGCACTTTTTGTTCGCTTGGGGTTCGTGAGACCCCACCATACCAATCACGTGATTTTTTAGTACTCGAAGTTATCTTATTCTGGACGTTGTAATGGCGAGTTCATCATGGAAGCGAATGCAAATGAAGGATCCGCGGTTCTAAGAATGATTATAAAAGCATAGGCAAGATAACTTGTTTCTCCTATGGAAATAAGAATTGAAAATAAATATTTTCCTAAGATTCTATACAAAGCAGAACATACTAAAAAAAGATGTTGCTGAAGCACGAGTAAGTGAAGCAAATCAATAAGAGGAACAAGCCAGGTGTGCTAAATGTTTACATGAGTGAGACCAGAAAATCAACGTAGCACTCATGCTGTTTGCCATCTTTCAGTATGTTGCAATTGCACGCGAAGTGTCTGCGAAGATTGCCCAGAAGAGCCCTTGTAACTTTCCATTTAAGATTACAGGAATGTCTCTGTAAAGAATGTTCAGCCTCGCAACTCTTTCTCTATCGGTGTTTGTATGATTTTAATAATGCTTTGTTTCTCATTTTTAAGCCTTGTGAAGTATCCTTTACTTCAAAGATGAGATTTTGTACCTACCTCTTGTACATGAAGCTCTTATTCTTAAGTGTCACATTTTTTCTCTTCTTTGTTCTTAACTTCTGTTTTCGGAACTTCTAGAAGTTGAAATATTTGATACGGAGTATATCATGAGTTGTGAGAGTTCTGTATCACTAAATGAAGGATCAGGTGAAGACAAAGGGATGCGCATCTAACCACAATCTTCAGGGGTGTGCACCGAGCCATGATCACATGTATGTTTATCAGTTATACACTCTTCTCAAACATGCATTGAACTATGTGATCAATGGCAAAAATTTGAATTTCACTGCTCCATGTTTGAACTTTCTATCAATATTTTTGCGGATCTGAATATTTTTCTTCCTACTCTCGAAGCATCCTACCTGTGTTTTTCAAGCTATACCTTAGGCATTGGTGGGATAGTAAACTGGACTATCAAGTACTATACTTCCTAACCAAATAATTGAAAAATACACAGTCCTGCAAGCTCGACGAAAACTTTTTCCTGTTCATCTGTATGGCTATTGTGTTTTTCTGATGTGAGTGATGTTTAAGGCTTTATAATCATAATAATAATAATATAATTGAGTTAAGGATGTACTCGATGACAAAAACCGACAAGAAGGAAATAGAAGAATGAAAGTAAAACTACGAACAACTTGCAACATTCGAAACCGAATACAAAACCAAAGAATGAAATTGAATTGACAAAAAAATTCTGAAACGAGAATAAAAATAAGAAACGACAACCCGAGTTGTCATAAAAAACTCGAACAAGAAACAGCTCCAAGAGCACAAGTTCATAAACCAGAAGTATCAGAGTATTCATCAAATTGGTTTATTGATTAAATGGCGACTAGTCATATGACTTACAATGAAATTAATTTCACTTATCTGAAACAAACCGAACCAAAATTTGTAGAATTACCAGATGGCAAATATATAAAATACGCAGGAAAGGAACTGTTCGAGTTCAATTGACTGATGAAAAATGCAAGTGAAAACATATAGAACTTTTGGATGTATTATGGGTGCCAGAGATCACAGAAAATGTAGTTTCCATTAGTACATTAGAAAAGAAAGGATGTAACATTTCATTTGCAAATGTGAAATGTGCAATATCAGATAGGAACGGCACATTATTAATAACTGGAACGAGATTAAACGACTTCTATGGAATAAACGTTGTCAATAAAACAAATACTGGAAATGAAGATATGGAAAAGTGGCACAAGAGATTCGGTCACTAAAATATGCACACACTTATTGAGATGAAAAATCGAAATATTGTTGATGGCCTGAAGTTTACGGACAACAAAGACATTGAGTGTAAACATTGCATGATAAGTAAAACAACAAGAAACCCAATCAACAAGGAAAACGAAAGAGAAGCGAAATTATTCTTAGGATAATACACATGGTTTTATGTGGTTCAATGCCCACATCTTCGTAAGCAGGATCAAAATATTTGTTTTTGATTTGTGACAATTATTCAAGGGAATTATTTGTCTATTTCTTAGAGAACAATAATAAGACTTCAACATATTTCAAGAAATCTAAAACGGAAATAGAAGAGCTAATAAATAAATCAATCAAAAGAGTTCGCAGTGACAATGGGGGAGAAATCAAAAATATTGAATGGTATTATTCACGAGCCCACAGCGCCATACAGACATCAAAAAAACGGCACTGTAGAAAGAAACAATCGAATGGTGATAGAAATGACAAGAACAATGATATCAGACTCGCAACTTCCAACTCAATTTTGGGCATAAACTGCAAGCCACTTACATAAGAGATTATACTTTATCCAAAGTAATTGAATCAACTCCCAATAAAAAAATTTTCAACAGATTAACATATTATTGGTTAGAAAAAGCCCAACGCAACGATAAATTATCAGAAACTACAAATCAAGGTATATTCGTAAGATTTAAACAAATATCCAACCCAGTGACTTTCAAACTCTTTTTTGTTGCGGCACACTTTTGACAATTTCAAAATCTTGCGGCACAAAGAGAAAAAGAAAAGTTTAAAAGCTATTTACTCACCTGTAACACACCGCGTAATATAGTTTATGATAATAATTTCAAATAGAATGATATGTACTACAAAAATAACAGTACGTTTTCCTAAGTGATTAATTACAAGTTAATAATAAGAATACTTTCAATGCGAAATTTGAGCTTGATGTTTTTGTTTGATAATCTTATTTATATTTGGTCGTAAAATTGACAATGCTACTCTCATATCGGCTTTTATATTTAACAATCTTGATCTTTTTCAGTTTCAATGTTGGTTGATGCTGAAAATCCGAATTTACACAAATAAGATGTGGATAACTTTAATAATATGCTTAAGGCTCTTTTGGCTATTATTGAATAATCGCAGCTTATGTTAATCAAAAATGAATTCATCGATTCTGCTGAATGTTTTGAAATTAAATCTTGATTATTGGGGAGCAAAATGAGTTCTTCGTCTTCATTCAAAGTTAAGTCAAATAAAATTTCTTTACATTTAACTTTGGGAAATAACGAGTAATACTCTACTCTAATGTTGTCAGATGGCCAATAACAATTATTCTGATAGTTTTATAACAGTCTTTTGGACTGACTCAAACTTTTCCCAATTGCCTTCCTGAGCTTTATTCTTCCATAGAATTAATTGTTTTTGGATTCCCACCAGCTTATCGATTGAGTCTGAGATATTTTCATTAGGCCCTTGTATACTTGAATTTAAGTTATCAAAAATAATAAAAATGTCTGTTAAGTAAGCCAGTTCAGTACACCATATTTTATCTTCCAACAAATGAACAAATTCCTAATTTTTATTTCATTCCAAAAACATTTTTTTTTCGTCTTTCAATTCCAGCACACGAGATGAAACTTTTCCTCTGGTCAACCACTTTACTTCCGTATGCAGTAACAAGGATTCGTACTTGGCTTCCAAAGCTTGGCATAATTTACTAAATAGTCGACTTTCTAATGGTCTCGATTTTATATAATTAACTATTCTTACACATTGTTTCAGAGCTATTTCCAATTCTGATGGCAAATATTTTCTAACAAGTGCTTCTCGATGCAAAAAATAATGGGTAACTAATATATCCCAATTCAGCTCTTTAACATGTGCTACAAATCCTTCTAGATGTTCAGTCGTTGCTGGAGCACCATCTGTACAAATGCCAATACATGACTTCCACGAAACTTTAAATCTTCTAAATATGAACTAATTACATCAAAAATATGTTTCTCAATTGTAAAATCAGGTAACTCCCGACAACATAAAAATTGATTAATTATGTCATTTTCATGAATAAATCTAACGAATGCAATTAATTAAACTTTTTCTGGGAAAGTAGGTTTCATCTTTTGTTGAAAGCGAAAGATGATTAGACACCAAGTGACGTTGGAGTTTGCTCGAAACAGCACTATTTGATAATTTACAACTACATATCACACACTCCGGAACAACTTTGTCATTTTCCATTGTAGAGGTAAATCCAAATTACAAACAATCATCATTGTATATAACGCTTTCTTAGTGGTCGAGGTCGTGGCTGGCAGCTAGAATGGAGACGGAAGGGTTTTTACTGAAATAGGGGTTCAGTAAATTAGTAAGCACCATACTTACTGAGGACGTCACTTGATTTTTATTCAGAAAACCAGGGAAAGAATTGATTCGTGAACAAAATAAACTAGTCCGGAAAAAGCGTGGCGCATGCAGCACTAGGTAACGTGAATAACAGAAAAAAATAATATCGCCAAGATTGAACTTTGAAAAACCAAGTGAGTAAAAAATGTATTCATTCCATAGATTACAATTTAGAATGTCAAAAAAATTACGTGAAGTATACGAAGGAAAATTGATATCAATAAAACAAAAGTTGAATGGAATGTAATATGGAAGTAATAAATAGATTAATTGAAAAAAAAAATGTATATATATATATATATATATATATATATATATATATATATATATATATATATATATGTATGTTAATATTAATAAATAAATTGTAAATTTATTCTCCATGAACAGGATAGCTACTAGGCATACTTGACAGCCTGGAGTAAACAAAGCTACATGAATAACAATGAAAATGTGAGGCCCAGGCGCGAAGTAACTACGCAGCGACGCGATGTTCACAAAGTTGACGATGTAATTCACTTTTGGCCAAGCAGAAATTTACACATAAGATAATACAGTCAGAGCTACAAGAAATTAGCAAATCGGCACTTAGTGTGCTACAGAAACAAATTAAACTGAAGCTACTTCCGCTACTGCAATGACAAACAAAATACTCAGTCATAAATTTAAACAATCCGTAATAACCCCTGTATTTAAAAAAAGTGAACATGAATTAGTGGAGAACTATAGATCTATATCCTTATTATGTGTTTTCTCAAAGGTCTTTGAAAAACTGATTTACAAAAGACTGTGGTACCATATTCAAAGGAACAATATATTGTCTGATAGTCAACATGGATTTGTGGAAAATAAATCAACCATCAGTGCTGTAATTAGCATAGTTGAAAATATAATGACAGGATTAGACCAAGCTATGATGGTTTTCGGTATTTCAAGTGACTTGTCGAAAGCATTTGACAATGTAAGTCATAATGTGCTTCTACAAAATCTTGAACATTATGGTGTCCGTGGTGTTGCCCTTTCACTATTGCATCATATCTAAATTGTAATTTATCTTAATAGGAGAAAACAGAGTGAAGTAAGCACCCTATTGGAAGCACTAATAATTGTTCTATAAGAATTTGTTAGTGCTTCGTTAGTGCCTCTTAGTGCTTCATGAAACAACTTCCTGCAATATAAAATACAGGAGCTAATGAATCAAACAATATGGGGTGCTAGCTTCACGTCAGCACTCCATTTATTTGAGATATTATCTTTCTATAGCACAAAGGCTTGTTTATAATGGATGTAAACTTAATCTGTTAACTTATGATGCAAAATGTATGATGTTATTTTCAACAGCCTGGTTCATAATCAAACGTCAAAATTGTCAGAAATAGATCTAGAGAATGATTTTCAAAATCGATTGACAGTAAAACAATTCTGTCATGTTTTCAATAATTCTGTTAAATTATAAGACAATTATTGTAGAGCGGGAGTTACCATGAAATGTATTTTCATTTCATGTCATTTCTTACTTGGTATTTTCGATAGATGAGCTATGTATTTCCATGAATTTTTATTACATAATTTATTTTTATAGTCCACGTTACATTTGTCATATACAGGTATGCGGAAATTTTTTTACAAGTTAAATTAACTTTATATCAAAATCACTTATTTCAAACAGCAGTACAAACTTCGTGATGTGAAGACGAAATGTCAGTGTCAAATATGTCTACTGAAATACAAAAAGAAATGCAACGCATACACGTGATACAATGCTCGCTCGCTATTGGTTGGGAATAAGCTGTATGATGTTAAACTTGAAAGTTGGTGAACTTTACGGTTACAGCATAAGTTAACATCATATTTCATGTCATTATGAACGTCAAAGTGAAAATACGTATAGTTTAATTTTAAAGACTACAGAATAAATCACCGGTTACATCCATTATAAACCAGCCTTAATCCTCAGTGCTTCATTAGTGCTTTTTAGTGCTTCATCAACCAAATTTTCACAATATCAAATACGGAAGTTATTCAAAATATTAATATGAGGTGTTAACTTCACGCTAGCGCCCCATTTGTTCAGAATTCAATCTTTCTATAAAAATATCTTTAGTGCTCCATTAGTGCTTCCTAATGCTCCATGAATCAACTTTCTACAATATTAAATACGGCAGTTATTTGATAGATTGATATGGGGTGCTAACTTCACGCTAGCACCACATTTGCTTAAAACCAAATGTTTCTACAGAGCAATCATCTGTGCTCTGTTAGTGCTTCCAAGTGCTTAATGAGTCATACTCCTATAGTAACAAATACAAAATTCATTCGATGAATCAATATGTGGTACCAACTCCACGCATACACTTCATTTGTTTAGAATCGAATTGCAAGATAGAAAATTCGATATGTCTCTTTGTTTCTTACGTGCCCACTTTCTACAATAACAAATAAAAAAGTTGTCTAATGAATAATCATGCTTACATTAAGTTGGCACTCCATCTGTTAGAAGTCTAATCACTCACTTGTATAAAGTACAAGATAGTATTGTGGAATCGACAAAATTCACATATCGAGATTTTGATGGATATATCCGCTTCTAGAATCCCTGATTCCATTTTGAATATTTTTGGCTTGATGTCGGTACGTACATACGTACGTATGTACGTACGTATGTGTGTATGTGCGTAACTCGCAGATCTTGAAATCCGTCAAACGTATAATGCTGTAATTTTGTATATAAGACTGGTATAGGGTCTTGATGTGCACGTTGCATTATATGTAGTTGCAATCGTCTGTACCAGAAGTGCACTTTACTTGAAAATTTTCTTGAATCTTCTGCATAAATCTAGGATGATCAGCCATAGGATACTGAAATTCAGTATTTGAAATTGCTATAGCATTCGAATGGTCATCTTTTATTTTCGTATAAATCAGCTAAGCCGGAAGTGCACCTTATATAACAGACTTTCCGAATTTTCCTTATAAATTCGGGACAATCAGTCGTAGAATATTGAGATTTCATATTAGGCACTTCTAAAGCATCTAGTCATACACCTTGCATTATGATTGCGATCGGCTAAACCGAAAGTGCAGTTTACAATAAACATTTCTTGATTTTTTTTTGCAAATTCGCTAATGCTGCCTTAATAATTTTTATAAGCATCCAATGTTGGAGGCAATAAGAAGTAGCAAACTCGAAGGGTTCCATAATGTTCTGAAATATTGATTAATTCAAAATCAATGGCGATCTTGAGACCATGTATTCTCATTTTCATCTAGGACCAGAAAGAGCCTTAATATGATTCCTAGGAAACTCATGAATTTTGATAATACTAATTTATTTAAGATATTCGAAGAAATCATTTGGAATTGAAAATATAGCTTTTCACTTTGAACAAAGTGCAAGTAAGTATTGTGAAACCGACAAAATTCACATTTCGAGATTTTGATGGAAATATCCGTTTTGAGCATCCCTGAATCTATTTCAATTATGTTCGGCTTGATGTCGGTACGTATGTACGCGTTGAACGTATAATGTTGAAATTTGATATTTAAGACCGGTCTAGAGTTTGCTTGTGTGTCTTGCATTATGGTTACAATCGTTCGTATCGAAAGTTCAATCCACTTGAAACTTTTCTTGAATTTCTTGCACAAATCCAAAATGGGTACCCTTGAGATGTTAAAATTTAGTATTTTAAATTGCTGTAGCATCTTAAAGTGTATTCTCTATTTTTGTATCAATCAGCTGATCCGGAAGTGCCTTTTACATAACAGTAGTACCGAATTTTACTCATAAATTTAAAACAATCAGTCGTAGAATATTGATATTTCTTATTGAGCACTTCTGTAGCATCTAGTTGTATTCGGATACGAACTAAAAAACTGGATCATGAGGAGCATGCTGGAGATAATCTTCTAAGAAACTGGCTTGGAGATTTTGGTTTACTGCTTCATGCCAAGTCGACGGAAGAGTATGTTGCAATATCTACAGAACAACCGGATCTAACCAAAGGAAGTGTGCCGACATCGACAGGATCTGTGGTATCGAATTGGCAGTGAGAGAACGATTCTCATGAAATCGGCAGTGGTACAAGAATGCATGAGAATCATGAATTTTTGGCAATATAAACAAGTCAATTATTTTTACATTTCATCAATATCATAAAAAAAAAAATAAGTTTGAGCGCATAGCCTTTTTCCAGAACGAATGAATTTGGGTACATACACAACTAAGCCAATACACTTGACAGTTCAAATGAGCGGGAGGTCAAGCGTAATCAGTAAAAATAAATGACAAGATGGAATTGAGTTATTGACTCGTATGATTTTCAATTCTTTCACATAAAGCGTTTATCAGAAAAACAATAATACAAAAATAAAAAAAAAATTGCATCAGAAAATCCATTTATTCAATATCAAGTAATAAACTACATATCTTGAGGAATAGATGCATAAATGATCGGGTGGAAATATCACGAGTGCTCAAAAATAATTGTATGTAATATCACAAGGGACTGTAATTTTATCAATAAATTTTTTATCTAGCAACATCGAGAATCATCTGTCCAATTAAATCACGAGAGCGTAGCTCGAAGGTTTAATCTGAGCAGATGATTCGGAGGATGTTGCTTGAAGGTAAAAAATGATTGAAAGACAAATTTATTATAAAATGAAAGTCGTGAGTGGTAGTTGTGGAGAATATTCCTTGAATGAAATTGCTATTATTAGTATCTATCAAATGATGTTGGTTGCAACTACCAACCTTTTTCATTGCAAAATGCACTTAATGGTCTCCATATACTCTTTTAAATTTTTTGTTTGTATTTTCAGACTTCTTGTCTCTGATTTCATTACAAATTGCCGCGAAAAATGCATTTCCAAAACAATCAAATTTTGACATTTCAAAAACTAGTTTTTTTCAGAGTCTTCAGTTTATTGGAACATACAGTCATGACATTTGACCGCCGAAAGTGTATTTTAAAGGTGGTAACGTGGATTCCACTAATTAATATTCATTCTTGATATCTACTAATTTTATCTTCCCGAGAGCTTTAAATTGATACCAAACTAGATATCATTTGAATAATTTGTAAAACAAACAACTAATGATCGTTTAAATATCCTCTTTGACACTTCCACTACAATTACATATCTTCGCAAGAGCTTTAATTTGATACCAAACACGATTGAGCTAAATTACTCAATTTGAAAAAACAATTGATGAACGTTTGCATGTGATGTCCGAATAGGAGTGATAATGATTCTAATTCCATATTATGACTCTCATAATTTCCTTGCTTCAGAAAATCATAACGAATTTCATAAAAATTTAAAAACTTATAATGACAAATGCACTGCTGATAATTGCGAGAAATATTTAAGATGAATGTTGTGCCAAATTATTCAAGGATCAGTTCTAATCAATTTATATTTTTAGATAAATACTACCATTTCTAAAATAAACGCAAAAAACAAAAAGCCCCGTCAATAAAGTTTTAGTACCACTGATTGAAAAAAGCTCATCTACAAACTTGAACATAGCTTTTTGCTGAAAAACTTGAATATGAAATTTCATTAAAAAATTCGTGCGCGTTCTCAAGTTATCGTGCTTTCACACAGACGAACCGACAGACAGACTAACCTTTTTTTTTAAAACTATATCTTTTGGGTTCAGTGGGGTCTAAAACCAGAAAAAAATAATTCCGAACAATAAATGGAAAGTTAAAAGTTCAAAATATATTCTTTTTTAACAAATCAACCCACGCGGGTGGTTCGACATTCCTAAATCAATGCATGAAATGCAGAAGCTAGACTATTTGCTGATAAAACTAGTGTACATCTCCAATAACCAATACAAACCCAAGTAAAATTTTATAGTTGACCTTAAGATGAGATGGGTAGCAGTTAGTGTAACTGTATAAACTTTCTCACCCAAATCCCGTCATGAAATATTTCTTAAATTTGAATTTGAATGATTTGCTTAATGCGGCTCATAGAATTTTGCGCCCTCTAGAAATCTGTGCCCGTGGCAGGGGCACCCTCGCCACGCCCTAGTTCCGTCTCTTTTGCTACTGACTTTGACATTTCTAATTTACAATACAAACAAAACATGATCTATTTGTTTGTGTTCTCAGAATAGTTTGTTATTGGAAATTTGTCTTGACAATGTGAAATTTCCTCTGTAATATCTTGATAATTTCATTTGATTTATATGGAGTTTATACATGAGTGGAGTATTCAATATTCATCAAAATTTATAGATGATATCGAATCAGCAAATAATCATCTGTTTCAGTTATTCATTTATTAGTGAAATTATAATTTAGACATCTTATTAGAATGAAAATTCTTTTTGATAGATCAATCAAATTACACTATCGCTAATTTTTTCAATATATTTTGTCCTTATCTTCAAAATCATATGTCCACAGTTCGGAGTGGAAGGCAGGTTACACAAATTGATAGGTCAATTGATCAAATCCGTCCTGGATTGAGAGATAATCGATTGATCTATAAAAAGCACTAATAGGGCATTAAATATTTTGTTACAAAAATATATGATCCTCAACAAAGAAGAAGCTAGCGTGAAGCTAGCACCCCATAATAATCAATTGAATAACTTCTGTATCTGTTATTGTGCAAAGTTGGTTCATGAAGCACTAAGGAGCACTATTAAAGCACCAAAGATTTTTATACAAAAATATATGACTTTTGAGAAATGGGTGATGTTAGCACCCCATGATGATTTATTGAACATCTTTTGTACTTGTCATTGTGGAATGTTGGTTGATAAAGCACCAAGAAGCACTAACCAAGCACTAAAGATTATACTATAAAAAAATGCGATTTCAAACAAATGGGGTGCTAGCGTGAAGTTAGCACCCCATATTGATTTATTGGATAACTTTTGTACTTGTCATTGTGGAATGTTGGTTAATAAAGCACCAAGAAGCACTAACCAAGCACTAAAGACTATTCTATAAGAAAATTCTATTTCAAAAAAATGGGGTGCTAGCGTGAAGTTAGCACTCCACATTGATTTATTGAACAAATCCTCTATTTGGTTTTGTGGAACATTGGTTCATGGAGCACTGAGAAGCACTAACGAAGCACGAACAAATTCCTATGAAACAAACATTAGTGCTTTCAATGTGGTGCCAACTTCACGCACCCAAAAATAGCATCCGGTGTTCCACAAGGCTTTGTATTGGGCCCTCTCCTATTCCTGATTTATATAACTGATCCACCCAAATATATTGACTGTGATGTATCCATTATGTATTCTGATGATGCTCATTTTATCTTAAGTTGTCCTAAAGATGAATCCTAACTAATGGTGGGATTCTGAGCATTATCTTAGATTTCTATAACGTTACAGATCTATAAGCTTATCAGAATCCATAAGTGGAGTTCTTATAGATTCTATTGAAATGGTATTCTGAACAATTTTCTATAAGTTATGACGTCATAATACTTCCGTTCATTGGAACTTACAGTTCAATGTTGCAAATAGGTTAGGAAATAATTTTTACTTTTGGATTTTTTGTTCAAAAATACAGATTAATATATTTTATTCTAGCTTCTGATGCACTCATGTGAGTAAATCATATAACGACGTGAATAATATCATCGAATATAACGATGCTTTCTAATTTTAATTCATATCTGTTCTCACTCAAGTTGTCATGTGTCAGATTATTTTGACATATTTGAATTGAGATTTCAAGAATTTTGCGAAAAGTTTAAAACATGAAGGTTTTCTAGTGATTATTGACATTACAAAAGATGGAATGAATGAATATTGTGTGTCTTCGGAAGAGAACCAGAAATATTGCTAGAGAGCAATAAGTGTACATGGATTAGGAAAAATATGATTACGTATTCAAGAGTAACACTATAAATACAACATAAGATGAAAATTATTTGAATCATAAATGGGCAGAATACATTGAATTCGATTGGAGACGGTCAAAATGTAGATGTAGGTGAAATTATATTTTTGAGCATGAATATTTCTTATTGATGTATTTTGGGATGGCCATTTTCAAATTGAAGCGAAGTTCTTATTAAATTATGGGCAATTGAATTATCCAAACGGTACAATTGTTTAAAATGTTTATCTGAAGCTTCGTTAAGGCTTATTGCATTACTTAGACTTTTCTTCTCAATCTCACATATTTTTTGAATGAATTATCAATACAATTATCGAAAATAAATGCTAACCTTTCATAATTCTTTACCAGCAAAAAGTACATAGAACGTAAAACACCTAAATTATTATTTATTTTGACATTTCATATGTCTTATGGTTGGAGTTCATCTAATCTTAACGTTATAGACATCTTTTACATATTTAAAGAAATCTATAAGCTACAGATTCTTCCAGAATATCATTTTGCTTATCGAATCTGTAAGTTGTTATAGACTTTCTTATAGACGCTATAGAAACGTTCAGAATCCCACCATAATATATGGCAGAATAAATAATACAATTTCTAATATTGAGCAATGGTGTGACCGCAATTATCTAGCCATTAATTTGGATGAAACAAATGTTATTCAATTTTACCTGAACATCAAAAGTAAAGTTAAAACCACTACTTGTATTGCGCTAGTCAAAGAAACTAGTTGTATAAAATGTATAGGGATGTACTTTGATCATGACTTGAAAAACAATATTCATATTAAAAATGTCCTGGTAAAATTCAACAGAGCTTGTTATTGCTAAAGAGTGTTATCACACCAATTGGATAGAGCTTCTCTACTAAATGTATATGATAGTTATTTTCATTCTGTCAGCATGGTATTATAGTGTGATGTGGATCACCCAGAATATCCAAAATTTTTGTTGTACAGAAGAGAGCATTCAGAATTATATATAAAATAAAATCAGTATGTTCATGCTGTGGTAAATTTAAATATCTAAATCTATTAACTGCTCCATTTCTGTTTGTATATGAAGTGATAAAATATGTATCTAATAATTTGAGTAAATTTGATCTCATTCAATCTAATCATAACACCAGACAAACAAATATATTGAAAATACCATGTCATATAGAACATCTGCGATTGAAAAAAGTGTATATTTCATGGGCATAAAATTTCTCAATAGTATTCCTCAATATTTTAAAACAATGCCAATCAAGCGAGCACTGTCACAAATCTTGAAACAAAAGGAATATTATTCTATATGTGATTTTTTTGATGATTGTAAAAATAATAATTTTAGTGTATTGTAAACATGAAACGAATGCATAATTTAGATATAAATATTTGTCATGTACTTCTCACATTTTTGTTGTGTATTAACTCAATATGTATAATTGTGTGAATGGCATGGTGAAAGATTAGCTTGCTGAGCCTGCTAGTCAATCTGCATTCATATGGATTATCAATATATTAACATATCAATATATGGTTAGTCCAGAGAATAATTTGCATAGCTATTCTCAAATTAATTAATAAAATCTCTATCGTAGAACATGCCAAACATACACGGCTGCTTGACAGTCCTCCTTCAGGACCAGCACAATTAGAGGTCATTAAACAAAAGATGGGCTACGACAGGTGAAAAATGCACTTAAGTAGAGATAATAATTTAAGATATGTAGCAAGATTTCATATTTTTTGACAGATCTTCAATATATGTTAAAAATATATTTTCTGAAAATGGTGCAACTCTATTCTCTAATTTCCATTCTATGAATTATTGTATCTGTCACGAGATTTGCCTGGTAGTAGATTAATCGTGACTTCACGCGCCTTATTTCCTATAATTATCTCTGGTGAAGTAGTTTTCTACTTCGCTGTTACACATTTTGTAGCTAAAATAGAATATAATCAATATATATTTGTTACTATTACCTTCATCATTTACCTTTCTACTGATTTTATTCATTCAACATTTAACTTGATAAATAACAATAAACAATGGTATAACAGTGAACCTGACAGTAAATAACTGTTCATTTCCAGCAAACACAGTGTTGACATACATGTACAATGAACGTAAAATGTGCAAGTAACAGCTATATCACTTATGAACATGTATGGTATATCCTATATACGCCACATACATATCGCGAAATTTTATATACCCATGTTTCATCCATGTTATCTAATTTTGTATTCTGAATGATACATGCCTGCCTTGATATCTTTGTTACAAGTAGGGTATATACTTTAGTTATTGATATTTTTAGGTCTCGATATTTATTTATTCATGTTCCGTCACTGATATGTATATTATAAGCTTTGTGGGTATGTGGTGTCTTATATTTCTATATTCAAGATTATCAGTTAGTTTTTTCAAGAATTCTCTCACACATATCTATATTTCCGAACAACAGTTTGTACACAAATTAAATAAGTGTAATAATCAAGTTTCTCGAAGTAAATTACAGTGTGAAAAATGTAAAATTCATAATTCTATCTTATGATAAGGATAAATTAACACGTCAATCTAGCATACTTATTTATTACTCCGTTTGTTCATTATTTTCCTTTTCTAGATTTCTCATACATGGTATATAACATTTATGTATCTCTCATGTTCAGATTTATCACGTGATTGTGTTGTCACTCGTCTTGCGTTTGCGCAGTGATTGATGTGTTAGTCCATAGGGTCCGTAGTTAGTTCTGTGATTCCCCGGTTCAGTCAGTTTTAGTGTTTGTGCATTAAACAGGTACTCTGTCACTGTGCTTTACCTAATAAACTACTTATGTTTATTATTTATTCCCTTTGTATGATATTCATGATAAGGTAAGGTAAGTCTATTAGCTAGAGATTTATAATTATTGCAACTGCAGATTGATGAATGTAAAATTTTCATAACCTTCAAATATACATATAAAGTTATATATTATTAATAAATATGTTTTATTTGGTAGAAGTTCTGTATGAAAATGATGAGGAACACAACATTTCAACAGCCCAGTGCAATGACAGAACTTATTCTCAATAAAACATATTTATTGCAAATGAGCTCTGAAAAGTTTTGAATATTTAATTGTGGAAAGTGAAACAACAATAACTGTCTCAACTTCATAATTCATTTCTTCAGATTCTAGTGCTAACGATTTGGATAGTCAGCACCAACAATTCGAAACAATAACGTCTGAATGGTTCCGTCATGCTCAGCAGAGACTAAAATGGATGAAAGACACGAATGAAGATCTTTTTTTCAGAGTGTCTCATTTTGTTCCACAATTTTTACTTTTTTTTATATATATGTAGCTACTACTTTTCAATAATTGATGTAATTTGTAAAAAAAAAAGAGAATATAACTATTTTTCATCACATAATTATTTTGCATTATTCTTCCTTCAAATTATATGTATGGGTCATTACAGGATATGTACTAGTTCCGTAAAAATGGTATATATTTGATATCTTACTATGCAACGTATGAAGTACGTATGTATGCTACAGACTATTAACGTTGGGATGTTACATACTTGTGATATCCGTTTCCAGGGCACTGTTGCTGACTTAGGAAAGAGTATGCACGTTACATATTCGTTACACGGTACATATCGTTTACGTTCATGTCAAAACGTGTTACATTGATAGTATATAACAAAGATATATCTGTGTTTGCTGATTGTTGACGTGAAGTATGAAGTAAGTTACTAATGAATAGAAATAAATGTTTTTGATAAGTTGTGAATCTCAACATTTCAAATTGATTCATTAACAATCATAATTGAGTATTCATGATAAATTAAATCATCCTAGAATATTTCAACGAAAGGTCAAAATATTGTAAGTATGGCCAACTTAAATTACCGTGCGTTTTCTTTATTTTACTGTACAGCGTGCGTAAGAAAGAACTTACACTGTATGTGAAACATAATTAATTTGTCATTTACATAGTGGTCGTGGAAAAAACTACTTAAATAACTCGTATATGAATTTTTTGCTTTTTGGAGCCTTTCTCACATACTGTAAACTTGACAATATTACATCATATAAGTAAATGTTCAAAAGTAGTTTATCTTGTTGGGTCTAAATTTTTAATGACAAAAAATTAAAGATCCGATAAATGTTGATGAGAATATTTTTTTTGTATATGTTACACTGTCGCTGGTTTTATGTCTAGAAAGGCATTAAAAACCTTGTCCTGAATGTTTTCAAGGCATTTGTTATATTTTTTTCACGAACTAATTGACTAGTTTTATATTTCAGAAAAAAATTCTTTCCCGTTCTATTCTCTAGAGTAAATAATGATTGGAAAAATTGAAAAAAAAATTTTCTCTCAAATATTCACCATTCAAATTTGGAGAGAATATTTTTTCTTCAAAAATCTTTTTTGGCAGTTCTCCAAAGAACAGCAGCAAATAGTTATTTCTGTATTAAGTGTGCGAAGTGATTGTTTTTTTTGTTGCGCGTGAGAATGTCCATATTAACCGAGACCGTAAGGTAGAGGTAATAAATTCATTCGAAAACGCAACAGAATATAATCACTTCGCACACGAAATACAAGCAATATTTTTTCGCCAAATGTCAAAAAATAATAGATCAACAATAATTATTGTTTTATTCAGCAAAATGTAGGAAAAAAGTACAAACTATGATTAATTTGCAGTCACCCGGGTATTGTAACCAAAAGTATGCGCAATTTTTGTATGATAAATAAAGAACTGTCAACAATTGATTTTTACATTCAAAAATAAGTAGTTTTGTGTACAAATTCATGTTTCTATTTTGCTGAATACCTGTTTGTTTCTGTCCTTGTAGTATGACTAAACTGAATTATATCAGATTAGGTGTGCGAAAGTAGAATTTGTTTTTTCAATTGTGGAAAATATGTTTAATTTTTTTACTAGTGAGAAAATCACGAACTTTGCGTATCCATAACAATACAAAAATATCATGTTTTTTGACAGTTGGCGAAAATAGATTTTTTTGCCAATGGTTTCATCGTCTATCAAAATTAGATATGATCAACTTCTGACCTTCATTATATTTTTTTTCTAAAATTACAAAAAAATTCAACAGCAACTGCTTGCAACCAAATGCTGGAGTTTTATTTTTCATTTTTTGAAGCATTTGTGAATATAAAACGATACCAAAATTGAGGCAGCTACTGGATTTGTCAAATAACAAACTGCTGTAACTTTTAAACTATAGAAAATACTGTGAACAGCATCCGAAATGATTATTAGAGCATTAGTTTATTTTCCAAATGGAACTTTTGTTGAGTCTGCGTCTGTCATGGTTCAATTTTTACATGCATTTACTAATGAAAAATTCAATTCTCTACATCTTACTGTGCTTATATCTTCTGAACTATTACAGTTAGGACTATTATCTTTCGAGACAATTTTGGAGGCTTATTAGTATTTTACTATCAACTAAATTTTGTTTCAATTTTCAACAATCATAGTTTATGATATATTCGAATTTGAATTTGGAAGAAATGATAACGGACAATGAAATTTGTAGAAAAAAAAAAGTTCGCAATAAAAAAACAGAACGGTAAAGACATTTTTGTCTCAAATATCAGATTAGTCAATCTGCTCATGGAAGAAATATCAACAAATGGCTTGAGAAAGTTAATATCTATTCATTTCTAAAAAGTTACAACATTCAAATTGATACATTTTGAGAAGTATCTTTGATTTGCACAAATTACTCATCTGACAAAGTCACAAATCTCAATGTTACCAAAAGAGTCAAATAAAGAGTTAAATACTCTTTATCGATGTTCTCAAAATAGAAAATTTAATACTTTTTGACATAAATAGATTTAAATAGAAGAAATTGTATAATATATACGTTTCATGAGACCTTCATAAGCGGTTCGTTTCCCAACAGATGAAATTTATATCTTAATATAGGTATTATTATGTGCTGTACTCTCTCAACAGCCGGGGCGCTCATGCTATAACGATCACGCGGAGACCCATTTTCAACATTAAATTGAAATTATAAACAATATAGATACAATGAAGGAAAAAACTTTTCAGAACTCATTTTATAAATAAATATGTTTCATTGGGTATATTTCTTTTCACTTGAAAAAGGCAGCACTTTGCTGTTGAAACGTTTCTAATAAATTACAGAACTTATACCCAATAAAACATATTTATTAATATAGATACAGATTGAGGAGTGAGACTTTTTCATTGGAAATTCTCTCCTCTTCAAGAACTTTTTTTTTATTTCAACTGTCCCTCATAGTTTTTGAGTTATTGCTTTTTGTTTTCATTTCTACTTATTAACAATTGCAATTCTTGTTAACAAAACAATGCCCACCAAGATCTTCTTTTGAATGTAATTCCTAATCGAATGAGCCATCGCTCATATTTCTTGGACTCATTTCCTCAGAAAACTCACTTCTCGATTAGACTCTATCATATATATTATTATTTTGAGCCTTGAACACTATAATTGTGTTCAGAAGAAAGATGACGCCGTTCTATCTTCAATATATTATTTCTAAATGCTCCCTCAGTTAGCACTAACAATTAAATATATTTTGAATCACTGATTTAATCAGGAATGAATAATTCAGCTCAAGAGGACAGATTGGATTGATATGACTATTGGAGCTCCGAGTTTTGAACACTATATTTGTGTAGAGGAAAGCGATGATATTACTCTCTCACTAATATATAATTTATACATTCTCTTATCTAAGAGGACAGTAATCATTTCTTTTGCTACTCTGAGTTTTGAACATTGTAATTGTGTTAAGGGAAAGGATGACGTCATTTGGATCTCAAATTTTCTGAATTATTGGTTCAGTTGGGAATTGATAATCCATCTTAAGGGGACAGTTTGGATCATTATATTTATTGAGATTTAGAGTTTTGGACACTATAATTTTGGGCAGAAAAATGGTGACGTCATTCTGTTTTAAGCATACGAGCTTTGTCTCAGATAAATGGACACAGCAACGAAAATATATCTTTCAACGAGATTCAACCAGTTATTGATGAAATTTATTGAAAAAACTTCTTTCTATCAACCTATAGACCGATCATTAACTTCCCACATATTCAGCTATATTATAGATAACATAAATACTAAAACTCCAAGCATTACCTGATATTGTCAAAATGCAGATAATCAACGAAAATTGTAAGAGTTTATGTAGGAAAGATACAAATATGTCATACAGACAAGAAATAGACACTATAACTTCTTGTAGCAAACTGATTCTTTCCAAAACTGAAAACTGAAACAGGAACTGTGATCCACTGTTCCTAAATTTAGAATGACGACAGACATAATTGTGATTTGCTGTAGAAATGAGAAATATAGATCTGTCAAAAGCTTGTCAGTTTGAAAATAATATTGTCAAACAGTATTCGTGTTGTATATATCTCATCGAATTGAATCAATTAAATCACAATCTTCCTATGTGAATTACAATCACTGACTGAATGAAACATCAGTGTATATCTCATACTGTTAAATATGAATTTGAATCATAATTCATCATCTGCTTTCCAGGTCTGTCAAAAATTCTGTGAATGGTTAAAGAAATGTCCGATATCTATGGAATACAGACGCAAATATGGCGATTATAGAACGAACTCATCCCAAAGAAGAGATAATATTATCAAATCATTATTTGTTCAATTGCAAGAGGAAGGACCCAAACAGTCTAGAAAAGTGTCAGTTATAGGAGCAGCAGGTCGTGTAGGATCTCAAGTTTGCTACGATTTATTCATGGCAGATATCTGCGATGAGATTGTTATGGTAGATATTAGGAAAAATACAGCCAGACTATCAAGTAACTGGCAGCAACTAAGCTATAATAGGTCTGAGCAGAAAGGCCCTATACTAAAGAGGACTATTGAATTTCTAGATACTAAAAATTCAGATATGATAATCATAACAGCAGGAATTTCTGTAGGACCAGGACAAACTCGTTTAGATATTTTCAATACCAATCTTAAACTTCTACAGGAAATCATTCCTCCTTTAACGAAACTCAGTCCTGACAGTGTAATTTTGGTTGCTTCAAATCCAACAGACCTTTTGACTCATTTCACTTGGAAACTCAGTAATTTACCAAGAAACAGAGTATTAGGCACTGGCACAGAATTAGATTCCGCGCGATTCCGATACTACATCGCAAAAAGATTAAATATACACTCAAAAAATGTCTCTGGTTGGATTGTTGGCGAACATGGAGAAAGCAGTGTACCAGTTTGGTCTAGTGTGAATGTGGCAGGTGTGTATCTTCAAGATATTTACCCAAGAATTGGAAAAATTGACGATAAAGATGACTGGGACAAGCTTCACAAAGAGGTCATCAAAATAGGACCGATGATTTTGAAGATGAAAGGATGGACTGATTTTGCCATAAGTTTTGTGGTTGAAGATATTGCGAGGGCAGTACTGCAAAACAAACTGACTATTCATGCTGTTTCTATGCAACTCAAAGGATTATATGGAGTCACTACTGACTGTTTCTTATCATTTCCTTGCGTTATAGGGAACAGAGGTATCAAGAAAATTGTGAAACTTTGTTTATCTGAGGATGAGATACTAAAACTACAAAAGTCAGCTAATGTGCTTGATGCAATAGCAAAACCAGTTAAATTGTAGTCATTACATGAGATGCAAATATATTTGGTTGAAGTTGTTGTAATTTATGTCTAACATATATTTGAAATTGAATACTGCAGAACTGTCAATATCGTCATGTATAATAAAAGAGAGAATTCTATTATCCAATGAGTTGAAGATACTAGTTCGGAAGATGGCGTTGCAAATTAAAAAGTTATAGTTGGCCGACTGATTTTGATATTGATAGTTGATCTTGGACTACTAATCAGTAAACTGACTGTAAGCTGTTTTAGTGGTAAATGCGGGAGTGAGAGACTGCGAAATATCAAAAACGTAATAGTATGCTGGCTAGAATTTTCTTTATAAACAGTTGACAACATAGTGAGCTGGGAAGATATCGTCAGCCGCACCATGGGGAGGGAACTACGTCAGCTGCTCGCATGAACTTGTCAGAAAAACATTAGTCCATTGAAATAATAGTACGCTGGATGAAATTCAACTAGGTGATTGTTTACATTATAAGAAACACGAAAACAACAATTAGCTCCGTGTGTAATTACTGTGAAAATATAAATAGTGTGTCCACATTCCGAGGTGCCATCCATGGGAGCTCGAAAACTACAGAAGATACGACTTCAATTGAATAAGACTTCTTATGCACGTTTAAGAGACGATCACAAACAAATTCTTTCAAGAAACGTCAAAAAATGATGACATTTGTGCATCATTAATAGTGTGTGAAATGTCACACTGGAGTTGTTTATCAGGAAACGAGCAAGAAAAAAAAAATCCACTAATTTTTGTATTTTAATATATATATATATATATATAAAACGATGTGATTTTGTGTTTGATCATATATATCATTGAATATATATAATTAAACACAAAATCTCATCGTTCCACAGTTAATCGTTATATTACCCAAGAGATTCTAAGAATCTGTCAAGTAGAATGCGCTTTCAGTCGATTCGGTTGCTATGGAAACAGTGGGCCACTATTCTTATACTACAACATTCCTAAATACTGAAATCCAAAACTCTAGATCTTAATTCATGCGCAAAATTAAAAAATAAATTCCTACTGAAGTGCACTTCCGGTTTAGTCTATTGTTATGGAAATAGTAGGCAATCATTCAGATGCTACAGCAGACTGAAATACCAAATTTCAATATTCTACACCTGATCGTTTCGAATTTATGCGAAAAATTCCAAAAGACTAACAAGTAAAGTGCACTTTCGGCTCGGTGGATCTCAATAAAAATAAAATATGAGCTTCTAGGGCCTAGAATCTAGGCGATACAATTATCCTAAATACTGAATTCTAGCAATCTACGTTCAATCGTTTTGGATTTATGCGGAAAATTCAGAAAGTCTGTCATATAAAGTGCACTTCCGGCTCAGCCGATTGTTGCAAAAATAGAAGATGACCATTTACGATGCTTTTTAGATCCGAAATGCTTGAGTGGATCAGTCTCCGTTGCTCTGGCCTAAATTTCTTCTGCTATTTTTCTCCATGTCTTCCTATCATTCGTTTTTCCTTTCCAATTTCTTACTCCAATTTTCCTCAAATCCTCTTCTATTTCTGCTTACCATTTCGATCTTGGTCTTCCTCTTCTTCTTGTACATCCTTGGTCCCATTCAACTATTGATTCGATGGACTTCTGCGCGTCTGCTCTCCATACATGTCCAAGCCATTTGACTCTCTGTTTTTTTAATTTTTTTGACTATATCTTCTCCTTTCAATTTCTGTTCTATTTCATGATTCATTGATGTTTTGTACTCATTTTCTGCTGTTTTTATAGGCCCTAATATCGACCTTATTATTATTCTTTCCGTAATTCTTGAATTTTCCTCATCTTGTTTTGTCACTGTCATGGTTTCGGCTGCATACATTGTTATTGGTCTTATCAATGTGTTATAGATTCTAATTTTTGTTGTTTTTGTCAAAATTTTGCTTTTCAGCAGATTGGTATTCGCGTAGTAGGCTCTATTTGTTGCTTTTAATTCTTCTTTGATTTCTTCCTCATCTTTTCCGTCTCACGATAGCATTATACCTAAGTATCTAAATTTATCCACTAGTGCAAATTCATGTGCACCTATTTTAATATTTCTATCTTCTGATTTTAGTCCTAATACCATTATCTTTGTTTTATCTTGATTCAGTTTAATCCCAAATCTTTCCCTTCCTCAATTATCTCCTGTAGCATTTCTCTCATTATTTTTCGGTTTTTTGCTGCTACCACTATGTCATCAGCATATGCTATTATCTGGCCTCTCTTTGTCCTAAGTGTTCCCTTATTAATTTTTCTTGTAACATATTCTAATGAACAGAGTTGCAGATAGTGAGTCTCCTTGCCTTACTCCTTTATTTATTTCGAAGTTTTTCGTTTCTCCCATTGGCGTCATAACCGTAGCAGTGGTCCATCTCATAGTCATCGTCACTAATCTTATTAATTTTGCTGATACTCCTAGCGTTATTAATACTTCAGTCAGCTTATTACTTTTAATTGAGTCGAAAGCCTGTTTTAAATCTATGAAAAGCAATTCTACATGGATTCTGTGCTCATAAGTTTTTTCAATAATCTGTTTCAAGGTATAAATCGCATCTGTTGTTGATCTGCCGCTGCTGAAACCACATTGGTATTGTCCTATAATATTACTTGATTCTCTTGATAGTCTCCTTTGTATTATTGCTGACATTATCTTATATGCAGTTTGTAATAAAGTAATTCCCCTGTAGTTTTGGCATATTTGTTGGTCTCCTTTTATGTGAATAGTTACTATTTGTCCTGTTTTCCATTCTTTCGGCATATTTTTTTCTTTTCATATTTTTTTCATTAGGCTGTGTATATTTTCTTGTAGTTTGAATCCTCCATATTAAATCAGTTCAATATTAATTCCATCCTTTCCAGGTGATTTTCCGTTTTCACTGTTTTGTATTATTTCTTTTACTTTCTCTATTGATGGTTCTGCTAATGTTTTTTCCTTGAACTTGCACTATCTCTTGGTTCTTTGTGTTTGTTTGTTCTTCTGTGAGTAACTCTGTAAAATATTCCATCCATACCTGCTTACATTGTTCTCGGTTAACATTCCATTCTTGTTTTTTACTCCATTTATTTTAGCTTTATTTGTTTTTTTCTGTTCTCTAATCTTTCGATAAAATTGCTTCGTGTTTCTGTTTACTCGTTCTGTTTCTATGTCTTTCAATTTATTTTCTGTCCATTCTCTTTTGCATTCCCTCAAGATCCAGTTGCATTCTTTCCTAATTTTTTTGTATCCCTCTCCGTGTTCTGCTTCGCTTATCTCTATCCATTTCATTCTGGCTTCCTCTTCTTTCCTACTATTTCTTGGCATACTTTGTTGAACCATTCTTTCTCATTTTCTCCGACCTCTTTTCCTATTTCTTTTGCGGCCACTCGATTTATACTACTTTGGATGCTGTTCCATTTTATTTCAATATTTTATTCCTCCTGCGATTGTTCACTCAGTTGTTTATCTAGTTGCTCATCATATCTTTCTTTTATGTTTTCATTTCTAAATGTCTCTCTATCCATTTAGACTTTTCATTTGTTTTCTTGTTGCTTTTCTTTATTTTTTGTCTTGTTGTTGCTGCCACCATATAGTGATCTAAATCGGCACATGCTCCTCTGTAAGTTCCTACATCCGTTATTGTTGATTGTCTTTTTTTTGTAATTAGAACATGGTCTATTTTTGTTTGATTCTTTTGGTCCGGTGACACCCATGTTATTTCCTGCATCTTTGGGTGGTTGTATTTGGTGCTACTTATTATCATGTTGTATTTTGCGGCTAATCTACAAAGTCTTTGCCCATTGTTATTCGTCTTTTCGTGTACTGCGAACTTTTCTGCAACCTGTTTTTTGATTTCTTCTTCTATTTTATAATAAAATCTTCTTTCTCTTCTGCTTTCGCATTTTCCGTCGGGGCGTACCCATTTAATAATGATAAGTTGAACGGTTTTGATGATATTCGTAAGTATGCTTACCTTTCATTTATTGGTTTAAAGTCTATTATATCTTCTTCTAATTTTTTCATTACCATGAAAGCTACTCCATATTGCCTTTGATTTTTATCCCCCGAATATAATAATGTGAAATTCTTCTTATCTATTTTCCCTTGTTCTTTCCACCTTGTTTCTTACAGAGCCCCAACTTGTATCCCGTATTCTTCTAATTCTAAGCTTATTTCTACCATTTTTCCTACTGCTAACATTGTCCTCATATTCCATGTACTAATCCTAATCCTCTTATTTCTATTTTTCATCTTATTCCTTTGTTCCAGTGCATTCCCTCTCCTTTTTCTCTCTGAACATTTTGAGTAAGTCCGTTTTTTTGATTTTTTCCCAGAATCAATTATACTTCATCTACGCTCCATTCGTACCATTCCTCACCAATCTTAATTTTTTTGTATCCAATTCTAACAAATTTATTTTTCAATTTTTCTTCTTTAACGACTGCTAATATTTTTTTTGTATTTTCATATCTTTCTTCGTCATATCATTTCCTATATATATTCTTGTTCCCAATAGCTTGTTTTTATTTTTCATAATTTTCATTTTGTTTTCCCATGTATCTATTGTTGCAACTCTTATTTCTTTCCCTTCAATTCTTACTATTCTGTAGGTATTGATAATTTTAACATCCACCCCCAGTTTATTCTTGAGAAAATCTTGCACCTGTTCATTCCTATCATCAATTTTGATTCCTTTTATTACAATATTGTTTTTTCTTTTGATTTTCTCTTTTCTCTCTTCAGATTCTTCTAACTCCAATACTCTTTGCTTCAAATTTTTGACTTCATTTTTCATCTTCGCACCTTCTTCCTTCAATTAATTGATTTCTTTTTTTTGTTGCTTGATTATTCTCTCTAGTTTGTTGTTCAACTGATTTATTTCTTGTTTTGTTTCTTGTCTCGCTTCTTCTATATTTTTATTCATAACTTTCAAAAAATCTATTGTTTGACTTTCGGAATTCTTCATCTTCGCACCTTCTTCCTTTAATTCTTTGATTTCTTCTTTTTGTTGCTTGATTATTCCCTGTAGTTTGTTGTTCAACTGATTTATTTCTTGTTTTGTTTCTTGTCTCGATTCTTCTATATTTTTATTCATTTCTTTCAAAAAATCCATTGTTTGACTTTCGGAATTCTTCATTTTTTTTTTTTCTTTGTGGGCGATCTTGCTGTCTTCCTACTTTCCACAAAAATGTTCCTTTCAACACTTGAATTTCTACTGATACTAGCGTCTGTGTCTTGGCCGCTCATTTGCACCCTTTTATTTCAGCACTTTTCTTATCACGGATGTTAATTTGGTTGCATATAAATTTATGAATTCAAATCCCTTCCCTCGTTTATAGATGTCGCTAGTTGTCCGTTTGTCGATGTAAAATTTATTTTTTTAATTTTATTTATTAATTTTTTTTGTTATGAAATTTGTATCTGATTTCCTTAAAAAGGATACATGCGCCTGGTGCCAAATATTATCACCTCGTATAGAGCTCACTTTTATCTGTTCTTGACCTCTTTAGTACTTATCAAGTCTCTTTATTTCTACCAAATTTATAATTTTTCGCTACTTCACTTCACGTGCACATTTCACATATATCACTGTTAGTTAGTGATAGTATTTTAATATGATTCTAATATTTTTTCATAATTTTTTGATGTCTGTAGAGAAAATGTTGTATGCAACTCGTGCACAAAGTTTCTTTGGGACTTTCAAATGATTTGTATCTTGGCTATCGCCCCGACAAAAAACTTTCATTTTCAAGTATAATTCGCGCATTAGATACATACACCACTATTTATTCCTTAGAAAGTTTTCGTAGGTCACTAGATAAGATGACAAACTGATTTTGATCGATCTTTTCTTCTGTAAATAATTACTTGACTTTCGCGAATCAGAAAAAAAATTTGGGCCAAAAAGGTCAATATTATTATTACCTAGCCAGTGGCGTACGTAAATGTTTCTAATGGAGCATATTTTTGAGATGCGACACAAAGTTTTTTTTTTTTTATTGAAGTAATACCTGAAAATATTATTCATTCTCCTTGTGTTGGTACAACATGAGAAATTCTACAATTATTGTATTTTTTGTTGATAAATTACAATAAATGTAATATTTTAGGAATAATATTACTCATTTCCTTTTGTTTCATGCTATTTCAGGATATGTAGTAGCATAGATTATTCCATTATTTGTAATTTATCAACAAAGAAAACAGAAATTGTGAAATTCTCCAAATTTTTGAGCACAAAGAAAATAAATCTCATATCATTGGAATCGGAAAAGAATATACAATTATTTAATGTCAATAAATATGTTTTATGCTAGGGTCACACTTACGTATAATGTCATTAATTAAGGCGTTATTCAATAATGAACACATTGTCAATGACAATATGTCAATTGTCACATAACGCCTTACTCAACGGCATTAGACATTAGTGTGGCCTCTGCATTATTAAGAAAAAGTTCTGTAGGGAAAGAGTTCGAAACCTTATGTTCCAACAGCAAAGTACTGTCTTTTTCAAGTGTAAAAATGTATAATTATATTGATTATACATTTTTACACTTGAAATAGGCAGCACTTTGTTGTCGGAACGTTTTGTTTCAAATAATTTTCATACAGAGCTCTTTCCCAATAGATCATATTAATTGAAAAATCAGTTTATGAAAAATTTGCTTTTTCATTTTCATGTTATTTTCAGGTATCAGTTCCAAATCAAGAAACTATAACTTTGTGTTGTATCTAAAAAATACGCCTTAGGAAAAAAATAAAATAGCTACATACGTCACTAGCTGTGTAATAATAATATTGACTTTCATTATTTGAGCTTTTTCGGATTTCAAAATCAATTTTTCATCATTATCTAGTGACCTATGGCAACTTTTCAAAAACCAAAAATATGTTTGAGGTTGTTTCTTAATCGTGCACGAAAAGTCTCATTTATATGATGTCGTATCTTCTATAGTTTCCGGGATCTCATTGGTGGCACTTGGAAATATGGACACACAGTATATTTTCGCAATAATTACACACGCAGCTAATTGTTATTTTCGTTTTTTTTTTTAAACTGTAAACAATCACCTAGTTGAATTTCATCCAGCGTTATATTATTTTAATGGACTTATGTTTTTCTAGTTTATGCAAGCAGCTGACGTTCATAAAAAAAAGTTTCAGCTAGCGTACTATCTATTTTTTAAATCTACTTTATCACATTCGCAGCCTCTTCCACAAACATCCACCGCTGGTGCGTCAGCTGACTCTTGTCTCATTTATTAGTAATATCAGATCTACCAAAAAAGACAATAATCGATCGGCGTAAAATCCTACCTGAAATGCAATACTATCTCTCGGACTATAAACACTAATGTAGAAAATTACGGATTGAATTTTATTCCATCCAATATTTATACAACGGATTATATCAAACTTTTTCAGAGAAGTAGGTATTGTCGAAATGTTTTAATGCACACATCCTTCAAGTCAAGATATCATTATTATAGTCAAAACACAGTTGTTCTCTGCACCGCTTGGTTCATTTCCCACAAAGTACTTCAGGATTGCATTGTGTTATTCTATATTTATCAATATAAACAAAATTTGAGATAATCGATAGTATAGACCAAAGTAAATTTAATCACTGACTGGGAAAGCATTATGAAAAACTGAAGGCATGCAATTGAATAGTTGTTTTGTTTCTCTAGTCAGTAAATCGGATACAATACATGCAGTTTTATCTTCTCAAAACTTCATTATGTTACATCTTACAAGGAAATTACGGGCACCGACTGTTTCGTTTAGAGGTCGGTCGGGTGCAAGAGGGATCAGCTGTAGGCGGTGCTTTAAATTGTGACGTAGGCTACCTGTTCATCAGTTATTGCGCGTGGTATTGTAGGAGTAAGCGAGTGCGCTAAACATAATTTCACAGCCAGATAAATGTACGAATACGAATACGAACACAAATACGAATACAAATACAAACAGAAAGGCTGGTTTATGATGCATTCAATCTTAGATTTTACATTAGACATTTGAATTTTAGAAATATAAAATACATACATATTAACCTCAAGCTGAAGCTATTTAAACAGATATTTGGAGTTTTATAAACTTTATAGAGGAATATATAGTGAATATATAATTAAAAATCTGCTGCGGCCGTCGCAGTACTTCCCTAACCATAAATTCCATGATTACCCAAGTAGCAATTACGACCAAATATGACGTCAATGCGTGGAGCTATATGACGTCATATTATGACGTAAGTTTGACGTCATATTATGACCTAAGTTTGACGTCAAATTATGACCTTAGTTTAACGTCACATTATGACCTAATTTTGACGTCATATTATCACTCAAATTCAACATCACTTTATGATCTTAGCCATTACCTAAAAATTCCTCAAGAAGTGAATAATAATAAAATATGTAATATAGAACATCATAATGTTATATGGTAACATTATAACGTTGCATATCACCTATTTGATCATTATTTATTCAAAGAACTTCTAGATAATTAGTGGATAATAAAGCATCATTGTATTTTTAATTGATTTATTTCTATAAAAATACAAATATATTACAGATAATAGAAAAATATCGAATGAAAATAATATATATGTATCAAAACCTAAAAAAAAAAATTAATCACCATGACAAAAAAAAAAACTGATCGTCAAGCATCTGTGAGTTCTGGACCAATCTTCGTACATCTTTGGGTTATTTATTCAAATTTAAAAAATGCACCATTATATACAGTCATCCTGGAAAACAATTTTATATGATTTTCAGTAATTCGAGATGCAACACTATTATTCAGATCCTATCGGTCATTAGCTTTGTAGCTAGAAAAATTTTCAATGACAGAAATTCAGAAATACCTTTCATAAAACATTTGTTTCTAGATTTCAAAATTCTTCTAAATCGATAGCAAATCAATCAATGTGTTGGATAAACAATGAGTCAGCTATTTCTGATTTTAATATAGATACCTACCTTAATAACTTGAACTAAATTCTTGAATGGAGCAATATCATGCAAACAAATAACTGAGCCTCCCTGGACTGAACTGTTCAGTCTAAACAAAAAAAAACCGTTGGTGGTAGCTTGATATTTTAATAGTCCGAATCTCACCAAAGATTTCCGAACTGTTGTAAAAGATGCGTTGGGTACAGGAGGCTTCGGAGCAAAAAATCAAATATGCTACCCTTTCAATGCTTGCAATCCAAACAAATAGAGGATCAGGTTCTTCACTATTACTGATAGACTGCTTAGAGAAATTTATAGGAATAAATAAGATTTTATCTACACTGGAATATAAAAGCCGAACGCACCTAAATTATATTTCATAACTTAACTCGTTCATAATTTCAATAGTTGAACACTGGTCTCCATATAATTATTTATAACCTCATATCTGGATAACTGATACTCATAATGTCGAATTTAAGTCATAAAATGGATGCTGGTATGAAAATGTTACATACGTCACAAAATGACTTCGAATTCACGTCATAATATGACATTGAGCTAAAAAAAGGAAATCAATCAGTCAAAAATTTGAGCGCAAACTACACTGGCTAAAAAAATATATCTAAAGAATCCTTATATAAAGCATAAGTATGATTTCTCAAAACGCTGGAACGTAACGTCAAATTATGACGTCAGTTCAACATTTTATGACGTCAATAAAAGACGTCAATTTATGACCACAATTTGACTTGAAATGTGACGTCGATTCAACGTCTTATGACGTCGAAATATGACCGTCACTTTATGACTTCATTATGACCAAAATCTGACGTCACATTCTGGTCGACGGTCAGTCATTGTTACTTGGGTAGTTACATCGCTGTTTAATAAATTTAGAGTGTCGCATCAATTAATTGCATATTTCAAAGTGACAGCTGTCATTTCCAAAGTGACAGTCATCATTGTCAAAATGACAGCTATTATTGTTCAAGTGATTATTTATTTCACATCTCTACTGATAAGTTTATCTCCCCGAGAGCTTCAAATTGATACCAAATTAGACATCATTCAATTAAACTTGTAACAAACAATTGACAATCGTTTAAATATCTTTTTTGACACTTCTCCAGAACTATTCTCACAGTAGTTCTGATTTGGTACCAAGGTGGAGCCAAATTGATGATTATGTTTTGACGGCTTATCATGCTCTCAGCTCATAGCCCATTATTCAATACTTTTTTATTTTCAATCTTAATTATTACAGTAAATATACATTTTGACTCAAAGTATTCAATGACGAACACAAACAACCATGCCCCGTGCAGGATTCGAATCCACCACATCAGTGGACAGTGGACTAGGTAATTTGGACGCTGCTTTAACACACCAAGCCACCAGTGCCTAGCTTTTCAATAAGAAACTGAAATATAAAGTTTCAGTCAAAATTATGTATGTGTTCTGAAGTACTTGTGCTTTCAGACAGACCAACTTTTTTTGAAATTATGTTTTCTGGGTTCAGTAGGGTCTAAAACATGAAGATTCATTAAAATATCTAACCGTGAGAAAATCATGATCACAATATTTCCTATTATATCTAGTTCAGGGAAGTAAAAAAATAGTTTGAAAAGTTTCGAAAGAAAAATAAATCAACATATCAACACATCATTGGAAACAAAGTATTGTGATCCCAATTTTCTAATTTAGTTTGTGGTAAACACAAAACATCCCACTTTCACACTCTTTCGGAATAATTTTTTCTTACTATCATATCTTCTGGTGGTTCATGAATTGGGATATTTTGCGCATTTTGAGGATCCACTAATTCTGGCAATAAGCATTTCATGTTGTATTTTGTTTTTTCCACTCCATGTGATTTGTCTACCAGAAACGGTCATAACTTATTACTTCACTTTTCATCTTGTGATCTTTTGATGTCCAAATAAAAATCAAAGAGATTATCTGCACAGTATTTACTATTGTAAAACAGATGTCGCTGTCGACTAAATATCAAATCAACTAAATTTTGATATTTTGAAAACAACAAAATTTCGATATGAGAAGTAACTATCAGCGCTCTTGAAATTAAAAGGGTACCAATCAAAATGAAGTATTCCCATTCTGCTGGAAAATCTGAAAATATATGATGGATATGAGCTAATGTTTTTTGAATATGCAGGTGTGTCAAAGTATCGCAAAATAATTTGGCAGCATTAAAAGTCTCTCAAAAAGGATTAACGATGCTTAAAAACAAGGTTTCAAAGTAGGTATAGGTAATTTTCAAGACTACTAAAATGATGACATGCCAGCAGCTACTGCCAGATCAATAGTTGCTCAGTATGCAGATGACATTGCTGTAGGTACTCTATCGCTCACGCAATCAACCAGTGATCACGTGTCGATTGCAGCAAGCTGCCGAGAAACTAGAGGACTGGTTCGCAGAATGGCGCATCAATGTGAACGCTAAAAAAAATACAGCAATCCTCTTCACAAAGAGGAAATTTCAACCTTTGGGTGATATAGAAATGCTTAATGACGTCATCCCATGGTGTCCAAAACATAAATATCTCGGCCTGCTCTTTGACAGTGGCTTGACGTAGGGACCACATGTCCAAAAGAATGCACAAAATGCACACGTACTTGTCGCTTTGCTAAGCCCACTCATAAATTGTGGAAATCGTCTGTCACTCACAAGCAAAGCGACAACTTTTAAGACGATAATATGTCCTGCAATGACGTATGGCATATCCGTGTGGAGATACGCGGTGTCTACATACATGAAAAGCTGCAAGTAGTGCAAAATAAACTGCTGCGTATGGCCATGGATGCACCTTGGTTCGTGCGCAACGACCAGCTTCATCTGGATCTAAAGGTCCAGAGCATTAACGATCATGCTATAAAACTAGTAAATAAATTCTTCGCTGGTGTAGAATATCACCCTAATGCCGGAATCAAAAGATTGGCAGAATACGACACAGATGAAAATCTGCGTCACAAAAGACCGCGTCAGATCCAGAACGCGGACTATTAGAACGACGTCAAGATGGCGGCACAATGGTGCAGTCCCAAAAACCTCAACAGTCCATAGTTCTATGAAAATCCGATGAAAAAGGTGTGAGCCTATGGCTCGGAGTTTGCACAAGTCCTTCATGTTTATCGTTCATCTTTCAATAAAAAGCGAAATATTGGGTTCTCCCCAGAGTAAATTCATGAGAAGATCCTATAAACTTGGTATAACATTAATCTTCAGTTTATGTGGTCGAGACAATTTATTATTTCTGATTATTGATCTACATTAATATATTATGTTCATGACAATTGAAGTTCATCTCTCATTCAATTATCATGTAATTTTTGCGACATAGAGATTGAACATTTTTTGATTGTCACATGGTTCTAAATTTTATAGAACACTAAGAAAAGAATATGAGAAGCATAATTCTTCAAGTCTACACACAATTTTGGCTTGTCAAGTGGATATAATCATAGAACACCTCAGTAGGCGGGATTTACGTGTAACTGCAGAAAATTTCACAGAGGCAGACTGGCAGCGCGTTCATACCCAAATTTCAGATAGAATATATGCTCACAGCGTCTCCGATCATTTACATAGATTTTCTTCATATTCGCAATTTACAATAAAACATTCGATCCTATCTTGTAGTTGATAGTTCAAACTATGACTCAATTGTGTAACTTTTTCAAACAATTTTATCAATAATTAGGAAAATCGTTCGTAGAAAAGACAATAATACGTTAGATTCAAGGTTTCAAAAGTCACATATTGAATAATTTTTCCAAAATTTTGTTACCATAAGATCCTAGATTTATCCTTTCTAAATCAGAAGGCATTTCCTTTTTTTTAATATTTGTTCAACAAGTCAAGCAAGAAAGCGTATCAGCTGAACCATGTTTCGTGTTCTCGCAGCAAGGCTGTGACTTCCTCTTAAGATGTACTTATGTAGAGATCTCGTATTTCTTGATCCATATAATTGAGCAAAGGGCCGCAATTTGAAATTTGATTCCATTACCAGTATATCTCCGAAAAACATTCATGTGAAAAATCAATTAATTTACATAATTATCTATTTATCCAACAGATACAAATCCATTAACTGGGCAGGACACTGTACAAAATACTAGAAATTAACTTGCAATAATGATTCAAAGTCTGAAGGTACTGGATAACCAATGTCTACTTCACACGGTCATGAATACACATGTAGTTCTACAAAATCTTATTGTTCAATGATATTTGACCGTGTACAGCGACAGAAATTGACAAAATGGCATTGTTAAATACGAAGTTGTGAATATAGTTGGAATAGAGCATATTCAAAATTTTCAAGGCCATTCTCATCAAATTTTGGTGACGTCTAGGGTCTTTAGAGTTTGTAGTTGCTGCCTTGTGTGAATCACGTTCAGCATTTAATTTCATTCTTATTATGGCTCAAGCAACTGACACATATGCTATGTGTCGATATCAATTTTTTTTTGTATCTGTGAAAAACTATTATGAATGATGTGAAATAAAAAAAAAATACATTGAAATTGATAATGGTGAACAAACAAAAATCAAATCTTTATCAAGTGTCTTATAAATTTACACAAAACAAGAGTACAAATAAAGTTGTTCGTTGCTCCAAGTCTAAAGTATTGCCACCACAAATATATTAGCCTGATATTAGCTGTTACTGTCATGCTATCAAATACTCTGAGAATACTTGACCGTGTAAAGTGCTGAAGTAAATTGTTAATTATGACAAGAAATACATGTAAAATTGTATGTAAAAATATAATTGTGTAAAGTAAGCATAAGACAAGTTTTTTTTTAACATGAGAAAGAAAAATATCTAAAGATCTTAGTTAACACTGATGCTCATTTGAATTCGTTGTTGGTTCATAGCATATAAATTAATTGGAATATCTCAATATTGCAGGAGAAGTTGGCTCCGTTCATGATGCGACAGCTCTGCGAAATAGTGAAATTTAGACGTACTTGAATAAGAGAGCAGGAGAAATGTTCCATCAGGATACGCACTTGTTAGGAGCTGAAGCATACCCAATACATCAACATTTATTATCGCCGAATCGAGATATTGGATGCATAATTATTCGTGCTTAATAATGTTTCAACCATCGTTTAAGCTCAGTTAGGAGTGCAATAATTGAACGATGCTTTGGGTTACTTGAAAAAATCTGATGTGGACATCACGTGACTTACTAGTATATCATTAAATATATTTTTTGCAGCTAATAATAAGATTACCAAGGCTAATCGTTCTGGATTTATCCAGAAAATTCCAAAAATCTGTCAAATAAAGTGTACTTTCGGCCCAGTCGGTTGCTATGGAAACAGTAGTACATCATTCTTATGCTACAATATTCTCAAATACCGATTTACAAGATTCCGCGGCTAAATCGTTGAAGCTGTTTCCGGGATACCAAAAATATGTTTACAAAAATTGATCACTCAAAGATATAAGGTACCCAAATTTCTACCTATCTTTAGAACTGTACGATTGTTTCTAGATAGTCAATTTTTTCAAAGGAATATTTTTCTGTGAAATTTAGTCAAGGTAACCCAGTAAAAAAATAATATGATCTTTAAAGCGGGTACCCTATCAAGAAATTGATAGAAAAATTATTATCCCTGTATTCTTGAAGAATAACTTTGAAATACCCGAATGTTCCCAAAAAATTCAAATTGAAGAATTGGCTTTACAGCAATGCTCCAAATCAAGCTCTATATATAGACACCTATTTCATAATTATAGTTTTCTTGAAATAGAGTTCTCAGCAGAAGAGTTATTGAATGTAACTAAATCAAGTAAGATATTTTTCAAGTACCCTGTTCGATCTGAATTATTATTACTAAACTTGTTCATACAATTTATCATCAATAGATTGAATATAGGTATATGATACATTGAAGATTGGAAAAACAGGGGACACTGTAAAGTGACCTTTGAAAATTGACTGTAATACAGAAATTGATAAATTGTGAAGAATTAAAACCAAATTGTTTTCCAAAATCACAAATTCAGGAGTCGTCTTTCACACCATCAATCATCTTGAATAGGGCAGAAACAATAGACACGTATTTCGTCCTTATGAAAAAGGATAATACAGTAGAGCAAGCCTCAGATAGTCAGATTTGTAGCCACGAAGCTGAGGAAATTGAGTTGATCTACCATAATGCGCCAAAGTGGCAGATTTGGAGAAAAACAGTATACTGTAAAAAGATCTTAGAAAATAGTCCGTGAAACAGAATTTGATGAGTTGTTAAGAAATAAATCTGGATTGTTTGAAAAAATTACAATTTCAGGAGTAGGTTTCTACACCATCGTCCCGAATAGGGCAGCAGCTCTAGCCATATTCAGGACGATTGTGTAAAAATCGACTCCTGAATCTGGTTTTGATTTTTAACAAGCTCTTGTAGTAGAATTATTGTTTATAATGTTAGTTTTGAATTAGTATCATTATCGCTGGCAGATTACATGTATTACTTTGAGAACACTCTCAAGTATAATGATTGTGAATGCGGAGCTCAAATCTAAATGAATCTATTTAAGAAGAGTACATATCTCTTTGATTTTTTTTCCAAGTGAAATGTTTGGTAAAGACTTCCTTATGGGAGAATACCTATTATCTGGGCTATTACGTTTTTTGTTGCGTTTACTACTCTATTTTAGATAAGAAATGACTGTGACAATGATAGTTCAATCATAATTTACCTTGAATATCATTTCTCATAAGCCTAATGAACATAAAACAATTTAGAATAAATCTTGCACAGTTATTTAGTACCCATTAAAGTCAGATTGTGTACTTCTGGTGAATGTGAATCAATGTGCCCCACCATGAGTTTCCTATCTGAATTATGACACTTTTACTATCGAATAAGACTTGGAAAGCTAGTTACTCGCAAATTATGTGCAAGGTTTATGGCTCATTACATTATATGTGCTTCCATGTATTATGAACTATTTTTGGAAAATATGACTTATTATGCATGTCCTCTGAATTTGAAAGTATTAAAATGATTGATTATTTCCAAATATATTTATCTATGATTCATTGCGCTAAAAAGGCTAATGCGGAATAATTAGTAATAGCTTAATAGAATCAACTGAAATTATCAGTAATCACTTTGTTATATAAGTTGACTCTACGACTACATTATCTGAACAAGTATTGTTGTAAAACTAATATAAGTATATAATCCCACAAACCTGAACCCATTACATTGTTAGAGTTGAAAAATGAGAATACACATCATGTGGACTCACATATTCTTGGTGCTCACAGCTTTGGTATTTTCACAGGTATATCCAGTTTTCAATTATGTACTTATTATTGCAGTGCAAATAATTCATAGTGATTGTGTTATTATAAACTTAATTACAAATCAATGGATTCACGCAGAGTGTCTCACTATCTTGGGATGAAGATTAAGAGCCGATTAAATTCATCTAGAGACTATTTTGAATTAGTACCTATGACAAAAATTGTACCAATAATGATTTTTGGATAAAACAACCTTGGTGAAATCGACTCTAAGTAGTACTACCCAAAGTAGATGACAAATTCAAAAGAATTTTTCAAGATTTCATGGAATAAATTGCACTTCAAATGAAGTAAAAAGTTTCTGTCATTGCTTCACACAATATTTCTACATACAATAGTAACAGTATTCCAGAGACTATCACTCTAGTTTTGTTGGTCCCACTATTATTATTGATAAACAAATATTGTGTGATGCAAAATCCTATATTAAAGTTGACTCTCAATCAGATCTCGTGACAACAGATTGTTCATTTCTTGAAAAAAAAAAAGCAATCAATTTTGGATATTTCAACCTATTATTTTTTTGGTATCCATCTGTGCATAATTTAGTATTTGCTATTAATTTTTTTTTCTAGTTTGAAAGCTCTTTGTATATTCACACATATTTTTACTCACTTGTACAAAATAAAAGTGAGTATTGTGAGACCGACAAAATTCACCTGTTAAGATATTAATGAAAATATTTATTTTGAGCATCTCTGAATCTATTTTGATTATTTTTGGCTTGATGTTGGTACGTATGTATGTACGGTCGTTCGTATCTCACAAATCTCAAAGCCCCTCAAATGTTTAGGGTTGAGATTTTGTATTTAAGACTGGTCTAAAATCCGGTTGTGCACCTTGCATTGTGGTTGCAATCGTTTGTACCAGAAGTCCACTTTACTTGAAACTTATTTTGAATTTTCTGCGTGAATCCAAAATGGTCAGTTGTAGAATATTGGATTCAGTATTTGAAATTATTGTAGCATCTAGATGATTATCTTCTATTTTCATAATAATCGGCTGAGCCGGAAGTGCATTTTTTATAACAGACTTTCAGAATTTTCCATATAGATTCAAAACAATTGAGCGTAGAATATTGAAATCTGGTATCGAGCACTTCTATAACATCTAGTTGTGTATTATTGCAGTCGCACTCAACCCGGAGCATTTTAAAATTTTTCGCATAAATTCAAAACGATTGAATGTAGAATGTTAGAGTTCAGTATTAAAGACGATTTTATCATGCTCATATCCCATTCTGTTACTAGTCTTTTGGGATTTTTCGCATAAATTTGAAAACGATTGGACATAGAGTATTGAAATTCAGTATTCCAATCTGCTGTAGCATCTGAATAATTGCGTACTATTCTCATAACAATCGACTGAACCAGAAGTGCACTTTAGTTGGATTTATCTTCCAATTTTGCGCATAGATTCACAACTGTTAGCCGTAGAAACTTGGAAATCAGTATTTAGAAATGTTGTAGCTTACGAAAGATGACCTACTGTGTCCATAGCAACCGACTTGGTCGCAAGCGCACTTTGCTTGATAGATTTTTAGAGTGCTTTAAATAAATCCAAAACGATCAGCTGCGAAACGATGAGATTCTATGTTTGATTATCGTATAAATGAAAAATATATCCTACGATGTACTTGTAAGTCAAGTGATCTCCACGTCAGATTTTTCCATTTAGAACATACAAATGAGGTAATTACAATGTTTCAATCAGAAATTTCCGTGAATAGTTGAGAAAGTACGGACTTATTGAAGTGGATGAGTGAGTCTTCATGCTTACTATCGAAATGAGAATTATATTAACTGAAATTTATTCATAAAGTATTTTTCATTTAAATATGTTTTATTGGGTTTAAGTTCTGTAATTTATTAGAAACACAACGTTTCAACAGCAAAGTGCTGCCTTTTTCAAGTGAAAAGAAATATAAATACTATTTATATTTCTTTTCACTTGAAAAAGGCAGCACTTTGCTGTTGAAACGTTGTGTTTCTAATAAATTACAGAACTTAAACCCAATAAAACATATTTATTTAAAAATGAGTTCTGAAAAGTTTTTTCCTTCATTATTTTTCATTTGATTATTTGACTAGCAGCAACTTCACTCTTTAATTTATATTCACAAATACATACGATTCACTAAATCAATATGTAAAATTAAGTTATATTGAAGAGGAATCATATCATTTATCAGCTCACTGAAACCCACAATGTGTTGACAGAAAACCAGGTAGAAAAACTCTGACGTGAACATCACGTGACTTAATTGTACATCATTTGATATATACACAAATTTATTCAATAAAGTTTTCTGTCACTCTAAATTATAAGTAATATAATTTAAATATATTGACATGTAAAATGTCAAACAAAATCAAAAAATGGAAGAATCATCTAGATGATGAAAGCGCATTTTTGACAGCTCATGAATGCTTGTTACTGCAGAGATCTCGCAAATTACCATCTCTCACAATCACTGAGCTTGAATTCAAGCAGTTTGGGCAAACTTACGAAACAGCAGCTTCCATTTAGTACTAGTTTCAAGTTGACTATTTGATAAGTACATAATTTATGCATGTACAAACTCAAAAATACCTTTTAATCTTCATTGTTTAGTTATTAACTGACGGGAGATCAAGTGCTGTACCTTAAAATGATAATTAGATCTTTATCAAAGCTTTATAAAAAAAAATACACCAAAAGTAAATTAATTTTCATCCAATAATAATAATTCATTCTAATAAGCTTCAAATTCGCGTCAAACAAGTCATTGAATGAATCCCGGACAGATTTGACAACTGTACATAATAATAGTGACACCCGCGGCGAAGGTTGTAACTAAATTTTTATCTACTTCAATAAATTTTAGTTGCCATATCCCTAATGTCATATATATCTATGGGCATTGTTTCACTTGAAACAAGTAATTGAATAATTTAATCTTCGACAATCACTGAGCTTGAATTGGAGCAATTTGTGCAAACCTACGAAACAGCATCTTTTAATTAGAACTAGTTTCAAGTCTGTAAATAGTATAGTTGCTGAGAACTCAGCGTCGCGCCAGCCAGCCAACCAGCCAGCCAGCCAGACAGCCAAAGTGAATATGATAGCGCTTTTTTATGAAAAATGCGCTAAAAATTGACCACAGATTATCATTGCCTACCTTATCATTTCAATTGAACTGATTGTTTTATACGGCAAATTCTGAATATCTGTTATTCTTATAAACTGCACTTCCGGCTCAGCCGATTGATACAAAAGTAATATATAACTATTTTGATGCTACAACAAGTTCAAGCACCAAATTTCAATATGCTACGGCTGATCATTCTAGACTTATGCGGAAAATTTGTAAAAAGTTCCAAGTAAAGTGCACTTCTGGCTCGGCCAATTCATACAGAAATAGCAGATAACCATTCTGATACAACATAAAGTTCAAATACTGAATTTCAAGATCCTACGGTTGATCATTCTGATTTTATTAGAAAAATTCGGAAAAAGTTTCAAGTAATGTGAGGTGCACAGCTAAACCCTAAACCAGTCTTAAATACAAGGTTTAAACATTATACGTTCAATCAGCTCTGAGATTTGCGAGTTACGAACGCACGAACGAACCTTCGTACCGACCTCAAGCCGAAAATAGTCAAAATGGATTCAGGGATGCTCAAAACGAATATTTCCATGAAAATCTTAATAGTTGAATTTTGTCGGTTCCACAATACTTTCTTGTACTTAGTACAAGTAAGTGAAAAGATATCACAAGAAAGTGTGCCATGAGTATTATTCCACGGAACATTTCAACTTGAAAAATTAGAACTCAAAAATAGTTTTACTCCACAAAAATTCAAATTTCAGAATTGGTTTCAACGCTACAACTTGAATCTTGGCTTTCTTTGGTCTGGATAGACTATACTGACGTTTGTACCGGAAGTGCACTTTACTTGAAACTTTTTTTCGAATTTCTCCAATAAATCATGAATGATTAACCGTAAGATGTTCAAATCTAAGATTTGAACTTGGTGTTGTATCAGATTGGTTATCTGCTATTTTTGTATGAATCGGCCAAGCCAGAAGTGCACTTTACTCGAAACTCTTTTTTGATTTTTTGCATAAATCTAGAATGATCGCATATTGAAATTTAAGGTTTGAACATGTTGTAGCATCAAAATAGGTATTTACTATTTTTGTATCAATCGGCTGAGCCGAAAGTGCAGTTTATATGTATAATAGAGATTCAGAATTTGCCGTATAAAACAATAAGTTCAATTGAAATGATAAGGTAGGCAATGATAATAATCTGTTGTCAATTTCTTGATTTTGTTTGACTTTGTACATGTCAAAATATTATTAAAATTATAATAATCATAATCTGGAGTGACAGAAAACTTTATTGAATAAATTTGTGTATATATTAAATGATGTACAAGTAGGTCACGTAATGTTCACATCAGATTAAATTAAATTAAATGCCGTGATTGGCTTCATGTTGCATGTAATTCCTAACTCTATGGGTCATTGATCCATATGAGCTCATATATTCTGGGATCCAAATCTTGACTACTCTGAAGCTAGCTATCTTGTACCGACGAGCCCTAATAAGGACAAAGCACGTGTCCACAGCTGCTTCTCGATCAAAGATGATAGTGCCAAACCGATTCTTAGATTTGAAATTTTGTAGAACTACAATGTTTCTGAACTTCAATTGTCTAATTTATTTTCTGAATGATTTTCAGGAGTAATTCGTCTTTGTTATGAATTCTATCAATAGAAATATAATACGCAGGTCCCTTGAAAATGTGTTCAGTTGAATTTTGCTAGGTACATTCACCATAGATTTTTTTTCAATTTTCTTAAGAATATTCAATCATTATGGAAGAATTTGAGTCTAAACTTCCTATTATTGTTCATTCTGAAGATGAATGGGTCAGTTTCTTCAATTTTCTAGAGAAGTTTACTTCTTCGTTGCATTTCCCAAACGATTCTAATTGAGAGACATCTTTCAGAGAAAAAAAAGAATTAATACACTGGTTCATATTGTTCCTCAGTAATTATGGAGTGAAGTGCGACAATTCCAGATTTTTTGGAAGAAGCTGCTATTTTTAAATGTTCTTTTCGAGTATCTTTATAAATCAGGTAGCTGTGAACTCGAAATGAACATACCTCATATTGAAATAATTGAAACAAGAGAACAGATTGTTCAGTATTTTATAGTAGAATTTACGAATATGCATTCATTTTCATACTCAAGTGATTTGAATTCTCACTCCCATAGTGTCTTCTGAAGATATAATATCCAGAAAAATATATTTTGAGAGTCGAATCAGTGGCTCAGTTGGTAAACGTACTGTTCACTGTACGTCTATGACGTATGAATCCAGGGACTTTGACTCAAATCTTGGTCAGTATAATTTTACAATTTAAATATCCAAATCATACACGGTCACTGTGGGCTCACCATCCATGTCTCAAAAGATTGAGATTTCGAATATACTAGGATTATTCGGTAGAGAAATTAGTACAAATGTACTCGAGGCCTTGGCTCTACTAGGGCTGATGTCGCAGGAGAAGATTAAATTTTAAAATTCACATCAGCCTCAAAGGAATATCAGCATGTATTTCAAATTTTTATTGATTTGTAACTCCCAAGATGAACTGTAAATTTGTTCAGTATTAAATGGAGGTGCTTTCATTCCGATAACTAGACATATTTTGTATAATAATAATAATGATGATAGTTACGTACGTGGATATCTATAATAATCAATCACTTTTTGTGAAGTACCAGTAGATGGGTGTGATTTTAATTCATGTAATTACTTTATAGGGCCAGACAACAACAGAAATGCCAGACTCAGATCTAACAGAGAACGAGATTCAAATCTTGGAGAATGTGAACAATACTCTCTTGCTTGGAAACGAATACATCATCGACTCTGTTGAGTTGGTAGCAAAGCTAGCAAAGGCATTTCAAGAATTCATATACGAAGTGCAGACTAACAATTCTACAACCGTGGACATATCTCAGCTGACTGCAAACATAAGAGATGCTTTCAACAGTAATAGTGACATTTGTGACGAAGAAGAAGTATTAAGTGTGCATAATCTAACATCGAATATAGTAGATAGAGTAGGAAATTGCTATGTTCATGTCAATGCGGTTATTAAAGATCTCATTCCAGACATACAGACTCTGGCAAATGAAATGATTGAAGCCATACAAAAAATTGCAGATGGAATCAACACGTGTATTCAAAATAATCCTCTTATAGTTATTGGACTACCTGGATGTTTAACCGTTATTATTAATGATGGCAGAACAGGACTAAGTACTTTAATTGAGCATTTGAATGCGACTATACTGAAAGTATTGAATACAGCAGTTGATCTTATGACCGAGTCTAGACTTTGTCTATCACAAGCATTTTTCGAAGCTGTCTTTGAATTAGTTTATATCTACAGAGCATATATTTCATGTGTTACACGCTAATTTGCGTGAGGAAGATTTTTTGTACTCAGCAATAGACATAAGATATGGAAATACTTTTTTATATGACGTAGCATTATCCCATATTAGTTTTTATAAACGATGTATTTATTTGTTCAAACAGAAAAATTATTCTATTGTCTGTTAATGGATATATATATATATATATTATATGTATAAAATTCACGATATAATTAATTTTCCACCTTGATGGTGCGCAATTTACTTCAAAATATATTTATAGCTTCAGAATGAAATGGTAATAAAAGTTGATGCTAGTGACTGATTTAAAATAGAATGCCCACAAACCAAATTTGTTATCCTAGCAAACATTATTGAGACTATTGTTCCCATCTGTCTGCTAAGATAGCTGCTTTTTTGGTTAAGAAATTGCGATGTACTTGTAATTGTGTTCACTCGCTTATTGAAACTCTTAGGGCCAGTTTCACCAATATAAGTTAAATCTCTCTGGAGGCTATTTTAAGTCAGTTACTATGGCAATAATTGTATGAACAATGATTTCCGGATAGAATGATCCCAATAAATAGATTTAACTGACGTCGGTGAAACCAGCCCCAATTGTAGAAATTTTTGTACTTGTAATCTAGAACTTACAAAAGTAACGAACCTAATAAATGAGACTTGATATTAATAATCCTATCAGATTTCAATGATATTATCACAGAAAAGCAAAATAGAGAAGCACAGACCTTGGAGTATTGATCAAATTGATGATTCTTGATAAACTTTTCACATAACAATTTTTTCTTTTGTACGATATCAGTCTTACATCTGTGATTGAGTGAATTTGTTTATCCAGATATAGGAAACTTGTGATCATCTTTGATATTGTACAAGCCACAGCCTAGTTGTATTTTGATATTATTAATTTTGTGAATAATCTGTCAGACTATAGTGATTTTATTATTTTGAATAAATTTCTTCATGGTAGTATGTAAAGGTTAATAAGTTGAGAAGTTGAAAATTGCTTCAAAAAACATACATTTTTTATTTTGGAATCTTTAGGCTATCGATTTCGGACAATCGTCCATCTTCAGGCCTTGGCTAAAAATACATTGTTGTCATAATTTTGAAAAATTTTTTTCGAAAAATATTTAAATAGTGTTTTTTGATATAAAGTTTTATAATAAAATTCAAATTTAAGATAAGTCTAGTCAAATTATAGTATAAACATTGAAAAATTATATTTGTTTTTTGACAATTGATGATTGGAAAATAGAACACGTGTTGAAAAACTATTTTGTGAGGTTAAGAATTTAAATATATATAAATAAAGAGAAGTAGGTGCATGCAATATTCGAAAACAATGAATAGGCTTACCGTCAATGGTTTAAAAGCAGCTAAGTTTGTAAAAAGTCATGATAATGTTTGAATTTAATAAAGTTTTGTTCTGAAACATTTCAGCGTGTGTTACAATCAAGTGGGCGAATTACATTGAATTATGGGTGGAGTGTTGTTTCCGGATTTGTGTCATGTGTGGTGTCGGGAGAATGGCGGTAATAATTCGAAAATATGATTTTCGGGGAAAAAAGTTTGATCGTTTAATATATGTTGTTCTTCATTATTTTTAAGGTGTTTTAAGATTTCTAGTTTTTCTAAAAGTATGAGTTTACTATAATGATCTTCTTTGTGTAGTAGTTTGCTGTTGTCGATTGTAGATGAATGATTCTCTGTTTTTAGATGTGTGCCGAATGCTGACGGAGGGTTGTTTTTGACATGTTCTTTATATCTAATTTCAAATTTACGTGTTGTCATTCCAATATGTGTACTGTTGCAATCATCACAATTAATTTTGTATATCCCACTGCTATTATTTTTTGATATAGTTGGTTGAGTGTTGGTGAAGATGTTCGCTAATGTGGGGTATGATTTGGAAGTTAGTTGTATAACGTGTTTCTTGAGTGTACGGTTTATCTTGTTGTGAATGTTTGTATAATAGGGTATGGAGATATATTTTGTAGTGTTTTTGCTGTGTTTATAAATTTGTTGTAGGGTTAAGTTACGTTTTGTATTTTTAAATATATTTTCTATTAAATCTAATGGGTAGTTATTGTTTAAACCTATTCTGAAGTGAAGTGTGTGTGTGAAAGAGGGGTGGTCAATAATCTCTGAAACATGAATCTAAAGGCACTAACTTTAATTTGTGGTGTGTGGTATGAATTATATGGAATTATTATGTCTGTGGATGTTGGTTTTCTGTATATATTGTATTCTATATTGTGTTGTGAGTATAATAGCGTGAGATCTAAGAAATTGATAGTTTGATTTTGTTCTGTCTCGAGCGTGAATTTGATTTTTGATAAGTTATTAATATCGTTTAGGGAAGTATCCAATTCTGCATCATCACCATTCTAAAAACAAAGAATATCATCAACATATCTTTTCCAGAATAAAATTTTACTGTTTAAAGGGTGTTTGAATATATTGGTTTCAATATAATCGATGAAGATATTTGCTAGTAAACCGCTGACTGCAGAACCCATCGGTAATCCGTCATTAAGTGTGTAAATTTGATTCTCAAAGTTGAAGAAATTCTGATCTAAAATAAGTTGAAAAAGTTCTAATATATTAAGTATGTCATTATTTGAAATATTGTATTTTTCTCGAAAATCATTATTATCGTATAGGTGTTCTTGTAAGAGTGTAAGTGTATCTTGTGTTGGAATATTGGTGTAAAGGTTGACAATATCAAATGAAATCATTTTGAAATTCTTGTTATTTGTTGTATTAAAGTGGTTTATTTGTTCAATTAAATCTGAAGAGTTTTTTATACTGCAAGGGGAGTTGTATTTGAATTTATGTATCATGATATTGTTCATATTATGTGCTAGTTTGTATGCTGGTGAGTGTATGGAGGAGGTTATGGGTCTGATTGATTTATCTGGTTTGTATAATTTTATTAAACTATATAGGGTTGGAATTTGAGGATTTCTTTTTGTGAGGAAGTATGTGTTTATTTGTAGCTTGTTAAGTGTGTCTGAAGTGTATTTAATTATGTTTTTGTATGTTTTTATGTAGGATGGGAGTGGGTTTTTGTTGCATGTTGTGATGTTGTTTGCTGTGAAGAAAGTGGTTGTTTTTTCAATGTAATCGGTTTTGCCTAGTATGACCGCGCCGGCGTTTTTATCTGCTCTAGTAAAAATGAGATCGTTATTTGAAATTTTTTCTTTAATTGAATTAATGATATTCTTATTTTTAGTATCTATGTCATTGTTTTGAGTATTGCAGGGACCTACCTTCTTGTTATGAATTTTGTTTAAAGTTGTTCCTAATTCAGATTTAATGGAAATAAGTTGAGGGTGTCTGTAAAGTTGTACTTCTAGTTCGATTGATAATTTGTGAAGATCTGGTTTTTGAGGTTAGGGTGCAAATTTGTGTCCAGTTTTTAATAGTTGTTCTTCGGGTTCAGTAAAGGTAGTTGTCGAAAGGTTGGTGACTCTATCGGGAAAATTTTTGTCTGTATTTCGATCGGATGTTAGTGGTTCTATGGTGGTGTTGTTTAAAGCTGTTGTTCTTGTTTTTTCTTGGATTAAATTGTTGAGTTTCTTCCTCCTATTCTGATAGTCGTTGTAGTTTGTGTATATGACCTCTTGTTCCAGATTTTCAATTAAGTTTTCATATTCGATTGTATGTAAAAATAGTAGTAGGTGCCTGTGTAAAAATTGAGGTTTCATGTCTATAAAGGTGTTGTTATTGAATTGTCTTCTAATTTCCTTTCTCAAAAGCCTGGAATGTAATTCGTCCACTTGACTTTGATCCATCTTTCTTCTTAGTTTTAAACGGAGGAGGTTAGGTGTTACTTTTAAATCTCTGGCTGTTATTAAAAAATTCATATGTTGTTGTGTTCGATGACGTTTATTTAAAGTATATTCTAGCTGCAGGAATTTATCGGATATCTTCGATGTTTTAATACTTTGAATAAATTTCTCCATGGTAGTATGTAAAGGTTAATAAGTTGAAAAGTTGAAAATTGCTTCAAAAAACATACGTTCTTATTTTGGAATCTTTAGGCTATCGATTTCGGACAATGAAAAAATAAATATTTCGATTAACTTTGTATTTGAGATTATGTAGAATATAATCCTCCTAAAACCTGAATTGCGCTGATGAAACACGATAAGTTTGGGTGTAAACGATTTAAATAATAAAATAATACTCAGATAAACTGTACGTATATACCTATTCTGTATATCCACTACAATCATTTAACAATATTGGAAATTTCTCAAAAAGAGTAGGAGACACATGAAATAAATTGATTAATTGATTTTTTCACTTGAAAAAGGCAGCACTTTGCTGTTGAAACGTTGTGTTTCTAATAAATTACAGAACTTATACCCAATAAAACATATTTATTTGATTAAAAGTAGTTATTCTAGAAAGAGTTTTCGCGGAAAATGTTGGTAGATTATACGGGTTACTGTAAGTAGGAATTCACTGTTGTAATCAGCTGATTTCAAACAATCAACACAGACATCTGTTCCAACGGTTGGTAACATTGTTAGGTGTGACTTAGACGCTTGGGTGCGCATGCGTAATATAGAGTGGATAGAGATGTTTTGCAAGAGTCAGATATTATTGTTCTTTTATTGTTTGTTCATGATATCTGTTATTGGAATATATTGTAATTGTGAAGAACAAGAATGTTCTGTTGAATATAAAGGAATCGGATGATGAGTAGTCAGATGATAGAACAGCTGTCAGCAATTTCATTGATTCATTCGTCGATTTCATTATATTGATCAATCCCTAAATATTGTATTCGATTGAATAGGCACTTCGAACAACTAATATTGATTTAATGAATAATTTTGCTGTTCTCATCAACAAGACTGCAACAGCAATTTCTTTCAAACTAGTACTGTTATTGTAGTGAGTATTATGATCATATTATCAACAATAATTCCTGAGTAGAAATCATCGATTGTAGATTATTACGGGCAACAATCATTTGTTGTGATCAACTCAATTTTGATTTTAATTGTAAAGTTATTGCTGATTCATTATATAAACGATGAAAACTTGGTAGAAATTATTGTTGTCATCTACTCAATTCCAATTGTGATCCATGGTTGATTGTTGCAATCGGTAGAATGACTATTCTATGGATATTGTATTATCAACCACATACTATGATGGAAAAGTTATTAGTATAATCAACAAAAAATGCTACCTAGTAGCCACTATCAACAATTGATAATCAGGATTACCTTCTCTATCATTGCTATCAACAAAATATTGTTTCAATCAGCCCATCTATTGTTGTGATCAACCAATAATAATTTATTGCTAGCAGCGAACAACGATAATCCCTAAATCTTATTCTCATCCACTCAATCATTATAGGAATGAACGAAATACTGTTGCAATCGATTGCAAACTGATAGCTGTGATCATTCAATGATCACTGTAGTGAAAAAATTTCAAAATACAAAGCGTAGATGATTTTATCCAACAATTCAGGGTTGTTTTCTGACTCATTTCTATTTTAGTCAAAAAACAACCGATTGGTTCTCTATTCAAGCAATTTATTCTTTATCTTTTAATGCTGTTTCAGATGTGAAATATGAGTCAGCATAACAACTGAGACGTTAATTATATTTACCAGTTTTTCTGAATTAATATATTCATCAGGCTCCTAAGTTGAGTCTTAATTTTCAATTGATTTGGACAAATTCGCTTCGGATTAAAAATATCCTTGGAGATGTATTTGAAGCCAATTGGCTTTTTGTTATAAAATTTCGCACAAATATATGAAAGTGAGGTTCAAAGCGTTTTTGCTTCTGTGGACATAAGCATCCCGAGAAAGGTTTGAATTCTCAAAATAACATTGAAAATAAAAAACGCCCTTATTCTTTGTTCAGACCTGGAAGAAAAGTTTCTTATTGAACTCGATCATTGTGTCACATCGTATATCCTGATTTTGTTACAAGGGTCGAAATTGATAGGAAAATGAACTTATTGAATGGCTTATAAATCAGGTGAAGAAGACAATGGAGAAGAAATGTGTATTATTGTAATTACTCTCAATTTTTTTTTCCGCTATTGGTATGCAACTTCATTTAAAATTGAAATCAAAATAGGATGCATTCACAAGAAAGTATGAGGACAGTTAACGCTTTCAATGAATCTCTACGTTTTAGACCCTACTGAACCCAAAAAAACATAATTTTAAAGAAAGTCAGTCGTTGTGTTTGTTTATTTCTAAAAGCACGATAACTTGAGAACGGCTAGAAATTTTCGACTAAAATTTCACATTCAAGTTTTTTATCAAAAAAATAGGTTCATATTCATGAATAAGATATATTTAATCGGTGGTACCAAAACTTCTTTGATGGAACTTTAGAGCTCTTTGCGTTTATTTTATAAACGGTAGTACTCATCCAAGAATAAAATAGTATATTGTGCAACAAATGCGATAAGTTTTTGATTGCCCACGAGAGCGAAGTGGGCAATTGACAATACTGCACGAGTTGAAGATACTATTTTTAATTACGAATGCGGGATAAGTACTATTCCGCACTTTTTTTCCGAGCGATAAATGGTTTGCGTGCGACAAGTTTACTTGTCGCACATAAATTATATCTGGCGCACTGAAAAGCCAAAGAGCTATTTACGTGCACAAAGTAGTACGAATTCTGCATGAGTAATAAAAAATAACTTAGATTGATTCCTTCATGAATTGGCACAACATTCACCTGGAACATTTCCCAAAATAATTTGCGATTTTATTTCATTTATTATAAAATTCGATGAATTCTTTTAAAGTAGGAAAATAATTATTATCAATGTGAAATAAGAGTAATTCATACTCATATTTGGACGTCGCAAGCCAAGGTTTGACGATGGTAGCGTTGACGATTAGTTCGACAGAACATGTTGCAAATTAGAAGGAACAACATGAATGTACAACAAATAAATGATTTTCGCCAACTCTTACATTGTTGCAAATTCAATACATTAATGGCCGGTTTTATAAAAGACCAAGTAAATTTACTCCTGTAGTAAATTTATTTTAGTTAACAAATTCTAATCAGTTTGAGCTTCTTTATGACAACAAAATCATTGCAGTCAAATAATCGACTGTCATCTAACAGAGTAAATTTTATTTACTCTGGAAGTAAAATACTCTGCTCTTCTTAAAACCGGGCATTAGTAAAGTATTTTTACAGGGGTATTGGCAACTTGAAAAACTTTTGCAGTTTTCGATGCAAGAATAGAGCATGTTAATTCACGCACCATGGTCTTATATATATAGGACTTGACACTAGCATCTCACTACCATTGGCAAGGAATTGACTCTTATTGAAGTATTTAGTTATTATTAGTTTCTCAAGATGTGAGAAGCTGTAATATATTGTAGTTGATGATTATGAGTCTACTTATGATAATAGTTTGAGGGAGATTGAGGGAAACATTCATTTGTCACAAGTTCAAATATCCATTTTTGTGAATACAGAGGAATTAAATGTAATTATTATGAAAGATTAGGAATTCTATTGCTATTTGATGGCAATATTTTAAATATTATTGATATTGAGTGCTATATATCAATAAATTTTAGGATGTAAAATTAAATATTCAATCCAGACTTGAATTATTCGAATCGCTGTTTCTTGTCTTTCTGATGCACACTTTCTGTTTTCCTCGCACACTTATTTTGTCGATCGTAACACCGTCTGTAGTAGTTTGAATAACTAATAAGCTGCTTTAATAATGGATACCCTTACTGGTGAGTATCAAGACCTATGTATAATATTGGAAATTGTGCGGCAAGAATCGTTCTTTTGAAAAGATAGTTCAACTAGAGAAACAATCTCGCCATCTCGTCGCTAATCCTTAAAGGGAATGAAATCGATGATTTTCTTAAGGATTTATATCTAAATATGATTGGAAACTGTCAATCAATGTAATCACGGGCAGAGAAAAGTGTAGTAAAATAATATGAAGTAGGGGAATTACGTGAGCTCAATTCACATCCGAGATTGATCTTGTCAAGGAAGAATTCTTGTCAGAGAGGCGGTACATATTTGGAGCTGCGACGCCTAGAGTCTCTGTAATTCGTGAAGAAGTTGAAATCAATTATTTTTCTCCAGATAAATACATGAAATAACATTGGGAATTGTCTATAAGAAAGAGTGAAATCACGAATAGGGAAAAATGCAGAAATATAATATGGACCAGGAGAATTCTGTACGCTGAAATTATGATTGAGACTAATCTTATTAAGAAATTATTTTTGCCGGAGGCGGTTCACATATGGAGCTGCGAAGCCTAGCGCTTAGACCTGCGAAGCAGGTTGAAACGCTAGTTACTATATACTAATCGTCTAGTGTACCACTCTATATATAGATTCATCACTTTTTTGTCCACCTCCACAGCCTGTATTTATTTATGGATTTTTCTTAAATTTTTTTTATTTGATACATCTCCATTAGGACTAGTGCCTTCCGGGGGTCTCATATTTTTGATGCTCATAGTGTTTGCAGGAAAAATTTAAAAACGGCGGAAATTTGCGTTGATCAGCGTGCCCCTATCTTTTATTCATCTATTCAACAGGGGTATACAAAATCACACGTCATTTTGACATTTCAATTTCGAAAACATTCTTATAAATTTTATTATTTCTGTTATTTTTACGTCAATTTTAACATTAGTTTAATGTTTAATATGCATGAGCAAATGTCCTGTGATACAATTCAATTGTTAAAAAGGTATTTTAAATAATTTATTGGTTTAACTTTTATAAATTTTGTCGCTCTACTGTGATTCATGCTTTTTGCGATGTGTTGAAAACGTCACTTTGACATGTCGGGCTGAAAAATATTTTGGTAGATTTCATAAAATCTACTGAGTCTACATGAATTTTAATGATAGTTTACTACATAATAGTCATGAGCAAATGTCATCTGATGCATTTTATTTACTGAAAAGTTGTTTTAAATAATTTATATCTCCAACATTTATTAGTTGTTTCGCTCTAATGTAAACGTGGCTTCTGCGACAGCGCCAGATTAGGTCAGCCTGCGTTCTGTAGCAAATTCTATCTAGAGGCCCTATCTTGATTCGGAAAAATACTTTTATGGTCCCAACTCGATTGAGACATTTTATTTTTACATTCCATCAGGCGTTTGTGCGTGGATATCACAAGCTGTGGGGTCCGTAGCATTTAATATCTTTCCAATGTGGCTGGTCCTGTTATGATCATTGCGACTTGATGTTAATATTCAATTGTTGAAATGACATTTCAACTTTTTGACATTTTAAGATATTATTGAAAACAAATACATGAGTTTTGAGGATCATTTTGGATAAATATCATCCTTACTTGATGAACATAGTGAATAATTGAAGATGGAACAAAAAAAGGTTATTCAAGGGTATGTATACATAATTATTCAACTAAATTTGTATTCCGTACCGTAGAATTGGATGAATTCTTGGAAAAAATCTTGGAGAATAGTGGAATATGAGCATGTTGTTATTAATACACTGGACAATTTGTATCACATTCACAAATATCTTAGAAAACGTGCATACAATAAACTCAAGAGATTGAAGAATTGGTACAATCAGTAATTGATTTGTAATGATATTGTTGGAAGAAACCTGACTGTTCGTAGGCACTGAAGAATAATCATAAGGCTCAAAACGCTTGCTCAAGTGATGTAAATTCTAATTACTGATATTGATTATCTGTCATTCGAAGATCCATCATTTAATTATACTATCTTCTGAATACGATATTTCAATTCACGATGTTTCTCTGTTGTGGATCTGATTTTCAATATTGTTCATTGATAGTTTGGTTCATACTAATCTCACACTTCTTTCAGTTGGTTAAATTTGAATTTGGATCTTGATAAGCCCAGCAAATCAAACATTCTGTCCAAATACAACAATAGAACAAGCAATCAAGAGCTGACTATAATATCCTTTCGCTATCAATGAAGCTAGCACTTTGAAAATTCCAACGAGTGAACAAATAAGAGCTCACATTAATCAAAAATTGTAAGAATCATCAGTGTGTATCATAAAACTGAGTCAAATTAAGTATTAATATCTGATTACTACAATTGAGTCATCAATCATCATATTTGATTTGTTATAAATTATAAATCATACATCACTCAATGAACTGTACCTACATTATTCTGTATAATAATCCACAAGTATTCAAATATATAACATCCAATATATGGCAAGTGACTAATTTCAATTTGAGTATGAGTATTTTCATCAACTTCGTATTTTAGGTTATGTAGTGGATGATTTACTAGGGATGTATTTTTTCACTTGGTGTATGAAACTGGATATAAGATAGTTTTCCGATAAGCCTGCTTTCGATCCTGGAAATTTGATCAATATACATGAGCTGCTGATATTCATTTGGAGTGTATTGTTAACTGTCATCTTTTACTGCCATATTAGGGCAGCATACCTAGTAGTTCTAAAATATGGATCTAAAGTTTCTGTCATCTAATATTCTGGGCTCTAATTTTTATTCTTTTCATGAGCTAATGTTTTAGTAGGGCGTAGTAGACAATGGGGTATTTCACTGTTTTTTTTTTTCATTCTCTTATCTTATAGGACATGAATAAATAAAACTATTAGTGAAAATGCGATTCAAAAAAATCTCGTAGTACTTGAGAAATATTTTTTTTCAATTTTAAAAATCTTCCGTGGCATCCAAAAGTCTATTGTGTCACTCAAACGATAGGTCTTATTCATCATCAAACATTTTGAGAATATTGACGTGAAGTAAAATTGGTGGCGATAGTGTTTAGCTTATTTAACATCATCTAAATTATTATGTCAGTAAGAACACGAGCTAAATAAATTATACAGTTATAAAATTCACTTATGAAATCACGTTTCTTTTGACCAGATAATACCAGAATACCAGTAGTTTGAAGCTTGATTTACTCAATGCGCATGCTTGTGAAACTTGGAGGTCTCTCAAAATGTTTCTAAACAGCATTCGAAAAATAGAGATGATACATATTCAAACTATTTCGAAACGTTCCCAATAATTTATATGAGTACATCAAATTGCAACGCTCTAATACTATTTTTTTCAACTGCAAAATGGGATGTAATTCGAAATGCAACTTCAAAAAAATTGGCTTACTTTGTTCACCAGCATGCACCAGTTGTGAAGACCAGTCGTGTTCAATTACTGAGTTTCTAACAGAAGATGATCCTTACATCAACGACGAAACAACTGATGTATCGCCGTTGGAACAATCTATGTCAACTCAGGAAGATGAAGAATAACAAGAAGCAGTTGAATAACAAGACTTAATATTATATTGGACTTCAATATGAAGACTGTGGAATAGGACTACCGGAAAAGCCAAGACGAAAAATACGCGCTAAGTACACTACCTCATAGGTGGCGTGGGAACGTGTGCATGTCATGGAGAATATAGCTTCAGAATGGCATTTTCTCAGAAATGGTAAACCTTGAGAAAAAAGTGTGGGCACTCTTTTTTTGTAGAGAATTGGCAGATCTATAATTTTTGTCAAAGCTATTTCTATCAAAAAACTGACAATTTCGTTGCAAAATCCGAAAAACCCATTACTACGAACTTTGACCTCGCATAAAATTTTTTGCACACATAGGATCAATAGAGACTTACCACAACTTTATCATAATGGTATCCCTAACATTCATGCCAATTTTCAACTTCTTGGGAATTTATGCAAGGGTGAATGTCTATTTTGACTGGACTATTATGGCTTTTCAAATATTATTCGCCTCAATTTGTACATAAACATATATCTTTGTATACACACACTGCAAATATGATAAGATATTGGATTAAAAATACGTTTTTTGACTGAACAATAATCTATTGTTGATTGACTGAATGAAGCCAGAATGATAGTTCATCTCCATTCCAATAGATGTAGACTAGATATACTTCAAAATATTGGAATACAATCATTGTGAATCGGAATTCAAGATCAAGGTACTGATTATAGGACTCAGAGATTCAGTCATTTTGAAGGTCTATGCTTCTGGACTGCTGGTGCGGATGCGTCAGTCGTCCATTGCAAATCGACTGCTGCAGAGGTATACGTAGTCTAGAAGTGAGATTATCGGAAGCTAATTTTATTGAACTTTTCCTTGTGAATAAAAGTTTTGTTGATGTATTAGAGCGTAAGTTATTTCTCATTTTCATTCTTTTCTATAGAAGATTTTATAGCTTATACAATGATTATTGTGTTAAGGATGACTTATGTTTTGTTAATGTGGTTCTTGAGAAATTGTTCACCCGCGGTAGAGATCCTGAAGCAGAAATTATACACTTGCGGTAAGAGAAGCAGATGCTGCAGGATTCCATGATCATTAACGTTGTCAAGAAAAGTATTTGTTGTCACTTTTTGATGAATTGAATTTACAAACATTGGATTGACATTCTTCAAGAGATATTTCATTTCAGCTTGGATAAAAAGGCCAAGAATTGCAAAAACATCGTCTTTAGGAGAAGAAAGTTTTATATATTCACAGATACCAGAATGCCATGGCAGAAAAATTATTTCAAATTGAAAATGAGACAAAAATAGATTCTAAAAGATTGTATCATTCTGTATAATAGGTTACAATGTATGAAATAGTACATTGCAGAAAATGTATCAAGTCCAATGAATAATTGTTAGAAGTTATCAATAGCACTTCCACCTATAGTTCATGTGTTTCAAGTACAGTCCAAGAGCTCCCCCGGCATTAAGATTCAAGTCTTCTGAATGACTGAGCTGCGAACATGATTCACTCACAATGAATTCAGAGTTCACAACAACTTTACTGTGATTGAATCCAAGAAATAAAAGCAAGGAGTATACACACATATTACCTGAATGGATACAAATTTCAATCTTTGAACCAATCTGTTCACGATAATAAATGAGCAACTGACAAACTGAGTGCTTTTATTGTGCTATTGTGAAATTAGTTCGAATATAAGTCAATCAGAACGCTTGAATCGTAGTCCTATAACAATCTTTGGACAGTTCTTAATCAAAATGACCATTCGAATAATGTTGTTCTCATCAAAATACAGTCTATTTCAGTTGAGACCTGCTCAAAGCTCTTATAGGACTCCGATTAGAGATCTCTGATAGGCAGAAATGCGAACAAATTTTACATCAGCACAGAATCGTACTTGGCTAACATCAACTGTTAGTCGTGCATCAAATATTTTTATCAAATGTATGCAGACGGAAGATTCAAATTGGATTTGTTCGAATGGTATATGTATATAACTATTGCTCTTATGACTTGATCCAATTTTCAGAGAGTGTGGTCCAAATTATGTATATTTAGTGGGAGTGAATCGTGTCTGTATTTTTACAAGCATGGTAGATTGAATCGTTGTCCCATAAGAGCTCTTGGACTGTTTTAAACTGGCATATCGGTCAATGAGTGTATTATCCAGGATGATTATGAAAGAATTGATGTCAATTCAAATTTATAATAATTTTTAGTTCTAATCAAGAAGACATTGGTTGAGAATAAATACTAAAAGTTTTTGTATTTGATGAAGTAAAAGCCCTAGCAGCGTTATTTTGGAAGAAATGGTGTGCTCACACTCAATATGATTTATTCTGTGAGCATATCTTACATTCATTTGTGATATCATAAATTGGAAAATAATGAATTGAGAAGTCAATATTATTAGAAAATATTTTTCCAGATTGTATAACTTTGGGAGAAATATAGAAAACTACTTTGATAAATCAGGTGGAAGAACCAAAAAAATATTTTTCTACAGTCACAATATAGAAGTTCTAAAGTAAGCCAGGTAATATCTCGGAAAAACTGTATCATTATTGGCATAGTTTAATTTTTCTTGTGAATTCTTCATCATTTCATCCAAAAATGGAATCAATTCGAGTAATTTCATCAACGTTTGATGAATTTGAAAAAGATTATTAAAGCATAGTTTTTCTCAGAAAACGGTATATTTTAAATATAATAGGTAAATGAATATCAGTCACGCCTTTCATCTGGTAAGAGTGCATCAGGCAATCTGTGAAATTGACTGATATTCTCTGAGAGTACTGTTACCATTCGTCTAAATACGGGTACTCTCAGTTCTTACTCTTGGAGAGTACGCCACAGAGTACATTATAATTCAGTATAAATTCTACCAACTTCTTCTACGTCGGTAAGATTCGACCCCGCGACTTCCAAATCACAAAGCCAGCATACTTACACTGAGACAAAACTATATATTCCATTTCTCTCACACAAAAATGTTCAATTTTGTTTGGACATTTTGGAGTTGTCATAACTATGTGCTCCCAACATTCCCAAGAATCATGTGAGAAGTTCTAAAATTTGAATCTCGAGTACTTAGCATCTCATTATCTAGGCCCCAATATCTATCAATCTCTGGATCTTAATATTCTACTAATGTTCCAATGCGTGGTTAAGGAAGAGATAAATACTCTGGTGATTGCATTTTATTAGCGTATAACAGTTTTAATTTTCTGACATTTCAAAAAGGAGAAATTCGCATAACAGAAATAGTTTTAGGCTCTTTTTTGAGGTGGACGTATATTGCGAAGTAATGTGGAATATTTCATAGCTTATTCTAGTTGAGAATGGTGCAAAGACTTTTATGGGACCACAATTTAAGCCTACTGATTGGCGGAGATATAAACGCAATTCATTTACATCAAATGCTTTTTTAAATGAATTCAATGAATGAAATAAATGAAATAGAATTATTTTTCTATATGTAAACTAAATTTTCATACTGCACAAATATATTCATCATGATTAATGAACGGCTATGAGTTAATGCAACTGACGGATAGCCAAAGCCAATGTTTTTGCCTATGTAAGATTGATTCGTATATCGGCCAATTGAAATACTTGAATCGTTGTCCCATAATAACTTTGAAGTGCCCTTAATTGGGATAGAAAATAGTTAAAATATATCCAAGTGGATTTTATGATGGTCTTTGATGTTATTTTTTTTTATTAGCTATTTTGGAGGGAAAATGTTATTTTTATCAAAGAAGAATTTGAGACACATGTTGAATTGATTTTAATACAAGTATTATCACAATTCGAGAGGGAATTGAATATTGTAGCTATATATAAGGAGTCAAGACATGTAGCGTGTGCTTTTGAGTGCCAGAGTAGTAACTGAATGGATAAAAAACATGTTTTTGGGAGGCAAAAGTATATCAAAGTGCGTGAGCTCCAAAATTATTACTGGAGGAACCTGGAACATGCATGTTTCTTTGAATGCACAATTGGAGCTGAGTAATTTAGACACAGAGCAGTGATTTAGAAGAAAATCTATAAGGAAAAAATGTTACTACGGAGAAAATAGTCCTGCTTAATAGGCGGTCTATCAATCTCGCAATTGAGCTCAAAAATCAGATACGCTAATTCATGGAAGAAATCAACTGAATGATTCTCCTGTGAGAAATATTCAGGATAATGGGAGTTAGTGATGAAAACACAAAATTTCAACTGAAATTATACTTCACTTTTCCACTCGATATTCTTGGTTTCACCTGGAGTAACCATCTTTTTGTATATTAGATGTACATGCATCATTTCAGTCAGCATTATCAACCATATTTATACAGAATAATATTGAGAGTCGCAAAGGAGACAGAAAGATTGTGATTACATACAAATTGACGAGCGAAGCGAATTGTAAGGAAGTAAGTATTTCGTCAAGATAAAACAGAAGGATTACATAAATTGTAATAACTGATACTCTAATTTGTATTCGAAAACAGTAAAGCAATGACTGAGAATATGCGAAACATGACACACACATGTTATCTTGCTGTGAAGTTTTGAATTTAGACTTTTCAATTTGTAGGAAAGTTGGAATCAATATATCCAATTGATGAATACATGAAATAATTTCGAGAATTGTCAATTAAAAACAGTGAAATCACGAGTAGGGAAAAATGCACAAATATAATATGGAGCAGGAGGATTTTGTGGGCTAAAAATATATTTTGAATTCATCTTATAGAGACAGAATTTTTGCCGGAGGCGGTTCACATATCGAGCTGCAAAGCCTAGGGCTTAGGCCTGCGTAGCAGGCCAAGCGCTAGTCTCATATACTAAAAGGCATAAGATTCACTTTCAGTTAGCCACGGCTACAACCTAAACGAGAACACTGATTAACATGATTTTTTTTTATAAATTTGATATTCTTGACGAGCAGTGTCTTTTGGGGATCTAAGTTTTTTCAGTCTAATAGGTTTCGTGTAAAAAATCAAAAACCGTCAAAAATTCATCCTGGACATAGTAGGCATGTACAAATAATTGTTGAACATCGATGACATCTGTCAGCTTTGACTTTTAGGTTTCAATATTATTGCATTGAATATTGCAAAATGAGGAAGATTTTCACAAATTTATGTATTAATACTTCTATTACAAACATTAGCAAATCACTTGTGATACATTTTGAGCTAATATTATGCTTAAATATTAAAATTGTTATTTTTTTGACATTTCGATAAATTCAGTATTGCCAACTTATTTCCCAAGCGGAGAATGTACATGCGTACTCGCTTTCACGTAAAAATAGTAGCCATGTACAAATAATTGTTGAGCATCGATGACATCTGTCAGCTTTGACGTTTAGGTTTGAATATTATTTCATTGAATATTGCAGGATGAGAAAAATTTTCACAAATTTATGTATTAATACATTTATAACAAACATGAGCAAATCACTTGTGATACATTTTAAGATAATATTATGCTTAAATATTGAAATTACCATTTTTTTTGACATTTCAACAAATTCAATATTGCCAACTTATTTCCCAAGCGAAGAATGTACATGCGTACTCGCTTTTACGCAAAATTCCAATTCCAGTTTTCAACAATGTACACATCTTATAAATAGAAAGTAAGTAGTTTAATTGAATAATATTAACATAATGACAATTTCATGTAATATTTTTTAGGTTATGCTCGAACATTTTTTGAAATAAAGTAATATGTCACGATATTCATGCATTTTCAACGCAGAATATGCCTCATCGCAAAATGGATTAGTTGTTGGCTAAGTTATAGAATGATTTCAACATATAATTGTTATGAAGAAATCGATTCTTATGATCAAGGGATATTTTGATTCATGATGTTTCTCTGTTGTGGATGAAATAAGTACTGAAGATTGAATGAAGTTTGAAACATGTCCAGTATAGTTCAGCTGGTACATGTGGTAAATATTCAACAATACACGAGTATTTATTCAGATTTTCAATACTGTTTGGTAATAGTTTAGTTTATGCTATTCTCACATCTCTTTTAGTTGGATAAATTTGAGTTGAAGACTTGATAAACCCAGCCAATCGAACATTTTGCTTGAGTCAACAATGAAACAAGCAATAATCAACTGATTATAATATTACGATAATGGAGCCATCAATCAATATTTTGTACTTGTTGGAAGATATAAATCATACATCACTCAATGAACATCTATTAGAGTATGAATATTTCCGATAACCTCGTATTTGAGGTTATGTAGAGAGTAATTTTACTAGAAGCGGCATTGAGCTGATGAAACACACTAAGCTTGGGTGAGAACGATGATGAAAATATCGATTGTCATCACTTATTTTTGAAAAATGTAAATTATAACATATAACTGAAATAAACAAAATTGGATATGAAATATTTTCTTGATGACTCTGATATATTAAGTGCATTGGGGAGAGTAGCAAATCTCAGTGGTTCTAAAACTTTGATCTGTAGTTTTTGATATCTAATAGTCTAGGCTCTGATGTTGATTCATTTCATGAGCTAATGTCTTAATACGTAGTATAGACAATTCTGATGCATGCACTAGAGACTAGAGTGTGATTGTTGGAATCATGAGTTCATTATTGTACACAGGTTGTACACAACAAACATAGCCTATATGGACTACAGAAGATAAGTACCTGAATAATGCTTTTTTCAAATGATTCTCTTCTTGAAGAAGTCTTCAATAATAGCGTTGTACGAATTATTCAATTCAGACATTTTTGCTCTCTTTACGTTTCAAATGAGTAAATCAGACATAGATATATATATATTGCAAGGACCATGAGATCTTAAACTGAAAGTTGAAACGTGCATCACTGCTATTAGTGGTACATTTTATGACTGAATTTCAATAACCCATAGATAAGACCCTTGTAAGAATAGACATATACGAACAAGATTTTAGAATCAAATTAATTCATCTACTTACATATAGGCCTGTCAAATTGTTAAATATTAACGAGATTCATGACTTTTTGGATATTCTTTGCCTCAAATTGTACAATTTTATTAAACGTCAACAAAATATATCTTTGTATTTAAAAACTACAAATACGATAAAATGGTAGTTGACGTGAACGAAGATAAAACGAAATAAGACTTATTGGTTAGAACTTCCAATTTAATAATAATCGGTAATATCGATGAGAAAAATCATATATGGGATTGGAAAAAATTAATTTCTCAAGAAAAGTAGGAGACACATGATATGGATAGATTCAGTGCCTTATTCTCAGATTATACGTATTTAAGAAAGGGTTTTTGCGGAAAATGTTGATAGATGATACGGGTTACTGCAAGTGAAATTTTACTGTTGTTATCAGCTGATTTTAATGAATGTCATTGAAACAATCAACACAGACATCTATTCCAACAGTTGGTAACATTGTTGGGTATGACGTAGACTCTCGGGTGCGCGTGCGCAGGCGCGTGCGTAAGAAAGAGTGGATAGAGATATTTTGTGAGAATCAAGTATTATTTTTCTTTTAGTGTTTGTTCATAATATCAGTTATTGAAATATATTGTAATAGTTGAGAGAAATCATATAGGGGATTGAAAAAAATTAATTTCTCAAGAAGTGTAGGAGACACATGATATGGATGGATTCAATACTTCATTCTCAGATTAAACGTAGTTATTCAAGAAAGGGTCCTCGCGGAAAATGTTGATAGATGATACGAGTTACTGCAAGTGAAAATTTACTGTTGTAATCAGCTGATTTTAATGAATGTCATTGGAACAATCAACACAGACATCTATTCCAACAGTTGGTAACATTGTTAGGTGTGACGTTGACGCTCGGGTGCGCGTGCGCAGGCGCGTGCGTAAGAAAGAGTGGATAGAGATATTTTGTAAGAGTCAGATATTATTTTTCTTTTAGTGTTTGTTCATAATATCTGTTTTTGAAATATATTGTAATTGTGTAGAACAAGAGTTTTTTGTTGGATATTAAGGAATCGGATGACGAGTAGTCAGCAACAGCTGTCAACATTTTCATTGCTACATTCATCAATTTCATTATTTTGATCAATTCCTTAATATTGTACTTTATCAAATAGGCACTTTGAACAACTAATATTGATTTAATGAATTATTTTACTGTTCTCATCAACAAGACAGCAACAGCAATTTCTTTGTTATAATCAACAACCATTATTTTCATCAACATTGGTATTGTTATAATTGGTAGTTTGGACGTTTTAGTTACCTTATACTGTTGTTTTAATGCTACGACCAAATTGTATACTCAAATCCACAATTTTATTGTTGGAATAAATTATTTGATTGTTGTATTCAATAATATTTTTATTATAATCACATGACTCTTTCAAACTAGTATTGTTATTGTAGTGGTCATCATGATCTTATAATCAACAAAATTCCTGAGTAGAAATCATCGATTGTAGATTATCACGGGCAACAATCATTTGTTGTGATCAACTCAATTTTGACTTTAGTCGTGAAGTTATTGTTAATTTATGAGATGAACGATAAAAACCTACTGAAAATTATTGTTGTCATTTACTCAATTCCAATTGTGATCTTTGGTTGATTGTTGCAATCGATGGACTGACTATTCAATGGATATCGTATAATCAACAGAAAATGCTATGTACAAGTCATTATCAAAAATTTATAATTAGGATCACCTTCTCTTCCATTGCTTTCGACAAAATATTGTTTTAATCAGTCCATCTTTTGTTGTGATCAACCAGCAATGATTTATTGATGAGGATGAGCAAAATATTGTTGCAATTGATTGCAAACTGATAGCTGTGATCATTCAATGATCACTGAAGTGAAATAAATTGTTGGCATCAATATCAATTTAAAAATACAAAGCGTAGATGATTTTATTCGGCAATCCAGGGTTGTTTTCTGATTTATTTCCGTTGTGGTCAAAAAAAAAACTGTTTGGTTCTATATTTGAGCAATTTATTATCGATCTTCGAATGCTGTCTTAGATGTGAAATATGAGTCAGCATAACAACTGAGACGTTAATCATATTTACCAGTTTATCTGAATGAATAAATTAAAGCTACTAAATTGGGTCTTAACTTTGATTTGATATTAAACAAATTCGCTTTGAATTCAAAATATCCTTGGAGATAACTTTGAAGCCAATTTGCTTCTTGTAATAAAATTTCGCACACATATATTAGGTTTTTCCACAGCTGTGAGTAAATTAGGCATTTCGCGCATCGCAAACAATGCGAATACATTCAAGGCATTATTGAATTATTCCAACGATTCTACGTACATCTAATTATATTTTACTCTCGTACATATTCCGCTATTCTTTATGATCTATTGATTGCAAGAAAGTGAGTCACTAACTCAAAAACTGCAGGAAGAGTACCGGAAACATTTGACATGAAATTGAGGATCATAGCGTTTTTGCTTGTGTAGAAATATACATCCCGAGAAAAATTTGAATTCTCAAAATTACATTAAAAATAAGCAAAGGTCCTAATTCTTTGTTCAGACTTGGAAGAGAAGTTTCTTATTTAACTCGATCATTGTGTCACACCGTATATCCTGATTATTTTACAACAGTCAAAATTGATGAGAAAATGAACTTATTGAATGGCTTATAAATCGGGTGTAAAAGACAATGGAGAAGAAATGTGTCTTATTGTGATGACTACTCAATATTTTTTCCCGCTATTGGTATGCAACTCCATTTAAAATTAAAATTAAAATCAACCACTGAGATGCATCCACAAAAAAGTATGGAGACAGTTGCCGCTTCCAATGAATCTCTACGTTTTAGACCCTACTGAACTCAAAAAAACATAATTTAAAATAAAGTCAGTCGTTGTGTTTGTCTATTTCTGAAAGCACGATGACTTGAGAAAGCCTAGAAATCTTTGACTGAAATTTCATATTCAAGTTTTTTTATCAAAAAAATAAGTTCATATTCATAAATAAGGTATTTTTAATCTGTGGTACCAAAACTTATTCGATGGAACTTTTGAGTTCTTTGCGTTTATTTTATGAACGGTAGTACTTATCCCACAATATGATGGTATATTGTGCAACAAGTGCGATAAGTTGTCGATTGCCCACGAGAGCGAAGTGGGCAATCGACAACACCGCACGAGTTGTAAATACTATTTTTCATTACGAATGCGGGATAAGTACTAATTTGCGCTTATTTTTCCGAGTGATAAACGGTTTTTGTGCGACAAGTAAACTTGTCGCACTCAAATTATACTTGGCGCACTCAAAAGTCAAAGAGCCATTTATCGCCCAGAAAAACGTGCGCAAAATAGTACTTATCCTGCGTGAGTAATAAAGAATAACTTAGATTGATCCCTGAATGAATTGGCACAACATTTACCTGGAACATTACCCAAAATTATTAGCAGTTTTAGGAAAAACATGCTGCAAATTAGAAGGAATAACATGAATATATAAGAAAAAAATTATGTTCGGTAACTCTTTCATTGTTGCAATCTTAATACGTAAAGTAAAGTATTTTTACAGCGGTATTACCAATTTGTAAAGCTTTTGCAGTTTTCGATGCAAAAATAGAGCATGTTAATCCACGCATCACGGTCTTATATACAGGTCTTAACACTAGCATCCCACTGCCGTTCGTAAGGGGTTGACTCTTATTTAAGTATTTAGTAATTATCAGTTCCTCAAGATGAGAGAAGCTGTAATATATGGTAGTTGATGATTATAAATCTACTTATGATAATAGTTTAGGGGAGATTATTATTATGAAATATTAGATATTTCATTGCTATTTGATGGCAATATTTTAAATATTATTGATATTGAGTGCTATATATCGATAAATTTTGGGATATAAAATTAAATATTCAATCCAGACTTGAATGATTCGAGTCGCTGTTTCTTGTCTTTCTGATGCACACTTTCTTTTTCTCGCGCACACCTATTCTGTCGATCGTAAGGCCGTCTGTAGTAGTTCAAATAACTAATAAGCTGCTCTTATAATGAATACCCTCACTGGTAAATATCAAGACCTGTGTATAATATTGGAAATTGTGTGGCAAGAGTGGTTTTTTTGAAAAGATAGTTCTACTAGAGAAACAATCTCGCCATCTCGTCGCTAATCCTTAAAGGGAATGAAATCGATGATTTTCTTGAGGATTTATACCTAAATATGATTGGAAAATGTCAATCAATATATTCACGGGCAGAGAAAAATGTAGTAATATAATATGAAGTAGGGGAATTACGTGAGCTCAATTCACATCCGGGATTGATCTTGTCAAAGAAGAATTCTTGTCAGAGAGGCGGTACATATTTGGAGCTGCGACGCCTAGAGTCTCTGTAAATCGTAAAGGAGTTGAAATCAATAATTTTTCTTCAGATAAATACATGAAATAACATTGGGAATTGTCTATAAAAAAGAGTGAAATCACGCAAAAATATAATATGGAGCAGGAGAATTCTGTAGGCTGAAATTATAATTGGAATTAATCTCATCAAGAAATTATTTTTGCCGGAGGCGGTTCACATATGGAGCTGCGAAGCCTAGCGCTTAGACCCGCGAGGCGGGTCGAAACGCTAGTGTAATGCTATTCAACATAAACTAGTTTCAATTTTTGATCAATCAACCCTAATATTATAAGGGGTAGAATGATGCAATCACTTTAAACTTTGATATGCTCTGAAATAATAATTTATGATAAAACTAATTTCAAGCCTTCATCATTCAACCATAGTAATATAACGAGTTCAATAATGTAATGACTGGGTAATTATAAGGGGTCAATTGTTTGCCTCTACTTTAAATGTTTATATCTCTTGGAATAATAATAGTAGAATGATTTACTGAACGTTAATACTGTTAATGTAAAATAAGCCCTTAATATTCAAACCTGGTAGTACTGAGGGTTGAATGATACAAGGACTTTAAAAGCTTGTATCTCCTACAAAAATAATCGTGGAACAATATACTAAATGTTGAAAGAAAGCTCAGATAAAACCATTCATTTTGAAATCAGTTGCAGTACTTTATCAACAACCCCTGGTAGTATAGAAGGTTGAAAGTTTGCAACAGTTTCAAAAGCTTCTGGAATAAAAATAGTGTAATAGTGGAGTAAACGTTAATAAGGTGCCAATGTTATGTCATTTATTACAAAATTAGTTGCTGCCCTTAGCTTTTAGCCCCTGTCAATATAGGAAATTTAATAAGGCAATAACTTTAAAAGCTGATATCTCTTAAAATAGTAACGTTATAATAATGAACCAAAACTGATGGGGGGCTTATTTGAACTTTGGATTTTTCAAACTCTGATAGTACAGGGGGTTGACAGCTTAATTCAAACTTTATTGTATGAGGGGTTGAATGATGCAACAACGTTGAAAGCTTATATCTCCTGAAATAAGAATCGTAGAATAATAAACCAAACGTTGTAACTTATTTTGAAATCAGTTGCAACTTTTCATCCATAAGCCCTGACAGTATAAGGGGTTGGATGTTCACAAAAACTTCTAAAGCTTGTATCTCCTGAGATAATAATCGTGAAGAATGTAATAAACGTTGATATGAATGTCATGTCCTTAATATCCCAACGTCTGCCAATATAGGGGGTTGAATGAAGCAATAACTTTGAAAGGTGATATCTTCTGAATTAATAATTGGAAGCTCATTTATCAAGATTCATTGTAAAACCAGTTCAACCCTAAATTTCTCAATCCTCAACGTGTTATACGTCTTCAATTGTAATACAAGCATATTTACTTATCTTAATGGATTTTATGCTTAGATATAACACAATAGGAAGTTTTATTGAAATATCTTCAGAAATACAAAAATCTGAGTTAAACATCACGTGACTTACTTGTACACCATTGGATATATAATATATATATATATATATATATATATATATATATATATATATATATATATATATATATATATATATATATATATATATATATATATATATATATATATATATATATGTATGTAATACGATGTGATATATCATTGGATATATAATCAAACACAAAATCTCATCGTTCCACAGTTAGAATGCGTTTTCAGCCAAGTTAAGTGTGTTAATTATGGAAACATAAGGCCATTATTCTTTTACTACAACATTCCTGAATATTGATTTCCAAAATTCTACGACTGCCAACAGATCTGAATTCATGCGCAAAATTGAAAAATAAATTTCTACTAAAGTGCACTTCCGGTTCAGTCTATTGTTATGAAAATAGTAGGCAATAATTCAGATGCTACAGCAGACTGAAATACCAAAATTTCAATATTCTACACCTGACCGTTTCGAATTTATACGAAAAATTCCAAAAGGCTGTCAAGTAAAGTGCACTTCCGGCTTGGTGAATCTTAATCAAAATAGGATATGTTCAATCGTTTTGGATTGGTGCGAAAAATTCAAAAAATGTTTCGAATAAAGTGCTCTTCCGGCTTGGTCGATAGCAATCATAGTGCAAGGTGTACAACTAGATATCATAAAAGTGCCTAATACAAAACTCAAATATTCTAGATTATATATATATATATATATATATATATATATATATATATATATATATATATATATATATATATATATATATATATATATATATATATATATATATATATATATATATATATATATATATATATTTATATATATGTACCAATTTACAATCTAAAAAATAATAAAATTCAAACCTCCCGCTGGTTTTAGTCTCGCAAATGCCTCACGTGCATTTCGATCTCTCGCTTGCAGCTGGGCCACAGAATAAAGATATACAGAAGCGTCACTTGCTGTCGGTACTTTGATCTTTCGCTCTGGTTTTCTATGACCTTGGGCATTTGAATTTGTTGGTTTACTTACGCGCGAAATTTGAAATTATGTTGTTTATTTGAATCAATTGGATCTTGTAAGATTGTATAAAATAATATATTAGTTCCCTTATTGGGAGAAAAATTCTCTGTTTTTATTATTTTATTATCATCCCTCTCAGAAAGGTTTCAAGACGCGCTGATAACTTCTTGCTCTATGGCGGAGCATTCCGATTTCAACCGATGGGCGCTTTAAATTTGTTGGCATGTTCTATCTCTGTTTAAAATCAGCTTTTCTTCCTAAAAATAATATTTTAATCTTAGAATATGTCTCGGTCTATACATATATCTGTCAGAATTACATGAAGGTTCTTTCTGTTTCACAAACATTGTTATGCTTAATATCAGTATGCCAATTGTAGGTGAGAGATTGTATATATATTTCTTCCAAATTGTGTCCAATCACAACCGTTACACCGTTAAATTGCAATTTTGCAATTTTTATCTTATACTAGCTGACCCGGCGTACTTCGTGACGCCACATATTTGATAAATTCAGATTGCAAGGTACTTGAGCCCATCTTTTATATCAGGATCTTATAACCCGGAAATGATAAGAACATGTCAAACTGTGAAAAGATCTTCTCTCGCAGGAAATCAATCGAAATAGAAGATTTTTGTATTTGGCCGAGACTTTGCAGTTCTACTGGATGTCTTTTGAGTTTATATTACTTCTTTTTTTTGTGAATTTATTGAAGATTATACATTAAATATATGAATGTCACATGACATGCTCATTCAAGTGATTATATAGAAGTAATTATTATATTGGACATAACTTGTCTATTCGAATATGAAACTAACCAAAATGTGACAATGAAATGAATATGCATGTGCTGGGAATAATCCAAGTTTACCAAACTCACTTCGTTCATATGGTGGTTTACCGTTAAGCGACTTCGCTTTGTTCGCACGGCTGTTTGCCTTCAACTGAATTCGCAACGCTCGCACGGCGTCTTATCGTTGACCGAGCACGCCTAGCTCGCACGGCGTCTTACCGTTGACCAATCTCATTCCGCTCGCACGAAGTTCTACAGTTGACCAAGCTCACTTCGCTCGCACGGTGGGTTATAGTCAACCGCGCTCGTTTCACTCGCACGGGAGCTTGCCGTTAACTGAGCTCGTTTCGCTCACACGGCAGCTTACAATTATCCGAGCTCGTTTTGCTCACTCAGCGGTCTACTGTTGTCCAAGCTTGATTTGCTCGTACGGTGGTTTACCGTTGATCGAGTTCGCATCTCTAGTAAGACGTTTTGACGTTGACGGAGCTCGTTTCGCTTGCATGGTGACCTATTTTTGACCAATCTCGTTTCGCTCGCATGGCGAAAAAAGCAGCCGACAGGACCTGAAATTTCCAAATTCATTTTCAGGTCCTATCGGCAGAAAGTGCAGTATCAACAATTGTGAAAAAATTTGAACTCTATACTAATGAGCTAAAAAGTGAAATTACATCCTTGAGGATGGAGTTGGCAGACTGTAAAGCTGTCATTAGCAAGCAAGCCGAGTGTTTGAAAGAACTCACAGTCTCTGATGTCCCTAAGGTAACATCTGCACTACCAACATCCTCTGTTACAGTTCAGCAAAATTCGGTAAATGCTCATCAAAAAAGCGTTCCTAAGAAACATGATCGTCCAACAAATGAAGAAGTACTGTCTAAACCAGCTGTTGACTCTCCGAAAGCACCTGAAAATCTTCAGGCGTCAGCGCAAAGTCATAAGCGCGCACGCAACTTTACTTTGGGTTCAGCGCAGAGCTGTAACGCTAGCAAATTGACCGGCGCGCCTCGACGAACTTGGCTTCACATTAGCAGAATTTCGAGCAAAGATATTTCTCACGAGGATATATTGAATCATTTCAAAACATTCAATCTTCAAACTAATTGCGTTTGCCAAAAGATTGATCACAGTGGCGACTATAGTTCCTTCAAACTTGGCGTGCCTTTTGAAAATTTGAGTTGTTATCAAGATTCGAACATCTGGCCGGAAGGAATCTTAGTGAAAAGATACTGGTTTCCAAGGAAGCGTAATGATAATTTTTTAGGGCAAGCACCAGTCGAACAACTCCCCGTGAAATAACCTTTTCCAGTTATTATCAAAATGTACGAAGTTCACGTAACAAAGTTAGTGATTTCTATGTTTCTATATTTGATAGTGATTTTGAGTTCATCGGTTTAACTGAAACTTGGTTGCACCCTGACTTTTCCAACTCCGAACTCCTTTCGCCTGAATACTTCTCTGTATTTCGTTACGATAGAGATTTTGCAGCGCACAACGTCAGTCGTGGTGGAGGCGTGTTATTGGCCATCAAAAATATGTACAAATTTGAACAAATCAACTTGGATGATATTCATACTCTGTTACCTCTTATTGATATTGTTGGTTGCAGGGTCTTCTTACAAAACTTCAGCATTGTAATTTTTGTTATTTACATTCATTAAACTCCAAATATTGTTACACTTAGTACATTAACTACATGTTTAGAGCAAAGATGTATCTATGAAAAATGTGTTTTAATTATGGGTGACTTCAATATACCTACATTTTGTTCAACTCATGGAAATGATGAACTACGCGATCATCTTTCTAATTTTGCTGTCTTCGCTCAACTTTCCCAGTATAATTCAGTTCTTAATTATAACAATCGGTTGCTTGATCTGATATTTACAAATATATATTGTGAAGTCACTCATGATGAGAATCCACTTGTAAGAGAGGATGTTTTTCATCCAGCCTTAAACATTAATTTGTATCTTAACAATAACCCAGCAGTCAACTTTCACTCCAATAAGTGTTCTAAAATGTATAATTTCAAAATAGCTGATTTTGCTCTATTATATTATTCTTTACTTAATTATGATTGGTCTGAGGTGACTAGTGTGGTTAATGTTTCTGATGCGTGTGATAAGTTCTACGAATTATTGTATTCCATTTTTGACACTTGTGTACCTTCTTATAAAACTCACAAAAAATATTATCCACCCTGGTTCACTGCTAAAATTATTGATAATCTTAAATTGAAATCTAAATTGTATAGTAAATATAAAACACATAATAGTGAGCAAAATTTACAGGATTACAGAAAACTAAAGTCTATTACTAAAAACCTCATTAGGGTTTCGTTCAAAAATTACGTTTCATCTATTGAAAATAACATAAGTCAAGACCCTAAGTGTTTTTGATCTTACATTCAAAACAAAAAAGGAGTATCTAGGATTCCAGGGCTCATGAAATTTAGGGACTTTTCCTCTGATTGTCCTCCAGATATTCTTGATATATTCTGTGATCATTTTGCTAGTGTTTACACGGATCATTTAGACACTGTTCCGGATGTAAAATATGATAATAATAGTCTCCACAATTCCTATAATATAAATGTTAAAATATCTGAAAATGATCTAATCTCAGCTACAAAGAAGTTAAAAAACTCTATGACGGCCGTATTGGACCAAATACCAAGTTTTTTTCTGAAAGATTGTATATCAGCCCTTTCTACTCCCCTATTGTATTTGTATAATAATTGTCTAACCACTGGCTCATTTCCCTCTGTCTGGAAGCTTACAAAAATATATCCAGTTGTAAAATCAGGTGACCCTTCGATCATCTCTAATTACAGGCCAATTTCAATTATTTCCAATTTGGCTAAATTGCTGGAAATCTGCCTGTACAATCAATTATTCCCTCAAGTAAAGCAATTCATCTCACCGTACCAGCACGGTTTTATGCCTAAACGCTCCACAGTTACTAACTTGTGTATTTTTACACAAAAAGTTTCAGAAGTTCTCGATCAAAAGGGTCAGCTTGATGTAGTATATACAGATTTTTCGAAGGCCTTTGATAAACTGAGTCATGTTATATTACTGAGGAAATTAGAAAATTTTGGATTCAATGCCGAACTTTTATCTTTTTTCAAATCTTACTTAGAAAATCGACTCCAGCTTGTCTCCAATAACGGCCATATCTCTAGGCCCTTTGTCGCTAAGTCAGGAGTTCCACAGGGCTCTAATCTAGGCCCTTTCTTATTTCTGTTATTCATCAATGACATTTGCGACATTATAAGCTGTAGTATTCTGCTGTATGCAGACGATATGAAAGTTTCTAAGGTAATCAATGACATTGACGATTGCTGGAATTTGCAACTCGACATCAACCGTATCCAATCTTGGTGTTCAACCAACACGTTGCCACTCAATATAAGCAAATGTAAAATTATAACATATACACGTAAGAGAGACTTTATTGACTTTGCTTATAATATAGACCTCACACTATTATTTAGATGTGTCTCAACGAAAGATCTTGGTATTTTACTTGATCCTGGTCTTACATTTGTACCACATATCCATGATGTTGTTTTGACTTGCAATAGGACACTTGGTTTCATTATTCGTCAATGCAGGCAATTTAATAATCCGGGAACATCAGAAAATTATTCTTTGCTTATATCAGATCTCGGTTAGAATACGCTTATTCCAATCTGGTACTCACCACATATCACACATGCGAATCTTTTAGAGAGTGTACAACGTCGTTTTCTCAGATACATGTGGTTTAAAAAATATTCAAGATATTCTGAGCGAGGTATTGATGAATGTATTTTGCTGAGCGAATTTAATATAATATAAAATAAAAAATTCTGAAACATTCATTATTTGTTCCACAAAATTTCAAATCTAAGAATCGGTTTTGACACCATCATCTCAGATCGGGGAGCAACTGTATACACGTGTCTCGTCCTTATTAGAACTCGTCAGTACAGTATAGCCAAGAACCCAAGATAAGTCAGGGCCTGGATCCCAAGGTCTTTAAACTCATAAAAATAGGTGGACGGCAAAAGTAAAAACTATATGCAGCGCCATCTTTCGAGCATCAAGCCAGTTACGGCATGTAAATATAGTAGATGTCACAAATTATCTGTAACAAAGTTTATGCTGTGGAAACAATTAGAATAAGAAATTCTGAAACATTCATTATTTGTTCCACAAAATTTCAAATCTAAGAATCGATTATGACACCATCATCTTAGATCGGGGAGCAACTGTATACACGTGTTTCGTCCTTATTAGGACTCGTAAGTACAGTATAGCCAAGAACCCAAGATAGTCAGGGCCTGGATCCCAAGGTCTTTAAACTCATTAGAATAGATGGACGGCAAAAGTAGAAACTATATGCAGCGCCATCTATCGAGCATTAAGCCAGTTACAGCATGTAAATATAGTAGATGTCACAAATTATTTGTAACAAAGTTTATGCTGTGGAAACAATTAGAATAAAAAATTCTGAAACATTCATTATTTGTTCCACAAAATTTAAAATCTAAGAATCGGTTTGGCACCATCATCTTAGATCGGGGAGCAACTGTATACACGTGTTCCGTCCGTATTAGGACTCGTCAGTACAGTATAGTCAAGAACCCAAGATCACAGATCATAAATATACTATATAGATCGCCTACTCACTATTTACAGACGGGAACTATCTTCTGCGCCATCTGAACTCTGAAACGTGAAACATTTAGGCATATTTATGCAACCAGCATATCAATATTTATTTTATTCCTAAATATTACTATTATTTTAAGATTGGGAGACAATAATAAGAGAAACACATTTTATTCTCAAAAATATATAATTTTTCATTTATATTTTCTACTTTTATCGTATTTATTTTTACACATTTTTTGGAAGTAATCCAAATTCACATCATTTTCAATTTTCTTCTTTCCATTTAAAATAGAATTTTTTTCTTTTATATAATAAAAGCTAATTATTGTTACACATTTTTTAATTATAATATTCATTACTTGGCTCCTATGCTCTAAGCAAGAGATAAAATAAAAATCTATGTTATTTTTTACATATTCTTCTATATTATAAAATAAATTTTTTATCTGTAAATTTTCGCTAAGAAGATGAAAAATAGTTTTCTTAATTTCCACAAAACATTGGGCGGCCGAAAATGATGGATAAATTAATCTTTTATTTTCATCATATTCTAGAGCTTATATAAGCCCATGCTGTAGTCCTTCTTTCGCCGCTATCAAATCTGTTGCGCAATGGCTACAACTTTTAATAATTTTTCTAATGGGTTCCAAAATAAACCCCATACAATAATTAGACAGCTTATTCGTTAAGAAACTTTCACTAATATTTACATCTATAGGAGGAAAATTATATCGTACTGGCGTATTTTCCTCGGCGTTTATCACAATTAGTTTTTTCAAATTTCCTAATAACGAAGTTGTTAAATCTTCTTCGTAGTTACTCCCCATGGAGTGTTTGGCTGTGAAGTTATTTATTGTGAGAGTTTTATATGTTTGTATAAAATTTGCCGGTGTTGGGTTACTGTTTGTAACGCCGTGGCTCCTAACTAGACCAAAATAATTTTCAAGAGAGTCTTGATTCAAGTTCCTTGTGAAGAGGAATTTTACCTTCAATTTTCTCATCGAGTTCCATAATTCAAGTACGCCCGATATCGTCTTCCGAAAATTTTTGATGGTCGGGGGAACCTCGAATACTTTATCCGCCGAGCAAAATCTCATACACTGCAAAATTCGCCCAGCTTCTATCCAAAATTCCACGTGCCCTGATTTCTCAGACACAGATGACGTAAGTGGCTTTCCATCTACGCCACGTAGACTGCTGCTGTTTAAACTGTCAAACAGTTTATCAAAAAACAGGATCACTTCTGCCGTTTGAACAGCTTCTACTTCTAGCTCATCCGTACCTGAAAAATAGAACATTATTTTTAAACGTTAATTTGAATAAACTTAATATTTTAAAATAAAAAGTTGAAAAACAAAAGTCTCATTTTTGCCATGAATTTTTGCAGGTGTTACGTAAACATCATTATTCGTTAAAATATGTAAAAGATAGTAACAAATTGAAAATCATCATTTGTTATCTTTTTTCAATTGGATAAAATTTTGAGGGTCATTAAAGAATAAAGAATGAGTTAAAGTATAGGGAAGTATGCATGCAAATGGAAAATAAAACATTGTTTAAAACATACCAGTCGTAGCAATGTGGTTCATGATTGAAGCAACCCGCTGGCTGAAAACCTGAGTAGCCAATTTGACCCTCATTTTTTCTTTATTGTCTGGATTTATGTGTGAATCTGTCAATTTGGGTAAGAGACGTAATTCTGCCATATCTTTCTTCTTGTCCAAGTTGTACAGCTGTACCACGTGTTTCCATTTTGCTACTAATGGACGCCCATTAATGATACAATGCAGATCTTTCTTTAAAAGATTGTTTCGGACACCTTTAATAAGATGCGGTACATCAAACAAAGGGATTACATTTTTATTTCCCACTTCGAACGTTCCAGCCCTGTAATTTTCTCCATGTCTGACCTTTTCTTGCTCTGAAGCCTGCATCAATGAATTTAATGCAGCTTCATTTGTCTTGGCCTGATCACATACAGTGGCTAAGACGTTCAAGCCAATATTTTGTAGTTCGTTGATAACTTCTTTTATCATCACCGACAAAACTTCACTGTTTGTTGTGGATTTGCAAAAAGTATATACCAATGGCTGCTTCCACTGCTTTACAATGCCACGTACCATAAATACTAAGCTGTGATCCGCCAAATTTCTATCTTTCTCCATTCCATTATCGACAAACCCTTCAACTTCATCCAACGCCGGATTGTAGTCCAAATGAGATGATATGGCGACTTCATCAAATAACAATACGCAAACACGATGTTCCGGTTTCATTCTTCTCACATTTTGTTCCAAAACTGAGAATAAATGTTTATTTATTCCCGGTCGAAGTTGGGTGTTCCTGAGAAATGCTGTTAGGGTCTTTCCGGATGGCAAAGTAAATAATTTTTGAAGGAGGTCGTAGCTTTTTGGACTGTTTTTGAACAATGTGAGGCACATAATTTTTTCCTCTTTAGTAAATCTTCGTGCTCGAGGATGTCTGCTTGTTTCACGATATTGCATATCAAAGAAAGTTTGAGCTGCAGGCGTCAATACGTCCATACGTTGGAATTGCGGATTCTCAGCCATTTCTTCCGCAGCAGCTAATCTTTCTTTAAAACTTTTTCTGCCAGTTTTCGCCCGGAAAGCAGCACGTTTCCAGTATTTCGCACTGTGATATAATTTTCTGGCCTTAGGGGTGAGGTTTCTAGCGTACGTTGTTGAGACGCTCTTCAGCAGCGGAACCCTTTCAGATGATTCTGAAAACAGATAATTCACAATTATAATTATGAATACATTGAAAAGATGATGTAACAGTAATGCTTGTTTCTAATTATTCTGTATTTATTATGATTAAATATAAATAATAATTAATGATTCAATGATAACCTAAAGAAAACCAAAAATTAAAATATTATATGCGAATTTCGAAATTGTAACGAGCAAATAATAAGATTGTTATTTCCAATGTGAATCCAATCAAATATTTTGAGCTCAAGTTGGATTTTATCATTCTTTGAAAAGATTTTCTTGATTAATATAGTAATAAATTTAAAATAAATCCTCTTTATTTAAGAAAGCGTCAAGTTTACAATGTATAATATGTAAGAAAAAAGAAGGATTACAGGGTGGCCGCTTTTTCTCAAGGCCAAATTTTCCTAACATTTCGCGGTTTTGCAGATAATTGATTTATTCCTGACTTAAAATTTTATTATTAATGCCCGGTTTTATAAAGGGCAGAGTAATTTACTTCCAGAGTAAATAAAATTTACTCTGTTAAATGACAGTCGATTTTTTGACAGCAATAATTCTGTTATCATGAAGAAGTTCAAAACGATTAGAATTTGTTAAGTAAAATACATTTATTTTGAGAGTAAATTCACTTGGTCTTTTATAAAACCGGCCATAAACCATGTAAGAACTTAAAACAAACAGTATATTATTATTATTTAACCCTTCGTTAGTGTTCTCGAAAAAAGTTTCACGGTTGGTGTTGTGAAAGTCCTCTCAAGCTATTTCAAATTCCAAAATATGATAATTTTTCTGTTTGCACATGTTCTACAACTTGTTACCAAGTGATATAAACTGAACAAAATGTATTTAGCTATATTTATTGTAAACATATAAAAGATAAATCAAAATAACAGCAAGTCTGCCTTGGAAAAGACATACATCAATATTATCGCCCATAAATACTTCTTATATCATCACACATCAAAGATCTCACAATATTTTTTGAGAAGAAGGATCAAATAAGTAAAGCAGGAAAAAATTACTCAAGTATCATCAAAGAAAAAAAATTATTGCTCCTCAAACTGGGCACAGTTTTTGCAACTCATAATTGCATGTTCCAAGCACAGTGGAATTCTACATCGCTTACAAGCATTAAACGTCTTTTTAATACATGAGCACTATTTTGCGCTCGTTTCTCTGGGCAGTATATGGCTCTTTGGCTTTGAGTGCGCCAAGTATAATTAGCGTGTGACAAGTAATCTTGTCGCACGCAAATCATTTACCGCTTGGAAAAATAAGCGCAAAATGGTACTTATCCCGCATTCGTAATAAAAAATAGTATCTGCAACTCGTGCGGTGTTGTCAATTACCCACTTGAGCGAATGAACGCACTTGCTTCGTTCGTACGCCCAACCTCGCTTTCGTGGGCAATCGACAACTTATCGCACTTGTTGCACAATTTACTATTTTATCTTTGTTTCTAGGAAAAACAGAACATCTTCTGCTTGTCTTTTGTCATTTGGCTAAATTGGCCTTAAAAAATACCAAAATATGAAATAGCTTATTGTATAACGTAATATTATTTTAAATTTTACCTTCAGAATGAGTATACATAAGAAGTTACTTTAAAAGTGTACCGGGATATGTCATACCCCAACCAACTTCTAGCAAGTCTGATGCTCAATTGAAAGTTTATACACAGTTATATATAAATCTGTTCTCTTTGTTCAAGTATAATCCTAAGCTACTGAGAAGAAGAAATCACTTGTTTGTCTTAAATTGATTTTACGATTGAAAATAGAATTATTGGGGTATGACATACCCCACAACACTAACGAAGGGTTAATGAGCGAAAAACAATTAATGCAAACAACTTATCTGAATGAACAAGAAATAGTATTACAGAAATTGAATCTCATATTGTATGTAATATGTTGTCTGTGGTAATATGGAAAATCTAGTTGACATTATTAAAAAAAGGCTCATTGTTTATATTCTAATATTAATTACTCTAAACTAAAACAATTTTCCCATGATTATACTAGTACTTATTTATTATTGTAAGTATAACTTTAATAGAGAAAAAGTACTAATCAATATTGATCAGTAATAATACCCTTCTCAAATTGAGTTTATATATAATCAACAAACAATTTAGTAGTTTCGAACAAAATTAGTTTTATTTTATTAGTATATTGGATGTGGAAAACGATAGTGCTTTTACTGAGTCATCATAAGTTATTCATTGGAAAATTATTTGAATATTGAGAATGGAAAAACCCCGATTTCAATAAAAATTCCTTGACGTTTCCTTGAATACATGAATTTCCTGACTTTCTCCGCTTTTCTAGGAAGTGGCCACCCTAATTATCAAAGATTTTCACCGTTTCTTCTGTAAAATGTTGAATGTATGAGAACAAACTAAGTTCATGAAGTTTGGTCAAGCATTTCAGTTACAGATGTGTATAAAAAATGAACATAAAATAAAAATAGCTACCTGCTTGAATGACAATAGATGGCTCCTGTACAGCAACTAGTGTTATTGGTCTGGGTTGAGAAACAGTTTGGAGAGGTAACGGTCCCCCATTCTCAGTATTTGGGGTAACTGAAACAAATTAATTCTATAGTATTCTTAGGAATGAGACAGTTATCTGACAAAACTTAACGGTATTATGAAAGCCACGTTCAATTTTACTAACAATAACTGCTAAGGAGAATTTTTAATTCCGAACAAAGAGTATTTTATTGTTGCCAAGTATTTTCTTACACGAATAATGAGAATGCAAAGAATTTGCACAAATACGAATAACAAATTAACACTATATTATATTAGGAACAAAATAGTATATTGTGCAACAAGTGCTATAAGTTGTCGATTGCTCACGAGAGCGAAGTTGGGCAATTGACAACGCCGCACGAGTTGCAGATACTTTTTTTCAATACGAATGCGAGATAAGTATTATTTTGTCCTTATTTTTCCAAGCGATAAATCGTTTGCGTGCGACAAGTTTACTTGTCGCACTCAAATTATACTTGGCGCACTCAAAAGTTAAAGAGCCATTTACCGCCCGGAAATCGTGCGCAAAATAGTACTTATCCTGCATGAGTAATAAAAACTATTATTACTTTAAATACTGAAACTCGAAGTAATGCGCTTCATGACAATAAGAACACACCAGCGGCGTGTATAATATACAGGAAAATTAACGTAAAAATAACATAATTACCTGCTTGAACAGCAATAGGTGGCTCCTGTGCAATAACTGGTATTATTGGCCTTCGTGGAGAAACAGTTGGGATAGGTAACGGTTCCTCATTCTCAGTATTTGTGGCAGCTAAAACAAATTTTTTCTATACAATTCTATGAAATGAGACAATTATCTAGAAGATCTAACGATATTGTGAAAACCACAAAAGTTTAATTTTAGTGAGAATAACAAACTGCAAATGAACTTTTTGTTGGCAACTATTTTCTATTAGGAAAAATAGAATAAATAACAAATATAAATTATCCTACAAGTTTATTTTTTTCAGGATACACAGACTACGTTTTACTACCATATTATTAAACTTATAGTTTATCGAAAACAATTTTCGACGAAAAGAATACGAAACTGTTGGGATAATGCAAGCAGAAAAAATATCCATCAAATGAATTTCTGATTGTAACTATGGGAATGCGACATATTCCATGTATCCTCATTAAAAAAAAACTCCGAAATTGTATATTTACTTTCATTGACTCTAATACAAGCATGTGTTTGGAAAATCATGTATCTATAATAAAATAAATCTGAAAGATTTATTTCAGGATACGCTAGCTCTCATGTTTTATTAAAAAAAAAATCTGTACAAAAAAAGTCAAGATTCTTCAAAATATCAATATCTCCTGCTGATCGTAGTGCAATTTGTTAAATAGTACAGAGCCGAATAGAAAATACTTACTTGGAAGATTCAATGAAGGAATAGCATTCTTGTGTAAATAAGGGTTCCCTGGACTTCTGTGCTTGGGTTCAAAATGCGCGAAACACACTCGCCTGTTTTGATACACAAAAGCAGGATCCTTATCTCGCAATTCGTCCATTGCTAGAGCATCTATCCACAAATTATAGATATCCAAGTGAGTTCTTGGATTTGGAAATCTATGCATGGTCATGTCTGCAAACAAAAACATGCAAATATAGTATGAATATCTGTGTCTGTAATGAAATCTTTTATTCATTATAAGCTAGATTAATTCACAACAAAAGAAAACAAAAACAATTAAAAACTATCACTCTCACAATTTTTCTGTACGAGAGGACATCTATCATAACAACAAAAGCTCTATACAATGAGTTATAAGTTTTGTTTTCGGGAATAATATAAATAAAAATAAGTACTTACCGACAGCAGCACAATTTCTTACACAACAACCAATACGATGATACGGTATTTTTAAAAAATAGTCCAATACACCACAAAACAAAACCAAAGCAAAAATACAACCACAAAACAAAACCAAAGCAAACTTATCAACAACAGAAGCTGATTGATAGTGACAGAGCAACCGTTTATTTGAATTTTAAAGGCCTTCACCCCCTCCAACGCGTTATCGAAAAAAAAATACTGCTGCCGCCATCTAGAAGGTGAAACGGATACTATAGACGATGGTTTCTGTCATTTGAGTTTCCGTACACTGCCCAAGATTAAGATAGTCAGAGCCTGGATCCCTAGGTCTTTAAACTCATTAAAATAGATGGACGGCAAAAGTAAAAACTATATGCAGCGCCATCTATCGAGCATTAAGCCAGTTACGGCATGTAAATGAAGTAGATGTCACAAATTATTTGTAACAAAGTTTATGCTGTGGGAACAATTAGAAAAAAAATTTGTGGAACAAATAATGAATGTTCCAGAATTTTTTATTCTAATTGTTTCCACAGCATGAACATTGTTACAAATAATTTGTGACATCTACTTTATTTACATGCCGTAACTGGCTTAATGCTCGATAGATGGCGCTGCATACAGTTTTTACTTTTGCCGTCCATCTATTTTTATGAGTTTAAAGACCTTGGGATCCAGGCCCTGACTATCTTGGGTTCTTGGCTATACTGTACTGACGAGTCCTAATAAGAACGAAACACGTGTATACAGTTGCTCCCCGATCTAAGATGATGGTGCCAAACCGATTCTTAGATTTTAAATTTTGTGGAACAAATAATGAATGTTTCAGAATTTTTTATCCTAATTGTTTCCACAGCATAAACTTTGTTACAAATAATTTGTGACATCTACTATATTTACATGCTGTAACTGGCTTAATGCTCGATAGATGGCGCTGCATATAGTTTCTACTTTTGCCGTCCATCTATTCTAATGAGTTTAAAGACCTTGGGATCCAGGCCCTGACTATCTTAGGTTCTTGGCTATACTGTACTGACGAGTCCTAATAAGGACGAAACACGTGTATACAGTTGCTCCCCGATCTAAGATGATGGTGTCATAACCGATTCTTAGATTTGAAATTTTGTGGAACAAATAATGAATGTTTCAGAATTTCTTATTCTAATTGTTTCCACAGCATAAACTTTGTTACAGATAATTTGTGACATCTACTATATTTACATGCCGTAACTGGCTTAATGATCGATAGATGGCGCTGCATATAGTTTTTACTTTTGCCGTCCATCTATTTTTATGAGTTTGAAGACCTTGTGATCCAGGCCCTGACTATCTTGGGTTCTTGGCTATACTGTACTGACGAGTCCTAATAAGGATGAAACACGTGTATTCGCGAGTAAAATTAAGCCGTAGCCATCTGGTGTGGCAACACGGGAACTACTGAAAGACGTACTCCGCTTGAAACGCCATTTGAGCTAATGTTATTTTAATCGTTTGTTACTTGTAAACAGTGAGCTTTTGTAATATTTTTTCTATTTCATCTTTTTATTTACTATTTCAGTATATGTGTATTGATCAAAATCAGTCTTTTTGGAGACTGCTTTCTTATTTACATCAGTTTTATTGTAACCTATTTTGGACTTTCATATTTAGAACCTATTAATTTCCTTACTCTTTCTGTATTTATTGAATTTTTTGAGTTTAACGTGACATTTCCTTGGAGAAAAATGAATAATGTGAATTTAAATATTTAAAGACTGTTTCCCAAGAACATGATTATTTAACTGCAGATAAATACAATTTGGAACGTCTATGCACAAAATTGGAACAGTACTAATGAAATTTTATCCTTAAACTTACAAGTTTGTCAAGAGAAGCCACCTTAAATATAATAATAATAAAATATGACCCTCTGGAAAACTGCGGTTTTAACATGTAAACAAGCCTGTCTAAAAATGACAGTACGACTTACATCCGACATTTTGGTTGATAACAGCGCCGCCATCGGTAATTTTACTCGCGAATACAGTTGCTCCCCGATCTAAGATGATGGTGTCAAAACCGATTCTTAGATTTGAAATTTTGTGGAACAAATAATGAATGTTTCAGAATTTTTTATTCTAATTGTTTACACAGCATAAACTTTGTTACGAATAATTTGTGACATCTACTTTATTTACATGCCGTAGCTGGCTTAATGATCGATAGATGGCGCTGCATATAGTTTTTACTTTTGCCGTCCATCTATTTTTATGAGTTTAAAGACCTTGGGATCCAGGCCCTGACTATCTTGGGTTCTTGGCTATACTGTACTGACGAGTCCTAATAAGGACGAAGCACGTGTATACAGTTGCTCCCCGATCTAAGATGATGGTGTCAAAACCGATTCTTAGATTTGAAATTTTGTGGAACAAATAATGAATGTTTCAGAATTTTTTATTCTAATTGTTTCCACAGCATAAACTTTGTTACAAATAATTTGTGACATCTACTTTATTTACATGCCGTAACTGGCTTAATGATCGATAGATGGCGCTGCATATAGTTTTTACTTTTGCCGTTTTCTATTTTTATGAGTTTAAAGACCTTGGGATCCAGGCCCTGACTATCTTGGGTTCTTGGCCATACTGTACTGACGAGTCCTAATAAGGACGAAACACGTGTATACAGTTGCTCCCCGATCTAAGATGATGGTGTCAAAACCGATTCTTAGATTTGAAATTTTGTGGAACAAATAATGAATTGGATAAAATGGTTGACGCTGACTGGATATGTAAATAATGTAAGATATATATTCTTGGGATTTCAGTCAATATTTTAATTTTATTTCCTTTCTGCTCTACAGTTTCGGCTGCACCTCAGCCATCCTCAAAAGCGAAATGAATTATTGTTTAAAAAATTGAAGTTATACATATGTTAAAACTGTTATTAATATTAATAAGCGGAAAAAAGAGAAATTTTCTCTTGTCCTTTGCCACACCCGACATCTATGGAAGGCGTTGGCTAACTGCTAATAATGAATGTTTCAGAATTTTTTATTCTAATTGTTTCCACAGCATAAACTTTGTTATAAATAATTTGTGACATCTACTCTATTAATATAATATCTTTGGATAGTAGACATACTCAAGTAGCATTATCTACTTTAAACAATATTTTGTGTGATAAAACAGATGGTCCTCAAATTTTGTCTAATCTGCCATTTCATATATGCAGGGTCACATCCCGCTTACGTCTTACCTTCTACTTACCATCACATAAGTCTAATATCTTACTCAGATCTCCCGTTTATGTTATGTGTAAGTTATTCAATGAGAATAATTATGATTCTTTGGATGTGTTATAGTTAGGATTTATTTGGTTGTAATTTCATTTACTTGTTTTGGGTTTGTATACCTGCTAAGTAATAAAGGCTTATTATTATTATTATCATATATTTTGTTTGTTCCATCCTGGGAAAAATCTTATAAGCTGAATAAGATAAATAAGTTGTCATGTAATGTAATGTGATGGCTTAACATCCCTATGGGATTGCGCCGCATCTTTACGATGCTTTCTAGATCCGAAATGCTGGAGTGGATCAGTCTCCGTTACTCTGGCCTAAATTTTTTCTGCTATTTTTCTCCATGTCTTCCTATTATTTGTTTTGCCTTTCCAATTTCTTACTCCAATTTGCCTCAAATCCTCTTCTACTTCTGCTAACCATTTCGATCTTGGTCTTCCTTATCTTCTTGTACATCCTGGATCCCATTCAACTATTGATTTGATGGTATTTTGCGCGTCTGCTATCCATACATGTCCAAGCCATTTGACTCTCTGTTGTTTTATTTTTTTGACTATATCTTCTCCTTTCAATTTCTGTTCGGTTTTTTGTTGCTACCACTATGTCATCAGCATATGCTATTATCTGGCCTCCCTTTGTTCTAAGTGTTTTTTATTAATTTTTCTTGTAACATATTCTAATGCTAAGTTGAACAGAGTAGCAGATAGTGAGTCTCCTTGCCTTAATCCTTTATTTATTTCGAAGCTTTTTGTTTCTCCCATTGGCGTCATAACCGTAGCAGTGGTTCGTCTCATAGTCATCGTCATCAATCTTATCAATTTTGCTGATATTCCTAGCGTTATTAATACTTCGGTCAACTTATTTCTTTTAATTGAGTCGAATGCCTGTTTGAAATCTATGAAAAGCAATTCTACATGTATTCTGTGCTCATAAGTTTTTTCAATAATCTGTTTCAAGGTATGAATTGCATCTGTTGTTGATCTGCCGCTGCTGAAACCACATTGATATTGTCCTACAATATTACTTGATTCTCTTGATAGTCTTTTTTGTATTATTGGTGACATTATCTTATATGCAGTTTGTAATAAAGTAATTACCCTGTAGTTTTGGCATATTTGTTGGTCTGCTTTTTTGAAAATAGTTACTATTTGTCCTGTTTCCCATTCTTTTGGCATATTTTCTTCTTTCCATATTGTTTTTATCAGGCTGTGTATATGTTCTTGTAGTTTGATTCCTCCATATTTAACCAGTTCAATATTAATTCCATCCTTTCCAGGAAATTTCCCGTTTTCACTGTTTTGTATTATTTCTTTTACTGCCTCCATTGATGGTTCTGCTAATTTTCCTCCTGATACTTGCGCTATCCATTGGTTCTCTATATTTGTTTGTTCTTCTGTGAGTAACTCTGTGAAATATTCCATCCATACCTGCTTATATTGTTCTTCACTCTCGGTTAACATTCCATTCTTGTTTTTTACTCCATTTATTTTAGCTTTATTTGTTTTTTCCTGTTCTCTAATCTTTCGATAAAATTGCTTCGTGTTTCTGTTTACTCGTTCTGTTTCTATGTCTTTCAATTTATTTTCTATCCATTCTCTTTTGCATTCCCTCAAGATCCGGTTGCATTCTTTCCTAATTTTTTTGTACCCCTCTTCGTTTTCTGCTTGGCTTGTTTCTATCCATTTCATTCTGGCTTTTCTTTTCTTTTCTACTGTTTCTTGGCATACTTTGTTAAACCATTCTTTCTCATTTTCTCTGATCTCTTTCCCTATTTCTTTTTCGGCCGCTCGATTTATATTACTTTGGATGCTGTTCCATTTTATTTCAATATTTTCTTCCTTCTTAGATTGTTCACTCAGTTGTTTATCTAGTTCCTCAGCATATCTTTCTTTTATGTTTTCATTTTTGAATGCCTCTACATTCCATTTAGACTTTTCATTTGTTTTCTTGTTATTCTTTTTTATTTTTTGTCTTGTTGTTGCTGTCACCATATAGTGATCTGAATCAGCACATGCTCCTCTGTAAGTTCTTACATCCGTTATTGTTGATTGTCTTCTTTTTGTAATTAGAACATGGTCTATTTGTGTTTGATTTCTTTGGTCCGGTGACACCTATGTTATTTTATGCATCTTTGGGTGGCTGTATTTGGTGCAACTTATTATCATATTGTATTTCGCAACTAATCTACAGAGCCATTGCCCATTGTTATTCGTCTTTCCGTGTACTGTAAACTTTCCTGCAACCTGTTCAATATAGTCTTCATTTCCTATCTGAGCATTGAAGTCTCCGATGAACAGTAGCGTATCTTCTTTTGGAATTTTTTTGATTTCTTCTTCTATTTTATCATAAAAATCTTCTTCATCTTCTGCTTTTGCATTTTCCGTCGGAGCGTACCCATTTAATAATGATAAGTTGAACGGTTTTGATGATATTCGTAAGTATGCTAATCTTTCATTTATTGGTTTAAAGTCTATTATATTTTCTTTTATTTTTTTCATTACCATGAAAGCTACCCCATATTGCCCCTGTTTTTTATCCCCTGAATATAATAATGTGAGATTCTTTTTATCTATTTTCCCTTGTTCTTTCCGCCTTGTTTCCTACAGAGCCCCAACTTGCATCCCGTATTTTTCTAATTCTAAGCTTATTTCTACCATTTTTCCTACTGCTAACATTGTCCTTATATTCCATGTACTAATCCTAATTTTCCTATTTCTATTTTTTATCTTATTTTTTTGTTTCAGTGCATTCCCCCTCCTTTCTCTCTCTGAACATTTGGAGTCAGCCCGTTTTTTTGATTTTTCCCCAAAATGAATGTATCTTAATTTACGCTCCATTCGTGCTATTCCTCACCAATCTTATTTTTTCTGTATCCAATTCTAACAAATTTATTTTTCAATTTCTCTTCTTTAGCGACTGCTAATATTTTTTTTTGTATTTTCATTTCTTTCTTCGTCATATCATTTCCTATGTATATTCTTGTTCCCAATAGTTTGTTTTTATTTTTCATAATTTTCATTTTGTTTTCCCACTTATCTATTGTTGCAACTCTTATTTCTGTCCCTTCAATTTTCACTATTTGGTAGGTATTATTAATTTTAACATCCACCCCCAGTTTATTCTTAAGAAAATCTTCCACCTGTTCATTCCTATCATCAATTTTGATTCCCTTTATTACAATATTGTTTTTTCTTCTGATTTTCTCTTTTCTCTCTTCAGATTCTTCTAGCTCCAATACTCTTTGTTTCAAATTTTTGACTTCATTTTTCATCTTCGCACCTTCTTCCTTCAATTCTTTAAGTTCTTCCTTTTGTTGCTTGGTGATGCCCCCTAGTTTGTTGTTCAACTTATTTATTTATTGTTTTGTTTCTTGTCTCGCTTCTTCTATATTCTTATTCATTTCTTTCAAAAAATCCATTGTTTGACTTCCGGAATTCTCCAGTTCTTTTCTTTTTCTTGTGGGCTTTCCTGCTGTCTTCCTACTTCTCACATAAATGTTCCTTTCAACACTTGAATTTCTACTGCCACTAGCGTCTGTGTATAAGTTGTCATGATATCATCAAAAAATCTGTTTTATACAAAATGTATGAGATCATGATATTTACTCCCCCGATTTTTTAATACCTATTCTTTGTATATTGACTTATTATTAATATACATCTTTTCCACCAAAGCAGAAAAATAAATTAAAGAAAAACATATTCATATATAGTTTTTCTATGCTACCAACCAGGACGTACGTCCCTAGAATAATCTATCAAAGTTTCACCACAATCTGATCAATGGTTTCGAAACGCATAAGGTACAAACATCCAAACATTGATTTTTATTCATATAGATAGAAGATATATATATATATATATACATATATATATATATATATATATATATATATATATATATATATATATATATATATATATATATATATATATATATATATATATATATATATATATATATATATATATATATATATATATATATATATATATATATATATATATATATATATATATATATATATATATATATATATATATATATATATATATATATATATATATATATATATATATATATATATATATATATATATATATATATATATATATATATATATATATATATATATATATATATATATATATATATACCTACACCATTTTACTATGATGAATGTTGATTCCTTAAAATAATAAATTTTGCCTTCTATTCTAATTTGTTTAACAATAATATAACTATTATTTTTTAACAAAAATCAAACAAAATCATGTAAGTTCTGGCATAGTTGAAATTTATAGTTCTAGTCTGGGAATATTTAATAACATTTTGTAATGGAATAAAAAAACCTTGTGAACAAAATACTACGTACATAATCACGATAACCTGTAATGTATAAATAATTAATACCTACAAATCACATGAGCAATTATTTCTACTGTTATCAAAGTTGACAATTTTCACTATCTCTCAAATAAATGTAGCGCAATTCTGCATTTTTATCATATAATTATATGTACAATGGAGTGAATGGTCTTTTACTTACTCGAAATCGCTGAAGTCAATTTTCAAATTCCAAATAAAACTGCGAATTCAGCCACCTGTCGAAAAAAGACTTAACTATTTTGGTTCGAGTCTATGGTAGAATCTCCTGAAATGACTCAATATTTATTTCGACAATCTTTGAGAAATTATTGATATAACTTGGAGTTCTCTCATTCATGTATTATTCATTTCTGATTGCGGAGGGTGATGGACCAGTATCATTCAATTTTGGTGTATTTTAAGAAAGGAACTGAGTTATATTTTTGCAATTGAGAATATCTAGTATATAAGAAATAGCTGTTGCCTTGAAGACAAAAATTTACACCTCTCGTGTTTATTTATTTTTCCATCGTACATCATTTATTAGAAATTGTCGAATCCATTTGTATAAATTTGAGTATGCAATACGCAGCAATGAACGCTCCCTTAAGCTGTCCCCCGGATTTGATTTTGTAATAACATATATATATATATATATATATATATATATATATATATATATATATATATATATATATATATATATATATATATATATATATATATATATATATATATATATATATATATATATATATATATATAGCACAAACGGAGTAAAATATGGCACAATGATTACTGAAATAAGATGATCAATATATTCATGCGGGGAAGCTATGCATTATGTTGGCTCCCAGACTTTATTTTGTGATAACCTTGAAACTGAGCTATGCCGAATAATTGAACGATACAAAACAGCACAATATGAGCACAATCCAAAATACTATTATAGAATGAAAAATGTAGCCATGGAAGGCCTACTTAACGGACCCAGTGAGATTCAGACTCAGATTTTTCAAACTCAATTCATTGTTGGCTCATATGTCTACATTCGGAGATCCACTCTGCAAATAATTATATATTTCCATTAAATTAGTAGCTTCACTCAAATTGAACGAAGCGGCTTGTCTTGGTATCAATATTTTGAAAGTTTTGATGAAAATTATTGTTATCATACTACTTATCTATTGTTTCCTGTTGGCGTGTAGGTAGAATGAAAAATTAGCGTATTCGGCAGCTGTCAGCATTATATAATGTAGATCTATACGACAGTTTTATCAGTAGTAAAATTAGTATAAGTATATATTTTTTTGAAAGAAGAGTACATTTCTCATTTTATCGTGAAAAAAGAAGAAATATGTGCTCGGTTACAGTTATTGTGATTGTCTTATTGTCGTGTGTTCAGGTAATCATCAGTTTTATTTATAATTTAATCAATTCATGACTCATACTATAAGGATAATATTATACTAGAATTAAAATTTATCACTGTTCTTTTAATATATCGATTACATTACTAATGTAGATATTGGCACCTTGATAAGATGAAAAGGATGAATATCATAGAATCCGTTCCAATTACATACGGATGGTAGCCATCTGTTCAAGAAAAAAAATTTAGTCTCTAGAGTTGTCTATACTATACATGATGAATTGTAGCTCAAAATGTGAAAATTATATGGGAGAGAAATGGTTTCATAAATAAGAACAATTTTTCTTTTATATATTATACAGTCTGATGAACTGTTCCATTTGGCTTTTTCGTCTAATGCCGGTATATTTTCATCCCGATCTCGGTTGTCATGAAATAGATATTCAAAAGCTTCTACATGCAATAATACTGACCCGTGAAATAGTATCGTCTAGCTGATTCGAAGAAATTGTGAAATTCTGAGGGAACACAAGAGGGCTTATAACTACCTAAATAAATGCTTGTATTGCTCATATATTCACAAACATTGTTCTAAACAAAATTTGAAAGCTGCTATTTTTGAACCTATCACGAAAGTGAACAGTACTTCAGGGGCCTATTGCATAGTAAAATACAAGTTAATACTATTAGTGAAAATGCACGTAAGAACGCTATTAATATTAACTTGTATTTTAGTATGCAACAGGCCCCAGGTTGCACAGGATCTTATTGTTACTTGGTGGTGAAAAAGTTTGAAATCATTTTATTTGATTTATACCATTAGAAATGACAAGGAAATATAGGTATTTTTCTTGAAAATCTGATAAGCAGCTGTGAAAATTACATTGTTCTATATCAATAAATCTCTACTTCATTTCATTGAAGAACGCAGTCCAAAAATTCTTGTGGGATTACGATTTGAGCCTTCTAATTGGCTACAATGCAAACAAATCTCACATTAACATGAAAAACGCACCTGGCTATCTGCAAGTTGCATCATTCGTCAGTTGTTTATGAATTATTATGAATAGTTTTAAGATTCAAATTTATATATATTCAGGAAATATGTAAATATATTCTTAGCTTTTATTTTTCGAGTTCATTTGCAGTAAACTTGTTTTGAATTCCACATATATTTGATGTATTGAATCGTGTTCGCATGTTAGTTAATCGGAAGACTCAAATTGAATAAGAGCCTTAGGACTGTTCTTCACATAATTGAACTATAGAAAGGGTTTCTAAGGATTTCTGTGAACTAGCCTCAAATTATTTATGAGTGCTTTTTAAGATCAATGAAGCTCCAGAAAACAATTGATACTCTCTTGCAATGCTGCAATTGAGATTTATCGAAAAGATTTGAACATATTCATGAATTATCTAGTAAACATGAAAAAATATGTAGGTCAAAAATCACAGGTATTCATTCAAGAGTCCTAATTTTTTTTCTACTCTACAGCTTCCGTCCATCCTGGAACATTCTTGTGAGTAGAAAGAATTTGTGAGTTTAAGATAGAACATCATATACTCAACAATAATCACTTGATCTTGGGCCTACATAATGGTCGGTCGTTGCAAATTATTATATATTCTTGACAGAATTTTTTTTTCAGTTTTCATCAAAATGAGCTTGATGTGTTTTTATATTATTAGTAAACATATGCTGTTTCATTTTGAATTCACACATTCTTCCTACTCCTGAAGATGGTCCAACTGGGGCTAAAACTGTAAAGTAGAAAGAAAAATCAAAATTCTTGAACATAATTTGATACCTACATCCTACATTCAAAGAACCAGTCAGTAACAACAACCATTTTAATGAAAAACTATGCTCATATTTTTGTCACTTTTCATACAGTCTAAGAAATTCTTCATCTCGAAAAGTTCACTTTCTCCGACTTTCATGATGATACACATGCACTAAGTGGGAGTTTTGTTCCAAATTTCACTTCGAATTAAATCTGTTCTCAGAACTTTTGCTGAATATTAGAACTCGGGCTCTACAATTAAGTTATCTTTCGCCAACCGCTAGGAGTCTTTTATTTTAAAACTGTTTAAACATAGGAAAATCGCAGTTTCAAATGTCGAGACACCGATGATTTTCCATTTATAGTAGAAAAATAAATACATTCCAGTAGTCACTAAAGAATTGAAAATTGGAATTCATCTATGAATTATTGAAATAGAATTAAAATTTTCCAACTTTCTGTGTTGAATGTGATATCTGTAAAATTTACTTTACTTTGCAAAAAGTAGAAATCTAGTTCTTTGATGTCTTTTTTAATTTACGGGCTATCTACATCTTTACAAGACTTGTAAAGTCGAAAAAAAACAATGTTATCTCAAAACTTTCAAAGAAAACACATAAATAGTAACCTTGAAATTCTTTTTCGAACAATCATATCTAATCAATAACCAGAACTAACATTAGTAAGCTGGAATAGAGTATTTACTTTTTCCTTCAATTATGAGAAGAACTCTTCTCTTTTATATCTTTGTTTTTTGTCACATCTATATGATGTTACCAGTTATTTGTCTGAAGTTCTGTCAGAAGTTCTTACACAAAGAATTGAGAGATTGCTAGCTGGAGATGCGAATTATAGTGTATTATTTTGGAATCATAATGTCAGAAACCTATCTTTTTGGATCTCGCTATGTAGCAGTGAACTTGATGTTTAGATGAATGCTACATCATCAATAAGTATTGATCAACTATTTGATTAGAAAATTGTTTGGAATGAGAATTTGACTAAAAATTAACACCTTATTTGGAAAGTTCTCGTGTTGAATATTGAATTCTGCACAGAAATATGATACTTGGTTAGGAGATCACAGAACAAATTTTTGTAGTTAATCTAGTTGCTGTTATTACACAATGTTTCAACAAGTGCACACAGTTTATTCTATAATTACTTCCCCAACCTATATAATAGAAGAAGTATTGTAATCGTGATTTTTTAACAGTTCGAGATTTTCATGGATCTTCACGTTTTAGACCCTATGGAACCCAAAATATGTGATTTTGTAAAAAGTAGATCTGTCAGTCTGCCTGTTTGGAAGCACGATAATTTGAGAACACGTACGAATTTTTGACTGAAACTCTATATTTGAGTTTTCCATCAAAAAGCTAGCCTTGAGTTCGTAGATGAGCTTCTTTCAACTAGTAGTACTAGAACATTACTGCTGGAACTCTTCATTTTTTTGCGTTTTTGTTATAAACGGTATTATTTATCATGGAATATGAAATAACTGGAACTAAATTCTAATAATTTGGCACACATCCTTGAAAATTGTCAGCGGTTGACCTGTTATAAAACTTCAACTATTATGGAATTCGTTATATTTTTCTGAAGCAAAGAGATAATGAACATTAAAATGTGAAATTGAAGTAATGATCACTCATATTTTGACATCACATGCAAATGCTCGTCAATTGTTTTCTTTAAATAGTTAATTTGGCTCTTTCGTGTTTGGTATCAAATTATCAAGTGACAAAGAGGATATTTGAACAATTGTCAATTGTTTCTTTTATAAATTACTCGAACAATGTCTACTTTGGTATCAATTTACTTGAAGAGATAAGCTTAGTTGGTCAAGAATAAATTATTTGTGGAATCCACGTTACCATCTTTAAATTACACTTTTGGCGATCAAATGTAGAAACTGTATGTGACAATGAGTTGAAGACCTCGATAATCTAGAAGAGGACTCTTTCTTCAACATTGACAGCTGTTTCTTTAAAAGTAACAGCTGTCACTTTGAAATATACAATGTATTGATGCGACACTCTGGATTTTTGGAACAGCGATGAAACTGACCATGAAAATAGTCGAGAAATTACTGTGGTAACCATAGCAGATTTTGGTGCGGTGATAATTGTCTAACATTCTGGCACAGATAATTGATAAAAACTTAATTGTTCCATACTAAAATACAGTTTCATCGCATTCATAGTCCTAATTAAGAACCTAGCCCCGACATTCTCCTTAGAAACGTTTCAATAAAATTAATTCAAGTTCCGTTGTATTAAATATAACTATATGATTGCAACTCAGTGAACTCATCGTTCTAGATATTATGTTTCAAGGAGATTATTCTTTTGATTTATTTCCTGACATTCCACTTACAAATTATTAGAAACCTGTACGATTAGTTGACGTAGCATGAGAATTGCATTCGATCACATTTAAAAATAAATAAGACAAACATATATTTATGATTACAGCGATAGAGCGCTTACCGTGGAGATCATATTTTGCATCAACTTTTTTTCAATTTTTTTTTTCACTTAGTCTTGTGAAACTCTATATATGGTTAATTGTATATATGAGCAATGAGTATACAAATCGTTAGAGTGTACCTTGTCACGTGAATTCCATAAATTCTCCGCTGCATCAGCAGTTCCTGGCGGCATTTTATATTCATATTTTTCCATAGAGAAAGACATTCAACTCTGTTCTTTGAAGCATTCCTTTTTATTTGTTATTAAAAAACAAGTTGAATAATCGATTTTCTTACGAAAGTCATTTGAATATGCGGTTTTTTAGAGTACCGTACGATCTGGAAGCTCCTCATGGGTCATGAAAATGTAATAGCATCTCCTAGCATTGATGTAACTGAGCCCGCTAGATTTTGTTCAGCTGTAAAAATTCTTATACCTGAATCATCAAACAAAACTAGCACTTCCTCATTTGATTTAAGAGTCTGCAGCTTAATATTTCATCTTCAAGAGCCCAAGATATTCCCTTATTTTTGAAAGATCTACCACTAGCTGAACAGGTAATCCAGCTACAAGCTTGTATGCAATACATATGACTTTCAATTACCAGCTGTAAATTAGCTCCTAGAATTGCAACAATTTTCTCATCGAAAAAGTTTTCTTTGATTGCTGTAGTCCTCTGATCTCCATCAAAAAAATATTACAATTGATAAAAATGGCACTAGTGTTCATTGACTTCCTTTTCGAGAAGCTACTAGTCCGGAAAAACGCATGACGATGATTCATTCTTGTCGAATACATGACGTCAAAAACATGAAATTGCTTATGTATACTTTTTGAATGCTGCTGTTTTCTGATTTCTGTCTGGAAAAGTTTCACTATAGATAATAGTGGCACTAGTGTTATTGCCTCCTGCGTGCAAAATTTACTAGCCCAGAAGAAGAATGCATGTCAATGTCTTATACTTGTCGAGTATATGACGCCAACAACATAAATTTGCTCATATAAACTCTCTAATTGTTTATTACCTCCTTCGGATTGAAGTTACTAGGCTAAATAAAGTATTCCAATGTCTCAAACTTTTTAAGAACATGACTTCAATAACATAAGATTGCTTATGCATACTCTTCATGTATACCCTTAAATGGCTGTTTTATTGTGATCTCTACCTGAAATAATTTATTGAATGAATATCAATGGCACTAGCGTTCATTGCCTTCTGCGAGCAGAAAAATGCATGTCAATATCTCATACTTGTCGTGTAAATGACATAAAGTTGCTTATTTTTACACATTGATTGCTGTTGTCTTCTGATCTCATTCTGGAAAGTTTCACGATGGTGTGTTATTGTTCAATGCCTTCTTGAACGCACGTCTCATTTTCATACTTGTCGACTACATGACGCCAACATAAAGTTATTCGTGTATACTTTTCAATTACTGTCCTATCTCCATTTCATGAAATCTACTTGTGTTCATTTATTTCCTTTTGCAAAAGTTGATACTTCAAGAAAGAGACACGTCAATGCTTCATACTTGTACGGAACAGGACACTAACTGCCTAAAATTGCTTATGTTTATTCGAACACATATACATATATAATTAGAAACATTAAATAAATGTATTCTTCTATGTGAACATAATTTTATATTAAATAATATGAGTCTTAGGGTAAATGTTATAAACAAAATTAAAATAAGTCCCTAACCTTGAATAAAATTTGTAAATCTATATACGTATTTCGAGAACTAAGTTCTCATCATCAGTAGAATGGCGAAACACATCAACAGCAGGCTGCAGTTTTCCTCTAGAGATATGCTCTCCACCGAATAGACTGAGGATTGCTACAAGAGATATAGTCTCCACCAGAGGTGATGTGTTTCACATATCTCCTGTAGCAATCCTCAGCCTATTCGGTGGAGAGCATATCTTTGAATGAAAATATTTTGGGAATAGAAAGAAGTAGAAAATTGAATCAGAACAAAACGGTTTACTGAAACTTTTTGATCAGTTTTTTCGATATATGCTACACAAATATCATTTCTTATTTCATGGGAAAAAATTCGAATGCATATAAACACAATTCCAGGGAATTTTGAGGAAAAAAAAGTTTGAAGAGGCTTTCATACATTAGTCGAGCTGTGCAGATTTTGTTTCTCGTCTCACTTTATATTTAATAAATTTAGATTCAAAGTTGCTATCAGCTATTCTCTTGTTTTTACATGTTTAAAACGGCGAATACATATTTTCTATGACATTAAGTCATTTTTTTGTTTTCATAACATTTTTACCATTTTTCAATTTCTATCAGTTCGTGATTATTTGTTTTATTATTTTCTAATGAGCTTCTAAGAAGCAAAGTAGTTAGCAAGGGATAGAAAAAAATGGAAAGAGATAATCAACAAGATAGAATAGTAATCAACGCAAATAATTAAAACAAGAACAATCTCGACACCCGAAAGGGTATTAAGAGATTTAAAAAGTTTATAATAATAATAAGCTTTGAGTTCAAAGATCTACAAATGGAAAACCCTGCCTCGTGGTTTCTTCAACTTCTCAAGGTCCCATTCCTGATTCTGCTGGGAAATGCTGACAAGTTTTGGATTTGGAGATTCTTCTTTCCGTTTTCAGTCAAGCTTCGAATTTAATTTTTCTATTCCCAATAGTTATTTGAGTATTAAGGTCAGTAAGTACAACTTACCGATTGGCGAGGTTTCCAAATATTATACGAAATCGGTATTGTACTTATTGACCGTGATGCTTACAAAATTTTTTGCACGATTGGAAAATCCAAAATATAAATCCGAATTCTCTCTTTCAAATTGAATTACTACTGACGATTGTTCATTTGCTGTCAGCTATCATGTTCGACATTTTATTGTGAATATTCAATTACAAATAAAGGTGGAAAAATGAATATTTTTTTGTGAAAATTCACAATTTTTTACTTACCGCCTTTGCCCATGGGCGGTAAGTCAGCATAACCATAGTAAGCACAGTTTGCCGGTAAAATCAACATACTATCTCAAATAGAGGGCCAATCGTGCAAAAAAGGTTTTTTCTATTCTTTATCTGTATTGCTTCTTTCATCTTGTATGCCTTGCATGGTGTGTGTCTGTTCCCTTATCATCTTCGATATGTTTTGAGTTTTGACTTGATTCCAACAAGTTTCTCCTTCTTGTCTCCTTAACAGAGAAAGAGTATACCAAAATTTTATTTTTATACTTATAGGTCAATCACTTTCAATCCAATTGTCAAAGCATTGAACGACTCTTTTGTATGCTCCAATCTCACATCTGACAAACTCTCCATCCACTAAAATATACCTTATTTTGATAGATGATTGTCTCTATGAAATGAAATACAACCCATAATACTCTACTTACTAATCTACTAATTTTCCCCGGAAACATTTTCTGTTCGGACGTTCTCATAAACATTTTTCATTCGTGCAACTCTTCCTCCAGAGAGAAAATAATAAGAATCATTCTCTCAAGTTTACCGAATTATAATTCATTTCTCCTATCTTGACTATCAAGATCTACAAGGCTACAAAAGCACCAGTGCACTTTATGCAGATCTAGTCGAAAGATATTTTTGCAAGAGGCATGATGAAGAAGGCAAAACAAGGCTAAAATAATATTTCTCACATACTCAAAGAAAGGTGCGCCTGTCCAACTCGAAACCATTCGGCCTTTATCACTGAGCTGCTCTGAGAAATATCTATGAATCTGGATGGAGAGCTCTGAAAGACAAGTTATCACTTTAGAATATTATCGTGTCAATTTGACTGCTCTCAATAATGTTATGACAAAATTATTGTTGGAAAACCTAATTTATGATAGAATGTATTCTTGTCACTACTAGTTCACAATCTGCACCATTTGCTGATGATTTGCTCACTTAACACTTTATTAGTTTGACTCAACTGTTTTCTATGTAGGTAGTCATTTACACTCTGAATGAAACCCAAATTACGGAGACTCTTTCACACAACCTCACTGAGAAGAATATTTCACAGGAACAACTTCTCAATTTACAGTCAAATAATGGTCACGTATGTTGTTATTATTCTAGTATAAGGATTAAAATAATTCATATCATTAAAAATGAAGATAGCAGTAGCCTACTAATCACAGGGTGTGCCAGGAGGAATCGTAGTTTCAGGCACTGGCAGAACTGTCATAAACTATTTTTGAGGAGTCCTGAGTGTATAGATTAAAAGGGCTTTCACATCTTTGGAAGATTATCGAATCACATAATGTTTGTGGACGTGCAGATGAAAAAAGCTTCCGGAACCTTTTTTCCGTGTTTAAGTTTTCCTTCTCGCAAAATCAATAAATATAATCTAACAAAAAACGTTTAATTCCATGATCAATATAATATTATCCAAAAATCTTTTGGACGACCTTTCTGTGTATAATTAAACTATTTTCTCTTTTAAAACAGCTATCTCATCTTCTATATGAGTTAAGTTTCCAATTTAGTGGGTATTAAATCATTTGGGCGTGACACACAGACAACATTCAGGACAGTGTTAGAGATTTACAAATTATTATTGATGGAAATAGTTATTCATATATCTTCTTTCTACAGGCGTTAGAAAATTATCAGAAAAATACTAAAATCATATTGAAGTACGAAAGTAAGTGGAGTTGTTTATCATGTCCACGTGCACGAAATACTTTGTGCACATTGTCAAGATGAAATCAGTGCACGATATACTCCGTGCACATTGTGAACAACTTCAATGTGACATTTCGCATACTAATAATAATGTACAAATGTCATAATCTTTTGACTCTGTAGTAGAAATACATTATATAAGTAAGAATTCTGGTAAGAAATTTGAATATCATCATATTGAGTAATCTATGAGTATACGTTACAAACTGCTGTTTATCTATATTTACTGAAAACTGAGTACAGACTTTGTATATCAGAGATTCTGCTCGGGATAGTATAATTCACTATCTACTAATTGGCGTACTATTCCTTCTGACTCACATTGTATGCATAATGACTTCGTATCAGGTAATATGAATAGAATATTTTCATTCCACATTGTGTTATGGGAAGAATGCAAGAGTACTTTGAATAGAAGAGATAGCTCACGATGCTATCTGGCTCACCCGTTGTAATCAGATACTATGACTCACTATGAGGATACCAACCTTCTTGATAGGCGAAAAGTTTCGGAGTGAGTATCATAACGTTTCCTGAATATGTCTATAGTATAAATATGAGTTATAAAGTTCAACCACCCGTAGAAATTCTGACTCAAGATATAAAGTAGTGGATGATGCTGACTGTTATATTAAATGAAGGAAGCGAAGTGTGGGAATTCAGTCAAAAGTTTTATTTTTCTATTCTACACTACAGTTTCAATCCCGCCTGGACCATCTTCAGGAGTGAATAAAATCAATGTGTGTGTGTGAGTTGACATCTGTGTGTGATTATAAATTATATAAAGGTCGATGTAATAAAAATGAGAAAAAAAAATCTTGTTTTTGGTCAAAACATTTAGAATGAAATATTTAGAAAACTGTGCTTGACAACAACTGAAAGTCTAAGACTAAGTACTTAGTCTTAGACTTCTATACATAATTTATGTCAGACTCTGATAACGAAGGATTCGTGAATTCTGTTCAAGACAATATCAATAATATTATACGAAATCCAACAGTAACAGAAAACAACATGACTTCTTCACAAGATATTAAAATTTTTGTCGAAATGATTCCAACGTATGAAGGGGACATAACGATATTTAATAACTGCATTCAAACTGTGGATGAGACATATATTATTTTAAATATTCTGCAAATAACAGTTCCAAAAAAAGTATTTGCTTTCAATTTAATTGAAAATATATTAATAAATAATGCAAAAAAGATTGTTTCGTAGAAAAAATTCACTAACTAGGATGAACTGAAATTATATTTCAATACTAACTTCTCAGACAGAACGTCAGTTGAAACGTTATAAGGAGAATTATTTGAAACAAAATATAATCAGAATACAGAGATCACATTGAAAGCAAAGTTAGATAAATTTGAGTTATATAAAGCAAAAATATTCGCAAAAAATTATAACTTGCAGCAAAAAAATGCTACTCTTCAGGAAAATCAAGAAGCTATAGTGAATGAATTCATATCGTTATAACCACCTGTTTTAAAAGGATCATCAATTGTGAAACAACCTTTCACATTGTAACAATGCGATTTAGTATTGAAAAATGAATTCAGTTATGCCAATTCTTCACACAGCAGTCCAATGACACGAAACGATAATAAACAAAATCCAAGCACTTCCAGAAACCTAAATTCACCTTAAACCTTCCATCTAAGCAATTTCCAAGACAAAACTTTCTCTCCAAACCAGTCAATTTTTACAAACCACCAACTCCTGGATATGATAATTTCGCAAGACAAAATTTAGTAAACAACTACGAAACACCTACTTAGATCTCAACTCCAACCAATGTCACTACACTACTACGTAATACCCAACCCATGTCAACATAAACAATTAAATAAAATTATAACAATGGAAAAATGCAAAATGAGAACACTGATGTCAAAGAACGAGATCTTGAAGAATGCGAAATAGAAGTTAATGACAGCGATGCTTTTTTAGAGAAAAATCCAGAGATAGTAGAATAAAATATGTAATGACTGCAAAATTTGAATCTATTCGTTTGATAAAATATAATGATCGCCTTATATCAATTGATTAAGGCTCCGATATAAATTTAACCTCCCCAAATATCATCAAACAAACAAATTTGAGAATTATAATTGAACCAGTCACTTTTAAGACAGCGCAAGGAAAAGTTCATTGCAAGAATTGTGTAGAAATGAAAGTTCAGAATAAAAATTTCAAATTTTTTATCTATGAATTCTATGACGGAAGTCATGTTATTTGGCATGAAGATATTAGAACGATGTGACTCTGTGTTTGATCATATATATCATTGGATATATATAATCAAACACAAAATCTCATCATTCCACAGTTAATTGTTTTGGATTTACCCAAAAGATTCTGAAAATCTGTCCAGTAAAATGCGCTTTCAGCCAAGTCGGTTGCTATGGAAACAGTAGGCCATTATTCTTATACTACAACACTCCTAAATACTGATTTCCAAAATTCTCCGACTACCAACAGATCTGATTCTATGCGCAAAATTAAAAAATAAATTCCTACTGAAGTGCACTTCCGGTTCAGTCTATTATTATGAAAATAGTAGGCAATCATTCAGATGCTACAGCAGACTGAAATACCAAATTTCAATATTCTACACCCGACCGTTTCCAATTTATGCGAAAACTTCCAAAAAACTGTCAAGTAAAGTGCACTTCCAGCTTGGTGGATCTCAACAAAAATAGGATATGAGCATCTAGATGGTGTAATCGTCCTAAATACTGAACTCTAATAATCTACGTTCAATCGTTCTGAATTTATGCGGAAAATTCAAAAAATGTTATGAATAAAGTGCTCCTCCGGCTTAGTCGATAGCAATCATAATGCAAGGTGTACAACTAGACATTATAAAAGTGCCTAATACAAAATTTAAATATTCTAGGACTGATTGTTTAGAATTTATGTGGAAAATTCAAAAAGTCTGTCATATGAAGTGCACTTCCAGCTCAGCCGATTGTTACAAAAATAAAAGATGACCATTAAGATGCTACCGCAATTTAAAATGCTGAATTCCAGTACCCTACAGCTGATAATTCTGGATTTGTGCGGAAAATTGAAAAAATTCTTAAGGAAAGTGCACTTCTAAGCTCAGCCGGAATAAGATGTTATAGAAGTGCTTAATACAAAATTTTAATATGCTATGGCTAATCATTCTAGATTTATGCAAAAAATTCAGCAAAACTTTCAAGTAAAGTTTACTTCTGGCTTGGCCGATTCATACAAAAATAGCAGATGACCATTTTGATACAACGTCAAGTTGAAATTCTGAATTTTAACATCCTACGGTTGATCATTCTGGATTTATTAGAAAAATTATAGAGAAAAGTTTCAAGTAAAGTGCACATCCGGTATCAACGATTGAAATCATAATGTGAAGGGCACAACTAGACCTTATACCAGTCTTAAATACAAAATTTCAACATTATACGTTCAACCAGTTTAGGAATTTACGAGTTAAGAACGCACGTACGCACGCACGAACGCTCAAACGAACGCTCGCACGCACGAACATACGTACGGACATCAATCCAAAAATAGTCAAAATGGATTCAAGGATGCTCAAAACGGATATTTTCACAAAAATCTCGATAGGTGAATTTGGTCAGATTCACAATACTCACTTGATACTTTGTACAAGTAAAAATGAAACTATAACATTCGGGAATGGAAAATTTGAATTGTTATCCTCACAAACATGGAACAGTTCATTTATACAATTTAGACACGAACATCCGAATTACGATCAAAAAGTTGAGATAAAAAACTTATTAGAGAAATATTCACACTCATCTCCGAGAACAAACGAAGATCTATTTGCGACAAATGTCACTACTCATAAAATTCGCACAATGGACGACACACCTGTTTTCCAAAACAATTATAGACTCCCACTAATCTATGAAAATGACATCGAGGAACATATCCAAAATTTACTGAATACGAAAGTAAATCGCCTAAGAAAATGAATGCGTCAGGCAAACGCAAGACAAGATAAGTAATAAATTTTCGAAAATTAAATCAGAAAATCATTGAAGATAAATTCCCTCTACTCAATATTGATATATCATTAAATCATATAGATAAACTCAAATTTTTCACAACATTAGATTTGCATTCTGGATTCCATCAGATACCAATAGTTGGATATGATTGAGAAAAAACAGCCTTTTCTACATCCTTAAGACATAATGAGTTCCTTCGTATACCTTTCGGTTTAATGAATGCCCCAGCTCCATTCCAAAGAATGATGAATTAAAAACTTCCAAAATTGTTTAGTTTATATGGATGATATGATAATATTTGGAAATACATTAGAAGAATATTTATGAAATATAGAAAATATTCTTTTCCAATTACAAGATGCAGATCTCAAAATTCAGATCGATAAATCAGAATTTCTTAGAATATTTAGGATTCACTATACCACAAGGAAATCTTAGACCTAGTAAAAATGGAATCGAAGCAATCGAGGAAATTAGGATTCCTAAGACGGTCAAGGAGATAAAATCTTTTTCAGGCAAACTTTCTGGGTATGGACGTTTTATTCTAAACTCACCAAACCTTTTACAAAATGCTTAAGGAAGAATGAGCAAATAGATAAAACTAATCGAGTGTATCAAGACGCATTCAAAACTGCCAAAGATTTGATAAGTAATCCATCAATTTTAGAATTCGCTGATTTTTCAAGAAAATTCATCGTTACATCAGACGCGTCAGATTATGCTATGAAATCAGTAATTTCACTAGTTATGAATAAACAAGAGAAACCAATTTTGTATGCATTTAAAACATCCAATTCTGCACAGCAAAATTACATCACAAAAGAGAAAGAATTAAAATCTATTATTCGGTCGATAAATAACTTCAATCCTTATCTATTCGGCGAAAAATTTACAATTCGCACTTATCATACACCTCTTACTTGGCTATTCTCTATGAAAAATGCAAACCAGAAGTTCATGCGATGAAAGATAGAATTGGGAGAGTACAATTTTGACATTGAGTATTCATCAGGAAAACTCATAAAATACCAACTTTTCCATCGTGACAAAGAAATAAATTTCAAATCATAAATAAATCAGGAGATGTGATGAATTCTGATATTTTTGCTCATTGTACAAAAAGATTAGAAATTTTTAAAAGGTCTGGTAGGACAAATTAATTTAGAATTTGATAGTAGAAATTATTGTGAAATAAATATGAATAATGAAAATATAACCAATATGTTTTATTTGGGTAGAGTGAATAATTGAGAACACAACGTTTCAACAGCAATGTACTGCCTTTTTCTAGTGTATAAAGGTATAATAAATGAAAATAATAATTGACCTAGAAGTTAACAATTTCCATATTTAGACCTTCTTTTTCATCTCCTGAAAAACTGTGGACATTGTATTATAGCTATATCACAGGCGGAGCTCTACAATCCTAGGAGTTAATATTTTATACTTATCTAGTCACTTTTTGTATTTTTGTTGTCTTGACAATTTTTGTTCATTTATTTATTATACTTTTATACACTTGAAACAGGCTGATGAAACGTTGTGCTTTCATTTATTTTATATAGAACTTCACCCAAATAAAATATATTTATTGAAAAATTAGTTCTAAAAAGTATTTTTTTTTACAGTCACTATGGAATGATACCTATTCCGCACGCTTAGAAGTTCATAGGAGAGCCTCGTGGCTTCGCGAAAAAACTTTTCCATTGCTGTCATAATTTCATTTCTCTTTGATTTTCGTATCATTCCTCTCCAAAAAAATATCAATATGAGTGATTTCATCAACATTTGATGAATTAGAATGAGATCAATGAAGCAAATTCTTCCTCAAAAAACTGCATATTTTGGTTATAAATATTTTCGCGAATGTTATTTTTTCTACAGTCAAAGGTGTCTGCGTGAATATCTCTTACCAAAATATACCGTTTTCTGAGAAAAAATTTGCTTCATTGATCTTATTCCAATTCATCAAATGTTGATAAAATTACACATATTGATTCCATTTTGAAGAGGAATGATGAAAAAAAAACAAAAAGAATTAAAATTATGACAGTAATCAAACAGTTTTCTCGCGACGCCACGCGACTTTCTTAGAAACCTTAGAGCGTGCGAAATGATCCCTATTCAGCACGCTACAGCGTGTGGAATGGGTATTATTCTATAGTGACTGTAGAAAAAATATTTCTGGTCGAACATGATTGAAGATATCACAGTAACTATAAATCAGTGCAAAATATGCAAGGATAATGAATATGATCAACACCATACATCAATAAGCGATAATCTGAAATCATGAATATAGATCTTCTAACTTTGAATAAACAATAATTTATAACTATGTTCGATCAATTTTCTAAATTTGGATATTCTCACCCTACTTTAAATGAAACAGAAAAATCAATGTTATCTACTGAAAAATTTATAAAAACTTATAAAAAACCAAATATGATAATAGCCGACCATAAGAATGCATGAGAATATAAGGAAGAGTTATCAAGGAATTTTTAGACTAATCAATGATGGAGATTGTAGAATTGATCAATGGACATTTAATATAATATAAGAAGCTAAAAAAGAATAAGAGATGAATAATGACCAATGGCAAAAATTTGATACAAAAAAGAAATATTAATTCAAAGCCTTCACAACAATTAAATATTCCATTCCTCCAGTTACAAAAAATTAAAGAAATTGAAAATTATGAGAATAATATTCATAATTTTTATGTTATTCATACTATAATTATTGTTATAATATTCGTTGTGATCATAGAATTGATAAATAAGCACTGTAAGACTTATAGAGTGAAACAAAAAAAAAGCAAATGATTAAATAATTTAGAAAGAATAACCGAAGATTTGTAAACTTTGTATAAAGTTTACACCTGCTCGGGAGGAATTATGAAGTTCATCCACCCGTAGAAGTGCTGACATGAGATATACACTTTCCACAATATCATGTAACATAGAATATTAGGAAAACACATGTAATTCCTGGGGACGAGTTCTCTTATCATAGCCAAGCTTCTATTGCACTGTTTTTAGCAACAATAAAATATTATCCCCTATAATTTAACGGGTCGTTCAGATGCATAATTATCGGATCCAGTAGCAGTTGCAATAGATCTATAATTGATTTTGACGTATGTGAGTTATTAATTCCTTCAAATGAATTTTGAAATAAAACCGATTACTAATTATTAATTCTGTCTACGATCTCACAGGCAGTTAAGGATAAGCTCAGTGAATTTATCTGGAACGATTTCAAAATCGTAATTTTTCACTAAAAATTGAATTATTGTGTTTATGCTAATGTATTCAATGTCAAAATATTGTACACTCATACATTATGATGATAATAGTGTGAGGTATTTATAATTTATCGTTTATCTGGAAGACTGAAACGTACAACAGTAGATGAGATGAATGAAATACATTAATTTATAAATGAGGCACCTATGTATTAGTTTGTTCTCATATTATTACAAACTTCAAACTCAGGTTGTGTCAATGAAGTATGCTCCGTGAATTGATCTGCTGGACAAATAAAGTATTGTATCATATGAATATTTCAGAAAATATTTGGAATCAATTACCAAACTCAGATTGATACATTTATAGTTTATATCTTCTGCTCTTTAGAAATAGAATCTTCAAAATTTCATGTAGCAAGATTTCTATTGAATTACTCAGTGAATCAATTAATTTAGAATAGCATTCCATTTGATATTCCACCGTTTACTTCAACTTAATCATTGAATGATTTTCTCCTTATGTTCCCGATCAGGTTTCTGATAAAGTAAGTTGAGAAGAGCCACTACTTTTTGAACTGCTCATTCAGATCTTGAAGGAAGAAGAAACGAAATGAGGCACAGAAATATACGATTATCTGACAGTGTGTACACGGTAGTGACTCAAAGGACGCACCATAGCGTTTTCAATGCTAATTTTGAAATGTTCAATTATTAGCTTCCCTAATTATTTTACATCAAAAAAGTTAAATAGTTTATTGTAGAGGAGAGATTTCTGCATTCTCTGACACTAATATTTTGGATTTTTCTCTACCAGGGGTCAGTAAAAGTACGGAAATGCTCAATGATATTCTTTTTCAAATCAACAATGCCATGAAATAACGAATTAAATTTGATATCAGTTAACAGTTCGATTCTCATAGGAGTTTCAGCCCTGCATTCAGCTGAGCCTAAAATGGATCGATTTGGATATTTGACATTGAATGAATCTTATATTTGTCGAGCACTATTTTGACCATAAAACCATTTCACCAAATCCAATTCTTCCTCTAAATTATATATTTTAATCCAAGACATTTGATTTGAAACGCTGATGACAGATGAAAACAATAACTTTGAATGGGTATATTTGCTTTCGATCTCATGGTATTGTTGATTTTGAGAAAATTATCAATAGACATTTCTAATTTTACTGGTTCCTAGTAGAGTAAAATCAAAAACATTGAAGTCAAAGAACGCAGAAATCTTATCTCTACAATAAACTATTCAACTTATTTGATGTAAAATAATTAGGGAAGCCAGTAATAAAACATTTCAAAATTAGCATCAAAAACGCTATGGTGCGTTCTTTGAGTCACCACCTTGTATATTCATCGGATGAAATAAAAAAATAACTCATTAGGTACAGTTTAAGCTTTTTTTTGATTGATTTCCTAGAGTTGAGGGATTTGTTCCTGTTGAGTAATTCATTTTGTAATACTGCCCCAATATGATTAAGGTTTTCCGTAAACAAAGTGGATTCATGTTGTTCTAATACTAAATTGTTCTTGTTGGATGTGTTACACTTGTGATCACCTGTATGCTTTTTGAAATCATCGAAGAATTTCCTACGGATAAGAGAACATCAAATGAGTAGATACTAGAAAAAGTTGTCAGTTTCTCGTTCACAAAACTATCTCTTTAGCTGTCTAGAGCTCTTTTTTGTAGTGGTACTAGCAAAGCTCCAAAGTACTATAGCATAGGTTACTAACGAATAAAATTTGGCATAGTAGTATGTTTTACGACAGATGAGTCGACTTTTTTTGTGAGCCGTCTTATCGTAGAATATTAATGTTAGTTTTTATTATGTATAATACTTTTGTATATTTGATTTTTTGCAATGATTTAACATTATATTTAAGGCCCAGTTGTACAGTCTAAGCTTATCCAAAGTTCAGTGAAACCAAGTCTTATTTCTATAGTTACAATTATTTCATCAATTGTAGCCATAGAAATCAAAATGGGTTTTACTAAACTTTGAATAAGCTTAGACTGTACAACTGGGTCTAAGAAGCATATTTTCATTGTTATCCGATCTATTACAAAATTTGATTATGTGCGATTTAACTGTCTTATAATTGGATAAAATAAAACTTAACTCCATTTCTATCATCAGAGTGAGTTTTTTTTTCTTTTCATAATAACTGCATTGAAACAACGCGTTTCAACGCCTGTTTTGTAGGTCGAATTAAGACAATTTCAGACAAATGCGAGTGTAGCTGGGCAGAAACAGGAGAGAGACAAGCTTGCTTCTGCCCGCTGAATTTGTTTCTCACATCGTTTTATCCCTGGCAGAGTTGTATTTGTTCATTGTCAAACTCATAATTAAAATCATATGTAAAACCTCAGTTAATTTGACAGTTCTTGAATTTGGAACTGTAAATTAAATTGAGAAGACAATTTGTTTCAAGAAAAAAAGTATCAATACGACTATTTCAAGTACACCACAACATCTTATTGATTAAGCACAAGCAGCTACTCTCGAGTAATTTCATGCAAAAAAAAAAAAAATGTCTTCATAGGCCTATTGCGTATCTTCAAATTTCTACCACAGAACAAAACTACTAAAGGAGAATCGAAACGCGCAATTTATTACAAACCCAGCATATTAATGTCAGTGCCATCTATCCGCGGTCCTATTAAACCACTTTGATAGCGCGCGAATACGAATCTAGGTACGTTCAAATTTTATACAAAAATTTTCTCAAGATTTTTATTTATGATTTAAGTGTTTATGATTCAAATATGAGAAATATGAATTGAATCATGATAACTAAAATCAAGAATCACAAATTGGATAAATACGAGTAAAAATTTACGAAGTGACTAATGATCCGGCTACCGGAGGAATAAGATATTTTTATTCGTCCAGTAATTTTTTTTCTGCGTGCCAAACAATAGCCTATATTTTATCTGTCTTTCAATTCAATGTTAATGGGGATAGTTAATCGTGATAAAATTAATTCTCTAAAGTCGTTCCTGGTATATTTGATAGAATTTATTCCATCTTTTTAAAACTTATTTGAATATAAGCGAAGGTAAATTGATAGAATAAACTTATTTACCTGATTTTCAATTTTTCAAAAAATGTCGATCTGTCATTCCTATTAATATTCAAATAATCATGTAATTCATTAATTCAGTCCAATAAAAATCTCAATTCATGTCAACAGCTATATTTCACCACGAACGCGAGGAAAACTGTTGTTAAAGAGTACTCTGAATAAAAAAAGCTCCAAAAATTGATTGATAAATACTCAAAATTGAAGAAGAGCATAGATTGTAATTATTGTTATGTATGGTTTTGTAATGTTTATTGCTTGAAGAATCAGTTTGTAATTAAATAAAAGTCATTATTCAATAATCTAAATGAAATACAAGCATCATTCTCCTTATGTCACTAATAACACTATATTCATTCACTCGTCACTTAATTCTAATTTAAACAAGGTCACAGATATTCATATTTCACTATTTATATACAATGACAGCTTACTGTTCGATATTTATTTCATCAGTACTACTCTTACTACTGTACTCTTCTACACGTCTTTTGCTTGGCCTTATATAGAGAAATATCGTTTTCTCGAATTTTCTATTTCTTGACTCTTTCCATTTCTAGAAATCACTGGTGGCTTCCATTGGGAGAGGTGATGTGCTGCGACGCGGTGCGGCGTAAGCGCGGACGAAAGACCCCTTCCAATACTACGTCGTCTTCACGAGCTTCCCCCCACTCTCGCACGTCACAGTATCATTTGGAATGTTCGGGACTCAAGAGATTGACAAAAAATTATGGATGTGAATTTTAATATATAACGTGATTGGAGTAAATATAATTTCAAGATATTTGACATCGTTTCCATGAATTCTGACTTGGAGGTAATTCTAAATTTCTATAATATATGAATTACTCTCAGAGTTACTATTCATTTTATGATGTTCAAATACTCTCCAATTATATTTTATTCACTTTGGATACTTCAAAGTATATATAGCTAGTATAGAAGTATTTAAGCATAGCTTGAAAGAATTTTGGAAAGATATAATATAACCTGCGAGGGTATACTGTATTTATCAATGCAGAATTGGACAGTTGATACACTTTTCTAGCCGGATGAATAAAAATATGTTATTCATCCGGTTACCGGAGAAATTTGAAAAATTATTTTCGTCCGGCGACCGGACGAATAGATGCATTCCAAAATAAATTAAATAGAATTACAGCATTTGGAGTTATGATAATATTTTCATATTTCAACAATAATGTACAGTAGCAAATAGTCTTGCATCTGGAAATAATTCAATTACATCATTTAAAATCACAGAAATGATGTCCGTACGTTTGTCTGTTGAGCATTCCCTTTAAATCTCGTGCTTTCTACATAGAGGAAATGAAAAATCGCGATATTGTATCACGATGCCATTCTTGTAAAACATGACATTGTGCGTCGCAAAGTAGTGTAGGTGTTTCTTTTTTCGATAAAATCCATAATTCTTGAGTTATAGTGTTTTCTTATGGTATTTATAGGTAAATACGCATTTATTATTCGTATGTTTCTCTCCAAGTTCCTGCATTATCAAAAGTGTATTCTCATGGAAGTTAGAATTTTGTATTGAAATGAGCTCTACACATTTTCAGATATAAATTAAGTTTCATATCTTATGGGATTTTTTCATAAATTGATACGTTCCATATTTCAAAATTTAAGTAATTTTTTGATGCTCACATATGTACATATCTACATGTTTTTTCTTATGAGGGATCGTCAATGTGATATTTGATTCCTGTTTTTCAAGTTTGTCTTGGTTTTGACGGTATTCTGCTACAAAAGAGTGATTCAAATAAAATTCCAGACCATTTTTCACTGAGGAATTCAATGTAAGAATGGACTGGCATTTTCTCTTAAGCAAGCAAGGCATCGGTACTAAAAATCCACAAATTGTATATTAACATATGTGACACTCAAAGTCACTTACCACCATAATTGACACTTCAGACTCTTTGCAGCTTGCTTTGAAACAAATTCAAGCCAAACAAATTAAAAATTCAAATATGAAATAACTTGATTATAAATCTCTGATAGTTCCATAGGACCACGTATAGATGGCAGAAGAATAATATAATAAATTCAAATTATATTCTTGTTTCGCTAGCCCGATTTCTACGAAAGCGCCGCATATTATTGAAAAATCACAGCTTCGAGGTGTGATGTCACCTGTCAAAGTTTTGAAATATGTCAATCTGCTTTAAAAACAAAATGAAATCCATGAAGTACCAATTTTGAGAAGGAGAAATATTAGGCAGAAATTTGATGCTTTCAGTAAAGGATTCTGAGATGAATTTATGTGACTGTTCAGTCAATTAAGAAACTTATCTAGATGGTATTTATTGAGCTTTTTTGCAATTATAATATTTAACTTCTCTTAAAGATGGTTGATACTGAGCATTGAATGATATCTAATACATTTTTATAGATTATTGCATGAAATCACACCCGTTTAACTGCTGTTATCCACATTTTCCTTTGTTTCGCTCCATAATCTCTTCCCGGAGATCTATAAAAATTAGTTCTGGGCTGTTTGCTTTAGTATTAGTACATCCAACAACACAACAACTTCTAAGTGAATGATTTATAATCATGATTATCGAATAATATGACATACAAAAATGACGTTTGACACTTTGACATTTTTGACGGCACACCTCGTAAATGGAAAATTCAACCGATGGAGCGGAGCCACTGAGGATACGCAGTAGGCGTATTATGACAAATTTTCAATATGGAAAGTGTCAATGCAGGTATTATGAGAAATACAGTGTGTGGTACGGGACAAAACACGATTTCAGCCGAGGGTGATGCCAGCCCTCGCTTCGTTCAAACAAGCAACACTCGCCCCTGGCTGAGATCGTCTTGTTTTGTCCCTAGCCACATAATATACTATTGTTTCATGGTGAATCAATTCCAAGTGTAACAACAATTTCAAAAATGAATAAAATAATGGAGCTTACAGCTAATGCGGTGTGGAAGAGATTGACGTAAACAATACTGATGATTTCTTGGTGCGAAGCATCATCATAGAGTGAATGAAGAACTAATTATAGCAATATTTGTACCTCATACTGAAAAATATGTGGCATATGAATGAATTTTCCATATATTAATACATGAAGACAAAGTTCTGTAGGTACTCCTTTTTGAGCATACTGCGCGCATAAAGGATTGTGAAATTAGGCATACTCAAGGATTATATGAAGAAGTAATGCAGACAGTTGAAATTAAATACATGGTGTCCCATTGAATTTACTGGTGAGAACAATATTTTCTTCCGCTGGAATATTTGATACTCAATTCTCACTTCTTTGGAAGGGAGGGAGGAATTTCCAATAATTTCAAATGTTATGATCATGTTTTCAGAAGCCTCAGCCTAAATGAAAGTTTTTCATGATATTCAATATTTGTACATAAATTTAGATGAGAGTAAATTCGTCTATAAAGCAAATTGAAGAAATCAAATCTTGATCACTGTTTGCCTCTTCTTGCATTATTTCACAAAATAAATTTCTTTCAAAATCGTGTGAAAAAGTTCTTCATGAGTTTCAAATTTATGAGGTTCATAGCTACGAATTTTAGAACAAGTGGTACTGCAGAATGATGTGAATCACATTCAAAAGCAATATGTCTAATACTGTATCAAAAATTTTGATGCGTCATTATAATCCATACCATTTCTTGATTTTCTTGGTTATGATGTACTCTGCTATCATTATTACCTTCATTATGTAACAAATCTTGAACCCTTCTATAACCATTTCCTCAATAATTATTTTGTGTAATAAAGACACGTTCCTCATTCTAATAAATATTTATAATTTGTCTTACAAAAACTTTACTACAAATAAATGAAATGTTTTTTGTAACACGTGTACCGAAACTACTCTATTACTGAACTGAATTCTGCTTCGAGAGTTTCTATTCCCAAACCATAGGAACAATTATAGTTTTGTATCATTGATCCCGTTTTTACTTACTTGTACAAAGTAACAAGTATTGTGAAACCGACAAAATTCACCTATCGAGTTTTTTATGAAAATATCCGTTTTGAGCATCCTTGAATCCATTTTGACTTTTTTTAGCTTGATGTCGGTACGTATGTACGTGCGTGCGTGCGTGCGTTCGTGCGTAACTCGCAAATCTCAAAACTGGTTGAACGTATAATGTTGAAATTTGGTATTTGAGACTGGTATAGGGTCTTCTTGTGCACCTCGCATTATGGTTCCAATCGTCTGTACCGGAAGTGCACTTTACTTGAATCTTTTTTCGAATTTTTCCGATAAGTCCAAAATAATCAACCGTAGCACGTTGAAATTCAGTACTTGAACTTGATGCTGTATCAGACTGGTTATCTGCTATTTTTGTAAAAATCGGCCAGGCCAGAAGTACACTTCACTTTGAACTTTTTTTTCAATTTTTTGCATAAATATAGAATGATCCGCCATAGCATATTGAAGTTTCGTATTGGGCACATCTTATTGTACACGTTGCATTATAATTGCGATCTGCTAATCTGGAAGTGCACTTTAATTGAGACTTTTTTTTAATTCTCCGCATAAATCCAGAATGATCAGCCATAGAATACTGGAATTCAGCATTTGAAATTGCTGTAGCATCTCAATAGCAATTTTTGTAGCAATCGACTGAGCCGAAAGTGCACTTTATATGACAGACTTTTTGAATTTTGCGCATAAATTCTGAACAATCAGTCGTAGAATATTTGAATTTTGTATTAGGCACTTTTATAATATCTTGTTGTACACCTTGTATTATGATTGCTATCGACTAAGCCGGAAGAGCACTTTATTCGAAACATTTTTTGAATTTTCCGCATAAATCCAGAACCATTGAACGTAGATTGTTAGAATTCAGTATTTAGGACGATTATACCGTCTAGATGCTTATATCCTATTTTTATTAAGATTTACCGAGCCGGGAGTGCACTTTACTTGACAGTCTTTTGGAATTTTTTGCATACATTCGAAACGATGCGAAGAGGTGTAGAATATTGAAATTTGGTATTTCAGTCTGCTGTAGCATCTGAATGATTGCCTACTATTTTCATAACAATAGACTGAACCGTAAGTACCCTTCAGTAGGAATTTATTTTTAATTTAATTCATATAATAATTCAGATCTGTTGGTAGTCGTAGAATTTTGAAAATCAGTATTTAGGAATGTTGTAGTATAAGAATAATGGCCTACTGTTTTCATAGCAACCGACTTAGCTGAAAGCGCATTTTACTGGACAGATCCTTATAATCTCTCGGGTAATTCCAGAACGATTAACTGGGGAACGATGAGATTTTCTGTTTGATTGTATATATTCAATGATATATATGATCAAACACAAAAACACATCGTATTACATATATATATATATATATATATATATATATATATATATATATATATATATATATATATATATATATATGTATATATGTTAGATTTGATAAAGGTTTCATTAAGAAATTCAACAAATACACTTTGAAAAAGTAACTTTTATTTTGCAATCACCTACTGTTCACTTCCGTAGACAAGATAATAATGAATCCGGTAGAGGAGGAACCGACTATATATATATATATGTATATATATATATATATATATATATATATATATATATATATATATATATATATATATATATATATATATATATATATATATATATATATATATATATATATATATATATATATATATATATATATATATATATATATAGTCGGTTCCTCCTCTACCTTCCTGAGGTGTCGAGGTTTAATTCCTTTCAAATTTCTTCAGTGAATTTTCTCCATCTCTTCCTGTCTCTTGCTGTTTCATGTGCTATTCTTGTCGTCGTATTTTTTCCTTTCAATATCTTGTGTATTGCATCGTCCCATTTCTTTTGTGGCCTTCCTCTGCTCCTTTTTCCTATTGTGTTTGATTTCCATATTTTTTTGGCCTGTCTGTTCTCTGGTAGTCTTATTATATGTCCCAACCACTGAAGTTGCTTACTCTTTACATATTGTTGTGCTGATCTTATATCAAGATTTCTTCTTATATCTTCATTTCTCTTCCTATCCAGTCTTGTTACACCTTCTATACTTCTTAAACATTTCATTTCCATCATTTGTATCTTGCTGTTTTGGCTTGGATTCAGGACCCATGATTCGCTTCCATAAATTAAAATTGGCAGGAGTATTGTCTTATAAGTCGTTAGTTTCGTTCTTTTGCTTATATTTTTATGTTTAAACACTGCTATTCTAAGCATATGATAGACTTTCGATGTTGCTAGTACTCTGCTGTTAATTTCTTCTGTATACCTTCCATTGCTTTCTATTATGCTACCCAGATATTTGTATCTTTTAACTTGTTCTACTTTTGTGTCACCCAATTTAATTTCCAATTCTTTTTCTTCCTTCGATATTGTCATTACTTTCGTCTTGTTGATATTTATTTTCATATTTGCTTTAGATAATTCTTCGTTCCAGATGTTCAAGTTTTCTTGGAGTTGTCCTTCTTTGCTGCCAAAAATTGTCATGTCATCTGCAAACAAACATTCTGTTACGGTAACATTCTTGAGATTCAGGTATCCCACACTAGTCTTTTTCGTTCTTAAGTTTGCTTGCCTAGTAATTTCGTCCATATATATTATGAATAGAAGAGGACTCAGGTTACCTCCTTGTTTCACACCTTGCGTTGTTATAAATTCCTTTGATATGCAGTTTCCCGTTCTTATATAATTTCTGCTTATCGTATAAATACTTTTGATTGCTTGTAATAACTTATTTCCTGCATTTCTTCTTTTCAATATGTCCCAAAGCAATTCTCTGTTCACTTTGTCGAACGCTTTCTCCAAGTCAATAAAGCATATATCAAGTTCTTTATTGAATTCAAGAGTTCTCTCAATTAACTGTCTAATGCTAAAAATGTGATCTTGTGTGCAGTAGCCCTTTCTGAATCCACTTTGCGATCCAGTAATATTTTTTTCTAGTTTGGTTCGTAGTTTGTTTTCCAATATAGCCTCGTATACTTTGGCCGTTGTACAGAGCAAGGAAATTCCTCGATAATTTTCACATGTTCTATTATGGCCTTTTTTATAGAGTGGCGAGATTATAGCTTTTTCTCAATCTTTCGGCATAAGTTATCCATTCCATATTTTCTCAATTAGAGTGTTGTAACCATCCAAAATTAATTACCAATTAGTTAAAATCGTGATAAACCATATGCGGTGCTAACATATATAATGATGTACAAGTAAATTACGTGATGTTCACGTCAGATTTTTTCTTCAAATTTGATTGTTATACGTCAAATCGACATTTGGAAATAAGTTGTATTAAGGTATGTGTTCGTTATAGTGGTCGCATTTGCTATTGACGTGTTAGCACCAAGAAGGGGTGCATCATAATAGAATGTTGATCAATGAACAAGATATGTAAGTTGAGTTTCGTGGAATTAGTTTACTAAAAATGAGATCGCAATTGCAAAAATGTGTAATATCGATGAGATATAGTTTCAATATATCTAAGTCTATTTAAAAGGCTATGTAATGGGATATTTCGATGCCTTTATTACAAAAAGTACCGTTTGCATCACGGGCACTGAATAACCGTCATTATTGTCACGAATGAAGCTGGCTGCACAAAGCTACGCCTTGGATTTTTTCCTCGTTTGCGCTGAATGCAGCTAATTTCATCTTGAACAATAATGACAATCATTCGGTCCTTGTAACATGTTATAAGCATCATCATGAAAAATGAAGTTTATGGCTGCTGCCATGATTCATTTTTATTTCGCAGTTCCATTATACTTTCCCGACCTATATACGATAATGAAACTAGCGAGGAAAGTATTGTTAAAGTTGTAAAAAACCAGACACCTAATTAAAAATGGGAAAAGAGTGTGTATATTTCCATCCTTCATAAATTTGTACTCGAATATATTTATCAAGACGCTTTTTTTGTAGCTTCTGGTTTCATGCTTTGTATACACATTATGATCAACGAAAGTCTAGGAAAACAATTGACCGTCACCGCGGCGTTACATGATCACGTTACAATATACTAATTCCTTTTTTTTTTATTTATACTCGATATCCATTATACAAACAAACATAGATAGCATTTGCTCTACCGCGGAAACAGTAGTGACGTTATCATTCCATCAAAACTCCGTGCAGAAAAATCAGCAGTGAAACTAGAATTCTGTAACGCTGGCCTTATCATTCACCATCTCTCCTTCCGATATTCTATATAAATAAATATATACCCTTTGTTTGTCTAACAGAATCATCTTTTGATAAATGCTTTTTGTTCTATCCAGATCTTGTATTCATTCGCTTCTTCGTGTTTCCCAATTAAATTTTTTCTGTCATCAGATATAAGAATTCTCATGCTCGAAATATGATTGCTAGAATATTGGGAATATTTCTATAATTATGGAGCACAAAATTTTGGAAGTATATGTAATTTTGTTAGTTGGTATTATGTATGAATTACATCTAAAAAAGGACTACTATATAAGATCTTGATGAAATAGCTACATCTCATTGTCTTTTCTTAGAACAGTTTTATGTGTAATCGACAAATCAACAATAATGAAATAAGCTTCAGAATCATTACTAATGCATCAGTTACTTCAGAAAAAAAAAATGGGGCACTGTGATAGTTCAATATTAATACAATTATCGATCATAAGTAACAGTAGCTTGATTGGAGAAATTACAAATAGGAATATGATATAATCACAACTTTAACTTATACAAATTTTCATATTTCAGGGTGAAACCGAAGCTCCTACCATCAAAGAGGCTGAGCAATTGATAGTTGATACACTTGACGATGTGGTATTACAATCAAAAGATTCTGTGGGTGACGTTGTGGAGCTGATAGAAAAAATTATAGAAATAATTTTCCAATTCTTTGTTAATCCACAAGGTAGTGGCAGTTCATCTTCAAGGTATACTGCAGTTGTGGCGAACTCTAGAACAATCCTGAGCAATGCCAGTCAACATTGTATCTCTGAAGAAAAATCAGAAATCAACACTTTGGTAGCACATAGTAGTGCCAGTGTTCATATTTGCTTCTTGAGCATGAGCTTGGATATTCAATCTTCAATCCCAGAAATTGTAACTTTGGTGGTGGAAATGAGTGAATCGTTGAGAAACATAACAAATGATATCACTACTTGCATGGTAGAGAATCCTTTTCTTATTGGCTTACCTGGCTGTCTGAATGGTGTCATCAAATATGCTGAAGCTGAGTATAAAACAATCACCCAACAAATCAACTCAACGATAGTAAACAATCTTGTAACGATTGAAAGACTTGTCAATCAAACAGAAGTCTGTATATCGCAAAGCTCTACACAATTTGTTGATCAGTTGAATATCATACTTTCCAGTTTTGTTCAATGTGTCACTGGTTAGCATTGTATGCATCACAATGGTCAACTGTAGAATAGATATAACACTCTTATAGTCCGTGAGACAGCGCCTAAATTTTTTGTTGATTACCGCTCATTTGAAACTTTGTGAGTGGCTTTATTGTGATGAGTCCGACAACTTTTTCATTTGGCAAAATTCTAGATTTGGGGGCGTTTACCCGCGAGGGCTAATGTATTGAAAGAATATTACCGTAATACTGATCTTTACACTAATCGAAAGATTTTTTGATAATAAAATGAAGGAAAAATATTGTCCGACATGAATATTGAGGCTACCGGTGAGTCCGACTTGTCATAAGTACCAACATACTTACCATTAGTACCAACATACTTATGGCAAGTGCGGCTTGTCGGATTCACCGGTAGCCTCAATATTCATGTCGGACAATATTTTTCCTTCATTTTATTATCAAAAAATCTTTCGATTAGTGTGAAGATCAGTATTACGGTAATATTCTTTCAATGAATTAGCCCTCGCGGGTAAACGTCCCCAAATCTAGAATTTTGCTAAATGAAAAAGTTGTCGGACTCATCACAATGAAGTCACTCAAAAAGTTTCAAATGAGCGGTAATCAACAAAAAATTTAGGCGCTGTCTCACGGACTATTAATTATAAGTGATAAAATAATTCCAATTATGATCCATGTTTCATGATATTTAAATTAACATATTTCACAGAAGATCTGATGATAGTAATACTGTGAAGTCAAGCAAATCCGAACACATTGGAGATTTCTCGCCTTTTTTGTGTAATATTTCTGTGAGTAGAAAGCAGATGTGTAATTTATTGTCTGAAATTAATAGTAGAAAAGATGCTGATGCTGGTCCAGATGCGATCCTCGGTTATTTTCATTAAAAATCTCTCTCATTTATTCTGTCCCAAATGGGAAATATTTGGATGATTACAGAGTCATGATGCAATGTACTTTCTTTAAGTTGAGGAAAATAGCTGCTACGAAACTTGTTGCAACTAATAATCTTAGTTGAGTGAAGATCGGTGTATCTTGTATCGAATTTATCAATTTATAATAAAATTGCTTCTTCCCAATATTGATAGTTTATTTTATGTCTTATTGTTATTTGATAATAAATGATATCACCCTACTGTAATATGTATCCATAGCAGTGGTGCTAGAAAGCTAGTCTAGATTCTTAGATACATGTGATAGATCTAACTCTTGAGGTTGTCATTACAGAATAGTTCAGTTCACATGAGTGTAACGACACATGTGAACTAAACTATTATTTATGAAACATTATGAAATTCCACTTCGCCTTCTCAGAAAATTATTACCAAAGTGTATACTCGTAAATTCTCCTAAGAAGATATGGAAGAAGTTGAAGTCTTGCATAAAAAGATTGCAAAAATTATGAACAATTCATTAAAGAAAGAGAGTGGATCCTGTTTTCCGCAAATATCACAGAAACTATTGCAGATATCGGAAATTGAAAAAAGAATCTTGAAGAGCAGAAAACTTCCTAAAAAAAGTTTCATCTTTCGGAATTCTATTACCAATTGAAAAATAATTTTAATTTACAGATAATAATAGGACTCAAAACGAGTAGAGTCGCTACCGCGCAATAAAATTATATGTAATACGAGGTTGTAGTTTTTAATAAAAGAAGATGCAATTATCATTGTATATGACAGATATCCATCATCGATCTATTCAAGCTATTACATAATCGCATCGACTATCCTCAGCTATTATATAATAGTTATTTACATAATCAGTTATGAAAAGTGCCATATTGTTTGGCGAAACGTAATATTTGCCAGAACGAGCATAGCGAGTTTTGCAAATTACGTGAGTCAAACAATATTGCTTTTCATAACTTATTCTGTACAAAATTTTATCTAATTCCGTCAAAATAATTTTATCTATATTTTTGAATGAGAACATCTCTCAAAATTCAGATGACTGTGATTCATGACCATGTATTGTTACTACAGAAACAAGAGTGCACTGAAATAAACAAATGTCGAGTTTTCGCAAAACTTAAAAATAATTGTTAAAAATATACTCAAGCGCCGATTCCCTGAGTGATATAGTACCCTTTGATATTAATAACTCTTCCAATACTGCATACTGTAAGTAATAAATCATTCTTTTATTTGTCCGCAGGTAAGTATGATTGATTAGCTCTAAAACATGGCCAGTTATGTAAAGTCATTCCGTTACTACTTTACGCAACTGTTGCAGGACAGTTATGAAAAATGGGACATTGTATAACGTCAGAAATTGATGTGAAATTTGACTTTTGAAAACGGAATTAGATAAAGTTACATTTCAATTTCCCAGTCTTTCATCAACGTACCCTGGAACTTTTCAGCTACCGAATATAATGTAATGTTTATTGCTTGATGAATCACTCTGTAAATAAATAAAAGTCACTATTTAATAATCTAAATGAAATAAAATCTTTAATTCTTCTTATGTCACTAATAACAGTATATTTATATATTAATCACTTAATTCTAATTTAATCAAAGTCACAGATATTTATATTTCACTATTTATATACACTCTCACTTCACTGTCACTGTTTATTATTTATTTCCACTAATACTCTTATTACTGTACTCCTACACGTCGTTGGCTTGGCCTTATATAGCGAAACACCGTCCTTCTCGAATTTTCCATTTCGCGACTCTTTCCATTTCCAGGAATCGATAGAGGCTTCTATTGGGAGGGGTGATGCGCTGCGACGTGGCGCGGCGTAAGAGGCGAAAAGAAGCTCCTCCCCATACTGCGTCGTATTCACGAGCTTCCCTCTCACTCCCGCACGTCACAATAAGAACAGATATAGGCCAGCGTTCTCCAGTATATTTGATCCCACTGAAAACATTTTCATGTAAAATGTTGCCAAGACGAGACCATATGGCTCGCACTGTCGAAAAGTTATCAGATATTATGTAGAGCCAAGCTTCTAACACTACACGCCCTAACTCTACAAATACACTTCTACACTACATACAACTCTAAAATAAAAGTTATTGTACAACAGAAAAGTAATGAACAGTGAATAAATTTTTCGCCTTATGCCCATGTGACTGTAGCGAGATGACCAAGTCCCATATTTTGACTAAGGTGTAGAGTTTGCGAAGTTACGGCTTGTAGAGTTAGGGCGTGTTGTGTTAGAAGCTTGGCTCTACATGAGATCTGATAGCTTTTTGACAGTGCGAGCCATATGGTTTCGTCTTGGCAACATTTTACATGAAAATGTTTCTAGTGGGATTCCACTTCTTTTTGTAAGTTGATTATAACAATATTTTTCCATTTTTTAATTTTTTTTTGGTTCATTTTACTATTATCTATAACAAGAAGTCAATACATCAATTTCCAGACCTCTAGCATCAAAATTTGCGAAAATCTTATACAAATTTCCATCCCTTAGTTTAAGAGGTTGAGGGGTGAAATTTTCACGTCTTAGAATTTTTGTTTGTTTGTGTACTAATACTAGCTCACATAGTAAATTTTAGCTTTCTAGTACTTCAGGAAGTACCCTAAACATTTTGATGATCATCAGTGAGTGAGTCAGTGACGAAATCGTGATTTTTTAGATATCAATAAAATCTGAAATATAAGAGTTATGTAATCGAAACTTCACAAACTTGATAACTCTACTATTAGCATCATATCTTGAAGATTTTGTTCATCTGGTATAATCCAAACGCAAGTACGGAGAGTTCAAACTAGCGACGAAGCTCTTCAAGAAAAGGTAGGTAGTGACAAGGACGTTTAAGGGAGGGAATGTGTGAATAGTGTCGAATAAGTGAGGCCAGGGTAAGTAACAGAGACAGAAATAGATTTTCTACACCGTATGGTAGCCACTATTGCGCATGTACTATAAAATGTCACAAATTTTGAATTCAAACTGTCTGAAATTACAAATGTTTTTATTGAATAAGTTCTGTCAAGAATATATATTGATATAATTATCACACAAAATAAGCTCAGAAATTAATTAAGATTTCATATTATGCAATAAATTAATAACACAAATTGGTTAAAAAATGATTTGGTAATTTCAGAGATGCTAATACTTCTTTCCATCCATTTTGATTCGCTTTATCTTTTATATGCACCAGAAATTTTGAAAAGTTGTAAGGGTTGTCGAAAATTTTAGAAATTGCAAAATCTATCAACAATCAACAACCTACCTCTAAGAGTAAGGCAGGAAAAAAATATTTGTATCTATTATTTTCATCATATTTAATTTATATATACGCATATATTCACATTCATTTATTCATTTCTAAATAAAGTTAATTTATTGAATTTTTTTCTTTGTGTAATCCTATTTCTAATATTCTGATTAGCCGAAACTTTTAATTTTGTATCTGAATATACATTTAAAACTGTATCAATCAATTGATTTCTGTAGCATGTCGAAAAATAAACTAAACACTTTCGTTTTCCTCCCATTTTGGTAAAATAAGTCTACTTATATTTTCCAACTAACTACACACACGCAATACACAATATCCCAAATAGATGTAAATATGAATCCTTCCACGCACAATACTTACAACAGCCAAACGAAAACAACGTGCTTGTGAAATGAGAACAAAAAACAACCTTTCAAGGACACTTTCTTCTTCATCTTCTTTCACAAATATTCGAATTTTCAATAAGAAGAAGTACTGCTAGGAAATCATAGCACTATCACTCACTGCACAACTGACATTTTAATGGAACTTCGGAAAAGTTTCTGGAAAGCTGGATATCCCAAATATCTACACTGATCCATACGCCGCGCCGCCTAAAAAATTATGCTGAGTCAAAGGTCAAGATGAATGGTTTTTTGCAAAAATCTCGCTAACGGTAATTCTTATCGAAAATAATAGTAGTAGCTTAGGAAATTGTCTATAATATACATATAAGTACTTTTTTTTCGCAAGACCAACGGTTTTTGAACAAATCTGAGCTGGAACTACAACGACTTGACATTGACATTGACTTGATTTCTGCTGTCAATTTGCCATGCAAGTTGGACATGTGTCCAGGTAATATTTATCATAGATCTTATTTTAATGAAAGAATAACCTGAACTAGTCCCTATCATGTCCCCATTACAAATATTAACTGGAAACATGTCCAATTTGTGTGGCACATTGACAGTAAAAATCAAGTCAATGTCAATGTCAAGTCGTTGTAGTTCTACCACCGACTTGAATAGTTCTGATGTCCATTTCGATTATGAAACGTGCACTTCTAACCACACCATCTTTGAGGTAGAAATATCTATTTATTGAAGAAAATGAACGAATTATGAATCATTTTTTGTTAGGAGGATGATTATTTATAAAAAATCATGAAATATACTTTTAATGATTTATACATGACTTCCAGAATTATATCATGATAAATAGATTTTTTGGACTAAATTCTGTACATATTTTTTAATTTTTTGACGTTTTGACTCTCTATCTCAGATAGAAATGTCAAAAAATAACGTCATTGAACGCATCATTTAAATACATTTGAAAAATTCTGAACGTGACAATTACTGCAAACTGGTGAACAGTATAATTCAACTTTCCTGCAGCTATAGTCCAAGGTTCATCCCTTGGTGCAATTACAAAAAAATTAGAGTCGAGTAGATTATCAGGAGCGGGTGGGAGAAAAGTTTTAGCTGGCTCCGAAATTTGATCTTGTGATAATAGTAATAGTAGTAATAGAAATTTTTCATTCCATGAATCAAATAACGCTCATTCTCAATCAAGAGAGTCAAGCTCGTTACCAACCTATACTTGCAATTGGTACTAAGCACGACATAAATGTTGCCAAGCAGCACTAGATATTGGCGGAAGAGAAAATAGTTCTAAAGGTTCTTGAGGCTGTGTTAATTTCGCAAACTTTGAATATTCGTGATTATTAATGGACACTTCTCTTATTGGTATTTTATACATAGCCTATCATAGAGAAAAGTCGACATTATTGTGTTAGTTTGTATTATTATGGACATTGATTCATTTACGAAAATAGATTTTCCAATATTTCACGTCACATTTAACGTACAATTACAAATATTCGACAAACATATACCGTTAACATACTGTGACGTGCGAGAGTGGGGGAAGCTCGTTAAGACGACGTAGTATGGAAGGGGCCTTTCGTCTTCGTTCCGCCACGCCGCATCGCAGCACATCACCCCTCCCAATGGAAGCCTCTAGTAATATTCTAGAAATGGAAAGAGTCGAGAAATAGAACATTCAAGAAATCGATATTTCTCTATATAAGGCCAAGCAAAAGACGTGTGGAATACAGTAGTAATAAGAGTAGTACTGGTGGAATGGAACTGACAGTGAATATCGAACAGTGAAGGAGACAGTGTATATAAATAGTGAAATATGAATATCTGCGAGTTTGTTTAAGCTATAATTGAGTGACAAATAAATAAATATAGTGTTATCAGTGACATAAGAAAAATAAAACTTTTATTCCAATTTAAATTATTTACCGGTTTTAGGATATTAAACTCATATTTACATGCACAAAAGTAGGCTGGTAAATGGGTTATAACTGTAATCTATACGGTAATATTACAATACTAGCTTGTCAAATAATATTACAATACTGACTTGTCAAACAGTCAAGAAAAAGCAAATAAGACTATGATAAAATCGTGCTGATAATATAATTTTCAATATAAATGGAATTCAAAACAACGATAATACATAAATTACTTCTGCTTATCATAACATATGTTAATTGTACAGTTATTCAAATTAGATATAGTAACGCCTGGGATAGATATCTCCGAAGTCTCCATATGTGAAGAAGCATTTCGCAACACTTCTGTTGTATTTTCATTATGAATAATTTCGCTTCGCATTGTTGAACTGGAAGTGGCAGATTCTCCCCTGCCAAACATTATTTTAGCAACTTTAACCTTATTCTCAACTGATTCCTCTACGTACGCCTCAGCTATACTTGAACTCTTCCACCCTCCCAACCTCTTCAGATCGGTTACGTTTCCTCCTGTGTTAGCCAGGATTGTGGCAGAAGTTCGCCTCAAGCAATGACCCGTGTATTGCTCAACGTTAGGTAGACCCAGAAAAGTAGCAATCATCTTAGGGACAGAAGAGATCTTGTGGATACCAACTCGTTGCACGCTACATTTTTCTTTATTGTGAAAAATAAAAAAGTAATCGTGTTCAATGTGTTTTGGTCGCAGACTCATATATTTTTTATTCATTTGTACACCATTTATATCGTCATTAGAGACAACGGTAAAGAATCGCGATTTGTTATTTTTGGTGCGCTTAATTGTCACGATTAAAACGGAGCCTTCTTCTTTAACATCATTTATTGTCAGATTATATATTTCATCGCATCAGCATGCTCCATATAATCCAAAAATTGTAACAATCTAAAAATAACGTAGGATTTATAACCTTTTTGAATCGAACTTTAATAGAGTTGAACATACCTTCGCCAGCAAATATTCTTCGTCTTTTGCCTTTATCAAAAACTTTTTGAACTCATCGACGCTGAGAACTTTGGCTTTCTTCACTTCGTTACCTACGTTCTGTCTCTTTACAAAGGCATACAGCTTTTGAAATGATTTCATGTCAATATTTTCATTTATTCCAATTGTACTTCTCAGCATCGAATAATAAACCCACAATGACGAAGAGCTATGTTTCGTAGACTATGCAAAAAATAATTAAAGATCCTCACAAACGAGCATTTAGAATAACTTACCAGTTGCTGAAAATATGCCAGAAGAACATTTCCATTGACAATTCCAATTTGATTTTATCCTTGCCACTGTTTGAATGCGTTATATGCTTTCTCATACCTGAGTTTTGACTTTTCAGGAATTAAGCTATTCAGAGCTTCACCTGCTGCATTTAAAATATTTTCAGGCAATTCAGCGTCGCCAGAATCCACATTTTAAATAGCCGTTATGACCACGTTACGAAGTTTAAATAAAATATTTATTTATCAATTTGATACAAAACTACTTATTATCCATGACATTAAATAAAAACATACAGACCACAGACTCACTTGATCAATGATGACGATGACTTCATTCATATAAGAATTTCAAAAAATAATGTCTATAAATAACTTTAACGAGATTATATTCTGCAAACGGTAAACTATTGAACAAATCACGGATGTTATGAGTCATAACAGACCTTAGATGTCTTAAAATTCTCGCTCTGCTCGGATTTCAAACTGACATCTGTGGCTGTTATGATACTCATAACATTTCTAGATATGTTAATAGCTATAAATAGTGACTTTTATTTAATCACAAACTATACTTCGTCAAGCAATAAACATTACAATACTATACGTTACAACTTTTTGAATCAAATTCCCACAAAAACCATTTGTCTAACGAAAAAAAGTATTTGTATGTTTTTTGTAGGCAATTTTCTGAGCAACATGATAACCTCTATTTCTATTTTTAACGCTTTTATCAGCTTCACCCGTATCTATACAATGGTATCTTTGAGCTTGAACTTCATCCACTTATAAATGTCAGTTTGAATTGAAACTTTGCATACTTTTCAAGGACCGATGACAATACAATGATTTATTGAGTTTTTCCTATCGTCCTCGCAAGGATAATCATGGGCGTCTTCCTGAAAAATAAATTGAAGTCCAACTTTTTGTGTCTCATCCTGAGGCTTATGCATACAAAATCGTTAAGCTCCCAAATTTTATCACGAAACTGACGAAACGCTTTTATTTGACAAGCTCTGCTATGACATCATAATGCATCAATGCATACCCAAGTAACAATTATGACCAATTATGACATCGATACGACGTCACACTTTTGGTCATAATCGCGTCAGCAAGACGTCAATGCGTGGAGCTATATGACGTCATATAATGACGTAAGTTTGACGTCATATGATGACGTAAGTTTGACGTCATATTATGACCTAAGTTTGACGTCATATTATGACCTAAGTTTGACGTCAAATTATGACCTTAGTTTGACGTCACATTATGACCTAAGTTTGACGTCATATTATGACCTAAGTTTGACGTCAAATTATGACCTTAGTTTGACGTCACATTATGACCTAATTTTGACGTCATATTATGACTTAAATTCAACATCACTTTATGATATTAGTCATCACCTAAAAATTCCTCAAGAAGTAAATAATAATAATATAAGTAATATAGAACATCATAACGTTATATGGTAACATTATAACGTTGCATATCACCTATTTGATTACTATTTATCTAAGGAACTTTTAGATAATTAGTGAATAATAAAACATCATTGTATTTTCGATTGATTTATTTAAAATACAAATATATTATAGGTAATAAAAAACTATCAAGTAAAAAAAAATATATATGCATCAAAACCTGAAAAAAGATCAATCACACGACAAGAAAAAAGCTGATCGTCAAGCATCTGTGAATTCTGGACCAATTTTCGTATACCTTTGGGTTATTTATTCAAATGTTGTGACCATGACGATATTGTCAACAGCCGGTACTGCAGCAATTGAGTCGAAATCTGAAAAATGCACCATTATATACAGTCATCCAGGAAAACAATTTCATATGATTTTCAGTAATTCAAGATTCAACACTATTATTCAGATCCTATCGATCATCAGCTTTGTAGCTAGAAAAATTTCCAATAACAGTTATGAAACTCGGAAATATCTTTTATGATATATTTGTTTCTAGATTTTAAAATTCTTTTAAATCGATAGCAAATTAATCATTGTGTTGGATATACGATGAGTCACCTATTTTTAATTTTGATATAGATACCTACCTTCCAATAACTTTAACAAAATTCTTGAGTGGAGCAATATCATGCAAACAAAAAAATGAACCTCCCTGAACTGAACTACAAAAGAAAAACTGTTGGTGGTAGCCTGATATTTCAATAGTCCGAATCTAACCGAAGATTTCCGAACTGTTGTAAAAGATGCGTTGGGTACAGGAGGCTTCCGAGCAAAAATTCAAATATGTTACCCTTTGAATGCTTGTAACCCAAATAAATAGAGGATCAGGCTCTTCACTTTTATTGATATACTGTTTAGAGAAATTTATAGGAATAAATAAGATTTTATCTACACTGGAATATAAAAGCCGAACGCACCTAAATTATATTTCATAACTTAACTCGTTCATAATTCCCATAATTAAACACTGATCTCTTTATAATAATTTATAACTTCATATCTAGATAACACAAAAAGACGTCGAACTTACGTCATAAAGTGACGTTGAGCTAAAAGATAAGACTCAATCAATTGAAAACATAAGCGCAAAGTACACTGACTGAAGAAATATATCTAAAGAATCATTATATAAAGCATAAGTATGATTTTCAAAACGCTGAAACATAACGTCATATTATGACGTCTGTTCAACATTTTATGACGTCAAAAATGACGTTAGTTTATGACCACAATTTGACTTGAAATGTGACGTCGATTCAACGTCTTATGACGTCGAAATATGACCGTCAGTTCATGACTTCATCATGACTAAAATCTGACGTCACATTCTGGTCGACGGTCAGTCATTGTTACTTGGGATAAGAGATAGGAACTGTGTATTAATGCGACTTATAATAGAATTGGACACAAATATTATGTTCAGATGGGCTCGATGAGAGACATTCAGACAATGTTTTACGTATAGATGATTGCTCACTTTCTCTCGAAAAATGTGGTTTCCAACGCAGCTGAAACAAGTGCTGTTAAGATCCAAAAGTGAGTCTCTATTATGATTCTATCTCTTCATAGTATGATGTTCATTTTTGTGTGCATAATGTGTTAAGATACTGATTCAGTAGTTTGATAGTTCTGACACGTTATAATGAACAACTGAAACTTCTTAGTAAATATCCAATGCTCATCTCAAAATGTTTTTTAGCGCATTTTCGCAAAAAAAAAAACGCTGTTATATGCACTTTGGATGTCTGGCTGGCTGGCGTGACGCTGAGTTCTCAGCAACTACAGCACTTACAGACTTAAAACTGGTACTAAATGGAAGTTGCTCTTTCGTAGGTTTGCACAAACTGCTTGATTTTTTTATTCATTCACTCAATGTTCAGTAAGAAATTGAATGAAAATGCGAACAGTAACTACTGCTGAACTATGCATAATTTAAACATGTGAATTAGTGCACAGAATGAGCAACATGTCGGTATTTGAATTTCATACCTTGAACCCTGAACTGATATGAATACGTACCCATTCTAAGGAAGATACTATTTATCACAATATCTCGCGAGTTACACAAGATATTGCCATGCGGTTTCCGGTATTAGTAAATCACGTTCCATTTTCCGTTATTACCCAGCCCAGATCCCCGTATTTTTGGCTTATTTGCATTATTTTTGCGATCTTATTTCGTAGCTCATAATTTTGTTAATTAAATCAAGAAGTTGAGTTTTGAAGCGGTAAGGTACCGCAGTGAAGGTTGTTGAAGAGTGGCCTTCCGAACGTTGGAAGGTATGATTGTGTCTAGTGATACCGGTCTTCAGATTTTTGAATTTTCTTGCTACTGATACAATTATCGTCGAAACGTCGCAATATTAATGATTCACTACTAACGCCGTTTGAGCAAAGTCTTAATGTTAGATCTACACTCGTTCCTGAGTGACCTGCTGCCGTTCTACGCCACTAAGACATCACTCCAACTTTGCAGTATCCTTTGGGCACCATCGTCGCCAGTACATGAACACCCGTTACCCATTTTCTCAAATTTATAGTTTTGGAGGTAATTGCATTCAACTTCAGGGATTTCTTTTCATGTAACTTCAATAAATATTAAATTATTTTTTAAGATTACAGTACATGATCTCCTGTCCGTCAATTACTGAACAATGAAGATTAAAAATTCCCTTTGAGTTTGTACGTGCACAAGTTATGTATAGAATAGTCATAACTTGAAACTGGTACTAAATGAAAATAGCTGTTTCGCAGGTTTGCTCAAACTGCTTGATTTTAAGCTAAGTGATTGTGGGTGATAATAATTTGTGAAATCTCTGAGCTCACAAACATTTATCAGCTGCAAAGAATGCGCTTTGATCATCAAGATGATTCTTCAATTTAATTTATTTTTTGACATAGCATTCAGCCCTGTCACGCTAGATATATCATTATTAGTTGAGAATATGATTCTGGCTGTATAAATTTAAATTAGTGTCATGTTACAAGAAATCAGCCTAACGTTTCAAATGCTACGAAATAATAAGTAACAATATAATTATCTTGAAAGATTTGAAGTTAGTTTCCTGTTACTTATTTGACACTTTCATATATTCAAACGTTTTCTTGGAATCTTACAGTACTGATAACTTCATGGGAGGACTTGAGTTCTGTTTTAAAATTATGCTTTCACTCACGATGACAGCCAATTTTGTGTAATGAAATGGTTTCATCAACAATATAAGTAAGTGGGAAGTCATCAAGGCACTCGCGATACCAGGTCGGATTTATTGTAACCTCTTCTTTCGGATCTCCTCTGTTTGGACGTTCACCAACAACTTGTTTGGTTCAAGATGATTGCTGCTATCAGACTCAGGCTCAATACAATACCTATTTGTCGTATTTTTTCTCAATATAGGGATCTTTTTTCTGCTGTTTTCATTGTAAACGATGCTGCAGCTGAGCGCCAACGTGTGTAGTGACTTCACAACAACATAGCGGTTTTCCGCGATATTATCAAACGTCGACCATCTTAAAATTGGGTTTGCCAATCCTTTAAGGAGGTGTATTCGCCATGTTAGTCAAGTATCTTGCAGTAAAAATAAATATGTCTCATTTTATATCATAAGCAATTCTAAAAAGCATTATATGATTTATTTGTTTCACTGACATCGTAAAAATGGAAAAATATCAGTTAAACTACTTTCGAAATAATTGTTAATATTATTCTGTCTTTGGGTACTGTGGTATCGAAAAATTATTTGGCAACGCTGTGAACGATCCGCGTGGCGACAGAGGTGGTGACAGTATATAATAAAAGTGAGGTTAGGTCAAATTTACAAGAAAAGATCAAGTATGGAACAAAAAAAAGATCACGAAGACGTGGTAGATTCATCAGGAAAAAAGTCTTTTCGAATTTCCGTATAATATTTGTTTGAATAAATGCAATGTTGCCAGCATTTTTCTAAAGAATATGGTGCATGTGCATCTCGTTGACCAAAACTCTTTTTTTGAAAATTGAAAATTTGTTTTACTTTTTGTTTGATAACTAGATGGTGACTATTTGATATTTTACCGGTAAAAGATTCACAAGATTTTGAAGTATCTACGTATAGGTTTTCATGAGAACGTTAATCTTATCAATAGCTAAAATTATGAATATAGAACCCTCCAGGCATGTCGAAGCAACTTTCACGTACAAAAACTTCAATGTTTGAAAAGATTTTTCAAAATTACTAGATGGTGAATGATATTTTTTTTTAGTGATTTTGGAAGATGATCTCAAAAACTATGATCCATTTCAGTTTCAACTGATTCCTAATTGAGTGCTACATCGGATACACCTCCTTAACAATGAAAACTGTGTCAATAGCTTTTTTGTGTACTCGGGATCTATTTTCGAGTTTTTTGAAAAATGTTTGGAGACCATTTCCTTTGGCTTCTATATTCTTTACATAATTCTTTTATGTGATGAATTCCGGATTTATGTCTTCAAGTTGACTTTTTGACGCCCACGGCTATTTCTCACATTGCTTGCCACATTTCTCACATTGCTGCACTGTGTGTTGCCAGTCAACCGATGCAGGCCCATGTTACAACAGTTAGCCGGTGCCAGATAGCTTCATTGTTGCCAAGTCAATTTGATTCTCAACTTGAAAGGGTGATGATATATAAAGTTATCATTTGAATGCTACAACTGCTTCAAATACTTCAAGAATCTACAGTCGATCGTTCTGGATTCATGCGACAAATTCGAAAAATAACTCAAGGTATACAACTAGATGTTATAGAAGTGCTCAATAAGAGATTTCAATATTCTGCGGCTGATTTTCTCGAATTTACGCAGAAAATTTGAAAAGACTGTTATGTATAGTGCACTTTCGGCTCAGTTGATTGACACAAAAATATGAGATAACCATAAAGATGCTACAGCAATTATTTTAAATACTGAATTTCAACATCCAATGGCTGGTCATTTTGGATTCATGCAAAAAAATTAAGAAATGAGTGTGAAATTATTTGTCAATAAATGTAAAAGCTCATTCAGCAAAAAAAAGCAACTGAAGAATACGGAATTGAGGTGAAAAAATTGCATTCCATTTAAATAACGTTCATCAGATTGGAGGGTAATGTTATTCTATATATTAAATTGGACGTGGGGAATTGTAATTTATAGTATATAATTCTCTCAATATGTACATATTTGATGTACTGTCATTATTGTTTTTTGGATTTGATCACGTAAGCAATATATCAATCGACATCACATAATCAATTTAAAGTACTCTGGCCTATAATGAGATGATATCAATTCTGTTGAATAAAAGTAAAGTACAAAAAAAGTTATATCGTTGTTATAATTCATCTAATACACCATTAGAATCTTTCCAAAATGATGGAAGCGAAAAGTGTCTTCAAATTCATAGATTCATTCAAGATACTAATAATTCTTGCTGGGCATTTCCCTTATATAATGAGAAAAGCGGAGAATAAGAAAATAGATGTGTATCCGCAAAAACCAAACTTCCGTAACATAATGAACATAACAGGTAGAATTTTCGCATTAATACTACTGACTTATAAAACTCTTTCTGGAATAAAACTTCTTATGAGTCACGCCAAGTGATTCACGTAAATCACTTCACTTTCAGTGAACATAAAGAGTTGAGAAAAAAAAATGCTGAAAGCCTGATTGAGGATCTAGTACGTGAAATTGAGTTCAAACAAAAGATGGAATGAACTTATTCATAATAAATGATAGATACAAATAGAAATATAGAAATGGGCTCCCTTAGAACTTCAATGAGAAAAACAGTAGAAAGAAAAACAATCTCTGTGATTGAGAGTCACTTCGAAATTAGACTTGGAAATTGAGATTCTAGCTAAGGACCATATATTAGTTTAATATCCAATTATATCTCAATTCTCAGTTTCAAAAGTTTCCCTTTCTTTCTGATTAACCTTGAGTAATAGAAAATAGTTCTCCAGCGAACGCAAAATAGTCCTCAGAAATATACATTCCAGTTATAGGTTGAACACAAAGGCGGTGACTTGAACATAATCAGATCTTATTTTTGGATGAGTCTTTGGCTTGAACTGTAATTATTCAGTACACTCAATCTTTCTCCAAATAGAACTGTTTTGATAATAACTATATCTTATTACAAGCTTTTCTGTCACTTGCTTTGTTAGTATAAATCGAATATTGCAGCTGAATTTTGAACCAGTTATCCCACATTGATAGGGCTGAAATTTTGCATACACAATGAGTTTGGATGACAATTTATGATTAGCTAAGTGATGTCATATCCAATCCAATATGACGGACTTCCAAAAATGACGGATCGGCTATTTTTTATGCATCGGCATAATATGGGTATCACATGTAAGGGAAGAATACAGAAAGTAAGATGGCGTCATACGGGATTCAATATGGCAGACGCCCTAAAATGGTAGAGAAAATTTGCCCTAATATCAGTATTAAAGGAAAAGATTTGCTAAGAAAACTACGGGAAAAAAATTACGTCACAATAAATGCAATATTGCGAACGGTTACACTGCTAAATGAGGAAAACCAATTACTAAATAACGCTTTCATACAATTCGTGGAATAGAGTGAAGGATGAGAGTTAAAAGCGGTTAATGACTAACTATTATATCAGTACAACTGAAATACTTAGTTGAAGCTTGTTTTTGGGAAGTTTTTTTATACATAATTTCTGTGTCACAATGGACCGAATTGAAATTTCGTCAGTATGATGTATGGATACGACAGAAATATTGAAATTCTACTTCTAAGTAACGGAATTCATACAATAATCTTGAATTGAAAATAAGCTATGAGTTTACAAAAAAGCCACAAAATCAAAGGTCAACTTTTATCTTCTAGTTATAGTCTAGTGGAAAATGTATAATCTGGGACGAGCTGAATGATTTTTAATTTAATACATAATAAAAACTAGAAGAGACTCGCAGAATTTGGTAACGCAATGATGGAAATAGCAGCAGTTCTTCGAAGAGACGTTTCTGTATTTCTACAAATACTCTGCTACCTATTGAAAATTCCTATCACAAGAATTGTAAGATAGTATGAAGTAAAAGAGAACTCTATATAAAAAGGCTTCCTGAGGTTTAGTTCAATTATTTCAAGATAATTTTTAACACTGGGAAAGTGCTAAAAAACGATCGAAGTGCTTCTATTCTACAATATTATGCAACAAGTGCGATAAGTTGTCGATTGCCCACGAGAGCTTATTCGCTCAAGTGGGCAATCAACAACAACGCATGAGTTGCAGATACTATTTATTATCACGAATCCGGGAGAAGTATTATTTTACACCGGGCGATAAATGGCCTGCGTGCGACAAGTAACTATATTCCCCGGGCGCACGCAGAAGGCAAAATACCATTTATATCACCCGGAAAACCGTGCGCAGAATAGTACTTATCCCGCATGAGTAATAAACATAATTTTTTTTCATTTAGTGAGTGTTACTTGAAATATCTATACTGATTGTATATGGTACAAGTAATAATATCGTGTTAGGATCCAGGTTTCTCTTTATTATTGAATTCTTCATACTTTAAGTAGTAAGTCCATCTAACAGATTCATCACTTGCAAAATTTTCAACAAAAGATTTGTAGATTTCCTATTATTGTTTTTTGCATGTAATCCTTCTTTCAATTCTCACTGCACTGAATTGTAATATGTTCATGAGTTTTTGAAATGTGATCTACACTTTATTATAAAAAATAATCGTATATAATATCACAAGGGACTGTAATTTTATCAATAAATTTTTCTTGAAAACATTGATTACCTAGCAACATCGTGAGAGTCATCTGTCCGATTAAATCACGAGAGCGTAGCTCGAGGGATTCCATCTGAGCAGATGACTTGCAGGATGTTTCTTGAAGGTAATTAATGTTGGAAAGAAAAATTTATGATAAAATTAAAGTCGCGAGTGGTATTTGTGGAGAATATATAAATCGCTTGCCAACGGGAATTTACCGAGGTAACGGGAATTTTCAAAGGTAAATTCCCGTTGGCAAGGAATTTATTATTATAATTGTCATTGTAACTATGCAAAATTTGTCAGTATAATTGACATGAGTGAAATAATCAACAATAATTACACAAGAGCTTTTCATTTTTCTGGATGAAAATCTGTTTTCACGAAATCTTGTTACCTATCAATTTGACAAGAAACTTGTTCTGTTGTTTTGAATAGTTTTCGAGTCAAATTGCTGTCAGGTCACAAGGTTGGGTCGTCAAACTAAAATTTATCCCAAGAAAAATAAAATGCTTGAGTGTAATTCGGCGAGATAATTTAACGACATTTTATTTATGAAGAAGTTTATTTAAATGTGCAATTATTGGGAATACAATTATCATACATCGTTTCATTTGACATATACCACTACGTATTCTTTATAATTTTTCCCATCAATTCTTCGCAAACTTTAAGTCCAATACAGCAAAATATTTGAAATTTGACATACCGCTGTATCTCTTTCTAATACATAATTCTGATTTCCGCAAAAACCGATGAATTGTCTCTAGATACATGATTTATTGTTTTTGTATCCATAGACACACTTTACTTGATATTTTCTTTTATATTTTCTTCGGAAAAGTTCCAAATTCTGTCTATTTTTCAGTTTAGGCATGGACAAATAATGCAAATGACATAAATATATGTGAGTGTTTTGATTTGGTTGCTAGGAGAAAGGTAAATAACGTTTTATCACTTGCAAAAAGTTACCTTCCTTTTTATCCGCTGTCAGAACGATAAAATTGTTTTTTATATATGGCTTACCTCATATTGAAGTGAAGTTATCAACAGTAATTACACAAGAGCTTTTTGTTTTGCTGGATAAATTTCTGTTTTTACGAAACCTTGTTACCTAGCAATTTGACAAGAAAACTGTTCTAATAAAATCACGACACCGTAGGTGGAGTGATTTTATTTTTTGAACAGTTTTCAAGTCAAATTGCTGTCAGGTTACAAGGTTGAGTTATCAAACTGAAATTTATCCCAAGAAAAATAAAATGCTAGAGTGTAATTCGGCGAGATAATTTAACGACATTTTATTTATAAGAGTTTATTTAAATGTGCAATTATTAAGAGTACAATTATTATACATCGTTTCACGTTCATTTGACACATTCCAGTAAGTATTCTTTAAGATTTTCATCAATTCTCCGCATACTTTAAGAAGTCCAATCTAGCAAAATATTTGAAATTTGACATACCGTTATACCTCTTCCTGATACATAATTCTGGTTTTCACAAAATACGATAAATTGTCTTCAGATACATGATTCATTGTTTTTTGTATCTATAGACACACTTTTCTTGATATTTTCTCTTATATTTTCTTCAAAAATGTTCCAAATTCTGCTTATTTTGCAGTTTAAGCATTGACAGATAATGCAAATGACATTAATATAGTGAATGTTTTGATTTGGTTGCTAGGAGAAAGGTAAATAACGTTTTATCACTTGCAAAAAGTTACCTTCCTTTTTATCCGCTGTCAAAACGATAAAATTGTTTTTTTCTTATGGCTCACTTTATATTGGAGTGGAATTATCATCTTCAAAATTTCTACCAGAGCAATTTTGTACACGCCTGTTGCATATCACAAATATTCGACGGAAGCGCCGGATATCAGTCAAAGATCATATCGCTTCGAGGTATCATGTCACCTGTCATTGTTTTGAAATGTATGTCACTGTATTTCGGAAATAGATCGTCAAAACTTCAAATATTATGTGTATAACTGAGAATTCAACTCATGTCGTTTGTCCAATTTATATATTGTACAAATGTGATAGTTGTTTCTTATGAATGTACATTAATAAAATCATGTTACGTTGTTAATTCTATCATGTTCTAAAACAATTCTGTAGATGTCATCAACTTTGTATTTATATTAATTCTATCATGTTCTAAAACAATTCTGTAGATATCATCAACTTTATATTTATAAAATTCAGCTGTCTTATAATTGGATAAAAGCATCATGTTCAAGTCTATTTGTGTCTTGCATTTATCACAATATTAAAATAACTTGTGAGTATATTTCAATCAAATATTCATTATCGGCTATGATGATATATTCTGACATTTAAACTATGAAATTTGATGACTGTTTCCACAAAGATAAGCTATTGGTAGGACGCGAAGTACAAGGTGAGGATAACTAAATCGACTGCAGCGTGAGTAGTGGACAAATTGAACATTATTTCAGGCTCATTCAATAAACTTTTCCATAATTTAGTACTCTATTTTACTCACTTTTTCTAGTTGTTATCTACACTAATTTCGAAAACTTTCAGATTAATCTTTGATACTATGCTTTTCTTATATTCATCGTTTTGACATCTTGGGTAACCGATCAACAAATATGAAATTATGTATATATCATGCTTGAAAATATTAATATACCTACTTCTTCCATAGCAATAGTAGTTCTTTTTATCAGTTCTTCTTTCGACTTTATTGTTGAATCATATAACCTCATTGCTATACAATAATTATTCTTTCACAAGACTATATACTCTGAAATATAGAATCCAAACAAGAAATGGTTGAAAATTATTGTGTTTATGGGTGTCATTCCAAATTAAGTTGAATTCTGGATTTGAGCTTCCATAAACTCCCTAAAAAGGATAAAAGAGAACTACGAACTAGTTGATCTGTGTGGATCAAAAAAATTCGTACAGGAGAAGCTGAAATCTGAAATGTACAATACAAAAATGTCGTAAATTCTTTTCTGTAATATTATTTTTTTGAACGCTATGAATTTTATAACCTCTGTGACGAAGCAGTCTTCGTTTTGAATCATAATCTGCAATTTTTCAAATAGTAAGAAGTCATTATTTTGTCATCACGACAGTTCAACTCACCTAGCCTTTTTAACCGTAATTCTGTTTAATCTGTTATCTTCACAATTTCATCCTGTTAGCTTCCTTAAGTTGCTCTAGTAATTTTACAACATCGAAAACCGATCAAAGTTCATTTCTGCAAAATAACAGTCCGTATTACATCCGTATTGGAATAATAATCAACTCACCGCCGTGTAGAAGTTCTTCCGTTGCGTATGAAACCCCAGTCAAGGTTTTATTTGAATTTCTACAACATTAGTCAGTTGAGGTTAAATTGCAAATCCCGCATGGTAATGTGGAATGCCGAATCTAGAGAATAATAATATTAGATAACACTATATTATAGTTTAACATGAAATGTAACTTACTGTTTAGCAATTAGTTATAATATTTCTTTGTTTATTTTGAGAAGTTTTGTTCTGCCTGTCAAAGCTACGTTTGTTTATCCTTTTGTTTACCTGCGTTTGTTGTTAGTTTAAATGTTTCAATAAATAATTATAATATCAGTCGCCATCTAACGAGTAATTAGAGAACTTTGATTTATGTTTAAATTCAATTAAAATATATTTAAGGGAAGAAATGTTATGGAAACTATTTGTAAACGATTTATTACTGTACCAAATATGTATTTTATTTAACGGATGGACAAGGTTAAGTCAAATCTAAAAGTATTCAAGTGAACCTGTTGAGTGAGGATTCATTAAATGCGGGGTATAAATACAGCCCAAAATCAGACAGTAAGGCACTCTATTATGAGACTTGAGCCCAGCGTATTATCCAGTGAAGTTAGAAGTTCAACCGAAGTCCGAACCGTACCGTAAGTGAACACCGTCCGTTTCGGAGTGACTCCCGTGACGTGAGTTATCAGAAACCTTCTGTTCAAGTGACCCCCGTGACGTGGGTTACACGAAACCCCTTTTTAGTGACCCTCGCAACGTGGGTTACAGGAAACTCCTTTCTGAGTGACCCCCGTGACGTGGGTTACAAGAAACTCCTTTCTGAGTGACCTCGCGACGTGGTTTGCACGAAACCCCTTTTTAGTGACCCCCGCAACATGGGTTACAGGAAACTCCTTTCTGAGTGACCCCCGTGACGTGGGTTACGAGAAACCTCTTTTTTGGTGACCCCCGCGATGTGGGTTGCACGAAACCCCTTTTTAGTGACCCCCGTGACGTGGGTTACAGGAAACCTCTTCTGGGTGGCCCCCGTAACGTGGGCTACCGGAATCCCGTTTGACCGTACCGTATTCACTTGTCCTCGTTTTGCTGCCGTGTAAGTTGAATCATCCGTTTCGTTTTCTAACCGTCGTCTATGTGTTTTTGTGTGTTCAATAAATACTGTGTGTTTTCACTATACGTTTCAGTTTTTTTTCGTCGACAAAACCCTTTCCCATCCCACTAGCTATCCGGCACAAACATCGCCAAAGAGCTGCACCGTATTGGCGCCCGAGCATCACCGACCGACAGCAGCTCCAGCGAGACGCACCACCGAAAGTAGCGTCACACCTCACGCAGTCTTCCAGTTACAACTAAAAATCATATATAAATAAGATTTTAAAAGAGGAAGCTAAATGTTATGAAAGAAGTCGATACTTTCCCGTACAATTGAAATCGAATTGAATGATTCAACAAAATATGAATATCTCCCTGCTGAATATCAACGTGAACAGATTACAAACTTGCCGTAAGCCACTTTTGATCCATCAATTTGTAATCACAGTGCTGCCACCAACGGTAATTTCAGTTGCCAATAGAGGGCATTGTCGTTACGCAACCAGTCAGTAGGCTATGTGCAAGGAAGCGGAGTTTGAACAAATATTGATACGAGCGCTCATGGTGAGTAAAGTACGCACCAATAAATAATATTTTTATTACTGCCCTTGCATGCTGTGTGCGGTTAGTAATCTATTTGTCAGGCTCATCCCATTCTACTATATTGTAATGTTTATTGCTCGACGAAATCCAGTTCGTAATCAAATAAAAGTCACTATTTAATAATCTAAATGAAATAAAAGCTTTATTCTCCTTATGTCACTAATAACACTATATTTATATAGTAATCACTTGATTCTAATTCAATCAAGGTCACAGATATTTATATTTCACTATTTATATACACAGTCCACTTTACTTGTCACTGTTCATTATTTATTTTACACTGCCACTATTATTACTATACTGTACTACACGTCTTTGGCTTGGCTTTATATAGAGGAATATTGTATTCTCGAATTTTCGATTTCTGGACTCTTTCCATTTCTAGGAATCACTAGAGGCTTCCATTGGGAGGGGTGATGTGCTGCGACGTGGCGCCGCGTAAGAGACGACAAGAAGTCCTCCACATACTACGTCGTCTTTACGAGCTCTCCCCCTTACTCTCGCACGTCACACTGCCCTCTTCTTAAGAATGTTTCGTCCCGAAACACACCTTCATATCTATGCCGGAATCGACACTCGCCGCCCTTGGTTCAACCAGTAGTTTGGTAGAAGTAGCAGTCGACAGTTTCTGGTTCGATCGGGCCTGCTGGGTGGAAACAGCAGACCAATATTTGAAATCCGCCATTCTGGAATGTTACCTCTATCATATTTCAAACGATCTTCCAATCTAATCCATCCAGACCGCAGCCCAATTTTGGTATTGCCAGTTTCAGGATGTCGTTCTGCATTAAATGGCCTCGCATGTCTTGCAGCGTTTCCCACATGGAACGGTAGGTTGTTTCATGATGAAATTTATCTTTCGTTACCATGTGGTAAATATAGCGTTCCTTGGTTGTCGTATTGTCCCTCAGACAGATGGTCTTCCCTACAGTAGGCTTCTGGTGTTCTGGCCTGCCAAACTTCTTCTTGAAAACTGCTGCTATCTCTCGGGACATCTTCAAATCTCCTGATACACAATGAGCCAAGGAGTAGTCGACCGGAACTCTGAATAGATCCTGCTGCACTTCGGTAGTTATTCCGAATCGAGTCCGACGTCCACTTGAAAATGTCTTCATGAACTCCTCAAATGAATCTTCCTGCGCATGGATCTTACGAGCACGTGCGTCGTTGGGATCTTCATTATTGTCTCCTGCAAACGGTGCTAGCCGATTGAAGTGTACCACTCTTGATTTGCTCTTGGGGTTGCGTCTGATTTCGTAGATTATGTCGTTAATTCTTCTGATGACTCCGTAAGGCCCTTTCCAAGATGTCTGTAATTTTGGAGACAGGCCACGTCACCGCCCTGGGTTATAAAGCCACACAGAGTCTCCTGGTTGAAAACCCCCGTCTTGTGCCTTGACGTCATAGGTCTCTTTCATCCGGTCGCTGGCATTCTGGATGTTTATACGGACTCGGGAGTGGATATCGTCCATCTGGCGCCTCAAATTAATGACATAATCTTCACCAGCCAGGTCTTCTCCAGGTTTGCAGCCGAACTTTAGGTCGCATGGTAGCCGAAGTTCCCGTCCAAAAATAATTCTTGCTGGGGTCTGTCCGGTTGTTTCGTGTACGGATGAGCGGTAGGCCAATAGGAACAGATGGAGATATTTGTCCCAGTCTCTCTGATGACTAGAGACAACTTTGGCCAGGTGTCTGTTGATGGCCTTATTCATCCGTTCCACTATTCCATCAGACTGCGGATGTAATGCAGTAGTTCTGGTTTTACGAATGTAAAGACTCTCTTAAGACAAAGTTTCACCCGCATAAAGTTTAATTATTCAGTAAAAAAATGAAAATAAATTGTTTTTTTTTGTTTTAATTATGATATAATTCGAGCAAAAATATGAATTAATTCTTTTCAGAAGCTTTATACTCTCTCATTGACCATATATTTTTTTGAATGATTCCAAGTGGTACGCCATACAGAAATAAAATAAAAACTATTTTTTAATGTTTTTTTTTTATTATAAAAGCCCAAAAATTGCATTTCGACATAGTTTTTATTTTTTTTCTGCATGGCGCACCACTCGAAATCTATCGGAAAAAATATATGTTAGATAAGGGAGTATAAGGCTTCTAAATAAAATAATTTCATAATTTTGCTCGAGTTATATCATACTTAAAAACTCATTTTTTTTTCTTAATTGTTTTTTCTATTGAACAATGAGATTGTATGAGGTCAATAATTTGTTTTGAAAGAGTATTTATATGTCTCTATAACATATTAAAATTTCATTAGTATCGGTTCGGCCATTCATGAGAAAAAAAAAGTCTTTATTTTTAAGTATTTTCCGGTTTACTCGAGATCCGGTTGAGTTAAACGTCTGAAATTTTGATGGTCACTATCTTCTTATCATTATCGACGAACTCCTGCAATGGAAATTGAATACCCGCCTGGGGCACTTTCCCCATGCTTATCCCCCTATGCCATTTCTAAGATATTGAATTTAAGGCTTTACATAAGACATTGAAGTTTTTGCATGGCAATGAATATTTAAATTGTTCTAAATGAAGCCTGTAATTCAAGATCTTAAAAATTCCGTGTCTTATTTTTTGATAATTCAGTTCAATTTCTCATTATCCTTCGAGTATGAGTTCTCGAATTAATTTCTAAGCTTTTGATATAAATGGTACAATATTTCATGCAAACATAATATAATGAAATTATGTATTCTACATATTGAAGTAACAATAATATTTCCTGTATCTCTATAAATTACAATTCATGGTACATGACAAACATTTAATTCACCATCCATACACAATAATTGAGACTTTGAGATTATTTGCGAATGATAAAAACGATGGACAGATACAGTTATAGATAATTACATAGAGTTTGAATCAGTAACTATCATTTCACACAAAAGTATGTAATACATCATCTAGATCAGAATCTTCACTAAATATATTGTTCTGTAATCAAAGCTACACGTTGTAAAGACCAGCAGAAATATACATCTTTCCTTTCATTTCGAGAAAATTAATACACTGTTCGAATTTTGCGTTATTGTTGGGATGGAAAATTTAAGTGACAATATTTGGACAGGTGATTTGTCTTGAATACCTCTTGCTATCCTTGAATTATAGGGGATCGTGATGACTCATCCATCTCAAAAATTACTTGCAGTTAAGATAATTGTGATGAATTTGAAATCCTGTATCCCAGATACTTTCTGCTTTTTTTTGGGTCCAAATGAATTACAGGATCGTGAGCTGGTGCCGGAAGAAGTGAAGCGGTGGTTACCTTGAAATAATGTCAAATATTTATTCATAATAGCGAAAAATGAAGTACTTATATACTTACAAATTACTTGCGGTACTTCGATTTCAATGTCTTCTTGCAGCTTTCAACTGCAAGTCATTGTATGGGATCCAGAACAGCATAAAGACGACTGTCTTGCCCACTCAAATATTTATTTGTTTCTTTTGCACCACACTAAAATAGCTCCATCTTGAATCATTTTCTTGAATCAATTGAGAACAATTTTCTCTACTTCAAAATTTTTCACACAAATTTTGTATTTATATCGCATAATCGGTTTCTTCTTGTATGAAAAACAATCTTTGACGCAACAAAGTTTCTTGTAGCTCATCTAAAAAAGTGGATATATCCATATTCATACAGGTTTTCAACATTAATAACTTGTATATATTTCATATTTACTAAAGTGTATTGAAAAATATTGCCAATCCAACTTACCTCTCCAGTCTTATTTACATATTTCCATGTACAAACATTAATTGTCTACCTGGTTACCAATTAGACTTCAGAAATAGTATATTGTACAACAAGTATAGAAAATTACCTATTTCACACGAGGTGTGTAATTTTCAGCACGAGACGGAGTCGAGTGCTGGAATCACACAAGTGTGAAATAGGTGATTCTATACGTGTTGTACACTATACTTTTTCTACGATCACAATTTTTAATGAAATATGTAGGTAAATCATTCGTATAACATAGATTTTGAATCTATTTTCACAAATATAAAATAATTCAGGCATTTTAATTGTTTGCTATGCTTATTTATTGTGATATTAATTTTAGTTATGATTTGGATCATTATTGATATAATTTCTATCAGTTGATTTACATTTCATTGTTGTGTAATCTAATTGTTGCAAACTACGGAGAGATTGTATCTGATTGGCTCACTCTCACCAAGCGACCTTCTGATTGGTTCATTAGTTAGAGTTTTCTGTGATCTGGGGTAGCGTATTTTCTAAATCTTCCTCACTAACCATTTTCCAACTGCAGTCATGATATTTGTGGATATCTAATTTTGGTTATGATACAATAATTACATACATAATTTCTCGATTTCAACAGAATGTGGTGGAACGTGTTTTGTCTGCTTCAATTTGACAGTTGTGATTTGTAGTGTTACCAACCTTCGGAATATATATTACAAGAATAAGAAAATAATTTCAACAGAACTTAGTGCAATTTTGTTATTTAAATGTGGCTTATAAAAGAGCAAACAGAGATTTATATCAAGTCCGTGATATTTATCAATAATCTTCCTAAATATATCATATATATCACCTAAAGAATCTTCAAAATGAATTATTAATATATAAGTTGGTCAAACTGGTGTGAGAAATGATTTCTCACGACTTTTCGCACAGTTGTGTGAAATTGTAAGTTTTCTAGTTGTGTTTTGTATGAGAAATATGTTGTTTTCTGTAGTGATCGTAGAAAAAATATTTTACCGCACAGAAGCTACTGGGACATAGCATACACAGCTAGAAATTTTATTTTCCTCTATATCCGCTAGATAGCGCAAAACTGTTCAATTTGCTTTATAAGAGTGAACACTCCCAGTACTCCCTGAATCAAATATTAAATGATGTATTTGATGATATCTTGTGATTTCCGAACTGCTGAATTTGGTGATTATTTCCGTTATAAATCAATACCAGGAGGTAGGCTATTTAAATTGAATTGAAAACATTGAGTGGAAGTCTAGGGTTTTCAGTGGTAGCATTCTATTCATCAAATTTATATCAACCGTTTAAACAGTTTTAAAGCTTGCCAAAATGATATTTGTTGAATATCTTGACGATTTTGCCTCACAGATGTCTGATAGTGAAAATTAAATGACATTCATAAGGATTAAATTGATCTCTCAATTTCTCTTTGTTTTACTTCATAGCTTTTTCTCAGAAAACAAGAAAAATATGAAAAGAAACTATTTTTTGACTAAACCGTAGTATACGGACAAAATTGAAGTTTGCTTCATGTATATTATGAAACGGGAGAATACTGTTTCTAGCTTGGTTAGAGCAGGCAAAGCCTGAGGCCCAGCCGTTGGCTGGGTGCGAAGTACCGTCGATAAAAAGTCAAGGAGAGTCAATATGATTTGGACAAATCTACTGGTCATATTCGTAGAAAACTTCAATTTCGTCCATATAATACGGTTTTATCATTTTTCTTTTATTTACATACCCAAACACAAAATATTTTTTTTTTTAATAATTCGATTTTCATCACATGAATATGACGTTTAGAAGTGACGTTTGACAAGTTTGATATGCTACCTCATATGTGTAAAATTCAATCGATTGAGTGGAGCCATATAAGGTACGCAATAGGCGTATTGTGAATATAATTTTCATTCCAGACTATAAAAAACTGTAGATAATCAAAGAATTTGAATAGTAGTACTAGGTTTGAAATGCTCCCTTTTTCTTGATGTACTTCTGATATATGTCATAACAGTAGGAGAGCTATAGAACCATCCGACTAACCCGTTTCCCACAGGGCTGAAAATTTTTTATATGATGTTTTATTATCTATCAATCAAGAGAATACCGTTCTGCCAGGTAGTTCATGATTGCGTCATCCTCGCTTAAGTTTTTGAAAATATCAATGATGACATTTTTTCAACCCTACTCCCACAATTCTACAATTTCAATATGTTGTAATATACATATATTCAAGTGGGAGTACTGGAGTTCCTCCACTTTTACCTGTTTTGATCCTCGACCGTAATATTGGAAAAAATAATCCTTTAGCTGAGTTCCTCCACCTTCACTTCTAATCCTAATTCCGCTTGTGTTTTGTTTGTTATTAGATAAAAACTCTCATAAAAAAATTTTTGGAACTTAGTTTGGTTTTTGATCCACAGCAAATAGTTATTGATTTTGATAGTGCAATCCATAATGGCTGTCCGCAATGTGTGGGTCGAGTGTTAAAATCATTGGGCGCAGATTTCATTTGAGACAAGCTTGGCTTCAAAAAATTCAAGCAGTAGATTTAAGTCAAGTGTACAAAGAACGTAATTATTTTGGCAGCCAATATTTAAAATAATTTTTTGGTATCTAGTTTTTAAGTCCAGAGAAAATAGGCGGTTTCTTTGTATCATAAACATTTGGCAATGTTCCTTTGAATGATTCCAAATTGATACAATTTTGCGATTAAGTGCTAGAAGGTTATGTTAGAGAGGAAGCTCAGTTTCCTCTCGAAATATGGGCCTGTGCTGATGGTTCTATGTGCAGAACAACAAACTCTTATCTGATGTTTCGTAACCAAAATACATTGTGAAAAAAAACATCCCTGTGGAGAATGATATTCATATGATTCGTTATCATTATTTATGACCTGAATATACACTTCAAGCTCCCAAAATTGTTTTAATCCCTGCGGTTATCGGTGGATCGACAACTCAGCTATCATATTATAGCTACCTGCCTGAGGTCTGGTGGAGCAACTCTGCTATGCCCGTTCAGGTGGTAAAAGAGAACTGACTGAGAATAATAATAATATGAATAACATAAAAATTCAATGAATCACAGGTTTCATGCATTATTATGACAGATCATGAATTACTATATCGATGACAACTTTGTTAACGTCTGGCACGTACTTGCAACCCTCAAAATAGGTTGTCATTTTTTTCTACATTTAAACATATGTAAATTACAACAAATTGGAATTTTTGCCTTGTGGGAGTAGAATTTAAAGAAATTGTTATCGACATTTTCAAAGATTTATAGGAAGATGACGCAACCGCGAAATGCTTGCCAGAATAGTACTTCCTTCATTGACAGATAATTAAACATCATCCAAAAATTTTGTAGCTTTGTGGAAAACGGATTAATCAGATGTTGCAAGAGTAAATTGATAAACGAAATCAAAACAAGTGAATATTTGAGAAATGTGATAATATCACCTAGAATTCTAGCACTTTCAGTAAAAAGACTCCATTTTTCGAATTTGAATGAGACCATCAAGTCAGTTTCGAGCTTTGTCTTAACGATATCCGGTAAATTACATGACAATTGAAATATTCAACTACTCTCAAAGATGATTGAAAGTGATAATTAAATGTCATATCTCCATAAACTGTTGTATGCTAATTAATGCCATTGATTCTCACACTTCTTTCTGATTTTGCTCTTCCAGAAAATGGAGCAATGTAGAAGCCATTTTCTCTATCATGTTTATACCCAATATCTAACAAGACGTCTCCTTTTTGGATAATTTTCATGTTCACCGATTAAATGTGACCTATAGAAGTAACGTTGGACAAGTTTGACGTTTTACCTAATAGATGTGAGATTCAACCGATAGAGGGAGGGTACTAAAGTTACGCAATGGATTTATACCTAGTATATTTTGTACTAATGGTAATATCTTGCCAAAAAGTAGTGAAGAATATTCATCTTTGCTCAGTTATTTTTGTATAGGATATTGTATAACAAATAATGGAATGATTCTCATTCCAAATGGACAAAAAAACTGTAGTCGAAGACGAAGGCGAGAGCTACAGCTCGTGAGCGCAGTATACGCCATTCCAAACATGCTTTTAACTATACTCATACATTTACCAATCATATTTTGAGAAATCACCAAGAATTCAGAAGAAATTTTCAAAAATTTGAAACGTAAAACGCAAGGCCAGTTATTACTAGCTCAATTTTGAAGACCTGACCATGGTAACCGATTTTGCAGCTTCTGATTTCCCGAAAATGATGATGTTATGATTCCAAACGGCATACTAAAGTATTCTAAACGATGAAGTGAAATGCCACTGAGAAACTTTCTCCTCCAAGAATAAGTTTCTCATCCTGTCTTACAATTTCTTAGTGAAGTTTCTCCGTTTTGCAATCACTTCCCAAATATTTTCCCAATTAACGCTATGAATTGAAGGACGTCCTCAACATCAATCTGCTAAAAGATAAATTTCTTGGAGACTTCAAAATTTCTAATATATAATGTATGTTGCCCAACTAAACATATCTGTGAAATTTTAACAAATTCTTGCTATTTTCACAAAATCACTCAACTGCATTAGGGATTTTTTTGCTCAGTGATGAGTTTCTATATTTCTATTTTTAACATTCAAGTTGATCATTACATTCTGCAGCTGGCACAGGTGGCTCAGTATGTTTATATCAACGATATTATGACCTTCACTTCTAGCAATGTGGTTCCAATGTGAAGTAGAGAACTATTACACTATGATAGAATATATTTTGTACAAGAGAATACCTTGAAACAGATTAAAGAATTATTATTGTATATTTTTTTTTCAGTTATGACCACAATGATATTCGTAAGTCAAGGAATTAGATTTGTATTCACTGATCGAAGTGATATAATTGCATTTCTGAGTATTGTACTGCAGTATTCTTGCCTCTCATTTGAAATACTAATATCAACAGTGCTATTTCTTTTCAATCATCATAAATCAATCGAAACACTTTATATCTTTGAGAGTGTCCAAAGTGAATGCAATTTGTTGAACATAAAAATATCTTATACGAAATTCCATGTGTTAACATGGATCCTAGCAGTAGTAGTAGTTTTCATGTGCTGTATCTCTGGATTAGTTTCAGGAAAGACTTCGTTGATTTATCATCTAGATAATATAGCCTACGCGTATCCTATAGTAGCAAGATGCACTGCTGTACAATTGCGCCTATTGCAATTCTTTTTCCTATGGGAGCATCTTAAACAGATAAATGATTATTTGCAAAACTTTGATGAAGATTGCAATATTTACTGTATGGAAGAAATTAATGAAGATAGAGTACGAGATGCTACCGATATAATATTAAGATTATCAACTGTATATGAGCAATTGGTTGAATGCTACAGACTAACATTCGATTGCTTCTCGATTTCAATGCTCTTGAATATATCAACAAATTTCGTCCAATCTGTGTTCGCAGTATTTTATTATATGATTGGCGGCTCACGTATAATGTCAACTTTTGAATATAATTGTGTCACTTTTGCATACTGTTTACAGATGTGGGCACTATTTATAACCTGTTATTTTGTGAAATATCAGGTAAGTTCAATCAAACAAAAGAGTAAAGGACATTCAGGTCGAACAAGAACTTTTGGACCAAGAGAAAAATAGCACTGAATAGCATAGAAACTGCACTTTTCTATATGATCGAATTGATTTTTGTTGAACTCTCTCGATGCACAAAATATGCAGAAATCTGTGGTATAAATGTAACGGTTCAGTAAAAGATTGGAAATATTTTGAATTCAATTCAATATAGACGTCCAGCTATTGTTGTGCTAATGCAGAAAATGTAATATATTATCTTGCCAAAAACGTTACTCCACGTGATCGGATCGCTGTATATTATAATATACATCATTACGAAATTTCATGGCTGTATTTGTTATTAATAAGAGGTTGAGAGAAAATCTCAACCATCACTAGTTTTATGTCATTTTTCTAACTGTTTGCATCATTCAAATGCTTTGCTACGGCCAGAGAAAAAAGAGTATGTATAGATGATTAGTGCTCTTAGAATCGTTGCAAGAGAAAATTATGACTAGAAATGTTTTCGTTAGATGATAGACAATTTGAAACCGCTATTAGAATAAAATAGGAATATAAAATTCAAAATTGTGGATTATCTCAAACTTTTTAGAGTGTCTACTGTAATTCATATTTTGATGGAAACGAATGAGTGTCTTCTACCTCAAAGAGTCTACCTATCAAAGAATCGTTCTATGTATTAGGGGATCCTTCTTTTCTAGCAGGAATGGACAACATGTCAACAGAAATTGACCAGTCGATCGCGAAGTTATTCTTAATTGATGATAGCAGACAGGAGATCTTATCCTTCGTAATGTTTTACTATATTTTGACAAATTTTTTGATTTCAATTCAGCTTAAACACGCAGCGAAAATATCATGATTAATATCTCAATATTGTTCTCTTTTAACTTATTGGTTCAGAAGTTGCAATTCGACTTGAACATCCTTGGTATTCACTGTATATTCTTATTGTTATTCTGTTTCAGTTTGAAAATACGCTTATATCAATAAGTCATTTGAATATTCTATATTTCCATCCAAAACTAGCAATAATGGTATGTATATCTACAAGAACTTATGCATATAAATCATATCAGTAAGCTCGCATTTGACGTGCATTTCATACATAAGCGTTCTAGATAGAATAATCAAGTATTGATCAAAGAGAATTGTATTCTAGAATATCAGTACTCCAGTACTTATAGGCATCTAAATATAGCTTTTTCATTGCACTATACAGCTTTATTCATTTGCTACTATAATAGCTATTTATGTAATTAGTATATAATATAGAACTTTATTGGACGAGCCGTTGGTTATGGACGAGCGAGCAGCGCGAGCGAGTCTAATAAGGAAGGCGAGTCTATAAAGTTTGTTTATGTACGAATTACATACAAAGCTTTATGTTCGACTGCTCTCAAGATGCAGGATATCATCTAAAAATATTTCTTAATTTCCCTATACAAAAATTCGATAAGTATAACTTGGTGTGCTTTGCTAGTGTTGCTATTGTTACAATTGTTTTTTACTGTTTATTTGCAGATGTCAAAAATATTAAATACAATTTTATAGAAGAAATAGATACTTCAAAAAGTGTAGAAGAGATTAAATACGATAGAAAAGAATAAATGGATACTTCAGAAAGTGTAGAAGAGAATAAATACGATAGAAAAGAATAATTTTTTTTTGACAATGACAGTTCCGTCCAATTATATAAAGCAAAAGTCCTAGTCCAATTAAGTGGCATATTATGAGCACTAAATGCAACCATAAACTACATGATTATGATGCAGTCGAACATAAAATTAATTTCGTGGCAAGTGCTCTGTGGCTGTACCACACTATACCATCTAAATAGTCTTTCCTATGTTAATAATAAACTTCATGTTAGAGTATCAATAAAAGTAGAAACAGTGACAGAATTCATAGCATCTAACAAGTCGGTGTTAACACTTTCCAACAGTTAAAATAACAATGGACGAAAAATTCAGTTGAAAAAAAGGAATGAAAAATACGCATTGAGGAAGTTGGGGCATCATTTTTTCACGATTGGGAAATTTTGAAAAAAATATATGATGCAAACAATCACCTTAATCATGCACTCGTAGAGTTTTAACTTATTAGTGGCTATAGTTGCCAAAGTTAGCACTTCAATATGTTTAACATGGGCTCAATTGGTAACTGGAGGAAATAGTAATGGATAATGATCTCGTATGACTGACATAGCGATAAAAAAGTTCCAAAATTCGTTTGATATATTGGTAGAATTATCCTAAAAATTGAGTCTCAAGTTTTTCTAAAATTAATTTTTGAAAGTATGAAAAAGCACCAAAATCACTTTGTGTATTACACCAAGAATTTGCAAAGCCACATACTGTTTCCAATTTTCAATACAAGAGACAATACTTCACACGATGGACAGTTTTGTGAAAAATTTATCAAGATATATTTCACTTTTATATCAAGATACGTTTTGTTTAATAAGGCTCATTTTCCTTCGCACTCAGTGTTACCAACTCTACATTCAGCAAGATTTAACACTTCATCATTGCCAGACCTTTCTATCATGAAAACGACTTCAATTAAATGAAATAAAATAGAATGAATATGAATCAGATGTAAATAAATGAGATATATCTATTCATTTTCTTAATAAAAAATGTTATTGACTCCATATCAAATATCTATATCAATAAGTTGATAATTCAGTTTTTTTCACGTTGAGAGTGACAAATTGCCCTGTACATTCAGTATGGGACTTTTCTTCTCACCCCAAACCTACTCATTACTCGCCTCAACTCCCTTAAACAACTAACTGAAGTTGAACAAGACGATTTTAGATGTTACAATTCATGAAAACACTGTAGTAGTCGTAAATACTGAATTTTATCATTTTATGGTCAATAGTTTCGGGTTTATGCGAAAAATTGTTCAATAAAACTTACTTCCGGCTCAGTAGATTGTTATGAAAATATCAACTCATCATTTGAATGCTATAATTACTTTAAATTCAGAATTTCATGATTCTACATCTGATCGTTCTGGAATTATTTCAAAAATTCAAAAAACTGCTTGTAAAACTGCACTTTCTGTTCAACCGATCGCAATCATAGTTGTACAACTAGAAGTTATAGAGGGATTCAATATGGAATGTATATATTCTCCGGCTGATTTTTTTTAATGTATGCAAGATACTCTAAAATACCGTTATGTGAAGGGCACTTCCGACTTAGCAGGCTGGTACAAAAACAGAAGATAATCATTAAAAGATTTTAGCAATTTCAAATACTGAATTTCAACATCCCACGGCTAACCATTTTGGATTGATGAAAAAAATTCAAAAAAAGTTACCTACAAGCAGCGTACACTTCTGGTACAGATTGCAAGCATAATACAAAGGTGCACAACTGGGCCCTAGACCAGTCTTAAATACAGAATTTTAACATCACACGTTCCATCTGCTTTGAAGTTTGCGAGCTACGTATAGATGTATGTACGTAACTCGCAAACTTTAAAGCAGATGGAACGTGTGATGTTGAAATTCTGTACTTAAGACGTAACGACGTCAAGCCAAATATAGTTCAAATGGATTCAGGGATGTTCAAAACGAATATTTTCATCAAAATCTCGGAATGTAAATTTGATCGCTTTCGCAATACTTACGTGTACTTTATGCAAGTAAAAATTTGCGAGAAGACATAGTTATCCTTAAACAAAATCAGTCATTATTATTATTATTTTAACTCGAAAAAGTATTGAGAACGACGATAACAGAAGTTGAATTCTGTATAAGTAGGTACTACAGGCTGCAGTCTGAAAATCAACATTTTCTGGCTGGTTTTGAGCATTTATTACATATAATTTTGTAGTGAAATTTTCGATAAAGAATAATAAAGTACTACTCTAGTGAGAAGCATAGCCATTTTTCAGAAAAAAATTATGATACCAGTGTAATATCTGATTTAAAAAGGCCAATTACTCGAAATTCGTTATATTTGGGCTCATCCTGAGACTGCAGTACTTCATCAATTTCAATAAAACTTTGTATGTTGTATGTTTCAAGAGTTTTTGTGGTCATAGCATAGCGATTTTATCGATATCATCTGTTATTGCAAAATAAATAGAGTTCAAACTTCTTAGTTTTCTACAGCAATTTTACCCACTTTCTATTGGACAATATTGGAATATTTTATAACATATAATTAATATAAGCCTTTTTGAAATGATTTCACTTAAAAAATCATTATTTTGTCCATTTATATTGTTACTATCATGTTTCGCAGTTGAACAATTTTTAAGATTTTTAGTTCAAACATTTGTCGCTAGATGTATCTTGTAAGCAAGTCGCTATCTAGTTCACCTAACTCTTATTCGATCTTTCACTATTGGTAGATCATTTTTGGTGTACAGGGGTTGTGAAAGGGGATGTGCAAAGTGTGATTCTTATTTTGTGCAGCTGTGTTATGAAAGATTCGATTTGTTGAGTAACCATAACAGCACTTTCTACTTCCGCAACCTATGAAATAGGGGAAGTATTGTAATTGTGATTTTTTGACAGTTCGAGATTTTATTGGATCCTCACGTTTTAGGCCCTACTGAACCCAAAAAACATAATTTAAAAAACACAGACAGACCGTCTGAAAGCACAATAACTTGAGAACGCATATGAATATTCGACAGAAATTTTATATTCAAGTTTTTTTTATCAGAAACCTAGATTTAAGTTTGTACATGAGCTTTTTTCAATCAATATGGTACCAGAACTTTATTTACAGCACTTTTTAGTCTTATACGTTTATTTCATCAACGGTACTATTCATCATGAAATATGAAATGATTAAAATTGATCCTTGAATAATTTGGTACAACAATTGCTAAAAACATTTTTAATTTGTCTCTGGTTCATTTGTTATTATTAAAAGTGGAGTTATTATAAAATTTGTTATATTTTTCCGAAGCAAAGAAATAATGAGAATCATGATATGAAATAGGAATTATTATTGCTTATGTTTGGACATCACATGTAAACGTTCGTCAATTGTTTTTTCAAAATAATTCCATCGTGTTTGGTATAAACAAGAAAGCTCATGCGAAAATAGTTCTTTGACAATTTGAACGATTGTCAATAGATAAGCTTGGTGGAAATCTAAAGAAATAATCGCGGAATTCCACGTTATATCATCTGAAACATCTTTCAAAATTATCTGCACTTCATTTGTTATTATTAGTATTTGAATTATAATGGAATTCTTAATATTTTTCTGAAGAAAGGAAATAATGAAAATCATAATATGAAATTGGAATTATTATTGGTTTTATCGTGTATGGTATCAGATTGAAGTTCCTGTGGGAAAAATTCCAGTAGAAGTGCCAAATATAGGATATTCATTTTTTTTAAGTTATTCGAGTGATGTTTACTTTGGTATTAATTTAAAGCTCCCGAAAATATAGCTTAGTAGGAGGCTGAAATAAATAATTTTTTTTACAACTTAACCATATTATGCCAAGGTTGGAGTCAACTAAAGCAACTGGACTTAAGACTTATGGCCATTGTAAAATGAAATAGTAATTCCATAGAAGCGCCATCTGTCATTTTAACAATGACAGCTGTCACTTTTAAGTATGTAATTAATTGATATGACACTCTGAATTCATGTAACAGTAATGAAACTAGCCATCTAATTCATGGTCGGGAAAGTACCATGTGGCCACAGCAGACTTTCCTTTTTCTACATGACGAATTCAGATTTCAAATCAAACTAACAGATTCCAAAACAAATAATTCCGATATAAATGCAATTGATGTAATAAATACAATAGAGATATATCATATATCCAACGCATCCTGAATAGATGTTCAAAAATAATCTTATGAATGTCTTTCCAAATCTGCCGATTGCCTTACGTAGTATTTTGTTCTATTGCCGAGCATTAGTTAGAATGAATAGAATACCCCCGCCACTATTAGCTGTACTGGTGGGAGCTCTTTTTCGACTATGCCTACTGAAGTCTTCGTCTCCCACGTCGCGAAGAAGCTTACCTCACCGGGACTGCGACTATAGCCTCTTAAATCGATGAAAGCAATTGGATAGGCATCAAATGAAGTGAAGAGTGTCAAAAAGATGTAAGATATAACAATAAAAGTGCAAAACTAGTATAAAGTATAGCACATAGGGTTGCCACTTTTTTTCTGGGCAAATAGAGTACATCGGTTATTAAAGGTAGAAAAAAAAAGTACTTTGTGTCAAAAAAACGTACGATATATTTTACTCTATCATTTTGCTTCAAAACATATTTTTTATTGCTTTTAGCAACTTTTAACAAATAATTATCACTGTTAAACAGCTGCATAGCTCATCTACAGTTCAAATTTAAGTTATTGTAAATAAGTAATTCATTTTTTCTATGCATTTTAAAATGAACATAAAAATTTGGTGATCACCAGAGAATATATTATATATTTGTCAATTATCAAACCTTTTTGCTAACAATCGTTCACGTCATCGACTTCAGTAACTCTTTCGTTTTGTTCTACGCAAAAATTCTTACAATTAACCTTTTCTTGTATATTTTATGTGAAATGAATCCCAGAGAAATGGAATCATGCGAAATAAAGTATTTCCGCGTACTTTATGGTTCTCATAAAGTATAGAGTACAATTACCCAAAATAACGTACAATACTTTATAATAGAGTACGGGTAGCAACCCTAATAGCACAATCAAAGATATAATAAATTTTCAATGAACTGAGACTATATTGACAAATTAAACAGAAAAGCGAAAAAGAGTCTTGACAAGCGAATTCCCAAAAAATTTCTGCAAACATACTGACGTGAGATATGATGAAACGTGTGAACAGAAAATAAAATTCCATAGATCCATCAAAGCCCAATTACAGATAGTAAGACAATTCTCACAGAAACTGCGGAGAGATAAGTATTGATTATTCGCATTAAATTAAAGCAACACGCAATACATGCTTGAGATGCAGATATATAAACTTAATGCTAGAAGTAGAATAATCACAATCAACTAATGACAAGTATGAAATCAGTGATCCTACAATAAAAAACGAATACAAGTTCTAGACGAGACGGAATAACTAATGAGATAATAAAACAATAGTATAATTTCTAGCAATTTATGATGATATTTGGACAGTGAACATCTTGTATCAGGTTCTATTTCGTGCGGTTGTTGCAGCTTCTTTTTCCAATTTCTATGAACGTTCACCAGTTCGTTGTGAATAGTATTTTGTGATATTTTTCAAAGTGATCCAATTTAGTTGTGCCTTCCTGACCATGTCAATTCTTTTTTTGTCATTTTGTTGTTTTTTTTCCCTATTCTGATCTAGCTTCTGATCATATTTTTAATTACTATTCACTTACGTCATTCAACTTGTTACGAACTTCATTTACTTCTCGGGGGACACAGTTTTTAATTTTTTCAGGTTGAGTTTCATAAACTCATCCTATAAACGGTCCCCTTCTTTAGAAAAAACTATTGGCTCTAAAAATATTTGTAGCAATATCAAAAGAAAATCACATTGATACAATTTCATTTTCGAGAACAGAGATTCAATAAAGATGGAGTTACATCAAGAATTCAATCGTTCACATGCAAATGTGACTGAATGTATAATATGGTCATTCAGTCGGAAGAAATTATCTCAGACTACCTATATAGTACTAACGATCATATTCTTAGATATAATACTAAAATTTATATTAATTATATTCTATACATCAATTCATCATATTTACAGCTTCAAAATTGCTTGGATTTCATGCAATACTTTAATATATTATTCATCAATTTTATCCGAACTGGAATATTATTGAAGAATCGGATATTCATTTCATGATATACATGAAAGATTGATTGAGTCATTCATCCATCACCGATCAATGAACATAGTATAATTAATATATGTAAAAAAAATTTTCATTGTATCAAAATCTGTTTTGGAACAGTGTTTCTTCTTGAAAAGCTCTGATCCAATACATCTGCTTCACGGCTTCAATATCTATCTACATTCAGAAGAAAACTCATCTTTTTATTCTATTTCAGAAAAACACATTTCTTTTGCAAGGATTACACAGTGATATTGACATAAGCCTTTGTGGATTATTCACTTTGAATTCTTCTCTCATATTAAAGGTAGGTTGAGCATCAATAGAAAATGTATGTTTTGCTGGGTTCTAATGATTTATCAATTTATTACAGCAATTCTCATTCTGTAATACCATGATGCTGATGTTATTACAGTTTCAAACAAAAAATGGATAGATTTTTGATAGAAGCACAATGTTTTGGAAATAATCCAGCATTTAGAAATTCGTAGACAGCGTGCAAGCACTTTTGAGCCTTGTTCAAATCTCAGCAATGTAACATAATGAGATTCACAATATCTATAGATATCACTTGTATGAAGATTGAAATTATAGTATTTAAAAGCGTTTGGACTAAAATAGATGTCGCCATGGTGGTATCATGATTCAAATATAGAAAGACTGGCTTACGAGCGGAACTCCCTGAGAGAAATTAGTTCAAGAGGAATGTAACCTTTATTTATTCTAGAAAAAAGACTAAGTTGCGACATACTTTTATTTATGAAAGGATTTTTTCTGCGTGAACATAGTATCGTGAATATCTCGACCTCCTAATACGTACATATTAAGATATAAATTTCATAACACATGATTTTAGGGCACGCATTCTTGTTGGGAGACGAACCGCTTGCGGCGAGATTTCAAATGAACAAATTACCTCTAATGTCTCATGAATCGTGTATCTTATACAATTTTTTCTAATTGGGTTCAAATATATCAAAGAAAACTGAATTTTCTATTTTGAAAATATCGATGAAAAATATTTAATTTTTAATGCGACTCTTTTGGTAACACTAAACATGACAAATAATGAATTTGTGTAGATCAAAGATATTTCTTAAAATGTGTTAATTTGAATATTATTACTTTTTAGAGATAAATGAATATGAACCTGAGAAATTTGAGAATTTTCTCTAAAATATATTATTTTGACATATCAAAATGACAATTAGGTTATCTAGCAGCGTATCTACTAGCCCAATTAAAATTGAGTTTGAATTCTAGGAAGAGGCACTTCACAATACCCAATCGAGTTCCATAAAGTACACTTTATGACACCCAAATACAAAAATAATTATATATTTGTAATTACATATTTCGATTTGAAGATTATTAGCAAAGTAACTGTTAGCCTCTAATGAAATTAGATATTCTATCTTTGTAACTAATATTAAATCATATTTGCAAGATCCTGAACGAATGTTGATTTAAAATTCTTACAGCACATTATAATTCATTGCCTGTATACAGAACTTTGCATTTATCAATAATATTTGTATGTGAACAATAAAACGTAACTTAAAGTGAAATTGAATGGCTGCATAAATTTGTCTTCTGCATGAGTGCTCCGGTTTTATTCATTTATCTCACAAAAAAACCAAGAATGGAATGAAGAATAAATAACACGTAATCAAGAATGACTAATATCAAAAGTTATAAAGAAAACGAAGTGTGGGAATTCAGTCAAAGAGTTATATTCTTCTAACCTCCTCTACAGTTTTGGTCTCACCTGGACCATCTTCAGAAGTGAATAGAAATGATGTTTGTGTATCACTTACTCCCGGGCTTTCATAACGGTCAGTTGTTGTAATGCATAGTTTTTGAAATCTCTTTGGCAGAAAACATGTTTATTTTTCTCATTTTTATCACATGGACCTTCACATAATTTATTGTCATACAACAGGTGTTAACCACACAAACATTATTTCTATTCACTCCTGAAGATGGTTCAGATGGGACAAAAACTGTAGAGTACGATAGTTTGTCTTCGTCGAGTGCAGCCAGCTTCACCTTAAACCATGATAATGATCATTCGGTTCTTGTAGCATAATATACATACTAGTATAAAATTATTCAAGAAATTTTATTTCTAAAAGTCCTCAGTTCAAATCATAAAAATAACAATAATAGTGATAATAAACATTTATTAGCTCCGAAAAAAAAATTCTATAAGATGAGATTGGTATACATACATGTAGTCAATTTGATTATTCATTTATTTTCAAACTAAATATAGTGAATACTAGATATTATATTCGTAAGCTGAACAATAGTTCATATAAATACATTGAGTGCAGTTTTTCAGGTATTATTTATTGATTAAGTACAGAGGATCAAATTTTTATGACTTTTGCGGTATAAGTAGAGCACTAAAAACATAGGTATTATCATCCGCCATTTGGTGTCCTGTCAATAAAAGAAAGCATATGTAAACCAATGTAAACATTACAGGAAATGCGTTGTTTGACGAGGATAAAATGTTATAATAACTTGAAAAACTAAAGAAAATAGTATCGGAGTGACTCATTAATGTGCCGGATAATTTATCATCATTATTAGCGGCAATTGTGGCTGTAAGATTCACAGACGAATTATAAGTATTTCATATAAAAGTACGTATATTCAGTCAAAATTTTCATTTAAAGTTATGATCAGATTAAAATTCTGATTGAAGTTATCTCAGTTCATTTTAATATATATTTCTATCTAAATTTTTAGACACGATCATAGAATCTAACCTCAATTTCAAGCAATAATTGATCAATATATTTATGTATTATACATAGGTACCTATTATATTGAATATATATTATATATTTACATATATAAATATATTATGAGTATAAATAATATACAATCAATTATCATTTCTTTGATAAGTAAATATTCCGAACTAATAATTTTTTATGAAGACATGCGATATAAAAAATTGCAAATAATAGACTTCCATATTTTTTATCCTTGGGTGAGAGCAGTAAAATAATGAATCCTCCAATAAATATGCATAAAAGTTTTTCTAGGAAAGTTAAAGATTACAAAGTTTGAAGATAAACAATAGAATTTTACTTATTTAGACATCCCGAAGTGCAATAAATTTGTCAGATTGTTTTCAAAAATTGTATTACACAATATAAATTGAAATTCCATAATGATATTCTGAGTATTTAATATTACTCTAATTATATATGATTCGAAACCGAATAATTTGATTCCACATTTGATAACTGGAAATTCTAAATTGAAGCATGTAATTTGGTTACAAATAATACATCATGCCAAAAATAAATAGTCTGATATTATTTTATCACATTTTTTACCTGAAGATTGAACTATTTCTACTCAATCATCGCGTTTCTTGCACTGTTCATATAAGCTAAAGCGCTTTCTAAGGACACAGAATGGCGGATGATAATACTCATGTATTTAGTGCCTTATAGACTGGGAGCTAGTGACAGGTGGGGTTCTCCGATTTTATACCGCTTGCCTTTTTGAGGGTTGATAATTTACCTCTTGATAGGAAAGATGAAAATCTTATTGAGCGATGCACGCTTTCCGGTCATAGTTCAAATTTCAATTAAAGGTCTGAAAAAAAAGTGGTTTCTTCCGTGATATCATAATGCATGCCTTTGTAATGTTGAATAATTGAAATAAATCTAAAGCCAAGTACTGAAAGGCAAGCGATTCGCAACAGCCCAAGTGGCTCAAAGGGTTGCGTGAACTTGTGAAAAAAAATATGAAAAATGCCGTGTTTCCAAATTGCATGCCAATGGAAAGAATTGAAGTTTTACTCATAAAACCCTCGTAAAAAAATTGGCAAGCATTCCTCGCTGGCGCAAGGGTTTGAAATTTGGGGGTAATCTTGCATAAATTTTGCACCAATTAGCCGTGATTTCAAACTACCTCAAATGGAGCAAAAACTTCATTTTGAAGTGAAATAATTATAAATTTAGAATGGCATGCATGTTGCTTAAGCCCTTCATGTTTTAAATAATAATGAAAGTTGCATAAAAAACTCGCAAAATTTCTCTGATTTTATTCTGCCTGCCATTTTGTATTTCATCAATAAATGCTGTTTTAAATTAATTTGGGAAATGGCAAGCATGTTTTTCAAGCCCTTCATATTTTAAATGATAATGGAAGTTGCATAAAAATCACGCAAAATTTCTCCGACTTCATTCTGCCTGCCATTTTATATTACACTAATAAATGCTGTTTTAAATTCATTTGGAAAATGGCATGCATGTAACTCTGTCCGATCATTGAAAAACTTTGGAAAAAGTGACAATAAAAAGTGAAAATATTTCCGTGATTTTATTTTGTATTTTAATAAAGAAATACTTATGCTTCAAGTTGAAATAAAAAAATTTAATGCATATGACATAACATTTACAAATGAAAAAAAAATCAAGGAAATATGCCCTTAGAATCAACTTAGTTTGTAATTATAGACATGGCAGGAGGTGAATCTTTCATAATAGTGCAGATTATATATTCAAAGTAATACAATTAGGTTCATAAACAATACTTTGATACCAGTAAGTTTTCCGTTTGGCATAAATAAGTGAAGAATAGTATGAAAATGAATAGAGTTAAAGAACATGATTTTTTTTCATTGGGGAAAAATTGAAACATTTTGAGTTAATAATTGTAGGAAGAGTTAAGTTTCAATTTATGATTTATATATTTTTTATAAAAAATATACCTGAAGATGACTTCAAAAGTCGAAATGGTCATCGTAAATCAATAAAGAAAATCATAAATTGAAACCTAATTCTTCCTATAATTATTATAGAGCATGATATTGTGAAAAGGGCCGAAAATAAGGACGATAAGGATAAATCGGACGATGATGACAGCGACACTTATTCTCAAATAGGTGGTGAAACTACTGAAGAGGAACCTGAAATTGACAATAATTATGATGAAGAAATGGAAATTTGAGCAATTATTGCCAATTTCAGATTCCTCTCCATTCCTATTTATTTATATTATGAAACATCCCATTAGCTATTCAAGTATGATTCTTCTATGATAGTATTTTTTTTTTCTGATAATTAGCTTTTTCATTTTTTCATGATGATAATAATATTTTTGCATGATAATGAAGATATACCTACTCTTAAGTTCCAGATGAAGGCAATTTAACTTTCAAAAATATATTTTGTAACAATATTCCATCCACATAACTTATTCACATTCCGGGGGAAAAGTAAGAACGTAATTATTATTTTTTTCGTTGTTAATATGTGTGAATATTATTTTATTTATAGCAACATTCAAAACCTTAATGTTTCACAAATTCAGAAGTTGGGATGTCAACTGTACATACGTGTTTCGTCCTTATTTGGACTCTTTGATATAGTATTATTCTAGTGCCTTATTGGTAACAATTTAATGTTATACCCAGTTAAAGCTAATACTGATATTAATGGGAAAATTTGATGTTTCCAGTGATTTCACTTGAATATTTTTGGAATTGTTGCTATGAAAACATTATGGATAATTTAAATTGTAGCTCTCTACAATATTTTGGAAGAGACTCACCCAGGCCATTATTGTTTGAAATAAGTCAAAAAATTTAAATAGATAAATTCGCAGAATAATTCCTGTTAATTTTACTGAATTAATTTACGGGCACTTTTTCTCGATCCTTTTTTCCAAAATTTATCAATGATGAGCCTGAGCAACATGCTTGCCATTCTTTGTGTCGTCTAAAAATAAAAATTTTGAACGAAATATTCAATGGCATGCAAAATAAAATGACGGAAATTTTACCTCTTTTTTTTGCAACTTCCTCAATGCATGCCTCCATTTTGGGACATCCTGGGGTGCATGCCAATTTCCTCAATAACAATTCATCGAACAAATTACCTATAGTTGAAATGGCATGCAATTTCAAATCACGGCTAATTGGTGCAAAATTTATGCAAGATTACCCCCAAATTTCAAACCCTTGCGCCAGCGAGGAATGCTTGCCAATTTTTTTACAAGGGTTTTATGAGTAAAACTTCAATTCTTTCCATTGGCATGCAATTTGGAAACACGGCATTTTTCATATTTTTTTTCACAAGTTCACGCAATCCTTTGAGCCACTTGGGCTGTTGCGAATCGCTTGCCTTTCAGTTGTTGGCTTTAGATTTATTTCAATTATTCGACATTACAAAGGCATGCATTATGATATCACGGAAAAAACCACTTTTTTTTCAGACCTTTAATTGAAATTTGAACTATGACCGGAAAGCGTGCATCGCTTAATAACATTTTTATCTTTCCTATCAAGAGGTAAATTATCAACCCTCAAAAAGGCAAGCGGTATAAAATCGGAGAGCCCCACCTGTCACTAGCTCCCAGTCTATTAGTATAAGTGCTACTTTGCGCATGTTTTTTCGGGCTGTAAATCGTTTTTTGCCCATTGCGTACGCCAAGAATAATTTGCGCTCAACTTCGCTCTCGTGGATAATCAACAACTTGCCACACTTGTTGCGCAATATACTATCAAGATCGATATCAACAAATTTGAATATATTGAATTCTTTGTCTCTTGTGATTTCTGATTCTGGGCATGTGTTGGAGAAGTATTTCTCCAAAAATTCATCTCTAGAAGCACTTAAGAGTGAGCAGTGGAATAGCATGTGCTGAATGTCATCCAGTTGGTAAAGACTGCATAGGATACAAATATTATGTTGGTTGAAACTGAGACTAAGGCCGTTGTGGTATAGTATTGTATAAGTAATGTTTGCAGTACGTTTTTGGCAAACTAATCGCAGTACTTTGTAGGGAATATTCAGGGTGAGGAAAGAGTAACTATGAAGAAGGGATTCAAATTCAGAATTGTATGTGGAATAAGCTATTCTCTGAGTGTCTATATTGTGAACATTGTTATTATAGGACTTCAGGATGTTAGGTATCTCTTGTTTCAATCTCATGACACTTTATTTGTCCCAAACATTCTGAAAATTCGCCTTTTTTGTATTTGTTCAATATTATTTGTCCATATATATCTTATCTCAATTTTTTCTGGTGCAGTCGAAAACGAGTTCATTTTTAGTAGTTTATCGTATCAGATTCTTTCGTACCTGGTATCTGGCATCAACAATATCTTACCCCACTAGTTCAACAGTCCTTGAACAATTTTCAGTTCGATTTTTTCTTAGCCAGTCACCCTCCTGATTATATAATTGAGGATTGTTTTTTGTCAGTCCAAGATAGTTTCAAAATAGTTTGTCTGGCTTCTTCCTAGATATTCAGAATGGTTGATTGCTCAGATCTCAAATGCATACAAAAGTACAGGTGATACTGTTTTGGTTTCTATGAGTGTATTCTTGATGCTACCAGTAATCTTTGGGAATTTTCTTATCTGATTTTGTGCATTTAGATTGAATAAATCTGCAGATGTATAAGTGGCAACTGAGTAAGTGTATGTTTTTGTGAAATTCACTTCATTTCCTTGACATCAATATTACCTAATGCCTCTTACTGAACGTCCTCTATGAAAGTTAGGTATTTTTGATTTCAAACCGTTCGATTTTAATTTCAATTTGTTCTGGATATCTCGCGGTGAATTGGATAAGATAACAGTTCTATCAAAAAAAGAATATACTTAATTTTCATCAGATATTCACATGATATTCAAGTGTGATATGCTCAACGCATTTAGATCTAAGAGTTAGATCTAAGTGTTAGATCAGAAAATGGGCCAGAACCTACACACTCTGCAAGTTTTGTATCATCCAATATAATTAATATTGGAAGTAGTTACTGCAGCTACAGCTAGGACTGTTTCAATTGCAGGACTATATCAAATACGGAAACCTAATATAATTGATTTCGTTTATATAATCAGTCAAATTTGAAACTCTGGTGGCAAAGCAATGAAAGATGATTGATATCGAATTCACAGGTGGACGAAATTCAACTGATATACAAAAGTACTTGCAACTAAACAACTAACAAGTAGAAAGCTCGGCTGATTCAATTTCACACCTGGTTAGTACTTAAAATACGTGGACTCGATCGAAAATTTTATTGAATTCACTTTTTGGCATTTAAGTTAGTATATAGGATGAGAAAACAGAAAAATGGAAACATAGAGATATATTCTTAGACATTCCTGAAGTAAACGTTGTACAGTGTTTCATTGGAGGGATTGATAATTGCGCACATTAGCAATTGCACCACATCAAAAGTCATCATCACAATTATTGGAAGCTCAAAACCTGCTCACTGAAAATCAAGTCAATGAAGTTTCTAATGAAGCAATAGGAATAAACAGAATCAGTTCTTCAAGAGAGGTTCAGGACTTTGGGTTAGCAACATAAAGCAAGGTTATACCGTTACTCGATATTACAACTGAAATTAGTTGAAAGCACGTTACAAACAAGTGTACTGGACTTGTTGGTACCGTGGATCATGTAATCAATGTGATAAGTACGGTCACATCTTAAGAAAATATTTAAAGAAAGCAAAGCAGTCTGTACAGTCATCATCTGGTACAACACTCGTTGTTTATGATAGAAAACGAACTATTTCTGATCTTATACTATATTGTATTTCTCGGTTAATATCAATGATGAAAAAGTAAATTAATAATCAAGTCATTCGGTCAAAATGACTGCGGTAAGATTACGTAGACCGAACTCTCATGCCTGTTTTACACGATTCAATTTCATCATCAAATAATTCACGAAGTTTCATTCTGAATTTATTGGATCATGTAATACGAGATTGAAAATCATTTTTTTCTCTTAGAATAGTTCATTTTTTCAAAAGAAAGTGATAAGTAGCTGAAATTGGTAAATTATGTTTGATTTTTTATGATTGACTTTTTTTAGTATCAATGATATAAATTTCAGAATAATCCGGGTGTCTCACGTTACTAGAAATAATAATTTATCAGTATTTGATTGACATAGGACAAAGAAATAAAAGAAATAGTGGAAAGTATCATTATGCATCATTTTTTTATTCACATATTCACAAATAAATACTAAAGATAACAATAATAATAATCAAAAATATCACAAGGAAAAAAAAAAGATTGAATGAAAATAACCAATCTTTTCGCGGTTTTACACGTTTCCACTTCATTATTGTCTTTTTGTCCTTCGGAGCATTAAAAATAAATATTTTCTCCTTACAACTTGGGTACCCACTATTGCAATTGGGACCAAAACACTCTCTTCTGATTCTGAAGTTAAATAATCAATACTTCCAAGCTTCAAATCACAAAGCTAGCTGCAAACTCAATAGTGGCACATGCTAAATGCATTGAGAAAGCTGCCTACTATCTTCCATCTCACACACTTAGCCTCTCTCTCTAACGCGATAAGATATTGAGACACAGCTGGTATAGGGAGATAGCAAAGCGTTTCACTGGCGTGCCTCCAACCTTTCTAGCGGTTAAGCTTGTTTGATTATAAAGTGTTACGTTGTAACTTATTAATTATAACCATTGATTTGAACTTCTAATTCTAAAGAAACTTGCAAGAAACACAATACAAGAAATAACGACAGTAAAATGACAACTGATATTCAAGTTGGTACTTTTAAATTCTTTACAATAAATTTATGGAAATCTTCATGTGTGTAAAACGAACCAACATTTTTCTACTTGACAATAAATTCACGAAGAAATTCAAGGACAACTTCATAAATATCTTCATCAATAAATTGGATCGTGTGAAACAGACAGTATATACAGTAGAAATTGTAACCTAACCTCAAAATTCGAACTGTCTCTTTATGACGCTTTCATAATTACATTTCGATATTTGCCGCACAGCCTCGCGATTTGTTTGATTATACCGTTAAATCCGCGTGTTAATATTGCACACTTTCAGTTTTGGAGCCAAAGGAATTCAGACTCTGTACTTTTCCAGAAGTGTCTTCATGAGGGCAGCACGGGACAAAATTTGTATTCACTGGTTTTAATGAATGAACAAAAACTCTAATAATGTTCACGTATTTATATTAGAAGAGGTATAGTTTTTCACACTATAGTATGAACATTTTTATTCACTCAAAAATGAATTAAATCAAAACTATAAATACAATTGCATTGTGAAAGTTAAGACATAATTTCTGGAGGAATGATCCTACCCTTAAAAAATTAGAACTAAACTAAGGAACGAACAATATAGAAACCAAAATCTCTTTAATAATGTTATTATTCCAACAAAAATAATAGATATCAAAACTGAAAACACAATCACATTGTGAAGGATACGGCAAGAGTTACAAACGAATCTTTGCTACACTAAAAAATAAAAGAAAAACAGAACGCACAATAACTCGTTAAGACTCAAAACAATTATTCAAACAAAAATGCGAGATATTCGTTTTAGCAAAAGATTTGTGGGAAAAGAATTGGTTCAACCTATTACAACTTATTCAAAGTACTCGAAATTATACGTTCGATGACAGGATGATATTAAAACTCTTCAACTCTTGTCGGCTCGATTTGCAATATTGTTGTTCTTGTTGTACCTAAGAGGATAAGACATCCTAGTTCTCTTGCACATTGTGCATAGTTCTATTCAAACGTTGTTATTATGATTCATTAGCAAATTCGGGTTCTCACATATACTTGCCATTCCCTTCACAATTCATTTGTGTTTTCAGTTTTTATGTAGCTACTTCTTGCAACATAAAACTTTTGTTGTTAGTTTATGGCTTGTGTAAATGAGTCTCAACTAAGAATTGTATTTTTTACTGACAATAAATTATTCATGGTGACAAATTTGGATACTATAATAATGCAGGAAAATTAATTGAATTGATTGATCAATAGAACAGAATTAATTCTATAATAATTTTATTTCCGATATGCTGCTCCAATACACAGATTCTATAAAAAAATTGTGTATTCTTGTATTCATTTCTTCCATTGTCTTAAAACAGAGACTGCTGCTTCTATGCTCTCATCTTTCTGAAGTGAAAAAAAAAGGAATTATTTTATTTATATTGCATCAGATCAACGTGAAAAACATACTTTCATGAAACAGAATCGTATAAGATTCTCTCCTACTTGCTTATTAGCGTCACTGAAGAATGGTGTCAAAGGAAAAGCTTGCACACGTAAATTTTCAGTCATCCATTTTGTGAATTTGGTATCACAATATTCATCGGATTCACTTTTCATATCTACTTGAGCCTCTGAAATTTTAAATGGAAAAAATTATAGTGTATCCGTTTTTAAGGTCATGAGATATACTGCGAGCCTTTTTCAAAACATATTGTCCTTTTCCCAGTCCCTACGAAAAATTTAAGAATAAGGGTTGTTGAGAAATTACTAATTGGAAAAAGTTTAGTATATTGTGAGGATTATATATAAAATAATGAAGGAAAAAACTTTTCAGAACTCCTTTTATGAATAAATATGTCTTATTGGGTATAAGTTCTGTGAATTTATTAGAAACACAACGTTTCAACAGCAAAGTGCTGCCTTTTTCAAGTGAAAATAAATATAAATATGAATAAACAAAATTGTCAAGACAACAAAAATAAAAATAAAAGTATAAATAATAACTAGATTACTTTAAAATCTATTAACTCCTGGGATCGTAAAATGTTTTTGTTTACCTACAAAGCAACATAGATAATTTGATATCAAAGAGCTTGTGAAGTTTGTCGAATCACTTATGTACTAGAGTTCTAGAACTCCGCGCGGAGCTGAACTTCAGGTTTCGCAGTGAGGTAATAAGTAATAAATTTATATTATCCGAGAGCATAAGAGACCTTTTGATTTGCTAAACTACATGCCGTAATATACATTGTTCCCGAGTTTCTCCCTCTCTCAATCCAGGAACCGACCGTATTTTTTCTGCCTTGATCGGACTCACGGCCAAATTGTATATGAATCGAACGGAAATATAGTAGTCAATAGAGTGCTTGACTTCATAAATCCTATCCTAAGTGTCAAAAAAAGGCTACTTCCGGTCAATCTTTTTGAACTCAACTTCCTAATAGAAAAATCGACAGCGAAGGTCAAGTACCTTAAAACAAAGCACCTCCTGTTCTGTCAGAGACAGGAAAAAATACAGCAGCAGTAAGAACGATCAGGGGAATTCAATACGAAAATGAGTTACACTTAGGGATGACTATCGCCCTTTCGGATAAGTCAGGGGGAAGCACGCTGGTTTTTTTCTTAGAGTACTTGTCCTTCGCTATCGACTGATGTAGAGATAACTGGAAAAATGATGGGACGGATATCACAGCGGGTAGTTATCGTACAAATACCACAACATTTTGTAGGTTTAAAATAGAAGAAGAACCATACTTGTACTGGAAAATTATCATTGCCTTGGTTTTTCTTCAGCTATTATTCACTATGTCAATGTTTACAGGAACGTTTATATTTTGATTTACTCTGCTCCTCTAGTCCATCTGTACTATCTTCATTTTGATTCCACGGTCTCCACATTTTTCACACACAACTTTTCCATCAAATTCACAAACAAGTCGTAACTAATATTGTTTTGGTCAACTTCTTTCGTATAGCTGACTTATTACTCGTATAACGGAATGCATATCACTTAGATTTGGAAATTTGTACTTATTACCACGCTACACATACATTTATACTAGTTGCAAAATTTATTCAAATACATCCCTAACTAGCAGGTACAGACACTTCCTGCTGTGGCAGTGCAGCCTTCCAGTTAGCAAGTCAGCTATCCTTCCAGTTATCTCCGAAACGACTATAATAGTTTCAATCGTAAGTCAAATTGACACCAAAATAATTGACCAGAAATATCCTCTTTTTGATACTCAGGATAAGATCCTGGATTAATAAAGTCTGGCACCCTATTGACTAGTATATTGCCTATCGATACTTCACAGCAGGGAAAATAAGGTGTCGTCGGCTTTCCGAATTTCTCTAATTTTTGTACAATTGGAAATATAATTTTTTGTACAGGTTTTTTGTCTTTTCTTACCAGTATAATTTTTGTTCAGTCTCTTCCTCCTTTCATTCTCAAATAGCGATTAACAAATAAGCAGAAGTATTAAGATTACGTGTGGTACACGACTGAAAATACGAATAGTAGATGAGTAGGCGAGTATTTCCAAAAGTAGATATGAGAAAGGAAATCCTCCCACATAATACACTACGTAATGAAGCAGATATATATTTCAAATAATTAGAGCTGTCATTTGGCCTTCCAACTTTGGATTATACTTGGTCGCAATAACCAAAATATAATTATTCAAGAATATCTAAGGATAGCCAAAGAGCATGAAGAGATGAATATATATTTGCTTCATCAATGTCCGGTTGCATGAACGTTCATTAATCAAACAGTTCTTCAAAAATGAACAATATTAAATAGAATTTTTGACAGCAATGCTAAGCAACTGATTTGACGAATATATTCGATTTGATATTGTTCATTTTTAAAGAACTCTTCAGTTATTGCACGTTCATGCAACTAGGCCTAAGTAGTGTATTATTTGCAAGTACTCTTTTCCCCATATATCTTTTAAATACTAACCAACCTAAGGGTTTGAACATAATATGCAATTTATACGATTCCATGATGTGAAAAACTTTTATTGTACTATTTAAGGAGAAGAAAATATTCCTGGTAACGCGAGAGTCGATAAGTCGATAGAATATTATTTCTAGTGGTATGATTATGCTCTTAGCACATGAGATATTCTCTGTAGTAACCTTAATTCTCGAGAGATCAAGAGGTACAGTGTAATAATATGGTTGAAAAGATTAAATTAATATGAATTTCTCACGTAAATTTGTCCAGTCAGCAAGTATGAAGACTCCAGCATCTGGAACAATTGATTTCAATCCTAATCCGTTCAACGCTTCAATCAACACATTCCGTTTCTTCTCCAAATCATCTTTAAGAATCTCAAAATATGACTCTTGTTGTCCAAGAATATCTTCTTCTTTCTCCAAAGCTCGTGCCAAGGCTTCTTGAAGGGGAGAATTACACATGTTCACAGATCTTTGATGTAAAGCCCTGAGACTGTGAATAAGACGAGAAGGACCAATTGCCCATCCTAGTCGCCATCCTGTCGCACCGAACGTCTTTCCAGCAGAGCCGATGGTTATTGTACGCTGCCACATACCAGGAAAAGAAGCTGCAAAATTAAAAATAAATCAAATAATTCATTTCTGCAGGTAGTAAACTTATAACTTCAACTCAAATAAGTAAAATCAAGTAGACGAATTTGTTGAGTAGGTGACGTATGCTGAAATTACACCAAAACAAAATTTTCCATTAAATAAAAATAAATTGTTTATTGAAGCTGTTGAAAAAAGACAGTCGGCCAACTATGTAGTGTATCTAGTAGTAAGTAAAGAAGCTCTGCCACTTAATGGTAAAATCGGAGTCGTAAATTTGAAATAATAAGCAGTTTGAAAATGATTTGTGATATTTTTAGATCGTTTCTTTCATGGAAGATTGACCTTTTCACAAAATTTTGGAGTGTAATCTACGTATTGTCCGGGAGTTAGCGTTGCAAATGAAAAATCATTTCATAAAATCTGATTTAGATTCTAAATGATTGTTTACAAATTGTCATCATTTTATGTACTTCAAAATTTGAAGGTCTTATGTTTAAATATCAAATATTACAAAAATGACCGTCAGCGGCATTGAAATTGGTGGATTACCCGTCAGCTACCCTTATGGCTTATACTGGCTCGTTAATAGGAAGTGAAATTGAACAAAGTTATTTCATGAACCATAAAACTAATACACCGTATTTATAGCGTTAAAGAAATGATAGAAATAATAGTCAGCTGTACTTCTAGTAGGGATGAAACCGTCAGCCAAGGGATTATAGGTGTCAGGCGCGTGTGGGTTTTCAGTGTCGAATAATTTAATTAAGTGACAAAATTACGATCTTTCCCTTATTACAACATAAGCTGACGATTAGTTTCACGAAACATGGTGTTAAAACTAGTAAATATGAAAATTTGAACTATCATTTCACACATGTCAATCATACTGTAAATGCACAAGACCATTTCTATGCGATAAATTGCCATGGAGAAATAATACACAGTTTTAATATAAATAAATCAGTTTTCGAGAATATCAGAATTCAATCGTTTTGGGAATGCATCTCTCGTAGAAATTTGTAATGAAATAGAGAAGAACAAGTCTGAAAATACAAAAAAAAAATGTTAAAATAGTATATGGAGACAATTTAGCGCATTTTGCGATGAAAAAGATCAGTAGTTGTAGCCAACATCATCTTATAGGTACTAATAATAAGTAGCAATTACAAATATTCTCCACAAATATCACTCGCGACTTCAATTTCATCATAAATTCTTCCTTCAAACATTTTTTACTTTTGAGCAATATCCTCCGAGTCATCTGCTCAGTTTGAATACTTCGAGCTACTTTCTCCTGATTCAATCAGACAGATAATTATCACGATGTTGATGGTTAAACAATGTTTCCAAGAAAATTTTATTGATGAAATTACAATCTCTGATGGATATACGATTATAAAATCAATTTAACTGATATTTCATTCAAACTTTTTTTGTGATATATTTCCTTTATACTCAATTTATAGTATCAAAATTTGAGAAAATTTTCGTGAATAATTCTTCTATTCCTCTTTCCATCAGCTACAGATATAATCAGTGGAAGATCGTCAGTTAGTCAGTAGATCAAATTATTCGACGCTGAAAATTCATGCGCGCTTGGCATCTATAATCCTCTTGCTAACGGTCTTACCCCTACCAAAAGCATAGCTGACTATTATTTTCATCATTTTCACAATGTTATAAATACGCTGTATGAGCTTCATAATTTATGAAATAACTTTGTATAACCTCATTTCTCACTTTTTATCACCAGTTCATGACGGAAGGTGATGGGTAATCCATCAATTTCAATGCAGCTGACAGTTATCTTTGTAATGTTTGTTATTCAAACATTAATCGTACAAATTTTGAAGTTCTATGGAATGATTTTTCTTCTCATTTTTATTTACATGCTCCGAATATTTCTACAGTCAGCTTCACCAAAACGCTAAGGACTGACGCTTATCTCGATTATTATTTATAGTAGATTAAAATTTGGTTCAAAAAATCAAGATAAAATAACACTCATAATTAGACCAATTTCATAAAATCTAATTAGATGTTATCAAAATGAACATTTTGGCTGTCGAAGCAACCATCTTCAGCATCCGCAATAATATAAACAAATACAATAATAAATTGACATTCATAGCACTATGCTTACAAGAAAAAATTTTTAGGCTCAATTTTATGATGGAAAATTGATGTCAAAAATGTTGATGTTATACATTGATAGTTCTTACAAAGCACAATTATCAGATCAGTGAGCAATCATTGGTAAAAAAGTATGCCACATGGAGATGTAGGAAAATATTCAATCAGAAATATTATTTTAGATGCTGAAGGTGATTGCTTTGAGAATCGAAATGTCTATTTTAGTAACATCTAATAAAATCTCATAAAATTGGTCTGCAATTAGGAGTGTTATTTTATCCCGATCCTTTTAACTAAATTTGGATCCACTAAAACTTAACAAGGATAGGATCAACTTTCTTAACTTATAGTATTAACTATACATAAACAATCATTTTATATAAAAATGATATTTTTCAAAATCACTCACAAATTTGCAACACTACCTTCCGGATTAGTAGTCTACATTATGGGGGGCAGATTTCTATACGATTACATTTCGCGTCAAGTTTCGTACAGATCTTGGTATGAATAAATGTAAGATGAACATGGACATTTCCAGTAGGATAATGAATAATAAATGAACAAATTTAATGATAAAATGATAAAACGAGTATATCAATATTGGAGATTATTTTCACTACAGTAATGGGTATTCATTATTTTATTATAATGACTAAGCAGTACCTGATAAAATAAAACTGTTTTGGTTCTATAGGTCACTAAAAATAAGAAGACAAGCCATTCATAACTAATTTTACTGACCACATCAGAACTCACCAATATCTAAATGTTTCAGAGGTCTATAAACCATCCACTCGTAAACTTGATCAGCAATGCACAAAACGTTCCACTTGATACAGAGTCCAGCAATGTGTTCCAGTTCATCGGCAGTAAAAACTTTTCCTGTCGGATTGTGCGGAGTATTTACTATTATTATTCTTGTTTTTGAATTGAACGCAGATTCTAGTTCATTCTTATCAAGGATGAAATCTGCTGAAGTACTTGCGTCTTTTTTCTATAAAATTAGAAAATTTAATTGTCACTTTATACGGATCCATGAAAAAAAGGAGTGTTTGCGTTTCACATAATCTCTTTTTCTTGTACCCCTGAAAAATTCTTGTTCCATGCAATATTTACAACAGGAAAAGAATCAATATTCTGCAATATGTCCTAAGAATATTTTTCAGTACCTCAATTTGCCTTTATCTGAAAACGTTCTTCCGTGTCACCAACTGACAATTATATGCATTTATTTACATGGTAAATTAAATCTGTATACAATCTTTCACGCTAAATTTCTACGATTTGTATTTTAGAGCCGTTAATTTGACATTTTATGCATACCAAAACCATTGCGACTTTCAACCACAATTTATCCAATATAACATTTATCAGGCTCTACTTCACTTGAAATCAGTCTCCTCTAGTACGATATAACTATAGAAACTATGCAAAAGGATAGTAGTAATAGAGTTCTGATAAAGATGAAATGAAATAATTCAAAACTGAAATTGAAGATGCAACTTTTAAAATTTTTTGAGAATTATGAAATTATAGTTTTGTCTTTGCAAAGTCAAATTTTGGAGATAAAGTACTAAACTATTGCTGTTTTTCATGAAAATCAATTATTTACCAAAATTAGCTCAGTATCCTGACTCCAAAATTAAATTATGCAAAACAATTCTGAAATAATTTTATACTTTCCAAAGCATTCATGAGATCGTATTGATATGAAATACTCAAATTGAGAAAGTTCAGTGATGAAGTACTTCGGTGCACTTCTTACAAGAAGTATCGTATGCAGAACGGACACTGAACGACTGTTATTATTGTCAGGGGTGAAGTTGGCTGCATATACACCTTGAACTCAGTCCTCGTCTTCGTCTCCTGCTGCGCCTACGTCGAGTGCAGACAATTTCATCCTTGACAATAATGGCGATCGTTTGGTCCTTGTAGCATAATATATTATTATTCTATCTCATCTAAAAAAACGTCAGCAACAATTCATCTTTTGAACTCCAGAAATTTGATATTGTTCCAGGTCTGTACAATTCTTATTCTGTAAAAATCAAACCAGATGTAATTTCAGAACCAGATTCAAAGGACATATGTCTTGTCTCAAAAATAACAGATAAAATTCGAATGCCGAGAAACATCCTCTACAGGACAACAACAACACATGTTATGTGAAGGACATGAAATTTCTACAATATAAAAGAAAAATCCTGAGGTTAACACTTCTTGAAGCTTATGAGATTGAAAAAGTCCTTACAAACAATAAACAATTGATGAACAAACAGTTAGATCTTGTGAAAGCATTGTTTTCAGAAGTTTCAATCTCTGGACTTCCCCAATAAATTTCCCCTATTTTTGTTATTGATCTACCATATATACCTACCACCTTATTTTGTAAATAAACATTACTGTAGATCTTTTGAAGATGCCATAGTCGCCAAAATTGTAGTATTTAAAATAATGCAGATTGAATATGAGAACAATAATTTTTATTTACTAAAAAAAGCTGTGATGAAAAAACTGCTCCTTTACATTAAGATAATAGGGAAATTATTGGTTGTATTCAGTGATTATGAAAGACAATGAGTGCATTGCTTAATGAATCAACAATTATCGACGCTCTCGGTAAAAAATGAATGAACTTTAAATTGAGAAATATTGAGCATCACATCTTTTGATGATGTGTACAACCTTGGTATAATAATATTTGATGACAATTTATTCATCTCAGCAATAAAAACATTCAGAGCTTTCATCTAGGATATTTTAAATCGAGTAGATCTACTTGATAGTTACTTTTATTTGAAGAGTACAATTACACTCTGTCGTCAACTCCTTTTCTTAGAATCATTTCATATTAAAGTTTTTCATGAAAATGTGGAGAGATAACTTACAGGTCTCAATGGAACATATCTCGCAGTTCCTTCAGCCAAACGGATTAAGACATTGTAGCGAGCGAAATATGGCTCTATGACAATAACTTCATCTCCTTTCTTGATATAGTTGATGAATGTCAAGTAGAGTGATTCAGTTGCACTATTTGTGACCAATATTTCTCCTGCAGTACTGAGGTTTCTCTTGAATTGATGAGAATAAATTTTTGAAAGTGCATTCAACAGCCTTGGATGCCCCTAGAACAAAACAAACGATACATAATTTTGTTAATTGTACACCCCGAATTATTCAACTTGTCTGATATTATCACCCAAGAAATATAATATAAAGATATTTGAATACGACTTCATTTACATTCCAGTACGTCCGTTCCGAATGAATTTTGTAGGTACTACTCTTTCAAAATAAACATGTATATCGCACTAGTCGATTACTAGCGATTGCGCCTTACAAAATCATGTTTTTCTTGCCGGATGCAATGTAGTCGCCAACATTCCAGATCCAAATTTTTCTTGTCCGAAATAACACAAATAAATGTAGTTCAACCCTTAGGTGAAGGCCGTTCTGAGATGTGAATAAAGTAGTCTTCTTACAACTCTACAAAATAAAACTATCAACCCAAATACATATTTTGTCCATTCGGAAACGAAGACCAATTCTCCACCCGACAGGAAAAATCATGTAGGTGTAGTTCGAACCCAGAAACTCTTGTATTGAAACCATTCAAATATCAAACCACACAGATCTGATGTAATCACTACTTCCTTTCATTCATAAGTGCCTCTTTTCATTAGAGCTAACCATCAATAGTCTTGGCCTGACCTCAAAATGAGGAAGAATAGTGCACATATGCATCTATATATATACGAGACCAGTCTTAATAGAATTGGCTGGAATGGGACCATGTAGCGCTGCCGATAAGTCGTCGCAGATCCGGCGCGGCCGTTTCGTCGATTCAACGTCGACCGACTCAGCGCCGATTGAAAATAAAACTACTGTTTCAAGTTATGCAAGATTCCACACGTCGAGCGCGGTCAGAGTGAGCGAAGCTCGCTTGTTAGTTTTAGTGCGAAGCAAGAAGCAACACCGGCTGAAAACAAAACCACTGTTTCAAGTTACGCAAGATTCCACATATCGAGCTCAAATTCATAGTACAAATATTAATCAATACTCTGTTCATATGCGGCGCTGAACTGGATGGCTACGAACCGGTCAATTACGAACCAATCAATGTTGAACTGACTCGGTAGCGGAACGGCCGCGCTGAACCAGCTGATGCTTCGGCCGCAAACAGCGAATTCGAGCAAAAAAAAACTCTAGACTAAGGTGCAAATTTGGAACAGGGGGAGTAAATTTTTGACCTCAATTCGTATTTTTGGATGGATCTTCTATAATTATCAATATATTGAAGTGATGATTTTCACTTTGTGTCCTTATATGTTGGGATCATGAAGATATATTTTTATTTTATATGAATTACTCCTATTCAACAAAAAAAAATGTACTCTATTGATTGCGCATTTTTTATCACATTGGAAACGAGAGGATCAGTTGCTGACTTAATCTTGTTTGATATATCAAATGATTTTAGATGGTTTCCAACTGCGTTAGAAATGTCTTTGATATTGTTGTTTTATTGATAAATACTTCTTGTGCACATTCATCATTCAGTTCTGTGCTTCATGCATGCGTCTTGGTTCAGCCACAAATTGTGGTTTTTGGTTCGTCCTTCGTATGCAACCAAAAACCACAACCGCGCACCGTTCATGTACAGAGGATTTCGTTGTAGTCGGTTTGTTTGTCAGTTAGTGTAATATCATATCTTAAAGATATAATAGTGATCAGGAAATTGAAGCGGCTTTGTATGATGACAACTGGACTGACTTTGAAAGAGATGTGGAGAGCTCAGATTCAGAATTTGATAACGATCAGCCTCTTGTAAAAATTACGAAATGATAAGAATGAAGATTAGGCAATCTGTGGGAATATGTCATACAGAATTTATGGTTATGAAATATACTGATTCCAAAACAGTGCTAAAGAAAATATATATCCCCCCTAGACATACCAGTGATGAAGAGAAAGTGCTCAAATTGCTGACTTATTAGTCTAGTTTTAAGATTTTCTTGATATGTAGTTTTGTTCTTGTGTAAGTTTCCGGAATAAATGTTATGCTATGTTATGCGCTGATAAATCAATCATTTGATTTTATTATCCATTTTACAACTTTGCAACAATGCAAGAAGTGTTGCATTGTCTCCAAATTTCGTCTTTGAAACTAGCTCCATTTTTGGGGGCGTACACGAACTCGGCACCAAGAACATGAACTCGGCACTAACGCTAATCCTTTTAGCGCGGGGCGCACATGAACTCGGCCCCAACGCTAATCCGATTAACGCGGATCGCACATGAACTCCGCACTGTCAATTTTAAATAGAACCACGATCAACCTGCAAGATTTTGATTTATAAGTTTCTATATTGATTTCAAAATTTATTTGTATTAAAAATAATGCTGCAAATAATATTTAATGAAACTTCAGAAAAAATATTGGTTTGAAAATATTATTATTAAAAAAAAAAAAACTTATTCACACATACATAGCTACATAATTACAAAAACATACAAATATGTATAGTTTAGCCATCGTTCATTTAAAAAAGTATGACTCTTAAATTAAAGAATTCAAGAGTCATATCTTTTTGAATGAACGATGGGTAGACTATAGAACAAATAAAACACTTTTTCATGCATCAAATGAAAACAAATTATTATACATATTTACAATTTTAAAAATATTCTTCATATATAAATTTAATTTTTGCAGTAAACAGTGTACTAAGTCACGCCTACAACTAAACAAGCTAATCAGAGAAGCCCTTAACGAGGAGTTGAAAATTAAAAATATTATGTAATTCCACCTGGTCGTTCAAGATAAATGACTCATTTCTATGCAAGACTTTGATATCACACCTGTGTCCAGAAAATCTCACTCATGTAGAACGATGGAGCTATAAGTCCTAATCCCTAGCATAGTGCCGAGTTCGAGTAGGGGATTAAAGATCCAGGTAGATTGGTGCCGAGATCGAGGCCGCCCGTTTTTGGGGTTAGTTAGAAGTCCATAGATTCCTAGTTCTCTGGGTACACGGATGGGCTCCATACGCGATTGTTAAAGTGATCATCACGAAATCATAGAGTTTTATCTATTTATTCCCGAATCACTGCAATTGTAAATCTTATTTACCGTTAAAATTGTCTTATTTTATTATCTCCTATTAAGTTGACGTTTGTAAGAAATACGTATTTATTTCTAGATTTAAAAGAACAATAGAGGTTTACAAAAGCATATTGTATGTATTCCGACAAAAACTGTTTCTCAATAATATACTGTGCAACAAGTGCGGCAAGTTGTCGATTGCTCACGAGATAGAGGTTCGGCGCACGAACGAAGTGAGTGCAATCATTCGCTCAACGAATTCAGGATTGGTACTATTTTGCACTTATTCTTCTGGACTGTAAATGGCTTTCGTGCTACAAGTTTATCGTATTTGGCGCATACAAAAGGCAAAGAGCCATTTACCGCCCAGAGAAACTTGCGCAAATTAGTACTTATCCCGCATGAGTAATAAAAATAGATGAAATTTCGTGATTCTGAGTCCTTCCGTAAGGATTACCTGAAAAGCATAATGCACCGCGACCTGGAGCTTTTTTTTCTACAGAAGTCAAAAATAGATGACATTTGTACATCAATATTAGTATGCGAAATGTCGCATTAGGAGTTGTTCATCATGGTAACGTGCACGAAGTATTTCGCGCACTAATTTTATATTTACAATGTGCAAGAAATACTTTGTGCATGTTGGCATGATGAACAGCTCCACTTATTTTGGTATTTCAATATTTTTTTCATATTTTTTTGACGTCTGTAGAAAAATTGTAGTATGTATATCGTGCGCGAAACTTCTTCGATGCTTTTGGATAATTCGTGTCTCGGCTACCGCCTCGATAAAAAACTTTCATTCTCATGCACTAAAGTATAGTTTCGCGTACTAGATTATATTAATAAATACTTTGATCTCACCTGATTCGACAAAGCAATATTACTTTCACGGCCTTGATACAAAGCTTACTATTCTGTTATGATCGCCTGAAAATGTACTTTACTACTTTAATTTTGTTGGTCTCCTGAATTTTGACAATATCACGGAATGTTTGGAATTTGTTTATGTCTATTATTTAGAATATAGCTAAATATATGAAAAGTGAATAAAAAGTCTCTAGGAAGATTGGAAAAAGATTTAATCCTTATAAATTATCAATAAACTGGTTCAATCTCGTTCAAAAACATATTTTCAGGCAATCATAACAAAATAGGTATTTTCATGGCCTCTTTTGTGGCCGTGAAGCTTCACTCTTTTGTACGCATCTATCATTTCACTACTTTTTCTGTAAAATTTTACTTCTTTAGAACTGATCTGTCGAAAACTGATTCATCAATATTTATAGTTATATCTACATATATGGGTATTTTGATGTCGTTTATGAAACAGTTTTCGCCGAGATGAATATTATATTTCTCAGTCTCTATAGCTCTTGCAATTTGTGAAATGAATAGGGATTTTTTTGCAAATATTAACATGATAGAGGACTATCTAATAAAGCTGTTTGAAGCTGAGCAAGACTCACAATTACAATGTTTTGGGAATAAATAGATAAATTTTTGTGATCTTAAATTCTTGCGTGATGATCTCCTAGAAAATGGTCGAATCTGTTGTTACAAATTGCTATTCAATTGGCTGTGCCAATTTCAATAATATGCGGCTCCACAATTGGTAACCAACATTGCCTTTTGCTTTTCAATATACGCCTGTTGCGCATCTCTAATTTTGAACGGGAGCACCGCATAGTATTTAAAAAGCATATCTTTGAGGTGCCACGTCACCTGTAAATATTTCAAAATATATGTCAATTTACTTGATAGATATTGAATAATTGAACAAAAATCATCTTACACTCTTTAAAATATTACATTTATACAGAGGAGTTCTAATTATATAATCTATTATATTACAATAAAATATCTTTTGATGTTCTTATACGATGATAGATTTTGATTCTTGAACTGTACAATTAAGTGATCAGGAGGTGAGCTATTCTTGTACTCCAATTATATTTGAAACAATAAGAAAAAGTCCAGCGCTTTTAGTGAAAAGATTTCATTAGTCAGTTTCTGACTTCTTCATTTCTCTCTGTTTGACTTCATAACTTCTTCCCGGCAAACTGTAAAAATGTTGAAAGGAGCTATTTTTTCTATTATTCATACACCCACCCACAAAACATTCTCTTATTAAATGATTACATTCTTCTTATGTTCGCTAAATGAATAATACGAACAGAAATGACATTTGACTAGTTTGACGTTATATATCATAGATCTGAAATCTAACCAGTAGGGCGGAGCCACATGATATACGCAATAGGCATATACAGGATGTTTTTACCTTCGGTTCACCTAGAAGAACTATCGTTTTTTATATTTGATTCTCAGTATATGCAGATATTCAGAAGCTCTCTCAAAATACCTAATTTGCATAGGCTGTAGCAGAGAATTATATTTCTTGAATCCTGTCTTTATAAATATCTTTATTCCCGTTCTCATACTCTGTGAAGCTAATACATCAACTAGAAATTGCTGTTTAGAGAAACATACATATTTCAAAATGCATATTACCCTCTTATATATTGAATATATAAGGGAGTAATGTGCATTTTGAAACATGTATGTTCCTGTAAACAGCATTTTCTAGTTATTTTATCAGCTTCATCAAGAATGAGAACAAGAATAAAAATTTTGGAAATTATATTCAAGAATAATGTTTCACAAGAATGAAGATGGAATCTTGATCTTGTCTTGAATTCAAGACAAGACCAAGATAAGAAATATTTTTCTCCAACACTGTTTTGGAATTTGCATATTCCATAACCAAAAATTATGTTGGAACGAATGACATTCCAAAAAATCGTTTAGAATGATTCCGTATGCCATTTAGAATGATTCTGTATAGGCTATGTGCAAGGGGGCGGAGTTTGAACAAATATCGATGTGAGCGCTCATGGTGAGCACCATTGCAACCATTGAACTCCATTTCTCAGAATACGTCATCGAGCATTGTAGTTTAAAAGTGAAAATAATTGCATATAAAACTTAGAAAAACGCTTGTTCTGTTTCAGGCTGTTGTGTTGAGGATGATTCAAGTGAAATATAGTTTCAAAGATTCCATGTACGCAGTTATAACATAAAAATGCTAGTGAAGTAGATCAAAGCGGAAAATAGAGTATTATCTGTTTTTCATTATTAATCTATATAACAAAGATGTTTGTAATTCAATAAATTCGTTATCGATTTGGGATTCATGAATTTACCTCTATCTCTAATTTGTGTTTCAGTGATAGAAGTTTGTCGGATGCCCTTCACAATAATTTTGTTGTTAATATTGTCAGCAACATATTTTTCAACATGTTTAATATGGCAAAACTAATTTCACGCTTTTCTTCAATGCTTCTTCGATAGACGGGATACAGTGTTTGATATATACAAACCCAATATGCAAGATCTTCGGCGTCATAATTTCAGGTTATCCTGTCAATTTGGACTAATTAAGACGTTTTCTCTAATAGGTACGTTATAATTGAAGAAAAAAATACTCAAAATAAATAATTTCAACGTACCTTTCATGCTATGTAAGTTATGTTATACGCACACAGCTGAATTAAATAATATTAGTACATTTAAAGAATTATAGGTATGAAACAATGATAAAATGGGAGTTCAATCGTTCTCCATTGCCCGCTAGAGGCGCTAGTAGACTTCATGCACGTAGCCTATACCTTTAGAATCATTTCGACGAATCAGAAGTTGTTAGTTAGGCTACTACCATAGTTACTTCCTAACAATTCAAGTATTCATATCTGGATTTGACTTTTGACATTTAATATATTTTTTTATTTCCTCTGAAATATTGGTGAGTTTCTAAAACCTTGTTAGAGAAAGTATAGTCTACAACATGTTTGGAATGGCGCATTCCACACTCGCGAGCCGTAATCCTCGCCTTCGACTTGGCTTACAAACTTTTCACTCGTTCAGAATATAGGCCATTCCAATACTTATTGTAGAATATACTATTTGTTTCCCAAGACAAGACAAGAAAGTATCATCAATATAGGGATCTGTCAGTCTCACTTCTCCAAAAGTTGAAAGAACTAATTGAATTTCTATAAGAAAAGTCAGCTCTAGAAAATTTAAAAGCAATTACTAGGTTAATAATAGTTATTGAAGAAGAAATTTTGTGTGATATTTATTATAATTTGAATATTTTTTTCCTTGTTCACAGAATGATATTTTTTGTGATTAATTCTGTAATTAGTGCAATATAATAGCACACATGAGTTTATACAATTAGGTCTACGACTCCACCATGCAATAGCTTATTCTATACTGTGATAATGCTTGTACTCCACTAAGTAACATTAACCCGTAACCACTGTTTATGGGTCAATTTGACCATATGCGTTTTTAATATTTGAATTACTCGCGTATCTGTTGAATTAGCGCAGACTTCGTTCAGCAGTGTTTCAAGTATTGATTGGTTAGTCGAGTGTTAAAGCAGCTGGAGTGTAGCTGTCAATTTGACAAATTTGGAACTAAATTACTCATTTTTTGGTCAATTTGACCCATATATACAGTATGTACTTTATTGGAATTTTTAGATTGTTATTATATATAAATATGATATTGTAGAAGATATTCAAATGAAAAGTCGTCCTAGATGTTCAAAAATGGTCAAATATATCAATGACAACTTGGTACTATGAGGCGGAAGATTATAAAGAAAGTGACAACGAGTTTCAAAATTTTGAAGATATGGGTAGCGATCACGATTATACCCACAAAAAAATGTAATTGTTCATTAGATAAACTTAAGTTCTTGTAATATTCGTTGTTTTGTTGCATTATACAAACAAATATTATAATTGAACAAAGATATTCAGGTATGGTCAAATTGACCCACTCACAGTAACTATGTAACTGAAATAGGGTCACAGTGGTTACGGGTTAATAATACCCATGCAATGCTCATGTAAGAGTGGAATAGATCGTATTTGTATTACTTGAGGGAATGTTATAGTATGTGTTGCAATATTTCCATTTATCATCAGTGTACATGTTAGTGTTTCTATAAATCTCAGAAGCATTAGTGATCCCCTGATACCTATATTTAATAATAATATAGCTGTTCACTGATCCGCGGCCTCACATCTTTTACCTTTAAAAAACTTATTTTGCATGTGAGCATTCATTTTAGTAAATCTCTTTATAAAATGTTTCATTTGTGAAATATATGTTTAAATTCTTGTCCATACCGCAAAACACTAAACTTCCTGAAGCCTGACTTACTCCAGGACAGAATAAGACTAAACAGAGACAACTAGTACCGTTTCACCTCAATATACTATTATTGGGAGAAGCTCTGTATAAAAGTGCAACCTTTTGGAAGTGAAAAATACAGCACGTTCCTGTTGAAACTGTGTTTCTAATTATTTTTATAAAGAACTTTTCCCAATAAAACATATTCATCAAAAATAAGTTCTGAAAAGTTTTTTCCTCCATCACATTTTATAATGTTTGGACTTCAAAAATACATAACAAAAAAAATTCTAACTCTGAATATATGTTACTTTCTTATTCCTTGTTCCAATTCTAAGAAGAATAATAATACAATAACAAGACATATAAGTTTCGGATTACCAAAAATTACAAAATAAAAATCATTTACAGAAATTTGTCTTCTACGACTCAAGGTGATGTTTTTCGTTGCCCATTTAAACGCATAGCAGTTAAGTTTATTAACCTGAATTCAGTTTTTCTGTGAATTTATGCTTGTATCATCTCTCATTGATTCATTTGATCAGTTATTCAATGAGTTTAAATGTCTAATTGAGCTCTTAGCTCCTCTGCTGTGTACTCAGTAATTGTCAAAATATAGAAATTATGATATCCGGCTAACTATATTAGAGATTTGGCAAGCTAGACCTCATATTCAACTTTATACTCTTGTCGCGTGAATTACTATGTTTCATTCTTGAATATGTCCTTGATCTATTAGTTTCGTTGAAATAAAGTTTTTTCTTCTTTTATATTACGCACGCTTAATTATGAAAAAACAAGGAGATTATTTATTTCTTATTATTAGTTCTTGAATGCAAGTATGCTTCTCTGCGTTTTGATTTTTCTATCGACTTTGAGTATCATGCCTTCATTTGTATACTTCGTGAAAAATTATAGTAAAACCGCCTGACTTCCTAATTGAGGGGCTTGGCCAGGCTCAGCTTGGGGTTTGCCACCGTTCTGGAAAGGCCTATATTAGGTAGTTTTTCCTTGAAATGTAAAATGCAATACCTTCAAATAACTGTTTTTTGATAAGTTTTAACAAAATGAAAGTTCAAATATATAGACCTCACATGCTAATAAATATATAGAAAAACTTTTGAATTTGATTTTTGTATCTTACATTTTTGAAAAAACACATAATTCAAATAGAATATTCCGATGCGTTTCTGTTTTTCTACCTATTTTATATTGGGATAATCCTGTACTAATGATGTGGTGAATGCCCGGCCCATGGTTCGTTTTACTATAATTTTGCAAGAGGTATAACTACATTGTTAAGCCTCATTGTTAAATGAGCAAATTGTTGAAAGCTTGAAAATTGAAACATGAAATTTTATCTTAGCTCTAGGAGCTTCAAGTCTAAGGAGAAGAGATGATAAAGAATTATTATTACTTACATATTCTGATGAATATTGATGAGTTGAAGGATCATCACTCTTGGCTACTTCTGCTAAGGCATCGGTTAAAATTTTTGGTGCACCATAGTCTGGTGCTCCCACCCCCAGATCGACTGCTTTATATTTCTTACATAGCTCTGAATATTCCATCCTACAATAAATATTTATTGTAAATTCATGGCTAGTAAGATATTTGTTACTATTACAAACCATAAATCTTTGCCTGTTCCACTAAATATTTGAGAGTATTTACCAGGATCCACTTCCCTGAAAAGAAAGTACAGATGGAAAAATTATTTTGCGGTCTCAATAAAACAGAAAATGTTCTATTTTTTAATGTGAAATTTTGTCCAAGTTTCATTCCCAAATATGCATATATTTATGGTACAAAAAAGCTTGTTGTTAGAAATTCATATAAGAGACTGAACAAAGAAAAAACTGTTCAAAATTACTAAATCACTATAGATAGTTTAAACAGTCATTGGCTATACCAGTATGTTAATTAAAATTTTTAGGCCCAGTTTCACCAAAGTCAGTTAAATTTGTCTAGGGGTTATTTTGAGTTAGTAACTATAGTTACAATTGTATCAACAATAGTTTTCGTATAAAATAACCTCTAGATAAATTTAACTGACTTTGGTGAAACCGGGCCTTAGAGAGATAGCTGCTTAGTATTATTAGTCACTATGGATACAAATATTCATTGTAGAAACGTGTAACATCATTTTCATGAGATATGAATTGAAAACTGAAATTCATTATTCCAACTCCTAAATATAATCAGAGCCTTGTTGAAATTGATGATAAAAGATATAAATTGTTCCTCTGCACTCAAATATATGTTGTTCAGACTACAAAACTTTGCCCTGTGTATATTGTATAAAATTCTTGATACAGGAAAATATTCTCTTGATTTTTCATTTTTTTTAAATATTTCCGACTATAATGATACAGTACTAATGAATCTGAGATAACTTTTATTCATATAAGCTCTCTCTATTTCCGACGATATTTGAATTATGATTGAAATCTACATTCAAATTGAATCTATCCATTTTCTGTCTTCAATTTTTCCCTTGTTAAAGAGGCATCAGATGTCTTGAAGATTCTTACAATGAGCTTTGTATTAAGCAGCTTTAATTCCATGAACCCAGCTTGTTGCTCGAGAACCAAGAGATAATGTTCACATATTGAACTGAAGCCTCAAATTCTGTAACCTACATACAATGTAGAACTCAAAAGGATTATTCCACCTCTTATGGCCGGCTGAATAAAAGATTAAGTAAAATAAAAAGATAGAGCAGCGTGCACAAGATTTTTCCAGATTTTTCAAAATCTCACTCATCCTGACATATAAGTATATTTCCGGAATTCAGATGACATGCAGATCCTAACAGAGTTCATGCTGTCAATTTAATTTATTCAATTAGAGTTTTTCCTATAAAACAAATAGTTCATGAATACAGAAGGACTTATTTCACAGAATAGTATACTCTACAACAGGTATTGGAATATGCCAATCTGAACATGTTGTAGACTATACTTTCTCTAACAAGATATTGGAGACACTAATATTTCAGAGAAACTTTTGAAATTATGAAACTGCAAACGTACAACCAGAAATAGATACCAGAATTGTTAGGAAGTAACCATGGCGACCAAACTATAGCCTCAGATTCGTTGAGAATGATGATTGAATGATTCTAAATGTCTTATAGAATTATTCTAGGGCTCTGTCAAGTTGGCCCCCCACTCCAAAATCAAAAGAAAAATCAATATGGTGTTCGGATGCGCTCTTATGCGCCACAAATATTTTTCTCTGCGCTAGTCATACTGAGCAGTAATTATGACAATAAGTTGGGAAGAGCCAACTTGACGCTGGCCCCCCATTTCGGGAGATATCATAATATTCATTATTATTTCGATAGTACTCCATATGCGCTCTTATGCGCTGCTAATATGAAATTTTGCGCTTGAATGCAATTTGTTCAATTAATATCCAAAGTTGGAGGGGCCAACTTGACGATAAATTTTTTTTTTAAATATTCAATATTTTTTTATTGCAATTAAATCTGAACTCGATGCGCTCTTAGGCGCCTCAAATATTTGGTATGCGCTAGTTATACTGAACAGTAATTACATTAACAAGTTAGGGGGTGCCAGCTTGACGGTAGCTCCCACTTTTGGAAATATTATAATTTCTATTATTATCAAAATAGAACTCCCTATGCGCTGTTATGACCTGCTTATATGAAATCTTGCGTTCGCATGCAATCTGTTTGATTAATAATCAAAGTTGAAGAGGTCAACATGACAAAAATTTCGTCTCCACTATTCCATATGTTTTAGATTGCAATCAAATTTGAATTCAATGCGCTCTTATGCGCCACGAATATTTTTCATGTGCTGCTCTGCTTTAGCGGAAATCAAATAGGAGTTTTTGGCGCGGGAAATTTAAATGTGTTTCATTACTCTCGGTACTACCAGCTAGAATTCGATGGAAATATTTTATATAATTACTCCAAACAGCTTGAATATCGAAATTGAATATACAAGCTGCTCCATATCACAAGAAATATGATATGATATTTCAATTATTATTCCATACATATATTATTTTCAACCAATCAACATTGATATAATGCTTCATTTGACACTACACGTTTGAATTGAATCATTTTGAAATTTGTGAAATAAGCACAGAATTAGACAATTAATATTAAGTCATATTTCTTGTGATATGGAGCAGCTTGTATATTCAAAATCGATATTCAAGCTGTTTGGAGTAATTATATAAAATATTTTCATCGAATTCTAGCTGGTAGTACCGAGAGTAATGAAACACATTTAAATTTCCCGCGCCAAAAACTCCTATTTGATCTCCGCTAAAGCAGAGCAGCACATGAAAAATATTCGTGGCGCATAAGAGCGCATTGAATTCAAATTTGATTGCAATCTAAAACATATGGAATAGTGGAGACGAAATTTTTGTCATGTTAACCTCTTCAACTTTGATTATTAATCAAACAGATTGCATGCGAACGCAAGATTTCATATTAGCAGGTCATAACAGCGCATAGGGAGTTCCATTTTGATAATAATAAAAATTATAATATTTCCAAAAGTGGGAGCTACCGTCAAGCTGGCACCCCCTAACTTGTTAATGTAATTACTGTTCAGTATAACTAGCGCATACCAAATATTTGAGGCGCCTAAGAGCGCATCGAAATCAGATTTAATTGCAATAAAAAAATATTGAATATTTAAAAAAAAGTTCATCGTCAAGTTGGCCCCTCCACTTTTGGATATTAATTGAATGAATTGCATTCAAGCGCAAAATTTCATATTAGCGGCGCATATGGAGTACTATTGAAATAATAATGAATATTATGATATTTCCCGAAATGGGGGGCCAGCGTCAAGTTGGCCCCACCCAACTTATTGTCGTAATTACTGCTCGGTATGACAAGCGCAGAAAAAAATATTTGTGGCGCATAAGAGCGCATCAAAAGCGCATCCGAACACCATATTGATTTTTCTTTTGATTTTGGAGTGGGGGGCTAACTTGACAGAGCCTTATTCTAGACGTGTTGGAATGTCACTTGTTCCAACATAATTTTTGGTTATGGAATATTCAAATTCCAAAACAATGTTAGAGCTCGTTTCGATAAAGTCTATCACGTGATAAAAGTGACTCCAAGATATCAAACAAATAGAATCTGGATTAGTCGAAGTATACCTACGTGCTCAAGGGCTGTTTGACACATTAAATACTGCATTTAACTTTACATTTAGATCCTCCTTTTTGTGAGGTAAGAAAAAATGAATCTTGTCATACACAAAATTTTGTGCATTGCACTATGATTTCATGTATGACATGGTTTATTTTCCTTTTTATCAAAATGAAAAATCAAAATGCAAAGTAAAATGCAGCATATAATGCACCGTGTCCTTGAATGAAAAATACTCTTGTAACAATAAAATAGTTTTGCATGATTTCTTCCAGAGAAATATTGTATGAGGACTACCTTGAAATATTATGTAAGCCAGCCATTCGACACAAAAATCCCAGATTAGATTATAATCCATGTATTAAATGTAGATAAAGCATAATATCAATGAATAATAATTATATTCATAATGGATACGTAGCATTTTTTGTAGTTTTCGGATACAAAACACTCTCCTCTCGATTTGTACTTGAACATTTCATTGGACTCAAGACTACTGAATGAATTTATGATCAAAAAATACTTTCTTCCACGTTGCTTCGAAGAGTTGATGCTCAAGCTTTCAGTTACAAACATAATGTTGATGTTTACCGAAGAGATAACTTTGTTGCGCCGTCCCAATAGCAGCCCGCGATAATATAATTGTCGGTCGTTCGGTATATCATCCTGAATAACACTAAACGAGTTTGAATGAACGTACTTATACAAATCAATAAGAAAACTGTGAAAAAATGTGTGCAATATGAGCGTCTCATATTTCTGGCGCATTCCACGATTGCAAGCTATGGAACAGAAATTAGTAAACGATGGAAAAACTAGATCTCTATCGATTTTTTAAGGAAACCACGCTACTCTATATGATGGAAATGAATAAGCTCAAAATGCGTGAAATATGAAATGAAAATACAATCAATCAATAAGTATAGAAGAATAGATTGAATCAATCAGGAATTACTCAGGATTCAGAGAAATAAGACTTGATAATTACAAACGAAAAAATGTAGTTACCTATCATTTTTGATAACTGAGCAACGAATTTCAATATTTGTAGTACTTACATTATACAACACTGAACCACTATTGACGAATTCAATTATTCATCGCAGTTAACTGCTTACATAGACAATTCTCTAGGATGTTTCCACTATTTTTTGCAATATTTTCAATGTGAAAGTGAGAGCCTTCCAGACATTAGTCAGCGATTCGCAACAGTCGGAGAACATTGAACTCAACGATTTTACCCAATAGGTAAATATCTGCAACTGTTGTGAATATTATTGTAAAAGTTATATCTTTGCGAATGTAATAATTCTAAAATATTAAATTTGATATTTCTGGCCTATATTTCAAATTTTACTGAGAAAAAGTCGAAAGCCTGCTATCTATGAATTATGAAGTATATAAATAACCAATGATAAAATAAATTAGAACAAGAATTGACATGCTAGATAATATATTGAATGAAATTATTGGCATGAGGAATAAGCAGTTTTTTTCAATAATCCATACATTTTTTAGAATTTTAATGAATAATAAATAACTTTTGATTCAAGATTCTGTATATTTTATTTAAAACTTGAACGATTCCATGCCTTAACCAAGGATCTCCTTCAGAAAACAATGATACAGAAATATAACAGAGCAAGTAACTAGATAATAAAAATATACAGAATACTAGATGTGATAACGTGGATATTATATTTAAGGAGGTAATTCGAAGACTAGCGGCATTTTTTATACCATAGGAACTAGAAGCTCTGTTGGAACATTTTATTATGGATATTGATAATAGAAAATATACATTTTTCATTTATTAGTCAATCTGACAGTTTCTTTGAAAGAGAAATCAACAAAAATTGAAGAGAATGTTATATTCAGTCGCTCAGTTGATTTTTGTAATAATAGTTGAGACAGATCTGGCAACATAGTTCTATTTGAGATTTGTTTCAAGCATGGTGTAACATGACCATATTATTTAATGAAAGTTCTAATATATTGGAAATAAATGGACATACATAATTGTAACTTGAATGTTGTCATGTAATTTTTTTCGAAATTTGAGGAATACATCCGTAAAGTATACTTTTCTTTTGTGATAATTGAATTCTGATTATAAATGGATAAAAAATTAAAACTGAATATATAAATAAAGTACATTAAGATACTGTCTCCATTTTATTTATAAAACTATACGTCCAAGTTCTCAAACAATAAACAAAATTGGATTAATTTCTGCATACTACTCCCGTAATTTGAGTTCACATTCTATTTTCCATCAATAACTGACACTTCGCTGAGGAAATTAGTACAAAATAATTCGACAATTTCTAATAAATGATAGGTAGATTATATGAGGAACAAGTGTATTAAAACGAAAGGTATATTTTTCTCCCGAGAGCTATTTTTTATACAGTAAATATTCTCAACTGAAGAAATTTATTTCAGTTCTTCTATTAAAACATACCAAAATTGTATGATATTGGTCCATTGCCCTCCACAATGGAGAATAATTCATAGATAATTGAGAAAAATTTCAGTTAAATCAATCAAGGAAGAATATTGAAGGGTATTAGAATATTCTCATAGCTATAATCAAAAATGAGGTAATGGTATGTTTGCTTGGAGAAACAATATTTCAAAAACTTTTTCTGTATGGATTCTAGAAGATTTGAGTATTTACAATAAATAGGGTTCCATATAAGAGAGCAGCATTCAAGTTTTGATCTTACAAATGCATAGTGCAGACACTTCAATGTATATACATATGTTACGTAAAGATTTGGAATTTCTTTGAAGTCAATATTTCGATAAGTTGCTTTGATCATATCGGAAATATGCGCATTAAATATAAATTTCTTATCGAATAATACCCCAAGATTTTTCTATTGAGAAACTCCATCGAGAATGGTGCCGTCAAATGAGTGTAACCAATTTTTTTTACAAGGCAGCTCATTATTTTACATTTGCTGTTCCAGAAACATTATTACCCTTCTCTTAACAAAGAGATGACTATTATTTTCTGTCAACAGGAAATTATTGATAATTGTTTCCATGGTTTGGAGTTGATAGCTTTAGAAGTAGAATTCAATCCAATAATAGGGCAGTCTAGGTGCACATCTTACAAGAAATATTATGTTTGGCTCAGATCCTTTAATCTATGCGATAATCCTTTTTTCTTATATTGAGGTGAATAAAGACAGAACACTCAATGATAGTTTTATAGTTATTCACGTATAGAGGGCTGAAAGATTAAGTTTACACCCGTGAACGAAGTTTGAGGCTCGAAGCGTAGCGAGGATCTTAATTCGTCCAAGGGTGTAAATTGTCTTTCAGGCCGAGGCACGTACAACGTTTTACGCACAACTGTGACAAAATTTACTTGTGAATTTCTCGTAAGTAATTAGTTTTTGAGAACACGCAAAAATATTTATCACTTCAAAATTAAAGCTGGCGTATGGTAACAAAAAACATGTCATGTGTTGAGCAATTGATTTTGTTTATATGTCAACAAAATTCTATTGGGATCAGGTCGGAATTGTATTATCTGTTCTAATCTGTTTAATATGGAGATTCCAAATGAAATATTGTCGAAGAGAAGAACTCGCAAATATTCAAATGGACGATTTGGAAGACAGGGGTTCTGTCCTTCTTGTGAACATACTAAAAACAAAAACAAATAGAAAACATCAATTTGATATTGTAGATGACGAAATATCAGCATTGACGATTTATAGAAAATATATCGCATTGCGGCCAGAGAGCCTAAGTCATCGTCGTTTTTTTCTACAATTTAGAAATAATAAATGCACTTGTCAGCCAATAGGAGAAAATAAATTCGGAGCTATTCCTAAGATTATTGCAAAATATCTCCGGCTTCCTAATTCCGAGCGCTATACGGGGCATACCTCTCGTAGAACATCTGCGACATTATTAGCAGATAGTGGAGCAGATATTACAAATCTCTAAAAAGGCACGGAGGTCGGAAAAGTACTTCTGTTGCCGAAGGATATTTAGAAGATTCGGTAGAATCGAAAACAAGAACTGCAAGAATAATTCTCAATACTAAGTCTGGACCAAGTACGTCGAGTGATATATCTCAAGTGACACATGAAGAGAACGAGATCAATAATTTGAATATCGAATTAAATAAGTCTGCTAGAATTTCATTCCATAATTTGATTAATTGTACATTTAATATTAGTAAATGATAGAGAAAAGTAGGAAAACATTCTAATAAATATCCATAGCAATCACTAATCAAGATTTCGAATTTTCTTACTTTAATAATAATACTGGTGGCGAATTCTCTAGTTCACAGTCCAACGAGCAGTAAAAATTTTTACCGCCCGACGGGCGTAAAGTAGAACCATGGTAACTAAGTTGTAAACAAACAATTTTGTATCAGTTGTGCGTAAATTAAATTAGGAACAGTATATTATTCTTTGTTATCAGTACAATACAATCATAGCTCACGGTACGGAACCCATTAATCTGGATTAACACTCTTCTAAAACTTTGTTAGTGGCTTAATTCTGATGAATCCGACAAATTTTTTATCTGTGAAATTCTTTGAGACTGCTGCATTCTCCACCGAATTGTAAGACAATAAAAGGAAAAACAAAAACAATATTTGTCCGACAGAAATATTACTGCAATCGGCATAACCCCCCTCTCCAACATGTCAAAATTGAAAGTTTTGTTAGATTATTATCATTTTGTTGAGTTTATCAGTATTATTGAATAAATATAAGTGAAGTTGAGTGGTGCTATTGTCTGATTTCTGCTGCATATTTTCAGTTAGACGCTCTGAATGTGTCAGTTCTACGAAATTTGATAATATAGCTGGCACTTTTGAATATGCAGTTGTTTGATGCGGCACTCTAAATTTTCGTAGCAGCGATAAAACTGGCCATAGTATCTATGATCGGGGAAGTACTGTGTGGTCACAGCAGATTTTTTCCTTTGTCAATAATTTCTAAGCTTTCGCGAATCTAAAATTATGTTTCAAGTGAAAAAATTGAATATTACTATCTCCCAGCCAATGGGGCACAAGAGTATTTTTTTCTGTGGCATATCATTAGAATACGACACAAAGTTATGATATTATAAATGGAGCATATATCTGAAAATAATATTATATTCCATTTCAGTTAAGATCGGTCCAAGGCTTCTTATGGAACAACATTTAAGCCTTCTGACTCACCAATTGAATTTTTGTGATTTGTATGGGAAGGAGAGAATAAAACAATGGAAATAGTGAATAATTTCTATTCAAACTCTAACCTGCCGTTATTTGTATTCTATCTAATTTTATTTAAGTGATTGATAAAATTATTTTCAGCAACAAATCATCAATGTAACAAATATTCAGAATGACCTCCAGATACTTCTAAACATTTATTTCCTCTTTTATTAGATCTCCTACTTGTGAGCACTTTATGTTTGCCTTCTTATATTACCAAAAGCATTATAAAAACGATTTCGCAGTTCTTCAGTATTTTGTATTCCATCAACGCATACCGAATTTTTCACAAAGCCCCACTGATAGAAATCAAGGGGACTGAGATTCGTTGCCCTCGGCTGCCAAAGTACTGATCCATAGGTACCAATCCATTGGTTTCCAAAATTGTGTTGTGGCTCAAATATTCACGCACTATTCTGCCATTGTGCAGACATACATTTCTCCTTTCATATAAAGTCAAAATGTTGAAAGTTGTTCTCTGAGTTTCAATTTTCATTAAAATATCAATTTTGTTTCCAAAATTATTAGTCGGCTGTAAGGCTTGATAAATGTTTGGTTCATATGGATGGTACCTGTTTTTTCTTTGTTCTTTGTAGGATTCCGGATAAATCAAAAACTTTTGAACAGATTATGAAGATTTAATCCTTACTGCCGCCAAAACATCTATTGCTATATTTAAATTGATTTTATATCCAGTTTTTGGTTCTTCAAATGAATCATATAGTCTCAGATTTTAGTTTTCCAAAAAATTTCCTATTTGGTTGCCGTCGATGTGGATAAATGTTTGAACAATCTTCACGGGCACGTATACTATTTTGAGAATTCTTCATATGAATTATGAGCATATCTGTCTTCTCTCCTTCAGAATACTTCATTCCATATGTTGTGTACTTTGTAAAAATAATTTCAAGTCACTTAGGATACGTTCCACTAGGCGACCGCAACGCTCATGTCATCGCAAAAACCATTCCACAAAACGATCACGATCTTTGCGTTCAACATCAATACGTCAGAAATAACGTCAACAATTCCGACTGCTTCAAACTCACAATGCTCGCAATTGAAAAGTGGGTCGAAGCAGTCGTTGCATTCATTTTTGCAGAAATCACCAAGAAGTCGGAATTAGATGAAATGATGTCTTTCTAATTTATAATTTCGATTCCAAATTATGTCAATTGATCAAAGAGTTTTTATTTGTCAATATGACAGATAATTTAATGGTCTCCCAATATCATTATTCATCAATTAAGAGCGATTAATTCATACAGACATATTGGATTCATTCCATTCATAAATTCTTTTTGCTCCAAGTTGGTTCAATATTATTAATGATTCATTTTTCGTTCCTAACATCAAAGTGTCAGTTTATTTGACGTTTAACAGACACTCATTCCACTTGAAGCACCGACCATTGCAATCATGTGTTAGAGGAACAACAAAAACTGCGGTCGCAGGTAAATCGTTGCGGTCGCCTACTGGGACATAATTTTTATAACATTTATATTTTATCTCTCACCTTTATTCAATGTACAATGGTTTTTGTTTTCAAGGCATTCTTGAATAATTGAATTGGTTAAATTTTGCTTTGTTGATAGTAGAAATTATAAGGTACAAATTGTTTATTAAATGATTTACATTCTTACATGAATAACATTAATTATTGTCAATTGTCATTTAGAAATATAGAGGTGAGGTACTAGATGAATCAATGCATTAATATTGTAATTCATAGAGACAAAATACAGATATTGTAAAATCTGTCATTCTGTACAGGCACAAAATATATCTTTTATATCTTAAAAATCAGAAAAATATATGTTATTCTTCGAGTCCTTCAAAAAAAAAATAACTTTGTGTTGTATTTCGGGAATGTGTCATAGAAAAAAATATTCACGAACCCCACTGGCTGCGTGATGATTGTATTCGATTTTTTTTACTCGGAGTTTTTTTCCGATCTGCAACAGTTTGGGAATTATTTACAAGAGACAAAATCGATTGGAATAAGTTTTTTGTCATTATCTAGTGACCTATGGAAACTTTTCAAAACACAAAAATATGTATGATATCGCGCACGAATTAGACAGCAATATATTAGATCGTCCAAGGGTAAGTTCCAACAATATCAGTCGAATTTATATGGAGGTTATTATGTACTTTGAGTAAGTAACTATGGTAACAATTGTATCATCAATGGTGTCCAGATAAAATAATCCCAGAAGGAATTCAACTGACGCTGATGAATTTGGCTCTAATTTCAAATAAAATAGACGATATAAATCAAAATGAAGTAATTTATTTAATTAATCATCAATACCGACATATAAATAAATAGTAAAGCGTCAATCGAATTTCAGAAAACCTTACTATTCACAGCCAATCGGTTATAAAACTCCAAGTGTGAAAATGTGGAAATGTGTTATCTAAAAAGCTTCATGAGCATTTAGATCGTCAGATACTCGCAGATTTAAGTGCCCCATTTTGTTTTTCCTGCCTTCAAAAGTTTTGATGAGTATGTATATTTGGAGTATTATAATGCCAAAATTTAAGCTGGATCGTGTGGGCAACGTAATAGAAATTAATTTTAAATTTTTATGAAAAACCATGTTCTAATCCAATATGTCGCTTCTGCCATGCTTATGAAATGTAATTTAGGGAAAAAAGAGTCAGCGAAAAACAATAGACAGAAGTGAACCGCTTGTTCCAGGAATTAGAATGAGGCTCGATTGTGCAAAAAAATTATATCAATGATTCACGTTCTTCTCGTTTCTGCCGTTTGGCCGTATGAAAATTGATATCATGAGTATCTCGTAGAAACGAATGGCATAAGTTTTTCGAATAACCAAGTCAAGATATGTACGAAAACATTCAAATTTTCGCAAGATGTTTTCGTACATATCTTGCCTTGGTCATTCGAAAAACTTATGCCATTCGTTGGCACACTCCAAACCCTCGGGCCAGTGGATCACTTCAGTCTATTTTTTTCCGCTAAATCTTTTTCCCTAAGGCCCGCTACTCACTATTCGTTGATGCGTCCATTCGTCGCAATGATTCACGAATTATGGCCTAGTGCAGGGGTCGGCAATCTTTTTCGGATGGAGGGCCATTTTCATAATAAATTTTTTAATGCGGGCTGCACATTGAAATGTGAAATGTAACTTGAATAGTACTTTTGTATTATGTACGAGTATAAATATTATTAAAAATAAATATTGGTGCTTTGGCAGGCCGCGCAAAAAGTTGCAAAGGGCCACATGCGGCCCGCGGGCCGCTGGCTGCCGACCCCTGGCCTAGTGGGTATGATGCGGTGCGCCGATGCGATTCGTTGTGTGTCGCTTCGTCGTGATGTCGGTATTTGGACGAATCATCAAAGGAAAATGAACGAAGCAACGAAGTGACGAAGTCGAAAAAATCGGCCCAGTTCAGTTATTCGTGAATTGAAGCAGTGCTTTCATATAAAGACTGGGTCCACCATCTTCTCCTTTTCCTCTTTTTCTTTGAAATTAAAGTGACCACATGAGCTGCAGCGAGCAGGAGCAAGTCTTCTCCTTCTAAATTCATTCCAGCACTGATTGAAGTTTCGTGGTCGCAGTTCGCACAATGGACGGATTTTCCACGCACCATCGAAGCGAAGTGAACAACGCATAATAAGTAGGATGTATGCGTCAGTTCGTCGATGCTCGTTTTGGAAGAAGTGAACCGACGAATCGCATCATGAATAACATCAACGCGTAGTGAGTAGCGAGCTTAAATTTCATTTCGTAAGCATTGCAGAAGCGACAAAAATTGGATCGAAACATGTTTTTTTTCATGAAAACTTGAAATCAATTTTTATTATGTTGGCCACACGGTCCAGCTTTAATTTTGGCATTATTATACTCCAAATATACATACTCATCAAAACTCTTGAACGCAAAAAAACAAAATGGAGCACTGGAATCTACAAATATCTGATGGTCTAATTGTGCGCAGACGCGCCAAAATGTTTAAATCATGGGCTTCAAGTTGAACATTTGCTACGGAATGTGCGATAGATGTAACATTGTGCAAAGGAGCTCGAAAAACGTATCTATCTTTGATTTGAATGAAAGAAATAGTGAGTTCTTGGCGAAGCATTATCATGAAAAATTACTGAACGCTTTGGATTTTATACTGAACGCTTTGGATTTTAATGCCGAACGTAGATCATTCTGATTCACACTGTTCTCTGGAACAGGCCTTTTCCTATTCCTAATTTGACTGACCGATAAACTCAAGAGCAAATTTTGCATAATCTTAATGTGAAAAAACTGATTGAATACATACCCACAATTTTCACTCGTATTCATCATTTCAAAAAGAAATTCTTACGTTCCTTTGGATTTGAGAGAAACCTTCACGACAATTTTATTTTACAAATGGAATTATTCCAAGCCTGCTGATTACTTTCTTACAATGTAATCAGGAAACATTTAATTTGAAAAATACTCAACAAAGATAAGTTAATAGCCTAATGTTGTTTGTCAAAAATTCACAAGTACCTACTTTAGAGATAGGGTGATTGATGATGAATATTTGTAATATTTGACGTCATCAGATAATTCACAATGTTGAGCTCTTGGCGAATTTTTTGTAATGGTGTGACGAAGTCATGAGACAGCGACAATAAATTTCAAAAGTACATCGCTAGCTCAGTGGTAGCATGATAGATTAAGAATACATGTCTACCAAATTCGAATCCTGATTGATATAATATTTATTCTCTATTTTTTATTCTAACGATCATCTGAATTTCTACAAGTTCAGATCCACTTGATCAAATTCCAGTTTAAAAATGGATACAGAACAAGTACCGTAAGCCTCAGAAGGCAGAGTCAGTGAATGACTTAAAGTGTCTCGATCGTGGTCCTCCTGATCGGTTCCTGAGAAGTCCGCTGATATCGCTTGAGAGAAACGAAAGAGATAAAGCTAGAGTCACACACAGCTAATTTTACTGCAATACCATTCTAAAAACTTCGCAACTAAAGTTGCATAGCGTGTGAACTCTACTGCAACCTGAAAAGTAGCGATCGCAGTATAGTTGCATGCAACATTTTAATGATGCGCGCAGTTTCAAAAGTTACAGTATGTGAACGGTATATTTTAGATTTGCAGCCACAGAAAGAAATATTTGTCTAGGTGAAACTTTTGCTGCGACTATAGGTGCAGTTTTGTACACAAAGTAAAGCTATATAAGTATCTAAATTTCATAAGGAAAGTATGCTAGTTGGTAATTATTCCAGACAATGCCATCGTTTAAATGGAAACGGGAAGAGATTTTGAAATTAATTGAAGTGGTGGAAGAGAAAAATTGTCTTTGAATTTGTTGAACATGAAGATTATCATAATCAAACTGAACGACGAACAGCTTTTATCGAAATTGCATGTGAAGTAGATATTCCAGTTGATAAAATAAAAGAAAAAATTCATACTCTTCGCGCTCAACATTCAAAAGAACGTTCAAAAATTGTATAAAACACATACACCACGAACGATTCTTTTAACTCCCAGCAGTCGAAAACGAGCAGAAGCGATTCCAAATACATTTTCGATTTTTTGCCATGCACGAGATAAACGATAATTGAAAATACATTCGGGCATTGTACTTTGATTTCTCAATGAATATGGCTTAACCATGTATGATTTTAACGTCATCTGCAATTACGACATAAGGCACCGGGGTTTTTCGACCAGGCAGCGGTTTTTGCAGTTGTCTTCTCTTTGCTCTCATAATCAATGCAGCAGCTATAGAAGCTGATATGAAATAAATATAACTGACAAATTCATTCCACACAAAACTCGCAATACAAATCAACGCAAAAAATTAATTGCAGCGTACGCTGCATTTAAGCACTAAACCTACAGTAAATGCAGCTGTGCGGTGTGAAAAGCTCTGCAACTTTTTTATAGACTCGCAACTTTTGTAGCTGGCTACAGCATAGGAAACAGCTAGCTGCACGTTACTTTGGGTCTATGTGTGAACCCGACCTGCTACTTTTGTATCAGCAATTGAAAAACTGCGCAGTAAAAGTAGCTGTGTGTGACTCTAGCTTAAGTGTCTGAATTTAATTCACCCATCTGGTAGCCGTGGTTTTCCTGGCAACTATTCCTTCCATTGTGCTAGCGTCAGTCATGGTTTTCCTGGGAGTCGTCTAGGACGTTTCTATCTGGTATCTGTGGTTTTCCTGGCAACCATCCTTTCCCTTGTGATAACGTCAGCGTTGGATTTCTTGGCAATCGTCTAGGATGTTCCTTGTGGTTTTTCTGGCAGCCCTATACCAACTCTTTCCCACTGCACTAGTGACCGCCGTGGTTCTCTTGGCAGTCGACTAGAGTGTCCGCTGATGGCCTGGCAACCGTGGCCCTCCTGGAGTGCAGGACCATCTTTTCCTGATACACCTATTACCGTAGATTCGAACTTTACCTGTCACCGCGAAATACTCATTCATTAGTTGAATAAATATTCCTGTCATATTCCGCAGCCCGATTAAACTCCGTCAATTTTTTCTTAATTATTAGCTCATTGTTGCATTATTCCATTCAAATTAATATTGCATCTGTATTTTGAATAATAAGTATTATCTTAGTATAAAATTAAATATTTATTTATTTATTTGTGTACCCTCGGAACCTCTGGCCCTTCTCCACTGCAGAAGCACCTAGGTCTCCTTTTTTAGTGTTCCACGGTCGAATAAAAGCTGGACTGTATCGCAGAAGGCGCCCGAGCTAAAGCAATCCAGGAAAAGGGTAGAGTGTTCGTACCGTCTGGCATAAGGCTCGGAGGGACGTTACAATGGGCTTTTAGATATTGAACTTGTTGCCGAGCAGAAATTTTTTTTTGAGCTCAATCCCTTCTAGAGATCCGAAGGTAGTTTGAAATAATAGTATTTCAATGAAGTTTGAATACTTCTTTGAAGTAGAACATTGATATCTTGACCATAGCTCATGTTTGACCAAAATATTTTGAGTTTATGGCAATTTGCATGATAGCAAGAATTATTATAAACTTAATTCTATCAACATTTTCGATTTTATTGGATATTTATTAATACATTAATGTATGAATTCAGTTATTTAGCAGCAAATTTCACAATTTCTCTTCAACTTATATGAAAGAATCGATCATACCTTGTCCCAATACTTTCTCGGTAGTATCCACAGTCTCAGAGTATACATAGGTCTTGCACATGACTCATTTGAGTTAATAGGATAGACAACGGAATCTTCAGTCTAATAACATTTTCTGTTTACTGAAATTGAGTGTTCAGTGAATCTCATTTCGTGTAGTTCATGGCGTTATGCGCTGTTATGGTTCTATAAATGTATATTTATGAGTAACTTTTTATTTTGTCAAGCACACTAACTTTCTATACATAGAAAAATTATTGAATCCCTTCCCGTTGATCGATTTTCTGATTCCGCTTCTGCTCAATGCGTGCGTTTTCATAGTATAGGTTGTCTCGAAATGTAAGAATTTTATGAGCCTTTTAGATTTACAACAAAATACCACAAAGAAGAAGAAAAAAATTTCAAGTAGAAGCCTATAAAACTTCAAAGTTTGAACAAGTATGTAAATTAAATGAGTGAATCTTTTGAACTTATAAAAAAAACATTATTTATTTTACAAGTTATGTGCAGTAGCTACGAATAGTTTTACGTAGTTACTGCTGTCAATTCTCAACTAATATTCTCTTCTAGTTCACTTAATCTACAGTATTTATACATTTCTTATATCTACTAAGGGCCAAGGGCTAAGTCTCTTTGACCTTTATCTTAGATAGGGATAACTTAATATGTGATGCCTTATAACTTAGTGGCTAATAGGCAGGGCTATTATGAAATAGAAATAAGTATTAATCTAGATTTGAGTGAATGAAATGAGTATAGGGCTATTTACTATAAGGGTGGCTTACATAATTTGTATACGCGATTCTGCAGTACGAAAAAGAATAGATTTAGTAGAAAGTAATATAGAGCGTCTCGACTTACGGCAAAACTTACATTTCCAATTGATGAAATTTATATCGTACATGTATTGCAACAATTAGATTTATGTATGAGAAACATTTTTAATATTGTAAATATGTAGTGATCTATTTCTATCTGATGCAAGAGATTTCAATATCAAAAATAAAAAAAAAAAGTCTAGGCTGTTGTACATATTCGTATTATTTTGTAATAATATAGGTATGTACATATGTTTAAATAGGTGTTTTTTTACCAAGAATATTTTCAAACTTAATGTTTTTCTGAAGTTTCATTAAATATTATTTGCAGTATTATTTTAAAGACAAATTATTTTCAAAATAAAATCTCGAAACTTATAAAGCCAAATGTGTACGCCCAAACAAATATAAATAAGACAGTAAAATGTATTCCAATTTTAAGTCATATGTTCAAGAAATAAGAATATGATATTATTCTAAAGGTTTTGCGGTGTACTCATACAAAAGAGTTCTTATGGTTCTTTACTATTGTTAGTCACTATCGCTATTGTCACTGATTATATTTAGATCAATGTCACTTTCAGAACTTATTCTATTTATTTCGATAACGAATTAATCTATACAATTAATGGGCTCATAATCTTTCGCATTTACTTATCCATTACGTAAGAAGGCAGACTAATTTTAGTCCAGTCAATTTAGATATAAAATGACTCAATCTACCTAACAAATGATACTGTTTTTTTTTTTGCGAAAATATCTTCGTTTTGGCGTGTACAATGAATGTGCATAAATTATATTGGCAAATCATGGTGCTTCGGGAGATATCGAAAACCAAATATCAAAAACTCCGTTTTTGACCAATTTCTCGCGAATGTCTCATTTTATAACGGTCATAGAGCATTTGAGGTCATAAGTAAAATTGAGCACATACTTTCTTTTATATAAAAGAAGATCTAACTCATCTGCGTATCTATAACCGTCAACAAGATATCGGGCATGAAGTGCAATCTAACGTTTTTAATGGAAATTATAGCTTATATATTTACGATATGAAATAATATTTTGGATATTTCACTTCATCGCAAAGTTGTAATACATTGATGTGACTATTTTGATTAAAATATTTGTTTTGAGCATTCCTAATCCACTTTGAAAATTTTCGTCTTGACATATCGGTACGAGTATTTGTATGTATGTATGTAACTCGAAAATCTTAAGGATCGTCGAACGTAAAATGTTAAAATATTGTAATTAGAACTGGTGTAAGGTCTTGTTGTGTACCTCACATTATGATTGCAAACGTCTGTACCGGAAGTGCACTTTACTTGGAACAGTATACTTCAAATTACTGTATAATACAGGGTATGAAGACATATTGCTTTGTGGAAAAAATTGGGAAAGGCTGTATATTTGCTTGAAGCTTCCTCTTGTGGTTTTGAGCAACATCTCAGAGATCTCCGCCGATACATGTGCCGCTAAAAATGTTAAGTGGGATCAAAGATCAAAATAATCTGTTTCTCGGTAACTTTTATCGAAAAATAGTGGATATCAAAGTAATTTGAAAAATTGCCTGAAGAAAAAAATATCGCTACTTTTTTTGTAAAGTGCGAACGGAGGATATTTATAAACAAACGAAGTACGTACAATCTATAAACATACAATCCCATTAATAGAGTGTACATAAATATTACAGTGAATAAGTTAAGCATAATAGTAACAAAAACAATAATAAATGAGCAAAATTGAAATAAATTCTTGTCCACCAACACAAAAAAAAAAAACTATTGAAAATTTGTGGAGTGCCCTAAGGTTTAAACCACTGAACGAATTTTTATAAAACCTCTTGGACTGTGTTTTCAATACTAAATATCAAAATATTTACCCATTAATTTTTCCCGATCTTAGTTTTTTCATCATTAAAATAAATAAATATTATTGTTTTGGAGTTTATATTCATTTCTTTTAAAAACTAGATTATTTTTGCGGCTAAATTTATATTGTACATTAAACAAACTGAACTACTCAAAATAATTAAAAGGTCCAGTTTTCTAGCAATGGTATATATTTCAGATGAGGTTTGAACTTTATTAAGAGTTTGAATATTGAAACACAGAACCTTTATTCGATATCACTGTACATAATTGACAGTCATAATAATAATAAACAAGATGCTTAAGATTGTAGTGCAATACGTCCAAATCTAGCAGACGGAAGAAAACTTGACCCTTTAATTATTTTGAGTAGTTTAGTATGAATTTGTTCATAAGGTCTCAAGGGACTTCAGAAAAAAGGTTTTTTTTTGTATTGAGTGAAATCTGAAAATGTTGAAATAAATTGAAATCATCAGTTACTTCCAAACAAATAATAAATTCATTATGAAACCAGTAACCCTACATGAGCAAAACTTTGCACAAATATTGGGAAAGAATAAGGTTGGCCATGAAATAAAAATCGAGTATCAATATATATTTGTTCACAAGTTATCGATTTGAAATATGAGAATACAGGTTCGAATTATGAGTCAGACTGCCTTCTTTGAAACAGAAAAATATTTTATCACAAAACTAGTGGTCCAGTAATCATGAAACTTCGTGTGAATATCAAGGGAGAATAGTACTAACTGAAAAATGAGATTCAGTTGTAAATAAATTATCGTTCATAAATTATAGAGATGGAATCTTAAATTGCCAATATATTTATCAGTCACATTGGCTCATTCGAAATAAATAAACAGTTCCTCACGAAACCAGTGGTCCCAGATCGATGAAAATTTAAATCAATATTAAGGAAGCATACAATTTATTGCGTAATGACAATAATCCAACAGTCTATATTTGCTCAAAAGTTATTGGCATGGAATCAGAAACTGCTAATAATTTGATAAATTGCATACTTCTAAAGCAATCAGTCAATTTGTTTCTCAACCATTGATGCCGAATCAATAAAACTGTATGAATATTAAGAAAGTATTGAGGCTGTTGTCAAATTGAATTAGTCTGACAAACTGTTTTTGTTCAAGAGTTATTGACATAAAGTCTGTAACTGCCAATAGTTTGATAAGTACCTTCAACACAGACAATTTTTTTCTCAATTAGTTTTCCTAAATCAATAAAATTTTGTATGATCATCAGGGAAGGATAGCAGAGCTTATGAAATAAAATCTGGTCCTTGATAATTTCTTCTTCTTGTTGCATTGACTGAAATCTGAAAATACTGAAATAAATTGAAACGCATAGTTACTTCCACATAAATAATAAATTCATTATTGAACCAGTGACCCTATAGAGACGAGACTTTGCATTGATATTACGGAAGGATAAGGATAATCACAAAATAAAAATGTAGTATCAATACATTTATGTGATTAAGTTATCAATTTTAAATCTGAAAATTCCAACTGGAAATATAAGTCGCACTGCCTCCTACGAAGCAAAACAAAATTTTGTTATAGAACCAGTGGTCCTATAATTATGAAACTTTGTGTAAATATTGAGGAAGAATAGCAGTAAGTGTAATAGTATATTGTGCAACAAGTGCGATAAGATGTCGATTGCCCACGAGAGTGAAGTAGGGCGCACGAACGAAGTGAGTGCGCTTATTTCATATACCTATAAATATACCTATATTTATAGGTATATGGCTTATTCGCTCAAGTGGGTACTTGACAACACCGCACGAGTTGCTAATACTATTTTTCATTTTGAATGCGGGACAAGTTCTATTTTGCGTCCATTTTTTTGGATGGTAAATGCTAAGGTAAAGTAAACTTGTCACACGCAAATTATACTTGGCACACTCAAAAGCCAAAGAGTCATTTAATGCCCGAAAAGATTTGCGCAAAATAGTACTTATCCTGCATGAGTAATAAAAAATAATATTCAGTTGTCTATAGATTTTTGCTAATGAATTATAGACACAAAATCTGGAAATATCTGTAGACTTATGAGTCGCATTGGCTCCTTTGAAACAAATAATCGATTCTTTTCTCAACCAGTGGTCCCAAATCAAATGAACTTCGTACGAATATCAAGGAAGCATAGAAGTTATTGCGAAATCGAATTCATCTGACAAACTAATTTTGTTCAAGAGTTATTTATATGGTATCAGTAACTGCTAATAGGTAATAAGTTGAGCAACTCTCCTTATTAACAAGTTTTTTCAATGTAAATCTGTTAATCTCAGTTTAAAAATTATGAATGAATATTAAAGTTACTATATAAATATCATTTATTGAATATAAAATTGGAATCTTTACTGCAAAAGTTTTTTTTTTCATCATAATTCTCTCATTTTTAAATTAATTGTTGTTATAAATTGTTGTAACCAAACTTGTAACATTTTGAAGGGTACGCTTTTTTATTTAAGCTTTTAGCAATGCAATCGAAAAGGTTTCATGAAAAACCTCTCAGTGGAACCGGGCTCCGAGGATTTTACATTTTCATGTCTAACATTACTCCACAAATTTATATATAGTTATGGATAATTGAAGTAATATTCGAAAATGTTTACTTCGAGAATAGCTAGAATATAACAAAGTAGATCAAGTTCACAATTCAATGCATCAATTAGCTTACACATACGATTATATGAAGAATTTATTTCGTAATTTGTGTGGAACATAGATATGTAAAATATTGAGTGATGTCGAATATTAGCACGTGAATCTATAAGAAACCTGGAGAAAAGCTATCGTTATTATGATTAATCACAAATTTATAGATATCGAGAACGCACAATACATTTTTCTTTTTTTCTAAAGATAATAAACCAGAAGTAGGTACAGACTATTCTCATAATTTAGGCTATGAACCATATCTTCTATACCATTAGTATCGGAGTATTTTTCTCTGTACTCTCTCAATGACTATCATATATTTAGTATAATATGGATCCAAATTTTCTAATTTAGAGCGAACATAACAATTATATAATTACATCATAGTTGAAATATTCTCAAAATCCCTGAACAGTCTAATTACAAAATGTAGATTACGATATGAGATACCCACTAAATATGCTTATCAAATAATAATTTGTTGCCAGATAAAATTTATTGAGGACATAGATAGTTGAATATTATATTCGTAAGTTTCCTTGAATAACTTATTATTTTACAGTTCGATATATTCAAAGATAATTGCGATGATTCACCATAAATACAATGGAATTCACAGATAAAGGCATCATGTTTAATGGAAGGACATAATACCATCGCACTTTTTTTTAATGCCAATAGTACTTATACTCATCGACCCAATAGAGCTTACCACGCCGCTCGATTTCGCCGGTCTTGGTAGTTCGACATCATGCTGTGAGAGAATTGCTAATATGATTCATAAGCCACATAAAGTTCTTATTCTATTTTGAAACAAATTGTAAGTGAAAAATACTTTATTCACAATCATTATAGTAATATGGCAATTCCTAACCTTTTGGAGGTTGGGAAGTATGTAATTTCCAATTGCAATGACTAGCTCACGGGTCGGAAGCGATACCTCCATCTCTTGAGTGGGAAATGTTTATGCAGGGTTGCCTAGCATCAGTCATAAATCTTTTGTTGGAGTAAAATAATTCGTGCTGTCAAAAATACCGATTATATAATTTAATGATCAGAATAAAACAATTAATATTCAAATGAAGCGGATTTATGATGCAATTCTGTGTAAATCTATGTCTTATAAATTCATAAATTTGTAAATTATGAACAAAATCACTATGAACTCACATCCGTAGCACTTTCGTTCGATTCGGGGTAAGTATATAGCTCCATTTCACTGTTATAACTTATTGATATCTGCACTTATCACATTTTCAGTGGATACACGTATAAATAACTTGATTCATAAATCATAAATCCTGCAAATATCAAATTAAATTTTTCAAGACATTCTTGTTTTCATAGACTACTACATTAATTTATTTTGTTGAAAAAATGACGAAATTGGATCAATTATCTCTCGAAGAATTAGAGATGATTGTGAATAAAATAGTATACATACTTCGGTGAGGATTTCATATCAGCCTCGAGCTATATCTGACCCTCGAGGCTTCGCCTCTCGGTCATGTAATAAGCTCTCAGCTGTAATGAAATACTTCCCACCTCAGATGTCATATACTATTACTCACCCTCAATGTAACTAAGTTTTCATCCAATGCGCAATAAATATGGGAGTGGAAAACGCTTTAAGGTGGGATTTTATTACACGATTTAGTAAGTTAAACTTACCAAAGCCTCATAGATTGTCAACTTGTCATTAGAAATTTATTGGTGCCACCGGAACGTAGTTTGTATTTCATCAATTTATTTGTTCATTTGATTATTTGGGAGCTAAACAGTCGCCAAATGATACATTTCTACGAAACTACTACTACAATTTACATTAAGTACAAGACAAGAAAGCTTAAATAGTGACGCATAGATATTAAAATAATAAAAATCTGACGTGAACATCACGTGACTTACTTGTACATCATTAGATATATATATATATATATATATATATATATATATATATATATATACTATATATATATATATATATATATATATATATATATATATATATATATATATATATATATATAAAAAAAGATTATTTGAAAAAAAAATTAAATTCACTTTTATATATATATATATATATATATATATATATATATATATATATATATATATATATATATATATATATATATATATATATATATATATATACCGGGTGGTACACGGTAAAGGTGTACATAGGGATTTAACCCGGGATAGTAGTTTTGTGCAAATTCCTGCACTCCTATCCACTCTACGGCAAAAATGATCGAGTACAAAATTTTTAGGAATCAAAAGGTGCACACAAAACTGTCTTCACTTTTTCAGTTGGGTGTGTGGTTATTTCATAATTCCAAAAAGAAATTGCAAAATAAAAATTAAATAATAGCAGCAGCCATGACTTTTGTTCTTCATGACAGATGTTTCGAGAATATTATTTATTTGTTAAATAAAGTTTGTAAAGTAAATCATGAACATTTATTCGAGTGAAGAACGTGTCTTGGGTCTAGTGCACACACTGTATTGCTTTATACTTACACTTACCGGAGAGTTTGATGTACCAATCGATTTTACATTCAAAATGAAGAAGTTTGAGACGGAAACATATTGTATGATAAATAGAACTGGAAATATTATTGTGTTTTTATAATCACTTTTGACGTTTCAATTGCATTCACCCATTTCCATTTTATCTTGCTCTAGTGGCCAACTATCGAACTATAACATCTTCTAAGACTACATCAGGGAGTACTAACTACATTATCGACTTACTAATGCTTTCTGTCAGTCAGAAGTTTCTACTCGAAACAAATAATCAATAAATGTTTCAGATATATGATCTAAATACTGAGTGTATTCATATTTCCAGAGGGTCTTTCAAGCGTGAGGTAGATTATATTCAGTTCTGTGATATTTTTAGTGTTTTTTGATTAATTATTCTTCATTAACTGATTTTCAGCAAGCTCCCTCCTTTCAATTAGGATGCTATTGTTCAAAAACCTTATTTTTCATATCAAAAATTGAATATTTTCCGAAAGCCTCATCATGTCTACAATATATCGGCATATAATTAAAGTTAATGTGCTAATGTAAAAAATAACGTGCAAATTGGATGTCTCAAAAAATTTCATATTATTTGGTACTAAACTTGTAGTTATCATTTAAATTTTTTATCATTAATGAATCATTTATTCGCGAAAATGCTAGAATAACAATTTCTTGAAGGCTCTTTAATATTTTCTAATGAACCTTTGTTGACTAATAGATAACATAATTTTCTGAATTTTGTGGAAAAGTTTTTATTTTTAATTAATCAATATCTGCTACCACTAGAAGTTTTATACCTACATTGAAATAGTACATATCTATATTCGTGTTACAAATTCCTATTCTCATCAGCCTCTGAAACTTGGACGCGATATTATTGCTATTTTGGGTATTTCTCTGATATTTTCTCTTCTTTTCTTCATTCCATATCGAAATAATATAATAGCAATCATATCTCGTTGGGAGCTTCTTGAGGATAATTTATTTTATAAAGTAGTTACTGAAAAAATTATTCGAACAATATTATTTTTATTAGATTATAGATTTTGTTATGAAGAAACATTTAATGAACAGATATTTATCTGTTATACAAACTTAATAACTAAGAGCAGTAGAAACATAAAATAAATAATAAAATATATAAGGAATTCAAACACGTCTTTTATTGATAAAATCTATTGTGGGAGTGAAAATAATTATCTTGTTGAAGTGTAGAAAAATAACAAAAACTAACACAATAATATATCAAAATAAGTCAAAAAACGCAATAGGGATGAAAAATATTTTATGGTCGAGGAGCCATGTAGCAGTATTCTACATCCCAAATACGTATCTGCTACAGATACAACCTCTAAATGGCCATCTGGAGTATGCTAGCTACATTTAGTTGTTTATTTGGTTGATGTTTGAAGTGACACAACAAATCGCTGTCATATTACATGCATCAAGAAGCAGCTTAATATAAGTATGATTTATCCAATTCATTTTCAAAAATGATTGATTATTGTAAAGTAAATAAATAAATTCCAATCTATTATGCTATTAATCTCCAAATATGTAATTCTATATATATATACATTTTTTTATATATAGGGTTGATTAATGAAAATGAACGCATAAAGCATACTTTTAACATTAGGTACAAAATAAAATAGTAGACTTTTACAATAGGAACCTAGTGGTAGTTATACAAGTAAAAAGAGATGGCGCCACAGGGATTCAAAGAAATTTTTCAGTGGCACTAGTAGAACGATGGGAACTAGTATTTTACTTGTTTCAAAACAGCAACCAAAACATAATCTAAACCGAGCTTTTCAGGCCAACTTGTATTGGAAAACAGTAAATCAGTGTTTTTCTTGTTTAAAAACAAAAAAAAAAACATAACCTAAACCGAGCTTTTTGGGTGAAGTGGTATTGGAAAACAGTTATTTAGTGTTTTTCTTGTTAAAAAAAATCAACCAAAACATAACCTAAACCGAGCTTTTCAGGCCAACTTGTATTGGAAAACAGTAAATCAGTGTTTTTCTTGTTTAAAAAAAAACATAACCTAAACCGAGCTTTTTGGGTGAAGTGGTATTGGAAAACAGTTATTTAGTGTTTTTCTTGTTAAAAAAAATCAACCATAACATAACCTAAATCAAGCTTTATAGGCCAACTAGTATTGAAAACAATCCATTGTTGTCAGCGAGGCACACACTTGAACGTATTTAGGTGAAATGCTCTTTGTTTGAAAGCCACTGACTATAGCAACACATGTGCAAGATACGCGCATGCGCTCGTCACAGGTTTCTGATGTAAAAGTGAGCCAATAAAATGAATTATCATGGATGTTACTAGTCTTCTTTATAATTATCAGTCATAACATAACTACGATAAGAAAAGGAAGAAAACTGCGGAAAGGACTGTTTTGCTCATCTCATTGGCTTTGGTTATGTTGTCACTTCAGTGCGCGGGCTAAGTGGAGAGAGACGGGCAGTTCAGCGTATCTAGATGGTCCTGGTACATTTGCGCACTCTGTCACCGAGCTACCTTTCTCTCTCTATTTGGGTAGCGACGTGGCGGTGTAACGGTGGCTAGAGTGACGTCAAAATCATAAGTCCCCATTACGTAATTGAATATTCAGAATAAAATGTCAAACTTGACAGCTGACAGCGAATGAACAATCATCAGTAGTAACTCAATTTGAGAAAGAAAATTCAGATCCAAATTTTAAGTGAATCTTCCAATCATGCAAAAAATTTGTGAGCATCACGGTCAATAAGTACAGTACCGATTTCGTATAATATTTGGCCTGCAAGATCAAAGACAAGCTATATTCGCAGAATGCAATAGAATAACAGACAGACAATTGGCTAATGTTAGAGCTTCATTCTACAATAGACTTGGCTATTGTCTTACAGAAAATGGTGGCTTATTTGAACATTTATTATAATTCATCCTCCTTATTTTTTATTTTTTTGGTGTGTATTAGATATAATTATCGCGATAATCAATTATTTATTCATCTGTTATGATATATTAGGCCTGGATATTATTATTATTGTTCTCATTAATTTCTTCCACACCGCACTAACAATAATCTGTATTATTCTATACATTTTCAAAATTATTGTTACATCTATAATTGATCCTTCATGAGAGAAAAAAAATAAATTCCACTTTTATAATGAAAGTTTAGTCTTGTTTCATATTATTTTATTATAAGACAGATTGTTGTCTATGAACTTCTGATATTGACGTTTAGAAATAATTCATGGAAAACAAAAGTCATGGCTACTGCTATGATTCAATTTATATTTTGCAATTTCTTTCCAGAATTATGAAAAAACCACACACTCAACTAAAAATATGAAGACAGTTTTGGGTACACATTTTAATTCTCAACCACTTCGTACTCCATCCTAACCGCGCACCCGGTATATATGTACATATATATATATATATATATATATATATATATATATATATATATATATATATATATATATATATATATATATATATATATATATATATATATATATATATATATATATATATATATATATATATATATATAAACAGATATTTGTGAAAATATTTTTGACAGTAAGGCAGCTTCTAAGCGCAATTTTAACTGTATCACTTCTTACAATTTTTTGAATTAAAGGTGTCAAATCAGAAACATATGGTACTGATGCATATTTTATGTTAGTAGGGGATTGTTGTTGGGTTACAACAGTATTTCGTTGATCATGTTGAACATTGGTACTATTAAACAATAAGTTGTTTGTAAGTTTAGCAGGATAGCCATTGCTTAGCAATACTTTCTTGAGTTTTTTTAAATTTTCAGAGTGGTACATGGGATGAGAAATGCGAAGAATACGTCTCTTTAGACCCAGGATAACATTTACTTTAACTTGTTTAGGTTGCTCTGACAGATAATGGATGTAACGTTGAGACGCCATTGGTTTAGTGTACCAATTTGTGCGCAGTACTCCATTTTCATCTCGTATGATTTTTGTGTCGAGGAACGCTATGCTGTTTTCAGCTTCAATTTCTATTGTAAATTGAAGTTGTGGATTGTAGTTATTGAATGTTTCCAGGATATGATTTGTTTTGTCGGATGGAACTGCAGTTACGATGTCGTCCACGAATTTTTTGAGAAAAGGAAAAGTAAATTCCAATTCTTCGGAGCATGCATCTAATAGTGCATCCATGACGTATTGGGCCAGAATGGGTGAAAGAATTGCACCCATTGGTGAACCAATAAGATGTTTGTAGTAGTGACCATCATACATGCAGTAGCTGCTGTCAAAGACAAATTTGAGTAGGTTGACAAAATCATTTAGCTCTCTTATTGGTTCACCAATGGGTGCAATTCTTTCACCCATTCTGGCCCAATACGTCATGGATGCACTATTAGATGCATGCTCCGAAGAATTGGAATTTACTTTTCCTTTTCTCAAAAAATTCGTGGACGACATCGTAACTGCAGTTCCATCCGACAAAACAAATCATATCCTGGAAACATTCAATAACTACAATCCACAACTTCAATTTACAATAGAAATTGAAGCTGAAAACAGCATAGCGTTCCTCGACACAAAAATCATACGAGATGAAAATGGAGTACTGCGCACAAATTGGTACACTAAACCAATGGCGTCTCAACGTTACATCCATTATCTGTCAGAGCAACCTAAACAAGTTAAAGTAAATGTTATCCTGGGTCTAAAGAGACGTATTCTTCGCATTTCTCATCCCATGTACCACTCTGAAAATTTAAAAAAACTCAAGAAAGTATTGCTAAGCAATGGCTATCCTGCTAAACTTACAAACAACTTATTGTTTAATAGTACCAATGTTCAACATGATCAACGAAATACTGTTGTAACCCAACAACAATCCCCTACTAACATAAAATATGCATCAGTACCATATGTTTCTGATTTGACACCTTTAATTCAAAAAATTGTAAGAAGTGATACAGTTAAAATTGCGCTTAGAAGCTGCCTTACTGTCAAAAATATTTTCACAAGATAAAAAGATCGCGAACCGATTCTAAATCAATCCAATATCGTTTATCGTATCCCTTGCGCGGACTGTGAGCTTCAATATGTGGGCCAAAGCTCCAGGAACTTAAAAAGCCGTATTTCATCTCACAAAAGTGACACTAAATTGAAACCTGGTGCCAGTGCATTATCTAATCACTGCAACACCACTAAACATAAAATGGCTTATGACCAGATTGAAATATTGGACAATGAACGAAATTTGTCCAAAAGAACGTTTCTGGAGATGGTTCATATTGCGAATACTTCTCAGTCCATGAATAAGAGAACTGATATCTGTGGCTTGAGCAACATCTACGTTCATCTGCTACAAATGTCTGAAAAAAAGCAACAGTCAGAACAAATTGGTAGTCAGAATCTAAATTCAACTTAAAAACCACACCCACTTTTCAATCCATTCAAGCAACAATTTATTTGTAACAATTTTTATTTTATACAATTGCATTTGTATGTTTTTACCTCTTTTCACTTTACTAGAAATTCTAAAAGTATAACTTATTTTTAGAATATTCATTGTTTGTTTACTTTAAATTAATTAAGTAACTATTCTAGTTACTTTTTCTCCTTCTGGGGGATTTTGGTTGTTGTATCGGCGTCAATCGTAAGTGGTGGCTACAGCCAACATCTGGTCTTCCAAAAATGGCCGCACAGCCTGTCATAAAAAACTTTGCTCCTACACATAAAATTTCAAAAACTTTTTATTAAATTAAAAATAATGTGCATTATATTTTAAAAAACCAGTTAACTGTGATAAACACTTGAATTATTTATCGAAATTAACGCTTATTGTGATATATTTATTATTGGTGAACATCAAACATGTGCTCATCAAAATGTTTGTCTATTCCAAAAAAATTTTTTTATGAATGTTACGACTCTTATTATTAATCTCATTCAATGTAAGTAGAAAACTCTGTTAACTGAAAGAGAAACATATTTTTTCTAAATTTTAACTTTGTATTTATAGTGTCCTTGAAGAAGGCTGAAAATACAGCCGAAAGCTAGACAAATTAACAAGAGTGTTTTATTAAGCCCAAATGTTGACTGCCGCACCCACAAATATCTGTTTATGTAACTAATTGCAGTCGCGATTACTCCTAACCTCTATATATATATATATATATATATATATATATATATATATATATATATATATATATATATATATATATATATATATATATATATATATATATATATATATATATATATATATATATATATATATATAATACGATGTGATTTTGTATTTGATCATATATATCATTGCATATACAGGGCGTAACGGAAATAAGTACATTTATTTTAACCTGTAATGCAATTTGTCAAGCATAACAATTTTTCTTATTATTTTTTTGCATTAATCCTCTGGATATAGAATAATTCATCAAAGTTTTGTCAAAAATTTCATAGTGCGCCTATGGTTCAAACTGAATGTTTCTCATTTGTTGGAAGAATGACAGCTGTCGATTGAAAGGAGTATTTTGCAACTTTGAGCCATCGTAGTCTTGTCAATCATTCATTTGAAACTGAAGAAATATTAGTATTTTGGCAGTACATTGATATTTGCTCATCTCGTTGATTCTATTCTTGCATGTGTTGGAAGAAAGACTAAATTTGTCCCTGTAATCAACAATTTGGTCTTTTAGTCGTATTTATATGTCATTTTTAAGAAGTTTGATTTTTATTTAGGGATTTCACGTATATCTTCGGATAGTACATCTCCTAAACATAAGATTGTCTGCACAAGTTCATTGCACGTGAATCAGCTGATTTTAATTGTCTGAAACTGTGTCACTGTGTCAGGAGTGTTAGACTATGCTACCATCTACAAGCAGTTCAAAAAGTAGTTGCTGCTCCCAACTTACTTCATCAGAAACAGATCAGAAACATGAAGAGGAAATCATTCAACGATTTATTTAAAGAAAACGGTAGAATATTGAATGGAATGTAATTCTAAGTTAATTAATTCACTAAATAATTTAATAGAATATTGGTACATGAAATTTTCAAGATTCTATTCTTGAAGAGCAGAAAATATAACCTATAAATGTATCAAACTGAATTTGGTAAATGATTTTAAATATTTTCCAAAATACATGATACAATATTTTGTTTATTCAGCAGATCAATTCACGGGGCATACTTTATTGAAACGACCTGAGTATGAAGTGTGAGATTTGTAATAATATGAGAAAAACTAATACACAGGTGCTTCATTTATAAATTAATGTATTTCATTCATCTCATCAGCTGTTTTACGTCTCAGATAAACATTAGGTTCTAAATATTCCATGGTATTCTCATCGTAATGAATAAGTGCATAATATTTTGACAATAAATACATTAGCATAACCACAATAATTCAATTTTTAGTGAAAAATGACAATTCGGAGATCGTTCCAAATAAATTTTCCAAGCTAATCCTAAACTGCCCGTGAAATCGTACACAGAATTAATAATTTATAATGTGTTTTATTCCAGAATTTATTTGAAGGAATTGATAACTCACATATGTCATAATCAATTATTTTTCTATTGCAACTGCTACTGGATCCGATAACTATGCACCTGAACGACTCGTTGAATTATAGGGGATAAAAAATTCTAAAAAAAGATGAGAATTCGGGAAGAAGTTACTAAGAAAAATTGTTAGGCTCGACAAGAACTATCACTGGTTAAAATTAATGTACTTATTTCTGTTACACCCTGTATACAATCAAACACAAAATCTCATCGTTCCACAGTTAATCATTTTGGATTTACCCAAGAGATTATAAGAATCTGTCAAGTGAAATGCGCTTTGAGCCAAGTCGGTTGCTATGGAAACAGTAGGCCATTATTCTTATACTACAATATTCCTTAATACTGATTTCCAAAACTCTACGACTACCAACAAATCTTAATTTATGCGCAAAATTAAAAAATAAATTACTACTAAAGTGCACTTCCAGTTTAGTCTATTGTTATTAAAATAGTAGGCAATCATTCAGATGCTACAGCAGACTGAAATACCAAATTTCAATATTCTACACCTGATCGTTTCGAATTTATGCGAAAAATTTCAAAAGACTGTCAAGTAAAGTGCACTTCCGACTTAGTGGATCTCAAAAAAAATAGGATATGAGCATCTAGACGGTATAATCGTTCTAAATACTGAATTCTGACAATCTAAGTTCAATCGTTTCATGCATAGAATCCAAAAATGTTTCGAATAAAGCGCTCTTCCGGCTTAGTCAATAGCAATCATAATGCAAAGTGTACAACTAGATATTATGGAAGTGCATGATACAAAATTCAAATATTCTACGACTGATTGTTTAGAATTTATGCGGAAAATTCAAAAAGTCTTTCATATAAAGTGCACTTCCGGCTCAGTCGATTGTTACAAAAAAAAGGAGATGACCATTAAGATGCTACAGCAATTTTAAATACTAAATTCCAATATCCCATGGCTGATCATGCTGAATTTATGCGGAATATTGAAAAAAAGTTTAAAGTAAAGTGCACTTCCGGTCTAGCCGATCGCAATCATAATGCAAGATGTACAATAAGATGTTACAGAAGTTCTTTATACGGAATTTCAATATGCTATGGCGGATCATTCTATATTTATGCAAAAAGTTCAAAAAAAGCTTCAAGTAAAGTGCACTTCTGGCCGGACCGATTCTTACAAAAATAGCAAATAACGAATCTGATACAACATCAAGTTCAAATACTGAATTTCAACATCTTCCAGTTGATCATTCTGGATTTTTCAGAAAAATTCGAAAAAAGTTTTAAGTAAAGTGCACTTCTGGTACAGAATGCGAGGTGTATAACTAGACCCTATACTAGTCTTAAATACAAAATTTCAACATTATATGTTCAACCAGTTTTGAGATTTGCAAGTTACGCGCGCACGAACATACGTACCGATATCAAGTCAAAAATAGTCAAAATGGATTCAGGGATGTTCAAAACGAATATTTCCATCAAAATCTCGATAGGTGAATTTTTCCGGATTCACAATACTTTCTTGAATTTAGTACAAGTAAGTAATAGTATAGATTGATTTGTACTGCATCCAATTGCGTTTTTAGATTGACTCTGACTTGATCAAAAGAAATTGATATGTTGCATGGGTATCATCATTAGTAGACATTAATCTATTAATAGATGAATGTTTGTAGCTGTTATTGTCTGATTTTTTTATGCAAAATAAAGTTTAATCTCTCAAAATGTTACCATGGTTTGGAAAAATATTTCTTCTCACACAAAGTATTCCATAAAACAAGCAACGGAAGTATATTGCATAATGAGTCTAAAGTATGAGTTGTTTAACAAAAACGGTGAATGTTCATAACTGTAGGAACTTTGAATGTTGAAAACAATTATGGATGATGGAGTTGATAAAAATATGAAATAAAAATGGTCCTAGGTGCCATCCTTTGTTACAAAAATGTCGTCTCACGTCTTTTTTGTACAATTTTCTCATTCCATATCTATGTCGCCATCTGTATCACAAATTTTCACTAATTTTGTAAATTAATACGTGCGTATGACACTTGATTGAAGCGCTAATTTGGAAAGCATGCGCGTCTTGTTCGCGCTCTTTTGTTTCCTGAGCTGTGGTTGCAGATGCACTTGTTTTGAGCAATCTTGTAATTCTTTCTAGTTGTTATAAATTTGGGGCTATTTTATTCTTCAAAAATCAGTGTTATGATTTTATGAATTTTTGCTAGTGATTTCGCTTAAGGCGACCCACGTGGTTAACCTTTTGTTTTTTAAATTTATCTCTTTCATCCTTAATTCTTTGTTGGTTTTTTGTGCTCAAAACCTTTTTACAAACTTGAAACTTTTATACTAAATTATTATTTTAGTTCTGAATAATTTTTTTTTCTAAATTTTATAAATACATTCGAAGTAAAAAAAAAACCTACGAGATTTGTGGCTATCTTCGTTCCTCCCTCTACCTTTCCTCACCTAAGTATGTGTGATGTATGAATGTTCAGTGAAAGTGGTTGATATTACATAATTTAACTATATTTTGGATCCAACGCGTTGCGGATTTGTCAGTCAACAACTCGTAGTTTTGGTTCTTACGTTGTTCGTGTAGTTTTTGGTTTCCAGAGCTTGAAATATTTTGTTGTGGGCTTTTGTTCCCGTTTTTAAGCTGGAAAATCCTACGAGTTTGTGAAGATTGATCCAATTTCTTAGTAACGAACCACGTTCGTATTTATCGACTCGTCGCTAATAATCCTTTTTCTTGTCCTGCTAGACTTTGTATTTTCTTTGTTTCTCTTCTCTTTATTGCTCAGCGTAGCTTTTTTTTTACTTTGTAAATTTTTAGTGCACCATTTAAAATCGGACAAATAAATAACTTACTGATTATTTTATTCAACTTTCACTGAATTTACAGTTTATTCGTTTTTCAATTTAAACCTAAATTCATTTATTCAAGTTCAACGCTTCACGTTTGAAGAGAGCTCTCCTCCAATTTTTCATAGGAACCTCCTGTTTCAGTTGAATTGGATACTGGTTGGGTTGTTTGTTTCCAGTGTAAATTGCTAGGGATCTTAGGAGCCTGTGGCCATTTGAGACTAGTTTCTGGCCAACTTTGAGTTAAGAAAAACATTAATACGTCTACGAAATTGAAAAGAACATTAGTACCTCCCGAAGTTGACTACCAGGCGCACGGCCAACCTTAACACCTTCAAGGACCGTTGGGTATTTATCAAAGCCCTATAAGACGCAAGATCAACTTTACTTAATTTAGGAAACGTCCTTGTCTGACGTTGTTTTTGTGGCTACCAATTCGTCATCTATCTTCTCTGCCGATACTAGTCTTGAGTTCCGCCTGAAGAAGATATTTAGCTAGTTTTTGTAACGTAATTTTGAACGTCTGTGACGTGCTCTCCAGTTCCCTTTTGGCTGTTGCAATGAGATATTTTTGTATTTTAGCTTCAACCATTTTCGTAAGTTACCAACATTTTTCAATTATAATTTTTGGAATTATTTACTTTAAATTAATAATAATTTTGTTTATAATTGATTTCAACATCTATGCTTTATTTATTTTATTCTTGCTGTCGCTATTGTCTCTTAAAATAGTACCTTTTTCTCCTTTGATCATTTCCTGGGAGTGACGCCCATTTCCCATTTTTCAGGTAAAATATTTCTAGTGCCCTTATTAATAGCTAGTCTGGATCTTTACTTTCAAGGTAAGATATTCCAATACTCAAATTTAGTGTCAATCAGCAATACATTATGTTTTCGCTACCAAATAGTGAAGAAACATTACCTTTTTTAATTTCCTACTGCCACCTTGGAAATAGGAAAAGGTACACCTTGTAGTACTTCTGGGATATCCAAGATTTGCCGAAATTTGGAGCTATTAGAATCCATAAATTGCGACCAATTTCTTATGTATAATTTAATCCATCTGTACAGAAAACTACACCACGCCGTTATGCTATTTAATAGTGTCATAGGGGAGAGTGAATTGAACCAATTCCTTGACACAGACCAAATCTTTATTTTCAATAATAATTTCAACATATAATATATAGGATAACTTTCATTTCATACAATTTTTATTGACTGTCAATAGCAACTGAAAAAAACTAGACTACTATGATATTCACTCGTACAATATCAAACACATACTTCACATACATACTCAGAAGAAGCTGCTTACACTACTTAAGCAGGAATCGTCATCACAGTTTCCAACACTCCTCCTTAAGCAGCTTCTGGCGTAAATCTTCAAAAAAATTTCTATCAAGAGCTTTGGTGAAAATATCAGCTACTTGTTCCTTAGTAGGTACATAAATTAGCTTTACAGTCTTTCCAACATGGTAATTAACAAATTTTTGACGTATTTCAATATGCTTCTTTCCTTTAGTCACCTTTCCTTCCTCTGCATTCTCAAGCATATGAATCGTTGCTTGGTTATCAATAAATAATTCTGTAGGCTCAGTCAATACTTCGATTTCTAACTTTCATGATTCTACGAATCCAACTGACATCTTGCACACCATTCACTGCAGCACGATATTCAGCTTCAGCTGACGATAATAAGACGACTGTCTGTTTTTGAGCCATCCAAATAATAGGACCTCCATATTCTACTAATACTTCACTAGTTGAAATCATGTCTAACTCCATGCCACCGTAGTTCGCATCTGTATATGCCTTCAACTTGGCTTCTCTTCCAAAATGTATTCCAAGATTTTCTGACCCTTTGAGATATCTGAGAACTCATTCAATCATTTTCCAATGACTCTGTCTAGGCTCATTGACTTGACGACTCAAATAATTGACAGCAAAACTTATATCTGGTCTAGAAATTGTGGATAAGTACAACAGACTTCCAATTACTTCTCGATAAGGTTTATTCTGAAGTAAACCATAATTCACTTTCTTTTCGGTCTACATTCAAGGCTCAATAAGTGTTGCTACTGCGTAGGCTCCTTCGAAACCAAAACGAGCTCATACTTTGCGTACATATCTAATTTGCGTCACTAAAATGCCATCTTCTCTTAGATGAATCTCCATTCCAAGGTAGAATATTCTCCCTTCTACAGGACCTGTTGATTTCATGTTAAAGCTCATAGCTAGTTCAGACAATGTTTTCCTTATCTTCATTTCTTCCTGACCAATCATAATTCCATCATCCACAAAAATTCCAATTATTATTGACCTATCTTGATTGTAAAATATACATGGATCATCATCGGTGTCTTTGAATCCTATTTTCTTCAAAATTTTGGTAAACGTAGCATTCCAATCTTTTGGAGCTTGCTTTAGTCCATATAAACTTCTTTTCAGACGACAAACTCTCCCAGTTTCATCATCAAAGCCTTTTGGTTGTAACATAAATATTTCTTCTGATAATTTCCCATTCAAAATTGCTGTATTTATATCGAAAGTGTGAATTTTCAGTTTTCTCCTTGCAGCACGACTTAGCAATCAACGAATACTTGAATATCTAGCAACAGGAGCAAAGGTTTCGTTATAATTGTCTCCATGAGCTTGGTCAAACCCTCGAGCAACTACTCGTGCTTTCAGACGACCATCTGCTTTTTCACGTAAAATCCATTTGCATGACAATGCTTTTCGACCTTTAGGTGAATTGAATAGCTCCCATACTTCCATTTGATTTAAGAGCATCGATTTCATCTTCCATAGCTTTTCTCCATCTAGAATCTTTCAGTGCATCTTCCACTGAAATATCTGCTGACTCAGCAATTACCGCATAATCATATCTTAAAGGTGGTTTGATATGTTGACGGTTTCGCAGACCATATCTTGACGTAGATTGACTTTCTTCTGCACTTGGCTCAGACTGATCTCCTTCACAGCTTCTAAAATTCTCCTCCTAACTCTGTTCTTCTTTTTCTGGTTAGTCTTCTGACTTGAACGATTCTTCACTGTCTGTTTCTTTTTCGTCTGGTATTTCTTCAATTGACTTGTAACTAACTTCTGTTTGGCCATACTCTGTACCAATCTTTTCATCAAACAGAACATTACATGAAACTCCTACATGTCTTTCATTAGGTAAATAAATTCTGTATCCATGTTCTTCAATATCATACACCACAAAAATTCCTTTCTTGCTTTTTCTATCAAGTTTCTGACGTTGATGATCTAGCAACATTATGTAGCATTCACAGCCAAAACTTTTCATAGACTTCAGATTTATTCGTCGACCAAACCATAATTCAGCAGGTGTTTTATTGATGACATTGCTAGTTCCAGTCTGATTTATGGTGAATACTGTATAATTAAGCGCTTCTGCCCACAAAGATTGTTCAAGTTCTTTGGCATAGATCTTAGCTCGTGCAGCTTCAACCATGGAACGCATCTCTCTTTCAATTCGACCATTTTATTGTGGAGTGTATGTGGCTGATCTTTCATTGAATATTCCAAGCTGCTCAAAAATATTTCTGCTTCTGACATTTTTGATTTCTTTTCCATTATCTGACATCAAAACTATTACTCTTTTTCCAAACTGATTTTCAATTAAATTAAAATATATGCTCAGCTTATCAACTGCTTCTGACTTTTGTTTCAAGAAATAGCCTGTTCGAAATCGACTGAAATCATCATTAAAAAGTATGAAATATTTTGAGCCACCAAGTGACTTAACATTCATTTCGCCTAAGTCCACATGTACTTTGTCGAGAGGTGCCTTGGCAATTACATCATTTCTTGGATGAGACACTTCATGTTGCTTTTCGTACACACATCCTTTGCAAACATTATCTTCCCAATCATCAATATAAATAATTTCATTTCTCTCAAGTGTATCCCTAACATGTCGAATATTCTGATGTGCCAATCTTTCATACCACAGTTCTAGACTTACTGCTTTCATTGAACGAAACATCATTTGAAATAAGCCACCAATTCCTTTGGCTATCAACACAACTTTATTTTCTGACTGACGACTTTGAAGTCTTATCTCTTCTTGTTGAAGACGATCACGCAAATTAGGAAGAGTTTTCTTAGCTTCTGCAACTGATTCCCAAGCTGCATGAAAATAATCAAATTTAGCGGATAGAGAGTTTAAAATTCTTGACATCACCCAACAATCCTTGACTTCTTCGTCCTTTGACCGTAGTTCCTGCGCCAATCCATCTATTTGTAGACAATTTTCTGCAACTGACTTTGATTCATCATATAGGTAGCTGAAAAACTGTTTCTGCTACACAGCCGTTGACTTCTGACTTTTCTGACCATAAAGCTGTTCCAATCTTTTTATCACTTTCGCCGCAGAATCACATGTCGTAAGCTTCAATGCAATTTTCTTGTCACTTAAAGTCAATGATTGTTTGAGCTTCAATATCTTTTCTTACCCAGTCTTTGTGATCTGAATCTGAATCAAACGGCTACACCTGTAGCAATGTTTAACAACTCCTTCATTCTCAGTAATAAATTCAGCTTGAATCTCCACGATACATAATTAAATTTTCCGTTTCCTTCTGCAGATTCAACTAGCTTCTCCAAGCTCAATCTAGTATCCATTTTATGTATAGTTAACGTGCTTGCAAAAATTATCTTTCTTATTCAAATTAAATTCACTCTTTTATTAGCCTACTGGGCCCATAACCTGTTATAGGGGAGAGTGAATTGAACCAATTCCTTGACACAGACCAAATCTTTATTTTAAATAATAATTTTAACATATAATTTATAGTCTTCTTCTGAAGATGGCCTAAGAAGCCGAAATCGATAAAGTGAATAAATAATTTTTGTGAAACTTACACCAAGTGTTTTTTTAAATCTTTTTGTTAACATGTTTCATCAAGTGCCTACAGCTGAATCGTTAAATTTTATTTATAATTTATAGGATAACTTTCATTTCATACATTTTTATTGACTGACAACAACAACTGAAAAAAACTAGACTACTATGATATTCACTCGTACAATATCAAACACATACTTCACATACATACTCAGAAGAAGCTGCTTACACTAGAGCACTAAAAACATAGGTATTATCATCCGCCATTTGGTGTCCTGTCAATTAAAGAAAGCATATATAAACATTACAGGAAATGCGTTGTTTGACGAGGATAAAATGTTATAATAACTTGAAAAACTAAAGAAAATAGTATCGGAGTGACTCATTAATGTGCCGAATGATTTATCATCATTATTAGCGGCAATTGTGGCTGTGAGATTCACAAAGTACGTATATTTAGTCAAAATTTCCATTTAAAGTTATGATCAGATTAAAATCTTGATTGAAGTGATCTCAGTTAATTTTAATATATATTTTTATCTAAATTTTTAAACACGATCATAGAATCTAACCTCAATTTCAAGCAATAATTGATCAATATATTTATGTATTACACAAAGGTACCTATTTTATAAAATATATATTTACATATATAAATATATTATGAGTATAAATAATATATAATCAATTATTATTTCTTTGATAAGTAAAATATTACGAACTAATATTTTTTTATGAAGACATGCGATATAAAAAATTGCAAATAATAGACATCCATATTTTTTTCCCTTGGATGAGAGCAGTAAAATAATGAATCCTCCAATAAATATGCATAAAAGTTTTTCTAGGAAAGTTGAAGATAAACGATAGAGTTTTACATATTTAGAGATCCCGAAGTGCAATAAATCTGTCAGATTGTTATCAAAAATTGTATTACACAATATAAATTAAAATTCCATGATGATATTCTGGATTTAATATTACTCAGATTATATGTGATTGGAAACCAAATAATTTGATTCAACATTTGATAACTGAAAATTCTAAATTGAAGCATATAATTTGGTTACAAATAATACATCATGTCAAAAATAAATAGTCTGATAGATTCCAATATTATTTTATCACATTTTTTACCTAAAGATTAAACTATTTCGACTCAATCATCGCGTTTCCTGCACTGTTCATATATGCTAAAGCGCTTTCTAAGGACACAGAATGGCGGATGATAATACTCATGTATTTAGTGCCTTACTTACACTACTTAAGCAGGAATCGTCATCACAGTCTCCAACAAATAGCAACGTTTTATTCCAGGTAAAAAACTATAATCTTTTTTTAAGATGATTTTAATGATATAGTAGAGTATCGATTATTCGAGCGTCGATCAACCGGACGACCACTCAACCGAAGAGTCAATCCTAAATCTCATCCTGCACTGCAAAGTTTTGAAGTAGTTTTAGAGCCTGTCCATCTACTTTTGAGTAGCTGTATCTGCTGTTACATTTCATTTTCATGTCATTCATTTCATCCTCATATTCATAAAAAACTGTTATTTGTTATCTCTAAAGTCACTGTGATTGTTCATTTCGACAGCCGTCTTGTTAAATCAATTGTTCCATACCGTGCTGCCACCTAGTGGATTCCTTTATAACTATTTATTCTCTTCGCACCTTAGGCAACTCTTCCGTCATTTGTGTATGTATTGAAGAATTACCCAATTGAGGTCGGGATGCGATATTCCCTAAGTCCCTAAGTCACTAATTAATTACTTACTTAAGTGAAAATCAGTACTTAACTGTTTGAAAGTTTTGTGAACAATCATTTTAAAAGAGTGTCTTGGAGAGAATTTTTGTGCGCGAATCATAAATTAGAATTTTTGTGTCAGATTGATACCGCGCCAAAGTTTTAATCACCTAATTTTTATGAACGCTGTTCATCGAAGCTATTCTGGATCTAAATTATTCTTTCCAGAACGATAAAGCCGATCAACATCTAAAGATAGTAAACATTTCAATTCTAAAGTCACTTATTAATTCAAAACCTAACAACTAAATTACAATACAGTTAGTTGGAATTTCACATTAAAAAAATCGACAGCTAGAACATATCGCATCTTCGACGCTAATTGGTGTATTCTTATGAGGTTTTTTCTTTTTATTTTGCCTTTCCTTTTTGTTTTTGTCGTTTTCTACGTCTACATTTCATCGCATTTTTATCGTCATCAGGATCATCTATTTTGACATCCGGAACGTTTTCATCAATAATTATCGCTAATTTGGGAGTTCATTATCAAGGGTCAACGCCCCAGCTTCATCTGCTCCGTTTGTGTATTTCCGTCTGTGGCCAGCCATATATGTAATACTCCTACATTGCTAGTTTGGTCTGCAGAACGACGAAAACACTACGGTGCAGACAATTATACGTCTATCTCTTTCTATTTTACCTCGAATCTTATGCGCATGCTTGAGAATTCAGCAGCTTCGTGCAAATGGTGCAAGCGTCGTCCATCTTTGAAATGTAGAATGAAACAACTTTTCAAATATCGAGGGAAGCCGCAACGCTTGCGCACAACGATTCAAGTAAAAATTTGCTGACCCACTTTTTCCGTGACACCTCCACTTATGAGAACTAGCAATATAGAAGTATTATATATATGTGGCCAGCGATCCGCGCCATTTTGAGGATTGGCTGTTGGAGAATCAGCACATGCGCAGAAAGCTAAGATCTCAAATTTTTGTAATAATTTTTCGTTTATTATTAGGTTTGTTTCTACAGACAATCCCTGACTAGGTACTGACAGTCCCGTACTAGTTTTTTGCACGCATGCGCGAGCTATGACTGATTTCAAACCAGTCAGTGATTATTCATTGAAACACATGTTCAATAGTCACAACAGATCCAATTATATTTTAATTTATTCCAAAGTGCTCAATGAACTTCACATCATTATAATTTTCAATTAAATTCAAGTAATTCTGCTCTTTAGGCCCTATTGTTTCTTGTTAAAGTTCTCCAAAATTATCATTTTCAGATTCATTTCATAAAGACGAAGTAATTTCGTAAACACTTCTAAACTCACTATCACTTATATTTAATAGGTCTGTGAATATTTCAAAACTTTTCTTTACAAAGTCGATAATAGTCAACAATCTCACAATGCGCATGCGGGGATTTAGAATTTGTTGATAGTCAGGGAACTTTCTAGTCAGGAATTTGTCACAATTGCTGTTGGAAACCTAAATTCGAACTGCGCAGACTTCGGACAGTCTTGGACGGTTTTGTACTGCTGTAGGAACAAACCTATTATTTTTGTGTCAACGATAGTGGTACTCCCAAACGACACGTGGGAAGCGTGAGCGCTATTGTCATCTTGTTATTCTACGTAAGAGCTCTAGGCGCTATTGTTAGCGTGAATTTTCGTTGCGGTGGTGCTTGGCATCTGTCTGGCTTTGTAGTCTGTTCTGTATACGCTTACCAATATTTGATCATTATTCTGCTATTCACGTTTATTTGTAATATTTCGACGGTAATATAACGCACTCGTCGCCCAAGCCGATTGTCATTATGAAATATTATCACGCCCACGATTCCTCTCCCCTTTCGTATAGCTTTGGAAGTCCTCCATCAATTTGTGGACCACACGCCGTTTCACAGAACTAGCCAGGGTCAATCCAGGAGGAGTTGTGGGAAGGTTACACTGCTTCTAAGTCGATTGAGGATACAGAGGGCGAAAAGACTGAATATAAAGGTAGAAATTCTAGGTAAGGTAGAAGCAGGTCAGTTAAGGAAAATACGTGACACTACATTGGTACTTATTGACCAGGGGTAGTTTCATAATCCTCACAGGCAAAAAATTCAAAAAATTATGGAGGCAGCAATTGGATTACTTATATTCGTGAAATATTCGGCAAGTTATATTTTTCCGAAAAACGAGTGAATCATTGAGCTTGAAGGAACGGTATACCTAGGAAACAAATAGGTTTTTGCGGATAATGTACTTTTCTCCCATTCACTGTTATCGCTTGCGATTGAAATAGGAGTTTTAATTTTTTTTCTAAAAAGAACGCATTTCTGTGCATTTCTTCAATGTCTGATATTGAACTTACAAATTATATTGAGAAGAAACATGCTCAGAATAATAATTTCCTGAATCATGTCAAGTATAAAATGTTTTTAAGAAACATTCATCTGGAAATTTTGGAACACATGTTTCTAATCAAAATGTTCAAGGCATCAACAATCCTGGTTCTAATAGTTGTAACCTCTTAAGGACAGGCTTTTCATAGACACCGAATAAAGGAAGGGTCTAAAACTCAAATCTTCTGTCCGTTTGAAAAAAAAAAAGATACCGTGATCGCATAAATCTATACCTGGATGCATATAAAGATAAAAGCATCCATACATCAACGTGAACATAATTGAAATAGAAAAAGAATAAAATTCCTATAGATCCACTTCCCCGTCTCTGAAAATTGGAAAACCCGATGCATATGGGGTCGTTGTAAATACAAAGTGAATTACCTGCTAACAAGTTCATTTAGCAGCATAGTCTAGGAAAGTTATCATTATTGTGTAGTCTTTTGAAGGGAGAGTGCCGAAGAGTGAGAACTTAAAATTGTGTACATTAAATTCTGGTGAGAATTAACTTGAAGGTGAGTGTCAAGAAGTCTAGAATATAGGAGGCTCAACGTCCCATGCTGCACCGTATATAGAGTTGAGGTAAAATATGGTTGCACGTAGCGCCTCCCACCATTCGCAATTATCATTGTTTCTCACTCGCACACGTTACGTCAGAACGCCAAATGGATATACAAGCGCTTGGAAAACGCTGCTAGGCTGCGCGGCGCAGCCACCAGATTAAATGATTTGCTGCACTTACTGATCTCTATATATAACTGGATAGACAATTCATATAGCAAAAAATTTAAAAAGTATCTCTCATTGAAGCTTACATTAGCGCCACTGGATGTATTGAGGTGTTGAGTTGCCTCCAAGATGTTTAGAGCCTCTGGCTTAGAGAGGGGGTAACATGCCAGCCTTTAAATTCGGACACCCTGTTTCCAAGAGGGATCTTCATGGTAAAAACAAGACTAGAATTACAAGATAAGTTGACTACGTCAAAGCATTGCATTGCGCAATCATATATTTATGTACGTACCTATGTATGTATACATTACTCTAAAATAAAAACTAAAATAACGAGTTCCTAAGGCTCGAAAAGAAATAGTGGTTTCATTGTTTCTTCCTCACGTCGTCCTCTTAATCGAGTGTGTGAGTGCACAACAGGATGAGTGACTAGTAACTAAATACATCAAATAAGCGCTGGCACGACTGAAGTGGTAGGGTGCCAAACCAATGATACCTATATAACTGGGTAGAGCATTCTATTAGAAGTAGTAAAGTACGCTTAGTAAATTCCACAGTAAAAATATAAAATATTCACTAATAAACAATAATTAATTTATTGTATGCACCAATCAAATGATGATATTCAAAAATACTGTTTTTTTTTATTCACGCCATATGGATCTTCCGTCCACTTATTTAGAGATCAGTTCTAGGCACTCATTTCGTGGCGCCAGCGTATGTTTCAAATTCTTTTATTTCTCAACTACAGAATGCTCTATCCAGTTTAGAGATCAGTGGCTGCACCTATTTTTTGCCTCACCCTCACCACTTCTTGGTGAGTGTATTTCCACAATATATTTTGAGATGTGCATGCTTATTGTCAATTATAAGTTTCTATAGCAGCTTTAACATTTGTTTCTAGTGCATAAAATGGATGCGTACAACTGTAATGTCAATAGTTACAATAATATGTATTAATTTGTGCACAATCTGCTGAAACATGAGATTATGCTCAAAATTCAGAAAATAAACCAACTATGTCATGTGAAATAATAGAAATATTGGAATTAGAAATTACTACGAGAGTGTATTAGGTACCTTCAGAAGTGACCAACATTGTGACAAGTGATGTGACTGAGTTAGTGTCTTGTATGGTTAGCTACATTGAATGTATTTTTTATCAATCTTTGTCTCAAACCATACATTGAGCATTATCTTCAATCAATTACTGTCTATAGAGTTCATAGAAGGTAATATTTTGTGTTTAATTATTAGTGTGACGATGAACTTCGGAAATTCTGATATATTCACCTTCAGAAGTGTCTGAACGAATACTCAAAAGAAGACAAAATTTACTCAGTATTTTGTTTAATGAAACAAGAAGTTTTATAAATAATATGACTAGATGTTGTGATGAGAACAAAGAACAAATGTTAGATTATTATTTTTGTGTCCAGTCCATTGTTGATAGAACATGAAATGGTATTTCAAAATCTCTAAATTATATATTCTTCCAACAAAATTGAAACTTGATTAATCCATTGGTGATAGTACCAAAATAATAATTGTTGATTATCTCTATGTATCTGTTTGAAAACATTGCATAATTATTTGAGTGATCAATTGTCCGGACTTGATTCAAATGCAACGAAATTTCCAGTGCTTGATTTACTACAGAAAGATGCAAGGATACTTATCATCGTCACAGAAGACGTTCTTCCGGATCCTGTAATTGAGGCAGCTATTGCTCTTTTTCAAATAACAGTTTTTATATTTGTGTAGAGAAAATTATTATTACGGAATGAAATGCATCAATAGAAGCAGTGATTGACTTTATATCAATAATTTATCGATTCCAGTTAAAATATCTTTTTGGAATTAATAAAACTCTTATATATTAGAATTAATTTGTAGGTAAATTAAGTGTCAGCATATATGTATCCAGAAAGTATTCAATTTAATGAGTAATTAATAAATATTATTTTGTTCGCTCGTGAACTATTTTCTTGTATGTATGTCGCACAGTGGAATTTTGAGCTAGAATAATAAAATATAGTACTCAGAGAGTTAATTGATCACTGACAAAGTTTAAAATAAATACATAAATACCTTACAACCAAGACCATGCTTTTATCAGCCGCCATTACAACCATAACTGTTCCATTTGCTTGGTACGGTTAGATCAAAAAACAAATCAAAGGAACTCGTACTTCTACTAATAGGTGATATATGTCACTACAATATACTTTTTTCTACGATCACTATAGAAAACAACATATTTCTCATACAAAACACAACTAGAAAACTTACAATTTCACACAACTGTGCGAAAAGTCGTGAGAAATCATTTCTCACACCAGTTTGACCAACTTATATATTAAAAATTCATTTTGAAGATTCTTTAGGTGATATATATGATATATTTAGCAAGATTATTGATAAATATCACGAACTTGATATAAATTTCTGTTTGCTCTTTTATAAGCCACATTTAAATAACAAAATTGCACTAAGTTCTGTTGGAATTGTTTTCTTATTCTTGTAATATATATATTCCGAAGGTTGGTAACACTACGAATCACAGCTGTCAAATTGAAGCAGACAAAACACGTTCCATCACATTCTGTTGAAATCGAGAAATTATGTATGTAATTATTGTATCATAACCAAAATTAGATATCCACAAATATCATTACTGCAGTTGGAAAATGGTTAGTGACGAAGATTTAGAAAACACGCTACCCCAGATCACAGAAAACTCCAACTAATGAACCAATCAGAAGGTCGCTTGGTGAGAGTGAGCCAATCAGATACAATCTCTCCGTAGTTTGCAACAATTAGATTACACAACAATGAAATGTCAATCAACTGATAGAAAATATATCAATAATGATCCAAATCATAACTAAAATTAATATCACAATAAATAAGCAGAGCAAACAATAAAAATGCCTAAATTATTTTATATTTGTGAAAATAGATTCAAAATCTCAGTTATACAAATGATTTACCTACATATTTCATTAAAAATTGTGATCGTAGAAAAAGTATAGTGTACAACACGTATAGAATCACCTATTTCACACTTGTGTGATTCCAGCACTCGACTCCGTCTCGTGCTGAAAATTACACACCTCGTGTGAAATAGGTAATTTTCTATACTTGTTGTACAATATACTATTACATTTCAAGTGCTTGTATTTATTCTAACACTTCCTCCCAAGCATTGAAATGCTTATTGCTTCACATATTGACGAATACCAATGTCACAATCTTACACGATCTAAAGCTTTTGTGAACGCATCGGCCACTTGTTTTTCACCCGCGATATGCTCCACAATTATCTGTGCACTGAGATACACTTCACGCACAAAATACTACTTTACTTCGATATGTTTGGAACGTTTGTGAAACTCCGGATTTTTAGTCAACTTCACTACACTCGCGTTATCAATGTATAACGTCGGCGGAAAGTCATTACCCGTTATATCCTCTAGAAGGCGTTTCATCCACACAAGCTCTTTAGCACCTTCTGTGGCCGCTACAAACTCTGCTTCAGTGGTTGAGAGCGTAACCATTTTTTGAAGTTTGCTTGACCATGCAATAGCTCAATTTGAAAATTTTACTACTACCCCTGATGTAGATTGTCGCATCTTCTCGTCTCCTGCGAAATCAGTATCGCTAATGCCCGTACTTATAGTCGTTACTTTGCTCGATCTCAGACTTAAGAATTGCTCAAGTATGTGAATATTACCAATAGTCGTTATTTAGTAATACTTCGCATTTGCTTGATTCCGGCTTTACTTGAGTCTACTGCTAGGCTATCTTGAATCGTGCTCAAGTATTCGTGTTATTTTTTCTTGACATTTGTACTTCCAACATGAATGTATGCCATAGAGATATAGATACTTACTGAAACTTACTTTTCCAATCAAAATGTGAAAAAATAAATCAAATTCAGTAGACAAACTAGAAATATTTCGCCAATACTGTAATTAACATTAAACATATCAATCAAATATATGCCAAAAACAGGTAATCTCAAGCTTCACTAAGAATTCAGGAAGTATCGACTATAGGATAGATCATTAAGTAGGTATCTATAGTGACTTCTCCTCGATTTGGCCAAGTAATACTCAAGAACGAGATTGGGTCTCGACTATAAGTACCTGCATAAATGCCTCTAGTAATATTAATAAGCGGAAAATATCTCTTTTTCCCGCTTATTGATATTAATATCAATTTAAATATATGTATAACTTCAATTTTTTTAAACAATAATTTATTTCGCTTTTGAGGATGGCTGAGGTGCAGCCGAAACTGTAAAACAGAAAAGAAATAAAATTAAATTGACTGAAATCCCAAGAATACATCACTCACAATATTATCATATAGATTGACCATAGGCAATGAGTACACATTTATTTGTATATTTGTATCTTCAAATATTTTCAAAATTTTTGCCGATACTTGATTCCATTCCAATAAATTATGACCAAAATTCTTGCCATAAAATTTTGTATTAACTTGGTCTGCCAGGCCTTTACTCATCTCTAACTCTTCAGAAATACAATGAGCGAATATTTTTGTTTCTGTCACGTCACCGATTTTGCTGTGAATTTGTGTTTTCTCGCGTTGGCGAGAGAGATTATCTGGTATTACATTCATCTTACTTTGAAAATTTTTTATTTCAAAATGATACTCGTTCAACTCTATTTTCCAACGCATAAGCTTTTAGTTGGGGTTTTTTAAATTAATAGCCAACATAATGGTCTGTGATTGGTTCTAATTGAAAATTTTCTGTCAAATAGATAAGATCTTAAGTTCTTAACGGATTCTTTATTGCAAATAATTCCTTCTCAATGGTACTATAATTTTGTTCAGCATTACCCAATGTTTTTCAAAAACAAGCTATTGGCATTTCTTAGTCTTGTCCATCTTTTTGTAAAAGTTCTCATCCTATGGCATAGTCGGAGGCGTCCGTAGTTAACATAAAATGTTTATGAAAATTTGGAAATTGTAATATAAGAGATGAGGTAAGAACTTGTTCACATTCTTCAAAACTTCTTCTATAATATTCATTATGAATATTTATATTTTGTCCATTTTTCAGGCACAAAATTAAAGGTTTTGTGAGTTCAGCAAAATAGGAATAAATTTGCGATACCATCCAATTGTACCAAGAAATTGCTCAATTTTCTTTTTGTTTTAGGGATATCGAGATTTTTCAATCTCTCCACTTTAGAAAGATCCGTTATAACTTCATTTTGAATGATAATATAGCCTAAATATTTCGTTTCTGTTTGCAAAAACTCCGATTTGGATCTCTAAATTTGTTTTCCTCAATATCTCAAAAGCTAATTTGATATATGTTTGAATGTTTTGCCAAAAAATATTACGTCATCTAAATAGATTTTTGCCACTTCTGCTACAGGTAGGTTGGTCTCTCCTGCATTAGTGCTTAAGATTTATACGCATCTTTCGTTTTATTCAGGACTTTACTATTGTAATTCTGAATTTACTAACGTATGTAAGTTCCACCTGTTGTTATACTGGTAAGGGTTATTTTTAATTTGTTAGTTCTTTGTTTTTCATTGGCTGATGATGGGTCAATTGTATCCGAAACGTCCATAATAAACTAATCATAATACAGGAAAACTGGATTTCGAAAGGCCTTGTCCTATTCTTAATAATCATCAAAGGATCCTTCGCTTAACTTTTTCTCATCTAAATAGACTAAACAGATTATATTAACTAATTCCCCAAATGCAATATCTATCATTCTTTGGAATGTTGCGGCAGTATTTTTAAGACCAAAAGGCATAGGTACGCAAGAATTTATATTGACCGGATGAGGTACAGAATGCGGTCTTTTCGATGTCTTTTTTGTTCATAGGGATCCGATGGAAACCTGAATGCAAATCTGAAGTCGTCAAATATTTTGAATAACCAATATGATCCAACGATGTATCAAAATTAGAAATTGGGAATTTATCAATCTATCTCAGGATCATTTGGGGCTAAAGGTTCCTAGCATTTAGTCAGTCCTGTCATTCTATAGTTACAATACAGTTTCCAAAGATTTGAATTTTTTGTCTACCATATAACAAGATATACTCGGATTGTAATCATGTGAAATATGAAGTGACAGATTTAAACTGAATTTACCAGCTGATGAAAGCAAAAAAAATTTTTCAAAAGGCGTATATTGGGAAAAACTAATTCAACATTGTTATAAGGTGATTGGTAGAAGAAACAACATCCAGAGGCTCTCATAGAGTGTTGAAATTTCCAATTTAAGTGTTGATACATGATATATCAAAAAAATTGAATCTGCTCTGGATTAGTTCTAAAGATATTTTTCAATTCTCGATAGATATTTTTTTGCTTCTTATATATGGGGTTCCGTAGGACGGCATGACATATTTGTCAATGTTCTCGTTATTATCATGGCAAAAATTGGAAAATATAAACAAGAAACTATAAGAATGCAAAGTGAATATTCACACTTATTTGATCAAAATTTGAAGGAAAGTCCCGGACTGGTGGATAATCTAATATTACATTCATTTTACGATAAAAAGTAAATACAAAGCGCTGTCCCTGTATTCTCAATCTCTCTGTATTCCAAACCTTCTTTATTGCTCCGCTTCATTTACACTTCTATCTAATCTAAGTACACCACCGAATTATATATATTTTTTTGATGATTTTTGAATAAGAAATTTTTTGTATCCACATTTTTTTGTAGTACAATGTTAAATATCAGCAGATTCTATTGTAGTCATGGAGAATGTATGAGAGTTCTATTTTTCTTTTTGGGAAGACTCTTACACTTTCTAAACTTTGTTCTGGCGGTCTGCGGACCCCTATTTGAAAGCCCCTGCTTTGAAATATTCATTTAGTTTGGAGTACTTATCAAGTGTATCAAATGGAATCTTAATTATTCAAATAATATTATATTATGCTCTTAGACTGAAAAGACCATCATTATTCATTCAAGAGTCAGCGAAATACTTATATCCATATTTGGATAAGAATGAGATCATTTCCATTCAAATGGTAACTTCAAACAGTGAAAATTGACAGTGGTAAAGGGAATGTAGGGAGGAACTTCAAATATCGCTAGTTTCATTATATTTCTAGATAGTGTTTAATATTAAATTAACAATGACTATAATCTAGTTCTTGAAGTGATAGTTCGCGAATTTCTTTTAATATAAAACACGATCAATGTAGCCTGTCATCAGTGTTTCTTCCAATTCCTCAAAATATCAACTGCTTTCTTCAAATTGACATCCTCCTGAAAATGATAGAAGCTGAACATTAGATTCCTATATTCAAGTATCATGTATCGGGTATTACTTTTGTGAAACAAAATCGGACATAAGACTCTCCCAGTTTTTTATTGGGTTCACTGTAAAATGGTGATAATGGAATTATTTGCAATCCTAAATTTTTGCTCATCCATTTCGTGAAACGAAAATCTTTGTATTTGTCTGTTTCACTGTCCAGGTTTGCTTTGGATTCTGAAAATTTATAGATTATAGTATTGATATTCGATGCTAGAATTGTACTGTCAATAATTATGATCCTAGTTGTGAAAGATATCCAGGCAAGTCACCAAACGATATCAATTAAAAATATCTCTACTCAGATAAATTTCCGTCGGCAAGCGATTTATCGCGATTAATTGCCTCTACCATGAAGAAACAGCACACAATTTTAATATAAACAATCAGTTCTCGAAAATTTTTGAACTCAACTGTTTGGATATGCATTTTTCGCAGGAATTTGTAATGAAACTGAGAACAAGAAGTCTGAACTCTGAACATACTGAAAAACTATGTCAAAAGAGTATATAGAGACAATTTGGTGCATTTCGCGATAAAAAAGATCAGTACCTGCAAACCAACATCCTTTGATAGGTACTTATAATAGCTATTTGATTCTGGAAATATTCTCCACAAATACCACTCGCGACTTTAATTTTATCATGAGTTTTTCTTGCATACATTGTTTACCTCAACATCCTTCGAGTCACCTGCACAGATTGAATATCTCGAGCTACGCTCTCGTGATTCAATCAAACAGATGCTAGGTTAATAATGTATTCAAGAAAAAATTATCGATTATATTACAGTCCCTTGTGATATTATATACGATGAATTCCCGTTGGCAAGCGATTTGTCAATATTATTGTCACTGTAACAATGCAAAATTTGTCAGTATAATTGACATGAGTAGAATAATCAAATATTTGTTAAATAGCTATGTAATTGAAACCACATCACTCCAATAGTCATTTCAAATTCACGAACAAATGGAATAAGTATGTAGCAATAACATATGAGTAATTTAATTTTTCTTGCTCAAAAATCCAGTACATGTCACGAATAGAAAGTTGAAGTGTACGAAGTTGAAGAACAATCGCACGAAAAATCATCCCTTGATTAGACTTCAAGTAATAAAGTATGAAGAAAGCCTAGCGCGCCTGGTGAGGTCTACAAGAGAATCTTCAATGCCAATAGTATTATCGATAGAATACATAATGTTACAAGGAAATGAACCTTAATTTGAATGTTGATGGATGTGAAACTTTGGTGTTTGAGAGAAGTGAATCGGTGCCTGATCACAATATTTTGATAAATGACATGAAAGTTGGAAACGTGGATGAAATTATGTATCTGGATAGTATAATATCAAGTAATAGAAGAGTTTTCAAGGAGATTCAAAGAAAAATATCTACTGGTTGTAAGATTTTGAGTGTCTGAGGTACATTTGCACGGTATATGTATGTTTCAAGATTGCGTGTATATAATGGAATACTTGTACTTACATCGATTTATGGTAGTGAATACTGGGCGTGAATAGTGACTGCTATGGATATGATTCTTTTTCATGGTGTTGTGGGTATACTACTGATTTGTGCTCATGGAACAAATGTTGAATTAGGCTTTTGGAAAAGATATAATTATGTTGGTGAAATTGAAGGTGAAGGTGGACGATTAAATGAACGGCCTGTGTATTGGAGGATATGGATATGATCTCTGTTTTGTTGCGTGAAAGTTTTCGAGCAGGAAGAATAAGCGAGCCTATCTAAATGAGATTTTGAATATGGATGCAGTGGATGAAGTGTGTTCAATGTGTTCATACAAGAAAATCTAGCGAGAAATTTCTGCTGTTTGAATATCAACTAGGATTCATGCTAGTCTCATTTTGAGTAGAAGGCGTGATCTATATGTACGTATATATGTATGTGAATTTATTACATACACATCTAATTACCAATATTTGGATTGACAATTGCCAAGTACCTTCTACTCTAATAATTCCAAACAGCTCACTTCATTCAAATTTCTATCCATAAAAAAAGATGCATTTTTCAAATCCTGGAAAACTTTGCCAGAATGTTTCTCAGATTCTTATATTTAATCGGTATTGTACAAAAGAGAAATTTGAAAATTTCATGAAGAAAATCCTGTCGAGTGGGATTTCTCCCCTAATAATTCTATCGATTTGTTTCGAAAGAAATTCTTCTTTTTCCTGTAGCGTTGCCCAAATGCTTCTGATGATTTTGATACTTATTAATTGCGAGACCTTATACATCAACCAAAATTCAAATCCAAGAGATTCTTTTTGCCGAGAGGGTATTTTCGTCTCCAATTTATTACATGATATTTTTTTTATATTCTCTGTAGATACCATACTTGATGAAAAAAACAATTGTCAATACACTCTATGGCTCTATATCTCTTATAGAGTTTCAAAAGTCGATGGACTGGGTCATCTATCAAATGTAGCAGCAAATAAATCGAATTCTCTTGTCAACCTCATATTGAAGTTAATCAATTTACATATAATTGCTGTCGATCGCTTTTACTAGTAGCTGTTGAGTTTTCATGCACTTTATGTATCCTAATTAATGAATTCCAGGTAATTGTTGTAGAAATTACTGTTAAATGACCTGAGTCATTTGTTTAAGGTTGTTCGATTAGTACCATGTTGAAAAATACACAAAAAAAATAATATCGCTGGAGAAAATCAATGAGTAATTTGATTTTATGGTACCGTATTATTTAGAACAAATTTCTTTGAGTACGATAATAAATAAGACTCATGATATATATAGAGCTTGGCTATAGTAGACATTTCGCGTTGAGCATAGTTATTTCACAATTTTCACTTTTAACATGTGATATTGTTATGTTCAGCTATTTTATGACTGAACCATCGTTATGAACCACATTACTCTTTTCAATATTTATCTATGCTCATTTTTAGGTGACACTTTTCTACATCATTTTTAATGACAAGAAACAGTGCGATAAAAGTTTTATATCCATGATCTCAAATGAATGATCCATCGGTGAGATTATTAGTATTTCAAATATCAAGGGGAGTATTTTGGGACTTATTTACAATACATTTGAATACTTTGAGTCTCATATTTCAATTCAAACTTATCAGCTCCCAAGAACACTCATGTCAATTTCAACTAGTACAATTCAATTCTTAATTATAAATTATAATTTTCTCAGCTACCAAAAGTATACCAATAGTTGCTATCTAGCTAACATTCACAAATGAGAAAAATATCAATGAAAAATTGACTTTATTCCTGGAAAATTGGGATGATCGAAGATGAATGGCCAGTTGCACCACCGTCACTTGAATTTAAGGGAGGAATAATAACCGTGGTAACAATTGTGCACACAATTGTTGCCATAGATATCAAACTACACTTAAAGTTTAGTGGCAGTTGTGCAACTGGCTAGAAAAGTTGTTAGACAGAAAGTAAAAAATTTCTAGTGGACTTAAAGGGGTTCCAGAAACTCTTTTTACACTTGTATTTTGAATTGCTATTTTATATCGCGGACAAACTTCATGAATCATGATTTCTGTCTTCACTAGTAGTAATACTAATTCAAAATGTAAGTGTAAAGGATCATTCTTATTCCTTAATGCATGAGCGATCTGGTTGAAGGTATGAGCAAAACGAGGGTTTCCGAAAGTATTCGGTCGCCCTTATTTTCGTGAAATATAGTCAATTTCTCAAAAGTATCTTTTCTTTTGTCAATGTCACTAGTCAATGATGACTTTTATCAGTAATCAAGCTCAAGATGCCCTGAGATAATTCTAGTGTTGTGGATGATTTTCAAAATATCTTCCTGGAGCCTGTTGCATAATGAAGTACAATTTAATATTATCATTCTTTTAACATGTATTTTTACTATAGTCCAAGAGCCCGCTTGTAAATGCTACCTTGAATCGTCAGACGATTCTAACGTATTCTAAACGATTCATCGTTGAAACATTGGCTTAAAAAGTCAACGGTGCCATTTTTAATTCTGCCAGAAGCAATTAGTATTGATTATTCATTATGGGAATTCAACGCACAAGCAACCTTTTTATCTCAGACACTTGAAAATTACACTGGAACATGTATTTTTATGTGTAAAACACGAAAAACTCACGGTGCCGAGTCTCACTTTGCCACAGCCCCCGGCTTCAAAGTGGTTGAAAATATCGATAAAGTAACATTTTCTATTAGACAAAAAAGTCCTATACATAAATTGTAGCCAGAGACCAGATGAATTCAAAAAACCAACGGTGCCAGAAGTCCTCGGCACCGTGGATCAAATCGGCGCTCAAGCGGCCTATTTTCAGTCTGATTGAAATTTGCATACACCTATTTTTGGAGCAAGAGTATCTTGAAAGAAAGAGTGTGACTTGTGATATGAAATAATATTTGACATCTTTCCATGTCCTCATCTAAGAATGATCAAATCTGGGGTGACTAAGTTCTTAGAATATATTCTTATTATCTCAATTCCGATAAACTGATAAAAGCAATCGAACAAAAATTTATAAATGAGAATGGAATCGAATATTTATCAAAGCATACCAATAGCAGAATAAAAATTCAGTGATTTTCTCACTTACTTTTACTTTGTACAAGTACGTATTCCAAAATTGACAAAATTTTCATTTCGAGATTTTGATGTAAATATTCGTATAATGTTGAAATTCTGTATTCCAGGCTGGTCTAGGGCCTGGTTTTGAACCTTGCATTGTAATTGCAATCGTCTGTACCGGAATTGCATTTTACTTGAAACTTTTTTTCAATTCTCCATATAATACAGAATGATCAGTCATAGGATACTGATATTCTATATTCAGAATTATTGTAGCATCTTGATAGTTATCTTCTATTTTTATACCAATCGACTGAGCCGGCAGTGCACTTTACATAACAGATTTTTTAAATTTTCCGCATATATCCTAAATAATCAGTTGTAGAATATTGAAATTTTGTATTAAGCATTTCTGTAACATCTAGTTGTTCACCTGGCATTAGGATTGCAATCATTTGTACCGGAAGTGCATTTTACTCGAAACATTTCTAGAATTTCCGGCATAAATCCAAAACGATTGAACAAAGAATGTTAGAATCCAGTATTTTAGACAATTGTATCGTCCGAATACTCATATCCTATTTTCATTAAGATGGGCCAAACCACAAGTAGGCTTTATTTGACAGTCTTTTTTTGCATAAATTTGAAACGATTGGCCGTGAAGTATTGAAATTCAGTATTTCAGTCTGCTTTAGCATCCGAATGATTGCCTGCTATTCTCAAAACAAAAAAATTAACTGCAAGTGCCTTGACGTTATGTTGACGTTTCGTATAGTGTGAATAGACCTTCGTTCTACTCTTTCAACTCACACTCTTTCTCTCAAAGTACTGTTGCACCAAAAATATATGTATGCAAATTCAAGTTGCAATTCTGTGTGGATTTATAAGTCATATAGATTCATGAATCTGTAAGTAATAGAAAAAATTGCAACAGATCTGTTATCTTATTGAAAGAATTGACATCAATCAACTAAAGTCGATCTGTATAAGACTTAAAGATTTGCACAGAATTGCAACATTGAATTAGACTAAAAATAGGCCTCGCGAGCACCGATTGACCGTTGGTTCTTTGAATTCGTCTTGTCTCTGGTTACAATTTTCGTATAGGACTTTTTCGTCCAATAGAAAATGTTACTTTATCGATATTTTCAACCACTTTAAAGCCGGTGGCTGCGGCAAAGTGAGACTCGGCACCGTGAGTTATTCTTGTTTTACACATAAAAATACATGTTCCAGTGTAATTTTCAAGTGTCTAAGATAAAAAGGTTGTTTGTGCGTTGAATTCCCATAATGAATAATCAATATTAATTGCTTCTGGCAGAATTAAAAATGGCACCGTTAACTTTTTAAGCCAATGTTTCAACGATGAATCGTTTAGAATACGTTAGAATTGTCTGACGATTCAAGATAGCATTTCCGAGCGGGCTCTTGGACTATAGTAAAAATACATGTAATAGTTATTTACATAATTAGTTATGAAAAGTACCATATTGTTTGACGAAACATAATATTTGCCAAAACGAGCGTAGCGAGTTTTGTAAATTACGTGAGTCAAACAATATGGCTTTTCATAACGTATTCTGTACAAAATTTTATCTAATTCCGTCAGAATAATTTTATCTATATTTTTGAATGAGAACATCTCTCACGTTACGTCACAAAATTCAGATGACTGTGATGCATGACCATCTATTGTTACTGCAGAAACAAGAGTGCACTGAAATAAACAAATATTGAATTTTCACAAAACGTCAAAATAATTTTTAAAAATGTGCCCAAGCAGTAATATCCTTAGTGATATAGTACCCTTTGATATCAAAGAATATGCCAATGCTGCATACTGTTAATAATAAATCATTCTTTTAATTGTACGCAGATAAGTATAATTGATTAGCTCTGAAACATGGCCAGTTATGTAAAGTCATTACGTAACTACTTTACGCAACTGTTGCATGGCAGTTATGAAAAATAGTACATTACATAACGTCAGAAATTGATGTAAAATCTTACTTTTCAAAACAGAATTAGATAAAAATACTGATAATATTAACTCGTATTTTATTATGCAACAGTCCCCTGGAAGATATTTCGAAAATCATCAACAACACAAAAATCATTTTAGGACATCTTGAGCTTGATTATTAATAAAAAAAAATTGTTTTTGTTTTTCTTGTTTTACACATGAAAATACATGTTCGAGTGTAATTTTGAAGTGTCTAAGAATAGAAGGTTGTTTGTGCGTTGAATTGCCATAATGAATAATTGATATTTATTGCTTCTGGCAGAAAGAAATGGCACCGTTCACTTTTTAGGGTGATGTTTTAACGATGAATCGCTTAGAGTACATAAGAATCATCTAACGATTCAAGGTAGCATTTCCGAGCGGGCTAGTAATATTAACTTGTATTTTATTATGCAACGGGACCCAGATGTTCAAAATACTGATAATGGATACCGATGGACCCTTTAATTCAAATCGTGCATCAAAAGAATGTATTAAAACTTATGTCTATTGCACAATTTTTCAAAGCAGCCCATTTTTTCACATTGAAAATTATGTAAAAAGCCATCACTTTTCATACTATCATAGAGTGATTCGAATTATCAATTGAATAAAATTCAGGAAGTAGATAAAACTTTGAAAAAATTATCGTTATAACATGAAGTCCCAGAAACTATTTAGTACCCACCGCTCCCGGATGCTGCAATTATTCAAGAGAGAGTTCTAATGTAAACAATTGTGTTTTTTGCAAATAATTCAACATTTCGTAGAATCTGAATAGCCCTAGTATATATTTTCAGCAACTAGATCAAGTTGCCCAATATTTGCCTACCCTACGACTCGCTATAAATCTTGTATTGTCAAGACCAAAACAAATCTCGTCTTGTCTTGTCTCGCGGCAACACTGAGTATCTATGTTTTTTTACTATCAATCTGAATAAGAGAGCTTAGATATATTCTATTGTTGGCAAATTGAAATAAACAAATTGAAAAATATATGGATGATAACATGATACTGATACTATAGAATAGACATGGTAATCAAAATTTAGTGTTCAACATGACTATCTTAAACGTAACTTGATGCTTCCTAATCGAAATTTTGATCTGTCTTATCTCTTTTGAAATATTTTTGCTCAAAACCGCTCTCACATTGGTGACTTGGATTCAGTATTTCATATTCAGTTCAGCTCGGCCCAATTGCTTTGTTACCATGGTATCAATTGTTTCCACAATTGGTGCTGGAAGTATTATTCTATAGTTCTCGTAATCCGAATACTGAGATACCACGCCTTATTCGAGTGACTGAGAGCTCTTTTCTATACGTAATTACCTTGAGATATACAAGTTATCAACTAGAACGCGATTTTTGCGTATAATGTCTCAAATACCTCTAAACAATAGCGACTTATTAAAAAAGCAGCCTGAAGATGTTTTATATGTTGCAGATAATCAGTCTGAAATCTTTTTCTAATATTTGTGTGTGTCAGGTATGCGTCCACTAGGAGATTATTCTTGAAATGATGGATGCTAGTTTTACCGTTCAGATTCGACCAAATTTTACTAGAAATTAGGTGATATATACTGATACATTCTATAACAGAAAAATTATTGCGACCAAGTCGTTTAGGTGACAGCATTAAGATTAATGGAGACAGAACCCATTTGATAGTAGTATTAGTATTTTGATTGGTGACTCCCCAAAAGTGGGCAATTAGTTCACGCAGCATCCTACACGGACCGAAAAAAAAGATTAGAAAATAGATATCAAATTAAATTACCCAAGGCTGACCAATCAGCTAGCATGAAATATCCTCCATCAGGTACTACAGGTTTCATACCAATTTCTCTCAAAGCTTGAGCTAAGAAGTTCCTCTTTTTCTCTAAGCTGTCAACTAATTCCACAAAATACGATTCCTTGGTATTAAGTAACTTTTCTTCACGCTCGAGAGCTATTGCGAGTGCTTCTTGAAGCGGAGAGCAGCATGTATACACGCAGTTTTGATGAATTACACGAAGATTATGAAGAAGTACAGACGGTCCAAATGCCCAGCCAATCTTCCATCCTGTAGCACTGAAGGCTTTACCGGCAGAGCCCATTGTGATTGTCCGCTCCCACATACCAGGAAGAGAAGCTGACGAAAAATCACCAAAATTAATAAATATAATCTCGTTGCAACATATTTGTTTTGTATCGAGTACAGTGATTGGTTGATAAATAATAATCGGAAATTGATATTCTATAAAAAATATTAACTTGTAACAAAAAACCGAATTTTTTTGAATCAACAAAGTTTGATTTTATTTCATCGTGAAACCGGATATGAGTATTGGAACATTCTCACATTTCAATAAGTGCAAGATCAACAGTATCCAATCCGAGTACATATTATAGAGAATCAGCAAATAAAAATGAGCCGACTGGCAGTAAACTCATTTTTATAATTTATGTAACCTACTACATTGCAACCTAATTTTGAGCATAACAGATTCAGTGGATATTGATACGAATCAAAAGAATGTACAGTTAAACGAAAAGAATTATGAATATGAATAAAGCGGAAAAGAAGGGTCTGTCGGATTTTAATTGATAGTTGATGGTTGAATGGTAATCTGATGTGAGACAATGAAATGGTATCTATGTTCGTATCTATATATGAAGTCATAAAGTACAGAGAGAATCAACTTCCCAATAAATAAGAGAATACCACAAGATATGATCTTATAGAAGAAATATGATAAATGCAGTAAAATTGTTTTTTAAGTTGTATCAATATTTTCAAAGTAATCTTGTATATTTATCTCACCTATCCTTAAATGTTCTGACGGCTTATAAACCATCCATTCATATACTTCATCTGATATACACAAGACGTCCCACTTAATGCAGAGACTAGCAATACGTTCCAGCTCTTCGGCAGTAAAAACTTTTCCCGTCGGATTATGTGGAGAATTGACAATTATCATCTTGGTCTTTGAGTTGAACATAGATTCCAATTCATCAAAATCAAAAACCCAATCTGATGACGAAACTGCATTTGCCTTCTACAAAACAAAAATTCTCACTTTTTCTCCATCCAATTATAGAAAAAACTTAGCCATAGGAGTTTTTAACACCGACTTAAAATCCAGAAATATAAGGATTTCTAGATTAAGATGAAACAAGCTATAAATTATCATCTATACTCAGGAAAAAATTGAATCATTAGCATTTTTTCTACCAGATATGTTTCCTTGTTTATTGTATGGAATCGAAAAAAGTAGTCGGAATGATAAAAAAAATGAAGAATCATCCAGATGATGAAAGCGCATTTTTGAAAGCTCATGAATGCTTGTTACTTCAGAGTTTTCGCAAATTACCATCTCCTACAATTACTGAGCCTGAAATCAAGCAGTTTGGGCAAACTTACGAAACAGCAGCTTCCATTTAGTACTAGTTTCATGTTGACTATTTGATAGGCACAAAATTTATGCATGTACAAACTCAGAAATACCTTTGAATCTTCATTGTTTAGTTATTGACTGACAGGAGGTCATGTGCTGTATCTTAAAATAATAATTTGATCTTTATCAAAGTTATATAAAAAAAATACACCAGAAGTAGACAAATTTTCATCCAATAATAATAATTCATTCTAATAAGGTTCAACTTCGCGTCAAACAAATCCATTGAATGAATCCCGGACAGACTTGACAACTGTTCATAATAGTAGTAGTGACATGGACGGCTGAAGTTGTAACTAAATTTTTATCCACTTGAATAAATTTCAGCTGCCATATCCCCAATATCATATGGGCACTGTTTCGTCTGAAACAAGTAATTGAATAAATGAATCTTCCACAATCACCGAGCTTGAATTAAAGCAATTTGTGCAAACCTACGAAACAGCAGATTTTATTTAAGTTTCAAGTCAGTAAATAATATATTTGCTGAGAACTCAGCGTCACGCCAGCCAGCCAGTCAGCCAGCCAGCCAGCCAGCCAGCCAGCTAGCCAGACAGGCAAAGTGAGTATAATAGCGCTTTTTTCTATAAAAAATGCGATAAAAAAGAAATTGAAAGTATTCAATGAACGATACACAAAATACCGGAGAGAATAAGTGAGATGAATTTTCACACGTACGAGAATAGAGTAATTTGCATTTTGGAATAAGATAAGTCATTATAAGATCATTTGATAAATGCTTCTAAGAGATCTCAAGAAGAGATATTTTTTCCTGCAAATGGAATAAACAGTCTTTCAGGATCGATGTACCAGGATTATAAATTATTCTCCAGGAAGATTTTTAGCGCATTTTTTAGAAAAAAGCGCTATTATATTCACTTTAGCTGGATGGCCGGCTGGATGGCTGGCTGGCTGGCTGGCGTGACACTGAGTTCTCAACAACTATACTATTTACAGACTTGAAACTGGTACTGAATAAAAGCTGCTGTTTCGTAGGTCAATAACTAAACAATGAAGATTGAAAGGTATTTTTGAGTTTGTACATGCATAAATTATGTGCCTATCAAATAGTCAACATGAAACCAGTACTAAATGGTAGCTGTTGTTTCGTAAGTTTGCCCAAACTGTTTGATTTCAGGCTCAGTAGTTGTGGGAGATGGTAATTTGCGAAATCTCTGAAGTAACAAGCATTCATGAGCTGTCATAAATGCGCTGTCATCATTTAGATGATTCTTCAATTTTTTTGTAAAAAAAGCGCTGTTATATTCACTTTGGCTGTCTGGTTGCCTGACTGGCTGGCGTGACGCTGAGTTCTCAGCAATTATACTATTTAGAGACTTGAAACTGGTACTAAATAAAAGCTGCTGTTTCGTAGGTTTGCACAAATTGCTTTCATTCAAGCTCAGTGATTGTGGAAGATTCAATTATTCAATTTCTTGTTTCAGGCGAAACAGTGCATGACATTAGGGATATGGCAACTGAAGTTTATTCAGGTGGATACAAATTTAGTTGCAACGTTAGCCGTGGGTGGCACTACTATTATGTACAGTTGTCAAGTCTGTCCGGGATTCATTCAATTACTTGTTCGTCGCGAATTTGAGGCTTATCAGAATGAATTATTATTATCGGATGAAAATTTGTTTACTTTTGGTTTATTTTCTTTTCTGTAAATCGAGTAGTCAGCTTGATAGTTCTAAGATCCAGCATAAGTCGTAGTTTGCAATATTTGGCTTACCAAAAGATATTAATAAATGTAAGTGACCCATAGAATAGCTAAGAAGTTTGAATGCAGCAATAATTGTAGGACATATATAAAAAAAAAATGTTTATTCTAGATTGACGTTGATATAGCTCTCTTAATATGTATTAGATTTATATAATTCAAAGCTTGGTTATGTAAACTGGGATTATGTCATTGATTACGTTAGTGATAAATGATTGTGCTACTTGTACAGAATTTATGTTCTGATCTTGGGACAAATGAACTATTTATTTTTCTATCTGAAAAAGTAATTTGTTGAAATTTTAAATCACCTATTTGTGACCGTTAGAAATGGGAGTCGATAGAGTGAATAGAAGAGCCTGTGTAAGCTTTGATACATATTATTTTCAAATGAGGCCATCGTGCAAGTTCATAGCAAATTCACGATAAGACCTCAAATGTTCAATTTACTACTTCAATAACAATTTATCATTCCCAAATGAGCTCGCAGCATAGTGTCATTTTCCTCATCAAATAAACAATTGCGGTGTACTTCTCCTGAAGTAAAAATTTTTTTTATAGCTTTGATAAAGATCTAATTATTATTATCAGGTACAGTACATGACCTCCCGTCAGTCAATAACCAAACAATGAAGATTAAAAAGTATTTTTGAGTTTGTACATGCATAAATTATGTGCCTATCAAATAGTCAACATGAAACTAGTACTAAATGGAAGCTGCTGTTTCATAAGTTTGCCCAAACTGCTTGATTTCAAGCTCAGTAATTGTGGGAGATGGTAATTTGCGAAATCTCTGAAGTAACAAGCATTCATGAACTGTCAAAAATGCGCTTTTATCATCTAGATGATTCTTCAATTTTTTTATGATGTTTCTTGAAGATATTGCCTGACACAATGAATGTAATTTTAATTTCCAAGCTACAGTCTTAATCTGCGGGTAAGACCTGCTTTAGTGTCGTATTTCTGGCACCAATTAGACTATTACCGCAAGTCAATTGTACCAATAGAGTTTCTGAGAGTTTTGAGGAGCATCTTTCTTGATTATAAGATTTGCAAAAAAATAATCAATAACAGAGTATTACTTACTGGTCTCAAAGGTATATATCTAGGTGTTCCTCCTGCCATTTGGATATGTATTTCGTAAGAGTCAAAAAATGGTTCCATCAATATGACTTCATCACCCACATCAATATATCCTATTGCGGCGCAGTACAATGATTCAGTTGCCCCATTTGCTATCAACACTTCATCCGAAGGGTTAATATTCTTTTTCAATAAGGGTGAATAGACTTTGGATAAGATATTCACTAAACGTGGGTGACCCTGTAAGAGATGTGTAATCATAATATCAGTGATAAAATCTATTCAAGATTAACAGTATTCTCTGTATTTAGAATGATGTTGATAATATAATAAGAGCAAAACAGTACTTTCACGAGTGTTGATGAAGAAGAGACGGGGTAAAGTGAGCCCTTCAAAGAACGTTCATTTTGCATTGTGTTAAAATCAGTTTCTCATAGCAACTGTGGAAACAGTAATTCATGCAACAATTGTATAAACTTGAGCATTATGAAATGTATCCAAGTATTTCGAGACGATCGCTGAGTCACGAAAATCATTGTCTAAACGACTGATGCTTGTTGACACTTGTTGCATACAGGATTGCATAAGGTACACATAGTGAGGGAGCACATATAGTCTGCGGTACAAAACTTCTTTCTCCGGATTATTAAGACTCTTCTGAAGCTTTGTGGCTGGCTTCATTTTGATGAGACAGTGAAGTATCTTAATAAGACTTATTGTAATGGTAGTGCAGCAGTCTTGCAGTTGTATTGCAGTGCAAACAGTTTCGTTAGTGTAAAGCAATGAGACCGTTCACAATAACTTAACGTGTTGGTAGTGTAATTGCGTTGATTTGCTTAGGTTTGTAAACTCCAAACTCTAGCAACGGCAATGAAACGCTCCAGTAAGCAACAATCAATCAGAAGTCTCTGTGAAAGGAGGAGCCTAGTGAAAGGACAAGAAAAGAACAGAGTACAAAGCTTCCAACTGTCAAAAACATTTTTTTGGAAATTTGTAGTCAAAAACATCAAACAATTCAAGTAAATATATATTATAAAGAAACAGTTAAATATTCTAACATTGTTCTTGCGACAAAAAAGACAACCATTCAATTTATAGTTAGATCAATCTGTATTATCTGACATGTTACTAAGTTTTATGTTAACGTTATCCTCACAACGCATAAGCAGTACACCGCTATAGCAACACCACCCTTGCAAGGAAACGCAACAATGTTCTATGTAAACGCACCTTAACTTTTTTATCTACGAAAATTTTTGAAGCTGCTGCATTTTCCACCAAACAGCTAAAGAAGACGTCGATTTTGTAATTTACTATCGACCATTGACATCATTTTCTTTTATATTTCAATTGTAAGATAGTGAGAAGAAAAACACAAACAATATTTTGTCCGACAAAAATATTGCGGTGTTCGGCGTAACGGCCAACTCCAACATTGTAAGTTTTGTTAGATTATAGACATTTTGTCGAATTTCTCAGTTTTATTAATTGAACATTAGTTAAATTGAGTGGTGATATTGTCCGACAAAAATTTTTGCTACATAGTTTTTTCCATCTTGATTCGCTTCTTCCAATCTGTTATTGCCAACGTTCCATATGAATTTTTTCCCATCTATAATATGAGTTTTTCATATCCTATTATCATTTATTTTTGATTCTGTTTTTCTAAATCTGCTATTACTCTGACCTTCTGTATCTCTCTTACCATTTCTGTCATGTTACTATTTATGTACCCTTCACTAAATTTCACATTTTTGAACTTTGATTTGTACCTTAGAACTAAAATCTTCTTTTCAAAAGTTTCAATATCTGCCATACATATTATATTTCCTTCGATTCTTACTCTCTTTGTTATTTCGATCTGAATCTGGAATTGTGTGAATGATACGAAGTTTTCCAATTTTGTTTAATATCTTTTTCATCTATCTCTACAACCTCTAATCCACTCTTAACTATATTACCCTTACCATTAGTTCTGTCTATTTTCTCCATTCTATTAGTGATTATGTCTTCATATTCAACATATCTGTTCTCAGTGTAGCATTTTTATCATAACCCTATTTAATGTTTCTTTTCATAATACCTGCATTGAAACAACGCGTTTCAACGCCTGTTTTGACAGTCGAAACAAGACAATTGCAGACAAATGCGAGTGTAGCCGGGCAGAAATAGGTCTGTTTCTGCCCGAGGGGAGAAACAAGCTTGTTTCTGCCCGCTGGAATTAATTTTTTACATCGTTTTATCCCTGGCAGAGTCGCATTTGTTCATTGTCAATCTCTAAATGAAAATCATATAACCTTAGTTAATTTTACAGTTGTTGTATTCGGAACTGTAAATTTAATTGAAAAGACGATTAGTTTCAAGAAAAAAAGCATTAATACGACAATTTCAAGTACACCACAACATCTTATTGATGAAGCACAAGCAGCTACTCTCGATTTGTTGCCTGCAAAATCAAAAGAAAAATATTTACTTTGTTATGAAAAATTTGTAATGTGGAAAGTTTCAATGCAGGTATTATGAAAAATACAGTGTGTGGCACGGGACAAAACACGATTTCAGCCGAGGGTGATACCGGCCCTCGCTTCGCTCGGGTAAGCAACACTCACCCTCGGCTGAAATCGTCTTGTTTCGTCCCTAGCCACACAATAAACTATTATACTCCTGATCTCCCTCATGGATTTCTTTGATTTCCTGTGATCTGTATCACTCATGTTAGGCTCTTTGACTGTTTTTGTAAAAGTCCTTCTCAGCCTTCTACTTTTTTTTAGAAATTTCCTGTTGATCATTGTTCCGTTTTTGCTTGCTGTTATCAGTTTACTATTTAAATAACCTGGGAGAATACCAAGTTGCCTGCGCCAAGGCATAAAAGGCAACTACAAATCAACTTTTCGATTAGCTAACCTCTATAATGATATGTCTTCGCTTATCTTTGTCCTCATCTCGTGTCGACTACTATACTAACTATAATTATATTTTATCATACCAAGCTATACTGTTACATGCTGTTAGACTTCTAAATTTAATTCTAATGCTCGTAGTATACTCTTCTCATAGTTCAAAGCTACGGAGCTCACACACGTGCACATAATTTTCTGGTTTTAATCAACAGAAAATTTTTCGTGAATATGCGAATATGAAAATTTTGCATATAGATTCTACGCTCACCTAAACACATCGTAAACTATGTGTGGAGTTAGAGCTCACACCGCAAAGCTTTTGCGCGGTAGTAAAGTTCCATACCCTGAATTCAGCCTCGCGTTGATTGCACTGTGCACAATACCTTCGTCCGATTCATCCATTTTGTTTATATTGAAATTTATTATAACTTGTGCTTTGCGCTCTTCTATTTTCTACTTGATATTGATATCGACAGCCGCGCAACTTTTATTCCTGCAACACTTGTATGTATTATCATTATGTCATTCAGCAAGCCTCGTCTCGAGAAACTTGATCTCACGTGATAATGTTTGAATTCACACATATGTTGCATGAACTGCTATTTCTAAGTACGAAGGCCTGTTGCGTGATAGAATATACGCTTATTCCATCATCAAAACAAACTGATAATATGAGTAAGTCTGTATTTAATCATGCAACATGTCCCGGATTATATAGACATCTTTTATACCACTGAACAAAAATATCCATTTTTTCCAGAGTAATACAACGATCACTTACAAATCCTCTAGTATATTGATGTATCGCAGCATCCTTAACTTTTGATACCTCTTCCAGAGCATCTGTCAATATTTTGGGCGCTGTAGTATCAGGAGCACCTTGGCCCAAGTTCACTGGTTTATATTTCCGCGCTAAATCTGCAAAGTCCATCCTAAAAGGAAAATTGTTATGAAATAATATGACTGGAGATGTTCTAGATTCGCAATGAATTAATTGAATCTCAATTTAAATTATATTACTCTCGATAAGTTAGATATAGATATATTTTCATAGTTTTCTCATCGTTAAGATTCTATTTTATTGTATTATTACCAATAAAAATAATGGGAAAGTGTATATCGCATATCAAGAAGAAAATTGCTTTATCACAATCAAACTCTGAATTGAATGACCAAGGCGAGGTTTATATCCTTGATAGCTAATTTCATAAAAATTTTCGTTTAGTTCATTCAACAGGAGAGTCTATAAAAAATTACTCAGGCAACGGAATCATGGTTACGTTCTAAGGCCGCTCCGTATTAAGTTCAAAAATCGATATCAGCTGTCGCTTTTATTATATTATTTCACACTTGTCACACAAATATTGTGTTTGGTCTCTATTTTTTCAATGAATATTGAATATGAAATTTCACGAAATTTATTTCAACATGTTATTACATACTATGATTTTTAGAAGGGGGTATATTCCACTGAACTTGCTGTAGCTCTAAGCTCTTAATTTTATTTTAATATATGGTAATTATAATTGGTGTAAATTTGTAGCTATTTATACTGAGTTTCTGATAATCCAATGCCAACACATGATGCATAGCCAAGAAATGCTTCTACCGGTTTTTTCCGATGTTGACGGTATATCGAAGGTAGCCGCAAGTCTGTCATCTTGGTTTGCATCACTTAACTTTTCACTTAATGTCAATAAATCAGTTGTTATCAGTTTTTTTAACAGAAAGAGAGAGGATAATACTCATATTTCTTGCAATGATCAGCTCTTATCTCAAATTAAATGTAGTAAAATTTTAAGGGCTCAATATACATGAAAATGTGATATGGGATATACACATAGATGTTATTTGCAAGACGCTAGCCTTACTAAGCTATCTCATGAAAAGACTAAGAATACTTTCCGAAGTTCTCACTGCGAGAATCTTCTAATTTTCTGAATTTTATCCCATTCTTAGCTACGGCATCATTTTTGGGGATACTCAGCAAAACGAGTTTCTAGAATTCAAAAAACTGCAAAAAAGAACTTCTTGTAAAGATATATTCAAACATAAAAAAGTTTTGAACCTTCCCTGTCTCTACACTAATTCCGTAACTATGTTCATAAGAAATAACAAAAAAAAAGATTAATTATACAGAGCGACGTACATAATTATGATACTCGCAGTAAAGCGAACCTTACTGTTTTAAATATGGGACTAAATAGATCAAGAAATAATCCCAACTACTCTGGTTTAAAGTGTTACAACAACATACCATATAATATTTGAAACATATTAAAACGAAAAATAATTTCGAACAAAAATTGAAATTATTTCTCTTAAATAAGAACTATTATAATATTCAAGAATTCCTTAAGGATAGGCCCCAATAGTACCACTTGACTTTTCTCATGCCATGTAAATTTTGATCTCCAGAAATTAATCATTTATTATAATTATTATCATTATTATTATTATTATATCTTATATTGCAATTCTTCACTTTCGACTGCTCTAATGATACTTCTACCTCATTAGTAACAGAAACAACTATGAGAAAACAAAAATTGCAAAATGAATACTGTCATGAATAATAATAAAATCTCAAGACTCACCAAAAGCACTCTTCAGATGTAGTGAGTCTGGGAGGTAGCTTGAACTTTTCTAAATTCATGGCGAGGAACCTGTAACAAGCACAATAATCAAATAAAACTATTTCTGCCACATGAAATTATATCACCGAAATAAATCACAGCATATCTTTTATACCCTAATCGTAAAAAGATAAGTTTTTCTGTCCAATGCCAAAAACATGGAGAGATAATTATCAGATTCACAAAAAAACACTACACATAATGATAAAGCGAAATCAGCAAATAATAGAGACAGCTTAATAATTTATTTCAATACATGAAATAGCTATCACTTGAAGAGACATGCTCTCGAAACTACTTGTAGAATAAGAAAAGTTTTATTAGAATTTTAGCACTAGCATCTAGCGATCATTGAGAACTTTGCAACTATTCTAAAGATTCGTACTGTGACCATCGCAAGAAACAAAACTGTGAGAGATTAGTTCTGACGTTTTATTCATCCATTGTCACAAGACAAGACAAAATGATTTCGTAGTTTAGTCTTATATTAATCTTTAATGAATTTTGCAGCCTACTGCCTCATATTGATATTGGCAAGATAAGACCTGTAATAGGTCTTATCTTGAAAGAGACGTAATCCCGCACCTAGAACTCAATTAACCTTGAAACTTGTTGGCGCGTCTGGCAACAAAAGATTTATTAATCCTCAAGAGCATGTGTGAATATCAGTTTACATATTTTCATTTGACAATTAATCTTTATGAGATGTTCTCCCAATATTTATTGCTTTTTTTGTGTGCGTTACTTGAAATCTGCCAGTTGGGCGCCTATTAGACTCTTTAGGGTGGCTTCATGACTTGTTAGAAATCTTTAGAAATCATGCATTTTTTCTCCAGATGTTTTTCTCGCTCAGTTTTGAACCGTTGCTTTCCTTTTTTATTGGCTTAGATAGTGTGAGGGATTTTGGAAAGAATTATGGAATGGTGTTTGGTTCGATTTAACATAAGTAAGTTAATTTTTCGTTGTCGACTCAAAAAGGTTAATTCACCTAATTTCAATTCAACATTTCAGTTAGACTTTTCGTAGCTATGTGAGTTTGTTCGAGTATTCAACAGAGTACATATTTCTCATGAGCAATCAGTTCAATGATCATACAAACTCAACTTAACTTCTAAAGTTGATTTTAACTCATCTACAAGGATAAATATTGTAAATATACATCTTGAGTAGCGTGTAGCAAGATTATAAATTTGTTGAAAATTTTGTCGAATTTTTTTTTCTGTATGAGAAAATCCTGCGCGTCCTGACAGAAGTAGAACATGAATAATCAACTTTTTGGATGTTCCGATCAGTATATATTTATTCCAGGCATCATAGGATTTTACTAGGAAATAGTTAAAGTCAGAATTATTCACACACCTCTTCTTCTTGGCATAAGAGATAAGTGCAAGAAAATTCCTCAATAATTCCGTATATCAAATTGTCCTTTTTTTGGATCAAAGATTACAAAAAAAACAGTTTTTCGCAAATATCTCTAGAATACGTACCTCTTTGACAAAATGTTTCAAACAAAAGTTGAAGAACACTAATTTCTCTATAAGAAAGCTCTTATTCAGTTCTCTGTCAAATCCGTCGTTTTTGAGTAACAGTGAAAAGTAGTTTCTTGCGAGCATTGGATGCACGCGACTCGGGGACAGAGTTCAAAAATGAAAATTAATTCTCAAGTATATTCTGGCATTGAGCCACGATAGCCTCGATTACTTTTTTGACAGTCTGTTACATTTACGAAACGCGGTTTTCGAAGCTATTGATTACTTTCTTGTAACCAGACTGAAAAAACTAAGAATTATAGAATGATATCTAAGGGCCGCTGGAGCGATGCATTAAATGCTGAATTTTGCTTTGCATTCTGACTCTCCTTCTTGAAGCATACGGAGATGCACCGGCACTTACACGAAATCAGAGTACAAGGCAAAAAATTTTGTGTGAAAATATTCATTTTCATTTGCATCAAAATGAAGAATTTAAATTCGAAGAAAAATACAGTATATAAATGATATTATTCAGCATGCATTATACTCACAATTAATTTATTAACGAACTGGAGAAACGGAGTCAATGAAACCAGAATAAAAACTGATTTTCATCACTTCATAGCATACTTATCACGAACATGAAAAGATCATGTTACAAATAATCAAATTCTCAAGAATTGTGGCTACAGAATTAATGTAGATATTTTTCCTCGTCGGCATTGATTTGTGTTATCTTATATGAAATATAAGAAAACAGGATCATTGAACTCGTAATATTCTCCAAATTTTCTAATTTACAATGAATATGAATACCCATAAGATAAGAATATAATTGATGAAAATATCAAGTGATACACGTATTGAATAAATAAAATGTCACTGAGATTGATCTCCGATAAAATAATTTATCAGACGAGTCATACCTACCACTTCAGATCTCAATTCGAGTCTAATAATTATGAGTGGAAGCGACAGAGAAAGGAATGTAGTTTGCTGATTGAAATGTGATTATCGTTCCTATCGAATGCTTTCTGAAAGTTTCTATGGATACGATCCCATTGACCTCCCAAAACAACGGACATAATATTAGTGAAAGAGATGAGACTGGTGGCTGAAGATCGCCTTTTTAATAAATCTATGATGAAATACAGAGATTTTTGTTCTCAAATTGAGAGTACATTTTAGATTGAATGATGTTTTAAAATACTTCACAGAAGTTTGGAAGCAATAGCTATTTGTCGTTCTCGTGATTTATCACTAAATTTCGAGATTAAGAATGTGAAAGCAATAGAAAGTGAGAAAGACCAACCTACCATCACTCGTCTCACATATTATCCAATAAATTAGATTAAGGATTCCTCAGAGCGATTTTGAGACCATTATGACAGTTACTATTAAAGGAAGTATAAACGAAAACAAAGATATAAAAACTCTTGAACATTCATTTATTTGTTCCACAAAATTTCAAATCTAAGAGTCGGTTTTGACACCATTATCTTGGATCGGAGAGCGACTGTATGCACTGTTTCTCTCTTATTAGGGTTCGTCAGTACATTATAGTCAAGAACTCAAGATAGTCAGGACTTAGATCCCAAAGTCTCTAAACTCATAAGAATAGATGGACTGCAAAAGTAAAAACTATATGCAGCACCATCTATCAAGCATGAAGTCAGTTACGGCATGTAAATAAAAAATATATCTATTTTGGAGACAAAAATATTGAATGAAAATTACCAAGGAGTATTACCGATATAATTCTCAAATTGGAAACATGAGGCGACAATAGTTGCTATATCAAATGAAGCTGTACAAAAATTATCATCGAAAGAATATTTTTCCGGGAAAGTGAACGATTTTTTTCTGAAAATTCAAATCCAAGTGAGAATTTTTATGAATTCTTTCCCTACCATATATTTTTGAACACTGATTTACATTCTGGCAGTCAAGCAACCGTCATCAGAGTACAATTTATTATTTATCTCTACGTAGCACAGATAATTCGAGTTATTTAGCCAAAATATCATTATTAGACTAATAACGATTGCTTATACCATTGAATCCTAGATTATAACTGCTTGTTAAAGTCAACACAAGATAAAGGTAGAGGAATCTACTTCAAATTATATTGTTCATATCAACTGTCTTGATAATGATGAAAAAATACATAACATTTTCCATTGAGAGCCCATTTAATGATTTTTAAGCAATTCCGAATATGCATGGATTATATGTATAATACCATAAATCTCTTATGAATGAACACAATTTTGTTGTATGCTCATTAGAAAGTACAGTATGCAAACTTGTCCGCTATTTTGGAGCTCACTGTCAGTTGTTTGCCGTTTACCGATGTGTGAACGTAATATAATTTAATGAAATAATTGCAAATGACGGGCTGTTCTGGGCCCCGTCGTATTATTCATTCAAGATACGGGCCCTGATTCTACAGATGAGTAAGTTTTATTTCTCAATACATCATTTGAATGTGGAGAAATATATTCCAAGCTACTTAACCTAAATTTGAATTTTGAGTTTAACTGTTCGATTGTAAGAGGCTGAGTTCATTATTTAGAGTAGATGGCAGCATAATTGCAAAAATCTTTGTCTATTAGTAGTATTCTCAATGATTTGCAACTAAATTGTCATAATTTCCCGAAGTTTTGCAGTATTGCAAATTATTTGTTAGAGCGCTATACTGTTGTGAAAAGTTTGGTGATTGGGAATTTTGGAATTTCAAACAAGAATGGAACCACCAGCTACAATTCCAAGTAAGCTAATAAAAAAAATACAAGAAGCGAGTAATTATATTTCATTCGATTTGAATTGTTTTTTACATTTTTATTGTATTTTCTATGATTATCTTAGCTCATATCTTATGAAAAAAAACATTTTTTTTTGCTTATTATTATTTATTATTCAACCTGCTTTGACCACAGTGTTGAAGATTCACCTACTCGGCTAGATATTTCGGCAGATGAACAATGCCTTACTTGTGCGTGATCTGAGAGTAGAATTATTGTCGATTGCAAAAATTGCTGACGTCGGAAACGAAGTGATTTTTAGGCAGAATGATGCTGTGGTAGTGGATAAAGTAGGGAAAATAATTTTGGTCGCTCCTCGCAAAGGAGACCTGTACTACGTGTCTGAAGAAAAAATTGTCAACGAAAAACGTGTACCGCCTCAACCTACTTAGATGATCTTCAACTATGGCATCGTCGACTGGGTCATTCGAATATTAAAGACCTAAGAGAAGCTGCATCTAAGCAACTGATGATTGGATTGAAGATTGAAGAGTCTGATGTTAATGTACCGTGCGACATCTGCAATAAAGGTAAGATGTGTCAATTACCTTTTTATAAGCAATCTGAAAGAGTTATAGAACCACTAGAAGTAATCCACTCTGACATATGTGGACCAATGAAAGTGGAGTCTAACGGTCGAAGCAAATATTTGGTAACGTTCATCGATGAGAATACAAGATGGTGCGAAGTTCGATTCATTCATCACAAAAGCGAAGTATTAAGGAACTTCCAAGAATTTGTGAATATGGTCAAGAATTAACTTGGCAATCGTGTGAAGTATTTTCAGTCTGACAATGGAGGGGAATACGTAAACGAAGCATTCGACAATTTTCTTAAGGAAAAAGGCATCAGAAGAAGATTGACTGTTCCGTATTGTCCGCAACAAAATGGAATGGCCGGAAGGAAGAATCGTATTCTTTTAGATACTGCCCGATGTCTTTTGATGCAATCTAGTTTACCACCATCCTTCTGGGCCGAAGCAATTAATACGGCCAACCATATTCGAAACCGTTGCCTATGCAAGAGCCTGAACGGCATGACGCCTGACGCATGAAGCATGGTTAAGGCGAAAACCAAAGGTGACTTACCTACGGGAATTCGGCTGCAAAGTATCTTGTCTCAATAGAAATCCACATAAAAGTAAATTCGACGAACGAGGTGAAGAGGATATATTTGTGGGATATTCAGATCAGTCAAAAGGTTTTAGAATCTGGATACCAAACGAATGAAAGATAGAAATTTCTCGGGATGTTGAATTTCTAGAAAACGTCGCTCCTCAATCAGAAAATTATATAGAACCATTTGCACAAAACGAAGAACTACAAGAAAATAAAGAATTTAGAAAAATAGAACTACAGACAACAGTTGCAGAACCTGAACAAATACCAAATGAAAACGAAATTACTGAATATGTTATCAGAAGAGGTCGTGATTGACCAGCTCGAATTCTTACTGGTTTGAGGGGAAGACCTCGTCTGCGATATCAAATAGCAAATGAAGTAAATGAAGTTGAAGAGGTTAATAAGGTAGAGAATTATAAAGCTTTTATAACTGAAATATCCATAAATCAAGCTTTATCTGGTCCTGATACGGAACAATGGTACGAAGCAATGATGGATGAAATAGAATTCATTATTTCAAATAATACATGGCAATTGGCTGATCGTCCTAGCAATAGCGAAGTTATTGGCAGTCGTATCGTTCTGCGAAATAGATTCAATGCGGACGGAACTTTAGAGCGAAGAAAAGCTAGATGTGGCAACAGCTTATCTGAATTGAGAGCTCGAAGAACAAATATTTATGAATCCTCCTAAACTTTTCAACAATATTCTACAAAGGATAGTAGACAAAAAAAGACTACAGTGAAATGAAGAATATTTGTTTGAAAATGCTTCGAGAATCAAAAACCGGCGAAAAAGTATGCCTATTGAAGAAGTCATTATATGGTTTACGTCAAGCAGATAGGAGCTGGTATAAAAAACTTGAAGAAACATTAAAAAGATTGGGAGGTAAACTTACAATTTCTGACCCTTGCGTGTATCATATTGGTATGGGCGAACAAGCAACTCTTATCACTGTATACGTTGATGATATTTTGGTTATCTTGAAAAATGAAGAAAATGTTAAAATTTTAGAGAAGAAACTTTCTGAAGCATTTAAAAATAAAAATGATAATAAGATCTCTCTCAGCCAAAAAGGTTACATAGATGATCTTCTAGATAAATTTGGTATGTCAGAGTGTAAACCCATTGGTACGCCTTTGAAACCTGGACTTAAGTTGACCAAACCAAAAGAATCTCGAACTGAAAAAGACGATAACCTTCCATATCGGCATTGATCGGCGGATTGATGTACTAAGCCGTAGCCACACGTCCAGATATAAGTTTCACTGTAAGTTATTTAAGTCAATTTAACGATTGCTATAACAAAGTTCATTGGACAGCAGCCAAAAGAATTATTCGTTATCTAAAAAGAACAAGATATCTGGAATTGACTTTCAGTCATTGTACTGAACCTATTAGGGCTTTTTCTGACGCCGATTGGAGTGGTTGTATTGAAGATAGACGCTCGTATACTGGCTATACAATCATACTATGCAACGGACCCATATCCTGCGAATCAAAGAAACAGAGGACTGTTGCCCTATCTTCGACTGAGGCAGAGTGCGTGACACTGACAGAAGTGACAAAGGAAGCCATCTATCTCTCCAATTTTTTACGAGAGCTGGGGTTTGAAAACCTGGCTTACGTCACTGTTTTTGGTGACAACAAAGGTGCGTTAAAATTAACTAATAATTCTATGTTCCATGCTAGAAGTAAACATATTGATTTACGCCACCATTTCGTCCGCAATGCCTTGAAAGACCATGAAATCAAAACAGAGTACGTCCCGTCCGAAGGAATGGTAGCTGATATCCTGACAAAAGGATTAACGAAATCGAAACATACAAACTGCATTGACCTACTAGGACTCGCATCAAGCACTGAGCCTCAATGCGCCTCGAGGGAAAGTGTTGAAGATTGACCTACTCGGCTAGATATTTCGGCAGATGTGAAGATCCAGTCAGTTGACAAAAAAAAATGATATAACAAAAAATATATATTGACATGTAATTCAATATGATTTTGTATGAATAAAAAATATTATTGTGCTCTATTTCATTAAACTCTAACACAAAGCAAATATTTAAGTACTTACTAAGGTACCTATTTGTTCAAATCACCATACTACCTACTTTAACTTCATAATTTGAATATTTAATATTCACAGATTTTGTGTAGAAAATTATACAAGCAGATAAATTTCTCAGGGAACAAGATGCACAACTGCCTGCTAATTTAATCTTGTTATTATTCATCTAGAATCTACACAAAATCATGAAAATAAGGATATTAAACGTTCCACAGACTTGTCAGTGGGCTCCAAGATGACGGACGAGACAGCTATGCTGTAATAGTCACAAAGGAGCTGCGATGGTGACAGGAATGTAAAAGCAAAGAAGGCATTATGAGATTAAAAGAAGGTGTAGAATAAAAAATTGGAGAAAACCAAATGTGGCGATTTCAACAAAACTGGATCTTACGATTAAAGTGTGTGATTTTGGTGTACCATCTATGACAAAAAAAGGATGAAAGGTTGTATAAACAAACAGAATAATTTTTAAATATTAACACCAATTAAATTGGAATCAAAGCTATAAACAAGTTAAGAGATATATTGATAGCTATTATTGAAGTAAATCCAGAAACATATCTGGCTATTAGAAAAGAGCAACGACTGGGTGTATATGGATGACAATTTAAGAAGGTGAGGAAGAAAAATGCAATAATTGTATAAGAGTGAATGATAAATTCAATTTGAGCCTAGGTGTTAATCAGACAAGTTTTGATAAGAAATGTAAAAGGAACGACAAGTTCAACAAGGACGAACAAATTATGGAGAAGTCCAACAGTCGCAATTGAAGACGGTGATACATGAGTATATTTATGCCCAAAATGCTCAAAGTGTAACAGCTCATACAGATGAAATAGAAGATTTTTTATATAGCAACAAACCTGAAGTATTTTGTCTCAGTAAGACACATTTGACAGCCAATAACTATGGAGTAATGAGGTCAGATTCAGTAAGTCGAGCAACTGGTGGAGTTCTGATGTAGGTACGACAGGATATCAATTGTCGTTAGAGAAATAATTTGTATTACAAACGAATTATTGAAAATTTGATAATTATAGGAGTTAGTGATTGGTATCTTATATCATTCTCCAAGTAGTTCTAATTTAATATTTATAGAACTATAAAAAGACCATGAAATAAAGGACCATTTCCAATGTTCTTTGGAAAATTTCCTTTGATTGATCCTTTAGCCTCCCGAAACTTATTCACTATTCAAGAATGTTTTTGTGGATGAACAACATGCTTTTCGCGCAGATAAGTCTACAGCTACCAATCTGTTAGTTTAACAAAAAAAAATATAACTGATGCTCTCAACAATCTCGAGCAAGTTGACTGTATATATATATATATATATATATATATATATATATATATATATATATATATATATATATATATATATATATATATATATATATATATATATATATATATATATATATATATATATATATATATATATATATATATATATATATATATATATATATATATATATATATATATATATATATATATATATATATATATATATGGAACTTTTGAAACTGTCAGCCACAATTTATTAATTGCAAAATTGAAAGCGTATCTGGCTCTCTTCTGATGTGTTTTCATTCATATATGAATGGGAGAACACAGCAAGTGAATATTAGAGATCATACATCTACTATCTTCTCTGTGATATCCAAGAGTTCCACAAGGTTCCCATCTCGGGCCAATATTATTCAATATGTTTTTGAATGATATCAGTCATTGCATAAATTTTAGTTCACTTCTTTTATTTGCGGAACATTTAAAAACTTTTTTGCAGAGTGACTTGAGAAACATATGGAAGTGGTGCTCCACCAATGATATGAATCTTAATACAAATGCTGTTATACTAAATAATCTAAAAGAAGGAATAATATATCCCAAAACAGACTGAATAATAACGATCCTAAAAAAGTTACACAATCACGTGATTTGGGCCTAATTTTTCAACGCAATTTTATAAGCAAATTTCTGTGAACATGAGTTAAATTCTGGGTTTCACTAGTATAACCTATAAACTTATATCAACAAACCCACTGGATTTGAATGAATATGTACGTGATATCATCAATCTACAGTGCTTGGAGCACAGAAGGATCTACGCTGATATATGCTTTGTATATGAACTCGTAAATGGTTTGATAGTATGTTCCAAATGTACAAATCTTAGTTTTCATGTTTCTCAAAAGACGTTGAGATAAATAGATGAAATGGTGTTATTGGAAATATTACGTGATGATCGCCTAAAAAACGTTGTGTGCACCGCGGCCTACAGTTCTTTTTTGGTCGCACAAAAATTGCTCAACAGATTCGACCAAAAAAGATAACCTTTACGGCCTTGATAAACAAATAATCATTTTCGAAAACAGTCATCAAGAGTAAACATTCACGAGACAACTATAAACATGCGAAATTATAATTTTGTTTACAGGACGCGAAATACTTCGCAGTCAGGATGCAAAATAAACCGTATTGGTATCATAGCAACATTGATTGTTTCGAAATGTCAAAATTTTCTTTCTACATTTTTATTAATTTTGAGACGTAGTTTTCGAAAAAATGTTGTTTGATACATGATTGCGAAACTCTTTTGCATCCGAGAATGAAAGATTTTTTTGTGAGCGTAGCGCAGCAATTTACAGTCAAATAGACATCCACATAGTTCAGTCATTTTGTAAAAAATATTGCAAAATTATATTCACGAACATTTCTTGTTTATCTCTCTTTCTACAAGTGAAGAAGCCTATGAAAATCTATTGCGTGGTTGAGAAAAAGTAAGCGGAAAAAATTTTAGGATCACGAGTTGAATTAATATGGTTTAATTGCCTCATTTTCATGGTAAAAATATCAATTTAATACTTTTTTGTGTCATCACCGACCACTCAAATGAATTGAATATATCAAAACCTGGTTTATTGGTTGAATCCCGATCACTTCATTCAAGGTTAACTAGACTCCCAATCATGAAAGCCATGGAAATGAACCAGAACCAAGTTGTTATCGCGAATCGCGCAAGTGTGTTTTTCATGCATTGTTCAGTACACATGGAGTAATACAGATTGCTAATTTCATGTTAGGAGTTTTAACACTACAGATGTTGAGAAATATTATATTAGTTGAGTGTTGCTAGTGATTAAATGTGTGAAAATATAGTTCAACAACACCTATGCTCAAATTTTTCTAGATAATATTCGATCAAATCAAACATAATTATGTTTGATCATTCGAGGAAACTCCATGTAATGGAATTCTCAAGTATAAATTTTAACAGTTATTGGAAGAACAAAAAGAAAGAATCTATGATGTAATTTTTAAAATGAAAATCACCATTTTTGGATAAAATATTCTCCATATCAAGAATAATTCTCTTTGATTGCGTGAATAAATGTGAAGTACACGTGTAACATATATTAGGAGTTTTTTTCATATTTACCTACACAGGACGTAAAATATGAATCTATTAATTTGGCTATATTACTTTTATTAAGGCTCGGTTGTACAATACGAGTCTATCTTCAGTTCACTTGAACCAATCTTATTTACTAAGATCACAATTGCTGAAATAATTGTAACTACAAAAAATAGACTCGGCTTAACTGACCGTGACTGACCGGTAGATAAGCTCGGATTGTACAACCAGGCCTGGGTTGAAGCAATTTGATTTATTATGTGCAGTTTCTGAGGAGAACATTAAATAGTCTTGTACTATCTACATTAGATTTCACCAAATATTACATAAATATAATATAATTTGGAACTCGTCGTGTCGACAAACAAATAATTGATAGAGACAAGCTGTTCACTTGTCGATAGAGATTCACGGGCTTGGCTTTGATGCTTGAAAGCTTGGCTTGGGCTTGGCTTGAAAACCAAGCCAAGCCAGAAAGAAGTCAAACCAAGCTTTGCATGTATCAAGCCAAGTAATATTTTTCAAAAGCTTGAAAATTTCAAGCCAAGCCAAGCTTCAATTCGTCAAGTAGCTTGGTGAAAGCAAGCTGTTTGCAGTGGCGTAGCGAGACGGGGGCGGGGGTGCGGTCCGCCCCGAACGGCACACTTAGGGGGCGGCAAAATTTCACAATGAATAATAATAATATCTTGTAAATATTCCAACCAGTGAGTACGGATGGCCGAGCGTGTTTGTTCACCTATACATGCTGTGACGTCACTCGACCAAGAGATCGCAGGTACGAATCCACTCACCGACAATGTGTGATTTGTCGTAAAAATAAAAAATGCAGCTACTTGCATTATCACACTCGGGTGCTACAGGCTGCCAATCTATACACCTTAAAATATGTAGCAATGGCACGAAATTCTGATCGGCAGTACGGCGGTGTTATACCGCGGCTCGGTGATACCGATTAGAAAGGCCCAGGCCCTTACAAGGGCTGTTGCGCCAGTAATGATGAAATATTCCAACCATTCCATATTTTCAAAATAGATTCTAGAAACAGCAAGAATTTCCAAGAAACGAAAACAGGTCATAAAACTGATTTATGATTCTAGCAAGGTAGGGTAAAACTGATTGTTAGCAGGTCAGATACAAAACAGATGTCTTCACAATTCAAAGAGAGATTGATTGATGGATTGTCCGTCAGTTGTCCTATTCACATCAACTTAATCGTATCGTTTATATGTAAACGCTCACGCTTTCTAAACTATGATTTCAGTTCTTATTAGTACGTATAGTTATTGAACTTCATGAAAGACTTTTCGTTTTTCACATTCAACTATGTGAGTATGAAATATTTTATTCACGTTTTTATTCATGTAATTGTATTTTCGTCTGTTCGACTATCTGCTATGTTGATTGAGCTTCAATTGATTGAAACAAAAAAACTGAACAAGTTAATTTCAGTTAGGTAAGTTATATCTCTTGACATTTATTAGTAATTATTTTGAAATGTTTCACGATAGTATATATATATATATATATATATATATATATATATATATATATATATATATATATATATATATATATATATATATATATATATATATATATATATATATATATATATATATATATATATATATATATATATATATATATATATATATATATATATATATATATACATTCTTTAGAATAACTGTATATCAAGGTCTTAAATTGAAATACATAAATAAGAGGGCGGCAAAAATTTGTTCCGCCCCGGGCGGCTGACATCCACGCTACGCCACTGGCTGTTTGTAAATTTAGATTCAAATAAATTGTCAATTACAGTTGCAGTAGATACTGTTTTGAAGCCAATTGAAACTTGTACTCGTACTCATATTCGCACTGGAATTTATATCCTTCAACGAAATTCTAAAATTTGTTCACTTAGGAAAGATAATAAATAATGTTTTGTCAATGAAAGTATATTCGAAGACGTAGTAGCACCATTTTTCATTTTGAACTAGTTTTTTCCATAGTAACGTACATGTATTAATCCATGAGACAGCGCATATATTTTTCGTTGATTATCGCCCACTTGAAACTTCGTGAATGACTTCATTGTGATGAGTCCGACAGCTTTCCTTTTTGAAATTCTTCACTTTTCAGGCACCATATTTGGCATTCTTGGTTTTGTTTGATGAAACCTCCCATTTGTGAAGCATATTTTGTACCACTATCCTGATATGGTTCAAGAGTACTATTAGAAATATCAATTATTTCGTATAATTAATATGAATTCTCAGATGTCACTGATACTGCATTCTAATATGAAATGTTCTGTACTTCCCCGTTATTCACAGTAAAAATAGGGAACACCGCCTTAATACGTGGCACGTAGGTAAACATATATACGCGCAACCGAATGCGAAACATATAATCAAGCTTTCAAGTAGCTTGATACAAGACCAAGCTACTTGCAAAAAGCTTGGAACTAAGCCAAGCTTCTTGTTTTCGAGACCAAGCCAAGTAATTAATATCGAAAAGCTTGCAAAAACAAGCCAAACCAAGCTTTTCATTTTCAAGCCAAGCTACTTGGTTTAGTGAATCCCTACTTGTCGATAAACCAAATTTTTCATCAATAAATATATAGCTAAAAATGGATTTTATTTAAAAGGAGTTCTGGAAGATTCTTCAAACATTTCGAGCACGAATTTCAAAATCTTGGCCAAAATATTACATGCTCAACATATATTTTATTTATTTATTTATTTATTATCATACACTACCCAACAGGCAAAAGCCCAGTAAAAGGGTAGGAAAATGAAAATTACAAAAAGTATTTGGTTGAATTACAAAATAATATATCTAACAAAAAAAAAAATATATATATATATATATATATATATATATATATATATATATATATATATATATATATATATATATATATATATATATATATATATATATATATATATATATATATTAAAATAAATAGAAAGCACAAGAAAAAAGAGAAATTATATCAAATTTAAATCCCAAATTCTACAAAAACTAATAATCGAAGAAGAAAAAATATCAATTGAGTCAGAAAGTTCATTGCCTAACCTGAACATGCGGTATAAAGGTGATTGGCATAGAATATTAGTGCGCGCAGTGAGTTCATTGAAACAAAATTTAGAGCGAGTTCGAATAGCCGGCACATTGAAATTAATCAGACTCAAGCATTGCGGATCATCAATAAAATTATGGATGAGTTTGTACAGGTAAAGCATGGTGTAAAAGTTTCTCCTATGAGTAAGGGACTTAATATCAAAAATAGACAATAGTATCTCATATGATACACGCTGATCAGGATATGTCCTCATAATTTTATAATAAACATATTTTAAGAATTTCTTTTGAACTGATTCGATCAGATCATTATGAGCGCTATAAGAAGGTGACCAGATTATTGCACAATATTCAAGCTTAGATCTGATCAAGGAAAAATAGAGTGAAAATATGGCTCTGATATTGGTAAACGAACGAGTAATACGTAAAACAAAACCAAGTATTTTATATGCTGAAGATGCAGTTTGCTGAATATGCGGTATAAAAGTAATATGTATTGCGGTATAAAAGTAATATGTATTGAACAAATCCATTTCAAATATTCAAATAAAAAGAGAACTATTAAATGTCAACCTGACTTTCGACATTTCAGTTAAACAAACATTTGTAACAAATATATTTCAAAAAAAAGTTCGATTACTGACGGTATGTATGTAAAAGTTATTTCAGTATTACTGACTATTCCGAAAAACAAATGAAAGAGTTCTATATGCAGGAATGCCGGCCATTTCATGAATGAAAAGCGAAAAAACTTCAACACTACCAGCACCTGCATTGACCTGCGTAACATAGAACTTATCAGTCTCAGCCACAATCGCATCGCAGCTTTACCATGTTTAAAGATGACAAGTTTTCAAAAATATAACTAGTTACATAGTTTTAAAAATAGAGGGGTAAATAGGATAATTTTTTTCTTAGTTAATTACCCTCAGGAGGTGGAAAATATATCGATTGAGAAATGTTATCCACAAGGTCTTCGTTTATCTGAGACCTACGAATTACGTTATATTGGATGGATTTGCCAATTTCTCCAATCTCGAATGCTGCTAGCAAATACAGTTATTGCACTTTACTAGAACTGCTGTTTAAGATACAGTTGCTTGTGCAACACTAGTACTCTGCAAATTAATCTAATCCTTCCCTGACTCATAGAATTATTGCGAAGGCAGGAATGTTTGCAAATAAATTGAAACACACTATAGATGCACATTTGCTTGATGGATATTCTTGAAGAATAGGTACCTACATGGTATTTTATAGGCCAACAATATGTTCGATAGAATGTTCTCATATACTCATTAGTTGGATGCATACTATTATATTTGCACTTCTAAGTACAAGGAAATATTGTGAAACCGACAAAATTCACCTATCAAGATTTTGATGGAAATATCCGTTTTGAGCATTCCTGAATCCATTTTGACTATTTTTGGCTTGATGTCGGTACGTATGTTCGTGCGTGCGTTCGTGCGCAACTCACAAATCTCAAAACTGGTTGAACGTATAATGTTGAAATTTTGTATTTAAGACTGATATAGGGTCTAGTTGTGCACCTCGCATTATGGTCTCAATCGTCTGTACCGGAAGTACACTTTATTTTAAACTTTTTTCGAATTTTCCTAATAAATCCAGAATGATCAACCGTAGGATGTTGAAATTCAGTATTTGAACTTGATGTTGTATCAGAATGGTTATCTGCTATTTTTGTATGAATCGGCCAAGCCAGGAGTGCACTTTACTTGAAACTTTTTTTAAATATTTTGCATAAATCTAGAATGATCAGCCATAGCATATTGAAATTCAGTGTTTGAACTTGCTGTAGCATGAAAATAGTTATTTACTATTTTAGTATCAATCGGCCAAGCCAGAAGTGCAATTCATGAGTATAACAGACATTCAGAATTTGCCATATATAACAATCAGTTTAATTGAAATGATAAGGGAGGCAATGATAATCTGTTGTCAATTTTTCAACTTTGTTTGACATTTTATATGTCTAAATATTTTTCCCTAAATTGCATTTCGTAAGCATGACAAAAGCGACAAAATCGGATCAGAGCATGCTTTTCCATATGAATTTAAAGTTAATTTTCATTATGTTGGTCACAGGGTCCAGCTTCAATTTCAGCATCATTGAACTCCAAATATACATACTTATCAAACCTCTTAAAGGCATGAAAAACAAAATGAGGCACTGAGATCTACGACTACCTGACGATCTAAGGCCCAGTATTTCAGTGTTTGGATTACGAAAACTGTGGATTAATTTTCGTAGCAACGATTGTGAAAACAATTGTTACCATAGTAATTAAGCTTTGTTTGAGTAATCTATAGATTAAACTGAACCTGAAATACTGGGCCTAAGAGTACAAGAAAATATTGTGAAACCGACAAAATTCACATATCGAGATTTTGATGAATATATCCGTTTTGAGCATCCTGTATCCATTTTGACTATTTTTGGCTTGCTATTAGTATGTATGTAAACAGTATGTAGGAATGTTGTAGCATAAGACTGATGACTTACTGTTTTCATAGCAACCTACTAGTCGTGGAATGATGAGATGTTGTGTTTGATTGAATATATCCAATGATGTACAAGTAAGTCACGTGACGTCCATGTTTAGTTGAAATATGGCATTATTTCGTGTGCCTTGATATAGTTAGGCTGGCTGTTTTGTTTTGTGAATTAGCATCATAGGGCTAATTCAAAAATATTTTTATTTTTTATTCTGGGGAATTGTTGATTGAGGTTAATATTTTCTACTGATGATTATGTCCATCATTGTAGTTATCAGTAATCGACGTTGGGTGCCGAAGTTGCAGCTCTGCCTGTGATTGGCTACTGCACTTTTTTGATCCAGTATTTCAGTCCATGGTTTACCTTGAACGTAGCTTAATTTCCATAGTAATGATTGTTAGAACAATTCTTACTAAGGTAATCAAGCTCCGCTTAGGTTAAACCGAGGACTGAGATATCGGCTCTTATACAGTTTCCTATTTCTTGTTTCTGATCTAGTAGTTAACAGATGGCACTGATGGTATTGAAACGGTTGGAATGTTCCTCCAACTTAATTAGTTATTTGTTAGGTTATAATACAGAAGTTTGAATGCGGAGAGAGTAAAGATTGGTAGGTATTATTTTAATGAAGGAACTAACCTCGTATTTGTAGGAAAGCTTGGTGTTGAATTGGCAGGTATTCTGGGCTGTAATATGGTGTTTTTGCTAATCACTGCTTTACGCTATGTTGTGCACTCAATGATAAGTGAATGATCTATTAGTCCATTCACAAGATAAATTATAAATAAATATTTATATATATATATATATATATATATATATATATATATATATATATATATATATATATATATATATATATATATATATATATATATATATATATATATATATATATATATATATATATATATATATATATATATATATATGAAAGACTATTAATTAAATTGCACTTTCAGCTCAGTCGATTCAAATGAAAATAGGATATGAGCATCTAGACCCTACTTCTGAATTTTAACATTCTACGTTCAATTGTTTTGGATTTATGCGGAAAACTCAGAAAACTTTCGAGTAAAGTGCACCTTCGGTACAGATGATTGCAATCATAATGCGAGGTATATAACAAGATGTCATAGGATTGCTCAATACGAAATTACAATATTCTACAACCAATTGTTTTGAATTTATACGGAAAATTCGAAAAGTTTGTCACATAAAGTGCACTTTCCGCTCGTACCGATTGGTACAAAAGTGGAAGATAACCATCTAGATGCTACAGCAATCCTATAATAATGCGAGATGCACAGCTTAACCCTAGCCCAGCCTCAAATTCAAAATTTCAACATTATAAGTTTGACGAATTTTAAGATTTGCGAGTAACGAACGCACATACGTACCGACATCAAGCCGAAAATGTTCAAAATGGATTAAGGGATGCTCAAAACTGATATTTCCATCAAAATCTTGGAATGTCGGTTCCACAATATCTACTTGTATTTTGTACAAGTTAGTAAAATTTGTAGTAATTTTTTTCTATTTTCAGTCTACATTATTTCAATGAAAAGTTCAATTTCAATTTAGTTTACATTTATTTAATCAATAGTTTCATTTTAATACAATTTGAAGGGTACTGTAATGTGATGAAATCAATATCTAATTAAGGTGAAACATCACCCGGGAGAACTATTTTAGTGCAAAATTTGAACTGATGAATCTTGTAGCAATATGTTTGATGGATACTTTCTTATAATAAATTAACAAAGTTTTCAGTGGCGTGTTTATAAAAGATTGAATAATTTGTCAAAGTTTCATTATGTCTGCAATTAACTTGTATAAAATTAGTGCTAAAGTATAAAATTGGCATGCAAATCCTATATCTCAGAGATACTTATCTGGAAAAAATATATATACTAGGCACTATACTTGCAGTTATCATATAGAAATTTTTGTGGAAATTGAACTGCATAGTCTCGAGAAAAGAATAATTAGTGCTAAAAATATTAATTTTTCAGAGACTATCCAGTTTTTTTTTGGATAAAATTTGGTAAACTTATACATGACAATATTTTTCAGAGTGCGTGCAAAAATTATTGATTTCTATCAATCAATATTCCGTTAATAACCCTTTCTGTGCACTTCTAAAAGTATAACATTCATATTCAAAAAGTATATATATTTGAATATTTAATTTATTTTGACATTGGTCACTGGATTTTGGGCTAAAAATTTTCGATGTTTTGGGTACTTCTCTGATATCTATTTACACTTGTTTTATTCCATACAAGTTTAATTTTGACTAAAGTTATTATATTCCGTCACCAAATATTTCTTGGAGATAATATATTTTTTTGAGAGTCGTGAAGTTCCAAGTTTTCCAAAAATCATTTTTTTTCTGTTCAAATCGTAGATTTTGTTATGAAGAAAAGTCAAATGAACAAAAAAAATATATTTATCATATTTAAAAATCATGAGCAATATTTTACGCTCTAACTCTAAATATTTTGACTTGTACCTTTTCCTATTTCCAAGGGGGCAGTAGGAAATTAAAAAAAGATAATGTTTCTTCACTATTTGGTAGCAAAAACTGTACTTCTGATTGACACTAAATTTAAGTATTGGAATATCCTACCTTGAAAGTGAGAACCCAGCCTAGCTATTAATAAGGGCACCGGAAATATTATTACGTCACAGACGTTCAAAATTACGTTACAAAAACAAGCTAAATATCCTCTTCAGGCGGAACTCAAGACTAGTATCGGCTGGAGAGATAGATGACGAATTGTTAGCCACAAAAACGACGTCAGGCAAGAACGTTTCCTGAATTGAGTAAAGTTGATTTTGCGTCTTATAGGGCTTTGATAAATACCCAACGGTCCTTGAAGGTGTTAAGGTTGGCCGTGCGCCTGGTAATCAACTTCGGGACGTATTGATGTTCTTCGTAATTTCGTAGACGTGTTAATGTTCTTTTGAACGTAAAGTTGGCCAGAAGCTAGTCTTAAGTGGCCACGGGTTCCTAAGTTTACACTGAAAACAAATTAGCCTATCAGTATCCAATTCAACTAGCAAAAATTATAGTGATTTGGAATAACGTGAACAAATCATAAACAAAATACTTACAAAATCATAACACTGATTTCAATGAAATAAAATAACCGCAAAATTTAGAAAAACTAGAAAAATTACACGACTGCTCAAAACAAGTACATACGTCTGCAACCATAGCTCAGGAACGAAGGAGGGCGAACAAGACGCGCATGCTTCCCTAATTAGCGCCCTTCAATTAAGACTCATTAACAAATGCTAAATTTACAAAATTGGTGCAAATTTGTTTTACAGATGGCGACATAGCTATTGAATGAGAAAAAAATTGTACAAAAAAGACGTAAGACGAAATTTCTGTGACAGACTAAGATGTGCAGTTTTTGAAGTTAGGGCTTATAGAGTTAGTGCGTGTAGAATTAAAAGCTTGGCTCCTACATGAGATCCGACAACTTTTTGTCAGTGCGAGCCATATGGTCTAGTCTTGGCAACATTTTTCATGAAAATGCTTTTGGTAGGATCTCACTTCTTTCTGTAAATTTTTATTCCGCTATTATCTATAACAAGAAGTCCCTATATCTATTTTCGGATCTCTAGCAGCAAAATTTTAAGGGGTGGAGGAGTAAATATTCCAAGTTTTGAAATTTTTTTTTACTTATACTAGCTTACATACCATATTTCGGCGTTCTAGGACTTCAGAAAGTACCCTAAGAATTATTATGATCATCAGTGAGCGAATCATTGACGAAATCGGAGTTTTTTAGATATCAATAAAATCTAAAGCATGAGAGCTATTCAATTTGAACTTCATATGTTTAATAATACTACTATTGACATCATATTCCGACAATTTTGTTGATCTGGTTTAATTCAACTAGGTATCATAATACCCTAAAAAATATTGGAAAATAAGAGATATTTAGCAAAAATCACCATTTCTGACATTTTTTTAAATTTTCAGGAGTTTCTCACTTTTTTGAAGTTGGAGCTACGTTGGTCTAAACAAGGTCAACAAGTTAAACTTATTGAAAATTTGATGTTCTACAAAATTGAACTTGATGATCTAAGGCGTAGGAATAAATGAGAGAAAGTTACAGGGCAAAAACTGGAAAAAGTGCTAAAATTTCGTGGTTCTATCCTCCCCCTGAAAATTGCTTCGCGAAATTTTGGTCGGAAAACATAGAAATAACACCACTGGATGATCAAAAACAACATACCGAAGTTTCATCTAGTTTGCATTTTTTCCTAACTCCCTCTATTTTTTCGACATGCCGACTAGACTATATGAATTTATTCAAAAAATTCTGAAAATCTGTCAAGTATAATGCGGTTTTGGTCCAGCGGCATGACTGAGTAGTAGTGAATATCCAGAGCGTGATCAACTAAGTGCGAAGTGTAATAAATGAATAAGTTGTTATAAATAAATATTTGTGGTCTTGTAGTGGAAGTTTAATAGTAATGCGTAAGAAATAAATTGTTTAGTGTTAGTTTTAGTTGCTGGTGAAAAATAATCAGAGCGTTCAAATACCATGCCAAAACAAATTTGTTGGGAACACAAAAAACTTCCATTCTTAATTCTGAATCTAACACAGTTTTTTTATTACAATTTATTTTTCTTCTGCTACTTTTTGTCTATCTTTTTTCTACGCTTGGAACGGATAGTACTAGATTCACCTTCTCTTCAGAGTTTCTAACTAGTTAAGGAATTACTCTAGGCAGAATTGGAATTCTAAATCAATGACTCCTTATAATGTTGTTCTATAAGTAGAGATAGATATATTCTCATGCAATTCTCTTCATTGTGTTTCTTACATCCAATATTCAGATGTAAATTGTAACTGATTGAGAATAGTTGCTTTTTATTTCTTAATTAATTCAAGTAAGAATAGAAGAAAAGAAAATTGAAATTTTGATCTATAGCCAAAGTCGAATGTTTATGGTGTCAACTTCAAAAAATTGTAGTAGCTATAAATAGGATAATACACTGAAATGGTAGAGAAAGAAGGACACACCGGTAATGTGCTTGATCAAAATCCAATTAATCTAACGTCAGCCGGTCAGCCCCGCAACTATATACCTAATTATAAAAGGCATTTTCATTTCACATAATTAAATGTCACTTGATTCTCTAAATATCAAGCTTTAAGATTGAAAATATTGCAAGAATGACTGACTATTGTTGAATACATATATTTTTTAACTCGTTCTTCCAATTGCGCCATATTTCAAACATCGTAAGAAATGAGTTATAGAATTCCTAGTGAGTAGTAGGGTAACAAGAACACACAGTTTGTGTCCTTAATCAAAATTCAATTGATCTAGCGTCAATCCCGCAGACCGCAGCCATGTGCTTAGTTATAAAGGAATTTTCTTTCCACCTAATTAAAGGATGAAGGCTTTCCAATTATTCTTCCAATTGCACGTCAATAGAAGCTGATGATCATTAAATCATGATTGAATATAATCTCAATTTAACTATGCGTTTGGTCCTGTATATTTGAGAATACGCGGCAATTTCATGAGGCGCACTATAAATATTTTGAGTGCATATCATTAATGGCTAATTGTTGTGAGATCTCCGAATTATGTTTGAATATTTGTTACTCTGAATAATTCAGGGTATGTTTGATCTTAGATATTTGAGAATACATGTTAATTTTATAAAGAAGAATATGATGTGCATATGATTCTCAGAATATATTTGGAAATTTGAGTTATTCTCAATATTTCAGTTGAAGTACGACTGATTTTAGAAGCTTGAAAATACAATTTCAGAATTTACTAGCAGCTCGTACCGGCTTCGCTCGGGTGGACATTTATTATTATATAACATTTTATCAAGAATAATACCATATTTAATGCTTGAGAAACACAATAATAATTGAAACATAACCTCAACTCAACTGTCAAAATTTGTTGGTTAGTGTGTAGATCTATGTATAGATAGCGTCATCAGTAAATAATGGAATAGATTACTTGAGATAAAAGACATCTTACATCTTGGGCTTCATTATTGGAGTTTTTGTAGGGATCTCTTTTTTTTTAAGTTAATCATATAATGATAATGAAGGATTCTACTAGTGAAAGATTTTTAAACATCGTTCTAGTAGTTTTTGAGTTTATTCATCGCAGAAAAAGATACCAATGTCTTCTCCTTATAATATTCAACCCAGTTGTCAGAGACAAATTCAGACCAAGATCTCTCATAAAATGTGAAATCGCTGAAACTCGGTTTCTAGGTATTTTTTTGGGTGTAGAAAAAAATAAGAAAATCTTTGCTGCCCTAACGTGTATGCTAAGTTCATAATCTTGAATACAAAATCGAAAATTTTTATATCGAAAATTGAGAATGGCGGCAATTTGGAACGTACCAGAATCTTTCAATCTATATATTCTCAAACTTGATTTATATATTCTGAAAGTGTGAACAGGTTATTCGCTATGTGCAACATCAAAGTGGTGACAACAAGCGGCATTGATCGGCGAACCCACTGCCACTTTTATATGTTCTGTCAAATGTGACAGCTGGTGAAAAGTGAATTGAAATCAAAATTAATCATAAACGTAATGAGTATGGATCCTATATTGAGAACGGGTTTTGAAAAATGAGTCATACTATCAGCTTTCAACCTCAAATTGTGCCAAAGGGTAAAGCTCACAAGTATTAAAATTTTTTTCAATAATGTTATTACAAAACAGTATTTTTTCAACACTATCACAATAAGCAAGAATATCAGCTTGGCATTCTACATCACTTGTGCTTTTGGTACTCGTATCAACTATCATCAAATTGTCATGTGCTTTGTCACAGTCATTTTCATATATTGAACTTTTATTATTTATTGAACTTATTCCCATCGAGACCTCTGTATTAGCAGCATTTTTTGAATTAGAACTTTAGTTTTCAATATTTTTTGAACTTGAAGCTATTAATGAAGTATTCTGTAGCCTACGCTCAATGAAACATTGATGTCTTGTCAAAACTGTTCCGTCATTTAATTTTGGCTTCCAATGAGGAGAAGAAAATTGGATAGGTACGAAATTAGGACTCAGCTTCTCTTCTCCCTTTTTATTCCTAATGAAATGTGCACTGCAAATTAGATATTTTGATGGAGGATTCCAACTCTATGTTTATTCATTGAAAAATAAAAAAATATGTCTCATTTTATCAATTTAATAACAAAATTCAAGTTGTATTACCATAAAAATTATTGAATTTCATTATTCTCATATTTACTTTATACTAAAACTATATTTACATATTGCGTTTGCAGTAATTTTTTGAAACATCATTATAAATGTACAATTAAGGTTGTGATACTTACTTTTGCTTTTTTACGACGCCGGCGGAAATCCACTATTCTCTTTGAATAAACTCATGCTTATATATATTTTGATAAACAATAAAAGCTAGCATCACTATTTTTCGATGTATTATTACAAATGATAATGTAGCATTCACGAAATGTCATTTTTGACTTTTGATTTTATATCAATACATGTGCACTAAAAATGCCAACTTTCGCCGCTAAGCGCGCACGGTCGTTCAGTGTTTTTCTTCCAAGCAGCTGCACATAGCGAATATAAATATGTTTTTTTGCTTACTATGATCATTAGGTATATGTAAATGGAGTGAAAATTAAAATGATGTACCTACTCAATATTGAGGTCTTTAAAATAAGTAAAATTTGTCAATAAATGAACATGAGAATGAGATGTATTTTAAAAAACAATTGAAAATTGATGAAAACTCTTTTTTCTGATTTGTACTTACTGTCTTCTTATTCTTTGACATTACAACATCTTCAACATCGCTGTCTTGAAATAGCACTGAAATTTCAAGTGAATTTCTATAAACATCACCTGTTTAGTTTGTTGATTTACAGTTACAAGCTCTGCCACATCATTTTTTGCAATAATGGCGAAACATCAAATCCAAAAGAGATTTCGAAGTTGACAGTTTTGTCGTTTTAACAGGGCTGGATATTTTTGAGTTAGAATCGTCCATTTTCCAATCAATGTTTGCTTATAACCTGAATTCGTAATAGAAAAATGAATAATATATTCTGAAAGCTCAGAATTTCATTGATAATTTTGTAATTTTGATAATTTTCTAAAGTTTAACTTTAAGTTGCAGGAATTAGAATAAGTAAGGAACATGCATTATTTTATATATTTCTTGTATTAAAGATTATTCAAATATATCAAGTTGTATCAATTTCTGAATTATCACACATTATGAAGTGTGTTTTTAACGTCATTTGAAAAACAGATAGAATAATGTCTGATTCGTATAAATGAATAGAAACCGTTTTAAAAATGAAAATGGTGTCTAATGAATGCAACGAAAAAGAAATGATTATTTCGAAACCTGAGTTTCAATAAACAGAGACAGTGTCCATCATTTTAATTATTTTAAAATTAAGAGTGGAAGTATAGTAATGATAGATGTACAAGGATTCAATTTTTCAATACCTCTATTAATATCTAGTATGTTCAGGGGTCTCTGTCTCTTTATTATCCCAGGGCCTCCGCAGTTTCAAATCCGGTCCTCATTTTCCAATTGACTGGATTTTTTTGTCAAACCGAATCAACACAACCGGAACAGCATTGAATAGATTGACAGAAGCTTCGCATAATATGCCTTTTCTCAACAAGGGCACATGTACAAGCATAGAATCAAAAACTCACCGTGAGCTCCGAAATGTTTCTAACACGATGAAAATTTGGATATAGGTAGTTGATAGGATGTTGAATAATAATATATCAGAATATCTGTCACGCGGAATGCTAGAAGGATTTGGAAAATGGTGAGTGATGGTCAGTTGCACCGCTGTACTTAGATTTTAAGCTTCACTCAAACAAAAAATATCAAATCGGATTATTGAGAGCAATGTTTATGTCACATTGGACTTTTAAGTTCTGATGCGATATTGTCCAGTTGAGTGATACTTAAAATTTTATAGGTAGTGGTTCAACTGGCCATGAATCCCAAAAAATTAATTTTTCACAAATAACTTGAAAACTGTGCATTGAGATAAAAATGTTCGTACGTTTCTCATTATCCGAATTAAGGAGAAATTACTCACCTTTCTAATAATATCTTTCTCAAACTGATTGTTCCACCCGTAAATATGATATTCAAATATTGAATAAATTTAGATCTTCAAGAAAGAAGGCTCCTATTGTACAAATAAGAAAATATTCAATCACAAAACTGTGCTATTATGAATTTTTAGTCTTCACATTCCGAGTGCATATGATCTTGATAATTGAATCAACTTTATATCAAAACGACGATAGCTTCCCAACAGATTGGCAAGTCCAAAAATCATTTTGATGACGATAAATTGAAGTATTATTATTAGATTTTTTTCTTCTAATTTCTTTTTTTCAAATGCGTTTCCTTGATAAAAGATAGGACATATTCAGATTTCATATACAATTTATATAATCTAGTCTAGTTGAGAAGTGACTTTCCGGAGAAAAGTGGTTCTAAGAATTCAAGGAATATGAGCAATCTCATTCGATTCGGAATAAGATTCAGAAGATATTTTCAGGATTTTTCCGTCAACAAAAATTACGATTATTGTTATTGACGAAACATAAAAACAAAATAGTTGCCTAGTTTTCTTACAATAACTCAAAAACTATGAGTGATAGTGAAAATCGAAAAAAAAAATTTGAAAGAGGAGAAAATTTGCAATAATAAGCTATAGTTTCTGAACTTTATCTGTTGTCTATAATTTTAATTTAAGAGGAAGTCACAGGCACCGACTGTTTTGCTTAGGGGTCGGTCGGGTGCAAGGGGGATTAGATGTAGGCGGTGCTTTGAAATGTGACGTAGGCTATCTGTTCATCAGTTATTACGCGTGGTATTGTAGGAGCAAACGAGTGCGCTAAACATAATTTCACAGCCATACAAATGTACGAGTACAAATACAAACAGAAAGGCTGGTTTATGATGCATTCAATTTAGGAATTCACATTTAAAAATTTGAATTTAGAAATATAAAATACATACATATTAATCTCAAGATACATTGAACAACTTTATCAATAGAAGACTAATAATAAAATAACATATAAGACGATTTCATTATCAATTCTCGGTGGAATTGATTAATAAATAGAGTTATTCAAGCTGGAGCTATTTATACAGATATTTGGAGTTTTATAGAATTTTTAGGAAAATATATAGTGAATACATAATAGAAAATCTACTGTGGCCACACAGTACTTCTCCGAATATAAATTTCATGACCAGTCTCATCACTGTTCAATAAATTTAGAGTGTAGCATAAATTAATTGCATATTCCAAAGTGACAGCTGTTATTTCCAGAGTGACAGTCGTCATTGTCAAATTGACAGCAATTTTTGTAATTGATAATTTATATTACTGTCCTTACATAAGAAATGAGCTTTTTTTTAATTTAAGGGTCTTTTTATAGATTTTTGGGGTCTTTAATTCATTGGAACATGAAGTTTTGACACTTGATCGCCGAAAGTGTAATTTAAAGATGGTAACGTGGATTCCATCGATTATTTATTTCATATTTCTACTGATAAGCTTATCTCCCTGAGAGATTTTAATTGATACTAAATTAGACATCATTCAAATTACTTGTAAAAAACAATTGACAATCGTTTAAATATCATTTTTGAAATTTCTTCTATTATTCCCACAGGAGAGTCTGATTTGATACCAAACAATAAGATGGAATAAAATTATTTATTTCATTGAAACAATTGATGAACGTTTGCACGTAATGTTCAGATATAAGTAATAATTATTCTAATTTCACATTATGATTCTAATTATTTCTTTGCTTTCAGACGGTTTTTCAAAATTTGGGTTCAGTAGGGTCTAAAACATGAAAACTCATTAAAATCTCTATCCGTCAAAAAATCACGATCACAATACCACCTAGGTCGAAGAAGTGAAAAAACTGCTGGAAAAGTTCCAAGAGAAAAATAAATCAACATATCAACACATCATTGGAAACAAAGTAGGATGATTACAGTTCTCCAATTCAATTTATTGCAAATATGAAACATTCCACTTTCACTCTCTTTCGAAATAATTTTTTCTTCCTGTCATATCTTCTAGTTCACGAATTGGCGTATTTTGCGCATTTCGAGGATCCACTAACTCTGGCAATAAGCATTTCAAGATAAACTCCGGTTTTTTTTTTCATTCCATGTAATTCTTTCCGCCAGGAATGGTCATAACATATGATTTAACTTTTCATCTTGTGATCTTCTGATGTCCAAATAAAAATCACAAAGATTACCTCCACAATACTCACTATTGTAAATCAGATGTTGCCGTTAACTAAATATCAGATCAACCAAATTTGGATATTTTGAAAACAACAAAATTTTGAAAGGAGAGTTACTGTCAGCGCCATTAAAAGTAAAACGGTACCAATTAGAATGCAATATTTCCATTCTGCTGGAAAATTCAAAAATATATGATAAATAAATAAGCTAATGTTTTTTGAATATGCGGGTGTGCCAAAGTATCGAAAATGATTTGGCAGCATAAAAGTCTTCCAAATAGAATTAACAAAGCTTAAAAACAAGGTTTCAAAGTAGGTATAAGTAATTCCCAAAAATACTAAAATAAAGCGAATTATTAGGTTTATCCGAAAGTGATTGATGTCACTTGATGCTTTCTCATACAATTTTATGAAGTCGTAAAAAGTTCGAAGAACACTGGCTTTTCTGCAAACATTCAAATAATTTAATAAATGCAAAATGAAGAAATATACGTTACTTTACAGATTAGTTGCAGTGATAATTATAGAAAATACAGACATATTAATTATTCTCATTATAACTTGGACAGCTGCCACTGTGAAGCTATTACAAATGTCAAGTGACTTCAACATCATTCCTCCATAGAGATTTTTTTGATTGAAATATTGTCTACCAAATATTTTATACTCATCTAGTGAACTAAATCTTTTACAGCGCTCTAGCTACTAAGAAACGCCTACTTCACGGTCGTTTCTCAATCAGAGCTATGGTTTCGTAAAGATTATCAATGTATGAAAACAACGCCGAAAAAAACTTGTCTATGAAATTTTTGCTTCTTGGAGCCTTTCATACATATATACTTACAAGATTACATCATATAAGTGATCAATTTTCTTATCTTGTTGACCATAGACTCTCAAAAATAACAAAAAAAAAATCATCCAATTAATATAGATGATTCTTTTTTGGTTAAAGCTATGCTATTACTGGTTTCATGTCCAAGGAAGACATTGAAAAATCTCGTTTTCAATTTTTGCAAGTCATTATTTTATATTTTTTTCATCAAAAAAATGACCAATTTGATATTTGACGGAAAAGTTTTCTCATCGTTATATTGCTCAGAGTACTTTATGTTTGAAAAAATTCCTATTGTTCATAATTGTTTTTTTTTTTTATATATATCCAGCATTTTAATAATCATAATTAGCAATTCTCAGTAGAATGACGAGAGAATATTTTTAATTTTTGCACATACAGTTTTTATTGTTCATCAAGTTAACAATTAGTTATGAACAATTCCTGGTCTTCAATATCATTATTTTTTTCTTGAGCTACAAAAAGTAACAGAAACAACCTTATGCAACCAAATGATGGACTTTTTTACTTACTTGTACAAAGTAACAAGTAAGTATTGTGAGACCGACAAAATTCACCTATCGAGATTTTGATGGAAATATCCGTTTTGAGCATTCTTGAATCCATTTTGACTATTTTTGGCTTGATGTCGGTACGTATGTTCGTGCGTTCGTACATGCGTTTGTGCGTGCGTGCGTGCGTAATTCGCAAATCCCAAAACTGATTAAACGTATTATACTGTAACTTCATATTTAGGACTGGTTTAAGGTGTGGATCTACACCTCGCATTATGGTTGCAATCGCCTGTACCGGAAGTGCACTTTACCTGAAACTTTTTTTGAATTTTCCGCATAAATCCCGAACGATCAACCGTAGGATGTTGAAATTCAGTATTTGAACTTGATGTTGTATCAGAATGGTTATCTGCTATTTTGGTATAAATCAGCCAAGCCAGAAATGCACTTGACTTGAAACTTTTTTTGAATTTTCTGCATAAATCTAGAATGATCATCCATAGCATATTAAAATTTCGTATTAAGCATTTCTATAACATCTTATCGTATATCTTGCATCATGATTGCGGACGGCTAAACCGGATGTGCACTTTACCTGAAACTTTTTTTAATTTTCCGCATAAACTCTGATATCCACATTCTACTAACGGAAGATTTGAAAATTAATTAATATTCTATGACAGGGGTGGCCAAGTTTCTTGATAGTCCGAACTATTTCTCATAATTTGAAATTTTTCGCGAGCCGCAAATAAATACGTATTCAGAAGTATAGAAAAAAGGTATACAATATTTTTTTCCGTTTACAAATTCAAAGTCGGTCTGGAGTTGATCGATTACGAATGATCATGCCACTGTTTCAACTTGTACAGAAATAAAATTTGTTACAATGTTACACTTAGTCTTTCATTTTTGTTGTCAATAATTCAGAAGACCGATAGAAGAAATTTTGAAACACATACGGAACGATTATTATTTTCAAAAATATAATAACACAAAAATGAAAAAGAAACTCGGGTACATTTATCGAGAATCACAAATAACTCTTCAAAGATCCGCATGTGGCTCGCGAGCCGCAGGTTGGCCTGCCCTGTTCTATGGAAAAATTTTGAATGTTGTTTACTGTATCTTCAATAGTTTAAGAGACACAGCAGCTTTCTACTTGACAAATGGAAAATTTAAAAAAAAATCGAATTTTCAGATTTGGCGAGTTGGGACATGATGTTCAGAATCAGTGTAAAATCACTCATATTATAGAGATTAGTGGCTATAAACAACAATGCAGTCGGAAAAAAATATTTTTGTCATAGATTTTCCGCTGAAAATGATTTTAAATATCGATAAATTCTCGTACCGCTCGGACTGTCGTTTCAGTAGCGTGACGCCACGATACTGTTGTGAGTCGGAGCAACTACGTTCATTAGCCTGCATTCGGAAGTCGTTAGTCGGTAGATAATCAAAATATTCAAAAATAGCTGAATATCTTATAATGAAAATAACGAATGATGAACTTGAATAACATAGAATGTGGATTTTCGGAATTTGAGTAATTTAAGAAAATATATCATACACTTTCGAGCATTCAAAATCTCAAATTGTCACTTTACCAGAATGAATCGTCGAGTTTCTGAATTTAAAAATCTTTGAATGATGGAAAAATGCGAATGGTTGGACAAAAGTTTGAGGATTAGAATGCTATAATATATCCAAACTCAACTTTTTCGTAATCCTGGACATATTACCCCCTATCGAGTTTTTGCATCAATCCAGTTTTCCTAGGTAAGTATCTTGAAATATATTTACGCTCATCACTGATTCATTGATTCTGTAACGCACTAAGATAGATAGAGAGATATCTCAGTTACAGCAATAAATTGTTAGAGCATTCTATGGCTCAGATGTAGAGCGTTGGACTATGACTCGATAGGTACCAAGTTCAAATCGCATTAGTGTTCAAATTTTTTTATATATTTTTTTTTATACAGGCAACCATTTCATCAATATTATTTTCTCAAATCATCATCATTTACATTTAAGATATTTTATGTTATGTGCTAAACATATCTTCTATTTTCATATGAATCTACGATATTTCGTGTGATGATGGGGGTACTTGGCGACAGTACTGTCACTTTAATTAATCGTTATGATAATACAAATTTAAAGTTGATTTTTGAATTGTGAGCTCGAACTGTAATTAGTTTAAACTTTTTTGAATCCATACTACCTTGAACGTTTTATTGTGGAACAAATACGATCGGATTGACAGGGTAAGATAATATTGAAAAATTTGGCTTTCTTGCATTTCTGTTGATATTTGAAATTAAATAATATGTACCAAAGATTAGAATTCATTTGTATCATTCTGTATGTGACTTGATTTGCGCGTGAATTATTGTGTGCTTCATAATGGTCTCTCCAAATCGGTCTGTATGAATTTTTTTTCAACAGTTATAATGAGTGAGGACGAAGATCCTGCTTCTAAAATGCGTCACTTGGCTAGAGAAAGACAGAAGAGGTGGCCGGCAAATCATCTCAACATATATCTACGCTGTTCACTGACTCCGTAACTCTTGAAGATAGAAATAGAGATATAACTCAGTAACAGCAACAAATTATACTGCAGTTTATGGCTCAGTGGTAGAGTGTTGGACTATTGTTCAACCGGTAGGAGCCTCGAATCGCATCCGGGACAAGTTAAAAGTTTTATATCTTTTTTTATCCATACACATAACTTTTTCTCCAACATTTACATTTGAGGTATTTTATTTTAGTTATTTTGTGCTAAACATATCTTCCATTTGACTGACGATCCATCATTTCTTAACGGGCGCCTAAGGCACCTTGCATACCACTAGTATTATCTATCAATAGGATAAACATAATATATGATATATGATAATATTCATAATAGTCATGATAGAAGATATATATTAATTATAATAAATGTATATTGCTCATATATCATAGTTTTCTTCCGTCTGCTAGATTAGGACGTATTGCACTACAACCTTGACCATCTGGTCGATTATTATTATGATTGTCAATTATGTAGAGTTTTAACGGATAAAGGCTCTGTGCTTCAATATTCGAACTCTTAATGAAGTTTAAACATCATCTGAAATATATACCATTGCTAGAAAACCTGACCCTTTAATTATTATGAGAACTATATATATATATATATATATATATATATATATATATATATATATATATATATATATATATATATATATATATATATATATATATATATATATATATATATATATATATATATATATATATATATAAATAAATAATAATAATCATAAACTTTATTGACTGAGTCAATGGCGAGGTTCAGCCTAAGCTGTTCTTCTACCTAACCGTTACAAATAATTTCAAATTAACATGAACAAAATGTTGTCAGCATCAAAGATAACATGTGTACATTACAAAAATAATAGAACAAAAACAGAAGTATATTTAAAGAATTGCTCAATCACAGCTACTATCTAATATTATTCTCCTTTTTTGAGTTTTGCAAGAAGTCAAGGATAAGGATTTCAACTCTTCTGGGATACCGTTGTACAGTTTGGGTGTTAAATATGAATAAGTATTTTTGAATTTCACCTTTTTAAATGATAGTACAACATACATATTTTTATCGCGCAAATTGTAACATTGTTTTTTCAAGATGAGTTTATCATTTAAATTTGAAGGACAACTGGTTAATTTTATTTTGTTCGTAGGACAAAGATACAAATAATTCACTCGTTCTTCTATAAAATTTAAATTGGGAAGAGTTCTAGATTCAGAAATATGATCATATTCACGGATACCATAAACAAATCTTAGGCAACTATTTTGCAAAAGAGCAATTTTATGCTTATCACCTTGGGTCAAGTGTGGAACATATATACGCACAGTATTCTAATATTTGAAATATGAGAGAGTTTACTAGCCTTAGTTCAACATTCGTAGACAGAACGTCCCGATACTGATATAAATGTCTTAGCCTCAATCTGGCAGCTTCTAATTTTTTAGCTGAATGTTCGTGAAACTTGAAACCTTCACCAATTACTACGCTCAAAGTTCTAATTGTTGGACTGCGATTTAGTTTTTTATTTTCTATATTTATATTTGTAGTCTCACTACTTCCGAACACCATAAGTGAAGATTTATCTTGATTTATTTTGAGCCCATTATTTAGAACCCATGATGCTAAGTTGGTAAGCTCTTCATTTATTACATTTGCAGATTCTACAATTTCATTTTCATCCACTGTAGCTAATAACTGTGTATCGTCAGCATGCGAATGAGGACTGCAAAAATCAAAGTTGGATGATATGTCTTCAACATACAATAAAAGAATAGCGGATCCAAAATAGAACTCTGAGGAACTTCTCGTTTTAACAAAAATTGCTGAGACTGAGAAAGGCTAGATTCAAATGACATCATCATATTAAAATATCTGTTATAGAAATAGTTATCACACCATTGAATTGCATTTTCACTAAAGTTAAAATAACGAAGCTTAGTCAATAGTAAAGAATGATCCATCATGTCAAATACTTTGGAAAAATCAAGTTGAATTGAAAAAGTTGTCTTCGAGTTATCAAAGTTTCTAGTGATTTCATCAGTTAAATTCAAAAGACAAGTATTTGTGCTATAACCACGTCTGAATCCAGATTGTGTTGATGGTAAAATATTGTTTTTATCAATAAAAGACATCATTTGTCCATAGCACACTTTTTCTAGCACTTTAGATAGGGTAGGTAAAATACTAATTGGACGCAGATCGTCATAAGATTATACACATTATTGTGTTTGGGTATAGGCTTTACTATTGATGCTTTCCAGATGTTCGGTACTACGTTTTCCAAAATACTAGAATTTATAATATGCGTAACATGATTTATTATTACAGGTAATACCATACGAATCATTTTTAGTGATATTCCATCCGCTCCAATATAGATCTTACGATTTTTTCAATATTTTCACTATCTTCACACTTAAAATTAAATTTTTCAGATGCACCATTGTTGAAAACATTGTTGTTAAAATAATTGAGTGTGTCCTTCTTAATGAATTTTGTACCAACTTCATCAAGTACAAATTTGCCATAATCATTCGCTTGTAATGCAGGGGCCACACTAATGTCTAATGCCGTTAAGTAAGGCGTTATGTGACAATTGATACATTGTCATTGACAATGTGTTCATTATTGAATAACGCCTTTATTAATTACATTAAGCGTAAGTGTGGCCCCAGCATAATAAAGAATCAGAAATCCCAGAAACTTTATTTTCCTCAATTCCTAGACGTTCAAGTTGCTCCAGAGTTGAGTGGAATTATTTACATTATTTTTAATATTGAATTCAAAATAAGCCTGCTTTTCTTAGCGAATAGCTGCGGTTGCTAAATTTCTCAACTGTTTATAGAACTCAAATTTTGCTGGAGATCTAAGTTTTTTATAATCCATTAGTGCTTTATTTCTTTTATTCTGCATTATTTTGATAGCCGGTGTTATCCAAGGACAATATTTCTTAGTTATTTGAATCTTTTCAATCGGAGCATGTTTGTTAAATAAAGCAGTTATATTGTCATTGAGAAAAGCTATCTTGTAATTTATATTTGAAAGATTGATGTCATAATTCCAATCGACTAGGTCGCAATCTGCATAGAAGCTCTCAAAATTAAAGTCTTTAAAATCTCTAAGGCCCAGTATTTCACGTTCAGTTTAATCTATAGATTACTTAAACGAAGCTTAATTACTATAGTAACAATTGTTTTTACAATCGTTGCTACGAAAATTAATCCACAGTTTTCGTAATCCGAACACTGAAATACTGGGCCTAAGGGCCGGTATTTCAGTCCGCGGTACAACTTAAGCGGAGCTTAATTACCTTAGTAACAATTGTTCTAACAATCATTACTATGGAAATCAAGCTACGTTTAAGGTAAACCATGGACTGAAATACTGGACCTAAGACTAATAATTTCAGGCGGAATAATAGTTTTTGGTTAATTCAATACACAGAAAACACAGTTATGGTCTGCAATTAAGCTCGAATCTATCACTCTGGAGTTCTTGCAAATATTTAAATCAGAAGTCAAAATAATATCTAAGAGAGTTCTAGATGCCCGTCTAATTGGCTCAGTTATTAATTGATACATTCCATTTGCTTTAAATATGTTAGACACAAATTTTGACTTATGATCATTTGATAATAAATCAACATTGATATCACCAGTGTAGAGAAAATAATCAAATTGTGGATTAAATTCAGCCACTATTGAATCAAGAAATTCGAGCTGTTTATAATTATCTGAGTGGGGATTATATACTACTCCCAAACATATTTTATGTTTATTTACAATAAAAGAGATCCATAAAGGCTCAATATCATCTGTTTCAACGAAACTAGTATCCAATATTTTGGCAGAGATATTAGCTCTGTTCGATGAATATTTTGTCAGTGCAGTGCAGGACAGTGTAGTTCTGCATGGTGTACACTAGTTCCACTTTGTCAAAAAACACATTAGTGTGCATTAGTGCAGCGAATTTGAACTGAGGAAACTAACCTCTCAGTCTGCAATATTCGAAATGATCAAAACAATCGATTTGTTGATTAATTCATCAGAATCAGATGATTCATTTAGTTCAAACAGTGATAATGAGATTGATAACTTGGAAATACTTCTAAAACGACGAGAAAGAAATTGCATAAAAATTATTTTGAAGAAGTAATTCCGGCATATGCGAATAAGGAATTTATTGGACATTTTAGGATAAATCGCCAATTAAATATGAATATGAATTATTTTTGCTGGCTCTGTTTACCAAACTGATAGGAATGAATCTGACGTTCATTTACCCCCACCCTACTCTGCACTAACTACACCACCTCATGAGTCAGTTCAAAAAAATGTGCACTAGTTCTTAAATTTATCTCATCGAACAGTCTGGCCGAATTGCACGTTTTTCATAAAACATCTTCGTGTTAGAAAGTGTACACTTGGTCAACCTAGTGCATGTCATCGAACAGAGCTATTTTTACGGATAAAAAATGCTATCTCACCGCCTTTTTTGCCTACTCTCAAAGTTGTTTTCAGTTATTATTCCACTTGAATAAACAAAAATCGTATTGAACGATCTGACATTTATGTGACTAAAAATGAACATAGTATATCTTAGTTCAGAGATTTCGAGATAATTATAAATTTCAACATTGAAAAAAAAACCCAAAAATGCAACAAACTAAGCAAGAGATTATTAATCAATTCTTAACAAGTAATCTGACCTAAGCATGTGCTGGCTGTAAATCACTAAGTTCAATGACTTTTCATAAAAGTGTATAAAAGTTGAAACGGTTTAACAAATTCTACTTTTCTTAAATACCCTAATTTCCAGATCGGTTTGACTATTAATTACAATTTTTACCATTCTTCTTCTCATTTACAATAATCTGTCCATCAAAAGTCCAAACATCTTTAAAGTCAAACTTATCTGATGTAGCCTTCAACAGTGCGACTCGTGACTTGATGAGGTCCTCTCGGATGGTAATTCCAGAGTTTTCAAGTTTCTTCTTCTCCATAAAAATTTTGCTACGAATATGGTAACTGATAAACTTGATGATTATTGGTCGTTTCATACCTTTCACTGGTTTACCGATTCTGTGGCGTCTATCTGTATCATTCAATTTTATGTTTACACCCAATTTATAACTGCAGATCTTTATTATTTTTTCATCTTCAATTTCTCCAGAACTTTCGGATACACCAAATATACGTAAATTATTTATACGAGTACATTGTTCAAGCTTATCCGTATTTTTTTCAGTAGTAGAGAACGCGTTATTTAAATCCATATTTTTCTCTTTGAGTTTCCCAGTTTCTTCTTCTAAAGATTTTATCTTTTCGGTATATACTTTTTCCACCGCACTTTCCACTATCGATGTAATTAATTCCGTGAAACTTATGTTTATGTAATCGTATGTTGGTACTTATGGTAAATATGTTGATACTTATGACAAGTGCGGCTTGTCGGACTCACCGCGTGCCCCAATACTCATGTCAGACAATACTTTTTCTTCATTTTATAATCAAAAAATCTTTCGATTAGTGCTAAGATCAACATGACGGTAATATTTTTGAATTAATTAGCCTTTGCTGAAAAACGCCCCCAAATCTAGAATTTTGCCAAATGAAAAAGTTGTCGGACTTTTCACAATGAAACCGCTCACAAAGTTCCACGTGAGTGGTAATCAACGAAAAATTTATGCCCTGTCTCACGGACTATACATACTTACTGAAACTTAATTTTCCAATCAAATTTTCCAAAAATAGATCAAATTCAGTAGACAAATTAGGAATATTTCGCAAATACTGTCATGAACGACAAACATATAAATATATGTCAAAAATAAGAAATCACAAGCTTCGCCAAAAATTCACGGAGTATCGACAATAGATAAGATTATCAAGCAAGTTTCTATGGTGACTTTGCCTCGACTTGGCCAAGTAATACTCAAGAACGAGATTGAGTTTCGACTATAACTACGGGCATATGTCACTTTTCTAATTGTCCAATAGATGGTACATGTATCAAGAGTCTATAAAATGTCGTCAAAAGAGTCTTTACAAATTAGAATTAAACCCTAGAGCGACTGTTGGTATTACGAATTACGCTAAGATTATCCAATACGTAAGCGCATAGTACGTGATCACGTGATCATAACTTCCAGAGCTGCTCAGCAAGATAGGAATAATAATTGTGTAATGCGCGAAATTTAAGAGGCACATTATTTGTAGCGTAGTGATTTTATGGTTCTTAACGATTGCAAAGTGAGCCAAAAGCTCACGTCTGGAGGTTTATGACCAAGCTATGTAACATAACTTTGCACACTAGACACACAAATACATATTTTAGATAGAATTCATAGCAAATAATGATCCGGTAGAACTAATTGATTCCCGCATGTGAGAATATGTTATTTTGAGAAATCATTACGTAACTACTTTATGCTACTTTACGCAACTATTGCATTGCAGGTATGAAAAATGGGAAGTTGCATAACGTCAGAAATTGATGTGAAGTTTGACTTTTCGAAACGGAATTAGATAAATATAATTAACAGATAGACTTCTTATTTTCATTACGTTAAATACTACATTATTTATTAAATGAAAGGCAAATATAGAAGAAAATTGGCATTTCTATTTATTAAAACCTGCAATGGATTAGTACATCATGAAACATGTTTTATAAACGTTTCTTTAGACACGAGTTTTTCTGATTATGAATCATAATAGGCAGATAAATAATTTGATGAATATTTTATATCTCAATGAACATAATAATATTGAAAAAATATACACAAACAATTTCTTATTCACTAGAAGAAATGTAGGATTGAAAAATGCTGCTCTGCAAATTTTTTTCTGTCTGTTGAACAATAATGAAAAATTTAACAAAAATATAATCTCACAAAAAGTAAAAGTTTTTGAAATATTCTCTGGTGTAAAAAAAAAATTATTGAATAAAACTGCGCAATAAAAGTTTTTTACTTGACTCTATTCTGTCAGTAAGTATATCAATACTTTGAACATAGTTTTTATTACTCATGCAGGATAAGTACTATTTTGTACTAATTTCTCCGGGTGGTAAATGGCTCTTTGGCTTTTGCGTGCGCCAGGTATAATTACCGCCCAGAAGAAAAACAAGCGCAAAATAGTATTTACCCGCATTCGCATAAAAATACTATCTGCAACTCTTGCGGTATTGGCAGTTGCCCACTTGAGCTCTCGTGGGCAATCGACAACTTATCGCATTTGTTGCACAATATACTATTTTAGATTTCAGTTTCTCGGAAGCAGCACAGGAGAAATAAAAAAACTATTCTATGCCACAGGGCTAACAAGAACACTTGCTTCGCTCACTTTTTCTACAATTTCCAACATAGAATTGTCAGTAGATCTGCTATTATAATTTTAAAATAATTTCTACTCACTTTTACATCTCTAGACGACCACTCTTTTATAATATCCTCCTTTCTGAAATGTTTTTTACAAACGTTATCTATAATTTCCAATATTCTATGCTTTCGAGGTATGTTCTTGCGCCACTTATTTGATAAACATGGGCTCACCTCTACCTGTCTCTCAGTTATCTTCTCTCTCTAACAATATTACATTTTTGGCTTCACTACCAGTTATACATTACCTAAAAGAATATTTGTCATTTCATACTATATGGACTACAAAGAGATTTCTCACTGAAAATTTATATATACATATTTTGAACAGATCAATGTCGTAATGGCAATTTTTGGGTTATCCATATGGGAGAAATTTTGTGACGTTTCTACTTCAATCATTTGTTGCCAAGAATTGTGATTCCTGAACTAAATAGAATAGCAGGGATTTCATGTTCATTTTGATACACAAATTATCGACTTGTATGCTCTCAACTCGCAAATCTCAAAACCTGTTGGAATGTTGAAACTCTGTATTTTAAACTGCTCTAGGGTCTAGCTGTGCACTTCGCATTATGGTTGTAATCGTCTGTACCGAAAGTGCATTTTACTTGAAACCTTTTTTTGAATTTTCCGCATAAATCTGAAATGGTTAGCTGTAGAATATTTAAATTCAGTATTCGAAATTGATGTAGCATCTAAATGGTTATCTGCAATTTTTGTACTAATTGATTGAGCTAGAAGTGCACTTTATATAACAAACTTTTCGAATTTGCCGCATAATTTGAAGACAATCAGTGGTAGGACATTGAAATTTTGTATCAAGCACTTCTATTATATCTAATGTCTAGTGCACTTTACATTATGATTGCAATCGTCTGTACCGAAGGTACACTTTACTCGAAATTTTGAATTTTTTTCCTTTCATCAAATACGATTGAACATAAAATGTTAAAATTCAGTATTTAAGATGATTGTACCATCTAGATGCTCATATTCTATTCTCATTGAGATCGACTAAGTCGTAAGGGCACGTTACTTGACAGTCTTTTAGAATTTTTCGCATAAATTTGAAACGAGATGCAGTTCAGTTGGATTCTTTTTGAATTTTGCTCATAAATTCAGAGTTGATTCTTTGAAATTAGTAATTAAGAATGTTGTAGCTGAAGAATGATGACCTTTTGTTTCCATAGCAACCAGCTGAGCCTGAAGCGCACTTTACTTGACAAATTTTTTAATTTTTTTGGATAAATCCAAAACGATTTGCCGAAGAACGATAAGATTTTGTGTTAGATTATCGTATTATTATATGCAAAAAATGAATCCAATGATTTACATGTAAGTCACGTGATGTCCATGTCAGATTATTTTGTTTTTGGTCAAGTATATATTTACACTGATGAGTTGAACTAGAATAAATTATATTCTCAAGAAATCATATTATGCACTCTTACTTGAAAATTATTATATTTTTTTTAATTAGTTCATATTTCTTTTCACAATAATATATATTTTGTCGTTTATCTCTCCAAAATTACAAATTATAATTTTTCTAATAAAATTATCTGAGAGAATTTATCGGTATTTTTGTTATGAGAGAGAAACTTGAGTCTAGTGAGAAAGAAGTGGAATATTTGCTCCACCTATTTTTCATGTTTGTGGAAGCTTGAATATTTTGCGCCTGTAATAGGCAATGTGTATTCAGAATTGAGTAAATTTAGTATTGCCAATTTCACAAACTACAGTTTATTTCTGCAATATTTTCAAACTTTTTTCTCACAGAACTATTTATTATAAATATGTGTCGATAGGAAGCTTCGTATGAAATCTATAAATGTCTTACAAATTAGATGAAAGAGTACTTAAAAAGAGTATATCTTTCAGCTTCTTTTTAATTAAGATTTATAATACTAGATACAAACAATAATTGAATTAATCAGGCATCCCATTATAATATATTATTTTTCTTTCCAATAGTTTTTGTTTGAAGATGACAAGTTCATTTGATTTGGAATAGTTTGAAAATTTCTTTGACCCTAATTTTTCCAGTCACCGACAACCCTCTTTTTTATATTAAGTAAAGTATAAAAAATTATTGTAGCTGATCATGGATGGGTTACTATCCGAAACGTCCACATAGCAACATCAAATGAAACTACTATACCTACATAATAAATACAGATTATGCAAAAGCAGAATCAATCTCTAGTTCTAGTACTATATCAAACAACAGTAATAATGAACTAGCACTAGAGCAAGATGGTTCGAGATATTTGGTTGGTTGGATAGCTAAAAAACTCAAAAATTAATACTCAGAATTAGATACGCATACTAACTTATAAGATAGGCATCATAATTTTAATTTATCGACCTGGATGTCTCATTTATTACATAGAGGATTAATTGAGCCTACCGCAAATTTTATGTAAACTGTAAGTATTCTTGAGAAATGTTTGAGAATATTTTACTGTTCATCGTCACTAATAAGGAAAGAAAAGGTAACACAAACTGTGAAGAATATTTTTCTGGAAAAAATATCCTAAGATTGCTCCAGATAATGTTATTAAATTATTTCCAGTACAGAGGTTATTTATAAGAATAAAATATTTGAATAACTGAATAGAACAAGAAAACTTGGAACAGCGGTAAATGATTGATTATTATCATTCTAAGAATAGAAAAAAATTGGAAATTTATCACACAGAAATAGAATTTTTGATCATCTTCAGTGGATAATAATTTCCTATTTTTTCATTTAAAAAACATATTTTTGGAAAATAGTGAAATCTTACACTTTGATTTGATTCTAGACAACTCGTCAATGTTACTTTTGTCAACATATTTTATTTCATAAAAAATAAATTTTATTCAGTTACTTGATCGGTGCAGGTCGACACCTATAGCAAATCCTAGACTATTGATGCTTTGAAGGAAGAATTAGTTGAAGATAGAATACCATGTGGAATTGCAGATTGAGAAAAAGGTTACCGAGTGAAGAAAATTTAGGCTTGAAGAAGATAGTTAATATATGCAGCAGAATAGTCAAGTAAACATATTCACACATTAAATAACCAACAAAATTCAGTGAATGTACACGATAGAACAGCAGGTGAAACAAAGTACATCAGGTTGGCAGCCATATCGACAATCAACAGAACCAAGGAGCGCAACAGGAAAGGCAGGACTTACCAATGACGGAAATGAAAAGCAAGGATATTATCACTACTCAGGCAATTGTAAAACTCAAAATAATAATTGTAATGTGAATAATATTAACGGAGTTTGTGGTAGGTGTGGTTATACACATAATTTTGCTAATTGTAAGGCTTTTGGTGTAATATGCAAGAAATGGAGTGAGACAAATATTTATGCTAAAATTTGTAGGAATCCAAATGTGTATACAGTTGATAATAACAATTCACAAAATGATAATGTAGCTAATGAGCATTCATATACTTAGTGTTGCCACGAGTGAGTCTCGTCTCGGTCTCGTGCTGGTCTCACCTAGCTCAGTCTCGTCTCGGTCTCGCCTTAGTCTCGAGTAGGCCAGTCTCGTCTTGCCATGATTTTTCAAAATTACATACTCGTACATGCGTGAACCAATTTGTTCCATCTGAACAATTAGCGATGAATTCTATTGATAATATGTATTTGTGTGTTTGATATGCAAAGTTATGTTTTATAGCTTGGTCATAAGTCTCCAAACTTGAGCTTCTGGCTCACTTTACAATTGTTGATTACCACAAAAACACTATGCTACAAATAATGTGTTTTTAAAATTTCGTGCGTTACATAATTATTCCCACTTTGCTGAGCAGCTCTGAGAGTTATGATTACGTGTACAACGCGCTTGCGTATTGGATAAATTTAGCGTACAGCCTACGCCGAATTTGCAATACCAACAATCGCTCTGGGGTTGATTTCTAATTTGTAAAGACTGTCTTTTGCCGTCATTCCATAGACTCTCGGCACATATACGACCTATTGGACAATCAGAGAAGTATTTCAATGTCACCATCGTTGAAGACAGTCTTCCAGAAGTAAGAGAGAGTCAAATCAGTTTCCTCAGCTTGATGTCAGATTTGACATTCGTATGTCATGAAATAGTAACAATAGAATAAAATCATACTATTATTATTATTAATCAATAATAAATTAACAAAAGGATTGAACATTAATTGAATCTGATTTCAAACAACGTTCTTAACTAACTGCCAGCATAAAGCGCAGTCAATCATATTGTTTCCACCAACATACAATATTCAAGTCCCTACAAATGTAGCTATGACATAACAACATTGACATTGAGACTGCGATCTGTCTCCAAACTGTTTCTATGAACCACAAGGATTCAAGAAAATGAAGAGGTAATAGTTTTATGCAACAAATGTGTGGATTTGAGCATAACGACGAGGTTAAGGCTACATATTCCGAGTCAAGAATCGCTGAATTACAAAAAATATTCTCCGAATTTCATAATGATAGTTCACATATGTGTTTCACGCCACACTATTTGTCTTCTACGATTCTCAATATAAATTCATAAACTAAATTCAGGTTACGAAAGCGTTAATATAAATTATTGGTGGATCTAAGATGCTCACATGCTTAGTTTACGCATTGTCTGCGATGTGTTAACCATCAAATTCAGAGGTGAATGAAGAAAAACCAAATTTTCGAATGAGGTTATGTTATTGATTGTGAATAACGAGCTATATAATTCAAATTACTGAAATCTATAGAAGAAAAGTATTGATTCTCTCTTCCTACGGCCCAGTTTTACCTAATTTGATATAATGTTGGATGAAATTAGATGAGATACAGGAATATAAACAGAAATCATATAGGAGTCTTCCATTATGGCAATAATTTTTTTGTGAAATTAAAAGTGTTGTGTTAATAATGGGATACTTCCTGTTGCACAATCTTATCATATATCATCTGCTGCGACCACACAGTATTTCCCCAACCATAAATTTCATGACCGGTTTCATCGCTGTTTCATAGATTTAGAGTGTCGCATCAATCAATTGCATATTTCAAAGTGACAGCTGTCATTGTCAAAGTGACAGCTGTGATTGCAGATTTATTCAAGAATATAGGTATTTTTGAAAATGAATAGTGTATTCCGATACAAGTGCGGCATGGAGATCATTTCATACGAATGCGAATAATTCAGCCACGAGACGAATTCAAGTGGCAGAATTTACAAGAGAATGAAATGATCAATTCGCACGAGTGACGGAGGTTATTTTTTTTACAGTCAAAGGTGTTTACGGGAATACTTATAACTAAAATATGCAGTTTTTTGAGAAAGAATTTGCTTTATTGATCTCATTCCAATTCATCAAACTTGAATAATATTACTTATATTGATATTCTTTTGGAGAGGAATGATAAGAAAATCAAAGAGAAATGAAATTATGACAGCAATGGAACAGTTTTTTCGCGACGCCACGCGACTCCCCTACGAACTTCTAAGCGTGCGGAATGACCCCTATCCCACAAGGTGTGAAATGGGTATCATTCTATAGTGACTGTAGAAAAAAGTCTTTTTCTAGATTCTCGAGGTCTTCAATTTATTGGAACATACAGTTTTGACATCTGATGACCGCAAATATAATTCAAAGATTCCACTGACTATTCCATTCGTAGTATTTATAACAAGGTTAACAATGCTAAATCGCCATAGAAACAGTGCATATCAGTGGGTATTTGGACGTGTAGAATTACCATCGGGTATTACACTAGTGGACAGAGTGAGTATTTTACTCAAAGATGTGAATATCTCCAATTTGTGCTTTCTTCATATTTAATGAAATATTTTTCTGAATATCTTCATCAATTTTATCTTCTGATCTATCACTAAGCCTTTCTGAACTAGATTCCACATCAAGACGCGACATATTTCTCTATTATTCGTCAAAGAGAATGCAAGAAATTTTAATTGTCTCGAGTCTCGTGGCAACACTACATATACTATGGAATTAGCTGTAATTAGCACAATAGAAAATGGATAGTTTGTGAATGTTATGATTAGAAATACTAATAATTATATAAAAATTGATCGATATACATATATTATTTCAGAAGAATGCAAGCAGATGAAAAGACGGTAATTTGTTCTTCTGCAACAATGAACAATGAACATGATTGTCTTAACAATACTCAAACTTAATCTAGGTACGTTGATTCTTGATTGAAAGTATATAATTCAGTATAAATAATTAATAATAGTATATTATGCTACAAAGAACAAACGTCCTTTTTATTGTCTAGGATAAAGTTAGTTACTGGATTTTTGAATGAACTTGGATGTATCTAAACTATCTTTTCAATTTTAAGCACAGATTTTCAGAATTGCGATCACATTTAGGGTAAACTAATATCAAGTACGAAGCATTAATTCATCATGCAAACTTATTTTATTCATTGATATAACATTATATCTTCCATTTTTCTGTGCTATCACATTCATAGTCAATGCGAACACTATAATTAACACATCTCATGATATTTTTTTTTCAATTGTCAATTTGATATATAACAATGGAATGAGGAAATATCAATGGCATCCATGAGATGAAGTTTCAATTTGTTCCCTCTCAGCAGAGAAATAATAACTGATAATTCCCTGTCAACATGGAATTGTTTATAATTGTTTCCATAACTCGGAATAGGGAGCTTTCGAAACAGATTTTAGTTCAATCATAGAGTACTTTCGGTGCATGTGCTGCAAAACATTTTTTTTTGCATACTTGATCGGAGACATCTGATTTATGCCCGTACTTATAGTCGAAACTCAATCTCGTTCTTGAATATTACTTGGCCAAATCGAGGCGAAGTCAACATAGATACTTACTTGATAATTTCTCCTATAGTTAATACTTCGTGAATCCTTGGCGAAGCTTGAGATGTTTTGTTCTTGACATATATTTGATTGATATGTTTTACGTTCATAATAGTATTCGCAAAATATCCCTTGTTTGTCTACTGAATTTGATCTATTTTTGGACAAGTTGATTTTCAGTAAGTATGTATACCTCTATGGCATATATCCATGTTGGGAATACAAATGTCGAGAATAATTGACACGAATACTTGAGCACGATTCAAGGTGACTTTGTAGTAGACTCAAGTAAATCCGGAGTCGAGCAAACACGAAGTATCACTCCGTAGTCAAGTAACGACTTTTGGTAATATTCGCATACTTGAGCAATTCTCAAGTCTGAGATCGAGCGAAGTACGGGCATTAATGTGTGGAAATCAGTGAGGAAAAGTGCCAGTTTGCCAATTAGCAGCACTTTTCTAATCAACGACAAAAAATAACAAATAAAAAACGCACTATGATACACGCCCATATGACAGCTTTGACCTACTTAAGAAAATATTACAGGTTGAACATATAAGACAACAAAGCTTCTTCCGATTCCGCCAGAAACAAATGTAAAGTTGCTTCTGCAGCAATATTTATGTCACATTCCACTTTTCATACGATATTTTCCAATCAAGCGGCACTTAAAATATGAGAGGCAGCAGTGTCCCTAGCCATTAGATAATAAATATCAGACACGGAGTGTACACTTTTGGTTTTACAGACGATTTGATGATAATTATCAGCTCTCAAGATGCAACTCACAACTATTCCGACTACAGTAAACGAATTTGTAAATAAACTCCTTATTCCTTTTGAAGTATATCTAAATTGTGATGCCATCCCTATATTTATATATCAAGTCAGTAGTCTAGTAACAATAATCTTGTCACTAGGAGTCTTGATTTATTAGGGCTAAGACCGCAAACCTCGTTTTGTGACAACACTGACAAAGGAATTATCCTAGAGAGCTCATTTATCATTTGAAATTGATTTGTAGTCATCAAATTAAAATTTCTCATCTCCATGTTTCAATTATTAATTGTTGCATTTTGAATGAGCTTTTCTTATTTCTATAAAGTCATACTTATTTTTGTATCCTTTCATTGTTATCGCAATATTTTACTTCGAATATGTAATAATGGAGCATCCTAAAGTTTAAACTTCGGAGACCGGATCCACTGAATGAGTTTTTATAAAATCTTCCGGAATGTGTTTTTAACACTAAATACCTAAATGTATACCCATTAGTTTTCCGGATCTCATTTTTTTAACTATTAAAACCATTGTAGGGACAAATGTCCCCTACTTATCAGTTGTCATACACACAGACATATCCGGCTGTACATACATATATGCACACACTTACATACATACACAAATCAAATATATTATTGAAGTTATTGTAAATATGGTATACATCTTGTAAAATAATATTCTTTTATCCCTCTTTGTCATCCTTACTATTTCTATCTTTGTCTCACTTTCACATTTCTTGTTCTGCAGCATGTTAGGACTCTTGACTTCATTTCATCCCTTTTGGAAACCTAAATCTGCAAAAACTACGGTCATATCCCAGTCACACCTTCACTTCACACATGCTTCCCTCTCGTCTGAGAACATTCTCCGAGTAATAAATAGTTCAAGACAAATACGCGCGCTTTTTCATTAATATCACCCAAATCACCCACACCATAATTATTAGTTTTTAGGAGTTTTCATTCATGGTACAAACTAGTATATACTTGTTCTTGAGGCGTGAAAAAGGAGAAATTTTAGACGAGGCAACTGCAGATATTTCTCATAAATAACGTTTTTCTCTTGTCGTATTGACTGTAATCTTGAAATACTGAGATAAATTAAAATTATCAGTAAATTCCAAATAAATAATAGATTATTAAACCAGTAACCCGATATGAACAAAACTTTGCACAAATAATGCGGAAGAATAAGAATGGCCACGAAATAAGAATCAAGTATCAATATAGTGTCACAAATGTGAAATACTTGAAGTAATTAGTTCACATCAATATTTATTTGAATTCGCTATAACTGTAATCCTAGTTAGTATTAACCAAGTCGATGTTCAATTGTCAGACGTGATTGACAGCCAACGGTTACTAGATATTCGGTAGTTGCCAGGCATCAGCTGTTGGACAATTGAATGTTAGTCCATTGTCGGCTTAGGTATATAAGAGCGTGAAGAATTCATTCAGTGATTCAGTAAGAGTAACAGTGAGTGATATTGTAAACATACGAGTATATAAGATAAATACTGGCACTGTAATCTGTGTTAATAGATTATTCTGAATAAAATTTTTGACAATATATTTGTTCATAAGTTCTCGTTTTGGAATCTGAAAATACTAGTTAAACTATGAGTCGCACTGTTTTTCTTGTGAATATTAGGGAAGAGTAGTCGTAATTGTAAATAATATAAAATTTTCACTGAATTTAGTATCGATCAAAATTTAATTCAATATTGAGAAAACATACAAGTCATTATGTGATAAAATCAATCGACAGTCTGTTTTTGTTTAAAAGTACAGTAATTGGCATGGCATCAGTAACTGCAAGTAGTTTGATAAGCTGCATACTTTTAGACATTCAGTCAATTTGTTTTTCAACCATTGGTCTCAAATCAATGAAACTTTGTATATATATCAAGGAAGCATTGAAATCATTGTGAAATTGAGTTAGTTTCACAAACTATTTTTGTTCAAGAGTTATTGACATGGAATCTGTAACTGCCAAAAGCTTGATAAGTCGCATTGGTACCTTCAACGCAATCAGTCAATTTTTTTCTTAATAAGTTGTCTTAAATCGATAAAACTTGGTATGATTATGAGGAAAGGATAGCAGAGCTCATAAAATAAGATGAAGTCATCAAAAACTTTTTTTTGTTGTTGTTGTATTGTCTGCCATTTAAAAATCTTGGAATAGATTGGAACTCATCAGTTACTTCCAAACAAATAATAAATTGAATATTGGGCCAGTGGCCCTACATAAATAAGACTTTGCGTTAAAGTAGAGTCAATCTGATCGTAGGAAATGGCAGTCCAAATATCGTCTACGTATAGATATAAGAAGCTGAAATTGAAAAGTAATTTTTTTTAAGTGTTATTTAATAAGATAGTCAGTACCATGTTAGCAAAAATCGGGGAGGCAGGATTTCCCATCGCACAACCTTCAATCTGACTGTAAAATCTACCATTGAATTGAGAATAACTACTGTGAAAACAGAAATTGACAATTTTCATGAAAGTACTAAGATCTATATTAGTATTAGGCTCAATTTCACAGCACAACTCGTTAACAGCATCAATGACCAATCGTTTGGTGACGTTGGTGAACAAAGATGACACATCCAAAGAAATCAAAATATAATTAAGAGGTAGTATGTGATTTTTGCATTTGTCAACAACTTCTGTCGAATTTTTAACATTGTAAATAAATTTATCATCAATTGAAGTCAATATGTTCGTCAAAAACTTAAAAATATTGTAAGAGGGTGAGTTTATGCAAGACACCACTGGCCTCAACGGCACAGGTGGAGGTTTATGAGTTTTTGGTAAACCGTAAATTTTAGGTGACACAGAATTGTAGATTTTTAGTGACTTTGCAGAAATGTCATCAATAAATTGTTTCTCATTAAGTTCCTTGACAATACTGTTATTCATTGTTTGATATTTGCTTGTAGGGTAGGATTTTGAAATTTTTTAAGTATGAACGTCGTCCAACAGTTCACCCATTTTTTTGTTATAATAATCTTCACTAATAATGACAGTACTTTTACTTTTATCTGAATTGGTGACTAAAATGTCTGTATTATCTTTCAGGAATTTCTTAGTTTTTTGATACGTTGTTTCTAAAATATTATTTGCATGTTTAGAACTTTGTTGTTGTTGTTTATTAACAAAGTTAGTAACAATGTTTGCGGTTTTAAATCTGAGTGACTGTTTTTTATCAGCTGATCGTTCACTTTGACAGCTAATACAGAATTCAACATCTTTCAATAAATTCATGATTGGAACGTCCTTATTGTTATATTCAAGATTAAATTTGGGGTCCAATTATCAATATCATCAGGAATAATTGTATTTGTCAGATTAATTATATTATTGTTATCGCCACATACATTGTTACTGATTTGTAAAGATTTCGATTTTTCACATTTTTCAATTTGTTCTTTCTTAATTCTATTAAAATAATTATCACACCATATGTGTTGATGTGATTTGAAACTAAATATTATATGTGCTGGCAATAGTGAATTAGCTTTATTTTCCAATTTTTTGTAACTCACTATTAATAATATTGATGGTGATAAACGTGCTATTGATTTCAAATCTTAACAAATTCATCTAGATTATGTAACATACTTTGAAATTCCTTGAGACAGGGACTCTTTTCTTCAAAAATGTAGTATAGTTTTTGTACTGCCATATGGATGTGGGTTGGGACGACGTGGTTGCCTCTGCATTTTTTAGAAACAACGTATCAAAAAACTAAGAAATTCCTGAAAGATAATACAGACATTTTAGTCACCAATTCATATAAAAGTAAAAGTACTGTCATTATTAGTAGAGATTATTATAACGAAAAAATGGATGAACTGTTGGACGACGTTCATACTTATAAAATTTTAAAATCCAACCCTACAAGCAAATATCAAACAATGAATAACAGTATTGTCAAGGAACTTAATGAGAAACAATTTATTGATGACATTTCTGCAAAGTCACTAAAAATTTACGGTTTACCAAAAACTCATAAACCTCCACCTGTGCCGCTGAGGCCAGTGGTATCTTGCATAAACTCACCCTCTTACAATGTTTCTAAATTTTTGACGAACATATTGACTTCAATCGATGATAAATTTATTTATAATGTTAAAAATTCGACAGAAGTTGTTGACAAATGCAAAAATCACATACTACCTACCAATTATATTTTGATTTCTTTGGATGTGTCATCTTTGTTCACCAACGTCACCAAACAATTGGTCATTGATGCTGTAAACGAGTTGTGGTGTGAAATTGAGCCTAACACTAATATAGATCTTAGTACTTTCATGAAAATTGTCGATTTCTGTTTTCACAGTAGTTATTCTCAGTTCAACGGTAAATTTTACAGTCAGATTGAAGGTTGTGCGATGGGAAATCCTGCCTCCCCGATTTTTGATAACATCAAATAAATTACCTTTCAATGTCAGTTTCTTATATCTATACGTACACGATATTCTGACTGCCATTCCCTACGATCAGATCGACTCTACTTTGGAAATATTCAATAGTTACAACCCTTCCATTCAATTCACTGTGGAAATAGAAAAAGATAAAAGTATACGATTTTTAGATTTACGTATTGTGAGAGAACATAATAGCTCATTGTTAACTGATTGTTACAAGAAACCTACTACTTCGGATAAGATGTTACATTGCCATTCAAACCACCCTCTACATCAAAAGATAGCAATCATTAAGAATAATGTTAATAAAGTAGTTAGTCTCAGCAATACAGTTTTCCATGATAAAAATTTCCATAATTTAAAAATCATGCTCAATAAAAATGGTTATCCGATTAAATTTATAAATAAAATTATGTTCAGTATTCTTCATCCACGCACAACCGTTGACAGCCTGAGTGAGAACATTGTCCGACATAAAATGTATTTCAAAATACCATTTATAACTAAATTGTCGTACTGCTTAGCAGCTATTCTAACTACAGATAAATGCAACATCGTTTTTTATAATGATAAAAAGGTTGGTAATCTTTTTAGTCATTTGAAAGATCGTGTGAACTCAGGTGATTCATCCAGTGTGATCTATAAAATTAATTGTAATGATTGTGATGGGGTTTATGTTGATCAAACTAAACAATATTCAAAAAATCGTATTAATATTCATAAAAATGATTGTAAAAAATTAGATGATCAAAAAACTGCTTAATACAATCACAGTATCAATCTTAGCCATCGTTTCGACTTTGACAATGTCTCAATCTTAGAACATGAAAGTAATTATAGAAAAAAGAATTTCTTAGAAATGATATATATCTACTTAAATCCTAATACTATCAAGCATAGGACCGATACAGAATATTTATGTAATTCTTATAAACACATATTAGATATGTGTCATTTTGTGAAAAGATAGCACTCTTTACCCCTTTTTTATTATTCGTATTCCCGCCAGTGTGTGGCGTTTCAATTTGTGGTGATGTGAGTAACGAGTGATATCTTGACATTTCCGCTACTTTGACAGTTGTTTCTACACTGTAGAAGGAACATGTTGTCTCTGACAGCTTTTTTGTTTTGCTTCCTATCTCTTATGTATTTATTTAATAATATTGTTAGTTATTATTTGATATTAAGGGTTTTTATAGCCTGTGATAATATTGTATGTATATTTTTGTGTTTTTTCTGCCCTCAGGGACTGATGAAGGTATAATATATAAGTACTGAAAAGTTTGCAATAAAGGAGATGACCTAATTATTTATCCTCTTTGTTATCAAATCCGACGACTTCAATACAATATTACTTTTACGATACGATCAACTACAATTTAAATATTCATCAAGTATAATAGACGGAGAGCTGGCTACATAAAAAACCGTGTTATCGCTACATGGCTAATTCCTATTGTAAAAGGATCTTTTTGTGTAGCCAAGTTCGAATCGTCTTGTCTGCCAGCGCGAATCCGTGGCTTTTGGACATTTGAACTCAATATTTCAATTCAAATTGCCAAGAAATTTTCTGTCAATTTTGACGAAAACAATGTCATTCACAATATTGTTTCCTTAGTTACCAACTACTACTGTCGTCAAACTGACATTCACAAAAGATAAATTTCACATCTATGAGGTAGCACGTTAGAGCTATCAAACGTCACCTCTGTACATTATATTCATTTGGTGAACATAAAAAGGATGAAATCATTCAAAAAAATAAAATAAAAAATGTTCTGTGTTTGGGTGTAAACGCTCTAGCACAGGCACACTTTCAATATCTGTCTGCCGGGGTTTTAGCTATGATTTTTTAGTCGACTATTATGCATATTGCTATTCCAATATATAAATATAACATTTATTCAATCGGTATGCATGTATGTCATAGTTTTTTCATTCCAATTTCGCGCTGACTGCCAGCCAGTCGTAAGCAAACAGCCAACAATTCAACTTGTTCCTCAAGAATAAATAGAAGTTTTTTCGATAGTTATTATACAAGTATCTTATAGAAAATTCAAGATCGTAGTTTCACTTATTTCACTGGCCCGGCCACCTCCACTGAAAGGCACGGGATTCCGCTGGTAGACAAGGCGATTTGAACTTGCCTACACAAAAGGATCTTTTCAAAATAGGAATCAGTCATGTAGTGATGACAAGCTTCTTTATGTAGCCAGCTCTTAGATCAAGTGCACATGAGTGCATTTGAGAATTTTTACAATATTTTATTTTCAATCGTCCCAATCGTAGAATATAGTGAATTTTTCATGAATACTTTTTCTTTTGTGAATGTCAGTTTGACGGCAGTAGTAGTTGGTAACTAAGGAAACGATATTATGAATGGCATTGTTCTCGTCAAAATTGACAGCAAATTTCTTGGCAATTTGAATTAAAATATCAAGTTCAAAATGTCTAAAAGCCACGGATTCACGCTGGCAGACAAGAGGATTCGAATTTGGCTACAGAAAAAGATTATCTTACAAAAGAAATTAGCCATGTAGCGATAACAAGGTTTTTTATGTAGCCAGCTCTTAGACTATAACGGTCTCATTTTCTAAATTATATAGTTGAAAAATTGACCAATTTGAAATTTAAACTGAAAAATTCAAACTCAAAGATATATAATTTTTTTCTGTAGCTAAATTCTCTGAATCCGTCCCTGACGACACATAACAATAAATGAAATGAATATGTCACTTTATATACATTCCAGTTTCGCATTATGCTTTAGTGCGCAACTACTAGAACCACGTTTTTATAATAAAACGAATGGACATAATGTTTTTGAAAAATAATCGGTAACCGTAACAACTAAAGGACAAATACCATAGTATCTCTATTACTCTCGTTGAATGAGTAGAGAAAGCAGCTTCCCATGATATAGTGACAAATGTGAAATCGTGTGAAAAATTTTACAACCATGGTTTTCAAAATAAGTTTACAACAATTCCATCCGGATTTACTCTACGGAATATTTCTACAAGTAATTCTGTCATTTGCAGGTATTTATTTGATAATTTTCTTGAAACAAGTATATAACACCATTCCAATCTTGAAATACATGATAGTATTCACTTAATTGATCAAATAATCTATAAATTTAAATGAATATGTTATATTGGGTCAAGTTATGTATACAGAGAATAATAAGATATACAACGTTTCAACAGCAACGTGATGCATTCTACAAGTAAAAAAAGGCAGCACTTTATCATTGGAACTTTGTGTATCTTATTATTTTTCATATGCAAAACTCAACCCAGTAGAATATATACAAAAAAAAATATTTCTGAAAGTGTTTCCCTCAAATATAGTGTTTGATTAGCTAATTTCTATAAGCGTGAGATTCAGAAAGCAAGTGTTGTAATCATTCGATTGCAAGAAAGTTATTATACCCATGTCATCTATTATAATTTATCTACAACTATTTCATGTGCAAAATATATTTGAAAGCTACTCAAATTGGTTATTTTGGAATAATATTTAATTGTAATGGACATGATTCGATTTCAGAACAGTATCAAACTGAATTAAATGAAATATATGTCAAGATATCTCGTGAAAATATAGTAAGGTGAATGGCATTTAATGCTAAGCGATACGCTAACTACTAGCAAAATTTAGAACACGTAGTTGAGATATAAGTCATGAACAATAGTTGCAATTTGAATGTTATTTTTTTATTCTGAATATATTTTTTATAAAAAATCACATTTTGATTTACTACATAGTTCTCAAGATAAATAATCAACAATACTCTGTATCTGAAACATATACTTTTGTCTATTCTTACAACAAGAAGAAACTGTTCAGATTGAAGAGATATTAGAAAATTCTGACAGATTGTTGGAATCTATCTATTCAAAGTCTATGCGAGTGTATTTATAAAATTTCCTGAATGCAGATCATTTTAATAGAAATAAGTTCACTCAGACATATTTAGTACTTTCGATTTTTGAGAAAAAAGTCCAAGGAACGAAAATTTTCTGATTTGATAGACTTTGATACCAAACCATTATTTGATTGAATAGTTTCAAGTTATTTATATTCTTAATAGCTTTGGTGACGAAGAAAATTGAAGGAATAGAAGATATCATGAATAAATAACTATTTGTCCGTGAACGTGATCTGATGACTTTTTTCAAATTAAAAACAAATCTAAGCCAAGTTCATCAATGCTTCCATAAATTCGATTTTGAGTATCCGTGATTCAGATCAAATATGCTGGCTCTGTAATCAGGAGGTCATGGTATCGAGTCCTATCGACGAACAAAAAGTAAAAAAGATTTACACTGAATTATAATATACTCTGTGGCGTATTCTGCACAAAAACTGAGAGCAGCCGAAGCTTGACGACTAAAAACCTCACCCCAAGGATCATGAAATATCAATCAGTCCAGCATGTGCACTATAAGTATCTGCCACTCCTGTACCGGGTAGAAGGCGTGATTGATATACATACAGCTTTTTAGAGATATTTTCTGCAATATATTGGAGTTAAAGAGGTTGTATGTGATATGTTAAAGTATACTTGAAATTACATAACTTTGTTGAGCAAACTCTCAATTCTATTCATGATATCAGTACAAAATTTATTATAATGAACTTGAAATACACTCTCGTATTACCCACAAGCAGGACCGGCCGGAACAAAAGCCTGGTGCAAAGTTCACCTGCGGGTCCCTGAAAGAAATTTCGAGCAACGAAATCATGATTTATTGTATTTTGCTGTACTAATGAGTCTTATTGCGTGGTAATTTAATTTTCTGGCATGTTTCATAGCAAATTCGTTGATAATATTTGTTACAGTTAGGTTTCCACTTTGTGCGACTTGACAATAATCTTTGTAAATTGACAACTATGACCCCGCAACAAATTAACGATGACCCCAACGTACCGCTTGTCTACCTGGTGGAGCCATCGCGCGCAAGCCGTCTGAACTATTGTCTTATTTAAATTATTATTTACCTTACTTTTTTTTGCTCACTCCTTATGTCAATGATTATGCTAGTAATCTCTTCCTCACAACTACAGCTATTTTATCGTTCTATTTCTATGATTATGAGTGACTATTCCATTCGTAGTATTTATAACAAGGTTAACAATGCTAAATCGCCATAGAAACGGTGCATATCAGTGAATATTTGGACGTGTAGAAATACCATCGGGTATTACACTAGTGGTCTAAGTGAGTATTTCACTCAAAGATGTGGATACCTCCAATTTGTGCTTTCTTCGTATTTAATGAAATATTTTTCTGAATATCTTCATCAATTTTATCTTCTGATCTATCACCAAACCTTTCTGAACTAGATTCCATATCAAGACGCAATATATTTCTCCATTATTCGTCAAAGAAAATGCAAGAAACTCTAATTTTCCAGTTTGACAGAAGTTTGTTTACTCGTTCCTATGAAAATTACGTAAGTTGTTACTGGATTCATGGAAAACTAATTTGAAAAAATGGCTTGACTCCTGGAATAGTCCTCCATATACCATTTGTAGTTAAAGTATTATAGACTATTTTTGTGCGGCAATCACTCATGTTTATTGTGCTTGTGAATACCACTCGTGCTGCACACTCGTGGTATTCAAACGCAAGCACAATAAACATTCGTGATAACACCACAAAAATAATCGATAATACTTCAACTACTTATGGTATCATAAATGAATAGTTATAGGGTTTGGCGAATATGATTGGATATTTTAACAATAGAGCATTACTCGCTATCTCTCTTCTGCTCGTTCAATTGCTGATAAGGGTACTTCCTCCTTTGTTTCTTGTTTATTAATTACGCTGTTAATTAATAAATACTCGTATTTTTCTGTTCTCTCTCGCCCGGATCATTGGTAAATGAGCCAGCTAACAGTGCGTTCGAAAATTTGTGTTTTGGCTATTGTGCTAAGTTGAAATTTTAAGTTAAGCTTGAGTTGGTTAGATTTATTGCCTCCACGTAAGAGGGATTTGACGAATTTTTGATTTTTGGAAGTATTTTCCACGGGTTAGTCCCGGATTTCATAGTCACTGCAGCTGGATCGTCTTACAACTTCGAGCCGCCTTCTAACTCAGGTAAATCGAGTATTATTTAATCTGTTACTTCAACTGTGGCTCGTATATGAACCTTGTTCTTGTTCTTGTTCTCGCTCGCCTCGCGTGCCAGTGGCGTAGGTATGTTGATTTTCTCAAATTTTAGGCTCGCTATTTACTATTTCCTGGTTGGGGAGTTAGTTAGGGGTCGTCAAACTATAAAAAGACGTCATCGATCCTTACTACTGGGATCCATTATTCCAATTTTGGTCAGCCCGTCCCGAATAAACTAATCGGACAAGAATTTGCGGGAAGGAGCTGGACATCACCACAACCAAACAGGATACATTAGATAAGCCATATTTATGTTATTGTATTTGGTTGTTTAATTGGCTAATTTTTTTTTGTTTTTTTAAATATTATTTATTACTTTCGTGGCATATTTTGGAGAATCTGCTGATGGATAATTTCGTATGTACTCTGATAACTCAACTGATATATGTTACACTGTTTAAGGGATTACAATAAGTTAAACTAAATCTCAAATCCTGAATAGAGAATTCGAATTGTTAGCTCTTGCGAGTAATTGATTTGCATATGTCTCTATTAACAATTTATGATTTTTTTTTTGCACTAGTAACGATTTTAAGACGCGTCACTGGCTATAGTCACCAGGGCTTGCGTCATACGTTATTAAAGTTGGTTCGCGTCACGCCGGATCGTTGGTCGACCACCGTCTCCCTCACGTGAGTTAAGCGACTTCTTTTATTACCTTAGGTCGTGGCTCTATGCGTAGTCCTAGTCCCTATAATCATTTGACACTTCTGAAGTCGTTTTGATTGATGTCAGTCGTTTTCGCTAATTTATATGCAAGCCTCGCTCGAGTAGCGTACTATATTGTTGCTCATGCATTTAATGTGATATCACTATTCACTTAGTTGTTGTGTACAGCTCCTTGAATCTGAATATAATTTTATCCTGAAAGTAGACCAATTTGCTTTACTGTTTCGTTACCTAATTCCCGAGAGATTTGTTAGTCAACCCTACTGGTTGATTGTAGTTTTTGACTGACTGGCGCCCAAACATTTGATCGAGTTATTGTTGCTTCCTTTTTTAAAATTATTATTCTACCCACGCCCGTTCTTCACTGAGTGGGTCGGAAATCAACCGGTACTTGACGGGATTGTCCTCTAGGGACGTAGCATATTATCATAATTTAGTTTTTTGGATGATGGAGTGCTGTCACTACAGACAGCGACGCAGAGATGATACATAAGAGCATACAAGAAAGCATACAAGAAAGTAGCAAAAAACTTAGAAGTCCCATCTTTTAGATTCGTTCCCCGAAAAAACTGGTTCTTACCACATTCAGATTTATTCAACCGCATTTTCCGGTTTCAATAGGAGTACGATCAATAATTATAATATTCAGAGATACCAGACTATAAAAAAATCAGATCGGATCAAAATGCATAGGTATAATCTCTTTCCAAGAAGTTTGCTCCCTAATTTGCCATTTTCAGAATTATTGTATCAATGTAAATACGGAATGATTCTAAATTTGAATGATAGAAAGAAGAATCAGCAAGAGCTCAAATTATTTTGATGGATTGTATCGTTTTCAAATTGATTACAGTTAAATATAACATTTCAAACTCACACTTTCCAATGTTTTCGAAAGGATTCATTTCATTATTCTATTCTATTAAGGTTCTTTAATGTGAACTTTATTGCAATCGTTTGGATTTCATAAAGTACTCATATCTTCAGAAAAAAGTAGATCTAATGTCCATTAGCAGTGCTGCTCGATAACAGACTGTAATTTTCAGTCGTCAAAATAATCTATATAATGGCCAGTTTCATAAAAGACCAAATATATTTTCTCCTAGAACAAACAAATTTTAGTTAACAAATTCTTATCAGTTTGAGTTTCTTTATGACAGCTGAATCATCGCTGTCACATAATCGACTGTCATCTGACAAAGTAAATTTTATTTGCTCGGGAGGTAAATTATTCTGCATTTTTAAAACCGGGATTGGGGGAAAAAAATTGAAGATTGCAGTTCAAGCCTTGGAGTTACTAGTATTTCTAATCAATGTTTTGAAAATATAAACTGAGATATTTAATACTTCTCAACATGTAGAAAACCAAATAGCAAAAATAGTATGAGATACATTTTGAAATATTTCTGTACTTGTTCTTTGAAAAACTCGTCGCATGCGGCTTGTTTTTGAACTATGAACCTAAGATCACGGACTCTGAACTTTGTATCTTAATTTTCTTGATATATAATTCTTTCTAATCAGTCCCATTTCCAGGTGATATGAATTATACGTTCACTGCTTAGTAAAGATTACTTACATACATCTCTGTGTTATCTTGAGAACAACCAATGGTGAAAATTCAAACTAACTGCAGAACTTTCTGCATTAACAGTGGAAAAATGTGCAACCATTAATGTCAGAAGTCAATAACATAATTTCTTGTATTCCTTTTCTATCTAAGAATCATAATGAATGCGATACCTTTTTTTTAACTCCTCTTCCATATTGTTCATTAGGTACAGAAAGCATCCAATTTGATTATCTTCCATTATTATATCAGTAGTATTATCATTCATTTGCAATTCTCAATCCATTATGTATATTTTCCTGGCAATTGTATTGACGAGTTATAAAACCAAACTTTGATATCAATATGCAAATAAATGAGCTATGTCACGTATAAAAGCATCTTCTTCTCACTCGTTAGATTGAAGTACTCCGTCTTCGTTATCGTAGATAGAGCAATTTTAAACTATGTAGATATCGCAAAAATATAATAAACTTTTCAATTATTCAAAAGGTCTTCAATATTTCCATCACTTTAAAATTTTTACGAATGTTGATCATCAATTACTACGCTCTGAATGTGAATCTCTCATTCATTGAAATGCAAAATTTGTAATCCGTTAAGCCCCTTTAAATATAGAATTTCAATGTCCTGCAAATACTTTCTTCACTTTTATATGCACTATAAGTAATCGAATCCGTGGATACAGGGAATCTGCCTTATTTCGAAATATTTAAGAAGTTGCAACAAATTTCAATGCTGTCAGCGATGTATATAAATTTTTGATACATCATATTACATTGAAACAACATTTCTCTATCAAGGCCTGGTTTGGTTTATCCTAAGTGAAACTCAGTTTCCTAGATGAAAACTATTCCAATCATTGTTACAGAGATAATTACCTAAGCTACGTTTATAATAAATCAAGGACTGTGCAACTTGGACTTTGCTCAGGTGTGAAGAAACTTTGTGTGCATAAAATTGAACAGCGTATATTCAATAGTGCTTCAAGAACATATTGCCATTTTTCAATAAAAACGATATTCTCAGTCATAGACCTCTTTAACGGTCGTTCGATGCATATTATTATATTTTTTTCACTTAAAAACTATCTCGTTTTCATGCAAATAAGCTGAATATGTTCTCAAAGTACTGTTGAACATGTTATGTTAAATTTTACACTCACAAATTTTTAGCACTTCTGATGATGGTCCAGGAGGACAGAAGTTATAGAGTGAAAAGAAAAGTTGAATTCTGTAACTAAATTTCCGTATTTCAATACCTTTAATGCACCTGTCAGTATTACGAACCTTTTCCATAATCTAGAACCTAGATTTAGTAGCAGCAAATTTTTTCTCAATGTATTTAAATTCAGATTCATACGTAATATAATGTACCTTTTGCAAAAAAGTTGATACCTTTGGAATTGCAAACGATGCCTTACAGTGAGCGTTCTCAATGTCTTCGCTTCATGTAGGCTACATCTCCTACTGATTAATTTGATGATTCCCTAGACCACGTGCAAAACTCTGTCCTGCATTCAGTGTCATTTTTATTTATGACATGCAACCATTTGTGAGCGTAAGATTTCAAATTTTATTTTTCTTGAAATTGGCATGCAGACATTCTTGACATGAAATATTCATAGGTAATTGTACGTGTAGAGGCATTTAGGTGGTGGGTGGTAAGAGCTAAGACTGCAGTTTGTATTGCTTCGTTATCCATGACGGGCCACTGGTTTTAACATCTCTTCTTCTCTCAATTCCTTTCTATTCGCTTTATAATATTTTTCTCTGGACGCAGTTTGTATGAATATCTTGTTGCGAGAATATTGCAAGCTTGTATTGTATATTTATGGCATTCACCATGAATTAACAGCAAATTGAACCAATCTTTGTCTGTGTAACTATTGTGAACATCACGTAACTTACTTGTACATCATTTGATATATACACAAATTTGTTCAATAAAGTTCTCGGTCACTCCAGATTATAATTAATACAATTTTAATAATATTTTAACATGTTAAATGTCGAACAAAATCAAAAATTTTTTCACAGCGGATCATCATTGCCTACCTTTCCATTTTAATTGAACTGATTGTTTCATACCGCAAATTCTGAATGTCTGTTGTACTCATAAACTGCACTTCCGGCTCAGCCGATTGATACAAAAATAGTAGATAACTATTTTGATGCTACAAAAAGTTCAAACGCCAAATTTCAATATGCTATGGCTGATCATTCTAGATTTATGCAAAAAATTCAAAAAGAGTTTCAAGTAAAGTGCACTTCTGGCTTGCCCGATTCATACAAAAATTGCAGATAACCATTCTGATACAACATCAAGTCCAAATACTGAATTTCAACATCTTACGGTTGATCATTCTGTTTTTATTAGAAAAATTCAAAAAAAGTTTCAAGTAGAATGCACCTCCGGTACAGACGATTGAAGCCATAATGCAAGGTGCACAACTAGACCCTATATCAGTCTTAAATACAAAATTTCAACATCATACGTTGAACGAGTTTTGAGATTTGCGAGTTACGCACGAGTGCACGAACGCACGCACACACGAACATACGTACCGACTTCAAGCCAAAATTAGGCAAAATGGATTCAGAGCTGGAACTACAACGACTTGACAATGACATTGACTTGATTTCTACTATCAATTTGCCATGCAAATTAGACATGTGTCCAGGTAATATTTATCATAGGTCTTATTTTTATTGAAGGATAACCTGACCTAGTCCCTATCATGTCCCTATCACAAATATTAGTGTCCAATTTGTGTGGTACATTGACAGTAAAAATCAAGTCAATGTCAATATCAAGTCGTTGTAGTTCCACCACTGGTTTGCTCAAAACGGATATTCCCATCAAAATCTCGATAGGTGAATTTTGTCGGTTTCACAATACTTCCTTGTACTTAGTACAAGTAAGTAAAAATGAGCCCTAAATATGATAAAAATCTGACGTGGATATCACGTGACTCACTTGTTCATAGCTTATTGGATATATTAATATACAATAATTCACTCAAATAGTGGAGAGATGCACTTACTCGTTTTAAATTAGAGACTTTATGTTCAGTAAGCTGTACTTTTGGTTCACCCGAACGCAATCATGATGCGAAGTGTACAACTAGATAATTAGGAAGTGTTTGATACGCAATTCCAATATTCTACGACTGATTGTCTTGAATTTATGCGGAGAATTCAAGAAGTTTGCTATATCTAGGGTTTCCTGACTCAGCTGATTGAGTACAAAAATAAAGACCATCAAAAAGCCATAGAAATTCCAAATACTGAACTCCAACATCCCACGGCTGATGATTCTGGATTCATGCGAGAAATTATGAAGAATGTGTCAATTAATGTGCACTTACGGTACATATTGTAACCATAACGCAAGATGCACAACTAGTCCCTAGATCAGTCTAAAATATAAAATATATTAGACAAGTTTTGAGATTTGCGAGTTACGCACATAATACATACGTGCGTACATACGTACCGACATCAAGCCAAAAATAGTCAAAATGGTTTCAGGGATGCTCAAACGGATATTTCTATCAAAATCTCGAAAAATGAATTTTATCGGTTTCACAATTAATGGATCAAACTACTTGACAGCTGCTAGATTTTGGTAATTTGTTCATCATCCATAACTTACTATACACTGATGTTATTAATGAAATTTATTTTTATTCCAATAGCATTTTTCTCAATAAAAATTTGAAATATAAGGTTATAAAATGTTCATACAGTTGAATTCAGACCAAAATATACTATTGAAACGTATAAGTTTCAATATGGCATTTCATCCGGGAGAATTTAACTTTATACTGTAATTTGAGAGCCACTGGTTTTGGAAAATAGCATCTTTTATCATCAGATATCACCTTTGGTCTTGTACAACTTTGGTTTTTAGTGCTTTGTTGTATCTATCAACAATAAGAAATAATGGCGACAACTCGTTTCGCTGTTATATCCTGTATAGAGATCAGTGATATTAATCTATCTTTGCATCATACAAGATGTGGGTAGTTATTGTATAACGAAACAGCTCTGCTTTAAAAGCTCCTTTCTTGAGTTCATACATATTTAGTTCTAGCCTTTTCAATAAAGATACCTCTTCGATCCCTTCACTACTCTATACAAAATTCCTATTGTTTGAAACAATGATGGATGGCTTCTTCTGTGAGCTCATTCATGACGCATGCGGCATTTTCTCTCGCAGCTTCAACGGTCGGAGATCTCATTTCTTTTAATACAGACTTGATCTTTAGGAGCAGATAAAAATCACATGGTGCAAATTCAGGTGAATAAGGCGGAGGATTTAACACTGGGATACTGTACTTGATTAGAAACGTTTTGACTGATAATGCACCGTGTGCCGTTACAATAATCTGATGAAGAACATATTTCGGGCCTTTTTCTTCTGATTTTTTCACGGAACTGAACTAGAATCTCAAGAAAGTAATGCTGATAAGCCGTTTGACCTTTTAAAACTCAGTTTTCATGAACAATCTCATGGATATCGAAACACTATACAAGGCCAAGGGGAAGACAATCATCATTGCTTTGAGCTTTTTTGTCTCTCGGTAAATTTGAACCCTTTCAGTGCATAGATTGGCGTTCAGTTTCTAAATCATATAAAGACCGCGGTACAGAACCCCTTCCTCCGGATTATTAACACTCTTTTGAAACTTTGTGAGTGGCTTCATTTTGATGAGTCCGACAACTTTTTTATCTGCGAAAATCTTTGAAACTGCTGCATCTTTCATCGAACAGCCTAAAAATTTTTGCGAATGAAAAATCGCTATAGATCAAGTTATAGAAATAAAGACGTAGAAATTTAGAAGATATTATTCTTCATCTCACAAATAGATGCACAAAATTTGGTTTAGAGGTAGATTCAATATTGTGCGCATACAAGCACAGAAAATGCTACTTCTTATCTTTTTATTTTTGGACTGGCCAAACGGCGCACTATTTTTGTCAGACAATATATTGTTTGATCAAGAATATACTCACCTATATGTATGATTTTTGTCCGACAAGTGTTAATCAGCAAACCAAACTCATAGAATTGACATTTTCAGAGCCTCGGACTGAAAATATGCAGCAGAAATTTATCGGACAATATCAACACTCAACTTCACTGTTTATTTGATAGTACTGAGAATTCCAACAGAATGTTAATAATTCAACAAAACTTGTATTTTGACATGTTGGAGATAGGGGTTACTCCGATGCCGCAATATTTTTGTCGAACAAAATATTGTGTGTGTTTTTGCTATTATTATCTCACGATTAAACTATAAAAGAGAGTGATGTTATTGATCAAGAATAAATCATAAAATCGACGTCTTTTTAAGCTGTTCGATGGAAAATGCAGCAGTCTCAAAGATTTTCGCAGATAAAAAAGTTGTCGGACTCATCAAAATGAACCACTCACAAAGTTTCAAAAGAGTGTTAATAATCCGGAGAAAGGGGTTCTGTAACGCGGTCTAATATGAAAAACCAAGACTTTTGATTGTATTGGAACTGTCAGTATAAATCGTTCCACGGGATTCTTCTTGTTTAGTTGTGAATATTCTCGACACTATTTTCACACACACTTTTTTAGTAATGAAGGTCTCATGTAAAATTTACCTTACATTTTCTTTGTCGATTCTTCCAGTTCCAGTAATCGCACTAATATTTTCATCCGTTTTTGACGGAGAAGGGACTTCTGAGCATTCGTCATCTTCATTGTCTTTCCAGTCATCTTTAAACCGCTTAAAACAATCCAAAATCCTCAGACGTGAAAAACATTCATGGCCATATGCATCTTTCAATAAAAAATTGGTTATAATTGCAGTTTTCCGGTAAAACAAAAAAAAAGCAGGTCTTATGGAAACGAAGGTCACGGTGAGACTTTTATGTTCTCCTACGCAGAAAAGGCAGCAAACGAAAAGAAATATTTTACACTTTACAGTAGTCTGCCGTACCACTTTGGTGCATGCGCACTTCTCTTGTAGTAACATCAGTTCTGTTATTTAATGGCCACACCTTGTATACAGAAGTAGTCACAAATAATTTCTCACCGTGTGATACGAGCCTTATGACAAATATGATTCTCGTCGTTTTTGTAGATTTGATCAGAGAACATACTGTATGAGTGATGAAATCAAATTTATTTATATTTTTGTTCTTAAATGGCAACGATCTATCTTGAAATTTATGACAGAAAAATTGTATATTCCGATACAAGTGTGGAATGGAGATCATTCTATGCGAATGTGAATTCCGCCACTCGACTTCGTCTCGTGGCTGAATTATTCACAATCGCATGGTATGATCGATTCGCATGAGTGACGGATGTTATTTTTTCTACAGTCAAAGGTGTCCGCGTGAATATCTATAACCAAAATACATCGTTCTTTTAGCAAGAATTTGCTTCATTGATCTTATTCCAATTCATCAAATGTTGATAGAATTACTCATATTGACTCCATTTTGAAGAGGAACGAGAAGAAAATCAAAAAGAATTAAAATTATGACAGTAATGGAACAGTTTTTTCGCGGCGCCACGCATCATTCTTAGGAACCACTGAGCGTGCGGAATGACCCCTATTCCGCACGCTACAGCGTGTGGAATAGATATCATTCTATTGTGACTGTAAAAAAAATTGTTTTTCCAAGTACTAAAATCGTGAGAAATTTCCTCTATCATTTTTTGAATATGAGAGAAGAATGTATATTCACATCATAGCAGCTTGAAGACTTTTTTATTCCAAGGCCAGAATCCTAATTCTCTTGATCATGCTAGATGATTCTAAGAAGTGATTTTCATATTCTTGGCATGATTTAATAGAAGTAATTGTTGGCAGAATGTCATGTCAATATACTTGTGGATGCTCGTATACAATGATTTTTGTACGGCCCTTGAATCTCATATTTTGACAATTATTAAGCATACATCAAGGGAGTCCAGAGCAGAAGCTAACATTTAGACTTAACAAATATTCGTAAAATAATGTAGAACATCCCGGTGTTAGACTATACGCCTAATTCACCTGATTTTGCACCATGCGACTTTTATTTGCTCCCAGAGGTCAAATCTGCATTCAAAAAACGAGATCTTAGACCGTTAAAAATGTAAAAAAAAAATACTTGTCATGAATGAGCTCACAGAAGATGACTTCTAGCACAGTTTCAATCAATAGAAAATTCATATGGAACGGTGAAGGGATCAAGAAGGAATCTGTATTAAAGAGGATAAAAGTTAAATATGTATGTATTCGAAATGAAAGCTTTTATAGCGTCTGTCTCGTTATATGATAGCTACACCTTGACTCTAGAGCCAGTCGGAATAATACAGTTTTGGACCAATAGCTCATAAAAATTTGTAATACATTCCAGCATTAGAATGATATCAATGATACAAGTTTGATATAGCCGTTGTAATGAAACATGTGTGATGTTAACTCACGAGGCAATTAGCCGAGTGTTTTTATCACTCAAGTTTTATTACACTAGATGTATCAAATGTGTATCATTCAATATTTTATCTACGACGGCCTTAATTGCTGCTGAATTAGATTTTTTTAATTGATGTTTGCCATTCGAAAAACATTTAGTGTGAAATTCATAGCTTGATCAAGTAGCATTTTATGGCAACTATTTGTTTGTTTAACAGCTGTCAAAGTTATAAAGAAAATAAACATATCAAGCTGTTAAAATCTTGTCTTAAATGTTTATAGAACATAAATTTATCTGTGTGTATTAATAGTTATTTATAGTAAAAGAAACTTAAAATTTGATAGAATTTCTATTTTTATTATTTCTCTTACAAAAATGCGTGTCATTATGAATTTCATAATGGCACTAGTGCCATTATGAGATTCATAATGACACGCAAATTAGTGGGCGGATCACCTATTAGCGCACCGTCGTAGATAAAAATTATAATAGTATAACAGAGAAATAATGTTTTTTGTATACTTGATGGAAAACATTAAGTTTATATGTAGAAATACTAATCTCTATATATATATGGATAGCTCATACTCATGGAAAGAAATTTAAAATATAGACCTATAGTCTACTCAACGATACTGAACGAAACAAGTGACGGAATACTACACGCGTCGAGTGACACAGACATGTTTATGCTGTTGATTCAACTACAAGAATTTGATTATTCACAACAGTATTGCTATTTTTCGAAACGAAAAATGGAAAAAATATCTTATAAAGGATTTCATGATAGGTATTATTCACATATATCTGATCAATACTGAATGTCATTTTAATTTCTCTCCCGGTATACTGTGGGCTGGTGATTACTCTGGAGGCGACAATGGCGGACCACAATACCAGCTATTCAGATATAGAAATCAGTGCGTAGAAATCAGTGAAGAAAAATGCCAGTTTTAGAATGAACAACACTTTTTTAATAAGCAACAAAAAATAACAAACAAAAAACGCACTATGACATGCGCCCAAATGACAGCTTTGACCTTATCAAGAGAAGTTTCAGGTTAAACATATAAGAAAACAAAAATACTCTTCATTTCGCCGGGCATAAATGTAAAGTCACTTCTTTAACTGCATCTAGAGTTTCTCGCGAATCTTAAACTTTTGACGCTTCGGACAAATTTTTAATATGGGTTATTTGCTGTCATGCTTTTATTTTACAATTATCAAATCCGTTACTACGTTTTTGCAAGAACACAACCTTGATTAGTATTCCTGTAGAAGATTATTTCTATTCTTGACGTCTTCCACTCAAGTTTTTCCAGCTTACAAAAAAATCGCATATTCAACACGTAAGAAAAGTGATATTACTTTGCTCGTGTAAATTTGATTCACTCGCTCGTTACTCTCGCTCGTGATTTGAAATATTCACAATCGCCAGAAAATTCTTACTTTTTTCTACTTGTTGAACAATCTACTATTCCTTGAAACTCATTGTTCTTTTAATTTAATTTTATCTACGACTGTGCGCTAATACGTGATTCGTCCACTAATTTGCGTGTCATTATGAATTTCATAGTGGCACTAGTGCCATTATGAAATTCATAATGACACGCATTTTTGTAAGAGAAATAATAAAAATAGAAATTCTATCACACTTCAAGTTTCCTTTATACAACATCTGTCAAATTACCTGAGGTTAAAATGATACTTTTTTAGAGATTGACAATAAACAAATCCGACTCTGCCAGGGTTGAAACGATGTAAGAAACAAATTCAGCGGGCAGAAACAAGCCCATTTTTGCCTGACAACACTCAAATTTGTCTAAAATTGTCTTGTTTCGACTGACAAAACAGATATTAAAACTTTTTATTTCAATGCACAGGTATTATGAAAAAATATTTCATCTACGATCATATGAAAGTGACAGTTTTCAAAAAGTAGGATTTATGGAAAACTTTCCGACAAAGGTTTTATTGCACGATTTCATTAAGAGAAACCATCAGTTTCAATTTATTAGTATTTCAAACATCTGGGGAATATTCTGAAACTCATCTACAGCACTAATCACTTTTTGATATTTAAACCTAAAATTTTAATCAAAATTTTCTAAGGATATTCATATTCACTTCAACGAGAACAGTTCAATTCATGATATTGTAATGTTCATTGCCCAGAGGGAAATAGTTTATAATTAAATAAAAATCACTATTCAATAATGGAAAATAAAATGAAAGTTTTATTCTTCCGGGTATCACTAACAAACACTACACTATTCATTTAATCGCTTCCTACCATCTTAAACAAAGCCGCAGATATTTATATTTAACTATTTATATTAGTGTTTTGCGAGACAAGAATACTTGTCTCTCTCAGCAGTTTCTTGCTCTTGTCTTGTAGTGCAAGACAAGAAATGTATTAAGATCTTGCCTTGCACAATTCTTGTGAGGCGATTTCTTGTCTTGCCTTGCAAGCCTCTTGCACATTTCTTGTCTTGCATATTTTATTTATGCCCGGTTTTATTAAGGACAGAGAAATTTACTTCCAGAGTAAATAAAATTTACTCTGTTAAATGACAGTCGATTTTTTGACAGCAATGATTCTGTTGTCATAAAGGAACTCAAAATGATTAGAATTTGTTAGGTAAAATCAATTGATTTTGAAAGTAAATTTACTTGGTCTTTTATAAAACTGGCCATTAGTATATTATATCTTGAATAGATGGCGTTACTAGATTCCTTGTTTTTGTGCAAGATTCTTACACAGCTCTTGCTTTTGCGAGGATTTACCACGCTAACTCGTAGGTCCATGGTTGTATTGGGTACTAATATGCTTTTGGATGAATTAAAGAAATGGGCATTCGAACTAGATACACAAAACAGAACATCAATTGACAAGATAATAAAACACTGTAACAAAACGAATCGGATCTATTGCGTCTCCCTATTTTGGATCTATGGCACAAAAAAATAAAATTCCAGCTCACAGAATCGGGTAAAAATTTGGAGGAAATTTCAATCAAGAAATTCGAAGACTTTTAATAATTGATATTTTTTTGATTATAATAGTAGTCAAAGTGATGAGGAGGAGAAACAACTTGCAGTAACTTCTTTTGACGACTATGATATTGACTTCACTTAGATATTCATATAAAATGAGCTTGACATATCTACTTCGACGTCGTTGCAAGGCATAGACAAAAAATGAAAAGTAGAACTAAATCAATATTTTCTTCCAAAACAGTAAGCGAAGACACTGATATTTTGGCTAGGTGGCCGGCTCATGCTTCTATATTTCTTAATCAGTCTAAAATAGGTGGAGATTTTTTGAGTAATATCACTACATCTGTGCCATCAGAACGACTTTCCACCAAGGTGGCCTTAGTGATAAAAAAGCACAGAAACCGTTTGAATCTTGATCAATTAGAAAGCTTCTGTGCCTGAACTCCTGGTCGAAGTTCTGCAGAGAATAATGCACGTTTTCATTTCTTCATTCTGGGAAGTTTTCTTTATTTAGGGAAATGTTTTTGTGGAGAACATGAATATTTTATATCTTACATTTCTACTCATGTACTTCTAAAGAAATAAATATTCCATATACTGTTTTTAAGAAGTACGCTTCTTCAAAAAAATGTTACTTTTCGACTTGTTCTACTAGATCCACCTATTCATCACTAATGACGCAATACTCATTTTTCTCTCAAAACTCTAAAATCGGACTCATTGATACGCAGTTCTGGCAAGAATGCAAGAGAGGCATGAAAATCTTGCAAAATACAATTCTTGTTCTTTTCTTGCATTTCTTGTGCAAGACAAGATGGAAAACTCTTGTAAAACACTAATTTAAATACACTGTCCACTTCACTGTTTGATATTCACTGCTCTAGATTCACCATTACACTATTTTCTCAAGTCGTCTGCTTGCCTTCATAGAAATATCCATTTCTTGAATGTTCTACCACATTTCTGGAATATTGCTAGAGGCTTCCATTGGGCGGGGTGATGTGGTGCGGTGTGGCGCGATACGACGAGGACGGAAGACATCGCCCAGATAAGGTCAGGCCCAAGCCTACTCCACTACTACAAATCTCCACATTCTCGCATACTACAATATAATAGTTTTACGGCCTTGCGTAAAGTATAGTGTATTATATAACGAGAGACTCAAGTGCTTGATTTAATCCTGAGAGTGGAGTCCAAAAATCTATAAAATATTCTCCTGAGGGATTGATGCACCTAAGTCATGTATTATATACGCTATTTTTCGCTCTACCGTATTATATTGAATCACAATAGTCTAAGAGAAGATTAATTATTCTTATAATTTTGACGACAACAAACTTGATTCAAAAATGTTGACTAAATTCACCATAGTAACAAGGCTGACTATAACAGTTGTTAAATAAATAAACTTGCTGATTGCTAGTTGCGGAAGAGGTAACTGTAAAATTGTTTGTCCAAAAATCTATAAAATTGACGAACAACAATACGATGCATTTGCAAAATTGAGCCAATTGCGACAATGCTGATATAAATAATTAAAAATAAAGATTTGAATAATAGTGAAAAAATACAATTTGACATTCAGGTGAGTACTTTGATTATTTAGTTGTCATGGAAAAATTTGTTTATTTTACTTCAGTCCCTTGGGATTATTGATCATTTTAGATCCCTCGGGACTAAACTCAAACCTAAGTCCCAAAAATGAGGGATTAAATTCGTCTTTTACTCCCGGGAGTGCGAAAAATACATTATGCACCGCAACCTATTCAAGCTAAGTTAAGTTTCTGTGAATATGTTTGTGGTACTTTTTATCTATCCATCTGTTTTGATTTTTGACAAATTTGAATATCACCCTGTATTTTTGGCCTTCTTGCTGTCTACTCAATTATTGTTAAAATGAGGAAGCTGAGTACTGTAGAACTTTTTTTATGCACTACGTGTGTAAACAAGCATTATGACATGCGACTCGAGCGAGCTCTGTTACCAAATACTTGGTCTCATGTTATAATGCTCCATTTTACACTGTTGTTGCATAAATTACTATTTTTTATGGCCGGTTGCACCACCGTCACTAAACTTTAAGGGAGGAAGAATAACCATAGCAACAATTGTTCATACGATAGTTGTTAAAGATATTATTCTCCACTTAAAGTTAAATGACAGTGGTGCAACTGGCCATTAGTTACCAATAGTAGCCGTCAAAGTGACGTTATAAAACAAAAGAGGCAAACTGTCGGTGTACTATTACACCCCCGATTTTGATGAAACTTAGAGGAAAGACTTGTTTTTGCATTACAAATATGGAAAAAAGGTAACTATTAGCAGTCAGATTAGGTTGATCTTGGAAATTGTATTTATATATTCATAATTATATAACATATAAATAAATTGTGCATGTGTGTTTGCGATATTAGCGCCTCCCTAGTGAAATTAAATTCTATCAGTGGCACTAAAACCGTGATTTTTGTTTTTAACTGGCGATGCGTCATATCCAACTAATATGCGGCCTTTGTCTGCTCTGGCCAAGCTCAACGTGGAATCTTGAGTCCAAGATAATGAAAAAGAGTGTAATAAACATCTCATATAAAATTTATTCTGCCGTCTTTGTCCCGGACTTGACGACTGAAAAAAATTCATTTTACTGGTAAGTAGTTAGTTTCACCATCTTACACACACACCGCGAAATGTATATATTTCTTAATGATATAAAATAGGAAATAGGGTTTTCAAAGTCAATCTAGTCTGACCGCTGACAGTTATTATTTTTTTCCATATTTGCTAAAACAAATGTTTTCATCGAATTTCATTGAAATCGGAGGTAAAGTGGTACATCGACAGTTTGACACAAAAACCTCTGTTTTAGTGCTAATGACAAAATATTATTCCACTTATGGGTCGCTAGTATCGTGTTGTCTTACACACACATACACATCGCATAGTTCATACATTTTGCAATGATATAAATTAATAAATAAGGTAACTAATAGTAGCCGTCAAAGTGACATTTACAAAAGCGAAAGTACTTATTTCAATTGACTGTTTCACGTAAATTGAGACAATTGAAAATGAAACATAGTAGGAGATGCCTGTGAAAAGTCTCTAAGGCACTCACGGTGCTTCCAAAAGTACCCACTTCACTGGCATTTTTTAAAAAGTCTTTCGTGCATTAAAAATTACTTTTTACGCTAGTGTCTATTTATCTTTATGAGTGGCACGTAAAATAAACTGTGAGATGATAATGAAGTATTTCAATATCATATTTTTCTGGATTTTCAACCTAATTTGAATTCCTGATTATATGAATTACGAATGACTTGGGACCGCTACACTGCCTCTTAGAGAATGGAAAGATGGAAGTTGTCATACTGTTTATTATGTATAATATTGACAATAATTTATTTGTATTATAATAATCATAGACACTTATCGCAAAGTGGGATGGTACATAGTTGATTACAAAATATTGAGAAAACAGCCAATTTTTTGCCTAATTATATATTACTCAATCAAAATGAAACAGCATAATTCAAGTGTGAATACTACAAAAACAAAAAATTGCGAAAGAATCGCAATTATTCGAAGAAAAGAAAAGATTTCTTGTCGTTTTATCAGAAGTAAATCATCCTGTCTTCAGATTTTTAAAAAATATGCAACTGAAATCAGCGAAATAAATATGCTTCAAAAAATCAATAATTAAATGAAATCAAGTAATGAATGCTTGTCTTATCATTCTTAATGTCACTTACATTATTATAGCAAGTACTACAAAGCCTATAAAAATCGTCCTAAGACCAACGATTGGACCATTTCACGCGAGTTTTACAAAATAGCTCGAGAAAGATTGATTTATGGCCAGTTGCACCGCCGTCACTTAACTTTAAGGGAAGAATAATATCTATGGTTACCATTGTATAGACAATTGTTCCCATGGTAATTATTCCGTACTTAAAGTTAAGTGATAGCGGTGCAACTGGGCATTAGTACGTTAAACTTGAAGTTTTCGATAATTCACGAATTTGTCCATGGTTCATCAGGAAAATTTTGTACATTTTTAAAAGAAATGTACGATATCCAAGAAACACAGTGTGATACAATACAATGAAGAAGACAAATTTTATTCGTGAATATAGGTCAGAGACTGTTATGTCAGCTAAAGTAGATATTGAGTCCATCATCATCAAAGAAATTGGAAATATAATCTTTGAACAGGAAGCAGCGGAATTTGCCATTAAATATAGAGCTTATATTTGAAAAATTGAGGAAAATTCTTTACCGAAACATATTGACAGTAAAGCAATTGGACAAAGGAGAATACAAAATTCCTGATTGGCTACGTTATTCTGAACTACAGCGTTGAAAGGTGTCGATAACACAGTTAATGACCGCATTGGGAGATTGGCTTCCTGCTATTCACAGGATTCCATTTATAGTCTCTCTAAAGGAAATGTAATGCCAAGAAAACAAATTTTGTGAGGAAGTATGAAAAATATAACTGGAAGTGAAAAGGTTGTAAATATATTGAGCAGAAAAGGTTATTGTCTCAGTTATTCGAGTATCGTCGAAATAAAAACTTCACTTGCTTATTTCTGCTTATCAAACAAAACTTCATATTCTTCTAGTATACATTCTACTTATATTTCACCTTTTGAAGTTGCCTGAGATAAGTTTGATAGCTTTGTAGAGAGTTCAGGAAAAAGAACTGCAGAGAAAGAATCTTCGCAGAATATTTTAGGAATTATACATCAAAATATTCCGAATCAAGCACAACTAAATATTACTCAAAGGGATGATTCTATAGAGATAGTAATCTTCAATTGAGTGTACGTGATTTGGATTTGGAATTTGGGAATTTGTCTTGCCCAATATTCTGGCGGAGTAATATCGAACTAGCAGAAAATATTGATCCAGAAAGTATAATTGTATATGAACAAATGCAATTTTTGTAGTTTCTTTTCTAAGTTGAACATCGAAAATACTCTGATGTGGGTTGCATACCATGCTAAAAATTTGAAGTATGACAGTACTTCACTCAATCTAACAACATTCCAACAAATCCTGCAGTGGTCAAGAAGACATTTCGAAGAAGTCAAAAAATAGCTGAAAAATGTAGAAAAACTTATTGTAATGAGACGTACGACTTGGCCATAGCAGAAATTGCAATGAGGATTCAGAATGCCGAGAGTGAATTCTCAAATCTATACATTTATTTAGGTAAGTTCTTAATTTATAATGTGCATAAATGTATAATATCAATTTTTTTCATTATCAATGGTGTTGGGTTATTTTCTAGGTCCTTTTTATCTTACAATACTGGCAAAAATCAGCCTTGAAAATAAACGAGTTAAATTGAACGTTGAGAGAAAAACACAATTTTTAAATATTTCTTTCTATGCTCATTATTTAATTTTAATTCATGATACCTAATGTAAAAATAATGGGTGAACAATCATTACAGCCATATTTGATACAATTATTTTCAATTTATGTTTGTTTTACTGGCTTTTAACATAAAATATTATAATAATTAGTCTATTATTTTACAATCTGCAGATCCTATATAGTTACACTGTAATGATCTTTTTGATGATTGAATTTTATTCAAAACAGATTCTTATAAAAAATATTTATGGTTGAAAATATAAATACAGAATTTTATATCCTTGCATGGCATCAATTATGGCTTATATTTGCAATATTCTCAAGTATTCCTTCATTATCAGATTGATAAATTTGATGTTGTATTCATATCCTTATATTACAGGTATATCATAAATTTTTTTTTTCATGAAAATATTTTACGGATCTCTCATCAAAATATTAGAACTTACTTCGGGCCTTGGCGCATCTAAATTAAAATCAGAACTTTGATCCTAAATTCATTTCCTGGATGGAATTAAATGCAGACTTGTATACATTCTAACTTAAATTGGTGATCGTGTGTCAAACAATTGAGTGTAAAAGTGACCCAACTAAATTTAAATAAATAAACTTGAATAGCTAGATATCAAATACTGTACCATTATGTTTATTGTTCTTACTACAATTGTGAACAATTATGTGATACAAAATCTCGATTCACTTGATTAATACAGTGTTCCCAAATAAACTAACAATATAAAATACGTATAATGACAACAATTGAACAAATCTGAGAACTATTGACTCCAATTTAACAACAAACAGAAGAGTCAAACAAAAGCTTAGAGCACTTCAGGATTCAATGACTATACGCAATATGAAACATATTGTTTCGGAGCAGAAATTATTGAAACTACACATAATTAAAGCTGAGAATAGAGTCTTTGAAGACATTTGTCAAGAATAATGAGCCCATAATAAATGGATGAAACTACACAATCGAACTACAAGAAGATAACCCTTTCAACAAGAATATGATAATCGAAAAAAAAAATCTACGTCCCTATCAGTAATATCAATCTCACTTCCTGATAAGCAACGCACAAACTCAAGAATGGAAAACGTAAGAAGGAAAAGAAATCGTTTTCAATACGATAAACAAAGCTACCACCAATATTAAAAGTCCTATTAACAAACACAAAAAAAAAACCTATGAGCATAATATCTGTAATTCGGGAAATAACTCTCTGAAAAATGATACAGAAAAATTGCTCTTACCATACAATATTTTAGAATATTCAGGGACTGAAAAATTTCAATGAATTCAACCTAAATAAAGAATTAAATTTTGTAGAAGACAAAATAATTTGTCTAAGTGTAACATAGACCAACTACAATGTTGAAGAACTACTATCATTCTTTTATAAACTACCTGATATTTTAACAATTAGTTATCAATCAGCGTAGAGAGAGACGGCACCAAATTTATATATGGTACCAACTTCTTCGATATCCGCAATTCACATCTGGACGACATAATAGTAACAGAAGTAAACAATGCTATTAGAAATCTAAGACTATATACATCTTCAGGTTTGGATGCAGTCATCAACGAGAAATTGAAGAATCCTTCTGAATGTGGCAGGCAATATCTTCAAAACTTGAATATTCTTTCAAATCAGAAAACTTTACATAAGAATTCTTTCAAATTTGAATCTAACAATGATCTACAAATAAGGAAATTCAGTAGACTCAAACAATTACTAATCCATTGCTTTAATTAAAAACATCACAAAGCTACTGATAGCCATAATCAACAATAGACTACAGTTATGGATAGAAAGCTTTGACATCCTTCCCGAATCACAAGCTGCTTCTCGCAAAAATCGATCTTGTATCGACAATATATTCGTTGTTAATTCCAATATTCAGTCAAGGATGATTACCACGAAAGGAGAATTCACAATATTTATATGAATGCCAAAAAAGATCATGCCCCATGAAAAACTCTGGCTACAAATATTGAACTCGAGAGTTAGAAAAAATTATTACTTGACTTCTTTGTACTATATAATCAAGTCACAGTACAAATTAACACCCCTTAAGAGCTTTCGCAACATATCGATATGAAAAAGTGGATATTAGAGAGAGAAATTGTACTGGTTCACTTCTGTTTGCTCCGTGCGAAGCCATGGAAGGGGAAGTAAAATCGTCGCCAGCGCTAGCAGCGGATGATTCAGGCACTTCGGGAGGCTGTTTTGTATATTTCTAATATAAGAAATGCACGTACTGATTGCAGTTCTTCAAAAAAACAAATAAAATGAGCGACCGGAGTTGCAGTGTTGTGAATTGCAAAAGTACTAGAAAAACCACGAATGAAAATTTTATAAATTTCGCGTTGCAAAATGGAAAGTAAATCAAAGGAATAAATGGATAGCTACAGTCAGAAGGGGAAAATACGTGCTACCATAATCTTAAATTCTGTGATAAAAATAACATTGAAAATAGCAGACTTCAGAGAAGTCATAGGTGTTTATGGACCATTAATTATTATTCTCAAAAGTAATTGAAAAATAGACATTTCTTTGGCGCTAATCATTTTCTAATATATATTTTCCCCAATCTTCCTTCTTTCGACTATGAAGTTATTGTTTTGATACCAAAAAATTGTCTCATACCTCTTACATCCAATGTCATAATAGAATCATGCATAAATCTATAAATTTATTGATGATTTTTTTTTCTATTTTATTAGGTGTAGATAGATCGCTCTTGTATCATTAATCACATGATTACATCTTAGTAATAATTCATTGGAAGCAAAATATCTGAAGAGGAGTCATGTCCTAGCTATGTTTCTACAATATTCCTTCCAATTTACAAAACTTCAAAAATTAGTGAAAGCTCAGCATTAATATTCAATTATCTATCAGTATCAATGGCATGGGGGGTTATAAACGACGACAAATAATTTAGCATTGATTAAAGAAAAAAAATAAACCTCAAAATAAACAAAATCTACCCAGTGAAATCTACATGAAAAATAATAAAATATTTTTTATCTGCGATCATATGAAAAGTAACTGATTTTCACATACTTTTCAATAAAAACAGTAGGGTCTTATAAAAAACTGTACGATAAAAATTTAAGATTTTATTCAGCAGAAGGTAATCCATCATTGCACACTCTCAATGTACCATTTGAGTTGGAGAGTCCATCAGTAGGTTTTATTAATTTCTTGAACATCTCGAAGGTATTTTGAAACTCACCTACAATACTTGAATCAATTTTGGACATTTTGAATTTGTCTTTTTGATTCAACAAATATATAATAATTCATATTGCAAATCTGTAAAAATTTATGAGTTCTACAGATCTATAAATCCATAAGAAATAGCTGAAACGCATCGATTCATGAGGATGACAAACTCATTACGATTTTGTTCATAATTTAAAAATCTACGACTTCTACTGATTTATAGCTTGACACAGAACTGCAACATCAGTTAAGGAATTACTATTCTATTTATTTCATGAGTTTTCATCCCATCTTATTATTTTATGATCGTTTTTATATATTATGCCATTACTCAACCAAATTTTCATTGAGTTTCAATTTTTTTTTTCATTGATCATAATTACTTTAATGTCAGCTGAACTCATAAGAAACGTATAATAATAATTATTGAAACTTCCCATTTGTTTGAAATATCCGTATATACTTCTATTGATACCAAAATATAACATTTTGTCTCGTTAGATCACAATGTACATATACATCAAATATCCTAATTTAGTTCATATATCAAGTGGCGCTGCTGTCACGCACGGAGCGAATATTACAGATTTTCAAAGTAAATTTAGAGACCAGAATGGAAAGGGAATTTACATAAATTATGAAACGGATATATTTTCGCTCTAGGCTCTAATATGCAGTAGTCTAGTCGAGAAGTGAGTTTCCTAAGAAAAATTGTTCTAAGGCCCGGTTTCACCAAAGTCGATTAAATTTATCTAGAAGTTATTCTGAGTTAGTAACTATAGTTAAAATTGTGTCAACAAAAGTTTTCGTATAAAATAACCTCTGGATAAATTCAACTGGCTCTGGTGAAGCTGGCCCTAAGAGTGCAAAAATTTAAAGAATCATCTTGATGATCAAAGCGTTTTTTTTTGTATCTCATGAACGTTTGTTAGTTCAGAGATTTCACAAATAACTATACCCCACAATCACTGAACTTAAAATCAAGCAGTTTGGGCAAACTTGCGAAACAGCAGCTTTCATTTAGTACCAGTTACAAGTTGTGACTGTTCTATATATAACTTGTGCACGTACAAACTCAAAAGGACCTTTTAGACTTTATTGTTCAGTGATTGACATATGCTATACCCCAAAAAATAATTCAATCTTCATCAAAGTTATTTTGAAAAAAAATCCCTGAAAATTGGGTGCCATTACCTTCAAAGCTAGATTTAAGAAAATGAGTAACGAATGATCATATACTGACCTAAATTAATCATAGAAACAAGAGTTTAATTAATTGTGATACTAACACCGAAAACCGCATGTCAATATAAAGATACCTTGAATGATACAAAAAAAGATTAATATAATTTTTTATTACAAATGCAACCAAAGTTATTATTAGCTGAAATTATCAATCTCGCAGGTGAAGAGAGTGCAAATGGTGTACTTCAAAACCAAATTTTCAATAGCTAAGTACATTCACAATGTTATTTTTCTGAAATATTTGATTTTTTTACAGTAGACAAAAGTTAGTATTTTATCTACCTAATCAGATAAAGTGACACTTTTCTCTTTGCAACAAAGATACATTAAATGTCACTTTTGTGACGTTTGAAAACAAAAATTTCAGACCTTGGTCACACGAGGGTCAATTCAAATTTTCATATTACTCTATAATGGCTGTCCTGCACCATTCTCAGAAGTGAAAAGAATTTATGATTGCATAATTTGACATAATATGTTTATTGGGGCTTTGAAAACATATTCATCCTATTCGCATGAAAACGATATAGTTTTTGAATGGAAAACTATAATAATTCTCAAAGAGTGACCGTTGGAGATCCTTTTGAAAAATTATGGTACATTCTTGTCTAAACGTTAAAATCAATGGCCCGTTCCCGTTGTAAATAATGAAGCAATACAAACTAGCCTCTTAGCTCTTACCATTCTCCACCCAAATGCCTCTCACGTTGAAATGTCCATGATAATTTTATTTGAAAAAATGTCTGCATGGTGAACTTACGTAATTTGTACATCATTGGATATAATTTTTGCGTAGAACAATACAATAATCTAACACAAAATTCCATCGTTCCACCGCTAATCGTTCTGGATTTATCCCGAAAATTCTGAAAATCTGCTAGGTGAAGTGCGTTTTTGACCTAGTTGCTTGTCTTGAAAACAATAGATCATCATTCTTATGCTACAAAATTTTTGAATACCGATTTCCAGGATTCTACGTTTGTCTGTTTCGAATTTATTGAATTAAAAAAAAAACTTCCAACTAAAGTGCACTTCCGGTTCATTCTATTGTTATGAGAATTAGAGGAAATCATTCAGATGCTACAGAAGACTGAAATACTGAGTATAAATACTCTGCAGCGAATCGTTTCGAATTTATGTGAAAAATTCCAAAAGACTGTCAAGTAAAGTTCACTTTCGTCTCAATTGATCTCAATGAATATAAAATATGGACATCTCTCTAGACGGTACTATCATCTTAAATACGGGATTCTAAAATTCTACGTTCAAATGTTTTGGATTTATGCGGAAAATTCAAAAAATGTTTTGAGGAAAATGAACTTCCGGTACAGACGATTGCAATCATAATGAGAGGTGCACAGCTAGATGCTAGTAGAGTGCTCTATATAAATATTCTACGACTGATTGTTTTGATATTATACGGAAAATTCGAAAAGTCTGTTGTATAAAGTACACTGCCGGCTCAGCCGATTAATACAAAAATAGAATGGGACCATTTATATGTTACAGCAATTTCAAATACTAAATTTCAGTATCCTAGGGCTAATCATTCTGGATTCAAAAAAGGTTTTAAGTAAAGTGCACTACCAGTACAGACGATTGCAGCCATAATAGGAGTGCACATCTAGACCCTATACCAGCACAAAATTTCAGCATTATACGTTTGACAGGTTTTGAGATTTGCGAGCTATGCACATACGTACCGACATCAAGCCGAAAATGTTCAAAATATATTAAGAGATGCTCAAAGCGATTATATCCTCAAAAATCTTGATATGTGAATTTTCATTGGAAACAACAAAAAACGTATAAATAATTCGTCTAAAGAATTTTTGCTTCCTAAAGCCTTTCTTACATATATACCTTCACAAGATTGCGTCATCTAAATTAGAAATTTGGTAAGTGATAAGAATATTTTTTTTTTGTATTTATCATGCTATTGCTTGTTTCATGTCACACAAAGGTATTGAAAAACCATATCTTGAATTTTTTCAAGTCATTTGTTAATAATTCTTTCATTAACAAATTGACTAGTTTATTATTTGGAGAATGAAGATTTCCACCATTCTATTCTTCAGAGTATATAAAGATTGCAGAGAATTTTTCTCAATTAAAAAGTTCTTATTTTCCAAAATCGTTTTTTTTTATATATCCACCATTTGATCCAAAATCCCGCGCAGAAATACCACCTTGAATCGTTAGACAATTCTTACATATTCTAAACGATTCGTCATAAAAACATCAACCTTAAAAGTCAACGGTGCCATATTTAATTCTGCCAGAAGCAATTAATATTAATTATTCATTATGAGAATTTAGCGCACAAACAACCTTGTCATCTTAGATACTTGGAAATTACACTGGAATATGTATTCTCATGTATCAAACAAGAAAAACTCACGGTGCCGAGTCTCACTACGTCACAACCTCCGACACCGTGGCTCCAAAGTGGTTGAAAATATCGATGAAGCATCTTTTTCTATTAGACGAAAAAGATCTATACTAAAATTTTTGCCAGAGATCTGACGAATTGTAAGAACCAACGGTGCCGACTCTCATGTTGCCAGAAGTCCTCAGCATCGCGGATCAAATCGGAGCGCGTGGCAATTATCAGTGGAAAAAAATTTTTGTCTTGAAAAATCATAGTCGACAGTTCCTCTTTAAAATAATGAGGAAAATATTTTTCTACCTATAATTCCATTGTCTATCTACTTAACAATTAGTTATTGTCAATATAACACGAAACCCAAAACGAAGCGGCTACTGGATTGTCAAGTAACAAACAACTGTAACTGTTAAATTATTGAAGTTATTGTAATTAACATTTTGAATAATTTTTTATAGCATCAGTTGATCTCTTGAATAAAACATTTTTTTTTAGTCTGTATCTGTCATGATTCAAGTTTGACATGTATTTGTTCATAAAAAAAATCCGTTCTCTACATCTTATTATAGTTATGTCTCCTAAATTATCACAGTTAGGACTATCATCTTCCGGACAATTCTGTGGACTTATTGTTTTACTATCTTATGATTTTTTGTTCCAGGCTTTCACAACAATAATTTATGGTATATCAGATACATTCAAATAAGTCCAGTTTTCCATGCATTTACGTGGTATTAAGCCACATATTATGTTAACATATACTAAAGAATGTTCATTACAGTAACTTCAATATTTGAAAGCTTCAGCAGTTTGTTACTTCACAAATCCAGTAGCCGTTTCAATTCTGATATCGTGTTATATTTACAAATGCTTTGAAAAATTAAAAGCAAATGAAAATTAAACATTTGGTTGTTTTTGTAATTTTTTGTAGTTTCAGAAGAAAAATATAATGGAAATCGGAAATTGTTCACAACTATCCGCGAAGTTGAAAGTTAATAAAAAAAAACCATTATGGACCATAAAAATTTTTTTTGAGGAAAACAAATTTTTTTCAATCATTGTATACTCAATGAAATAGATTTTTTTCCAAATAACAAACTAGTCAATTTATTAATGGAGAAATTATAGACAAATGACATGAAGAAATTGAAAATAAAGTTTTTCAATGCCTTTGTAGAACATAAATCCAGCAATAGTATAATAAATACAAAAAAAGTTTTTTCCAACAACACTTACCAGATTTTAAATTTTTTGTTAACTTTAAAAATTTATAATAAACAAGATAAACAGCTTTTGAATACTAAGATGACACAATTTTGTTGAGTATATGTGTAAGAAAGGCTCCAATTAACAAGAATTCGTCAGACGAATTATTTAAACGTTTTTTGTAGTTTTCAATGAAAACGGAGGTTCGAAAAAATTAGGTTAGTTAACAGTAGCCTCACTTTTCGAGAAATCAATTTAAAATTTTTTGTTCAATGGAACTTCATTGAACAATACAATTTATTGACCAATAAATTTACCAGGTTTTCTGTCAAGTTTTCAACAATTTATTGTCGAGCTCAAAAATATATTGTACCATATTACACGATACAAGTTTTCGTCAAGAAAAATCAGAACTAACAACTTATAATTTTTGATGTAACTTCAAAAAATGTGGTTAGAGAGAGCAACTGTGTATTGAATTATATCAATAATTTGTCAACACTAAGATTATGTTTGCAATGTTTGTCTTTCTTTAGGTTAAATCAAGTATGAAACGGGTGTTTCATTTGACGCGAAACAACTATAAGAGTGAGTAGTGTTGGCAACGACAAATCGGACAAAAATCTCTCTAGAATACCCCAGAATATTGGCGAGAAAAGCTATTGCTAATTTCTAAATTCTTATTTATTACTATAACAAAATTATTTTATGTGCTGTACTCTCTCAACAGCCGCTGCGCTTATGCTGTAATGGCCGCGTGAGGCCCTATTCTCGACATCAAATTAAAATTATATACAATATAGATAGAGCTTAGAAAGTGCAACGTTTTCATTGAATCTTCTCTTTAAGAATCCGTCACGCATAGTTTTCAATTTATTGCAAGAAAACAAGCCAATTTTTTTTTGTTCACACTTCTTGTTAATAATATTTGCAATTTTTGTTGGCGAAAAAATTCTGAAAATGTTTTATTCTGGATCTCATTCCGAATCAAATGAGCTATTGCTCATATTTTCAGCGGAAGATTGCAAAAAAATACGCTATTACCATGCACTTTGGCTGTCTGACTGGCTGGCTGGCGTGACTCTGAATTCTCAGCAACTACAGCACCCACAGACTTGAAACTGGTACCAGGTAAAAGCTGCAGTTTTGTAGGTTTGCGAAAATTGCTTGATTTTTGTATTCATTCTAGACATTGAAATTCTTAGTTTCAATGCAGGAAATATGAAAAATATAGTGTGTGGCATGGAACAAAACACGATTCAAGCTTTCATATGATGCCAGTCCTCGCTTCGCACGAGCAGGCCACAATCACCTTAGACTGAAGTCGTCTTATTTCGCCCCTAGCCATACAATATATTATTGTGCAATATTTGTTGACTCGATAAAGCTAACATTGTTTATAGGTGTTATTGAAAAAAATACAGTTTTGAATTTATCAGCAAATGGAAGTAGAGAATTTGTAGTGCTGATGAACCATGTTTTAGCATACATAACTTCTACAAGAATTGAAATGTTTAGTTCAAACAATAAGGCTCTAAAATTTACTCAAACTGATAATATATGCTTGAAGCAACAAAAACAAAACAATGAGGTAGCGTTTAGCATGAAAAGATAATTTTTTATTCTCAGACACGAATACCTAACTCTTGGCCAACTAACGTTTCATGCATGGAGAATATACGGTTTGTTGTTTGTATCAAGCTACTTATATGGTACAATTTTGAATAAGTTTTCACAAATTCAATATGAGCGCGGATATTGAACTGTGGTCATTCATTCACATTTATTAATATTTCTTTCTACTCTACAGTATTAGTCTCACCTGGACCATCTTCAGGAATGCAACAGATTTACATGTTAGTGAGCAGCAGATCAATTTGATACAGAAAGTGAAAAATACTCACAAAATAATTTGTGAGCTCACAATTGAACAGCATAATGTTCAATTGAGAAGATATGGTTCTTATGTTCATAACTTAAATTATGAGAATAGTATGTATACTTTTGGTTTATTATCTCTTGAAAAAAGGAGAAAAGTATTATGCGTTCTCTATATCTATAAATTGGTGAATAATTATATCAATGATAGCTATTTTTTGGGTAGATTACATTTTACAGTTCCACGAGCTAATATTCGACACCAATCAATATTTTACATATCTTTGTTCCACACGAATTATGAAATAAATTCTCCATTTAACCGTATGTGTAAGCTAGTTAATGCATTGAACTGTGAATTTGATCTATTTTTTGATACTTTGGCTATTTTCAAAACAAAAATTTTCGAATATTTTTCAAGTTGTCCATAATAATATAGCAAAATTTATGTACATTTAATATATTTTTTATTTTTTGGTATACAAGAATTTATTTTTTTTATATTCATCTATTATTATTATTATATTCAATTTATTTACTCTAATATTTATGTATATTCTATTGTTGGGATTGTATGATAATAGATTGCACGTACTTCATTTGTTTATAAATACCCTCTGTAATTGGGATTTTAAATCCTGTTGAGTGGTCATAATAAATAATAAGTTATTGATACATATTGAATTTATCTCGATAAGAGTTATACAGTTTTCTTCAATCGAAATATATATATATATATATATATATATATATATATATATATATATATATATATATATATCTATGTTATGAAGTTTATTGGGTAGTCATTCTTTAATTATTCAAAAATTCTCATTTATTCAAATGACCCAAGCTTTCACCAATAATTTTTAGCTTCTTCAGGGGACTAAAGTAATGTAAACAATAAGACAGTTAAGTCAAATGAACATGTAAAAACGGATAAACTTCAACTTACAGAAAAATAGAGAATTAAATATCACAAACATTCAGAAAACTAACAACAACTGGACAAGAGTAAACCAACCATAAAAAACCATAAAAAACCATCAAAAACTCTTAAAAAATCAATAAATAAAAAAGGATGGAGGAATAGAATTACTGACGATATATATATATGTATATATATATATATATATATATATATATATATATATATATATATATATATATATATATATATATAAGATAAGGATTAATCGCGACTGCAATTAGTTAAGCCCACGAAACATCTGTTACCTTATATATATATATATATATATATATATATATATATATATATATATATATATATATATCAAATTTCGCAACGACCGATCGCTATGAGAATCCAAATCTCAATATATGATTGAGAATGTGCGTGTATTTACAGGTGATAAAAAACTGCAGTATCAGTATCACACACGTAAATAACGATCATTTCGTGATGTCATTCAATGGAGAAGAATCGCATCAAAATGTTATTGTGCATAGTACTTAGGGCCAAAATGACTGTTTCTCCATCAATTTAACTATTATCTTGCTTTATATATAGTATTTCCAGTGTCAGTATTTCATTCAAGTTAGTTTCATCGAAATTGAATGAATAAATGACAATTTTGAGGCATCTCGTTTTCCTTTTTACTTTAGTGGAATATTTCTCTGTCAAAGATGCTTTGTTAATTGACAAATTATCATTACTCAAATTGTTGATTTGACTTTTTACTCCATTAATGATGCCCAACGGATATATTTATTTGTACGTAGTAAGTTAGTCACAGTATTGCTTACATTAGTTTGATTCAAAGATTCATTGCCACATTGATCGAATGATTTTAGGATGATTTGATCTATAATTGAGGTATATGGTGTTAGCAGAAAGCTTTTTGTACCATTTGTTAATAATACTATCCTTCTACTCTCTGATAAGTAACATATCAAGGAAAGGCAAACAATTTTCCGTATCAAGTTCTACGGATAATCGAATGTGTGAAAGTGTCGAATATAGCTAGAGGCTCATTGATGCTAATAATATATTTTTTCTTGAAACATTACAAAAGTATTCCCAAGTCAAGCATAATGGCCCGTAGCCAGAGCGCGGTTTTAAACGTAGGTCTGATTCTATCTTATATATGTAAAGGAAATTATTTCCTTTAATTTAAATATAATGGTATATCGGATATCCATGAACAAACAAATGAGAAAGGACTGATTGTGTCAAAATAAAATCAATTAATTATTCAGTAAAGAATTATTATATATATATTACTTGTAATTGGAAGCTGACATTGTAAATAATAACATTAAGTGTCGTTTCTTATATTACAGGTAAGATTTTGTCAATCATAAAATTAGTAAAGTGGAAATAATGAAAATAAATTTGCTTATATTACAGAGAAACTCAATTGTGTTTTTATTGCGGTGTCATCTTTTCTAAATATTACGAACAGTGTTATAAAACGACACTTCTTGTGGTGAAAATGAAGAAACTAAAATTTGTATTCCAAGCAAAAGCGACGATGGATGGGAAATCTAATTTCATCGCCATAACTTCAATCGTCACTGAAGAGGACAAAATATTTCTACTGCCAGAGGAACTTCAAGCAGCATCAATTCATAAAGAAATCAGAAGCACGAAAGTTTTTAATAATATCAAGAACACAATACAAAGAAGACACCAAACCAGGAACGTTTGGATAATTTTGACAGATGACATGGTAAAAGATTATTTTGATGGAGCAGGAAACATTATTTTTGAAGGTCAATATTTAGAAGAAGCCAATGCAAATGCAGCTGCTCAAGAAATTGATGCGGAAAATCCAATTGTCAAAATTCTAGAGAAACTGGTTGAAAATCAGGATAAAAACAAGAAGCAAAATGTAAGAAGAGTAGCCGGAAGATTTGTCTTAGAAAAATTTGATGGTAAGAATACTAATATTCTCCAATGGGTTGAGTTTTTTGAGCATGAATGTGCAAGATTTGAAATAATAAATGATGAAGATAAAATTGAAATATTCAGAATATTCCTTGAAAAATCTTGTGTAGACTGGTACAATTCTTTGATGATAAAATGTACACTACAATCTAAATGGTTGGAATGGAGACAAAATTTTTGTGAAACCTATGCAAATAAAGGTTGGGCTAATAGTAGATACGCACTATCCTTCAAGTATCAATCAGGTTCATTATTAGAATATGCTATTAAAAAAGAAAAACTTTTGCTGCAGATCAGGAAAACAATTAATCAAGGTACTTTGATTGATCTTATTGCTGATGGTTTACCAAATTTCATAATGGACAGAATTGATAGGAAAGAAATTTTGGAGACAAGAGATCTCTATAATGAGATTGGAAAATTATAACACCTAATTAGCAGAAGTAAATCAATGAGACCGAAAAGTTTAATAAAATTTAACATGGATGAAAAACAGAAATGTAGTATCTGTGAAAAACTGAATAAAGGTGTACGCTATCACTTAGAAGCTGTTTGCTGGTTCAATTCAAAAGGTAATAAAGCTAATGAGAGAAATCAGATCAGACTTATTAATAATTCAGAATTGGAGTATGAACTAAAAAAAGAAGACCAAAAAAACTAATAGTGCCGCCATTGATTAAAATCAAGTTAGTATTGAATAATAACCTAAGAGATATTTGGAATCTACGACTCAGGTTCAAAAGTTACATTAATAAACTCAAAATTATTAAAATTAGAAGAAAAAGAAGTGAGTAGTTCAAAAAATACTAATTTGAAAACTATTAATGGCGTGAAAAAGACAAAAGGCACAATAATCTTGAATGCAAAAATTTTTAATATAGAAAGGAAAATTAATGTTTTTGAAATAGATGAGGAGAATTTTGATTATGATTTTTTAATAGGACTAGACTGTATAAAAAAATTCTATCTAACCCAAGATGAGAATCTAAAAATTAGTCAAAAGATCCCAGAAAGGAAAAAAAAGAATATTTCCGAGGAAATAAAAATTAATATAACAAACACCGATAATTTATCTGAGAATATTGAAAATAAGAACAATATAAATGAAACTATCAATGAAGACAGATACTTATTAAACTTTAACGAGGACATTGAAGAAAAGGACTTCAATATTTGTATGAATCACTTGGATCATGACCAACAAACCAAAATAGATGAATTAATAATTAAAAATTCCTCTATTTTTGCAAAAGATAAATATGATATTGGCACGGTAACTGATTATGAGGCACACATAGATTTATTAATGGAAAAATATTGCAGTAAAAGACCGTATCGATGCACAATTGATGACAAAAAGGAGATAGAAGAACAGATCGCTAAATTGCTTGACAAAAAACTAATAGAAGAATCATACAGTCCATTTGCAGCTCCAGTAACATTAGCATATAAAAGAGATGAGAATAAAAGATCAAGACTGTGCATAGATTTTCGAGATCTCAATAAAATTATAGTGCCGCAGTCACAACCTTTCCTACTTATTGAAGATCTAATGATAAAAACCAGGGACTGTACATTTTTCTCGACTTTGGACATCAATTCAGCATTTTGGTCTATACCTCTGCGTATTACAGATAGACACAAAACAGCATTAGTCACACAAGATGGCCATTTCCAGTGGACCTGTCTACCATTTGGTCTGAAAACTTCGCCAGCAATTTTCCAAAGGATACTCAGCAATATAATCAGAAAACATGAACTCACAGATTTCACAGTAAACTACATAGATGATATATTAATATTTTCTAAATCATTTCCGGAACACATCCAGCATTTGACCAAGTTATTTGAGGCAATAAAAAAAGAAGGTTTCAGATTAAAATTTTCAAAATGCACCTTCGCAGCTGATTCAGTTAAGTATCTAGGTCATATGATACAAAATAATTCTATAAAACCTATGAAAGACAACTTGGTTTCAATTAGAAACTTTCCAATTCCAAAAACACAAAAAAATGTGAGACAATTTCTAGGAAAAATAAACTTTTACCATAAATATGTGCCGAGTATAGCAATAATACTGGACCCATTACATAATTTACTACGGAAAGGATAGGAATTTATTTGGACAGATAAATGTCAGAAATCATTTGATGAGATGAAGAATATATTATGCTCCCAACCAATATTAACAATTTTCAATCCAAATTTACCAATTTATATTTACACAGACGCTAGTTTGCTAGGAGTAGGAGCTGTACTGAAGCAACCACAGAAGAACAAAGAAGAAAAACCTGTAGCATATTTTTCGAAGAAGTTAAATGAAGTACAAAAAAGGAAGAAAGCCATATATTTGGAATGTCTCGCAATCAAAGAGTCTGTAAGATATTGGCAGCATCTGTTAATAGGTAGAAAATTTACCATCTCAGATCATAAGCCACTGGAGAACATGAATATAAAATCAAGAACTGATGAAGAACTAGGGGATCTAACATATTACCTTTCACAATATGATTTTGAGATCAAATATACTCCAGGAAAGTACAACTTGGAAGCAGATGCTTTAGGCAGGAATCCAGTTCTAGAACCAAATAAAAATATAGATGAACAACTAAAAGTTGTAAATCTAATGAAATTTAAAGATATTTTGGAAGACCAGAAAAATAATGAAAATATACAAAACAAGAGAAACAAATTGATATCTAGACACAATGTTTATTATAAGAAAATAAAGAAGAAAGAAAAAATTATATTATTAGAAGACTATAGTTTGAAGCTAATAAAAGATATTTATGAACGCTATTGCCATATAGGTATAAAACAGATGCAGAATAAAATACTAAAATGGTACACAGCAAGAAATCTGACCAAAAATATTGAGAAAATTTGCAAAAACTGTGAAACTTGCATAAAAAATAAGTCTAGAGGACAAAAAAAGTTCGGTTTACTATCTCATTTGGGTCCGGCAACAAAGCCTTTTGAAATAGTCTCCATTAATACAATAGGAGGATTTGGAGGATCTAGATCCACAAAAAAATATCTACATCTCTTGACCGATCATTTTACAAGACACGCTTATATTTTGACGTCAAAAACACAAACTGCATGCGACTTTATAAGGCTCGTCAAAAATGTATTAGAAAATAACGAGATTAATCTGATTTTGACAGATCAATATCCAGGAATAAACTCCAAAGAATTCAAGAAGTTTATGCACGATAAAAAAATAAAACTTGTCTACACAGCTGTGAATTCACCTTTTTCTAATGGTCTAAATGAACGACTGAACCAAACTTTGGTAAATAAAATCATACTCCGAGCCAAACTCGAGAACTCCAAAACATAAATTTTTATATTGTTCAATCTATCACTCCAAAACGTATGCTTATGATGGTTAAGTCAATAAAACTTCAAACTCCAAGACGTATATTTTTTTATTTTTCGATTTATAATCCCAAATAATGTAGTTGGTTTATTTTAAATTTTAAAAAAATTACCTTAAAAAGGTAAAAAATAACGAGCCAGGGAGTCAGCCGTCAGCAATATTTTCAGATATAAACTCCACAAAATCCTCTCAAAACGTGAACCTCTAGGTTAAATTAAACAAAATTCCACAAATGAAAGATGTGAAATCATACTCCGAGCCAAACTCCAAAACATAAATTTTCAAATTGTTCAATTTATAACTCCAAAACGTATACTTATGGTTAAGCCAATAAAACTGAAAACCTCAAAACATATATTGTTCCATTTTGTAATTTATAACTCCAAAACATTAAGAGTAGAGTGACCAACAGTGGGACACTATCTGAACATATATCTCTTCGTAAGAATTCCATTAGAGGATGTGTTCGAAAAATTCAAAACATACGATATTACACTGTTACCTCATACATTCGTTTACACTAAAATTATGTCCCCAAACTATACTAAGTTCTGCTGTTCAAAGATAACCAATTAACTAAATATTTTTTTTTCAGAAAAGAAATACGACAAAAATCTTGGCGAGTCCGTTTTTAGTCATAAATATATACCGTCATTATGATGTAATGAATGTCCCAAAAATATATACCGTTATATGTGATAATTTTAGACGAAACGGACTCGCCAAGCTTTTTGTCGTATTTCTTTTCTGAAAAAAAATTATTTAGTTAATTGGTTATCTTTGAACAGCAGAACTGAGAAAATTAGTGTAAATAGGAAAACTAAGGAGAAAAAATGTTTGGGGACATAATTTTAGTGTAAACGAATGTATGAGGTAACAGTGTAATATCATATGTTTTGAATTTTTCGAACACATCCTCTAATGGAATTCTTACGAAGAGATATATGTTCAGATAGTGTCCCACTGTTGGTCACTCTACTCTTAATGTTTTGGAGTTATAAATTACAAAATGGAACAATATATGTTTTGAGGTTTTCAGTTTTATTGGCTTAACCATAAGTATACGTTTTGGAGTTATAAATTGAACAATTTGAAAATTTATGTCTTGGAGCTTGGCTCGGAGTATGATTTCACATCTTTCATTTATGGAATTTTGTTTAATTTAACCTAGAGGTTCACGTTTTGAGAGAATTTTGTGGAGTTTATATCTGAAAATATTGCTGACGGCTGACTCCCTGGCTCGTTATTTTTTACCTTTTTAAGGTAGTTTTTTTAAAATTTAAAATGAACTAACTATATTATTTGGGATTATGGATCGAAAAATAAAAATATATACGTCTTGGAGTTTGAAGTTTTATTGGCTTAACCATCATAAGCATACGTCTTGGAGTGATAGATTGAACAATATGAAAATGTATGTTTTGGAGTTCTCGAGTTTGGCTCGGAGTATGATATCACATCTTTCATTGGTGAAATTTGATAATATTGGCTCTACAATAAATATATGTTTTGTAGTTAGGAACTAAAAAATGAAAGATCTCATATTCTGGAGTTTTCGAGTTTCATTCGGAGTATGATTTCACATATTTCATCTATATTCTGTTGTGTTTAATCTGAAGTATATGTTTTTGAGTTATACATTTTAGTGTGATCAGATTTTGAGGAATTCATGTCTGACAAAATTGCCGACGACCAACTTACTGGCTCGTAATTTTTTACCTTTTTAAGGTAATCTATTAAAATTTAAATTGAACTAAGTTCATGTTTTGAAGTTTCATTAATTGGAAAATGGAAGGATTTTTTTTTTTGGAGATCCAAGTTTCATTGATTTATCTATAAAGTTATAAATAAAGCAATCGAAAAATTGATTTTGATGTTCTTGAGTTTGGCTCAAAGTATGATTTCACATCTTTCATATGTGAAATTTGGTAATATTGGCTTAGAATCCAAAGTATATGTTTTTCAGTTAAAAATTATGAAATGGAAGAATTTATGTTCCAAAGTATTTCAGTTTGGCTCGGAGTATGATATGACATGCCTCTGTTGTAAAATTTGGTAATATACAATTTACAAAATTTCGGATTTTTTCGACTTCTATAACTCGATTGAATTCAGTCAAAGGTCGAAAAATTCATGTTCACGCATAATATAATGGATTGGCTGAACGCTGATTAGTACTTGTTCCGACTGTGTCCTCGTGGTCCATCATTTGATTACGCTGAATGTTCTCCATGATCGATGAAAATGTAACTAAAGTTTTTGAAATTCAATGTGATGAACCGAATCTCTTTTTTATCATGTATTTCAAGTATGGTGGATATTTAACATGAACTATATGTTTTGGATTTACATATTTCAGAATAAAAAGATATTGTGAAGTTTATACCTGCAAAAATTGCCGACAACTAACTCTCTGGTTGTGTATGATACACTACTATTGAAAGATAAAAATATTAATTGCTTTGTAATACTTCATTTTTACTAATTACACAATATCAAATCTTATTGGGCCTTGCGTAAACAATTATCTCTCTCTTGTTATGAACGTACCATGGAGGTCTGAATAAACATGGCGGCCTGTGAGTTCAAGTCACAGAACGGCTCGGAGCTCTCTCTCTTTCTACACTTACGAACATACGAGGAAAGGAGATAGCGCTACAAAACTCCAGTAAATGCTTCACGTGTAGCTTGGGCCGAGACACCTAACCTCTCTGGCTCGTCGGACTCGCTACCGCGAATCCTGATCAGGTGTAAAATCAACGAAAAGAAGCAAAACAAATTAGCTTGGACAACTATAGCACACATATGCACACAAAATACAATGACACGGAACATACGGTTACTGGATTTGCACCATCATACTTAATGGATGGAATAGATGTTTCGATATTGCCAAGCGAGTTAAAACAAGGAAATTCTGAGCATGACTGGATACGGGACAAGAAAATAGCCCTGGAAGATACTATGAAGTCACATAGTTATAACAAAAAAAATTTTGATAAGAATCGGAAACACTTTGATTTCAACGTAGATGATATAGTGTTTGTGGAGAATGGGAACAAACTAAATAGAAAGAAACTTGATGAACTAGGAATTGGACCATATAAGATCGTGGAGAAATTATCAAATTCAATTTACAAGATCAACACTGGACACAGAACATCAGAGTCAAACCTTTTCCACATTTCAAAACTGATTCCATATCCTGCTCTTAAAGAAGTGTTGAGTGAGGAAGAAAAAGAGAACTAGAAGAGTATGACGATAGAATAATTATTTCAAACAACTCTCCGTATATTTTTTCTTTCCCGGGAGGGGGTGATGTAAAGGAAATTATTTCCTTTAATTTAAATATAATGGTAGATCGAATATCCATGAACAAACAAATGAGAAAGGACTGATTGTGTCAAAATAAAATTAATTAATTATTCAGTAAAGAATTATTATATATATATATTACTTGTAATTGGAAGCTGACATTGTAAATAATAACATTAAGTGTCGTTTCTTATATTACAGGTAAGATTTTGTTAATCATAAAATTAGTAACGTGGAAATGATGAAAATAAATTTGCTTATATTACAGAGAAACTCAATTGTGTTTTTATTGCGGTGTCATCTTTTCTAAATATTACGAACAGTGTTATATATATATAACCATGACGACGTTTAAAAATCGATTGGGTTATAACACTGTTTTGACATGTTGTCATGGTTATGCATAAACCAGACTCAGAACCGGGATTAAAACCAAATCCCGACTAAGGGCCAATGAGTACATATAATGCAATACACACAATCACAATATCAATATTCACAGCAATCTGAAAATACTATAACGCTATAGAAGCAAAGTATCAAAAGAGTATTTCTCATCACAGATTTAAATTGACTTTATTGGCTTCACTTTCAATTCACTACTTAGTTTATTATGAAATATTGGTTTCCAATACTCGAGATTATTCCACACTTATTCAATCTAACAAAATAAGGTATAATAATATTTTTTAATCTAGTTTCATTATCATGAATATCTGCATGTTTTTGTTACTCATCGTTCATGAAGCAGGCATTTCTGAATAAAAATATAAACCAGAGGTATAATCTCAAAATTTTTAAAATGTAGCTTGGAATGTGTTCTTCAATTTACTTTTGTAATAGTTTTCACAGCATTTTTTCAATTTAAAGACAATAACACTCCAAGTACAGGATCCTTATATTAAAATTCCATAATGTTAGATGGGTATGAAAACTAGTAAAGTATGCTCTTTTGAGAGCTTGTTGAGTAGAAACTTGGGATAGTTTATGCAATGCAAAAATACAGGAAGCCAGCTTGTTTCAAATTTTGTTAACTTGGAACACCCAGTTCATATTTGCATCAACAATAATTCTAAGATTTCAACATAAGGTACATTCTCTCGTATGTCCAATTTCTTGTTAGTCATCAACATATTTTGAGTTTATGTTCATTTTTGCTGAGAACCACATTTCTGCACAATATAAAATGCTTTTGAATTGATTATTTTTACCGTTATATCTTCACAATCTCTTAAGAAATTGGTATCATCAGCAAATAGTACGGTTGTAGTATCATACATATTATTTGGTAAGTTGTTGGAAATATATAATGAAGAACAGGGGACTAAGAATAGAGCCTTGAGATATTCCTCCATTAACAGCTTTTGGATCTGAAAAATCTTCATGAGCATCTGTCTGAGAGATAAGACTTGATAAGTTTTAATGGCAATCTTCTTATTTCATAATAGATCAGTTTATGTACTGAAACGTCGTGAGAGACACAATCTAAGGCTTTCGATTTGATAGGTTACAAAAGGTTGTAATAATGTCATTCTGGTCTAGTTTATTACATGTATATTGCTATCATAGTCTTTAATGATGCATTATCCGTTGATTTATCATGCCTAAAGCCATATTGACATTTAGGTATAATATAATTTCATTCAAATTAATTTACAACTCTTTGTTGCATAATTTTTTCAACGATATTGGAAATAATAGGGAGTAGTGAAATAGAAATAGATGCCAGCATCTTCACTATTTCCTCTCTTACAAGTTTATCACGTGATAAAGATGTTCACAAATTATATGACCAATTTTTTCTCATTATATTGCTATTGAAATTCTAAATGTCTCTACTATTCTTACTCTCCAGATTTTTGATAGATATTTCTATCTCTGTCTCGCTAGTTGGACTTGAATAAAAAGAATTTTGACTTCTAACTCTGATTTAGATAATAATAAATAAGCATATGATAGAAAGAAGCGTAGACGCAAACAAAAAGCTCCAGAACTAAAAAATTCCGATTGCAGAAAATATTAAATCTTCATTGAACACAAACAGGTAGCACCTATTTGTCAAAATGACAAAAATCAAATTTAGGGTGAAACAGATCACTAAAAAAATCAAAACTCCCCTCAACAGACAAGTGACGAATCGTATATTTATTGCCAAACAGCATATGGCAAGATCCGTATCAAAACGATGGCTAAGAGTAGATGTACATGGCCGCTGCTAAGTCAGATAATGATCTAAGATCTCAAAGATAACGAGTGCAGCTGTTATGTCACTCACTCATCTACAGTAGAGCCATCTTTTAAGCAGTTGGTGAGTTGGACCACCTTTTGTTCAGAAGACTAACAAGAGTGCAAAAATCAGATCTCCATATTGTGGATTATTGCGCACGCCATCTTTTTCTGAATATATCAACTACACTGAGTGGGCATCTGTAGGGTGAGTAAATGGAAGAAATACTTGAGACCCATTTTGCATCTCTGATGCGATTTATTATAAGAGTATTCCATTTTTATTTTCTTACGACTGCGCGTAAAGTGAATACTTCACGCATTGCATTTTGAATCGATAAAAATGTTTGCTGCTAGGACTGTGCATAAAATAACCACATAAAGTTAGTCTTTTCCGCATCTTAATCTAATCAGTATTTAAATATGAAGCACTCAAATTTTGTGAATTGATATTTGTTGTAGCTCACAAAGCCGTGAAGTAAATCTTCTTCACGTTTCAGTTTAATTATCATTTCCACAGGTGAATTCATGCTTGTTATAGGTCTCATTGATTCTTCATATTCGGATTATCAGTGATTAGTTTTTTTAGCTAATTTACATTAATCAAGTAGCGCAATGAATCATCTGCATGAATTTTCCATTTTCAAATTTGTGACCTCAATAATCCATTTGATGAGCTGATTTACACCACTTGTGACCCCATTTCTTTGAATTATCAGTGTTCCACTTGTATATATGAAAAAAGTTATGTAAACTAGAATTTGTATTTGAAGCATAAAATTTTTTGAAGTGGGGCGAGTACCTAATTATAAATATATTTGCGCGTGAAATTAAATCAATAATGAAGTGGAAGTATTTAATGTTTTATTCAAATAGAATATAATTCTTTTATTTCTTTATTACTTGCTCTATAGACGATCACGGTTTTGAGGAGTGAATAAAACATTTCAAAACAGCTAGAAAAGTTTATATGAATATATATCTGGAAAAAGTCTAGATTTGGGACCAAAACAATTTCAATATTTTATTTCGGTCATATGAAACTCATACCCTAAAACAGGGGTCGGCAACCTGCGGCCCTTTGCAACTTTTTGTGCGGCCCGCCAAAGCACAAATATTTATTTTTAATAATATTTATACTTGTATATGATATAATAGCACTATTCAAGTTACATTTTATATTTAAATGTGCGACCCGCATGAAAAATTTATTGTGAAAATGGTCCGCCGTCCGAAAAAGGTTGCCGACCCCTGCTCTAAAATATTACAGTGAAATCATTGTGAACATTCATGAATAAAAAATAGTTATTGCTCTGAAACTAGACTTTTTCTCGATATATATTTATATGAATATTTTACGCTGTTTTGAAATGTTTTATGCACTTTTAAGTCTTTGTTTTTCATTTTGATTATTTTTATGATTTCAAATCTAAGAAATGATAACATTTGAAAATGATGTCAGAAACTATTTGCATTTGACACAACTGAATGGTTTATATTACTTGGAATTCTAAGCTTTTACTGGATAATATATTAAAAAAATCAATTCTTCCCACATTCTTATCTTCATAATATCTTTTGAATCTAAATGATATATTTAGAGAAAGATGGCGCGCGCATTCATCTACAATATAGGGATCTGATTTTTTTCACACTAGTTAGTCTACTGCATGATAGGTGTCGCTCCCTTTGGAATCTTAGATCGTTATCTAGTTTAGTAGCGGCCCTGTAGATCCATTGCTGAAATCATATCATTACCTGAAGCAAATGCCCAAGTAGGAAGGTACTAGGGAATACAATCCCGAACTCGCGGGACTTCGATCCTGCGAGATCTCGAACCATTTTACGAGATCATCCCGAAGCACAAATTGGACGAGATCTCGCGAGATTGAGTGGCAGCAATTAGCGACGCATTCCGCGTATACTTGGAACAAGAGATCAATTTTCACAGTTTGCTTATAATAGCCTACTCACTATGATGCCAACTAGTGTTGAGTCTGAAAGGGCATTTTCAGCTGCTGGATACATAGAACTGGAATAAGAGACCATTTGTTGGACAGCACCATCATTAAATTCTTTGTTTTTTAGGGAACTATTTCCTAAATCTCCCGTATAACAAGACATTTAAATGGATGATTTTGGCAATAACCTTTTCAGGCATTATCTTATTTTTGCCAATTTTCGAGAGAAAACATATAACTGCGGGTAATTATTATGTTCAGTAGTAATGATGAGTAGATGATTATAAAGAGTAAACACTTTTTCTTTGAATTATTGCTGTATCTCACTTAATCACATAATACGTTATGTAGTTTTGATTGCGTTTTAATTTTTAGAATAAAATCAATAGAGTTTTTCTCAAAAAGTAGCAGAGATCTCGAAAATAGTGAGATCTCGTGAGATTAAAATATCTAGTTCCTCGAGATCTCGAGTTTGCGATCTCGACTCAAGATTGCATTCTTTGGATGGCACCAGGTATACGGTCTATCTGAAGATGGAACTATTTACAGAAATTATTGAATTATTTCGAAGGTGTCAAACCAAATAGTTCATTTTTTTTAAGAAGTCAGTTTGGAGAAGATAGAACCTATTTGACCTCGATCTCTGATTGGTTTAAATCGCGGGCAAGTTTTCACAAATGATATTTAGTTATTCACTCTGAATGTACTTGTAATACAACTTCTAATGTCTTTTATATCTAAACGAGTACCTAATTTGATGAATTTTTTTTTAAATCTGCGCTCACATTTTTATTACTTGTTATAATTTACATATTGCTTGTATTATTTCTAAAACTTGTAATAAATACTTATAAAATCTTGATTCGTAAGCGTCACTGAATGACAGTTGTCAAATAACTAGATTAAAAGTTTTCAGTGTGACTCAGTCTTCTAGTACCAGAATCCTTGTGTAAGAGTCAGCAAATTCAAAGTTCACTGAGCTCTTATGAAATCAGGAAACTGCTGTCCACTTAAAGCAAGTCGTACAGGTAATTGTACTATTGCAAATACAATTGACGTCAATAATGAATATTGTTATATCGGCATTTATTTTGGAACTTATATATAGAAGGTAAATATTGATTAGGATAGTTAATAGTTAACGGTTGATAGTTGATAGTTAAGAATTGATAGTTGATAGTTGATAGCGGTTAGTTAATACGATTCGTTGTAAGTTCGTGAATAAGTAGTCGGTCATTAATCGCGGTTGGATGATATTTATAAACATTTTATTATTAATTAAATATATTTATACTTGTTAAAAGTGATATTCATTCAAGTTCCTGTTGTGATCCATCCTCCGTTTCAGAGTCCTAATAAAGTGCAGGTAAGTACCTTTACATAATATTTTATCCTCACAGTTCAGCAAAGAACCCAATCTACCAAATATAAATTTATTGTAAGTGGGAAACCCTTACAATTGGTGGCAGCGGTTGCGGGTATTTTGCTGAATATAGATAGTCAAAAATTAATTTTTTTGATTTTCTTGTGAGGATATATTTTTTCTTTTCCTCAAATTTTTCTTGTACATGCCGCTACGTAGATCACCAGACATGCCTAGAACTAGATTAAATAGTGCAAATACAATCAACGATGACGTATCTGCAGGTGGTAGTACTCAAAATTCAAATACAAATATAAACCAAAATTTAAATGATAACGTAAATCCAAGTATGATTAAAAATGAGTTAGAACAGTTACTTAGACCATCTAGCGTACCTTTTGGCATTTTAGCAAATTCAGTAGAAAAATATGATGGTACAAATACAATAGAATTTTTTGGAAAATTAGAGCTCAGAGCTGAAATAGAAAATTGGTCCGAAAAACAGACAATAGACATTATAAAATGCAGGCTTGTTGGAGACGCTTACGACTTTTATGCACAAAGACCAGATTTACAACAACGTAGTGTGAGTTATAAAGATTTTAAAAGAAGTTTTCTAGACAGATTTACTAAAAGAAAAACCGAGGGAGAAATATATCGAGAAATTTATAGCTGTACACAAAAATTTGGGGAAAACGTTCAAACCTTCGCATCTAACTTACGTAGATCAAAGCAAGAATTGTTAAACAAGGGCGAAGTAGATGGAAAATTTTTAGAAAAAGTTATGATTTATCAATTTAAGAGTGGACTCAGACCAGATCTTCGAAAATACGTACGAACTATCACAGAAATGAAACAGAATATAACTTTTGAAGAGGCAGTTAATGTCGCGGAACAAGAAGAAATGGAAATTTTAAGGGAAAACATGGGCTCATTGAATATTGGACATATACAAAATAATGCAATCAGTGGCAGGAATGAGCAAAGGGAATCAAGGCAATGTTATAAATGTGGAATGACTGGACACTCAAAGAGAGACTGTGCAAGAAATGTAATAAAATGTCACAGGTGTAACAAAATAGGACATATGGCGGTAGGGTGCCGAGAAAAAATTTATCAAAATCGATATAGCCCAAGAGTCAACAATAACTATCAAAGATCGTATGGAAGACAAGCACCAACCCCACCAGGGCCTCCTCCAAGAGAGCAAAGATATTTCAATCAAAATACTCAAAATTTCACTAATCAGCATTTAAACGGACAAAACCTCTCGCGCGTGCCCCGTCACGGGAGGTTTCACTAAACTCAAAATTTAATTTCAATCGGAAGTTGTCAGACTTCAAAAATGTTCGTCAAAATTTAGGAAGATTAGATAAAAATGATTCATTCACTATGACAAATATTAATTCAAAAAATAACGACGTTCCAAATTTTGTTTTAGTCAAGATAAATAATATTCAATTTAAATTTTTAGTCGACACAGGTTCGGCGGTTTCATTAATCAAACAAAAATGAACAGTGGGGCAAGAAATTTTGTCAAATCATGTAGGAAATTTAACTTCAATATCAGGTTGTGAATTGTTTTATATGGGAACAACAAATTTGAAATTTGACTTGGATATATTGAAAATGTCATATAACTTCATTGTATGTCCAAATAATTTAAATTTAGAAGCAGATGGACTACTGGGGCGAGATTTTTTAAAATTTACAAAAGCTTGTATAAATTACTGTTCTAATGAAATGATTATTCAGCACGCGCATATCAAAATATATGCAGAGTACGAAATTTCGCAAAAACAGATTTCTGCAAGTGTTGTCATTTCTAAAAATAGTATTTCTACACAAACAAAGGGTACCGTAACGCAAGAAAAGGAAAATATGAATAAAGAACAAAATTCGTCATCGTCAAAAATCCAAAATACTAATTTATCGAAACAGCCGGACAGACAACTTGAGGGGGAAGGAGTACAAACCATTCATGAAGATTCAACCAAAGGCCATAGTTGGGTAAGATTGAAATACAAGGTGAAGATACCTCCAACTTCTGAAATAATTTGTCCAGCTACACAGGAATTGATCAATCCTGCGTATGATATAGTAATTGAGCCAGTAAACATCAACATCCATGGCATAATGGCGGCACGAATTTTAACGCGCGGAGAAAAAGATATACCGGTAAAATTAATTAATGTCAGTAAAAAAGAAATTGAGATAGGAAGAAACACGATTATTGGGAAATCGGAAATAGACGATATACAGAAGGTAACGGAAGAAATAAATGATATAGAGTTACATAGAGAAGAAGGAAATAAGGATAAATGTGTGTGTAGTATACAGAGAAATAATATTGTAGAAACAATTGAGAGTGAAATCGAGGAAAATCTCGATTTGAGTCATTTATCGGAAGATAATAAGAGGAAATTATTGGAGTTATTAAAAGAATATTAGGATATATTTGTATGGAAGCATTCTAAACTAGGGTGCGCACACAATATTAAGCATAAGATAATTACGGAAAATGCCCGACCGATTGCGAAGGCGCCTTATAGAGTACCTTACAGTCAGAAGGAAAATTTAAAAGTAGAATTAAATAAGATGCTGGAGGCAGGTATCATAGAAAAATCAGAGTCACCATGGAATTCGCCATTAATTATTGTTCCTAAGAAATCAGAAAAAGGCGAGAAGAAAATACGAGTATGTATTGATTTTAGAGGGCTGAATAATGTGACTAAAAAGGATCATTTTCCAGTTGCAAACATGCAAGAAACATTGGATCAATTGGGCAATAATAATCTTTTCACCACACTAGATTTAGCTTCAGGATACTGGCAAGTGCAGCTTGAAGAAGAAGACAAAGAAAAAACTGCATTTACAACAAATGGAGAGCATTATCAATTCACAAAAATGCCGTTCGGGCTAGCCAATGCCCCAAGCACCTTCCAAAGACTGATGAATAGCGTTTTAAGTGGTTTAACAGGCAGTAATTGTCTAGTTTATTTGGATGATGTTATTGTTTTCAATGGAAACGGGTTCACAGATCACTTAGCTAAATTAAAAGAAGTATTTGATAGATTCAGAATTTCAAATTTAAAATTGCAGCCAAGTAAATGTAATTTTCTACTCACAGAAATTAAATATTTAGGTCATGTTATTAAAGGTGAAGGTATTAAGCCAGACCCGTCAAAAATTTCAGTCATACAAAGCTATCCCAAACCTAAAAAGATAAAAGAAATAAGAGCATTTTTAGGCTTAACAGGATTTTATCGTCGTTTCATTAAGAATTATGCAAACATAGCAAAACCTTTAACAGAATTATTGAAAAAAAATGAACCCTTTAGTTGGAACGATAATTGTAATTTAGCTTTTGACACATTGAAGGCAGCATTATGCTCTGAGTCCGTTTTGATACACCCGGATTTTTCGAAAGAATTTATCTTATCAACAGACGCCAGTGGAATCGCTATAAGTGCTATTCTAAGTCAAAAAGTCGATGGCTATGAGAAACCCATTGCGTTTGCAAGTAGACAATTAAACCTAGCGGAAAGAAAATTCACAACAACTGAATTGGAATGTCTAGCGATGGTCTGGGGAGTTAAATACTATAGATGCTATCTGTATGGACAAAAATTTACCGTGATAACAGACCACAAACCACTCAAATGGCTGATGTCACTGAAAGATCCACAATCACGTTTAGCTCGATGGGCGCTTGTTCTAAGTGAATATGAATACGAAGTCGTTCATCGTGCTGGAAAAACACACACAAATGCAGATGCACTTTCCAGGATACCGGTTAATACTGTTCAACAATCAGAGCAAATAATATATGAACCAATATGGGATAGATCAAGTATTTTACACTGGCAAGAAAAAGCTGACGAGTTAAGAGAATATAAAAATTCAGCAAATTATTTTTTTGATGAAGAAGGACTCTTGTACAAATTAAGACAAGGCGATGAAAGACACCACAAACTAGTTGTGCCAAAGGAACTCAAATTCAAAGTAATGCATGATTACCACAATCTTCCATACGCAGGTCACCAAGGTTATCTGAAAACGTACAAACGTATCCAAGAGAAATTCTGGTGGAAAACAATGAACAAAGATATACGAGATTACTGTGATCGTTGTCATTCTTGCAATGAAAGAAAAACTTCTTCACAATTAAAACCGGTTCCATTACAAGAATTTCAAGAAGTTACATTTCCATTCCAAAGAACATCAATGGACATTGTGGGTCCCTTAGTGACAACACAAAACGGAAATAAATATATATTAACATTCCACGACCACTTCACGAAATATCCAGAAGCCTTTGCAATACCAGATCAAAAAGCTGAAACGATAGCAAAAATTTTCGCACAACAAATCGTTACTAGACATGGAGCACCACGGCAATTATTAACAGATTTAGGTACAAATTTTGTATCAAAATTATTTAAAGAAGTATGCAAGATGTTCGGTACAGAAAAAATTCAGACGACGCCATACAGACCACAAACCAATGGAATGATTGAAAGGAGTCACAGAGTATTTAAGGATATTCTATCACATTTCATAAGCAGAGATCAAACAGACTGGGATGAATGGTTACCGTATGTGTTAATGGCTTATCGTAGCAGTTTTCATTCCTCTACAAATGAAACACCATTTTTTTTAGTTCATGGAAGGGACATGGAACTTCCATATGATGAAATAACAAGACCGCAGACATTACGATATGATTACGATATTAATTATGCGGCCGAGCTAAAAGAAAGATTAAAAATTGCCTTCGAACAAGTACGTCTCAGTGTAGCCAAAGCTAGAAAAGATCAACATCAGCAATTCAACAAAAAAGCCAAATCAAGAGAATTTAATGTAGGAGACTCTGTTTATTTAAAAAACCCGATAACACCAGCTGGTACGTCACCTAAATTGATAAAACCCTGGTCAGGACCGTACCTCGTTGTGAAAAAAACGAGTCCAGTAAATTATGAAATCAAACTTCGGGAAGATCATAGTAACAATAAAAGTACAAATGTAAATATAAACCGGCTGAAACCATATAAATCGAGGGTATATGACACAGCTGTAAGCGAAGAATCGAATGCAAATAAACCAAATCTTCCATCGTGTGAAAATTCAGATCGCTTGCACTCTTACGCAGAAGTTCTTAAAAATGGAAATAACTTAAAAAACACAGTAGAGACACAGCAAACAAACGAACTCCCTAAGCCAGACGGCCCAGCCTATAATACAAGAAATAGATTTACGGCTCGTTAGGTTCAGGATAGAAGTTTAATTTAGAAAAAAATATATATGTTTTAATTTGATTTTAGGTGGTTAAACAAAATGCATAGCCAAATTTTAGTGCTGAGCGTCGTCTTCCAAGTGGCTTCTGGTCTGATAGCATACGACTGCAGAGGCCCGAGCACCAACATTACTACTATTTCCCTGAGAGATGTTGCTGCCTGTCCGGATCCCGAGAAAGATTATGAAGAACACCGTGTCGAAGTTCAAGTAATTCAAGAAAATGAATATAAAAATGTTCACGTCCACACCTGTTTAGTAGAGGTAACCCGAAACATACAACACTGCGGAATGCATAGTCATACCTCAGCTGTTCATCAAGGTTTGTTGACGTATGTGCACGAGGTAGGTGCTGACGAATGCAAACAAATGCATTACAGGAAATGTTTCCGCGGTATTTCCAATCAAATTATTCAAAATTTAAATCTAAATGGCACAACTACAGTAGCAGTTAATTTGGCGGGTAAATTGAGCTAAGATGGAAAATGCAGCGGTGCATCTTACTCGGAAAATGGTATTACATGGGAAAATGTTGTTGTTCAAGCATCTATAAAAATTTTCGTTAAAAGATTATGAAGCAACGGTGCGTTTGGAACAAAATGAAATTTGTCTATCGGGGGGTGTTATTTGTCCATTTCTAGACGGGTATTGCGTAGATACAAACATTGGAGAGACAGTATGGGACCGTATCATTATAGATTCATGCGACGATACAAAATTTGTAGAAATTTATAGAGGCGAAGCGATAATTGTAGTAGAAAATAAACATTTCAAAGGAAATAAGCAACAATATTTAGTTATTGAAGAAGGAGATAAGGTTTTCGCATTAAAAATGTTAGAATCAAAAAATATTTGCAATCAAGAATTTCATTTCACGGAACATCCAAATTTATTTATCATCAAAAACCAATTCTCAGGATATAAATATAAAGTAACGGGCGTCCAGAGTTCTAAAAATGTAAATTTAATGACATACTTGAATACTAAATTTTTGTACGTAGAGCAAGCATTTAAAACAGAAATGCGAAATATTTATACAGATATAATTCACAAACAATGTTTGATTCAGCGTGATGTTTTGAAAAATAGACTTCTCATGGCACCATTGTCACCAAATGCGGTTAGCACATTAATAAAGAATAAACTAGGGTATATTGGTCGCGTGTTGGGCGAGGTCATGCACATAATGCAATGTACTCCTAGAGTAGTTAGAATTCGACGCGTTGAGGAATGTTACAATGAGCTACCCGTATCTGCTGACGATGAAAATTTATTTATGACTCCACTTACACATATTTTGCAAAATAAAGCAGAGCAAGTCGACTGCAGTGATTTGACACCTTCACTTTACTTCTTAGAAAATAAATGGTTAGGATTCACACCCGATGTTAATAAAGATATTGACCCTGAAATTATAGAAGTAGATCAAGATCCTAAATTTAATTTTAAACCATTATACGACCTTGGAAATTCTGGAATCTATACAAAAAATGAAATAAAGACAGCACAAGAATCATTGATTTTTGGTTTAGAACGACAGGCAGTGACGAATCTGATAACAAGACGAGTTATTGGTCGTGAAACCGAAAATCAAGGATTAAATACATTGGATATATTTTCAAAAAAAGAATTGGAAAATTTTTTCACATCAAAATTCAAACAAATTTGGGGATGGCTTTCAAGCTTTGGACTGGTAATGTCAGGGTTCGTAGGTATTTATTTCATTTTCGGCATAGTAAAATATGTATTCGAAACATTAATGAACGCTTACAGTTTGTATAATACGATAGGTTGTACTTTTGGTTTAATCGCCTGTGTTTGGAATTCCTTGACAAATGTAATGTTACAAAAACAAAACAGAAAAGCGTATGAGGAGAAACAAAAACAAAATCAAGATATAGAAATGGGTATACGAGATCAAAATGTACATCAACAGCAGCAAAATTCAAATAACTTCTTGCCATCAGCACCACCAGAATCGGAATATCAGAGACAAAAGTGGCTTATGTGATAAGTTTTTTTCGTAAGGTTGAGAAAAAAATATATTCATTGGTTAGTTTAGTTAGATATATTTTTAAGTTAATCAATTAAATTTGTTATTCAGTAAGAACGGCCAGAATAGCAGTAAGAGAAAGGGGATTTTGGAGAAAACAATGAAGAAGGGAACAACAAATCTGCAAGATGTTTCGGCAGCTGAGGGTCCAATCGTGACGATCCAACAAAATGGGTCAAATCAAGGAAATCTGATGGAGACTACAGAACTACTATTTACACAAGCAAACAAAAAAACTCATGTGGCAAGGTCGAAATTCAATCCTACATCGAGCAGCAGTGGGTCACCACAATAAACAACATTCGTCAGCAAAAGATGACACGACGTAAACGGAGACTCAAGACAGCAGTACCAGCGAATATACACGAAACCCAGTGCCCAATATTAAACACTTGTGAATGTGAAGTAAATTCCCTCCTCAAAATTATTAAATAAATCCCCTTGAAACATTGACATTGAAGTGAGTGGCCGTGTAGAGACACTAAGTGTATTAATTAGAAAAAAAAATTTTTTTTAGAACAAATAAATGTCTATATAACAAAAAAAAAATATTATTCCAAATTTTTTCCAAATTGTGCTTTAGGGAAAGCAAATTTCTCAGAAGGGGAGGATTGTAAGAGTCAGCAAATTCAAAGTTCACTGAGCTCTTATGAAATCAGGAAACTGCTGTCCACTTAAAGCAAGTCGTACAGGTAATTGTACTATTGCAAATACAATTGACGTCAATAATGAATATTGTTATATCGGCATTTATTTTGGAACTTATATATAGAAGGTAAATATTGATTAGGATAGTTAATAGTTAACGGTTGATAGTTGATAGTTAAGAATTGATAGTTGATAGTTGATAGCGGTTAGTTAATACGATTCGTTGTAAGTTCGTGAATAAGTAGTCGGTCATTAATCGCGGTTGGATGATATTTATAAACATTTTATTATTAGTTAAATATATTTATACTTGTTAAAAGTGATATTCATTCAAGTTCCTGTTGTGATCCATCCTCCGTTTCAGAGTCCTAATAACGTGCAGGTAAGTACCTTTACATAATATTTTATCCTCACAGTTCAGCAAAGAACCCAATCTACCAAATTTAAATTTATTGTAAGTGGGAAACCCTTACACTTGAGAAAAATAAAGTATAGAGTTCAAATCTCTATTATTGATAATTTATATCAACATTCATATTGTCATTATTGAAATTTATATAATTATTCTTCAAATGCATCGTATTGGTGGGTACCTCTTCTGCAGCCTTTATCAATAATAAATATCAAATTAAAACTCATCTATTCCAAGCTTATTCATTCAACAAATGCTGTGGCCAGCCTTGTTTCTATACGGCGAATTTATTCAACATTTTTGAATCAAGTTTGTTGTTATCAGAGTTTTTTTCTGACTCTCGTGATTCAATATGATACAATAGTGCAAAGAATAGCCTAGAACAGAGGACTTGAGCGCGTGCCTTCAATCTCGTGCATCTCGATATTCCATTTTTTCGAATCGATATATTGATACTTAAATAATTATCAATATCCATCAATAATTATAGATACTGATCAATAAATATGAATTTCTTCCGATAATTACTGACTTCTATCGATTATCATCAATTTGTGTTAATAATTATCGATTTATATCGATGATCATTGATTTATATCAAGAATTATCGATATTTATCGATAATAATTGATATATGAATATTTGTCGATAATTATCGTTATCTATCGATATCCATCGATACTTATCGATTAATCGTTATGTCGATATATCGAAAATTATCGATAATATTTTCATAACGAATATCGATATTTGAAACTGAATATCATTCAGCCCTAATCCTGAGTGATACAGTACCTTTTGATATGAAAGACTCTATCAATGCCGCATATTGTGAATAATAAATTATTCTTTCAATTGTACGCAGGTAAGTATAACTGATCAATTCTGAAACATGGCCAGTTATGTAAAGTCATCACGTAACTACGGTATAGTTATTTACATAATTAGTTATGAAAAGTGTCATATTGTTTGACGAAACGTAATATTTGGCAAAACGAGCGCAGCGAGTTTTGTAAATTACGTGAGTCAAACAATATGGATTTTCATAACGTATTCTGTACAAAATTTTATCTAATTCCGTCAGAATAATTTTATCTATATTTTTCAATGAGAACATCTCTCACGTCACATCACAAAATTCAGATGACTGTGATTCATGACCATCTATTGTTACTACAGAAACAAGAGTGCACTGAAATAAACAAATATCAAATTTTCACAAAACGTCAAAATAATTTTTAAAAATGTGCTGAAGCAACAATATCCTGAGTGATATAGTACCCTTCGATATTAAAGACTCTGCCAATGCTGCATACTGTGAATAATAAATATTTCTTTTAATTGTACGCAGATAAGTATAATTGATTAGCTCTGAAACATGGCCAGTTACGTAAAGTCATTACGTAACTACTTTATGCTACTTTACGCAACTGTTGCATGGCAGTTATGAAAAATTGGACGTTGCATAACGTCAGAAATTGATGTAAAGTTTGACTTTTCAGAACGGAATTAGATAAACTATTTTACGCAATTGTTGCATGACAGTTATGAAAAAAATGGGATGCTGCACAACGTCAGAAATTGATGTAAAATTTGACTTTTCAAAAGGGAAATAGATAAAAGTATCTGCTTAACTGAACATTGCCTTCGAAAAGCAGAAATTAACATTTCTTGTGTATTCGGATACAAAATAACAAACTACTTTTGTCGAAATACACATATTCATGAAGGTATAATTACTTATATCAAAAACATATTATTCCAAAAATTTGGATGGAAAGATGACTTTCATTTTAAACTACAGTGTGACATATCAGATATAAAAGTCACCAGAAAACGTTATAATTATGAATGTATACAGATTTGAATATCTTCCTGGAAAATATTGATGATGTTCTCGAAAGACTGATCGATTCAAAAGATAAGTAATAATAGTAGGTGATTTTGATGTAAAAAAAACTCTGTCTCTAAAAAAACATACTAAGGTCCGAGATATCCACCTTCTAATAAATTTATTTGGTGAATAATAACTATGGTAACAATTGTGTAGAGAATTGCGTTTGACATGTCATAATATTAGTATGAGTTTCCAGAACCTTGTCAAAAAATGGTATATTCTACAATAAGTATTGGAATGGTCTATATTCTGAACGAGCGAAAAGTTTGTAATCCGAGCCGAAGGTAAGGATTACGGTTCGCGAGTGTGGAATACGCCATTCCAAACAAGTTGTAGACTATACTTTCTCTAACAAGGTTTTGGAAACTCACCAATGTTACGTAAAACTTACGTAAAACCAGACATAAATATTTGAATTGATAGGAAGTAACCACGGTAGTAACCAACCTAATAGCATCTGATTCATCGAAATTATTATAAACGGCATACAGAATCATTCTAAACGATTTTTAGAGTGTCATTGGTTCCAACATAATTTTTGGTAATAGAATATGCAAATTCCAGAACAGTGTTGAAGAAAGTATAGTCTACAACATGTATTGGAATGGCGTATTTCACATTCGCGAACCGTGATCCTCGCCTTTGGCTCATGTAACACCGTGTGATTATATTTTGAATATACGCGCCGATTTGTATAGCTGGCAATATTGTCAATGTATCACGCAAGGGATGAAGCAAAAAAAGAGGGCGTTGTCATTGTTGTCAAAAAAATTTAGTTTAAAGTCTTGTAATGAAAGTTTGTTAAATAGTATTAATTATCTATTATTCATAAACAAACCCGAAAATCTATACATAGTATTAGGTGTGTAACCTGAAATAGAGAATCAAGAAGAAAAAAAGAGAGGAAGGAGAGAAAATGAGTACAAGAGGAAGAAACAAAGAGAGAAGGCTACAAAAAAACAAAAATAACTCCCACAAAGTGGAAGATGTGGCTCAAACCCAAACCATCCTTTGAATGTCCAGCATTAAAAGCAGTTTGCAGTAAATGCGGCATTAAAGGCTACTACAGGGAATTCTGATGCAGAACAAAATGTGCACGAAGAACCGGACAAGATTTAAAAACTAGTACATCTGAAAGTTCTACATGCTCACAAGTCAAAATTATAAGTAAAGTGGGAAAAAGCAACGAACCGTGGCAAATACACTCGAATATTGGAGATAAATTGGTTCCATTTGAAATCGATACAGGAGCAAACATTACCATAATATTGGAAGACTCTAACAAAATCATAGAAAGGTAGTATCCTTTAAAAAGAACCAAAACTACATTGGTGGGCCCTAATGAAGATTATCTGAGGCTAAGAACATTGGGAAAGATCGAAATACCAATAGTATATAACGGAAATACTATGACACAAAAATATATGTAGTGAACACTAAAAACAATTTATTAGGACCACCGGTAATTAAGAAATTGGAAATCATTTCTTAGAAAAGTGATCAGCCTTAAGTCAGGGAAGAAGCTTCAACAAAAAAATAGAACATCAAACAGATTATAAACAGTTCATCGAAAAATATAAAAATGTTTATGGATAAAATCAAAAATTATGAATACAACATGAAAATTTAAGAAAATGCAGTACCATATATTGTTACGGCATCCAGAAAAGTACACATACCTCTGTTGTATGGAGTTAGAAAAGAGCTCAACAAAATGAGACAACAAGGTATAATATAGGAAATCAATGAGCCAGCAGACTGATGTTCACCAAAGGTGATAACTCAAAAACTAAACGGATAATTGAGAATTTGTGTAGACTATACCAAATTGAATTCATGTGTGAAGAGAAAGCGTTATCAACTACCAGCAGTAAAAAAAAACGTTAGCACGAGTACAAGACGGTAAAATATTTTCGAAACTCAATTGTTTATCGGGATTTTGGCAACTGCCATTATCTGAAAATTGCCAGAGGCTCCCAACCTTCATAACACCATGTGGTCGATTTATTTTTAAACGTTGTCCTTTCGGAATTTCCAGTGCTCTGAAAGTTCCCTAGAGAATCATGAACCCGATAATAGATACATGCGGCTTGAAATCGGTAATAGTTCATGCAGATGATATAATTATCACAGGTAAAAATAGACAAGAGCATGATAAAAATTTGGAAAATGTTCTAAAAACCTTGAATAATGATGGTCCAACTTTAAACTTGACTAAATGCAAATTTGGAATGTCGAAAATAGAATACTCAGGCAACATAGTCACAAAAGACGGCCTTCAACTGAATAAAGATTACATAGAAGCGATTGAAAGATATCAAGAGCCAGAATGTGTGACCGGCGTGAGAAGATTTCTGGGTGTGTCAACTTAATTGATAAGGTAGTCGTTATCTAATCATCTTTTTACTAAGTACTCTCGTAAGAGTACTCGACTCACCCATTGTGAATAATTGCACTAAGTTAAGTTTTAAATAAATTCGGTTTACTACAATTTTGAGTTTCACTAAAGTCTCTAAAAGAATCCACCAGTTGTTGTGTCCAGTCTGTCCATCCGCTCGGCCTCAAGACATTACAATATAAATTCATGTAACTATTACGACTACCGAATAGCTTATATTAATATATTAATAACTTATTTGATAAGTTTAAAAACAAGGCTGGATGAACACAAACAAAATAGTAAAAAATTAAATAAAAATACGCCGAGATGTGCGCTAGTCACACATTGCATTGATTCAGGTCATACATTCAATTTTGATTAAACTAGTATTATCCATGATGAAGTAAACTTGAATAAAAGACTTACATTAGAGATGTTGTATACAAAACAGGACAAACAAAATATTAATGAAAAGACAGATACAATAGCGCTTAGCACGATTTACAACAATATCCTTCAGATCTAGGCTCATGTTATTTTTTTGATTTTGTTTATATTTTTGACACCTTGCGTGATGCACTTTTTTAATTGATTGGCACTACAATTGACAAACGTCTACCAGTGTCAATATATATTTTTTTGACAACGCGTGCACGCATGATTTTTAACATGCAGTTAGCCAACGCCTTCCATAGATGTCGAGTGTGGCAAAGGACAAGAAAAAATTTTTCTTTTTTCCGCTTATTAATATTAATATCAATTTAAACAAATGTATAACTTCAATTTTTTCAAACAATAATTCATTTGTAGGTATTTTAACATTCATAAACACATAATTAGTAATAAAATGAAATTGTAGCGCTTTTGAGGATGGCTGAGGTGCAGCCGAAACTGTAAAGCAGAAAAGAAATAAAATTAAATTGACTGAAATCCCAAGAATACATCACTCACGTTATTTAATAAGATTTATTGCTAACTACTCAACAAAAGCACATGCACTGCAAGAATTACGACACAAAAATAACGACTTTATTTGAGAACCGGAGCAACAGCGATGTTCCAAAAATTTGAAGAAAGAAATATGTACTTTGCCAATCTTAGCGCAATATAACTCGAACACTTAAACAAGAATAGCAACAGATACCAGCGCATACGGACTCGGGAAAGTTCTCGAACAGCAGCAAAATGATGGAGCATGGAGACCAGTATGCTTCTGTTCAAAATCATCAGGCACATCAGAACAGCGTTATGCTACAATTGAAACAGAATGTTTAGCAATCACATTCACGTGTAACAGACTAAGCCAGAAATCAGATAATGATTTATCAGCAATTCTTCAGAATTTTTGTATGAAATTCAGTAGATTCGATTACAAAATAGTATGTGTACCAGGTAAGGAATTAGCAGTGTCAAATGCTTTAGGTCAAGAGCCCATTCATACAGAATATAACGAAGAGGATATACTAATATCATCAACAGTACTTACACAAGAGCTTTTCATTTTGCTGAATAAATTTATGTTTTCACGAAACCTTGTTACCTAGTAATTTGACAAGAAAAGTGTTCTAATAGAATCACGACACCGTAGGTGTCGTGATTCTATTTTTTGAACAGTTTTCGAGTCAGATTGCTGTCAGGTTTCAAGGTTGAGTTGTCAAACTGAAATTTATCCCAAGAAAAATAAAATGCTAGAGTATAATTCGGCGAGATAATTTAACGACATTTTATCTATGAAAAAGCTTATTTATATGTGCAATTATTGAGAGTACAATCATCAAACATTGTTTCACGTTTTATTGGACACATTCCACTACGTATTCTTTATGATTCTCTTCATCAATTCTCCGCATACTTCAAGTCCAATCTAACAAAATATTTTTAATTTTACATACCGTTGTACCTCTTTCTAATACATAATTTTGGTTTTCACAAAATAAGATAAATTGTCTCCAGATACATGATTTATTGTTTTTTGTATTTATAGAAACACTTTTCTTAATATTTTCTTCTATATTTTCTTCGGAAATATTCCAAATTCTGTTCGTTTTGCAGTTTAAGCATGAACAAATAATGCAGGTGACATAAATATAGTGAGTGTTTTGATTTGGTTGCTAGGAGAAAGGTAAATAACGTTTTTGCACTCCCGGGAGTAAACAACGAATTTAATCCCTTATTTAAGGGACTTAAGTTTGAGTTTAGTCCCTTGGGATCTAAAATGATCGAGAATCCCAAGGGACCAAAGTAAAATAAACAAATTTTTCTATAACAACTGAATGATCAAACTACTTATCTAAATGTCAGATTGAATTTTGTCATTAGAATTCAAACCTTTATTCTTGATTTGTATTAGCATTATTGCTATTCACAAATGCATCGTATTGTCGTTCGTAAATTTTCTAGACTTTTGGCAAAATCATTTTATAGTTACCTCTTCCGCAGCCTTATCAATATCAATTTTCTCACTCCTCTTTTTGACAGCAAGCTTATTTATTGAACAACTGCTGTAGCCAGCCTTGTTGCTATGATGAATTTACTCAACATTTTTGTATCAAGTTTGAAGTTGTCAAAATTGTAGGATTAATTAATCTGCTTTTAGACTATTTTGATTCAATATAATACGGTAGTGCGAAAAATAGCGTAGATAACACAAGACTTAAGTACCTTTAATCCCTCAGGTGAATATTGCCCTCGACTGCGTCTCGTGCAATAAACTCCACCCTCAGGATTAAATCAAGCACTTAAGTCCCTCGTTATATAATATACTATTTATCACTTGCAAAAAGTTATCTTCCTTTTCATCCCCTGTCAAAACGATAATAGTTATTTATGATATAAGTGTTGAAAGTGTCATTTTATTTTGTGACAAAGGAAGCTTAGGATAGGACGCGCAGTGGATTGGCGTAACCCTTGGAACAAAATAAAATCACTTTTAACACGTATGTCATACACTATTTTTCATACAAATACTATTGCTAGTCACAACAATGCGGAATTGGTAAGAATTTATACAAATTATGACATATTAGATGAACTGTCATTTATATAGCAACCATGTACTCCTTGATAGTAACCAATGTTTTGTTGGCTCTGTCAAGTTGGCCCCCCACTCCAAAATCAAAAGAACAATCAATATGGTGTTCGGATGCACTCTTGATGCGCTCTTATGCGCCACAAATATTTTTTTCTGCGCTAGTCATACTGAGCAGTAATTACGACAATAAGTTGGGTGGGGCCAACTTGACGCTGGCCCCCCATTCTGGAAAATATCATAATATGCATTATTATTTCAATGGTACTCCATATGCGCTCTTATGCGCTGCTAATATGAAATTTTGCGCTTGAATGCAATTTGTTCAATTAATATCCAAAGTTGGAGGGGCCAACTTGACGATAAATTTTTTTTTTAAATATTCAATATTTTTTTATTGCAATTAAATCTGAATTCGATGCGCTCTTAGGCGCCTCAAATATTTTGTATGCGCCAGTTATACTGAACAGTAATTACATTAACAAGTTAGGGGGGGGCCAGCTTGACGGTAGCTCCCACTCTTGGAAATATTATAATTTTTATTATTATCAAAATAGAACTCCCTATGCGCTCTTATGACCTGCTAATATAAAATCTTGCGCTCACATGCAATCTGTTTGATTAATATGACAAAAATTTTGTCTCCACTATTCCATATGTTTTAGATTGCAATCAAATTTGAGTTCAATGCGCTCTTACGCGCCACGAATAGTTTTCATGTGCTGCTCTGCTTAAGCAAAATCGAATAGAAATTTTTGGCGCGGAAAATTTAAATATGTTTCACTACTCTCGATACTACCAGCTAGAATTCGATGAAAATATTTTATATAATTACTCCAAACAGCTTGAATATCGATATTGAATATACAAGCTGCTCCATATCACAAGATATATGACTTAATAATAATTGTCTAATTCTGTGCTTATTTCACAAATTTCAAAATGATTCAATTCAAAAGTGTAGTGTCAAATGAAGCATTTCAAAACGAAAAGATTTTGTGAAGTTTATATCTGAAAAAATTGCTGACGGCTAACTCTCTGGTTGTGTATGATACAACACTATTAGAATCTAAAAATATTAATTTCTCTGTAATATTTCATCATTTTCATCAATTACACAATATCAAAATTAGGCGTTGCATAAACAATTATTTCTCTCTGCCATGTTGCTGTTATGAACGTACCATGGAGGTCTGAATAAACATGGCAGCCTGTGAGATTGATTCACAGAACGGCTCAGAGCTCTCTTTCTGTCTTCACTTACGAACACGGGCGGAAAGAAGATAGCGCTACAAAACTCCTGTAAATGCTTCGTGTAGCTAGCGCCGAGTCTAAACTCTCTGGCTCGTCGGATTCGCATAAAGAGTTCTATTTTGATAATAATAAAAATTATAATATTTCCAAGAGTGGGAGCTACCGTCAAGCTGCCCCCCCCCCCTAACTTGTTAATGTAATTACTGTTCAGTATAACTGGCGCATACAAAATATTTGAGGCGCCTAAGAGCGCATCGAATTCAGATTTAATTGCAATAAAAAAATATTGAATATTTAAAAAAAAAGTTTATCGTCAAGTTGGCCCCTCCAACTTTGGATATTAATTGAACAAATTGCATTCAAGCGTAAAATTTCATATTAGCAGCGCATAAGAGCGCATATGGAGTACTATTGAAATAATAATGAATATTATGATATTTTCCAGAATGGGGGGCCAGCGTCAAGTTGGTCCCACCCAACTTATTGTCGTAATTACTGCTCAGTATGACTAGCGCAGAAAAAAATATTTGTGGCGCATAAGAGCGCATCAAGAGCGCATCTGAACACCATATTGATTTTTCTTTTGATTTTGGAGTGGGGGGCCAACTTGACAGAGCCTGTTTTGTTGTTATTTACATAGTTTGAGAGATATTTTGAATGAAATGGATAGTCAAGAATATGAATTGATTCCAGCTGAAATTGACGGAGCAGCTACTAGATCTGTTCATTATCTATTACCTTTGAAGTCGAGGCAACGGTACGAGATCACTCACGGACGTTTTTTGAAATGGTGCGAAGATAAAATGTTTCTAGTAAATATTATGAGACTGTTTTTTGGCGTACTTTGAGGAGGAATCCAAATTGTGGAAATCGTCAATGTTATGGTTGAATTACTCTGTATGAAAAAACTATATTATATATTAGTGTTAAAAGTGAATCACTTTTAATACGTCGTCAATGGTAACGTGTTCAAAGTGATAACAACGTCATAAATTGTTATTTTTAATACGCTAAGCAACCATTAAAAGTCGTACTTTTAATGGTGTTTGTATAAATTTTTTTTTTTTGTATATGGCTTACTTTATATTGGAGTGGAATTATCAGAGATAAAATCTATATTAACCGTCCTAGCTACTAAAAAATCAGACATACAAGTAGAGCAGGAAAATGATGAAACGTTGAAAATTATTGCAAATTACGTGAAAAATGGATGGCCAGGAAAGACTAAATTCAACTCAAATGTAATGCCATTTAATAAATATCGAGATAATATTGGAATACAGATGATATTCTAATGTATGAAGACAGAATTATCATACCATCAGAATTACGTAGAGAATTTTCAAGGTTGTTAAGAAGGAAATCAAAGTATATGAGAATTCATTCAAATTTTGACAATATATTATTTGTTCAGTGAAGAGTATTCTGGCAGAGTTTCAACTGAATCTTGTTTCTAGTTGTCGAGATAAAAAATGTCAAATTTGCTGTTCGTTGACATGTTATTACATTGCGTTAATGCACACGACGTGTTTCACATTGATTTATACGTCATTATCTCCACTACCCGAAATGAAAACATTACAAAAAGTCGTCAAAATGTCTACGAAAGTCTTATAAACATGTGTATCAAGTTTGAAAAAGTCTTGTCTATAGTTTCAGAGAAAATTGAATTAATACTCAAAAAAATTGTACAAAAGCCACTAAGATTTAGCAAGTTATCATACGCTTGGTAACGTTGCCGCATGAGATGAAATGGGAAGAGTGTGCGTGATAAGAATAAACAAGATTTTTCATCATTTCCCTGACTTGACGGTACACTGATTGGGTAACCCATTCATTCTTCCATCGATATTCTTTTTTTGATGTAGATTTATCATCAATAAGTTTGTTTGGTTATGAAACGCAGTACCACTACTAAACAACAGATGTCAGAAATACTTCCAAAAGTCTACAGCATTGCGCACTAGACATATTATATTGTAGCTTTGTTAAGATATTTTTTTTTTTTTATATTAATTGATAATTTTATTTACAACTGGCCTTTAAGGGCCAACAAGCAAATGAGATGTAATTTATGAGTCATGTGTGAGGATAGCGCCCAGTGGTGCTACCTCTTACAATATTTAACATATATACATGTCATTGTTTATATAGTTTGAGTTTGATTATTTACATTTTTCAATGCTGATGGTTTCGTTCTCTTCAGGCGTCTAATGTTGCATTCGTTGCGATACAGCCCGGTAGCAAGTTCGTTTGGATGGTATAGCAGTCTTTTTTCATGTGTCAGAGAATATTCGCGTATGTGGTCTCGCATGTATTTTATATTGAGATCTTTATGGAGGGTATGATTGCTTACATACCACGGTGCGTTCGTTATCATGCGTAGTATTTTGTTTTGTGTTCTTTGTATCAAATTTATGTTGGATTTTTTAGCACATCCCCATAATTGGATGCCATATGTCCAAATTGGTATGATAATGGCTTTGTACAATAGTAGTTTGTGTTCTAGTGTTAGTTGTGAATTTCTCCCCAGGAGCCAATACAGTTTTTTAATTTTGATGTTTATTTGTTTCTTTTTGGCTTCTAGGTGTTTCCTCCAGATTAATCTTTTGTCAAGGTGCATGCGTGGGTATTTTACACTTTCTTTTGTCTCCAAAATTTTGCCATTGATGTTTACTTGTGGACATGTAATTTTTCTCATTGTTAAGTTTATGTGCGTGGACTTTTCCTCATTGATTTTAATACTCCATTTTTTTGCCCACTTTTGCATTTCGTCTAAGGCGTTTTGAAGTGCAACTGACGATTCTTTCGGGTCACTGTGTGAAGCAAGATACTCTGTGTCGTCGGCAAAGGTGGCGATCAGGATGATTTCAGGACAGGGCATATCTGCTGTGTATAGTTGATATAGTGTTGGGCAAGAACGCTGCCCTGTGGTACCCCTGCTTCAATTGGATATATTTTTGAGACAGCGCCATCGTTGCTTAATTGAAAGTATCTCTCATCTAGATATGATTTAAGGATCTGTGTGTATTGTGAAGGTAGTTTGGATTTTATTTTATATATTAAGCCCGTATGCCAAACTTTATCAAAGGCTTGGCTTATATCCAGAAAGGCAGCTGAGCAGACTTCTTGTTTTTCTAAACTGTTTTCCATTTCTTCAACCACGCGGTGTATTTGTTGGATAGTAGAATGATGTTGCCGGAAGCCAAATTGGTGGTAGGGGATTAGGTTTTCATTCTCAATTATTATTTGCATTCTTTTCAATAATAGTTTTTCAAATATTTTGGATAATTGGGGGATAAGGATATTGGTCTGTAAAAGGTGATTTGATGAGCTGGTTCTCCTGGTTTATGAATGAGGATTATTTTTGCAAATTTCCATTGTATTGGGAAGTATGTTATTCTGAGTAAAGCATTCAATATATTTGTTATCGCAACTAGAGGTTATTTAGGTAATTCTTTCAAGATGTTGGCGTTGATTAGATCATAACCTGGAGTTTTTTTGTTGCCTAGATGTTTGATTTCATTTTTGACTTCCGCAGGTGTAATGTGTTTAATTAATTGTGGTTGTTGGGATGTTGGTGGGCTGATTGCAAAATCTTCAATTTGTTTTTCTTCATCATCTGATATTATTTGTGGATTTGGTTTGAATATTTTTGAAAAGTGCTCAGCAAATATTTCAGCCTTCTCTTCATCTTCTCTGGTCCATGTTCCGTTTTCTCTTTTTATCGATGGTATGAATTTTGTAGGTCTTTCTAGTTTTTTTGTTGCCTTCCAAAGCGAGTAGTCATTTTCCGGTTTTGGAGACAAATTGATCAGATATTGTTGTATTTCGTTATTTTTTATTTCTGCTGTTAATTTTTTTATTTCTTTACACAAACGATTCAAATCATGTTTGTCATTTGGGTGCCTTGTTTGTTGCCATTTGCGTCTCATTTTTCTTTTATCTTAGATTTTTCTGTGATTTTTATTGGGTAGTTGCAGATATTCTCGTGTGTGGTTTCGACTGTTGGAGTCGAGGACTAGCAAGCTTCTTGTATCAATCTTGTGATGTTTGTAAAAGCACTGTCAATTTCTTCAGGTGTTTTTAGTGATATTTTTAAATATGTATTTTCTTGTAGGTGTGATCTGAACTTGTCCCAGTTGGTTTTCTTGTTATATGGTGCTGGAAATTTTCTTTTATTTTTGCTGCAACATTTACCGTTGATATTACGGGAGAGTGATCGGATGACAGGTCGTAGTTGGATTCGATAGTAGATTGATTGAGGCTTAGGCCTTTTGTTACAAAGAAATCCAATAGGTCTGGGAGTTTGTTTGGATCAGAAGGTCAATAAGTGGGTTTACCGGTGCTAATGTGCTTAAATCCTTGTGTGGATATTGCACTTAGTAGTTCACGTCCTTTGGGGTTTATTATTCTTGAATCCCACTGGGGGTGTTTTGAGTTATAATTTTGATCCACGAAAAACCAACGATAGAGGTTCTTTGGTGTGCCAGCTTTTGATATTAGTGATGTTTCTAATTATGAACCCTTCATGTTCAAGGGCTTCTTTTATTTCATCTATCTGTGTTGTGTGGTGTAGGTTTTTGATTACCGCTCGGTATGCTCGCTCTTGCTTGGACTGATATGTGTAATATGATATTTGGTTATTATTGAGCATTCGTATTAGTGTTCTGTATGATTCCGGATTTATTGTATTGATCTTCACTTCATTTTTTGCTACTGTTTTGCAGTAGTATTCTTCTGATCTCAGTACTGTTTTTATACTTGCTAGCATTAGGCTATAGTTTGTGACATCCTATATGAATATTGGAGGAGGTTTTGGTTCAGTTTGTGAGGCTGTATTATTGTCGTCAGTTGTCTCGTTGCTAAGTACGTTATATCTATTTTCACTGTTGAAAATTGTTTCATTTACCTTATTACGGTTGTTAATATTTCTTTTCTTGTTGAAATTTTCTTGGGTATTTATTGGGTCATTTTATCTTTGTCTTTTAGTATATGTCTTGGGACGTATTACTTGCCAGTTTTGTGATAATTCGTGATTAGAGTTAGAGAATTGAATGTCTTCCATACTCACTGACGTAGGTGTTTCTGATGTGTTTGGTATCAATATAGTATTTGTGGAAGTTCCCGGAATACTACAGATGGGTGTTGACTGAACTGCTACTGTTATCGGAGTGAAGTATGTTGGTGTGGATGTTGTTGCTGTTGACACTGTAATCGTACTTGTTGTTACATTAGTACCGCCACTGGTCTGTTGCATGTTGTTCGTTTTGTAGTTGTGTATATTGAAGGCTTTTTTTTATACTATGTTTGGCAACACTGATTTGCAGTCGCGCAAAAGCTGGTAGTTGCGCGCCTAAGTGTTGAACACGTTTAACCTTGGGACTATTTACTCAGTATTCAATGATTTTGAAAAGAATTATTTTTGTATGTATCACAAACACTAGCTTTAGTCTTTGAAGTTCATGCACTTATAAAGTTATTTTTTCACGATTTAAGATATTTTCACTACACTTTTAATTCGTAGTTTTGAATTTTTTTATGAGAGTAGAAAACTTGACACTTTATCGTTCACTGTTGCCAACCTGACTCTTGTTAAAATATGAAAAAAGAATATTTTAATGGATGGAAGCTCTTTAAAAGAATATAATAACGAACCAAATTATTCAAAATCATGTATTTTCAGCCGAAAACAAACATTTCCATTAGTTTTAATCATTGAAATTTTGTTTATTCGAAGTTGGCAATTAATGTTTATCTAATGTATTCAGCATAGAGCAGGGTTCCCACCACAGCTTGACTCCACTGCTCTTCTTAACAACCTTAAATGATATCCATATGGGTCTCTTAGGAATTAAAAAGTGTAAATCGCGAGCACAACAAGCGATTTGGTGGCCTGGAATTGATAATCAAATTGAAGAAGTGATCACAATCTGTGAACCATGTTTGAAAAATCACCAACCTAACAGAAAACCATTATTAAGACTAGATTTACCTACTTTTACCATGGCATACGGTAGAAATAGATCTTTTTGAGTGGAACAGAAAAACTTATTCAGTCATTCAAGACTATTATAGTTCATTCTTACAAAATCAGAGCTCAAAAGAATAGTCAATATATTATTAGAACTCTAGAAGAAATATTTGCATTGTTTGGAATACCAGCAGTTGTACGCAGCGACAACGGTAAACAATTCGATAGTGCAGAATTTAAATAGTCTGCGAAAACATATGTATTTGTATGAAGATCGAATATTTCAAAGCATACACAGGCTAATGGTTCAGCTGAAAGTGCAGTAAATACAGCAAAAACAATATTATAAACATCTTAAGATTTTCACTTGGGATTATTAGCGTATCATAACACGCCATTGGATTGCGGAGCAACCCCAAGCCAACTTTCAATGGGGCGCATGATAAAAGAATTAATGGATTTCAATTCAGGAAAATAAATTACATCTAAAATGAGCGAATCACAGACAAATACAAAATAAGGAAGAGAAATTGAAAGAGCCACAAAAATATCAATATGATAGAAGATATGAAGTGAACGAAAACGGAATATTAGAAAAAGAGAAATGAATCTGGATAACAGATAAACAAAAAAAGAGAGTAATAGAAGAGAAATGCGGTCAACGGGCCTATGAAGATTTGACCTATAAGAGAGAAACTATAAGAAATCGACACTTTTTGCAACCCGAACGAAGAAGATCAAATACTAGACCAAAAATTGAATCCAAGAGATATCAGAGCATCCAAGAGAACCAAGAAGATGCCAACATACTTGAGAGATTATGTTGAGTAGTAGAAATACAAATTATAATGAAATTGTCAAAGAAAGGGAGATGTTACACCATGTGATTGATTATATTTTAAATATACGCGCCAATTTATATGATTGGCAATACTGTCAATGTATCACGCAAGGGGTGAAGCAAAAGAAGTGCGTTGTCATCATTTTCAAAAAACTCTAGTTTCACGTCTTTCAATAAGAGTTTGTTAAATAGTACTAATTATCTATTATTCATGAACGAACCCGAAGACCAATATATTTTGGATCACAAACCTTTCGCTTGTGTGGAATTAGGGCCATTTTAATACTTGTTGTAGAATATACTATTGTCTACAGGCAAGAAATTATTACATTTGTACATCAATATTAGTATGCAAAATGTCGCATTGCAGTCGTTTATCATGACAACGTGCACAAAGTATCTCGCTCACTAATTTTATCATGTACATTAATAACTATTCTATTACTCATGCAGGATAAGTACTATTCTGTGCACGTTTTCCTGGACGGTAAACGGCTCTTTGCCTTTCGCGTGCGCCAAGTATTATTTGCGTGCAACAAATATAAATTGCGTGCGACAAGTTCACCAGGCGCAAATTTGATATTTTATATTTAGTTTATGGTTCAACGTGACGAATAAATTAGTCAGACATCATAAATGAGTAGTGCGAAACTGATTTATGCAAACTAGTACCATGTGATGAGAAACCACACAAGATTGTCGTATGCGTAGTTCGAGGGGTGACTCAAGAATATGATTTCAGAGGCCGCATGCGGATCTTTCACAGTTTCACATGCGAATATTTTATGAAAGCTCTTGGACTATTAGATATCCATATTAAGAGTGGTTTTTATTTTGTCAACATCCAATCTTTCTCGATACTAGCTGTATGAGTAGCGGCATCATCTTTTCGAAAGATACATTTGGTATTTTTCGAGCGGATATAAATTTTTTTGAATACATTATTGTATATATCAACTTCTATGATATTGGTTGGAATACAGTACATTGGGAATAATAAACACGCCAAACGTCAAGCGGAACGACAAAATGAGATGAATAGCATATGATGTGTACGAATACAGCTGCATTTTTTTCCGTCAGTGTCACTGAGGAGATATAGAGGCTTCACTATTTTCATCGCTGATGGAAGCATTCCTTTGCTTTATCAGTGAATTTACTGAGTGCGTACCGCCCTGTGTGAGTGTCCGTTGAGAAGAAATGACTGTACTAGCGGTTTGATAAACATTGAGCCTGGCATATCGCGTTGTTGAACGTAAGTTCGGAAAAATGAAGAGCTCATGCTTGAATTGATTTATTTACTTTCCTTGATCATCAAATTACTAGAAAATCTAGTATTTTGTATAGATAGCAAAACTATAAGTTCCACATAAAAGTTCACTGGATTATTTCATGCTCTAACTAAAATTTCATTCACTTTCCATTTTAAATATTCACCAGCTGATTGATTCCAATTTAGTCATGATTATATCATGTATAGTAGCTCCATCAATTTGAAATTATAATATCATAGAGAACGGACCACATTCATTCATTCATCCAAATGAATGATAAATTCCTAAGAAGCAAAAAGTAGAATTCGTTATTCATGAGTTGGTTTGACTCATATTTGTACCATATGTTATGAAAAGCGCTTTGATAAGTTCATTCATGTAACAACTATAAATACATGCCAAATTGTTAGAGATGTCAAATACTATAGATCTTTTTTCAAATTCGATTATTATTCTTCAATAACTTTCTGTTCCCATAGTGCATATTAAAATCAATGTGCTACTGTGAACATGAACAGAGTTGATTCCAAGTTTTTTTTTCATTCAATTTCAAATTTTGATCATATGTAGTAGACTAGTGAAAAAAAAATAATAGCATACTCCTAACATTATTTTGAGTGAAGAATATAATATGAACGTTGATCCTATCCCTTTTGGTTATCGAGATACAAGAGATCGATAATTTATAGATAGCAGCAGATTTGAAATTGAAACAGAGAAAGAAACAATGGAAATATTGAATATATACATTTTATGTCTTATAGTAAGTGTTCAAAATGTGCCCTTTAAACTTGCGTGCAAGTTTGATATCGACGAATCATGGAGTTATAAACAAATTTAATAGTGTTTGGGTGGTTCCAAATGTTAGCAGAGGCATTTATCATTCTCCCTAGTAAATGGTTGTCTGTATTTCTTTGTGAATTTGAAATCAATTTTACATTGTTTCAAAAGTATCTTTATCCTAAAATACGCTGCTATCTATAAAATGTTGGTTCCTTCTATTTTGGTATTTAAATGAGATAAGATATATTTTCATACGACATTTTTTACTAAAATTGATGTTAGGAATATGAGATATTTTTTTTTACACTAGTCCAGATACACTCTGTTGGTTAATAAAGAGATACGGCAATCCAAGAGCTCCAATGAGTCTCCTCCGATAGTGTCAAAATAATAGCTACTTGAAGTGTTCAAATTTCTCACTAGATCACTTTTTAATGGTGGATCAGAGAATCAAGGTATATATAGATTTCAATGCCTGTTAGGTAGTTTGAAGAACACATATATACATACATACATTGTGTTAAATTTTATTTGGTTGATCTGTGTTTCGGTCACACATTATTATTTTCGTTGGGAAAAAAGGAGTGCATAAAACAAAAGAAAAGATAGGAAGAGGGTAGAAAGACTATGGAGCTAGACTTTCGTCCCAACTTACGAGGAAAACTATGGGAAATTGTAATTCATCAGCTTAAAACTTATACTGAGCTACTGAGAAGCCCACAATTCAAATACAATATACAAAATTGTTATTCGCTATGTGCAGCTGCTTGGAAGAGAAGCACTGAACGACTGTTCGCGCTTAGCGGCGAAAGTTGGCATTTTTAGTGCACATGTACTGATATAAAATCAAAAGTCAAAAATGACAATTCGTGAATGCTACATTATCATTTGTAATAATACAACGAAAAATAGTGATGCTAGCTTTCATTGTTTACCAAATATATATCAGCATGAGTTTATTCAAAGAGAAAAGTGGATTTCCGTCGTAAGAAAGCAAAAATAAGTATCACAACCTTAATTAATTTTTAATGATGCTTCAAAAAATTAGTGCGAACGCAATATGTAAATATAATATTTAACTATAAAGTAAATATGAAAATAATGAAATTCAATAATTTTTATGGTATTACAACTCGAATTTTGTTATTAAATTGATAAAATGAGACATATTTTTTTATTTTTTAGTGAATATACATACAGTTGGAATCCTACATCAAGATATCTAATTTGCAGTGCACATTTCATTGAGAATAAAAAAGGGAGAAGAGAAGCTGAGTCTTAATTTTGTACCTGGCGAATTTTCTCCTCCTCATTGGAAGCCAAAATTAAATGACGAAACAGTTTTGACAAGACACCAATGTTTCATTAAGCGTAGGCTACAGAATACTTCATTAATGGCTTCAAGTTCAAAAAATATTAAAAACTAAAGTTTCAATTCGAAAAATGCTGCCAATACAGAAGTCTTAATGGATATAAGCTCAATAAATAATATAAGTTCAATATATGAAAATGACAGTGACAGAGCACATTACAATTTTCGAGTACCAAAAGCACAAGTGGTGTAGAATGCCAAGCTGATATTCTTGCTTATTGTGATAGTGTTGAAAAAATACTGTTTTGTAATAACATTATTGAAAAAGGTCTTAATACTTGTGAGCTTTACCCTTCGGCACAGTTTGAGATTGAAAGCTGATAGTATGACTAATTTTTTCAAAACCTGTTCTTAAAAAAGGATCCATACTTATTACGTTTATGATTAATTTTGATTTCAATTCACTTTTCACTAGTTGTCACATTTGACAGAACATATAAAAGTAGCAGTGGGTTCGCCGATCATTGCCGCTAGTTGTCACCACTTTGGTGTTGCACATAGCGAATAGTCTGTTGTACTATTCCAAATATGTAGTTCAGTAGGAGTTTCTAGAAGATTCGCTAACCGGATATCCTCCAATAAGTCAATAATTATAACTTTATAATATAAATATGAAGTGAAGACTTATTAATGTTTCCAAATATTGTTATTATTTTCTTAATTGCTATTATTTCATTTCGAAATGATCAATATTGAAGTCTAAATGAGTCCCCACATTTATAAATTACTGGAGAGAAAATAAAATTTTCACAACATAAACATAAACATAAACACTGTGGCCACACAGTAGCACAAATTTTGGGGCACTCTCATCGCTATTCCATTAATTTGAGGCATGGCATCAATTAATTGTAAATTTCAAACTGTCATATGTCATTGTCAGAGTGACAGATGGTGGTTATATCTCAGTCCTCACATAAAAGAAGTATTTTTGAAAATGGAGGGTCTTTTTCTGGATTTTTAGGGTATTTAATTCATTGAAACATACAGTTTTGACAATTGATCATCGGAAGCGTAATTTAAAAATGGGAACGTGGAGATCAGTGATTACTCATTTTATATTTGTATCAAGGACATCTCCCCGAAAGCTTCAAAGTGATATTCAATTAAACTTCATTAAAAAATAACTAATGAGAGAACCATAACTGACAATCGTTTAAATTTCCTCTTCGACACGTCTTCGATATTTCAGTTTTTTATTATTTTATTGTTATCTATGTGGCACAATATTCACCTTATACTTTTTTCAATATTTTCGGCTGTTCATTCAATATTGTTAAAATTCGAATTATTATGAGATTCGTTATATTTTTCAGAAGAAAGCAAATAATGAGAATTATAATATGAAATTGGTATAATTATAACTCATATTTGGATATCACATGGAACGCCCGTTAATTGTTACTTCAAAATAAGCTATTTGGTTCTATCGTGTTTGTTATGAATTTAAAGCTCCTGCGTGAATAATTCTAGAAGAGGTGTCCAACGAAAGTGATAATGTATGACCGAAACACAGATCGACCAAATAGAATTTAACACAATGTATGTATGTATATATGTGTTCTTCAAACTACCTAACAGGCATTGAAATCTATAAATCCCTTGATTCTTTGATCCACCATTAAAAAGTGATCAAGTGAGAAATTTGAACATTTCAAGTAGCTATTATTTTGACACTATCGGAGGAGACTCATTGGAGTTCTAGGATTGTGGGGAATGATCCAGGAAACGTTTTTATTTTATGAAAAATAAGAATTATCAATTTTCAACTGATATCCATTCCAATTCATTTCATGTTGCCGTATCTCTTTGTCAACCAAAAGAATGTACCTGGACTAGTGTAAAAAAAATATAGCATATTCCTAACATCAATTTTAGTAAAAAAAAGTCGTATGAAAATATGTTCTATCTCATTTAATTACCAAAATAGAAGAGACCAACATTTTATAGATAGCAGCGTATTTTAGGATTATTTCAAATCTGCTGCTATCTAGAAAATATCGATCTCTTGTATCTCGATAACCAAAAGGAATAGGATCAATGTTCATATGATATTCTTTATTCAAAACAATGTTAGGAGTATGCTATTAGTTTTTTTTCACTAGTCTACTACATATGATCAAAAATTTGAAATTAAATGAAAAAAAAACTTAGAATCAACTCTGTTCACGTTCACAGTAGCGCATTAATTTTAATATGCACTATGAGAACAGAAAATTATTGAAGAATGAAAATCGAATTAAAAAAAAATCTATAGGACTTGACACCTCTAACAATTTGGCATTTATTTATGATTGTTTCATGGATAAACTTATCAAAGCACTTTTCATAACATATGGTACAAATTGAGTCAAACCAACTCATGAAAAAAGAGTTCTGCTTTTTGCTTCTTAGAAATCCATCATTCATTTGAATGAATGAATGAATAAATGAATGAATGTGGTCCGTTCTCTATGATATTAGAATTTCAAATTGATGGAGCTACTATACATGATTTAATCATGACCAAATTGGAATCAATCAGCTGGTGAATATTTAAAATGGAAATGAATGAAATCTTAGTCAGAGCATGAAATAATTTAGTGAATTTTCATGTGAAACTCACAGTTTTGCTATCCATACAAAATACTAGATCTTCTAGTAATTTGATGATTGAGGAAAGTAAATAAATCATTATTTCAAGCATGAGCTCTTCATTTCCCCGAACTTACGTTCAACAACGCGATATGCCAGGCTCAATGTTTATCAAACCGTTGGTACAGTCATTTCTTCTCAACGGGCACTCACACAAAGCGGTAGTGGGGGTAAATTTACCGCAGTGAGCATTCGACGCGATGGACTTTCGGCACAGCGGACATTCGACAACATGGATTTTCGACAGCGCGGGCTGCTTCGAATTTACCGATAGTCCCTGATGGACACTGACTGGTGTAACATTGGCTTTAAGATGACGATAAAAAAGTCATACCTATTATATTTATTTTTTCTTACTTGTGGCTGTGAAAGTTAATCTAGAAGACTTTCATTCTATCATTTAAAAGCAATAACTCGACATTAAATCTACTAGTATTGTTTGAAATATGAAATCGTTGTGAATATCTATCGGAAAGTACGAGTTTTCTACTAGTCCAGTCGATTTGGTTCTATCTACCGAATAAATGGTATTGGTTTTTCATTGCGAGAATATCTTCGTTTTGGCATGTACAGTGAGTGTGCAAAAATCACATTGTCAAATCATGGTGCTCAAGGAGTATTGAGATCAATAAATCAAAAATCCTGTTTTTGACCAATTCTTCGTGAATATCACATTTTCTAACGGTCGTAAAGCATTTGTGGTCATTAGTAAATAAAATTTTTTTTTACATGAATTGTATGATTTATTTGCGTACTTATAACTGTGAGTGAGAAAACGCGCATACAACGTGCACCGACATGCAATCATGCATTCTTTTCCGTATCACCACTGGGATAGAATTTAAGGCTAAAAAGACATAAAGTTATCATTTGAATGCTACAACTGCATTAAATACTGAAATTTAAGACTCTACAGCTAATCGTTCTGGATTTATGCGAAAAATTCGAAAAACTGTTTTGTAAACTCTATTTCCGTTTGAGCCGATCGCAATCATAATGCGAAGTGAACAACTAGATGTTATAGAAGTGCTCAATACAAAATTCCAATATTCTACGACTAATCGTTTTGAATTTACGTGAAAAAGTGTACTTCCGGTACAGACATTCGCAACCATAATGCAAGATGCACACAAAGCATAAGACCAGTCTTAAATACTGAATTTCAACATCATATGTTTGACGGGGTATGAAATTTGCGAGGTTTATATATACAACATACTTTGTGCACACGTTTTGACGTCAAGTCGAAATTGCCTAAATGGACTCAGGGATGCTCAATACGGATATTCTCATCAAAATATGTATATAAATGTTTCGCAACTTCGCAACCAAGTGAAATATGCGAAATATTGATTTATATTGTTCGAAATACTGGCTATGCTTTCCATTAAAAACGTTAGGTCGCACATTTCACTTGTGATATCTCGTTAACGCAAATGAGTCGTAGAATCTTTTTTGTAGTGAAAAGTATGTATTTAATTTTGACGCATAATCTCAAAAGTTCTACGATCGTTAGAAAATGAGATATTTGCAAGAAAATGGTCAAAAACAGAATCTTCGATCTTTGTCCTTCGTTATCTCCTGAAGCACCATGATTTGACAATATGATTCTTGCACACTCACTGTACATGTCAAAACGAAGATATTCCTGCAATAAAAAACCAGTACCATTTATTTGACAAATTGGGTCATTTTCTATCTAAATTGACTGAACTGTACGACGTGTGACCAGTTACCCACATATGTGCAGAGATGAATTTTTTCAAATTTATGTTCAAACGATCTAAACAAATCAATTGCATTTTTGGATCCGATAACGTCTGAAAATGACGATAGCCTCATGGACTATAAACAGTATTTGACGCATCAATTCAGCACGTGAATATCTCAAGCAGTCTGAATGCTGTATTTGGTGCTTTAATAGAATATAATAAACAAGAACAACAGAAGACTCTTATAAATTTATCAAGAAATCAGTGCAACATACCTTTTCAGAAGCATCGCGGCAATTTCTTGAAGAAAACACTAGGTTATAGTTTTTATGTCAAACTGTAAGTTTTTTTGTTATAAATAGAGTACAGACTACTATGATATTGGATAATATATTATTTCGCAATTTCATGTGGCTATTATGTCTCATGAATCAATAAATCTGTGCATTATAAACATAATTGCGCATAATTTGTTACCCTCATGAATAAATTGACATTATTCAATAAGAGTCGATGCGTCTTAATAAGTCTCTTATAGGTTGGTTATTTTGAAAGAATGATATCTATCATTAGTCACTCAAAGAATGATAGAAAAGTCATGGGAAACAGTAAGAACTATAATAAGCATATCATGGCTACTTTGTGAATTTCATATTTTATTGACAACTATCGATCGAGTGGTAATAATAAGAGAGTCTCATGAATGTAATGCCTTGAAAACAAGCCCTCTGTAATTGTCAATAGGAACTAAAGTTGTATATTTATATATATATATATATATATATATATATATATATATATATATATATATATATATATATATATATATATATATATATATATATATATATATATATATATATACAACGTCATAATGTCGGTATTATTGATTATACATGGTGTTACTGAATCTTCGTAACAAAATTTGATGGTATATAGCACTGAACGTACTGATCATGATTCCAGAAGAATTTAGCTGAAAATAGTGAAGACAGCAGTAGTTTGCAAAAATATAGAATTGTCGGTACTGCTGGTTGTCATAGGTACTCCTATACAAAATAAATAAAAAACTATGTCACCTAATACTCACATGCGTAACTTACTATCAGTAAAGCAATCAAATTGATCAAATAAGAATATTTTCATGAACTGCAGATTGAATAAATTTTGTACTACACAAGGTATTACATTAATATAAAGAAGAGAATTGAAAGATTATAAATTTATGAAAATTGCTCAAAATTGTTGCTGTTCACAGCAACACACAATGCAGCACGTTTAATGAGGTTAACGGTACAAGCTTGACGGAGGTAATTGTGTTCTTTCATGATTTCTGCGCTATTTTCAACACGGTGTTGCAGTTCTTCAATACTTTGCGGCGCATCTTGGTTATCATAAACTGATGACTTTAAATGACCCCAAAAAAAAATCAAGAAGATCAAGATCTGGTGATCTCAGAGGCCATGATACAAGACCACCACGCCCTATCCAACGATCTTCGTATGCAGTATCTAAATGCTCTCTCACAAAACTGCTGTAGTGCGAAGGTGCACCGTCATGGAGAAACCATACATGCTGCCGAACATCTTGCGGAATGCCCTCTAAACAATTCTGGTAGAGTATTTTGTAAAAACCCTAAGTAATCGTTACCATTCATACGTGCAGGTAAAATGTATGGACCAAGTAGAGTACCATTCACAATCCCAGCCCAAACGTTCAAAGAGAATCGATTCTGGAAATTACTTCTTCTAATAACATATGGGTTTTCTCGTGACCAGTAATATGAATTGTGGAGATTATAAATACCATCTCGAGTAAACAAGGACTCATCGGAAGAAATTACATTGAATGTGAAATTTTGGTCTTGAGCATGTTGGTGAAGAAGCCATTGGCAGAAATTTACTCGCTCAAGGTGGTCACGTTGCATCAGATTTTGAGCTTTTTGATAATGGAACGGATGGTATCTTAAGTTTCGAAGAATTCTCCACACAGTCATATGAGAAACTTCTGGTCCCAAGTTGCGTGAATTTTGGTGAGTACTAATTGTAGGATCAACATCAATTATATCCGATAAAATATTTTCAAAATTTTGTCGGTATATTTGACATCACCACCTCTACCAGGATTAGGTCGAAGGGATTCTGTATCACGAAGACGCTGTAGTAGTCTTCAAAACATTCGATAACTGGGATGCTGTCTGTCGGGATATCGTTCTGCATACAAACGCCGCGCTGCTCTTCCATTTTGCCCCACTTCTACGTATACTATCATCATACCAGTCAGTTCTAAATCATTAAATGCAATATCCATTCCCACATTTTTTGTTTTTCACTTACTTGTACTGAATACAAGAAAGTATTGTGAAACCGACAAAATTCACCTATCAAGATTTTGATGGAAATATCCGTTTTGAGCATCCCTGAATCCATTTTGACTATTTTTGGCTTGATGTCGGTACGTATGTTCATGCGTGCATGCGTACGTGCGTTCGTGCGTGCGTGCGTAACTCGCAAATCTCAAACTGGTTGAACGTATAATGTTGAAATTTTGTATCCAAGACTGGCTTAGGGTCTAGTTGTGCACTTCGCATTATGATTCCAAGCGTCTGTACCGGAAGTGCACTTTACTTGAAACTCTTTTCAAATTTTTCTAATAAATCCAGAATGATCAACCGTAGGATGTTTAAATTCAGTATTCGAACTTGATATTGTATCAGAATGGTTATCTGCTATTTTCGTAAGAATCGACCAGGCCGGAAGTGCACTTCACTAACTTTTTTTGATTTTTTGCATGAATATAGAATGATCCGCCATAGCATATTGAAACTTCGTATAAAGAACTTATATAACATCTTATTGTACATTTTGCACTATGCTTGCGATCGGCTGAACTAGAAGTGCACTTTACGTGAAACTTTCCTTTAATTTTCCGCATAGACTCAAAATGATCAACAATAGGATATCGGAATTAGCATTTGAAATTGCTGTAGCATCTAAATGGTCATCTTCTATCTTTGTAACAATCGGCTGAGCCGGAAGTGCACTTTATTATGACAGACTTTTTGAATTCTCCGCATAAATTCTAAGCAATCAGTCGTAGAATATTCAAATTTTGTATTAGGCACTTTTATGATATCCAGTTTTACACCTTCCATTATGATTGCTATCGACTGAGCCGGAAGAGCACTTTATTCAAAACATTTTTTGAATTTTCCGCATGAATCCAAAACGATTGAACGTAGTTTGTTAGAATACAGTATTTAGGACGATTATACCGTCTAGATGCTCATATCCTATTTTTATTGAGATCCACCGAGCCGGAAGTGCACTTTACTTGACAATTGGAATTTTTCGCATAATTTCGAAACGATCTGGTGTGGAATATTGAAATTTGGTATTTTAGTCTCCTGTAGCATCTGGATGATTGCCTACTATTTTCATAACAATGGACTGAACCGGAAGTGCACGTCAGTAGGAATTTATTATTTAATTTTGCGCATAAATTCAGATCTGTTGGTAGTCGTAGAATTTTGGAAATCAGTATGTAGGAATGTTGTAGTATGAGAATAATGTCCTACTGTTTCCATAGCAACCGACTTGGCTGGAAGCGCAATTTACTTGACAGATTCTTAGAATCTCTTTGGTAAATCCAAAACGATTAACTGTGGAACGATGAGATTTAGTGTTTGATTATATAGATCCAATGATATATATGATCCAACACAAAATCACATCGTTTTATAATATATATGTATATATATATATATATATATATATATATATATATATATATATATATATATATATATATATATATATATATATATATATATGTTAGATTTGAGGGAGATAAATACGAGAAGCAATTCACCAGATACACGATTTATTATTTGTAGTTCGCATTACACTGAACAAAATAGGAATGAATGTGATTCCAATACACCAGACAGCAATATACCCTAACAACATAACTTAATAAGCCACATAATGTAAATTAATTGAACTAATTAAACTATATACCCAACAACAACACGTAACAATATTATTCTAATGATATATATATATATATATATATATATATATATATATATATATATATATATATATATATATATATATATATATATATATATATATATATATATATATATATAATGATGTATAAGTAAGTCACGTGATGTTCACATAAGATTTCTTTCAAATTCAATAACAATAGCACCAAACACTGTTTCATGCTACAAACTTGTAAACTTATGCCGACAGAAATTGATGAAAAATCACTTGTTTTATTTATGTATTATGCAGTATCTATTTTATTTGTGATTAGTTGTTGGATGATGATTACGAGTTATGTTGTAATTCTAAAAGAAGAAATTATCAACCCAGTGGACCAAAACTATTTATTTGATTGAAGCCATTTCCCAATTTTCGAATTTCAGCAAAATTCTTTTTGTTTCATGATCAGTACGTCCAATACTATATACCATCAAATTTTGCTACAAAGGTTCAGTTACAGCCTGTATATGTCAAAATATACAAAAAAAGTTCACGTTACAGTTCAAGTGACATCCATTGTACATATACACTTCCATCGAGCTGTTGCTTCTGCGTCCTAGAAATTTAGAGACACTGCATTTGAAGTACCTCTCATGATAACATATTTGTTGCGTTCAATGTATGAGGGATATTTCGTTGAACACATATCTTGCTGCGCCTCAGAGTTCTTCAATATCGTGCGAAAATTAAAGACAGAAAAGATTATAGCTATGTGTGAGAGAAAGACAATGTCTGAACATTAGCAGAAAGCTCTGAATTGTGAGTACCTCAAGAACAGTTAAACTCAGTGTCCGTGGCGATTTTGAACAATTGTTAGATAAATCTGCTTGAATGCAATCATCTTCAACTGAGTATCGAATTTTAGGAAGAATACCAATCCATGTTGCTTAATGCATTTCCTTTTGTGTCTGTTTGCCAATCTTAAAAAAGACTTATTCGGACTCACTCAGTACATGGATACTGATCAATTAAACTTGCAGATGATAAACGATCAGTGAGGATTCTCTCTCACCATCTACTAGCCTTTTATGCCATAGCTTGAGGGCCACAGCCTTGGAATTTTTTCTTTGACAAATATCTGAATTTTGACAATCATTGTTTGCAACAATTATCTCATATCTTCTGTTAATAAAGGATAATTTACACTGTCCCATAAGCGATTATAAAGGTTGGAATCGACCGATTCTATAATGAAAATTGGAAAAGAACAGCTCCAACAATAACTGTAGAATTTTATAAATGTATAAGTAGCAAAATGAATATCTCACAATATGTTAGGATTAATATTCTTTGGGAAATAAGTTTTAAAGATACCTATGAAAAATAATCACCCAACATCAGAATATAAAAGAAATTATCAATTCTAATTCCCAAACTTTAATATCTCAGTTCATTGGAAGCTCTATTGCGAGTCTCAAGTGATCCAAAAGCCCGAAAATGAAGTAGTATTTGGACAAATATAACTTTCCTGATAGCTAAGAGGCTGGTAGAAATAAGATTATATGACCTTATTGTAGCTAACAATAACATGTAATGAAGGCATTGATACAAATTATAACTGACCGATTAAAGCAGCTACCGAGTACGGTTGCTGCGGAATTTTTGGATAAACGGATTACAAATTTTCGAATAAAAAAAAAAAAAAAACAAGCGCCCACATCAATTTATTGTTTCAGCCATTGCCACAAAATTTCTTGTCTATCAAAACTAAGAATGAAAAAATAGTTGGCCGAGGGCCAAGTTCCTGATTTTCTAATAGAACTAATTGTTGATTAGCAGAAAAAAAGTGCTATGAGTAATTTTATTGTACATCGCTTTGGTTATGATTAATTAGCTCTTATATCTGGAAGTAAAAAAACATTGTCTGACGTATGAATTGCTGATTTCCAGAAACATTCCTTAATTTATTCTCAAATTGAGAGTAACATTATTGATTACGTAGCTGACTTCTTGATATATTCAAATTTTCTTTCTCATTAGGAGAAATCATAATATAGACTGCAAAAATGAAGAGGAGATATATATAATAATTCAACTCATGGGAATAACTTTTACCAATCAATCCTTACAACCGTTTTTTTTTTATATATATATTTATCAACCTATTCTTTTACCACCATTTTCTTATTCCCATTTTTTCTACCACTCCTACCACTACTTTATGTGTTAGTCTGTGTTTAATCGACAGGGATTTGCAGCCTAAGCTCGCTGTGTCATGCCGCGGCAACCTCCTAATCCGATTTCAAATCTTACCCTAATTCATTTACGAGATCAGAAAAGACTAAGAGGAAATTGTAGAGTATGTAAGAGCTGCAGGACATAACATCCGATTTTGAATGAAACTTTATCATATTGTATTTGTAAAAAAGTGGTGAAATATATTGTGATAAGATAAAATAGTAGTAAAAAAGTATGGTGGTAAGAATGTATGGTGATAAAAATGGAGTGGTAAAAGTTGAATGGTGAAAGTTGAGTGGTAAAAGTGAACCCCTATTTATATAAGTAAACTATTGATTAATTTTAGTTGTTTCAAATGAAGAAAAGTTAAAGAAAGTAAGGAAAATTATCAACAAATGCAAAAAATTGGTTAATTATTTCTATGATGAAAAAGAATTATCTATTCCACATTATATTTTCAATAGATCTATTTGGAATAATATTTTTTATTGATTTGCATTCATGAAATTATTGAAAAACATCAGCCGATATAAAATCAGAATAGCAGATTTAAGCCAATATTTATTTAACGTTTTTACTAACTTGTACAAAGTACGAGTATTGCAAAACCGCCAAAATTAACATCTCAAGATTTTGATTGAAATATCCGTTTTGAGCATCCCTGAAACCATTTTGACTATTGTCGACTTGACGTCAGTACGAATGTATGTATGTTTATACGTAACTCGCAGTTTTCAAAGTTCGTCGAACGAATAATGTTCAAATTTTGTATCTAAGACTGGTTCAAGGTTTAGTTGGACATCTCGCATTATGATCGCAATCGTTTGTATCGGGAATGCGCTTTATTTGAAACTCTTTTTGAGTTTCTCTCATAAATCCAAAATGGTTGTCGCTGGATATTGGAATCCAGTATTTATAATTGCTGCAGCATTTTGATGGTTAACTTCTATTCTTGTATCAATTAGCTGAGTCAGAAGTGCACTTTATATAACAGTCTTTTCGAATTTTCGCATAAATTTATTGGGAACTTCTAGTTGTATACCTCTCATTACAATTACGATCAGCTAAACAGAAAGGGCTTTTCGATGGACAGTTTTTTGAATTTTCCGTATAATTCCAGATCAATCAGCTGTAGAATGATGCAATTTTATGTTTAGAACTATTGTGGCATCTTAATGATCACTTGAAATTACAGCTGCGATCAATTCTGTCCAATATAAGTGTCAGTGGTAACTATCAATTATCAGAAGATGAACGAATAAGTTATGTGGTGTTCACATCACATTTTCTAAGAACAAAGAAAGCTTTCTGCTAAGTGGCTGACATAATGAAATTATAAAGCGACATATTTTTACTCCATTTCTAAGAAAAAATTTTGTAAGTAACCTTTTTTTTGATGTTGCTATGATACCAATACAGTTTATCTGACTATTTCGCACCCTGGCTGCGAAGTATTTCGTGTCCTGTAAGCAAAACAACCATTTCGCATGTTTCCAGTTGTCGTGTGAATGTTCACTTTTAATGACAGTTTTCGGAAAAAAATAATTTTCTCTCACATTTAGAATGCTAAGTATAAGATTTAGCTGTTTCTTATTAGCACTTCGCATTATCTTCCAAAAATCCTCATTTTTTATAAGACTTTCTTTCTTCTCAGCAATAGGAGCTAATTCATCGATGCTTGCAAAAAAAAATCTTTAATAATGGGTCCACCATGAATTAATATTTCTTGATCGTTATTTTGTGGCTGGATATTGGCAACGTTCTCAGGTTGTGTGTTCGTTTGCAAATTCACTATCTCGTCCTGAAAATTTTGATAGTCTTATTTATATCCAAGTCCGGTTCAAATTCTTTCCTACTCAAGAATAAAAGCTCTATTTGCATTTTAAATTGTTTTATATTTTGATTCGCGAAGAATGTCATTATTTATATCTCTGAAAGGAAAGTACAAGATTACAATTTCTATCTTATACTCATTCAGGTCGGTGCCTATGTCAAAATTTCTATGTCTTATAATATGTTGATGTTTTCTTTGTACATAATCTCTTCTTGTGTTCGAATGAAATTTCAACAAATTGAGCTAACGGTATATTATTCAATGAACCTGGTCTTGTTTGGTAATTATCGAAACAACTTTCCTTCCATACGTTGAAATTTTCTGCGTCATCATCCATTTTATCCAATTCTTCTTTGATTTTCTTCATCCTCTGACTATTCTTCAGCCACATAGTTGGTATAAAGACTACTATCATGGAAGATTTACACATTGGTTCTCGTAACAAATACGACACCCGAAAGGGTAACAGAGATTTAAATAGATAATAATAATAACAAATACGGAGCAGCTGCCTGACTGGACATTTCAACACTGTTTAAAATTTTTATTCCTAAATTTCTCGCTACTTCTACAACATCATATTCTGGATGCTCATCCATAACATGACATATTTCTTTTTGTAAGATAATGGTACCTGTATCGGTTTTATTAACATATTTTGCCACCTAATGAGCACATGAATATTCTTCCGTAATGAATTGAATATCCATATTTGACTTACCCGAAAGGGTAACAGAGATTTAAATAGATAATAATAATAGCAAATACGGAGCAGCTGTCTGACTGGACATTTCAACACTGTTTAAAATTTTTATTCCTAAATTTCTCGCTACTTCTACAACATCATATTCTGGATGCTCATCCATAACATGACATATTTCTTTTTGTAAGATAATGGTACCTGTATCGGTTTTATTAACATATTTTGCCACCTAATGAGCACATGAATATTCTTCCGTAATGAATTGAATATCCATATTTGACTTACAGCGGAATGCACAGTCGTTCGCCGGCGACTCGCCAGCCACAATATCTGGCGTTTCTCTAACGTATCGCTTACGGAGTATTCACAGGTAGATTGCTGGCGGATTGCCGGCGAACGACTGTGCATACCACTGTTAGTCTTATTGAAAATAAAAGTTTCAAAAGGATCAATCCACTTCTCAGTAGGATCGCGTTTCATGAAATCTTTTGGACAATTTATTCAAGCATTACATTTTTATGATAATCATGACCTAAGATTTCATTACTCTCGTAATAATCATCAAAGTTTTGATAATTATTAATTTTCAAATTACTTCTGAGAGTTTTGTACTGTTTCCAATAATTTGAGAGTCCTAGCTCTTTTTTTGAATTGGATTCGATACCACTGTTCTTTCTTCAGATAAAAATGGAGCTTCAAATCTACACGTTTATTTATTATTTGATCTCACTTTTTTGTAACACGTAATTATATGTTTATGTGTTTGCAATTTAATATTTTTAGTTTAGGCGATTCTAATTCTAAAGCTGTAATTATATGTATAGTCAATTAATTATATTGCGTCACACATTCCTCCCTCCATATAATTTTGGAGAGCATTATCCAGTCATAATAATATATGAGCATGAGGGCTTCCTTTTTGCTGAGATTCAATTCGCTTAAAGTAAGATTGAACTCTATATTTCCCGAATGGGCTAAAGATTTTTTGATTGCAGTATGTTTGAAGAAATATCAACAAGCTCATTAAGTGAATTTTAAGATGTCAATAATGACAAATATACCATCAATAGATATTTGAAATCAAGCTACCAGCTCCACAAATTCAAATCTTGGCTACTGCTATCTAGTGAGGCTATAGCATTGTGTAGAAGTGGAAATGAAGAGATTTATAAAGAATATGCTACATTCATTCATATCTATGGTTTCAATAAACTTCATTTATATATTCACATACATATGCATTTTATTTTCGCAAGAGAAAGAATACCTCATTCTTTGATTGTCAGTTTGTCAATAAGATGCTGTGAATACATTTGATCTAACGCATTCAATATAGAATTCAATAAACAATGGCTATTTAGATTTGTAACATTAGGAATTCAAATCACTAATAAAACTATACATTAGATTAGTGCTTCTGGTGTGATAGCTTGCACTAGAAACTTACAAGATATTGGAGGTTTCTTATTATTATTTATAAATACAAGAATTGTATTTGCAGCTTCAATTTCTTCGGCTGCTACCAAATTTTCGTTCTCTACGACACTTTCCACTGGCTATTCAAGCGTTGTTCTCTATTATCTTGACGTGCAAATGTCACTGGAATTTATTTTGATCACCTAAATATAACACATTTAATGAAATCCGTCAGTATGCTCACAAAATGCATCACAATTAACTTGCTCACTGATATAATACATTTAACTATTGTCAAAATTCACGTCGATGCAATACATTTGATGAAATAAACAAGGATATTCCAGAAACTGAACTGTCATAAATGACATTATTCAAAAATTTCTTTTAGAAAAAAAAAGAATAGAATATCACCAATGAGACAACACTCTTTCGGTCTCTCTCTCGCAATATTCGAGCAAACAGTATTAGAAAGATAAAAAGAGCTTTACACCTTCTACAGCTTTACGAGTTCACTCCCAATCTCAATACTTGTAGTTTCAAAAAATGGAACGAGAAAATCTCAAATTTTCGCAAAATAATTGGTTTTGAAAGTAAAGATGATGATCTGCGTGTGTATTATAACAAGAAGAAACCCACATTGATAACATTATTTGTAGATGATGGGCTGATCGATGGATAAAATGAAAATGAGATTAACAATATTTTGGACAGAATTAATCAACAATTTAAAACTACATACAGCCGGTCAATTCAAAATCAAATCTTATATTTTGGCATGAAAATAAATACTGAACCAGAAGAAATCTCTGTGAGTCAAGGGAGTTATACAGAGAAAATCCTGCTTCGCTTTAAATTTGATAATTGTCATCGTATCTGATCGCCCATAGAACGAAGAATGGTTACTGAAGAAGAAAATCGAGTAAATGACAAGCGAGCGCCAGCTACCATTCCCTATCTTGAAGCAATTGGAAGTCTATAGTGTATAAAATTAAGCAGAGGAGAGACGTCATCAAAATTTGTAACTAGGTAATGACGTCACGTAATTACTACGTTTATATGCTATACCAAGGAAGCAAAACTCGAATAACAATTACTGTTTGTATTCAAAAATACAGATTTAATAAACAACAAGGCAACAGTAATGTTATTCTAACCGAAAAGAACATAGTAAACACGTGTTGATCGCATTGAAATGTCGAAAACGAATGCAGCGAATAAGAATGTAAACGTAGTCAAACTTCATATTACCAACGTATGATAAAGAAATAAACAATAATTATTGTAAATGAATGAAATTTTGTTGAAAACATTGAATTTGAGTATAAAATAATTATTAATTGAATTAAAATATACTTTTCTTATAGTATGCAAAAAATTGCATTTATATATACTTCATTTGTCCATGATATCTTGCCCAGACATCAGCTTTTCTGTGAATTATTTAAGCCAATATTACAGTCAGCCTATGTTGAGCCATTGGAAAATGGTCAAGAGGGTGCTCCAGAATTTGAAAGAGACTACAAATTTTGGTATATCCTTTGATGGAGATTTTGAAGCTTATACTGATTCGGATTTTGGAGAAGATAGTGCAACAGGACACTCTACGAGTGGTGTATTGTTGATGAGAGGAGAATCAATGGTATACTCAAAAGCAGCACCTTGTAACCACATCGACAACTGAAGCCGAATACAGAGCCGCAGTATCATCGATTGATGACGTATGTTGGATCAAGAGGATTGGATTCGAACTTGGAATATTGAAATCTGATCAATCCATCACCTTGTTTGTTGATAAGATCAGTCAGTAATTCACATGTTGCACAATTTTCATGAAAGTAAAATAATCAAAGAAAAGAAATACATCGAAATACCAGGCATGTTTATCCAAAAACATGTGAGCAAGACTGTTGATCTCAAACATGTAGAGAGTGCAAAGTAACTTGCTGATATTTTAACCAAATCACTTAGTAGGAAACTATTTAAATCACTTTGTTGTAAAATAATTGAGGAGGAGTGTTAGAAATTGATTATTTTCATTTCTCTAAATGATGTTTTTTCTTTTAAATCTAGATATGCGTGTGATTTATTTGTTTGGTTGTTGTTCAATGTCAGTTGAAAAAAATTAATGTATATTTCTGAAGTTAAACTGTTCCTTGTGGAAATACAGCGAATTTTCTCTCAATTTGGAGTCAGGATTATGAACACTTTCATCAAAAATGAGAATTTGTACCTGTAACTCACCAATCAGGATAACTATTTCTCTGGAAAAATAACAATTAAGCATTCCAATAATTGATAGAAGAGCTACATGCACTCCCAATTTTTCGGAAAATATTGAAGTGCTTTGTAATTATTTTAGCATCGTAATGTCATGAAAATATTGGAGACTGTGATAATTGGTGCATAATTATGACTATTTCATTCGTAGTATTTATAACAAGGTTAAAAATGCTAAATCACCATAGAAACGGTGCATATCAGTGGATATTTGGACGCGTAGAAATACCATCGGGTATCACACTAGTGGTCAAAGTGAGTATTTTACTCAAAGATGTGGATGCTTCCAATTTATAATCTCGTGCTTTCTTCGCAAATTTTTCTGGATATCTTCATCAATTTCATCTTCTGATATATGACCAAACCTTTTTGAACTAGTTTTCATATCAGAACGCAATTTATTTTTTTATTAATCGTGAAAGAAAATGCAAGAAATTCTAATTTTCAATTTGACAGAAGTTTGTTTACTCGTTCCTATGAAAATTACGTGACTTGTTATTTGATTCATAGGAAACTAATTTGAAAAAATGTTTTGACTCCTGGAATAGTCCTCCATATACCATTTGTAGTTAAAGTATTATAGACTATTTTTGAGTACAATTACTCATGCTTATTGTGATTGTCAATACCATTCGTGCTAGCACAATAAACATTCGTGATAGCACCACAAAAATAATCGATAAAACTTCAACTACTTATGGTATATTGATTGAATACACAACGATTTAGTTTATTGCGTATATCTCGAAATTACGCTTCCGTTATATCTTCACATGGAAGAATGCATCCCTAAGAAAAGTATCTGAAACAAAAATTCTATTTGAAGGCAGTCTGAAGGTTTTTGCGGTAACCGGAGCTACGTGCTTTTACTGTCAAGACAAACGAAACAATTATCAAAATTTTTGTTTAATTGAGCATATAAAATAGCGAGGAATATAAAGAGTCTGTAATGAGAACAACATGGGATGTAACAGTCAAAAATTACAAAAAAAAAAAAAATTCAAGGAATTTAACCGAAAGATTATCACTTTCACAGAGCTTCAGATAAATCATCATGTACTATCAGCAATAAATAATAGAAGAATATATTATTAGAAGCAAAAGATAGGCTTTATGTGCTGAGGTTTGCAGTTTGACTGCTAAACTACGTTCGGCAGACAAAGTAACCGAAGCAAAGCAAGCCATTTTTGCTCCGAATAATATATACCATTCTTTTTTTTGAACGAATTCCTAAACTGTAACACATAAAGTTGATAATATTGATTCTTAGTGCGATTGCGATGCAAGTAGCTCTAAGGTCAGGCTAAATCATAGTAGGTCTGTTGCGTATTTCTAATTTTCGAAGAAAGCGCCGCATAGTATTTAGAAAACCTAACCTCGAAATGTGTCACTTGTCAATGTCTTGAAATTTATGTCAATGTACTTGAAATATCTGGAATAACCTATCAGAAATTATCTTCTGTCCTTAAAAATATCATAATTGTACATGGGAGCTCAGTTTATATTATTCCTGCTATTTGAATCTTATATAGGTATGTACGTATGTAGTGTGATGGAATAACCGTAACTATATTATAATCGAATATTTATTGATGTATACGATGAATCTTGTGATTTTTGAACTGTGCAATCAAGAGGTAAGATATTCACGTATTCAAATTATATTTAAAACATTAAGTCAAAGTCTAGCGCTTTCAGTCAATGCATTATATTCACCGAATTTCTATCAACCATTTACTCAGTTTCAGAGCTTGCCAAAAAGATATTTGTTGAATTTTTTGACAAATATAATATTTGAAACTTCCTACAGATGCCTTAAAGAGAGAATTCAATGGTATTCAGCATATTATCTTGAGTTATAGTTGGGTATAATATCCCATTAATCTTCCCATTTCCCAGATAACGTGAAAAATGTAAGAAAGAACTATTTTTTCTATTATTTATACACCCAATCACAAAACATTTTTCTTTTGAATGACTGCATTTTTTTATGTTCACCAAATAAATATGAGGTACAGAAGAGACGTTTGACAAGTTTGACGTTCTACCTCATAGATATGAAATTTTTGCCGATAGAGCCGGAGTTACATTAGATACGCAATAGGCGTATACTTACCCAATATAATTGTGTCATGGTTTCGATAGAAACATACTAATTCAAGAGCCAGAGCCAAAAAAAGTCTCTGAATTTACTAGGCCTAGTTTTTTTTTATAGTTTACTACAGTAGTTGTGTACTGGTATTAGTAAGACAATACTCGACAGTCAGCAAAAATAGAGATCTATCGCACGCGCTTAGCATTCAAATCACTAATTTAGCTGAAATATATGATGTTATAAGTTAATAATGATATTAGTCTATTTATATATCATCTTTGAGATAATCGGAATTGAAAATAAAATAATTTCTGCGATTAATTCAAAATAAAATGATCTATACATGCTTTCCGAATTATATTATAATGAATAGACTTCTTTGGTTTTATTTCTGTATATTTATTTTTTTTTTTTGACGTTTCGACTCTGTTACCGAAAGTCTTCTTCAGAAAAAATGATACAAAAATAAACAAGGCAAGAAGGTATCTAGATAATTAAAAATTGGAAATATACAGATTTCTAGATGTGAAAACGTGGGTTCCACATTTTGTGCAAGAAGAACAAAATTTCTCTGGCATTCACCCAAAGTCTGAGAAAAAACCACGTAAAAACCTCAACAGAAGGATCAACAATATGACAATTATTATAGAGAAAAAGATTCAATTAATATAACACAGAAGGACGATGTCCTGTTTCTGCAACGCACACAGTTCCAAGGTCCAAACATGTCATAAAAATTTTTTCAATAGAAAAACTGAATTTCCATAATTTACATCAACATGAATAGTGAGTGACGCGTACACGTATACAGGTACTTTTTGTGCGGCCGATAAAAACCTCGTATACACGGGACTTATCGCTTTACCAAAAAGTGAACTATTATAGTTGCGAAGTAATGATTGGTGTAGTGCAGTGTGAATAAAAGATTTTTTGAATCTAAGTAAATTTAGTGCTTAAAAAAGAGTTTTTGAATTCAATAAAACGTTGACCTTCAACAGCTGATAGTGCATGCCGGTGAGCGAGAGCTCTCAGTAAACAATATACTAATTAGTGAATAGCAGGGTTGGACCAAGCGCAAAGAGCAAAGTGTTAAAGTGCTGAAATAGTGAATATTATTAAAAGGAAAACAGCGGTATTAGTGGAATGAACAAAAGAGTTAGAGGGCGTGAAGATCAGGAGCACGACACCATTTTTGGCACAAGTAAAAAAGTTCTACGCTCTCCAGAACAAAGGAAAAGAAGAGAAAAACTGGATAAGGATAGTGAAGATATAAAAGAAAATACTTTTAACACAGAAGATATGGATGAACTTAAAAGAATGATGGAAACAATTATGACAAAAATGGATGATAATATGGAGGAACTCAAGAGAGAAATAAAAGAGATTAAATCGGAAATGGAAAGGAAGGAAGAAAACTGGAAAAAGGAAAGAGAAATATTTTCAGGAAAAATTGAAAAATTGGAAGAAAAGTTGGAAAAAGATGAAAGAGCAAAGAATAAAAATAATATTGTATTAAAGGGCTTAAAGCTAACTCGAAAAACTAAAGAAGAAGTAATTAATTGGTTGGATGAAAACTTAAAAATCAGAGTAGATCCAATTAGTATACAAGTTATAAATAGAGACACAAAAAATGAAATGATAAAAGTGAAACTGCCTGACTGGGAACAAAAAACAATGATTATGACAAAGAAAAGCGAATTAAAAGTAAAGCCAACACAAATATACATAGATAACGATCTCACATGGGAAGAACGAAGAATCCAAAAGGAAATAAGAAGCATCGCAAAGGAAGAACGGGGTAAAGGAAAATCTGTTAAAATAGGATATCAGAAGATAATAATAGACGGAGAAATCTACTCCTGGGACAAGCAAGCTAACGGTGTTATATCGCTTGAGAATAAAAAACAGATCAATCCAAAAAACTAATTATGAATAAGGTACCACATACGGAACAAACGGCGACGAAGCGGAATATGAAAAGGATAATTCAAATAGGAACTTGGAATGTACAAAGTTTAAATGGGAAGGAAATAGAATTAATTGAAGAGTTTGAAAAAGCGAATTTAGATATATTGGGTATAACTGAGACTAAGAAGAAAGGTAAAGGGGTAATAAAGTTAAATAAGAAACACTTATTCATATACAGTGGGGTTGAAGACAATGAAAGAGCAAAAGCTGGAGTGGGCTGCATAATAAATGAAAGAATAGAGCAATCCGTAAAGGAATGGAGATTTATAAACGAAAGAACTCTGGTAGTCATGCTGGAAAATAAAGTTGGATTTACAGCAAACATATTAATAATATATGGACCTAGCGAAGACGAAAATAAAGCTGTTAAAGATGATTTTTGGGATATTTTACAATCTGAATATGATAAACTGGAAGAGCCTATTTATGTAATAGGAGATTTTAATGCAAGAGTCGGTAACGATAACAGTGGATATGAAGAAATAATGGGTGTACACGGAGAAACGGTCAAAAATAACAACGGAAATAGACTTATTGACTTCTGTATTATCAACGAATTGAAAATATTGAATACATTCTATGCACACAAAGATGTACATAAGTTTACCAGAGAAGTTAAAAGCAGAAATGAAAGATCACTTATAGATTACTTTATAACTAACAAGACAGAAAAAATAAGAGTAAACGACGTAAGAGTCAAAAGAGGACACGAAATCAGCAGTGACCATTTCCTTACGGTTGCAAAAGTTCAAATAATCGAAGGAAGAAGACATTTGAAAGAGGATGAAAGAAAGGAAACCGACATTGTTAAATATCGAGTTGACAAGCTTAGAGATATCACTACTAGACAAAAGTACCAAGAAAACATACAAGAACTGTTAGAACATACAACTAAGCCAGATATTAATAACGTAGAAGATATGTGGACAAAGTTTAAATTCATAATATTGGAAGCTACAAGTCTTACGTGTGGAAAAATTAGAAGAACACAAAATAAAAAACAAACGCACTGGTGGCACGAAGAGGTGAAAGAGGAAGTGAAAAGGAAAAAACAGAAGTGGAAATTATATTTAAACACCAAGAACGTGAGAGACTATGAAGAATATAAATGCCAGAGAAGAAAAGTGAAAGAAACAATAAAAAAGGCAAAGTTGGAAAGTTGGGAAGGATTTGGCAAAATATTAGAAGAGAATTTCAAGGAAAATCAGAAGCTTTTCTATAGTACAGTTAAGAACTTTAGGAAAGGAAATCAAGTGCAATTAAAACAAATAAAAGATAAGAAAGGGAACATAATAAATGGTAATAGGGAAATAATGGAAAGATGGAAAAATCACTTTGAAGAATTGTTAGAGGAAAATATGACTAATATGGATACAATAAAAGAAGATATGGAGAAAGTAAATACTGCAGAAATAACATCGGATGACGCTATAACAGAATTTGAAATGAGAACAGTAATCAAGAAACTTAAAAATGGAAAAGCCCCTGGACATGATGGAATAAAAGCTGAACAAATAAAATACATTGGAGAGGAAGACGAGAAAAAATTGTTGGAGTTGCTCAATTCAATCTGGAGATCAAGAAATGTTCCAAAAGACTGGAAAAAGGCAGTTATATTCCCTGTATATAAAAAAGGAGACAGTAGAAATTGTAATAATTACAGAGGAATATCACTACTCTGCACAGCGGCAAAAATATGCGAATCCATACTAGAAAACAAACTCAGGGAAGCAATAGAACCAACATTGGAAAAATCGCAAAGTGGATTTAGGAAAGGGTATGCTACACAGGATCACATATTTACACTCCGAAGGCTTATAGAAATGACGATAAAACAAGACAGCACCCTATATGTAACATTTATAGACATGGAGAAAGCTTTTGATAGAGTACCTCGAAAACTGTTGTGGGATATTTTGAAAGAGAGACAAATAAGTGATCAGCTTTTGCAAGCAATACAAAGTTTATACCTGGAAACATTTAACTACATAAGAACTGGGAACGAGACGTCAAAGGAATTCACCACCTCCCAAGGACTAAGACAAGGAGGAGCTTTGAGCCCACTACTGTTCATTGTATTTCTAGACGATATCCTGAAGAAAATAGCAATCAAAGCAAAAAAATTTGAGATAGGCTACCATAATTTAAATAGAATTGCTATATCAGAGTGTGTATTTGCAGATGATGTAGCTATTTTAGCGAAAAATGAATTGGACATGCAATATAACCTGAAGGTTTGGGATGAGGAACTCCAGAAACACAACATGAAAATAAATATAGAGAAAACAAAAATCATGATAGTCGCAAAGGAAGATAAAACAACAACAATAACCCTAAGAGGTAAAGAGTTGGAACAAGTACAAAATTTCACTTATCTAGGAACAATCTTCAACAGCCAAGGAAATTTAGAACATGAAATAAATAGAAGAATACAAACAGCAAACAAAACTTACTATGCTATAAATAGTTGTATCCTTAATAATAGGCAAGTATCCAAGAAAACAAAAATGACAATTTATAAAACCATTTATAGACCAACTCTGTTATATGGTAGCGAGACTTGGGTAACGGATCAAAGAAGCAAAAGCAAATTACAAGCTACAGAAATGAGGTTTCTAAGGAAAGTGGAAGGAGTAAGAAGGATAGATAGGAAAAGAAACGAGGACATAAGGAAAAATCTACAAACAAACAGTGTACATAACACAATAGATAAAAAGCAACTTGCATGGTACGGACACTTAATTAGGATGCCCGAAGACAGACAGGCCAAAAGAGTGTGGAACGCAAAAACAACAAATAAAAGGAAAAGAGGCAGACCCAAAAAGACTTGGGAAAATAATATAGAAGAAATTCTTAGCAGAAACAATATAAGTAGCCGCGAAGCAAGGAGAGGAGCACTAAATAGAAAAAAGTGGAAAGAAATAATGAACAATATTAATTAATATTTGTGTAATCTCGACACCCAATAGGGTATAAGAGATTTAAGAAGATAATAATAATAATAATAATAATGAATATATCAATTACAAATAGTGTCAAGACAAATATTTCATAAATCAGGCATAATTATTACAAAGGAATAAAATAATATGAGTCTTGACAATTATTATTGTCAAAAATTAATGAATTAATATAACATACAAGGACGATGTCCCGTTCTTGCGGACGCACACAGTTCTAGAGTCCAAATTGTCATAAAAATTCTCCTACTAAACTAAGTTTTAATTATGCACATAAACGTTATAAAAATAAAAATCAAGACAAATATTTTACAAATTCTGTATGTCTTTTATTAATTATTGGAAGCCAAACATTTGCCAACTCAAAACCATCAGTATGGTTGAAATTATTTGAATCTTGAATTATTTCAATCGCTTCCCTGACCAATCCACCATGAAGGGATGAGCATCTTGCAATTACACTTGTTTCTTCAAACTTGATGTCGTGCAAAAACCCAATGGTATGATCAGCAACCGATGATTTATCTGGATAATTGAGTCTTATGCATCTTCTATGTTCAGCAATACGTGTGCTTACAGCTCTGCCCATCTGACCAACAAAGACTTTCCCACAGGTACAAGGAATCTTATAAATACCCGAAGATTGTAATGGGATCATGTCCTTGACAGGTCTCAAAAACTGCTTGATTTTCGTGACAGGAGCGATGGAAACTTCGAAATTATGTTGAGACAAGATCATTCCGATCTTCTCTGAAACATTACTGACATAGGGTAAAGAAACATAATTTTTACTAACGCCTTTATCCGCAACGGTGGCATTGTTAGATTTTGGTCGAAGTGCTTTCCTAATGGAATGATGAGAAAAACCATTTTTCTTGAAAATTTCTTCTTGATTATTAATCTCTTCATCAAGTTTATCAGGGTGACAGATATCATCAGCCCTTTGGAAAAGACATTCAATTGTTCCATACTTCTGTGAAGGATGGTGATGTGATTCTGCATGAATATATTGGTTTGTGTGTGTTGGCTTTCTATAAAAAGTGTGTAGTAGTCTAACATCATTGGTTTGCTCTAGATTCACATCAAGAAAAGGCAATGAGCCATTAATTTCTAGCTCCGATGTGAATTTGATGTTTTCGTGAACATTATTTAAATGATTCAAAAAACTGTTCAGATTGTCATGACCATGAGGCCAGATTGCAAAAACATCATCTTCGTAACGTAACCATAAGGATGGTTTATAGGTACTAGTTTCTAATGGTTTTTCTTCGAAAAATTCCATATTGTAATTTGCAATTGATAGAGAAATTGGATCACCCATTGCAACACCATCAATTTATTTGTAATAATCATTATTAGAAATGAAGAAGCTGGAAGTCAAACAATGGTGGAATAATTTAATAATATCTGGAGGGAAATTCCTTTCCAAAAGCTTTAGGGTGTCTTCAATTGGAACTTTTGTGAATAAAGAAGAAACATCGAACTAACAAGGATGTTATTATTATGTAACCGTACATTACTAATTATTTCAATTAAATGTTTCGAACTTTTAACGTACGAAGACGAATTATTGATTAATGCTCTCAATAAACTGTCAAGATATTTGGATAATAAATAAGTTGATGAAATAATGCAATCAACTATTGGTCTAAGAGAGACCTCTTGCTTATAGATTTTATGTTAATCATAAAATCTAGGTACATATGGATCGCTAGGAGTCAAATATTTAATAACATCCTTATCTAAAGAAGATTCTTCAAGAAATTTAGTTGTTTGATACTTGACCGAACTTGAAGGATTCCTGCTGACTTTTTCATAAGCTGCATCATGAAGCAAGTCTTCAGCCTTGCTGATATAGTCGTCTTCATTAAGAATGACAGTAGTTTTGCCTTTATCGGCTGGTAAGATAACAAGATCTTCATTACGACGTAAATCTTGCAATGCTTTGAATTCATCTTTAGTCAAATTCGGTTTAGGAGGCTTAACATTTTTCAATATTTTGGCTGTTTCTAGTCTGACATCTGAAGTTTCATTTTCTGGTAGTTTTTTGACAGCTGTTTCAACTACCGTTATAATCTCTTCAATCGGGACACGACGAGGAGCAGCAACAAAGTTAAGACCTTTGGACAAAACAGAGACAGCATAGTCCGAAATCTGGGAAGAGCTTAAATTGACTACTAGTTTATTAGCATCATGTGCAAAAGTATCCTGAATAGGCTGTTGTTCATTATTTAGTTTTAAAAATTCATCTTTCTGGGAATTAGTCAACAAAGCCTTATGTTTCTCAATTTTATAAATAATATTGTTTTGTAATGCAAGCCAGTGCTCATTTTCCAACGTATTGCTCAAAAATAGATGTAGATCTAGTAAAAAGCTATCGAGTTGATTAAGAGCTTAACGAATGTCACCAATACGCTCACGTAATAATAAAAAACCAGACTTACGGAAAATATGTTTTGCACGTGATGTTTTAATATAAGAAACGAGTTTAGTGCAATTTGGTAAAACATCAGAGTCTCTACAACGTTTTAGAAATGCTAAATCACATAATCTACTAGCCGTTTTCATTGATGTTTTTTCAAAAAACTCGATCTTTTTCACTACTTGCTCACCATAGAGTATTTTAAATAATCTATACATGCTTTCAGAATTATATTATAATCAATAGACTTTTTTAGCTTTAATTCTGTATATTTATTTCTATTTTTGACGTTTCGACTCTCTAACAGAAAGTCTTCTTCAGAAAAAATGATACAACAATGAACAAATAAATAAAGGAAAAGCTACTGTCGTCTAATATAATAAAAATGAAACTCTGTTCGTTAGTCTCGCTAAAACTGAAAAATGGCTTGACCGATTCAAATAATTTCTTTTTTATTCTGTTTGCTTTAATACAGTGCTGGTTTAAATAAAAAATGATCAGCATACATTGAGTAGTCCACGAGCCGTATTTGTTCGTTCACGCACCGTTCATCCAATTGGGCTAAGACATTCTATAGTTGTTGGAGGCAATATCGTGAAGGTTTTTATTATAGTACCATTGACGTATAATAAGTGGCACACGAGTCGTATTTGTTCGTTCGTGTATCGTTCGTCTGATTGAGTTGAAACCTATTAAAGTTGTTGTTGGCTCTTTTGAAAAAGTTCTTGGTATTGTACCATCAACATACCTTGAGTGGCGCACGAGCCGTATATGTCCGTTCACACATCGTTCATCCGATTGAGTTTGAATTTCATATAATTGTTGTTGGTACTTGCATGAAGGCTCTGACACAGTACTACTAACGGTATTTGTCAGTTCGAGCATCGTTCAACCGATTGAGTAGAAACTTTCTATAGTTGCTGCTGGCGCTTGCGTGGGGACCGATCTTAAGATTTCTGTCACCAGTGGTATTCTATATCTATAATCACTGAGTAACATGGACTATAATCTACTTTCAAAAAAAAAGGGTAAATAAAACTTCAATAATGTAACCCAAGATGTGAAAAAATGACCAATCAAATGCCTTACATTGCCTGCGCTGCAATATAATCTTTTATTTCCCGTAATTAAATAAATTCAATACTGATGATGCTATCTATACATAGATCTACGCACTTATCAAGAAATTTTGACAGTTTAGGTTATGTTCTAATTGTATCACTCATGCAAGAAATGTGGTATTATTCTTAATAATTATCTCATACTATTAAACTATGCTTTCAAGATTCGTACAAAAGTGTTGAATATTATCAAATGTCCAGCCGTGCGAAGCCGGCGCGGGTTGCTAGTTCTTAATAAAGACGACTATATCAGCAACGCTAAAGACTTGCTTCATGATGCAGCTTATGAAAAAGTCAGCAGGAATCCTTTAAGATCGGTCAAGTATCAAACAACTAAATTTCTTAAAGAATCTTCTTTAGATAAGGATGTTATTAAAGATTTGACTCCTAGCGATCCATATGTACCTAGATTTCATGGTTGACTTAAAATCCATAAGCAAGGGGTCCCTCTTAGACCAATAGTTAATTGAATTAATTCGTCAACTTATGTATCATCCGACTATCTTGACAGTTTATTGAGAGCATTATTCAATAATTCGTCCTAATAATAATAATGATAATTTCAACCATACTGATGGTTTTGAGTTGGCAATTGTTTGGCTTCCAATAATTAATAATAGACATAAAGAATTTGTGAAATATTGGTTTTGATTTTTATTTTTATAACGTTTAAACTCAGTTTTGTAAGAAAATTTTTATGACATGTTTGGACTTTGGACTCCACAAGAACAGGACATCGTCCTTGTATGTTATATTAATTTACTCATATTTGGCTGTAATAATTGTCAAGACTCATATTATTTTATTCCTTTTCAATAAATATACCTAATTCATGGAATATTTGTCTTGACACTTGTTATTGATACATTCATGTTGATGTAAATTATTAGAATTCAGTTTTTTGTAGAAAAATTTTTATGACATATTTGGACCTTGAAACTGTGTGCGTCCGCAAGAACAGACATCATCCTTGTTTGTTATATTAATTTATTCACTTTTGACTGTAATAACTGTCAAGACTCATATTATTTTATTCCTTTTTAATAATTATACCTGATTCATGGCATATTCGTCTTTACACATGTTATTGTTAATTTCATGTGTGCGTTGCAGAAACGGGACATCGTCCTCATGTGTTATATTGATTAAATCTTTTTCTCTATAATAATTGTCAAGACTCATATTGTTGATCTCTCTGTTGAGGTTTTTACGTGGTTTTTCCTCAGACTTTGGGTGAATGCCAGAGGAATTTTGTTCTTCTTGCACAAAATGTAGAACTCACGTTTTCACATCTAGAAATCTGTATATTTCCAATTTTTAATTATCTAGATACCTTCTTGCCTTGTTTATTTTTGTATCATTTTTTCTGAAGAAGACTTTCAGTTACAGAGAGTCGAAACGTCAAAAATAAAAATAAATATACAAAATTGAAACCAAAACAGTCTATTTATCAATTTAAAATTAACTATGTCAGCTTCTAGAGTCAATCTAAAAGACCTAGATTAGGAATTGCTGCTACATGAAGGTGAGATCAAAACATCAGCATCGCTTTTACGGATAACAATAGTATCTATCGTGAAACGGAAGCTCTCAACGAACCTAAAAACAGAGAATATCAAAATATTTTCGACGGAGAACGTCCAGAAACTCCAAGTTTATTGACAGATTCTTACTTGCCAAAGGGAATTTATCGTATATAATATCACAAGAGACTGTAATTTTATCAATGAATTATTCTTGAAAACATTTTTCACCTAGCATCATTGTGAGAGTCATCTGTCCGATTAAATCACGAGAGCGTAGCTCGAGGGCTTTATCTGAGGAGATGACTCGAAAGATGTTGCTTAAAGGTGAAAAATGTTTGAAAGAAAAATCTATTATGAAATTAAAGTCGCGAGTGGTATTAGTGAAGAATATTTCCCAAATGAAATTGTTATTATAAGTGCTTATTGAATGATGTTGGCTGCAACTACTTTTTTTTTATTGCAAAATGCACTAAATTGTCTTCATATAATATTTTGACATCTTTTTTCTATTTACAGACTTCTTGTTTGCAATTTCATTACTTTCTTCAAAGAATACATTTCCAAAACGATTAAATTGTGACACTTTCGAAAACCGATTGTTTGTTTATATCAAAACTATGTATTGTTCCTCCATGGCAAAGGCAATTTATCGCGATAAATCGCTTGCCAACGAGATTTTACCGCGGTAAATTCCCGCTGGAAAGCGATTTGTTACTATAAATGTCATTGTTATTATGCAGAATCTGTCAGAATAATTGACATGAGTGAAATAATCTCAGTGAATTCCAGTTGTCAGACGATTTATCCCGATAAATTGCCTTTGCTATGGAGAAACAATATACACTTTCAAATTAAACAATCAGTTTTTGAGAACGTCAAGATTCAGTCGTTTTGGAAATGCATTTTTCGCGCGAATTTCTTATGAAATTGGAAACAAGAAGTCTGAACATACAATTAAAAATGTCAAAAAGTATCCGAAGACAATTTAGTGCATTTTACAATAAAAAGGATCAGTAGTTGCAAGTCAACATCATTTAATAGGTACTTATAATAGCAATTTCATTCGAGAAATATTATCCACAAATATCACTCAATGTTTATCTTCAAGCAACATCCTTTGATTCATCTTCTTCTTTAGTACAACCATCCCGGTGGAATATAAGCTTCCCTTAATATCCTACTCCATTCTTCTCGATTTTTTGCTACTCTTTTCCAATTCTTCATTTTGAGATTCTTGATATCTCTCTCAACATTGTTCTTCCATCTCAATTTGGGTCTACCTCTTGGTCTCGTATATGCTGGATTCGAATTGTATATTTTGCTTACGTTTCTTGTTTCTTCCGTACCAAATATCTTCCGAAGAATTTTGTTTCCAAATGCCAGTAGTCGTTGTTAAGGACCAGGTTTCCGCTGCGTAGGTTAGAACTGGGCGCATGATGGTTTTATATATCGTAAGCTTTGTGTTTCTGTTCATGTTTCTGATTTTAAAATGTTTGCTAGCCCAAAATAACACCTGCTACCTAGTATTATTCTTTTCTTCATTTCTTCGCTCATGTCATTCTTGTGGCTTACAGATGAATCTAGAAAAGTAAATTCATTGACTACTTCAAATGATTCATTGTCTATGTTCATACGGTCTATGTTCTCAGGGTTATTTCGTGATAACATCATGACTTTGGTTTCGTTCGCGATAACATTCAGACCGAGTCTATTCGCGGCCTTCTTTATCCTTGTTTATGTCTTTCAGGTTCATTTCTCTTTTGCTTAATATTAGAATATCGTCAGCATACGCTATAGTTACGTCTGATCTCACGGATATTGTGTGTTGTGTGTTTATCTCGGCTCGTCTTATTATCATTTCAAGGGCGGTATTAGAGAGAAGTGATGCTAGTGCATCTTCTTGTTTCAGACCAGTGTTTGTACTGAAGGGTTCTGAAAATTCATCATGGACTTTAACCATGACTTCCTGCTCCTTCATTGTTTTGCTGGCTAGATTCATCAGCTTCTCATCAAAACCAAGGTCTTCCATTGCCTCTCATAATACTAATTTATTTATACTGTCGTATACAGTTTTAGAATCGATAAACATGCAATGTAATTTAATGTCGAATTCCCAGCATTTTTCGAGTGTTTAGCGTAGATAGAATATATTATCTGTCGTGCTTCTCTCTTGTCTAAATCCGGCTTGAAAGTCCCCCCGTAGGTTTTCGGCAACTGATTTGCATCTTTGATACTTTGCATGTTGTATTCAGAAGAGATATGCCTCTGTAGTTCTCACAATTAGTAGTATCTCCTTTTTTGTGGACCGGGTTAATGACTGTCCTTTTCCATTCTAGTGGAAGTGTTTCTGTCTCTTATATACGCCTGATCAGATGATGTGGTTTTGTTGTGAATTCTTCGATTTGTATCTTTAGAAGTTCTGTTACGATTGAGTCATGCCCAGTGGCCTTGTTATTCTTCAGCGCCTTTATTGCCTCGTGGACTTCTTTCTTTGTAGTTGGTGGTATATTTGTTTTGTTCACCGGTACTGTTAATTCTTGTTCAACTTGTGGCTGGTATTGGTTCATTTGAATTGAACAGGTTTGAGAAGTGTTCTCTAAATCTACTAACGATCTTGCTTCTGTCATTCAGTAAGATTCCGTCTTGATTTTTGATCATTGAAGTATTTGCTTTAAAAGCTTTTCTGGAGTTATTAACAGTCCTGTAGAATTCTCTTACTTTTCTATTGTTGAATTTCGTTTCTATTTGGGTAAGAGCTTTCTGCTGTTTTTGTCTCTTTTTTCCTCTAATTAGCTTAAAAGTTTTCTCCGTTTCTTTTTGTATTCTTCTTGATTTGCTCTTGTATTTCTTTGCAGTACTTTTGCTTCAGCTTCATTCTGTTCTCTAACAACTTGTGCACATTCTTCATCAAACCATTTGTTTCAGTTCTGGTTTTTGAGTATTCCGAGATGAATACAAGCATTATGTGTAATGATATCCAAAATCTGTGTTCAGCTTATTACTGTTTCTGTGTTTTCTGTTGGGACTTTTTCCAAAAGCTCTTTGTTCACGTCTCTTATAGAATTCTCCTTAGCTCAAATTATATCCTCGTAATTAAATCAGACAGATGACACTCACGATGTTGCGAGTAGACAAAGTATTCAAGAAAAATTCATTGATAAAATTACAGTCCCTTGTGATAATTCAACTCCAATATAGAGTAAACCAGACATAAGAATGGTTATTTTTGATTCTAGATTGCAAAAGAATCTCGCAATTATATATCAAACAACGTTTTTTCGAAAATCACGTCTCAAAATTTAAAAAAATGCAATAAGAAAAGTTTTTTATTTCGAATCAATCAATGTCACTTTTAATGTTGCTATAATACCAATACAGCTTATCTAAATATTTCGCATCCTGGCTGCGAAGTATTTCGCGCCCTGTAAACAAAGCAATCATTTCGCATGTTTCTAGCTGCCTTGTAAATGTTCACTTTCAATGATAGTTTGCTGAATAACAATTTTATCGTTTTGACAGCGCATAAAAAGAAAGGTAACGTCTTGCAAGTGATAAAACGTTATTCACCTGTCTCCTAGCAACCAAATCAAAACACTTACTATATTAATGTCATTTGCATTATTCGTCCATGCTTAAACTGCAAATGAACAGAATTGGGAATATTTCCGAAGAAAATATGGAAGAAAATATTTAAAAAAGTGTGTCTATGAATACAAAGAACAATTAATCATGTATCTGGCGACAATTCATCGCATTTTGTGAAAACCAAAATTAGGTATTAGAAAGAGATACAACGATATGTCAGATTTCAAATATTTTGCTGGATTGTATTAAAGATAATAAATTTATATAATAATAATAATAAATAATCATAGTACGTTGATATCCAGTTTTGATGTGTGACAATTACATAGAGAATTATTAAATCTAATCCCATTTATTGCAAGATAGCGTTTCATTCAACACGAAAGTTTCAATAGATTGAATTAAAAATTTGCGAAGAATTGATGGAGAATATCAAGAAGAATACGTAGTGGAAACATGTCAAATAAGATGATATGAGTATAATAATTTTATATTCAATAACTGCGAATTCAAATGAACCTTTTCATACATAAAATGTCGTTAAATTATCTCGCTGAATTATACTCTAGCATTTTATTTTTCCTGGGATAAATTTCAGTTTGACAACTTAGCCTTGTAACCTGATAGTTATTTGATTCGAGAGCTGTTTAAAAAATGAAAGTCCTCCACCTACGGTGTTGTGATTCTATTTAAATAGTTTTCTTGTCAACTTGCTAGGTAACAAGGCTTCATGAAAACAAAAATTTATCCAGCAAAATAAAAAGTTCTTGTGTAATTACTATTGATATGAACTCAATATTTTCCGCTCTGTTGTAAGAATAACTTTAATACTTTTGCAGTTTCCCTAACAACAATGTCCGACGGCCTAACTGTAGGATGGAGTGCAGCCAAAATTGCAGATTTGACCAATAGCAGTCACAACTCTACAACGAAGATATCTCTGGAACAAGCATCCTTCATTGGAACTTTACCAATCTATGTTTATCCTGTTGTCATGCCCTTCGCCATCTTTAGTTCCAACCGCCTAGGACGAAAATGGACAATAATATGGGCGGCCACGTTCATATTTGCAAGCTGGATAATTTTAATTTTTGTGAATGCATTAGAATATATTTATGTTGCAGTTGTATTAAGAGGAATTGGGAGTTTTATTTTCTATTCTGTTCCTCAAATGTATATTGCAGAAATTTCTCAGGCAAACATACGAGGTCTTTTGAGTACTTTTGTACCAATTTTTATGAACTTGGGAATACTTTTATCTTACGTTTTTGTAACATGCACTTCATTACAGAACTTAGCAATATTTGGAACAATCACAATAGCATTAATGTTCCCATTATTCATTCTCGCTCCCGAATCTCCGTATTTTTTGTTCATGAAAAATAAACCTGAAGAAGCAGAAAGATCTTTACATCAGTTCCGGAATACGAAAGATGTCCGTGAAGAGTTGAATGACATTAAAATCACTATAGAAAAGAATAGCAGGGAAAACAGTTCCATCAAAGAGTTTTTCACGGACAAAATTTGTAGGAAAGTTACAATAATAGTCTTTACTGTCCAAACATTCCAGCAATTATCTGGTATTGATGCCATTCTGTTATTTCTTCAAGTAATTCTGAGCTCTTCTAATAGTTATTTAAGTGGTAACTATTCATCTATAGTTTTTGGTATAGCCAAATTCACTGCTTGTGGTACTTCATTACTTTTAGTTGACAGAATCGGTAGAAGAACATTATTAATATTCTCATCTGCAGTTGCTTCTTGTGCGCTTGCTATAATGGGTACTTACTTTTATGTCAAAGATGTCTGCCAGTATGATATTTCGTCAATATCATGGCTGCCTTTATTAATATTGATAATTTATATATTAGGCTATAATATAGGTTTAGGAACAGTACCATTTATTCTTGCTAGTGAAATGTATCCAATCAAATTCAAAGCTCTTGGAGTTGCTGCATGCCAAGTAGTATATTGTATAAGTATGGTTTCTGTTGCTGAAATATTTGCTTTAATCAAAGATCATTATGGCTTTTATCTATCATTTTGGTTTTTATCAGCTATGTCTATTGTCGGTTTAATTTTTTGTATTTATTGTGTTCACGAAACTAAAGGTAAGACCCTAAAGCAAATTTTAGTTGAACTAGAATAAGTTTTAGAAATGTAGTATTATAATAGTAATATATAAACATAAAATATATTTTCATAATAAATGATCTCATTATTATATATTCAGATGACGGTAAAGATGCTATTACCGAGTTCATACGAACAGCGTATTCTTGAGCGTTTGCACTGTTCATATTGGCTCCGTGCATAATATAGTCCGTGAGACAGCGCCTAAATTTTTTGTTGATTACCGCTCATTTGAAACTTTGTGAGTGGCTTCATTGTGATGAGTCCGACAACTTTTTCATTTGGCAAAATTCTAGATTTGGGTGCGTTTACTCGTGAGGGCTAATTAATTGAAAGAATATTACCGTAATACTGATCTTTACACTAATCAAAAGATTTTTTGATAATAAAATGAAGGAAAAATATTGTCCGACATGAATATTGAGGCTACCGGTGAATTCGACAAGCCGCACTTGTCATAAGTATGTTGGTACTAATGGTAAGTATGTTGGTACTTATGACAAGTCGGACTCACCGGTAGCCTCAATATTCATATCGGACAATATTTTTCCTTCATTTTATTATCAAAAAATCTTTCGATTAGTGTAAAGATCAGTATTACGGTAATATTCTTTCAATTAATTAGCCCTCGCGGGTAAACGCCCCCAAATCTAGAGTTTTGCCAAATGAAAAAGTTGTCGGACTCATCACAATGAAGCCACTCACAAAGTTTCAAGTGAGCGGTAATCAACAAAAAATTTATGCGCTGTCTCACGGACTAATAGCAGCGCCATGTAATGTAGAAAAAAAGTTCTTAAGTACTACGCGTTTTTTTGGGTCAAATTTTCTCAATACTTTTATTTTATTCGGGATAGTAGTATTCAGGTAATCTTGCGACAAACGAAAAAAAATTTTGTCAATCATAATGTTGTATTTACACCAAGTTGATGAAAATGTAACAATAAAAATTCCCCGAGTTGAGGATGAACAATACTACATATTCCTAAAGCAAGGAGTTACAAACTCCTCGCAGATAGCAAATAATAAGACTCATCGAACTTTCATTGGCGGATCACTACTAATTATTGGAGTAGAAGAATTTCAAATGTCCTATTTTTATTAAATATCTCTTTCCTTCCTACATTTTTTTCCTTTATTTCAGTATATAACAATTAATATCGAAATAAATAGACTTTTTTGGTTCTAATTCTGTATATTTAACTTTATTTTTGACGTTTCGATTTTCTAACCGAAAGTCTTCATCAGAAAAAATGATACAAAAATAAACAAGGCAAGAAGGTATCTAGATAATTAGAAATTAAAAATTGAAAATATACAGATAACTAGATGTGAATACGTGGATTCCACATTTAGTGCAAAAAGAACAAAATTCCTCTGGCATTTACCCAAAGTCTGAGGAAAAACCACGTAAAAACCTCAACAGAGGAATCAACGATATGAGTCTTGACAATTATAAAAGAGAAAAAGATTTAATTGATATAACACATTAGGACGATGTCCCGTTTCTGCAACGCACACAGTTCCAAGGTCCAAACATGTCATAAAATTTTTTTAAAACAGAAAGACTGAATTTCAATGATCTACATCTACATGAATATAACAAAAACAGGCTCTGTCAAGTTGACCCCCCACTTCAAAATTTATAGAAAAATCAATATGGTAGGTAGGTATTGAGTAAATGATGTATACTTTGTTGAAATGTTTTTATTTCAAGTTACGTGGTGCGATCGATTTCGGCTATATATATATATTATATTTGATTATTATATATTATAGTATATTTCATTCTCTTGACCAAACAACATGGGTTGTGAAACTTTTTCAAATTTTACCACTAAATTAGTCCTGATGGCTTTTCTTAACTAAATAATGACACGAATGCCTGATGATGGCTATATAGCCGAAATCGATCGCACCACGTAACTTGAAATAAAAACATTTCAACAAAGTATACATCATTTACTCAATACCTACCTTCCATATATAAGATGTGTACTCAACTGGAGAGCTTCATACAGAAAATCAATATGGTGTTCAGATGCGCTCTTGATGCGCTCTTATGCACCAGAGATGTTTTTTTTTGCGCTAGTCATACTGAGCAGTAATTACGACAATAAATTGGGAGGGGTCAACTTGACGCTGGCCCCCCATTCCGGGAAATATCGTAATATTCATTATTATTTCAATAATACTCCATATGCGCTCTTATGCGCTGCTAATATAAAATTTTGCGCTCGAATGCAATTTGTTCAATTATTATCCAAAGTTGGAGGAGCCAACTTGACGATAAACTTTTTTTTACAAATATTCAATATTTCTTAATTGCAATTAAATCTGAATTCGATGCGCTCTTAGGCGCCTCACATATTTTGTATGCGCTAGTTATACTGAACAGTAATTACATTAACAAGTTAGGGGGAGGCACTTTTGGAAATATCATAATTTTTATTATTATCAAAATTGAAATTCCTATGCGCTCTTTTGCCCTGCTAATATCAAATTTTGCGCTCGCATGCCATCTGTTTGATGAATAATCAAAGTTGGATAGGTTAACATGACAAAAATTTCGTCTCCACTATTCCATATGTTTTAGATTGTAATCAAATTTGAATTCAATACGCTCTTATGCGCCACGAATATTTTTCATGTGCTACTCTGCTTTAGCGAAAATCAACAAGGAATTTTTAGCGCGGGAAATTTAAATGCGTTTCACTACTCTCGCTACTACCAGCTAAAACTCGAAGAAAATATTTTATATAATTACTCCAAAAAGCTTGAATATCGATATTCAATATTCAAGCTGCTCCGTATCACAAGAAATATGACCTAATATTGATTGTCTGATTCGGTGCTTATTTCACAAATTTTAAAATGATTCAATTCAAACGTCTAGTATCAAATGAAGTATTATACCAATAGTAGTTTGGATCTTGATGAACAGATCGGGATATATCTTTTATTTCATTTTATATTTTTTTATTGCTTTATTACCGCTGTTTTTCACATTTTTTTCACCTAACATGACACTAGCGGGCTACTTGACGCCGTTATCTCTTGTGAAGTTCCATTAATCTTATTTTTCTCTCCGGTAGTCTGAGGCTGATTATCCAGTGATCGAAACCGCTAGCTTAATCAAAAAATGGAAGAACAGTGTGATTAGAAATTTTATCGTTTTTTTTTTATTAGGAAAAAGCCCTTACCAATTTCTAAAATCTGTCATACTTGGGTTTTCCTATTCCCTTATCATCATACTAATGTTGATTGGTTGAAAATAATATATGTATGGAATAGTTTCAATTTCAATTCATACTCGTACATCCAGTCTCTATTCTCTATCAAATAAACATTTTGTCTTGTGGTTTAAAAATATATATTTATTTCTTCATATATAATTTCGATAGACGATTTATGGCAAGAATTTGAAGATCTTGAAAAATGTGCTAAACCTTGTTCTGCATCAAAATCAGTAACTGTACATTTATTATTTTACACTACATAAACTGAGTTCCTTGAGCTACATTTGGTGTGTTTCGCGAGGTAGCCGATACACTTTAAGCGGATTAGAGTCAAGATCCCGACAATCAAAATCCCGACTGGTCCGAGTCTCGAAAGCCCGACTATTGATTCTGAATTATCTATGTGGAAAATGTACGCCGGACCTGAAACGAAAAAAACTTACCTATTAAAATGGCTGAACCTACGACTCTCCTTGTAAAACTTTACTCTATCATCTTCATTACAACTTTACCTGACCTATTCAAGAACCTAACAGCGATTGAAAACTTTTTCAGGTATTACTTTCACAAATTGTTTTCCAGTTTCTGTAATTCAAATCTGTTGATATTTCAACTGTCGGAATTTTAACCTGTCGGTCGGGATTCTAGCTGTCGGGATTTTGACCGTTACTCACTTTAACCATATATTCTACTGAAGAGGTCATTTGAAACAAAAATCATGGCCCCGAAAATGTTTCCCTTCAAAAATATATTGCGCAAAAAACATGTGTAGATCCCGGTTGCCAAATGTGTTAAGCGTTCTGAAAATTGCTTAATCCACGACTTGCGCTTCAGTTTCAAATCCAAGGTATAGAAATAACTATTATAATATTGTATTTTCTATACTTATGTGTAATATCTATTATATCTGAACCTGTAATTTTTCGAATTTATATATAAAAATGAGTATTTACTTTTGAACACAAGACGTATTATATCTATATGTGTAGTTTATTTAAACTATATACGCAGAAATAAATATATATTTTTTAAGCATGAGACAAAATGTTCATTTGATAAAGAATATAGATTAAATGTACGAGTACTATGAATTAAAATTTAAATTATTATTCTATACATATATTATTTTCAACCAATCAACATTGATATAATGCTTTATTTGACACTACACGTTTGAATTGAATCATTTTGAAATTTGTGAAATAAGCACCGAATTAGACAATTAGTATTAAGTCATATTTCTTGTGATATGGAGCAACATGTATATTCAATATCAATATTTGAGCTGTTTGGAGTGATTATATAAAATATTTTCATCGAATTTTAGCTGGTAGTACCGAGAGTAGTGAAACGCATTTAAGTTTCCCGCGCCAAAAATTCCAAAAGTGGAGGCTACCGTCAAGCTGCCCCCCCCCCCCCCCCCCCTAACTTGTTAATGTAATTACTGTTCAGTATGACTAGCGCATACAAAATATTTGAGGCGCCTAAGAGCGCATCGAATTCAGATTTAATTGCAATTAGAAAATATTGAATATTTAAAAAAAAAAGTTTATCGTCAAGTTGGCCCCTCCAACTTTGGATATTAATTGAACAAATTGCATTCGATCGCAAAATTTTATATTAGCAGCGCATAAGAGCGCATATGGAGTATTATTGAAATAATAATGAATATTACGATATTTCCCGAAATGGGGGCCAGCGTCAAGTTGACCCCTCCCAATTTATTGTCGTAATTACTGCTCAGTATGACTAGCGCAAAAAAAAACATCTGTGGTGCATAAGAGCGCATCAAGAGCGTATTCGAACACCATATTGATTTTTCTATCAATTTTGAAGTGTGGGGCTAACTTGACAGGGCTACAAAAACAAGTGTCAAGACAAATATTTCACAAATCAGGAATAACTATTACAAATAAATAAAATAATATGAGTCTTGACAATTATTATAGTCAAAAATGAATGGATTAATATAACATACAAGGACGATGTCCCGTTCTTGCGGTTAGAAAGTCGAAACGTCAAAAATAAAGTTAAATATACAGAATTGAAACCAAAAAAGTCTATTTATAATGATATAATTCTGAAAATATGTACAGATCATTAAAAATACTCTATGGTGAGCAAGTAATGAAAAAGATCAAGATTTTTGAAAAAACATCAATAAAAAAGGCAAGTAGATTATGTGATTTAGCATTTCTAAAACGTTGTAGAGACTCTGATGTTTTACCAAATTGCACCAAACTCGTTTTTCATATTAAAACATCACGTGCAAAACATATTTTACGTAAATCTGATTTTTTGTTACTGCGTGAAAGTATTGGTGACATTCGTAAAACTTTTAATCAACTAGATAGTTTTCTACCAGATCTACATCTATTTTTGAGCAATACATTAGAAAATGAGCACTGGCTTGAATTACAAAACAAAATTATTTATAAAATTGAGAAACATACGGCTTTGTTGACTAATTCCCAGAAAAATAAATTTTCAAAACTGAATAATGAACAACATCCTATTCAGGATACTTTTGTACATGATGCTAATGAACTAGTAGTCAATTTAAGCTCTTCCCAGCTTTCGGATTCTGCGGTTTCTGTTTTGTCCAAAGGTCTTAACTTTGCTGCTGCTCCTCGTCGTGTCCCGATTGAAGAGATTATAACGGTGGTTGAAACAGCTGTCAAAAAACTACCAGAAAATGAAGCTTCAGATGTCAGACTAGAAACAGCCAAAATATTGAAAAATGCAAAGCCTCCTAAACCGAATTTGACTAAAGATGAATTCAAAGCATTGCAAGATTTACGTCGTAATGAAGATCTTGTTATCTTACCAGCCGATAAAGGCAAAACTACTGTCATTCTTAATGAAGACGACTATATCAGCAAGGCTGAAGACTTGTTTCATGATGCAGCTTATGAAAAAGTCAGCAGGAATCCTTTAAGTTCGGTCAAGTATCAAACAATTAAATTTCTTGAAGAATCTTCTTCAGATAAGGATGTTATTAAATATTTGACTCCTAGCGATCCATATGTACCCAGATTTTATGGTTTACCTAAAATCCATGAGCAAGGGATTCCTCTTAGACCAATAGTTAATTGAATTAATTCATCAACTTATTTATTATCCAAATATCTTGACAGTTTATTGAGACCATTAATCAATAATTCTTCTTCGTACGTTAAAAACTCGAAACATTTTATTGAAATAATCAGTAACGTACGGCTAAATGAAAATGACATCCTTGTTAGTTTTGATATTTCTTCTTTATTCACAAAAGTTCCAATTAAAGACACCCTAAAGCTTTTGGAAAGGAATTTCCCTCCAGATATTATTAAATTATTCCACCATTGTTTGACTTCTAGCTTCTTCATTTTCAATAATGATTATCACAAACAAATTGATGGTGTAGCAATGGGTAATCCAATTTCTCCATCAATTGCAAATTACTATATGGAATTTTTCGAAGAAAAAGCATTAGAAACTAGTACCTACAAACCATCTCTATGGTTACGTTACGTGGATGATGTTTTTGCAATCTGGCCTCATGGGCATGACAATTTGAACAGTTTTTTGAATCATTCAAATAATGTTCACGAAAATATCAAATTCACATCGGAGCTAGAACGTAATGGCTCATTGCCTTTTCTTGATGTGAATCTAGAGCGAATCAATGATGGTAGACTACTACACACTGTTTATAGGAAGCCAACACACACAAACCAATATATTCATGCAGAATCACATCACCATTCTTTACAGAAATATGGAACAATTAAATGTCTTTTCCAAAGAGCCAATGATATCTGTCACCCTGATAAACTTGATGAAGAGATTAATAATCTAGAAGTTATTTTCCAGAAAAATGGTTTTTCTCATCATTCCATTAGGAAAGCACTTCGACCAAAATCAAACAATGCTACCGTTGCGGATAATGGCGTGAGTAAAAACTATGTTTCTTTACCCTATGTTAGTAATGTTTCAGAGAAGATCGGAAGGATCTTGTCTCAACATAATTTCCAAGTTTCCTTCGCTCCTGTCACGAAAATCAAGCAGTTTTTGAGACCTGTCAAGGACATGATCCCTTTACAATCTTTGGGTATTTATAAGATCCCCTGTACCTGTGGGAAAGTCTACGTTGGACAGTTAGGCCGAACTGTGAATACTCGCATTGCTGAGCATAGAAGATGCACAAGACTCAATCACCCAGATAAGTCTTCGGTTGCTGATCATGCCATTGAGTTTTTGAACGACATCAAGTTCGAAGAAACAAGAGTAATTGCAAGATGCTCATCCATTCATGGTAGATTGGTCAGGGAAGCGATTGAAATAATTAAAGATCCGAATAATTTCAACCATACTGATGGTTTTAAGTTGGCAAATGTTTGGCTTCCAATAATCAATAAAAGACATACATAATTTATAAAATATTTGTCTTGATTATTATTTTTATTACGTTCATGTACATAATTGAAACTCATTTTTGTAAAAAAAAATTTTATGACATGTTTGGACTTTGGAACTGTGTGCGTCCGCAAAAACGGGACATCGTCCTTGTATGTTATATTAATTCATTCATTTTTGACTATAATAATTGTCAAGACTCATATTATTTCATTTATTTGTAATAGTTATTCCTGATTCGTGAAATATTTGTCTTGACACTTGTTTTTGTTATATTCATATAGATGTAGATCATTGAAATTCAGTCTTTCTGTTTAAAAAAATTTTTATGACATGTTTGGACCTTGGAACTGTGTGCGTTGCAGAAACGGGACATCGTCCTAATGTGTTATATCAATTAAATCTTTTTCTCTTTTATAATTGTCAAGACTCATATCGTTGATTCCTCTGTTGAGGTTTTTACGTGGTTTTTCCTCAGACTTTGAATAAATGCCAGAGGAATTTTGTTCTTCTTGCACTAAATGTGGAATCCACGTATTCACATCTAGTTATCTGTATATTTTAAATTTTTAATTTCTAATTATCTAGATACCTTCTTGCCTTGTTTATTTTTGTATCATTTTTTCTGATGAAGACTTTTGGTTAGAAAGTCGAAACGTCAAAAATAAAGTTAAATATACAGAATTAAAACCAAAAAAGTCTATTTATTATGATATAATTCTGAAAATATGTATAGATCATTAATTTATATCGAATTTTATTGAAGCTTCAAAATAAAAAATATTCACGTTAGCTCAATATGTCTTTCGGTTATTACACTATCATCAAGACTACAAATTGAATTTCTCAAGAAACTTAATATTTGGTACTCTTATTTAAATTTAGATTTATTTCCTTCCCTTTCTTTCATAACACTTGTGTCTCTTCTTGAAGATTGTAGAATCAACTGAATCTGCAGACTTACACTTTGAGAAAATAGTATATTGTGACGTTATTTATTTTAATTTAGGGAGCAAAAGTTACTGAACACTACTATTTATTCTTATGATTTATTAAAATAATAAATTAGATAACTAACACTTTTTCTAATAAATAACTCTAATTTAAACTGAAGATTATTACACTACACTATAAATTAACTCTAATTATTCATGTCAATATTGATCTATTTCAAATGACACAATTTATTTCAATCACTAGCAATCCACATGATAAGGTCACTGAGCCAAAAATCAATAATAATTCTTGCTGAGTCAGTCACATATATATACCGTGGGTCTCTCCTCACTACGTTTTTCCCGCAAACGTCCAGGCTAGAAGCACAGATAAACTCAACTTGTGTTTATCTGTGCTAGAAGGTACCAGCAATTTTCTAGGAAACAAATATTTTCGCTTCTATTTCTTGATGTAAAATTTTTCACAATAATTCTAAGCACTAGTAAAGCCGAAATTACTAATTTATAGACTTAAATTCATTACAATATCCATTTTTCATGATCCATACATGTTTTTCAGAATTATATCATAATAAATAAATCTTTTGGATTGAATTCTGTATATCTCTTTTTATTTCTTGACGTTTCGACTTTCTATCCGAAAATCTTCATCAGAAAGAATTGATACAAAAATAAAACAAAGGCAAGTATTGTAACGATACCTCGTTGATGGCGGGGTTGTTGACTTTGGCGTCGCGTCGCGGTCAAAACTACTGACGGTGTGCTCGGGCGTTGTTTCTAAGGCAGACGGCTGGATAGCTCAGAATGGAAGGGTGAGGGTTGTCAAGATAATCATCAGGAGGTGGGTGTCACAATGAGATTTATTTTCACACAAAAATGATGACGATGAACAAAGAGTATATATTTTACAGGAACTTGCACGGAGATAGCTTGATTGACAGTAACGTAACGGCTGTACATATCACTTGACACCAGCGATCGCAGTATGGACCCCGGCGGTCGCAGACGACGAGGTGCTTTAAAACAAACAAATCGTGAAGTGATTTCTCAAACGGTGGATCAACTTATCTTCGACGCTTGTGAAACCGAAGTGGTTCCAAGTAGTGACTCTACGTAAACTCAGCGCCGTGAAGCCAATGATGACCCCCTCAACGGTGATTCTACGTTAAAATAATGTAACGCTGCGAAACCTCGAAGACTTCGTCAGCGGCGATACTACGTTAAGTATTCAAACACTGCGAAATCAACAAGGACTGCTCCAGCGGTGATTCTATGGTAAAACAATCTAACACTGTGAAATCAATGGAGACTTCCACAACGGTGACTTTACGATAAATTATTCAAAAAATATTCCAAGTTCAAAAGCAGCAAAAATATTTCAAGTTCAAAACAGCAAAAGCAAACAGATCAAAGTTCCTTTAACGGGCTTACAAAAAACAAACAAGCTCACAGATTGTATCAGACAGTTGTGCTAACGGACTTAGCACAAAAATTTCACTTGAACGGTAACACTGATCTCTATATAGGGATAGTTTGTGCCGTAGTCCGCTTTTAACTCCTTCAGAGTAATCACCAGCGCCACGGTATACCAGGAGAGGAACTATAATGACATTTCATGAAACACACTAATCGGATAAATATGAAAGTATTTTTTATCAAAAAAACATCAAATATATTTTCAATTGAAAAATAACGGTACTGTTGTAAATAATCAAATTCCACAAGATAAATTAACAGCATGAACATGTCTGTGTCATGAAACGAATTAGGCCCCAAAATCCGTCACTGTTGCACATCCCAGAGCCTTCTGCTACCGTCAATAATTATTTAGTCTATCACAATTAATCCACTTCTTGCGCACCCTGTAAACTTTAAATTCAGTAACTCTGCTTCAACATAGAACGTCACTTACCGTTCGTCCATCAGTTTTCAACTGCTTCAAATACCTTTAATATTTCACATGTGGATAAATAAGGTTAGGTGTTAACAACACCTGAAATTTAAAGAAATTGAGATCGTATGATCTGTATTTATGACTTGTGTCTTACCGTAATAAAGTCTGAATGTAATCCACTGTTGTCCTGTTAATATGTTGTATATTGTATATTGTATATTTTGTTGTTGTTTGACGTTCTGCGTGACCTTCGACTATACACAAACTAGATCTGATATTTGACAGTTTCTTTATCACCGACCGATGAAGTATTTAGAATAATTTCAATATTAAGGAAATAAAATCAAAAAAGGATGTATTCGACAGGAAAGTAATAGGAAATTTATTATTGTAATGAAATTTGTATTTGTAAAATCACTTCTTCTTTTTTTCTGTATGTCTTCTTTATATTATTGCTAGCGCTAATATGGATTTGATTTCAAAAACATGTTAAGTAAGGTTTCATTAAAATATGGGTATAAATAAGGCCTTCTGGCCGACTTAAGTCACTTCTTTGTGAGTCAAGTCTTCTGAGCAGCCGTTCCAAGTACGCTACCAGTTCCGATACCGACCGTCATCTTCAGAGTGTGTACCGTCCAAGTGAAGTTATTGTGCTAAGTACGTTAGCACAACTGTCTGACACAATTTGTGAGTTTGTTTTGTTTTTTCTAAATCCGTAAAAGGAACTTAGAATATTTTTGCTGTTTTGAACTTTGAATATTTTTGTTGTTTTGGACTTAGAATATTTTTGCTAGTTTTGAGCTCAGAATATTCTCTGGATTATTTAACGTAGAAGCACCGCTGAAGAAGTCTTCGTGATTTCGAAGCGTTTGATTATTTAACGTAGAAGCACCGCTGAAGAAGTCTTCGTGATTTCGAAGCGTTTGATTATTTAACGTAGAAGCACCGCTGAAGAAGTCTTCGTGATTTCGAAGCGTTTGATTATTTAACATAGAAGCACCGCTGAAGGAGTCTCCGTGATTTCGAGGCGTTTGATTGATTTAACGTAGAAGCTCTGCTGGAGGAGTCACCTGATGACTTCACAGTATCGAACCACCTTAACGTAGAATCACTGCGAGGGAGCAAATTTGGTCTTACCCGCATAGAAAGTTTCTCGTCATCTGCGACCGCCTGGGTCCGTACTGCGACCGCTGATGTCGAGTGTCATGTGCAGCCGTTTCGTCATCGTCAACCAAGTTATCTCCGTGCAAGAGTTCTGTAAAATAATGTTCTATGTTCATCGTCATCGTTTGTGTGTAATAAATCTCATTGTGACACCTACCTCCTGATAATTATTTCTGACAACCCTAACCCTTCCCGTCTGAGCTATCCAGCCGTCCGCCATAGAAAAACTGCGTCACCGACCGTATTGGCGCCCGAGCACACCGTTGGCAGTTTTCAACAGCGACGCCAAAAGTAACAACCACGCCATCAGCGAAGGGTGTCGTTACAGTCACTTGACGCGTATAGTATTTCGTTACTTATTTTGTTCAGCGCACATTAGGTCCATATTTTGAATTTTTTCCGTAAGTATCAGCTATCCATATATAAAGAGATCAGTGGACGGTAACCACTTTGAAGATGACACTCGAAATCGGAACTAGAAGTGTACTTTGGAACGGCTACTCAGATGACTGGTAGTCCGATCAAGTTAGCCTTAAAAATATTGGTACCCTTGCATAAATTCTCAAGAAGCTGGAAATTGACATGAACGTTAGGGATACCATTATAATGAAGTTGTCGAAAGTCCCCATCGATCCCATGTGTGCAAAAAATTTTATACGAGGTCAAAGATTGCAAGAACAAGTTTTCTGTGCTTTTAAGTGGAACGGTTGATTTAATGATAAAAAGAGTTGAGACAAAAATTGTAGATCCTTCAATTCTCTACAAAAATGGTCCCCCACCTCTTTTTACTTACTTGTACAAAGTAACAAGCAAGTATTATGAAACCGACAAAATTCACCTATCGGGATTTTGATGGAAATATCTGTTTTGAGCATCCCTGAATTCATTTTGACTATTTTTGGCTTGATGTCGGTACGTATGTTCGTACGTAGTGCGTGCGTTCGTGCGTGCGTAACTCGCAAATCTCAAAACTGGTTGAACGTATTATGCTGAAATTTCATATTTAAGACTGGTATGAGGTGTTAATTTGCACCTCGCATTATAGTTGCAATCGCCTGTACCGGAAGTGCACTTTACTTGAAACTTTTTTTGAATTCTCCGCATAAATCCAGAATGATCAACCGTAGGATGTTTAAATTCAGTATTTGAACTTAATGTTGTATCAGAATGGTTATCTGCTATTTTTGTATGAATCGGCTAAGCCAGAAGTGCACTTTACTTGAAACTTTTTTTGAATTTTTTGCATAAATCTAGAATAATCATAATAGCATATTGAAATTTCGTATTAAGCACTTCTATAACATCTTATTGTGCATCTTGCATTATGATTGCGATCGGCTACACCGGAAGGGCACTTTACTTAAAACTTTCTCCAATTTTCCGCATAAATCCAGAATGATCAGCCGTAGAATACTGGAATTTAGCATTTGAAATTGCAGTAGCATCTTAATGGTCATCTTATATTTTTGTACCAATCGGCTGAGACAGAAGTGCACTTTATATGACAGACTTTTTGAATTTTCTGCATAAATTTTGAACAATCAGTCGTAGAATATTTAAATTCTGTAGTAGGCATTTTTATAATATCTAGTTATACACCTTGCATTATGATTGCTATCGATTAAACCGGAAGAGCACTTTATTCGAAACATTTTTTGAATTTTCCGCATAAATCCAAAACGATTGAACGTAGATTGTTAGAGTTCAGTATTTAGGACGATTATACCGTCTAGATGCTCATATCCTATTTTTATTGAGATACACCAAGCCGAAAGTGCACTTTACCTGACAGTCTTTTGGAATTTTTCGCATAAATTCGAAACGATCAGGTATAGAATATTGAAATTTGATATTTCAGTCTGCTGTAGCATCTGAATGATTGCCTACTATTTTCATGACAATAGCCTGAACCGGGAGTGCACTTCAGTAGGAATTTATATATAATTTTGCGCATAAATTCAGATATGTTGGTAGTCGTAGAATTTTGGAAATCAGTATTTAGGAATGTTGTAGTATAAGAATGATGGCCTACTGTTCCCATAGCAACCGATTAGGCTGAAAGCGCATTTTACTTGACAGATTCTTATAATCTCTTGGGTAAATCTAAAACGATTAACTGTGGAACGATGAGATTTTGTGTTTGATCATATATATCCAATGATATATATTATCAAACACAAAATCACATCGTATTATATATATATATATATATATATATATATATATATATATATATATATATATATATATATATATATATATATATATATATATATCCAATGATGTACAAGTAAGTCACGTGATGTTCACGTCAGATTTTTGCTTAAGACTTATCATTTCTGAGAGAAAGCTATTCTAGAGTTATTCTCTTGATAATATGCATGACTACGCTGCCTATATACATTATGGACGTATAATATAGGTACAACTATGAGTCTGCGTAACTAGTACTCGTACGTTAATATTGAATGATAATTTCGAGAATATAAAAAAAAGAAACCTAGTCCTTCATTTTATGTAATCATGCGACCTTGAGCAACATATTGCATAGATAAGTTACGTTTCGTATCTTTTGCAAGAAAAACACCTCATAAAAAACGTGTTCAATTAGCTTGTCCTCTTCCAACCTTGGCTTCTGCTCATTAAGATTTTTATCAAGTATATCAGCCGGTTCAAGTGTGGCTTGGTAATCAACTGGACCCAAAAGAATAGGGTTGAAAGCTAATCCTTACTAATATTATAAATTCGAAAATCACTCTGTCTGCCCATCTGTTACGCTTTCACGCCTAAACCACTCAACCATTTTTGATGAAATTTTGTACAGAGATGAACTTGAGCTTGAGAAAGGAAATAGGCTACCTTTTATCGCGAGGGGGTTGAAATAGGGGATGATAGTATGTATGGAAGTTCGTCATTTTCTAAGATAAAACCATGAAATTTTGTATTCAGGCATCAGGTACTAATAAGTGAACAAACATTTCTTTCAGCGTTTTTGTGATTTCGACCTACATGGGGATGAAATAGGAGATGAAAGTGCGTATTGAAATCCAGGCGCCTGCGCAGCGCGGCTTAATGGGGGAAATATCACTGAATGTGGCTACCCGAACGGCCAGTCACATTAGGGCAGGCGAGTGCGAATATTAAAAATGAATGAGTTGTTTCATAATCCATAACTCTTTTAACTTTTTGCTTTGAATAAGTTTATAAGTAAAATAAATTGTGAATAGTTATAGCGGTTTTATTGATTTGGTTTAATAAAAATAGTTTTATAATTGAAGTAAGAACATTTTTGATTTGTATAGGTCAGGTAGAAGATTTTCTTTTGTTTCATTACGCTTTACTTCTAGATTCTGATATGTCTCGAAAGCGCAAGTCCAATTTAGTGCGTAGTTCTAGCAGAGCTCGCGCTGCGAAAGTTGCTAGAAGCCAAGAGTCTGAATAGCAGTCTTAAACTCGTTTGGCCTTTTGAAAATGTTGCCCAAAATAACTATTCCACGCGGACGAAGTAGCGGGAAAAGCTAGTTAATAATGTATTGGAATCAATCCACACTCTACTTTCACCTGCACTGGAAAAGCTCCTTAATACTTTTTTCTATAACTACAGAAAGGAGTGTAATTCGAAATGCGGCTGCAAAAAAGTAAGATGACTTTGTTCACAAGCATGCACCACTGCACCAGCTGTCAAAGTCAGTCGTTTTCAAATACTGAATCTTCAACAGAAAATAATCCTTACATCAACGATGAAACAACTGTTGTGTCGCTATTTGAGCAATTTACTTCAACTCAGGAAGATGGAGATGAAGAAGTTGGATAAGAAGACCTAATATTATATCAAATTTCAATAAGAAGAAAATAGAGTGAGCCTACCGGGCAGACCACATTGAAAAATACGCGCCATGTACACTACCTCACAGGTGGTGTGCCAACGTGTGCATATAATGAAGAATATAACTTTGGAATGGCCTTTTCTCAGAAATAAAGGATCTTAGGAAAAAAGGGGTGGGGATTATAGAGAATTGAAAGATCTACAATTTGTAGTGAAGCTATTTTTATCATAAAAATGATCGCTGCACTGAAAAATCAAAAAACCCATTTTTGCGAGCTTTGACCTCGCATAAAATTTTTCGCACCCACGGGATCGTTGGGGACTTTTCACAACTTCATTATAATGGTAACATTCATGTCAATTTTCAGCTTCTTGGAAATTTATGCAAGGGTAAATGTCTATTTTGACTGGACTATGGACTTCCAAAGAAGTGACTCAAGTCGGCCACAAGGCCTTATCCGTACTTAAATTTTAATGAATCCTTACTCAACTTGTCTTGAAATTAATTTCTTATTAGCGCGGTCAGTAATGTAAAGAGGAGATACAGACAAAAAGAAGAAGTCATTTTACAAATACAAATTTCGTCACAACAACCAATCTCCTATTCTCTTCCTACTGAATACATTCCTATCGATTACATTTCCTTGAAATTGAAATTATCCTAAATTCTTTTTATCTGTCGGTAAAGTAGGTAATGTTATGTCGGTAAGTTTATACCTGTCAGGTGTCAGATCTTTTATTTGTTATGTCAAAGGTCGAAAACAACATCAAACAGAATATACAATATACAACATATTCATATTCAAAATTCATTACCAATAAGCACAAGACATAAATACGGATCAAGCAATATAGGTTGAATCTAATTTCAGATGTTTTCAAAACCTAATCTCATTCCACCACATGCTGTGAAATATTAAAATGTATTCATTCCAGCTGGTGGCTGATGATACCAAGGTAAACGGTGGTGCATGCCTAAACAGAATTACGGACTTTAAAATTTACAGGGTAAGCAAGATGTAAACTAGTTGTGATGGACTTCAAAATATTTGACGGTAATAGAAGACTCTGGGATGAGCAACTATGATGGAGCTCCGGGAAATAATTCATCACAGTATCTAGATACTCATTCAAAATACTCTTTTAATAGTTTAAACATGTATGTAATTAGAATCAGGGAACTTTTTTTCTACAGTCAATATAGAATGATACCAATAATAATAGAAACATGAGTAAATGATTTGTAATACCTTTTAATTACACAGGAGGTATTTTTATTTCTGACAATTGTAAGTTTTCCGCTGAATTGTAAATTGTATGTAAATTGTATCTAAACCTCTGAAATACTTTTTCCCAGAACAAATTGACATTTATGGTCAGAAATCACACATGTCAGAATTACCGACATGATTATTGATTGAAATTACTTTCGGAATAATGCGCTCAATAGCATTACAATTTGAATAGATCACAAAAAGAGACATATAAATGTATAAACCCTGGTATAAACAAAAATATTATACTTTGAATAGCCTAACAGTGTGTGGTTGTCGTTGAAATAGCTGTATTGGTATCATATACTTGTAAATACTCCAATAATATTACCATGAAACTGGATTTCATTGGAACATGAATTATAAATTCATAAATTCAAGAAAAGCGCGGTTCCGAGCTCAGTTCAGATGAACGACGTGCAGTGGCTAAGCGACGCTTCTGGAAATAAATCTTTAGCATTCATGTCTCTACCATATAATCTTATGTCGTTATAACCTTTCATTCCAACAGTTGTCAAAATATGTCAATAATATGACTCAATCTTGTTAACAATAATTACATTTATCATATGTACTTCTGAATTTGGATAGTAAATGAAATAGAAGAAGTTCTGGTCATGTATGAGTATAACTAGGAATCTTTTTCGAATTCTGATCTTATAGGTAGCGGGCACCAAGGAGGTTAGAATAGAAAGGGTGAAGCATGAGGTTATTGATGTGGCGAGGGGAATGAAGCCTAGTGAGAACGGATGAGCACCACTTCTGGTTCCGATTTGAGAGGAGATAGACGTCAGTTTTTAAACAAAAACACTTGTCCTTGACAGATAAGCGATGATTTGAGTTCTGGTTGGAGTGGGGGAATCACTTGTGCATCCACTAGCTCTCTCCTTTATATTCTTACCTCCATGGTGGGCACCAATGTGACCTGGTCACGTGTCTGTATGGCAGAGAACGCGCCATTTCTAATTTCCTCTTTGTTGAAGATCATTTAAAATTACTTATCTCGTATTTCTACGAATATTGGTAACTAAAATTAACCCGTAGCCACAAAGCAGTTATAAGCGGAACTATATTGTGAAGTGGATTCCACCTTTAATTCCATATGATCATATGTTATGTTAATGTTAATGGCTTTGTTAGCAATATTTAGTAAATTTTTTGACGTTGCTTACATGAAATTCTATACTATAATAGTTCGTATTGGATTTGTTGCAGTGATTGCAGTGAAAAATACTTGGCTTTTGACTTTATTGTTAAATTACATAACCTCATTGCTATACTAAAATTAGTCTTTCTGAAGATTACTCTCTTCAAAATATGAAATATAAACGAAGAAGTGTTGAACATTGTTGTGTTTATAGCTGTCATTTCAAATTTAGTTGAATTGTTGATTTGAGTTACCATAAATTTCCTAAAAACAGGAAAAAAAGTGTCGATCAACGTACTTACATTGTAAACAGATTACAAACTTGCCGTAAGCCACTTTTGATCCACCATTTTCTAAGCACAATGCTGCCGCCAACGGTAATTTTAGTTGCCAATAACAAGTACACTATAAGTGTCTACCACATTCGACATTCGTATCAAGTGAAAGACGTGATCAATATTTATTCTATATTTATGCTGTTAGTTAGTGATTGTAATTTTAATTTTGTACTTGTTAGTGGTTCATATTTATAATTTATTATTTAGGTCTGGTTTCCAGCTCTTAACACAGATTATTAGATCCGTTTGTTCTAATGAAGGTGGTATGATCACATTCAATATGAAATATTTCGTGAAGATATTTTATATTCGAATAAAATGCCAAGAATAGAAAAAGAATTACTTGGAAAATCAATAAAATTTAAAAATAATCTTTCAGATTGTATAATTCTGAAAAAAAAATTAGATTACTTCATCGGTTATTTGAGTGAACGTGCCTTTGTAGGCGGAGCATTCTGACATTGCCGTACAATCACGTGACATGGTCACATGAGTGCCCGCAATCTATTAACACATAATCAGGCACATAATGACAGAATTAATTACATTATCAGGTATTTATGTAATTATGATAAGAGCATACATTTTATGGTTTCTTTCTTTGTAAAAGGAATAGTCCAATTTGGAGCGGCAAGCTATGTATGAGGCTTGAAGAATATCAATATTTGAATCGAATGAATTTTTGTTGGAATAATAACTGTGGTACGTTTTAATTCGGTCAAATTGAATGTTTTTATTGTTGGAGTATTTTTTTCATGTGAGGCAAAGGCAAAATTGGAATAATTTATATTGGAAGAATGACGACAATACCTTAAAAATAGTTTCTACATGTTAAATCGTTCACTTAAAATTGCAGACTTTTTCAATCATTCAAGAAAAATCAATCCACATTTTCAAAGAAGTTCAAGTCAGGTACAACCAATGAAAACTATATTTTTTACAGAATTTACTCAGTTCACAGCCTGAAAGAAAAGTTCGAAATTTACATGCTCATCTTTAGAAAATTAGAAGCAATCCTACATCCAGATGATCGGTAAACAGCAATCTTCACTATATTAAAATTTTCCACGGTGATGAATAGTCGATAAAAAGCAATGTAACCTAGACATAATTTCCCAATGAATTCATGTTGTTTTCTGTATTCCTATGATTTTAGGGATTACTCATAATTCTCCTTTTTTTTGTATTCTAAAATGTAGCTTAATATACGAAAAATTGATGAATATAAAAAATATACTTTTGTTTGTTGTGCTATGGGATGGAGTTTATATTGGAGTGAAAGTGGTAAGAATAGAATATCTATTCTAAAGCGTCTGAAGTGACTTGATAGTTTTTTAAAATCTAACAATTTGGTTTACTAACGTGTAGGTGAAAATTTCGTGTTGTAACTACATGATGAAAGGTATATTTATGTTGAAGGTAAGTGGTTGCATTTTTAGATGAAATACAGTATCTATTGCATAATATATTCATAAATATAAATGAAATAAATCAAAATGTCTGCAAAGATTCTATTTTATCACATATTTATTCATATACAACCCTTATAACGTATATATATTGTATATTATAACAGCTTTTCCGTTCTAAGCTCTCGTTAATCCAGTAAAGAATCATATAAGGAAAATTCTTAAGAAATTAACTTCTGCAAATCTCCTCACAAGACTTTGCCACTATTGTCCAATTTTCTCTTCTAATATCAAAGAAATATCATCCCTCAATGTTTACGTCAAATTAAACTTTTTCGAGATATTATTTGAAGGTTATACATTTTTTATTCACAAGATGTGGTATTTGTTTCTTCAGATTGAACAAGGGATTGAATTATGCATACTATACTCTTTTGAATTTTACTGAAATCTAAGAGTTAGATTGAAATAAAATCTAAAATTTGTATATCATTTCCACCTAAATTTTATTTTCATAGAAATGTATTCTTAAATGTTGCATTGAATAAGAAATAATTTAATTCAAATTTTTCATAGAAAACTTCTGTAAGCTAGAATTATAAAAATTATATATTTATATTGTAGAAAAAACTTATTTGATGTATGTTATATAAATATATCTTTGTAATTACCTCAAGTGTCATTTCTGTGAGATATCTTTTTTTATATGCTCTACATTTGAACAATGAGTTAATATTATCAAAATTATTGTTACTTTATTTAAAGTTGTGACAATTTTATTAACGTAAATTGATTTCACACACAATAAACTCATTTCAGTGCATTTTATTCACTATTATATTGACACAAATTTCATTGTGATTAATTCATTTATTAAGGTTGCAGTACAAATATGTATTTTACAAACTCGTATGTTCACAATATCGCTCACAGTTACTCGTACTGAATCCATTTCTCTCCTAGCTCACGCTCTTATATACTTAATCCAACAATGGGACAATATTCAATTGTCTAACAGTTGAAGCCAGGCAATCACATCCGACAATTGAACATTGACTTGGTCAATACTAACTAGGATTACAGTTATAGCGAATTTAAATAAATAATTATGTGAACTAATTACTTCAAATATTCAACGTTTGTGACAATATAATATTCATCGACAGGTATTTATCAAAAAAATATTTCCTTCTTCAGTTTTTTATTTTCTGCCCGTCTTCTCACTCTGACAGCCCAAATCTGCCCGAGCTTGTTTCCGCACATCATCGTTACGACGTTATTCCATTTTGAGCTCGTGTTTTTTCCGTGTTACGAAGTGAACCGGTTATAGAGCAAGATCCCAGGCCCGCCAGACCTTACTTATTTTCTGAGAAACAAAATGTGTGGAATAGAGTAGTGCTAGTATGTACTTTGATCATACGCATACTAGCTAGTTTGTGGCGACGGTCAATTTACAGATACGAGGTGCTAGCGGTACGTTAAGACATTACTCACTTTTCTTAAGGTCTTGAGTGCTGATTTTGAGGTATGTTTCAGAGAATATTGTTAAAAATTGATAATCTACACTTCCATCGGTGATAATTTCTGCTAGACTCTTTAAAGCTCACAAAGAATAACGTGATCTTACTTATAGTTTGAGTGCTAATTTTTATATATGACACTCAGGGAACAATTTCAATACTTTTTGTTGACAGCTAGATGAATCGTTGGGCTAAACATCCTCCAGACACAATTAAAATATCGCTGTGAGTAAAAGCGCGAGGTCACTATTTGTAGGCTTGATAGTAAGTGAAGTATCAATGAGCATCCAACTCTTCCTTGGTCTGGCTATTTATAAAAAGTATTGAAATTGCTCACTGAGTATTATATATGAAAATTAGGACTCAGACTATGAGTAAGATAACGATATCTTTTTGCGAGCTTTAAAGCGTTTAGCAGGAACTACTGCCGATGAGAAGTGTCTGGGAGTCTTGATTATCAATTTTCAACAATATTCTCTAGAACATACATAAGAATAAGCACTCAGACTTCAAGAAAAGTGAGTATTGTCTTGATGTACCTATAACACCTCGTATCTATAAATTGGCCGTCGGCACAAACTAGCAAATATGTGTATGATCAAAGTACCAACTAACACTATTCTAATCCACAAATTTTGTTTCTCAGAAAATAAGTAAGGTCTGGCGGGTCTGGGATCTTGGACTATTATGCCAATTCGAATTCGTGCTTTTTTCGTGTTACGAAGTGATCCGGTTAATTTGTACTCATCATTACATGCAGTTGATACATTGTTTTAATGTCTGATCAATTGAATCTTGTTATTATTATAAATATATTAACAAATCTATTAGAGATGTCAAATCATGGAAGTTATCGTGCTTGTTTCAAACTATCTTGTACGAATACTACAAAAATTATTCCTCAAAAAATGTTTCAAGTGTTCCACAAAATATTAAACGTCGAAACCAATGGTTTCAAGTGGTGCGCCGAATAAATCCTAGAACGACATCAAATTTATATTGCTGTAAGGATCATTATGATGCAAGTATTTTAAAAGTCAACAATTATCAATTGATAACAATTTATATGAACTCATAAATCCAATAGTCAGAGTTAGATGCATAAAATTTACTTAGGAGACTCATTCCAAATCGTAACTAATAAATACCATATCATCCCGACAATTTCGGGCAATACCTCAAAATGATCAAATAATAAAACTCTACGCAGTTATCGGATGATCTTGCTTCTCTTCTATTTAGTAATTTGACCTGAAGTGAAACATAACCTATATCCTTGTCATCGCAACTTTCACGTGATTCCCTATGAATAAATTAATTATAGTGTATTCCAGTTGAGGTTGAGAATGGACTTGGGAGTAAGATAGGGCTTACGATTTCAGCTTTTTGATTGGTTAGAACGCAAACCAAGTTCACAATAGCAAAAAAAATTTAACAGTGGTTACAGATAAGTAGGTATACTTATTATTCAATTTTGACGTTATGATGTATGCAATAACTCTGAGTCACTCTTCAATTAGTAAAGTATGTTCTGCATGAAACTATTTTTATAATTCAAATTTCTATTTTGTATGTGTGAAACGGGCTGGCTCCGAAGCGCCACCAAATCCATTCTTAACTGAAATACACTATATAATAATAATAATAATAATAAGTCTTTATTACTTAGCAGGTATACAAACCCAAAACAAGTAAATGAAATTCCAACTAAATAAATCCCAACTATAACACATTATCTAAAGAATCATAATTATTCTCATTGAATAACTTACACATAACATAAACGGGAGATCTGAGTAAGATATTGGACTTATGTGATGGTAAGTAGAAGGTAAGACGTAAGCGGGATGTGGCCCTACATATATGAATTGGCAGATTAGACAAAATTTGGGGAACATCTGTTTTATCACACAAAATATTGTTTAAAGTAGATAATGCTACTTGAGTATGTCTACTATCCAATGATATCATATTAAATTTGCTCAGCAAAATATATCCATCAATACCTCGCTCAGAATACCTTGAATATTTTTTAAACCACATGTATTTGAGGAAACGACGTTGTACATTCTCTAAAAGATTCGCATGTGTGTTATGTGGTGAGTACCAGATTAAAATAGCGTATTCTAACCGAGATCTGATGTAAGCAAAGAATAATTTTCTGATTGTTTCCGGATTATTAAATTACCTGCATTGACGAATAATGAAACCAAGTGTCCTATTGCAAGTCAAAACAACATTATGGATATGTGGTACAAATGTAAGACCAGGATCAAATAAGATACCAAGATCTTTCGTTGAGACACATCTAAATAATAGTGTGAGGTCTATATTATAAGCAAAGTCAATAAAGTCTCTCTTACGTGTATATGTCATAATTTTACATTTGCTTATATTGAGTGGCAACGTGTTGGTTGAACACCAAGATTGAATACGATTGATGTCGAGTTGCAAATCCCAGCAATCGTCAATATCATTGATTATCTGAAAAACTTTTATATCGTCTGCGTACAGCAGAATGCTACAGCTTATAATGTCGCAAATGTCATTGATGAATAACAGAAATAAGAAAGGGCCTAGATTGGAGCCCTGTGGAACCCCTGACCTAGTAACAAAGGGCTTAGAGATATGGCCGTTATGGGAGACAAGCTGAAGTCGATTTTCTAAGTAAGATTTGAAAAAAGATAAAAGTTCGGCATTGAATCCAAAATTTTCTAATTTCCTCAGTAATATAACATGACTCACTTTATCAAAGGCCTTCTAAAAATCTGTATATACTACATCAAGCTGACCCTTTTGATCGAGAACTTCTGAAACTTTTTGTGTAAAAATACACCAGTTAGTAACTGTGGAGCGTTTAGGCATAAAACCGTGCTGGTACGGTGAGATGAATTGCTTTACTTGAGGGAATAATTGATTGTACAGGCAGATTTCCAGCAATTTAGCCAATTTGGAAATAATTGAAATTGGCCTGTAATTAGAGATGATTGAAGGGTCACCTGGTTTTAGAACTAGACATATTTTTGTAAGCTTCCAGACAGAGGGAAATGAGCCAGCGGTTAGACAATTATTATACAAATACAATAGGGAAGTAAAAAGGGCTGATATACAATCTTTCAAAAAAAAACTTGGTATTTGGTCAAATCCGGCCGTCATAGAGTTTTTTAACTTCTTTGTAGCTGAGATTAGATAATTTTCAGATATTTTAACATTTATATTATAGGAATTGTGGAGACTATTGTTATTATATTTTACATTCGGAACAGTGTCTAAATGATCCGTGTAAACACTAGCAAAATGATCACAGAACATATCAAGAATATCTGGAGGACAATCGGAGGACAAGTCCCTAAATTTCATGAGCCCTGGAATCCTAGATACTCCTTTTTTGTTTTGAATGTAAGACCAAAAACACTTAGGGTCTTGACTTGTGTTATTTCCAATAGATGAAACGTAGTTTTTGAACGAAACCCTAATGAGGTTTTTAGTAATAGACTTTAGTTCTTTGTAATCCTGTAAATTTTGCTCACTATTATGTGTTTTATATTTACTGTACAATTTAGATTTCAATTTAAGATTATCAATAATTTTAGCAGTGAACCAGGATGGATAATATTTTTTGTGAGTTTTATAAGAAGGTACACAAGTGTCAAAAATGGAATACAATAATTCGTAGAACTTATCACACGCATCAGAAACATTAACCACACTAGTCACCTCAGACTAATCATAATTAAGTAATGAATAATATAATAGAGCAAAATCTGCTTTTTTGAAATTATACATTTTAGAACACTTATTGGAGTGAAAGTTAACTGCTGGATTATTGTCAAGATACAAATTAATGTTTAAGGCTGGATGAAAAACATCCTCTCTTACAAGTGGATTCTCATCATGAGTGACTTCACAATATATATTTGTAAATATCAGATCAAGCAGCCGATTGTTATAATTTAGAACTGAATTATACTGAGAAAGTTGAGTGAAGACAGCAAAATTAGGAAGATGATCGCGTAGTTCATCATTTCCATGAGTTGAACAAAATGTAGGTATATTGAAGTCACCCATAATTAAAACACATTATTCATAGATGCACCTTTGCTCTAAACATGAAGTTAACGTACTAAGTGTAACAATATTTAGAGTTTCATGAATGTAAATAACAAAAATTACAATGCTGAAGTTTTGTAAGAAAACCCTGCAGCCAACAATATCAATAAGAGGTAACAGAGTATGAATATCATCCAAGTTGATTTGTTCAAATTTGTACATATTTTTGATGGCCAATATAAGTATTTTATAAAAAATATTCAGTTTCTCACTTATAGTAGGGGAGCCCACGATGCTAAATGAAGATTTACTCGAGCGTCGTGAGGACCTATTGGATTTTGAAGATTAAATGATGAATAGAAAAAAAGGTTATATGATGAATGCCCTTTCTCCAGTGGGGGCAGCGTCTGTCAAAAAAAAACAGTCACATGGAAATACTCGAGCGCGTCAGATGTTAATAGTGTATATTATGTCCTATGTGTCTCTGATATTGGGAGTATGCTAATCTGCCGGTTCGCATAGTGGGGACAGCCGCAAGGTTGGTGAGCCCGGAAGAAGCTCTCATCAAAAAACTGACGATTTTGATAGGACACAAGTTTAAAACGGCATTTTGAAAATGCAGAAAAAAAATGATATTTTGAAATACTCGAGCGTGCCAGATTATCATACAAGCGATCTAGCTTGACGTCCCAGTCGTGCTGATCTATAATCTAACGATTATTTGGAGGAATTCTCTTAATCTGCCAAATTAGAAAGAATATAGATTTATAATTTTTCTTTCCAAATCTTTAAATATGGTAAATAAAATGCACGGAAAATAGCGGACAAACAAAAGAAAATCTACTTCTTCCAATTTTGATATATACAGAAAAACTTTAACATAAATGCTGAATCCCATGCTACAGATGAAGATTTGTTCGAAATCGATGAGGATCTAATTAAAATATCTCTCTTCTTGAAGCAGTCGACACAAATTGAGCAAGAAGATGTTGAATTTGATGTGAACTGGGAAAATCACGGTAAAGAACTACCTCAGAAGTGGTACAAGAATACGTGCATTCCTACGAACTGAAACGCGATAGTTTGAGAACGTTGCTTCGTAGAAAGAAAAGTATCAACATCTTTTTTGTAGAGAATTTCACGATTTACAACCTTTTACTCCTTTATTTTTCAGTAGCTCTCACTATTTTAGAGATAAACGTAAGAAACGAGAATTTGTGACCTCTGACCTCAAATAAAAAACAACGCATGAGCAGGATCGATGGGGATTTTTGACATAGCATTTGTTATTATAACGTACTTGAGACCTATACAAAAATTCCGGTTGTTGGGAATTAATGCAAACTGGAATGTCTCTTTTGTCTGGACTATACATATTATGGAAGTAAACGGTTCAATTCAATTTACGAACAGGTGTGATCAACTGTGATAGCGTCATGGCGACGGAAAGTGGTGTAAGGACGGTGCGAGAAAGTAAAAGATTCAGAAAAAGTGAAATGGGAAGGATAGGTGCGAAATGAGGAATACATGCCTCATTGCAGCTGCACTTAGTAAACTTTATTGGCAATTTGTGCTACTTTGGCTCGTAGAAATCGACATATCATATATTTTCTGTTATTCCTGAATGATTTCCTTCAGAATATCGAAGTGACGTTTTTTTTTTGCAAGCTTGTGACTCTTCCACTTCCTCACGTCACACTTTATCCGTCAGATTATTGGAATGCATACCAATCAGCACGTAGTTAACCCATTATAGCTGAATCTGCTGCGCTCGAGTATTGCCAACTATCGATTTTTTTTACTATTCTGATCGGCGGGCGTACACTCGCGGCCAATTATAAAGGACTTGGATTTGGTGGAGGTACCCAACAAAGTACAAAGTATCCCCCCATATGTTAATCTGCCGCGCTTGAGTTAATCTCAAAATCCCCTCTTGGGCTCTCCTACTATTATATGAGTTTACAATATGATCGTTCAACAAGCTCAGCGCACATTGATACCTTAACAACTCGTACTTCAGCTGGATCAAATCGAATATCATTTCTTAGAAAATCTTTTATCATAAATATATCCACCTAGGTCACGCCTATGCAATTCCCTATCTTAACTGTGTTGCAAAAGTGAAGCAAAAAATGTGATATTGTTAGAAAGAGAATGTAACTGAGAGATAGGTAGAGGCGGGCCTATGTTTGTATGGAAGTAAATGGCGAGTTTCGCTGTATTTAGTATTTTCATGTGAAAATATGTTGTAAAATAGGAAGAAAATGTTTTGTGCCAAATTGTAATAGTATGTAAAGAACTTGTAAAGAGAAATATTGTCTTTTTTCTGTACCCAAAAATGATATTTTATTAGATAAGTGGCGCAAGAACATAACGCAACAGAATAGAACATTGGAAATTACAGATTACGTTTGTGAAAATCATTTCAGAGAGGAGGATATTATAAAAGAATGGTCGTCTAGAGATGTAAAAGAGAGTAGAAATTATTCTAAAATTATAATAGCAGATCTACTGACAATTCTATGTTAGAGATTGAAAGGTTATATCAATGTTTCAAATTATTAAACGTATCTAACCTAGACTTTAAGTGAAAAATTCAACTTCAAGGAAACTTCGTGTCAATAAATTTATTAATTCATTAAACTTATAGATTTACACAGAATTACAACATTAATTACTTCACTTTCCATCAATATATCAAAGCTATTGAGAATACAATTGTCAAAAGTGAGCGAAGCAAGTGTTCTTGTTAGCCCTATGGCATATTAGAATAGTTTTTTTATTTCTCCTGTGCTACTCTCGAAAAATTGAAATTAACAATAGTATATTGTGCAACAAGTGCAATAAGTTCTGGATTGCCCACGAGAGCTCAAGTGTGCAACTGACAACACCGCACGAGTTGCAGATACTATTTTTTATTACGAATGCGAGTAAATACTATTTTGCGCTTGTTTTTTTCCGGGCGGTAAATTATACTTGGCGGACGCAAATAGTCGAAGAGTCATTTACCCCCCGGAGAAATATGTGCAAAATAGTACTCAACCTGCATGAGTAATAAAAACTATGTATTAAGTATTTACTGATAAAATAGAGTCAAGTAATAAAACTTTTATTGCACAGTTTAATTCAATGACTTTTTTTTACACCAGAAATTATGTCAAAAACTATTACTTTTTGTGAAATCAAGGATGTATATAATATTTTTGTTGGATTTTTCGTTCATGTTCAACTAACAAAAAATTTTTGCAAAGCAGTATTTTCTATTTCTACCTTTCTTCTAGTGAATAAGAAATTGTTTGTGTATATTTTTCCAATTTTATCACGCCCATTATGATATAAAATATTTATCATATTATTTATGTGCTTATTATAATTCATAATCAAAAACCTCGCGTCTAAAGAAACGTTCGTAAAACATGTTTCATCATAATGTACTAATTCATTGCAGGTTTTAATGAATAGGAATGCTAGTTTTCTTCTACTTTTGCCTTCCATTTAATAAATAATGTAGTATTCAACGTGATGAGAATAGGAAATCTATCTGGCAATTGTATTTTATTGAAAATAATTGAAATATAATCTTATTTCTGCATATGACGCACGCAAAGCTGGGCCCGCTCTCGCTATCTCTCTCACAGCTGCCGCATTACATTTTAGGCTTCACGTTTTCCAACTGAGTGTCCGCGCCTTCATTATTCTTCTTCGTGACCTAGGTATATTATCTGAGTCAATCTTAGTGAATCGTTTATCACACATTATTTTCTGGATGAAATTAGCTCTCAAAAATGTTTTTTTCTGTATTCTTGATAGAAAACATTAGATTTAGTATGTAGAAATCAGTAAATAAAAGTGCCAGCTTACACTTCACTAATTAGCAACAAAAAATAGCAAACAAAAAACGCATCATGTCTCGCGCCCAAATGACAGCTTTAACCTAATTCAGAGAAAATTACAGGTTAAGCATACATATAAGAAAACAAAAATTCTCTCGATTTCGCCAGAAATAATTGTGAATTCGCTTCTTTATCTGCATCCAGAATTTCGCGAGAATCTTTAGCCTTTGACTCTTCTGACAAATTTATTTTTAATATTGTTTATTTGCTACTATGCTTTTGCTTGACAGTTGTCAAAGCCATTACTATGTTTTTGCAAGAACACAACCTTGATTAATATTTCTGTAGAAAATTATTTCTATTCTTGGCGTTTTCCACTCAAGTTTTTTCATCAATTATGCAGAAGCATAGCATGTTCAACACACAAGGAAAGCGATATTACTTTGCTTGTGTAAATTTAATTCCTTTGCTCGTTGCTCTCGCTCTTGAATTGAAACATTTACACTCGCTAGTAAATTCTCACTTTTCTCTACTTGTCAAACAATCCATTATTTTTGCACTGAAATCCGGATTTTTTTGTCAATATGTATGTAGAAACCGTCGACCGTGTATAATCGTGGAATCACTTTAACATTACGACGTCACAAAAAAGACGACCAATCATGGCGTGTTTGGACAACGTGACTCATTTTAAAATTTTTTACTTTTTTTAATTGCTTATAATTAATCGAAAAAAAAATATTCTAAGTTTTGGCTTATTTGGAATATCAAAATTATTCATAGTGAAACTTCAAGATACATAGAAAAATTTGATAACTTCTTTTCTCTTGAAAAATCCAATGTTGGTGCCATTCTTCTTCTGAATTCTAGAGAGAGCAATCCTAGATACAATAATCACAAGCATATGAAGTCCGTAGTCTATAGGCACAAATCTTGTCAGGACTCTAGTCTGAGAGTAAATTTTGTAGATTCATTATGACATGATTTGTCAAGGCCTGGACTTATTTTTCTGTATGGATAACTTTTGTACAGCACAGATAAATTAAGATAACATATTTGCAAGTAACACAAATAATACAGATGATTCACCTGATTTCTAATTTTTTATTTAAAACTTCATTTCAAGAAAATTACGTCAGTTTGTATGAAGTTGAGTTTCTTTTAAACACAGATCCAAATAATCAACAAGTAAGAATCTTTTTTCCAACATTTTATGTTTAAAGAATCAAACAATGTGAAATTTGAACTCAAAGGTTGAATCTCAAAGACTCATGATTTCCAATCGTAGCTCAATTTTCTGGATCCGTCCCTGACGACACAAAAGAATAAGTAGTGAACTGAACATTTTACTGCATATACATTCCAAATAAGTACGCGGATAGTAGAACATCACGTTCTCATAATAAATCGAGTCAACAAAATGTTTTTGAAATATAATCGGTAGCCGTAACAACTAAGAGACGAATACCATTATATTTCAATTATTCCAAATGAAGATTAGAGGAAGCTGCTTCCCATAATTTTGTGACGAATGTGGAGTCGTGTGCAACATCTGACAAGCATGGTTTTCAAAACGAATAAGCATAAATTCTATCCGGATGTATTGAGTGGAATATGTCTACAAGTTATTCTGTCACTATCAGGTATTTATTTATTAATTGTCTTACAATAAGTCTATAGCACCATTCTAATTTCAAAATATATAATAATATTTATCAAATAAGTATGAGATGTATTTTTAAGTACGATAGGTACACTAAAATGAAAGAAATGCTCAGTATCCTTCAGTGGTTGAACATAATAGTATATTGGCGCACGCGAAAGGCAAAAAGCCACTTATTGCCCGAAAAATGTACGCAAAATAGTACTTATCCCGCATGAGTAATAAAAATAAATTTGTCTTGTATAGTACTATTATATTGGTTTATAAAATAGTAAATAACAAATTACCCGGATATCTATGTGAAATGTTAACTTTTAATAATGAGATTCATGATCATAACACTAGACAGCAAAATAACTTGTACATCGATAGTTATAGTACATCGATAGTTATGAGAATGTAAATACCAAAAGTTTCATTTCTGTAGAAGGATTTAATTTATATAATCACTTGGATAATTACTACTAATATTAAGATATTTAAAAAAGTTCATAAAGCTATTATTATTGGAATAAATCCTTTCGATGCAATTATACGTTTATTCTGTTACAATTTTGCTCACATTTAATATTTTTTCAGATGTTTTCAGGGACTTTTTTATATTGTTATTTGTATTGTTTCAGCTTTAAGCAATACGAATAGACTATTATTATTATCATTAATTGACCATATAATGTATGAGCATGATAAAATATTTCATAAGCCTGCTTTCAAAAGGTGGGAGCTCAAAACTCTAGTTTTTTAATCATTCTATTTCACAATAACCCAAGTCATTTACTATACTTTATCTGCAATTATTTCATGTTTAAAATTTATTTCAAAGCTATTTAGATATGATATTTTGAAATAACATTCCATTTAAATGAACATGATACAATGTTAGAGCAGTATCTAACTCAATCAAATAGAATGAATATCAAATCTTCCCGTGAAAATGAAATTATACTATTGGCACTTGAAGCTAAGCGATACGCTAACTAGCGGATTTTAAAACTCGTAATTGGAAGTTTTCAGTCGACGCCTGTGCGTATAACTTTGAACCAAGCAGTTTCTCAGTACAGCATGAATTATCTATTTGGAGAAATAAGCTGCCAAGTTACTCTTCTTGAACTGTAACATTGAATTGCTTCTGAATTTTCTGAAGAAGCAATCATTTTATATGTTGTGAGCTGATTTTATAATTATTTCTATCAGCGTATCATATAGATTGGAGGTTTAATCTCACCATGAAAATGATTCACCTCTAAACTCACTATAAAAGAATTAAAGAATCATCTTGATGATCAAAGCGCATATTCAGCAGCTCATGAATGTTTGTTAGTTCAGATTCAGAGATTTGAAGAATTACTGTCTCTCTCAATCATTGCGCTTAAAATCGGGCAGTTTGGGCATACCTATATGAAACAACAGCTTTTATTTAGTACCAGTTTCAAGTTGTGACTATTTTATACATAACTTGTGCACGTACAAACTCATGCTGTACCTAGAAATAATAATTTGATCTTCATGATAATAATAATATTAACAAGTGGCAAGATCAATAAGAGAAAAGAGTGGACAAAATCAACAGCATAAATTTCCAACAAATATTAACACCACAATTTCCTACAAAAGGCCTGACCTACCTACTCCCAAAAACTGAAACACCTAGTAAAGACCCATGGCTCATTGAGATGCTAAAGATATACAAAATCCACACATACATAATCAGTCTATTTCGAACCTAATTGAAATCATCAGCTACCACACTACTATTACCATCTGACAACTAAACTGAAAACATGGGCTATATTAGCATAAAGAGAGGAATATTTCAAGGAGACTCGTTAGGCACGTTATGGTTCAGCGTAGCTCTAAGCCGTCTATCCACTTTACTGCACAACACCAAACAAGGATACAAACTACAAAACAGCATCAGAACTTTCGACCATCTAATCTACATGAACGATATAAAATTTATGGCTACCTCAGAGAATCATCAACATCAGTTGCTAAGAGTAACCGAAACCTACAGCCAAGACATCGGTATGGAATTTGGTATAACAAAATGTAAGACTCACGTTATGTGCAATGGCAAATGGAAGCATGCAGAAAACTATGCACTATACACAACATTAGATACAATAGAGAGTATGGATGAAGACGAAGAATATAAATATCTAGGTCTCAGTCAAAACATTACCACAAAACATGCTGTCATGAAAGAAACCCTAACAAAGAGAATGCTAGAACATACCAATGCAATACTACGTAGCAAACTAACAGCCAAAAATAAAGTGACCGCGATCAATACATTTGCCGCACCAGTCATCACATACAGCAGTGGAGTCATGAAATGAACAAAGACAGATCTGGAGAACCTGAATATAAAAGTAAGAGTAGCTTTCACAAAACATCGGGACCACCACCCACATAGCTCAAAGGAACGGTTCCATCTACCCAAGAATATCGGAGAGAGAGAGGTCACTGACTTTATAAATACCTATTATAAGCAAATACACAAGCAACGAAATTATTTTGAGCAAAAACAGTACAATGAGCCAATCTACCAAGACCTCACAAAAGCAAACAAGTATACATTTCTTTTGCTTGAAAACAAATACTTTATTCTACAAAATCTAATAAAGAGCAATGAAGAAAAAATACAGAGCTAGAAGAGCAAGCAAAGACATGGAACCATTGTCAACATAAATAATGACTTCATAGACCAGCTAGCTACACATGCATGGCTACAAAAAAACAATACCTCTCCTGAGACAGAAGGATTTCTTATGGCGATCCAAGACCAAGTTATCGTCACAAAGAACTTTGAAAAACATATACGAAAAGACAACACCGCGGTAGATGAATGTAGAATATGCCAGCAAACAGCAGAAACCATTGAGCATATTATAAGCGGCTGTAACACGCTTGCCCCAAATAAATATACCACAAGGCACGACAAAGTGAAAAAAATCACCTACTACACATCGTAGATCCAACTATAACACAAATACCCTATTACATATATAAACCTGAAGATGTTATTGTTACTAATAATGGTAGACTATACTGGAATAGAGTCATTCTGACGGATCAACAGGTACGGAACAACAAGCCCGACAATATATTAGAAAATAAAAAACAAATCTGCGCTTATCATTGAAGTTGCCCTCCCATATGTGAAGGACATAATTAAAGAAGAAGGTACATAGAGCTCTAGCAGGGGAGATAAAGGAGTTATAGGAACTTGAAAAAGACGAAATAGTACCAGTGGTGATAGGAGCTCATTGGGGAGATACCAAAACAGTTAAGGAGAAAAGACCAACCTTTTATTATTTACTCATATACTTATCAGTGTTAGATTCCAAAGGTCAAGTTGACCACATATATACGGACTTCACACAAGCGTTCGACAGAATAGATCATTCCATTTTTATCCAGAAACTTCATTCTTCTTCCAGATCCACATCACTCATTGATCTTCTCTCATCATATCTTTCTAATCGCCAGCTATTTGTCAATTTCTATGGTCGCAGATCATTAGCCTTTAATTCCACTTCTATAATTCCCCAAGGGTCCAATTCAGGTCATTTGCTCTTCATTCTATTCATCAATGATATTACGGAAATTTTGCAATCCGATAAACTATTGTTCGCCGACGATTTTAAAATATTTCACACCATCTCTACTCTGACTTATGCTCAATTCCTTCAAAACGATCTGAATAATTGATCTGTATGGTGAACTGAAAACAACCTAAACGTAAACTTGAACAAATGTCATGCTATGTCTTATATGCGGAATTTATCACTTGTGTAGTTCAATTATCATACCGATAACACCGTTTTGTCACGTTGTATAACTATTGATGATCTCGGCGTCACTTTTGACCAGATACTCACATTTCTGAATCATATCAATCGAATAATTTACAATACCTGTATTCGTATGCTGGGATTCATTATTCGCAATATGCGTTGCTTTTGCAATACAGCTCCAATCTTATCGCTCCACTATGCCTTTATTCGTTATAAACTTGAATATTGTTCCATCATTTGAAATCCTATTTATGAGGTCCATCAGAATCGAATTGAAACCATCCAGAAAAAAATACTCAAATATATGAACTTCAAAACTTTCAATTGCTATCCAGATTATTTCATTCCTTACAATGATTCAACTGATATTTCCAGCATTCAAAGCCTGATCAAATGTCGCAAATTTTAACTTGCACATCATCTTGGTAAATTGATTCATGGAGAAATTGATGACCCAACTTGTTTATATAGTCTTCCTTTCCACACATCTTATATCACTACGCGGTCTTCCCATACTTTCTATCTCCCTATTACTCGAACTAATGTTGTTTCCTATTCACCTTTAACCGTATGTGTCATACTTATCAGTATAAATTCTCTAATGTTGATGTTGCTTTGCAACTGCTCCAAGCTTTTATAAAATTACTTAGGAATAATTAAACGAAAAAGTTAAAGTGTTTTGCAATATGAGTGGATTTTATATTCTAAGTTAATCAAATTTTGTATTTTACTGTCCTCTCATTGGGTCTTTGTGCCTGTTGTGTTTGTTCAAATAAGTAGATAAATAAATGAATAAAACAGCTACATAGCTCAATAAAAATTCTAAAAACGCCCTAAAAGATATATTTCAGCATGCAAAAAGCGATAATACTAAAACATACAATACTGTGAGAAATATTTTGAACTTACCATAACACCAACATCCAGGAGCGAGACCCCAGGAGATCCAAAGAAGAGTATCCAGTATTATCCAGAGAATACAGCAAATCGATAAGATCGTCCCAAAATCCAAAGACCGAAAAAAAAACCAGTTTTCAAAAATGAAATGTATTTTAATTTTAATTAACATGTAATTCTATTCAAATACTCACCTATGTATTATACACATTCACCCTCTAAGTTGTTGTATTGATAATGTTTCCTGAAAAAAGAGACCATAAAATAATAATAGTAATAATAATAATAATGATAATAATAATAATAATAAGGATAATAATAATAATAATAAGAGTAGGAACAAAAACAAAGTGTATTACACCTGCCTTTAAAGGCTGTATTATATCACTATGAAATAGTACATATCATGTACAGAGAAAAAGAGCAATAAATGAAATAATAATAATAATAATATTCCAAGGCGATTCACTGAGCGCCCTCTGGTTTTGTTTAGCCCTTAATCCCTTATCCACGCTGCTTGACTCTGCCAACAATGGCTTCAGAATCGGCTCAGAAAATCTCATAATCACAAATCTGAGGTATCTGGACGACAATAAACTGTTTGCTGAATCACAGCAGCAACTACATAAACTGTTGAAGCAGACAAAACTGTATACAAAGGATATTATGATGCAGTTCGGTCTAGATAAATGCAAAAAAAAATGCGACGGTGAAAGGAAAATGGGAAAAGAGTGGAAACTACAATCTACGAGACGAAGAGGAAGTAATAAAATATATGACGGAAGATGACATATATGAATATTTAGATGTGAAAGAGAACAATCGAGTTTTAAGTAAAGAAATGGAAGAAACACTCTGTGCGAAGCTGAAAGAGAGAACCAAATTCATACTTAAAAACCATCTTTCAAGAGTCAACAAGATCAAAGCAGTAAACTCCTTTGCAACTCCTGTCATATCATACAGCTTTGGAATACTAAAGTGGACAAAGACCGAACTGGGAGATATGAACCGTCGGATACGAGTGATGTTTACAAAATTTAGAAGCCATCATCCTCAAAGCTCTATGATACGATTTCACTCTTCCTTATCATTAGGAGGGAGAGGTATAACTTACCTAGTCAACGCTCATTAAGAACAAGTAGAGAATTTGAGAGAGTTCTTTTACAAGATATGCCAAACTAGTAAACTCCACAAGGTCATATATGAGACAGACAAAAACCACACACCTCTTAACTTCAACGATAAAGAATACCTAGATGACCAATATTACAGGAGCGATGAGCAGAGAGTCAACAAGTGGAAAGAGAAAGAAATGCATGGCAGATACATAGCAAAGCTGCAAGACTCAGCAATAGATAAAATAGCAAGTGTAGCAAGACTTGAGCAGGGTGATATTTTCTCGGAAACAGGAGGCTTCATTTTCTCAATACAAGACCAAGTAGTCTCTATAAGAAACTACAAAAAGTATGTTATGAAAGACGGCACCGTAACAACCGATAGATGTAGAATGTGCGGTATATAGAGAGAAAATATTGAACATATATACAGTGGATGTCAAACACTAGCACCAACGGAGTATATTATTCTTCATAATAACGTATCCAAAATAATCCATCAGCTACTGGGAGAGAGGATTGAGACACTTACAGAAATCAAGCCTCATTATGACTATGAACCGGAGAATGTTCTCTCGAATGCTAATTGGAAGCTGTACTGAAACCGAACCATAATGACAGACCATAAAGTCATGCATAACAAATCATGATATAATGTTTCATGACAAACATACCAACACTACTTATCTTATTGACATTGCAGTACCTGCGCCACAAAACATCATTGCAACGCATAAAGAAAAGGTCAGGAAGTACTCATCTCTAGCACAAGAAGTGAAAAATCAGTGGAAGCTCGAGGCCATTCACATCTTACCGATTGTCTTAGAGGCGACAGAAGAAATCCCTTATTGCCTACACAAGTCACTTGAAATACTGAACATACAAACCTCAACTTATCTTAAGATGCAAAAGATCGCCTTACTCGAAACCTGCCGCATCGTCCACCAGGTGCTGAATATGGAAGAGTAGCTCTCTCAAAATCTCTAAATGAACACAAAAACTATATATAAATATACAGAAACAGGAAAGAAATTATACTTTCCTACTCTTATTGAATCGTAGTATAATTATTCACGGCAATAAACAATGAATGAACACGATAATACATAATAATGATATTAAAAATGATATTGATAATAATAACTCATTTTCCAACAGAAAACCATTTACAGAGACATACCAAGGAACCAAAATTGAAAATATGTAAGAAATTCACATACAATTATGGTAGTATTAAGATTCATTAACAATTGATCAAAAGTTATCCAAAAATGTCTTTGAAATGTTGTTCTGCATTACGGCACATGGTGTGGATTGGTGATCATTTCAAGATATCTAAGTGCGGAGTTGGTAGATAAAAAGTACTAATAAGTCTGGTCGATACCTCTGGGACACGCATTGATATACAAGATTAAGGAACTATCAATTTTATTATTCGACAGCATCCACAAAAATCTGGAACTAGACGCTTCACGCCTTTCGCTTAACGATACAAGATTATGACGCTTAAGTAGTTCATTTTGATCCTAACCTCTACTTGGATACACACCATCTAACTTATTGGACAAAAATTTCAAGAAACGCCTGTGAATGCGATCAAGATGAAGGCACTGACGTGAATAAAATGGATACCAAACTAGAATAGAGTACTCATAGACAGAGAGCCGGTAATACTGTCGGGTATGAGGTCGTTCCTATGAACCGTACCCACATGAAACAAAAGTTCATAATTGCCTGTAAACCAAATAGATAGGTTGCCTCGATTTTTATTGCCAGAAGGGTGTTCAATAAATTAATTTTATTCACTCCTGAAGATGGTCCAGGTGAGACCGAAACTGTAGAGTAGAATATAAATGATACTCTTGACTGAGTTCCCACATTTCGATTTCTTCATATCATCTAACAGTCAGCATTATCCACTACTTCTAATAAATTAATGTTCTTTCAAATTTTTGACATATCATCAATGAATAAGCGCTAAAAAAAAGTAAATTGTCGTGTTATTGAGCCCCGTAAAAAGTGTCTGGTTTTTGCAAATATTTTTTAATATATCTTATCAAGATGCTATGAAAATTTCAGCGTGAATCCATCACTTCTTCCTAATTTTTGAAAATATAACTTTGGGGTATTTTGGTTTGATATTAACCCGTCCAAAAGTGTCTACCTTATTTATTTTGTTATTCAAAATGGACTCAATTTTCGAATCGTACCTACTTGTCGGCTTCTGAATCAAAAACTTTCTTCAGCAAATATTTTTTCACATCTTTCTTATGTCCAGTACCTGTTGTATACAGGTAGGTCATGCAAACACTCATTTACCTATACATCTTACGTACCTAGAGATACTATTGTACAAAATTTCTATCTGAATCAAACACTTCATGACACAGGACAGAAAATGGAGGAATTAGCTCATTTATAATGATTATAAGTAATAGTAGTCCAAAGTTTGAGCCATGGGATACTCCTGAGCTAGCTGAAAATTTGGTAGAAGAATAACCACTGAAAAGAACGTAACAGTACCGATCATTGAGTTATGATTGAATTAGTTTCAGTTAAGTAGGAGATGCACCAAAAGAGCTTATTTTTGACAGTAAAATTCCATGATCTGGAAAATCAAAGTAATATAAGAAAAAAAAAGACATGAAAATTTGGTCCAAACAAAAGCTTTTCATTATGATACCAACATCGAGAACCGCATGTTAAAATTTTATGTAACTCGCGAAACATTGAGATAAATAATTTCTACCCTGCATTAGACTTTTGTTTTTGTGATCAATTTGGGCCAGTGCACAAACCGTCACTCATTTTCCTAAATATGTTGTTTTGAAGGTAATTGCACCAAATTTTCGGAGAGTTTTTTTAATATAAATTTGATAGGATCCAGTTATTAGTTGAGGGTACGGCACATGATCTTCGGTCAATAACTATGAACAATGGATACTAAAAGGTCCTTTTCAGTCTGTACGTACCCAAGTATCACAAAATAAAAATTTATACATAATAATAATAAGAGTATACAAAGAGTATACAAACAGACACAACGATGTTGCACGCATAATACACCGGAAGATATGTGAGAAACATGACCTACTAAAGACACCCATAGCCAACCACTAATATCAACCAGAATCCATTATAGACAATGCTAACGTGAAAGTATACTGGGATCGCACAATCCAAGCTGACCATCCCATTGAACACAATAGACCGGATATTGTGTACATTGATAAAAAAGACAAAATCACGTACCTAATAGATATTGCGATCCCTATAGGCAAGAACATCGAGCCGAAGCACAGTGAGAAGTACCTACAACTTGCCGCAGAAATCCACCAACTATGGAATCAAAATAAAATAATCATAGTACCAATAATAGTAGGCGCTATGGGCGAAATACCCTACAAACTACATAAAGGTGTTGGCAAGTTGAGTCTACCCAAAAATACTTACCTGGAACTACAGAAAGCGGCACTGCTATCCACCTGCAACATAGTCCGAAAGGTCCTCAACATCCAGGACGAGCAACCAGCGGAGTAAGTGCAAACACCAGGAACCTGATACAATGGAAACTTATATATCTATGTATCTAAGATTTGTCATGAACATACTTATTTATATCTATATATAGAACTGATTGTAAGATACCTACCTATGAATATGAAATATTGTATATACTTGCCCAAGTGGACGTATGTATACCAAGTAATGTGAAATGAAGGATAATAATAATAATAATATTTATTTCTGAGCATTCAACTCCATATATGTAGTATGATAACTCAAGTCACAAAAAGAAATTACACAGATATAGAATAGCTTTTATAATGATCCAATTATTATTTCAGGGTACAACACATGACCTCCCATCAGTCAATAACTAAACAATGAACACTGAAAGATCCTTTTAAGTTTGTACGTACACAAGTTATGTAAAAAAATTTCACAAAATAAAAATTTCAATAGGAGATTCGTTTTTGTTCTGTAAATAAGTACCCCAAATCGTCAATGAATCATGAAGTAGAGCTGATATTAAAAAACTGATTCCAAAATGAGTTTCAGTAGAGGTTGGAGCTCAATTAAAAATTGAAATAGGGTAACATATGACCTCCCATCAATCAGCGCATTTTTGGAGAAAAATACGCTATTATATTAACTTTGGCTGTCTGGGTTGTTTGGTATGACGCTGAGCTCCTAGGAAATATAGCACTTACAGACTTGAAACGGGTACTAAATAAAACCTACTGTTACGTAGGTTTACCCAAACTGCTTGATTTCAAGCTCAGTGATTGTGGAAGATATGTGAATTCTTTGAAATAACAAACATTCATGAACTTTCAAAAATGCACTTTGATCATCAAGATGATACTTTGATTTTAATTTACTACATAGCTTCCAAGATGATTTTTTAATTTTAATTCACTACATAGCTTCCAAGACGAACAATTAACATTGCTTTGTACCTGGATAAAGATATAGGTACTTTCATCTATTCTTTCAAGAAGGAGAAGAACCTGTTAAGATGGAAGATGTATTAGAAAATTTTAAAACATCTTTGGAAGTACCAAAAAATGTATCTATATGGAGTCAATGCAAGTGTGTTCATTGCATTACACGGATACAAATTATTCTAGTCTTCTCAGGCATATTGGATACATTTTATTTTTGAGAGATAAACCCTAAAGAACGAGAATTTTCAGATCCGATGACTTTGATACCGCACCATTACTTGATTGCATAGTTTCAAATCATTAAAACTTATTAAAGCTTTGGTTACAAAGCAAATCACAGAAATGGATGATGTCATGAATTAATTGTCTGTTGACGTTGTAACGTCCTTGCAAGTCTTATGCTGGATGGTACAAATACTTTACCTCTTTTTGATGCTTCCTCGATTGCTGGTACTGCGGCGTCTTTTGCAGATGTATCTATATATAGATAGACCCTATATCAGTCTTAAATACAAAATTTCAGCATTATACGTTTGACGGATTTTGAGATTTCCGAGTTACGCTCATACGTACCGACATCAAGCCGAAAATAGTCAAAATGGATTTAGAGATATATAGACGGATAAATCTCGATATGTGAGTTTTGTCAATTTCACAATACTTTGTACAAGTAAGTAAGAATATGTAGGAAAAATGAAAATAGCTTGAAATCTATTCAAATACAGACAGGGATTATTGGATTGTACACTCATAAACACGGCCGTAGTTCTCAATAAAATACTTATCTTGTGGCTCTATTCTTGGCTTAGCAACGCATGCACAGTATTACCGTATACTTCTGAATTTTTCTATCTGTACTTTGAAGTAGTGCTGCCTCGTATCGGTGAGGATTCTAGTTAATTGTTGTCGCAAGTAATTATTGCTTCTAATCATCACTAATTATTTAGATACGCTATATTCCGTTCAGTTAAATCAGATTAAAATAGTGCAGACTCTTATAATTGATATTTTTACTAAGAAATAACAATTTTGGCTATCGCAACTAAGTATTTAAGTTAGGGCTACTCTAAAGTTTATTTTAATTCAGATCATCTAGTGTAGCAGTTTATATGTTTGCCTCATTTTCTTATCTTGTGGTATTTATTCTACGTCCGGAAATAAGTATGTATTCATTCTATTAGAAAATGATGTGCATTTTCTTTGCCAATATTAATAAATAAATAGAAAACGAACCTGTACATTCCGTATTAAATATTTCGTGTTGTACAGTTCAGTATTGTGCATGCGTTACTAAGCCAAGAATAGAACCACAAGATAAGTATTTTACTGAGAACTACGGTCGTGTTTAAGAGGATACAATACAATAATCCGTATCTGTATTAGAACAGATTTCAAGCAATTTTCATCTTCCCTATATATTTTCACTCATTTGTACAAAGTAGGTACAAGGAAGTGAAACCGACAAAATTCACATATCGAGATTTTGATGGATATATCCGTTTTGAGCATCCCTGAATCCTTTTTGACTATTTTCGGCTTGATGTCAGTTCAGCGAACAATGTCATCAAATGAAGATGCCGATGTAATCGCAATGTACTGATACTTAGAAATAGAAAAAATTGTAGAAAGTCTGAAGGGAATGGTGGGTGCATCCTTTTATTGCAAAAAACCATATAAACAGAGTGTTTGTTGCTGCTAAGGAACTCGACTGACACCCAGTGGAGTTTGAATTAGGGTCTTATCTGACACAAGTAGGCGACATGGAGTTGTCCCACCAAAGCAACATGTTTTCTACATTCAATTTAGTGAACAATATCATCAAGTGAAGACGACGATGTGATTGCAATGTATTAGTACTTAAAAAATAGAAAAAAAAAACTAGAAAGTCTAAGAAAAGGAGATGGTGCACCCTATTATTCTTTTTCGTCACCAATTACAAAATACAACCGCACACACAGCTTCGATGTTGCTTCACAGCTGACCTGTTGAGTCGCTCGGCAACAAGAAGCCGACATGCAGCTTGGATGTTTCTTTGTTGCAGCGTTGGTGAATATGCGGTGACTATATAAACCATGAATTAAACACGAAAGATACACGCTAGCGAAATTGGGTCGTTGTTGCATAGCTGTCGCGTAGCTTTGGTGGGACAAGGCCACTGATCTCTAATAAACACTGGATTGGGTTTAGGCCGCTGGAATGCGGCCCCAATTGAGCGTCGCCATCTTGGCAAAAACTGAGGTTCTGCGTCAATTCAGTTCAAACAGTTCAGTATGGTTTTGGGACGCAATTTTATACTGAATAAACAAAAGGCCTGACCTACCTACTCCCAAAAACTGAAACACCTAGTAAAGACCCATGGCTCATTGAGATGCTAAAGATATACAAAATCCACACATACATAATCAGTCTATTTCGAACCTAATTGAAATCATCAGCTACCACACTACCATTACCATCCGACAACTAAACTGAAAACATGGGCTATATTAGCATAAAGAGAGGAATATTTCAAGGAGACTCGTTAGGCACGTTATGGTTCAGCGTAGCTCTAAGCCCTCTATCCACTTTACTGCACAACACCAAACAAGGATACAAACTACAAAACAGCATCAGAACTTTCGACCATCTAATCTACATGAACGATATAAAATTTATGGCTACCTCAGAGAATCATCAACATCAGTTGCTAAGAGTAACCGAAACCTACAGCCAAGACATCGGTATGGAATTTGGTATAACAAAATGTAAGACTCACGTTATGTGCAATGGCAAATAGAAGCATGCAGAAAACTATGCACTATACACAACATTAGATACAATAGAGAGTATGGATGAAGACGAAGAATATAAATATCTAGGTCTCAGTCAAAACATTACCACAAAACATGCTGTCATGGAAGAAACCCTAACAAAGAGAATGCTAGAACATACCAATGCAATACTACGTAGCAAACTAACAGCCAAAAATAAAGTGACCGCGATCAATATATTTGCCGCACCAGTCATCACATACAGCTATGGAGTCATGAAATGAACAAAGACAGATCTGGAGAACCTGAATATAAAAGTAAGAGTAGCTTTCACAAAACATCGGGTCCACCACCCACATAGCTCAAAGGAACGGTTCCATCTACCCAAGAATATTGGAGAGAGAGGGGTCACTGACTTTATAAATACCTATTATAAGCAAATACACAAGCTACGAAATTATTTTGAGCAAAAACAGTACAATGAGCCAATCTACCAAGACCTCACAAAAGCAAACAAGTATACATTTCTTTTGCTTGAAAACAAATACTTTATTCTACAAAATCTAATAAAGAGCAATGAAGAAAAAATACAGAGCTAGAAGAGCAAGCAAAGACATGGAACCATTGTCAACATAAATAATGACTTCATAGACCAGCTAGCTACACATGCATGGCTACAAAAAAACAATACCTCTCCTGAGACAGAAGGATTTCTTATGGCGATCCAAGACCAAGTTATCGTCACAAAGAACTTTGAAAAACATATACGAAAAGACAACACCGCGGTAGATGAATGTAGAATATGCCAGCAAACAGCAGAAACCATTGAGCATATTATAAGCGGCTGTAACACGCTTGCCCCAAATAAATATACCACAAGGCACGACAAAGTGAAAAAAATCACCTACTACACATCGTAGATCCAACTATAACACAAATACCCTATTACATATATAAACCTGAAGATGTTATTGTTACTAATAATGGTAGACTATACTGGAATAGAGTCATTCTGACGGATCAACAGGTACGGAACAACAAGCCCGACAATATATTAGAAAATAAAAAACAAATCTGCGCTTATCATTGAAGTTGCCCTCCCATATGTGAAGGACATAATTAAAGAAGAAGGTACATAGAGCTCTAGCAGGGGAGATAAAGGAGTTATAGGAACTTGAAAAAGACGAAATAGTACCAGTGGTGATAGGAGCTCATTGGGGAGATACCAAAACAGTTAAGGAGAAAAGACCAACCTTTTATTATTTACTCATATACTTATCAGTGTTAGATTCCAAAGGTCAAGTTGACCACATATATACGGACTTCACACAAGCGTTCGACAGAATAGATCATTCCATTTTTATCCAGAAACTTCATTCTTCTTCCAGATCCACATCACTCATTGATCTTCTCTCATCATATCTTTCTAATCGCCAGCTATTTGTCAATTTCTATGGTCGCAGATCATTAGCCTTTAATTCCACTTCTATAATTCCCCAAGGGTCCAATTCAGGTCATTTGCTCTTCATTCTATTCATCAATGATATTACGGAAATTTTGCAATCCGATAAACTATTGTTCGCCGACGATTTTAAAATATTTCACACCATCTCTACTCTGACTTATGCTCAATTCCTTCAAAACGATCTGAATAATTGATCTGTATGGTGAACTGAAAACAACCTAAACGTAAACTTGAACAAATGTCATGCTATGTCTTATATGCGGAATTTATCACTTGTGTTGTTCAATTATCATACCGATAGCACCCTATTGTCACGTTGTATAACTATTGATGATCTCAGCGTCACTTTTGATCAGATACTCACATTTCTGAATCATATCAATCGAATTTACAATACCTGTATTCGTATGCTGGGATTCATTATTCGCAATATGCGTTGCTTTTGCAATACAGCTCCAATCTTATCGCTCCACTATGCCTTTATTCGTTTTAAACTTGAATATTGTTCCATCATTTGGAATCCTATTTATGAGGTCCATTAGAATCGAATTGAAGCCATCCAGAAAAAAATCCTTAAATATATGAACTTCAAAACTTTCAATTGCTATCCAGATTATTTCATTCCTTACAATGATTCAACTGATATTTTCAGTTTTCATAGCCTGATCAAATGTCGCAAATTTTAACTTGCACATCATCTTAGTAAATTGATTCATAAAGAGATTTAGAACCCAACTTGTTTATATCTTCTTCCTTTCCACACCCCTTATATCACTACGCGGTCTTCCCATACTTTCTATCTCCCTATTACTCGAACTAATGTTCTTTCCTATTCACCTTTACCCGTATGTGTCATTTTTGCAACTGCTCCAAGCTTTTATAAAATTACTTAGGAATAATTGAACAAAAAAGTCTAATGCCCAGTTGCACCGCCATCACTTAACTTTAAGTACGGAATAATTACCATGGGAACAATTGTCTATATAATGGTAACCATAGATATTATTCTTCCCTTAAAGTTAAGTGACGGCGGTGCAAGTGGCCATAAGTGTTTTGCAATATGAGTAGATTTTATATTCTAAGTTAATCAAATTTTGTATTTCATTGTCCTCTCATTGGGCCTTTGTGCCTGTTGTGTTTGTTCAAATAAATAGATAAATAAATGAATAAAACAGCTACATAGCTCAATAAAAGCTCTAAAAATGCCCAAAAAGATATATTTCAGCATGCAAAAAGCGATAATACTAAAAACATACAATACTGTGAGAAATATTTTGAACTTACCATAACACCAACATTCAGGAGCGAGACCCCAGGAGAGCCAAAGAAGAGTATCCAGTATCATCCAGAGAATACAGCAAATCGATAAGATAGTCCCAAAATCCAAGGACCGAAAGAAAAACCAGTTTTCAAAAATGAAATGTATTTTAATTTTAATTAACATGTAATTCTATTCAAATACTCACCTATGTATTATACACATTTACCCTCTAAGTTGTTGTATTAATAATGTTTCCTGAAAAAGGAGACAATAAAATAATAATAGTAATAATAATAATAATAATAATAATAATAATAATAATAATAATAATAATAATAATAATAATAATAATAATAATAATAGGAGAAGGAACAAAAACAAAGTGTATTACACCTGCTTTTAAAGGCTGTATTATATCAATATGAAATAGTACATATCATGTACAGAGAAAAAGAGCAATAAATGAAATAATAATAATAATATTCCAAGGCGATTCACTGAACGCCTTCTGATTCTGCTTAGCCCTTAATCCCTTATCCACGCTGCTTGACTCTGTCAACAATGGCTTCAGAGTCGGCTCAGAAAATCTCATAATCACAAATCTGAGGACATTAAACTGTTTGCTGAATCACAACAGCAACTACATAAACTGTTGAAGCAGACAAAACTGTATACAAAGGATAATAAGATGCAGTTCAGTCTAGATAAATGCAAAAAAAAATGCGACGGTGAAAGGAAAATGGGAAGAGAGTGGAAACTACAATCTACGAGACGAAGAGGAAGTAATAAAATATATGACGGAAGACGACACATATGAATATTTAGGTGTGAAAGAGAACAATCGAATTTTGAGTAAAGAAATGGAAGAAACACTCTGTGCGAAGCTGAAAGAGAGAACCAATTTCATACTTAAAAGCCATCTTTCAAGAGTCAACAAGATCAAAGCAGTAAACTCCTTTGCAACTCCCATCATATCATACAGCTTTGGAATACTAAAGTGGACAAAGACCGAACTAGGAGATATGAACCGTCGGATACGAGTGATGTTTACAAAATTTAGAAGCCATCATCCTCAAAGCTCTATGATACGATTTCACTCTTCCTAATCATTAGGAGGGAGAGGTATAACTTACCTAGTCAACGCTCATTAAGAACAAGTAGAGAATTTGAGAGAATTCTTTTAAAAGATATGCCAAACTAGTAAACTCCACAAGGTCATATATGAGACAGACAAAAACCACACACCTCTTAACCTCAACGATAAAGAATACCTAGATGACCAATATTACAGGAGCGATGAGCAGAGAGTCAACGAGTGGAAAGAGAAAGAAATGCATGGCAGATACATAGCAAAGCTGCAAGACTCAGCAATAGATAAAATGGCAAGTGTAGCATGACTTGAGCAGGGTGATATTTTCTCGGAAACAGGAGTCTTCATTGTCTCAATGCAAGACCAAGTAGTCCCTATAAGAAACTACAAAAAGTATGTTATGAAAGACGGCACCGTAACAACCGATAGATGTAGAATGTGCGGTATAGAGAGAGAAAATATTGAATATAAATACAGTGGATGTCAAACACTAGCACCAACGGAGTATATCATTCTTCATAATAACATATCCAAAATGATCCATTAGCTACTGGGAGAAAGGATTGAGACACTTACAGAAATCAAGCCTCATTATGACTATGAACCGGAGAATGTTCTCTCGAATGCTAATTGGAAGCTGTACTGAAACCGAACCATAATGACAGACCATAAAGTCATGCATAACAAATCATGATATAATGTTTCATGACAAACATACCAACACTACTTATCTTATTGACATTGCAGTACCTGCGCCACAAAACATCATTGCAACGCATAAAGAAAAGGTCAGGGAGTACTCATCTCCAGCACAAGAAGTGAAAAATCAGTGGAAGCTCGAGGCCATTCACATCTTACCGATTGTCTTAGAGGCGACAGAAGAAATCCCTTATTGCCTATACAAGTCACTTGAAATACTCAACATACAAACCTCAACTTATCTTAAGATGCAAAAGATCGCCTCACTCGAAACCTGCCGCATCGTCCACCAGGTGCTGAATATGGAAGAGTAGCTCTCTCAAAATCTCTAAATGAACACAAAAACTATATATAAATATACAGAAACAGGAAAGAAATTATACTTACCTACTCTTATTGAGTCGTAGTATAATTATTCACGGCAATAAACAATGAATGAACACGATAATACATAATAATGATATTAATAATAATATTGATAATAATAACCCATTTCCCAACAGAAAACCATTTACAGAGACATACCAAGGAACCAAAATTGAAAATATGTAAGAAATTCACATACAATTATGGTAGTATTAAGAATCATTAACAATTGATCAAAAGTTATCCAAAAATGTCTTTGACATGTTGTTCTGCATTACGGCACATGGTGTGGATTGGTGATCATTTTAAGATATCTAAGTGCGGAGTTGGTAGATAAAAAGTACTAATAAGTCTGGTCGATATCTTTGGGACACGCATTGATATACAAGATTAAGGAACTATCAATTTTATTATTCGACAGCATCCACAAAAATCTGGAACCAGACGCTTCACGCCTTTCGCTTAACGATACAAGATTATGACGCTTAAGTAGTTCATTTTGATCTTAACCTCTACTTGGATACACACCATCTAACTTATTGGACAAAAATTTCAAGAAACGCCTGTGAATGCGATCAAGGTGAAGGCACTGACGTGAATAAAATGGATACCAAACTAGAATAGAGTACTCATAGACAGAGAGCCGGTAATACTGTCGGGTATGTGGTCGTTCCTATGGACCGTACCCACATGAAACAAAAGTTCATAATTGCCTGTAAACCAAATAGATAGGTTGCCTCGATTTTTATTGCCAGAAGGGTGTTTAATAAATTAATTTTATTTACTCCTGAAGATGGTCCAGGTGAGACCGAAACTGTAGAGTAGAATATAAATAATACTCTTGATTGAGTTCCCACATTTCGATTTCTTCATATCATCTAACATTCAGCATTATCCACTACTTCTAATAAATTAATGTTCTTTCAAATTTTTGACATATCATCAATGAATAAGCGCTAAAAAAAAGTAAATTGTCGTGTTATTGAGCCCCGTAAAAAGTGTCTGGTTTTTGCAAATATTTTTTAATATATCTTATTAAGATGCTATGAAAATTTCAGCGTGAATCCATCACTTCTTCCTAATTTTTGAAAATATAACTTTGGGGTATTTTGGTTTAATATTAACCCGTCCAAAAGTGTCTACCTTATTTATTTTGTTATTCAAAATAGACTCAATTTTCGAATCGTACCTACTTGTCGGCTTCTGAATCAAAAACTTTCTTCAGCAAATATTTTTTCACATCTTTCTTATGTCCAGTACCTGTTGTATACAGGTAGGTCATGCAAACACTCATTTACCTATACATCTTATGTACCTAGAGATACTATTGTACAAAATTTCTATCTGAATCAAACACTTCATGAAACAGGACAGAAAATGAAGGAAATAGCTCATTTATAATGATTATAAGTAATAGTAGTCCAAAGTTTGAGCCATGGGATACTCCTGAGCTAGCTGAAAATTTGGTAGAAGAATAACCACTGAAAAGAACGTAACAGTACCGATCATTGAGTTATGATTGAATTAGTTTCAGTTAAGTAGGAGATGCACCAAAAGAGCTTATTTTTGACAGTAAAATTCCATGATCTGGAAAATCAAAGTTATATAAGAAAAAAAAAAGAGGAAAATTTGGTTCAAACAAAAGCTTTTCATTATGATACCAACATCGAGAACCGCATGTTAAAATTTTATGTAACTCGCGAAACATTGAGATAAATAATTTCTACCCTGGATTAGACTTTTGTTTTTGTGATCAATTTGGGCCAGTGCACAAACCGTCACTCATTTTCCTAAATATGTTGTTTTGAAGGTAATTGCACCAAATTTTCGGAGAGTTTTTTTAATATAAATTTGATAGGATCCAGTTATTAGTTGAGGGTACGGCACATGATCTTCGGTCAATAACTATGAACAATGGATACTAAAAGGTCCTTTTCAGTCTGTACGTACCCAAGTATCACAAAATAAAAATTTATACATAATAATAATAAGAGTATACAAAGAGTATACAAACAGACACAACGATGTTGCACGCATAATACACCGGAAGATATGTGAGAAACATGACCTACTAAAGACACCCATAGCCAACCACTAATATCAACCAGAATCCATTATAGACAATGCTAACGTGAAAGTATACTGGGATCGCACAATCCAAGCTGACCATCCCATTGAACACAATAGACCGGATATTGTGTACATTGATAAAAAAGACAAAATCACGTACCTAATAGATATTGCGATCCCTATAGGCAAGAACATCGAGCCGAAGCACAGTGAGAAGTACCTACAACTTGCCGCAGAAATCCACCAACTATGGAATCAAAATAAAATAATCATAGTACCAATAATAGTAGGCGCTATGGGCGAAATACCCTACAAACTACATAAAGGTGTTGGCAAGTTGAGTCTACCCAAAAATACTTACCTGGAACTACAGAAAGCGGCACTGCTATCCACCTGCAACATAGTCCGAAAGGTCCTCAACATCCAGGACGAGCAACCAGCGGAGTAAGTGCAAACACCAGGAACCTGATACAATGGAAACTTATATATCTATGTATCTAAGATTTGTCATGAACATACTTATTTATATCTATATATAGAACTGATTGTAAGATACCTACCTATGAATATGAAATATTGTATATACTTGCCCAAGTGGACGTATGTATACCAAGTAATGTGAAATGAAGGATAATAATAATAATAATATTTATTTCTGAGCATTCAACTCCATATATGTAGTATGATAACTCAAGTCACAAAAAGAAATTACACAGATATAGAATAGCTTTTATAATGATCCAATTATTATTTCAGGGTACAACACATGACCTCCCATCAGTCAATAACTAAACAATGAACACTGAAAGATCCTTTTAAGTTTGTACGTACACAAGTTATGTAAAAAAATTTCACAAAATAAAAATTTCAATAGGAGATTCGTTTTTGTTCTGTAAATAAGTACCCCAAATCGTCAATGAATCATGAAGTAGAGCTGATATTAAAAAACTGATTCCAAAATGAGTTTCAGTAGAGGTTGGAGCTCAATTAAAAATTGAAATAGGGTAACATATGACCTCCCATCAATCAGCGCATTTTTGGAGAAAAATACGCTATTATATTAACTTTGGCTGTCTGGGTTGTTTGGTATGACGCTGAGCTCCTAGGAAATATAGCACTTACAGACTTGAAACGGGTACTAAATAAAACCTACTGTTACGTAGGTTTACCCAAACTGCTTGATTTCAAGCTCAGTGATTGTGGAAGATATGTGAATTCTTTGAAATAACAAACATTCATGAACTTTCAAAAATGCACTTTGATCATCAAGATGATACTTTGATTTTAATTTACTACATAGCTTCCAAGATGATTTTTTAATTTTAATTCACTACATAGCTTCCAAGACGAACAATTAACATTGCTTTGTACCTGGATAAAGATATAGGTACTTTCATCTATTCTTTCAAGAAGGAGAAGAACCTGTTAAGATGGAAGATGTATTAGAAAATTTTAAAACATCTTTGGAAGTACCAAAAAATGTATCTATATGGAGTCAATGCAAGTGTGTTCATTGCATTACACGGATACAAATTATTCTAGTCTTCTCAGGCATATTGGATACATTTTATTTTTGAGAGATAAACCCTAAAGAACGAGAATTTTCAGATCCGATGACTTTGATACCGCACCATTACTTGATTGCATAGTTTCAAATCATTAAAACTTATTAAAGCTTTGGTTACAAAGCAAATCACAGAAATGGATGATGTCATGAATTAATTGTCTGTTGACGTTGTAACGTCCTTGCAAGTCTTATGCTGGATGGTACAAATACTTTACCTCTTTTTGATGCTTCCTCGATTGCTGGTACTGCGGCGTCTTTTGCAGATGTATCTATATATAGATAGACCCTATATCAGTCTTAAATACAAAATTTCAGCATTATACGTTTGACGGATTTTGAGATTTCCGAGTTACGCTCATACGTACCGACATCAAGCCGAAAATAGTCAAAATGGATTCAGAGATATATAGACGGATAAATCTCGATATGTGAGTTTTGTCAATTTCACAATACTTTGTACAAGTAAGTAAGAATATGTAGGAAAAATGAAAATAGCTTGAAATCTATTCAAATACAGACAGGGATTATTGGATTGTACACTCATAAACACGGCCGTAGTTCTCAATAAAATACTTATCTTGTGGCTCTATTCTTGGCTTAGCAACGCATGCACAGTATTACCGTATACTTCTGAATTTTTCTATCTGTACTTTGAAGTAGTGCTGCCTCGTATCGGTGAGGATTCTAGTTAATTGTTGTCGCAAGTAATTATTGCTTCTAATCATCACTAATTATTTAGATACGCTATATTCCGTTCAGTTAAATCAGATTAAAATAGTGCAGACTCTTATAATTGATATTTTTACTAAGAAATAACAATTTTGGCTATCGCAACTAAGTATTTAAGTTAGGGCTACTCTAAAGTTTATTTTAATTCAGATCATCTAGTGTAGCAGTTTATATGTTTGCCTCATTTTCTTATCTTGTGGTATTTATTCTACGTCCGGAAATAAGTATGTATTCATTCTATTAGAAAATGATGTGCATTTTCTTTGCCAATATTAATAAATAAATAGAAAACGAACCTGTACATTCCGTATTAAATATTTCGTGTTGTACAGTTCAGTATTGTGCATGCGTTACTAAGCCAAGAATAGAACCACAAGATAAGTATTTTACTGAGAACTACGGTCGTGTTTAAGAGGATACAATACAATAATCCGTATCTGTATTAGAACAGATTTCAAGCAATTTTCATCTTCCCTATATATTTTCACTCATTTGTACAAAGTAGGTACAAGGAAGTGAAACCGACAAAATTCACATATCGAGATTTTGATGGATATATCCGTTTTGAGCATTCCTGAATCCTTTTTGACTATTTTCGGCTTGATGTCAGTTCAGCGAACAATGTCATCAAATGAAGATGCCGATGTAATCGCAATGTACTGATACTTAGAAATAGAAAAAATTGTAGAAAGTCTGAAGGGAATGGTGGGTGCATCCTTTTATTGCAAAAAACCATATAAACAGAGTGTTTGTTGCTGCTAAGGAACTCGACTGACACCCAGTGGAGTTTGAATTAGGGTCTTATCTGACACAAGTAGGCGACATGGAGTTGTCCCACCAAAGCAACATGTTTTCTACATTCAATTTAGTGAACAATATCATCAAGTGAAGACGACGATGTGATTGCAATGTATTAGTACTTAAAAAATAGAAAAAAAAAACTAGAAAGTCTAAGAAAAGGAGATGGTGCACCCTATTATTCTTTTTCGTCACCAATTACAAAATACAACCGCACACACAGCTTCGATGTTGCTTCACAGCTGACCTGTTGAGTCGCTCGGCAACAAGAAGCCGACATGCAGCTTGGATGTTTCTTTGTTGCAGCGTTGGTGAATATGCGGTGACTATATAAACCATGAATTAAACACGAAAGATACACGCTAGCGAAATTGGGTCGTTGTTGCATAGCTGTCGCGTAGCTTTGGTGGGACAAGGCCACTGATCTCTAATAAACACTGGATTGGGTTTAGGCCGCTGGAATGCGGCCCCAATTGAGCGTCGCCATCTTGGCAAAAACTGAGGTTCTGCGTCAATTCAGTTCAAACAGTTCAGTATGGTTTTGGGACGCAATTTTATACTGAATAAACTTTGTTTATTTATCTAAATGTAGATATATTAATACATTATATTGTTATTGTTTTATTTTATCAGAAAAACTCAACTGAAAAAGTTTGGAGATATAACTTATTCCTATTTTCAGTGAAGTATTACTTTTTACAGGTTTTATGGAGACCTAGAAGGATACATCAATTCATTATGTTAAAGTAATCAAACGATTTGATTTTCAATTTTAGATTAAATTGAAAATATCATAATAATAAAATCATATTGTTGGGCAATGTACAAAGTTATGATAACAAACTTGAGTAATATATCAAATTTAATATAAAATATCTTTCTCACAAAATTAATCGCTGGACTGCAAATTCATGCTTACTTACGAACAATAAAATCTTGATTATTAAATGTATTATTATTCTCCTATCATGTGTAGTAGATATTTGAAATTATTAGTTAGAATAGGCAATATTATCGCAGAAATGCACTTCATTTATTCATATAAGTAAATTCATAGTTTTAAATTTTAGGTAACAAAAATTTATAAAACTATTGAACGGATCAAATAATACTAAACTACAATGTTTAAAAACTAGTTGAAACACTGAGACTAAAAAGTTCACAAATATTCTCAGCTATTAATAAATATTTCAACTATTATAACAATTTTTAACTTTTGTTGATTATTAATGTATGTATTTTAATATATATTGAGAATAATTTCTTCATCTTACTTGCATTATACTTTGAATTTCATCGAGTGTCTTCTATAAGTGTTTTGAATTTGCCGCCGAATAGTGACACAAAACCTCAGTTTTACTATGAAGGCCGCCGTTCAACCGGGGCCGCTTTCAGATGCTAGAATACGGTCTAAGCCCAATCCAGTGTTATATAGAGATCAGTGGACAAGGCCCTTAATTTAATGTTGAAAATAGGATCCCAAGCAACTATTATAGCACGAGCGCATCAGCTGTTGATAGAGTACAGCACACAAGATATTTTATTTATAGTATTAAATGGCAATTTAAAAATGTTATCTTAGGACTTGAAACAATAAAGATTTGTTGGAAAAAAAATTCAAATTAATTCTAAAGAAAGTGAGGCTATTGTAAACTAACTAATTTTTTGCAATCTGTGTTTACTATGGTTATGCTGACTTACCGCCCATTGGCAAAGGCGGTAAGTAATAATACACATTCCCATGATTCTTTGGGTATCTTCAATTAGTGTTTCACAAGAATCAAGAAATAGTCTTGATCTTGTCTTGATCTTGTCTTGAAATCAAGACAAGACCAAGACAAGAAGTGTTGTTTATTTTCCAAGACAAGACAAGAACGTACTATCAGGAATCAAGATTTCTTGTCAAGAAATCTTGATATCTTGACAATCAATTATTGAAATCTGCATATTTATTATTCTATTATTGAAATATTGAACTCTGCTGTGGTCATCACAGCTTTTTCCTGACAATAAATTTCATGGCTAGTTTCATCACTGTTTCATGAATTTAGGAGTATCATACAGCTGTCATTGTTGAAGTGACGGCTGTCATTGTCTAAATGACAGTTGTTATTGTTATGGTGAAAGATGGCGGCCTACAATATAAGAATTTTTGAAGATGAAGAGTCTTTTTCTAAATTTTCTAGTTGAAAAAGCTCATTTACAAATTTAATCCTATTCGGGGGACTAAAAAGTATCGGTGACTATGATTTTAAAAACAAATATTTGATACATATCGAAAGCATATGTCGTCAGTTTTTGGTGATTGAATCGTTTATGTAGAAGAGAAATGTATTGGTAGAATCCTTGATACTCTAAGAGAGCAGTTAGTTCTTAGCAACATTGCTATGTAATAGAACAATGATAATTGCAAATACTGATTGAAACATGAAAATGACAGACTTTTCATTTATTTCTATTGGTGGCAATCTTGGAAAACGTTGCAAGTATCAATTCATAACACAACTGACAGGGAGGATAAAGGGTAGACACTAACTCTAAACTGAGTGTTTAGATTGGATAAAACAATGAAGAAAGGGGATTCTCCTCAAAAGTCAAGATCAAGAAATATCAAGAATTCTTGAAACAAGACAAGAAATGCATCGTCAAGAAATGGGCAAGACAAGAAATTTTTATTTTCTTGTCTTGAAAATCAAGACAAGGCAAGAAATGGTCATCAAGACAAGAAATCTTGTCTTGATGAAACACTATCTTCAATAGTTGATCAAAATCATGATTTTGAAGTGGAAAATTATGGTTTCAATAATGGTAATAGTAAGTGACATCAAAGCGTATTATTGCTAAATATAGTTCGATGTAATATAGCGGATTCATCAAATTAAAAAAAACTAATTTTATGATTGTGCTAGATTTAGGTTCAAATTCACATTCTAAAAGAGCTCGCAGAATAATCCACCGTCCATCCTATATATTTCTGGGAATATATTCAAGTTTTTATGAGGGTTTTAAAATAAAATGAAACTTTTATCAAAAATGAGATTTTGTATCAGATAAATGCACGACTCATTCTCAAAACCACGGTACAAGACATAGTAGGTAACCTAACTCGCCCCGAAAATGCGTCCGCTGAGATGGTTATAGTTCGCGCTGTCGCCGCTAGAGACGCCTACATCAGTAAGGCCTGTTTTACAACAGTGTTTAATGTATAATTACACTAAACTTACAAAATTTTACGAAATCATTTATATATTGAAGTTAACCGTATATGTAATGTTTACAACATATATTTTACTTTAATTAAAAATTGATAATACTTGTTAAATTAGTGTTGCATTGAGTAATATTTAATATTTAATTATTACCTATGCAAGAAACTCAGTTGGATAAATTCCGAGATCACATGCGATTAACAATAATTGAGAAATATTTGAACGATACATTAACAATGTGTTTAATCTTCAAGAATACATATAGATATGTTTTCAATTACAAGAAAATTGTTCGAACTTTCAATAAAGGAAACATGAAAACATAAGTTAAACAAAAATTAGATTCAGTTCAAAATATTATTTTCTATATTATACATAATGTTTCACAACGTAATAGTTTTTTCTGTATTAAGGGCACTTATATTTATTTCTAACAAATACACGTTATTCTAAATTATCTTATACTTAATTCATTGACATTGTCAAAATTTAGATTTCATTTGAATGACTTGATACAAATTTACTTTGTGAGTAAATTTGAATGAGAAATAAATTCATTTATGAAACTGGACCTAGTTTAATAGTTATTCATACAAGTGAATTGAACCACTGTTTATTTGCGACAAGAAAGTTCAAAATCACGAGCGCGTTCAGCGCGAGTGCTTCAATTCTTTGAGCAAATAGAAAAGTTTAATTCACTTGTTTGTATACATGCTTTTATTCAATTGCTTTGTCCCAAATTTCTATCATGTCAAGTGGAGCTCTAAAAACACTATATTTTATCTTACAACTCTCATATCCAGAATTACAATTCGGGACAAAACATTTTCCAGGCATTTTAATTGAATGTTCATTTGTCACACGGCTATCACTTTATTAAATTATTATTTATTTACTATAATCTGACTGTATTCAACGACACAAACACTAAAATCAAACGCTTTTCAATTGGCAGCTAGGCCCTACATATCCGCCAACTTGAAACATTTCCTCTCACCTCTCACGTCCACATGCTTGACGAAGTCAGCGGACACATTTATAGTAGACCGGCAATGAGAGTTGTGGGGGCCTGCTCAAAACCAATCACATTGATGCACTTAATTCAAATCCACTAATCAGAATCACTATTTCTTTGAGAAATAATAACTTAGCATTCCAATAATTGATAAAAAAGCTACATGCATTTCCAATAACTGATATAAATTCATGGGGGTTTTTTTAAATATTTTAGCATCGTAATGTCAAATAGATATCAGAAAATGTGACAATTGCTATATAACAACGAGTGCACAACGTTTTGGAGATGCTTACATCTCGAAAATTACGCTTTCGTAATATTTTCACATAGAAAATTGCATCCCTGAGAATACCATCTCAAACAAAAATTCCATTTGAAGACAGTTTGAATACTTCTGCGGTAAACGGAACTACGTGAAGACCAACGAAACAATTTTCAAATGTTCTATGTGATTGGGCGTATAACATGCGGAAATGTAATAGCGAAGAATATAAAGATTCTGTACTTAGAATAATTTGGAATGTGAGAGCTTAAAAGTTACAAGAAAAATATTTCAACGAATTTACCCGAAAGATCGATCCTTTCACAAAACTTCAGTGTTTATTCACGCGTTATTGGAAAGCGAAAACTTGCAAAGGGATAGGTCACTTCAATAACTTGTGAATTTGATACACCTTATTAAAATTTTATCAATATTTATTTTAACAAATAACAATACAATTAAATGAGTTGGCTTGAAGAGCTTAATTGAAACGATTTAAAGGTGAATTGTTGGAAGAGCTGGTTATGTAGGAAAAAGTTAAATACATAGGCTAGCATATGTGTTAAACATTAAAAGAATGGGATGAGGGTTATATACAACAGAGGATAAAACTGTTATTGTCCTAAGAAATCCATCTTACACTGGCATAGACAAATTGAAAATTTCTACTACTCAATGTCAGCGGTTCTAAAGCATAAAATGGAGTAAATGATTCCAGTGAACCTAAAACTAATACATGAATACATTACATTAATGGTTTTACTCTCTGAACATTCAGATAAATCTTCATGTGATACTAACAATAAATAAATAGTACTTTTTGTTATACTGTGTCGTGCAGAAATCTGCCTGAAATTCATTCGAAGTTGATATTTTCTTTCGATAAACTTATTTTTAATTCACTCAAATTATATTACCATAATATGTTAAAACTTTAGAATCAAGACTATTAGCAAAAATCACTCATACTAAAGCATTATTAAATTTTTCATTGTCTTGATTCTAAAGTTATCATCATGGCAATTTCATTTTCGTATATACCTAATATCACAAGGGACTGTAATTTTAACAATAAATTTTTTCTTGAAAACTTTTTCTACCTAACAACATCGTGAGAGTCAGATGATTCGGAGGATGTTACTTAAATATGAAAAATGTTTGGAAGAAAAATTTATTATAAAATTAAAGTCGCAAGTGGTATTTGTGCAGAATATTTCTCGAATGGGATGGCTATTATAAGTACCTATTGAATGATATTGGATGCAACTACTGACCTTTCTCATTGCAAAATGCACTTAATTGTCTCCATATACTATTTCGACATTTTTTTTTGGTATTTTTAGACTTCTTGTTTCCATTTTCATTACCTTCCACGAAAAATGCATTCCCAAAACGAATAAATTTCCAGGAACTGACTGTTTTTTTAAATAAAAACTGTGTATTGTAGGCAATTTATCAACAGTAATTACACAAGAGCTTTTTATTTTGCTGGATAAATTTCTGTTTTCACGAAACCTTGTTACCTAGCAATTTGACAAGAAAACTGTTCTAATAAAATCACGACACCGTAGGTGGAGTGATTTTATCTTTTGAACAGTTTTCGAGTCAAATTGCTGTCAGGTTACAAGGTTGAGTTGTCAAACTGAAATTTATCCCAAGAAAAATAAAATGCTAGAGTGTAATTCGGCGAGATAATTTAACGACATTTTATTTATGAAAAAGTTTATTCAAATGTGTAATTATTGAGAATACAATTAACATACATCGTTTTATTTGACAGATTTCACTACATATTCTTTATAATTTTCTTCATCAATTCTTCGCATACTGTAAGTCCAATCTACCAAAATATTTGAAATTTGACATAACGTTGCACCTCTTTCTAATACATAATTCTGGACTCTGGTTTTCACAAAATACGATGAATTGTCTCCAGATACATGATTTATTGTTTTTTGTATCCATAGACACACTTTACTTAATATCTTCTTTTATATTTTCTTCGGAAATATTCCAAATTCTGTTTATTTTGCAGTTTAAGCATGGACAAATTGTGCAAATGACATAAATATAGTGAATGTTTTGATTTGGTTGCTAGGAGAAAGGAAAGGACATGAGTGAAATATTCTAGAAGAAAAAAAAATTATCGATAGAAAATCAACTTCTTATGTATTTATCTCCGTTAAAAATTCAATATTTTTGGCTCTATTGAAATCTTTATCCGAGAACATACTGTAAATTGATCGCAATCGGTTAGTTCCTTTAACTAATTTCAATTTTTTTGCAGTGTCTCTAACAACAATGTCTGACGGTCTAAGTGTAGGATGGAGTGCAGCCAAAATTGCAGATTTGACCGACAGCAATCATAATTCTACAACGAAGATATCTCTGGAGCAAGCATCCTTCATTGGAACTTTAGCAACCTATGTTTCTCCTATAGTTATGCCCTTCGCCATCTTTAGTTCCAATCACCTAGGACGGAAATGGACAATTATATGGGCGGGCACGTTATTATTTACAAGCTGGATAATTTTAATTTTTGTAAATGCATTAGAATATATTTATGTTGCAGTTGTATTGAGAGGAATTGGAGGTTTTATTTTCTATACTGTTCCTCAAATGTATATTGCAGAAATTTCTCAGGCAAACATACGAGGTTTTTTGAGTACTTTTGTACCATCTTTTATGAACTTGGGAATACTTTTATCTTATGTTTTTGTAACATGCACTTCATTGCAGAATTTAGCAATATTTGGAGCAATCACGATAGCATTAATGTTCCCATTATTCATTCTTGCTCCCGAATCTCCATATTTCTTGTTCATGAAAAATAAACCAGAAAAAGCAGAAATATCTTCACATAAGCTCCGAAATACGAAAAATATCAGAGAAGAGTTGAACGACATTAAAATGAATGTAGAAAAGAATAGCAGAGAAAACAGTTCCATCAAAGAGTTTTTCACGGACAAAATTTGTAGGAAAGTTACAATAATAGTTTTGGCTACTCAACTATTCCAGCAATTATCTGGTATTGATGCCATTTTGTTATTCCTTCAATTAATTCTGAGCTCTTCAAATAGTTATTTAAGTGGTAATTATTCATCTATAGTTTTCGGTGTAGCTAAATTCACTGCTTGTGGTACTTCATTACTTTTAATTGACAGAATCGGTAGAAGAACATTATTAATATTTTCTTCTGCAGTTGCTTCTTGTGCGCTTGCTATAATGGGTTTTTACTTCTATGTCAGAGATGTCTGCCAGTATGATACTTCTTCAATATCATGGCTACCTTTATTAATATTGATAGTTTATATATTAGGCTACAATATAGGTTTAGGAACGGTACCATCTATTCTTGCCAGTGAAATGTATCCAACCAAATTCAAAGCTCTTGGAGTAGCTGCATGCCAAGTAGTATATTGTATAAGTATGGTTTCTGTTGCTGAAATATTTGCTTTAATCAAAGATCATTATGGTTTTTATTTATCATTTTGGTTTTTGTCAGCTATGTCTATCGTCGGTTTAGTTTTTTGTATTTATTGTGTTCGTGAAACTAAAGGTAAAACCTTGAAGCAGATTTTAATTGAACTAGAGTAAGGCTTAGAATTTTAATATTATAATTGTAATATATGAGCAAGAAATATATTCTTATAATTAATAATTTTATAATATTTATTATTCATGTTCCAATAAGAATTGAGGTTTAAATGATGGTAGGAATGCTATTCTCAATTTCATACGGACAGCGTAATCTGGAGCATTTGCATGCTGCTCATATTGGCCCTGTGACTCTGTGAGTGACAGCAGCGCCAAGTAATATATAAACTATAGGGCGCAGTTTGAGCAAGCTAACAATATGATATAATTGGACATCGCAACTGGAAGTTTCCATTTTTACTCTCAATAAAACTCTAGGGATCTATTAAACAAGGGAAAAGTCTAATTTATTCTTATTTATCTATCTATTCAAATAACTATCCAACAGGACAAGCTCAATAATAGGATGGTGAGAATCATGTTACAAAAAAAATTAAGAAGCATCATGTTTATAAAAAATATAGAGTAGTAAGAATTATTAAATTGAACATCAATCATTTAAAATAATAAGGAAATAGGATAACCCAGGTGTGACAAATAATAGGACGTGGTAAGGGTTTTTCAATAAAAAAAACCATAAGATTCTCAATCACTCTGTTCTCTAGATTTAATTCGTTACCGATTTCGATCACTGACTGATCATCCTTAGACTACCGGAGAGACTACAAAGATAGAAGAATAACAAATCTAAACATACATGCAAGCAGGTATACAAATTATTCAACAAGAACAAAAATATATAAAATGGTAGCTTGAACAATAAAATTACAGGACCTTCGCAAAAAAAAACGGCATCAAGTAGCCAGCTGGTGTCATAATCGGTGAGAAATTTTTTGTAAAATAGCGGTAAAACAAAAAGCAATAAAATTGGAATGATATAGAATGAATTGATATCCCAACCTGTTCAACAAAATCCAAGCTACAACTAAAAAAAACCGTGAAAAATGGGACAATTCTCAAAAAACCGCGTCAAAACAAGTTACGTATGCCGCGAATTAAATCAAAAGGATTTGAAGTAGGGAGTGTATGAAATTTGTTTGGTCATTTGAACTAAGACCAGCGGGGTTTTTGAGCGACTTCTTGATTTTCAAGTTTTCCAGAAAATTCCCATTTTTGCGAATGTGTAGAATTTCAAAGTTTCTAGTAATATCAAAATCATGTCCGCTCTCAATCAAATGATCAGCGAAACTTGATTGGCTGTTATGAAATTTCAATGCGCGCGCATGTTCTTTGCATCTTGTTGTAAATTTCCGACCAGTCTTGCCAATGTAAAAACATTCACACGAGTCACATTTCAATTTGTAGACGCCAGATTGCGCCACGAGTTCAGGTCTGCCCACTTTTTGACAGATCTCTTCTTTCAAGCATGTCAAAGGCTTGAAAGCAATGTCAACATTGGATCTACCTGAAAAAATTCCTAACCTTATAGCTAATATTACCAATAAAAGATAAACTAGATCTCAAGTTGTTTTTATCGATGTGCAATTCGCTGTTATAAGCTTCTTCCAATTGAAGTTCATACTTTCTTTCAGTTATCATTCTATCGATAATATATGGATTAAAATTATTAGACAGGGCGATCTGCTTAATGGTCTTGGTCTGAAAATCAAGTTGTGTTAGTAAGTTTTTTCAATATTTTATAATATGTGAAATTGTTACTTCTGGTGATTTGTAGGTCAAGGAAATTTAACGAGTTATTTGCCTCAATTTCAATGCTGAATTTGTTGTTGTTATGTAGCGCATTGAGTTTAGTATGGAAGCTATGCAAAAGTTCAATAGAGTCTTCCCACAGGACCAATATATCGTCAACGTAACGATACCAGAACTTAAATGTGAGGCACGAATTCCGTGATTTCCTGGAGAATTATGCCTTCAAAGTTTTTCATGAAAATTCTCGCCATGCTACCTGGAAAGAGAAAACAATCCACGGTTTTTCTGACAATATTTCTTCTAATACGTTGCCTACTGCTCAAATATACATTGATTCGATTCCCGTATAAATTTAGGTTCATTATCTGTATGTAAAGATGAAATATTTGGAATAATGTCATATCTTGAAAAAGCTATGGTTGTTCCAATATTTTATAATGGTAAAAGAAATATGGTTGAAAGCTTTGACATTGCTTCTAAACTATGCATATTTGAGAAAATATTTGAACATTTTATATGAAGGCCCGGTCTTTCCATCTCCGAATAACTTCATTTCCTAGATAATTACCATGGTAACAATTATTGCAACAGTTGTTGCTATGAATACCAAATAAAACTATTCGTAGGTAGGAAGACCGAGCCTAAAATATATGTTTGTCTCTGTGAAACACATAATTAATATTGAACAACATGGTTTTTATTCTGACAGATCTGTTGAGTCAGATCTAATTGAATATATTGATAATATTCGTAAATCAATGGACAACAGAATACAAGCAGACGCTATTTACACGGACTTTAATAAGGCATTCATAAAATTGATCATAATTTATTATTACAAAAGTTAGAGATGCTAATTTGCTGCGGTGATTCAAGCCATATCTTGAGAATAGACAATAATGTGTTGCAGTTAATGGATTAACGTCTAATTATTCCCATGTTAGATCTGGTATGTCTCAGGGGTCACATCTAGGATCTCTCTCGATTATTATTTTTGTAAATGATATTTCCAAATGTTTTCATCCTGCTAAATTTTGTATATATGTATGTAGACGATTTAAAAATCTATTGTCGAATAGATACATTACAAGACTGTCAAGCTTTACAATCCGATCTTAATAGATTTAACAAGTAAGTATCTTGATGATCACTAGTATACAAAATTAAACTATTTGTCTGTTGCTGTGAGTTTTATGGTTGATAATATTCACTTATGACTTATTTTTCTCAAAGCTGACTCAGAAAATTGTTGTGCAGCTCAAGTTCTTTTGTTTTCGATTTTTATCATTTATGCGTGTTTATTAGTCGATAACGTGTCTATTTTACTGTGTTAAGATTAATACAAGCAATGGAAATGAGATATTTAAGACGGGTAGAGGGAGTTACTAGGATGGACAGATTGAGTAGCGATTACATAAGAAGTAAACTGCAGCCAGAGAGAATCCAAACTACTATTGACAAAAAACAGTTAGCATGGTTCGGGCATCTAATACGAATGCCGGAAGAAAGACAAGCAAAACAAATATGGGAAGCAAGAATGAAACACAAAAAAAAGAAGAGGAAGACCAACCAAAACCTGGGAGAACAACATAGTTGAAATATTAGATAGGAATGGCATTAACTACCAAGAGGCAAAGATTAAAGCGAAGAACAGGAAAGAGTGGAAAAATGTCATAAATAACATCAAGTGAATAGGAAGAAAGAAAATCTAGACACCCGAAAGGGTATAAGAAGATTTAAAACCGTTTATGATAATAATAATAAAAAGATTAATATCTGGAACTTTTGTGACATGAGTAGTTCAAGGAGATCTTGTTTCAATAATCCAAATCATTTTTGCTACTATGCGGAGAGTAAGTGTTTAAAGATTGTAGAAAAGTTATATCAGAGTTGGCTAAAAACACTTATTTTCCATATTTTGGGATGCCCTCAGTGGTGCCTTATCCATTGGGCTAAATGGGCTATAGCTCAAGTGCGCCAGTGATCCAAGAGCGCTTCAGAATTCAGAGAATAAGATTTTTTAGTCTATTTCATTTAAATTGTCATGAAAATACAAATATTTTTATGATAACGATTGAATTTTGTCAGGCCACAAACACCACAAGTGCATCGTGCACTACAGCGAGTTTGTTGGAGAGAGTCTGCGGGGGTTAGGAAATAAAGAAAAGGAAATCTGCATACGATAGAGTAGCCTCCAAATTTGAATTTTTATTCTATTTAGAAAATTAGGACGAAGCGATAATAAGAGAAAATGCAAATACATTATCTAATAAATATGAAATTGATTTAGAACCAGGATTAGTTAAAGCATGTCTTCATTTTAAGCTCATTGATAATAAGTGATAGCACACTTTCAAAAGCTACAGCTTTCAGAATATTTTTGAGTATTGCATGTACCAATTGTAGTGGAGCTGGAAAAAGATCATTCTCAACAACAAAAAGAATTAAAAATTATCTCAGATCATCATTAGGACAAACAAAATTAAATTATTTGAGTCGTTTATCTATACCTATAGAATCTGATATAATAGACTATGCAGATGTTGATGAAATTATTATAAGATTTTCAGAAGACAAGTGCCATGAAAAATGAATAAATCAGAAAACGTTTAATATATGTTTTGAAATAAAAAATTTTGCAATGATTTTTCACTATTTAATTTGCTTATTTTGCAAATAATTGGACTAGGGCGCCAAAATTTTTCAGCCCAAGGGCGCTCTAGTATGTTAGGACGGCCCTGGATGCCCTTGGATAAAAATGACGTCTTGGGCTTCTAATTGTGTTTGTAAATCGTGTGTTGAATATTTAAGATTATGGAAAAGTGTTAAGAGAAGTGCTTTTAAATTTGGAACACCAACCATTTGGCGAGAACCACGAAATCATCCTGATGACTGTTACTTTTGTGGTAGACATTTTAAATAATTTGACACACGCAAATGTCTCATACAACACAGAGGAATATCAATAGTTTGAAGAGTATTAAAGCTAGAAAAAAGTCCAACGATCTTATCATTAGAAAAGCGGACAAATGTAACTGCATAAGCATCCTTAATGAAACAGATTACATTGAAAGAGTTAAAACTTTCATTGACTGCGGCACTTTTCTTAAGATAAATTCTAATCCGATCAATTCTTTTGTCACCTCCCTGAAAAAAGGAACTAAAATACAACATCATACCCATGAATCCGCGTACCTCTGTTCTGTATGGACTACATAAACTTCACAAACCTGGCTATCCGATCAGACCTGCTGTATCGTTAATAGATTCGTTTACCTACAATTTGATCAAACATCTTAATAATATTCTGAATACGTATTTCAATATAACATCTAGACATTCACTCAAAAACATTGCAGATCTGATCAATAACCTAAAAAATGTAATTAACGTTAACAATAGCATACTAGTGTCTTTTGATGTTACCAATTTGTTCACAAATGTCCCTATTGAAGGAACTGTCAGTCTTGTAAACGATATTTTATTTGAATCACATTGGAGTGATGGAATGGGTGACAGTTTTATCAAGCTACTACTGTAAGTCACCATTTTAAATATTTTTTGTTCTTGTTGAATAATTTTTATACCTGCTTGTATGTATGTTTGAATTTGTCATTTTTCTCTCTTTGTAGTCTCTCCGGTAGTCTGAGAATGATCACTCAGTGATCGAAACCGGTAACGAATCAAATCTAGAGAACAGTGAGCTAAAAATTTTTATGGCTTCTTATTAAAAAACCCTTACCACTTAAATAGGCTATTTGAAGCTATTAAAATCCAGAAGAAAAATGTCAATGTGTGAAAATTTTAGATCATAAAGTGAGCACATCTTGTGAAGAGGAGAAGAAAACAGAAGATTTGTGCAAGAGGTAAGAGGTGGTAAGGTAAAAAGTGGAGATGAATCTGGTCTTCATGGTAAGAGTATGGAAATTAAGAAGGGACAAACAGGATGGGCCATCAATTTGATTGTCAATTATTTCAGCTGTTACGTGCCAATTTGGCTTTTGGTTACTGTTTCTGCTGGGTTAGATTCTAAAATATAATTTGGGTTATTTGGGTTTAATTTCATTCACTTATGTACTTACTTTTGGTTTAAGATATTTTTAGTTTTCAATTTAATAGTTTCATTTATGTTCCAATCTTTAGATCCGTTTCTTTCTTTGCTTTAAGCTCAGTTTTTCTTGGTTATATTAAAAGCGTGTTTTTGTTTACCTTTTAGCAATTAATTTTAGTTCATGATTTTTGTTTTGAATTGTCGCTGCTGCAATGCGTGCGCTGCAGGCAGTGACGTTACGTTTCATTTTTTTGAATCATAGTACTAGGGCGTCCGCTAGGTTTTTTTTTTAATGAAAAACGGTTAATTTTCAATTACGTCAAATCCGGTCGGTTTGACTTAATTGAGGACAGTCAGCCTTAAGTCCTGGTGTAGGACAGACGTACATTTATTTATTTGCTTTTTTTTCACCACCACAATTTTGGGGTTTATTCCAAAGTTTTTTTTGCGTGTGCAAGCCCAATTTGGGGATTCGTTTGGGACAAGCTGTGCTCCGGTCGAATATTTGGGGCAGTTTGGTCATTTGTTTTGTTCGGCGGAGCAGCCCACGTAGTGGGGATTATTTCAAATTGTGAGTGGTCGTTTTGCTTTAAATCGCTACCATCTACGATAAAACGTCGTCCGGACCAAGGCACGACGCTGTGGAAGTACCTGACTTCCACCCTGGCTTTTCCCGACTACCCGGAATCCAGCCAATTAGATATGAGGCCGAGATCCAGACGCCAGGCAGTCGAGTCAATAGTGATCTCCAGTGGCGTCGCCAGCTAAGTGGTCTAGATTCTGTTGAGACTTGCTGAAGTCTGCGTTAGGGACGCGAATCGCCGCCATTTTGCTTCACATTATCATACTTATTGCTGTTCTACATAATTTTTCCTGTTATTTTACTTTCAATATTTACTTTATCTCATTTTTGAATTTTGAGTTTATTAAATATTTATTATTCTGGATAATTTTGATCATCATTTATTTGTAAAAAGTACCTACCACTTTAGTTTTCAGAGAGTGATTTTATTTAGTGCTTTGTTTCACAGCTGGTGTAAGTATCACTGTTTGAGATATTATTTTATGTTATGTTCTGCGGCATCTTAATCAACGCCGACAGATCTAATTGTCCTACAACCCAATATTCTACCCGTCCATCCTACCAACTTTTCTTTTACAGGTACTTTCGCAGCTGTGTTTAATAATTGCGTGGCGCCCTTATTTTCGGTTTTTTTTAGAGTTAGCTTACGTAGCGTCCAGTAGATTTGTTCCAGTAAAGTTTATATTTTTGGAAAACTAACCTCACAACTACCCAGTCCGGCTCTGGGATTATTCAGATTTCTATTTTTGGTTACTGAGCTAGTCAGTTTTGAAGGGTAGGGTAGCTACCTCAGTTTCTAAACGTAATAAATTGGCGCCCAACGTGGGGCCGATTTGTTTTTGAATTCTGCGTGTAATAAATTGGCGCCCAACGTGGGGCTGATTTATTTTTGAAGGGTAGGGTCGCTACCCTAGTTTTGAACGTAATACAGCAAGATGTTTCATTAAAATATTTTCACGGCGTTCAAATAGACTTTTAAAATTAAATAGGAAAAGAAGGGAAACGTTAGAAACAGAACGGTCTGGATAAACTTTATCGACTTCAAAATACATAGATAAAAAGGAATTTATATTGAACAGCTTCAATCAAATCCTGATGGATCTCGTAGTTAGGACTCCAGACAACATTACAGTGCTCGAGTTTGGCACGAACAAATGAGTAGAATAAGGCAAAAAAAGCTGAGATGTCCTGGAGAGTACGAGTACTCCTAATTACAAAACCCAACATGCGTATTGCTGCGTTGTAAATGTCCCGAATGTGAAATATGAAAGTTAATTCATAGTCAAATTTCATTCCTAGATCTAAAATTAATTCAGTGCGTGATATTGTCACATCTAGTATCGAATAATCGTAAATCAATGTACTAAAAATTCACATCTCAATACTGAAAAATCTGACGTGAACATCACGTGACTTACTTATACATCATTTGATATGTACACAAATTCATTCAATAGAGTTTCCTGTCACCCCAGATTACAATTAATATAATTTCAATAATACTTTGACATTAAAAATGTCAAACAGAATCAAAGAATTGACAACAGATTATCATGACCTACCTTTTCATTTCAATTAAACTGATTGTTTTATACGGCAAATTCTTAATGTCTGTTATACTTATAAACTGCACTTCCGGCTGAGCCGATTGATACAAAAATAGTAGATAAATATTTAGATGATACAACAAGTACAAACACTAAATTTCAATATGCCATGGCTGATCATTCTAGATTTATGTCAAAAAATCGAAAAAAGTTTCAAGTAAAGTGCACTTCTGGCTTGGCCGATTCATACAAAAATAGCAGATAACCATTCTGACACAACATCAAGCTCAGATACTGAATTTCAACATCCTACGGTTGATCATTTTGGATTTATTCGAAAAACTCGAAAAAGTTTCAAGTGAAGTGTACTTCCGGTACAGACGATTGGAAGCATAATGCGAGGTGCACAACTAGACCCTATACCACTTTTGAATACAAAATTTCAACATTATAAGTTCAACCAGTTTTGAGTTCTGCGAGTTACGCACGAGCGCACGAACGCACGCACGCACGAACATACGTGCCGACATCAAGCCAAAAATAGTCAAAATGGATAAAAAAAATTCAGGTCGTCAGCAAAGAGTAATTTATTGCAGTTAAGAAAGTCTGTAACATCATTAATAAATAATGAAAAAAAGCAGAGGACCTAGGTTAGATCCTTGGAGAATACTAGAGGAAGAACAAAAGAATGAATAGGAGCCTTGGAAATTCACGAACATTTGACCTTGATGAAGGCAACAAGTTAAAAGTGATATAAGAGGGGAGGAGAGAGAGAAGGACTCCAGCTTGTTAATCAAGATACCGTGATCAATCCTGTCAAATGCCTTTGCAAAATCGATATACATGCAATCTACTTGGCCCTTAGCATCAAGAATGGAAGAGACTTTGTGAGTAAAGTACATCAAATTTGAAACAGTAGACCTTTATTCCATGAACCCATGTTGGTAAACAGAAATTTTCTGCCTAATACTTGGATAAACGAAATTATATAGGTATAATTTTTTCGAAAATTTTGTCGAAGTTTGACAACATAGTGTAATGTTTATTGCTTGACGAAATATAGTTTGTGATTAAATAGAAGTCACTATTTGATAATTTAAATTGAAATAAAAGTTTTATTCTTCTGATGTACTTAAAAAACTAAGAAATGGAGAAGCACCTGGTCACGACAAAATCAAACCGGAACAATTGAAATACAAGGGAGAGGATAGCGAACAAATTCCTTTTCAGATGTTAAATAGGATATGGTCTATAGGAAGAATACCTAAGGACTCGGAAAAGGCAGTGATATTCCCCATACACAAAAAAGGTGATACCAGGAGTTGTGATAATTACAGAGGAATATTTATTTATTTATTTATTTATTGTATTCCACCCAACAGGATAATAAAATCCCAATAACAGGGGGAAGAAATAACAAATCATACAAAGTGATTACAGATGCGTTGACAAAGAAATTGCAAATACACAAATATAAATATATTGTATAAAAAATACCGAAGTAAGTAGAAATAAAATATTAAAATCAAGCATACATATATTGGTTATATAACAAATGTTTGAATTTATTCAATGAATCAGCGAAAATGTCGATGTTGATAGCTAAGTTATTAAATATTGTACATAGTTGTCTTACAGGAGACTTTTTTTCATAATTAGTTCTAGTGAATGATGTTTTAAAAGTAAATTGAGAGCGGCAAGAGAATCTCGGGACAGAAGTTGGAATTCGTGCAAGACTTACAGGATCGTCAATAAGAGTATTAAGTAATTTAAACAAATACTGACATGAATGAATTTTACGACGATTATCTAATGATACCATTCTCATTTCGGAAAGTAAGAGTTCGCTGGAGTAATTGTGAACTGGATATGAGCCATGAAGTTTATAAAAACAATATTTTAGGAATTTTGTTTGTATGTTTTCAATGAGATGACAGTATTTGTTATATATTGGACTCCAAATCTGAACACAATATTCCAATTTCATCCTGACAAATGTGAAATATAATTTCTTGAGCGTTTGTACATTATGAAAAGACTTAGAATCACGTATTATAAAACCAAGATTTCTAAATGCTGAGTTTACTATACTGTTAATATGTTCATTAAATGATAGATGTTCATCAAATAGAACACCGAGATCTTTGAATCTTTGAACTCTTTCAAGAGCAGTGTTATCCATATAATATTTGTAATTTAGAGGAGTTTTCTTCATACAGAAACTCATTATTTTACATTTATTGAAATTGAACAACAATTTTGACGTCTTAGACCAAGTTAGAATACTATTTATATCTTCTTGTAAGTTTATGCAGTCATCAGTCGAATTGATGATTTTAAAAATTTTCAGGTCATCAGCATATAGTAAAAGTTCAGAATGATGAATACTACCCACAATGTCATTTATAAATAAATTGAAAAGTAACGGTCCGAGGTTTGAGCCTTGTGGTACACCGGAAGTGGCATAGTAAGATTGAGAAGTGTAATTGTTGTATTGCACATATTGCTCCCGTTTGTGTAAATAAGATGAAGTATGACAAGTTCATCAGAAAAATTATAGTTGTATTTGAGCTTATGAAGCAGGACCTTATGATCAATGGTGTCAAAAGCCTTAGAAAAATCGGTATAAATCACGTCGACTTGTTGATTGTCATGCAACGAGTTGACTGTGAATTCGGTAAAATTCATTAAATTGGATGTGGTTGATCTCTTTTTGACAAACCCATGTTGATGGATTGAAATATATTTATTGACAGAATCATAGATATATTTGTGTAGGATGGATTCAAAAACTTTTGAGATATTAGATAATATAGCGATGTGTCTATAATTAGAGAGGATAGTAGCATCACCAGATTTGAATATAGGACAAATATATGATGTTTTGAGAGACGATGGAAAAGTATTTGTTGAGAGAGATAAATTGAACAAAATATGAAGAGGTTTCAATAGTAGGTTACGACATCCTTTGACTATATAAGCAGGCAGGTTGTCGGGACCAGGATTACGAGTTGATTTTAACTTATTAATTGCAAAGAGAATATCATCTTCAGTTACTTGAGATACAAATGTGGGTTCAAAGTCATTGAACAAAGAATCAACATCTGCACAAGATTCTTCAGTGTTGCTCGTGTAAACGCTAGAGAAAAAATCTGCGAATCCTTGAACAATATCTGAAGAGGTATTAAATGTATGATTTTCCGACTTCATTATACCAGGAATGCGCGATTTAGACTTTTTGCTATTGATGAAGCTCCAGAATTTTGTTGGATCAGATGCGATTGTGAATTCCATAGAAGATAAATAGTTTTTATGTGCTAATTTTATGTCTCTTTTAATCAATGTTCTAAGCTTTTTGAATTCCAAGTTATATTGTTCAAGTTTGTGGACCTTATATAAATGGTGATATTTCGATTTTAATTTTATATTACTAATTATATCATGAGTAAACCAAGTGGGATATGAGTTGATTGAAGATTTTCGTTTAGACATAGGAATTGCTTCAACCATAATTTCAGATAAAACAGAATAAAACTTCCGAAACGCCAAATCAACATCATCAAATTCATAGAGACAATCCCAGTTCACCTGTGACAGTAAATCATAAAATAAGTCAAAATTAGCATTACGAAAATTATATGAAGGCTTAGAGTTATTAACAGTGCAATTTGGAATGTTGACAGGAGCTGAACAGGGAAAAAATATGTTAAGGGCAGGATGATGAGTATCTTCGGTGACAAATGGATCAGGATAACGAGAAACAACACAATCCATGTTAGAAATTACCACATCCAGCAATCTACCGAATTCATTAGTAACAAGATTATACTGTGATGCACACAAAAAATTCAAAAAATTATCGTATCGTGAAATAATTTGATTTCTAAGGCCATGATTGTAGAAATCAGCAAATCTAGGGATATTAAGATCACTAATTATTATAAAATTGTTATCTAATAGAGGTAGAAAAGATTCAAAAGTTTCGAATAAGTAACACAATTGATCAAAGGTCGCAGGAGGTGGAGTATATATGACAATGACATAGATGAATTTTGTAGAAGACAAATAAACTTTTACACAAACTAGATCGGTCAAAGAGTTAGGATTGAGATCAATAAGAACAGGTAGAGATCTATATTTGATATTAACCGCACAAAGGACACCGCCTCCTCGTACTTTGCCACTTACAGCTGTATCTCTATCTTTACTAAATACATTGTAGTTAGTGGAAAATAATTCAGAATTATAAGCTGAATTATTGAGCCAAGTTTCGCTAAATGCAACAATATCATCATTAAATGCCAAAGAACTATTATAGAAGTCTTCCATCTTGGTGTTGAGACCTCTAACATTTTGATAACAGATATTCATGATTGTGAATTAAAAAAATTTGAGAAACACTGCTATTGATGAACAAAGATGCTTAAGTAAAGTAACTGGTAACACCTTGCTTAGAAATTAATAATATAAATTAGTTTCAAGGTAGAAACAATGAATTGTTCAAACAAATGTTGAATGCAGGAACAAAATTTTAGAATAGAAATATACAGTATGCTCAAGATGTATAAATGTAGAGAAATTCAAAGTTTAAAAAATATACAATAAACAGAACTAGGTGAACTAATAATTTATATTGTGTTAGCAATAAATTGATGCAGCTCTAGAAAAACCGTTAAGCAATAATTGATTGCTGTGAGCCAATGAAAGTATTTAAAGTAATAAGATAATAATACTACTTGGAACAAGAAAAAAAAAATAAAATTGAATATGTTAATTTTAATTCAGAGCTATATCAGTAATTTTCAAAATACGGTTATCAGATTTAGCATAAATAACACCGTCCTTGGACCAAACATTGCGATAACCGTACTTTTTCGAGGCATGAGCTAGGATTGAAAGTCTGTTTCGGGTTAAATCTTCTTTAATAGACATATTTTTACCTCTGAGCTCCTTACGTTTACTTAAAATTAAAGTACGCGTTTTATACGATACAAATTTCACAATAATAGGGCGTGGTTTTAAGGGGGTTGAAGGATTAGTAGAATCAATTTTTCTACCTGTTCGATGGCAGCGATCAATAAGTTCAGAAGGAATATCCACAGACATATGTTTCACGAACACTGAACGAACCAGATCTTCAGTTTTCTCATTTGAAACCTCCGGTACTCCGAAAACTCGTACACAGTTACGGCGACTGTATTGTTCTTGGAGATCTAGTTTGTCTTCTAATATTTTAATATCAGCAGTTAAATCAGATATCAATCCTTCGTAATGAATTTTTTGTTGTTCAAGCTTCTCATTGATACGATCTGCTACCTTATCAGCCAGATTGTTGATAAATTCGTCACTGGTTAACAATGAGTTGAGCACATCTTTAACTACACTATTAATCTGACGAGTATTAGTTGCCATTGTTGAATTTATTTAACGATCAAAAAAAAATAACTCACAGTAAAGAATAATTTAAGCACGGAGCAGCAGCAACACACAACTACTCTTGTCTACGCATCGAACATAATTTTTTATATCGTTGCTTTGTACTACAGCTAAAGTGTATGAGGCAATATTGGAGAACAAACTTAGGCAGGCAATAGAGTCAACGATGGAGAAAGTCCAAAGTGGGTTCATGAAAGGACACTCCACTCAGGACCACATATTTACAATTAGAAAACTTATAGATAAGACGATAAATCAGGACAACAAGCTCTATATAGCATTTATAGATATGGAAAAAGCATTTGACAGAGTATCGCGTGAAAAGATGTGGAACATTTTAAAAGAAATAAATATGAGCGAACAACTGATAAAAGCCATCAAGAGTGTATATAGACGGACAACTAGTTATGTAAGAACTGGAGATGAAGTATCGGGAGAATTTACCACCTCACAAGGGCTAAGACAAGGAGGAGCTTTAAGTCCTTTCCTGTTCATAATTTACTTAGACAATATCCTAAAGGAAGTAAAGATTAAAACGAAGAAAGTAGAAACTGGATACCACAATCTAGCTATTACAACGATAGCTGAATGTGCATTTGGTGACGATCTAGCAATACTATCTAAAAATGAAACAGACATGCAATATAACTTAAATATATGGAACGAGGAGCAACGAAAACACAATATGTTAATAAATGCAGACAAAACTAAAACCATGATAATAGCGAGAGAAGATACCACAGTCAAATTATTTTCAAACGACAGAGAAATTGAGCAAGTTAGTAACTTTACATACTTAGGAGCATCATTGAATGATAAAGGAATTATAGAGCAAGAAATTAATAAAAGAATACTTGTAGCAAATAAGTGCTACCATGCAATAAACAAAGTAATATTAAACAATAAACAAGTATCAACGAAAACGAAAATAGCACTATACAAGACAATATACAGACTAACATAAATACGGATGTGAATCGTGAATAATGAACAAAAGAAATAAAAGCAAAATACACGCGACCGAAACGAGATTTTTGAGAAGAATAGAGGGTGTCACTAGGATGAACAGAATAAGAAATGAACAAATAAGAAATAAGCTACAAATAGAATCCGTCCACAACACAATAGATAAGAAACAATTAGCATGATATAGACACTTAACAAGAATGGCAGAAGATAGACAAACAAAACAAGTATGGAAAGCCGGAATAATAAGGAAAAAGAGAAGAGGAAGGCCAAGAAAAACGTGGTATAACAACATAGAAGAAATACTGCACAGAAATAATACTAACAAACAAGAAGCAAACAGAACAGCAATGAACAGGAGAGAATGGAGAAAATTTGTAAATAATATTTATTTACCTATTCATTTATTTATTTATTCAGAATACACTGTCCGACAGACAAAAGCCTAATAAAAGGACAGGAAAAAGAAACGAACAAAATCACAGAGAAAATATAAAACAAAAGCATACAATATAAAAAAATTAATAATAAAAATAGATTAATGAAACAATCAAATTATAAATAGTGGAACTAATTATGCGAGCTTACAGTTGATGATGATATTATAGAATTGCTGCGGTCTTAATAGAAAGATATCAACCGAGCAAAATCTAGAATTATATAATAAGCACATACGATATATAGGTGATATAGAAAATACATTAGTTCTAGGGATAGGTAAGTAAAAGGTTATGGAGCTGCGAGTGTTTATAGAAGGAGCATGAAAAGCTAAAGAAGCTATGCACTTAGGATCATCAATATCTCCATGAATCAACTTACAAAGATAGTTGATAGAGTTGAGATCACGTCTTTCAGAGAGACTTGTTAAGTTAAACATTTCAAGTAATTGTTCATAACTAACTGTGAGGTCAGGATAGTGATGATAATTTTTGAAGAAGACATACTTGAGAAATTTCTTCTGAACTGCTTCGATGTGAGTCTGGTGAGTTCCATAAAGTGAACTCCAAATAAGGGAACAATAATCAAGTTTGGAGCGAATGAAGGAATAATAAAGAGTAAAGATGGCTGAGATATCATGAAATTGACGCGTATTACGTATAACAAAACCAAGCATACGGATGGAAGCGTTGTATATGTTATCAAAGTGGTTTATAAAAGTTAATTTGGGATCAAAAGTAACACCAAGATCAAGCATGGTGTAACAACGATAAAGGGTGGTATGAACAAGTGAATAATTGGAAATAAGAGGTATTGATTTTCTTGTGAAGGACATTACGCTATATTTACTCAAGTTTAATGCAAGATTATTCGCTAAGCACCATTTTGATAAGCTATGCAGATCACGTTGAAGAACACTACAATCAGAAGAATGATAAATTGGATGAAAAATTTTAAGGTCATCAGCAAATAAAAGATGATTACATGATAATACTTCGGTAATATCATTTATGAAAAGGAGAAATAGAAGACGACCTAGATTTGACCCTTGAGGTATGCCTGAAGTGGCGGTATATGGTAAAGATTTGGATCCCAAAAGTTGAACGAAGAGATAACGATTAGAAAGATAGGAAGATAAGAGAGAAATAAGAGACGAAGAGATGGAAAACATATGGAGTTTGTTGAGAAGAATTCAATGGTCTATGCGATCAAAGGCCTTACAAAAATCGGTATAGACGCAGTCAACTTGGCCCTTGGTTTCAAGAACCGAAGAAACTACATGTGTAAAGTAGGTTAAGTTACTGACTATGGATCTTCTCTCTCTATAGTATAAAACTAAAATAAAAGATTAAGGTTGTTAAGAAGAGAGTGGGGTCAAGCCATGGTGGGAACCCTGCTCTATGCTAAATAAATACGATAAACATTCCTTGCCAACTTCAAATGAACAAAATTTCAATGATTAAAACTAATGGAAATGTTTGTTTTCGGTTGAAAATACATGATTTTGAATAATTTGGTTCCTTATTCTATTCTTTTAAAGAGCTTCCATCCGTTGAAATATCCTTTTTTCATATTTTAACAGTGCTACAATATGATATGTATAGTTCGCAACGCTGTAGACTTTTGGAAGTATTTTTGACATCTGACGTTTAGTAGTGGTACTGCGTTTCATAACAAAACAAACTTATTGATGATGAATCTACATCAAAAAAATAATATCGACGGAAGAATAAATGGGTTACTCAATCAGTGTACCGTCAAGTCAGGGAAATGATAAAAAATCTTGTTTATTCTAATCACACACACTCTTCCCATTTCATCTCATGCGGCGACGTTGCCAAGCGTATGATAACTTACTAAATTTCAGTAGTTTTTGTACAATTTTTTCGAGTAATAATTCAATTTTCTATGAAACTATAAACAAGACTTCTTGGAAACTTGGTACACATGTTTATAAGACTTTCGTAAATATTTTGACGATTTTTTGTAATGTTGTCATTTCAGGTAGTCGAGATAATGACATATAAATCAATGTGAAACACGTCGCGTGCATTAATGCAATGTAATAATATGTCACCGAACAACAACTTTGACATTTTTTATCTCGATAACTAGAAACAAGATTGAGTTCAAACTTTGCCAGAATGTTCTTCACTAAACAAATAATATACTGTAAGAATTTTAATAAATTCTCATGTACTTTGATTTCCTGCTCAACAACCTTAAACATACAAAAATTATAGCATAATCTCGACACCTATAAGGGTATTAAGAGATTTAAAATGACTATAATAATAATAAAACAAAGTGGTGGCAGCGGCTTAGGAAAATGTATGCTGGACCCCAGATTCATTATATATATTCAAAATTTTGTAGTTGATATATTCTACGATTATGGACATGTCTCTGGAAAGATTTGAGTTCTAGATATTTCAGAGTTACAGTAGATTTTGAAGAAAAAATTGAAATCATTTTTTGCTATGTAATATTGATCTGAACTTGGAGAACGCAGTAACATTTCAGATACCAAGGAATCAGAGCTAGTGCAAGAGACGAATATCTAATCGAAATAAGAAAAGAAGAGACACTAAGTTTTCAAGAGTCGATTGTTTGTTTGGATATATTTCCGGTCGTGGCTTTTCTTTAAAATAAAGAAAATTTTAATCACAGTGTCAATAGAATTTAAAAATGATATACGATATAAGCTAATAGTAGAAGCAAAAAGCATACATCGGCTTTTTTTGAAGAATCGTGACGTATGATGATAGGTCAGACTGAGTTAGGTCAGGATGGTTGCAAAATAGATAAATTGTAGCAGCTCTTATCAAGATATTATCAGCACTGGGATTGATCACCCCTGTACAGAATGTCTTGATAGGAGTTAAAAAGGATAAAATTTTCTGGGTTATGACAGACCATGTCATGGCAAGGCCAGGGTTAAAATATAGGAAGTAAAAAGATGAGAATGTATTATATGGCCATTTGAAGAGCGAAAGGGATTCGCTGGCAAGGAATTTGCATATATAGGATGGGTACCGAAAAGTGAATATTTAAGAGTGTTCATTATTAGAATTATTCATCTTTTTGAATGCTCCATGGCACTTCACATATTCCGAAAATTTCTGTGTGATACCTACTTTATCTTATCAGCTGTGTAATCGGCGTTTTTGCCCGATAGATGGTGCAACTTGTAGTTTCTACTGCTGCCGGTCATTTATCGCAATAAGTTCATGGACTCTGACATCCAACTCTAGACTATACTGTACTGAAGAGTCCTAATGAAGGCGAAACATATGTCTACAGTTGCATCCCCGATCTAAGATGATGGTGGCTGAGGCCTCGACTCTTAGGTTTGAAATTTCAATAGAAAACAATTCTTTTTTAGAATTATTCAACTTTTTGAATGTTCCGTAGCACTTCACATATTTCACAACTTTCTATGTGATATCTTCTTTATCTTATCAGCTGTCTAATTGGCATAAGTGCCTGATAGATGGTGTTATTTATAGTTCCTATTACTGCGGACCATTTATCGCAATGAGTTTATAGACTCTAGGATCCAAGTCTTGACTATCTTGGGCTTGGCTATTCGCTGAGTGCGCGACAGCAGCGCCATTTGATGTATGAACTAAAGGAGGATATTTGGCGTATATGTACATTGTGATCTAACGAGATAAAATGTTATATTTTGGTATCAATAAAAGTATATACGTGTATTCTAAGCAAGTGAAAAGTTTTATTCATTATTATTATACGTTTCTTATAAGTTCGGCTGACATTAAAGTGAGTATGATCCATGACAAAATAGATTGAAACCCAATGAAAGTTTGGTTGAGTAATGGCATAATATATAAAAACGATCATAAAATAATAACATGGAATGAAAACGTATAGAATGAATAAAATAGTTATTCCTTAACTAATATTGCAGTTCTGTGTCAAGTTATAAATCAGTAAAACTCGTAGATTTATAAATTATGAACAAAACCGCAATGGGTTTGTCATCCTCATGAATCGATGCGTTTTTAACCATTTCTTATGGATTTATAGATCTGTAGAATTAATGAATTTTCACAGAATTGCAATATGAATTGTTATATATTTGTGAAATCAAATTGACAAATTTAAAATGTCCAAAATTGATTAAAGTATTGTAGGTGGGCTTCAAAATATCCTCGAGATGTTTAAAATACCAATAAATCCTACTGATGGACTTATATGATTACTATTGCTTTCACTTAGTAGATTTTGTTCATTTCGAGATTTATTTTTCTCCTTAATCAATGCTAAATTATTTGTCGTTGATCATAACTCCTCATGCCATTGATACTGATGGACAATTGAATAATAATATTATATAATTTGCATATATTCATTCTCTTGCTTAAAGTTGGACTTTCATTAACTTTTGAAGTTTTGTAATTTGAAAGGAATATTGTATAAATATAGGTAGGACATGTCTCCTCTTCAGACTTTTTGCCTCCAATGAATGATTACTCAAATATAATCATGTGATTTAGGATACCAAAGCGATCCATTTACACTTAATAAAAAATCATTAATACATTTTCTTGAACTAGATTCATGCATGATTCTATTATTTAATGATATACAGATATGAGAAAAACTTTGGTATTAAAACAATAATCCCAAAGTCTAAAGAAGAAAAATTGGAAAATATATATATGAGAAAATGTTTAGCGCCAAAAAATGTCAATTTTTTAATTACTTTTGAGAATAATAATTAATGGTCCATGAGCATCTGTGACCTCTCTGAAGTCTGCTATTTTCAATGTAATTTTTATCACAGAAATAAAAATTATGGCAATACGTATCTTTTCCTTCTCACTGCAGCTATCTATTTATTTCTTTGATTTACTTTCCATTTTGCAACGGGAAATTAATAAAATTTACATTCGTTGCTTTTCCCAGTATTTTCGCAATTCACAACAATGCAACAATGATTGCTCATTTTATTTGTTTTCTTGAAAAACTGCAGTCAATTCGTGCATTTCTTATATTAGAAATATACAAAAGAGCCTCCCGAAGTGCCTGAATCTTCCGTTGCTAGCGCTAGCGACGATTTCACTTCCCCTTCCATGGCTTCGCACGCTCCCAATACTGTACTAAACAGTCCTAATAAGGACGATACATATGTCTACAGTTAAATCTCCATTTTAGATGATGGTGGCTGAAGCCAAATTTCTATGGAGAACAATTCTTTTTCAGAATTATCAATTTTTTTGAATGTTCCATAGCACTTTACATATTTCACATTTTTTTGTGTGATATCTTCTTTGAGGATATTGTATTGAAGCTGTTGAATAAATGTCATGGTTATAGGTCATTGGAAGAACAGCAGGTTGAAGTTGAATAAATTTTTCTTGCAGAGGATGTACAACCTAAATAGACCGGGAGCCCACGACCTTTTGTGTCAAATCTTATTCACCAAAAAACCTTATACATTCAATAGGGTACATATTATTCTGATATTGAAAAGTTATTTCTTACAGCTTCTGCGGGAGAGCAGACAAAAAGACAGTGGATATGTCAAATCTTATTCATCGTGAAACTCATTTGGTGGTTAGTTTCCAATGAATAAATCATGGCAAAACGTTTATCACACCTGGCACAGAGTGCAAGACATGTGATATTTTACGAGAGTATTGTCAAAATTTATTCACTCAACAATAATATGGTAGTGAAGTTTGAACCATGTGAGGGAATTGACAGATAGATAACCTCTCATGATAAATGTTAAGTGAATAAGCTTTGACACTGCTCTTGTAAAATATCATATGGTTTGCACTCTGTAAGAACAATTTTGTCCCACTTGTCAGGTGTAAGAAACGTTCTTTTATTATTTATTCATTGAAAATTAGCTACAAAACGAATTTCACGATGACAAGAACACTTCGAAAAATTACATGTTTTATATTATTTTTCACATATAAGCCCCGCTGAACGACTTCGGGACTATCATGTACCTTTATTACCCGATTGAAATAACTGATTCTATTGATATGACAGTTAATAAGATGATACAAAGCTTTGTTACGCTCTTCCGGTTTGAAAGTGAAGCCACAGTATTGAGTCCTGTACAGCCAGAAGTCATTGAAGACAAAGAGCTGAGAAAAAATTTTGAAGCACGGGGGATCATAGAATTCTCAGATATACATCGGTATGATAGTTCCGTGGGAAACGGAAAACGGCGACAGCAGAAATAATCTACTTAAGCACATTCAAGGATCTTAACCACGCAATCATAAAGATAAAATTGTGAATTTTCAATGAGGAGTATAATGGCAGGTACAGCCGCAAAACTGTGACAAGGGCAGGACAGCATTTACCAACGATGGCAGGCATGTTTGAAGACGGAATTTTGTGTCACACGACGGGTAAGTTTGTACAATTATAAATTCGATCTACGACCTTCATACTTGAGTGCTGATATGATACTTATATTCATCTAGTATCATAAATATCTAATGAATAAGTAAACAATTTTTGCATGTAATTCATCATGATTAGCTAATGTGAGATTATCGAGATTATCACATCACTAATGGCCATATATACCGCAATCGCTTAGATAATAAGCTACACGCAAATAAAAAATATCGAGACGGAATAATGGCAGTAATGTTTATGTCACATTCCACTTTTAATACGATATCGTTCAGTTAAACGATACTTAAAATATAAGAGGCAGCGGTACAACTGGCCATTAAATATGTGAATATCAGACACAGGGTGTACTAATTTGGTTTTACGAACGATTTAATCTAATTATTCACTCTTGTGCGCAGATAGTAAAACATCATGTTTTCCTAATAAACCGAGTCAACAAAATGTTTTTCAAATATAATTGGTAGCCCTAACAACTAGAAGACAACATTGCAATTATTTTAATCAAAGAGTAGAGGAAACTGCTTCCCATGATATTGTGACGAATTGAAATCGTGTGCAACATCCGACAAGCATCGTTTTTAGAATGAATGCACATCAATTTTATCCGAATGTACTCTATGGAATATGTCTACAAGTTATTTTGTCATTATCAGGTATTTATTCATTAATTTTCTGACATTGAGTATATAGCATCATTCCAATTTCAAAATATATAATAATATTGATCAAATGAGCATAAGCTGTATTTTTGAGTGCGATAGATACAATAAAATAGAAGAAATGCTCTCTGTGGTTTAACATAATAGTATATTGTGCAGCAAGCGCGGCAAGTTGTCAATTGTCTACGAAAGTGAAGCTGAGCACTTTATACTTGGCGTACGCAAAAAGGCAAAGAGCCATCTACCGCCCGGAAAAACGTGCGCAAAATAGTACTTATGCCGTATGAGTGATAAATAGTTATCTATGTATCTAGTGCGCAAAATTATACTTTGGTACTTGAGAATTAAAGTTTTTGTCGAGGCGGTAGCCGAGAAATGGATCATCCGTGTACTAGTTGCGTACAACATTTTTTCTACAGACGTCAAAAAATTATTTAAAAAATATTCAAATCATATTAAAATACAAAAACTAGTGACATTTTTTTTTTGATAACATGCACGACGTATTTTGTGCACGTTGTCAAGATAAAATCAGTGCACGTGATACTTTGTGCCCGTTGTCATAATAAGAAGCTCCAATGCGACATTTCGCATACTAATATTGATGTATAAATGTCATAATTTATTGATATTCGTAGAAAAAATAGTTTTCTTTCTGTATAATGATAACATATTAGTTTATGAAATAGTACATAAAATTCACCCGAATATCCATGTGAAATGTTAACTTTTAGTAATGATATTCATGATCATAACACTAGAAAGCAAGATAACTTGTACATCGATAGCCATAAGAATGTAAGTGTTCAAGGTTTTATTTCGTAGAAGGATTTCATTTATATAATAACTTAGATAAAACTTTCAGGGCCAGTTGCATAAAAATATTCAATAGGCTGTCTGTTAACATGCTGTTAGCTTGATTTTTTATAGATGCTTATCTGGAAAAAAATGAATTGCGTGAATAATTTATTTGTTTCTAACATTTAAATGAAGTTTTTAAATTGTATTTGTTGTGAAATTATATATGAGAATATCATAACTTCTATTTAGATGTCAAAAAAATCAGGTTAGAAACACGTTTAATCAAATATTTGACTATGTGATTAAAGTTAACAATGCTTCATGCAACTGGATCTTGAAGTTATTACTCATGTTAAAATATTCAAGAGAAAGCTTATAAAGCTATTATTATTGGAATAAACTCTTTCGGTGCAATTATACGTTTATTTTGTTACAATTTTGCTAACATGGAATAAATCATCATTATTATCATCAATTGACCATGTAATGTAGGAAAATGATAAAATTTTAGATAAGCCTCTTTTTAAAAGTTTGGAATTCAAAACTCTAGTTTTGTAATCATTCGATTGCACAGTAATTATTATACTCAAGTCAACATTTTTCATGTTGAAAATTTATTTGAAGCTATTTAGATATGATATTTTGGAATGGCATTCCATTGAAATGAACATAATACAACGTCAGAGCAGTATCTAACTCAATCAAATAGAATAAATATCAAATCTATCCGTGAAAATGAATCATTATGTTATTGGTACTTGATACTGAGCGATACGCTAACTAGAATTCTAAAACTCGTAGTTGAAAATAGAGAAATACCGGATCGTTAAAAATATTTGTCCGCAAATATGGATACGGATACGGACCTCAAATTCCGCTTTTATTTGACGCTTGTGTGTGTGACCTTGAACCGAGCACTTTTTCAGTACAGCAGGAATTATCTATTTATCACATCGTAATAGACTTTTGAGAAACAAAGCTGTCAAGTTACTCTGCTTGAAGAACAATTTACAATTACCTCATTTTTTATTACTATAACATTGAATTGCTTTCAAATTTTCTCAAAAAGCAATTATTTCATATGCTGTAAGCTTATTTGATAATTATTGCTTTTAGCGTATCATGAAGATTAAAGGTTTGACCTCACCATGGAGATGAAAAACTTCTCAACTCACTATAAAATAAATATTCAAGAATTAATTTTTGCAAACGACGAGGCAAAGGCAAGGTCAAAGCTCGAGGGCGTAGCTTCGTGCAGCCAAATTCGTCCGTGACATTAATGACAGTCGTTCAGTGTCCGTGCTGCATACGATACTTTTTGTAACAAATGCATCGAAATACCCCCATCCTGAGCTTTCAAATAAATTTAGACGTATTGAAACTATCTTATCGATTTGAAAAACAGATTTTTGCAATTGCGATCACATTACAGTAAACTAATACAATTAAACATAGATTACATGACTTATTTCATGGATTGATATTTTTTATAATTTCTGTGCTATCCCGTTCACAATAAATGCACACACTATAAAGAACACATCTATAATACAATTATTTTTCGAATATCAATTTGACATACCAATGAAATAAAACATCTAACGGCATCCATGATCCACAATTTTCATTTTTATCAAGCGGACATTAATAATCATTAATTCCCTGTCAACTGAGAATTGATGAAAACTGTTTTCATGGAATTGAGAATTTTGAAAGCAGAATTCAGCTCGGTAATAGAAAAGTAAATTGAATTGAAGCTGATAGTATTTTTTCGCTAGATCTTCATGTACTTAGTGGAATTTATTAATGCAAAAGGTCCATTAAGGATCCGCTGAAAAGTCACGAATACTGATACGGATAAAGAACATTTTTTCTTCTCGGATATCCGCGGATACGTATACGGATACGTTTATCTAGCATATCACTTGTTGAGCGAGAATTCATATATAATAATTTTTATGTAAATGTTATTTGCTCATTGTAAATAATTCTTTTATAAAGTAACGCATTTCAATTTACTACTTAGTTTCCAAGATGAGCAATTAACATTGCTCTGTACACGGATAAATATATACTTTTATCTTTTCTTACAGAACTGTTAAGATGGAAGAAGTATCAGAAAATTTTAACACATCTTCTGGAAGTGTCAAATAATTTATATATATTGTTATTATTATTATTATTATTATATATGGCGTCAATGCAAGTTTGTTCATTGCATCAGACGGATACAGACTATTTCAGTCTTCTCAAGCATATTGGATACATTTTATGTTTGAGAGAAAGACCTCAAAGAATAAGAACTCCTAGATTTGATGACTCTGATACCGGATCATTATTTGATTGCATAGTTTCATATTATCAATATATATTGAAGCTTTGGTAACTGAGAGAATCACAGAAATAAATGATGTCTTGAATTAATTGTCTTGTATTAATGTAATGTCCATCCAAGATTTATACTGGATGATACAAATATATTCTTCTTGATGCTTCCTCGATTGCTTGTGCTGTGGCGCCTTCTGCGGTGACGGTTCAGTTTCTTCTCAGTTGTTGTTGACTCTTTCGTGAAGGTTCATATCATTGTACTATCAACATACCTCAAATCGCACACGAGCCGTATTTGTCTGTTAACGCATCGTTCATGCAATTGAGTTGGAACTTTATATGATTATTGTTGGCACTTGCATCGAGGTTTTAACTAGTGCTGTTAAAAACCGGAATAAAATGGAACGGGTTCCACGGTTCCAAAACTAATCGGGTACCCGGTTATCGAGTCCAAATTCGATGCCGGTTCGAATCTCGATTCCGGTCCGAATCTCGATTTCGGTTCGAGTCTCGCTTCTGATCCGAATCTCGATTCCGGTCCGAATCTCGATTCCGATTTGAATCTCGATTCCCGTTCGAATCTTAATACCGAAAACCTTTCTTGGCAAATATCATTTCTCTACTGCGTTCAAGTTACAAATATCTTCTGAACTTCTATTAGAGCGTTTTATTTTATTATAATGACTCGTTCCAGAACAAACAGAGCATTTAGAATTTTGAAGAATTATATTCTGTACATTACAGCTGCCACACATAACAACGTTTACTTATTCTTACTTTTATTCTATCGGTGACATTGCAGACTTTGAAACATGAATGAATGTAAAATTCTGAACATCAAAGAGGATTGCAAATTATTCCGAATATAAAATATTTCCATTTTCCAAGAGTTCCTATCTTCTTATTAGTTTGTTGAGCGAAACAATGACATTAAAATGAACTGAAAGAGGCTGAAAATGGTAATATGCCATCTGCTCTTGATCCGGCCATAAAATTAATCTTACTCAAAATTAGAAATAGCAAGCGACATCATGGGTAGTCTTTGGTGCTAAAACTACCTGATTTTGTCAATACACTCAATTATTATTGTCATAATATCTCTAAATTTTCATTGCACTTTGTTACCTATTATAAAATTTATTCTATGAATAGTAAATAATTACATTATACACTATATATTTTTGTCTAAGATGTTGAAATATTTCACACATACTGAATACAAGTGATAGTTCATATGTTCAATGAATGATTCTAAAGGCCAAAATTATGGTCTTCATAACATAAAACCAGTATAGGTGACAAAAAATCAATTATATGTGAAAAAAAAAAATTAAATGTTCTTTTTCGGTTCGTTTCGAACCTACTTATTCGAAACAGAACATCGGTTAGGTACAGAACACAATATTTTTCAATGGATACTGAAAATAACTGTGTCTAAAATTGGAATTTCTCTGCTCGGTTGTAGAATCGAGTCGATGTGAACTGAGAATCAAAATCAGAATCAAAAACCGATTCTGGAATTGGAACCGAGAACCGATTCTGGAATCGGAATCATAACCAATTCTGGAATCGGAATCAAAAACCGATTCTGGAATCGGAATCGAAGACCGATTCTGGAATCGGAACCGAGAACCGATTCTGGAATCGGAACCGAGAACCGGTTAGTGGCATATTCAAATAACCGGGTACCCGGTTCTTACAAAAACCGGTATCGAATAGTACCGATACCGGTTCCCATCACTAGTTTTAACATAGTATTTGTTCGTTCGAGCATCGTTCAACCGATTGAATTAAAGCTTCCTATAATTGCTGCTAATGCTTTCGTGAAAGTTTCTGACAGTATCATCCATAGATGTATACCAATATTATAAAGAGCGACGATTCGTATTTTTGTTTGTAATGAATAATCTCTGAAACCATTAGACCGATTTCAAGAATTCTTTCATCAGTAGAATCCCATACCTATTATCACTGAATGTGATGTTTGGTGAAATAAATAAAGTACACCAACACCTTTTAATACATTTATTTTATATGTTGTTAACCCGAAGACAAATACACTACTGTTCATTTTAGAATCCTTCCAAAACCAGTAAACTTAATTGAATTACTGAACATATAAAAACAGTGGTTCACAATATGTTCACACTACATTACATCTCCCCGTCAAAAAGACTTCACTCAAATTTGAAACGATCAGGTGGCTTTACATTACGTTTTCCTCTTTTTGGTGGGGAAATGCTTACGGTATCCTTTACATTTTCAAATACATCATCAGTTATATTCTCGGATGAATCTTTATGTACATTTTTATTACATACATGTTTAGGAATATTTTCAATTACATTTTCGAATACATTTTCCAATACATTTCCCAATACATTTTCAGATTCATTCAACGGTTCATTTTCAATTACTTTTTCCTTACATTCTTCAGGAATGTGAATAGATTTATAATCATAAATTGGTACATTATCAGTGGTTCCATGAATTTCATTGGAAATTTTAGATATTTGGTTCAAATGACGTTTCCAATTTTTATTCAAGGAAGGTATTTTTACTAGATATGTTCGTTTTCCTAATAATTTTACAATGATTCCTTGAATCCAATTAACTTTGTTAACGTCTCTATAGTCTCGAACCAATACAATTTCGTTGATTTTTAATTTTATATCTCTAGTTCCTTTATAATATTTTTGTTGTTTACTTTGTATATTCTCAACACGATTTCTTATGATATCATTTTTCTGAATAGAAGGTTTCAGTAAGTCTAAACGATTTCGCAGTTTTCTGCCAAGCATCAGTACAGCAGGACTCTCTCCCGTAGTGCAATGAGTTGCATTCCTATAATCTAGCAAAAATTTATTTAACTTTAGATTCAAATTATGAGAGCTGTCACAAAAAATCGCCTTACGGAGAGCATCCTTCACAGTTCGCACTGAGTTTTCTGCTGCTCCATTTGTCTGAGGATGAAATGGAGCACCAGTTAAATGTTCGATACCATTTGAGTTTAAAAATTTTTGAAAAACTGACCCAGTTAGTTGTCTGGCATTATCAGACACTATTTGGCGAGGAATACCAAAACGAGCAAATAAATTTCTTATGCCCGGTTTTATAAACAGCAGATAAAATGTCAAGTTATTACTTTCAAGATAAATTTAATCAGTAAGTAAATTAAAACTTCTGTTTTATAAAGCAAATTACAGAGTAAAATAGCAACTAGCAGAGTTACTGTTTTATTCCATTGATTTACCGACTGAGTCATAGTTCATTATCCAACCAGTAGGTGCTGCAAAACGTCAAAATTAAAATTTGAGACCTTCGAAATGAACAAAAAAGGGAACGAGGTAAAAATTATACCGAAACCGATAAATCTAATATGTTAGAGATAGTTAAAAGATATATCTCTATTATTGAAAATAAAAAGACAGATACATCAAATGTCAAAGCAAAAAATAATGCATGGGATGAAATCGCTGTTGAATATAATGCTGTCTCTTAAACAGGACCTCGAAACGGTATTTAAATGAAGTTATTATACGATACAATTAAGAAAAAAGTAAAGGAGGATCGGGCGGAAGAAAAAGTAAATAATTCATAAATACGAAGCTAGTGAAATACATTGAATATAAATTTTCCTTATAGATGCAATTATATAAAACTGGTGGAGGTTCGGAGTTTAAATCAAAAATAGATCCCATCGGTGACGAATTTCTGGAGATCACCAATAATATTACAGAAATAGAATTAATAAATCCATTTGATTGCTCAAGTGTACTTGGTATTATTTTTTATTTGCTTTTTATGTTTTCATTATAAAATGGAGTCGCAGATAAGATTGTTGACAAGGGGCAAGAAAATTCATTGAGCAACGACATAGATTTCGTAATTATTGATAGTGCTCCGCTCAATATTGAAGAAAATGCCCAGTCCAGCATAATAACAAACGAAATTCCTCCAGCAATCCCGACGGAAAAGAAAAAAAGTATTATGAAGCCAAATTCTCCCTATTTTAATAAGTCTAACAAGAACTGGAATCAGTTAAATTAGAAAGTGAAAAAGTAAAGCTAGATATTTTAAAAATAAGGCGGGAAAAAGAAGAGATAGAAAAAGACATTTTGAAACTTCAAAAACGTGAAAAAGAGTTGGAATTAAAACAAAGATATCCCTTTGAAGAATTTTAATCCTAATAATTTAGCATTTATATATCGTGTTCAAATTATATGTTCCATTTTCTTTAGTTCGATTTTATTATTTTATAAGCTGTTTCATTGATAATACATTATCTCAAGATTTGTCAATTTTGCGTTTTTCTGCCATTTCGATGGTATTAATTTATGAAATTTTTCATTTGAATGCTTATTTTAGAAGAAAATGTCATGAAGAATCATACATTCATTACATGAGGATAAGTAGTTTATTTTCAATCACGATACATCAATATGGTATTCAAAAAATAATAATATAAATAACGATATCACTTTGAACATCAGCACTATTTTTATACTCTTATGATATTATTTATTTTGATGACAATTCATCTCGAGAATATTTTATTTATAACAGCATTTCGTACCGCAAAGTTAACTCCATCTCCATTATTCGCAAAGTTTACATTGATTGGATTATTTTCTAGTTCTATATCCTCATTACTTCCAAAACTATCTTTCTGGTCAATAGCAATATTATGCAAGACACACGTTGCCACAATTACTGCTAAAGATCTTTCTACTTTAATTCTCAGTCCTAGAGATAAACATAGAAACCGTCTTTTCAATAGGCCAAATGCTCTTTCAATTGTATTTCGGGCTCGAATTTGTGCCTTGTTATATCTTTGTTGACCTATAGTAGCTGGATTCTGTATTGGTACCAGTAAGTAACTTTTACAGGGATACCCACTATCTACAGTTGCATCCCCGATCTAAGATGATGGTGGCTTTAGCCCCGACTCTTAGGTTTGAAATTTCTATGGAAATATTCTTTTTTAGAATTATTCATTTTTTGAATGTTCCATAGCACTTCACATTATTTCACAATTTTTTGTGTGAAATTATTATATATGTGATTTCTTCTTTATACCCACTATCCCCTAAAAGATAACAATTACCAAACTCATTGTTCTCCAGCCTAGCTCGTATTGAAGAGTTATTAAATATGTTGCTATCATGAGCGGAACCAGGCCATCTAGCGACTACATCCATTATTTTTAGATTGGCGTTACAAATCATCTGGCAATTCAAAGAAAAATATCCTTTTCTGTTTCTATAAATTTCTGCATTTTGTCCTCCTGGAGACTGTACACGGATATGTGTACAGTCTATTGCTCCACAAACATTGGGGAATCCGCTTATTCTAAAAAAATCCGCACATGTTTGATTCCTACATCTGACTGTATTTGGCATTTTGACAAATTGTTCTCTCAATGATGCCAGAAGGATAGTTATTCTTCGTGTAATTATGCATTCTGTCGGCTTGGAGACATAAAAATGATCTCCAACATTTAATTGAAATGAACCACAAGCATAAAACCGAAGGGTTATTAATAGTTGGTTCATGGGCGATATATTTCTTTGTGTGTGTTGTGGTATGTTGTCTTTTATGATATTGAAGATGTACAAAACCGAATCTTTTGACAGACGAAATCGATCTTTAAAATCTTTTTCATCGAAAATGTCAAAAGGATTATTTCTTTCTCTAAATATTCTGGGTCTTCTCAAAGAATTGTCTTCTATTTCCTCATTTTCAGATGAAGATAAACTACCTGATGATATTGTTTCAACTGATACAGAGCTGACAGAAGAAATTGACATTTTCTTGTATTTCTGAAGTACATAAATATTTGCAAAAAAATTTAAAATACTTGCAAATTTCCAAAAACTTACTCTCGAAGATATATTCAGCGTGTACCAACTCCAAAATATTATTAGTTTGACAGTACGTAGATATGATGTCAAAATTATTCTACAGAATAAAAGTTTACTTTCTCGAAAATCAAGCGAGTATTTCATCTTGTAGATTTACTTGCCTAGTAATTTTATTCTTGTTTTATAGAACAGATTACACTAGAATAGACTAGTTTACTTCAAGAATAAATTTTACTTTGCTAGTAATTTACTTATCTATCGTTTATAAAACCGGGCATTAGTATGTTTATTGCACTATTCGCAGTAATGTTACTCATTTTAAAAACCTCTACCCATTTTGTATGAGCATCAAGTATAACAAAATAATGTTTTCCAGAAAAAGGCCCTAAAAAGTCAATATGTAACCTTTCCCAAGGTTCATTTGGCCATTTCCATGGAATTAATTTGGCTTTTGGTGGTGAATTTCTAGTAGATAAACAGTTTTGGCAATTTTTTATTAAATTTTCAATGTCTTTATCCATGCTCGGCCACCAAACATATGACCTTGCTAAAGATTTAGTTTTAACTATACCCATATGGGATGAATGCAATTCATCCAAAATATTTTTCTGAAATTTTTCAGGAATGACCATTTTGTATCCCAACATTAAACAGTCATTCTCCAAGGTTAATTGTTTAGATTTATTAAAATATGGTTTAATTTTATTATTAGGACATGCTTCTGGCCAACCATATTTTACATACGTATAAATTTGTTTTAATAATTCCTCTCGTTGAATTTCTTGTTTTATATCGTAACATTTTATATTTAATTCAGTGTTTTCTTCTACATAATTCAAATACGATGCGCAAATATTTGAATCTTCTTCCGGTTCGTTATGCGGAAGCGGAAGTCGTGAAAAACAGTCAGCATTATTATTTTTCGACGGTACATATTCAATATCATATTGAAAACTAGATAATATAATTGCCCATCGCTGAAGTCTACTAGCCGACATTTGCGGAATCCCTTTCTTTTCTCCAAAAATTGAGAGCAAGGGTTTATGATCTGTTGCGAGTGTAAAATGTCTTCCATACAAATATTGATAAAATTTAGTTACTCCGAAAATGATTGCTAGCGCTTCTTTGTCTATTTGAGAATAATTTTGTTCACTTTTAGTCAGCGTGCGCGATACGTAAGCGATTGGCCTTTCTATTCCTGAAGGGAATATGTGTGAAATTACTGCGCCTAATCCGTGTTGAAATGCATCTACTGCTAATTTTATTTTTAATTTTGGGTCATAATGTGCTAAAAAATCTAATGAAGACATTATTTCTTTAATTTTTGAGAAACAATCTTGACATTCACTAGTCCAATTCCAGTGAACTTTTTTGTGTAACAATTTATAGAGTGGGTATAGCAAAGAAGAGGCATTGGGGATGAATTTTCCGTGATAATTTACTAATCCTAAAAAAGATTTTAATTGAGTAACACTACTGGGAGCAGGTGCATTTTGTATAGCTTCAACTTTATCATTAGTAGGGTGTAGACCTTGTTTATCAATTTTATATCCTAAATAGGTTACAGAAGGTTGAAAGAAATTACATTTTTCTGGTGAAATTTTCAACCCGAAATATTGCAGACAGTGGCGTAGCGTGGGTATCAGCCTCCCGGGGCGGAAGAAGATTTTGCCGCCCTCTTATTTAGGTATTCCAATTTAAGATCTTAATATGCAGTAATTCTGAAGAATTTTTTGGCAAGAACAGTCACATTATTGTGTATTGTGTAGGTTACAAATGGAAAGTTGAATACAGGTGTGCAACGAAATGCGGAAGATAAGAGTTCAACATACGATTTTCAAAATGTGTGGATATTGGCTCTCCTGTATATTTTAGAGCAAGAGTACATGAATGAAAAGTTGTTCAAAATCAATTTTTACACATGAAAAACTTTGATTCAATGCAGAAGAATATCTGTTGCATTAGATATTTAGAAAATAAGATATGACATTTCCGTCAAAAATTAAATAGCCATGGAAATAAAGAACGAATGAAACAAATCCCCATTCTGACAGTCCAATTTATTGTTATTACAACAATCATTATCAATAATGCAAGGGCCACACTTATGTCTAATGCCGTTAAGTAAGGCGTTATGTGACAATTGACGTATTGTCATTGACAATGTGTTCATTATTGAATAACGCCTTAATTGATGATATTAGACGTAAATGTGGCCCCAGCATAATGAAGAGTTGTTCAAAATCAATTTTTACTCATAAAAAGTTTTCATTCAATGCAGTAAAATATCTATAGAATCTGATAAAAATCAGCAATAATAACACAGAATGAAATGTCAGAATGAAAACTTGTTCCATTCGTTTTTTATTCTCATGGCAATCTGATTTTTGACGTAAATGGCTTATTCATAAGTAAAAATTGATTTTCAACTTTTGCTCTAAAATAAACAGGAGAACCAATATCCGCACATTCAAAAAATCCCATGTTAAACTCCTATGTTCCGCGTTTTGTTGCACACCCTGTATATGTTGTATAATATAATAATCACATTCGTTACAATAACTCTTACACGTATTACACGTATGCCACTTGATATAACACTCATTATTATAACTTGTCGATCGACAAGAGACAAGATCAAATTATCACCGAATTGAATAAAAAACGCAAATTGACCTCCAATCAGAAATATAACGATACTGTTCATATTTATATTTTTATTGAAGAATAATTTATGACCTGTTTTCGTTTCTTGGAAATTCTTGCTGATTTTAGAATCTATTTTGAAAATATGAAATGATTGAAATATTTACAGGATATTATTATTATTCATTGTAAAATTTTGCCGCCCTCTAAGTGTGCCGCCCGGGGCGGACCGCCCCCCCGGCCCCCGTCACGCTACGCCACTGATTGCAGACGAGAAAAAACATTTTCTAAATTTTGAATATGCTCTTTCTTATTTCTTCCTGTAACTAGAATGTCATCCAGAAAACAAACTACATTATTTAACCCTTGTAACACGCTTTCCATTATTTTTTGAAATTTAGAGGGTGCTGAAGCGACACCGTATGGCAGTCGATTGTATTGAAACAATCCTCTGTGCGTATTTATTGTTACTAATCTACGTGAAAACTCGTCCAACTCAACTTGTTGGTATGCGGTTGACAAATCTAACTTTGTGTATTCTTGGCCCCCGCGCAACCTTGAAAATAATTCTTCTATTTTTGGTAGCGGGTACTGATCAATTTCCAGGACTGGATTAAGGGTAATTTTGTAATCTCCGCATATACGGACAGAACCATTTTTCTTAATTGGTGAAGCCCAATCGCTAAAATCGACTGGAGATAAAATATTTAAATTTATCAATCTATCTAGTTCATTATCGATCTTCTCCCGCAACGCAAAAGGAACTGAGCGAGCTTTAAAAAATTTTGGACTAACCTCAGAATCCTTTAATTTTAAATGAATTTTACCTTTTGTGAATTTACCCAATTCATTTGAAAATATGTCTTTATATTTAGACAACAAATTGTTTACATCATCCTCATTAGCAATCTTATTTACATCTAGAATTTTTATTTCAGAAATTCCTAAATTAAATTTATTTAGCCAAATACGGCCCATTATAGGAGGGCCTTCTTTTTTTACAATAAATATTTCTAAATTGTTGTACTGTTTTTTATTGTATAATACATCAACTTTAATTATTCCAATTGGAGTTATTTTATTTCCTGTATAGTTTAATAATTCCTTATTTGTTTGTGTTATAGGAATATTTGAAAATAATTTATGATATAATTTATCAGAAACAGCTGTCACACTGGCTCCCGTGTCCACTTCAAAATCAATAGGAAAGTTATTAATTTGAACTCTTTTCAAAATTGGCTCATCATTTACCGATGATACAGCAAAAAGTGTTTCTACATTATCTTCTACATAATGGACTTTACTATATTTTTTATTTTGGGAACACATACGAGGTAGATGACCTTTAATACCGCAAACACGGCATATAGCATCCAAAAACCGACATTCACTTACTGCATGATTTGTATACCCACATATTTGACACTTTTGGAGGTTATTCCGGAAGCTGTTGATGCCGGAATTAGGGGTGCTGTTTCGCGCTACCTGGGGGTGCGCGCGGCTGCTGCTTAGCTGCGGCTGCGTGACTGCTGGATGGCTAGAACGACCTCGGCCGCCTCCTCCGCGTCGAGACTGGACACGATGAATCTCAGCTGGCACTGTTTTGACCAGCGTGTTGCTTATGTTGAAGTTCTGGCGTGCAGATTCTCTCTGCGTGGCGATTCCAACTGCTTCTTCTAATGTTAACTCATTTGCACTTTCTTCAAAGAGTCTGTCTAGGATATGACCCTTTTCGATACCCATAATGAAACGGTCACGGAGCACTGTATTTAATTCCGCTCCAAATTCGCAATGTGCGGCAAGACTTCGCACTCTTGCTAACCAATCCGTCATTGTTTCACCTTCACTTTTAAAAGCATTATAAAATTGATATCTTGCGGCAAATGTTGATTTCACTGGTGCAAAATGTTTGTCAAACACCTTTATTACGTCACTGTATGATTTAGATTCAGGTGTCTCAGGCATGCACAAGTTGAATATTAATTTATATGAATCTTCATCTAGTGCGTTTAAGAATATTGCACGTTTTCTAATGTCATCTTTAATATCATTCGCAATGAAATATTGTTTCAAACGAGCTTTGTAAATTGTCCGATCACCATTTTTAAATTTGAATTCACGTGATTGTCCAATCAAGTAATTTTTCTCTGCCATTTTTATATTTTTAAGAATATTATAATAATTTTTCGATTTTTAATCCTCGTCGCCACTGTGATGTTTGGTGAATTGAATAAAGTACACCAACACCTTTTAATACATTTATTTTATATGTTGTTAACCCGAAGACAATTACACTACTGTTCATTTTAGAATCCTTCCAAAACAAGTAAACTTAATTGAATTACTGAACATATAAAAACAGTGGTTCACAATATGTTCACACTACATTACACTAAATAACATTATTAAATGTCCACCCGTGCGAAGCGGGCTACTAGTATATATATATATATATATATATATATATATATATATATATATATATATATATATATATATATATATATATATATATATATATATATATATATATATATATATATATATATATATATGTTGATACTTGGACTATTAGTACCCGGAACATTAGGATATATAAATTACATATTGTGTTTTGTTTTTAAGCATATTTTTTGGTGTAATCTAGTGTCTTTAGTGATAACATTGTTTAGATTGTTTGTATTGGTTTCTAGGGCCTATTCAAGTGTGGCAGGAATATGGTATTTTATTATTCTTGTGGTATATTTGAGGCAGTGCAATAAGATATGTTCTACTGTTACTGGAATGTTGCACATGTTGTATTCTTCTATTTCTGATTTCTGCATTATATGTTTGCAAGTTAGATAATTGTGTCCCATCTGCAGTCGAGTTATGGTTACTTGATTTTGAGATTAGTCCATATGGATGTATCTGGTTTTATATTTCTCACTTTGTTCGCTGTTATATTTCTCCAAGTTTTATTCTGTAGTCGGACTTTCAATTGTTTTCAGCAAGTTTGGGATGAGGCTTTTTTTGTTTCTTCTTTAGTAGCGTCCTCTGTTTCTTGATATGCTTTTTCATTTTCATCTATACCTATGTGCACTGGAGTCTAAATTATAGTCACTTTCTTATTATTCATGATGTGATGTATTTTATTCTGAATTCTCCTTATGATTGGTTCAATGTGCTATATATTTTCAATTTTGAATACTACCCAAAGCGCATCAGTGAATATGGCCAACTCTCCAGCTTATTGGTCTTACTGTATTTTGCTTAGAGCCTCTACGATACTATAAGCTTCGACTGTGTGACTTGATGTTTCGTTTGGAAGATGTATTTTGGCTGTTTTATTGTTGTTCTCTATAATTATTGCAACTCCTGTTTTTTTTCTTGTTTTCGATCCGTTCGTGTGGAAATGTTGTGCGTTGTTGAAGTAGTTATATATCTCATTGTATTTTTGTTCAAAGATTTCTATTTTGGTCTCCGACTTTCTGAAAGTGGAAAGTGCAAGGTTGAAGTTTGCTTGTTTTTCCTTCCATGATGTTATAGTGTCTATATTAATTTGTTCAAGATCAGATATGGTCAACTGGATATTGTTGATGACTTTGTTGAAGAGGAGTGTTAGATAAGAGTATTCAGGGACTCTTATTCTCTTTGTAGATGCATTTAAAGGCTGAGTTCTTGGTATTTTTAGCGAGTTTTCATGAATGAGATGGTTTGTTGGTCTCTTCTTATTTCAAAGAGTATAATGCAGGTTCACAATTTATGCTAATTGTTGGATGATATGCTCCTGTTGAAATTCGAAAGGCTGCATTTGTACTAAATCGAAGATTTTCAACAAGCTGTTTGATACACAGCCCATCCATAGTCGATTTTTGATCTTATTTGAGCTAAGTAAATATGCAGTAGGATGTCTCTATGCAAACCCCATCACTTGAACATTTGGTTATATTTAGGGATTGATAGCAACCTAGTTTCATTTGATGCATGTGATGTTTCCATGTGAGTTTTTTTCATCTAGAATCATCCTTGAAAATTTATATATATATGTACTTAAATGGTTAGCTTCTATTTTTGTACCATTTAAGTATATATATATATATATATATATATATATATATATATATATATATATATATATATATATATATATATATATATATATATATATATATATATATATATATATATGTTGAGATTTATACAGATTAAAAATTTTGAAGTGAATTTAGTCTATTTCAATGTCAAAATTTATTTATATTCTGTTATTTATTCATTGAATATTTATATTCAATTTTCGAAGAATAAAATTGGACTTTTTTTTCTCTCTAATTTCATTTCATATCTTACACTGAATCAAATGACACAGACACTAGAAATAGAAGCATTGATAGCTCAGCTCAATTTTTTAGACCCATTATTGTTAGTAGGTCATGAATAATGATAGAACACAGCACAAAAAATGTCTCACGGAATTAGTATCACTGTCTATGGAAATTGTACTTTTGGGAGACGAAGGAAAAATCTGGCCATGTCACATCCTTCTTTGTGAAGAATAAATGAGTTCTTTTTTTTCTTTCTCTCTACATTCCTCGCTTGGAACAGGAATCCTTCCTGGCATCGCTCAAATTTGATGTTTTGGAAGGCAAATTTCTGACTCAAGCTCAAGTGTAGTAGAGATAAGATAAGAGAGCCGGATTGACACCTATGGATTCCTGCCTACTTGAATTTAAAGCGACTCAGGACTCTGAGAGGTATTTTTCCCAATTTTTTTATTTCTCCTCGCAATACTGTGCGAGCATGGGATTCGCCCTTCCTACAGGAATAGCTTGAGGAGTCAAGAGTGAAGTAAATTTATATATTATTCTTCACTCCGCGAAGTAATTTTTCATTTTATTATTTCCTAATTCTCGTCCATTATCGCTTATGAGATCTTTTGGATAGCCATACTAAATGAATTCTTCTTCGTGTTAATCCTTAGTGTTAGTGATAACTGTCGCCCAGAATGTGAATGAAGTTCAACTTATTTCGTGAATCCATCTTGAAAACAACTATAAATTTGTTCCCTGGAGGTCTTTAATGGCCCCACGACATTTACACTGACATACTCCCAAGGATATTCGACTCGAGGAGGACCCATTTTCGCAATATCTTATTGTTGAAAAAGCTTCTAAATTTGACACTCCTCACATTTACGCACGTACTTGACCATTCCACTAAACATTATCGGCCTATAATAAGATCGGGCTATTATAGATTCTAGATTTCCAGACGTCTGGCGTCTGGTCGATTGTGATCTTTTTCTATTATGGTTCTCCGATCTTTGGCAGTGATACATAGCATCCATGGACTACCTCAAATCTGCTTCATTCAGGTCTGCAGGATCCGACTAATGCCACTATAGTTGCACGTCTTTTATCATGAAATCGGGAAAGAGTTTGGGAATAGCTTGCACGTCATGCAATTCACATTAATATCAGGACTCAGGAACTTCTCTCATAACACACAAATCTTCGTCTTTGAAGTCGGAGGTGGATTATCGGGACAAAATATCTGCAACTCTATCAAGTACTATCGTCTCAAGTACTGAATTCTAACATTCTACGTTCAATCTTTTTGGATTTATGCAGAGAATTCAAAAAATATCTCGAGTAAAGTACACTTCCAGGACAGACGATTGCAATCACAATGCGGGTGTACAACAAGATGTTATAGAAGTGCTTAATACAAAATTTCGATATTCTACGATTGATCGTTTTGAGTCCATGCGGAAAATTCGAAAAGTCTGTGAGATGAAATGCATTTCTGACTGAACTGAATGGTACAAAAATAGAAGCTAACCATTTAAGTACTACAGCGAATTTAGATACTGAATTTCAGTATGCTGTCTGATCATCCGGGATTTATGCGGAAAATTCAGAAAAAGTTTCACGTGAAGTGCACTTACGGTACAGACTATTGCAACAATAATGCGAGATACACAACTAGATTCTAGACGGTTCTGGTCTCAAATACAGAAATTCAATATTATACGTCAAACGTGTTCTGAGATTTGCGAGATACGAATCCACATACACACATACATACGTACCGATGTCTAGCAGAAAATAGTCAAAATGGATTAAGGAATGCTCAAAATTGATATTTCCATCAAAATTTAGAAATTTGAACTTTGTTGGCTCTACAATACTTTGTACAAGTAAGTAAAAACGCAGACCAGATACTTTTCACTAAAATATTAGAGGTACAAGCATAACCCCTATCAGAGGACATCGATTTTCAGAAAATATTCCTATAACCAAAACTATTACGAAAGCAGCGGATGTAGCATTGGAAACGATCAAACAAATATGAGAAAACTCTACCCTGGTGAAACTTTCAGTGTCAACAGGTAGTGGAGAATAACAAAAAACCTCTTAATCAATACAAAAAAAAAACACAAAGCCACGAAGAATTCCATCGAACTAAAACGTACGAAAGCACAGTGCAGGATAACAATATTGCAAAACAAGCAAAAATATACTTCTGCTATCGCAACAAACACAACGTCAAATGAAATATGGCAAAATGAGAAAAGAATACATAAAAAATCGTATATTCATTCACAGACATCATAGTACAAGAACATAAAGCTATCACGAGAGTACAGGAAATAACTAACATCCGAACACAGCAGTTCTACAAGAACTCCAGCAAAACACCATATATCTCCGAATTTTATACCTATGAAGAAATGAAATGAAATGGGAATAATGAAAGATATATAAGCAACAATAACAAAATAAACGATCGTATAGCTAATGAAGAACTAAACATTGCTTTCCAAGAAATATAGAAGTACATACAAAATGATATAACATCTTCCAGGGAAAACGATATGGACCAAAAATGAATGCCCACGGAAATGAAGAGAAGTCACAACGATTCCTCTATTGTTACCCAACAAACCGAAAACAAAAACTGCCTAAGTAAGCTTCCACAAAGAATAAGTAGCTTAAGATAAGTCTTGTTCTTAGAGAATAAGAACATACTAAATGAATATCAAAGTGTCTTTAGAAGAGGCAGTTCAACTGTCGAACAACTTATAGCACTACAGACAGAAGTACACAACGGCTCTTAAAACCAGCATCACACTATTGCTATCTTTTCTGACAGATCCAAAGCATATGACACTGTCTGGAGATTTTATATCATTAAAACACGAAAAAACCTGAAAATAACCAGGAACTACAAATACGAAGTATTATTCATCAAACTATCTGGAGAAAAATGTCAATAAAATGAAAACCCTTAGAAACAGATACTAAGCGTCAACTACTCTCACTAACAATGAATCATATTACTGAATATATTTTCAAACATATAAGAATATCATTGTTCAATGACAATTTGAGGTCCCACCAATGTTACACAGATAGTTACTCAAACTACGTTAAAGATGAACCAAGGACTATGCAACCGAGTTTTACTTTTTTAAAGACATATCAAACAAATTAACAGTCATAGAATCTAATTATTCTGTCTACTCTTTAGTTTCGGACTCATATGCATCATCCTCAAGAGAGAAAAGAATTTGTGTGTATGAAATTGAACGACAAATGTTCGTTAGTGCTTCAAAAACATAGTCAGCATAGTTCAAAAAGAAAAAAAAAAGACACTTATGGCCAGTTACACCACTGTATCTTGAATTTTGAGTGTCGTTTGATGGAACAATTTCGTATCAAGATTCAAAAGTCAAATGTAACATAAACATTGCTTTTATTATTCCGATCCGATATTTTTTGTTCAAGTGAAACTTCAAATTTGAGCTAGAGCGGTGCAACTAGCCATTAGTCATGGATCTGAAAAACAATCGGTCGTTGCAAAATATCTTATAGTTTTTACTCAAAAAATTATCTTGTTTAAATAAATTAAGCTCAATATGTTTTTAAAGATCATTGAACATACCCATGATATTGAATTTTATACACACCTGAGGATAGTCCAAGTAGGACTGAAAATTGTAGAGTAAATATAAAAATCAAATTCTGTGACAGAGTTCCCGTATTTCAATACTTACATCAAAGTACCAGTCAAAAACTATTGTCTTATTGTCATATTGAGCTATTGCACTGGACATGTCCGCGAATAGAATTTATCTTAGGGACTTGACAGAGACCAAATCAGGTTATCCATTCATAAAATAAAATCGAATCGGTGTAGTATCACTGTAGTGTTTCAATATAATACAAATAATACAAATTACTTTCACAGTTAACTATTATCTTTATTAAAATCACTATTTTCACAGTTTCATTCTTTGGATTCTTTTCTAGCCATCTGCTCCTGTCACTCTGTTTACTTTCTGGCGTTCTCTTCTTATTTCTCTCTAGTAGTGACATTCTGAATTGAGTTTGAATACTATATTTCATTCCATTCATAGTCATCAAGATGTCGAGGCAATTTGATAATTCTTGATGATCCACGAAGAGTGATAGTTTCAGAAGTTATCTTGGAAGTATTTTGATCTTGATTGTCATTCAAATCATTCAATACTTTTTCATCCATGAATATACTAGAATTATTGTTTGAAGTTGTCGAAATGTTGTCAGGCATTTTCTTTGGAAACGATGAATTTCTTGTAATGGAATGTCTCCCATTGCTTGCTGTGATTTGATTCCCATTGGCAGTGACAGTATATGGATCAGGATTGAAAGGCGGAGTATATTTATCTCGTTGAGCTTGTTTAAACTAGGACTTTGTCATTTATGGATAGATTGCAAATAACTAAACTTTTTTCTTTTGTTGTTCATCTCTTGTTACTGTTTCTCTATTTTCTCAATGAGTTCCATTCGCAAGAATTTTAATGCGGAGCGTGTTCCGACAAATTATTTCTACAGGAATCTTACTTATTGTCATGTGAGGTGCTGCTCTTTAATCCATTAAGAACTCGTCAACTTCTTGTTCTCAATTTCTTCCTTAAGTTATAGATACTTTTACCAATTTTTTTTTCCATTTGCTTCTGGCCGATATGATGTTAGCTTTCTATGTTTACATCTCCTTTCTAATGAAATTTAGAAAAATCTGGACTGTTAAATGGTCGTCCATTATCAATTTCCAGGTATTTTGGAATGACCATTAGTCCAAACATATTATCAAGTTTTATAGTTATGGTTTGTAATTTCAGAGAGGCTATCAAAGTGGCAATGGGAACAATTGAATATTCATCAATTATTATAACTAATATATATTTTCCATTTGGAAAAGGACCTATAAAATCAGCACAAAATTGTTTCCATGGTTGCAATTTTTGTCAGGTTTGCTAAACTGATTGGCGTTCTGATCTTATGAATTCTCCAACTTGTTTGTCCAATGTGGGAAACCAAACTTTTGTTCTTAGTAATTGTTTTGTCTTTACTATTCCTTGATGTCTTCTGTGAGTTAATGTGATTGTTCTTTTTTGAAGTTGTCTTGGTAATATTATCTTTGTACCTTTTGTTATTATTTTATCTTTGGATATACATACTTCATCTTTTATTTGATAATAAGACTACAGTTCAGGATCTCCAAATTTTTCTTATCATTATTCTGTAAAGCTTTTATGAATTTTTGTAACACTCCATCTCTAGCTGTTTCATCAGCTATTTCTCTTTTTGTTGAAGCAATTGATGTCGCCTTGTCGATTACAATGTCAACATACTCTTCTACTTCATCACCCGATTCCAAGTGGTGTCGTGAAAAAAAATCAGTTAGGTTTGTGATTCCAAAACAATGCTCTACTCTATAATCATAACCTTGCAAACGTAGTCTTAACCCAAGGTCCATAGACTATACAGGTTACCTCAGTCAGTTAGCTTGTGGGTATCGCTGAGCGGTGTGCAGAGGGAGCACTACGTCACTGTTAGCCTTGTCTGAACACCACGACTTTCTTAGTCTATATCTTGATTCAGCGTTTGTCGCTTGATATAATATAAATTCGAATCGAATTTTTCTAGTGTTTTGCTTAGTATCACTTATTTACCTTTCGCCACTTCCTTCAGATTTTTATATTGTTAAACACTACGTTTTTGTAAACGTTAGTATATATCTAAAAAATTCACTTTTCGAGAACTGTCATCAAAAGTGAGCATTTACAGGGCAACTAAGAATATGAGAAATGATTATTTTGTTTACAGGACGCGAAATCTTTTGCAGTCAGGATGCGAAGTATTGAAATAAACTGTATTGGTATCATAGCAACATTAAAAGTGACATTGATTAATTTTTTTTACATTTTATCAATTTTGGGACCTGATTTTCGAGAAAACGTTGTTAGATTCATGATTGCGAAGTTCTTTTGCTTTTTCTCGAATAATTTTTTAGTGAGCGTAGCGAGTAGAAAAAATCTTTTATTCTCGAATGCAAAAGTGACATTTCGCAATCTAGAACTATTGGAGTTCGCTCTTTACATCCTGTTATTTTTTTCTACTGTGCGTTTCTCCTAAACACAAATTAATTAGTCCGTATTCTCACCTCTTAAAATCGCGCTATTTCAGCTAAAATCTCAATAAAAGAAGATAGCGCTATATGATGCAACATGAGATGGTAAGAGAAAGTGCATCAATTTTTAGGAAGTAGCGCTATTTTAAGAGGTGAGAATATGGACCATGGTCCCTTGAAATAAAGGTGAGATACATTTGAGGCTTTATTTTCGATGCATTTTCGATAATACGAATACAGTATATTTTAGAATTAGTTGTGTTTTTTTCTGCTCCTGTGTTTCTCTCACAGATATTGAGTTTTTATGTGCCTCGTTTTTCGTGTTCTATATAGCGCGATACACATTTTCGCGGTGAGTGCAGTGGTGATATTAGTTCTCCGTGATTTTTCACCGCACGTGAGTTATTTAACTTTTTGTCTGTCACCTTTTGACTTATTTTATATGTGACTTAAGTCAAATCTCTACCTGTCGTCCGAACTTTGTACAATCAACAGGGTCGGACTAAATTATTTTTTTTTCAACATTTCAATAATTATTATGAACTTTTTGATAATACACCATGTCATCAGAAGTGTGTATTAAATGCAATAAATCTAAAAGAGATAAATTGATCGGGTGCGAAGGATCCTACAAGGGCTGGTACCACCTTTCTTGTGTTGGCATTACTGTAGCAGACAATGAGCTCATTAACACCTGCAGGAATCTATTTTTTTTGTGCAATGCCTGCAAAGTAAATTGTATCATTGTGGATAAAAATGAAAATAAGAATGTTGAAGAAGTTTTTTCTGATAGATTTGAAAAGTATAAATCTGAAATCAATGAAATTTTTGCTATTAATTTTGATACGATAAAAAATGATCTCAAAAACATGATTGAATCTAAGGTTTCTGATATAACTAAACACCAAATTTAAACTCCATCATCATACCAATCGTCTTCGTCATACTCATCAGTAGCTAAAAAACTAGCTGCTCCAGTTCTTATTAAGCCTAAAACAGCATCTCAGTCTTCTTCAAAAACTAAATCTGAAATTCTTCGCTCAATTGATCCCATCTCATCAAATATTGCCTTGAATAATGTCAAGAAAGGAAGTAATGGAGCGGTAATTATCACATGTGAGGACTCAGATGATCCGAATAAATTCAAGAATTGGGCCCACAGCAACTTAGGTGTTAATTATGAAATAAAGCAACTTACTGTACTCAATCCCCGTAACAGGATTGCAGGCTTCTCTGATAATTTAACCAAAGAACAACTAAAAATTTATCTCATCAACCAGAATAAATCTTGCTTCAGTGGTGCTTTTAATTGTGACGTACTAGATGTCCAGCCCCTTAAGAAGAAGAAAGATATTTTTCAAGCACTCATTCAAACTGATCAAGCTTCCTATTATAAAATCATTGAATCTGGCAAACTGTTTATTGGCTTTGACTTTTGTCCAGTCTATGATGCTATAGAATTGCGTCGTTGTTATAAATGCTGCGGTTTTCGCCACTTTGCTTCTCAATGCAACAAACAAGTAACGTGCCCCAAATGTGCTGGTAGCCATCCAATCAAAGACTGTCAAATTCCTACTGTCAAGTGTACCAACTGCCTAAAATTTAACGAAATCTATAAGACTGATGTTATCACGGATCATACTGTTTGGGATCCTGCTTGTCACGCTTTTTGTGAAACATTGAAAAAATTCAAGTCTAGTATTCTCGGCCGTCAATAGCAACTACAGCATAATCATCGCGCTCCTTCTAGCCAAAATTTAAATTGTTTTTATCAAAATATTCAATGCTTAAACATGAAAGTTGATAAACTTCTCTCAAATTCTTCAGCATGTGATTATGATGTAATTGCGTTCTCGGAAACCTGGCTGAATAGTAGCTTTTTGAACTCTGAATTATGTGATTGTTCCTACAGTGTCTACAGAACTGACCGTGACTTTTTTGCTTGTAATGCCACCCGTGGTGGAGGAGTGCTTTTATTGGTCATTATGTTGATCTCATTACCTATTCCTATATTTTACCCAGCAATGTCGACATTGTATGTTCAAAAATTGTTAACAATAATAAGAGTTTGTATGTTTTTGTTCTGTATATTCCGCCAAAATTGACTGCAACTCAGTATATTTCCATTTTTGATTTTTTTGAGAGTCTTCCTTTTCTTAATGGTGGTAATTTTGTCATCTTAGGAGATTTTAATTCACCTGAATTAGTTTGTCAAACTGATACACCCAAAATTAATTCTTTGAATACTTTTTTGGAATTAACAGATGCTAAGCAATGTAATTCTGTTCTAAATAAAAATAACAGGCTTCTTGACGTTAATGTCTCTAATGTTCAGTGCACAATTAGTCATGCCTCAAATTTACTTCTAGATGTTGAATATGACCATCATCCAGCTCTTGATTTTCTTATTATCATATCAGAAAATGTCACAAAGAGAAATAATTTCACACAAAATGGTTTTTCTTATAATTTTAAAAAAGCAGATTTTCCTGAACTCTATCGACTCATAGATAACATTGATTGGAACATTCTTGAGCAATATGATGATGTTAATTTAGCTTGCGATAAATTTTATAACATCCTTTATAGTTTTTTCGATACCTGTGTTCCTCGTAAAGGATCTTTTAAAAGACGTTATCCTCCTTGGTTTACACCTAATATTAGAGCAAATATTCGCCGTAAAGAACGTTATCGCAGGCTTAGTAACAAATTCATAAACAATCTCCACTACTCGACATCTTACACTCAAATGCGTATCAAATTGAAACGTGACATCAAGATTGCTTATAATGATTATATTCTGCATTGTGAGTCTAGTATTAAACATGATCTCAGTTGTTTCTGGAAATTTATAAATTCTAAAAAGAATTCATCAACATTTCCGGATAGCATGATTTTGAATGATAATGTACTGTCATCACCGGATGATATTGCAAATGGTTTTGCTTCACACTTTAAGTCAGTTTACACTCTCCCTTCCAGCAATCTGATTCCCTCGACCAATCCTTCTTGTTGTAATATCACTTCTGTTGAACATGCGAGCAGGGAAGATATTGTAACTTTCATTTCCAAATTAAAATCCAATGCTTCATGCGGTTCCGATCATATTCCGACTTTTTTAATTAAAGACTGTGTCTATCCCTTGTCGAATGCTCTCTTTCACATTATAAATCTATCCATAAAAACATGCATATTCCCTAATGTTTGGAAAACTACACTTATTACACCCATCCATAAATCAGGTGATAGTACTAATATCAAAAACTATAGACCAATTGCTGTATTACCTAACTTTAGTAAAATTTTCGAAAAACTTTTGTACTCAGCTATCTACGTCAATATTAAAAATCACATTTCTGTTTCACAACACGGATTTATGGAGAAAAGATCTACCTCTACCAATCTTTTATTCTTTACTCATACAGTTTCATCAGTGTTAGATTCCAAAGGTCAGGTTGACTGCATATATACGGATTTCACAAAAGCATTCGACAGAATAGATCACTCCATTCTTATTCATAAACTTCATTCTTCTTCCATATCCACATCACTCATTGATCTTCTCTCATTATATCTTTCTAATCGCCAGCTATTTGTCAATTTCTATGGTCGCAGATTTCCACCTCTGGAATTCCCCAAGGGTCCAACTTGGGTCCTTTGCTCTTCATTCTATTCATCAATGATATTACGGAAATTTTGCAATCCGATAAACTCTTGTTCGCCGACGATCTTAAAATATTTTACACCATTTCCACTCTGACTGATGCTCAATTCCTTCAAAACGATCTGAATAATTTATCTCTTTGGTGTACTGAAAACAACCTAAGCCTAAACTTGAACAAATGTCATGCTATGTCTTTTACGCGGAATTTATCACCTGTGTTGTTCAATTATCATATCGATAACACCCTCTTGTCACGTTGTATAACTATTGATGATCTCGGCGTCACTTTTGACCAAAAACTTACATTTCTGAATCATATCAATCGGATTTACAATACCTGTATTCGTATGCTGGGATTCATTAAGCGCAATACCCGTTCCTTTCGCAATACAGCTCCAGTCTTATCGCTCTACTATGCCTTTATTCGTTCTAAACTTGAATATTGTTCTATCATCTGGAATCCTATTTATGAAGTTCATCAGAATCGAATTGAAACCATCCAGAAAAAAATCCTCAAATATCTGTACTTCAAAACTTTCAATTGCTATCCAGATTATTCCATTCCTTACAATGATTTACTTGATACTTTCAATTTTCATAGCCTGATCGAACATCGCGAATTTCAACTTGCACATCATCTTAGTAAATTGATTCATGGAGAAATTGATGACCCTATTTGTTTATATCTTCTCCCTTTCCACACCCCTTATATCACTACACGGTCTTCCCATACTTTCTATCTCCCTACTCCTCGAACTAATGTTCTTTCCTCTTCACCTTTATACCGTATGTGTCATACTTATCAGCATAAATTTTCTAATGTTGATGTTTTTTTGCAACTGCCCAAAACTTTTATTAAATTACTTAGGAATAATTAAACGAAATAGCTTAACTAAGTGTTACGCAGTATGAGTAAAATTTATATTCTAGATTAATCAAATTTTGTATTTTCCTGTCCTCTCATTGGGTCTTGTACCTGTTGGACAGTGTATGTTCAAATAAATAAATAGATAACGTCTATGTTTTTTCTGATTATTTCCAAATGGTGCAATATTTCAGCAAAATGATTCAGTAATATTCATTGTCAATGTACCTACAGTTATTGAAGAATTGGGTTCTGAAATAAACCATTCGCACTCACTTCGCCTGGAAGATCATTAATATCGTAACCATGACAAAATTGTATTAGGTATTATGATTTAGCTTGATCTTAGAGCTAATTGCATCGCATTAAAAATCAATATATCAACTTCATGTGTCACAGTTTAGGTACTTCTTTGAAGAAAGAAATTGTATATATCATTCGGAGCAAAAATGGCTTCATGTGCTTGGATTACTTTGACTGCCAGAAGTAATGAGGCAGTCAAACAGCAAACTTCAACACATAGAGCCTAATTTTTGCTCCTAATAATATGATCTACTATTTAGGCAATTTATGATTTCGTGCCTATGAGTCCGTAATTTTTTTATTTCAAAAATAGTTTCTGTTTTTAATAAAATGAGAACAAATTTGTCAAAAATAAAAGGAATACTGCTGTAGCAATGCAAAGACAGCGGTGGGCGCAGCTTCGCAGGGCTAGCGGTGACTTAGTCCCGGCTAACCAATTGAAGCAGAGTTGGCCCATTGGGGTAACCTGTATAGTTTACGGACCTTGGTCTTAACCATTCTAATCTTGATGATGTTTTGATATGGATGTTGTTGAGAATGCTTAGGATAGGTTTGTGATCTGTCACAATTGTGAATGAGGCTCCAAATAGATATAATGTAAAATGTATTATTGCTAACATTTCTCCCTCAATTTGAGAATATTCACTTTTGGTAGAACTTAGTGTTCTGCTGGTAGAAGCAATTATCTATAGATTTATTATAAATAAGCAGAAAGATGGATCCAGGGCAAAAAAATGATTATAATATCTATATTGATTGAAGTATCACCAATGTTTTCAATCTACAATCTGCATGGTGGACTCTAATATAGCATTTTTCAACTTGAGCTTTAGAATAATTGTAAAAGAAATCATACTCAAAAATAAAAAAGAAATTCTACTTGTGATTTGAAAAGAGCAATTTAGAAGGTTTTCATTCTACTACCTATCCAAAAACCGTAATTCATCATTGAATTTTTCAGTATTATTTGACATAATGAAAATCATGTGAAAATCTACTGGAAAGTACGAGACTTCTACGACTTGTGACCATTTTTTCACATCTGTCCGCAGATAAAATTATTCATGCTCTTCGAAGAAATCAATTCCATTTGTGAAGCTGATGACGTAGGGAAAATGATGCTAAGCTCATAGAGTAAGAGAGTTAGCAGTAGATCTGACCTCTGCGTTCTCTGTGGAGCTTAATTTTTGTGAATAAGTGCACCACAACGTGGTTAATTCAGGAGTATCGACATGCCAGGTGCAGGCAGACCGTTCTGGCAGCCCCAAGTATCTGGCAGGCGAGTATTTCATGCCTACGATACTGGATGAGGCTGCTAGCGTAACAGGCTATATGTTTTCGTCAAGTTTTGTGCACGGAGGAAACAGCAGCTGTCGTATACTTACTCTTGTTCAGGATTGCTAACCGTATGAGACTCCTCGTACAAATACGAGATTTGTAGTTTGCTTAGGGTTGGCTTTCCACGGTCGTATCTGGTCAAATCAGTAAAAATATTTGTGTTGAAAATGGAAACAATCACATGATTTGTGCCATATGCCGAGAAAATATCTACGGAAGAGTAATAAACAACATTCTGATTAAATTATCAGATACTAATGTCTTAAGCCCTGTTCAGACGTGGACTCACACAAGATTCACTCAAAAATTTGAGTCTTGAGAAAAGAAGAGGTAAAACTTGAGTTACTTTTCAAATCGCTATTTTGAATCTTGCAAAGTGGACGTTGTCGTTTTCTCATCCCATTAATAACTTCATGGTAATCTATGTCTTTGGCTTTTAGTGTTATTTGCATCATTCAATTCCTTTTATCGTATTTGGAATGTGCAAAAGGCAGAAAAGTATAGCGAATACATTTCTTTCTTCAGTTATTGCTGATTTGGAGACGAGTTTGAGAAAAATTCAAAAAAGGGACTGGATTAAAAAATAAAGGATATGAAAAGAGAGTCTTCATTTACTATAAAAGAATTAAGAACAGAGTATACACAGTCTTTTAAGAATTTTTTGAGAATTCAATTACTTACTTACTCATCCTCTTCATTCCATAGCGGAACAAAGGGCATCTACTGTTTCTTTCCATTCTGTTCTATTCTGACTTCTTGCTTTTTCTTCTGACCAAGTTAGATCAATATTTTCTGCTTCTTCTACTTTTTCCATGTTTGCTTTGGTCTTCCTTGTTTCCTTTTTTCTGAATTCTAGCGCTGATTTTGTTATGTCCTCGTCTTGTCTGCGAATAGTGTGTCCGATCCATTTCCATTTCCATTTCCTTTTACCGTCGTGTAGAATTCTAGCTGATAAGTTCTCGTAAAATAATTTCTTCATCCTGACTATCTTTTCCGGTATTCCATATTTTTTTACGACTATCCACAATTTCTCTCTAGTCGATGAAATTGATGTATAGTTTGATCTGCCACTCTAAGGACTGTTCAACGATTATTCTGTATAAGGTTTCCAGATCATTTTCTGCTGCTGCTTCCCCGGCTTCAGCTGCTAAGTTCCCATAATAAGCTCTTTTGTCTCTTCTGATGAATTTTCCAACTTGTTTGTTTGCCTCTATGTATTGTCTTTGCAATTCTGTCTTTTCTTTATCGGTTTTTGCTACTAGTGTATTTTCTTCACTGTTTTTACGTTTCTTATATTTTATCCCAAGTTTTTTTGGTTATCCATGGTTTAATATTCATCTTTTTTGGACCCAATGTTTGTTCAGCCACGTTTTTGACAATCTCTTCTAGGCTCGAGCAAGATTCTTCGACATCCTCATTTATTATTTCTTTACCTCTAATTTTTTCATCGAAATTCTCTTTGAACCTTATTTTTGCTTCTTCTGCTTCCAGCCATTGAACATTATACTTTATTGTCCTATCTTCTTGTTGTTTCTTTCCAGCTGTAAATCTTATTTTCAACTTGGCTCGTACCAATGTATGGTCTGTTGCTATGTCTGCTCCTCGTTGTCCCCTGACATAGAAACGATTTTCCCATCTTCTTGCTATAGCTATGTGATCCATTTGTTGTGTGTTCTTCCATCAGGAGATGTCCATTGTTTTATGTATATTCTTATGTGAGAACAAGCTACCTCTAATTACAAAACCGTTTTGAGCACAGAAATTTATTAATAATTCTCCAATTTCATTCATATTACCTACTCCTCTGCCCATCACAGTTTCTTTTACTTCATTTTTCTTCTCCTATCTCTGCGATCATGTCTCCCATCAGAATAATAATATCTCTCTTGTATTTGTCAGATAATCGATCATATACTTCTTGTAATTGTTCGTAAAATTGCTCTTCTAACTCATTTTCTTCATCATTTGTTGGAGCATATGCGTTAATTATTGTCGTATTTTAAAATCTAGTATTGAAGCGGGCAAATATTATTCTGTCAGATATCCCTTTCTAGTCTAGGAAAACTATCTGGTTGTGACTACAATCTGTTACTCAATATTTTTAGCTCTATTGTAAACTTCATCCGAGAAAATAGTGTATGCAGATCACAATTGATTTGTTTCTTCAATATATTGTAATTCTTTTGCAGTATCCTCAACAACAATGTCTGATGGTCTAGCTGTAGGATGGACTGCAACCAAAATTGCAGATATAAGCAATAGTAGTCATAATTCTACAACGAAGATATCTCTGGAGCAAGCATCCTACATTGGAACTTTGCCAATCTAAGTTTATCCTGTTTTAATGCCCTTCGCCGTCGTTAGTTCCAACCGCCTAGGGCGAAAATGGACAATTTTATGGGCGGCCACGATCATATTTGCAAGCTGGTCAATTTTAATTTTTGTAGATGCATTAGAGTATATTTATGTTGCAGCTGTATTGAGGAGAATTGGAGGTTTTATTGCCTACTCTGTTCCTCAAATTTATATTGCAGAAATTTCTCGGGTACACATACGAGGTTTTTTGGGTACTTTTGTACCAATTTTAATGAACTTGGGAATACTCTTATCTTACGTTTTTGTAACATGCACTTCATTGCAAAATTTAGCCATAGTTGGAACAATCACAATAGGTTTAATTTTTCCATTATTCATTCTCGCTCCTGAATCTCCGTATTTCCTGTTCATGAAAAATAAGCTTGAAGAAGCAGAAAGATCTTTACATCAGCTGAGAAATACAGAAGATATCAGTGAAGAGTTAGATGACATAAAGATTATTGTGGAAAAGAATAATAAAGAAAGCAGTTCCATCAAAGAGTTTTTCACGGACAAAATTTGTAGGAAAGTTACAGTAATAGTTTTGGCTGTTCACACATTCCAGCAATTATCTGGTATTGATGCCATTTTGTTATTTCTTCAAGTAATTCTGAGTTCTTCCGGTAATTATTTAAATAGTAATCATTCATCCATAGTTTTTGGTATAGCCAAAATCACTGCTTGCGTTATTTCATTACTTTTAATTGACAGAATCGGTAGAAGAACATTATCAATATTTTCATGTGCCCTTGCTATAATGGGTACTTACTTCTATGTCAAAGATGTCTACCAGTATGATACTTCTTCAATATCATGGCTGCCTTTATTGATACTGATAATTTATATTTTAGGCTATAATATAGGTTTAGGAACGGTACCGTTTATTCTTGCTAGTGAAATGTATCCAATCAAATTCAAAGCACTTGGAATAGCTGCAAGTCAAGTAGTATATTGTATATGTATGGTTTCTGTTGCTGAAATATTTGCTTTAATTAAAGATCATCATGGCTTTTATCTAGCATTTTGGTTTTTATCAGCTATGATTATTGTAGGTTTATTATTTTGTATTTATTGTGTTTACGAAACTAAAGGTAAGACTTTGAAACAAATTTTGATTGAACTAGAATAAGTTCAAGAAATGTATTATGATATATCTTTTTCTATTTGGGTGTCATGAAGTGTACTCTATGAAACTTGTTTGTAAAGTGCCTTTTTATAGAACCCAAACAAAATTTTCATTAGGCTGCTAGATAACCTAATTGTCATTTTGATATGTCAAAATATAATATATTTGAAGAAAATTCTCAAATTGATTAGTTTTATTTACAATTATTCTTAAAAAGTAACAATATTCAAATTGACAAGTTATGAAAAGTATTTTTGATCCACTCAAATTATTTATCTGTCAAGTCTCAGTGTTACCAAATGTCAGATAAAAAATAAAATATTGCTTATCGATGTTTTCAAAATGAAAAATTCAATATTTTTGGACACATACGAACCCAAATAGAAAAAATTGTATAAGATACACGTTTCATAAGACATTTTAGATCACTTTTTTATCAGAAAACTCACCGCAAGCGGCTCGTTTTCCAATAAGAAAGCGTACTCTAAAATAATGTCTCATGAAACTTATATCCTAATGAACTATTATCATTTATGACCTGATAATGTAAACGGTATCGTTTAGTCTTGCTAGTGAAATGTATCCAATCAAATTCAAAGCCCTTGGAGTAGCTGCAAGTCAAGTATAGTTTATAAAATTAAGCAGAGGAGGCACGTCATCAAGACATTACAAAATGAAAAGAACCTGTCGTAATGACAACGTAATGTTTATGTTTGGAAAAACAGAGAAAATAAATGCAATTTTTTGCATACTATAAGAAAAGTATATTTTAATTTAATTAACAATTATTTTATACTCAAATTTGATGTTTTCAACAAAATTTCTTTCATCTACAATAATTGTTGTTTATTTCTTTATCATACGTTGGTACTATGAAGTTTGACTACGTTTACATTGTCATTCGTTTTCGACATTTCAGTGCGATCAAACGTGTTTACTTTGTTCTTTTTGGTTAGAATATCATTACTGTTGCCTTGTTGCGTATTAAATCTGTATTTTTCAATACAAACAGTGATTGTTATTCGAGTTTTGTTTTCTTCTTTTTTTTATTTTATTCATTATCTGTGAACTGAACTGTCACTTCAACCATTGTGTTTAATTTACGTTTTGTGGTCTTACAAAACAGTAATAATGCCTAAAGCATTTTCCAAGCAGTCGCAAATGCTAATTGCAAACGTAATTTCATATTTTGAAAAAGAGTTGGCGAATGGTGGGCCATTGCTTCCATTAAAAGCTGTTCGTGAGGTATGTTTATAGTTTTCAATCTTTGTTATTAAAATTATATCAAGTATCTATTTCTAGAGAGTTGCTGATTGCCTACAAATATCCAAAGGGATTGACCATAAAATTTCTGGAAAAGTTCCGAGAAGTGAAGTATTGGCATCACCAAAAAAGCCCAAGAGCAGAAAAAGACCAGTTACTACAGTTGGTTCATTTGGGGAAACTGCAATAAGAAACGTCATTTATGAGATGTACACAAACAGTGAGTTTAATAATAATAATCACTTCTTATAATGATTGAAATTATTACAAACATGATTTATTTCCAGAATCACACGTGACTTGCATAACTTTACAACAGATTCTACGTTCTCGAAACATTTTCCACGGTTCGATTCCAAGTTTAGTGAAGGTTTTACACAACATTGGTTTTTCTTGGGAGCAAGATGACAATAGACGGGCCATATACGAGTTACCACATATTGTTTCAAAAAGAATACATTTCCTGTCCAATTTTATGAAAAATTATAAAGAAACAATTCCAAATAAGTTTGTTTTCTTGGACGATACTTGGATTTTCCAGAAAGGATCTGCTTCCCGAAGTTGGCAAGACGCGAACATAAGGAGCGTGAAGCGAAAAACAACGTCAGATGGAAAAAGGTTAGTTTTGAAAATATTGCCAATTAATATAAAATAATACAAAAAATACAGAATAATTGGTAAATTCACCTGATTGTTATTTCCATATTCTGCTCTTCAAATAATTTTTGACTCTTGAATTAATCGTTGATTCTTTTCAATCGGTTATTGATTTCAATTCAGCATCTCATTATTATAATCATGAGATTGATTGATTTTTGATATTTGTATATAGGTATATCATTCTTCATGCGGGTTCTGAAGATGGTTGGATTCTCAATGCAGCCCTAATTTTTGCTTCCAAAACAAAGTCAGATGACTACCATGGAGAGATGAATCATGAAAACTTCTTCAAATGGTTCAAGGAACAATTGATCCCTAATTTGAATGAACCATCAATAATTATCATGGACAATGCCACCTACCATAGCGAAGTAGAAGAAAAAAACCCAAGGGAAAATTGGACCAAGGCCCAAATACAAACATGGCTTGCGGATCATAATGTAGATTCCAGTCAGTGTATATTCAAAAGACAACTTCTTGATCTTGCTGCAGAGTAAGTTGCAAATATGAAATTATAATAATATAACATTTACATTTTCTATTGCGCATTGCAGACATAAAATTTCTGAGAAGTACGTTATTGACGAATATGCACTGAAAAATGGACACCAGGTCCTACGTTTGCCGCCCTACCATTGCATTTTCAATTCCATCGAAAATATTTGGGGAATCTGTAAAAGTTACTACAACAAAAATATTGGTCGTGATGGTTATGGTGACAACCAAACTTTAGACATGTGGACAGAAGCGCTTAATGCAGTGACACCTACGGTATGGGAAAAAACGGTGAACCACACTGTGGAAGAAATTAAAAAATGGTACGACCGTGAAATACTTCTGGAACAAGATGATGTTCAACCGTTAGTAATCCATGTCAATGATTCAGATGACAGCGACGAAGAAGAGAGCAGTGAAGAAGATAAAGAAGAAATCACATAAATGAAAATTCTACACAAAAACTGTGAAATATGTGAAGTGCTGTGCTATGGAACATTCAAAAAATGAGTATTTCTAAAAAAGAATTGTTTTCCATAGAAAATTCAAATGTAAGAGTCGAGGCTGAAGCAACCATCATCTTAGATCGGGGATGCAACTGTAGACATATGTTTCGTCCTTATTAGGACTCCTCAGTACAGTATAGCCAAGCCCAAGTTAATCAAGACTTGGATCCCAGAGTGTATAAACTCATTACGATAAAAAGGGCGCTGTAGCAAAAACTACAAACAACAGTGAAGAAGAACTTACTGGCAATAATAATGACTGATTAACAGAAACTCATTTCGCAACCAATCCTCATACGTCCCAATCCTCAGAGTCAATCCTTATTCCGAAATTACGGATCCAATTTGACGACTTCCCTTACCTACATTATTCTATAGAATATTTTTAATTTAATTTAACCTTGAATATTAATAAAGCTCATTATTTTCAAACATTATAGTCAGTGTATTGTTTTGATAATCCACCAAATTCCAGAGTGAACGCCTTACACAGCTCGTCAGCTAGACACCTATAAATCTGAACAAAATCACATAAATTCCTTATGAAATCTCACTTTTGCATATTCTATGATGGATTTATTCACAATCAGATTTAAGAAATAAAAAAGTAAGTAAATAGCTGTATTATAGAATGATTATTGAAAATTTATTATTATTCTACCAAATTATAAGGTTAGGATAATGTTTTCAGAGGAACTGTCATCTGTCACTTGTAGCTCACTCTCAAACAGACGGCAAAAAAAAAATCAGAATAAGGTGGTACAGTTAATCATTTTTGATCACTCTGTATAATATTATTAACCAATAAATCAATTTACTAGATCAAATAAATTAGCTTCGCACGTTTTTGCAAATATGCAACCCACATTATATTTTTAAAGATTAAATTGGTATAGCATATAAACGTAGTAATTACGTGACGTCATTATCTAGTTATAAATTTTGATGACGTGCCTCCTCTGCCTAATTTTATAGACTATAGTATATTGTATATGTATGGTTTCTGTTTGCTGAAATATTTGCTTTAATCAAAGATCATCATGACTTTCATCTAGCAGTTTGGTTTCTATCAGTCATGTCTTTGTTGGTTTAATATTTTGTGTTTCTTGTGTTTACTAAACTAAAGAAAAGACTGCAGCAAATTTTAATTGAAGTAGAATAAATTTCAGAAATGTAATCTCACAATATATTTTTATAATTTATGATCTATTGATGTTTATTATTTTTGTCTCAACCACAATCTAGATTTAAATGACGGTGAGGATGCTATTCTCAAGTTCATTCGAACAACATATTCTCGTCCTGTCCTATATGAGTAGTATTGAGTTCTTATCCAAAATAATCTATAATACATAATACAAACTGGTAATTGAATATAGTAAATGAATATTTTCCATGGCATTTGTCAAGGTCTCAAGTACACAATGTTCATATTGTGTATTTCAAAATGTGTGTAGAATCATTTAACTGACAAATAGGCGTCAAGTATAGTTTTATACTATGCCAAATATGCCTAAAGTGTTGAAAAATAGCGAACAGTGAAAATTCATCTGGAGAAACAGAAAAATTTCAGGCGAATCTTTGTAAAAGATGCCATTAATCTGCAGATAATGGATTGAAGTGTATAAAATGTAATAAAGCGTCACATATAAGCTGCGTAAATACATCAAAGTGGCCAATTCGTAGATATAATTCAACAAATAGTTGTGACAAGATCGTCAAGAAAACGATATAGATATAGACAACGATAAAGACTCGAATACGTCTTTTTCTAGTATGAACGATGATAAAACAATGACCTAACTATTTCATTTGGAACAAATGATACAACAAAAAGACGATTTGATTTTAAGTCAATAAAACACAATAAAAATCTCAAGCGAACAAATTAATATATCAAATATAATCGTACTGAACAGTAGTGTAGACATACCGTCGCCATCTGACAATAAAAAGTCAAGAATATCTAAAAGTTAACTTACCCACTGAGCCAATATGGGTGGCTAGAGATCCGACTGCTACAGGCACAATTAACCAAATAGCAAGTAATCAACATGGAGACACAAACAAAGCAAATATCAGTTTTAGGAGTTTTGAGGATCTATATTGAAGATCCTCTTAGAAAAATGATGTATCAAAAAACAAAAGAATCACAGTTCAACGAGAGACTCCGCAACTTAAAAATAAGCCGCATTCGAAAGAAAATAAAACAGATCAAACTTGATAACTATGAAAACTGTATCTAAGTTTTCACATATACATTATACAACCAAGGCTGATGTCATAAACTATTCGAAGGATGAATTTCCAGAGGTTCATTCCGAGAGAATAGGGTCTAAATATCCAAATTCCTACTCTTTTTTTAAGATTTCTGTTTACTCTACAAACTTTAATGAAGCAATGAAACCAGAAATCTAGCCTAAAAATGCAGATTTTAATAATTTTTTCCACTTCATGGGAACATTAACAACAGTTCAGTAACACCTACAACTAGCACAATCTAAAATTCTGAGCAAGACCTCCTACTATTAAATTGTCAAGCATTACCGGATACCAAGATCAATTTAGAAATTGAATACATCAATGATCCTCCTGGTCCAAAATTCATCTGTCCTACAGAATTCTGAAGAAGTGCAAGAGAAATTGTACTGTAGACCTTCTTCAAAAGGCGGTGGTGTAGGTATTTGATCCAGAAGAAAGTTAGTCCTGGACAAAATTGATATGGCACTCTTTGATGATATCATAAGAACTTATTTATCGTATTCAGCTTATAAAATTTGCCTCAGGGTAAAACAAACAAAGGCAGCGATAGGACTTGAGAATAAATTTGGGAATTTCAGGTCCTATCGGCTGCTATGTGAGCGAAACGAGCTAGGTCGCCGTGCGAGCTAAGCGAGCTCTATCAACGTTAAAAGCCTTACTGGAGATGCGAACTCGGTTAACGATGCGCTGCGGAGCGAGCGAAGCGAGATCGATCATCAGTAGCTGTGCGAGCAAAACGAGCTCACGAGCTCGGATAATTGTAAGCTACCGTGTGAGCGAAGCGAGCTCGGTCAAAGCTAAGCCGTTGTGCTCGGTTAACGGCAAGCTACCGTGCGAGAGAAACGAGCTCGGTTGACTATAAGCTATCGTACGAGCGAATTGAGCTCGGTCAACTGTAGAACGTCGTGCGAGCGGAGCGAGATTGGTCAACAGTAAGCCGCCGAGCAAGTGAAGCGTGCTTGGTCAACGTCAGGACGCCCTGCGAGCGTTGCAAACTCAGTTAAAGGTAAGCAGTGGTGCAAGCGAAGCAACGTTGGTCAACAATAAACCGCTATATGAGCGAAGCTAGTTTAATAAACTTGGATTATTCCCAACACATGCATATTCATTCCATTGTTACATTTTGGTTAGGATAATATTCAAATAGACAAGTTATAATATATAATCCCTTGAATAAAAATGTCATGTGAAATTTATATATTTAATGTATAATCTTAGATAAACTAACAAAAAAAAAGTAATATAAACTCAAAGGACAGTCAGTGGAACTGAAATGTCTCGGCCAAATACACAAAAACTCATATTTCGATTGTTTCATGTTAGTAGCAAGGCTAGCTACAGCCTTTGTTGAATAAATGAGATTATTGTCAAAAAGATGAGTGAGAAATTTGATATTGATGACGCTACGGAAGAGATAGCTGTAAAATTATTTCCCAAAAAATCTAGAAAATTTGCGAATACGATGCATTAGTAAAATTGTATCAATTGCGATAATGCTAATATAAATCATCAAATAATAAAAGCTTGAATTACAATACAAAAATCCAATTTGACATTCAGGTAGATACTCACTTTGATTATTCAGTTGTCATTGAAAAATTTGTTTATTTTACTCTAGTCCCTTGAGATTTTTGTTCATTTTAGATTCCTAGGGACTAAACTCAAACATAAGTCCTTAAAATGAAGGATTAAATTCGTCTTTTAATCTCGGGAGTGCGGAAAGGATATTTTCGGTTATGAATTCGAGATGACGAGAAGAAAGTAACAGAAGTAGTATCTCATTTATGAAAAATCTGGCGTGGACATCACGTGACTTATTTGTACATTATTGGATATATTTCTTGCATATAATAATATGATGACTAAAAACAAAATTCTGTCGCTCCACGGCTAATCGTTTTGGATTTATCCAAAAAAATCTTTCAAGTAAAGTGCGCTTTTGGCTAGTCGGTTGCTATAAAAACAGTAGGTCATTATTCTTACGCTACAACATTCCCAAATACTGATTTAGAAGACTTTATGACTGACTGTTTTGAATTTATGCGCAAAATTGAAAAAAAAAATTCCTACTGAAATGCACATCCGATTCAGTCTATTGTTACGAGATGCTACAGCAGACTGTAATTCTTAATATCAATACTTTACTATAGTATTGTATAGTTAATAGTTCCGAATTTATGCGAAAAACTCCGAAAGACTGTCTAATAATGTGCTCAGTCGAAAATAGGATGAATCAATGCAATGCGTGACTAGCGTCAGGTCATACATTCAATTTTGATGAAACTAGTATTATTCATGATGAAGTAAACTTAAATTAAAGACTTACATTAGAGATGTTATATATAAAACAGGACAAACAAAATATTCATGAAAAGACAGATACTATAGCGCTTAGCACGATTTACAACAATATCCTTCAGATCTAGGCTCATGTTACTTTTTTGATTTTTTTTTATATTTTTGACACCTTGTGTGATGCACAATTTTAATTGATTGACACCACAATTGACAAACTTCTACCAGTGTCAATATGTATTTTTTTGACAATGCGTGCACGCACGATTTTTAACACGCAGTTAGCCAACGCCTTCCATAGATGTCGGGTGTGGCATATGACAAGAGAAAATTTATCTTTCTTTTTTCGCTTTTTAATATTAATATAAATTTAAACAAATGTATAACTTCAATTTTTTAAACAATAATTCATTTGTAAGTATTTCTGACATTCATATATACATAATTAGTAATCAAATAAAATTGTAGCGCTTTTGAGGATGGCTGAGGTGCAGCCGAAACTGTAAAGCAGAAAAGAAATAAAATTAAAATATTGACTGAAATTCCAAGAATATATCTCTTACATTATTTACATATCCAGTCAGCGTCAACCATTTTATCATTATAAATGTACAATGAAGGTTGTGATACTTACTTTTGCTTTCTTACCACGGAAATCCACTTTTCTCTTTGAATAAACTCATGCTTGTATTGGTCGGTCAATTATATAAATAATAATACTAGACTTTAATTAGACTTGGTTTATTGTATTTAGATAATTAACAAAGATACATTTAGCAAAATAGTTAAGACGCCATCTTGGCAGATGCACACTTACTTCACTCATGATAACCATGACAACAGTCACGTGACCTACTCATAACAATGCTTATATATATTTTGTTCAATCCTATTATTGAAACATGTTAATTTTTACTTGGATACCAATCTTGAAACTGTTTGTTTTGTCAACTACAGTGATTCCTATGACAACGGGTGGGCGAAAGTAGTGAGTGTAATTACTTTCGTCCACTCACTCTTTCATAACGAAACAAAGAATAAACTTCAATACATTTTATTACATGTATTTATTGATATGAAAATGAACTTCATAATTATTAATGATTGCGTTACTTAAACAAGATATACCAGCAACTGAAAGCTTATGAGACTGTGGTTATCGTAGTAACTTTTGTAATATCAACTTGAGTGCTATTTCTATTACTTGTTTTCTCTTCTTTGTTAATCATTTTCCTCGCACAATTTCATTATTATCTTGTTCCATTTTAGTGTCACAATTTATATTTGTAAAAATATCAAGACAAAACAATTTTAATATTTTTGTCAGTTGCGGATGTTTATACTTACATGATCCATAACAACGCATCCGCCGCCTATGCTACCTTATACTTTATACATGATCTTTGTTCAAGAAGTGTAATAGATTTTAATATTTTAATGAATGTTTCAATAAAAGGATTGAACAAAACGCTATACAGCACTCGTGAAGAAACGAATTCGCGTGAGCAAAACTCATAGTTTCTTCACTTGTATTGTAATATACTATTGATAAACAATAAAAGCTAGCATCACTATTTTTCGATGTATTATTACAAATGATAATATAGCATTCACGAATTGTCATTTTTGACTTTTGATTTTATATCAGTACATGTGCACTAAAAATGACAACTTTCGCCGCTAAGCGCGCACGGTTGTTCAGTGTTTCTCTTATTCTCTTCCAAGCAGCTGCACATAGCGAATAGTACTCTTTGTATATTTGTATATTTGTATATTTGTATATTTGTATATTCACTATTTTACAATAAGATGTTTATAGTACGTCAAAATGCAATAAATATCTAATAGATAATTCAATGAAGCACAAAAGAGAAAATCAAGTATGATTCATATAAAAAAAAAGACAATAAATGGAAGAAAAAAAAAAAACTTTATGACCAATTCTCATTGAAGTTATGTTTGAGATACTCTTCTGTATTATAAAAACAATATTTTATGAGAAATAATTTGATAGTTATTTTAAACTTTTTTGCATCCAATTTTTTAATTTCGTCAGGTAGTAAATTATATAGCCCTAGATTCAATGAATTTCTCACAGACTTTTGTAATCTAAAAAAAGGTTTTCGTAAAAATTTTGCTGATCTTGTGTGGTGAGTGTGAATATCTTCATTTTTAATTAAATCACCTTTAGTTCTATGAATTTCAACGAGAGTACAAAAAATAACTAATGAAGGAAGTGACAATATCCCTAAATTGATGAAAGCCTGCTTACAATGATCCCTATAATTAAGTCCAGCTAAAATTCCCACTGCAGTTTTTTGCAATCGAAAAATTTTTATAGCTGTTGGAGAATTTTCCCACAGAAGAATCCCATATGACACAATAGAGTGGAATAAAGAAAAATAAACTATTTTCAAAGTGTTATTATCAACAATTGAAACTAAACGTCTAAGTAGAAATACAGCTGCTGAAAGCTTTTTGCTAATATGATTGACATGAGAAGAGCCGTTTAAAGAGGGTTCTATAAACATACCAAGTATTAAAATTGGCTTTCCATTGTTAAAACAATGATTATTTGAAATGACTAAATTTTGCGTTTTCTTTTTATTTAATAGTAAATTATTTGCAGCGAACCAAAGTTCAGCTTTTTGAAGGTACATACTACTCATATTTAGAAGTGTTTTATGATCTTTGTTACCTTGAATAAGAGTAGTATCATCTGCGAACAGAATACTAGTGCAAGGAATCATAAAGTTACTGAAATCGTTGATATAAATTAGAAAGAAAAAAGGACCTAATATTGAGCCTTGAGGGACTCCATGTTTAATTAATTTAAACTCAGAAAGCACACCATCAACAGTTGTACATTGTACTCGATTCTGTAAATATGATGATAAAAGTTTGAGAGCTAATCCATCAACGCCATAATATTCAAGCTTGGATGTAAGAATATTATGAGATACACAGTCAAATGCTTTTGAAAGGTCACATAAAGTGATTGCCATATGTTCACCCCTTTCAAGACCTTCAATTAAACTGTGAATAACATTAAGCACTGCTTGTGTCGTTGAACATCCACTACGAAATCCAAACTGGTGGTTGTTTAAAATATTAAATTTATCAAAAAAAGATACCAGCCTTTTCCTTATTACAATTTCAAAAACTTTTGAAAAGGTAGGAATAATAGAAATGGGTCTGTAGTTCTCCACTCTATTGGCATCACCATTTTTGAAAAGTGGAATAACTTTCGATTTTTTGAAAGCCTCTGGATAAATGCCTTCTGCAAGGCACTTATTAATTAAGAGCGTTAATGGTTCAGCAACATATTCTACTATTGACTTCAAAAAGTTATTGCTTATATTGTAAATATCTAAACAGTTAGAGTTATTTAAAGAATTTATAGAATTACAAACCTCAACAATATCTGTAGGCTCAAATGTCAATTTTTCAAAATGACACTGTCCGTTACTCTTTAAAAAATCATGTGCTTTAAACTGACTATTTGAAATGTTCTTGATAATATTAATTGCCACTGTTGTAAAGTAGTTATTAAAATTATCCGGAGTTAAATCAGGATGAATTTTAGGAGTATGTACTTTATTGCGTTCAAAGTTAATTATACGCCAGCAGTCCTTACTTTTGTTGTCTGATTTTTGAATGTGCTTGCTGAAAGCATTTTTCTTAGCAAGTTTAATTTCATTTCTGTAAATTTTGAGTTTTGATTTATACAGCTGTAGGAAGTAATCACTTTTTGCACTATTTAAAATATTCAATGAGTGAAGTTCCCCTCTTAAATTTTTCAAATTAGAGTTAAACCAATTTATAGGTGACTGATTTGATTCAACAGGACACATTCTAGGTGGAAAAAACAATTCAATAAAGTAAATTAAACAATTCAAAAAATAAGAAGTATATTCTTCAATTGGCAGTTGGCAATCAATAAAAACATTGTGAAAATCAGTTGTACTTAAAGCATATTTGAATTTTTCAATATTTTTCCGAGTAAAATGCCTGACAGTTTCAAATTGGTGAGTTAATGGATTATAATTATCAGGGATAATAATAAACTGAGCTCTATGGTCAGAGAGACAGGGTTCCATTGTACCTACTTCAAAGTTATTTTGTAGATTCGTTACGATATTATCAATACAACTACTTGAAGTTTTAGTCACTCTAGTAGGTTCTGTGATGGTGCTTTTGAGACCAAATGAATGAATTAAATCAGTGAAAACAAGTATATCACCACTTATGTGCACACCGGATAAATCTATGTTCAAATCTCCCACAACTATAACTTTTTTAAAACAACATCTAAGTTTGATAAGCATTTCTTCAAATTTCATCAAAAAGACATTGTAACTTCCCTTACCAGTTCTATAGACAGCAATAAGTAGTATGTTACAATTTATAAGCTCGATACCACATAACTCGATATTGTTCACTACATTCAAATCACCAAGATCTATTGGCTTGAAATCAATATTTTTAACAAAGATAGCCACCCCTCCGTGTTTGTTTGTTTCTCTACAAAAAAAAGATGTTAGTTTATAAGGAAATAAATTGACTGTTCTAATTGATTCTAGATCGAGCCAGTGCTCAGAAATACATATAATATCAAAAGAGTATTCATTTAAAAAAATCAATAACTGATCAATTTTATTATTTGAAGATTGAATATTGATATGAAAAATACTTAAATTGGAGTCATCACAAATTTTATTTTTGATGGAATTGTTTATGTCAGAAGACACGCCTTTCATTTGACATGCGCTGGTGGGTGAAGCCTCTGAAAAAATGGTCTGATGCATGCCCCAGAAGGCCAAATAGAGGGATCCATTGCGTCTTCTTTCTTCTCCTGATAAATGGAGATCTTGAAGGATGCGTATAATTCAGGAAATTTAGATTTTAATTTCTCGACTTGTACTCCAGGAAAAGATTCTATAAGATGATTTTTAACATTCAATTCACTTGTATCAGGATGCAGTCTGTATACATGAAGTGTAAAAGGCTTTGGCACTGCCAGTAAAGAAGTAATTGATTTCTGATTACCAATAATTGGACGAGTATTCTTCATACTTCGTGGCTTTTTAGAAATTATTTTATTATTTGTACCTTTATCCCTAATCGATGTTCCGTTCACTTCATTTATTATGCTGTTTTGAGAAATATTATTTGAAATGAAATCTCATTGTGTTTACAGTATCACAGATGATGATATTCTATGGGCGATACGACGTTTAAAGACTACTCGCACTCCTGGTCCTGATAATCTACCCTCTTATATAATAAAGGCATGTAGTCATATTTTCCTTGAGCCGTTGAATTATCTATTTCATCGTTCCTTGAATAACAAAATTTTCTCTTCTATCCTTAAATCTTCATTCATTTGCCCCATCTTCAAATCTGGTGACAAAGCTGATATCTCTAATTACCGACCAATCGCAATTATCTCAAACATTTCAAAAATTTTTGAGTCCATATTCTATAGAAATATATACAGTTGCGTTCAGTCCCTTATCTCAGATAAACAACACGGATCTGTGAATGGCAAGTCTACAAATCTTTTGAATTTTACCGAGCACACACTTAATTCACTTCACGACAATGCTCAAGTTGATGTGATCTATACCGATTTCAAAAAAGCTTTCGATACTATCGACCACAATATTCTTCTTTATAAACTTAATACTAATTTCAATTTTTCTTCTGATGTTCTTGCTCTTCTACACTCAATAACCGCAGTCTTTCTGTCCAAATTAACAACTTTAAATCAACCCCGTTTATTGCCATTTCTGGTGTGCCACAAGGATCAAATCTAGGATCACTCTTGTTTAAATTATTTATTAATGACATTGTTGATGTGATTGAGTATTCTGATGTATTGCTCTATGCTGACGACTTGAAAATTTTCAAAGCAATAAATTCCTTGGAAAACTGCTATTTGTTGCAAAAGGATATAGAAAGTTTACTAGCTTGATCTCAAAACTCTAAATTGTTTTTTAATTTCAGCAAGTGTAAAATAATGAGTTACTTAATCCGTAAATCTGTTTATACATACTCATATACTATGGATAACTCTAAGCTTGAACGCGTTTCCCAGTTTAAAGACCTTGGCGTAATTTTTGATGACAAACTATTATTTAACTTGCATGTTGACTATATCACAAAATCATCATTCAGAGTTTTAGAATTTATTATTCGATCTACAAAGCAATTTCATAATTTGTTCACTGTAAAAAAGCTGTACTATTAATTTGTAAAGTCAAAATTGGAATATTGTCTCCAAATTTGGAACCCTATATACAATAAATATATTAAGAAACTCGAAGCCATACAGAAACGCTTTCTTAGAAGTTCCATCAGTATCCCAGTTTCGATGTTGAATATAAAACTCTACTGTTTGAAATAGACATGCTTTCCCTATCTGATCGCAAAAAATTGCAAACTTATTTGTTTCTTTTTAAATTGTTGAATTTTCATATCAATGATTGTACTATTCTTGGACATCTACAACTCCATGTTCCCCGTATTGCTTCTAAAAATAAATCAAGATTTTATTGTAATAAAGTCAGAACTAATTACGAGAAAAAATCTCCTATATGGCAAATGTGCACCATTTTTAATGATGTTGGCTCCAAAATTGATATTTTTGGTGATTCCTTTGTTGTTGTCAAACGTGATTTGATAAAGTGTTTTATTTCTAATTAGGTAGAATAAGTCATGATTTATACTGTTTGATAGTTTCAGTTGTGTGTATATATATATATTTTTTTTTTTTCTCTACAATCTGTAAGGCTTTCAATGTATTCAAATAATCATCCTGTAATTGGGACATCTTGTCCTGTTGGATCGATTTTTCAATAAATAAATAAATGAAATGTGAAACTTTGTACAAGTAAGTAAAAATGAGCTTTTGATTCACATCAATTTGAAAATTGAATGTAATAATAGTAATAAAACATTTTTAATTATGACAAAAATTGTTGAAAATTGCAAGAAGTGCAAAAAACTATAGTTTTTATGAAAATGAATGAGTAACAAATATATCTTTGTCTAGTTTTTGCTTTTTCTTCAGAATACTATATTTTTTTGAGGTGTACAATTTTTTTTATAATCCATTTTGAGAAATACTATATTTCGCCGAAGAAATGTTGGCAGCCCTGGTAGCGATGCATACATAGCTAGGCTGGGTACTGACGGGGATGGTACCGAATAGTAAACCTGCATCCAGCATTTCGATGACAGTAATATCCTTGCTGAACAAAGATTTGCCTATTGTAAATTAATGGGAATTGGACGTGCTAGAAATCAGAGACCATGAAAAAAAACAATCTAGGATTGATTTAGAAGAGGCTACCAAAAGAATGTTCAATGAAACCATTAGTGTGAACAAAGAGGGACGTTATGAAGTGTTTACCTTGAAAAGAAAAGCTTCCACCGTTACCTTTCAATGAAACTCTGAAGAAGAGATTGGAGCCGACCAAGAAGAAACTGTTGCATATAGGTCATCATGCGGAAAACGAAGAAGTATTCTAAGAATGTGTAAAATAGGTTACAATTCAGGAAATACTTGAAGAAGAGTCCCATTTGTCAGCCCACTATTTACCACATCCGGCAGTTATAAAAGAGAGAAGCTTGACGACAAAAATACGTCCTGTGTTCGACGCATCCGTGAAGGAGAAGGGGAAACCAGCTCTAAATGATTGCCTAGAGGAGGGGCCAAATCTCATAGAACTAAAATCGTCATCAATCCAGAAAAGAAAAGATAGGAGTGATATCTAACATAAAAAAGCATTCTTGTATATTAATCTGAATAGGAACGACATGGATTTTTTGCGATTCTTATGGAGGTCACAAGATGGAACTAGCAAAATTTTCTGACATAGGCGGATTGTGTTTAGGGTGAACTTCAGTCCGTTTCTACTAGGAACAACTATATAATTCCACTTAAACAGATGTTTGGAGAATTGCGCAAACAAAGATACATCGTATTCCAGACAAACAGTTGATAAATTATCGAAAGAGTTCTATGTATAATTGCATGACAAGTCTACCAAGCATGGAGTTATTATTTGCATTTATCAAAGAAGCTACTGAAATTTTGGCCGAAGGTAATTTCGATTTGAGTGAGTGGGAGTATAGCGAAAATCTGAGGAGCTCGAATCCTGTACCATTATTTGGAATCAACTGGAATACAAGTTGTTGTAGAATGCTATGACGGAGGTCAGGCATTATCATGAAGTAGGCTGAAGGAAAAATGGAAGAGGTTCGCGTCAATATTGATTGATATATTATTATTCTATTGTATTTTCTATGTTGTTTATTGGAATAAAAAACATTGTATCAGAGTTATTGAATGTCTGACAGTTGTTCTTATGCTTGTTTTACAGATTCAATTTTGCTAAAGAATGCGAAAGAATTCTTGTATACGGAAGACATAGCTTCTCTGAAAAAGTTGTTTGGTGACAGAATAACGTTATTCCGTGGTAGATTCGATACTCTCCGTATCACCAGAGATCCAGAAGATGATTACCGAACATTCGGAGCAACCAGTAAACAGAAAATGTAATGCAGCAAAGATGAAAGAAATGAAGGAAGAAGATATTAAATGCCTTGTTTTCGTTTCTGGTCTCAACAATACAGATGATAAGGATGTTCGTGCTCATCTATTGTCAAAATTGAAGCAAGAAGAGTCACTAACTTTAGAAATGTTATTATCAGATTGTGATTTAGTTACTAGTTTGTGATAGGATATATAAACAATTACAGCAACAGCAGGCATGGAGGATATCAACGTTATTAAAAAGAACTGTAGAGGTCAAGCTGAAAAAAGTGGAACCTTGAGCAAGGTGCCAACCGATAGAAAAAGGAGAGGGTTTTGTTATTTTTGTAGCTCTCCGGATCACTATCTGCCAAATTGTGATAAGAAAAACAAAAACCTGAAGGAAAAAATTCAGAAAATTTAAGACTGTGATGCTATTGCCTCGGTGCATCACCGAAAATTCATCGATATCAAAATAAATGACATTGAGACATCAATGCAATTAAATACCGGAGCTAATGCTTCGCTTATTGATCATTCCACGTGGAAATTGCTAGGTTCTCCCCCGCTGGAAAATGTAAAGAATCCTCTAGGAGCTGCCAATGGGACTCCTATAATTACGTAATTCAAGTAGAATTTGAATGCAAAGAATATAAAGGGCACGGAAAATGTTACGTGACAGACAATTTGCTATTAATGGGGAATGATTGGATAACACAGTTACCACCTTTCAAATCAACCGTTGCAGAGATGTGTTAAACTGTCGGTACTTAAGTAATTGTTACAGAACTAAACAACAAGTTATAACCTCCGTTCAATCCCTACCCGGGTTGAAACCTCAGCTAGCTCGTAGGAGACGGCGTGCGGTCTACGTCGAATCTGGAGGATTTTAATAATGTTTCTGTTGGGCGCCAGGCGACCTGGTAGCGTCCTTGGTTCAACCGATGGTTGATCGCCGAACCTAAACGGGAGGGGGAGGAAAAAAGGCAAGCGCGCAAAAAAACTAGTCACTAGCTTTGCAGACAATTCGACTTTTATTGGCAATACGAAACTCGAGAAACAAGTATGCCAATCAAACTGAGTATAATGATAACTGATGTTTATTACAGTCGCGGCGAATGGCAGGCGCAGTACTACGAGAATCGCGTACACAATAGCGGATAGAGCTCGTGCAAAAATCGAGGCGAATGACAGTCGTGCTCAACACACTCTACGGGACAGTTGGGGGTACCCTCACGGATCGTAGTGCGCACACAAAGGAATGAGTGATTGACTCGCTCTAGGAGCTACGGCGCCGCACGGTTAACGCTTAGTGCGTTTGCCACACGTTAATGGCAACAACTCACCAAAACAGTAGAAAATTGAATAAAAGTAAATATCGGTTTGATTGGGTTTACAAGAATAAATGTTATAATAATTAACCAATAAAATCGTAACACAAATAAATCTTAGCTTTTGCGCCGACTCGATGTCCACTCGGAGATCGTGGAGGTAGATCTTCAAGATGGCGCAGATGCTCTGCCGCAAGACGGATGACGATGACGTCACAGGCGATGACGAACGGAAAGTCCCGAAGATACCAGCGGTGAATCCGAAACGACGCAAGTCGTATACGCAAAATGGAATACGGGAAACACACAAAAAAGGAGACACAAAAGAGAAGCCTGAAAGAATAAGCCGAATTAAAGTCTGAAATGCGATACTGCGATGAACTACTTGATTTGAGCAATGTATTTTTAATTAAGTTTTAGTTTGATTTGAGCAATTAATTTTTAATTAAGTTTTAGTTTAGCAAATAAGAAAATGTAACTAATATGAATAAATGACTCTAGGAAATTTCAATAGCTTCTACCTTCTGATGTTGATCGGCTTGTAGGTTTTGATTTTTTTTGAAGATCAAGTTCGAAACAAAATCCGGAATAATTTCCGCTGAACCGTGGTTCGGAACGCTGCGAATTCAAATCCACCAAGGGTGTTTTAAATTTCGGCCCGATAATAAATTTTGGCACAAAATTCACAAAATAATAATTCGCTAGCACTTTTCGATAAGACTTCCAAAATCGGAATGAATGGCCTTTAAAGTAACCTTCGCAAAGTTAAGTACAGTTTTCCTGTTAAGTATGGAAATTACTAATCGTTAGTTTAATAATAAAAATATCGGCATTTCAAACTCCAATCGGGAATCCCATCAGCTGGAAATACAGATCTGAAAAGAAAGTTGCATAAGAACGCGAAAAAAGATTAGTTACAACTATTGCCGCCAGACAACAGCACCATACAGCAGAAAACGAAAGTCAACAGTTGACAGGATTATAGTTGATAAACAATGAAAGTAGGTTAGTAGTATAACGAGGGTAAGAAACAAATAACATTTATAGTTAACAATTAAACATTTTAGGTCTGACGAAACAAAAGATGAGAGGTAGAGGAAATGAAATGTTACAAAGTTTTCTGAAGTTTTTTAAAAATGGGTTGGGACATTGCACGAAGATTAAAGCGAAGCTTGCTTTAAAAGTAGATTTAAAGCCAATTTTCGTTCAAAAAAAGAAAAGTACCATTCTCTGTAGAGCCATTGGCAAATGAGGAGTTGGACCGGCTTCAATATATGGGAGTGTTGTCAGCGATAAATTATAGTAGCTGGACTACATCTATAGTGGTAGTTCGAAAGAAGAATGGAAGTATCAGAATATGTGCAGACCTTTTTACTGGCCTCAACGATTCCATCCTAGGAAGATATTAATTTTCAATTCTAATTCTCATATGGGAAACAACAAGTTGCTTTGCCAGTGCCTTTATAATCATTTTTCAAACCGCGAATCATTCATTCATTCGCATTCGCTTTCATGATGAACTCGCCATTACAACGTCCAGAACGAAATAACTTTGAGTGCAAAAAAATCACTCAATTGGTATGGTGAGGTCTCACAAACCCCAAGCGATCAAACACTGTCAATAGACTTATATTAATTGATGAAAATGAACAAAAACATCACCATCTATCATTCAGGACGCATTGACTGAAAGGTACACGGACGATAAGAAACTATTTGAAATATCAGAAGAAATGGATATGCTGTGGTCTGGTGGACCCCACAATACCAGTTACAGGTTAGTATTATAAAACCACGGTCACCTGAAAAAAGTAGGTTTTGACACTCCCCTTTTTACCCTTTACTCTTTAATTGCAGAAAGTTTCAATTCAATCGGATAAACGATGCTCGAACGAAAAAATACCGCTCGTACGTCACTTATTTCATATTGGTAGTACTATGCCAAAATCCTCAAATAAGTCCTAACTAGAACTATACAAAGCTCCAACTCAATCAGATGAGCGACGCGCGAACGGACAAATACGGCTAATGCGTTATTCCAATATATATTGATAAAACAATAATAGGAACTTTTATGAAGAAGCCAGCAATAACTGTAGTAAGTTTCAACTCAATTGGATGATCGATACGCAAAGAAACAAATACGGTTCGTGCACCACTTTATATATGTGAATGTTACTATGATAAAAATCCTCACAGAAGTGTCAACAATAACCATAGTGAGTGTCAACTCAATCGGATAAGCGATGTGCGAACAAAAAATACGGCTTGTACGCCTCTTACTTTACGTACTTGATGTACTACGTTGATGGTACTGTGATAAAAATATTTACAACAAGTATCTTCAACCACTATAGTAAGTTTTAACTCATTTAATCTAGCCTTTGCTACCCAGCGATAAGATAAAATTATACTGGTGAAAGGATTTCTTTAATCGGTCCAGTAGTGTTTGAATTTATTCATTACAAGCAAAAATAAAAATCTCCTGTCTTCATAATATTAGTACCAATAGATTTTGTATACATTTGAAATATTAGGTTAGTTTTTTAACATGACCCAAATATAAATTTACACAATCAAAATGGTTCCCGCAAAATCCATTAAATAAACATGGAATTATTATTTTAGTGACTTTGACGTGAAAGGATCAAATACTACGTCAACAAAACTTTCATAGATTGAAACTGGATATTCACTAAGACGTTTCAGTTGTTCAGTATAACGTGTTGAAATTATGTGACGAATTACGTCCCAAAACTCCGTCACAGTTGCACATCCTAGAGCCTTCTGCTACCGTCCATCATAATTGTTTCACATCTTGCACATCCTATAAATTTTGATTTCCGTAATTCTGTTCAAATATACATCACCGTTCACCTTAATCTCATCAGCTACCAGTTGGAATAAATTCATTTTTAATATTTCATAACATGTGGTGGAATGAGGTGAAGTTTTAAAAACATCTAAAATCAATCTCAATCTATATTTGTTTGATCCGTATTTATGTCTTGTGCTTACCTTTAATGAATCCTGAATGTAATCAACCGTTGTTCGGTAAATATGTTGTATATTATATATTTTGTCTCATGTTTTTCGTGACCTTTGACCATATACAAATAAACATTTGACATTTGATAGTTGACCGACAGGAGACTAAATCGTAACTACTTTACCTACAGACAAAAAGAATGTAGGATAATTTGAATTTCAAGGAAATGTTCATAAGAATGTATGTAGTAGGGAAAGAATATGAAATTTATTGTTGTAAAGAAATTTGTATTTGTAAAATTACTTCTTCTTTCTATATGTATGTCTTCTTTACATTACTGATAGCGCTAATATGAATTCAATTTTGAAACATGTTAAGTAAAGATTCATTAAAATTTAAGTATAAATAAGGCCTTGTGGCCGATTTAAGTCACTTCTTTGAAAGTCCAGTCTTCTGAGTAGCCGTTCCAAAGTACACTTCTGGTTCCGATACCGCGTGTCATCTTCAGAGTGTTTACCGTCCAAGTGGAGTCTTTGTGCTGAGTCCGTTAGCACAACTGTCTGACATGATCTGTGAGTTTGTTTGTTTTTTTTTTTTATAAGTCCGTAAAAGGAACTTGGATTTTTTTGCTTTTGCTGTTTTGAACTTAGATTATTCTTGCTGTTTTTGAACTTGGAATATTTTTGCATAATTTAACGTAGGATCCTCGCTGACGAAGTCTTTGTTGACTTCACAGTGTTGGAATAATTTAACGTAGAGTCATCGCTGGTGAACTCCGTGTTGACTTTGCAGTGTTCAAATAATTTAACGTAGAGTCACCACTGGCGAAGTCTTTGTTGATTTCACAGTGTTGTATTGTTTAACCGTAGGATCACCGTTGAGGGGGAAATCTTTGGCTTCACAGCGTTGAGCAAGTTAATGTAGAGTCACTACTTGGGAACCAGTTTGGTTCCACAAGCGTCGAAGATAAGTTAATCCACCGTTTGGGAAATCGCTTCACGATTTGTTTGTTTCAAAGTTTCTCGACATCTGCGACCGCTGGTGTCGAGTATCATGTACAGCCATCCCGTCACCGTCAGCCTAGTTATCTCCGTGAAAGTTCCTGTAAAATATATGTTCTTTGTTCATCGTCGTCGTATTTGTGTGTAAATAAATCTCATTGTGACACCTACCCCCTGATGATTATTTTGACAGCCCTAACCCTTCCCTTCTAAACTATCCAGCCGTCTGCCTTAGAAACTGAGTCACCGACCGTATTGGCGCCCGAGCACACCGTCAGCAGCTTTGACCGCGACGCCAAAGTTAACAACCCCGCCGTCTGCGAGGTTATTGTTACAATCAATAAACTACTAAAATAATATTTTACTACACTTTGTACACAAAAGCAGACGTTATATTCCCAAAAGAAACACTCGTTTCAGCTGGATTAAATACAGTGGCGTCTCAAGAGGGGGTGCAAAAGATGCAAGGCACCCCGGCGCCTTGTTCTTGAAGGTGGCAGCTGGGCCCCGAACATAATTCTTCAAAAGTAAGACCAACTTCTTCAACAAAATATTTTATTAGAGCTAATCCACATTGGATTATTGTGGATTTACGATCAGGATTGTGGATTTTGGATTGGGATTGGGATTGTGAATTTTTGATTGGGTTTGAGATTGTGGATTTTCGATTGGAATTGGGGTTATGGATTTTGGATTGAGATTGTGGATTTTGGATTGGGATTGAAACTGTGGGTTATGAATTGGGATTGGGATTAAAATTGTGGATTTTGGATCGGCAATTGTGGATTTTGAATTGGGATTGGGATTGTGGATTTTGGATTGAGATTGGGTTTCTGGATTTTGGATTTTGGATTGGGATTGGGATTGTGGATTTTTTATTGGGATTGTGATTGTGGATTTTTGATTGGAATTGGGAATGTGTATTTTGGATTGGGATTAGGATTGTGGGTTGTGGATTTTGGATTGGAATTGAAATTGTGGGTTGTGAATCGGGATTGGGATTAAAATTGTGTATTCCGAATTGAGACTGTGATTGTGTATTTGTAATTGAGATCAGGATTAATATTGTGGACAGTGGGTTGGGATTGAAATTGTGTATTGGTTTGAATTTGTGGATTGTGGATTAGGATTAAAATTGTGAATTGTGGTTTGGGATTGAAATTGTAGATTTTGGATCAGGAATCGTGGGTTGTGGATTGAGATTGGGATTGTAAATTTTCGATTGGGAATTGGGATTAAATTTGTGGATTGTGGATTGGGATTAAAATTGTGAAATGGGACTCAAATTGTGGATTGTGGATTGCGATTGAAATTGTTGATTGTGAATTGAGATTGAAATCTATAAAGAAGAAAAGTATGATGAAGAGAGGGAGGTAGAGGGAGGCGCAATTTAATATCTTTGCACCCTGGCGGTAGGTAAACTAGAACCGCCTCTGGATATAGATAAATAAATATTCAAATATAATTTGTGAATCATTTTTTATAATACGTTGAGTATTTGAAATATAGTTTTAAAATTTTGTATTTTTATTAAAATGTAGTACCAAACTTGATATAAATAATTGTTTTGATTGTTTCAGCTTGTCTGATGTGTGACGTAGAAGAAGTATTTCTATCTCTTTTCAACTCATTGTAGCTATACTGTATTAATAATTAAATTTGTTATTCGAATAATAGCAATTTATATTTGTTCAAAATAATATAAATACAATATTTAATGAATATTCAGCAATATTTCTGCACTAAAAAAGCGGCTCGATTTTTTTTTTCCAAATTCTGCTTTATTATTTCTTTTAATGTTTAAACAATTATTAATATTAATAATTTATTGTATTCACAATAATTTTACAAAATTTCAAATAATTCTATTCCAATATTTTCAAATTTTTATTTCAAAGATTCTTTTACAATTATTTCATTGAAGCAAGTTTATTTAATCAAGTAATAATTGGTGGTTCCAACACGTTAGAACTTCGGTTTGATTTTTGATAACACTAGTTTCTTTAAGCATATCTATCTCTATATTTGGGGTTTCAAATATTGCTTATTAACGTAGAGATCAGAATTTTGTATATTTAAATATGTAAATTGAGATTGTTGTTCCACAATTGCGTGTGCGTTAGGTGCACGTAATCTGCGATGTTAGTCTGCTTTTATTATGTAATAAATAAATAAAATGTCTTGGTTTTCTTGCAAAGGCCTGTAATGAAAGGTCCAACGTGGGAATCGGTGCACACGTTGTTGATCTGGTAGACATTAAAAAATAATATTAAAAGTTCCCCACAAATTTTTTCAAAGAATCAACCGTCAACTTATTGTTGGACTTTAATTATAACAGTTTACTCAAAAATGAGTACGATGACCATTTTCAAAAAATAAATGGAGTATTCATTTCTTACTTTTTGATTAGTACTCTTGTTACGTCAAATGAAATTCATGAAATTAAATCAATAAATTGAAGGTAAGTACAGTTTTTCACCATTACTATTACGTGTTGATGTAGTGGCAATGATTTTGAGCTGAAAGGGAATGTTATGATTAGTTTGGCGGGGCGCTTTACGGTGGTTAATTGTTAGCAGCTGGGCTTGAAAATGAAAACAACTGGGCCACTTCCAACAACGACAGACTGTTGCTTGAAGCTTGAAGCTCTGATGTGAAGATGATGATGCTGAGCTGAAAGGGAATGTTTTGATTAGTTCGACGGGGTGCTCCCTCGGTGGACTATTGCAAGCTGCTGGGCTTAAAGATGAAGCTGCTGGGCCACTTCCAACGATGGAAGACTGCTAATGGAAGCTTGAAGTCCTGCAATCATAAAATACACAAAAACAATAAAGCTGTCAGAATTCCAAACTATTAAACAAAAATATTACCTTTCCAGCGACCTTTAAAATAATAAAAGAAAAGCAAAACAGAGTAGAGGCCTGTAAAAAATATTTTATTAGTCAACTCACGACTCCTCCGATCTGAAAAGAAAGGAAATTATCCAAGTTTGAAGTGCGTGATGCCTAGTTTACACTATTTGTATGACGTGTATTGTTATTGTTTTTGTTTTAATTTTTTCAAATAATTACAATCTTATAATCAACTTGATAAATTTATCAATTAATATTGAAATCATACCGAAATTTATTTATAAAATGACGGGCTTTCAACTTATTGTAATTTTTTTTGTGAATTGTATTTTAAATGTGAAATCCACGTTTTCACAACTTTTAACATTCATAAATCACTTGCCTTGTTCATCAATTCATATATTTCTGATGAAGAATTAAGTTTTAAATTTGATGAAGGTTAGAAAAAATAATTCCATAATGAGAACGTTCCACTAGATGACCGCAACACTCAAGCTCAAGACCGCGGTTTTTACTGTTCCACTAACTCATGGTCGATGTGGCTGGTGCTCCAAGTGGAACGATGCGAGTGTCTGTTAAATGTCAAATAAACAGTCTATTTGTGGTTAGGATCGAAAAGTTGATCATTATAATGATACAAGTTTGATATAGCCGTTGTAATAAAAGGTGTGTGATGTTAAATCACGAGGCGATTAGCCAAGTATTTTTATCACTCAAGTTTCATTACACTAGCTATATCAAACGTGTATCATTCAATATTTTATCTACGACGGTCTTAAGGTTGAACGCCCACTACCACGAAAGTCATAATAAAATCTATTGATGAATAATAAAACATCTCAATTTAGACATAACGGAAGATTCGCAAAAGGAAGAATTATGACATGGAATAAAAATACAAGTGATTTTTTGATGAAAGAACATCTAAAATGTAGGAACTCTGATACAAAATCAAAAATAGATGAGTTAAATAAAAATGTAGAATAATTATTTTTCAAGTATTGTTTGCTCCCTATTACAGATTTTATATTATTTTCCTACATGCACAAACAGAATATTATTATTGTTATTATTCTTTTTATTCAATTTTTCATGTCTATACTAAATTTATTGATTAAAAACAGATCTCACGTATTTAATGCATTTTATAGTTTTTCATTACCTACAAAATCATATTTTTGTGCGCATAATAAACTTGAGTATTTGACTAAGAAAAACTAAACTCGTTAAAATAAGCAATAACGCGCGTTTTTATCCAACGTCGCCAAGCTTCCTATTTCAATATGGCTGACAAATATTTTCGTGAATCTCTGATCATTTAGATTAAAATATCTACAAAACTGCATGTCAGAATTTCTTGTTACAGTTTTGAGGTGATTACAAAAATACGTGTCATTATGAATTTCATAATGGCACTAGTGCCATCATGAAATTCATAATGACACGCAAATTAGTGGGCGAATCACCTATTAGCGCACCGTCGTAGATAAATGAGATTAAACTAATCTGTAGCAAAAATGATATACGAATGGAATGATTCCAATATGCCTGTGTAAATTAATCGCTCTTAAGACTTAAATAGTAAATAGAAATAATGAGAGACCATAAAATTATCTGTCATATTGATAAATGGAAAATCTTGAATTAATTGACATAATTTGAAATCTAAAGAACAAATTGGAAAGGCATCTTCTCATTTAATTTGAATTTTTGGCGATTTTTGCAAAAATTCACGCAACGACCGCTTCAATCCATCTTTCGATCGCGGGCGTTGTGAGCTTGAAGTGGTCGAGATTGATGACGTTTCTATGACGTATTTATCATGAACGTCAAGACCGCGATTGTCTTGCGGAACGATTATTGAGGCGACATGAGCGATGAGGTCGTCTAGTGGAACGTACCCAATATGTCACTTGAAAGTTATATGCAACCTGCACTACCAACTTGGATTTTTTCTTGTTCTCCGCACCCCTAATGTCTGCTTCAAAACAAATGCTAGCAAGCTGGGTCTAATGATTTGACGTCATTGGTTGGACTCAATAGTCTTCGCTATATTTCTTTTATTCTCCAATATTTTTCATGATATTATGGTATCTAGTTCCATTCTGACACAGGAATTAATCAATCATTTGATCAATCAAACCCTCTTGCCCATCTACCTGTCCATCCACCACTCATTCAGTAGGGAATCACAAGAACTATTGTATAACAGAAAAGTAATAAACAGTGAATAAGTTTTTCCCCTTATGCGCATGTGAATGTAGCGAAATGGGCAAGTCATATATTTTGACTGATAACTTTTTGACAGTGCGAGCAGTGGTGGATTTACCAGCAGGCTGAGTAGGCTGAAGCCTAGAGCGGCAAATCTTAAGGGGCGGCAGATTTAGTCCATAAATTTTTTATTTAGATTCATAAAATTCAAGAAAAGAACTGTTATACACACACAAAATACGAGTTTCGAAAATTGGAGAGAAGTTAAAAAATTTTACAAAAATCAAAATATAGTCCTATATATAGTGCTGAATACTGAATATTTCAACATTTCTACATCAAAAATTGCTAAACGCTTTGTAAATTATACTTTAATGTTTAATGATCATGAATTTTCAAAATATCGCAATAGCGATTTGATATTATAATCGAAATTTAGTTATTGCATGCCTAAAAATCAAGATTCCAATGTCATGTTAGTATGTATTTTTATCCATAATTCTGATAATAATGTAATAAAAAATATTTTGTGAAATAGAGAACCGAATACTGAACTGATTAAGAACACTGCTTAATGGATTAAACATAAATTTTAGTAAAAATAGTATATTATGCTACAAGGACCGAATGACTGTAATTTTTGTCCAGGATAAATTTGGCTGCATTCGGTGAAGACGAGGGCAAAGCCTAAGGCGTAGCTCCGTGCAGCCAAATTTATCCATGACAATAATGACAGTCGTTCAGTGTCCGTGTTGCATACGATACTTTTTGTAACAAGTGCACCGAAGTACCCTCATTATTAAGCTTCTTAAATAAATTTGTATATATCAAAACTATCTTATCGATTTGACAAACAGATTTTTGCAAATGCAATCACATTACAGTAAACTAATACAATGAAACATTACTTACATGATTTATTTTATTGGTTGATATTTTTCACATTTTTTGTGCTATCCCGTTCACAATAAATTAATGAAAATTGTTACCATGGTTTGGAATTAAGAACTTTCGAAGCAGAAGTCAGCTCAAATTTCAATTTTATGGCGATGTGGTCACGATAACTGAATATATATTCAATTTTAAGCCTTATTTTTATTTTGAATCTTGTCATCAGACTTTTTTGGAGAACTGTATTGAAAATCACGGCTTGATATTGTTCCCTTCAGCTGTAATTGAAATATTACAACTGACAGCAACATACAATTTTCCATATTTTGTCCGCCATATATTATGTTTTTATTGTAAACCTTCGTGTTGTGAACAGAGATCTTCCAGTCTAGAGTCAATAGGCGCATGCGTACCGGCTTAAAACTGACGTGACAGAACACATGAGGGCATGCAGATCGCGTTTAAAATTACAGTTCGCGGGAAAATTTAAACAAAAACACAATTTTTTTTTTTCATTGAACTCAGAAATAAATTTAATTTTGATTATTTTTCATTCAATGATTTTTTTTCTGCAATGAACGGCGTAAAACGAGCGCTTAAGGCATGCACATGTACCTTACCTCACTTTGAAAGTACTACATGATTGAGATATTTTTTGCTTAAAATAATAATCAAGGATCTGATATGGTACCCTAGTTCTCAATGATACTAGCCATACAGGAAAAGTTGATGTAACGAGGATGATGGAGCACAAATCATAAAGTTGGAATTTTATCGATAGATAATATAATTAATATGATTGTGGACTAAGGTATAAAAATTCAGAGGCGGCAAAAATTGAATAGCCTACGGGCGGCAAATTCGTAAATCCGCCACTGAGTGCGAGCCAGTTTACATGAAAATGTTTTTAGTGAGATTTCACTTCTTTTAGTAGGTTTTTATTTTACTATTATGTATAACAAGAAGTCCCATATCAATTCTCAGACCTCTAGCATCAAAATTTGCGAGTCTCATACAATCTTCCATCCCCTAGTTTAAGGATCTTTTTGGATTACATATATTCATATTTGTATGAGCATTTTGGGAATAAATAAATAATTTAAGCATAAAGACACGTTTCATCATTTCACTCTGCTCTACGTTTTCAATATGAATGTAAATTCTGTGTCTAGCGACATTGTTTAAATGAATAAAATGTTATATTGTTCGTATTAGTTTGATATAGTCCAGTTATTCGCGATTAGACTGAGTTTTTAATGACGGTTCAAATAATTATTCTATTCAATTAATTGCTGACTCTTGTTCATCTTTGGAACTGATAAATTAATATTGAGCATAATAAACGTGACATTGAATTCAAAAATGCAATATGCATAGCCTCAATTCACGTTTCAAACTATAGATACCTATAGATTATAATGTAATAATATAAATTGATAGCGTTGATGAATCCGGAAAACATATATTTCACAATTTGAAAAATAACTACTGACACAAATAAAAATTTTTTCATAACTTTATCCACTTTTTAGATAAACAAGTGAGATTCCAGAATTACTGAGCTTAAGATTAGAGGTAATAAACTTTGAAAAGAAAACACTTATCATGAGTTTATATTAGGTTGAATAGTTTCTATTCCTAGAAAGTTAATTTCTAGCGCTTTGCGGTAAATACTGCATTTTTACACTAGATAGTCCAGACAAAAATGGACATTTCAGTTTGCATCAATTCCCAATAAGCTGGGTTTTAGTCTTAGATACGTCATCACAAATGCTATGTCAAAAGTGCCTATCGAACCCGCTAGTGCAATGTTTTTTATCCGAGGTCAAAGACCACAAAATTCTGTTTTTTGCGTATATCTCTGGACCAGTTACTGCAACTGGAAAAATAGACGTGAAATTCTCTACAGAATCAATACTTTTCTCCCTACGAAGTACCGTTCTCGAGTTATCACAATTTCAGACCGTGCACACATTTCCGGACCACCTGTGAGGTAGTGTACTCGAAGCTTTTTTTGAATGGGGCTTTCTCAGTGGGAGCTCCACGATATATTTTGATCAAGCAGATTCAATAGGACAATATTTTATTAATATAATGCAAATTGCAGCAGCAAAAAAATCACATTATTCATCATCAAGTTCTACATCAAATTCTACATGATATTTCGTTTCTCCCTCTCCGCTCTTTTCTTGCTAAATTTGTGTTGGATGCTCTAAGAAAAGAGATATATAAGTTTGATCCTCATCGATTCCGAAAGAATCTTCATCTGTTGCATTTGATTCAACATTAGTTTAAGAGTGGTCTTAACAATTAGCACAGACTGGTGAACAAAACAATTCAACTTTTCTGCACCCACAACTGTTCATGAAGCCTTTCTTGCAATCACAAAAAAAAATGTCAGCAGTTTCTCTGGAGTAGGTGGAAGTAAAGTCTGGATTGGCTCCAAACTATCATTCAAAAATTTCCAGTCCTGGTCTTTAGGATTCAGTTCATTGCTCAACCACATTTGCACTTGGTAGAACACACGAAACAACAGATGTTGGAGGGAGACAAAATAACTGCACTCTAATTATTATTCCTTGTACTTTTCATGAAATTCAAAAATCTATACTTGTCCATCCTCCATATAAAGAAGGAGGAAGCGAATTCCGTACTGAAGAATTAATGTTTCTAAACCTTCTACGTTATCAATCAAATCATCACGTATTCCAATAATTTGAATACTGCAGTTTTGCCGCTTCTGGAAATTGCTGATGTCGTATCGCAGCCAGTTATCGCATGAAGGAATGAAATATGAGCTCGACATTTTAGCTATACAGTTAAACTTTGTGAATAATATATTTTGTCCGAATTTGAGCTTTCCCAGGTTTCAAAAAGTAAATGCTCTTATCACTTGGAGTTCGTGCAGTCAGTATTATTAATAAATCTACATCTTTTCACGCAACGATAGTTATTGTGACGTTCCCTCCGAGCCTCATGCCGGACGGTACGAACACTCTACCTTTTTGTTCAGTGTTCCCTGGTTGCCTTTGCTCGGGCGCCTTCTGCGGTACAGTCGGTTTTTATTCGGCGGCGGAACACTAAAAAAAGGAGCCTAGGGGCTGCTGCAGTGGAGAAGGGCCAGGAGTTTTGAGGGTACACAAATAAATCAATGGCGGTATACTTGTAAACTAAATTATTATTCATTATTAAAAATAGAAAAATTGCAATAGAAAATGAAATCTTATAGTCACGTAGAAACTGAATTAATGTAAAATAGAGAATGCAACAATAACGTAAACAAACAAAAAAATTTCAACAAAAGGTTCATTCATCCAGTGGGTTTTTTTTCGGTGACAACTAGCAGTGACATTCGAATATGCGGCGGCGGGTATATCAGTAACGGTGGTCCTGACTTCCAGGAGGACCACGGTTGTCAGGCCACCAAAGGATACTCTAGTTGACTGCCAGGAGAACCACGGCTGTCACTAGTGCGGTAGGACAGGATTGGTATGGGGTTGCCAGGAAAGCCACGGCTACCAGAAGGGATGTCCTAGTCGACTGCCAGGAAACCCATGGCTGCCGCTAGCACCAGGGAAGGAATGATTGCCAGGAGAACCACGGCGATCAGGAGGAACGTCCTAGACGACTGCCAGGAAAACCACGGTTGACGCTAGCACAGGAAAGGAACGATTGTCAGGAGAGCCACGGCGATCAGGAGGAACGTCCTAGACGACTGCCAGGAGAACCACGGCTAACGCTAGCACCAGGGAAGGAACGATTGCCAGGAGAACCACGGCGATCAGGAGGATAAATTAGATTTAGCTACTTGCCTTACTAGCTTCTCTCTCTCAAACGATATCAGCGGACTTCTCAGGTACTGATCAGGAGGACCACGATCTGAACACTTTGAGCCGTTCACTGACTCTGCCTTCTACAGGCTCACGGCGCTCGTTTTATACCTGTTTCTTGATTGAAATTTAATTAAATGAATCTGAATTTGTTAACAGCCGAATGATTGTCAGTATAAAAAATAAAAAAGCATACATTGAATCGGTCGGAATTTGAACTCAAGTTACATGCATTCGTAGTCCATCATGCTACCACTGAGCTTACGGCATTCTTACAAAAACTTATGTCGCTGTTGTATGACTTCGTCACATTATATTGGTGCTACTGAATTGTTCTATTGCGGTTTGAATAATGAGAGAATCAGCATCATTATTAGCTTGTTCCGCAAGAATATTGGCAGCTGCAAATTCTTTACAGCAAAATTTATTGTATCAGTGAGAAATTGTTGTTGATTTGTTGAAACAGTCACTGATCGATCAGAAATGATATTAGACGATGAAGATGTTTTTGTAGTTTGACATCATTTTTATTCATATTTTCTAAGTTTGAAATCGCGATAGCTCAAGAACGGTGCTTCGTATGGAAGAGAGTACTGACTTATTTTTTGTAGTGAATTTCACGATCTACAAACTATTCTTCATTCATTTTTCCGGTAACTCTCACCGTTTCAGAGATATACGCAAAAAGCTGACCTCGGACAACAAATAACTCACGAGCAGGATTGATAGGGACTTTTGACATAGCATTTGTATCGACGTATTCAAGACCTGTACAAAAATCCAGCTTGTTAGAAATTGACGCAAACTCAACACTTTTTTTCGTCTATTTTGTCTGGGTTAAGAAAGACTCTAGTATATTATATTTAGAGCTCGTCTAATCCATCAACATATGAAATATCACATGTTAACGATATCAAGTTTTTCAAGCATAATTTAGTCACAAAGAATTTGTTTTACAAAACAAATTTATTTTTAAAAAGAATTACCCACAGAAATCACTATGCTCAGTAAATTACGATAATGTGTTGTACAAGTCCCTATGGATCAAACTGAATTCACTGGAAACAATATAAAGGTACCTTATATAAGATTACCTCAATAATAAATAAGTAATCGTCATTTACATAAGATGTTAAAACATATTTTAGTTTTCAGTCTATTGAATCTTTGTGTTTCATGTGAAATAATTCTGGAGGAGAATAATGAAAATTACTCAATTATAGAATGTTTCATGCCAAATATAAAGGATGATTACCTTTTTATCTATAATTCTGCTTATAAAGTAGACGTTGACATTCTACTCAAACATATGGATACAAAAGTAATGATACTAAATTTAAATTGGACTGCATCTTATTCAATTATTGAACACAAATACGTATATCACATATTGGCAATAAAATATAAATCAGATTTTGAAATCTATCTTAAATTAATGCAAGGAAAATCAGTTTTCAATGCAAGAGGAAAATATATAATTATTCACTATGGAAGTGAAAATATTAAAGAGATAATAGATAAAGCGTGGGAAAGATATATTATAAATATGATTATTTTGACGGTGAGTGACAAATTCAAAAATATTTATACCTATTATCCTTACCAAAATAACAAATGTGCAAAGCATATGGAGACAAAATTTTTGGCAGAATGCACATCGAAAATAACAATTGAACAGCTATTTTTCAACAAAATACCACCAACAGTGCATAATTGCTCAATTAGAGTAATAGCAAATATTGCAGCTCCATTTGTTATCAACCCTTTCGTAAAAAAAGATAATGTACTTGAAGCCGGAGTAGAAATTCCAATTCTTAATCATTTACTTCAATCTGTAAATATGACACCAATTATAACTTCATTGGAAAATGGATTTGGCTTAAGATTATCTAACGGAAGTTATACAGGGATATTGAAATATCTAGAAGAAAACAAGACAGATATTATCATTGGAGGAATATTTCCCAACAGCTCATATTTCAATGATTTTGATGTTGTAGACTTTTATTCAGAAGTTAAGTTTGCTTGGATGGTACCTGCAGCTTTGCCTAAGAAACAATGGACCAACATTACCAACATTTTTACTCGTGTCACATGGACAGCAATTTTTTGTTATCCAGTTGCAATTTCTATTATCATTTGGATAACACAAAATTATCACGCAGATTTATTTTTATTTCGAGAATACTCTACTTGCTTACTATATTCAATACAAATTCTTTTAACTGCCTCAACAATAATGCCGAAAACTCTTTTATTTAAAGTAACTATTATGCTTTATACATTCTCGGCTCTTCTTCTAGTCACTCTCTATCAATCACAGTTGGTCACTTTTTTGTTATCTGAAAGAGTTGAACATCAGATTTCTACAAGTGATGAGCTCTTACAATCTTCCTTTAATTTTTGTCTACTCCAAGATCATGTCAATATACTAATGAAATCTGGTAGTGAAACAAATATTGGAATAGCAAAACGAAGTACTATTATTCCATTCGAAAACTATTATTTATCTCGAAATGATCCTCCTGATAATACAGCTTTTATAGTAAATAAAGTTACTATGCAGTATGTAATCGCAGAGAATTTGAACAGTAATCTTACGAGAAGAGATGGAAAGTTGAAAGTGTTCATATTTGATAAAAACGAATTCGGAAATGGAATTTCAATAATAGTTAGAAAAGGATATCCATTCTTGGAAAGATTTAATGAACTTGTTCACTGCTTGCAATCTGCAGGTTTTATCAATAAATGGCATAGGGACAGTCAATTTAAAATTCAAATCTATAAAAATATCACATCAAATTCGGAGCATAAAAAAATTGGCATCACAAATTTGATTTTATCATTTTTAATATTAGCTATTGGTTTGACTCTATCATTTGTAATTTTTATTCTTGAAATAATTATAAATCTGATCTACCGAATTCAATAGGCTAAACTTCTAATAGCATACCAGCTGTAACGCGCGGATTATTTCGCGTGATATTAATAATTATGTTATACAGAAACAAATAAAAATAATATGAATAATGATCCTCCATTACTCAAATTACAGATGTAGATATCAATACAATTTGTATGATCATTGCTGTTTTTCTCTACTGTTTTTCTCTACTCGTTTCATGCTTCGGAAGATGTAAGTTATTACATAGTCTTGTATTATAAAAACCAGAAACCTGCTGATTGGTTAAAAAGAAGAGAGATCAGATCTCACAAAAACTAAGCAACTAAAATTATTAATATATGGCAAGGTTAGAATTTTAAAATTAATGAACTAGTTCAGGCAAGACGTAGAGGAACTCACACCTACCTACCATTGCTCTGATAATTCGCTTCTGAGCTACAAAAACCCTGTAAGCTGCGGCAGAGTTACCCTAGCAAATAACACAATATGAAAGAATAGAATTTACCTGCGCATAGTAATACATTCGTAGCACTTCAATAGTAATGCCCTTATTTTTGAACTGCCTAAGCACAAAACAAGCACTACTAAGTACAAAGTACTCAGCGTGAGCAGTCCAAGAAAGATCAAACTCAATGTGCAGACCCAATGCTTTGGTCGAACAGATAGGTTTTATAATTGAACCATCCAATATAGTGGAGATGTTAAATTTGGAGCCTTTCAAAAGAAACTGGATGATATGTGTTTTATCACCATTGAGAATGACAGCATTGTTAGAGCACCAAGTATTCATCATATTAGGCATTTTCGTTTATTGTATCCGAGCAATCCATGAGATCCAATCTCTGACGTCACAGATATCTGAGATCCATCCAGTTCATGTAGAGTTTACGAACGATCCCGACGGCCGACAGATACTTTTTTGACGTTTGTATTTAAGGTTATATTTTTAGGTAGAAATGGATAAACAGTAAAATAATTATTGAGATATAATAATAATTATGTTAAAAAGAGAAAGGAAGTAAGAAAATAAAGTTTCTTACTGTTGTAGCTATGTATAATTTAAATAATGTATTTATTTGTTCCATTATGTTACAAATTTCACACAATAAACAAATCATGCTTTCAGACATGTTTGTAATATTTGATCTGTGATGCACTCTGATACTCCCTAGCACTCTGTTTGTAGAACAAACTCATAAGTTTGAAGTTCGCGCGTATTATTGCTACAGATCGCAGTAACCCTCATCTGCGAGCAGGGTTAAAAATTTCTGATCGGATCGGTCGGAGTTAATTTACGAACGGAACGGAAACATCTGATTTGATTAACGAACGCTTACGACTACATCGGATCAGTCCGATCTAATAAACGAAAACGCCTATTAACAGTCTCCTGTAAAATGCTATTCATATTATTGATGGAGGGGGCTGTAAAAATAACTGAGGTGTCGTCAGAAAATAGACAAACATCAACATTTTGAAACGAGGAAGGTAAATCGTTATTATATAATAGGAAGAGGAGAGTACCGAGGATACTACCTTGAGAAAAACCACAGGATGTGTGTAAGGGATCCGAAAAATAACGTTAACCACTATATTTCATGCAAACAATTTGCGATCTATTGGAAAGAAAGGATTTGATCCAGTACAGAGCATTGCCACGTATACCATAGGCAGACATTTTATCAAATAGAATGTCATGGTTAGTTGTGTCAAATGCCTTGAAAAAATCGAAAAACACACTAGAAGTTAGTTGCTGGTTGTCCAAACTGACAAACATTTTGCACAAACTAAAATATTGGGCGCTGGTTGTGGACTTCCCTTCAATGAATCCAAATTGAGATGGACTCAGAATATTGCTTGCATTTACAAAATCAATTAAACGCGAGTACATTATTTGCTCAAAAATTTTTGAGAAAACTGAAAGAATAGAGATAGGTCTATAATTCTCGACTAGATGTTTATTGCCTTTTTTATGTACTGATACAACCTTAGCAATTTTGAGATGCGATGGAAATTGACCATGTAAGAACGATTCATTAATTAGATGAGTTAAAGACAATGTGATGTGATAGTAAAAGAGAACAAGGAATATCATCCAATTCAGCAGACGGCTTTTTAGAAATTTCATAAATCACATTGAAAACGTCAGATTCTAAAACAGGTTTCAAAAACATTGGCTGGTACCACAAGCTCTGTTTTCGGCTATACTGGCAGTGTTACTTTAAGAAGAGTTTTAAGGCAATATAAATATTTCAAGCTATTTTAATGGAAAATATGCAAATACATTTTGTAGGCATATGTGTTTTCTGTAATTTGTATCTGAAGATTATTTTCTAAAGTATTTGGGAAAATTCTGATTGCGTTAAAACACATCTTGACACAATGCTCCTAGTACCGCCAAAAACAGAGCTCGTGGTACAAGCCAAAGTTTTCGGTGCATCCATGATAGCATGAATCGCGCTGCATGGGCTACGTGGCAGTGAAGAAATAAGCTGGCTAACAGAATCAACATAAAAATTATTAAAAATAGTGGGAAGCTAGTAAGGCTGTGAAGTTTAACATTATTGTGAAGGATAGGTACAGGAAAAGATGAATGAGAATTGGCTGATGTTTCGTTTTTAATCAGAGTCCAGGCTGCTTTTGACAAAATTATATGATGACTTTAGAAAATTTTCATTGTGATTCTGCTCCGATTCTTGAATAAGATTCTTATACTGAAATTTTTTAGATCTAAATAAAGCCAAAATATTTGGATCTCGAGACACTGAGTACAAGTCGAGAAGCAAGTGTAGTTCATCAGACAGTCGCAAAATATCAGGCGTTACCCATTTGAGATTATTTGGACCTGATTTAAAAGAACGTCTAACTAATGGGTAGCATTGAAATAAAAATCAAATGAATCGAAGAAAACATCATATTTTTTTGGGAAAGTGTCGTTAATGACGACACCGTTCCAATTTTCATTGTTAAAAAGATAATGAACATACTTTTTATTGGTATCAGTAAAGATTCTGCTAGAAAATATTTTAGATTCTGCAATCATATTGAATTCTTCCAGATCTATGTTCCATAGTTGAAGCGAATGATCAAATGAACAAGGGTCAAGTATTTCAAAAGAGATATTTTCATGGGATGGATTAGCAAATAAGAAACGTCTTCCAGAAAAACTGTCTATCAAAGTAAAACCAGGAGCTGGAGCACATAAGTTATAAAATAATAAAAGTGTGCTTACATCTTCCGATTCACTCACGCAATTAAATTCTGAGGGGAGTCTCTGAAAATTTAAAATCACCGCACATAAAAACTGGACATTTATAAGATGAAAAACTTATAAGGATATCATATATTTCATTTACAAAATACTTTATATTGCCGCTGGGAGAACGGTAAATAACAATAATCAGACATTTAAAATTACTAATCAAAATTTCATTGCATGAATATTCGAAATGTTTATCACAACTCTGGGTATTATCAAGTGAAAATAAATAATAATTAATCGGTTTTAACAAATAAATTGCAGCTCCACCACATTCGAAATTTGAACGACAGTAACAAGAAGCAAGTTTAAAGAAGGTAGATTAACAGAATTGATATTATCCACAGTTAGATGATGTTCTGTGAGACATAATATCTCAGGAAAGTTTGCTTCTTCAAGAAACACACTTAGTTCACTGACTTAGCTGCCAAGACTACGTATATTATAATGAACTATATGCAAATACTTCAGAGAAGCTATTTTATTGCTAGATTCTGAGGGGATCTCTGAAAATTTACGAATTTCTTCACTAAAACATTTTTAGGCTACAAATTAGGATCAGTGATTTTTTCATAATTGCTAAGAGATGTAACGACTTTGAAGGATTTATATTGGCCAGATCTAACTGTAAGCTCGGCAAACTCAAAAGTTTGGTTAGGAGAAAATTCTTCTGAATAATTTTTCAAATCTTCTGTTGATACAGATAAAGCCAGCCTTGAAACTTGGATTGGGATAGTTCTCGGTACAGCAGAGATTTTATAATTATTTTATTGTCATATTTTTTCGAACTGGAACAATTTTGATGCGTCTCGGACGGAGGTTGGGAATCGGATTCTGTGATTTTGAGGCATCAGTATTAGCTTGATTGACCTTCGTTGACGATTTTACTTGCTCAGCGTAAGTTGACTTGCATACTGATGAAGTAATGCCTTCTGTTATCGCTATTTTTTGTTTTGATAAGTTGATCTTCTCACGGCCAGGGATTATTTCTGAGTGAGAAGCATCAGAGATGGCAATAGTAGTGCCCGATGGAGACATTAAAGTAGCCCGCCCTTTTTCGGCAAGCTTAAGACTTGGCAATTAGTGGACAGGCCCATTCCTGGGTAGTGAAGCGCCTGCATGCAATATATTTTATTCGCACCTTGTGTAATTTGAAAATATTTGTTAAAAAATATGTACACTCAACAAAAAATAAAAAAACCACTTGAAAATACACCAAAAATACTGATTTTTAGAACCGCCATAACTCAGTTGATTTTCTTCGGAAATGGGTAAATCTTTGAGTTTTGGGCAGTTTGTAATTTTCTCTTCAAGTGCATGTGAATCAATCCAACGCCAAGTTCATCGCACTTTCTACCACATCCCTGAGAAAAAAATGTTCTTGATGTCAAATAATATCACACTTTCACAACTTGTACAGGGAACAAAAAAAAATATGGACTCAACGCAGAAAATCAAGTTCATTCATTTTCTTTAAAATTGCGCAAGAAATCGAGTATCTACGACGATTTGGCGCAAAGATATGAATTGGACAAAAAAAAAATTTTGCTTTTTTTGGTCATGCCTCGGCTAATTCTGCACGGAAATTGATGAACTTTGGAGTTTTGAGAAGTATGGAGCTTCTTCAATATTCTGCAAATTAATGTGTCGTCAAATCAATCTCACCTCCTGGCACCCGCCAAAGGAAATAAAATCATCAAAATTAGCCGAGTTTTAACCAAAAAAAAACCAAATATAATATTTGTCTGTTTAATTCATAGCTTTGCGCCAAATTAACGCAGAAATTCAATTGTTTGCGCGTTTGAAAGAAAATAAATGAACTTTATTTCCTGACTCGTAAGTTGAGTCCACAATTTTCTTTTACATCCGATACAAGTTGTCACTGTTTGGCATTTTTTGACATCAAGAATTTTTTTTCTAAGGGCTGTGATAGGGAGTGCGATGAATTTGGAGTCGGAATAATTCAATTCCCTGAAAGAGAAAACTTCAAACTTTTCAAAACTCAAAGATTCATCCGTTTTCGATCAAAGTTAACCGAATTATGGCGCTTTGAAAAATCGATATTTCTGATGCGTTTTCAAGTGGTGCGTTCATTTCTTGCCGAGTGTATGTACTTGATAAATTGTTTTTATTGAGGTAAAATATAAAAACAGGACACATCATGTGTTTCAATGGGAATAAAAACATTTGAATTCTACAGAAATATTCCAAATTGTATTAGTTTATTGCTGATGATGTGAGCAATTGGCCCACGAAATGTCCAAATATTATTGTATCGCTCGATATTATGTGAAATAAACACATAAGATCCTTATCCACTCAAGGCCAAAAAATTATTTACAACATAATATATATCATTTAGGATCCTACAAATTCCAACAACATATCATTGAAATCAGAAAAAATTTATATTTTTTTGCTGTTATTTTCAGGTATTAGTTCTATTTAAAAAATTATAACTTTGTGTCGTATTTCAATAAAATACCTTATAATAGAAATATTCACGTATGTCCTTGTCTGAGTAATAATAATATTACACTTTCTTACTTGAGATTTTCTTCCTGATTTGCGACAGTTCAGGAATTATTTACAGAATAAACAATCGACCAAAATCTGTTTCTCGTCATTATCTAGTGACCTCTCGAAACTTTTCAAAGAACAAAAATATTCTTGAGATCAGCTCTTGAACATGCACAAAAATTAAATGCATGTAAATGTTTTACAAAATACACTATACCTATTTATGAAGAAATGCAGGACACTGTAAAGTGATCTTTAAAGTTTGACCGTTTGCCCTATTCAGGATGATGGTGTGAAAATCGATTACTGAATTTGTATTTTTTCGTGAAACTTATCAGATTTTGATTTTTTAACAATTCATCTATTTCTGTTTCACGGTCAAACTTTAAGGGTCACTTACAGTGTTCTACATTTCTTCAAACCTGCCATTTCAGCTGTATTATGGAAGATGGCACTGCTGCAGATTCATTTATCTGCATTCCATGTACCAACTTACTTTTATATAGTCTTGCGGCTACAATTCCAACTATCTGCGGCTTGCTCAGGCCTGTATCACAAATACAAAGTTAGCGTATGTGTTAATGAGTGTTAGTTACTGCACGGCATCGCACACTTGTCGTGGCGCTAGTATGACAGCCCTTCCCCTCAATCCCCTCCACCAAAATGTCCAGGATTTGAAAATTGAAAAGGCTGTTACTTCTGTCCGCTTTTTTTGCAATTGCCATTGTATTGTGTATTACATTATTTAATATTGGCTCACTAGTAGAATAGGAGCCCAAAGACGTGTGCATGCGCGTAATTTGCACACGTGTTGCTTTAATCAGTGGCATTCAAACAGAGTGCATTCCATCTAAATACGTATAAGTGTGTGCCTCGCGGACAACAATGGACGAACGCTTAAACTTAAAATTTTTCTATCCTAGTTGGCTCAAAAAGCTCGGTTTAGGTTATGTTTCGGTTTTTTTTTTATTTTAAATAAAAGAAAGCATACATTTTCTTTGTTTTAATACTAGTTTACACCGTTTTAGTGCCACTGGAAAATTTCTGTGCATGCTGGTACCGCCATCTCTTTGTGACTTTTGGAATTTCCTTGGGTTCCTATTCTACTAGTGTACCTTAATATTATTGTGAGAGTGACACCATTGATTTTATTAGTGATGCCGAGTAGAGAAAATCCTGGCAGATTCCCAATTTCATTCCATCCCCTAACATCCTATCCCATATAGACATCCACTGTATACCTTCTTATTTTTGTGAGCAGCATGGAGCAACCATGCAGAATAAAGTTATATGATCATTACATTTAATATTATCAAGTCATTTTTCAAAATTGATTGATAAGAAAAATAGATACAGTGAAAAATAATGACGTCGTTAAGACTTTTTTTGTCGATTATTATAGATAATATTTTTTAAATATTTTTTGTAATTCTTTTCTGTGTATATCTCATTTTCTTTTGTAGTATAACAATTTAGTTTTCATTAACGATCGTACAAAAAGTGACAGTTTTTTGCATTTTGAACTTGATATTTTAAACCAAATTCACAAGAACATAACTTCAACGAAAGCAGTTCAATTTCTACTGTGACATTTCTACGAAAATTAGGACGATCGAAGATAAAACATTGTAAGACACAAATTTAAAAAATATCTAATGTTATTTGCACATATATTTTGTTTCTATTTGTACATGTTTTTATAGTATTTCGTATTTTTGTATAAATTTTTCATATTTTTCCCAATATTTATATGTAATTTATTTATATGTAAAAATACATGTATATATTTGGAACGAAATTCTTGTATATTTTAAATTTTACGATATTTTTGAATATTATATAAATTAGTAAAATTCAAATTGAGCGCTTCAGAATTAGTACGTGCACGGCACCGCTTGGAGCGCTCTTGTGTTGATGTGAAACCAAGGATGTTTAAGAGAGGGGATGGGACAAAGCTGTCTTAGATGCGTTATCGAAAGTCAGAGAGGGATAAACTTATGAGTACTCCGTTTTGTCTATCTGCCTCTTTACTTTGTATCTTTTGCGCTTGCGCAAGCAGTAGCCCTCAAACAAGCATAAAATCTTATCAGTATGAATATACTTATCTCATTTGGAATACCTGATAGTGCGAATATAACAGTTGAAAAATGATTACTAATGTGTTTCTATAATTTATATTCAAGTAAAAATTTTACTATGCTTACATTTATATCAATTAAAATTTATTATGAAAAACATTTTGAGATCGCATTTGTAAAACACGCGCATATTTTAAACGGATAAACGATGTTTAACGAGCAAGTAACTTCATGTAAAATAAAAATGTGATGGATTTAAATAAAGATTTTGATCTAAATGCAAAAAAACATTGAGTAAAATGAAAAGAAAACAATTCTTTATTTATTTCTGTGCTGGATTTAAATGTAAATTTCGACTGGAATGCGAAGAAACATTGAATTGAATAAAGATAAAACAATTCTTTGCTTATTTCTTCCATGCGTCGATATATTTATTTTTGATAATTTTATATCAATAACAATCGGATAGGTTCACAAAAAATTTAGAATGCTAAAATTTTATATGAACCAAATATTTATTTTTCCCATACACTGTTATAGTAAAATATATTTACATGCTTACATATTATTGAATAAGATTAATTTCGTGAATTTTTGCTTTCTGCTAATTTTATTTTGCGTTTTGTTCTCTGCCAAATGGTGCAACCTTACATTTAAATAATAGGAGATAATGAGATCTAATAACTCGAATTGATGATCCCCACCTAAACATATTTCACATGGAATATTATTTCATAGTGATAAATAGCTCCCTGATTTTTTTATGGAATACGATAATTTTTATTTAATGTTATTTGTAAAAATCATATGATCGTTTTCTCTGATCGCCCTTTCCACTAGTAAGCAAATTCTTTTCACATCTACAGATTGACATTTGAGCCCATCTCTATTTTTAATGTTTATTAAAATATTTTTGCAATTTCTATCTCCCAAATATATTATACATGAAATGCAATTCAAATGTTTCGCTACTAACCACGTGTTTTTTTGTTAGAGCTTCCGCTTCTTGCTCATCACGTGGTCACAGGCGCAAGCGCAAAAGATACAGAGTAATGAGACAGATAGACAAAATGGAGTTGCCATAAATCTATCTCTATCTTACTTTCGATAACGCTGGTCTGTGTGTTACTAACATAGGAATGTCCCGTCCCCTCTTTAACGTCCTTGTGTGAAACTAAGGCACTAAATACATGAGTATTATCATCCGCCATTCTGTGTCCTTAGAAAGCGCTTTAGCATATATGAACAGTGCAGGAAACACGATGATTGAGTCGAAATAGTTTGATCTTTAGGTAAAAAATGTGATAAAATAATATCGGAGTTTATCAGACTATTTATTTTTGGCATGATGTATTATTTGTAACCAAATTACATGCTTCAATTTAGAATTTTCAGTCATCAAATGTTGAATCAAATTATTCGGTTTCCAATCATATATAATTAGACTAATATTAAATATTCAGAATATCATTATGGAATTTTAATTTATATTGTGTAATACAATTTTTGAAAACAATCTGACAAATTTATTGCACTTCGGGATCTCTAAATATGTAAAACTCTATTGTTTATCTTCAAACTTTGTAATCTTTAACTTTCCTAGAAAAGCTTCTATGCATATTTATTGGAAGATTCATTATTTTACTGCTCTCACCCAAGGGATAAAGAATATGGAAGTCTATTATTTGCAATTTTTTATATCGAATGTCTTCATAAAAAAATTGTTAGTTCGTAATATTTTACTTATTGAAAGAAATAATAATTGTGTGTTCGCGGATCAATTTACTGAGAAAAATCTAGACCACAAATCCAACGCGAAACGGGCTTTCGAATGATTTCTCCGATAGAGAACGAAATAGTGGACTGTAATAATGTATTTAACGACAAATATCGAGATCGAACAGAACATATAAACAAGTTATATTAATAATCAATAAATTAATAATTGCGATGCCAACAAATTTCAAACTCACCCCAATGGTAGAATCCCCGTCCCTGCTGCGCCGTCTCACTGAAAAGAAAAAGGGAATGGTTTTCCGGGAGAGGATAGAAAGCAGTTGGTAGGAAATTTTAGGAATCTATCCCCTTTTACCAGTCTGGTGATTGGCCCAGCTTCTTCCAGGAGCTTCTGGTCCAGTGGAGAAAATTGTTGGTTGTTGTCCTCGATTTCAGGCAAATGGTAAACAAACTTCGACACCATTTATAGTCCGTGAGACAGCGCATAAATTTTTTGTTGATTACCGCTCACTTGAAACTTTGTAAGTGGCGTCATTGTGATGAGTCCGACAACTTTTTCATTTGGCAAAATTCTAGATTTGGGGGCGTTTACCCGCGAGGGATAATTAATTGAAAGAATACTACCGTAATACTGATCTTTACACTAATCGAAAGATTTTCTGATTATAAAATGAAAAAAATATATTGTCCGACATAAATATTGGGGCTAGCGGTGAGTCCGACTTATCATAAGTACCAACATACTCACCATTAGTATCAACATACTTATGACAAGTGCGGCTTGTCGGATTCACCGGTAGCCTCAATATTCATGTCGGACAATATTTTTCCTTCATTTTAATATCCAAAAATCTTTCGATTAGTGTAAAGATCAGTATTACGGCAATATTCTTCCAATTAATTAGCCCTTGCTGGAAAACGCCCCCAAATCTAGAATTTTGCTAAATGAAAAAGTTGTCGGACTCATCACAATGAAGCCACTCACAAAGTTTCAAGTGAGCGGTAATCAACGAAAAATTTAGGCGCTGTCTCACGGACTATTACGTCACGATTGACAATTAATCTCGTCCCACGTTACAAAAAAACCGATAACTTTGGCGTAAACGACAAATTATTAGCACTCAAGATTTCGGCAACACGAGGTTTTTTTACAGGTGATTGATGCAAAAACATGACCAATAGTGAACAAAAACCAGCGTGTCTTAACGAAAGCCCAAAAAGGTGTCTAACGCGCAAGGCAGTACCGAAGACCAGTAGATGGTGCTACGAGTACCATTACAACAATTGACTTGATACGTGCTCCTTTTCAGACCGATAAATTTAATTTAGTAAACGTAGTTATTCTTCTTTAAACATAAAGTTTTTAATTTTATTTTAAATGGCTCAAACATACCCCCGCCCCTGAAGACTCCTCTTCTGAACAATTGATTCCATGGGCCGGAGGTATGGCAACAAGAAAATAAGAGAAAAAAAAAATAATCAAAACTGTTAACTTCAACAGCAATTAATGGTACAACCCAAAAATCAAAAACATATTCTACCCACCACAATAACGACAATTTATTTACATATTTACAACTTCTCTACTCATTTACTGACTAGGCAAGGGGCAAAGTTTCACAACTGGCCGCCTCAACTTGCCTTTATTTGTCCGAACAACGGCCACTCTCACGACTCTATCTTGGCCTGGGAAAACCTCCTCGATTATATCCAGGGGCCATTGTAGGGGGGCCATAGGACTCTGATCAATAAGAACTACCGTCCCCACGCGTAAATCACATGAAGGTTGTGTCCATTTTGTCCGGACTTGGAGCTCATGCAAATACTCCTTACTCCACCTGGACCAGAAAGATTGTATCAATTTGTCTAATAATTGATACCGAGATAGACGATTTGAGGGCAATTCCAACACTGTGTCTGCAGGTAATGATTTTAAGGGTGTAAGAGTCAAAAAGTGTGCAGGAGTCAACGCCAACGGCTCCGATGGTTCCTCCGAAAGAGGGCACAAAGGTCTGGAATTCATCAATGCCTCAACCTCAATTAACAACGTGTTGAACTCCTCATATGTCAGGCGCTGCTCTCCGACGACGCGCAATAAATGGGATTTAACACTTTTAATATTGGATTCCCAAATTCCTCCAAAATGAGGACTACTTGGAGGGATAAATTTCCAATCGATTTTGTAGTCACTCAGCCCGTCCGACAGCGATTCTCTAAACTCTCGAGAAGAGTGCAAGCTTGAGAGTTCGTCCAATTCTCTCTTAGCACCAACAAAATTCGTTCTACAATCCGAATAAATCGTGGATCAAGCACCACGACGAGACAGAAATCTTTTGAATGCGGCTAGGAAGACAAATTGATTATATATTATTTATACTTATAATATATTTATATATGTAAATATATAATATATATTCTATATAATAGGTACCTATGTATAATACATAAATATATTGAACAATTATTGCTTGAAATTGAGGTTAGATTCTATGATCGTGTCTAAAAATTTAGATAAAAATATATATTAAAATGAACTGAGATAACTTCAATCAAAATTTTAATCTGATCATAACTTTAAATGGAAATTTTTACTGAATATACGTACTTTTATATGAAATACTTATAATTCGTCTGGGAATCTCACAGCCACAATTGCCGCTAATAATGATGATAAATCATTCGGCACAGTAATGACTCACTCTGATACTATTTTCTTTAGTTTTTCAAGTTATTATAACATTTTATTCTCGTCAAACAACGCATTTCCTGTAATGTTTACATTGATTTACATATGCTTTCTTTTATTGACAGGGCACCAAATGGCGGATGATAATACCTATGTTTTAAGCACGGTCTTATACACAGGTCTTGACCACGGTCTTATATACAGGTCTTGACACTAGCAACCAGTACCATTGTTGCGTAGTGACTCTTATTGAAGCTAAATTTAGTTATTATTTGCTCCGAGAGAGACTGCTACGATCGAGCAGAGTATGCAAAAAGTTGATCTAGGAAGCAGCGATCATCAGATGAAAAAGTATTGAAAAATTATCTGTCACTTTGTTGAATATTGTCTGTTCTTTGGCTGTAATAAAAACAGTTTAAGATTTTGCTTGTACTTAACTGTGAATTAGTTATATAGTTATAATTGGTTGAATATGCTTAATTGTTGCATCGTACCACGATGTAAAATGGGGCGGAAACATTTTGGACTGAAACATTTAGTTTTTAAAGTCCCGAAAAATAAAGAATTAATTGAAAAATGGCAAGCTGTAGTCCCAGGTAATAAGAAGTTAACAAATATACCAAATACATCTGTGAGTGACATTTCAAAACCGCTGATATCAAAAATTATCGCCAATTTGATTAAGATGGAAAGTTGATTATTGATGTGAGTAATGCTATCTTATTATATCTTCATTAAATCGTATAGTAAATAAATCATGAATACACATACATATATATCGTGACTTATTTAAATGTCTAATACAATTTTTTTTATAGGTTTCTTTGAAACATTCGCGACTGAAAAATGATGCTTTTCCATCGAAATTTGTTCCTGATCAATTAACGTTTGATATGTCTCATGACAATTTTACGATGATTCCTGATGAAAAAACTGTATACTACATTCCGAGCATAGACCCTCAAGTCGTTTCTAGTGATGATATTCCATACAATTCTGTAATTTGCAATGCGCAGGACATTTCTGACAATGACATTCATAATGATGGCAGTGGTTTTGTTCCGTTAGGTCCTAATAACGAAATCCAATATTGAATATTGAACAATATTTGTAAATGAATCTGGTGGTATTAAATTGAATATTTAATTAATTCATTGCTATGCCATTTATTGAGATGATCAGTAAATCCATTCGTTACTTGTATGTATGCTAAATTAGCCTTGCCAATGCCACCACATGAATTCATTTTTTCAAATGTAGTTAATATACATGATAACTCATGCATTTTGTATCTCCCGAAGATGTGCATTATTAATATCATTGATAATAGAGTGCCCTTTCGAAGATTCTTGCTCCTCAAAGTTAGAATTTTTTCATTCAATAGCGTAATATTGTCGTCAGATATGTACTGGATTTCGTTATTAGGACCTAACGGAACAAAACCACTGCCATCATTATGAATGTCATTGTCAGAAATGTCCTGCGCATTGCAAATTACAGAATTGTATGGAATATCATCACTAGAAACGACTTGAGGGTCTATGCTCGGAATGTAGTATACAGTTTTTTCATCAGGAATCATCGTAAAATTGTCATGAGACATATCAAACGTTAATTGATCAGGAACAAATTTCGATGGAAAAGCATCATTTTTCAGTCGCGAATGTTTCAAAGAAACCTATAAAAAAAATTGTATTAGACATTTAAATAAGTCACGATATATATGTATGTGTATTCATGATTTATTTACTATACGATTTAATGAAGATATAATAAGATAGCATTACTCACATCAATAATCAACTTTCCATCTTAATCAAATTGGCGATAATTTTTGATATCAGCGGTTTTGAAATGTCACTCACAGATGTATTTGGTATATTTGTTAACTTCTTATTACCTGGGACTACAGCTTGCCATTTTTCAATTAATTCTTTATTTTTCGGGACTTTAAAAACTAAATGTTTCAGTCCAAAATGTTTCCGCCCCATTTTACATCGTGGTACGATGCAACAATTAAGCATATTCAACCAATTATAACTATATAACTAATTCACAGTTAAGTACAAGCAAAATCTTAAACTGTTTTTATTACAGCCAAAGAACAGACAATATTCAACAAAGTGACAGATAATTTTTCAATACTTTTTCATCTGATGATCGCTGCTTCCTAGATCAACTTTTTGCATACTCTGCTCGATCGTAGCAGTCTCTCTCGGAGCAAATAATAACTAAATTTAGCTTCAATAAGAGTCACTACGCAACAATGGTACTGGTTGCTAGTGTCAAGACCTGTATATAAGACCGTGGTTTTAAGTGCTCTAGTGAAACCTTGAAAATTTTGGTAACATTGTACTGTCAAGTCTTCTCTCTATTGGTAGTCTTTAGGCTTGCTATACCGTACTGAAGAGTCCTAATAAGGACGAAACACGTATCTACAGTTGCTGCCCTAATCAGGATGATGGTGTGAAAACCGACTCCTGAATTTGTATTTTTAGTGAAACTTATCAGGTTTTGATTTTGACAATTTATCACTATATTTATATCTGTTACATTATTATACATTATACGTTATATAGAATTGTTGTTTATAAGTATAAGTAACTCTTATTTATTATCAAACATTATGAAAACACCCTTAGGCCCGGTTTCACCAGTCAGTTAAATTTATCTTAAGGTTATTTTGAGTTAGTAACTAGTTATAATTGTATCAACAATAGTCTCCGTATAAAATAATCTTTGGATATTTAGCTAGCGCTGGTGAAACTGGCCCTATATACCTAATTTATATTATTCGTTATATGAACTCTCTTCGGTTTTTATCACAGGGGCCTTTTTTTGCAGGATCTTTTTCAAGAAGTTTTTTCTCCGGGGCTTTATTTCTTGGGGACTTTCTATCCTAGAATCGTATTTGACATCTCAAACAATTTTGCATTTATTCATGTTTGTTTCATAAATGAACTTATCAAAGCGCTTCTAATAACATATGGTACAAATTGAGTCAAGCAACTCCTAAAAAACGAGTTTTGTTTTTTTTTCACGGAAATCCATAATTCATTTGAATACAGTGTTAAATGAATTAATGTGGCCCTTTCTCTATGATATTTAAATTTAAAATTATTGGAGCTATCATACATGATATAATCATAAGCGAATCGGAATCAATCAGCTGATGAATATATAAAGTGGAAAGTAAATGAAATATTGAGCTACAGCATGAAATAATCTAGTGAATCTTTTTGGCTCATTTTATGTGGAACTTATTGTTTTGTTATCTATATAAGATATCAGATTTAAGGATAATTAAGAAAAGTGAATAAATAATAATTTCAAACATGAGTTCTTCATTTCTCCGAACTCACGTTCTACAACGCTCAATGTTTATCAAACCGCTAGTATAGTCATTTCTTCTCAACGGACACTTACACAAACTGGTAGTGGAGGTAAATTCGCCGCAGTGGATATTCGACGCAGCGGACATTCGACTATGTGGGCTTTCGATAGAGCGGACTGCTCCGTAGAAACCGACGTAATTTGTGAAACATTCCTTGAATTTTCAGTTATTTGAAAATATATAATTTAAATTCAAATCCATTCCTTGCTAAAGGCTGGAGCAACTATTGGGCAATATTATGGCTTTTTCAAAAATCACATGCTTTTTCCAAGATTTTCTCATGCTCTTTTTTTCTGAGACTGGCAACACTGTAGATAAGTGACACACGTGACACATACACATTGGATTGTTATAGGTTATGTCTTATGAAAACATGGGTTTTTGGAGTAAATGTGAATCTAATTAGTTCATGTATTTTAATATTTTAGCTGAGAAATCGAAATAATAATCAACCATGGCCGAAAGTGCAGGATTTCATGTGGAACGTATGATCCCCGAATTAGAACAAATTCGAAGGTTAAACTTATTTTCAGCTGAAGAATTAACGTAAGCTTTGTATAACTTAATAATCGAATATCTCAATTAATTAATTTACTTATAGTGATATTATAAAACGTCGAAAAGAATTTGAACATAAAATAGAACGTTCCAAAAAAGAGAAACAAGATTATTTGTCGTATATAAATTATGAAGTCAAATTATTAAGAATGATAAAATTACGAAGAGACAAATTTCGTGTTTTTGAGAAAAAAGATGAAATTGAATATGCAGTCACAAAACGAGTGACAAAACTATATAAAATGGCTTTAGCGTATTTTAAATCGGATGTTAAATTGTGGATGTCATATATCAACTTTTGTACGCAGACACGATTTGTAAACGCCGTTTCCGATGCATTCAAACAAATGTTACAAGTATGAGTTTGAAATCAATATGAAACAATTTTTTAAAACAATATTTTGTTTCAGGTGCATGGTGATAAAATTCATCTGTGGAAATATGCTGCAAGATGGGAACTTGAAGAACTTGATAACATCGAAGGAGCTTTAACTGTTCTAAAAGATGGCATTCGCGTTCATCCAGATTCGAAGGAACTTTACACTGAAGCATTCAGACTAGAATTAGAATCAGCCTCGCGACAAAATAAAAATGACCAAAATATAGATGAAAATAATTGTGAAATAAGTCTATCACGAGCTGATGTCATGTTTAAAACTTCTGTAAAAGCTATTGGTGATGATGTAGAGTATATTATTTCATTATTAGAAATTGCAACAACATTTGATTTCACGAATGTTTTACAAAAAAATATTGTTGAATATCTCATCAAGAATTGTTGGAAAAGTGAATTAATGTGGCATACAATGGCTATTCGAGAGCTTCAAGGTTTACATTATGACGAAAGTAAAGAAAACAAATCTAGGATACAATTATGTATAACAGTCTACAAATCAGCCATACAAGTAGTTCCAACAAGCTTGATGTGGGAAAAATATTTGGACACATTAATTGATTTATATAGGGATAAAAATAAGAAAAAAAATATCAAAAATATATTATTAATAACACTTCAAGAAGCCTACAACGCAGAATTCTTGTTGGAAAAACATTTCAAAGTTTGGGTTGAAATGGAGGAAGATATACAAAAACAATTGGAAATCCTCGTGAAGGCAACAGCAGCTTTACCGAATTCAGTCAATTTATGGATCTCCAGATTACAACTTCATATAAAATTAGAACAAGAAGAACGACTATATTCAGTATCAAAAGAATCTATAAACATTTTAAAAGAAAAGTCTTTACCGGTTTACAAACTTTTAATACAATACAAAAGTTTGAAAATGAATAATTTTCTAGAAATGAAATCTTTATTTGAAGAAGGAATCATGAGAGAGCCAGAAATATCTTCAGAATTGAAGCCAATGTATCTTGAATGGTTATATTTAGTTAAAAATATGAGAGTAGTTCGACAAGAATATGAAAAAATTGCTCATTACAGTCCTTATTGTTTAGAGCTTCATAGAACAATGCTTAAGTTAGAAACGGGTCGACTTAGTTCAGTGTGCATAAACACTATGAGAAGTATTCATAAACTTATTTGTCAACAGTTTGGCAAAAATAGAACTGATGTTTGGATAGACTACGTTAAATTTGAAATGGAAAGTAGCCCGAGACTAGTACCAGATGTTTATAATAACGCAAAAAATACACTTAATGAAAATCTCGTTAGTACGTTCATGTCAGAATATGCTTTGTTAAATACTTGTTCCGATTAAATTTATTTTGTACTTATTTTGAACGAAATAAAATAGTGAATTAGATAAAATAGATGAAGCTGACTGGATGAGTGAATTTGAGTAAGTAAAAAGTCTTGGGAATTCAATCAATATATTTTAATTTCTTTCCTACTTTACAGTTTCGGCTGTACCTCAGCCATCTTCAGAAGCGAAAAGAACTTAAATTGAGAAAAATTGTACATGTACATTTTTAATTTTTCTCAATTTAAGTTCTTTTCGCTTCTGAAGATGGCTGAGGTACAGCCGAAACTGTAAAGTAGGAAAGAAATTAAAATATATTGACTGAATTCCCAAGACTTTTTACTTACTCAAAAAAATAGTGAATATTCCAGAGATTTATGAAACTTGCTCGTTCAAATTCCAAACTAATTGTCAATAATAAAAAATTGAGGGCGATTTGCGGCCGGTCATATCTACAACAAGTTTATGTGAAGTCTTAAAATAACAAATTTTGTAATAAATTCCTATAAAAATATTTTATTCATGAATATTTAAATAAATACTTCTCTTGTGAAGCAATGTACATATTTTCATATCCTTCCTATGCGTTATACGACATTTTAAATTTTAAACCATAATTGTCCAAATATCATCATGTATCATAAAAAGAAAAAAAGAACACTATAGTTAGTAGATTTTTTTCTTCAAGTAGAGTGCGATTGGATTTATTCTGGAATAATGGTATATTCAATGAACAAATAATGGAAACTATTATTCAGAAGAATGAAATTAACTTGAAGTTGGACACAACACCCTTATCCACAGTCATGATAATCAACGACTTAGAACGGATCTAGAGTTATATATTCATAGTTCAAATTTAGACTAGTATTAAGTCCCATTCACTGCCTGAAATTTGATACATATAAACTCCATTTTGACCAAACCACTCCAAACTTTTCTTGTAATTCAGGTTGCGTCCTACAAAAATAATGAGGAAGAATGTGTGTTTTGAATGAACTCTTATTTCATTTGATGTTTGTGCTTAATTTTTATCTTTTTCAATTAAATCATCGTGTTTGGAGGCAGTTCTTCAAGATTTCAATTTTTTTGTGTTTTCCACACGATAAAATACACGTCTGTCATGTGTTACTTTGCTGTTTTTAGTTTTGTCAAAAAAATACCAGTTCTTCTCCAGTTATCAGTTTATAATATCAATTTGAATATAAACAAAATACACGAACAACGTAAATGGCTAACTCATGCTCCATTCACAGCGCGAAATTTGGTATAATTCCAAATACAAAATTTCAATTGTTGAAATTTGTCCGTTCACAGCTTGAAATTAAAGAGGCCTATACATTGTCAAACAAATTGTGCAAAAAATGCTGTTCTGCTACGCAATATTTTGCCAATATATGAGTGTTTGATGCGTTGCACAAATGTTTGACTAATTTCAAACATGTTTGAAATCCGCTGTGCAACCGGAACGTTTGCGCAATGCGTTTTGTTGTGTATGTGCATGTTGCGCTCCGTTGTACAATATTTTTGAGTTATCAGCTGGTTTTCATGCTAGAAAGTTTATTTGCGACTATTCAGAATAGAGAATTTTGGAGAGTTCATTGCAATATACTGGAATTCACCTGGAGTATGGAAAATTAAGAGCAACATCTATGAAAAACGAAACCTGAAAGATGCCGCTTACAATAAGTTGTCCGAAAAATTAAAAGAAATTGAGCCAGGATCTGCTCGTGAAATGGTCATTAGTAATTTTATCATCCAAATTCTTTGTTTACTTTTCCATTTTCTGGTAGCCTCGTCATCATCTTAGGTACCTACATATATGATACTTGAGGACATGCTTATCGTACTATTCCTAACTTGTAACTGAAGTTTCAACAAAATATATCCAAGTGCATGGATGACGCGATGTTTTCCAGCAGAATGGAAATATAACATTTTAATTGAAACCGTTTTAGTTTCAATGGCACTGACAGTTATTTTTCATTTCGGAATTTTATTGTTTTCAAAATATCCAAATTTGGTTGATTTGATATTTAGTTAACGCCATATCTGTTTTACAATGGTGAATACTGTGCAGATAATCTTCGTGATTTTCATTTCAAAAGTGAAATAATAAGTTATTATGACCATTCCTGGAGGAAAAGAATCACATGGAATAAAAAAAAAAAAAACATAATTTAACATAAAATGTTTATTGCCAGAGTTAGTGGTTACTCGAAATGCGCAAAATATGCCAATTCGTGAACTAGAAGATATGGCAGTTAGAAATAGTATATTACATCTGAGGTAGAAAGTATTTCATTACAGCCGAGAGCTTATTATATACCGAGAGGTGAAGCCTCGAGGATCAGATATAACTCGAGGCTAATATGAAATTCTCATCGAAGTATGTATACTATTTTATAATCATCCCTAGTTTTCCGAGAAATAATTGATTCAATTTCGATCTTTTTTCAACAAATTAAGTTGATGTAGTAGTCTATGAAAACAAGAATGTTTTGAAAAATTAAGCTATTAATTTGACATTTGTTGGATCTATGATTTATACATCAAGTTATTTATACGTGTATCTATTGAAAATGTGATAAGTGCAGATACCAATAAGTTATAACAGTGAAATGGAGCTATATACTTGCCCCGAATCGAACGAAAGTGCTACGGATATAAGCTCATGACGATTTTGTACATAATTTATAAATTGATGAATTTATAAGACATAGATTTACACAGAATTGCAACATAAATCCGCTTCTTTTCAATATTACTTGTTTTATTTAAATCATTAGATAATAAATGATCGGTATTTCTGACAGCACGGATTATTTTACTCCAACAAAGATTTGTGACTGATGCTAGGCAACCCAAATTATATACTTCGCAACCTCCAAAAGATTAGGAATTACCATATTACTATAATGATTGTGAGAAAACATTATTTCGAAAGGGTGTGAAAATGAATGTTTTGTATTCGCAACAAACTAAATTGAAAAATTGTAATCATCCTATACATTGTTTCCAAAGATGTTTTGGTACATTGATTTATTTTTCTTTTGAAACTTTTCGAGCAATTTTTCTACTTCCTCTACCAATATATAATAGGAAGTATTGTGATCGTGATTTTTTACGGTTAGAGATTCTAATGAAACTTCATGTATTAGACCCTACTGAACCCAGAAAATATAATTTCAAAAAAAGAACATGTACAAATTTTTGACTGAAATTTTAATTTCAGTTTTTTATTAAAAAGCTAAGCCTGAATTCGTGAATTAGCTTTTTTCAACTAGTGATACCAAAGCTTTATTGATGGAACTTTTTAGTTTTTCGCGTTTATATTATCAACGGTAGTATTTATCATAAGATATGAAATGACTGAAATTGATCCCTTAATAATTTGGCATAACATTCACTTCAAACATTTTTCAAAATAATCAGCGGTTCATTTATTATTAAAATTTGAATTATTATAAAATTCGTTATAATTTTCTAAAAGCGAAGAAATAATTACTCATAATGTGAAATTAGAATAATTATTACTTATATCTGGACATTACGTGCGAACGTTCATCAATTGTTTTTTTTAAATAACTAATTTGTTTCCATCTTGTTTGGTATCAAATCAGAGCTCCTGTGGGAATAATTCTAGTAGAACTGTCAAAATAGTATATTATATAACGAGGGACTTAAGTGATTGATTTAATCCTGAGGGTGGAGTTTATTGCACGAGACGCAGTCGAGGGCAATACTCACCTGAGGGATTAAAGGCACTTAAATCATGTGTTATCTACACTATTTTTCGCACTACCATATTATATTGAATCACAATAGTCTAATGGTGGGATTCTAAACGTTTCTATAGCATCTATAAGAAAGTCTATAACAACTTACAGATTCGATAGGCAAAATGATATTCTGAAAGAATCTGTAGCTTATAGATTTCTTTAAATATGTAATAGATATCTATAACGTTAAGATTAGATGAACTCTAACCATAAGACATTTGAAATGTCAAAATAAATAATAATTTAGGTGTTTTGCGTACCATGTACTTTATTCTGGTAAAGGATTTCGAAAGATTAGCATTTATTTTCAATAATTGTATTGAGAATTCATTCAAAAATTAAGTAAGATTGATAAAAAAATATAAGTAATGCAATAAACTCATAAATAGTATAATATTTTCAACGGTAATATACCGATAGAGAGGTGTATTATCGATATACCGAAGAATTTCACGAATATACTTTTTGTCTTGGGTAATTTTTTACTCGGCAAATTTGGAGATTTATAATCAACGATAATATCCCTCGAGCTAAAGCTCTCGGATATTATCAGATTATGAATCCCCAAATTTGTCTCGTAAAAAATTACCCAAAAGACAAAAAGTATATTCGTGAAATTCTTCGGTATATCGATAATACACCTCTCTATCGGTATATTACCGTTGAAAATATTATACTATTTATGACTGCTAATTTATTTCAAAGATTCACATCTTCATGTGACAAGTCGCACATAGGACATTGACATAAAGTAATTACAGACATCCTCTACAAAGAAATGAGTATTAGAAAATAGATAATAAACATTATTTTTCTATTTGAGTATCATAAAATCATGAAATTCGTTTGAGTATCGTAAAGTGCCTCTCAGAACTCAAACCTAATTTTTATCAGGTTGGTAGCTACGTTGCTAGATAACCTAACTGTCATTTTGATGTATCAAATCGTTCTGGTTTATATTTATTTATTTTTAAAAAGTAACAACATTCAAACTAACACATTTTTAAAAGTATTTCTGATTTACACAAATGACTTATCCGACTAGTCTCAGTGGTGCCAAAAGAGTCAAATAAAAAATTATATATTCTTTATCGATGTTTTCAAAATTGAAAATTTATTAATTATTGACATATAAACCCAAATAGAAAAAATTGTATGAGATACACGTTTCATAAGGCATTTTAGGTCACTAGTTAATTAGAAGAACGCGTGCCCTAAAATCATGTTTTATGAAACTTATATATACTATTATCTCTAATCTCACTCTCGAAATGCTCCGAGTCAATAAACGAATGCTTCAGATCCTATTTTCGAACGCTTCGAAGCAAATTGAGCGCGCTCAGAGTGCTCTGTGCCAATTTTCGAACGTACCCTCTGCATGTGAGCCAAAAAATTAATGTGCATTTTAATGTACGTTAAAATTTAGTGCATCAGCAGTCAGCACGAATTTAAATGGAGGATCCTCTGTTTGGGAGCTACTCCTGATATCTTGGAGTAGACATCTAATATAAATGTGAACCCAAAGATTTATCTAAATTGTAGATAAGCTTTAAGATTGTACAACCATTAAATCCAAAATACGTCAACCAAATAATGGCGTAAATTGTTTGTCCACCAGTCTATGTGGATGAACTCGCCAACTACCTAATAACTTTGATTATATATAATCAAAGCTAATACGTTGGGTCTATGAGATTGAAGCCTTACAAGTAGAAATTGTATTTTATTACATCAATTTATGTATCTGGAAAATAAATTTTAAATTGGCTATCATTTGGGTTAACTTATCAGTACTGTCAAAGAAAATTTGTGCTTGATAAAAACTATTTTAGGTTAAAATTATTAAAATAGGAAGATGGGTCAATACATTTCTGTTGACACTTGGGTAAACTAATTTTTGAAACAAAGAAAAGGTTATCTCTAAACTTTTTTCCATCTGTGAATATTCTAACTAAAATATTTATTTATAGGCCGAGTGAAAGATAATTTGCTGCTAAGATAAAATGAAATATCAAGTATTAAAGCATTCTCGATCAGAGAATTCTATTAGAAATATTATCCTACATTTTCATGTACTTTCGCATGTCTACTGATTGGAAATTATCAGCATTAAATCCGTTTTCAGAATGTTTTGAGACTGGCTTTATTTAAGTACAAAAATTTAAAATGTCTCAAGTTCAGGACATATTCAGCTTTAACACATTTGTCCACGCTTTAGCAGGCTCATTGGTAACAATTAATATCTTTAAGAAATAATTTATAATAAATTGAATTTTAGGGTGGAATATTTGCAATGGCAACATTTTATCCTCTTGAAACTGTTAGATCAAGAATCCAAGGTAACTGGATTTCGTCGCGTTATTCCCAAGTTCTCATCTAATGTAAATATATTTTTGTTTTAGTTGAAGATTCTAATAAATATGCAAATAAGTCAACATTTGCTACAATTGTCGAACTTGTGAAAAATGAAGGATTGTAAGTACAATAGTATTCAATAAATGAACTGATTTATCATATTTCATAACTTTTTTCTAGTTTAACATTGTATCGGGGCATGTCACCGGTTTTGCTGAGTATGAGTACATCAAATTTTATTTATTTTTACACATTTCATGGTCTGAAGTCTGTACATTCGCAGTCCGTTGAAAATGATTTATTTATGGGTTTGACTGCTGGTGTTGTAAATGTTTTGATTACTACACCACTGTGGGTCGTTAATAGTCGTTTGAAGATGAATGGTGTTGGAATAGAAACGCCTTATAATGGCTTAGTAAGTGGAGTATGGCATGTAGGTAAACATGAAGGTATTCAAAAACTCTGGTCGGGATTGTTACCATCATTAGTACTTGTTGCTAATCCAGCCATACAGTTTATGGCATATGAATCATTGAAGAGACAATTTCTAACCAATTTAAATCCAAATGATGTACATGGTATCATTTATTTTATTTTTGGTGCGATTGCAAAAACAATTGCTACTGTTACGACTTATCCTTTACAAGTAGTACAAACAAGATTACGATACGGAATTAAAGATCATTATAACTTACCTCCAAATGCAGGAACAATTGCATTATTCTTTTACATTTTAAAAAAACATGGATTTAAAGGTTTATTTATGGGTTTAGAAGCTAAATTGCTTCAGACTGTTTTAACGGCAGCTTTGATGTTCTTATCATATGAAAAAATTGCAAATTTTATTTTCAGTTTGCTACTATCCAAAAAGTAATTATTAGAAACAAAAAACACCTCAAAGATCAGCATCTCGCTCAAGGTTCTTTTATTTATCATTAACAGAATGATTTTGAAAATCGAAAACAAGTTTATTATGGATCCAATATAAAATAAAATAATCCAGGTAAAAAATTTTGCTTGATTTTCAATTTATATTCATCATTCATCAAATTTATCACACATAGTATAAACAATAATCGTGATATCATGAATTCTTGACTAGTATGATATTTTAATAAACTATAAATATTTCTGCCTTATTGGTTTCCGGTAAATTATTGAGAGAAAATGACAATTTCTCTCTTGACAAATAAAGAAACATTCAATAATCGATTTAATTAAAGAAGTAGAATAACTTTCAATATTTTCTGCCTATCTTGATTATCGTAACTTTATGTTGAGTCATGTTGAAAATTTAGAAAATAACGGTTATTGATGTTTTTTGTCATTTTGGTTTATTTTAGAATGGTTGATAATTATATAAAAGTTTGAGATGAAGCAATAGCAATCATTTGGAATTATTTCAGGTATATATATAGGTGCCTCAAATAGAGAATAGCATGGGTACCTTTCTTATTATTGAAAATAGAGATTTGAATGATCTAGACATTTTTTCAGAACTAAATCATAATTGGAAGGTTTTTCTGGTTCAAACTTCAAATTCTGTATATTTTATTTATATATTTGACGTTTCGACTCTATCCAATAGTCTTCATCAGAAGAAGACAGAATTAAAATCAAAAAAACCTTCCAGTGATAGAGATTTGATTAGATGGGCAATGTTATGCAATGTTGTCGGCCGATTTAGATGCAATCGAAAAAATTATTAAAATATGGAATAGCTTACAAATTATTTAAAAATATGCTGTGGCCACATAGTACTTCCCCGATCATAAATTTCATGGCCAGTTTCATCGCTGTTTCAGAAGTTTAGAGGATCGCATCAATTAATTGCATATTTCAAAGTAACAGCTGATGGCGGTTACATTTTAATTCTTACATAAAATGAGTATTTAAAAAAAAGAGTCCTTTCCTAGATTTTCGGGGTCTTTAATTCATTGAAACATACAGTGCCGACATTTGATCACCGAAAATGTAATTTCAAGATGGTAACGTGGATTCCACTAATTATTTATTTTTGATATCTACTAAGCTTATACCCTATTTGATACTTTTACTAGAATGATCCTCGCAGGAGCTTTAATTTGATACCAAGTTATCGTGCTTCCAGACAGACAGACCGTCTTTTTTTTAATTATGTTTTTCGAACTGTCAAAAAATCACATTACAATACTTCCCCTATTTTGTCGGAGAAGTAAAAAACTGATTTCTATGAACTCAAATTTCTCCGTGATACTAAAAGAAATAAAAAAAAGTTTCCAGATGAAAGTTACCTACTTTGATGAGAAAACCTTGAAAATGATGTCAAAATAAAATTCTAAATGGCGGTTTCTGGAATATGAATAAAATTTCTTATTTTGAATAGGCGGCATATTGGATTTTTACATTGTTGAATAGAATTTTTTTTTTCTTTTTTCAGCAATATATAACAACTTATATCTAAACTAAAAATTATTAGAAATAATGGCTGGTACCACAAGCTCTGTTTTTGGCTATACTAGCAGTGTTATTCTAAGAGGAGTTTTAAGGAAATATAAATATTTCCAGCTATTTTAAAGGAAAATATTCAAATAAATTTTGTAGACATATGTGTTTTCCGTAATTTGTATCTGAATATTATTTTCTAAAGTATTTGGGAAAATTCTAATTGCGTTAAAACACATCTTGACACAACGCTCTTAGTAGCGCCAAAAACAGAGCTCGTGGTACCGGCCAATAAGGTTGTTAAGAAGAGGAGTGGGTCAAGCTGTGGTGGGAACCCTGCTCAACGCTAAATACATAGGATAAATATTCATTGCCAACTTCAAATAAACAAAATTTCAATGATTAAAACTAATGGAAATGATTGTTTTCGGTTGAAAATACATGATTTTGAATAATTTAGTTCCTTATTCTATTCTTTTGAAGAGCTTTCATCCGTTGAAATATTCTTTTTTCATATTTTAACAAAGCTACAATATGATATGTATAGTATGCAACGCTGTAGACTTTCGAAGGATTTTTGACATCTGACGTTTAGTAGTGGTACTGCGTTTTATAACCAAACAAACTTATTGATGATAAATCTACATCAAGAAAATAATATCGATGGAAGAATAAATGGGTTACTCAATCAGTGTACCGTCGAGTCAGGGTAATGATAAAAAATCTTGTTTATTCTAATCACACACACTCTTCCCATTTCATCTCATGCGGCGACGTTGCCAAGCGTATGATAACTTGCCAAATTTTAGTAGCTTTTGTACAATTTTTTTGAGTAATAATTCAATTTTCTCTGAAACTATAAACAAGACTTTTTTGAAACTTGGTACACATGTTTATGAGACTTTCGTAGATTTTTGTAATGTTTTCATTTCAGATAATCGAGATAATGGCGTATAAATCAATGTGAAACACGTCGCGTGCATTAACGCAATGTAATAACATGTCACCGAACAGCAACTTTGACATTTTTTATCTCGATAACTAGAAACAAGATTGAGTTCAAACTTTGCCAGAATATGCTTCACTAAACAAGTGATATACTGTAAAAATTTCAATAAATTCTCATATACTTTGATTTCCTTCTCAACAACCTTAATAGCCATGAATAACAAATGCGTATAGAATTTATATTGAAATGAAAGAAAATGAAACAGTATCATTAATAGATACAGTAAATTACAATAAATGTACAAAGTGCTGGCTGTTCTGAACTATATACAATCGGCATCGCTTTGCAACACTGTTAGTAACTTGTCGCAATGTATTGTGATTAACTCCGTTAAAAGCCGACACCCCTCTTTAACACAATTCATCTGTATTATTATGATGGAAATTACTGCCATACACTTCACTTTTTAAAGAAGTCCAGATACGTCAAATCGGCTGATCGGGCTGGCTACTGATTAGGCTTATTAGTAGCAATTACTCTATTATCAAAACGGTCATTTAAATTTCTGATAATTTAAAATTGTGCGCAGTAGCGCCATACTGTTGAGACCATATTTGAAGATTTTGTGCTAAAGCTATATTATCTAATAGATCTTCAAAGAGATGTTTATAATATTAAATATATGTATAAAACCAAAACGAACTTGATTTTTCCGTGGAATCAATATATGTGGATTTTTCTGTGCCCAATAATGTCCATTACTGCGATTAAATCATTCACGATTAGGAAAGTAGAATTCGTCAGTCCATAAAATGTAACTGATAAACTCATCATTGCAATTTTGTTTAAAAACCATCTACAAAAAAAATGCTGTTCTACGGATACTATCATTTGGTCGCAAAGTCTGTGCAACGTGTAATTTATAGTAGTGAAAATTGTGCTTTTTTAAAAATTATTGATGCTTTACATTTAACTTGAGCTTCAATTTCTCGAGTCAAAATTTTCGAATTAATTTTCATACAAGCTAAAGTTAATTTCTCTTCAAATCAAATCTATGTCTTGATCGGATTTTTCAAAACATCCATAATGCTGCATATTCGAGTTTAAATTTGCAAACACCTTAATGACCGGTTGTCTACGTTCTAGAAAGTTTCTTGCATATATTTCAGTAGCAAGGTGGGAGTTTTTGTAACATTGAATGTAAGTACAAAACATATGATGGCCAAATGATGGAAGAGACTCCATTCGTAGTAATTTAAAAGATAATTCTATCACACAAATATTAATTATTTAAACCAGGGCTGTCCAAAGTACGGTCCGCGGGCCACATGCGGCCCGCAGCTTACTTTTGTGCGGCCCGCGACTTTTTATATTCTCTCTATGACTATTTCTATTCAAGTTACAAACTTCTGAAAATGACCCACAAATTTGGGATTTATTTTAATATCCTTCAATTTGTGAATGTAAATGAATGAAATATTTATTCGTATGGCAAGTTTTCTGCCACTATTATTGAGGAAATTTCCGAGCTGTGTATTTGTGTGCTTTGTTTTTTCTGCGACCCTCCAATCTATTTAATAATTTGTATTGGCCCGGGATCGTATCTGATTTGGACAGCCATGATTTGAACAACCGATAATAGTTATTTGTGTATCAAGGCCGTAAAGGTTATCTTTTTTGGTCGAATCTGTTGCTTCGGCCGCAATTTAGGTAAGTCCAAAAAAGAACTTTAGGCCGTGATGCACACAACGTTTTTTAGGCGATCATCACGAAATAATTCAAAATCACAAAATTTCATCTATTTATTTCTAAAACATTGTAATTGTAAATCTTAGTTGCCGTTGAAATTGTTTTATTTTATTGTCTTCTAATCAAAATATCATTTGTAAAAAATCAGGCCTGTGTCACTCTTATGGAAAGAAAAATACAAAGTTTGCGTATGTGTTAGTGAGTGTTAGTTATTGCACGGCACCGCACACTTGCCATGGCGCTAGTATGGCACCAAAATGTCCAGGATTTGAAAATTGAGAAGGCTGTTACTTCTATCCGCTGTCTTTGCAAACGCCAGTGTATTGTGTCATGTATTGTGTATTACATTATTTAATATTATTGTGAGAGTGACACCATTGATTTTATTAGTGATGCCGAGTAGAGAAAATCTTGTAAGTATATAATTATTAATATTTGATATGATCTCGATATATTTGTCATTACTAATGTAACAAAATAATGTGTCATCATAAAAATTTTAGTATGAAATATACCTAATGTCATAATAAAAGACTATTCTATCTGTAAAATTTCTAGAAAAAAAGTTCTGCGTGCAACTGGTCAACTCCCTGCCTATGAAGGAAAGAGTGGGCCTGTTCTGTTTTCCACGTGCAGAGGCTTTGAGGAACAAATGGCTAGCGAATATGATTCGGAATGAGTTGAGAGAGTTGAGCTATCAGCAACTGCTTGATCGTGGCTATCGAGTTTGTAAGCTGCATTTTGATAATAGTCAATTAAAAAATGAATTGGAACAACGTCTCAACGTGGGTCAGATACCTCGTCTTGTACGTATTCAAGTAAGACCTCTCCTATCACAGTAAAAATAACAAAAGTTCTGATAAAATGCACGTATATTATAGATGCACACGATACTTCACGAATCGAACCAGCTCAAATCAATCCAGCTAGAATCGAACCAGCTGAAATCGAACTTACTTGAATTGATATGACCGAGGAGCATGGAGACGTTGAAAATATTCTACCAAGGCCTGTGTGGAGAAAACTCTCGACCATCAACTTCACAATTCGTCAATGCATACAAGACTGCTATTTTAAATAATACTGTTAGGTGTAGTATCGGGTTCGAATTGTGAGGATTACCGAATTCTACTATCCTATGTATTCAAAATCAATCTGATTCAGAATCTTTTCCGACATCTCCAATTTCCAATAATTCTATCCCATATGTTCTTCCCCAGACCACTTGCATGGATGCTGTAGCATCAGAGATAGATATTCAAACAACCTCTGGATATTCAATTCAAAAATTGATAAATTATGAATGTGATTCATGTTTTCAGTTTTTTTGTTCTGAAAACGTCACTCACATCAATGATTTAACCGTTTTATGGGACTATGGGTCCAATGAGGAGTTTTATCTCAGATATGCAAGCGCAGAGTTTTCGCAAATAGTCGATGATTGTGAAAAACAGATTTTTGCTTCGATTCCCAATTTCATTCCATCCCCTAACATCCTATCCCATATAGACATCCACTGAATACCTTCTAATTTTTGTGAGCAGCATGGAACAATCATGCAGAATAAAGTTATGCGATCATTACTTTCAATATTATCAAGTCATTTTTCAAAATTCATTAATAAGAAAAATAGATACAGTAAGAAATAACGATGTTGTTAAGACTTTTTTTGATAATTGTAGATAATTTTTTTTTAAATATTTTTTGTAATTCTTTTCTGTGTATGTTTCATATTCTTTTGTAGTATAACAATTTAGTTTTCATTTACGATCGTATAAAAAGTGACAGTTGTTTGCATTTTGAACTTGATATTTTAAACTCAAATTCACAAGAACATTTATGTCAACTTCAACGAAAGCAGCTCAATTTCTAATATCTGTGACTTTTTTATGAAAATTAGGACGATCGAAGATAAAACATTGTAAGACACACGTTTAAAAAATATCTAATATTATTTGCACATACATTTGTTTGTATTTTTACATGTTCTTATAGTATTCCGTATTTTTGTATATATTTTTCCTTATATTTATATTTAATTTATTTAAATATAAAAATATATGTATATATTTGGAACGAAATTCTGGTTGATTTTAAATTTTACGATATTTTTGAATATTATATAAATTAGTAAAATTCAAATTACGCGCTTCAGAATTAGTACGTGCACGGCACCGCTTGGAGCGCTCTTGTGTTGATGTGAAACCTTGTAACTTTTGGTAACATTGTACTGTCAAGTCTTCTCTCTATTGGTAGTCTTTGTAAAAAATGCGTATCAATTTCTTGAATTGCACGAACTATAAAGGTTGATGGAAGAATATAATATGTGTTTCGACGAAAACTGTTTCTTAAAGAATTCATCAAGCCTATTTAGGTAGGTATGAAGTATTTATGAAATAGTTTTTGACAGATCTGTCCCAAAAAAGTAATATTTGACAGATCAGTCCCAAAAAGTAAAATTTGACAGATGTGTTCCAAAAAGTGAAACATCTTTTTTGTTATGATCGCCTAAAAAAGTAATACAACATGAGATTCTTGTTATTCATGACTACTTGATTTGAAATTAAAATAATTATTATTTCTAATAATTTTCAGTCCAAATATAAGTTGTTATGAAATAGGAGAAAAATCTGTTTATTTAAAATAAGAAAGCTATTCACATCTTGTAAACCACCATCTAGAATTTTATTTTGACATCATTTTCAAGGTTATCTTTTCAAAGCAGATAACTTTTATCTGAAACTTTTTATTTATTTCTTCTATATAATTAGAAGTCAGCGATTTTCAGTTCCTTTCAAATAATTTGGCATCTAAATTGGTGCACAAAATTGCACAACATTACCCATTTAACCAAATCTCTATCTTTAATAGTGAGAAAGATACAGTCCGACAAATATCTTGTGGCGTGTGGGAATAAATACTTTCTGTGGAAAATTTTGAATTACTTTCAGTATCACTACTTTCAGAATCGCTTCCAAAATTAATTATAAATCTATGTGCATTATTTTGAAAAGCATTGAATGCTTCCTTCTCAATTAAAGAATAATAATTCTTCTTTACATTTCTTGGCATGTTTTGCATTTTTCAGCTAGAATTTTTTTTTGTCAGTTACTTCAAAAGTAATTTTTTTTTTGTCAGCATACTGAAGTGAGCACTAGCGTTACTTGTGTTAAAGTGAAGTCTCTACTACAAGTTTTCACGATTCTACTGCGCGTCCTGACGTCACACGCTACGAGATATTTGTCGGAGTGTACCCATGCTCTCTTATTCTATTTTGGACATACTGTATATAAGTGTGTGACATTTTTTTGATAGTATTAATGCTTAAACGTTTGTTGAGCATTGCTCATGAAATCATGAAAACATGAAATCTTCAATGGAATAATGTGAATGTTTTCATTTTCAATTTTAAAAATATATTTTTCAAATATCGGGTTGAGGTTGAGGTTTTGAAATTTTGCTGTAAATAATGTTATTTGTTCAGTTATGGATACATTATTTTATATAAACTTGTGTAAAGTAAAAGAGAAATTATTACGTACCTATGTAAATAAAATAATAGATTTTGTATACACTGTTGAAATAAAATATATGTTTCAAATTGATTATTTTAATTGTTAGATACCTATTTATGAGAGAGACATTGTGAAAATTATACATGGAGATTTCAATAAACAAACAAGTTTTGGAATATACAGTAAATTTTTCTCATTTTTGCAATGTACTTACTCAGTTTAAACTAAACTGTACATTTGAAATATTGGCATCAATTACTCCATGATTATAAAATATTTTTACTTACTTATACAAAGTAACAAGTATTGTGAAACTGACAAAATTCACCTATCGAGATTTTGATGGAAATATCCGTTTTGAGCAGCCCTAAATCCATTTTAACTATTTTTGGTTTGATGTCAGTACGTATGTTCGTGCGTGCGTGCATTTGTGCGTAACTCGCAAATCTCAAACTGGTTGAACGTATAATGTTGAAATTTTGTATTTAAGACTGGTATAGGGCCTAGTTGTGCACCTCACATTATGGTTCCAATCGTCTGTACCGGAAGTGCACTTTACTTGAATTTAGCTTTTGAAATTGCTGTAGCATCTAAATGGTCATCTTTTATTTTTCTATCAATCGGCTGAGCCGGATGTGCACTTTATATGACAGACTTTTTGAATTTTCCGCATAAATTCTAAACAATCAGTCGTAGAATATTTAAATTTTGTATTAGGCACTTTTATAATATCTAGTTATACACCTTGTATTATGATTGCTAACGACTAAGCCGGAAGAGCACTTTATTCGAAGCATTTTTTGAATTTTCTGCATAAATCCAAAACGATTGAACGTAGATTGTTAGAATTCAGTATTTAGGACGATTATACTGTCTAGATAACAATCAGGTGTAGAATATTGAAATTTGGTATTTCAGTCTGCTGTAGCATCTGAATGATTGCCTACTATTTTTATAACAATAGACTGAACCGGAAGTGCATTTCAGTAGGAATTTATTTTTTAATTTTGCGCATAAATTCAGATCTGTTGGTAGTCGTAGGATTTTGGAAATCAGTATTTATGAATGTTGTAGTATAAGAATAATAGCCTACTGTTTCTATAGCAACCGACTTGGCTGAAAGCGCATTTTACTGAGTCTCTTGGGTAAATCCAAAACGATTAACTGTGGAACGATGAGATTTTGTGTTTGATTATAAAAATCCAATGATATATATGATCAAACACAAAATCACATCGTATTATACATATATCCAATGATGTACAAGTAAGTCACGTGATGTTCACGTCAGATTTTTTTGATTCAATTAAATAACGACCCTATGCTCACAATAATCTATACGGTGATGGAATGAAAAGTTTCTGTCGTTATAATAGAGTAAAATTTTCATGAACTGTCTATAGTTTTGTCAAATAATACTTCATTTGCTCAGATTTTATATATCTAACTACGCCACTTTGTTTATATATTAAGGTTCTAAAATAGCTTCATGATGTAGGTTTTTCTCCAAATCAAAATCAAAACTAAGGTAAATTCTACATTAGGGAAGCCTGCTGTACTACTTTCTTTCTGCTGTGAAAAGTTGAGTCACCGATTATAATTTGTCATGTGCCCAATAATGTCCATTACGGCGAATAAATCATGCACGATTAGGACAGTAGAGTTCGTCAGTCCATAAAATGTAACTGATAAACTTATAATTTTATGCAATTTTGTTTAAAAACCATCTCCAAAAATGCTGTTCTCCGGATACTATCATTTGGTCGCAAAGTCTGTGCAACGTGTAATTTATAAGAGTGAAAATTGTGCTTTTTTAAGAATTCTTGATGCTTTACATTTAGACATTTATCTTGAGCTTCAATTTCTCGAGTCAAAATTTTATAGATTACGATTATCGTGCTTCCAGACAGACCGACTTTTAAAAAAATTATATTCTTTGGATTCAGTAGGATCTAAAACGTGAGTATTCATCAAAATCTCAAACTGCCAAAAAAATTACGATTACAATACTTCCCCCATTATATAGGTCGGGGAAATAAAAACTATTGACACAATATTGTCGCAACTGCGAATACCAGTGCAATACTTATATTCGAGCATTGCTTAGCATTATTTTGAAAACTGTTGGAATCAAATTCTTAAAATAAAGTAAACTAGACCAAACAGTAATTCGAGTATGGATGGAATTTGAAGAACCTACTTTAAATTTTAAGGAAGGCAAAAATAATTGCATCGGCTGGAAACATTATGACAGCGATCTTTCAAGGTTCAAAAGTTCAAATAAATATATATGTACCCTATTATAATTCAACAATCTAACCATTTAGTTTCTAAGGTATGACGAATGGTCCAGTTGTAAAAATAAATTTGATTTTATCAGTATGTTAGTCTATTATAGCAATAACTGAAATTAATCAACTAAATATTGCATGCATCATTTATTTTGGCCAATTTTTAATTTATTTTCAAAATTTAAAAAAACTCAAATATTTCAGTATTATGATGCTTTGGATTTTGAAGTCATAGTTGAAATAGTATATTGTACAACAAGTATAGAAAATTACCTATTTCACACGAGGTGTGTAATTTTCAGCACGAGACGGAGTCGAGTTCTGGAATCACGCAAGTGTGAAATAGGTGATTCTATACGTGTTGTACACTATACTTTTTCTACGATCAAATTTTTAATGAAATAAGTAGGTAAATCATTCGTATAACTGAGATTTTAAATCTATTTTCATAAATATAAAATAATTTAGGCATTTTAATTGTTTGCTCTGCTCATTTATTGTGATATTAATTTTAGTTATGATTTGGAACATTATTGATATATTTTCTATCAGCTGATTGACATTTCATTGTTGTGTAATCTAATTGTTGCAAACTACGGAAAGATTGTATCTGATTGGCTCACTCTTACCAGGCGACCTTTTGATTGGTTTATTAGTTAGAGCTTTCTGTGATCTGGGGTAGCGTGTTTTCTAAATTTTCGTCACTAACCATTTTCCAACTGCAGTAATGATATTTGTGGATATCTAATTTTGGTTATGATACAATAATTACATACATAATTTCTCGATTTCAACAGAATGTGATGGAAAGTGTTTTGTCTGCTCCAATTTGACAGTTGTGATTCGTAGTGTTGCCAACCTTCGGAATATATATTACAAGAATAAGAAAATAACTCCAACAGAACTTAGTGCAATTTTGTTATTTAAATGTGGCTTATAAAAGAGCAAACAGAGATTTATATCAAGTCCGTGATATTTCTCAATAATCTTGCTAAATATATCATATATATATATCACCTAAAGAATATTCAGAATGAATTATTGATATGTAAGTTGGTCAAACTGGTGTGAGAAATGATTTCTCACGACTTTTCGCACAGTTGTGTGAAATTGTAAGTTTTCTAGTTGTGTTTTGTATGGGAAATATGTTGTTTTCTATAGTGATCGTAGAAAAAATATTTTGTTTAGGTGCAATCATTATGGTAATTCCTAGTTTGGGAAATGTGTAATGTTCAACTACAATGACAACCTCATGGGCAGGAAGTGACAGATCTATCTCTTGGGCGGGTAATGTTTATGCAGGGCTAGCATAAGTCATAAATCTTTGTTAAAGTATTGCTCATATCTATAATGATTGCAATATTTGAGAGAAGTGATTTTATTATGCATGTACCGAATCTTTTTTTTCTGAGGTAAGTAATCTTCAATAACGTTCCTTGCACCTTTTGTTAATTCAGGGCGGGTAAACTTATATGAATAACTTGATTCACAAATTTAGAAATGCCAAATTAATTAAATTTTATAAAATACTTATCTTTTCAAAGACTACTAAGTCCTTCCTGGACTATTATATAACTTACTTTGTTGAAAAAAATAAATTTGAATCAGATGTTTTTTCTATATAATTTAGAATAATTGTGTATGAAATAGTATACATACTTCAGTATGAATTTCATCACAGTCTTGCACTATAGCTGTCGCTTGAGGCTTCGCCTTTCGGTCATATAATACATCCCTCTTGTAATGTAATATACTACGCTCTTATTTCGAAGTTGTTTTTCACTGTATCCTTGTAAATCTAATTAATTTCATAAAAAAATTGGAAAATATATAAACAATCGCCTAAAGCTTGAAAAATTATGGCGAAAATTTGGAATAGAAATATTTTTTTTCGTTTTTATAATCAATCTATTATTTATTTCACTAAAATAAGTGATTCTTCAAAATTTTACAGGTAGAAAAGATGAGATATAAAATTTAAGACACTTTATTTTAGGAGTTAAGCTTTTACTCACTCTACAGACTCTCAAATGGATGTAAACATAGCGTTAGCAAAGTAATAACAGATGGCTTTTATATAGTACGAATTATATTAGCAATATGTCTCGCATGTTCATGCATACGTATTTATACACAACATTCGATCTTTCGATGGTAAATTATAGTATGTATACAAGGCATTTCCTATATGTATTTATATACATACATTTTAGGCGAAACCATATACAAAACGAAACATTAAAAAGTATGTAAAGTAATTACATCAATTTTTATTTAATATCTGCTTTTAATCATGGAGCGAGCTAAATTATGTTTACTACTTCATTACAGTCAATTTGAGCAAACTATTATTTAGCTTTTATTCTAATATTCCTGTACAGTTATTCACAAATTAACTAATTATCACAAATTTCATGTTTACAAATAACGCTTCGTACAAATACATGGATTGTTCGACTATATATTCACTAGATAAGTCAAATAGTACAAATCAGTTTTATGTTATATCTATTGTCGAAATATTGCTATAACGATTAAAAGCATAAAAGTAACGTTTTGTATACGGTGTTAGAGCATGATGACATTCCTGCAGCAGCATTACAGAAAAAATGCTTAAATATAAATAACCAACAAAATAGAATACTAACATTTTCACTTAAATATTTAACAAGTAAAGGGTAACAAAAACAATCTTTATCATAAACTATTTACAAATTACAAAGTATGATGATTGTGTTCCCTAGCCGATGGCTATAAGGGCGTCCTGGTCCCACGCGAGCCTTACAGGCAATTGGTGGACAGCCCTTCGTTGTCCACGTGGAATGTCAAACATTTATTGTAAAACTGAGTTGGAAACACTTCAGAATGGAATCGACTCCTATTAGAGTCACACACACATGCACATCAAATTAAGTACAAGGCACTATTAAAATATTATCAGTCACATCATGTGGCAAAATCCACTTTATCCCACCCAAGCGTGGATGACAAATCTGCGGGCGACTTGAAGTCCTCCAGACTAAACAGATCAAATGGATCGTGAGTATTTGTGAGCAGCGGATCATACGTGCTCATTTCCGCGTCAAATTGGGCAATCGGCGCTACTGAAACGTTATTTAAATTATTCAGATTATGCTCTTGAGGTTGTTCAGAAGGTAATAGAGAGTCTAACCAGTCTGAATCATCTGTGTCCATAGGAACACTCATATTGTCATAATCTCCTTGATGATTCATTGGCTGGCTCATGTTTATATCCATGTCAAGTTGACTGAAATCCATTGAATCCAACGATTCAAGATCTAAACCAAGATCATGTAGAACTGCCGCATCTAACCCAAGTGAATTATCTGTTGTGTTCGATTCAGTATTAGCATTTAGTGGTGGGAATACTGGTGGCTCTTGTACGCGACTGTTTGCAGATCCAGGAGTAGAAGGATCATTAGCAGCACTTGGAGGAAGCTCACCATTTTTAATGAGAATTTCGAGCACATCATCCACAATTTGACTTTTAATATTATTTTTCTCCTTCTTGATTTGTTTCGTTGCTTCTTCATATTGTGGTGGAGGAGGTTTAACATCTTCTTGTGGCAAGTTAGTTTGAATTTCTGGTGCTGTTATAACAGTTGCAGGAACTAGAGGAATAGTATTTAAAAAATTGGGCAGAGAATTTGCTCGAGCTTGTCCATTCACCAATTTCACTTTCCCTTGCATTATCTGATTTAAAACTAGTGTAGCACCCGCTCCATTGAGTAAAAGACCATTTGTTAGATTTTTATTATTTTGGAAAGCAACATGTTGCTGCTGCTGCTGTTGCTGTTGTTGTTGCTGTTGCTGCTGTTGCTGTTGCTGCTGTTGTTGTTGCTGCTGTTGCTGCTGTTGTTGTTGCTGTTGATGTTGCAGCTGTTCTTGCTGCTGCTGTTGTTGTTGCTGTTGATGTTGCAACTGCTCTTGCTGCTGCTGCAACTGCTGTTGAGCTTGAACTTGTTGCTGTCTTTGTTGTTCTTGTTCTTGCATTTGCTGAAGAACTTGAAGCTGCAAAGCCATTTGATTTTGTTGACGTCTAGCCTGTAAATGCTGCTGCAACGCAATATTGGAACGTTGAGTTTTGTGGTCCGTTTGTAGTATTACATTTGGTTGAGCTCGAACTTGCTGCAACTGTAACTGTGATAATTGCAGCTTTCGTTGTAATTCTTCTATCCGTTTCTGCTGTTCTCTTACTATATCATCCTGAGTTTGTGATTGTTGCAGAGACTGCTGAACTGCAATCATATTTTCACAGATACTAACTTCCATAATGTCCTTGTTTGATTCTTCGTCTACAGAATGAGGTGAACCAGTCATCTCATCCTGTGTATCTGCTAGTGATTCTTCACTACAAACACTCATAGGTGCTGGCGTATCCACAGTAATATGACTATTTGGCGATGATACATCTCCATTTCCCGTAAAAGGTTTTAATCGTTCTATTAATTGTGGTTTAGAGCCAGATACAGGTAAATTACGTCGTTTCAATTCAGCTTTTAAATCACTTACTTTCATATCTTCTAATCGACTCAACAATCTTGAAGATGTGAGAGAATCTGACGTTGCGACTATAGACGTGGTCTGTTGTATTGTACTAGTAGGTGTTGTATTTTCCGCAATAGGTTTTTGAGCTGCCGGTAAGATAATTTGAGGATATTTATGTTGAAGCTGAAGCTGCCATTGCAGAAATAACTGTTGTTGCTTTAAAAGTAATTCATATGATGTTTCACTGGATGAATTGGTAGATATATTGGCATTCTTTTGGGCATTTGGAGGTCCTTTATACTCGTGAAATTTGATTGTCCTCGTTTTAGGTGCAGACTTTGATTTAGATTTTTTTCTATTCTTATCTTTTCCCGGAGCGTCACTTCTAGCAGGAGAGGGTTGTGGTTTAGGTGTCAATGGAATTGGAAGTGGCGTTGCTGGTGCCGGTGTGACGGATTGTGAGAGAGCAGGTACAGGACTGGCTACAGACGACAATGGACTTAAAGTAGAAGTGGAAGATACAAGAGACGCGGGACTAGGAACAGAAGCTAAGGGTAGCAACGTGGAGGCAGTTACAGTGCGACACAAATCAGCAAATACTATTCCAGTCTCATTACTGTCTTTGAACACCGGAGTAGCCGTTGTTACAACCACTGTTCCCTCAGATGCAGGTATTGCAAGTGACACTACAATACCCGCGGACTTGGCGGCTGCTTCAAGCACATCAGGTGCATTGGCTGGACCGGGGCTCACAAGTGTGTCACCTTCTGAGCTTTGGGAATCATCTTCATACGTGATATAGCTATTGGGATGTTGTGGTTTGTTGATCTGGCCTTCACAAGTCGCACGGAAAGGAATTCTACCAGCTTTCACAGCTTCCTCAATGGGTTCTTCCGTATGCAAGATGTTTTTTTGGATTAATTCAAGTGGACCTGGCCGATGAGACAGCTGATCATTGAGCTGATCAGCCAGGCGGGCCTTTTTCAACATGCGTTGCTTCTCCACCAGACTCGGATCCACGGCAGGTTCGGCTTCTAGAATATGTCTCCGCTCTAGTTCGTACCGTGCAGGGCGCTGTTGAATTTTTGCCTTTAGCATGTCGCCGGTTTTCGCACGTTCCAATTGCTTGCGCTGTTCGTGGAAAGCAGGTGGAGTCTTTAAAGCTGTAAAATACAACACAATTTTAAAATACAGAAATTTAAAACAATATTCTTATCAGATAATTCAAATTTAAAATTCATAAAACGAGGCTTTGTGCTATAATCAAACTTGTAAAGTAGGAACTGAAGATTCTAATTTCCTTTTTAAGCGATCATAACAAAATAGGTGTTTCTATGATCTTTTCAGTGGTTGCACTTTTTTGTTCACATCTGTCAAATATTACTTTTTTGAAACTGACCTGTCAAAAACTACTTCATAAACACTGTATACCTACTTATATAGGAAGTTTAATGAACTTTTTGATAAACAGTTTTTGCAGAAATACATATTATATTCTTCAGTTAACCTCTCTTGCAAATCACGAAATAAATACGCATTTTTTACAAATGTCTGCTTGAAAGATGATAATAAAATATAGATATTCAAGATACACGAGCGGCTTGATTAAAAATACGAGCGAAGCGAGTGCTTTTGGATCCTCGTGAGTTCATTACAAACTTTTTACACGTGTGTTTTACAATGTTTTTTCTACAGACGTCCAAAAATTATGGTACATCAATATTAGTAAGCGAAATGTCGCATTGGAGTTGTTTATCATGACAACGTGCATGAAGTATTTCGCGCACTAATTTTATCTTGACAACGTGCACGAACTATTTCGTACACAAAGTATTTCGTGCAAGTTGGCATGATAAACAGCTTCCCTAATTTTTGTATTTTAATATTTTTTTGTCTTATGAGGAAAAAATATTGTAAGCAACTCGTGCACCAAAGTATAATTTCGCGCACAAGATTAAGGAAACGATATTATGAATTAAACTGTTTTTATTGAAGTTGACATAAATTTTCTTGGAGATTTGAATCAAAATATCAAGTTTCAAATGTCCCAAAGTGATTTTAGCGTCCTAGTTGATTTCAGTTGTTTAAAATACTGATAACTGGGATAGATGGATTCTCACTGGAATCGTGCAATAAAACTTTTACTAATAAATAGATTTTTTGGATTGAATTCTGTATATTTATTTTTATTTTTCGACGTTTCGACTTTCTATCATTTTTTCTGATGAAGACTTTCGAATAGAAGGTCGAAAAATCAAAAAATGAAAATAAATACACAGAATTCAATCCAAAAAATCTATTTATTATGATAATTCTGACAAACATGTATAGATCATTAAAACTTTTATTGCACAGTTTTCCATAAAAGTCAACTTTTTATACTGAAAATGGTGTACAAAAATTGTCACTTTTTATACATTCGTAGATAAAAAAAAAATTCAATGGAAACCAAACTTTGGAATTGCAATGTTATAGAAATAAATGGGTGCATAAAATTTTGTAAATTTAATTATTTCGTGATGATCGCTTAAAAATTGTTGTGTGCACCTCAGCCTACAGTTCTTTTTTGGTCTCATCTGAATAATTGCAGCCTCAGCTGACGTTCCGGCCGGAAACAACAGATTTGATCAAAAAAGATTACCTTTACGGTCTTGATACACAAATTACTAGTATGAAGTTCCGTTCAAAAATATCAAATTATAATTATATTTAATAAAGCAATAAATACTTACGAGGCATTATTCCTTGTGCAACTAGTTGATTGATGGGTCTTCTGAGCATCAACTTCACCTTGAGGGCTGCAACAAAAAAGCCCACTTGTTGATAAAATAATCATTGAAACTGTCAAACACATGAACATCTAATTGTCAACTGATCAGCAATTCAGGTTGATGCAAGAATGGTAATAAATAAATACGGTGCGCTCAGTAAATTATAAAAAATCTTTGCACGTTCACCGGAAGAACCAGCGATATCCTGACACTGACCTAACGCAATCTGGGGTCAAACACCAAGTAAATACTGTTTCATTTATTACTAACAGCATGAATTTTATATTTGATATCAATACATTTGAAAAATTTCAATCAATTAATATAAAAAACAAAAACAAGAATATTTCGCGATTTATACAGAAATAAAACTTATGGATAAAGAAAAATTAAACTCTTGACTGAATTCCCGTATTTCAATACTTATATTAATATTTGGTTGGAAATTCTTATAGTAATATTAATTTCGCACGATTGGACGTTTTTATGTGCTTATAGCACAGGCCCTGTATTCAACGTAGTATGTTGCTTATCTCGAAAATTATCATAGTAATTGTAATGCCCAAATTAAGATAATTTGTAGAGAATTGTAATTTTATTTTTGGTGAGATGGCTTGAAGTGTGCGGAAATGCATTCTTATTATTTTCTGTCACAGGAAAAATATATCATGATTTATTTTTATAATTCTGTAGGCAGCATTTGGTGGGTATATTTTTTGTTCAAAGTTATAAATGAACAATAGTTGCACACGGTTTTCTGATGTCTTACATAAAGAAGTCTACAAGACATCATTCTGGCGAATTTTCTCTCTATTTCATGTGCAATTTCAACCAAATTGTTGGATTGTAAAAATAATCTTGAAACTGATAATAACGAGGTGAGGGCGACAAAAATTAAACAGCCTTTACTTGGGAAGTGTATAAATCCGCCACTGATCCTAATTGCAGTATTAAAAGTTTAAAATGAGCAGTTCTTTGGAAAATTCAAGGGTTGCGAGTGATCATAATAATAATAATATTTGTTTGTTTATTGTCGACATACTTTTATTTTAAGAATGTAGCCAATAACAAATTAACAAAGAAATATATCAAAGAGATTTAAATAGAAATGTCAGAATTATTTGATAGAAGAGTATAATATCTATAGGAGAATCCACATAATTTTTGCTGAATAATTCCATGAGTTTCGCTCAAATTTTTGTAGGACTATTGAGAATTCAACTGAAAATAGGTGTTCTCCTTCAGCTGCTACGTCGCAAAGTAAAATGTATATATTATGTAATGCTTATTTTCCAATAAGAGAAACCACAGAAATATCACTATTACAGCAAATTTAATGCATTTCTGGGAAAATTTTGAAAAACGATCGAAGGAAAATGTACTCATAAAAGTAATATGATTTTTCATACTTTTGATCAAGTTTATGAGTTCATCTCGTGTCAATCTTGGAATATTAGCGTTCCATCATATTGATGACCTCTCTTTTTTCACGACTGTAGATGTTTTAACAGATAAACGGTCGTTGAATGTAAATTTCACATATATTCAAAAGTAAGTTGATAGGTAATGATGGGTTAAATTTTATTTATATCTCAACTACTGAGATAGTTGATCACTATTTTAATTATTCATATCAACGATCACTAGTAATAGTAACAGAATAATTGATAAAATTACACAAAAATTTTATCAGAACAAAGAACATGAAATTTTCACATCACAATCATTTATATTTTCAAACTGTTTCATAAGCTACTATTTTGTAAACACGTAACATCTATATGTGAATGATGTAAAAAATGTCAATTACTTGAACGTACGCCGTCCGTAGCGGTATTTTCGAAACACGAGAATCATTATGCTGAACCTCGTTGCAAGATAAGAGACTTCATACAATGCATACATGTTTCGGAAGTCCAGTCGCGGGTTAACCGCGGAATATAACCAAGTTCCGCTACAAAATAATCCAATCCTGAGTACTAAATGTCAAAAAAAAAAATAACGGGATTTTGAACACAGTTTATTATGGTTTGAATTCTGGGAGTGCTTTCTCATATCTTTCATAAAAAAAAAAAAAAACAGTTTGTTTTAAATACCCTACTTGAACTTGGATGATACATACGAATAACAAAATTTTTAGGTAGGTGTTGTTATTTGTTTGTTTATAACATAAATTACAGAAAGTAACTGACGCACTACGCATTATTAATTCAAGGCATAAACAAAATATAATATTACGTAAAATTAAATCAGTGTTATACCGGATGTCTCTGAATCTAAGATGATTCATAATAATTATATTATTTATTAATATTTGTATTGTAATCTAAATTTTTGAACCTTAAGGGAGCTTTCGAAATTTTTTTTAGATCTTTGCTGATTCTCAAAAATCGTAAACATGGTTAGCAAGGTAAAGTGTTTAAAAATCAACAGTTTTTAAAATTCGTTCGCTTGCGCAAATTTTCAAGGTGTTTGACCGTCAGATAGTCGTAGATTTGAGTGCCCCATTTTGTTTTCTCTGCCTTCAAGAGTTTTGATAAGTATGTATATTTAGAGTATAATAATGCCAAAATTAAAGCTGGACCGTGTGGCCAACATAATAATAATTAATTTTAAATTTTTATGAAAAATCCTGTTTTGATCCAATTTTCTCGTCTCTGCCATGCTTACGAAATGAAATTTAGGGAAAAAAGAGTCAGCAAAAAACGATAGGCAGAAGTGATCCACTTGGCCAAGGGTTTGGAATGAGGGCTCGATTATGCAAAAAAATATATCAATTTTTCACGTTCTTCTCGTTTCTGCCGTTTGGCCATATGAAAGTTGATATCATAAGTATCTCGTAAAACTTTGACGTTTCAATCCTTTGACCAAGAATCTTCTTCAGAAAACAATCAAAAGTCGTTTTTATAATTATAGTCACTCAATTTTGATGAAATCACACACCAATGATGACAAGTGCAAATTGTAAATTATGGTGTAATTTTTGATTCTTTTCTTCGAATTGATGATCCAATTGGCCAAACGCAAATTGTGAATACTAAAATTGTTTGGAGTTGAAACTACACATTACTGTCACAAATATGAATCATCTAAAGTTTGTTACTTATTGTAACTACGATCCAAGTTAGCAAGTTAGGAAGAGTATGAATATTCGATAAATACAAGTGAAGGATAGCGATTTTGTTATTTTGCGAGCTTGTGAAATAAAATAGTGTACTGCAACCTGTAATATTATTCATTCATAATAAAATTTGTGACAATACGTAACCACAGTCGATCAATTTGTTCTGTTAGTTTACAAAAGAAGCCAATAAACCGACACTAGTTTCATATTGTGTAGTATTAATTTTAAACAAGTTTTGTAATCTCATCTTTCGTATCAAATTAGAACGTGAGTAATTAAAGCAAAATGAAATTTTTCATGCATATTTTCTCAAAATTCTATAGCGTATTATGTGCATGTTTTCCCATTTTTAAGTGCATAAAAGTTTCAGCTCTGTTCTTAATGCTCAACTTAACACTAGTGTTGCATAAATTACTATTGTTCGGTGAATCTATTAGCGGTTTCACAGTAAAATTTTCAACACCTTTGCAAATATCCATTGAGAAAATATTCACTTCAATTTAAAATAGCCATTTAAATATTTTGCTATTCTAGTCAACTTTACTGAAATTAATTTCTCGTTTACTTATAAATAGAAGGTATACTCTAAATATATTTTACGTAGTATGTGCGTAATGAACAATAAATCAAAAGGACAGTTGCCATTTTACCAACGAAACTTACTCAACAATGATTCATATACCTACCAAAGCTTCACGTTTCTTGCAAAGACATTCTGCATTTAGACAGATGGGGATGAAATTTAGCAATAAATGAGAGGACAGTTTGTAATTGTCAATGAATTTAATACAAGTGACGAGCAAAGAGAAAAAGTTATTTGTAAAAAACTGATTTTTTAATTTCCATTTTACATCATATCAACTACCTATACACAAATTTTTATCTAATCAGAAAAAACTTGGAATTCAAAGTCTCTATTGTTAATGGCCAATGAGCAATGGAGACTTTGAATTCCAAGTTTTTTTTAGCTGAATGAATTAAACAATATTGTATTTGTAAAAAACGTACTGAAGGTAATTGATAAGATATTTTTCTAATTTTGCTCACAATATTAAAGTAAATGTGGTTATTGAAATAAGGAAATTCAGTCATAGGGCCAATTGTATAAAAATAACATGCTGTCAGCTAAAATGTTTTAAGCCAATTTTCAAATGACGTTTATAGGGAAGAAATTGATCAAAACAATAATTCACTTGTAACTAACATTTGAATAAAAATTTGCAGATGTATTTGTTATAAAATTTGTATTTAGATGTCAAAAAGTTAGGTTAGAAGCACGCTCGGAAGCACATGATGAAATATTTGATAATGTGATTGAAGTTAGCAATACTTTATGTATGTAACTGGGTCTCAATTTTCAATTTGGTCTCACTAATTTGTTTATCTCAAAATTCCAACACCCTTATCCTTGAATATTTAACACAAAAGCAAGTTTTTCATTTTTTTAAAATGTTTTTCGAGATACTTTATATACAATTATTTCATGTCTGAAATGAATCTGAAGAATTCCCCAATTTGATATTGTGGAATGACATTTAACCGTAACTAAATCGAATGAAATACACGTAATTTGTCTTGAAAATTAGATTATTAGTCATTGCCAAAAAGAATCAAAGTAAAGATGAAGACTATCTGTTAAGATATACTTAAAATATTATTTAACGAGAAACCATTTAATTAAATGTCTTTTTAATTACAGTTGTATGAAAAAATATATGTTTTGTTTCATGCATTGATTTCCAATTTATGAGATAAATTGCTCTCATCATAAATTACATAAGAAAATTGCGAGAAAATTGTAAAGGCAGTTACAATTTTTTGTTTTGTTACTTATCTACAACTATTGATCATCACTACGCAAAATTGTTAAATTGATGTAATACGATACTGCGATTTCTATACAATAAAATTCAATGTAAAGCCCGTATGACACGCTCAATTTTTTCGTACAATTTTTATGTCAATGTTTTGTGATCAATTTTTCTGTACTCCTTTATGAACTAAATCATTGAAAGCAAGAAATCCTGTATGCAACGTATCTCAATTTTTTGTTGCATGCGCATGCGTACTTTATTTTTATTTTCTGACAAGCTGTAGCTGTCAAACATTTAATGTCAAAAATGGGTTATGTGGAAGAAATTAATATCCTGGCTCTAGCTCTCGCAGTTGCAGCTACCAATTTAATTATGAAAAATTTACGAAACATTCTAGAAACATTAATTCAGCAATCTTAGATAATTTCTAAACGAATTTATATTAACCATTCTTCATTCAACATTGTTAAAATACCATCGTTCGCTTCTCTATGTCGTGGCCGGCTTCTGCTCCATTTATTTCTTTTTTTTTTTGTACTGATTTTGTTTCATTTTGTTTTAAATGATACGAATGTATTTTCTATCTCTGGCTACCATTGACAGCCCATTGCAATATAGTGCGCATACTATCTGCGCAATTAATTGACGAAAACATTGAACAGAATAGGCCGAGTTCTATTATTTCATTGAACGAAAAATTGAGTAAATCATTGAACATTTTAACCTGCTTGCAACAGTCATTTTTTTCACAAACAAAACATTGAACTGAAAAATGTACGAAAAAATTGAGCGTGTCATACGGGCTTAATTCGTAAAAATACCTACATTGTTTATTCTGTTCCATGGTGTTAGCGAGTGGTTCGGAGTCCACTATCGCTTTGGGTGGCGAGGCGGTCGCACGGGGAGCACCAGCGGCGGGCGATCCGCCCTCCGCCATGCTGGCGGCGTTGGTTACTGATACACCAAGGGATTGCTGTGTTGAGGACGTACTGCCGCTGGATGTTGCGCCACTACTACTTCCTTTCACCCACTCGGGGTAGATAGCCGCGATTGTGTCTACCAGGTCGCGGTCCAACTGAATTTGCCAGTAACCTCCCGATCCACCGTCACTTCGGTGACTGGACTCTAGAAAAAAATAATATCATTATTAATCTATAAATATTTGAGACATATTATTGACTGTTAACGTATTTACTATCCACCATTCTGTGTCGAACAATCAATAATATCCATATCAAACCCAGGGCACCAGTGGTCAGCGGGGAAGTTTACTTAAGCATCATACATAGACAGACTAGAACAGCTAATGAGTGAAACGACGTAAGAGCAAAAATAGTAATAAATTGCTTTTGATTATAAGTTTCTAATAAAATGTACAGAATTTATAACCAAAAGCAATTTATTATTCATTTACAATTCTGGAAAAAGTTGTTGATTATTAAGAAAATAGTATTATTACTAACTTTTTTGGAAGAAAAGTGTATAATGTACTAAAAGATCTTCCACCACCAGAGTTATCAAGCACTAAGTCGTATATTGTTCTCAAAAACATTGATGGATCGTTATAGTCCAAAATGCATAAAATAGCAGAACGTTCTGAGTTTCATTCTACTGGGCAAGATTCTCATGAAAAAATAAAGCAGTATACTACAAATATTGCGAATTCGGTAAGATTTTGAGCGATAAATTGGTCTGTGGTCTGCAAACTACTCTCTGAAATAAATTTAACGTACGAAATAGTTTTATCAACTGCGTTATCTATGGAATTAGCTGAAGCTCAAATTAGAGGAATTAATTCAGGCTTAAGTAATTTTGACTAGGATCAAGTTAACAGGATTAGTCAAAAGCCTGTTTATCTGAAGAAAGTACGAATTTGAAGCCATTACGAAAAAAGTCAATTTACGAAATGAAAATCAAAGTCAAGTAAACAGTAGGTTTACAAAGCAGCCAAATACACGTCAAAAAAGTTAGCACCCCCACTTTACGCAAAATAAAAAAAAAGTAGCCTATAATTTAGAACTAATTAAGGACTAATTTGTACCCAAAAAAATAGAATTTGTACCCACGCACTTTGGCCATAAAATCAATTTGAATAGTGGGGCTGCCAGCTTGAGCTAAAGTTGGCACCCCCACATTGACCAATCGAAAAAAAAGTCAGCTCACTATAAAGAACTAATTTAGGACTAATTTGTACGCAATAGGATTTAAAAAAAAAAAAAATTTTTATAACAAATTGATTTTTTTGCAATTGCGCTACGTGAAATTCTGAACCAGATTTAAAAAATACTTTCAGGACCGGTAAAAGTTTGAAAATCTTAATCTCATAGTCAAGACTAATTAGTCATAACAAAATTTTTGCTATAAAAAATTATTTATGTTGAGGAACAATTAGTTTGAAATTGCGCTGCGCGGAATTCATGCCATTATAACAAAATAATTTAAGAGTAGAGGAAACTTGAAAAACTTGATTTGGGATTAAGGTCTAATTTGTACCTACGTAGATTTTGTTATAAACTAATTATTTTTAATAAAGGAAAAAACTTTTCAGAACTCATTTTATAAATAAATATGTTTTATTGGGTATAAGTTCTGTGAATTTATTAGAAACACAACGTTTCAACAGCAAAGTGCTGCCTTTTTCAAGTGAAAATAAATATAAATTTATATTTATTTTCACTTGAAAAAGGCAGCACTTTGCTGTTGAAACGTTGTGTTTCTAATAAATTCACAGAACTTATACCCAATGAAACATATTTAATTATTTTTGCTGGAAATCAATTATTTTCGAGTTGCGCTGCGCAAAGTTGGAAGCTATTTCAGGCAAACTATTTGAGAGCAAAGAAGACTTGAGAAAACTCAAATTTGAATTAAGGACTAATTTGTACCCACAAAGATTTTGTTATATACTATTTATTTCTGCTGAAAATCAACTATTTTCGAATTGTATATAACAAAATCTTTGTGGGTACAAATTAGACCTTAATTCAAATTTGAGTTTTCCTAAGTCTTCTTTGCTCTTAAATAGTTTGCCTGAAATTGCTTTCAGCTTTGCGCAGCGCAATTCGAAAATAGTTGATTTTCAGCAGAAATAATTAGTTTATAACAAAATCTTTGTAGATACAAATTAGTCCTTTATCCAAATTTGAGTTTTCCCAAGTCTTCTTTGCTCTTAAATAGTTTGCCTGAAATTGCTTTCAGCTTTGCGCAGCGCAATTCGAAAATAGTTGATTTTCAGCAGAAATAATTTGTTTATAACAAAATCTTTGTAGATACAAATTAGTCCTTTATCCAAATTTGAGTTTTCCCAAGTCTTCTTTGCTCTTAAATAGTTTGCCTGAAATTGCTTTCAGCTTTGCGCAGCGCAATTCGAAAATAGTTGATTTTCAGCAGAAATAATTAGTTTATAACAAAATCTTTGTGGGTACAAATTAGTCCTTAATTCAAATTTGAATTTTCTCAAGTCTTCTTTGATCTTAAATAGTTTGCTTTAAATTGCTTTCAACTTTGCGCTGCGCAATTCGAAAATAGTTGATTTTCAGCAGAAATAATTAGTTTATAACAAAATCTTTGTAGGTACAAATTAGTCCTTAATTCAAATTTGAGTTTTCTCAAGTCTTCTTTGCTCTTAAATAGTTTGTCTGAAATTGCTTGCAACTTTGCGCAGCGCAATTCGAAAATAATTGATTTCCAGCAAAAATAATCAGTTTATAACAAAATCTTTGTGGGTACAAATTGGTCCTTAATTCAAATTTGAGTTTTCTCAAGTCTTCTTTGATCTTAAATAGTTTGCTTTAAATTGCTTTCAACTTTGCGCAGCGCAATTAGAAAATAATTGATTTTCAGCAGAAATAATTAGTATATAACAAAATCTTTGTGGATACAAATTAGTCCTTAATTCAAATTTGAGTTTTCTCAAGTCTTCTTTGATCTTAAATAGTTTGCTTTAAATTGCTTTCAACTTTGCGCAGTCCAATTCGAAAATAGTTGATTTTCAGCAGAAATAATTAGTTTATAACAAAATCTTTGTGGGTACAAATTAGTACCTAATTCAAATTTGAGTTTTCTCGAGTCTTCTTTGCTCTTAAATAGTTTGCTTTAAATAGCTTTAAACTTTGCGCAGCGCAATTAGAAAATAGTTGATTTTCAGCAGAAATAATTAGTATATAACAAAATCTTTGTGGGTACAAATTAGTCCTTAATTCAAATTTGAGTTTTCTCAAGTCTTCTTTGATCTTAAATAGTTTGCTTTAAATTGCTTTCAACTTTGCGCAGTCCAATTCGAAAATAGTTGATTTTCAGCAGAAATAATTAGTTTATAACAAAATCTTTGTGGGTACAAATTAGTACCTAATTCAAATTTGAGTTTTCTCGAGTCTTCTTTGCTCTTAAATAGTTTGCTTTAAATAGCTTTCAAACTCAAATTTGGATAAAGGACTAATTTGTATCTACAAAGATTTTGTTATAAACTAATTATTTCTGCTGAAAATCAACTATTTTCGAATTGCGCTGCGCAAAGCTGAAAGCAATTTCAGGCAAACTATTTAAGAGCAAAGAAGACTTAGGAAAACTCAAATTTGAATTAAGGTCTAATTTGTACCCACAAAGATTTTGTTATATACAATTCGAAAATAGTTGATTTTCAGCAGAAATAAATAGTATATAACAAAATCTTTGTAGATACAAATTAGTCCTTTATCCAAATTTGAGTTTTCCCAAGTCTTCTTTGCTCTTAAATAGTTTGCCTGAAATTGCTTTCAGCTTTGCGCAGCGCAATTCGAAAATAGTTGATTTTCAGCAGAAATAATTAGTTTATAACAAAATCTTTGTGGGTACAAATTAGTCCTTAATTCAAATTTGAATTTTCTCAAGTCTTCTTTGATCTTAAATAGTTTGCTTTAAATTGCTTTCAACTTTGCGCTGCGCAATTCGAAAATAGTTGATTTTCAGCAGAAATAATTAGTTTATAACAAAATCTTTGTAGGTACAAATTAGTCCTTAATTCAAATTTGAGTTTTCTCAAGTCTTCTTTGCTCTTAAATAGTTTGTCTGAAATTGCTTGCAACTTTGCGCAGCGCAATTCGAAAATAATTGATTTCCAGCAAAAATAATCAGTTTATAACAAAATCTTTGTGGGTACAAATTGGTCCTTAATTCAAATTTGAGTTTTCTCAAGTCTTCTTTGATCTTAAATAGTTTGCTTTAAATTGCTTTCAACTTTGCGCAGCGCAATTAGAAAATAATTGATTTTCAGCAGAAATAATTAGTATATAACAAAATCTTTGTGGATACAAATTAGTCCTTAATTCAAATTTGAGTTTTCTCAAGTCTTCTTTGATCTTAAATAGTTTGCTTTAAATTGCTTTCAACTTTGCGCAGTCCAATTCGAAAATAGTTGATTTTCAGCAGAAATAATTAGTTTATAACAAAATCTTTGTGGGTACAAATTAGTACCTAATTCAAATTTGAGTTTTCTCGAGTCTTCTTTGCTCTTAAATAGTTTGCTTTAAATAGCTTTAAACTTTGCGCAGCGCAATTAGAAAATAGTTGATTTTCAGCAGAAATAATTAGTATATAACAAAATCTTTGTGGGTACAAATTAGTCCTTAATTCAAATTTGAGTTTTCTCAAGTCTTCTTTGATCTTAAATAGTTTGCTTTAAATTGCTTTCAACTTTGCGCAGTCCAATTCGAAAATAGTTGATTTTCAGCAGAAATAATTAGTTTATAACAAAATCTTTGTGGGTACAAATTAGTACCTAATTCAAATTTGAGTTTTCTCGAGTCTTCTTTGCTCTTAAATAGTTTGCTTTAAATAGCTTTCAAACTCAAATTTGGATAAAGGACTAATTTGTATCTACAAAGATTTTGTTATAAACTAATTATTTCTGCTGAAAATCAACTATTTTCGAATTGCGCTGCGCAAAGCTGAAAGCAATTTCAGGCAAACTATTTAAGAGCAAAGAAGACTTAGGAAAACTCAAATTTGAATTAAGGTCTAATTTGTACCCACAAAGATTTTGTTATATACAATTCGAAAATAGTTGATTTTCAGCAGAAATAAATAGTATATAACAAAATCTTTGTAGATACAAATTAGTCCTTTATCCAAATTTGAGTTTGAAATAATTTTTTTATTTTGCCAAATACAACTAAATGTATAAGATTTTTACATGTTCATATCCAAATGTTCAACTGTTATGTAGAAATGTTCTGCTTGTGATCAGATTGGTCACACAGGTGAAGTATTCAGCCTGAGTACTTCAACACGGTTAGTAATTCATTACGATGATAACTCTAGAGTCGTTAATCTCAAATTGAAGGTATTGTGACATATATGGAATAGTTCAAGTTAATATTCACACATGTTTATTTGAATTCGTTATTTATTCAATAATTTATTGTAATTATAATCCTAGTTAGCATTCACCAACAATCTAGGGTATGTTCAATTGTCAGACATTTGAATGCCAACTCATTGTTGTTCAATTTTTAGATGACATTTGAATGCTGGCTCATTGTTCGAAAAGATAGTATATATGTAAAGTCCGTGGGCTGGTGGAGAAATAATCAATCAATAAAAGTGATAGCTAGCGATTTTCTTAATGTGCGACGAATTGTGAAGTGAAAAATTGCACTCGAACATGTAATAATTATTTAGTCACAATGAATTTTTTGGGAAAAACGATCTAATATAGGGCAAATTTTAGTGCGTGTTGAGTATAAAAAAAAAAATACAATGATCTATACATGTTTTTCAGAATTAAATCATAATAAATAGATTTTTCAAGATTAGATTCTGTTTATTTATTTCTATTTTTGACGTTTCGACTCTCTATCCAAAAATCTTCATCACAGTTCATGAAGACTTTCTGATAGAGTCAAAACGTCAAAAATAAAAATAAATATACAGAATTTAATCCAAAAAATCTATTTATTAAATAGTATATTATATAACGAGGGACTTAAGTGCTTGATTTAATCCTGAGGATGGAGTTTATTATTTTTCGCATTACCGTATTATATTGAATCACAATAGTCTAAAAGCAGATTAATTAATCTTACAATTTTGACAACAACAAACTTGATACAAAAATGTTGAGAAAATTCACCATAGTAACAAGGCTGGCTACAGCAGTTGTTCAATAAATAAGCTTGCTGTCAAAAAGATGAATGAGAAAATTGATATTAATAAGAATGCGGAAGAGGTAACTGTGAAATGATCTTGCCAAAAGTCTAGAAAATTTACGAACAATAATACGATACATTTGTAAAATTGTGTGAATTACAATAATGCTAACACAATTCAAGAATAAAGGTTTGAATTCTAATGACAAAATTCAATTTGACATTTAGGTAAGTACTTTGATTATTTAGTTGTTATGGAAAAATTTGTTTATTTTACTTTAGTCCCTTGGGATTCTTGATCATTTTAGATCCCGAGGGACTAAACTCAAACTTAGGTCCCTGAAATGAGGGATTAAATTCGTTGTTTACTCCCGGGAGTGCGAAAAAAATATTACCATTAGGAGTGTTAGAGTGCAATAATTTAGTTTTATTCCGTTATTACAACGTAATTGGTTGATTTTTTTGATAAAATTAAAAATCTGTTCAAATAAGTAAAATTAAGTCTAGAAGTGAGCCTGGTAATATCAGATTAGAGTTAATTGGACCAATTAAAAAACAGTTTAACTGTGTATTCAGAATTGAATTAAATTCTTACATGGAAAATTTTAAAGCTGAATTCAAAGTTAAAGAAAATATTGAACCCATAATATTTCATCGTACTTATAGAATGTGATACATCATTCAAGCCAAAAATTTGAAAAATATTTATTTGATATGATCAAAATTAATCACAATCAATAGGCAAGCCCAATAAAAGTAAAAAAATTCTAATGATAAAAGAATGAGTTTCAATTTTGCAAAACTAATGGTACCACTGCTATAAAATCACCACCTTATCATCCGCAAAGTAACGGTATTGCGTAACGAGCAGTTCAAATAGACAAAATAAAAAATTAAGTTCAAAAACTAAAACCCGACTACTAAAAAATCACGCTCTGAAAAGTATAAAACGAAAATACGATAGCCGTGGTTCGTGATCGTATGCCACTTTGCCACTTTGCCCTAAAGCTTATGATCGCTTACTACTGTTAGAATGTATTGTTTTGTTAGGGAAGGTGGAATACGACCACGTATCACTGCTATTCCTATTCTTGTTTCATCCTTTTCAGACCGTGATATTTCAGTCGAGTTTTAGTTTTTGAACTTAATTTTTTATTTAAATTATTTTGGGCTATAATTCTATGATAAAGTATTTGCAGAGCCATTTTTTATGTACCTAGGTATTTTAGGAGAGAAAATATGTTCGGCTCACATCTAAGGCGTGATTTTAGAAATTATTCCCAAATATCTGGTGCATGCAATATATATTTGAAATGTACTGATCAAGCTCTTTCATTTGATACCCAACGAGGCTTCATGGAATTTTTTTTTCAGTTCATGACTTTATGTCTTGTGGGCGCCATATTCAGTTTAAAGCGACGTTACATAGTCTCTAACCAACGGACGATCAAGACGCTTCCAACGATACCTTACTTGTCAAATTATGATAAATAGTTTGAATGTAACTAGGGACAGATGAACAAACATACATACCTACAGACGCACATACATACATACTAGTCAAAATCATAACATAACCTTTCTTTTGCTTCGTCGTAGTCGGATAAAAAAAGGATTAGAGAACACTTTTTCTGGAAAAAGGAAAGAATATGTCAAAATATATCTTGTCAAATCGATTAGAAAACTTTTGTTTACGTATAAAAATATATCGTCTACCATCACAGGTTTAGCACTTAGTGAAATAATCTTCAAGGTAAAGCCTAGATCAAGATTTGATATGATTGAACCCTCGTTTGTTGAAAAAAGAGCTTAAAAACGTATTCATTACGTGAAATTGTGTACGTTGAGAATTCACAGACAAAGATGTGGTAAAAAAAAAATTATAGAAATAATAAGAACCGTAACTTATTTTGTTTCATTTAATGATAAGACAAAATGTATGCATATCTATGACATTCGTAATAGTTCTTATTTTGTTGAATCTAATATTAATTTACCTGATGCTATATTTTTATACGTATTCAAAATTCTACTATTATAAACCCAAATATTCCAAATAATACAGAACATAATCAAAGTCAGGAAACTTGTGAATCACCAAAAAAGTTTTTTGAGGAACCAGAATGTAATCAAACAGTTAAGAAAAGAGATTAGTTAGCCACCAAAAAGTGTTAACATTGGAACTTCTAAAATCTCAAATTATAAAACTAGATTTGGTTGAATTATTATATCTCTTTCTAAATTGAATTTGTAAGGCAAACTATTTTATACATAAAAAGGGGAGAAATAAAGGGTATTTTATGTATGTAGTAATTTAAATAGGTTGGCAATATGAGACGCCACAAATGCAATAGCGTATTGTAAATACAAAAAAATATAAGCTGTAATAAAACAAATACCCGTTATGTATATTAAAACAAAACAATAAATAATGTTTACTGCAACTCAATCTACTCCAAATACATAACATTTGCCACTGTCTTTGCATTGACGCTGTCAATAATGATATAGCTTTCAATCTTGGCGCGTAATATGCTATTATTTCTATTTGTTAATATCTTATGATGCGTAATTTTGAAGGAGCTTTGAAGCGATTCATTTATTCTTTTTGATAAGAGAAGGATCAGCAGTATGAAAAAAAGATTTTTTCAAATTTTTGATGTATCTGAAATTGTATACCACTTGTACTCTTACTGCAGGTTTTGTTTGCATGTGTCCAGGGCTTCCTGCATAATAAATATTCCCAATTTTCTAATGTTTTTTTCAGAATTCATTTCGTTAGAGACAATACTTTTATTATAACCTTTAATCTTACCTTAATTAAGTTACAAGATGCAAGTGAAATCCTATTAATTTACTGACAATCACATTTTTCTCGATCTAGATAGTCCTTCTGTCAAATATATACGCACTAAGATACAGCTGTCAAATATGAAACAATAAAACACGCAATTTTTAAAAAGAAACAGTAAAACAGGAACTCGGACTAGTGACGTAGTTAGAAGCAGCTGCCATTCTGAGTTTGTGGAGGTTTACTATTATAATTACATGCAAACTATCGTTTTCATTATGAGGCTCGTGACTGTGGGCAGAAACACAGCATTCAGCAAAGCACTACAGGCACAGGGCACAGGTAAACCAGTTAAAAGTGACAACTGCGGTACTTCAACGCTGGAGTCAAAGTCAAGTTAATAATTACAGATCGGCGCATTGAGATCAATATATTTTTGATATATTAGGAAAAATAGAACAGTGACTTGTACGAGACTTAATTCCAGTATTCTTGGAAATAGAGAAAACAATTTCGGATAAAAGCTTCTTAGTTGCATAAGTGCTACATAATCAAGCTAGGTTTCAAATATTATTTTGAAAATTCCACCTATAAGATACAAATATAAAATAGATGGTACAGTATTTTTTCTGTTTTCTAAAATATTGAACATACAGTGGATACTCATTGCATGCGATGTGTAAACAACCAAGTTCAGAGGTTGTCGTAGAAGAAATATTTTTTCTACAGTCACTATAGAATGATACTCATTCCCCACGCTGTAACGTGCGGAATAGCGGTCATTCCGCATGCTCAGAAGTTCCTAAGAAAGCCGCATGGCGTCGCGAAGAAATTGTTTCATTGCTGTCATAATTTCATTTCTTTTTGATTTTCTTATCATTCCTCATCAAAATGGAATCAATATGAGTAATTTTATGAACAGATATTTTCGCGGACACCTAGGACTGTTGCAAAAATAACATCCGTCACTCGTGCGGATCGATCATTCCGCACTTGTATCGGAATATACTATTCTCCCCTATCCCATAAATGGAGTTATACGATGTACTTATAAACTGAAGTACTATAATACTATAAATGTCATTATTCATTGACTTTTTATATGCTCTCATATAATTTCTAGAATATCGTGATGACACAATATATTGTAATTGAATTTGTAGCAGTAAAATGTTGGAGGCCACTGATTGATCAAACGATCGCAAATCCTACATAGATCAACCGTGACCGAGACCATACGTTTGAGTGGGTGCCCTTGCTATATGTAACAACAAATTCACAAGGAAAGAACTCAAAAATCACGTCTCTCAATTTCCAACAATCTCCGCTAACAGCATCCAGCAGCAACATCGACTTTCATTCACCTGTAGTGATATAGTTTAAGTATCAACGGAAGTTTTAGATGCCAAGGAGCAATACAGAGCAAAAGAGAAGTAGATGTTGGTAAAAGTCTCGGAGTTATAAAACACAAGGTGGAAATGTCAATGTGGGACGACAACAACGCGGATTGGGTTATTGTTAGATGTGGTTGAAATGAAATTAAAGACGGATTTTGAAATTTAATCTTTCCTCAAATGATATTTTTAACTTGTCATTCAATTCACAGTGTTTGTAACTTAATCTAATTTCAATTCATTTTATGTATATTATAAATCTGGGAGGGTTAATTTGAAAGTAAAAGTTTGTATTATGTTTATGAGCTTATTTGCCATGCATTTGCTTATCAGAAAGTATCTAGTACAAAAATTAGATTATGATTGATTCACAATCTTCTACGTTACGTTGGGGGGAAATAAAAGGACATCTATTTAACACCTTATTTCTGGAATTTTAATCATTATTATTCTTATTAACTAGAAATTTTAATAGTTATGACGATTATTTCCGCTATTTGGGTTTAACATTTTCTTGCTAATTATTGTGAAATATTTTTATTTTTGTACGAATATGCACGGCCATCCACCACATAATACCCGAAAAGTAAGTAGTTTTTTGGAAACCATTTTTGAAGATGGATGGTTGGCAAATAATGGATCGCATAGGTGGCCTTCTCATTCACCTGATTTAACTGCAATCGATTTTTTTTGAAATCGAAAGTCCTATTTTACGTATTACTGATACTTTTTCGCACCCAAAATTATCAAAAATGATACAATACTTTTTGTTTCACTGTTGTGGATACGGTTAATAATTATTTATAGATAAACGAATAAGAGTGATTCCATATCTTTTAATATGATTTATCTACAACATATTTGATAATTTATGCTAAGAATCCAACATTTTTACAAGAAATAGCGTTCATATCACGAGCGCAAACTGTTTTCCATGATCGACATAATTCTGCAGTATTCCCACGTGTAAAAATATTTTATGCAATGATATAAAATATACTATTTTACACAGAAACTAAAAGTGGACTCTAGAAATTAAAAATCGTAATGATATTGATAATTTTCCTAACTATTTTCTACAACATCCTTTCTAAATTTTATTTTGTGCTTCTTATAGGAAAGTGTTTAATTATAATTATTCTCGATTATATTTGTGGTTTCATTATTGAACTTCAAATTTTAATGCATAACTTCAGATTTTTTAACTTGACATTACAATGAATTATTCCTTGTATTCGAATGATTCGAATTATCATAGATCAAAATAAAAAAAGAATAATTTGCAGATCCAGTGTACCAATCATGGATAAAAGCATATTTTTCTACTCGTATGATTGTCATTGATGCCGCGCTTCGAATTTTAATCTCAGGAAAAAATCAAAAAGGGGAAAGCTATCTTAGCAATATATGTATCTATGGATTTTTTCTCCTGACGGATCCTATCAATTTGTCACCGCAGATTCAATGTAGCGAATGATAAACGCAAATTACCGACAGGAAAATAGAAATTTCATAAAACAAAATCGTGTAAAGTATTTAATATGTTCCATTAATTTGTATTTTGGACAAAAAAATCCAAATAAGCAACAAAATAAAATGATTTTCATGGATTTGAGATAGAAGCAACTTTAATTGAATAATTATGGTGCGATAAAACTTCATATTTTGATTTTCATGCGCTGTTCTTGTAAATTATTATCATTACTAAATACGTTGGAATGATGGAAAACAAATCTATAAATAATAATGATGAAATGAGACAAAATAATAATTCTCAATAATGTAGATTAGAAAAAATATATTTTTCAACTCAAAATACCAGTCAACAGTTTGTAATAATTAATTATCTACTTCTCACGAAGCTTATGTTGACGTGTCAAAATATTTACAGAATGAATGAAACTTTTAGATTCATATTATGCATATAAAATTGGTATCATGATTCATCAATATATATATATATATTATTCAGGCAATTAAAGCCTTCCGGATTAGAAAATTTATTATTAAGCTCAAGTAATAAATTTTTAATGCAATATTCTGTTAGTTATTGCATCTGAGAGAGAAGAATTCAGGAAAAAATATATAACGCTTCGGTGCGTTCACACTTCACTGAAATCAGAGCAAATATAGGCCAGTCAACGCCACGACCGATGCAATGCTAAGACATATGTACAAAAAATATGCTCCGCTTTAACGCTTTTCCCATACTCATTTATTTCATACCGGACAAAGTCATTATGAATAAAAAATAAAACACTGATTTATTTCTTTGAAGAATTTTTTTAGTTCTCGTTTCTACTGGAGGGTTTAAAGCAAATTAATTAAAGATAGGTATATGTATACACATAAAAAATTATTTTGGATTTCTGTATAAGTTCGATGACAATGCAATATAATATGTAGATATATCTAATAATTGAAAAATAAAATACGATAAGTAGTATTATATATAAGTGCGTGATTATTTGAACAATGGCCGAGATGAGGGGAACTGAAAAGTGCTTTCGCATAACATTTTTCAAAGCGATTTATTTGGCAAACGTTGGTCTCAGGCTCTCAGGGATAGCGCAACCTCCGGGAGTTGTTATCGGGCCCTCTGCACAAGGGTACAACGTTTGATCAGATAATTATATTATTCTGACTTGCAGAGACTAATGCTCTTGCATAATATGATATTATTGTTCCGATTTTCCAGCAAACGTTGGTCTCAGGGATAGCGCAACCTCCGGGAGTCGTTATCGAGCTCTCGGTACAGGGGTACAGCCGTACAGCGTTTGTTGATGATCTGTGACAAGCATTGTAGAGTCTCAGCTCTACTATTGTGTTATTCTAATTTGACTTGCATGTCTAGTGCCTCTGCATAAAAACTTTGATAATTCACTACGTGTGAAAATATATTGACAATTTACTGTGTGAATTTATTACTGACAAATCACAGTTGTGATCCTGTTCATACTGCTCTTATCTTTCCTCTCCACATGCTGTGGTAGAAAGCTTGAGAATGTATTCAAATGCTTTTAGCATGGAGCAAATTAGTAGTCGTCTTGCGGTTCTCGAACAAAGGCCCAATCAATCCGACAGAAAAAGGTCAGGCTTCTTGAAGCTGGAATAAGTTAGAAAGATAAAGCCAAAGAGGTAGCAAAACCAGTTGTGGGTAGTAAGTCAAAAGCTGCCCACAAAGCCGATGATGAGTCATCGCAGGATTTGGACGGCTCCATGCCTGCTCCAAATCCACAAAAAGTGAAGCCGGACTCAAAAATCCTGCTTCAATTGCGACTTCCAATAGTTTCGCCCCATTTAGTCAAGTGAGCGAAGATGACACTATGGAGAGCTCGCAGTCTCAAGCCTCCTTTGAGAAGCGCATTCCGCCTATCGTCCTTCACTCGAAAAACAAAAACTCCAAGCTAGTGCAAGCACTAGCAGGAGTTGGAGTGACGATAAAAAAGGCAGGCAACATCAAAAATGGTGTTCGACGGCACTTCTCTACAGCACAGGACTTCCGTGCTGCAACAACTTTGATGCGTGCTGGAAACATTGCTTTCCACAAGTATACGCTGCAAGAAGTCAAACTCTTGCAGGTAGTACTACGCGGCATACCGGAAACGATCTCTGAGGATGAAATCAAATTCGAGCTTGCATCAATTGGCTTTACAAATGAAACTGTCCGCCGCATGATAGCTAGTCGTGACAAGAAGCCATTACCTCTTGTTCACAGAACTGAAGGATTGCAATTGAACTTCATTGGTATCATTGCCAGAGGCCTCTATGATGGTACCATCTCCCCAGAAGACTAGCTGAAAAATCTTGTACTCGAAGCGTGCTCTCAAGTTCCTAAAAAGTGTTTCCAACTGATACTCCGAATTAATCTTATTTTAGATTTTACTCTCCCATTTTATACTATATTATACTTGTTGAAGTAAATGCATGAAGAGCAGAGCTGATAGTGTTATCAGCTGTTTTCACTACCACAGTTTGGAATTATCAATACTGCTATGTTGTTGGGTCAATACTGCTAGTTACACTAAACTATTCCACATTACGATTCAAATGACTAATAAATAAACTTTCTGATGATGCAAAGGAATGAAACTGAGCCTTAGAATCATATGGAAAATATATAAAAAAATCTAATCAAATGGAACCAGTGAATTTCAAAATTACCATGCACATAGAAAATATTTCCAGTTTCAAATATTAGTATAAATTTACTAACAAATTCTCATAATCCACTTTGAATTAACTTTTACATACCTAAGGAGGCTACAAACCATCAGAGAAAATAAGTAGTGGAGTTATTTTTTCCTGTCAATGATTTTAGGTAGATCTAATGTAAACATATTATTTTTGAATCAAATAGTTCGTGATTTTATTCAGTAATAGTTAAAAAGACATCGATTTTTGCCACTGTTAATAAAAATGCATCTTTGCGTATTATTTAAAGGATGTCATCAACACAGATATGCTGCAATTTCATTTTAAAATATGAGCATGTATGCATCTAATTCCATCAAATTATAAATCACTTCCAAAACACGTAAACAGCAGAAGAAATATCTAACAAAATAACAAAAACACCAGTTTTGCGCCATATATTTTCTAAATTTGTGTCTAAACTTCGCAACGGCTGCAATCTAGTTCTATCTTGGCCTCAGTCAGGTCGAAGACCACATTTTAAAATCTGTTTTCTTCTGAAGTTGATATTGTACAACATTTGAATCTTGACAAACATATGACTAACCAAACGATGAGGACTCGAATTCTTACACGATAGTATTTTCGTCTCGTTTCAAATTGCTAATGTTTTGTTTTATTGAACCCGAATGTCTGTTATCGAAAATAAATGTAGTTGGATGTTTCATTTTCTGAAAATTTGTTCCAAATACAAAATAACACAAATATATTACAACATGGTTCGAAAGATGAAAATATTTACAGTATTTGACACATCTATAAAGTTGTTTTTACAAAAGTTATAAATATGAGCTGTCATCTCAAATTATAATTTATCTGAAGAATAGATAATAAATGAAACACAGCAGGCGCACGCTCCAGAAGTAGAACTTCTTTGCTGTTAGCAAGAATGTATAATAATTTTTATTTTATATTGAATATTCTCAATTCAGTCGAAGAAAAATTAATGTTAGTTAGAGCTTGTGACGCTTGCAAGAATAACCTCAACAAAACATTAGAAGATTTACTTCAAAAAGATATATTTACCATATCAAATGGGGCAGGAGTCGACGATCTTTTTGATGTCACGGGCCAAATAAAATAAAAGAAAAAGATCGAGAGCTGCATTATTATTTTTGATTCAACATATGATACATTTCTAAATAGTTTGACATATATACTGCAAAAAGCAAAAGTTGTTTGGCAGGACGTAAAGAAATGTTCGGCGAGTCGCATGAGGTCTGCGGGCTTCAGTGATAAAGTATGCTCTTACTCTTAACTTAGAGAATTTGGGAATATTCCATAGATAATTTAGAAAAAAATTCATAATAAATAAAGCAATTTCATCAACGACTATAATTTTACAAGCATTCATAATAATTATGAGTTAAATCGTTCCTCAATTCCATTCGGAATTTTCATAAGATTTAAATTTTAAATAAACTCAAAATACTTTCCAGGTAAATGGAATTTTTTCAAATTTCACACTAGCAAAGAGAAAAACAAAAATTAGTTTTTCAAAAAAAATTTCAATCAAATTTTGAATGGTAGGTACCTATTAAAAATTATTTTTTTTAGGAGTAATTCAAAATATTTGAAATAAAAAACTGAAACATGAACTTCTGCAACAAAGAGAAAAATTAAATGATTTCCTGGTACGATTTTCCGGCAGTAATCGAACATTTGTCTATTTTGAAATTTGGCTTACTTCTTTTATGGGGTTATAAATCTAGCGATATTTCTTCCATGATGCATTCTTCAGTTTACACGTGCTAGATTACCAACGCCAAGGTTACTACTTAAGTTTAAAATTACATCCAATTTCATAACTCTAATAATATTTACGTTTTTGTCACATCTCGCATTGACAGTTTATACGTTTCAGAGTAGATCCATTTTCTTAATAACAAACAATTTCGTTTCAAATTGTGTGATAACATACGGAACTTAATTGGCAACATAATATTTTTGATTAATTTACACTATAAAATTTGCTCGTTTTGATTCATAGAAATGAGCGGCTGCTATCGCTTATACTTTACGAACAAAAAAGCAAACGAAAGTGCTGTCTACATAATTATATATCTCCTATGACAAAGAAATATTAAGAACGCGTTTCCACTTTCTCATTTTAACAAAAAATAAAATTAGATTTAAAAAAAAAGCCATGATAAAACCAAGCAATTATCAAAAGGCGTATAAGCACTACGCATGCGTGAGAAGAATATTCAAACGTCTTACATAAAGAATAAACTTTGATTGTTACAGCTTCTATTCTACGATGCTGATAACTTCAAAAAATAGGTACGATGCGCCGGCCGTACTGATTTTTCTACGCTCCTCGGCATCAAGTTTCTTGATTCCTTCATAAGAATGAATCAAGCAAGATTATCTAATACTAGCAGCCCTTGCCGGCTTCGCACGGATGGACATTTATTAATATTTAACATTTTTGTAATAATAATAATATAAGATAATTATTAAGAATAATACCACATTTGATGCTTGAGTAACACAATATTAATTGAAACATAACTTCGACTGTCAAAATTTGTGATCTATTTAATGAAATGAATTACGGAAGATAAGAGATTATACTGCAGCGCACGCAATATAAGGCCCAGTATTTCAGTGTTAAGATTACGAAAACTGTGGATTAATTTTCGTAGCAACGATTGTAAAAACAATTGTAACCATAGTAATTAAGCTTCGTTTAAGTAATCTGTAGATTAAACTGAGCCTGAAATACTGGGCCTAAGTCATTTCTTTACATCTTGGATTATATTATTGGAGTTTTCGCAGGGGTGTCTTTTTCTGACATTAGATTACAGCCAATGTTATTTAGTGATAATATAGAATTCTACTAGTGAAGCAATTTTTAAAATTGGTTCGCTAGTTTTTGAGTTTGTTCATTACAAACAAAAATATAAATATTTTCTTTTTATAATATTGATGAAGATAGATAGATGATACTGTCAGGAACTTTTATGCAAATGCCAACAACAACTATATAAAGTTTCAACTCAATCGAAAGAACGATGCGCGAACGGACAAATACGGCTCGTGCATCACTAAATGTATGTTGATGTTACTATAATAAGAATTTCCACAGAAATGTCAACAACAAATATAGTAAGTTTCAACTCAATCGGATAAACGATGCGCGAAAGAACAAATACGGCTCGTGCGCCGTTCAATGTATGTTGATGATACTATAATAAAAGCTTTCAGAAAAGTTCCAACAACAACAATAGTAAGTTAGTTTCAACTCAATCGGATGAACGATGCGCAAACGAACAAATACGGCTCGAGCGCCATTCCTTGTAAAGTTGTCTTTTATAGCATATGTTACTTAGTGATAATATAAGATACTACTGGTGAAAGAATTTTCAAAATCAGTCCAATAGTTTTTGAGTTCATCCATTACAATCAAAAATTCAAATCTTTTCTGCTTATAATATTAGTATAGATGATAAATAGACGGTCATGATGATGAAACTTATGTCAAGTTTTATATTTTTACTGGAGCAAACTGGAACAAAATGGATAACATTTTCTCAAATATCCATATATTTTTAGGTCATCATGGCAGAATATTTTTTTAACTCATATCCTTTGATACGACGCGATTGAAATTTGAGCTTTTTATTTTCCAGGTTTTCCAGAAAGTAACTAACCAATGATTATATTTCCAGTACTCCGAAAAGTCCAATTTGAATTCCAAATTTACTCATTTCATTCCTACTTAATGTTATTCATTTTTGCCCACGTATTTATATCATAACAATTATTTTACGTTACGAATAATTTTTGCCAATTTAATAAAATTCAAACACTCTCTCATAAAAAACTATGAATATCATATTTTTAACAGACCTTCATAGATAACTGCTAAAATATTAACATTGAAACAAGAGCAGAACCATCACAATGAATATTATTTTAAATAATAACTAAGTTTAAATCAAAAGCTCTTTTTTCTGAGAAATCTTACAAAATCAATATCAAGAAACGCTACGTAATATAAATATACGAGATCAAATCAATAAATACGATGAATGTACATAGTCATAGTTTTAGATATATGTATTTCATTAGCCTCTCAAAATACAAGTTTTTAATTTTATGCTATGAATTTGACTATTTTGAAGTCAATCGGTTCATTAATTAATTTTTACGGAACCGTTTTTGGAAGTCAGTTTAATTTTTCTTACTTGAAAGTATTCTATGAGAAATGTTGGATACTGAATCAGTGTTAAAGCAATTGAAAACGATAAAATATTTAGAAGACAACGTTAGCTGAGTGTTATTTTTTAAATATAGGAAAAAGTTATTCGTAAAGCCCATATTGAAGGATGTGGTATTTAATATATAAATTTATAAATAATTTCATGTATATAGTTCATTTGAGTTAAGAACGGTCCAAGAACTCTTATGGTACTACCCTCTTGATTGGCCGAAATGCGAACACGATTCACTTACATTAAATGCATGATTCAAAACAAGATTGCTGGACATGAATTCAAGAAATAAATATATTCATATATCTGAATAGATATAAATTTAAATCTTCGAACTGTACAAATCTACTTATGATAATTGATGAAGGACTTGACAAATGATGCAATTGACAGATAGCCAAGTGCAATTTTTGTGCTAATGTGAAATTGGTTCACATTTTCGCCAATCAGAAGATTAAATTGCAGTCCCATAAATGCCCTCAGACCGTTCTTAACTGAAACAAGCTATTGAAATTTGTACATCAAATTCAATACAGAATTTCACGTGACTATTTTTGTGTATGACACACAGATAGATTTAAGAATATAATTCATCTGTAGCGCATGTGTTCGAACAAGTATTTTTGTGAGAAGAGATGAGGATTTTGGAGGAATAATAAGGAAATAGGATAATCCAAGTATGACAACTCTAAAATTTTACATGTACGTAAGAATGGTAAGATCTTTGATTTCCTGGAAAATTTGGTGACTAAGAAGTCTTTAAAAAACCATGCTGATTTTAGTTTAAATGACCAAACGAACCTCGGATTTTGTTGACAAGATTGGGATATAAATCATTTTATATCATTTCATTTTTTATTGCTTTATTACCGCTGTTTTAATTTTTTTTTCACCTACATATCATGTCACTAGTGGGCTATTTGACGTCGTTTTCTTTTGTGAAGTTCCTGTAATTTTATTGTGTAAGTTACCTTTGTATAATTTTCTGATTTTTAAGATTCTACACCTGCTTGTATGTATGTTTGACTTTGTTATTTTCCTTTCTTTGTAGTCTCTGCAATTTTATGCTTTTTGAAAAAACTTTATTATTTTCTGCTGCAACATTGATAATAATTTTGAACAAAATTGGGGGATAAGAAAAAAACTAAGAATAAACAAGTAAGTGTAGACAAAGCGTTGATTAAAACGAAAAAATACGGGTCGCCAGGTGTTAAATATGTTGAATCAAAAACTATTGCTGAAAGATACAAGCTCATATAGAAATTTTCTCAGTTTTCATAAAGCGCAATTTTAATGGGTACTTGCTACAATTAGTGGATGAAGATTTTGCAAAATAAGATACTTATATGCAAAAAAGTATATCTTCTAGGAGCAGGTAAGTTATGGTGCTGCAAAAAAAAAACCTTAAAACTGGAATTATTCCTAGTTCTGTTGCAGATTAGATTCTTAGTACATAGAAAATCTTTCCGTTCTTTCATCTTCTCAACACGAGTTCATGAAACGACGATATCAGAAATAATTTTATAAGTTTTATCAGCCATTATTTTGACAAAATTAATGTAATTTCTAGACTTCTACAACGACAGAAGAATGACATAATTTATGGCAATTTCTACATTTCCTAGGAACCCTGGATACTGGATGGTCGCCATGTAAGCTTTATGCTCCAAAGATCAAATGGATTGTACTACTATAATTAATTATAAATGTTAATAATACCATGTTACTAGCATTGGCTGATGCAATTATAAATTTTCTATATCAATGTTGGCTTTAAAGAACGAATTAGTGATGGTTGCGTCTTTCGTGAATTGAGATTATGTAGCGCCATCAAGACAAATCAAATGAATTTTTCTTCACCTGAAAGAGTACCACTAAATTCAATTATTCTTTGCGCAAGTAAAGTCGAACTTATTACACCGACTTCTGTTGTACTTCACAGTTCACAGCAATAAAAAAAATGGTATTAATTATTTAAAAACATCGAATAATACATCTTTAAATTTGTTTAGAATTACTAATCAAACTGGAAATAAATCTAGTACAGAAACAAGATCGGTGCAAGATGAGTTCAAAGATAAATATATAATAAATATGATTATTGAACTTGAATGTAAATTATGATACTGAATAAATATGAAGCAACAGTTTCAAAATTTTTTGAGTTACATAGCACCGTACAAAATCTATTTCTGAAATATTTTAAAAAGTAGTACCAAATAACATGGAAACTAATTGTAAAGTATCTTTTTTTTACCTAAAATTTTAGATGGAGCAGAGAAAAAGTACATTTTAAATTCCTACAAGGAAATAATAAAAGAGCGGAGAACTTGGCATCACACTAATCAACGTATGCCATCATCGTTTCTTTAACTAACCTGGGTTAAAGTAACAATTAGTGGCCAAGTAAGTTTATTTTCATTTTTTTTATGACCATGCATAAAGTTAGTTCTTAAGGCATAACAAACGATGCGTAAAATAAGTGTTTTTCACATTTGGTTGTTGTAAGTCCGTGCAAACCCGTGAGTCATATTGTTTTATACTTACTCACTTAATCCAGAGTCTTTATACTTTGCAGTGTCAAGATTTGATTATGCCCATTGACATATTCAAAAAGCATTATTTAACTATAACGTGTCCTTTCGTTCAAGGTAAGTATGCGGTTCTATTGGAAGGCTTGTAATTTCTTAATAAGGACAAATTGGACCTATGTTATAACATTTTTATTTCATCTGCCAGAATTTGTCAGTTAACACGTTAAAAATAATCAAATCAAAATTATTTCATTTACTGAGGTTGAAAACAATATGGAGCTATGACCTAAATTGGGCTCCCAGAGGGTTCAAGATTTTTAACACGAAAATACATTTTGCCAATACCAACATATTCTGTAATTGGTAGGCAATACACACAACGACACAAACTCGCAAATAGCCAGAAAAAAAAAACTAAAAATTAATTAGCAAACGTCAATTGAAAATCATACATTATACCTAATTTTTTATTTAAAGCAATGCTTGTATAACATTCTTAAATATTTCACTTCACATTCACGCACTCTTTTTTTATTTATAAAAAATCTTATTCTTTTCCAGATTCAAAGTTTTTATTTCAAGGTTGTATAAAAAGAACAAAAATAAATTTTATTACGAAAAAAGAGTAAAACTTCGGACAATAACCAGAAATTGTGAAATGCTCTTTATTATTTACAAGAAGTTGTTGAGTGAAAATAAATATTTACATTTATTTAGATAAACTGAATTAAATTTATTTTGGTAGAAAGAAATAACAGATTCACAATCAGTACAATACCGGATGAAATCAAAATAGTTACAGATTTTGACTAATCGTGACGTAAAAATTCGTGTGCACCCACTACGAGCAACCTTGAAAAATGGCGCCAAGATTTTTATTATTTTGACAATAGCGAGCCAAAACCGATAGGAAAGCTCTATATAAATTAGACTGGACGTATTACACTTGGCAATTGAACTTTTCTGAAGATATCTTAAATCTTAATAGATTATCTGTGAAGTATTTATATTATATTGTTTAGTCCAAGGACAATCATTAGCATTACGCAACCATCAAATATCAAAATATACAAGAAAGGATTGAAAATTCTTCGGAATCACCACTAGTAGACTGATTTTTTCCAAAATATCTTATGTCATATTTTATTTGTTTGCACAAATATTTGTTGTAATTATTATCTAAGCTGCTATTTGGAAGCATTCTAGAAAGGTGCTTTGTTGGTATCTAGACATTTTGCTAGTAGTAGTGAAAGCTCCCAATCATTCTAAAAAATGTTTCTGTCAGCGGTTAGGCATGTGAGTAATTATTGTTGTAGCGGCAAATGAATGTACTGGAACATGGAATTATAGTATATAAACCTACGTGGAGAACTAGAGAAAAGAAATTGATGACGCGAAAAGAGACAGCAAGCGATTCTGGCGCAAAATTCACATTGTGCGGCATTTTTTTTCAGTAAAAGTGTACTATAACCTGCATTCAATTAATTAAATCACAATACATTTGTCAAAATTGATACTCAGCAAGTTCAAAATTCTATTAATATAGATCATAGAGAGCACTTTTTTGAGCTGAAATTGGTGACTACAATTTCATGGGTAAAGCTAATTATGAATAATTGCTTTCCTTAATTGTATACAAATATGTAGAAAAGATTTTTTTTCATCAATATGTATAAAAAAATTCCTTGTTTGCTTTGGGTTGTGGCACTGAAACTTATAAATTTGATGGAAAGGAAAAACTTTTGGAATACAATCAATGGAAATTTATTTTTCTATTTCTACTAGTTTCGACACCAGTAGAAAAAGAAAAATATAAATAAATTTCCATTGCCTGCATTCCAAAAGTTTTTCCTTTCCATCAAATTTCCAGTCAAGAAGTACATATTTTTATAAATTCATGTCTATTCTAACAAATAAATATTTCATGCTTGTTTTGTGTTACATGAATTAATTGCATATAAAAATAAAGTTTGTTTGACATTTACAATATCGAAACAAATTACTTTATACTGTTGCGTACCAAAACAATATTAATAATACTTTACGCACTGCCGTAGAAAAATATTTTTTTTGTGAAGCTCAATAAATATTTTTTAGATCTTTCGAAGAACTTGTTGCTAGTGATTCAAAAAAGAAAAACAATTCTTACGAAGAGTATGATGGGGTATAAGATAATGAATTAAAATTTATCTTCATTCGTACGGCAGAAAAAAAAAACACAATCGCGTATATATGACATCTTGTTGACGTGAATTCTAAATTATCTAAAGTTGCCTAAGCAAATGTAGACATTTATTATCTTTATATTCAAGTACGTAATTTATTAATTAAAATTTGAAGTGCGCCCTTACATTTTGCCTACTGTAGAATAAGAGAAGCTCATTTGAATGATGTTATTACAAGATTTAAAGTAAAGTGAAATGAATAAATTTTTTATAACTCAATTTCAAATGCATTAGTTAGCATTATTTTCACTAATTTGTACCAGATTTTCTCCATTGTTGTCCACTTCAAGCAAACCTATAAAATTGAAGCTGAAATTTTTGATAAAATTCCATTCCAACCTTGAAACTCGAATTGGATACGTATTAATATGATCATTTATCATGTAATAGTTCCCTGTATTGCAATGTAAGGTAGTACTGCAGCACATCAATAATTTGCAGCTTCCTCTGAAGACTGTAGTGTAGCGAGAATATTGAATGAGATTTCATTTTACCGATATATCCTTCAGCAATATTTCTGGAAGAACATGGGAAACTTTACAAAAATCAAGAAATTACATGAGTTGAAAAGAAGAGAATCATCAGAAATATCAGTATACCCTAGCGCTTCGTTACGAATGTTATCTTCGTCTATATTACCAACATAAACCATAGAAATACATTATTCCATGCTATAAAATAAAATAATGAACAAATAAACCATAATATTCACTTTGGTCCTATTTCGTTCAAATTTTATTGAAGCATAAGAAGAGTTGCTATTTTTGTCTTACTTTGACATAAGTTGTCAATCAATAATTTGAAAATAACAACGTTGTTCCGATCGATAAGTGTGTTATTGACTGAGACTGTCAATATCCAATTTTAATTTAAGAATACCAATATGAAATGAATCAGTCATTATCGTTCTATTGATCGAAAACAGAGATAATGATCAAGTTATGGAATAGCATTGATAATTCTAAATTTGAGAATGATCAAGTTTGATTAATACTACTTTTTCAGTTCATTTTGATAAAAAGAAACAAATTATTTTTGTCAGTCTAAAAATTTCAAAATAATAGTAAATTGTGTAAAACGGCCGTAAAGGTAATCTTTTTTGGTGAGTTTGTTGTTCAGTTGAGACCAAAAAAGAACTTTGGTTTGAGTTGTCTATATGGACAATTTAATGAACTCTTTAAGTAACAGTTTTTGCCGGGATGCATATTATATTCTTCTGTCAACCTCTACAGTTCTTGAAAATTGAGAAATAAATACACATTTTACAAATATCAACTTAATAGAAGATAATAAAATAAAATAATTTCAACGGCAACTAAGATTTAGAAATAAATAGATGAAATTTTGTGATTTTGAATTTTTTTGTGATGATCACCTAAAAAATGCTGTGTGCATCTCGGTCTAAAGTTCTTTTTTGATCTCACTTGAATAGCTTCGACCGCAAACAACATATTCGACCAAAAAAGATCATTTACAGCCTTGATACACAAATTACTTTTATCAAGTGGTTTTTGACAGATCAGAAACAAAAAATAATATTTGACAGATCAGTCCCAAAAAGTAAAATTCGACAAACATGTATAAAAAAATGGAACTTTTCGGCTGCATAAGGAGCAATTTTTCTTCTATCACACTCAATTATTAAATTTTTGAAAATTGTAGTGACATTTTCTTTATTTTCTGAATTTTAGGAGGTTTAAAATAATTATTTTAGCATAAACAGGAATAAAATTGATTTGTAATTTAATTTTTAATTTAATATAATTGAAGAATGAATTCATCAACTATTTTAAATTAAAACATTGTACTAATCTCAAATTATTAAAGAGACAAGAGTCAAAACTTGAAATCCATGTGCCAATTTCTATATGAAATTATTTCCACTAAAATGACTGATGCATCAAATTGATATTTAATTGAATATTAAACTTCAGATTCACTAATAGTCAGGAGATACGAACTATGTAACGTGATTTTTTTTTACTTGTCTCAAAAAATTAATGCTTTTTGTTCAATTGCCATGACAACTTATTGAAATACCAAAATGGACTACTTTTGTCTGGAGTCCAATGTTACAATATGGCGTCTTATTCAAGCGATAAAAAAAAACACATTTTATGTTACGATCGCCAAGAAAAAAAAAAAAAACGTTGTTAAAGCCGTAGTGAATGGACGAAACTGAAGTTGGCTATGATTCTGATAGACTGAGTACTTACTCAGATACCGCAACATGAGTATAATGGAAAAGTAATGATAAGTGTGGGTAAACAAAAAAAAGCCCATCTGAAACGTAACCTAAATCCTAGTATTTCAAGGAATTCACCAAAAGTAGATTATGTATCCGTATTTGAAGTATACTATCTGTTAGATTTGTAGCAAACTTCAGTTTCATCTGTTAACTACGATTTAGCCAAAACGTGAACATAATCATAAAGCTCATACATTGAGTTTATATTATTTTAGCTACAGATTACGTTCCCTTTTTACTTCCCCGACTTATAATATAATAGGGAAAGTATTGTAATCGTGATTTTTTGATAGTTCAAGATTTTCTTCACGTTTTAGACCTTACTGAACCCAAAATACATAATTTAAAAAAGTCGGTCTGTCGGTTTCTCTGTCGATCTGTCTGGAAGCATGATAACTTGTACGAATTTTCGACTAAAATTTCATATTTAAGTGTTTCATCAAAAAGCTAGGATCAAGTTCGTAGATGAGCTTTTTTTTATAATTGGGTATTTACCGCTTCTGTAGCATTGTCGAATAACGCATTTTCATTGTAGATAATACGCGAGAAACCTTAGCTGGAAGCATTATGCGACCAAAAGTCAGTTCTCAAAAAAAATATAAATACGTCAACAGATTATACGCAGTTCGTTAGATTTCGTTTTTTCGTTATCAACCAGTTAACCACTGTGAGGGCTGCATTACTAGTGAATAATTTTAGAAATAAATTAGGATTGTTACTTCACGAGAAATTTGCATTATGAACTAAAAAAAATAAATATTTTTTTTTATACAAACACTATTAAAAGTTTGACTTTTAATGGTTGCTTAGCGTATTAAAAATAACAATTTATGATATTGTTATCACTTTTAACACGTTACCATTAGCGACGTGTTAAAAGTGATTCACTTTTAACACTAATATATAATGTTTATTTAATCTTGATTGTTCTTTATTTTCATCATGGTTTTTTACATACAGAGTAATTCGACCATAACGTTGACGATTTCCACAACTTGAATTTCTCCTCAAAGTACGCCAAAGAAACTGTCTCATCATATTTACTGAAAATATTTTTATCTTCGCACCATTTTAAAAACGTCCGTAGGCGATCTCGTACTGTTGCCTCGACTTCGAAGGTAATAGATAATAAATAGTTCTTGTAGCTGCTCCCTCAATTTCAGCTGGAATTAATTTCTTTTCTTGACTATCCATTTCATTCAAAATATATGTCAAACTGTGTAAATAACAACAAAACATTGGTTGCTATCAAGGAGTACATGGTTGCTATATAAATGACAGTTCATCTAATATGTCATAATTTGTATAAATTTTTACCAATTTCGCATTATTATCACTATCAATAGTGTTTGTATAAAAAATAGTGTATGATATACATGTTAAAAGTGATTTTATTTTGTTCCAAAGGTTACGCCACTCCGCTGCGCGTCGTGTCCCAAACTTCCTTTGTCACAAAATAAAATGACACTTTTAACACTTATATCATAAATAACTATTTTATACAAACACTATTAAAAGTACGACTTTTAATGGTTGCTTAGCGTATTAAAAATAACAATTTATGATATTGTTATCACTTTTAACACGTTACCATTAGCGACGTGTTAAAAGTGATGAATTTTTAACACTAATATATAATGTTTGCTTAATCTTGATTGTTCTTTATTTTCAACATAGTTTTTACATACAGAATAATTCGACCATAACGTTGACGATTTCCACAACTTGAATTCCTCCTCAAAGTACGCAGAAAAAACAGTCTCATAATATTTACTAGAAACATTTTTATCTTCGCACCATTTCAAAAAACGTTCGTAGGCGATCTCGTACTGTTGCATCGACCTCAAAGGTAATAGATAATGAACAGTTCTAGTAGCTGCTCCGTCAATTTCAGCTGGAATTAATTTACTTTCTTGACTATCCATTTCATTCAAAATATGTGCCAAACTGTGTAAATAACAACAAAACATTGGCTGCTATCAAGGAGTACGTGGTTGCTATATAGATGACAGTTCATCCAATATGTCATAATTTGTATAAATTTTTACCAATTTCGCATTAGTATCACTAACAATAGTGTTTGTATAAAAAATAGTGTATGACATACGTGTTAAAAGTGATTTTATGTTGTTCCAAAGATTACGCCACTCCGCTGCGCGTCGTGTCCTAAACTTCCTTTGTCACAAAATAAAATGACACTTTTAACACATATCATAAATAACTATTTTTTTAATTCTAAGAGTTTATGGAAGCGGTTTTTATATCAATATACCTAAATAGAATGATATTTGGCTGATATCATTTGAAGCAAACAAATAACTTTTTTTTCAAGTTTATAAAATAAATTTCAATGAAAATCTATTTTAATTTCATCCACAAGTTCTGAAACATTAGTTCTCATCCAACTAAGTCCTCAATCTTCACTTCTGATACCGCTGTTCCAGGGGCCGAGTGATTCTATTTAAAGCTCACGGGCGCAAATCGTACGCTACAAGCTTCAAGCATAAGCCGCATTGAGCAGAAGCAGTGACCACATGCAAAGAGATACTACTGAACGCGAGGGAGTTAGAATGTACTAGCATTCAGCTGATACCATGCCAAGTGACAAATCATTCGTTGTTTTTAAAGTACTGCTAGCAGTAAGCGGAAGGAATGCTCTTGGCGATATTATAGTAAATAAGGAGAATTTTATTTTTGGTAGAAACAGAATTAGGTCTTGCATATCTATAAACAAAATATGTATTTGCTTTAAATTGTAAGATGTTCTAAAATAATCATGAATCATTTCTTTTTCATGAATTGAAGAAATATTTATCAAAAATAGCGTCAAGGGCATACCAAGTAGATCTTGAACCGTATATAACCCGTTAATACAAAAAAGTGCAAGAATTAGCTGAATGGAAAACTGTCTCAAATTGTCGCAAGCCTATGGTGATAAAGCGACAAAGCATGAGGTTTGCAAGCCAATTCACGAATCAGAATGAATCGTGCTCGAAGGACAAGCGTTAAAAATAAAACAGAAAAAAAATCAAAATACTGGATTCATCTTCTGCCTGTCAGTCGATTAAAAGTTATCAGTAAAATTACTTAAGACAGCAATAATTCTTTTTCTGAACTGGAAACGAGCTGCGGCAGTGGAAGGAAAGAATTTTTTTCGGCAGGTTGATATCTTGTAATTCTATACTTGGTCAAAAAGGCAAATCAGAAACCAGAAAGCGCTCAATTTGATGTTGGTTCTTGAAGATGTCAAAACATATGTGGAAGAAAAAAATGTAAACAATGTATTAGATCAAAAAAATCAAAGATAATTATTAATAATTATCATCCCGTGGACATAATGTTAATCTCAAAAAATTGTCGAAAAATATCAGTTTCGTCAATTTTTTTTCTTAGAAAACTGAACTTTTTTATGAGAATGCAAAACAATCATACAGAACAAAAATAACACAGAAGAGTTAAATACGAACAAGATCCGTCTATGAAGTGTAGGAAACCTCGTTTCCGGGTTCCTCTGCTTATAGGCTCAATATTATGATTTGAATTATTAAAACACAGAAAAAAAATCTTTCGATCCATTTTCTCGTTTTTATATGCCACGATAGCTTCTTCAGAAAATGATTGCATCAAATTACTAGGTCAAAGTTTTAAGTAGAAAAGACCGAAGCTTCAAATTCTTTAGTCAACATTGACTGAAGATGAGATGGTGAAAAATAGTTTGCAGTCTCGTCTTCGACTGCCGTTGTTATAGCTCGCCAAAAATTTTGGTAGCTAAGCAGTACCAGCACACTGCATGTTTATTCAGAGCAAGGAAACTCTAGTAAACAAATTTATTACAATTATTTTCAATCAATCGTTTCACACCATTTTTTCCTTTTGTTGAATGAAGAAGAAAAGTTCTGAAATATTATTACAAATGCTCAATGCTTTAAGACCAACTTTGAAATCATAGCACGAGAGTCCTTTCTTCTCAGTTCTATGTCAGGTAACTGTATGCTACTTTATTTACTTTACGCAATAGAATTCAAGAAAAAGAGATACTATTCTACAATAGTTTACTTACAAAGGACCGGGCTACATATCGATAAATTAATATCATTTGTGTTATTCTCCACATTTCCGTACCTCAAATTATTATTTTGAATTTTCATCAATTTTTCGTCAAAGCTGGTAGAGCTATTATCGTACATATTGTATTGTTTATCCTAGTTTGAGACCCAAGGGTCAGTATGTTCAAAATACCTTCGCAGAAAATTGTTTTTTTTTTTTAAATCTGGCAATCAGCTTATTGTTTGAACGGTTTTTATTCAAATTTTATGGAGTATGGTTATTGAAATATTGGTAAAAATGTTTGCCTTGAACTGTATCCTTCCTATCGGGAAGTAAGACTCAAAAAAATTGTGAATATTCTGGAGTATGGGAAAATGTGATTTGATTTGCTAAGGTCAAAATTTCAACAAGATTGTCCTAGCTAGGATTCCAATATAAAAGTAAGGTTTGATCATGTCGGTTTGTTACTGATGCCGAACTATTGGTACGCAATTCCAGCTTGCATTTGATTACTATTTTAAAAATTAATTATAATATAACCTGATACTGGCAATTATTACTGATACTGTTTTGTCTTGTTAAGTATAATAATAAATAATTGCAATGAATTTTTGATTTTTTTTTCATCTGCGATATTGTACAAAAAATCTAGCCAAATTAATTAAGTATAAGAGAATATTGATAGTTATTTTTGTATGATAATAAAACCGTGGAATAGAAGATAAACATTGATAAATCCATTTATTACTATAAACACTAATATAATCTTGATGTGTGAAGTGATGTTACAATTATAGATATGAATAATTTAAAATGAAATGCATTCTTTTGCAATAATAAATCGTTGCCCTGTATTGATAAACAACTATCTTTTTCAAAAGTTAGATCAGGTCCTGTAAAAAGATAACACAATCAATTATTCTTTTCTTAGGTTGTATCGAAAAGTGAGCTATATCGAGATTACGCCTCCGTCAAATTCTTTTAAAATTAAATTCACGAGCAATCAAGATCAAGGTCGTCTGACTGACTATTATACAATAATAAAATCTCGTTCAAAAATCGCGCTGCGCCATATTTTGTACAGCCGTAAATTCATGAATATATCAACACAAGTAAATACCGCAGAAAAATATACTGTCTCTCTCTTGATGACGTTTGCCAAATAATTACGCAACGAATATTTACGATGTCGGGAGCGTCATGTAGGTTTGGCTATGGCGCAAATTCAAAAACTTTGCTCTGCTTTTACACATTCAATTATCTAAATTCGGCTATTTAAATTAAACCGATAAAAATGTATGACTAAAGGCTCTATTTATCAGCGAATGTTGCATATATGTGCCAACTGAAAATGTTATATTTTTAGAAATATTACTGATTGGGTGTGAAATCTGTCCACGAAAATTCATCCACGTAAATATAAATGTGGATACAATATTTTCAATCAAAAATTCATTTCCTGTGCACGATGTCTCTAAGTTCAATGAGAATGGATGATTCAGAATTAAATAATTACTGGAACACTCTGAAACTGTATTTATTTGCGCTAACGTTCCGATCTTGATTATTTATTTTTCTATTACTAAGATATTCCTGATTTCTGTTTATGAACATATGGTATCATTCAGTGTCAAATTTTATTTTAAATGTAGCAATATAGGCGTGAATAAATAATTTGACAGTCCAATTTCAAGATGATTGATTTATCAAAACATCATTATATTTTTTGTAAATATAATAATATGTACAAGCAATAGAACTAAAAATTCACACAGAGTTTCAAGATTTCTGATTTGATGAAAAATTGGATATAGGCAGTTGATAGGATGTATAGTAATATATCAAAGATGCCGACACGTGGAATAATAGAAACATGGAAATTTTATGGGAACGGTAAACTTTCATTCATAATTTTGAATTCAAATGGAATAAATTTCAGAAATAATAAGTTATCAAGCAGAAACCATTAGAATTTTAAAATCATTGTGCTGTTTTTGAGCACACTAGTACTCCTTGGTAGTGAACATTCAACAAAGCACTAAAAAGCAGTAACAAAAGTTGTTTTTCTGAACTCTTTCAGGAAATTGTATCATTATTGGAATAAGTGTGAGACAAGCAAAGCTAGATATTTTGACTAAACTAAATCGCATTTTTTTTATCATACCTCATATTCAAGTTTTATATCATAATTTTCAAAATTTCTCTCTTCCATGTTGAATAACAAAACATATCAATAAATTCATTTATTTCATGACTCCAACATAGTATCTCGTTCAAAATGATATATGAATGTTTATTAATTTTAATTAATGTTTCATGCAAGGATAGAAATTAATACCAAATTGTACGGCAAACAATATCGTAAATTTCATATAAAATAATTGACTACTAAATTACCAAATTCAACAGCACAACATCAGTAAGTAATAATTTACATATTTTTGTCACAAAAACATAAATTTCAGTAAGATGCAAGAATTAGAGTTCTATAAATATGCATCAGACACATTTACTGCATTCTTAAAAAACCAGAAACTAGAGCTTCAATATTAAATTCTTTATCGGCGTTATATGTTTATATTGGTATTTGTTAAAACTTCATACGTTTTTCTCTTTATATTAATTAGATGCATGCATGTCGTGTGTATATACATTACATTTTTTTTTGTATCACGTGCACCGAAAGTTCCTTATTATTGAACTGTTTCCAGCTTTAAAAGTTCTGAATTCCAAACCATGCAAACAATAATTTTCATCAATTCCCTTTTGACAGAGAAATAATAATTATTTCCCTGCCGAAAAGAAAAAAAATGATAATTGTGAATCGTTGGTGATTTTTAATTTTATTTTTATCTGTCAAGTTGACATTTGGAAAAAAACTGTATTATGGGTGGTGTTTGGTATAGTGTTTGCATTTATTGTGAATATGATAGCGCAGAAAATGTGAAAAACATAATTAATATCGATCAATATTTAAGTCATGCGAGTTATGTTCCGTAGTATTAGTTTGTTGTAATTACATAATTAGTTATGAAAAGTGCCATATTGTTTGACGAAACGTAATATTTGCCAAAACGAGCGTAGCGAGTTTTGCAAATTCCGTGAGTCAAAAAATATGGCTTTTCATAACGTATTCTGTACAAAATTTTATCTAATTCCGTCAGAATAATTTTATCTATATTTTTGAATGAGAACATTTCTCAAAATTCAGATGACTGATTCATGACCATCTATTGTGACTACAGAAACAAGAGTGCACTGAAATAAACAAATATCGAATTTTCACAAAACGTCAAAATAATTTTTAAAAATATACTCAAGCAGTGATATCCTGAGTGATATAGTACTCTTTGATATTAAAGACTCTGCCAATACTGCATATTGTAAATCATAAGTCATTCTTTTAATTGTACGCAGATAAGTATAATTGATTAGCTCTGAAACATGGCCAGTTATGTAAAGTCATTACGTAACTACTTTACGCAACTGTTGCATGACAGTTATGAAAAATGGGACGTAGCATAACGTCAGAAATTGATGTAAAATTTGACTTTTCAAAACGGAATTAGATAAAATTTCTTGGTAAAATCAATAAAATAGTTTTAAGCATTCAAATAAATTTTGAAAAGTTCAGTAATGGGGTACTTCGGTGCACTTGTTACAAAAAGTATCGAATGCAACATGGACACGGAAGATAGTCATTATTGTCACGGGCGAAGTTGGCTACATGAAGCTTAAACTTCGCCATTGCCTTCGTCGAGTGCAGTCAACTTCACTCTGGACAATAATGACGATCGTTCAATTCTTGTAGCATAATATACTATTATCTAATTGAAATTGATTTTCTCACATGATGCATTGGGTTTTACAGTGAAATTACAAATAATTACATACATGTTCCTTGAATTTAGAATACAATTTTAGAAAACTGTAGCGCACACTCTGAAATAATAGATCTATAAAATGAACATAATTTTCTGTTATGATTATCTGAAGATAGTTTCAATTTATGAATGAGCAAAAAAAAAAACAACTGAAACGTATCGTTCGCATGAGTGGTGTGTCAAAATACGCAATATATTTTATTTTACGTTTGAGAATTTATCCGCATAATATTTTTTCATGCATACAATAGAATTAACTCATGAAATACTTTGTTGTATTATATTATGTTTGAAATACATATATAAATAACAAACAATGCATTATTAGTTGTACATGAATAACAGAGAAATTATTGGTATGCTAGTCTACAATAGAACCATTGGTAAGACAAAAAAAGACGGGATGTCTGTTATTTCTAGAATAATTTAATAAAAATAATTGAGTAGCCAGTCATTCAGAGCATACCTCACGATATCAGTTGAACTTTCCAATTCATGAACCAAAAAGGTCCTTATGATAATAATGATAAATTTCTTTATTAGCAAATAATTAAGTATAAGGCAATGAAGTCAGTCATGAACTCATGAACCGCACTTCTGCCTATTTCATTCTTTATAATCAATTAACTGTACGGCCTTTTTATTCTCGTTTCATTAGGCTTTTTAGCACGAAGGGACTAAAACAAAGTGAATCAGTTACGAATGCACGTATTCGACTGACATTACATGTCAGATTACTATCTACATTTTGACTACTTTTAAGATTTAATATTGATTCAATGCTAAAAAAATAAAATCAGTGCTTTGCAAAAAAATAAAATGTATAATTTTATCTCGATATGAAATCGTCTTTTTTTTTATTTTGTCTTATGCCATAACCGACTATTATGGACGCTGCTGACTAAATGCGTGTTGATAATAGTGCTTATACGTGTGATCAAAAATTGACGAATTGACACACGTAGTAGTACTTGGTTTCAATCCATTTGAAATTGGCATGAAAGTAGAAAAGTATACATTTGACAGTCAAGGTACACATGTCATCAATTCGTATTATAGAGCGGAGCAAAAAATTATCTGTTTGCATCAGGTTGCTCCCTCAAAGATTCTCTGGTTTGATTGGTCTTGATTTGGGCGTAATATTTTCATTAATATTTGTTCCTTCTGGAAATAATTGACCAAAAATCATCTTTTGCATCCCAAGGAATAGTCACCGTAATCTTTCAGATCTATACCACCTTTTTTAGGGTGATTCATTAGTCGCTAGTAAAGCGGTTGTTTAATTTTTTATAAGTAAATATATAGATCTGTCTTGCCTATTGCAAGAATTTGGCGAAAAAAGTTTGCTGGATTGGACTTTATTGATACAGATTACTATTTAGATATTGTAATCGAGGCACCCATCGCGCTGATATTGATAATTGTTTCAATACTGTTTCTAGCAAAAAACCTTAGAAGTAATAATTTTAAGCCTATATGTGCTATTAACTCCAAGTTCATACATGAAAGTATTTATAATTGAGTACACAATTTTTGACAGTAAAAAATAGCTTACATAATTATTTGAAATTTTATAAGCAATCAAATAAAGGATATTATACGAGATGAGTGATAAAAATCAAATGCAATTGGATCAATCATTTGACATGTTTACATATTAAACATTTAAAATGTTTCAAGTTAAATATTCAATCAGCAATGAACTACTTAATTGTAGATATATTATACAAAATTATGACAGTGTTAAATATTTTCGATTGTTTTCAATTTGAAATAAGGGAAAGCTTCTATAGATTATATATTATCACCCGTTTTAACCTGCTTTATTTTCAATGGTTGCAAATTTTATCAGTTGTTTTCCTATTGGATCCTCCCCAAAAGGCTAATCATCGGAATTCAGCAAGAAAATCTGTGGTCTGGAACGTATAGCAGTAACAAACGACAGAGTGTGCGACAGAGCCAAGTGTTTGGCAGACGTATGAGGCGGTAAATGTTGCTTATTGTATTCTGTTGACCTTAGACAAACATGATCGTGTGCCACATATAAACTGTCCTAATTATAAGATGTTAATTACCATTTTGTCCTAATAATACTATATGGATTTCTAGTTTACGAGTTCTTGAACCTAATTTTATCAAATTGCTAAAGCTAAAACATCATTCATTGATTGATGAAATTACGATGAAATATACCTAGTTGAATCAGAACGAAATTATTGGAAAACAAAAGGCATATGCAAAATAATGATCAAACAATTAGAACTAATTCGTCAAAAGAACAAAAATAAACTCATTTATATGAAAGTTATTTAAAATAACAAGGTAGATCATTTTCCTCTTACCAATCTTTTATCATAAAATGGAATACGCTTTTTATTATGAAACAAATATGCATTATGTATCTAACTCAAATTCTACATAATCTTACTCATATTACATGTACATAATAACAATTTAATAAATCCATTCGGATGATTTCAGATTTGACTTAATAATTATGGTGATTATCAAAATTATGACTTATATTTATCCATTACATTCCTAGTGACCAGTGATACCGCTGTCCTTTAAATTGATTGTGACATTCTATTGAACTATATCGGAAGCTATAACTTAAGCATTGCTATCAAATGTTTTGATTCGACATTTTCTTTTTAGTGACACTTGTAGTTTAAAAGTATTCGGACTTACAATTAAATGTTATCGAATATACGAAAATCTCTCTAAGAGGTAGGGTATTACAAAAATCTTCAAGGGAAAATGAAGAGGCAAACACAGAAAGCGAAATATCCAGAAAAATTACAAATGAATAGTTTATAATGGCTTTTGCACATCGGTAATTGTGTTGGGACTCAACAAAATCAACTAAGAAGTATACTGCAGGAGAATTTTGGAAGCTTTTTTCTGTTTTAAATCATAATTTTCTCATTTATTTTTTTACAATTACTGAAAAATATTTCAAAATTTATCAATATATGTATTTACATTATACCCTTATTTCAATAATCTTATATCTAACGTCTGACGCAATAGACTAGGATTATTTTCCAACCCGCGAGTAAAGATATTCACACATAAAAAATTGCATTCATCCAACAGAATAATTCGAAGAATATGGTGTAGCTTTTAAAAATCTTTAACAATCGCTATGAAAATTTCGTTGGCAGAACGTGAATTGTTTTCTGAACCAATAACTATTTGCATCCGCTTATCTATTATAATAACAGACGTTAAGATTAATCTATAATTAGCATATATATTCTTGTCACATCAAATTACTTTCTTAGTGTAGTACTTTACACCATGATTCATAAAAACATCAATTGATTGATGGAAAAATTAATATATGTGTTTTATCCTTTCAATGTTTTTCTCACATCTGCCTACACTAATGCGTGAGCGGTGCAAAAGATTAACCAGTTCATTCAGAATGGGTTCCGCAATCTGTGTTGTATGACGTATACGACATGACAAATAATATACAAAAGATCTAAACTCTATAATAAGAACAAATTAGTTTTAAGAAATAGTATTTCGGCTATTTGTTCATACAAAGGTATAATTATTCTTTTCTACGGCTGTGCGCAAAGTTAATAATTCACGCATCATAAACGATGAGTAAAATAGGCGTTTTCTGTGTCCCAGTTTAGCCACCATTTAAACGCGTAGCAGTAGATTTCTGTGAGTTTATGTTTGTAGAACTTTTCACTGATCCATTTATTTGCATATTTTTGAAGGTGCTTGAGAATTGAGAGATTTTGATTAAATTGGATTTCATGAAGTTCAAGTGTTAATACACAACATATCAAAAAATAAGAATCTCCTCTGGATTAGTTTGGGAGATATTTGAATCTTAAATCAATACTTTTTTTTCTTCTTGTACACGGAGTCTTATGGGACGGCATAACACATTTGCCACTGTTTTGGTTATTGTCACTATAAAAATTGAGAGATATGAACAAAAAATTAACAGATTATAAATTGATTACAATCATTTGATCAAAATTTCAAGAAAAGTTCAGGATTAGTGAAAAAGACATTTCAATATGAAATTCAGTTGACGACGAAAAATATGTAGAGAGTTCCGACTCTGCATGTTCTATCTCTATCTATTCTCAACATTCTTCACAGTTCCATCTCTCTTCACTTTTACATTATTTATCTACAGTACCGGTCACTTTTCTTGTAGCAAGCATCGCAAGTCTGAATGTCAGCTTGTGCCCTGGACTCCCTTACCGTATGCTCAATAATTGTCGAAATTTGGAAGTTGGGGACCGTAGAAAAAATCTTGTATGCAACAGAAAGGTAAACAACAATTTTAGTGTCTCGGCAAGCCACATCACCAAATACCTGACTTCATATCATAATGCTTAATTTTATACTCTTGTTGCATAAATTACTATTTTTTACTGCCTACGGTATATTGGCATATTTTTTTACTATTATGGACAGATATGATGGACACATCTGCACATGGTGTGAATATGAAATCAATCATGTGCAAATACAAAAATCATATCCACACCATATTCACAGACAGATTTTATTTCATAATTATAAACTATTGTTCTGTTGCGGAATGTTTTCATTACAATAAATATCTCAATCAAATAATTTAGCATTAAGAATAAATTATAAAAACATCAAAAATATTTATGAATTATTACAAAAATGTAGAAATAGTTACTTCACACAAAAAATAATTTCTATCTTTCATACTTGGTTGTAGAAAAAAAAATAGATATGCCTCTATCGCACACGAACGTTTGAGGCACTTCTCCTTCGGATCGTACCAGCAATTTCGTCCTTGTGCGATATTAGTAACATATCCACTATTGTTGTACACAATACTACTTTCTATGGCCATATAAAAATGGTTCTTTATACAACGTGAACTATGTGTGAAGTGAATGTTTTTACATTTTAATCATCTTATGCATTCCAGGATTACCAGCATCAACATCAACATACGCTCAGCAGAGAGATTATGTAGCTAGAATTAATATTTTCTGAGTTTTCATGTCGGTGACTGCCTGTCAGCAGCCCATTCCTGCAAACATTTGTTTTTAGCTGTTAAACTCTCAAGAGTGCTTTGTGTTTTTTTGAGCGTATATAAATGGAGGTAAAATTATTCAGTTCCTCTAAGATAGAATATTGTACTTTGTATCTTATAGTCTTACCGGTGATACTCTAGAGATGACCATCATGTTATCGAAATCGATCAGGATCAAATTTTACGAGAACAGTGTGAATGAAAACTTGTCAGTTTTTAATTTTTTAAATCATTCTCTTAATTTTTCATGCTTGGGTTTCTCAAAACTCATTTTAAATGATGATGGTAACCTCAATCGGATATCACATTCTAATAATCAGGGCAAATAATAAGTAGTTACAGTTGATAACAATACTGCTTAATCTGTAATAAATAATTTTTCATTATAAAAAGTATTTTAAGGTTGTTAAGAAGAGAGTGGGGTGAAGCCATGGTGGGAACCCTGCTCTATGCTAAATACATACGATAAACATTCTTTGCCAACTTCAAATAAACAAAATTTCAATGATTAAAACTAATGGAAATGTTTGTTTTCGGTTGAAAATACATGATTTTGAATAATTTGGTTCCTTATTCTATTCTTTTAAAGAGCTTCCATCCGTTGAAATATTCTTTTTTCATATTTTAACAATGCTACAATATGATATGTATAGTTCGCAACGCTGTAGACTTTTGGAAGTATTTTTGACATCTGACGTTTAGTAGTGGTACTGCGTTTCATAACAAAACAAACTTATTGATGATAAATCTACATCAAAAAAATAATATCGACGGAAGAATAAATGGGTTACTCAATCAGTGTACCGTCAAGTCAGGGAAATGATAAAAAATATTGTTTATTCTAATCACACACACTCTTCCCATTTCATCTCATGCGGCGACGTTGCCAAGCGTATGATAACTTACTAAATTTTAGTAGTTTTTGTACAATTTTTTTGAGTAATAATTCAATTTTCTCTAAAACTATAAACAAGACTTTTTTGAAACTTGGTACACATGTTTATAAGACTTTCGTAGATATTTTGACGATTTTTTGTAATGTTGTCATTTCAGGTAGTCGAGATAATGACGTATAAATCAATGTGAAACACGTCGCGTGCATTAACGCAATGTAATAACATGTCACCGAACAGCAACTTTGACATTTTTTATCTCGATAACTAGAAACAAGATTGAGTTCAAACTTTGCCAGAATGTTCTTCACTAAACAAATAATATACTGTAAAAATTTTAATGAATTCTCATATACTTTGATTTCCTTCTCAGCAACCTTAATATGTGATAACAAACAGCAATTATCTTATATCTCCAAATTTAACAACAATCAACGAATTAACATCATATTTACACTGTAAAGAATCCCAGCTACCAAAATAATGAATCAGTTTAACTCGGATTCAGCAATATTCACTTCAGTTCTTAATACTAGAAATGTTATTATTACATTCTATATTTTGCGGAATCCTTGAGTGAAGACATATGCCAAATCAATGCAACAGGCAGCAATTAGGAAATGACGCTGGTCCAACTACAGTGATTTGGCTGTCAGGAGAAGTAGGATGGGCATCTAGTAGGTAGTAGGCTATGACAAAATATAAACAGAAATAAGGCGCCACTATGTGTGTGACGTATCTAATGTTAGATTGCGAAATTTGTTTTTTTAACATGCTACATTCTTACACGTAAAACATAAAATTAATGAATGAGCAAAGAAGAAATGAATAAAGTTCTACTAATATGACGAGCAAGATAAGAATTTTAGAGAAAAATATTTAAAGTAATCAATTTTGTTGAAGGTAAATAATTTGCGAAGCACAGGTGTATCCAGAATGATATTCCAAAAAAACGCTCTTTCAATCATTTTCATGTTTTATGTGTTAGAAAAAAAAACCGTATGGATAATAAACAACAGGCTCGGGCTCAATGTGATGACTATTAGAATGAAAATGTTATGATAGATTTATTTAACGTAAATTCTTTCAGGATTCACAACCGTTACGTGCCAGTGAAGCTCCGTTGCTGTCTTTGATTTATAATAATTGTTGAAGTTGTACTAAGGTAATTAAGCTATGTAACCGAGGCTAAATATTATTGTTAATGGATATTAATTCCAAAAATACCAATCTATTATACAGAGTGATCAAAAATGATTGTCCGTGCCGTCTTGTACTAATTTTTTCTTTGCCGCTTGCTTGAGATAGTGAGCTTCAAGTGACAGATGAAAGTTCGTCTGAAAACACTATTCTAACCTAAAAATTTGGTAGAATAATGATAAATTTCCAATAATCATTCCATAATACAGCTATTCACTTACTTCCTTGTTTTTTGAATCAGATTACGGATAAATCCGTCACAAAATATGCAAACTATACGCCATTGTGTTCTTGAAATGTCGATAACGTAGTTATCAAAATAAATAAATTTATACTAACTTCATTCCATGAAGATAGTTTTGATCATAATGCGAACTTTTGCTAGTCACGTGACAGACAATCATTATTGATTACTCTGTACTTCCCATCATAATACGATAAAGACTTTAACTAACTGATATGTATCTTGTCCTCTGTCGTACATATACAAGAAAGCGAAAAATAATTTCAAGTAATAATGCGATGTGTAAGATTTTTGTAGCAGTTTTGATGGACTATCATTGAAATCAAGAAAATTGAACAATGAAGCATAAGTCTCAATTCTAATGGACATAAAATCGTATTGTAACGGATTTCTTTTATGAAAGTCTGGAAAGTTTCCAGAATAATTCTAGCGGTCTCTCGACATCCAAGCAGTGAAGGTCTCTCTACTTATAAAAAAAAAAGGCGCCGTTTACCCTAAGTAGTCGGAATAAATCAGTGAGTCGACCAGTAAACAACGGAACAGGTCAATGTAAAATAAATATTGTCACAAATATGAAATATGTTAAGTTTGTTAATTTACTATAACTACGATCCAAGTTAGCATTCGAAAACAATCTAGATAATGTTCAATTGTCAGACATTTGAATGATAGCTCATTGTTGCGAGATGTTCGGTTGTCGGACATTTGAATGCTAGCTCATTGTTGCAAGATATTCGGTTGTCGGATATATGCTAGCTCATTGTTGGAAAAGGGTATATAAAGCCTTGTAGCGGGTGAGTGAATAATCATTCAAATATAATGACTGTCAGCGATTTTGTAATTGTGCGACGAATTGTAAAGTGAAAAATTTCTCAAATAAGATATGTGCAAGGAAAGTATGTAATAATCAATTCTATTTTCAACAGTTGATTGTCGAAAAGTCACTTGAGTTGACAAGAACAAGGTGTTATTTGGCTTTCTCGATCTAAGAAATGTGTATGATAATGTTCTTAGAGTTTAATTGTGGAATGTGCTTTTTGAATACGGTATAAATGGTAATTTATTGGGTACGATTCGTGTGTTGTATAAAGGAAGTGTAGCTGCTATTCGTGTGAATGACTGAATATTGATATTGGTGTAAAACATAGTTGTGGTATATCTCCGTGGTTGTCTAATTTATATATGGATGTGTTACTGCGAATGGCTTAGATGGTGTGCATATTGGTAGAAGCGATGATTCAATTATGTTGGTTTGGGCATATGAGACGAATGCTAAGTGAAAGATTTTTCTGAAAAAGATTTATGTGAGTGGCATTGAAGGTGGAAGATTGCGTGGACAGTATGTAGGTAAATTAATATAATAATTGGTGTGTTGTGTGACACAGAGTTTCCGAGTGGGAAGAATAAACAAGCTTGTATGAATAGGATTATTAATGTGAATGAAGCGAAAAAGATGTGTTAAGATATGAGTATCTGCCAAAGAATGATTGCTAATTGAATGTAAAATGGGGATCACAGCAACTTCATTTTGAGGAGAAGGCGTGATTCATATGTAATTTTGATTTATTATTTTTAAATAATAGTATTTTATTCTATTTTGAACTCTAAAACTATTACCATAAATAAAATTTTCTGCAAGAACAGATAGGCACACTATTTTTTTGGAGAATAAATCCGTGAACCATAATTCTTCATTTCTGTAGTAATTTTTTCTGTCGCTAAAACAAATTTTCATATCCGGCCGTGAAAATCTTTCTTATATTTAATGAAAGTAAATATACAAATTTTAATGCCAATCAAACAGACAGTAAGAGCTCCAGCCTAATAGTATACTATTGCGGTATAAAATTCAATCAATAACGGTAAATTGCTAGACAAGTATTCTTAATTTGAATGATATTCATTCATGTAAAACAAAATATTGATACTTGAAGAATAATGAGAATTGTGCTCCTATTGTTCCGATGTAATCTCCGCCTCTGTTAAATTTACAGTGCTCTTGACCTGTTTTCAGACAGAACATCCGCATGTAAATTTTCAATTACATATTGTTGGCGAATAAAAACCCATTAAGTACGAGTACACTTACAAATTATATTTTTAAATACAATTTATCACTTAAGGAAAGAGTATTTCCGAAATGATCTAATATTACGATTCAATTTGCAATAATTAAAATTTTATAGTTATCTGTTTACAATGCAAACATAACTTTCATATCAGATAGAGAGAAAAATACATAGGACTATGATAAGCATATCTTCTATTTATTGAAACAATATTAAAAGCTGAATATTGGAAGTTGATTTCTCCAAACACGTATTTACATATCAAGGGCATCATGTAGTTGTCTTTGCTCAATGAGGGCGACAAACTCGCTTAAAAGGTAAAAGCTGCAGTTAGGTATGTCCGTTCAGGTTCACCACAAATAATTTTGTCAACCTCGATAATGGATCAGAAAATGTTGACAAAATTCAGTATTCCTAATTTCTGAAGGGATTCTTAGAATGATGAAATTCAGAATGAACTGAAAATAATTATTATTTATATGAATAAAATTTTTAGTCACTGTCATCATAGAAACATAAGAAAGTGAGATTAGTACATAACAATATTAGTATAAAAACATACTTATAAACAGAAATGCCCTAATGAGAACAAATTTTCAAAATACGAAAGTGTGCAAAAAACTTTAGAACTGTTCGCAGATTATTTTGCATTGGATCAAAATGAACACATATTGCACATCTTGCAGTGAAATATTAAACCTATTACAGTCGAACTTTAAGTTCTGACAGCAAAGAACTATAACTTATAAAAGCTGCAAGCAAGAGATTCGCATGCATATATTGTTTTCAGAAACAACATAATTGAGTAGCTCGAGACGACTGAACCAGAATTTAATTTATAGCCATATTGAATGAGATTGAATGAAAAATGTTCCTATTTCGATTTCAGGGGTCTTCGACTTATACTATGAGTCCCATCTCAGTACAATTGGCACAGCTAAAGTAAATATGTTTTTTAACCCAACGTAGCCAGTTTTTGAGTAGATTTTATTGAAATTGTTTTTTTCTATTTACCTTCCATTTACTTTTTAAATACAGAAAACCTATGAAAATTTCAAAAAAAATTACCTTTGCGTTACAACGCCTTCAATCGACCATTCATCACCTCGACATGTTTTAACATAATGTCAACTTATGTGTAGTAGCCATTTGAAATGAAATTGCTTCTAATTTTTAGGAGACGAACACGTAAAATAGAAAAATCAAAAAGTATATATTTTTTTAATTAATTACGATTTTTTCGATTTAAATTTAAAAAAAGTATCAATCACGCCTTTTATCCTCTACGGGTATGACAGACACTTGAAGTGCACTCGGTAGATTGATTGATATTTCTTCAATCGTAGGATGCGGTTACCAGTCGTCAAGCTACGGGTACTCTTAGTTTTTGTGGAAAGTACACCACAGAGAATATTATAATTAAGTGAAAGTTCTGCTGATTTTTTGTTCATCGGTGAGATTCGCTCCCACAACCTCCTCATTTTTTCTATTTTTAAAAATGTATGACAAAACGGAGTAAAAATATAAGTATTTAGTCATGTGTATGCATGGAAAATACTTTTTAATAGATAATTAGTTTTGATTTGGATTACTATTGCGCATTTAAAATTATAGCAGGAATATAAAATGAACGTGTACCTACACAATTTAGTGTTCTACTAAAAACTTTGAAAGTAATTTTTTTATCAAGGCCGTAAAGGTAATATTTTGAGACCAAGGTGCACACAATTTTTTCTATGCGATCATCAAGAAAGAATTCAGTCACAAAATTTTATCTCTTTATTCTAAGAAATGGCAAATTTAAATCTTGACCCTTGAAATTACTTAATTTTTTTGTTATCTATCAAGTATGGAAAAACGCATATTTATTTGTAGATTTAAAGAACTAGAGATTAACGAAATAATATAATATGCATCTCGGCAAAAACTGTTCCTTAAAGCTCATCAAACTGCCAACATAAGTAGGTAAAAAGTGTTTATGAAGTATTTTTTGATAGACCAATCCCAAGAAGTAAAGTATGAGATATGTGAAACTTTACGGTCGAAAAAGGGGCTATAGAATCATCTCTTTTATTATGAATGCCCAAAAAAGCGCAATAATAGAGAAAAACAATAGCATAGGTAAAATAAGTGCTGAAGCTCTGAAATTCTAAGACCTTGAATATTTGTTACAGTCATTCTTAAATAAACAGACATGAGTTACTAGCTTACACGCTAGTATTTCAACATTTCACGAAATTTAAATAGCAAGTCAAATATAATCAAGAATACTAAGCATTTCTTTCATTTAACAATAAACACTGGACATAAATTTATTAATATCACCGAAACAGCTGCAAGAAAGAGTTTTATTTTCTAGAATATTATTGCAGTATTCTGAAAACTTCTTTAAATCATAACAAATATTAGTTCTTACAAAACAATCATTTTCAACTGTCAAATATTTCTAGAACAAAGTCTTCAATCTCTTCATTTGTTTATGACGTAGTTAAAATGCAATGCTCACGTTTCGTGAAATTGAATCATTTGTTATCTTATTGAAATTGCTATTTTAAAAATAGATCGTCTGAAATTCCATTTGTCATACGTCCCTCGTTTTTCATTGATGAAAACACAATAATTTTTTGAATTTATTTTTATTTCTTGAAAGTAGAGCACAAATAGATTTTGATGCACATATTCTAAGAATTCCTAATGATGTGTTGATGTTTCTGCGGTTTTCCACATTTGCAAATCTTGATCAAGTTGAGAATTTTTTGCAGGCTTCCAAATTTCGTAATACTTGTGAGTTTACAATAAGATCCAGAGAGATTCGTACAATCATAATCTATTTCTGGAGCAATATGTTTGCACATGATTCAATTGTTTATAGATTTGATCAATGTTTGTGAGTTTTGAGATATTATAAAATTTTATTTCTTGTAGTAAAGTAGACAAAAACATTATCTCAAATTCTAAGACATTCAGTTAAAGACCTATTTCAATTAATATCACAATTAAAATGAAGCGATAACATTTTGCAAATAACAATGAAAATTTCAAAAATTGTGATAGAATTTGGCCAAACACGAGAAAAACAAATTGACACAAGTAATGTAGCAAGCAAGCAAACGATTGGATACTTGAGAAACTTTGTGAAGCTAGTTTTTAGAGTTTCACACAAAAATGGAAAACTTCAAAGCATGTCTTCGTCATTGTGATTTTTCCAGGAACTTTATAGCATTAAATTTAGTAGTTGTAACAAATTTCGAAAATTGAATAGTAATAAAAATGAAAAAATAAACATAAATAAGAAATCTCCTCATAAAGAAGTAACCGTTTAAAAGAGCTTACTTGCATTGACAGAAATTTTTTTTTCGTTTGAGATATATCATTTTTTGTGGAATAGAATTAGCTTCTTCTTGATATTCGAAGCTTTTAGACCAAAAAATTTAGAAAGTTCTCATATTGATGGAAAAACCAATAAAAATTAGCCAATACTGATGAAAAAACATGTTGAGATAAAGCTTAAGTTAATTTCTTCACTGATCAGTGATCACCGATGTGAATTAAATTCCTACCGGGGTAAATTGTACAGAAAGTGGTATGAGGAAAGTATTATCCAACAGAATAAACAATTTTCATTAATACTAGTACTTTCTGATATAAATTTTTTTGGTGGATCGATCGTGTCTTTCTCATCGAATGCTAAGAGACTGTTGCTACGTTACTAATTTGTTAACTTTAAACTTTAAATTCTATAATGTGCAATTTGTAATAGGCACTTGAGGATTCTAATAATAGTTTGATGCTTTATAAGTTATTATTAACTATTTAATAATCTATACATTTTTCAGATATTTATTTAATAAAAAACTACTTTTGATTTTAAATTCTGTATATTTCATTCGAAACTTTGACGTTTCGATCTTTTGACCAAGGAAAAAACTTTTCAGAACTCATTTTATAAATAAATATGTTTTATTGGGATGTAAGTTCTGTACATTAATTAGAAACACGTTTCGACATTTGCTGTCAAAACGTTGTATTTCTAATTAATGTACAGAACTTACATCCCAATAAAACATATTTATTTATAATATGTAAATGAATAAATAAATAATCAACGGGAAAACATTGCAAATAAAAAAGTATGACATATTTGGGCATGCAAATTGAAAAAAAGATAATAAGGCGAAAGCACACGAATTCAGAGAAAAAAATTAACATGAAAATTTAGAAAAAGTACTGCCTCCTAAGACGAAAACCAGCGCTCACACTAGAAAATAGACTGCTATTATATACCAATCTGGACATATGGCATGTTATAATGTAAGCATAATTATTATTTTTTTCATTTAAAACGGCATATTGTCGTATTTACGGCTATATTAATAATGTCAATAGAAGAACACATGTTAGATGATTTTATTCATAAAAATAGGGGTACAAACAATAAGTGAGGCGTTTAGTATCAAAATCGGATCAATCCATAAATTTTCAAGTGTTTCTGTTTTCTAATATGCTAGTTTTGGTCGATACTATCATGCTACAAAGCGATTTGAAAAAAATCCAGCTCAATTCATGATTCCACTAGCTATCCACATCAACATGGGCGAAAATACTGTTTGTTCTCATCTGTTTACGACAGATGCTTTCCATGATTTGCTTGTGGTAGACTGCTTTTTTTCTCTCATGAATTGTTTGCATACCATTCCTGCGTAACAAAGCGAGAAAGCTATTAGACTCGGAGGACAACATAACAGAGAGATGGAAAGAATACTTTCGGAAGACACTGAATAGCAATACTAGCGAAGAGAAAATACAAGGTAGAAATGAAAATCAATCGATCAATGATAAGGAAGTACTAATACAACGAATAGCGAGGTATCCCTGGTGATAAAAAACAATAAGGCAGCGGGCGTAGACATACCTGAGAGCTTATCGAAAGCGGAGGACAGCGATAAGTCTATTTTCAAAAACTACAGACCCCTAAGTCAACTTTGTAAACCATATAAAATATTAGTAAGCTTATAAAATAGATCGACATCCTAAACAGAAGCAAAATTGGGGTATTATCAATGCGGCTTTAGAGATGACCGCTCGGCAACTGACCAGATCTTCTCAGTAAACCAAATAAACGAGGGAGCCATAGAATTTGATAAAAGAGTATGACACATTTTTGTGGATTTCAAAGCAGCATATGACAGTATAATTAGGGAGAATGACAAGAATGGATATACTAAGAAAACTGACAAGAATGATTAACAGGGAAACAAAAGCAGTAGTCAAATATAACATTATAATATCTGGCCGTTTCGAGATAAAAGATGGAGTACGTCAGGGAGATGCACTGACCCCACTGTTGTTTAACATAGCTTTACAAACAGCAGTAGTAAAGACAAACCTGGACCAGAGAACAGGGACACTGTTTACGAAAGCAGCTCTAATCCTAGGATACGCAGACGACCTGGATATAGTTGGAACAAAGTAAAAAGAAAGTTGAGGAAGCATTCATAAAGCCCGTATGACACGTTCAATTTTGTCGTACAATTTCTATGTCAATGTTTTGTGATCAATTTTTCTGTAGTCTTTTATGAACTAAATCATTGAAAGCAAGAAATCCTGTATGCAACGTATCACAATTTTTTGTTGCATGCGCATGCGTACTTTATTTTCATTTTCTGAGAATCCTACCTACAAGCTGTAGCTGTCAAACATTTAATGTCAAAAATGGAATATGTGGAGGAAATTAATATCCTGGCTCTAGTTCTAGCAGTTACAGCTACCAATTTAATAATGAAGAATTTATGAAACATTCTGGAAACATTCATTCAGCAATCTTAGATAATTTCTGAACGAATTTATATTAACAATTCTTCATTCAACATTGTTAAAATACCGTCGTTCGCTTCTCTATGTCGTGGCCGGCTTCTGCTCCATTTATTTCTTTTTTTTGCACTGATTTTGTTTTAAATGATACGAATGTATTTTCTATCTCTGGCTACCATTGACAGCGCGTTGCAGTATAGTGCGCATATTATCTGCGCAATTAATTAACGAAATCATTGAACAAAATAGAGCGAGTTCTATTACTTCATTGAACGGAAAATTGAGTAAATCATTGAACATTTTAACCTGTTTGCAGCAGTCAATTTTTTCACAAACAAAACATTGAACTGAAAAATGTACGAAAAAATTGAGCGTGTCATACGGGCTTTAGGCTAGAAAACGTAGCAAGGAAACTAGGACTAATAGTCAACGAAACGAAAACGAAAATAATGAGTGAGTCAAAAATCCAGACCATATGCATACAACACCCAATAGAAAAAAGAAATTTCGAGCTAGAGTCGGAATTCACATACATTAGATGATATAGCTAAGTGAATGACAGCAGGAACAAAGAGCAACTGCACGATCAGTGATTTATTCCTAAGTATACTAGTATCAACAACCACCAAGAACAGTGAGACCACTGGTAGCATGTGGAGGGGAGATGTGGACAATGAATAAGACAAATAGAAAAAAACTAAATATATTTGAACGCCAGATTCTAAAGAAATTATACGACTCAGCGCACCAAAATGACAAATGGCGTACAAAAAAAAAATACAGAGTTATACGAACTGTATGATGTTCACTTCTCGTCATTCATGAAACAACGACTCAGGTGGTATGGACACAGTTACCATGCTTGAGTAAAAATCGTGCTACGCGCCATCGCCCGGGTCGAGCGAGTCCGGCACTTCGCCGACTGACTGTGCAGCTTGCATTTGATATTTGGACTCGTTATTATCTTATTAGAAGCGAGATTCAACCAAGATCAATCACCGGTATTTGGTCTATTGCTGTTACATCATGCTGAGCAACAATCACAGCTCCAAATTAAAAAACTTGTACGAAATAAGTCCTCAAATTTTATGAATTAGAAGGGATTGCATCAAAATTCAGAAGCTCAACTGTGGTGGGTTTTTTGGATCAACAAGGCGGATAATCTCAAAACTTTGGAGATATCAGACGTGATTCAACACCCAGAAACTTTCTTTACAAACTTTCAGTTACTGATAATGCCTTATTCTACAGCTACTATTGAAAAGTCATTTGGTACATAGAAAACTTGTAAATAGTTTAAATGATTCTCTCACAGAGCTTGTATTTAGCCGTTTTGTAAAAGATTCACGAAGATTGCTTTTAAAATAAAGACTTAATTAATTACTCAATTACCTAATTTAATAAATACAAGTTTCTATTTATCTTAAATTATTTATCTACAAGAAATTCCTGATGTATCAGGATAGATGAAATTTTCAAAATATATTCAAAGTTTCAAATATCAATAATTTATATAATAAGAACTGTGGTCGTAGAAAAAGTATAGTATACAACATGTGTAGAACTACCAATTTCACACTTTTTATACAATATAATATTATGTTTAAGCTTTTACACTTCATTTGCACCTAAAAAAAATTTTGGTATATTTGGGTGGATGGCGATTGTTTATCTTCAAGAATTTACACAGTCAGTTTGATTTTGCCATTGCTAGGATGTTTTGTGTATTTGGTACAGTTTTATAAGTCCATAATGAAAAAAAAATCACATGAAAATTATAAACTAATAAAGCTCAGGATTTTATCAAACATTTTTTTAATAAATAGAATCGTTATGTCGAGAAGTTATATGGAGCATTTGCTTGAGTTAGCCACAATTTTTGGCTAAATATAAAACGCGCCGTTCATTTCAAATAAATATACAGTATGATTCACACAAATCCATATGAAGAAAATATTCTATTTATATTCTGTGAGCGATTACATTTTTTGAGTGAAAATAAAACGTAGAAAATATTTAAGCCATAAAATAAATTTCTATTTAAATGTTCTTATTTTAATATAGAATTCACAAACGGAAAATAAAAAATTATTTTTCAGAAAGAATTTGAAGAATTTTCTCAATATTCTAATAATAGATAATAATTTTAAATTCGTAAACATTAAATGTCAAAAAAAATATATTTGGTGTTCATTTTAACTTGAAAAAGTAAAAAAGGGAACTTACATTTACATATTTTTCGCTATTGCTAATATCTCAAGAGATATAAGAGTTGTGATTAGTCATGAATAGAATACAAATGACAGACTATAATGGACATCAAGTAGAATATTATATATGAAACATAATTATTATAACTGTGTTATTATTAGGTAGTTGCTTTACTATATATATTATCTCGTTTTGTTTCAAATCGCATTTTAAGCACAATTTGTGTGATTACGATTATATATTAAATAAAAATGTGGAGCGCTCAACTATATCGAAGAAATCTTTGCGACCGCGATCTGACAAAGGTTCAAACCAGAATTTATAAAAAAACAGATAGTTTAGCTTTATAGAAACCAATCAGCGTGGAGTCACATCACACCATCACGTACAAAAGTACCTTTTTATAGCGTGATGTCACATCACGTGATACAGCACTAGATAACCATAGCTGACTCGTCCGGCATCTTGGAGCCCACTGACAAATCTGTGAAACGTTTAATATCCTTATTTTTATGATTTTGTGTTAATTATGTAGGTTTCTAGATGAATAATAACAAGATTAAAATAGCAGGCAGTTGTGCATCTTGTTCTTTAAGAAATTTATCTGCTTGCATTAATTTTCTACACAAAATCTGTAACTGTTTAGTATTCAAATTATGAAGTTGAAGTAGTGATTTAAACAAATATGTACCTAGATAAGTACCTAAATATCTGCTTTGGTCAAAGCAGGTTTAATAATAAATAATAATAAGCAAAAAAAAAGTAAGTTTTTCTTATAAGATATCACTTAAGGTAATCATAGAAAACACAGTGAAAATTTAAAAAACAGTTCAAATCGAATGAAACACAATTAATTGCTTCTTGTATTTTTTTTTGTTAGCTCATTTGGAATTGTAGCTGGTGGTTTCATTTTTGTTTGAAATTTCAAAATTCCTAATTCCCAAACCTCTCACAACAGTGTAGTGCTCTAACAAATAATTTGCAATATTGCAAAACTTCGGGAAATTATGACAATTTAGTAGCAAATCATTAAGAATATTACTGAAGGACAAATATTTTTGCAATAATGCTGACATTTACTCTGAATAATACATTCAGCCTCTTACAATCGAATAGTTAAACTCGAAATTTAAATTGAGGTTAAGTAACTCGGAATATATTTCTCCAAATTCAAATGATGTATTGAGAAATAAAAATTACTCATCTGTAGAATCAGAACCCGTATCTTGAATGAATAATACAACTGGGCCCAGAACAGCCCGTCATTTGCAATTATTTTACTAAATTATATTAAAGTTCATACATCGGTAAACGGCAAACAACTGACAGTGGGCTCCAAGATGGCGGACGAGTCTGCTGTGCTTTATCTAGTGCTATATCACGTGACGCAGTGTTTTGACGCAAAAATATCAATTTATAAACAACTAGCGTTTCGATCTGTTCCGCAGGCTTAAGCCCTAGGCTTTGCAGCGAGATAGATTGATCGCTTTTCTGACCAAAATACTTTCCTGATATGTTCAATTTCAATTATAAATTGAAGTATCGGTCTCTGAACTCACAATTTTCCCGCTACATTTGAATCAATCTATAGAATTTCCCAAGACTTATTCATTGAGGGGAAATTTATTTTTGTCACTTTTTTATCCTCTTCTTTAAATTTCTATCTATTCATATCAGATTATATATAAACATATTTAATTGAACAGAGCAGCAGATTTGGAAATATGAATTATTTCAAATAACTTTTCAACAGTTGAAATGCATTAAAAATCATTTCCTCATCTGTTAATTACGCTAAATTATTGTTGGGATTCATATTGATTCGGAGCACACCAAGATAGCTCATGACAGGATTTTTGTCGACTTACTTGACAAGGATAGTGCAACAAGTGTGGCAAGTTGTGGATTGCCCACGAGAGCGAAGTTGAGCTCATTAGCTCAAGTGGGCAATTGACAACATTACACGAGTTGCAGATACTATTTTTTATTACGTATGCGGGATAAGTACTTACTATTTTGTGCTTGTTTTCCCAGGCGGTAAATGGCTTGCGAGCGACAAGTTTACTTGACTATTATACTTGGCGCACGCAAAAGGCAGAGCCATTTATCGCCCGAAAATACATGCGTAAAATAATACCTATCCCGCATGAGTAATAAAAAATATGTTAGTTTCCTTTTCTACTTTACGCAAGGCGCGACTGTTTATTTGGGCCTCAAAATTTTTAGAATAAAAGATATTGTAACTTGGTTCACTTCACAAATAATTTATTTCTTGAATTTATATTTATTATAACCTTAATTTGCTTTTGAAAAATGCCATGCAGCTTTGTTTTTTGTATTGATTGGTCTTCGTATCAAAAAATGCTGCAGTTCGCAAATCTTGACCGATTTTGATGATTTTTTTGTTTTGTCTCTATAATGCTTTTTATTATGATTTGCAAAATAGTTTGATAAACAACTTTATGTTCGACTGCATCATAATCATGTAGTTTATGGTTGCATTTAGTGCCCATAATGTGCCAATTAATTGGACTAGGACTTTTACTTTATATAATTGGACGGAACTGTCACTGTCAAAACAATGTCACAAAAATATATTCTTTATTGACATGAAATAAATTCAAACAATTAAATCAACATATCATTTATTATTGCAATGAATACTTATAACACAATTGGTATTGTCGCGAATATACGCTTGGCTAATGGAGTAAGTAGCGCCTCGATGCGGCAGATTTTAGGAACTCGTAGGTTATAAACGAAGTTTGACATATTCGCTGTCACGCTGCAAGCTGGCGAAAATTGATGTATTGTAATAAATAATTTAATTGTTTCAAGTGTGTTGATGAACCATAAGTGGAAAAAATAAAGAATAGGTCGTAGTTGTTGCGTACCTGGTTGTCAAAACACCCAAAATGAAAATCGTGACTTGGTTTTTCACCCTTGTCCAAATGGAAAACGGAAAAAAAGATCACAAAAAATATGGGCCATTTCGGTTCGTCGAGTTGATTAAGTATTGAAATATTCAATTGTTGATGACATAAATATATATAATTATTGGTATAATGTATATTCTTTCATGTTTTTCATATAAATTTTGATTTAATATAGGTACCTTTTGTAACAACATTCAAATTATACTTGTCATTATAATTTCTTTCTTGTTTTAGAGACAGTGTCTCGTTTTGCAATTGGAAAAAGTTCATTAACTCTGCAGCCTTTGCATATCGCATTAGCAAGTTGCTTTTGAGGGGAACGATTCCATATTATCAGTGTATCCGCTTTAGAGCACGTATTTTCTATGTCCACATAGATACAAATTGCTGCAGCGTGCTTGCAATATCCTTTTTTTATCTCACAGTTACAATTGGCAATTTGAATTATTCGATCTTCATTAATGCATACGATAAATTATCCAATTAACAATAAGAAATTCCATAAATCGAGTTATACAATTCAACACAGCAAAAAAAGAGTTTCTGCTATTATTCACAATACTATTGAAAAAAGTATGTATATTCACAACTGGATTGTACGTTTTCTGGTTTGTTCTTTCAAATGTAAACGCCTGGAGTTTCGCGTGATACAACTCCAATGATTTTTCTAAATGCATCGCTAATTATGTCTTCGAAATTACCAACATGAAAACTATGAACCTATTTATTTCTTCTGGATGAATTTCTCCATGGTAGTATTCAATAATAGGATAACAAGACGAAAAGTTTATCAAAGAACATACGTACAATTTGGAATCTTCAGGCGATTGATTTTGAACACAAATAATTTCGTTTGGGCAAACTTCTTTGGCATGAGCAATCAAATTTAACTTCTTCAAATCCACAGGTTAAAATCAACATTTTTCTTCTATATATACACTCGTTGTTTTTCAAATCAAAACTAACATTCCATTTTCGTTATCATATCTCTTACCCCTGCTTTTACCTAAGAGTTTATTCTACTCGCCGCTAGATGACACGCGTGTTCCGAACTGTCAAGATTAGCCAAGCGTATTCAGACCCGAAGATAAATTCTTCTTGTTACAAAAACATTTTTCTCTCAATATTTGTAATTCTTTGACACTTGCTGCCAATAGTTCTACGCTTTCTGAATTATCCATTTATTCTTTTCTATCGTATTTATTCTCTTCTACTCTTTCTAAAGTATCCATTTATTCTTTTCTATCGTATTTAATCTCTTCTACACTTTCTAAAGTAATAATTTTTGCTATTAAATTGTATTTAATATTTTTGACATCTGCAAACAAACAGTAAAAACAATTGTAACAATAGCAACACTAGCAAAGCACACCAAGTTATACTCACCGAATTTTTGAATAGGGCAATCAAGAAATACTTTCAGAAGATATCCTGCGTCGTTAGAGCAGTCGAACATAAAGCTTTGTATGTAATTCGTACATAAACAAACTTTATAGACTCGCCTTCCTTATTAGACTCGCTCGCGCTGCTCACTCGTCCATAACTAGCGGCTCGTCCAATAAAGTTCTAGATTATATACTAATTACATAAATAGCTATTCTACAAAAATTCTTTTTTCCATGATCGACGACTATGGAATAATATAAGCACAAGCTTTCTGTTCTATTTTGCATATAAAATTCAGCAAGAAAAACCAAATATAATTATCCTCTTTAAATTTACATGTAGTTAATTCACATTCAGTATTGTCCGTTCTGTACGTTCATTTCGGTTAAGATGAAAACAAATAATAATTTATTCTAAATATAAATATTGCAACTTAAATTTTCGTGCTAGCATAAATTATCATTAAGTCTAAATTTATTTCAAACGTATCTAGTAATAGTTTTATGCCAAACGTGATTAAAAATATACTTACAGAAAAGATATTTATTATTCACAAGTCGACTCACGTTTGAAGCTTTCATTCAAAGACTTTTATTCAACTACACACTACATCACAGGCATTACAAATATTACTCCGTCTAAAGATAACCTATTGAAAATTTGGCACTAAATATACATGATTAAACCATAAAATTGGCTGATGTGTCATCGTTTTGTCTATTCAGTTCCCAATAAGATAACAAAGTTTCTTCTAGAACAATGTACTTATACTTCCCAACAATGAGTACCTATAGTACCTATTAGAATTCTTAAAACATTTTATCGCATAATTTATTAAGATAGCTCATAGCTGATGGGACTACATTTCACATATGGTCCTATCATAAAAACATAACTGGCTTAAGATTGAGCATTTGTATCACTGATCTCTATATATATATGGGTAGTTGGTACTGTAGTCCGCCATTGTCGCTTTTAGAACAATCACCAACGCCGGTTACCGGGAGAGGAACTAAAATGACATTTAGTAAAACTCACTGATCGGATATGTGAAAATATTATTCACCATAAAATCACTTTTAAAATACATTTTAAATTTTTTATTTTGAAAAATAGCGGTACTGTTGTAAGTAATCAAATTCTCGTAGTTGAACTATCAGCATGAACATGTCTGTGTCACTCGACTCGTGTAGTGTTTTGTCATTTGTTTCGTTCAGTATCGCTGGGCAGGCTGGATCCATATTTTAAAATTTATAGTATCGGCTATCCATTATATATATAGAGATCAGTGATTTGTATTGATTGAGTAACTATGCAACGTATTTGTTGATAACAGGGAGTTTTTGTGAACCTCTGCTAATGATACGATAACGTTAACGTGAGAAACAAATTCTTTTACGCATTCTTTGAACGTTAATTCAAATTCCAGTGTACTTATAGAAAACTTCATGAATACTGAGCATCGTGAACTTCACAACAAACTTAATAGACGTTTCTTTCAAGTTAACGTAACATATCATTAGCTGTGTGATGTGAAAATAAACAGGAATCTTTTTGCTGCATGACACACGATCATAACCTTCTTTCCAGTGCTTCCAATGGGCTAATGCAGGGGCTTATCATAAATAATATCTAGATGGAAGAAGCTGCGAACAGTTACAACGGAAAGAGATGGAAGATATATTGTAAGAATGCTGGAAATATAAATTTCGGTTTTTCAAGTCCGCAAAATGACAAACACATGATGTAATGAGTTCTTATTTCTGTAAAAAATATTTATATTCATTCGCCGTTTTCTCAACATTAATTTTATAAATAACAAATAAAATTCGATAGACATGCGCAGTTCGTTTCACTTCATTATTTTTTCCTTATATTTTATTTCTTTGTCCCTCTAACGTAAACTGTATTTTCCTCTCTTTCTGGCATAACCGTTCGCAAAAATGTATTGTGTGATATAGGACTCCTTCCATCTAGATATTATTTATGATCTAAGTGCAGGGGCCACACTAATGTCTAATGCCGTTAAGTAAGGCGTTAAGTGACAATTGACATATTGTCATTGACAATGTGTTCATTATTTTGTGTGGCCCCATCATAAGAAAAAATTATACTACTTTTGACAGACCTGCGTTCGATATGTGTATAGTAGTAATAAAATAAATACAAGAAGATCTGTTGGCTCTATAAAAAAAGTTAGACGGATTCAAAAAGAATCTTATAGGAAAATGAGTTCTTCTTACCTCATTTAAAGAGCTAAAAGCCTTTGAAAGGACCTCGTTCTAACCTAATAGAAAAAATAGTCGTAGCAGATTCAATATTTCAATAGCAATGAATAAAATCATCTATTATGCTAGCTCGGCCACTACAATCATCTAAGAGGAAATATAATGAAGAAGAAGAAAGTACAAAGATTAGATCCTTCGATGGTTCTATTGACGAAATTAGCCACGAAAGAGACCTTAACCAGTTAAGACATCTAATAATTAAGCATCATTTAGTCAAGAGAATATACAAATATCAGTCAATTCGTCAAGAATTAACTTTCCCACAGGATTTCTGAATTAAAAAAAAAAAAAATTTCATAACAGGTTGATAGCCAAGGAGCTGGTGGCAATAGGGGTATATGATTTTACTGTAGCTAACAATAATATGGAATAACTGACCGATTGAAGCAGCTAGCGAGGTGGTTGTTGCTGATGTTTTAAATAAATTAATACTAAATTTTCAGAAAAAGGCATGCTCCTATATCAATTCATTGTTTTAGCCATTGTCACAAATTTTTGATTAAACACTATATAAAAAATTATTAGCTGAGGACGAGGGCAGTTGCACTCTCGAAACGTCTGTAAACGTAAATGTAAATGAGAAAATAAAAATTTATCATATTTCCTACATAATTATATGGAATCACTTAAGGCCATTTTTTTAACAATAATCTTTTACTACAACTTCGGGATCCATCAATATCACTACAAGACTCTAAATATTGAACACAAGCTTTATTACTGACTGCAATGCTGATTTTTTCGATTTATTTTGATGATTTAACTCTACCAAGTGCACTATAGGTGTCTTGCACACCTGTATCGGGTGAAAGGCATGATTAATATTTATTTATTTCTATATCATTTCACTCAACTAACACAAGCGCAAAAGAACCGAATACAAGCAGCTGAAATGAAATTTCTAAGAAGAATACACGGAGTTTCAAGAATGGATAAAATAAGGAATGCAGTAATAAGAGAAGAATTAGGGGTTAGCTCAGCAGAAACAACCCTAGAAAATCGGAAACTAATGTGGTTTGGACATATGATAAGGATGACTGAAGAAAAACAAGTTAAAAGAGTGTGGGAAACCAGAGCGTACGGGAAAAATAGAGTGGGCCGACCAAGAAAAACGTGGGATGACAGCACAGGGCAAATTTTGGAAAAGGCGGGAATGACATGGAACTCAGCCAAACAGTTAAGCAGGGACAGAAAAAAAATGGAAAGTCTTCATACAAGACCGTAGGCCCAAAGAAAAGCATTAACCTCGACACCTCACGGTACAAGAGGACCGGATTATGTATGTATGTATGTATCATTTCACTCATGAGCATATATAATGAAACTATGAATTTATTGTTGTTATTCAAAATAACCAAGGATCAAAAAGGAAGGCAATAAAAAAATTATGATCAAATGAATAAAAATAGGCTAATTATTTACCTTCATGATAAAAACTATTATTTCTCCTTCATTGCTTTCAGATAAAAATTTTCAATGAACCTATTTAGAATATTATTTTTTATTAATTTGCATCTATAAAGTTATTAAAAAACGTCAGCTGGTGAAAAATCATGAAAGCAGATTTCAGCTATTAATTTGTAACACTTTCTATAAATGAAGAAAGCTTTCTGCCAAGTGGCTGATAATAAAATAATATTTATCTAATTCCGTTATGAAAAGTCAAACTTTACATCAATTCCTGACGTTATGCAACGTCCCATTTTTCATAACTGCAATGCAACAGTTGCGTAAAGTAGCATAAAGTAGTTACGTAATGACTTTACGTAACTGGCCATGTTTCAGAGCTAATCAATTATACTTATCTGCGTACAATTAAAAGAAAGATTTATTATTCACAGTATGCAGCATTGGCAGAGTCTTTTATATCAAAGAGTACTATATCACTCAGGATATTACTGCTTGAGCACATTTAAAAAAATTATTTTGACGTTTTGTGAAAATTCGATATTTGTTTATTTCAGTGCACTCTTGTTTCTGTAGTAACAATAGATGGTCATGAATCATAGTCATCTGAATTTGGTGATGTGACGTGAGAGATGTTCCCATTGAAAAATATACTTAAAATTATTCTGACGGAATTAGATAAAATTTTGTACAGAATACGTTATGAAAAGCCATATTGTTTGACTCACGTAATTTGCAAAACGAGCGAAGCGAGTTTTGGCAAATATTACGTTTCGTCAAACAATATGCCACTTTTCATAACTAATTATGTAAATAACTAATACGCATGTTTTTCACCTTATTTTTTAAAATTCACTTCCTCGCAGTAGTATACAGATGACTGAAGATTGTTTTATTGTTGCTAATTACTTTACGAAACTTCTGATACAAGATACATCGACAATAAGACCACTATTTTCAGAAAAGCAGATTGTAAAAAATTCAGACACATAGATTTCGGCCGACTACAATTTATATCGATGTCATATTAACAAGTAACGTTTTAAATAAGTGGCTGACACAATAAAATTATATAGAAGCATATTTTTTTATTGCATTTTCAATTGACTGTCAATGACAAATGGTTTATCTTGCTTTTTATTATTACGTCTCGACACTTTTCAATCTCATTTTCACGATAAAATAATATAAAAAAATTGGCCACTAGCTCCCTAACTATGAGAGCCACGGATTTGGAAAAAAATCTTGCAAGAATCTACGCGTTTCCTTGAGAACAATTCTTTTCGATATTTTATATTTTTAATATCGACTTGTAGCTAGAGATGTGACACGTAAAATTAATCGATCTGAAAAACAAAAATCGGAGGCCTTAAACAGCAATGGAGATGACATTGAAAAAAGACAAAAGACAAATCTTATTACATGATTTTAGACGACTCTGATTCCTCTATTACAAGAAGCGACAACACAGGATCTACTAGCAGCACCACTGATTTAAAAACACTTGAATACCTAAATAATAAAGACTAGTCTAGAGTTTAAATGTTTATCCTACAATAAAAAAATATTTTCAACGGTAATATACCGATAGAGAGGTGTATTATCGATATACCAAAGAATATTTCACGAAAATACTTTTTGTCTTTTTGGTAATTTTTTACGAGACAAATTTGGGGATTCATAATCTGATAATATCCGAGAGCTTTAGTTCGAGGGATATTATCGTTGATTATATCACACACCTTAGCAACAACCAATGAAATCAAGTGATTTTGCATGGTAACGTGGTATATCGCGATAATATTTTCTCCTAACTCGATATACCACAGTAGCTTTTTAAAAAATAATAAAAAATATAACAATCAATAAATTTTATGGTTTGTGAAATAATCCTTCCAAATACACCTCAAGATTCGGTATATTATCGCATATACCTTAAATTTAACTCAAATACTTTTTGTCTTGGATAATTTTTTACTCGGAAAATTTGGAGATTTATAATCAACGATATTATCCCTCGAGCTAAAGCTCTCGGGTATTATCAGATTATGAATCCCCAAATTTGTCTCGTAAAAAATTCCCCAAAAGACAAAAAGTATATTCGTGAAATTCTTCGGTATATCGATAATACACCTCTCTATCAGTATATTACCGTTGATTATATCACACACCTTAGCAACAACCAATGAAATTAAGGGATTTTCCATGGTAACGAGGTATATCGCGATAATATTTTCTCCTAACTCGATATACCACAGCAGCTTTTTAAAAATAATAAAAAATATAACAATTAATAAATTTTATGGTTTGTGAAATAATCCTTGCAAATACACCTCAAGATTCGGTATATTATCGCATATACCTTGAATTTAACTCAAATACTTTTTGTCTTGGGTAATTTTCTACTCGGCAAATTTTGAGATTTATAATCAACGATAATATCCCTCGAGCTAAAGCTCTCGGGTATTATCAGATTATGAATCCTCAAATTTGTCTCGTAAAAAATTACCCAAAAGACAAAAAGTATATTCGTAAAATTCTTCGGTTTATCGATAATACACCTCTCTATCGGTATATTACCGTTGATTATAAATCTCCAAATTTGCCGAGTAAAAAATTACCCAAGACAAAAAGTATTTGAGTTAAATTCAAGGTATATGCGATAATACATCGAATCTTGAGGTGTATTTGCAAGGATTATTTCACAAATCATAAAATTTATTAATTGTTATATTTTTTATTATTTTTCAAAAAGCTACTGTATATCGGGTTAGGAGAAAATAATATAATCGCGATATACCTCGTTACCATGCAAAATCCCTTAATTTCATTGGTTGTTACTAAGGTGTGTGATTTAATCAAGATATAGTACCTGTTTGCCGAGTTTCGTCTCTGTATAGCGACTCTTTTTCTTTTGGAGGGATGATAATGAGACCTCATCAAATAAAAATGAATGATCAAATATTTATTTGAAGAACTGGTTCTACTTAAGTCTCAATTAAAACCTTAAAAATATAGTATTTTCTCACATTCACGCAACTTTAATGCAATAAGCTAAATAAAACTTAGGCTGAGATTAATAAAGATGTCCCCTTCCAAAAAGAATTTTATTTTAGAAAAGTATTTAGAAAATACGTATTTTGTATCTAGTATTCTAAATACCATTTCCAAAAGTATCTTGTATCTGATATCTCAAATAGATACTTTATTTAAGAGAGTTATGGCGAGGCGAGTACTGATGGTGGTCGCAGTGAGGAGAAACGTCCAATACTAAATGTACAGAGGTTCTTTGTCACTATCAACGTGAGAAAAACAAAATTATTCAAATAGAGATTTGATATTTATTGTTAAACAAGAGTCAAAAGCATTCGACATTGAGATAAAAAAATCATCCAATTAAATTTTCTTTTCGCGAAATAAATGCTTAAAATAAATTTTATGCTGTCCTGACCTAACATACTTTTTTCACTTCATTTGTCAAAGCACATTATACCAAAATAACCTTATAATTTGTTCCAAACGATTTAGTATATTTTGTAACAACATTGTATTCTACCTTTAATATTTGGCCAAGGAAACGTCTTTCGTAAATATAAATGAAATAAAAACATGCATTTTCAACTAATTATCTAATCATTTTATGATAATTACATAAAAAAACAAATTATCGCTCAATATTATAGTTTTTTTTTGCAGATAAATGGGTACCTATAAGTAAATTATGTATTTAACTTCAAATATCTAATACCTACTACCCATTATTCAAGTTGCAAGATTATTGATCCCTGCTGTTGCATAAAAACTGCTATAATATTTTGATAAATAGTTTAAAAAATCACCAGTTTTTTGCTTTGGGTGAATTCATCATCATTTCCCACCACCAACTTAATTACTAAAGTAACAATTGTTTAAACAATCGTTGCTACAAAAATTAATCTAAAGTTTTCGTAATCTGAACTCTAAAATACTAAGGCCCAGTATTTCAGTCCATGGTTTACCTTAAACGTAGCTTAATTTCCATAGTAATAATTGTTAGAACAATTGTTACCAAGGTAATTAAGCTCCGCTTAAGATAAACCGAGGACTGAAATACCGGGCGTAAGCCTAAGCCATTGGTGGCGCCGCTAAGATATGTTTGGGAGAGTTTATTTCTACAATTTCACTGAATTTTTATATTGTCATATATTATCGAATCCACTAACATGAGTGACAATTAGAAGCTATTCTTTAATTTATTTTACCTTGCTGATTGGTCGACGATGACCACAAATATAAAACTTGATAATGATTGTACACCGTGCTCGAATTAATCTCTATTAAAACTCACTTTTGTGACATTGAATATTAGTATAGGCATATTCTATTTAATTTAAGAGATCGTTTTGAGATATTTGTTAATGCTTGTGACGATGTTGCTGAGTCACCCTGTAATTAACAACCAAAATTGTACATGTACTGTTGATCTAGCGGTCAGCGTCCTCGCTCACTGAGCCTACGATCGAGGTTCGAGACCGCATCAAGAAAATTTTTATATTTTTGTTTTTGATTCAAAATCGGTATGCAGCAAGTTGAGACTGAAAAATTAAATATTTAATGGATAGGCAGTATATAAAGCCTCCGATTTCGAGCAGAAGTCAGTTGAACTGTAGCGCCTTCCTACAGTTGAGCTCCCCAGAGCTGGGCTGTAGCGACTTCCTACAGCCCACCGGCTCTCCAGGCTAGTGGACAGCCTCCGAGTAGCCAGTAGCGTTCGTCAGACTAAGGATAAGCAAACCGATACCTAGTGCCCGACTTGCGTCTTCCAAGTCTCCATCCTAGTATCCAGCTCGCGTCTTCCGAGCTACTTCCTAGTGTTCCGACTCGCGTCTTCCGAGTCATCGTCCTTCACTTCTGTTTCAGTGGATACGTAAAAGTATCCGTCAGTCTGTATGCTTCGTCAGTAAGTATACTCCGTCAGTCAGTATACTCCGTCAGTCAGTATACTCCGTCAGTTAGTATACTCAGTCAGTTAGTATACTCAGTCAGTCAGTATACTCAGTCAGTTAGTATACTCAGTCAGATAGTATACTCCGTCAGTCAGTATACTCAGTCAGTCAGTATACTCAGTCAGTCAGTATACTCAGTCAGTCAGTGTACTCAGTCAGTCAGTATACTCCGTCAGTCAGTATAACCCGTCAGTCAGTACAGTCAGTACAGTCAGTAGTCAGTCGGTGTACTGAATCAGTCAGTACAGTCAGTAGTCAGTCAGTATCAGCTAGTAGATTCAGTCAAGTAGTCCATTATTCAGACAAGCGGTCAATCACTTGATTGTAACAATGGTTTTGTTAACACAATTTGACATTGTTGAGATAGTCTAGCAATAGAATATATTATTGCTGTTATTTGTGTATTATCTTTAATAATGTAAGATATATATTCTTGGGATTTCAGTCAATATTTTAATTTTATTTCTTTTCTGCTCTACAGTTTCGGCTGCACCTCAGCCATCCTCAAAAGCGAAATGAATTATTGTTTAAAAAATTGAAGTTATACATATGTTAAAACTGTTATTAATATTAATAAGCGGAAAAAAGAGAAATTTTCTCTTGTCCTTTGCCACACCCGACATCTATGGAAGGCGTTGGCTAACTCTTGACCAACGCCTTCCATAGATGTCGGGTGTGACAAAGGACAAGAGAAAATTTCTCTTTTTTCCGCTTATTAATATTAATAACAGTTTTAACATATGTATAACTTCAATTTTTTAAACAATAATTCATTTCGCTTTTGAGGATGGCTGAGGTGCAGCCGAAACTGTAGAGCAGAAAAGAAATAAAATTAAAATATTGACTGAAATCCCAAGAATATATATCTTACATTATTTACATATCCAGTCAGCGTCAACCATTTTATCCATTATCTTTAATGTTTTCAACTATATTAAATAGAAATATTTTATTTTTGGTAAAAGCTGTTACTCTTTTGTTGCGTGTATCCCGTTCTCCTTTTTTAGCAAGATTTCAGAAGCATGGACATCATACCTCCACAGAGCTACCTTGGCACGTACAACAGCCTGTCCCTCCGTTAGTAAATGGCGCCCGAGCATTGAGTAAAAGTTAGCGACAGGCCCAAAAATACGTCACATATTTCTGACGTTCCAAGCGGGGACGTCACATGCTTTGAGCAAAGTTTCAGGAATATATTCTCGGGAAATGGACAGAATATTCAGTACTAAACAGCACATTTGAGCAATGTATTAATTTTTTGATCGAAAAACCACTGACTTGAATAAACAATATCTATGTCGACAAACTATTCAGAAATGAGAGTTTGTAACTGCTATACAATTTTTCATAATCAAATGTAATCTGTTGTTTGCTTTCCGGTCTGGGTGTGGCATCGCTCTTGTAAAATTAAGCAGTTGGAAGAAAAAAAAACTGATTATGAAGAATAGAAACAAACTTAAAGGCAGCAAGATATGTATAGACATTGACCTGACTAAAGAGGAAATAGCAATTCAAAAAATTCTTAGGCAAAGAGCTGGAACTGGAAAAGAGAGAAAGGAAGGAAAAACAGCTAAAGTAGGCTATAAGAAAATATACATTGAAGGGCCATGCTGCCATGCTGGATATGGAACAGCGAAAGCAGGGCAATTGAAAGAGCAAAAAACTGAAGCATGACAACAAAGAAACTGATGTAATAGGAAATTACCAAAATGGAGCGCTGAGAGAAAAATTAAAAAAAAAATTTCTTCCATTTTCCCAATAAAATTTAAACCTATATCAATAAACATAAATTGAGTAATTAATTTCAATTGATTGTCTGTTAGCTGATGATGAGACAATTGATCTTGAAACGTCCTACCATGTTCACTTTTTTCAAATAAGGAAATAAATATCATGTTAAACTGGATCACTGAGGGCCTTTTTTATACATTTTAAATACAGTCTACACCAGAATAATAAATGAGTAACAATGACGGCTAATAATAATCTAGGCGCCGCTTTAATCTAATGCAGTGATTCTAATTCTTTGCTATAATAATATATAAAGATATAAATTATTTTATGATTATTTCAAATGTAGCATAATATAACTTCAAAGTTCAAAGAAGTTTAAATCAGCCAAATATATATTTTTTTTTCATTTATTAGCCTATTTCATGAAGCAAAACACTTTATATGAAACACAGAAATTACTAAACGTCTTTCTTTAGTTTTTTCATTTGGGAAGAGTTGAAACATTTTAAGTTAATGATTATTATTATTATTCCATTTATTCTGCCAACTTAGTCTTTTTACTGAAAAAGTCTTTCTTTTGTTGATATTTTGTTATATTGTTTATTAATATATTTTTTATGAAACAAGATACTTGAAGATGACTTCAAAAGTCGAAATGATCATCGTGAATTAATGAAGAAAATCATAAATTGAAACTTAATTTTTCCTACAATTACTAAACGTCTTGTTCATAGACTTTATAAATTGGAGCATATGTGATTATTTGTAATTATACAGGCTGTCCAAATCAGATACGATCTCGGGCCAATACAAATTACTAAATAGATTGGAACGCCGCAGAAAAAGTTACACACAAAATTACATTTACACTAGTACAAAAATCAAAGGATGAGAAATAGTCCCAGATTTTTAGGTGATTTTCAGAAGGATGGAACTTGGAGAGTAATGGTCATAGATTGAATATAAAAATGGATTGATGAATACGTGAAGTTCAGAAAACTCTGAAAAAACGTCGAAAGTTAACGTCTGCAAGACGAGGCAAATTGCAAAAAGTTCATTGCCAGATAAGTTATTACATAAACGTTTCCAATTTTACTTTTTACAAGTATTTAATTTTTTCTTTTTGCAAGTTTTTCATTCTTTTCTTTTGCAAGTTACCACACTACTTGCAAAAGGTAAATAAGCAATTATGACTTTCTGTCAGTACTATCCTATAAGCGACAATATTAAGCTTATAAAGATTTTATAATTCTATTTGTATATAGAAGTAAAAAGAAAATTTAAAAAAAATCTGCTGGGGCCACACAATACTTCTCCGACCAATTTCATCGCTGTTTCAGAAATTTAGAGTATTGCATCAATTAATTGCATATTTCAAAGTGACAGCTCTCAGTGCCAAGGTGAAAGCAGTCATTGTCAAAATGACAGCTGTCATTATTAAAGTGGCAGATGGCGGTTATATTTTAGTCTTTACATGAAATAAAGATTCCTTTCCTAAATTTTCAGGATCGTCAATTCATTGGAACTTACAGCTTCGACATTAGATCGCCGGAAGTGTAACTCAAATATGGTGACGTGAATTCTGCTGAAATTTTTGATGTCTACTAAGCTTATATTATCTCCCCGAGAGCTTCAAATTGATACCAAACTAAACATCATTTAAATAATTTGTGAAAGAAACAACTGACAATCGTTTCAATATCCTCTTGGACACTTCTATTAGAAATATCCTCGCAAGAGCTATAATTTGATATCAAGCACGATAGACTCGAATTACTTATTTTGAAAAAATAAAAGACGAACGTTTGCATGTGATTTCACATCATGATTCTCATCATTTCTTTGCTTCAGAAAAATACAATGAATTTTATAGTAATTCAAATTTTGATAATAACCGCTGGTAATTTTAAAAAATATTTCATATTTTTTGACAAATACTATCGTTTATAAAATGCAAAAACTAAAAAGATCCATCGATAAAGTTTTAGTACCATTTGAAAAAAGCCCAACTACGAACATCAATCAGCTATTTTGATGAAAAACTTCAATATAAAAATTCCGTCGACAATTCGTACGCGTACTCAAGTTATCGTGCCTTTAGACAGATTGACAGGCCGACTTTTTTGGAAATTATGTTTGTTTGGGTACAGTAGGATCTAAAACGTGAAGATCCATCAAAATATTGAACTGTCAGAAACTCACGATTATAATACTTCTCCTATTATATAGGTTGGGGAAGCAAAAAATAATCTTCCTACCAACTGATTCTGCAATAGAAATATAATGGCTTACACTTTTCAGCATTTAAAATCTTGTGTATTCTATCAAATCTCATTTCCAAGACAGTTGATATAGTTTAGTGTCGAAATTAAAGTTTTAGAATATCGAAAAAATCCAAAAAGTCTTGCGTTCAAACTCTCATCAACATTTTGAATACAAAATTATTTAAAAAACAATATTCAATAGGTATCTTGAATCTAGTTTCATTGTTTTGATTGTAGAATAGAAAATATGATCTTACCCATTTTCTTCTTATCATGACGGCAAGTGAATAATATATTTAGTGAAAACTTTTGGGAAACACTTCTAGCTCCTACGAGCGTTTAGAATTTGGTGTGTGTTGAATGATTAGGTGTACGAGTACCACTCTGGCAGTAAACTACGATGGTAGAGTTGTTTCAAGTAAAATTGGAGACGAGCCAATATAATAATAATTACACACCAATTCAACGAAGTTTTTTTTATTATTTAAATACAGACAAATAGAGTACAAATGAGAAATATTATTTCAAAAATGAATAAATAAATTTTATTTTTATTAGTTTTTAAGCAATAGAAAATAGTTTCAACTACAAAAAGTTAGCCTGTCTAAAAATTTAATGAAATGGTTTTGGTTTTCAGCATTTATTCGATACTAATGAAAGTAACATGGGGGAGTTTTTTAAGAGGTATTGAACATTCAACTAGTATACCTGATGAATTCAACAAAACCTGAAAACACAACAGATTTCTAATATGTCTTCCAAAATAGCTACGAAAAGAAAAATTAATAAAAATGGTTTACTTTACCCTCTATATAAAATTCGTTGAAATAACGATGCATGTGTAGCCCATTTCGTCTTGTTTTTGATTTTTCAATAAATTTTGAATGAAACTCTAAAACGTCAAGTTGTTTTCTTTTATAGATTCTGCTTCCCTAGATGAAGTTTCTCAAAAGGATTTTTAGAAATTTCAATTTAAAATGACAGAGGAATATAAATTTTTGAAAAATGTGCAGCATAGAATATTTTGTATAAGTTTTTTGTCGTCTACAATATTTTTATTTTTAAGAGTCTTTTTGCTGAGAATTGAACCCATAAGTAACAGAGGTTTTGACATTTTGAAGTCAAAGTCATTCACTGGCAGCAATGTCATTCAAACTTAGCGCGAACTCAATATACCTTGATCCGTAAAGTGGGCGTACTGATCGCTCGGCGTTGCTGACTTCGTTCGCTCAGCTAACGCGGCTCTTCGGTACGTTCAATTACTTTTGCGACAATTTCACGTTGTTTCATTATAATCTCACTAGCGTAATTATCATAATTAAAATAAAGAATCTGACGTAAACATCACGTGACTTACTTGTACATCATTTGATATATACACAAATTTATTCAATAAAGTTTTCTGTCACTTAAGATTATAATTAATATAATTTTAATAGTATTTTGACATGTTCAATGTCAAACAAAATAAAAAAATTGATAACATATTATCATTGCCTACCTTATAATTTCAATTAAACTGATTGTTTTATACGGCAAATTCTGAATGTCTGTTAATAGATATACTGCACTTCCGGCTCAGCCGATTGATACAAAAATACTAGATAACTATTTTGATGCTACAACAAGTTCAAACACTAAATTTCAATATGCTATGGCTAATCATTCTAGATTTATGCAAAAAAATTGAAAAAAGTTTCAAGTAAAGTGCACTTCGGCTTGGCTGATTCATACAAAAATAGCAGATAACCATTCTGATATAACATCAAGTTCAAATACTGAATTTCAACATTCTGGATTTATTAAAAAAAAATCGAAAAAAGTTTCAGGTAAAGTGCACTTCCGGTACAGACGATTGGAACCATAATGCGAGGTGCACAGCTAGACCCTATACCAGTCTTAAATACAAAATTTCAACATTATACGTTCAACCAGTTTTGAAAATTGCGAGCTACGCACGAACGCACGCACGAACATACGTACTGACATCAAGCCGAAAATAGTCAAAATGGATTCAGGGATGCTCAAAACAGATATTTCTATCAAAATCTCGATAGGTGAATTTTGTCGGTTTCACAATACTTCCTTGTACTTAGTACAAGTAAGTAAAAACATACTTATTTCACTTTTCACCTGCTCTTATTTCACCTATAATATTAGTTCTTATCCGAATAATTTCACGATGACAACATTGAATTACTTCTCCAATTATCCGCTAGGTTGTACATGTTTCGAGAGTTTCTAAGATAACGTCAAGAAGCTGTCTCTATGAATAGAATATGTCTTGAAATTTTACAAGACAATTTTATGTGAGATCTTATGATTTAAGTGATGATGGAAGACAATGGGGGCTATTCTGTAACTTAATCGCAAAGTTTTTCTCGATCATCATCTATTTCAATCAATGAAGATAGGTATAGCACTGATAAAAATTCTGAATACTTGCATAACACAATTGCTTCTATTTGTTAAAATCTTATGGGTCGATAATAAATTAATGATTGAGTTACAAAGAAAGTGTGAATTATCTGGAACTATAACTTATTCTTATTGCTATATCAGAATATAAGTTATTTTGAATGGTTCGAGATCCAGAGATTCTTAGTAGTTGAAATGAAAATGAAACCTGTTAAAATTTCAACACCATTCCATGCTGTAGTTGTAAATAAAAATGATTAATTTGAATATTTCATGGGAGTATTTATATATATTTTGAGAAAGGAATAATTAATTAAATAACTGTAAACAGTTTGGGATACGGAAGTGTGCATTTTGAAGACGCTACGAAATTTTTGGCAGAAATTGTCTTTTAACACCCCCAATTTCTAAACTTTATTACAGTTTTCTAACATAAATAAATAAAAATTTATGACTGAGATGACAGTCTATTATTTATCATTATATTTTATTTTACGATTCTAGACTTCAGTTTCTATTAACAAAATTGCTTCATCCCGTTTTGTGCTTAAAATAAAAACTACTTTTCCATATGTCAGGTGTCATTTATCTTTTTTAAACGATTGTTTTGAAAATCTAGTTTATTTTTTTTATGTGCAGAAGTTATATTTGGTGAAAATTTTGGCAGATATTTTCTAACTTCTTGCGTCGGGATTAACGATGGATGATTTTAAAAATAAAATCGGAATAGCGTAGCGACAAGTGCGACAAAAAGAAACATAAATTTTTACACGCGTCCACGTAAGTTCTTTTGCCAAATCACATCAGGTATATTAATAAGGTTATAAAAAAATAATTTACCAATATAAATACAGCATAATATTGCTAAAGACGATAATGATTGAGATGCATTTTAGAAGGAGAAAAAAAAAATACAAGTAAAAAAAGAACTTATGCCCAAACCTCAGACCAAACTAAGAAAATCAAAAAGAGTGAATTATAATATTGATAAAATGAAATAATACATTACATATTGCATAAATAAAAAGAATTAATTTTTTGTACCTATTAATAGATGCACAAATTCAATTTTCAGTTTTACAATTTCCTGTTGCGAGGATTATGCGAATTGACGGTGTAACACTACCAACACTACTTTGCTCCCCTTATAGTGAAGACATACCTTAATCATTTCTCTCTATCTTTGACGGGGTGCTGATTACTTTTGGCTATATAGGATGTATTTTCTATAGACAAGAAGTTGAAGTATGTAGTTGTATTTTTAAATGCTGAAGTTTTTCGAACTTTTGTGTACAGTGTTTCAAAATGTTTACTCAGTAGAAAAAGTTTCATCGTTTAGTTGGTAATTCAACTGAATAATTAGATTTTTTCTCATCTAGAGCTACTTGAATGAATTTTTTCTGCCAAAAATTAATTGGACGTGTTCCATCTTCAGTATTAACTTGAGCAAGATCAGCTTCATTAATCATGGCTCTACAGCGTAAATGTGTAAGAACGGTCGGTGCTAAGAATCATGGTGAAAAGTGTTTTAAAGCAATCGTGGCGGATGATGAAATGGATAACGTGCAATTTGTAAATGAATCATCTAATCTAATAATAATGTCTCTTTGAGCTTCTCAAGTCTATAATTTTGACTGAATTTAATAATAAGTTTAATTCATTTCTGGGATTTGCGGAGTTATGTAACAATAAAATTTTCGATTTTGAAAATAAAATGCAGCATAATATTGATATTAACTGATTGTTGTAGAATGAACAAGCGAGGAAAAGTAAAGCCCCGTTCAGAACACGAAATTAGTAATAGTTATGGTTAATGCTAGATGTTTGACATATACAATCATGTGTTAGCGTTCACAACAACGAAATTAGTCCAGCGCTGCTCTGCACTAACCATGCTTAGCGCAAGAGTTTGCAAGCTTCAAACTTTTCAGTTAGTAGTTAGTGGCTCGACCAATCAGAAGAGAGAGAAAAAGGGATGAATATGTTTTCTTTTTAATTTATTTGACATCAATTTATGCTATGAAATCTGCGTAAAATGGATTAACATCAAATTAAAAAATATACATTACTTACTTATAATGATTATTTGAAAAAACTAGAATAATGATAAAATTGAGGTTAGTTCATTATTTTCTTGTCCTAAACATTTTATTCTGTTTCTGGATACTAAAAAAAACCGGAGAATTTTCTATAAAATTCTAAATTGGAGCCAAAGTACACTTTATCAACGAAAGAAACTAAAATTATAAGGCGCTAATTTCGAGCATTGTGAACGTTGTTTTTAGAACTCAAAGAAAAACACAAACCACTAACCGTAACTACTAACACTAACTACTAATTTCGTATTGTGAATGAGGCTTAAGAATTAAAATATTTTTCCTAAAAGTCAAAGATGAGATTTAGCTGCTTTTAAACGGTGTTCTTGTCAGCGAACCCTTTCATTTGATCCCCATATCATGATGGTAGATGAAAAAAAATTGTTCGTCATCTTGGAGCGTCTGCCATATTGAATTTAGAATGACGTCATTTTACTTTTCATATGATTCCCAGGAAATGCTTTCATTTGATACCCATATCATGAGGTTGCATAAAAAAGAACTATTCTACCGTTTTTGGGAGGCTGCCATATTGGATTCAGAATGACGTCACTAAGCTAGCCATGCATTGTAATCTAAACTAAACGTGTATGTAAAATTCAATTGCAAGATTTGACCCGTATTAACAAAGCAAGTTAAATAAAAGCTTATAAAAAAAATTGCGATCGATAAGCCAGAAGATAACATTTTCGTGAGTTTCAACAGTCAATAGCTTAGCGAGCTTAGCTTAATATATAAAAATGTCAAGAAGTATTGCGTAGCAAATCGTTCAAATTCACTAGGACGATGAATTGTAAAATTTTTGTAAGGAAATAAGAACTTAGAATATTTTGTACATCCAGATACCTGAAGAAAGATCTCCAAAAGTTGGAAACAATCATTTTCAATTCAATATATGGGTGCGACACAGAAGAGATTTTTGAAAATTATGATGTGCTGTATGAATTTTTGTGATCAGTCATTTACAGAGCAACCAAAAAGTAAAGGATCCAAATTTTTCTACACGGAATAAAGTCTTTTAGAGGAAAATCTTCAACTTATTTTTCATGATTATAGTAGATTTGCTGATTTTAAACATTTTTATATAAAATTAAAATAGATAAAAACTATTTCAAGTTTATTTTAAATTATCAGCTGTATCAAAAACTAGAAAATAATTAGAACACAAACTTGGACCTACTTGAGATTCTGAAAGAAATCGTGCAATATTAGCAGTGCTGTCTTCTTGTATCAGTTGCCAAGGAGCACTTTGTGTCGCTGCGTAAGCGGAATAAGAAATAATCTGGGATTTTTAATATTAAAAACATGAGGAGCATAAAAATCTGTAAAATTAAATAAGAGAAATTTGTCAAGAAAAATATGTTTCCAAGTCCACCAAAAAGGATATTTCGAATGTGCCTCACGTTTTTATTTTAGTCTGTTGAAAGTCCCAGATTATAACTTATTCCGCTGTTGCAGCGACACAAACTGCCCCTTGGCATCCGACACGAGAAGACAACACTGCTGATATTGCACGATTTCTTACCTGATGTTGGAATCTCAAGAAGATCCTGGTTTGATTTCTAATTTTTTTCTAGTTTTTGGCGCAGCTGATGATATGAAATAAAACTGTTTAATTCAAAAGTTTTTGTTACCTACTTTTATTTTCTAGTTTTTGTTTGATTTTTGGTTCAAATCATTACGCAAGCTCCTCATTATTTCAAATTTGTTGCACGGTTTCCAACCTGTCAACTTCTCACAATCAAGCTCCTCAATACATAGACCTTCTCGAAGGGGTTACTAGTAATCATTGAAGAGTTTCACTGTCCTCCTCTTGACTCCATCATCAGAGCTACGTCACCAAGTATATTTTTTAGGCGATCATAACAAAAAAGTTGTTTCTATGGCTCCTTTTGCGGCCGTGAAGTTTCACTTTTTGGTACAAATCTGTCATATTTTACTTTTTGGGACTGATCTGTCAAATATTACTTTTTGGGACTGATCTGTCAAAAACTACTTCATAAACACTTCATACCTACCTATATGGGCTGCTTGATGAACTCTTTAAGAAATAGTTTTCGCCGAAATACATATTATATTCTTCTGTCAACCTTCATAGTTCGTGCAATTCAAGAAATTGATACGCATTTTTTACAAATGTCACTTTGATTAGAAGACAATAAAATAAAACAATTTCAGCGGCAACTAAGATATAAAATTGCAATGTTTTAGAAATAAATAGATAAACTTTTGTAATTTTGAATTATTTCGTGATGATCGCCTAAAAAACCTTGTGTGCACCTCAGCCTACAGTTCTTTTTTGGTCTCACCTGAATTGCAGCCTCAGCTACGCTTCGGCCGCAAACAACAGATTCGACCAAAAAAGATAACCTTCACGGCCTTGATACACAAATAACTATTTTGGTACACTCGTCAAAATCAACAACTGTCCAACTCCTGACTCTATCATTAGACTCTCGTTACCAAGTTGAAATTATCATAATGTATTGACACGAGAACTCAATGTGATGCAAGGTTCAATTAGTTAAGTAGAAGTAGTCGAAAAACTGTCGCAAGATTTGTAACAAAGGTAATAACACATACGGAATTAAGCTAAATAAAACCGTTTAAAAAAAAGTGAATATATTGAACTTTTCATTCTTAATTTTAATGAAAACCATTCGCTGTATTTAATGTGACAAATAATTATTGTTACATGAGGTAAAATTATTACCGCCTGATTTCATGATTTTATCAGTTTATTAATTTCATTAATTATATGATCGCTCATGACTCGTTGATGAATTTTCAAGATTTTTCGCCAGTTTTGTATTATCGCACAGATATTAAAGACGTGTGTGTAGCACAAAGAGTTAATGAAGTGATAATGTTGAAGTTAATTTGTGAAATCAATGCTACGGTAAGTTGAATTACTCTGGATGTATGAGTGAGAATGGAGTGCTTATGATACGACTTGGAACCGGATTTGTGATGTAACCACGACGAAACAGCGAGCAGTTTTGGGATGTAATATGCCTTGGCTGGCCGCCAACGATGCAGCGAGCAGCTTTGGGTTATAGCAACCCTTACCAGATTGCCAACGATTGGAATTGAGCAGCGGGACTAAAGAAAATTTGGAACCACGAGTTGGTATTGATTTAATAATTATAATTAGTTTACCATGAAAGTTGGACATGTACCCGATTGGAATTTATCATAGGTAATTGACAGAGGTCAAATCAGGTTATCTTCTTTAAAAATAAGATCTAGATCAAAATGGCAAGGTTTGAAGACTGAAGAAGAGATGGGATTATAACAATGGCGATTCGATGTGATGTCACCATAGATTGCCAACGGGATACGAATGTGTGTGTTGTGTGTTGAAGTTGTTGATGCCGGTAATTCCTCACTGAGCCTTGTGCTCAGATTCATTTTTACACTTCAGGATCTAGAGCCAACTACTAGGCTCAAGAGGATTAAGGAATCATCCGGTCACTACACCGCAGATGTGTTTGACATTTGTAATTATTACAGGGGATCAATAAAACATATGGGTAAAAATCATTAAGACCCGGTTGTAAAATCTAAGTTTATCTACAGTTTAGTTGAACCGAGCTTATTTACTACGGTTACAATTGTTGAAATAATTGTAACCATAGAAAATAGACTTAGTTTAAGTAAACCATAGATAAGCTGAGACTGTACAACCAGGCCTAAGAATTATATTTGCCGACCTACGATTTTTCAGCGTTTATAACATAATTATAAAAATTTGTAGTCACCGCAAACAAATTTGAACATATCTTGAATTGATATCGATGAATACTTTTACTGGAATTATTCCAGAAGATTATATGCAGAACTTCAATATCTAATATTTATGACATTAGGACTTAGTGCGGGAAAGATTTCAAGATAAACCAATATTGATGTAACGCCAATTTTTAATACCTATTCCAAAAATAGTTCTAAGCAATTTTGTTGGGACTTTCCATTTGCAACTAAGAAACTCGTTCGTTATAAAATAAATGGATACTTAACCTACTTGGCAAACTTAAAGGAAAAACATTTATCACTAAATTCACCAGTAAAAATCGTATTTACATAATTGTACCACATAGAGACGAATTAAATAATCTGTGTGCAACAAGAAACTATGAATATAATTTATTGAATTTAAATCTCTTTAGACTTAACAATGATTAATTGTGTCAATTCTGTCTACGAATTTTACTAATTGGTGCTAACTTTAATATGATGTTCTAATAACTAATGAATGTTTGCTTCTTGATATATTTGTGTAAATTGTCTGTCTGTACATGAAAAATGAATATTTGTGATCCAACTCATGACGACTTGATCTGTACTTGTTCTAATGCCAACATAAACAAATTAAATTTCGAGATAATAAACAGGTAGAGAATAAATCTTATTTTACAATATTTGAATTATTACAATAATTTCATCATATGTTTTACACACTTTATTGATGTGTTCATATTTATTAATATAGATTAATCTAAATTTTTGTTTCACTAAAGTTTATAAGTAATTATTAATTAACATGAAACTTATTTTTTGATACCATGATTGTGATGCATATCATTCTGACAAGCTGAACATTATTTAAAAACACGTATGGATGAACACAAACACGACTGTAAAAAAAGAGATGCTCCAAAATGTACGTTAGTCGATCATTGTAACCACAATTGGTGCATTGCATCTCACGTTCTTTTCACGCTACAGGCGCTGGCACTGATGTATTTATTCAGCATGTATTTTTGTCATTTTAAATCAAATAGAAGTGTAACTAACTACTCTTCATTAGTCGCATATAATTGAATTTGAAAATGTATTTCCTAGATGAAAAGAAAAAAAAAAGTATTTAATATTTGCACTATTTTGTGATTGTTTTCATAGATGGTATCACTAAATTTCAAGTAATGTTAAAAACGGTTGTGAATGCTACGAATTTTAACCTTGTGTAATTTGAACTCTGACAGTAAATAGAATCCAAAGTGGCTGTGAATGTAGTGTCCAAAAGTATCCAAACTTCGACCTAATTTTTAAACTCAAGGTATCATCTTCAAATAGGAATATATGTGCTTTCACCCCTAAGAAAGTGGAAACGGCCCCTAAATTTCAAAGTTGACACTGACTTTCTAATATGGTCAATATAGTTTATCAATAATAATTTAATTATTTGATAATATTATCAAGTTATCATTGAATTGATATATTGGAGTAATTACCGAATATTTTTTCAGTAACCATCAAACTTCTGGTGAATATTCATCAAGCATTCATCCATAAGACATCCATCCGATGTCCGTCAGGCTTTCTTTCGTCAGCCGTCAAGCATCCGTCCATAATCCAGAAGGCATCTGTCCGTCCGTCAACATCCATCCAACTCTCAGTATTTGCTTGCACACGTAACAGCCATCAAGCTTTGGACATTGAGATACTAACCAAATAAAATTATTAACATAGAAACAGATACGACTAGAAGTTTTCCTTAAAAGGCTTCAATATTTGAAAGTGTGCACTATTAGTGCATTGACCTAGTGCAGATCATCGAACAGAGAAATGTTGGAATATTTTTAATCAATATAATTATGAGAAACTCACCAATAAAAAAAGGTATAAGAATCCAGTTTAATTAGGAGGAACACTATATGAAACTATATAAAAGGGGAGTATTTTTTATGTAACTTATTTATTTAATTATGTATTTGTAACTATGGGTCAGTATTTCAATCCTTGGTTTAGCTTGAACGTGATTTAATTACCTTAGTAACAATTGTTCTAACAATTACATCAGTGTAGTGCGGTGACTTTCTGTGATAGGTGTGCACAGTCGGTGGTGAAGAAGGGGATATATACATGGCCAACAATACAACTTATTTTTCTCGCAACAACCAGCAATCCATCTAAATTTTTCATATATTTTAATTTGGAAATGTCGCACGGACTGTTGGCCTTTAATTTTGATATTTTGAGTGAGTTTTATGTCTGGCGTTGGTCTTGTTTTCATAATTTTATTTTTCGTTTCGATATCACGACGTGAAAAAGGATTTTCCAGTAGATCACAAATTATAGATCTATTTTCAGTTGTCATTCTACAAATGATAATTTCACAAAAATAAATAATTTAAGAAACGTCTAAAATAAGTGTTTACCCAATATTGTTGTCTTAAATGGCAAATGACAATATTTCAACTATTTTAAAACAAATTTATAAAAGTCGTTTGAAAAAGAACTCAGCTAAACGTTGAATATTCAGCTCCGGGTGCAGAAAGTCTGCCTGCACCCAGCGAGAGAGAACGAGCGATAGGAGATCGCTAATTTCGGTATGCTTTTTCTCTGTCAGACTCTATTCCTTCACTTTCCCAATACTGACTATGCCAAACAGACCTCGCTCGCGGTGCAGCGAGAAATTCTGCACCTCAAGGTCGACATTTGTTTCAAAAATATAGCAGAGTGGCCCGCGAGGCTCGCCCGTATTTCTGGTTGCATAAATAGATAAAATACGTTCTTTCTCTGATTTTATAATGAAAATTTGTGAAACAAAATGAAGTATTCAATAAACCATTATATTAATTTTATTTACGTAATTTCTAATATTTTCATATGGTGTGCAGTGCACACCCTGCACATATGGACTGCACGCCACTGAATTACATTGACGCCACATCTACGCCTAATACCACTTAATAATTAAGATGTAATTTAATAATAAACATATTGTCAATGACAACGTATTAATTGTCACAAACCACCATAATTAAAGATATTAGAGGTTAGTGTGGCCCTTAAATTAGGATAATCCAAAAACTGAAACGACACTTATTCATTTGACACATTTTAGCGCACCGTTCATCAATATCGTCATCATATATACTCAATTATCGTTGATACATACAACAATCGTTATTTTGCGTTGAAACATATACAATCTGACAGTACAAATTTACATTTGCACTTTACACGAACTCATCGCTCAAATCTAACATTTGACGTCCTTAGTTAAGATGTTATCTTATCCGCAAATTCTTCAATCACAAATAGAGATGTTTCAACATTAAAAATGTGTAGAATTCTTGGATGATTGTAAAAATGGTTAAACATACCATAAGGCGAGATAGCATAGTGGTAGTTTCTGGATGCAGAGGTCGTGAGTTCGTATCTCAGTTAGGTCTTAAAAATTTTTCACGGCTTTTCTGGATTGGTATTCACTCTCGTTACCTTTCCAAGTTGGGAATTAAATTAACTTGGCAGCAATGAAGCTATCTGGCACTGGCTAATTGTTGTAACATGGGCCTGCACCGGTTGCTTCACAACACACATGGCAGCAAGGTAAAAACGTGGTAAGTAAAGTGAAAAATAGCTGTTTATGTGAAAAGTCAACCTAGGGACATAATAGACAGTTTTAAATCCCTAAATCCATTAGTAATAATGATAACACTAGTTTACAGTACATCTGTTGCCGGAAAATTTTTAGCTGTTGCTAAGTAAATATGTTATCCCTATTTTAAATATGTAAGCAGAATTTTTTTATCAGCTCTAGATTTTGAGTTTCAGCTATGTACGTTTAAAACAGAAAAAAACATGTATTTACATGGAAAAAATTCATTAAAAAATTAAATTAATTATTGAGTTCGGAAAAACTTTGCTTAAGAGCTCTTCTCTTATGTGTAGACCCAGGAAAATAGCGTATCAGAGACCAGCAATAGTCAGACATCATCCCAGAAACCTTGATAACGTTCTTCCATCACGTGTATATCCTGATGCTTACGCTTTCCTTGCTCCTTGCTCATCTCTCCTAAATTTTCCGAAAACCTGTCCAGGTGACTATAAAGAAAGTGAAATTCTATGCTCATATTGCACCACATATTTTTTAATTGTAAAAATAGGTCTTCAACAAGTTCAATATAATTTTCTGATTTTGTATTTCCGAGAAATTTGAGGAAGTTCTGCATCACAGAGACAAAAGTTGTCAAAGTCCTTAATTCAAGCTCATTCAAAGAATTTTTGAATTAGGTATCTTTCGTAAGTTGTCTAATTTGGGGGTCATCAAAAATACCTGCTCTAATCTTTTCAATAGTGAGCTGAGGATTTTTTTTGCAAACGTAAGAAAAGCAGTCCCCGTTTCTATCTATTGATTTAACAAACTGATTTATGATGCGCAGTTTTATATGCAATGGTGGTAGAATAGTTTTGTAACTTGGATACTGCCATTTAGCTCGATTTTTAGCGTTTATGCCGTTTATGTTCACACTACAAAATAACAGTCATCGAGATGATTTCAGGGTTCTCGCCAAATGGTCGGTTCTCCAAATTTGAAAGCACTTCTTTTACCACTTTTCCATACTCTTGAATACTCAACACACGATTTACAAACACAATCAGAAGCTCAAGATTTGCCATTTTTATCCAAGAGCATACCAAAATACAGAAAATAGGTGTTTTCAACCAACTCTGATGAACTTTTCTACAATCCTTGAACACATATCCTCCACATATGTAGCAAAAATGATTTGAATTGTTTAAACAACGTCTCCTTGAACTACTCATGTCACATAAACTCAAGATATCAATCTTAACACAGTGAAATAAGCACGTTATTGACGATTAAATACGCAGGAATAATAAAAATCAAAAACAAATGAAGTAGAGCTGTACAAAAAAAATTTAAGTCATCTTTGACAAAAACAAATCATAAGTGAACAATATCAACCATAAAATTCACAGCAACAGACAAACAGTTTAATTTTGTAAACTAGTGTAATAATAACATCAAAAATGGCTAGAATTATTGGATGATCGTGAAAATTGTTAAACAAACCATACTACGGATCTATTTTAAAAAAAATCCTAATTGTACATCTTTTCCATTGAAACAACTTTTATATGACAACTTCTCATCATTCATTGTTATCGAGGTATCGTCCAAGAACGCATTATCAAAGCTTAATAAAATAGCATTCTGCAAAGATATCCTGAATCAATTAAATAGATTTTATTATCGAAATACTTATTTGGATGTCAGTATATAATTCACAGCAGTAATATCTAAATTGCAGATTGTTCAAAGTGATTTATTGTAAACTAATAAACGAGCATACAATATGTACAACACAAAAACTATGAAGATATTTACTATAGATTAATCAATAAGATAAAAACTGATATTATACCATCAATACATATATTTTATGTCCTAAGCGAAGATAATATCCAAATAATATTTTCGTTTTACAGACCATATGGTTTACATAAAATTTTAACGAAGATCTGATTAATTATTCAGTTCACAACTAATTAATATCCTTCATATCTCACTAGTCATCATTCTCATTTGTCTTAGTGATGCAATGAATGGTACAATTTCCAATCTACCCATCGTCATGTATTGCATACAACTTCTATCATTCTTGTTCGTTTAAAAAGTAGACAAACATAAATAGAACACCAAATATATTTTTGACTACATTATTTCGTTACAAACAACACATCCGAAATATCATAACATTCATAACCGACTTTTGAAATAGACGGGGGCAGTATTGTTGATGCCAGTAAAATACATTTATGAAAAGAGTGCACCTCAGAGTGCATATTCCACGTAGATTCAAAAGTTTTCTCCCGGAGAAATTTTCTACGAAAATTGTAACAATATTTCTGTAATAATTTGTAGTAAAATCTTGTATAAAATTGAAGTAAATAAATAAATAATAAGAATTTGGAATGAATTATATGTGTACAAGATGTAAACATTTATCAACTCCACTATTCGAATCTCAAGAAACATAACAGTTACAAAGTTGTTTGATGAAATCAATTTATCAGCTTTTACAAAATTCAAGTCTTGAGCTTTGTTTACAAGAATAAAATTGAAAGTTAAGAATCGATTATTTTTAAAATTTCTTTTGAAAAGCAAGCAGTCCATGATGCTTTCTGCCAACTAGAAAATCTGTTGAGATATTCAATGTGACAAAAATTTTGCAGCAATGCAACAGAGGCCAACAAAAAAAGGTGCATTTTTCAGCATTGTCAGTACGTAAAGTTTTCCAACATGAGTTGCTCTAATTCACAGTACGAAAATATCCGGCAATAGCACCTGTGCACAGAAGTGAGATGACCTAGTTGTACTACGCCATAAGAGTGGAATCGGTTTCGTCTAGGAATATGCGAGGTGAGCACAGGTTCCAAGGCGATAGTACGAGGCGGGTGTATTTTTAGGAAAAATGACAGTGACCAGAAGTATCATAAAACAGGTCAAACTAATTATTCAGTTTATGGGGAATTCACTCCTATTAACGTAAAGTGGTTTTTTGAAGGCAGTTTAATCTATAATTTTCACGTATTTTATCTGCATAAATTTGCTCAATATAAATTGATCAATATACAGTGTTGACAGATATTAGCTTCACCACTGAGATCTCGAGGACTATATGAACTACTAGATTAGTTAAGAAGAATAAAAGTTGGTTAATTAGAAGTTCACTTTAATTGTCTTTATAGAATTTAAATATAAAGCTTTGTTCTCAGGATTCAAATGAAAAACAAAATAGATTATTTGAATTCTCATTTATATTATAGCTTGATTATTCTCGGAAATACAGAAAACTTCTTGTTGCTCAGTTTTATTAAATATCAAATTACTAGGGGTGTGCAAGATGCTTAAGGTGCCCGTTGAGAAGTAATGGGTCGTCAGTTAAATAGAAGATATGTTTAGCACATAATAACTAACATAAAATACCTTAAATGTAAATTATGATGCTTTAGATAAATAATATTGATAAAATGGTTATCTGTATAAAAGAAAGAAATAGTATATTGTGCAACAAGTGCGATAAATTGTCGATTGCCCACGAGAGCGAAGTTGGGCGCATGAACTTGTCGCACGTAAATTATACTTGTCGCACGTAAATTATACTTGGCGCACTTAAAAGCCAAAGAGCTATTTACCGCCCGGAAGATACTTGCTAAAGTTTAACAAATTTCTTTTCAAAGAAATATGTATTGAAATTTCAGTAACTGAGCTATCATCAGAATATTTGAAGTAATTCCACAGTAAATATACTGTAAATCTTCAAATGATGAATCAGTTGCCGAAATTACAATAAAGATTTGTAAAGAAAGAAATTAGTGAAGCTTCAGCAAATATTTTTTCAAAAATCTTATTCAATATATTTCTTTGAGTGCCTACAGCTTCCTTAATTAATTTTTCAAGCTATTATAATTATTATAAGCATTCTTAAAAATCTTATCTACAAGATAGTAATACCAATTTTTATTTTTTAAGTACGAGCCTATTTCGAAATAGACGACAGGCGGTACAGTATTTTTTGCTATTTTCAAAAATATTGTATGCTCTTGTTCAAGTATCATTCGTGGCAATAAATGTCATTGCTTATGGATTTTTGAAACTATGTGTATAAGAATTGAAACCAACTGAACGAAACATTGGAATAAAATTTATGGTTCAAAGGAATGCCTGTTTTGGAACATGAACATGTGGTATACAAAGCAATACCATTCTCTGTGTTGAGGATAATTTCCTCATATTTTTGATTTTGGAATATTGGCTATTTATACTGGTATTATAAAAATACGTTTATTTTGCACACTAAAATTCATCAGCAGAAATTTTAATAAAACAAAGCACAGAAAATCTTATTCTTCAAGTATCTAAGTCATACATAATGATGGATACAAGAATTTTTTATTTTCAAAGACTAATAATTCTTTGATTGCTTATGATTTTTTTGAATCATCGTTGCCATCTTGTATTATTGAAATGTGAATAGCCTAATGTATATATTTTTTTCGTCAACCACTTGAATATAAAACTATTATTTCAAATTCCCTTTTATAAAAAGTATACTATTGCGGAACTTTTACCACTATGGCAACCTTACTTTTTGTCCTAGTACAAGAAATAAATGTCATCTCAATGCATGGGCAAATGTGCTTGAGATACAGTGATCGCTAAATAGAATTATTTTGAAAAGATTATATAGAAGCATAGACCTCATCCCTTTTTAAGTATTATCTACGCAACTGAACCTTGGAGCAATACACAAAATAAAGACAATAATTCTAGATTTTTATCAATAAAAATTAACTATTTCTATTTATTAGCAAATATTATATAATAGAATACAAATTTCAATTTCCTTTTATTGTTAGCAGGAATATTTAATACTCTTTCAGCTGTATTTTGTTCTAAATTATTTCATTCTACATATTAAGAAGATCAGGTAATTGCACCTGGGAATTCTTTGGTCAACGTTCAATAACTGACTAACTTGTAGATCAAAATCTGGTCTACAAATTGTTGCACAGGCTATCTTTTTCCTTGATCATTTCAAATGGGTCAAATAATACCTATGATTTGATATTATCAGATTCTGAATCAAGATTTTTTCAAAATAATGTTTCACAAAAAATATCATTTGGCTATACTCAAAATTCAAAATATATTAGATTTTTATAATCAACTGTGATACTGTTCTATTACATTTTTTTTTGATTATAAACAGAGAAGGGCACTTATAATAAATACTAAATTTTATCTGTTTCGAGAAGTGTTTGTTAATGTGAACAAATTAGACAAGTACTTTCAATAAATAAAACAATATCATCCATTTTCTTTTTCACATCGAGCTTAATTTAAAAGTGACATGGTATTTGTGATACACCAGTTTTTAAGAAAAACATTTTAAAATTTGATTCTGCCAAAACGTAGATGTTGTTGCACTTGAAAAATTAAGTACCTAAATATTATTTTAGGATGCTTAGTAGACTGTTCAAAAAAAAACTATTTTGTAGACTAGTTTTAGTTTAACAAGTTTCTTATTTTGTATCATCAATATTCGCAGATACGTGCTGGACAATGAAGAACCAATTATCTTGTATGAATATATTCAAGAATAATAACTATCCTAACTCACATTCAATTTATTATTCCAAAAAAATCATTTGTCAGGTTACAAAAGCATTAATCAAATTTCATCATTTGTAAAAATGAATCTAATTTTTAACAATATACATAGCATCCTATTTGGTGATTAGATATGATTCGGCATAGTTTATTTCGATGGATGATTAAATTTGATGGATATATCTGCAATCAATAATTATCCTTGGAGAATTAATTTCAAGCAAAACAAAGTTTTAATTTATTATTAAAAATAAAAAATGTGGGATAATATTAACAACTGTTGTAAATATATGTCGCAAGCGTTCAGAGAAATTAGCTGTCTAGTTAAAAGCAGTCATTTTATCATGTTATAATAAAATATATAAATTGTTTTTTATCTCTACTATCCATTTTGCATTCTGATGAAAGCAGTATGTGACTGTCGGAACATAAAAGATTTTAATTTAAAAAATATGGAGAGCATTGAAATAAAACTTTTTATTGTTACGCATATTTTTCTCTGGCTTTACGTAAAATCAATAATCATATCATTTTTAATATATTTCAGGAAGTCACATAAATTTTATCTTCTGACAAAATCCTATCTATCCAGCAGAACATTTCGAGTACATTACGAAGGAACTTTGTCTCAGGAACAACAAATACTAGCAGGAGTACCACAAGGGAGCGTACTGGGCCCAATATTATATCAAATCTATACAGCAGATCTACCTTGCCATAGTAATGTAATAACGGTCACATATGCAGACGATACTGTAGTGCTTTCCTCCAACTCTGATCCTATCATAGCTACAGAAAATCTTCAAGAGGTACTGAATAGCACTCAAGAATGGACAAAAACAGGGAAAATAAAAATAAACGAGTCTAAATCTACTCACCTAATATTTACCAACAAGCAAATCCAATGTCCAGCAATAAACATCAATAACCATACTTCACAGAGAAAAGACCACGTAAGATACTACTTAGGTATGCATCTAGAAACAAGGCTACCATGGAAGAAGCATATCAATGCAAAGAGACAACAAATAGACTTCAAATTAAGGAAGCTCTATTGGCTAATTGGCAGAAAATCGAAACTAAGTATAAATAACAAACTACTAATCTACAAATCCTCCATCATCCCTATCTGGACATATGGTATTGAACTGTGGGGATGCGCTAAGCCATCCAACATAAATATCATCCAACGTGCACAAAATAAGATATTAAAAATTATAGCCGATGTCCCACGGTATGTCTCTAATGAAACATTACACAACGACCTGAAATGAAAACAGTAAGGGGACAAATAAAAGTATTCGCGAAAAAACATGAAGATAGTCTCCATAATCACACCAACAACTTAGTACTCGACATATTGAATAACGAAAACGAGAAAAGACAACTGAAGTGAACCAAACCACTCGAATAAGGAACCTGACAAACCTACAAAAAGTCTGAAACGAAGGAGCGCCGATGGGAGCTGCCTTCCCGCATGATATATTATGTAATACATTTAAATTATTGGTTGGCCAATATGGCCAGTTGTAAATTTGAAACAATAAATTTTAAAGAAAATAAAAAAAATTCAGGGAGTAACACAACACGTAGGTAATTTAAACAGCTCTACAATCAGTTTTTACCTCAGTTTGTGTTATCATTAACGCGATATAAGTTCTATAGTGTTTTGGTGTATTTAAGAAGAATACCAAGGGGGCGGTCACGTGACTTTTTTGCTACAGCCAATCCCAGTCTGGGTAACATACGTCAAAGTGACAGTTATTTGTTTACTTTCAGTTCGAGATTAAACACGTGGCTCATAGTTTCAGTGTCTATCAGCTGGATATTTTCTAAAAGAATGATGTCCTTTTATTTCGAAAGTTTGCCTGGTAATGTGAAATAGACAGAAGGAATATTCCATAAGTTTCGATGGACAAAATATCAAAATTATGATGAAACTAATTAATTCAAAACTGTGAACTAGCTTAAATTGTTTCGAGAAATGGGCTGTTAAAGCTAGAACTAACACAATACACATGAAAATAATAAAAATAATACAGCATTCACAGCACCATCACAAACAACGAGGCTTATCTTCGCATAACCTTTAAAAGTAAAAATTTAGAACTAAAACTAACACAATACACATAACAATAAAAGAAATAGTCCAAAAGTCACAATATACACACAAAAAAAAACGTCAAAAACACTAATAAATACCAGTAACACAAGAATCAAGCAAACAAATATTGAGTAAACAATGCTAACGAAATGTCACTTTGACGTTTGCTACCCAAACTGGGATTGGTTGGAACAAAAAGTCACATGATAGCCCGCAACCCATTAAGGGTGAGTGAAATCAGTGAGTTGAGTTGCTAGCTGTGTGAGTTGAATGAGTATGCAGTGTATTGGTTGAAAAAGAGCGTAAGTGGAATAGTTGTATGATTTTATTTACGTCTACGTTAAGCCCAATTTATTGTGATTATATCCCTGTGATATGCCTCGTGTTGTTGTGTGGTCGTAGCTCTGAGTATAGAGCGCAAGCCAAAAGGGCGACATAATTATGTGTGCGCACAATTTTTGCAATAACGTTGTGCAATTGTTCGCTGGATCACTATACGATAGGGGCAGACGGTTTTATCTTGGCTTTTCTAACGCCCCATAAATCCTTTGTAAAGCCGTCGAGGTGACAGTGATTCAGGACAGACCTGACTGAGTCACTCTCGACTTCCAGACGGCGGACAAGCCTCCGGCGGCTGACGTCGTCTTGAGGACTCGGGGTTGAGCAAGTTGGGCTAGGTGTAGCTTTGGCGCTCCCGGCAGGTTTGAGCAGATCGACAGCACGGTGCTCCCACCGAGATTTAAGTAGGTCAACTGGTCGGCGTTTCCCGATGTTATTTATGTGTTTTCGCACTTTATGCATTCCGTTTTTATGTGTATACTAGAGTGTGATTTGATGTTGATGATAATTATTACATAACGTGTGTATGGATGTGATTCGTCGCTAAGCCAGTTTGCTTATTTTATATTTCATTTCCAGAATACATGAAATCTACACTCTTGAGACCGGCGCCCGCTGAACATCAATTATGATATATAGATGAAAATTGTTTAATTGTAATATTTAATTGAAATTGAATACAAGTGTCATATTGAATTATACTTTGATTAATTTATCCTTATAATATTATTTAAAAAATCTATTATCTTTCGAATGGAAAGTAGTTATTAGTATTTCAATTTTAAATATAGGAATCAGTTGGAACGTTTTCTCGCGAACTTTCTAATAAGAACCTGAAGTCTTGATACAAATTATGAGTGAAAACAGTAAAAAATAAATAAAAAGCTCAAGTTTTAGTTGATCTTTTAAATTTTAATAATTTATTGATGTACAAACTGCTCGCGTCGTGATAAGAACGTATCATTTTATATCATTTATTTATATTAATAATAATTGGTAGGTAATTATTGCTCCATGACTTGGAACTATTTATTGGATCAATAAAATAACTATAACTATAATTATCTAAGATTAATGAACCTTTCTGAAATTAAACTAGGGCAACGCAATCTAACACCAAACATTTAAGGATTCCAAAACTTCAAATGGATCTAATATATTTCGCTGACATCTCTTAAAATAAACACAGTTCTTGGAAATTTCCAGACAACTTTTCTAATAAAATTCCGATAAACACATTTTATTGTCATTATAATACATGATACACGATCGTAAGGCAGTTTGTTGAAACTCAAAAGAGAGTTTGTCTAACGAAATGACAAATGAAATCATAAATTTCATCCACACTGCAACATGGTGTCTTTGACTTGTATTTTACAAGGAACTTGTTGTGAAACACTGTTTTAGAGCAGTTATTTTTATATCGTATATGGCAAACTCAATTAAAAAACTTCACTAATAAATGACATTCAAAAGATTCAGAATTTTCCGACGGGCGAGAATTTAGAACTAATTAATTCTCTTTTTCTTTTCAATAATTGCCGAAATGAAAATGAGAATTCTGTCAAAATTAATTACTTCTTTGTTGTTATAGTATTATGCACGAGCTTTATGGTGCATAAAATTTTAATTTCAAACATGTTGTCAAAACATGATTAAATAAATTCTACTACATTTCTATTTATCAGCTATTTCCATGAAAAATATATAGTTGAAAATTAAACTTTTACATAAATTCATAATATTTAGGATTATCATACTTCCAATCAACTGTTGTGCGGACAAGGGCAGTTTGATTTAAACCTGATTCATACAAATATAAGCTGTTCACATGTCACTATTAATCATTTTTTCTTTAGAATGTGGTATTTCAGCAAATGTATGGTCGATTGAAATAAAATATTAATTCAAGACGATATAAGAAAGCAGAAACTATGCAATCCAAATGAAAATTATTTGTTCGTTTCCTTCTGGTTGTCTTTTTATGTAAAATATATCTTCAAGAACCGAAATAGTGAAATATAACAAGAATAAAATTGTGGTGATTTGCAGCCAAATTTTTACTCAAACATTATAGATCACTAAGATGAGAATTTCTATATTCTATTGATGCCTATCTTTTGATGTAAGAGTGAATTGCAATAATTAATAATAAGGAATATTGAAAAAATATTACTTAAACGGGCAAAGATTCTCTTGGATATGTTGCGACCATCTGGAATCCTTCATTTCCCAAAAGCACAGCAAAAACACTCACGAATACGTACCTGGAATTAAAAAATATTTTTATTAGAAAACAAGTCATACTTCGTTACGTATAGTGTAATTATTACAGAAAAATTGATTTACTTATAAATAATATTTCTCGCCGACTGTCATCAAAAGTAGATTTACGATCGGATTCATAATTATAGTCAATTAACATTGAAATGATGTAACTGGTTCTGGAAATCTATACAACAAACACGAAGATGATGAGTTTGCCGCTTCATTTCGCCTGCATCTTTTAGATTATAATGGATATCCCATATTAAAGTCTAAATTATTTCTAGAATAATTCTAGCATCCGAAAACATTACAATATTAAAAAGCGATGCGGACGCTACAAATTTCACTCTTCTGCCTCTCGATGGATTCGCGCGATGTCGTGTCGCATCTCGCCGACAAGATGCTCGCACACTTCAGCGACATGACGCGACTTGACTTTTTAGTAAGGTACACACACGAAGTGGCGTGAATGCGAACGATATCTCAAATCTCAAAGCTGTACTTTGCATTCGAAATATCAATTGCATTAGCACTAGAGGATGAAGAATAAGTGATAAAGAAAAAATAATGTTAGATTCACTACATGAATAAGGAGAGATAAGAATTTGGAGAATTTTACCCCGATTTGAGAAGAAATAAGAAATTTTGATGCTGCAAACCGTACAGAAAAGTGCTTTCATCCAATTTCTGCTTCCTGTATCAGTTGACGGATTTTTGTCACTTTGCTTCGCTTACATCTCGGAGTCGGACGCGACAAACTTTCGTCTTTCGGACGATTCGCGCGATCCTGACTATCTGGATTTTGACTACACTGTACTGACAAGCTCTATTAACCTTCATAAAACCGACTATAAAAACTTACTTTAAAGTCCAAATGGGGTACACGTGTACCCCATTGTTTTTCAGTCATATCTTTTGAATTGACAATTAAATTTGTTCAAAAAGTAGATTGAATGAAGAACTGGAGTTTTAATGTATTCTCTAGTTATTTTTCTTTTTTATAAATAAAGTCTAATATTGTTCTAATATTATGAAATCTAGTCACTGGCATTCAGTACAAATGAAGTGTTCTCGAGTGCAATTTGCACATATTATTATTGCATTTGATGCACATATTTTGACTTTTCAACTTTTTTCCTGTCACAAAGATGACATCTGCTAATTTGATCACTAGCAGGATCAGGATTTTCCGTTTCTCTTGTAAGTAGTTCTGGCATTACAAGCATAATGTTTTTCTCGATGTACGACTGGAAAGTCTACGTATTATGTTGTGCTTCCCATAGGCATAGTCTTATCTTTCATGAATACAAACATACTTGGATATTGTTTTCTATATTCTAATATTGATAGCGATTTTGCATCAGTCAGCATTCTTTTTTTGATATATTCACACTCATATCCCACGTAGAATAAGAACTGCTTACCATAAAACTCGTAAACTCGCTGCGAATAATAACAAACAACTAATTTTGTACCAACAGTAATCGAGATAAGCGAATACACAGTAACAAGATCAGACACTGAGGCGGTAATACACATAAACCCCACTCAGTCTCCTTTGACCCACAATATTGTCACAAATGTGAAATATTTTAAGTAATTAGTTCACATAATTATTTATTTGAATTCGCTATAACTGTAATCCTAGTAAGTATTGAGCAAGTTGATGTTCAATTGTCGGGCGTGATTGACAGCCTACGGTTACTAGATGTTCGGTGGTTGCAAGGCATCAGCTGTTACACAATTAAATGTTGGCCCATTGTTGGATTAGGTATATCAGAGCGTGAGCTAGGAGAATCATTCATTCAGTACGAGTAACTCTGAGCGAAATAGTGATCATACAACTGTATAAAGTAAATATTAGCACTGTAACCTGTGTAAATAAATTATTCACGATTAAATTTGTGACAATATTTATGCACACTTAGAAGACCAACTGGGGTACAGACAGACCCCATGTAAAAACAAAACAAAATTGAAGAAAAATTCACTCTATTTTGGTAATTGTAGCTAGAACAATAATTTGAAGGTAGAATAACGCAAACAAGGATAACAAAAATTCCCTTAAGTTACAATAAAATATATCATTCTGGGGTACAAGCGTATAAGAATCTACTAATTTAAATTTTTGAGTTATTTACAAATCTCACAGTTTATTGTGATATCTATTATATATAATCTATTTAAATCTCATTTTACCCTTTCGGGTGTCGAGATTAGTTTTTCTATCCTTTGTTATTCTATGTTATTTGTGAAATCTTTCCATTCCTTCCTGTTTGATGCTTTTCTTTTTGCTTCTTGACAGCTGATATTGTACTTTTTCAGTATGTCTTCTATATTATTTTCCCATGTCTTCTGTGGTCTTCCTCTACTCTTCTTTTTTGTCGTCTTAGCCTTCCATACCATTTTTGTTTGGCTATCATCTGGCATTCTTATAAGATGGCCGTACCAAGCAAGTTGTTTTTTCTCCATGGTAGTATGTATACTCTCTATTTGTAACCTTTTTCGTATATCTTCGTTTCTTATTCTATCTAGTCTTGTTACCCCTTCTACTTTTCTCAGGTATCTCATTTCCGCAGCTTGTATTCTACTCTTTGCTCTCTGATTCGTCGTCCATGTTTCACTTCCATATAACAGTACTGGTCTGTATAATACTTTGAATAGTGTCATTTTTGTCTTTTTCTTAACTTGTTTATTGCTTAGGATAATTTTGTTCATTGCGTAGTAGCTTTTGTTTGCTGTCAAAATTCTGTTGTTTATTTCTTGCTCCAAGTTACCTTTGTTGTTCAATGTGTGTCCTAAATATGTGAATGTTTCTACTTGTTCGATTTCTCTGTGATTTATTTTTATCTCCGTTGCTATTTCTTCTTTCGCTATTACCATTATTTTTGTTTTGTCTATGTTTATGGTCATATTGTGCTTTTTTAATTCCTCATTCCACAAGTTAATGTTATGTTGTAAGTCTTTTTCACTTTTTGCAAGTATTGCAATGTCATCTGCAAAGGCGCACTCCGCTATCATAATCCTTTTTAAGTTATGGTGTCCTACTTCAATTTTTTTAGTTTTGTCTTTTATATTTTTTAAGATGTTGTCCAGGTATATAATGAATAACAGTGGGCTTAATGCTCCTCCTTGCCTTAGTCCCTGTGTTGTGATGAATTCCTTTGAAATTTCATTTCCTGTTCTAACATAGTTGGATGTCTTTTTATAGATACTTTTTATTGCTTGCGTTAGCTGTTTGTCAATCTGTCTTATTTTTAAGATTTCCCACATCTTTTCCCTCGGCACCCTGTCAAAAGCTTTTTCCAAATCCAGAAATGCTATGTACAGTTTACTGTCTTCTCTTATGGTTTTTTCTGTTAGTTTTCTTATGGTAAAAATGTGATCCTGTGTCGAGTGTCCTTTGTGCTTTCTCAATCTTTACCTCTATTAATTTTCTTAATTTATTTTCTAATATTGCCTCATAAATTTTTGCAGCTGTACATAGCAGTGATATTCCTCGGTAATTACTGCATATTCTACTGTCTCCTTTCTTGTGTATTGGGAATATCACTGCCATTTCCCAGTCTTTTGGTATTTGCCCTATTTCCCATATTTTATTCAGCATTATTAATAATATTTGTTCTCCTTCCTCTCCCATATATTTTAATTGTTCCGCTCTTATTCCGTCATGACCTGGTGCTTTGCCGATTTTTAATTTTTTTATTACTGTCTTCATTTCTTCCTCTGTAATATTTTCTTGATTCACTATTTCTGTGTTTTCCAGTTCTGTACTTTCTTCTTCTCTACTGACATTGTTAATGTGTATTTCTTCCAATAATTCTTCAAAATGTTCTTTCCATCTTTCCATGATTTCTTTGTCTTCTTTTATTATGACTCCTTGCTGGTTTACTATCTGTTTCAATGTTATGTGTTTTTCTTTCTTGCAGTTCTTAATTGTTCTGTAGAATAATTTTTGATTCTCCTTAAAGTTTTCCTCAATTTTGTTTCCAAATTCTTCCCAGGTTCTTTCTTTTGATTTTTTTATCTCTGTCTTCGTTATCTTCCTTTGTCTTTTATAATCTTCATAATCCTCCTCTTTTTTAGTATTGATATATTTTTTCCATTTTTGTTTTTTTTTCTTGACTACTTCTTTTATTTTTTCATTCCACCAGTGTGTTTGTCTTCTCTTGTGTGAATTTTTGACTATTCCGCATGATCTTTTTGTTGCTTCTGTTAGTATGTGTTTGAATGTATTCCACATTTCTTCTATATTGTTTAAATCTGGCTTGGGTGTATCTTTTATTAATTCGTTAATGCAATTTTGATATTCTGCTTTTATCTGTCCATCTTTCAGTTTTTCTACTCTAAATTTTACTGTTTGTTTTTTGTTAGAATTGATCTCTTGATTATGTTTTGTCTCGTTCCCTAACGCTATGACTACCGCTATTACCAGGTAATGGTCGCTACCAATTTCACTACCCCGTTTCACTCTTACATCCTTCACTTTTTTTCTTTGTTGCGTATTAGTTAAGAAATAGTCTATTATTGACTTTTCTTCTCTGCTTTTTTCTTCCCTAGTATATTTGTGGATTTCTTTATGCTCAAATAAAGTGTTTAATATAATTAATCCATTTATGATACAAAAATCGATGAGCCTCTTTCCATTGTTATTTATAGTCGGCTCCCCATGACTTCCCATTATTTCTTCAACACCCTTATTTTTATTTCCCACTCTTGCGTTGGAATCTCCCACAACATATATTGGTTCTTTCAGTTTTTCGTATTCGGTTTGCATTTTGTCCCAAAACTCATCTTTTTTTTTCTTTATTTTCATCCTCATTTATTGCATACACTATCATTATATTTGCCTTTAAATTTGTTTTGTCTTCTACTTGAATTATTAGTAATCTTTCGTTCACGCATTTCCAGTTTGTTATTGATTGTTCCAGTTTTTTATTTATTATACATCCAACTCCCGCTCTAGCTCTATCCATGTTTTCCACTCCGCAATATATTAGTATGTGATCATTCTTCAATTTTGTTATTCCTTTATCTTTCTTTTTCGTTTCGGTGATGGCTAGTATATCTAATTTTGCTTTTTCAAATTCATCTACTAATTCTATTTCCTTTCCATTTATGCTTCTAATATTCCATGTTCCTAGTCGTATAGTCCGTTTTGTTTGCTTGTTCGTCTCCGTGTTGCATTTTTCTGTTTTCTCATTTTTTAACCGTTTTTTGATATTATTTCTCTCCCTTTTCGTACAAGTCCTCTCTCGTTTTTTGCCCATTTGAATACTTCTCCATCACTTGTTAATTTTTGGTATCCAATTTTGACTTTTTTTCCGGTCGCCTTCATTTCTCTGGCGATACTTCTTATTTCCCATTGAATTTTTCTTTCTTCCCATGTTAAGTCGTTTTCGATGTTTATTTTTGTTCCTTGTAATTTATTTTTTACTGCCATGATTTTTTGCTTTTGTTCCCAATTTGCCATTTCTACTATTATAATTTCATTTTTTTTTCCTTCATTCCGCATATATACGTTTCTAGTTTCTGCTTGAGTTTGCAACTGTTCAGAGAGTAGTTTTTTTACTTCCTCTTTCAGATTGTGCGTTGGTCTTAATCCTTTTATGACTAGATTATTTTTCTTCTTCCGCCTTTCTTCTAATTCACATTTGGTCTCTAGACTTTCGATTCTATCTACCAAAGTTTTCTTTTCTTTTTCCCATACAGCTTCTTTCCTCTTCATTTCTGATTTTATATCTCGTATCTCCTGTTTTAAATCATTTGTGTTTTGTTCCATTTTTGCCATTATAGTTTGCATCATCTGTTTTAATTTCTCCATATTTTGTTTGTCTACTTACACCTCTTCAATAGTTTCTATTTTAGTTCTTTCTTCTTCTTCCCTTTATCTTCGTTCCGGTGACAATTTTATTTTTGCTATAGTTGGCAACACTTAGTCCTTGGTTCAACGTTCCTCCCACCTGTATCGCACTTGCTCAACGCGCTGCTACCTTGGAGAACTGTCACTCAACTTGCTGTCAAATATTACTATGACCGTAACTTTTGTTTATCTATTTTTATGATTATTATCACTTGGATTGTTCTCACTCCACTTTCACTGCACCGCACGTTCCTTATTTACCCAAAAGTATTAATTTGCTTTCCGGCAAAGCGATATGTTCCGAAAAATCGAGTTTTATATCGGCTGCACCAAAAAACATGTATCACTCTCGAAAAATTTCACCACCTACTGCATCTTAAAATTGAAGTTTCAGCACAATTTTATAACTTCATAACATAATTTTTTCAAGTAACCTAAATTTTTTCTACAGAGTGATCAATAATGATTGTCTGACAGGTGACAGGCAAAAGTTCGCATCATGATCAAAACTATCTTCATGGAATAAAGTTAGCATAAAATTTATTTTGAAAACTACATTACCGACATTTGAAGAACACAATGGCGTATATTTTGCATATTTTATGACGGATTCATCCATAATCTGATTCAATAAACAGAAAAGTAAGTAAATAGCGGTTTTATTGACTGATTATTGAGAATTTATTATTATTTTACCAAATTATTAGGTTAGAATAGTGTTTTCAGAGGCACTGTTATCTGTCACATGAATGTCACTATCTCAAGCAGGTGGCAAAGAAAAAATCAGAACAAAGCGGCACGGACAATCATTTTTGATCACTCTGTATTTCTGGTTCTAATAAAATTCATAGCTTTTTTCATTCATTAATATTGAAAATAAAAAATATTCACAATACTTAAAATTACATTCGAAAGATTATTAATGGTGTTCTTTCATAGTAATCTCATTAGGACTGACGGTCAGTACGATACTATAATATTAAAAATGACCGAATCAATAATTGGGGATAGATTGTGTTTAAAGCTTGAATTACATGGACCTGTTTCAGTTTTTTTGGAACTGAGAAGCTGGTTTCGGAATGCCTTGAAATATAAAAGATCTCGATGAGAATATGCCCTCATTTATCTTTTGAAATAATAGATCGATGGGTATCGCAACATTTTAAATTTTTGTAATTATATTGGAAAAGTCGTTTGCTGGTGGTTGGTTTTCAAATTTTATTTGTCGGAATGAGGACAAAGAATCGGAAAACAATTCAAATGCCAACTTTTTGTTATTGTAAAAAGAAATAAAACCAATGTAACTGAACATTAATGCTTCTCTTAGCAGCATCTATGACCTGAACAATAAAGCTAGTATAATTCTTTTCGGTCCGAGACAAATCGATTATATTTGTAGTCTGAACCTAACACGGCGAAAAATCTGAGTTATTGTTGTGGTCGAATTTTTAGTCTCAGCTATAAAACATTATCCGTGGCAGAAAATTTCCTACTGTTCTGTTTACCTAAATAAATAATTATTTCACCAATAACTTTTTAATGTATTTTGTTAGAAAACTTAATTGAAGAAACATTTAATATACAATAATATGATGGAATTGATGAAAAGCTTACTGGATAGTTAGTGCTAGGTTTGTGCTCGAATCCTAGTATTTATGCCATTAATTTAAGTGACACTAAGAGTGAACCTCCAATATTTATTACAATATTTGATTAATTATACAATACAGGCAAATTTTTATGCATAATGTAATATTAACTTTATTGTCACGCCAGATTCTCAATATCGATTGTTAATTACAAACGTAAACTAAAAGTACAAACTTTGAGATTCGAGCACAAACCTGATGTGACACACATAATAAAGTCATCTATAAATTATGCGAGTGATGTTCAATACAAATCAGGATGCAATATGTATTCAATTAAATTTCCAAAAAGAAAAAGAAAACTCCATCCTATTTCATCTATAATACTTTGAATAACAAGATGTGCTATATTATCTATTAATTTCAATTGCAATTAGAATGATAACAATAATAAAAGCACACGAATTGTCAGCCTTCTAAATATTTACAGAGTGCCCATGCAATACAGCAGCACTTGCAATGTTTTATTTATTTTATTAAGCACTTATTCGCGATGTTTACATGACTTATTAACCTTAGTCGAAGAGTAAATCATAATGTGTAAACAGTGTCGCAACAACTGTTCGGCTTGATTTTATTATTTTACCGCGACTATATTTAGGAGGTTGTTGTCCCAGGAACATGGCTTCTACACTGATCTTTAAATTCTCTTTCAATTTTTCAAATTACTTTACCCATACTATAAAAAATAATGCTTTACGAGTACGAAATATATGTGTGATATATTTTATGCCCGAGTCATAAAAAGGGAATTCTGAAAAATCGCTATTAAAGCTTCTTTTAAAATTTAAGTGACATTTATAGGCAGATTTAATGAAAAAATATTACCAAGTTCTTTTGGGCAATGCTAATTATTTCACATCTAGTCATGTTGATTCTATTTTAGTCGAAACTCTTAAAAAATATTACCATGAGAAATGTAGTCACGTATCTTTTTTGTTTTAGATTAAGCTTCTGAAAAATATTTCTAAGGAAATAAAACAATATAGTTTAATGATTTATCATAAAGTCTGATAAATACAAATCAAGTTTCAAAAATAGCCCGCAACTGTATATTCGATTATTTTCAAAGCTCTTGTTGAAGGTATAACTCGATTATTATTTTTAAAAATCATTTGATGAGAGCCCACATTTAGTAAAACATTTCAATTATAAATTTAAAAATTTGAACATAATTCTATGCGCCAAAAGAGTAGTATATTTGTTTCATGTCGATGTTTCATGCTTGTCCCTTTTATCTTCTGTTCTACACAATATAAAAACTGGTGGCATGCCAATATTTTCTACTACCTCCAAAGTGTGCTGTTTAGTAACCCAATTCGTTTCCACTACGAAAATTTCTCTCGCGCTACAAATCTACAATTATATCTAACCACTTACACGTCAAGTATGCAGCAATTTTGCACCCTTAATTTTTACTAGATTGTATTTTGAAAGCCATTCATTAGACATTATTTCAGCATGTTCAAACCATCACAATTTACTAATTTCCATTCTTTTAACCCCATTTTTTTTTTTCAATTTTACACCAATTCATTTTGCATTCGATTTTTTCTAGTACAACTAAAAACACTACTCAAAATAATGATATAAACACAATTCTGAAAATAATGAACTCAAAGATAGGATTTCAAAAATATTCTGAAAAATATGAAATTTTATAATGATCTTTTTTTAATCACTGAGTGATTGTGTACTATCTAAATTCTAATCATTAATCAACATCAACTCAGTGCGCGACTAATAAATAATTTCATAATTTTTAGAAAATTTTTGAAGTTATATCTAATATATTTTTTTCAATTATTCTGTTTTCAATACATACTTCCCAAGGACGCTTAAACTTTCATTCAACGCAAAGATGGGACAAATTTCAATGAGTTTTCGGAAAATCAGATTGAAGCTGCCATACTACTTTTAAAAATATTATGACATGGTTTAGTGACTTCATCTTTTACGGGTAAATTCACGTTAAATTATGCTCTTCTGCCATTCTGCCACATTTAGATATTAATAGTGCAAGTCAAACCAATTGACAACAGGCTTCAATGGGATTGACAAAAAGTCTTTTCTTGCAAGATCATTTAAACAGTGAAGTGAACACGGCATGAAGCGTTGAACATTTGAAAAGACTTTTGAAGATCTTTCTCTTTGCGAAGCAAAAGCCGACAAGGATTTAAATGAGGTCGTATTTTACATGTAAAAATGGAGAAAAACTATCAAAAATTATTTACCCGTATGTGCATTTCTGTTGCGAGATTATGTAATGACTTGTAATTTATATGTTTTCTACGCGGTAAGTTGAATTTTGAGCCTATTTCAATGTATGAATAATGCAAGAGTGAATTTATCTTACAAATATTTCTAGTTTTAATGTATAAATGTGTGTCAAACAGTTCGATTCACATACTCTCTATGTCTTCTGCAATAATAGACCGTCAGATAGTCGAAGATTTGAGTGCCCCATTTTGTTTTCTCTGCCTTCAAGAGTTTTGATAAGTATGTATATTTAGAGTATAATAATGCCAAAATTAAAGCTGGACCGTGTGGCTAACATAATAATAATTAATTTTAAATTTTCATGAAAAATCCTGTTTTGATCCAATTTTCTCGTTTCTGCCATGCTTACGAAATGAAATTTAGGGAAAAAAGAGCTAGCGAAAAACGATAGGCAGAAGTGATCCACTTGGCCAAGGGTTTGGAATGAGGGCCCGATTATGCAAAAAAATATATCAATTTTTCACGTTTTTCTCGTTTCTGCCGTTTGGCCATATGAAAGTTGATATCATAAGTATCTCGTGAAAACGAATGGCATAAGTTTTTCGAATGGCCAAGTCAAGATATGTACAAAAACATCTTGCGAAAGTCTAGATGTTTTCGTGCATATCTTGACTTGGCCATTCGAAAAACTTATGCCATTCGTTTTCACGAGATTCTTATGATATCAACTTTCATATGGCCAAACGGCAGAAACGAGAAAAACGTGAAAAATTTATATATTTTTTTGCATAATCGAGCCCTCATTCCAAACCCTTGGCCAAGTGGATCACTTCTGCCTATCGTTTTTCGCTGACTTTTTTTCCCCTAAATTTCATTCCGTAAGCATGGCAGAAACGAGAAAATTGGATCAAAACAGGATTTTTCATGAAAATTTAAAATTAATTATTATTATGTTAGCCACACGGTCCAGCTTTAATTTTGGCATTATTATACTCTAAATATACATACTTATCAAAACTCTTGAAGGCAGAGAAAACAAAATGGGGCACTCAAATCTACGACTATCTGACGGTCTATAACACGAACAAATTTCTGCTGCAAGAAATTAAGCCTTCTCGAGCATTATTGGAAATTTTTTATATAACATTAATCTTCTCAGAATTTTTGTTGAAATACTATAGTTAGTTATACTTAATAGTAATTTATTCAACAAGTATGTAAACTAAAACATTATAGCATGAGATTCTGTATTTAAAAATAAAACTTTGGCTTGCCGAGAATGTTGCAGGCAAGATTTTTTCTACGACGCACAACTTCTATATTATATCAATTTATCAGGCACATATTATTACGTATAAAGATACAATGTGATGCCCTTGGGGTAAAGTGCTTAGAAAATAGCGCATCAGGAAAAATAGCAATGAGAAAAAAACATTTTTTAACGGCTAATAGATTCTTTTCTACTGGATTCGTAAGATTTTTATAAGATCTAGACTTTGTCGATTTATTTTCAAAACTTGACTGAATAAAAATGCATTTCTCATCGTCATGTTGACAGTAGTACGCAAATGAAATCAGAATAATGAAACGAACGTAACATTCAACCGATAAGGAGGGAGCGAAACTTCCCCTTGTCTACCTAGAGTATCAAATTATTGTAAATATTACAAACAAAATGAAAACATAAAACTCTGACTATTGCGGTGTGTGTACTTTTTATGTACAATATGATATTTGACCTAGTATCTGTGATAATCTGAAAAGTTGTTTTTTTTTTGTTCAGCGCTTTTATTGTTGAGCATTAGCGACATGAAACGAACGATCCATTATTACAAAATATTTGCAGGGGATTCCTCAACGACGTTTTTTAGTATGTAGCATTAGGCCTCATTCACAGTACGAAATCATTAGTTAATGTTAGTAGTTATAGTTAGAGGTTAGTGTTTATACTTTGAATTTTAAGCGTTTACAATGTTCCGCATTAACGCCTTATAATTGTAGTTTCTTTTGTTAAAGTGTACTTTGGCTACAATTTAGTTTCTAGTTTATAGTATTACGAGTTTAGGATAAGAAAATAATGAGCTAACCTCAATTTTATTAATAATTTAGTTTCTTCAAATGATTAACATAATAAGAAATATGTTTTTTTTTTAAATTTGATGTTGATCTATTTCGTAAAAATTTTATATCTAAAATAGACAGAAGTGGAATGTCATAAAAATTAAAAAGAAAATATAAACTAATTTCGTATTGTGAAGAGGGCTTTACGTTTCTCCTTCCTTGAATAATTTGCAAGAGATGGCGATACCAGTGACTCACTATTAAAATAAAGCATTGTCAGTGGCACTAAAGCTCGCCGCACACAAATTTGGTTCGCTTAGACTTACCACGAGACTTGTCTTACAAGATAGATCCGGTGCTATTTCTCGCACTTGCTGCGCCGCTGGCTGCTATCCATAGCCAATCAGAGCAGACAACGATATCACGTGACTACATCAGTGACTTGCATATCGCATCAGCACGCTGTGTCGCATTAGTGCATTGTGTCTTGTGATATTTTGACATACAAATAAGCAAAAATTATGGTATGAGAAAATAAGGTTATGTTTACGTACTCTAGCTCGTCAAACAACATGTTGAGAACTCTGCAGTCTTCATTCCTTCTCAAAAGTCACTCTCTTGACCAAAGTTTTTTCTTCTTTTTTTTTTCTGTTTCGTAATTCGAAATAATTCGCAAGCTATAATAACTGCAGCAATTGCTCCTGCTCTCCTCCGACGATTATTTTCGGCAACATCCAACGTATTGAGCAAATCTACCAAGTCTACGTTCTAGTCTCAGAATGAGTGGCGCAGCTTGCATCGTGTGATGCGAGAATAAGTGTCACACCAAGTATACCTCAAAGTGGCCCAGTGCGCAAGAAAACTTACTGCAAATTAAGTGAACAAAATTGCATAGAGAATTGCCTCGTTTGCGGCAGGCCTAACTCAGTGGTTGTTTGCACCTTCAAAGTATTTATATACATTCATATTTTTCACTTGATAGAACCTAACCAGCTTGGAGCCTCAGTTTATTTTATTTTTTTGCACCGGCGCTATTAGTTGCTTAGCGGTGCCACTGGCTAACCTCAATGAAATTCATTTAGGTCTGGTTGCACAGTTTATCCCAAACGCATCTCAACTATCATAGTAACAATTGTATCAACAATCGTTACCTAGGTAATTAAACTACGCTTAGAATAAACCATTGATCTCTATACATATATGAATAGCTGATACTTATGGAGAAAATTCAAAATATGGACCTAACCTGCGCAGCGATACTAAAGAAACAAATGACGAACACTATACACTTGTCAAGTGACATAGAAATGTTTATGCTAATTATGAGAATTTGATTGCTTACAACAGTACCGCTATTTTTCAAAACAAAAAATGAAAAATATATTTAATGAGTGATTTCATGATGAATAATATTTTCATATATCCGATCAGAGTGTTTTACCAAATGTCATTTTAGTTTCTCTCCCGGTATCCGTGGCGCTGGTGATTGCTCCAAAGGCGACAATGGCTGACTACAGTACCAACTATCCATATATAGAGATCAGTGGGATAAACCAAAGAATATACAGCAGGGCCTTAATGTTTATTCTTTTATTTATTTGAATTCACAGCTTCTTCAAGATGATGTAAAGTAAAAGTCCTTAATTTCGCAGACTGAACAAATTTTACTGGTTTAAAAAAATATATCCTAAATCTTACACTGATTTGTTATTACCTTATAAAAATCTGAAATTATTTTTCGATCATAATTCCTAGCTTTTATTATTTTTTGTTGAGCAATTTCAAGACGCAAATAAAAAAAAAAAACTATTTATTCTCAGAGTTTTCACAGATTTGTTCTTGTTACAAAAATGTTATGACCGACTAATTTAAATATGTCATGTACACTATACATCAACAGAAACCGACCTTCGCGAACACTGCCCATCAAGACACCAATATTAAAATATATATACAAAACGAATGTGCAAGTATTGCGAATTGCAGCAAGAGTTTTCAAGTGATATCACAGCATTAGCATAATGATCAGAGTAAAAGTTTTATATCTCGCAGTGATAAAACAGTTATTTGTTTAACAAGTACAAAAAACGCTAGATTTTAGGATGAGTAAGAAAATTATATGTTTATTGCAAGATGTTTAAAATAATTGATAATAATCACAGAAATGGGGTAGCCAGCCCAACTTAAATGACTGACACATTAGCTAGTAGTTAGAAGAGACAAGTTACCTAACGTGATTTACTTCTCGTACTACTAAAAAAATGGAAGAATCATCTAGATGATGAAAGCGCATTTTTGACAGCTCATGAATGCTTGTTACTTCAGAGATTTCGCAAATTACCATCTCTTACAATTACTGAGCTTGAAATCAAGCAGTTTGGGCAAACTTATGAAACAGCAGCTTCCATTTAGTACTAGTTTCAAGTTGACTATTTAATAGGTACATAATTTATACATGTACAAACTCAAAAATACCTTTTAATCTTCATTGTTTAGTTATTGACTGACGGGAGGTCAAGTGCTGTATCTTTAAATGATAATTTGATCTTTATCAAAGCTATATAAAAAAAAAATACACCAAAAGTGAACAAATTTTCATCCAATAATAATAATTCATTCTAATAAGCTTCAAATTCGCGTCAAACAAGTCATTGAATGAATCCCGGACAGATTTGACAACTGTACATAATAATAGTGACACCCGCGGCGAAAGTTGTAACTAAATTTTTATCTACTTTGATAAATTTTAGTTGCCATATCCCTAATGTCATAGATATCTATGGACATTGTTTCACTTGAAACAAGTAATTGAATAATTCAATTTTCCACAATCACTGAGCTTGAATTAAAGCAATTTGTGCAAGCCTACGAAACAGCAGCTTTTATTTAGTACCAGTTTAAAGTCTGTTAATAGTATAGTTGCTGAGATCTCAGCGTTACGCCAGCCAGCCAGCCAGCCAGCCAGCCAAAGTGAATGTAATAGCGCTTTTTTCGGAAAAATGCGCTAAAAATCAATGCTTTTTGAACGGTTGCCTTGGCAATTTGCTGAAATACTAAAATGAGCTACTTTTGCATTTAGTGTAGTGTATATAGCATTTTATTCAAGCGATAGAAGAAAAATATATCTCATTCTAATGAAATATCACGCAGGTTGTAATTTTATTCTCGTTTTGTTAGTGTATTATGTAACTTTAAGAAAATATCTCATATGACGAAGGTTTTTGATCTCACAGTTGCAAACGCTAAATAAACTAAATCATCTAACAGTTAAGAGATGGCGATATCAGCGAACAAAATTTTGTCAGTGGCACTAAAACAGTAGTTTTTTGAACGAAGTTGCAAGCTTTTCTAAATAGTACCGAACTGCGCAGCGCGCACCTGTGGCGTTGAACTTGAGCCCAAGATAATAGGAAGGGTGCATTAAACACTTCTTGTTGGAACGAACTTACAGATAGGGTGACTTATGTTTTAGAGCTACTGTAAGCATTATTATAAGTAATGAAACGACTTGGGGGCAAGCGCGTAATAGGAGTGTATTTCTGTAAAATCAAGGAGATAATTTAAATAACACATGATTGAAATTGAAAAAATTTACACACATTTATATGTATAGAACGCTAAAGACTAGACTACTCTTCACAAAAGGTGTGATTAATGTCAGAAATAATTGAATAAAGAAAATATGTAAACATTTGAATCAGAGATAGAATAGAATCGAATGGATCAATTAAACAAACAAATTATAGATCAAGAAATGTTCAAAATGATCACCGTTATTATTAATGCAATACTTCTATCGTATCAATAGAACAAATATATTAAGGTCTTCAAGTACCTCCAGAAAAAAAGTCATACGCATTATTATACATGTATCAAAAATAGGAAGATTCTGATAACTCACGTCTGTCAAGAAAAAACAACAAATTGTTTAATAATTGTTACAGCTACTTGTTCAAATTGAAAAATTGGGATTGCAGATATTTCTGTTAAATAATTGCAAATTTTCAATGATTCAATATCGCAAAACTGCCAACCAATAGTGATTAAATTTGTAATGAATTAGGTTACGTCAAAATACAATGTAAGTTTAAAACAATAAAAGTCTAAAAATAACGAAACAGTCAATGATTACCTGCTTGCAATATTTTGGCATTGAGAAACAGTATTAAAAAGAGCTTAACTAAATATAACTTCACACTAAAATTTGTCACGCGTTAATTGAGGATTTCAAGATTTCAAGTGGAAAAATAACAGTAACCAAATTCTTGAGAGGCAACTGAAAAGCTCAAATTATTTTTCTCAACAGAATTTAATACATCCACATCCATTATTTTGAAACGCAAAAACATAAATATTTTTTAAATGGGGAATGGAATATACATTACAAACATTTATGAATTTCCTAGAATTGGAATATAGGTCATTGGTAATCACGAGATAATTTTGATATTCTAAGCCTGCTTAAGATATTTGTTCAAATTATAACTATTTATTAGTAATCGAAGAATATTCGTTAGGAAAATCCAACTTAGTAATATATTTGCAATCTTGTATCGAAATACAACTATTGAATGTGAAATTAAATTAAATACACATGACGTTTGATGGTTTTGTTGCTTAGTAATTGAAAACAGTCCGAAGACAAGCGGAGGGCAGTTAACCTGGTAGTAACATGCAAGAGGAAAGTCTTAACTAATATTAGTGTTCGCCCAGTGGTCAATATTCGACCAAAATTTATTAAATTTTGAAGTTTCCTTCCATCTCCAGGGGTTTCAGCTAAAATTAACTAAGTATTCGACACTCTATCCAAATCTGAAATAAAATTAGTGGTTCCCATTCAAGGTTATAATGTGACTTCCTCAACATGGATGGTTTTGATTTATATTAATTTTTCTGAATAAGTACTACTTATTTTTGATGTACCTGTCATCTGTCATATAGAATTTATTTTGATCTTTATAGGCTATGTGCAAGAGGGCGGAGTTTGAACAAATATCGATGCGAGCGCTCATTGTGAGCACCATTGTAACCATTGAACTCCATTTCTCAGAACACGTCAATGAGCTGTCATTGAGTATTGTAGTTTAAAAGTGAAAATAATTGCATATAAAACATGGGAAAACGTTTGTTCTGTTTCAGGCTGTTGTGTTAAAGATGATTCAAGTGAAATATAGTTTCATAGATTTCATATACCCAGTTATATTATCAAAAAACGAGTGAAGTGAATCAAAGCGGTAAAAAAAGTATTGTCTGTCTTTCATTATTAATCTATATAACAAATATGTTTGTAATTCAATTGTGAAATTAGAAATATTCATCATCGATTGGGATTCATGAATTTACCTCTATCTCTAATTTGTAAGATGTTTCAGTGATAGAAGTTTGTCAGATGCACTTCGCAATAATTTTGTTGTTAATATTGTCAGCAACATATTCTTCGTCGTCACAAGGGTAAGAAATTTTGAGAAATTCTTGTACAAATGTAAAACCAATTAGTCGAGATCACTCTTATTCCAAAAAAGGGTGCATGCCAATTTGTTTACACGGGTTTCATGACTAAAACTTCCATTCTTTTTATTGGCATGCAATTTGAAAACATGGATATTCACTTTTTTTTTCACAAGTTCACGCGACCATTTGAGCTTTTTAGTTTTTTGCGAATTGCATGCCTTTCAGCACAGGGCTTTAAAATGAAACTTAAACGCAATTATATATATATATATATATATATATATATATATATATATATATATATATATATATATATATATATATATATATATATATATATATATATATATATATATATATATATATATATATATATATATATATATATATATATATATATTATAAACTTATTTAAAATTATAAAATATATACATTCTTATCTTTCTAATCAAGGGATAAATTATCAACTCTCAAAAAAGCATGCGTTATAAAATCGGAGAGCCGCATCTGTCACTATATCCAAAAGTACTGGACTAAGTTTACAATTTCTCGCGCTGACAGTACAATGGATGTGACGAACAGTCTGTTGAAGCATAGCAATAGCAAGTTGCTCATTAAGCTTCCTGAAACATTTTAGCCTGGGTTGATTATTTTGTAATAACTATTATTTATGGTTTTATAAAACCTTTCTGTAAAATTATTCACATGTTTATAAAATTTATTGGCCTTTCCTCAAAAACCCGAGCATAATAAAATTCTGAGATGTCATTCAAGTTGAGAATCACTGGTTTAGACAATCCAAAATTTTAATTCAGATAAAATTCAAAATAATTTTTCTTTATACTCTACGCATATTTTAGGAATAAAGTATTGGCAGTTTCAATGTTTATAAATTGGTCTAGTCTTATTTCTGAATGCCAGTACAAAATAATTGCACTTTCAAGTGCCCGAGTAAGACCTCCACTAATTTTGAACTGAAGCAATGATCTAATAAATATTATTAAATGTTTTGTAAATTTTAAATTTGTTTTATTCATAGGTGTGAAGTACATTCGCCAATAAAATAAACAAAATATCTGAATGATGTAATAAATGCAGTGACGCCAAAACTGACCTATCTGTTGCTTTGGCTGCAAAAAATACTCATGTACTTCAAGGTTTGTACTGTACAGATACATTAAATGAGGACTACACCTATGTAAATTTTTTTTACATAATGATACAGGTTTTTACAAAATATCATGAATGGTTTGAATGACACTGCAGGTAATACAAAACTTGTATCCTGAAAAAAAGATATTTTGCTTCATATCCTCGAATTTTTTCATGTTTTGATGCAATGAGCAAGAGACCCACAAACATATCTAAACACAGATAACACATGATCAGCTTCATATTAAATTTCTAAACTTAATTTCATCTATTTTATTCTGAAAATTTCAATAATTCGTAAGATTTTTCTAAATATATCCTATTTAAATTTTTCATGGCATATAAAATATTCTTATTATATCATGTGCTTAGGCAAATTTAATATCTATTTGTTGAATATGTTGCCAGTTGTAGACTGCAGGTACTGAATGTGTAACAAGATATTCATAAGTTAATATGATATTGTAACATTTTAATCAAATAAAAATTGATCAAGTATTATACTCGCATTCTGGACTCCAAACTCCGCTCATGAAAACTACTATTACCGTTTTAGATCGGCAGCTATTGAAAGAAAATTTGTAATGATCGTATCCAATACGCCCTTACGGATTTTGAGCATTAGACAAGTCTTTATTGATGGAAGTTGAAAATTAGAGAGTACCTTCACCTAAGAGTTCATATGCAAAATAGAATTTCAATTTATTCGTGATATAAGTGTTTTCTAACATCGTATTCAATATACCAAGTACAAAAAAATTAAAGTCCATGAGAAATAATCCATCGACTATCGACATAAGTGTAGAGTCGTTCCTAAGGGATTTTATAGATCCTTACATTTGTAAAAAATCATTTTGTGATGGTATCTAGAATTCCTCTTTGAAATTGACAAATTTTCGTATATAATATCACAAGGGACTGTAATTTTATCAATTAATTTTTCTTGAAAACATTGATTACCTAGTAACATCGTGAGAGTCATCTGTCCGATGAAATCACGAGAGCGTAGCTCGAAGGATTTCATCTGAGCAGATGACTCGAAGGATGTTGCTTAAAGGTAATAAATGTTTGAAAGAAAAATTTATGATAAAATTAAAGTCGCGAGTGGTATTTGTGGAGAATATTTCTCGAATGAAATTGCTACTATAAGTATCTATTAAATAATGTTAGTTGCAACTACTAACCTTTTTTATTGAAAAATGCACTAAATTGCCTCCACATACTCTTGTATTTTTTAACTTTTTGTTTCCAATTTCATTATTTTCGGCGAAAAATGCATATCCAATACGATTAAATTTTGACATTTCCGAGAACCGATTGTTTGTTTATATTAGAACTGTGTATTGTTTCTCCATGACAAAGGCAATTTATCGCAATGAATCGCTTGCCAACGGGAATTTACCGAGGTAACGAGAATTTTCAGAGGTAAATTCCCGTTGTCAAGGAATTTATTATTATAATTGTCATTGTAACTATACAAAATTTGTCACTATAATTGACATGAGTGAAATAATCAGCATAAAATGCACAAAAAACATAGGTCATACTGTTCCTGTATATCGGGAGTAAAATTTATTTTATCCGGAGACATGCGGAATTGTTCCAAATCCACTTATCGTGAGTTATCTATTGGTTGCAGAAATGATGTACTTTTTTCTCGCCTATGATCAGTATATATTATCAATATTGATAAGGTATGGAGAAGCTGATAAAGTAAGAATTAAGAAATTAGAAATAATAATAAAAATCTAATGCAAGTACTTATAAACTTGCTATTATTAGATAAACCAAATTTCACTTGCCAATAAGAATTACAATCCTTTAAAACATCATAAAACTCCAAACAAAAGAAAATCGATAACAACAATCAATTCCAAGAAAACAAAAACAACTCAAGTGCTATAAATATTCGTACTCAAGAGATAGAGGCCGCATTGGCACCACTACACACGTACACACATAATGTAGATAGAGTACAATGAACAGGTGTAGCAATAACGATGTCACGTTCCAACGTTCAATTCGTCCTAACGTTTGTAGAGACAGACGCTGCTCCACACATACACACTAGTGCATGACACCTACATGAAGTGCTTCTTGTGACCTTGAACAGATCTATTGCAAATCTGATGACTAACCTATACTGAGTGAGGATAATACTTGTAGTAGTCACCGTACAATTTGAAGTTTTTCTATAACGTTACAGATCTATAAGCTTATCAGAATCCGTAAGTGCAGTTTTTATAGATTCTATTAAAATGGTATTCTGAACAATTTTCTATGAGTTATGACGTCATGATACTTCCGTTCATTGGAACTTACAGTTCAATGTTGCAAATAGGTTAGGAAATAATTTTTACTTTTGGATTTTTTGTTCAAAAATACAGATAAATATATTTTATTTAAGCTTCTGATGCACTCAAGTGAGTAAATCATATAACGACGTGAATAATATCATCGAATATAACGATGGCTTCTAATTTTAATTCATATCTGTTCTCACTGAAGTTGTCATGTGTCAGATTATTTTGACACATTTGAATTGGGATTTAAGAATTTTGCGAAAAGCTTAAAACATGAAGGTTTTCTAGTGATTATTGACATTACAAAAGATGGAATGAATAAATATAATGTGTCTTCGGAAGAGAACCAGAAATATTGCCAGAAAGCAATAAGTGTACATGGATTAGGAAGAATATGATTACGTATTCAAGAGCAACACTATAAATTCAACATTAGATGAAAATTATTTGAATAATAAATGGGCAGAATACATTGAATTCAATTGGAGACGGTCAAAATGTAGATGTAGGTGAAATTGTATTTCTGAGCATGAATATTTCTTATTGATGTATTTTGGGATGGCCATTTTCAAATTGATGCAAAGTTCTTATCAAATTATGGGCAATTGAATTATCCAAACAGAACAATTGTTTAAAATGTTTATCTGAAGCTTCGAATGTTACATATTTTTTGAATGAATTATCAATACAATTATCGAAAATAAATGCTAACCTTTCATAATCCTTTACCAGCAAAAAGTACATAGAACGCAAAACACCTAAATTATTATTAATTTTGACATTTCATATGTCTTATGGTTATAGTGCATCTAATCTTAAAGTTATAGACATCTATTACATATTTAAAGAAATCTATAAGCTACAGATTATTTCAGAATATCATTTTGCTCATCAAATCTGTAAGTTGTTATAGACTTTCTTATAGACGCTATAGAAACGTTCAGAATCCCACCATTAATCACTGAATTGCAGTATCTGGATTTCTGGAATATGGTGTTACTAATTGCTGATAATTAGCGCCTCAGAATTGTCAACAAAAATTGCTATAATTATAAAAATATTGTCAATTTTTTAGGATATACAAAATTTTTATGGAAAATCTGAAGATAGTTTAGATTCTTGTCTACTTTATTCCATTCTTTGCAAATTGTGAGAAGGCTGAATTCGACGGTCTAATCGTCTAATTGAATGCATTTTAAGAAAAATAGATATAATACTGTGTAAAGATTGGCGCTTGAAACATTTTAATAATAGTTCCGTTTCAGTTATCAGTTCGGAGTATATTGTTTGGAAAATTGATTTGTGCTTCTATTATATTAGAAGGAATTGGGATATAACGCATTTTTGCAAAAAAAAAAAAAAAAATAATACTCTATTATATGCACTTTGACTGTCTGGCTGGCTGGCGTGACGCTGAGTTCTCAGGAACTACAGCACTTACAGACTTGAAACTGGTACTAAATGAAAGCTGTCGTTTTTTAGGTTTGCAAAAACTGTTTGATTTTTTTATTCATGCACTCAGTTTTTGGTAAAATATTAAATAAAAATTCAAAAGGTAATTACTGCCGAACTATGCATAATTGAAATCTGGAAACTGCTGTACAGAATAAGCGATATATCAGTAATCAAATTTTATATCTCAAATTTCGAACTGATATGGGTAGGTACCCATTTTAGGGCAGAAACTATTTATCTCAATATTTCACGAATTACGCAAGATATTGACAAGCGGTTTTCGATGTTGGTATCAGAATGAATAAGCTTTTGTTTTAAGATCAATTTATGCCAGTACATGACCATCCGTTATTCATTTTCTTGAATCTGTAGTTTTAGAGGTAATTGCAATAAATTTCCAGGGTTTTTTTTAATATAACTTTGACAACGATCAAATTATTATCTTGGGGAACAGCACATGACCACCTGTCAGTCAATAACTAAACAATAAATACTGAAAGGTATTTTTGAGTTTGTATGTACACAAGTTATGTATAAAATTGCCGCAACTTTAAACTGGTATCAAATAAAAGCTGCTGTATCGGAGTTTTGCCCATTCTGCTTGATTTTAAGCTCAGTAATTGTAGGGAATAGTAATTTAAGGAGTCTCTGAACTAACAAACATTCAGAAGCTGCCCAAAATGCGCTTTGATCATCAAGATTTTTTCTAAATATTTCCAAAATTGCGAGATTGACTATGGTCCGAATTCCCATCTCTTAAAATCGCACTACATCAGCAAAAATTTTAATAAAAGGAGATAGCGCTATATGATGCAACATGAGATGGTAAGAGAAAGTGCATCAATTTTTAGGATTTAGCGCTATTTTAAGAGGTGAGAATATGGACCAATGATTTTCCTTTTTTTTTGTCGTCGACAGATGTGTCTGTAACATTGTCTGCTTTCAATTTTTTTTGCGTAAAAATTTGAACGTAGATCATGGATGACAAAAATTACTTCCACTTATATTGGCGTATTTATTGGAAGTGTAGAAGGCCGTAAGAGATCCAGTGATTTGTTCATCAGCTATTTATTTTTTCATATTTGAATTTTTTTTTATTTATTCGTTTCGAGGTTTAAAACTGACCCAATCACCAGCTCTTTAGAAAAATTTTTTGCATTTGTATAAGTTAAAAATCTAATGTAAATTAGTGTATGTATATTGGTATATATGTGTATTTTGCTTGTTTACTCACTCACTCGCTCGTTTGCTTGCTTGTTCGCTCGCCCACTCGTCTAATTTTTTGTGCAGCTATCTCCATCAAGTGTTTCGACCAATTTGAAGTTTATTTTTTCCAAGGTTCACATAAGGTTTTACTACTACCAGTATGCAAGATAAATTTAATGCCTTGAATTTCTATTTTTTCAATTGAAATTATGTACATACTGGTAATTCGAAATTAAAATTATCTCGTAAGATAATTTAATACGTTGAGTTTCTATTTTCTGCATCAAAATTATGCACATAATTTCAATTCTGAATCAAAATTATGTACATACTAAGACGCTTGCAATTCTAACACACTATTTACAAAAACATGTGTTGTATTATTAACAGATCAATATGAGCTCTTTTTTTTACAAATTATAATTCCACTATCAATTCCTAGGCCCGATACTTTTGTTTGATTGAAAACGCAATTGCAGGATATTTGATTAAATTCTTGGTAAAATATCAATTGTTTCGTAAAATATAAATGGCTCAGCAAAATTTTAAAATCCCTTTGATATTCTTAAATCACAATGAATGGAATAATGGAATAAATGCTCGTTAAAAAAAAGCATACCCTTCATAAAAATAAATGCGCATAAAATGTACTAAATGTTAAAGAAAAATAGTGGACTTTAGTTAAATGGAGAAATCGCACGATTAAAGGAATATTCGCTCGATAAAAATGTTAGACGTTCAATAAGAATAATAAACGTCTGACAAAACTATTAGATACTCGATAAAAATTAAGATATTTAGGGCTATTCTGTAACCTAATCAATAAATTTTTATCGATCATCATCTATTTCAGCCAATGAACTTAGGTAGCACTGACAAAAATTCTGAATATTCGCTTGTGTCAATTGTTTCTATTTGTCAAAAATTTATCGATCGATAATAAGTTAGTGATTATGTTACAGAATACGGCTAATTGATGTACAAAGTAATAAATGTCCAAAATTGTTTGTTGCTGTTGGTAACAAATAACCACTGCGTTTAAATATCATGCCAAAACAAACTTGTTAAGAACACAAAACACTTTTATTCTAAATTCTAAATCTGACAAATTTTTTCATCACAATTTATTTCCCTTCTGCCCCTTTTTGTCTATATTTTTTCTACGCTTTGGAACAAACGGTGCTACATCTACCTCATCTTCAGAGCTGCTAATATATCCAGGTAGAAGTTGTCGTTTTTCTCTACTTAAATAGTATCTCGTAATTGCTCCAAAGTCCATTATTTATTTACTTACTTTATTATTATTATGCTATTATAACACCTTAACAGGCATCGTATTTCTCAAGGAAATTGCATGTTATACTTTTTACACATCAAGTACAATAATTGTGAAGTGGAGAGCAAGCTCCGAGGGATTTTCTGGAATAATTGTTTCGGTAATATAATTAATATTGATAAATTGTTTTTGATTATAAATTCTGTATATTTATTTTAAAACTTTTGACGTTTCGATCCTTTGACCAAGGATTTTCTTCAGAAAACAATCAGGGAGTACTGGGAGTGTTCACTGCCATGTTAAATAACTAGCACAAAAAATTATTAATTTTCTCCAAAGCCGCATGGTGGCACTGGCTGTTTTTTTATATTTATTTTATTTAAATTTGAATTTATGAAATAAGCCATGAAATTTCTAAGATATTGAATTTCAGGTTTCAAAATTTAAATTTTCATTGCCACGTGAAAATTTAAATTATGAAGCCTGTAATTCAAGATCTTAGAAATTTCATGTCTTATTTCTTGATAATTCAATTTGATTTCTCATTATGACTGAGATCTCGTATCAATTTAGAAGCTCTTGACACAATAATACAATATTTTATACAAAAATAATATAATTACATATTTTATATATTAATACAATAATGATATTTCCTGTATCTCTACGAATTACAATTTATGGTACATGAAAATCTGTTGATTCACCTTCTTTACACAATAATTCAAATTCTGAGAGTATTTGCGAATGATAAAAACGATGAACAAATACATTTATAGAAAATTACATAGAGTTAGAATCAAACAATCATTTATGAAAAGTGTAAAATTCATCATCGGAATCAAAATTTTCATTGTGTGAACAAAACTACTCAAAATCGGCAGAAAATATACATTTTGTCTCCCATTCCGAGAAAATTATTACACTTTTTGAATTTTGCGTTATTGTTGGGATGAGAAATTTAGGTAACAATATTCGGACAGGTGATTCGTCTCAAATCTTTCTTGCTCTTCTCGAATTATAGGTGATCGTGATGATTTATTCATTTCAAAAACTACTTGCAGCTGTGGAAAATTCTGTGTCCCAGATACTTTCTGCTCTTTTTGAACTCCAAATAAACGATAGGACCGTGAGCTGAAGCTGAAGGAAGTGAAGCGGTAGTAACCTTGAAATAAATATGTCAATTATTTACTCATAATAGCAAAAAATACAGTACTTATATACTTACCAAATACTTGCGATGCTTCGATTTCAATGACTTCTTGCAGCGTCCAATCGCATGTCGTTGTATGGGATCCAAAACAGCATAAAGACGACTGTCTTGTCCACTTGAGTATCTGTTTGTTTATTTGTACCACACAAAAATAGCCCCATCTCGAATTATTCTCCTAGTGGAACAATCTACTTCTGTTCAAAATATTTTACACTCTCGTACTTATATCGAATAATCGGTTTCTTCTTGTATAAAAAACAATCTTCGACTGATCAAGGTTTCTTGTAGCTCATCTAAAAAAGTAGTAATGTTTATATTCATCAAGATTTTTAACATGACTGATTTGCATATACTTCATATTTACTAAAATATATTCAAAAATATTGCCAATCTAACTCACCTTTTCAGTCTTGCTCAAAATTTTTAAATATTTTTCATTTTTGCACATCTGACATATTTTCACAAACAAGATAAACAAACATTAATTGTCTGTTGTCTACCTGGTTACCAATCAGATTCCAGCAAAATATTTTACCGCGCAGAAGCTTCTGAAACCTAGCATACACAGCTAAAAATTTTAACTTTCTCCAAACCCGCTAGATAGCGCGAAACTGTTCAATTTGCTTCATAAGAGTGAAAACTCCCAGTACTCCCTGAAAACAATGATACAAAAATAAACAAAGTAAGTAACTAGATACTAAAAATATACAGAATACTAGATGTGATAATGTGGATATCACATTCAGAATAAAAATTTTCTGGCATTAGGCATTCACCCAAAGTTTGAGGAAGACCCATGTGAAAGAACCTCAAATAAAGGCATATGTCTCATTCGATACAGCTCATTGTTTTCTGAAGAAGATCCTTGGTCAAGGATCGAAGTCTCGAAGTTTTGAAATAAATATACAGAATTTATAAATAAAAACAACTTATAATTCAATTAATTTTGGGAAAATGTATAGATTACTACTTCATATTAATTCAATAATTTATCTGCCTTGAAAAACTGTCACTGAATCTGTTAAAACTTTGGACTAATGATTATTATCTCTGAATTTTTATCTTCTGAATTCTTAGAAGAATATATTATGAAAAAAATTAGATGAACTAAATTTTGATTTAATTTATTTCATTATATGATGATATGCAGTCCCTTTACCCAAAATATTGTGCTCTCAACATTTCATCACAACAAATAGCCTGTCTGTTTACATTTGGAGCATGTATTTGCTTCCGTATTAATAAAATCTAGGTTAGTTACAGTGCACAAAATTTTGAACTAATCTAACGTGGATCTGATATTTCAGGCATTTATAGTAATATAATTTCACGAACAATTTAATACACTTCGTCTCGTTTAATTTGGTATGTTTACTAAGCTCTCTTTGCCAAATATCTGACATTAATTCTAGACACATGTTTACACTTTAATTCAGTACTAGGAATCAAAATCCATACGATATTAAATATTTGCTTCAAAATAATGCAAAGCTCAAAGATGTGCTCAGATGTTAACCGGATACAGAATCACGAGAAGATATATTTATTTTGTCATTTTATGTCAAAAAGTTAATTCTAACTCAGCATGCCACTGAAGAGTTCTATAGTATTCTTTTCGTGAATATCAAGATCATATAACTAGGGATGTAGCTAACAAGACGACTTATTGAACACAAGTAACAATAAAACGAAAATATCAAAATAATTTCAATTTGTACATTGGTTCTTGTACAACTTGCGAATAATATTAGACAAAACAAAAATGACATGGTGGTGTTTTAGCCCTCAGCGATTACTCAATAATAGTTATTTCACCAATATCTACATCTTCCTGTTCAATTAAAAAGAAAAAAATAAACAAACAAAAGAACAAGAATTGTAGTAATTATTGTTCCACCATTTTTAAAGATTTTGTATATTACCATTTTTTCATCAGTTGCGTCTTTAAATTATAGACTGACTTCCTTCATTATTTATTATTTAACAACTCCTCGATGAAAATGATTCGAATTGAAATAATATGGATTATTTAATCAAAATAGATAAGGAAGTATATTACTTAGATTAATATTCTGATAATTCACAAGTTAAAAGATTAACACCGAACCTATATAATAATTAATAAAATTCTTCTTATCGATTCAAGAAGAGGAATGTTTATATTTAAAATTACTGAATTCTAAATTTATTGCATGTGTCAACCATCTCTTGGAGTAGTAGGCATTGCAACTGGCAATGCGAGAAAATCTGTTCCATCTCGAATTTGAGATATGAGAACCAAAACAATACAGAGTGCTTCAAAAAAATAGACACATTTTGTAGTACAGCACGCATCACGGTGTACAATCTATTATCGACAGCGCTCCACAGTCGAGTTTTGACGATAAATCATTTCATTGCACTGCTGGCTTACAAATCTGATCATCTGGCTTGATTAGACTGTACTAAAGGGTCCCAGTAAGGAAGAAGCACGTGTCTACAGTCGTCGCTCTATTCAGGATGATGGTGTAAAAATCAATTCCTGAATTACTTTCTTTGTGAAATATTCAAATCATGAATTTTCAATTCTTTTTTCAATTGGATTTCACGGATTTTTTCAAAGGCCACTATGTCCTGTATTTCTATCACTCATCACTTAGATATACTAATATGAAAAACGCGTTGGACACTATCTGTTTTCCAACGATACTTTTCTTTATTATAATACACATACTTAGTATTCATTGCATGGAGACTTCACAAGGAGCACGATCTCCATGTATACAAGTGGCTGCCCAAAATAAGAGGGCGCCATTTGTACCAAACAGTGGAGAAGTATGTTTTTGTAATGCTTAAAATGTTATTTTATTAACTAAAATCAGAAAATTTTCAATCTAACCAAATTTTCTTACACAAATTGCTATGGGAAACGTGCGCGGCGACAGCTGTCATCTAGTGGCTTGTATCCGAAATTTTTACTCTCATTTGTCAAGTGTCAAACCACAAGAAAAGTTAATTTTGTAATGAAAAAAAGCATATTAAAATGTATTGTTGTATTTCTGGTTGCTCCAATACGTCCAAGAAAAATTCCAACTGTAAAGTTGTTTACAAGATTGTCCTAAAGTAGCTGTGGGAATATCATTAGGGCCGTTTGATACGGTGAATTAAATGCTACATTTTGATTCTCTAATTTGAAGGAAAGGAAAATGGACCGTATCATACATGAAATCACAGTGTACTGCACAAGAATATGTATACCTCATTTTTGTTTGTATCAAAATGGAGAGTCAATATACAGTATTTAATGCTGTGTGATAAACGGCCCCTAGATTATAACTGTCTCATTAGATTAGTAAGTCTTGAATTTGTTGCTGGTTTTGGAAATAACTCAGCCATTCAGTCCCTCATGTCATGCCTGTATTACACGATACAATTTATTGGTCAATTCTTGTTATATTCATGTTACATTGTATCATTAACCAATTAGAATAAGATGTTTATTGTAGTGGGGGTAGCTCGCCCCACCAAATCACCCTGTAGTGGATCGGCTCATCCCTCAAAATTTTTAACTAAAAGAGAACAGAGTCAGTCAGAAGCGAACCGTCGCGACAATAAACCAACTAAAACCATTATAAATATTCCATTTTCACGAAACCTTGTCTCAAACTTCCACCAGTCAGGATATCCTCGTACATTCCGTACAATTCTTTTCAAAAGTTGACCTTTAATTTATTGTTGTGTGTAATATGTCCAAAATTTCCACATTTTTTTCTTGACCAATAATTGACCAAGTTATTTTTGAAATAGAACTGGCTCTATTTTTCACCAATATTCGGGGGTATTCTAGGGAGATTTTGTCGTTGCCAACATTACTCATATTCGTTATTTCGCGTCAAATGATAATCTTAGTGTTGACAAAGTATTAATATAATTTTACATACAGTTGCCGTCAGTATATTAATTTTTTGTCATCTCTACTATCTCACTTTCTCTCTAACCACACTTTTTGAAGTTACGTCAAAACTTATAAGTTGGTAGTTCTAATTTTTCTTGACGAAAACTTGTATCGTGTAATATGGTACAAAATATTTTTGAGCTCGACAATAAATTGTTGAAAACTTGACATAAAACTTGGTCAATTTATTGGTCAATAAATTGTATCGTGTAATACAGGCAGTAGTCCAGTAACTGCCCTATTGTTGTGCTTATCTAGTTTTCGATTCAGCACATTCTGCTGAATTCATGTAATAAACTAAGGCACAGAAATGCTCACATTTTCCGGACAGATCTGCATTACATTTACAAATTACACTTTTGATGTTTATATTGCAATCAAGATGAGAAGAAGCGAATTTATTGAAAATGAGAAGGTAGTAGAGAACAGATCATTACTGAAAATAGTTCAATAACAATTAATTCAGAAAATTACTTACTGCTATCTAAACATTATATAAATTTGGAATCTGAGCAATAATTCTGCCGGTTATCACTGCCTCTTCTTGTCATACTTTTTCTTTAACATCGAAAACATGCTCCGATTTGAGGAGCTTTTGGCCTTTCAATGTGCTCTGCCCACGCTGTCGATCATTGTATATAGGCCGAAACCAATAATTTTATAATTTTAATTATGTCAAATTGAAATAAAATAATATGTATTACATTTAATGTCTTCATTAAGCCATGCGTCAGGTCTGGAAAGTTTATTATTTTATTCGCGCTGTGTTGCTACTGTCGGCTTTTGTGCTGTCATATATGGTTCCTGCACGTTCCCTATAAAGATTACGAACTTTTAACACTTCGTGCAAACGTTTACTTCACATCGGTACAAAACGGACACTAGCGACATCTAATTTTTCAAGTTTTTGAGATATTTTGTCAATTCGTTCATAAGAGTTCAGACTTTTTGTGTAGTCTCCATGATTCAATACAGAATCAGAAATTAGTGAGTTCACTGTATAAGTTTGGTGATACCATTTTTCGGTTAAATCAGAAGTGACGTCAATTTTGTTAATTTGAACTTGATATATAGTATTTTTTTATAATAATCTCAGATTGCATTTTAGTTCCTATTTACAACACTGAATTTTTTATCTTTTTGAACGAAACTAATACTCGGTGCTAGCAACTTGATCATTATCTGTTTTCTATCGATATGGCGAAGATCATCAATAACATTTCAAATTAGTATTCTGTGAGTTACTTGATAATTAAAATTTGCCATAACAAACTGAAAACTTATCCATCGAGATTACGCTATCATTTCAAAATAATGATCAATACCCAGCTAGTTTCAAAGTTAGACAAAAAAAAAAAATTAGTCTTTATCATCACCTATTATGTTACTTGTCATGAATTTGTTCGAAAGAGAAACAATTGAAATACTATTAAATAAATGATAGATATATTGACTTTTGCAAATATTCCGAAATTGATACAGTCGATGGATAATCAATGGAAGTAACGATTATCATGAACTTTTCTATCGATAACAAATAATGATTGAACTACAGAACAACACAGATTTATCTTAGTCTTGATTTCTATAATTATGCGATCTTACTCTTATATACTTCGGAACAAGAAAAGTCAGGTGTTAAAGTTTATCAAGTAGACAACTTTTCAAGTGAAATTTTTGAACATAGTATCTTTCTCAGCATTCATGAGCTCCCTGCTATTTTCGTAAAAACGATCATACGTCACTTATTTCTGAATTACAAGTAAAAGTACAAACTGTTTCTAAAGTGGATTATTTGGATTCTCACATATAAATAAAATATAAAAAAAATAATAAAAATAATCCCTATAATTAAATAGTTATTTATGTATCAAGGATGAACAGGTTTCTTTTATGGCTGAGTTTCAGTTTGCGCACCGAGGTGAAGCTGAGGCAAACAAACATGTGAGGCATTCAAAAAGATTTCTTTCTTCTATCGCTTGAATAAAACGCCATATTGTAACACTACACTACATACAAAAGTAATCCATTTTGGTATTTCAACAAGTTGCCATGGCCATCAATAATATTTAATTAATTATTAATTTGATTTAATGCATCAGACATCTTAGTGGAGCTGGTTATCTCTTGTTGTTACCTCTGAAACTCTTATGCAGATTTCCAATTTTGTAGCAATTAATTTATTATTTAGAAATAGGCACATGGAATTCAAATTTGACACTTGTCACTTGAATAATTTAAGGTTAGTACAATGATTTAGTTTTAAAATAGCTAATGAATAAATTCTTAAATTAAAAATGAAATTAAAAAGCAACTTTATTCATATTAATGTGTAAAATAATTATTTTAAAGCTCCTGAAATAAACATACGATTAGAGAAAAGAAACTTCACAACAATTTTTAAGCATTTTTTGTACTTTTTAAACAAAAAATAACTATTTTGTCGGAAGGCATGTTATATTTTTCCGCCAACCTCCCTAGTTCTCACAAATCTGGAATAGATACACTTTTTTCCAAATGTCAAATTGACAAATAACAATAGAATTGAACAATTACGATGGCTTGGAAATAAATAGATAAATTTAATTCTATAATTTCCGTTGATAATTGAAAATGAATTTAAAGCTTTTGAATCCAAAATTAGGAGAAACAATAATAATTTTAATTTATTGTCTTATATTTGTTATTTATTACCCTGGGCCCGGTGGCGGAGCACACAAACACAATGACAGAATCGAAGTAGCCTTAGCCCATGAAAAGTGTTTACGGACGAAAAACTGAAACTTCATGTTCGCAATTAAGTACGTAAAATTTAACCTATGTAGAAGTGGATGGGAAGTTAATTTTTTTGCAATAAGACTGAATTTATAAATAAATAACATTTGGATAGTACTCACATTATTCTGTTATTTTGATCTGTATCATTCGAGGAGAGACTTGGAACTAATAAATCTCATTATTCATTAATCACATTTTTATGCTGAAAATCATTGTTATTGAAATTAAATCAAATAAATACACCAATAAAACAAAAATAAGAAATGACATCATAGAAAAAAATTGAATATTTAAAATATTGAAGTACCCAAGAGCCATACCGTTTTCTGACGAATATGTAATTTAGATTATTTTTCACATTTTTATTAATTCATTATAGTATTCTAAAATCAAAGTAGAGAAAACATGCGAATCATGAAATAGGCGAGGCATTCCATCCCATATAAGTTAATCTATATAATATTGTTTAGATATATTGTGAAATTATAGAATCACTTTCGACTTAAAACTAAATTTATATTAATAACTAGTTCTGTAAGTTTCCGCATTTGTTATTCTACAACTTTCTAAAAAAAATATGAATAGGAACAGTACAAAAAAATATTATTATGTATTCACGATACTAGAATAGTCGTTCTAATTTCATACTCTAGGGTTCAGTTGCATAAAGCATTGTTAACTTGAATCACATAGTCAAATATTTGATCACGTGTTTCTAACCTGATTTTTTTGACATCTAATAGAAGTTATGATATTCTCATGTACAATTTACAACAAATACGATTTAAAATCGTCATTTAAGCGTTAGAAACAAGTCAAATATTCACGCGATCTATTTTTATCCTGATAAATGCCAATAAAAAATCGACTCAACAGCATGTTAACTGACAGCCCGATAAATATTTTTATGCAACCGGCCTTAGGTCTCTAAGGAGGTATACAGAATGCTTCTTTAAAATGAAACTCATACATACATACATACATATAAATCAAGCCTTATCTTCAACATGAGGTTGGTATAAACCTCGTTTAACATTCAACCAACAATCATTCTTCGCCAAATATCCCTACTTAAACACACATGTTTCGCTTCGTCCACATTCATAATCCTATTCACACAAGCTAGTTTATTCTCCCCACTTGAAAATTTGATCTTACACAACAAGCCAACAATCATATCCATCCACCTATAAAAAGACCGTTCATACAATCTTTCACCTTCAGTTTCATCAACATTTTTTTTTTTCAAATAGGTATTTCATTCGACTCTCTCTACCACATTTTTCCAATATTACATTCTTCATACACCAATTTATTTCGCATTAGATCTCTAATAAAACTCATGAAATTAATTATTCTCAGACTAATTGTATGGAACAAAAGCAAGCCAGATTATAGGAGGAGATGATCTAGTCCAAGAGCTGGCTACATAAAAATGCAAGGTGTAAGGAGCGTAAAATATTTATAGCAAATAGGTTTAAGGGGCTTCGACCCTGGTCCCAGAATAGTGCTATTTTGCATGACTTTGAGACAATTTTTCTCATTAATGAACAGTTTGTTTCTTACAAAAAAAAGTAGGTGTTTCAATGAGTATTTTATAAACAAAATGTCAAGCTTAGAATTTTGAATAATATAATTTTTGATTAGATACCGGCACTGTCGTGAAAAGTGTAAAGATGTTCATATTTTTTTTAATAATTTTTTAATTCCGAATTGCTTTTTGACATTTTATAGCCTTGGAAATTTTATGCTCAAAAATGAAATTATAGGACAATCAAACAAACTGTTTTTGGAAAAAATGGGAAAATGTAATGAACAAATCAGAATTTTTCAAATGAATTTCTTTCGAATTTTCGCTCTTTACGCCAGTATTTAGGCAACTTATCTCACATTTTATTTTCTACACGCAGCTTCCAGAACTTCTAAGAAAGCAATAAACACAGTGGAAGGTTGGGTTGGGTTCAGGTAGAAAGAGATTTGTATGACATAGATCCACATAATCGTGTAATAACAGAAAGAAATCTAAACTTCATTAGATAAGTACGTATCATATTCAAATTGTAATAGATTCATAATCATAAAAAGTTTGGAGTAATTATTCAATGAATTATTTGACTCGATAAAATAGATATTAAATTTGCATCCATACCAATATAGCAAATTAAACATAGTATAAAAAATATAGATCTATAAGTTTAATCCAACTAAATAATAAAAAAAAACTATTGAGATTTTTATAACTAAAAAACACATGATTTATCATGAGTACCTACAACAAGAAAAAAGTGTTGGAATTTTGTAAATGAAATGAAAATCAACACGTTATCCATCATTAATCTATATTTTTAATAATTTTAAATAATAGGAACATAGATATAATTCGGCGAAACAAGTACATAAAATGATGGACAATATATTATATTCATTATGTTCAACCAATTAGAGTTACTAATATATTTTTATTTTATTATTTATTTCATAGGACCAATAGTATATTGTGTGGCTATGGACGAAACAAGACGATTTCAGCTGAGGGTGACAGAGCGAAGCGAGGGCTGGCATCATCCTCGACTGAAATCGTGTTTTGTCCTGTGCCACAAACTATATTTTTCATAATACCTGCATTGAAACTTTTCATATTACAAATTTGACATAAGAAAGTAAATATTTTTCTTCTGATTTTGCAGGTAACAAGTCGAGAGAGCTGCTTGTGCTTTATCAATAAGATATTGAGGTGTACTTAAAATTATCGTATTAATACTTTTTTCTTGAAGCTAATCCTCTTTTAAATTTAATTTAAAGTTACGAATACAACAACTGTCAAATTAACTGAGGCTATAGGATTTTCTCTTAGAGATTGACAATGAACAAATGCGACTCTGCCAGGGATAAAACGAAGTGAGAAACAAAATCAGCGGGCAGAAACAAGCTTGTTTCTCCCCTAGGGTAGAAATAGACTTATTTCTGCCCGGCTACACTCGCATTTGTCTGAAACTGCCTTGTTTCGACTGACAAAACAGATGTTGAAACGCGTTGTTTCAATGCAGGTATTATGAAAAAAAATTAATATGCTTCGCGGGGAGGTGAATCTCGTACATATCTGGAATCTATTAATTCCGGCAGCATTCCATCGTGATAAAAAAATTTTTAATTGCTCCTCCATTTTTTCTTGCCAAAATAAATCATCACGAATTCACGATATATTATTTGAACAAACATGTCGTAAGGAGACCATACAATAAAGAAGCACAATTTTCTTTTAGCTATATGAAGCTGACCCAGAACTTGGAACGTATAATTGTGATTTTCCTTCAGCAATAACTCTCTGTTATATATTCTCAGAAAGTTTATTTCATTTTGCTTGACTGCACTTTTTATTGTTAGAGCTTTTATTTTTGCTGGACATTTAATTTCAATTAATTTATCAAAATCAATCAAACCATCTGGAGAAGCAGCTAAAAACGGTAATTCTTCGTCTATCAATAGTCCGCTCGGTTCAACTTTCATCTGAAACTTCTTTTCAAAAGTACTTATGGCAATTTTTTTATTTTGTATGGCATACATTGTACTTGCATTACCTTTAAAATTGCTATACAACAAACTAAATACTTTTTTTCCCATCGAAATCGTAGCTTTCTTCTTACAAATACTTCCAATGTTTGAAGCAGTACATCTTTTTCTCCTTTCTTCATGCCAAATATCAGAGTGCCGTTGCTCTTTGTTTTTATTAATTTTCATCAGAGAGTGGAGGTATATATATTTTTCTTTTTCTAATTGTTCGTGAGTCATGTTTTCATTTGGATACTTAATCTTGAGAAAAGTTTGTTTGAAAATATTGAATATTTCAATTATACCTGGAGGCTGGAGGGATTAAGCTGTAAATTTTTATGATTCATGACCCTTCACAGAAAAGCATGCAGACTGTGTCTTTCTGGTTGTATGATGTACAGGCGTTTATTGAAAACCAGATGTGAAATTGTAGTTTAGTATTGAACAGCCTTACTGAATGACCAATCTGCCTGTGCGCATGGGAAGATTAAGGCGGGGGTGGACGGTCAAAAAAAATAAATTTCATAAGAGAAAAAATTATGAGGCTCATTTTTAAAAATTATTGGTAATGATTGATCAACTGTCCACGAAGCTTTGTGGTTCTTCTGAATAATATTGGATATAATTACGTACAATTGCATATATAATTTAAATTTTGATCGAAGATATCTGGAGTAAAGATTACTCAGATTAAAGTTTTCAGTTATGCCTCTCCTTCAGTTATATTTTTCCATTGTAATAGGAAACGAGAGCGCCGTGTCATATGAATATCAGTGGCCCATATTCAGATTCAGAAATAAATTTCAGTTTGTCAATGTGCTTCTTAATTCTAATTCTAATTCGTTTAGAGACAACATTTGACGCTACGGTCCTCTGATGGTTTTCGAATACAAGTTTTGCGGGCAATTTTTCAGTTTGATCTAATTTTTGTTATTATTATTATTATGATTTTTTTTTTTTTGAGAAAAAAATGATTGGGAAGTGATATGAATATCTTTGGGATCCACAGAAAAATGAAAATTCTTCAGATCGGGCGCTGAAAGACAACCGTGCATGAGTTGTTTGCAGACTAACCGATATTTATTTCTTATTAGTCTAGTCGAGAAGTGAGTTTTCTGAGAAAAATAAAAAATATTAGCAATAGCTCAGTCGATTAGAAATAAAATATAGAAGATGTTTTCGGGATTTTTTCCGCCAACAAAAATTGCAATTGTTATTAACAAAAAATGGAAACAAAAATAAGTCGCCTAGTTTTCTTGCAATAACTCAAAAACTATGAGGAATAGTGAAAATCGGAAAAAGATTCTTAAAGAGGAGAAAATTTTCAATGAATAAGTCTCGCTTCCTAATCTCTATCTGTATTGTTTATAGTTTTAATTTAATGTTGAAAATAGGGTTCCAAGCAAACTTTATAGTACGAGCACACCGGCTGTTGAGAGACGACAGCACATAAAATAATTTTTTTTATAGTAATTAATAGCAATTTAAAAATTTGAAAAAATTATGGTGTCATCTCTAAACTAGGAAGAATGAAGTTTTGGTAGAAAAAAATTTTTAATTATTTTGTAAGAAAGTGAGGCTATTGTAAACTAACTAATTTTTTTCGAGCATCCGTTTTCAAGAGAGCATCAAAAAATGTTCAAGAAATTCATCTATGAATTTTTTGCTTCTTAGAGCCTTTCTTAAGCTAGAGTCACACACAGCTACTTTTACTGCGCAGATTTTTTATTGCTGCTACAAAAGTAGCAAGTCGGGTTCACACATAGACCCAAAGTAGCGTGCAGCTAGCTGTTTTCTATGCTGCAGCCAGCTACAGAAGTTGCGAGTCTATAAAGAAGTTGCAGAGCTGCTCACACCGCACGGCTGCATTTACTGCAGGTTCAGTGCTCAAATGCAGCGTATGTGCTGTCGTCTCTCAACAGCCGGTGCGCTAGTACTATAAAGGTTGCTTGGAACCGTATTTTCAACATTAAATTAAAACTATAATGCTGGGGCCACACTTACGTATAATGTCATTAATTAAGGCCTTATTCAATAATGAACACATTGCCAATGACAATATGTCAATTGTCACATAACGCCTTACTTAACGGCATTAGACATTAGTGTGGCCCCTGCATAAACAATACAGATAGAAATTAGCAAGCGAGATTAGTTCATTGAAAATTTTCTCCTCTTTACGAATCTTTTTTTCGATTTTCTCTATCCCTCATAGTTTTTGAGTTATTGCAAGAAAACTAGGCGACTTTTTTTGTTTCCATTTTTTGTTAATAACAATTGCAATTTTTGTTGGCGAAAAAAATCCCGAAATCATCTTCCAAATTTTATTCCAAATCGAATGAGCTATTGCTCATAGTTTTTGGACACTTAGAACTATTTTTCTCAGAGAACTAACATCTCGACTAGACTATATCAGCCTTATTCATAGAGAAGTTAAGCCGGACTAAAAAAAGATGATCCTAGTACTAACGTGAAACTCATTCATAGAGCGGACTTAACTTTAGTCCGAGACTAAAACCGAACTAAGTCCGGACTATATATAGATCTGCTTCTGCCATAGTTTAGCCGCGGACTAACCTATAATTTTGTATTTGTTTCGTGTTTGTTGTGAAAAATAGATGATATTATGAATAATGCAAACGATATACAAAATATAAATGATATTCTAGAACATCGTAGGAATCTAAAAAAGTTTATTTAATACATGTAAATCCGTTTGAAAAATATTATAAAACAGAATTTAAAATTACTCACAGATAAGTTGTTCATTACTTTAGAATTTAGATAGATCGTTTTATATTAATAATAATTCTTTAAATTCGATAAATTATGATTTATTGATGTATTTAGTTTTTCGTTATAAATTTTTATAACAAGTTTTTTTTAATTAGTTTTTCAAATAGATCATATTTCGTATTGATAACGCATTCAGTATGATAATTTTTAGCATGCGAAAAATATAATTGTGCGTAAAATAAAAATAAGTTTTACTTCCATCTAATTGCCTACTAATAAATGTATCGACGGAAATCAATTTTATTTAAAAAGATAAATCTACATACATTTTATTTACGACGTATATTAAAAGAATAGAAAAATTTACTTCATTACATGGATAAAAAATAAAAAAATGAACTTTATTACAAAATAAAATGAAAAATAATAATTAATTAGCACATGAATATTTTGCTTTATTGTACTTGGCAATGAACATTTTGACAGTTCATGTACTAATGCGCATGTGCCGTATAAAAACCAACCAAGACCAAATGGATGTTGCGAACTAACTTCGAACTAGTTAATACTAGTCTAAATTTGAACTATGAATACATAACTCTAGTTCCGTACTAAGTCAGGACTACTTAGATCGGTTCTAGTCGCCGACTATCATGCTTACTATGAATAAGGCTGTATGAATTTTGCATTTGTGAAAAAACTTTGGGAAGGGTACATAAATATGAATTCATCCGATGATGCAAAATATTTTGCACCAGATAGATTATCTTTGTAAGTAGCTAGCTATGTAGGTTACATAAAAATATCGTCTTCGTGCATCTTTAATATCAAAGGAATAATTACATAACTTCTTTTTAGAAAGATAGTTAAAAATTAGAGCTGTAGAGAATTAAAAAATAAAATCATGCCAAGCAGATAATAAAAAAAAAAGGAACCACGAACAGAGTTCACATCTGGTATCGTTTAAATGCACAACGACCAGAAATCAAAATTTGTGAAATAAACAAACTAGATATTTCGCAAGAGACTCAGAACAACTGCTTGATATTAGATCATTCTTTATGACAAAAATAATAAAGTGATAAATAAAAGAATCTACTATTATGCCATCTTTCTGAATCTTTAAGTTTAATGTCCTCATAAAAAAGTCGCCCTCAATCAACACATTCAAATGAACGATGGTCTCGCCAATCCCAATGAACAATGTGATCTGTATTCAATACAGCATTTATTTATGAGTTGTAATTTATCACATAAAGCATGTTTGCTCGAAATGGAGCCGTTCAATTTATTAGCAAAACAAGAGTATTGGCTATAAAAAAATATATTGTTTTGTGACATCTAATTTATTTTCATGCCGTAACTGGCTTTATGCTCAATAGATGGTGCTGCATATAGTTTTTACTTTTGCAGTCCATCTATCCTTATGAGCTTAAACACTTTTGGATCCAATCCCTGACTACCTTGGGTTTGCTAGACTGAACTGACTAGTCCTAATAAGGACGAAACACGTGTTGCTCCTCGATCTAAGATAAAGGTGTCAAAGCCGATTCTTAGATTTGAAATTTTGTGGAACAAATAACGAATTTTTATATTCAAATGTATCCACAGCATGAAATTTGTTACTATTATTTTGTGACATCTACTTTATTAACAAGAGTATTGGCCTCTAAAGAAATTTGATTCATAAAGAATGCTCAAATGGAAGAGATGGCCTATTTTATTACGATTATAGAAAAATAATGTTTTACAGATAACTCTGAAATTATAGAACAAAATTTATCTCCTACCGATCAACATCGCAATCAGGATTATATTGACCATTTACAGGCAGGAAAATCATACATTTACAACATATGTAGCGTTGCAATTGAAATAAATTTATAATTACAAATTCATATACAGGTAATAATTAATGAATAATGAGTGATCCTCTCACGTGGCTTGTCAAAGTTTGTATTGCTCGAAAATTTTGCTTTTTTTTTTTGGGCCAAGAACTTTTTGAACTACTCTCGTATTTCCATTCGAGTTTTTAAGAATTCTATTATACTAAAATTCAGTAAGAGCTTCTTGGTTCGCATAAATTGTTATTCTAGCATCTTTGTTCTGAAATGAACAGGAGAGCGAATTTTCATTTCATACATGTTCCGCATTTCTTTGTACAGGTCAAACGTTAAAAACATTTAAATCTTAGAACCAAAATTTCAACATACTCTCATACCAGATTTAGATTGATTTAATATTGTCTTTGATTGACAGTTTATTTTTTCGTTTCCCTGACACTTATCTAGATAAAATGTCTCAAAAAGCTGAAGATCTTAGCAGTAAATCTTCTGGTTTGGCAGAAATTTTGACTTGAGTCTAGTATTTCTGCTAGTTCTCAAACAAGTTATGTCTCCCAAACGGACGCACTGCAATTCGATACTGTTCAGACGTTTTTTAAAAGTGCGAATCTTTTTTTAATTGCATAAAGCCATATTTCACAATAACCGCTTATAGCGCCATTTCTTAAAAATAATTATAGAAATTAGTAGGAATCATAATACTAAACAGAAATTTTAATTCAATATGCCTTGAGAAACAATGGTAAATATTATTCGCAGTAGAACACTCTTTTATGTTACACTCAATTTGCAAAGCTTCAACCGCAAGTTTTCGTTAAAATATAACAATTACAAAAGAAAAATATAATTTGAATAGTTTGAAATGTAATTTGTCACGATACGCTTCAGAATTTTCTAGAACATCTTCTCACAAATGACAGGAGCCGAATATTTAATAGTTTCATTTATTAAAATATATCAGTACGCCACTGGCTAAAAAGTAAAAATGGAAACTATTTTTATCTGAAACATGTTTATCGTTATCTAGTTATTTCAGTTATTAAAAGAATAAATTTCATATTTTGTCTTTATTCAATCACTTTTTTAGCGACAAACAACATAATTGTTTGGAATAAGCAGTCGTTTTATTGAACCATTATTATCACAAATATATAAGCAGTTTTTAAATAGAACTGAAAATGAATCAATAGAAGTTACTCACAAGTAGCAAATTGTTGTAATTATGAAAATAAAATTCATATAAAATGTGAAAAATAAATTTTATAGAGTATGTTCAACGCCCACCAATGGCGTCTTGATCTAGGCTAGGCAAGAGGGCGACAATAGTGAGGTACGGGGTCCCGGCGTCCAACGACGTCTGACGTCTCTTGCGCTAACGCTATCTTAGGAAGTCTATTAATACCCAGCACACATTCCAAAACCATGCCTTACAAAACTCACGCCAAACTGATGAACAGTCGAGTGTTGAACAGTGTCGGAGGTAGCGATAAGTTGATAGGGTTTATTTACATACATATTTTATTTACAAAATTATTAATTTAAAAAAGTTAGGGCCAGTTGCATAGAAATAATAATCAACAGGCTGTCAGTTAACATGCTGTTAACTCTATTTTTCAATGACGTTAATCTGGAAAAAATAGATTGCGTGAATAATTTATTTGTTTCTAACGTTTAAATGATGATTTTAAATTATATTTGTTGTAAGATTATACTTAAGAATATTATAACTTCTATTCAGGTGACAAAAAAATCAGGTTAGAAACACGTATTGATAATGTGATTGAAGTTAACAATGCATTATGCAATTGGGCCTTAATATTATTAGATCCAATATAAAATATAGAGGAATAATTTGAGCTATTATTTCTTTTAGAAACTGAAAGTAATGAATAATTGGATATCATATTAGATCTATAAATCGGCAGCGAACAAAAATTATATTAATGTCCGACTAGTTTATTATTGCTGTCATAATAACATTGTTTTCAGGGTAGTTAGGTAACAAACAATACCCGAGGGCATTATGTTTCAAAATAATGCCCGAGGGCACTATTTTGAAAAATAACAAACAAGTTGTCTAGTTACAGCAAGTAACTAGAGTAATTTCTCTGACAGAAATCAAAATGACAGGACATACATTACTAAAAATTTTGATTGAAATAGAACAAAAATTGGACATTAAACATTGAAGGCAATACGGGTGTTGAACAGACAATAATGCCTACGGTCAACGTATACACCTCGGGCCAGAGGCCCTCGGGAAGTACACTGTTGACCTCAGACATTATTGTTCTTTTAACACCCTTGATACCTTAATTACTATAATTAATCTAAGATATTTCTGGCATCGCCAGTTTCTAACAAATGTTGAAATAATAAATTTCAAGTAAAAATACATAACATTTCAAAAAATCCCTGTTAAGTTTAGAAGATATATGAATTCTAAATCAATACTTTTTTTCTTCTCATACATGAGGTCTTATGAGACATGATATATCTGCCACTGTTTTGATTAAGGCGCGATAAAACTTAAAGATATGAAGCAAAAACTTATTCCAGATTGAATACTCATTTATTATACCATAAGTAGTTGAAGTATTATCGATTATTTTTGTGGTGCTATCACGAATGTTCATTGTGCTTGCGTTTGAATACCACGAGTGTGCAGCACGAGTGGTATTCACTATTCACAAGCACAATAAACATGAGTGATTGCACCACAAAAATAGTCTATAATACTTTAACTACAAATGGTATATGGACGACTATTCCAGGAGTCAAACCATTTTTTCAAATTAGTTTTCTATGAATCTAGTAACAACTCACGTAATTTTCATAGGAACGAGTAAACAAACTTCTGTCAAACTGAAAAATTAGAATTTCTTGCATTTTCTTTGACGAATAATAGAGAAATATATTGCGTCTTGATATGGAATCTAGTTCAGAAAGGTTTGATGATAGATCAGAAGATAAAATTGATGAAGATATTCAGAAAAATATTCCATTAAATACGAAGAAAGCACAAATTGGAGGTATTCATATCTTTGAGTAAAATACTCACTCTGACCACTAGTGTAATACCCGATGGTATTTTAATACGTCCAAATCAAATACCCACTGATATGCACCGTTTCTAGGGCGATTTAGCATTGTTGACCTTGTTATAAATACTACGAATGGAATAGTCACAATAATTTGATCAAGATTTTTAGAAAAGTTGCGAATTAGTAGAATAGTTATTTAACAAGTACAAATAATACTAGATTTTTAGGTAAGTGAGAATAAAATTGGTAAGATCGTATTTATTGTACATATCAAATATAATATTTTCTCTTCTATCCCACTTTATTATTAAATCCTTGAAAATTGTAGTGACATTTTCTTCCTCTTCTAAATATTATAAAATCATATATTTATTTCAGGGGGTTTAAAATATTTATTTCATGCATGAACATGAATAAAATTGATTTATAATTTAATTTTCAAATTAAAACATTGTACGAATCTCGAATTTAAAGTGACAAGTGTCAAAACTTGTAAGTAATGAATTCCACTACTAAAATGACTGACACATCAAATTTATATTTAATTGAATATTAGTCTTTAGATTAACTAGTAATTAGAAAATACGAGCCAATACGAGCAATGTAACGTGATTTATTTTTGTACTTGTTCAAAAAAAATTATGCTTTTTGTGCAGTTGCCACGGCAACTTGTTGAAATACAAAATGGACTACTTCTGTAGTGCAGTGTTACAAGATGGCGTCTTATTCAAGTGATAAAAGAAAAAAGATATTTTAATATTAAATTCAGTTAACGACGAAAAATAATTATAGAGTCACATCTCTGCAACATTCTTCATAGTTCCGTTTCTCTTACATTTTTATATAATTATATATAAATACCAATCTGCATTTTTTTTTTTTGTTGTTACATACGTTTGACTAATCGATGTCAAGTACCTTAATAGAAATTTTTAAGAACTGAAATATTCTAAAATAATAATAATAATCAAAATAAACATTGAAAGATAAAAGCAGTTTCGCATATTATGATGCTTTCGAGGTCATATTATGATACTTTCGAGGTCATATTTCGATGAAATTCATAATATTATATTTGCTCTCAAGATAAAATCTAGTATTTATATTAAAGTTTATTAGAAACACAGTCAGTTGGCAGATTGTGAGCCGAAAAGTCTTCAGATGAAGCTTCGAAGCATTCGCGAACTTTGTTCCAGGCCTCACGTCCGTCGAACGATTTCTCCACCAGCTAACGATTTTATTCCCAACAAGCAGCCAGTTGACTATAGTTTTTATACAATAGAGTATGGATATTGTAACATGCAAATTTCAGCCGTGATCAACTTGACTTTTTTATACATTTAGCTAGCTTACTAAGAATCTCTTGCGATTGGCCTAATTGATTGCTTTTTTTCATCAATACTCTATCTAAATTACTCTCAAAAATAGATAGTTTTTTCACATTTTTTTATGTAATCACGTCTATCATCCATCCTTACCTTCCGTTATTTAACAAAGCGACCGTTAATTCGCTCTTCAGTGAAGCATAATTACCCACGCAAATAAATATCAAGCATAATCAAATAAATGAAGATTTTGTTCCATCAGATCCCGGGCTATATGATATAAACTGGTGATTGTAACCAATGGAGGCAGTTGAGCACTTTATTTGTTATTCACGCAGTTTACACAGTTGTCAAATAAAAGCAAAATTATCTTTTAGTAAGAAAATCTTAGGACTAATAACAAATTCATAAGTTTAGTCGCCACAAGATACCTCTTATCGTTGTAAATTTGCCGATCACTCATAGTTGTTCATAGAACAGAGCTGAATATGTTTTGAAGATAATTTAAAATTTGCAAAAGTTATTAATAATTCAAATTTATTCTATTTATTATTATATAAAAACATAATTAGAACTAATAGTTCTCTCAATTATAGTACTGAAAAGATTAGTAATTTACTGATATAAAAATAATAGTATTATATGAAAATAATAATTTCGCTTAATGAACCATATCAATTACAAACAATTTTGTTCACAGAAAAAATTATTAAAAATATCGAAAATTTTGCCATTACTAGGTTTTAGAATTTAGACTATCCAACCTTTGTTGCAATTGCAAAAAAAAAAAAAATGTTCAATTATGTTTAGTGAATGATTAGCAGCTCAACAGATACAATAACCAATGTTTATTGAAGCTCCTATTGTGTAGAAAATTGCAGGGCGGTTTTTTTTTTTCGATGATCTTGGTGAGTTATCTTGCGACGACTATACTTGCATGTACTAATCTACTAATATAATAAATGCCTTCTTCAATGAGATATTTGACTGGTATAATTTAGAAAATTTTGCTTCAGAGTACTATTTTTTTCCTGAATTTATTTTGCAGAATTCAAATCCCTCAAACAGGCTAAATAAGCTTTCCTAATTATGAAAATAGTCTGTGTTCTCTTATTATTCAATTATTCTAAAATACATTTGTCTTTATTTATATTAAAAGCTTCTGCAAGTTAGCGAAGAGAACTTAAAATCTTTTGTCAAATTATAACTTATTGCCATTGCTTACTATTGGCCGTATTCTGTAACATAATCATAAACTTATCGATCGATAAGATTTTTGACAAATAAAAACAATTGCCATAAGCGAATATTCAGATTTTTTGTCAGTGCTACCTATGTTCATTGGCTGAAATAGATATTGATCGATAAAAATTTATCGATTGAGTTACGGAATAGCCACAATAATATTTTCAAATATGTGATTCTTTGATTTTGTTCATACTAGTCATTAATTTTAATATCTCAATTATCATATCATTTTACTGTTGACGAATATTTAAGAATACCTACAGGTTGCCGACTGAAATTATTATTTATAAAAAAAATATTTGAACAGTAGTTAATATTGGTGATGGAAACCGGTGTCGGTTCTATTCGATACAGGTTTTCAGAAGAATTAGATACTTGCGATTATTTGAGTATGCAACTAAACTGTTTTTTTAGATGCGATATCAAAATCAGTTTCTGATTTCAATTTCAGAACCGATTTTTAATTTCAAATCCAGAATCGATCTTCAGTTTCGATTCCAAGCGCAGAATCGAGTTTTTGTTTCGATTTCCAATTAATCCCGACTTATCAATAGAAAAATAATGCATCGGTCAGAAACGAATTGATGAAAAGAGAAAAATTTATAGAGAAGGAAGTTTAAAATTTATTTACATTTTGGCTAGATTGAAGCCTTCATCATATAAGTCTGAATTAGCGCGAGCGAAGTTAATTCGGGGTATTCATATGAAATGAATAAAAATTGGCCACAATTATAAAGTGAGTCTCTGTTAGGTCCCAGAAGAGTGCCTTAATGTGTTCCCGGTGGGTTTCTTTTAATTTAAAATATGAGGGAAAGAAATTTTATTTTGAAGAAACACTCAACTTTGGGGGCCAATTACTCCACTTTTCAGGAATTGTATCAAAACATAGATCTCAGACGAGTACATCCTCCAAATTGTTCTCTATAAGATAAACTAGTTGGTTTCTTGTCGGAGTGACAAAAAGAAAACGTACATACAGGGTACAATGTAAAAAACCGGTTTTGGGGGGTAACGGGTATGGAAAGAATAGGATAAAAAAAAAGCTTACGTCAAGTTCTACAAGATAGACTATTTGGTTTTTCTTTTCTTTTTATTTTATCGCTTGTAACAAAAAGTTTTCCACATGATAAAACATCATAGACTGAAATCAGATAATATTTATATAATTATATATCAAGATTTCATATGAATACAATAATATCATATGCAAGATAATATGTATGTTATCAAATTAGGATAGCAAGAATTATTCAATCGAATACACAACAATGCAGAATAACTGTTATGGACTTCTGCAAAAAGTCAAAAACCCAACTTAGATATCATAATCTTATATATTTACGAACAGTTATATTCAATAAAATCTAAGAAAAAAACTACTTCAATATACACAGTGGACATCCGCCTGTAGTTTTATCAGACATAATGTGTAAAACGTAATTTGCAACATGTTTGGAATCGAAAAAGTTTATGCAGTTGTAATTTCTAATAAATTACTGCGTGAATAATCATAATTCAGTATTTATTATTTGTCCACTATCCTCACTTTCTTCATCGGCTCATTATTTGTGTAACTTGAATATTTTGAATACCCTATCCACATATTTATACAGATCAGTGCTTGAAATAAATGCAATGAAAAAGTTACCAGGTTTCCACTATAAAACATAGCGCATGCGCATCTCGGAAGCAATTCTTTCAAAATTGAAAATGTATTTTATTTCTTGTTTGATAACTTGTATGTTTTCCTGGTGAAAGATTCGCAAAACATCGAAGTATCAATGTGCGGCTTTCTAGAAACTGCTGATCTTTTTAGGAGACGGAATTGTACATACAGAATCATCGAGGCACGTTCAAATAACCTTTATGCACGATTGGGCGTTTTCATGTGTTTACCGACCCTCTATTTGTGGTATGTTGATTTTACCGGCAAACTGTGGTTACTATGGTAATGCTGACTTACCGCCCATGGGCAAAGGCGGTAAGTAAAAAATTATGGTTTTTCACAAAAAAAATATTCATACTTTCATCTATATTTGTAATTGAATATTCACAATAAAATGTCAAACTTGACAGCTGACAGCGAATAAACAGTCTTCAGTAATAATTCGATTTGAAAAAGAGAATTCGGATCCATATTTTGGATTTTCCAATCGTGCAAAAAATTTTGTAAGCATCACGGTCAATAAGTACGGTACCGATTTCGTATAATATTTGGAAACCTCGCCAAGACTCGGCCTCCAAACTATTATTCTCAATCAGTAACTGTACTTACTGACCTTAATACTTAAATATCTATAACGTACGAAACTTTTGATTGTAGTTATAAAAATACAGGAATTCAGTCAAGAGTTATAATTTTCCTTTCCTGTACCATCTTCAGGAATAAAAAGAATTTGTGAGTTCAAAATTAAACAGCATAATTATGTTCAATAACAATAAAAAAATATATCAAGCTTATTTTACTGAAAACTAAAAAGATCTTTGAAGTAAATAAATATATAAGAATTTGCCACAACCGACTTTTATGGTTCCTTTAATTATCGTATGGTAGAAACACGAACTTTGAAAATTTATTTTCCGTAAATTAAACTCAAAAATCCATTCAAAAATTTAACTTGCATGCATCAAATATTCCTTAATAAAATAAAAATTTCAGTCTTTTTTTGAAATATGTTTATGGATCGTTCTATCTCAAAATACAGATACGTCGCTGATGTAAAAACAACTTTTGGAGGAAATGTCTCATGCAATCGTTTTGAAAACATGATGTATTTCAAGCACACCTATGGTCTATGGAATCCACAATATCTCGAAGTAAACAACAGCTGTTTTCTTCAACAATTTATGAATATCTTATATCAATTTAACACTTCCCTCAGATGAAAACAATAATAATTTCTTTTATAAAAGTGCAACAGACGCAGATGATTTTTTTTTTAAATTTGTTTATTTCAGGCAGACATATTTATATAAGATGTAATTACATAATATCACAAATATTATGTTCTAGTTTCAAGAGTGGGCGTGTTTTCTTATTCCTTTTAACGACGCCTATGACAAAGAGGGCGGGGCAACACATTAACGAGCATCGGAAGATTGCTATGGAAAACTCCATGACAACCATTTCATTTACTTGTATTTTGGGAACAGTATCAAAAATCTTCATATTCTGAAAAATCTATCTTAGCAATTTATATTTCAATTAATTTTACTTTGCATCTCCGAAATTGATTCCACTATGATTCCTAATTACATTTCCAGCACAGAATGCTGTAAAGTGTAAATGAATCGAGATTCTATAAAAACGACGAAATTAAGTATTGATAGAGAACTAAATTTATTCAATGATATTTATTTTTTTTTTTGTTAGAATCATAATATCAATACGAACGTTTCATTATGATTTACAATAAATATTCAATTTTTTATATTTTAGGTTTTTCCATTTGCTCACAAAATTATTATTCTCATTTTCCAAGTTGGTAAGATTAAAATATATTCACAAGTACTTTGCACAGTGGAGCATACGGAGCATTATTTAATATTGAGGTTATATTTTTTGTTGCCAATCCATTTCCAAGACATCAACAATAAAAATAAGCTTATCAAGGGTAGATTAAAGAAATCTCGCAGTGCGATTGTTTAGTTGTTTATTGAACATCAAAATTACAAAGCTGACATGTTATTCGCAACAAAATCATTAGCTCATGGAACGCTTTTTGCCGGAGAATACCACAAAACATTCTTGCGTTAGTGATAAGAGAGTATAGCAAAAAGCACTCCACCTTACAAATGATGTATCTAGGGGGATAGTGTTAATAAACAGCCATAGACAAAACAGCACTCATGTTAACACTCTTGTGTCGTACACACCGTCACAGTGTTTGCAGCGTTTGGCGCGAGGCTCCCCCTGCAACCCCGTGCTAACGGGCATGTTCCCTGGGTGTGAGGTGGCTGCGACACCTACACGATGGAGGCGCAGGGTACGGCGGCTAGGCGGACACACCAGGCACAGTGCGCCGGGGCCGAGGCGAGCGACCGCGCCACAAGATCACTTAACATGACGGACACACGCTCTAGACTGCCGAGAAACCGACGCCGGCGTCGCCGTGCACATACGCGCATGTGTTACACAAGAGCCAAGAGTAGGTGGAAAAATCAGCGCGCCGATTTCAAACAATTCATTCAAATCAATTCAAAATTCCACCATTTATAGATTGTATAATATTTATCTAGAATTCACATATATAAGTATTACTCTCAAACATTATCAGTTGAATAAAATAATTTGAAACTTTGATTATTTACACGGACAGTACAGATACCGTACAGGTAATATTGTAAAATTATAATCATCCGGACATAAATATCAGAGCAGCCCAATTAATTTCTCCACATCTACATAAAATTAGATCTTTTCAACATCGATTACTAATACTCTTAAAATTCCTATCAACAAATAGTTAAGCTGACTCGTTAAAGTGGGTAACTAATTTACGTAAATATCTGAATGTTTCTATTTACTTTCAATCAAAAATTTGAGACTCATTGGCCCGTAGTCAGGACGTGGTTTTAAACTCGGTTCCAGGTCTGGCTCATGCATAACCATGACAACATGTCAAAACAGTGTTATAACCTAATCGATTTTTAAACGTCGTCATGGTTATATATAAGATAGACTCAGACTTGAGTTTAAAACCGCGTTCTGACTACGGGCCAATGGGGTTTTTCTCCGTTTTTACTTACTTGTACAAAGTAACAAGTAAGTATTGTGAAACCGACAAAATTCACCTACCAAGATTTTGATGAAAATATCCGTTTTGAGCATCCCTGCATCCATTTTGACTATTTTTGGCTTGATGTCGGTACGTATGTTCGTACGTACGTGCGTGCGTGCGTGCGTAATTCGCAAATCTCAAAACTGGTTGAACGTATAATGTTGAAATTCTGTATTTAAGACTGGTATAGGGTCTAGTTGTGCACCTCGCATTATGGTTCCAATCATCTGTACCGGAAGTGCACTTTACTTGAAACTTTTTTCGAATTTCTCTAATAAATCCAGAATGATCAACCGTAGGATGTTGAAATTCAGTATTTGAACTTGATGTATCAGAATGGTTATCTGCTATTTTTGTAAGAATCGGCCAGGCCAGAAGTGCACTTTACTTGAAACTTTTTTTAAATTTTTTGCATAAATATAGAATGATCCGCCATAGCATATTTAAATTTCATATAAAGAACTTCTATAACATCTTGCATTATGATTGCGATCGGCTAAGCCGGAAGTGCACTTTACTCAAGACTTTTTTGAATTTTTCGCATAAATTCCAAACAATCAGTCGTAGAATATTTAAATTTTGTATTAGGAACTTTTATAATATCTAGTTGTACGCCCTGCATTATGATTGCTATCGACTAAGCCGGAAGAGCATTTTATTCGAGACATTTTTTGAATTTTTCGCATAAATCCAAAACGATTGAACGTAGATTGGTAGAATTCAGTATTTAGGACGATTATACCGTCTAGATGCTCATATCCTATTTATATTGAGATCCACCGAGCCGGAAGTGCACTTCACTTGGCAGTCTTTTGGAATTTTTCGCATAAATTCGAAACGATCAGGTGTAGAATATTGAAATTTGGTATTTCAGTCTGCTGTAGCATCAGATTGATTGCCTGCTATTTTCATAACAATAGACTGAACCGGAAGTGCCCTTCAGTGGGAATTTATTTTTTTATTTTGCGCATAAATTCAGATCTGTTGGTAGTCATAGAATTTTGGAAATCAGTATTAAGGAATGTTGTAGTATAAGAATAATGGCCTACTGTTTCCATAGCAACCGACTTGGCTGGAAGCGCATTTTACTTGACAGATTCTTAGAATCTCGGGTAAATCAAAAACGATTAACTGTGAGACGATGAGATTTTGTGTTTGATTATATAAATCCAATGATATATATAATCAAACACAAAATCACATCGTATTATATATATATATATATATATATATATATATATATATATATAATATATATAATATATATATATAATATATATATATATAATATATATATAATATATATATATATATATATATATATCCAATGATGTACAAGTAAGTCACGTGCAGATTTTTTCAAATAAGATTATATATATTTAATTAGGTCATTGAATAGATTGAATAGATATATATTATATTGCATTCTTGCATTGCGAAAAAATCTATAAAAATCAATTTAAAGTTATTATTCCATTTTATTATAATTTTTGAAGTATGTAGTCTGTGCAAAATTCAAATATTAATATAATAATCTTTCATTTTTTTATGCATTTGTTACATATTGTCATAATAACGGTAATTTGATTTCCTTAGTAATAATCAATAATAATGACAGCTTAGCAAATACTGATTAATCCGATTTATTGATGTTCAAAGATGAGACCCTTCAAAATGCAGTTCTAGCATGCAATTTATTTGCTAAATTTTTTTCGAATAAATCCAGACCAAATCGTAAAGTAATCATGAGACTTAAAAAAAAAAATATAACAAATTTTTGAACATTACTGAAAAAGCACATGGCAAACAGAAGAATATATTCATAAATGTAATTAATTTATTGCCCAAATCTCTGCTTACTTGAATATGATAAAACAAACGTATAGAGTTTTATTTGTCAATGTTTGAATGTTTGCACAGACTATTTAAAAAATTATAATAGAATGAAGTACTCACTTTGAATTCATTCTTATGAAATTTTTCACAATGTAAAGGTACGATATTATCATATGGTTGAATTCAGAAGAAGAAAAAATATTATTTAAAGACTTAATAAAAAAATTTTGATTCCATTTGAAAAGATATAATATTGATCCATAGTATGAGTACCACTGGATTTAAAATGATAATATTCATATTAAAATGTGTCCCCTTCTGTGCCTTACAAGATATCTTCATCACTTTTTTGTGTATCTTTTCATATGAACGAGTAAAACGCACTGTTCCATTATCTTGATACACCCTGTATAAATATTTTATTCTACAGTCACTATAGAATAATATCTACATATTCGCACGCTACAGTGTGCGGAATGTCCCCAATTCAGAAGTTTCTAAGTCCTAATGCCTATGTCACACCAAACAGTGTCCATGAGTGGCCATAAGTGACACCTCATGAAACAACAGAGCGCATCCTTCACTCATGAAAATAGGAGATCCTCTAATTTTCATCGGTGACGGATATTCAAACGATTATTAATTGTTTTCTTCACAAGCTATTTGAATGATATCTGGTTTGATATGAATTTAAAGCTCTCGGATAGATAAGCTTAGTAAAAATATAAAGTGAATAGTCAGTTACCATCTTTAAATTACACTGCCGGTGATTAAATGTCAGCATTATTCTAATAAATAATGACTCCAAAAATCTGGAAAAGGACTCTTTATTCTCAAAATTACTTATTTTATATAAGACCTTAAATATAAACGCCATATGTCTCTTTGACACTGGCAGCTGTCACTTTGACAATGACAGTTGTCACTTTGACAACAATAACTATCACTTTGAAAAATGCAATTAATTGATGCGACACTCTACATTTATAAAACAGCGATGAAACTGGCTATAAAATTTACGGTCGGGGAAGTGCTGTGCTGGCCACAGCAGACATGAACGGATATATCTGACTACAAATCATGTTCCTCCCTTCATTTCAAAGTAGACAATCTAAAAATCTATAGAATGTTCCACAGTTTGAAAGAAGGCGTAAAGTTTACAGAAAAAAACTCAATCTTTGAATAATGGTGTCTCTTCATTCTGTTGCAATAGTTCGGGGAAAAATTAATATACTCAGCCCATATATTTCTTAAGCGATGTAGTTTTGGTTAATATTTATGTAAAAATGCAAGTAAATAATCATGCAATAAAATAAAATCGCTAACTTGAAAATATAATGAGCAATTCATATCATTTGACCTATGAGTACATAACTTGCATCATCATATTTCTCTACAAGAGTGTTGCCTGAAATGAAACAAATGTATACCATTGTTTGTTTATAGATCACTGACAAGAAGAGTAACAATAATAATTTTGCAACTATGGTTCGTGGTAGAGCTTTGTCAAAGTTAAATTTATTGTTCAATTCTGGTAATTCTTATACTGTAAGAAATATTGTAAAATTGAATAAATCAACCGGATCTAGTAACAAAAATTGAATTTGGAAAGAACTTTCAAATATCAAAACTAAATTTAAGATAATCTATACATTTTTCAGAAATTTGTTGAATAAAAACTACTTTTGATTTTAAATTCTGTAAAACTAAAAACTAAAAAAAAAAGACCTAAATCGTCGTGCAAACTAAGGCAAAATAACCGTAAAATGGAACAAAGCAACTGGAGAAAATTTTTTTGGACCGATTTTTTCATTGAGCATTAAACAAATATTTGCTCAGCTGATGATAATAATATTTTTATTTAATTGGAGTACACTTAACTTAACAACTGTTAAAAGAAAACAGAACTATCAAATATTTCTTGAATGTTTTATAAACAACTATTCTATTTATTAGAAGTTTGGCAACTTCTGTTAGAAGCACTTTTGCCAAAGTATACGCGCCATGAAACGATATCGGATGATGTTATTTGAAGACTTCTAGACAAATATTATAATACTCTACTTGAATTGTTTTCAACAATACAAATAACTTTTCGAGTAGAAAAAAATTATTAAATAAATCAGAATTTCAGTTCGTCACAAAATAATGGAGTTGAAATAATGTTCAATGTTGATCACCAACTTTGTGATTGATTAAGTGTTATGTATATTCATTGAATTGTGCCTTGTATCTCTATATCTGAAATTGGACATTATCTTAACCTCGTTACACTCAGACGAGTTCATGAAACAAATGAGATTGTATATAAATATCATAGAAAAATAAAATTATTACTTCATATATAAATGTTTTCTCATTATGATTTATTATTTAATAAAAATGGAATTGAAGTTATCTCTCCCAACGTTAATGAATTTATATAGTCTACATAAAAAGTCCATCAGAAAAATTTCACTTCATCAAGGTAGGCGATTCTAAGAAATACATATCCAGTCCGATGTGAATCTAAAAATACCCGTCGTAAAGTGGAGATAAAAGCAAGATAGTAAATATCTACCTACAGAAGAACGCTATTTTCTAAAAACTGATATAAACATGGATTTAGCAATCAGATAAAATTAAGAAAAAGTGTCACCCACATTGAAATATAAAGGAAAAAATTATGGAGATTTATAACATATTTTTGCTACAGTTCTATTAGAGCGAGAGCTAGCTGCAAAAAACCCGGCCGATCGAGTAACAGAATGAAATAGTTTTCAAACGTTAGTATTTACCGAGACAATGAGAAAAGTCATGGTGTGCCTAGACAGAAGCTTTGGACAAGTATAGTATGATTTTTTTGTGGAACATTTTTGGTACAACCACCACAGCAATAGAGTGACACTATGGCTGGTACCACAAGCTCTGTTTTTGGCTATACTAGCAGTGTTATTTTAAGAAGAGTTTTAAGGCAATATAAATATTTCAAGCTATTTTAATGGAAAATATGCAAATGAATTTTGTAGATATATGTGTTTTATGTAATTTGTATCTGAAGATTATTTTCTAAAGTATTTGGGAAAATTCTAATTGCGTTGAAACACATCTTGATACAACGCTCTTAGTAACGCCAAAAACAGAGCTCGTGGTATCAGCCTATGAAATTACTCTAAAAATTTAGGTGTTGCTGAGTAAAAAGAAAATATATTCGTGTGCCTCATCAAATCCTGTTCTTAGGTCTTGGCACACCATTTTTTACAATCCTTTATTTGGTCCGTTACTTGACCTATCGAGTAACAGCTTTAGACTATGATCAAATTAAAGATTAGACATTTCTGTATTAGAAAAAAGAGGTATGCCGCGTCTATGCCTGTTACAAATACCTGGGCACACCACTTTCTATTCTTCAGTCTTATGCTATTATCATTTGTAAAAATGTTCTATGCAGGTATATTGCGCGCAAGTAAATTAAGAAAACTACTGTTCTAGGCCTATACCAGAGTCTCAACTCTCAAAAAACAGTTTTAAAAAAAGTCGGTCTGTTGGTCTGCCTGTGTGAAAGCAGGATAACTTGAGAACGCGTACGAAATTTTGACTGAAATTATATATTCAAGTTTCTCATCAAGAAACTAGGTTTAAGTTCGTAGATGAGCTTTTTTCAATCAGTGGTACCAGAAATTTATTGATGGAACTTTTCAGTTCCTTGCGAGTATTTCATAAACGGTAGTATTTATCAATAAATATGTGATAACTACAATTGATTCTCGAATAATTTGGTACAACATTCACCTGAAACACTTTTCAAAATTATCAGCGGCTCTTTTGATTAGAATTAAGTTTTTAGGTACGTAAATTTGATTGAATGTAAGTTTTTAGATATGTATTTTCTTACTGTTGACATGTATGTAACTTTGCGAAATAGATTTGATCTGATCTCTGGGATCATGAAAATTGTTTATTGACTAATTTATCTATTCATCTCTAAGTACTCCTATTATGAATTATATTAATACCAGTTTAAGACTTTGAGGTGTGAAAAGTGGTGTGCCAGGTATTTATAACAGGCATAGATTTGGTACACTTCTTTTTTCTAAGACAGAAATATCTAAATATAACGAATTTTATAATAACTCTAATTTTGATACCTAATCGTCGTTGATGATTTTGGAAAATGTTTCAAGTGAATGCTGTGCCAAATTATTTGAGGATCAATTTTAGTTATCACATATTTATTGATAAATACTACCGTTTATGAAATACTCGCAAGGAACTTAAAAGTCCCATCAATAAAGTTGTGGTACCACTGATTGAAAAAAGCTCATCTACGAACTTGAACCTAGTTGTTTGATGAAAAACTTGGATATAAAATTTCAGTCGAAAATTTTTTAAGGTGCACAGGTAAAATAGAACAGGATCTCACTCAGAAATATTTCATTTAGTATTTTAGTAACCGCAAAAATGTGCGATAAGGTACTGTTTCCCCGCATGAGTAATAAAAAATGAATTTCCAAGTACATTTAAAGAATCGTCTTGCGCATGTTTATACAAATAAAAATATAAAATATTGAAAATAAATAGGTTGAAAATCTTCCTTAATACTACCCCTACAAATTTTTAACCGCACCCCCTACTGAGACAAGTTACTCCTACCGATTAGTAAGTCAGGCGAATTTTTTATATCTTGACGGGCACTATAAGAATATTTTTCTTCCAAGTATATTTCTGTATTTTTCCTAGAGCATAATATTTAGAAATTCAAAATGCACTTTCATAATGACATTAATTCTGAATTCTGTAATATTTTGGTTTCAAAATTCGAATGAGTACTTAAACTGTAATTTTATTTTAAATTCAAGCTAATATTAAAATTAAAATCAAAATAATTCTAGTACAGCCCAGGGAAAAGCAAATTTATTACCAGCTTATAGCCCCCTTACTGTGAAGATCTCCTAAGGCCATGCTAAAATAATTTGTCCTGTACTATAACGGACCAAAAAAAGGATTGAAAAAAGTGGTGTGCCCAGGCATAGGAACAGGATTTGATGAGGCACACGAATATATTATTTTCTTTTCATTCAGTAACACCTAAATTTCGAGAGTAATTTAATAGTGTTACTCCATTGGTATGGTTGTTGTACAAAAGATGTACCACAAAAAAAAATCATACTATACTTGTGCACAGCTTCTGCCTAGGCACACCATGACTTTTCTTATTGTATCGGTAAGTACTAACGTTAGAAAAATATTTCATTCTGTTACTCGATCGGCCAGGTTTTTTGCAGCCAGCTCTTGAACTATATGCAATTCTATGAACCTAAGGTCTAGTTTATGATATAATGGATGTAATTTACAAATTTCAATTATCTCAATTATAATCAGCCTAACACAGATACTAGCTGATATGTTAGAGGTCTCATATTGACAACTGTCAAGAGATAAGATATTGAATTCATGAATATAATGAAATAACACCCATATTTATATGACAACAATAACAGATTATTCAGATATCCAATTATTTATGAGGATAATTGAGTTTTGCTATGCTAAATTGTATTGTACAAGAATGAAAATCTGAAATTATTAATCTATATTGATTTCTAAATGAAAATTACAATTAAATATATCATAAACCAGCCTTGATGATTCAATTTCTAAATAGATATAAATTTCAGATAGAATGTAAGCAAGAAACCTGCCTCAATACACGTTACCGTTTATAACTTGAGTCTGCTCTCCCTCCCATCACGTCATCGCAATATTTCGTACATACGTAAAATTCAAGTTTTGAATGAAGCAAAATAATGTAATAGAGTACTTTCGGTGTGAGTATTACAAAAATTATATTTTGATAATTCCAATTTGGTAAATAGGTTCAGGAACATGTACTAGGTGCAGAATTGCCGAATAGATCAGTCAATTAGACAGAAAATGACCCAATCTACCGAATAAATGGTACTGGTTTTTTTATTGCACGAATATCTTCATTTTGGCATGTAAAATGAGTGTGCAAAAATCATGTGGTCAAATCGTGGTGTTTCAGAAGATATCGAAGGCCAAAAATCAAAAAACTCGTTTTTGATCAGTTTTTCGCAAATATCTCATTTTCTAACGGTCGTAGAGCATTTAAAGTCATAAGTAAAAATCAAGTACACACTTTTCTCTACATAAAAGATTATCTGACTTATTTGCGTATCTATAACCGTAAATGAGATACCGTGCACAGATGCGCAATCATGCATTCTTTACTGCACCACCACTAGGATAGAATGTAAAGCTAAAAAGATATAAAGTTATAATTTGGATGCTTCAATTTTAAATACTAAATTTCAAGGTACTACAGCTGATCGTTCTGGATTTTTTTGCGAGAAATTCGAAAAACTATCTTATAAACTGCACTTCCTCTTAAGTCGATCGCAATCATAATGCGAGGTGTACAATCAGATATTATAGAAGTGCTTATTACAAAATTTCAATATTCTACGGCATATCGTACGAATTTACGCGAAAAATTCGAAAAGACTTATAAAAAGTGCACTTCCGGTTCAACCAATTGACTGCGGTTAGTATGGTTCAGTTTTGACATACTCTATAAAACGTACATTCAAATGCTCGAGATAATATGTCAAAACTAATATAAATGAAAAGATAGATGAAGACCGTATGCCACCGAGTACGCAAGCGCGATTTCGTCGTTAAGATCGTCAGTCCTGTGCTTTTAGTTCTACATAGAATGCTGCGGTCCAGTCGAGATCTGAATGTCAGCTTTTTTTCTATTCAATATTTACAAATCAAAAAGTAAAATTAGAAACACGAGGTTAAATATTTGACAATGTTATTCAAGTTATCAATATTTTATGCTACTGGTCATGCGTGACGACAACGTAGCTCCGAATTTTCCAGATAATATTCGCGAAAAGTATAATCTGATTCTTGGACCTTGATGAAATAACTAAAGGCCAATGTATTTTTTCTCAATATCCATTTTTAAAGTGTTTGCCATATTTATGTTGAAAATTATATTTTTGGAAGAGTGCCATACGTCACTAATAACTTCTAATAACATTGTCCTTAATCTTTTCTCCGTCTTAGTACATTACGTTATAGGTTCATTTTTAACGTGGTACGATAGATCTTCTATCTAGAAAAACAAAAAGACAATAAAAGAATTGTTCCGAAAATATTTGAACAGCTTCATAAAAATCATATGGTGTCCTCAGTTTTTAAAAATATTTGAACACAATTTATTATCTTCTGTTCGAATTGTCTATATGATATTAAACCTATCTTTAAATATATAACTAAGTACAGTACAAATAATAAAAAAGGGTTATTAATATAAAGTCAAAAAATTAAATTCAGAGTACAAGGATATACACCCATAAAGTATAAAGTATAGAATTAAATTTCATCTGTCAAAATTTGTCGAAATCGGGATGTAACTCAGAAGTTCGTAAGTACATAAATGTCCATTTCCTACTTTTAAGAAGTGGTGCTCGCATGGCATCACTTGCAGGACTCGTTGGTGGCGATTACTTACCTTCCCAGGAGTAAATCCTTAATTCTTGCTACTCTGCACGTTCTGAGTTTCAATTATTTTTTATCGAAAAGTTCCATCTGGCGTAAAGTTAGCAGGAAAATAATTGAACGTTATTTGTGACGTCATGAAAAATAGTACATCCAGTATGTAACTATAGACTGAAACCAACAGTGGTATAAACTCGCACGGTAGCTATCACAACTCCGTGCAGGGAATAATAACGGTCGTTCAGTATCCGTGTTGTATACGATACTTTTTGAAACAAATGCACCGAAATACCCCATTATTGAACTCTTAAAATTTATTTTAATGTTTGAAATAAAAAGAAATTATCTAAACACATCCACAGCAAACTAATACTATGAACATAACTTATATGACTTTTCATTGATGATATTGCATTCGATTCTTCACTTTTCCTGTGCTATTACGTTTACAGCAAACAATATAACGAACACATCCCATAATAAAAAAAAATCCAAATTTCAATTTGATAGATGACAACGAGGGGGAAACCGCTACAAAAATTCTGTACACTAAAATGCCAAAAATGCCTTAAAATGTACAAAAATTCCGTGAAACTCCATAAAAGTATGTACAATGCCGTAAAATACAAGACAATGCCGTATAACAGAACAATACCATGAAATACAGACTAATATAGTGAAATACAGAGAAATATAATGAAATATCGTCAAATATCGTAGATATAAAAAATATTTTTACCACTACTTCAATATTCGACCTCATAATTGATTGATTGGAGATAGCAATGTGATTTTATTTCACATTGGAAAAATTGAAATATTATATTCAATCAAGTTGAATTTGTTCATTTATATTAAAAATAAACAGGGCATAAATAGGTATAGGCCAGATATTGAAGTATTGGATTTTTGTGAAAAGAAGAAAAAAACGTAATCCGAGTACACCAATATGATGTCTGAGAATAAACTATCGAAAATGGCCCCAATAAAAATTGTCAGTTGTCTGACATCCAATCCACATGGTAATAAACTCGGATTGCAGTTAAAAAAATTTACATAAAAAAATCCAATTCTCCTGTTCTAATAATTGGAATAAAACATAAACTCAAGCTAATAATTACAAAATTATACAAAAACAGTACAAAATATCGAAAAACGAACCACAAAAATTATAAAAAAAATATTTTTGAACCTATAGATCAGCCATATTTTTTTTATATATCAAAAGTTACTCATATGCTTGACGCACACATGTTACTATATCGACAACTATGTAACATTAGATTTTGCGCATGCGCAGTTTGAAGAAAATATCTTCCTTGTCGATCAATGTCGTTCCAATGCCGGGAAAATTCCGGTAAAATGCAGTGCAAATACCGTTAAAATAACGCCGTAATTTCAAAAATCCCGATTAATTTCGTCCAAATACCGTAAATACTGTTCAATGCCGTTCAAATGCCGTACAATGCCATCAGTTTGTACACTAAAATGCCGTTGCGGTTTCCCCCTCGGATGACAATGAAATTAAAAAACATCAACACATCCATAATTTACAATTATTATTATGTGTCTCTCAACAGGGAGATAATAATAATAATAATTTCTGTCATTTGAAATTAAAAGCTTTGGACGCTGAAATCAGTTCAGTAATAGGATACTTTCGGTGCACGTGTTACAAAAAAATTAATAACTATCAATATAATACTTCATTTGAGAATTATGGTTCTATCACTTATTTCAACTTGTAACAAATTTTGTTCGCATTTAATAATGCCAAATAAATTGAATTTAGAGTAGAGTAAGAAGAATATTATCAACGGTAATATACCGATAGAGAGGTGTATTATCGATATACCGAAGAATTTCACGAAAATACTTTTTGTCTTTTAGGTAATTTTTTACGAGACAAATTTGGGGATTCATAATCTGATAATACCCGAGAGCTTTAGCTCGAGGGATATTATCGTTGATTATAAATCTCCAAATCTGCCGAGTAAAAAATTACCCAAGACAAAAAGTATTTGAGTTAAATTCAAGATATATGCGATAATACACCAAATCTTGAGGTGCATTTGCAAGGATTATTTCACAAACCATAAAATTTATTAATTGTTATATTTTTTATTATTTTTTAAAAAGCTACTGTGGTATATCGAGTTAGGAGAAAATATAATCGCGATATACCTCGTTACCATGCAAAATCCCTTAATTTCATTGGTTGTTGCTAAGGTGTTTGATATAATCTGTAAAATTATACTGACACTCAGTTATATATACATATTTGTTTTATTTTCAAAACAATCTGGTTCTAGACAAAAATGATTCTTCAACCTATCGTTATTATATCAACTTTTTATTCTAGAACCAATCGACATGTAGATAACGAATGTATTCAGTGTCCCTCGGAATAGGATACTCCAAAATATATTTTTACTTCACATTTACGGTTTTAAAATGGAGATAAAAATGGCAGTTTGATATTTCTTAAGGAAACTTTAGCTCAAGGAATTTGTTAAGAACGTTCATAAATTCGATCTTACTGATTTATTCCTTGATATATTCGGTAACTCAATTATTGATTTATACTGATAGAGAAAATTCTGACAGATAGAAACAATTGTTGCAAGCAGATATTCAGAGTTTTTGTCAGTGCTAAATTATTTGCATTTGATATAGTGATAAATGATCGATAAAAACTTATTATTTTTATTATTATTATATAATTGCCCCATTTAGTTTTCGGTTATGCTAAGTTCATCGAGAAAAAAAAATTGAAGCCGAATTTAAGCGGATTGTCTTTGTTGTGAAATTTACAGGAGTCTCTGATACATTGACAAGTGTCAATTTCGTACAAGTTTAACATTCCTTGTTATACTCCTATGTTCCACGTTTCTGTGAACACCCTGTATGTATTTACAAGTAATTTCATTCAGCTTTAATAATAAAAGTGAATTAACTTGGACCAAAAACAACTGTTTAACATTCCTACTATTTTATATCACTTGGCTCTATATTTTAAACATTCAACATACATCGAGAACACTAAAATTTGTCGCATTTTAATTTAATGACTCATAAGATTATTATAATCACCAAATTTAGGCGATAGAACAATAAAGAGTTATTCAATAAGCATATTTTGAACTGCTTCGTTCTTATTTACGTAACTAGCTGTTACATGCGGCTTCGTCCGCATATAGATGAACTATTTGAGAAAAATGAAAAAAAAAAATACTGCAGCACCCGGAAAAACGCGAGGATCGCTCGCTGCAGCCCTGTGCTTTCCATGTTTTTAGTTGTTTTATTTCAGGGTGATTCAATCCAAATCCCGAAGAATAAAATAACTGAACAGGTCCCAGAAAACCATGAGCTCCACTCGAGGTAACTTATTTAAATCAATTTAAAAAAAATTAATAATTGACTGCAGAAAGTATTATCCCCTCTTCCGGTCTCAGGCTTATCCATACGTTGTACCGTTGTTCCAGTTACGCTGAACTAGCAGCAGTGGGGATACCTTAAGTAGCTGACGCAGACATGAAGCGAATTATGATTTTATTGATTTATTGTAGAAACCTTTTCATTTCCTCAAGTTATGACTAGAATATAAGTTATCACTATGTCAAGTTTAATTGAAATCTGTCGAATACTTTGCATGATGCCGACACAAAACAATAATTCTGTACAGATTTATTATATTCTAGAAAATACAGAAGATTGAAGATAATCAAGCATGCAAGATCAAGGGAAGAATCGATTCATTAGAGAAAATATTTTTTAGGCGATCATAGCAAAAAAGATGTGTCTTTGACCCCTTTTGCGGCCGTAAAGTTTCACATTTTTGTACACATCTGTCAAATTTTACTTTTTGGGATTGATCTATAAAATATTACTGTTTTTGGACTGATTAAAACAATTTCATAAACACTATACCTACCTACATGGACAGGTTGATGAATTATTTAAGAAACAGTTTTTGCCGAAATGCATATATGAAAACCTCTATAGTTCTCACAATTCGAGAAATTAAAATACGCATTTTTTACAAATATCAACTTGGTAGAAATTGCAGTGTTTTGGAAATAAATAGATTTTGAATTTGAATTCTTTCGTGATTGTTGCCTTAATAAACGTTGTGTGCACCTCTAACCAGAGTTCTTTTTTGGTCTCACCTGAATTGCAGCCTCAGTTAATGCTTCGGCCGCAACCAATAGATTCGACCAAAAAATATTAGCTTAGCGGCCTTGAACACAAATAACTATTCCGATAGTTCTCAAACTAAAATAGAAAGTTTAATTTTTTAAATGGCAGAGCCATTATTTCATGTTGTCCTAGCAAGGTATTATTTTTTAAATTTATTTAAGCAATAATTTTATATTATTAAATTCGACTGAAATTCAGGCACTTCGAGTATTTGAGAACAAGAGTAATACCCGAGGTAATACCTAATCAGATGATAATAAAGATAACGCTATAATTATTGAGAATAAGAAAATCAGTAACCACTATCTTTTATTCAGTTATTCATTAGTCATTTGGAGTTGAATTAAAAAAATTAATTCAATCTTGATTTAATAATTAAAGTATCGTATATGAAATTGACCATACAATATTTTTGAATTATGGTCTATTATGATTTTAGTGTACGAAGAGTTTATAGTCGGTTTGAGTACAATTTACTGCTGGTATAAATAATTTGTACGAGAGTAGAATTCTGTTCAGCACAAAAAAAGCACTGCTGTTAAAAAGAACAAATACTAAGTCGCCACACTAGTCAAAATGTGACTTCGTTTTCTTCATTGCATCAAGTCTAATTATGAAGAAATCTTTATACATTTTCCTCTATTTTATAAAGGAAGAGTGCTGGTATTCTCAATTTTAATTTTATTTTTCAAAGGAAGAGCCATAAACATTACTAAGCATTGAAAATTATTTGATAACTATGAGTGTGTCAGTGGGATATGGATAAAATTTGAAAATATTCTAATATTTGAATTCGATTTCAATGGAAAAACTAGACCATTGATTTATGCCGTACCGCCTCTAGCGTTGAATAAATGTCCCATCTTACGCTTTACCCCTAATTAAGGACTATTTCTTTTCTACCTTGAATGCAGAATATTTTATACATACCATACGTCTATGGCACGCCGTTTTGTTATTCAATAGCAACAATTATTTTCGGTAAAATTTTGATTGAACCGTTGAATTTTTATGTTTGAATTAAAATTATGTACATAATGATAATTTGAAATTAATATTATATTGCAAAATAATTTTAATACATTGGATTTCCATGATTGAATTAAAATGATGTACATAATTTTAATTCAATTTTTATTCAAAGAATGAGAATTAAACCCATTAAAAATATCTTGCAAGTTAATATTAATTCCGAATTACCATTATGTACATAATTTCGATTCAATCTTAATGATTCAATGCAAATAAATATTTATTTTTAATAACTTGTATCCGAAGATCGTTCTTTAAAGTAACTGAGAGAGTTCAAAAAACTCAAATTTGAATTAGGACTAATTTCTACCCACAAAGATTTTGTTATAATCAAATTATTCAAGTTAAAAATTAAATATTTTGAAATATCGCTGCGCGAAGTTCAAAAACAATTATAAGCAAACAATGAGAGTAGGAGAAACTAAAAAAACTTTGTGGTACAAATTAGTCCTTAATTCAAATTCAAGTTTTTCCAAATCTCCTTTATTCTCAAATTATTTGCTCAAAATTGCTTTCAGCTTTGCTCCGCGCAATTCGAAAATGATCGATTTTTAACAAGAATAATTTGTTTATAACATAATCTATGTGGGTTCAAATCAGCCCTTAATTTCAAATCAAGTTTTTCAAGTTTCCTCTACTCTCAAATTATTTGGTTATTATTGCTTTAAATTCCGCGAAGCGCAATTTCAAAATAATTGATTTTCAATATAAATAATTTGTTTATAGCAAAATTTTTGTAATTACAGATTAGTCTTCAACTTGCGATTGAGTTTTCCAAACTTTTTCCTGTCTCGAAATTATCTTTCAAATCTTGTTCCGAATTTCACGTAGAACAAATGCAAAAAAAAAAAAAAAATTTTTACACAAATATATTTAAAAAAAAAATCTTATTGGGTACAAATTAGTCCTAAATTAATTCTTTCGAGTGAACTGACTTCTTTTTCGATCGGCGAATGTAGGGCTGCCAGCTTTATCTCAAGTTGGCACCTCCACTTTTCAAATTGATTTTATGGCCAAAGTGTGTGGGTACAAATTCTAATTTTTTGGGTATAAATTAGTCCTAAATAATAGCCTACTTATTTTTCAATTTTCTGAAAGTGGGGGTGCTAACTTTTCTGACGTTAAATGCAACACATTGCATAATACAAATTTCTTTCAAATGTCAATTTGACATATAACAATGTAATAAAAAAGTACTAACCGTACTAACGGAATCCATGATCCACAATTTTCATTTTTACCCTCTGCAAAGAGAATTAATATTCATTAAGGTTGTTAAGAAGAGGAGTGGGGTCAAGCTATGGTGGGAACCCTGCTCTATGCTAAATACATAGGATAAACATTCATTGCCACCTTCAGATAAACAAACTTCAATGATTAAAACTAATGGAAATGTTTGTTTTCGGTTGAAAATACATGATTTTGAATAATTTGGTTCCTTATTCTATTCTTTTAAAGAGCTTCCATCCGTTGAACTATTCTTTTTCCATATTTTAACAAAGCTACAAAATGATATGCGTAGTGCGCAACGCTGTAGACTTTCGGAAGTATTTTTGACATCTGACGTTTAATAATGGTACTGTGTTTCATAACCAAACAAACTTATTGAGGATAAATCTACATCAAAAAAATAATATCGATAGAAGAATAAATGGGTTACTCAATCAGTGTACCATCAAGTCAGGGAAATGATAAAAAATCTTGTTTATTCTAATCACACACACTCTTCCCATTTCATCTCATGCGACGACGTTGCCAAGCGTATGATAACTTGATAAATTTTAGTAGCTTTTGTACAATTTTTTTGAGTAATAATTCAATTTTCTCTTAAACTATAAACAAGACTTTTTTGAAACTTGGTACACATGTTTATAAGACTTTCGTAGATATTTTGACGATTTTTTGTGATGTTGTCATTTCAGGCAGTCAAGATAATGACGTATAAATCAATGTGAAACACGTCGCGTGCATTAACGCAATGTAAAAATATGTCACCGAACAGCAACTTTGACAATTTTTATCTCGATAACTAGAAACAAGATTGAGTTCAAACTTTGCCAGAATATTCTTCACTGAACAAATAATATACTGTAAAAATTTAAATAAATTCTCATTTACTTTGATTTCCTTCTCAACAACCTTGATGAAAATTGTTTCCATGGTTTCGAATTGAGAACTTTTAAAGCAGAATTCAGTTCAGTTATAGAGTACTTTCGGTGCAAGTGTTACAAAAAATAAGTATTTTTGAAAATGAGTCCTTTTTCTAGATTTTCGAGGTCTTTAATCATTGAAACATACAGTTTTGACATTTGATCGCTGGAAGTGTAATTTAAAGATAGTAGCGTTGATTCCATCACTGACAATTTATTTTATATTTTTACCAAGATTATCTATCCGAGAGTATTAAATTGATACGAGACTAGGCATCATTTGGATAACTTGTAAAAAAAAAAAAACAATTGACAGTCATTTGTTCAAATATCCTTTTCAACACTTCTACAAGAATTATTTCCATAGGAGCTTTAATTTGATACTAAACACGATAGAACCAAATTACTCATTTTGAAAAAACAATTGACAAACGTTTGCGTGTGATGTCCAAGTATGAGTAACAATAATTCTGATTTCACAATATAATTTTTACTGTTTCATTTCTTCGCATGGTTCAGAAAAGTATAATGCATTTTATAATAATTCAAATTTTAATAATAGGCAAGCCACCGCTCATGAAACATCAACGCTAACGTCAAAAACGATTTACTTTGAGTACCGTTACTGGAATTGACAAATATATTCATTGTTATGTTATTGATGTTTGATAACCCTTGAAGTTTCTTGTAAGTACACTGTGATTCAAGCTAGCACTACTAAACGAGCATTTCCCAAAAAAATTGTTTTCCACGTTAGCGTTATCGTATCAATAGTGAAGGCTTGCAGAAACTCCCTAATAACAAATGACCCGCTAATAATTTTGAAAGATGTTCCAGGTTAATTTTGGCCAGATCATAGTCAAGATTCAATCTCAGTTATTTTATACCTTTCGTTATAAAATATCCACAAAAAACTAAAAATTTCTATCAATAAAGTTTTGGTACCTATTACTGGTTAAAAAAAAGTTCATTTCTGAACTTAAATCTAACTTTTTAATAAAAAATTCAAATATAAAATTCGTACGCGTTCTCAAGTCATCGTGCTTTCAGACAGAGAGACCGACCGACTTTTTTTAAATTAACTTTTTTTGTTCATTAAAAAACTCGCTGCAAGTGACTCGTTTTTAAACTATAATGCCTGCCCTAAAATTATGAACTCATTAAATCAATGATTTCCGCACTGATTTAAATCAAAGTGATTCTGCTTAGGGCTGTTTTCAATTGCTAAGCAACCAAAATGTCATGTGTGTTCAATATGAATTTCACGAATTTTATAATCAATACTTGAATTTCAAGAATAATTGCAAATGTATTACTAAGCTGGAGCCTCGGCTAAGCAGAAGAACAGTAAAACATAAATTGTCGAATATCTTTCGATCATTACAATTTTGATCATCTCATCAAGCATATTGCTTTCAGTTGAACAGCCAATTGCAAGATCGTTCGTTAGCTGAACATTTCGTTAAAACTAGTAGTAAGTAATTCTTAATGAATTTTGAAACCGAATTCAAATATTTACCTGGGATACATTCTATGCCGATACCAATACCGATATATCGGCGATATAGTGAGTTTTCCGATATATCGGAATCGGCGATATTAATCTGTCGATACACCGATACATCAACAATTATATGTAAACGCGTCATCATGTGCTCAGTTCGTTCATGTAATTGTAAACGCGACATAATTTATCTAAGCTCAGGGACTCCCGCATTTTATAATTTAATTCCATTCAGCTAGTTACTTTCGACGGGTATTGAGATAATTTTTTTTTCTGGTAGTGACTTGAGTTTATCACATTTCTTTCACGAAATACGTATATAGCTACGTAACCATAAGCGTCTGTTTCTGATCTTTTTATACATTTTGAAATCTACTTTGTCCGTATCGATATCGTCGATACTTTTTCATAAATATCAGTATTGGTATCGTATCGAAAGAAATATGTATCGATGCATCCCTAGTATCTACATATACAAGGTGGCATAATAGCCGTTAATATTTCTTTTTATTGATTATTTTGAATTAGTCACTATACCAGATTTGTATAATGTACCCGAAAAACATAAGCTTAGGTAATCCGTAATTTAGTACTATTCTGTTCAGTCTCTGTAGTATCACTGTTGCCTTCAAAGTAAACGTACATCTAAGAGCATTATTGCATATATTTAGGATTTGCAGTACAGTGTTATCGTAATTATGAATTTTTAATATTTTTGATTAAAATAAGTATCCAAAATATACATACAATTTCTATTCAAATTCATATAACTTAAATAAGAATAATTTTCTGAAATCAACTTTTTTGGCTGCTACTCATATAAAATCATAATAAAAATATCCACGATTCTTACGTCATGATCAAAATTGAATATTCAATTTTTCTCCTGCCAAATGAATGTAATTTATCTACAAGAGCATTGTTAGCAAAGAAATTATCTAATATTCTACTAAAAATATATCTTCTTTCGAAAAGAATTATCTACTTACATTCAAGTATTGAAAACAATTGAAAATTGAGTATATTCAACGCCAATGTGCTGTTAATTTTTGAAATTGTCATCATGTTCACTCAATTAATAAGCAGATATTTTTATATCTTATATTAACATCAATGACAATTTCACAGTTTTCAAAAATAAATCGTATATTTATACCCTATTGGATACACAAAACATAACTGGCAAAGATTATTTCCTGTTTTTAACTGAAATGGGCTTTCCAGCAGAAAATAACAAAAATATATATAACTCATATCTTTCACACTCACTTGACACAAATAATTATTTATATATTCAATGCGCATTCTAGTTTAAACTTCAATAAATTACTAATTATGTATTAAAAACAACAAATAATTTAGTTCTATATTTTCCACACTTATTTGTGACAATTAAATCCACTACCAGCACGTATAATTTTTTAGAAAAGAAAGTATAGCTGTATTTTATTTTTGTTTTCAAAATTATTTTCTCTTATACATGTAGCAAAAACAAACACAGCTATTACATAATTTGAATCAATAAATAAATAATTATATCATGTTGCATTTATGAAAGCACTAAAACGAAAAATAATAGATCAAAAATTTCACATGTTTCAGTAGTTTGAAGCACCTGGCGCTACTGTTGCAAAAAACAGCTGATTATGCAAACGATTGACAATAATAAACACATGTCATCGGTTTCGTTAAAAACAAAGTAAAATAATTATTTTTTAAATATGATATTCACACGATTATTTTCAAAAAAATAGAAACAAAGCAGTTTCGTAATATTTCATAAGTATTTTTGCTTTTTTTACATTCTGTTCGAATACTAGATTATATCTGAGATAAGAAAAATAATTATAGGAGATCATGCATCTAAATAGATAAATAAAAAATATTTCTTATCATTTTTGAAAAAGATGGGATGTATATTTTGCCAATTTTGGCATGGCCGGTAATGTTTGACACGTTGGTAACTGTTATATTAAATTTAAAGATTAATAAATTCATGCTACCGCACACTTTCTTATAAAATTGCTATTTGATGTACACAATTTGAATATAAATATCATCTGTTTAGTACTGGAAGTACTCCGAGTGGGTGGGTGAGTTATAAAATCATGGACATCAAACATACTTACCAAATGTTGAGATCGAAGCAATTATGTTGTCACACAAAAATACACATTTCACTAACTTAAAAATATATAAACACTATCTATCTTCAATTATTTAATAATATAAACAACAATGCAATCGCAATCCCAACTGACAACTATTCAGTTGACGCCATATTTAAATTTTGTAGTACCAACCTAAACGTAATTTGAAATAAATATCTCTACAATACACTAACAAATAACAATAAATTATTGAAACCTCATTATCATATTTTATTTTCATTACAAGGCAAGTTAATCAAAATAAACTACATAAATATTTTCGTAATGATTATATTTAACAACCGAATCCTTATAGCTTATACTCCATGTTTGATTAATAAATTAGAACTAATAACTCATTTATTAATTTACTATTTTCTACACTTAAAATTAATCATAAATAAGTTAAAAATTGATTAAAATTATTTTATTATTAATCTACTATGATGATTGTTCAGATCGAGGAAAATAATGGGCATGAACTTCCTCAATGGTTTTACACCAACTCAATGCATAGCCATCTGGATCCTCCAAATAATATGTTCGGTTTGGCTATTAAAAAGAACAAAAAACAAATTAATCATTAAAAACAGAAAAAACAAGTTAAATTATTTCTATTGAGGCTAAAAGATAAAATAACGGGAAATTTAGTCCATAAGCTCGTTTAAACATAGATGTGAATTCATGTATGTTGTTATGTATGCATACAGAAAATTTTTTGAAATGCTCGTCTATCGATATCTTGAAAACTGATATAGTTAGAAATCTGAAATTTTGTACATGGGCCTTAATGATAAAGCTGAGTTAATCTAAAATATTTTCAGAATGACGACACTTCCGGTTGTACCGGAAATCGATATCAACTTTCTTATTTCAAATATTATATTTTTGAATTCTCCTTTATTTTTTAATGAGACTTAATTAGAACATTTATGGCTCTTTTTTTAAACAGTTTCTGAAATAATTGCATTTTTTAATTTTTGACAGATGCATGTAGATACTAAGCATACGATGCATTAAATGCTGCATTTTGATTCTTAATTTTGATATAACAGAAGGTGAACCGTGTCATACATAAAATCAGAGTACAATGCATGTTGGTGGGGTATGTATGACATAGTTCATTTTTTCTGCATCAAAAGGGAGAATCAAAATGCAAAACGATATGCAGCATTTAATGCACCGTGTCAAACGACCTTCAAGAACGAATATCTCGAATTCACGCCGTTAAAAAAATTAGATTTCTGGAATAACAATGAAATAAGTTTTCCATGATATCAATGATTTTCATAAATATTGTACAGCATGTGTACAAAGTGGCTTCAAAATTTGAGAACTAGAATGTTAAACTCAAGTTTCTCAAATGGAAACTTTCATTTTTAACAACAGCTTTGAATTCTACTGTAAAAAAATTAAACAAGTTTGTCACTAGAACCATGTATCTATTTCTGAAGATTTCTGATTAACAAATGTCCACTCCAAATTCCAAAATCATTTCCCTATTTTTCCCTGATCATTTTACCAAATTGCCCTGACCAACCAAGTTCATTTTAAAGCATTTTTCAAAAATTTCTTGGGAAATAACAAATAATGAGAAGATGTGAGTACTGAATATCGATTACTTTTGTTGAAGTATTTCGATGATTTCATTTCACTACTCAACACTAGTCTATTATTTATTAAATCAAATTATAGGATGGTGTTACAAAAAAAAAATGTATTTCAATTTTCATTTCACAAATTTACTACTGTGAAAGCAGATTTAGGGATCTGATATGTTTCAAAAACTAGATATTAATAAGTTAATTATGACAAATAATTTTTGTTGATATAATATAGATCACTCCAACCCAAAAAAAAAAAAAATGATGCGCCAATAGTCTGATAGAATTAGCATACCTAAGAAAAAAATTGATGACTCGAATTTTTTATTTTTTATTTGTTAGTTCATAAAGTGACAAATAACATATTCCATTTGTACGCGCCTACAATATCAAAAAGGCTGTCAAAAAAAAGATCAAAAACTGTCAAATTGCAAAAATGTTTTGTTATAAAAAGTGCGCAATAGAAAGACGGATCAAATGAGTTCTCTTGAACCTTGATCAGTCCAGAAGATTTTGGGTTGATTTTTTCGAAAATTCATAACTTGCGTTGTATTTGTTATCAAGACTTGAAATTTGGACAGAATATGGGTTCAGTAGCTTCTAGCATATGCATCAAATTTTTAAAAGATCGACTGTGAACTCTTCGAGAAATGTTGAAAAAACCAAAAAAAGACCATTCCGAAAAACGGCCATAAAAAAGTTTTGGCCTTCCTAATATTATAGCCGCGTACAAATGGAATATGTTATTTGTCACTTTATGAACTATCAAATAAAAAATAAAAATTCGGGTTATCAATTTTCTTGATTTTAGCATGTATTTGCGCTAATTCTATCCGACTACAATAGCCTGACTAACTAGAACAAGAAATATATCCCAAAATTTATCCTGAGCTAAAAGAATAATCTGACTCGATAGAAATTTGGGTATAGATAGCTGATAGATTGTACAATAAAATTTCAAAGTTGCTGCAATGTGGAATGCTGAAAAATTTGGAAAATGAAAAATTAACCTCGAAATCAGAATTTCCCAAGTTGAAAATTATGCATTCGTGGAAAAAAGTTCCATAGAAAAGTTGTACCTGACGTATTTCTGCATAATTTTTTGATTTTTTTATACGACTTTCTAGCACAGAAATTGGCTGACATAGGTCACTTTTAAGTATGGGTACTTATTCCATTATTGCTTTATTATTTCCAATGCTTGATTAAAAATATGTACGAATGGAGCGAGTGTTTTTAAAGCTTTTTACACATATGTCTTACAATGTTTTATCTTCGATCATTCTAATTTTCGTAAAAGACTCAATTATATATGATTATACTTTGATGGCTACTATTGGAATCTTAGAAAACGATATAATGAATTGAACTGTTTTCGTTGAAGTTAACATTGATATTCTTGAAAATAAAAATTAAAATATAAGTTTAAAATGTTATTTTAGGCGATCATAACAAAAAAGGTGTTTTTATGGCCTCTTTTGCGGCCGTAAAGTCTCATTTTTTGGGACTGATCTGTCAAATTTTACTTTTCGGGACTGATCTGTCAAATATTACTTTTTTGGGACTGATCTGTGAAAAAATACTTTATAAACACTTTATATCTACCTATATGGGCAGCTTGATAAACTCTTTAAGAAACAGTTTTCGCCGAAATACATATTATATTCTTCCGTCAACTTCTGCAGTTCTTGTAATTCAAGAAATAAATACGCATTTTTCATCATAACTGTCAACTTGATAGAAGACAATAAAATAAAAAAATTTCAACGGCAACAAAGATTTTCAATTGCAATGTTTTAAAAATAAATAGATAAAATTCTGTGATTTTGAATTATTGCGTGATGATCGCCTAGAAAACGTTGTGTGCACCTCGGCCTACAGTTCTTTTTTGGTCTCACCTGAATTGCAGCCTCAGCTACGCTTCGGCCGCAAACAACAGATTCGACCAAAAAAGATAACCTTTACGGCCTTGATACACAAATAACTATTTTAGCACTGTAGATGAGTTTCAAAAATCTTTTAGATGTTTTAAATACTAATGGGCTCCCAAACTGGAATCGTGCATTAAAAGTGTGCAATAAAACTACTTCATTACTCATGCGGGATAAGTACTATTTTGTGCACGTTTTTCCGGGCGATCTTTGCCTTTTGCGTGTGCCCGGAAAATAAGCGCAAAATAGTACTTATCCCGCATGAGTAATAAAAAATAGTATCTGCAACTCGTGCGGTATTATCAATTGCCACACTTGTTACACAATATACTATTATTGCACAGTTTTCCATAAAAGCCTACTTTTTACATTGAAAATCACATAAAAAATAGTGACATCACAGCCAATTTTTGTGCTAGAAAGTCGTTTAAAAAACTTAAATATTCAAAATTATGTTTGCTACAACTTTACATTTTTTCCTTAACGCATAGTTTCCAAGATATTTGTGAAAAACTGAATTTAAAGGTTAATTTTCTATTTTTAGATTTTTCCAGAATTTCACGGTTCAGCAGCTTTGATATGTTATTGTGCATTTTATCAACTACCTATATTCAAATTTTCATCAAGTCAGAGAAATCTTTGAAAACAAAGTCCTCAAAGTCCTTATTGCTTTTACTAAATCACTGGCAAGAAAAAGCAATTGTGAATATAAAAGTTCTGCTTTTTTCTCAATCACTAGAATTAAATCTAATTTTGCCCTGATTTTCCAGGGAGCCTCTCTATTCCACTGACTTTTTCTAACCACCTTGAGTTTCCCTGATTTTCCAGAAAGTGGATATCCTGATTAACAAAAAATAATATCAAAGGCCATAGTTTTGAACATTTACTTTACTAGTTTTATCATTTTTCGTTCTGTTTACAAAATATTTTCTTCACATTTTTCTAATTTTGATAATTACTGCATGAATTGTTTTACTATTAATTAATTACTTTGTTAAATATAATTATTGAATTTGATATTATTTTTTGATGTTAATATCTCAGAGATCTTCAGAAATAGATAATTGGTTCTAATGACAAACGTGTGGGAATATGAACCTATATTTTTACTCATTATCTTGAAAATGAAAACTTTGTTTGTTTTTATATAAGGGGTAGTCTTTAGAATTACTAAACGGATTAAAAGAATAGTTTCGCTAATAAAAATCTACACTATCCCTGACTGATATAGGCTATAATTCACTTTAATAAAAATAAGTTTTTAGCTCTGAACTCAATATTTGTAGATTAAATGGAGGAAAAAGCGCTACTTTATCGACCAAATGGATAAACGTGAAAAATACTAGTATTAAAAAAAAAGATTTAATTTGATTGTTTGTATGTAGGGGCCAGGGGGTAATCTCTCATACTACTTGACCGATTTTAAAAATTCTTCCACTAATGAGAAGTTACATTATCCTTCAGTAATATCTATACTTTTAAATTTATTCGTATGTAAGTTGTAAATTCGGAGACTATCAGGACATTTAAAAAAAATTCTACTGCTAAAAAGCTACATTATTCCATATTAATATAGATTATAAACTCTTACAACTTATAAGAAAGTGCGTGTGTGTGGTGGAGGAGTTGCAGAGAATAGAACAGAGCTATGGACAAGATAGTGATAGAGAATGTGGGGCGGGATAGGGATACCGTGCAAACATGCTGAATTGATTTGAGAGCAAATTATACATATTTTTTTTCCATATTTTTCGAACGCACGAGCGAAGCGAAGTGCGTGAGTATTGTAACAATGACCGGGAAGAGAGAAAACATGCTTCCGCCTCTGAAAATATCACACTTTGAACCAAACTAAAATTGATCACAGTAGCTTAAAATCCCTTATCGATAAATTTTGATAACTGCAAAATAAAAAAATTATACAAGGGAAATTAAGGCAATATTTAGTTTTTTTTTTTTTTCAAGTATTGTTTCATTCCAAATTGGACACTCCACTGGCAACTGAAGTTAACGCGCAGCCACTAGCGGTTATGAAAGGAATTTCTCTTTAGCGGATTCATTTTGACTTCTTCTTTGATAATATTCGTTGATATATTGAAACAAAACACTATATTTTCTGATTTGTGTGTTATTTTATTTTTAATCATTTGATGAAAACATCGAAATATTCACTAATTTTCTCATTTCCAAATCTCATTTTTTACGCTCAAAATCACAATTTCTGATCCAAATTATGGGGTAGTGAATACTGATTCTTATTTTCAAGAATATATACAAAAATTCACAAAAATTTTGCCCATAATTGATTATTATAATCTCGTATAGCTGCTAATTGCAATTGAATAGTAAATTCTGCAACTAGTTTGGAATGAAGCTTATTCAGCATGAGAGAAAAAGTTTGTAGCACGAGTCGTAAGCGAGTGTGCCTGTGCCGAATTCGCGAGTACTGAATAGCCGTTTCAAACATGTTCCAGAATTTACTTTCTCTACGACCATAAACTGGGCAATTTACAGAGAAACAAAAAATTACAAACTCTGAAACAGAGAAACAATAAAAACTCCTGAAGTTAAAATTTAATTTAAGTTGATTTGGTATTTCTACTAAATGTAATAATTGATGAATAGATGCAGTTCGATAAAATACAATATAATTCAACAATGACATAACCTCAATATTATTTGTATTACCGACATGTCACTGTAACTGGATGTTTATTTTTATTTAAAAATCAAATTTTCGGCATTTTAATTATAATTTTCAATATTTTAAACTGACTTATAGCAACTATATCAGTTGAATTAATAAGGTAGCATTTTTTGTATTCTATCAATACCATAAATGTGTAAGAGATGTCGCTAATTGTGCTCATTCCATCACTTTTGTTGGAATGAATATTCTAACATAGTATGATAGAATTGAATCATTCCGTATTTAAAATTAATATTAGAATGTTGATGTTCTATAATGGTCGTAGAGAATAGTATATTCCACTCGAGCGAAAGGTTTATAATCTGGAGGCGAGGATTACGGTTCGCGAGTGTGGAATACGCCAGCCCAAACATGTTGTAGACTATACTTTCTCTAACAAGGTTTTGGAAACTCACCAATATTTCAGAGGAAACTTAAAAAATTATTAAATGTCAAACGTCAAATCCAGCAATGAATACTTGACTTGATAGGAAGTAACCATGGTAGTAGCCAAACTAACAGCTTCTGATTCGTCGAAATGATTCTAAAGGCTTACAGAATCATTCTGAACGGCATACGGAATCATTCTAAACGATTTTTTGGAATGTCATTCGTTCCAGCATGAGTTTTGGTTATGGAACATGCAAATTCCAAAACAGTGTTGGAGAAAATAATTTCTTGTACTATTGGGCGTTTTTATGTGTTTACCGGCCTTCTATTCGAGATGGTATGTTGATTTCATCATGCAAGCTGTGACTACTATGGTTATGCTGACTTATCGCCTACGGGCAAAAGCGGTAAGTAAAAATTGTGAATTTTCACAAAAAATATTCATTTATCTTTTTTGTAATTGAATATTCATAGTAAAATGTCAAACTTGACAGCTGACAGCAATTAAACAATCACCAGTAATAACTCAATTTGAAATTAGAATATTCGGAATCATATTTTGGATAGATCTTCCAATCGTGCAAAAAAATTGTAAGCATCACGGTCAATGAGTACAGTACCAATTTCGCAAAATATTTGGAAAGCTCGCCAAGGTTCGGGCTCCAAACTATTATTCTCAATCGGTAAACTGTATTTTCTGACTTTAATACTTAATAATACTATTTTGCACGATTGGGCGTTTTCCTGTGTTTACCGGTCTTCTATTCGAGGTGGTATGCTGAATTTATCAAGCAAGCTGTGGTTACTGTGGTTATACTAACTCATGGGCAGAGGCGGTAAGTGAGAAATTGTAGATTTTCACAAAAAAATATTCAATTATTTATTTTTATTTGTAATTGAATATTCTCAATAAAATGTCAAACTTGACAACTGACAGTGAATAAACAATATTCAGTAGTAACTCAATTTGGAAAAGGAAATTCGGGTTCATATTTTGGGTAGATCTTCCAATCGTGCATAAAATTTTGTAAGTATCACGATCAATAAATACAGTACTGATTTCGCATATTTGGAAAGCTCGCCAAGGCCCGGCCTCTAAATTATTATTCTCAATCGGTAAACTGTACTTATTGATCTTAATATTTAAATAACTATTTTAAAGTCAAAGTCACTCACCGTATGCACAAAAAAAGTTTTAAAATTCTTAGGTTCCACTTTAAGTTCTGCAGTCCAAGGTATTTCACCCTTAAGCACCATTGTACTAGGATCAACGTAATAAAGATGTGGTCCTAGGGTAAGTAACAGCATTCTCCTTCTAGAAAATAACCCTCTACGTCTATCTACTAGGCCTTGTTTCAGGATAAGGTTCCCTTCAACTAAAGCATGCCATTTGTCTTGCTTCTGGATGTCAAGTCGTTTTTTGATTTCTACAGGATCTATGTCTGCTATTCCACGCTTTGGTTGCTCAGAAAAAGAACAAATACTTTCAATTTGCAATCGCGATACTTTTTCGTCATTCAATCCGGGTTCTTGATTACTTTTGAAATTTTTTATATCATTTGAATTATCTACATTCGGTAAATACGGACAAATACTTGGTGGATTACCCAAGTTATTGAAATTCAGTCCATTAAAAAGTTTATGTTCTCTCAAACTAGAATATCTGACTACATCATTCACTCCTAACCTTTGATAAGGATCAATTACTAATAATTTCTCTACTAAATCTTTAGCATTTTCATTGAACCCTTCAGGAAACTCATAGTCTAATTTTAATATCTTTTGAAATATTAAATATTCTGATCCAGCTCTGAATGGAGGCAAGCCAGAAATCATTTGATAGATAATACAACCCAATGCCCATAAGTCAGATCCATTTGAAGCAGCAGTATCTGTTAGAACTTCAGGACTAACATAATGAGCAGTTCCCACAAAACTATTCTTTCTTTTTCGTTCGCTACTTGTGCTCCCTAATTCATTTTTAGAATTATTTAAATCTTCAGGTAGAAGTATCTTGGCGCTTCCAAAATCTGTTATCAATATATGCATTTTTTCGTCTAATAAAATGTTTTCCAGCTTCAAATCTCTATGAATAATTCCTTTCGAATGTAAAACTTCCAAAGCAAGGACCAGTTCAGCTGTGTAAAATTTAGCAACTTCTATTTCAAATGATCCTACTTTGTTAATATATTGCAACATTTCGCCATTTTTAGCATACGAAAGAACAAAATATAATCGTTCTCTATCTTGGAACGTGCAATATAACCTTACAAAAAATGAATTGGAATCAGATAATAAATTGAGAACTTCTTTTTCTCTTGTTATATATTCTGCTTTCTTTTCACGTATAATGTGTCGTTTCTCACATACTTTTACTGAAATATAAGAAAAATAATTTAAAAAATAAAGAGAACAAGTAAAATTGGACCACTTACTTGCGTATTCTTTTTGGGTGTGAATATCCTTAGCTAAGTAGACTGTACTGAAGCTGCCTTCTCCAATCTCTTTGCCAAAAATAAAATCTTTAGCTGATCGTTTTGCAGAAGGGTTAGCGGATGCTGTAGAAGGCTTTTCTTGTGAAGGAGGAGGCATCATAACAGATGCTGTCCACAATATACTGTAATATTTCAAAACTGATATTAATTCCACACAAATATCATGCAAAGTTCAAATACATACAACAAATATTTATACTTAACTATCTAATCAATATTTTTGTTAAAGAAAATATGTTTATTACATTACCAGCAGATGTTATTCACTTTCCATTATCTTAAAGAATTTGGCTTTACTCATGATATATCACTGGGATATGTAATAACCATTTTCATGAAAATTTCTTTTACAAGCAATAAACTTCAAACTAATTTTCAGTACACTAATTTTAATATATTATTCAATATCTAATTTAGGTTACTTCAGTAAAGAGACTGACGTACAAAACTGCATCAGATGAAATGTCAGTACTGATACCCACCTATATTTTCAACATATACGTCACAGTTTCCACAGACGTCATACCATACTTTCATTTCATTGAGAAATTTTGTAATGACGTTACTTGTCAATTATTTATTCATGCTTCTGAATTACGAGTACACCTATCCGGAAAACACTTAACAATGATGAATAATATTTTTACCAAATACCAAAACTAAATAGACAGAGCATTTAACAATAATTGACAAACGAAGATTTTAAAAAAATTGCATTTGGAATGATTTTATTATTCATTGATTTTTACTAAAACTTCAAACGACATGACGACACAACATTGGAATTAACGGCAACCGCTTATAGCTACAGCCGCTACTGCTTACACTACGCACGCACTACGCCTCACAACGCAATACTATTACTCCATTCGTCCAATCAAATATTATTATTTATATGCTCAACCCCTACACAAAGGGAAATAACTGGTAAAGCTCAAGCTACAGTGTAAATTTGAACGCAAAGCAAAACGTTCTAAAATTGGAAAAATATTTTGCTAATGCTCAGTGAATGTTTTGAATAAACTTCAACAAATATATTGTTAATATTTGTTCTCTATAAGTTTTAAAATATTTTTCAAATCTAATATCTGCTAATTGCTGATAATACTGACCCAGAAAAACTATGTTGTATACACAAAGCTTTAAATTACTGAAGGTGGTGTTTCATTTTAGGTTTTAGCGGATTCATATTTCTGATTTTACAATAGTAATTGTATTTCACGATATTTAAACAATGGAATTCAATATATTGACTGTAATGCAATATAAGTATGCCTTACATAAACATTAATAAATCAGATGCACCTTGAAGAAACTGTAATTGAAATGGTAATATTTTTTATTTTTGGTAATTTTTCCATAATATGTAGATAATCATTATTCCAGATTTTTAAATAATAATGGTAACTTGTATCGTTGAACAGCAATACCAAAATGAATTTAAGTTCGTGTGCCTCATGGATTTGCAAAGGAAATTTGAACAAATCACCTGCAACATCAACAGATTATACTTCTACTACAAATGCAACTGTGACTTCTGGTCCTGGTCCAAGTCCTGGCAGTTCAGGATCGTGTGATGATGTGCCCTCGCCGAAAAACTGTTATCGTTTAGTCATGTTAGGTAATACTTATTTTCAAAACAATATTTTAAAATGATTAAAACATCTGTTCTTAGGGTCTGCTCGTGTAGGTAAAACTTCTCTTGTTTCTCGGTTTCTGGGTGGAAAATTTGAAGAAAGTTATACACCTACAATAGAAGATTTTCACAGAAAATTATATAGAATTCGTGGAGAAATATACCAGCTTGATATATTGGATACTTCAGGAAATCATCCTTTTCCAGCTATGAGACGCTTATCTTTTTTGACAGGTTAACTGAGTGTTCTATGTTGTGGCTTATGTGTTCATTTACTCTATCTTTCCTCTATAAAGGTAAACACATTTCTATATTCCTTTTTTCTAAATGACTACATATTATAGAAGTATTGCACTTGCAAGAAATCTGCTCCAAACAGTCACTGAATTTTGTTACTTTCGCTTGGGATGTATTTTATATTCTCTTATGTGTTCCATTATTATTAATTATATGAATATTATGGCTCTGAATGTAAGTGTCAATGTTGTTTCAGGCGATCTCTTCATTATAGTCTTTAGTATGGACAGTAAAGAAACATTTGAAGAAGCTATAAGATTAAGGGAACAAATTCTTGAGACTAAACTCAGTGCTTTTTCTTCAAATAGCGGGACCGGCATTGGTAGAAGAAAAAATATGCCCCGTGTTCCAATTATTTTAGCTGGAAATAAGTCTGATAAAGATATGAAGTAAGACCGTAAATTATATTGATGCTATTGTTTTTTTCCCAATTGATTTGTTATCATTTGTTGATTTCATTTTATCCATAAATAAAATATTCGATAATCATTTAATTATTATTTTTATGTTTCCAAAAGAATTTTTTTCTTATCAAAATAATAAATATGAATTCGTGCATGGAAAAAAATTACACTAACTTAAATTAGATTGAACAATTCTGTCCCAGCTTCCATTCATAATGTAACACACTTTTCTGCCTTTCCAGATGGTGGCATTTGATTTTACATATATTTTGAATAATCAAAAGCCATCTAAGAAGTTGAAAAGTTTGCTTTTAAACACTTCAACTTTGCTGTGAATATTCTGGCATAACCGTTTAAAAACTTGACTAAACACAAGTCAATGGTTGCGAATCTAATATTGTCTGGTTGTTATTTGCGGAGAAGTAAAAAATGCTGAATTTTCTTTACTTTTGACGTAAAAATCGCCAAATAAAAAATCGTAGAGCTAAATTTGGATCCCAATATCGTTCTTTCGCGATGTTTATCTGTAGATAAATGACTCATTACGAAGAGATTTATATCATTCTGAAGTTGATATTGACTTTTATTGAAAAGTTATTGCGTGTTAACCGATTAAGATGAAATTTGAAAAAGTTTGCTGAAAATTTTCACATATTTAAAAAAAACCCATTCCATTACTTTCAATGAAGAATATGTGTTGTTTTTTGCTTTAGAAAGCTAGAAATATATTCCGTTGAGTTTTTAGATTTATTATATGAATAGTTTGAATGTCACTCTAAAATCCATTGAAATTGACGCAAGTTTATTTAATATAGACTGGGAGCTAGTGACAGGTGGGGTTCTCCGATTTTATACCGCTTGCCTTTTTGAGGGTTGATAATTTACCTCTTAATAAGAAAGATAAAAATGTTATTGAGCGATGCACGCTTTCCGGTCATAGTTCAAATTCCAATTGAAGGTCTGAAAAAAAATTAATTTTTTCCGTGATATCATATTACATGCCTTTGTAATGTTGAATAATTGAAATTAATCTAAAGCCAAGTACTGAAAGGCAAGCAATTCGCAACAGCCCAAGTGGCTCAAAAGGTTGCGTGAACTTGTGAAAAAAAAATATGAAAAATGCCGTGTTTCCAAATTGCATGCCAATGAAAAGAATTGAAGTTTTAGTCATAAAACCCTTGTATAAAAATTGGCAAGCATTCCTCGTTGGCGCAAGGGTTTGAAATTTGGGGGTAATCTTGAATAAATTTTGCTCCAATTAGCCGTGATTTCAATTCACCTCAAATGGAGCAAAAGCTTTATTTCATAGTGAAATAATTATAAATTTAAAATGGCATGCATGTTGCTTAAGCCCTTCATATTTTAAATAATAATGAAAGTTGCATAAAAAACTCGCAAAATTTCTCTAACTTTATTCTGCCTGCCATTTTGTATTACATCAATAATGCTGTTTTAAATTTATTTGGGAAATGGCAAGCATGTTTCTTAAGCCTTTCATATTTTAAATGATAGTTGCATAGAAAACACGCAAAATTTCTCTGACTTAATTTTGCCTGACATTTCGTATTACATTAATGAATGCTGCTTTAAATTCATTTGGAAAATGGCAAGCATTTTGCTCAAGTCCTTCATATTTTAAACAATAATGAAAGTTGCATAAAAAACTCGCAAAATATTTCTGACTACATTCTGCCTTCCATTTTATATTACATTAATAAATGCTGTTTTAAATTCATTTGGAAAATGGCATGCAACTTTGTTCGATCATTGGAAAACTTTGGAAAAAGTGGCAAAAAAAGAAAATTTCCGAGATTCTATTTTGCAGGCTGATTTGTATTTCAATGAAGAAATATGCTTCAAGTTAAAATAATGAATGGAATGCATATAACGTAAGACAAACATTTACAAATTCTGAATAAATCAAGAAAATATGCCCTAGAATCAACTTATTTTGTATTTATAGACATGGCAGGAGGAAAATCCTTCATGATAGTACAGATTATATATTCAAAGTAATACAATTAGATTCATAAACAATACTTTTATACCAGTAAGTTTTCTAATGGGCATAAATAAGTGTAGAATAGTATGAAAATGAATAGAGTTGAAGAGGATGATATTGTAAGAAGGGCCGACAATAAGGACGATGATGACCGCGACACCTATTCTCAAATAAGTGGTGAAACTACTGAAGAGGAACCTGAAATTGACAATAATTATGATGAAGAAATGGAAATTTGAGCAATTATTGCCAATTTCAGATTCCTTTCCATTCCTATTTATTTATATTATGAAACATCCCATTAGCTATTTAAGTATGATTTTTATATGATAATAATTTTTTTTCTGATAATTAGCTTTTTTATTTTTTCATAATGATAATAATATTTTTGCATGATAATGAAGATATACCTATTCTTAAGTTCCAGATGAAGGCAATTCAACTTTCAAAAATATATCTTTTTACAATATTCCATCCACATAACTTATTCACATTCCGAGGGAAAAGTAAGAACATAATTATTATTTTTTTCGTTCTTAATATGTGTGATTATTATTTTATTAATAGCAAGACTCAAAACCTTATAATGTTTCACAAATTCAGAAGTTGGGATGTCAACTGTACATACGTGTTTCGTCCTTATTAGGACTCTTTGATATAGTATTATTCTAATGCCTTATTGGTTGCAATTTAATACCCAGTTAGAGCTAATACTGATATCAATGGGAAAATTTTATGTTTCTAGTGATTTCAATTGAATATTTTTGGAATTTATGCTATGAAAACATTATGAATAATTTAAATCGTAGCTCTCTGCAATATTTTGGAAGAGACTCACCTAGGCCATTAATGTTTAAAATTAGTCTGAAAATTTAAATAAATTCGCGAAATAATTCCTGTTAATTTTACTGAATCAATTTACGGGCACTTTCTCTCAACCTTTTTTCCAAAATTTATCGATGATGAGCCTGAGCAACATGCTTGCCATTCTTTGTGTCGTCTAAAAAAAATAATTTTGAACGAAATACACAATGGTATGCAAAAAAAAATGAAGGAAATTTCTCTCCTTTTTTTGCAACCTCCTCAATGCATGCCTCCATTTTGGGACATCCTGGGGTGCATGCCAATTTCTTCAATAACAATTCATCCAAAAAATTATCTGTAGTTGAAATGGCATGCAATTTCGAAACACGGCTAATTGGTTCAAAATTTATGCAAGATTACCCCCAAATTTCAAACTCTTGCGCCAACAAGGAATGCTTACCAATTTTTTACAAGGGTTTTATTTATTTATTTATTTATTTATTTATTTATTGAAATCAGTTCTACAGGATAATCCCAATTACAGAACGATTATATCATGTGTAAGAAATACAGGAGAATATGCATAAACACTATTTTAAGTACAAAAAAAATATAGAACGCAACAAAACATAAAGAAAAAACATACGAACTTTAGCTATTCTTACTTTTTCTCGCACAAGAGCAACAATGTGAACATACAAATATTTGGTCAAACGGACCTGACAATGAAATGTTGTAGTAACATGGCTTTAAATTTACGCAAGGAATCATGATAAATATCAGTTACATACTCAATATTGTTGTATGAGCTACATGATAATCTTATAGGAGATCTCAGTTCATAATTTGTTTTCACATGATTCAATTTAAACTAATTTATTCCTAGATGTAAAGCGCGGCACATGAATTGGAACTTTGCTTAACAGTTGACTATCATTAATTTCACCATTTATTAACTTAAAAAGAAATGTACAGGACTGAATTGTTCTTCTGATATTTAAAGGAAGAACATTGAAGTGTATGAGATTATACTCATAGCTATAATCGAAACTGGGATAATGATCTGTCTGCTTGAAAAAACAATATTTCAAGAACTTTTTCTGTATGGATTCAAGAAGATTTGAGTATTTATAATAAATAAGGTTCCATATAAGAGAACAATATTCAAGTTTTGATCTTACAAATGCATAGTACAGACACTTCAATGTATATATGTTACGTAGAGATTTGGAATTTCTTATTATAAAGCCAAGATTTCGATATGCTGCTTTGATCATATCGTAAATATGAGGGTTAAATGTAAATTTCTCATCAAATAATACCCCAAGATCTTTGTATTTAGAAACTCTATCAAGAATGATGCCGTCAATTGTATACGCATGAGTGTAAACAGTTTTTTTTACAAAATAGCTCATTATTTTACATTTGCTGTAATTGAAAAATAAATTGGACGTTTTCGACCAAGCAAGAATATTATTTATATCAGCCTGAAACTCGATATAATCATGAGCATTATTAATCGTTCTGAATATTTTCATATCGTCGGCAAAAAGTAATACTTCAGAAGAATTTACTGATTCAACTATATCATTAATAAATAAATTAAATAGAAGAGGCCCAAGATTAGATCCCTGAGATAATCCAGATGTAGGATTGTAAGTATTAGATGTGAAATTGTTATAATGAACATTCAATTTTCGATTATAAAGATAGGAGGAGAGAAATTGAAGAAACTCAGATGAGAAATGATATTTTAGCTCAAGTTTACGGAGAAGAATGTTAATATCTACCTTATCAAATGCCTTCGAAAAATCAGTGTACAGTACATCAACCTGGTTGTTGGTATGTAATGTATTTACAACATATTCAGAAAAATTAATAAGATTTGTGGATGTAGATCTTCCTTTCATAAATCCATGTTGTTTATCAGATAAGCAATTTTTGACTGAATTATAAATATGTTTATAAATAATAGACTCGAAGATTTTTGAGATGTTTGACAAAATTGCAATTGGTCGGTAATTAGAAATAATTGTATTCTTCCCAGATTTGTAAACAGGAGTTATATAGGAAGATTTTAAAAATGTTGGAAAAATATTTTTTCTTAAGGATAAATTATATAAAATGTGTAATGGCTGAACAAAGAAGTTACTGCATGCTTTTATGACATATGAGGGTAAATTATCTGGACCAGGATAACGTGTAGCTTTTAGATTTTTTATTGAAATTGCTATATCATCCTCAGTGATATATGGTAAATTGACAATATCAGTAATATCAGTAGATAAAGTTGGATAATATGCATTTGTATTCAAATTACGTGTGTAAACAGAAGAAAAGTAATCTGCAAATCCTTGAACAATGTCTTTGGTAGTATCAAACTTATGACTAAAAGTTCAATTATTTTCATTGGCATGCAATTTGGAAACACAGCATTTTTCATATTTTTTCTCACAAGTTCACGCAACCCTTTGAGCGACTTGGGCTGTTGCGAATTGCTTGCCTTTCAGTTCTTGGCTTTAGATTAATTTCAATTATTCAACATTACAAAGGCATGCAATATGATATCACGGAAAAAACCATTTTTTTTCTAATCTTCAATTGGAATTTGAACTATGACCCAAAAGCGTGCATAGCTCAATAACATTTTTATCTTTCTTATTAAGAGGTAAATTATCAACCCTCAAAAAGGCAAGCGGTATAAAATCGGAGAACCCCACCTGTCACTAGCTCCCAGTCTAATAGTATATTATGCTACAATGACCAAACGACTGTCATTTTTACCCAGGATAAATTTGGCTGCACTCGATGAAGATGAGGGGAAAGACGAGGGCGAAGTACGAGACGAAGACGAGGGCGAAACCTAAGGCTTAACTTCGTGCAGCCAAATTTGTCGGTGACAATAATGACAGTCGTTCAGTGTTCGTGTTGCATACGACACTTTTTGTAATAAGTGCACCGAAGTACCCTCATTACTGAGCTTTTTAAATGAATTTAGATGTATTGAAACTATCTTATCGATTTGACAAACAAATTTTTGCAATTGCGATCACATCACAGTTAGCTAATACAATGAAACATTTTATTGATTGATATTTTTCACATTTTCTGTGCCATCCCATTCACAATCAATGCACACACTACAACGAACACATCTTATAATACAAATTTCTTTCAAATATCAATTAGACATATACCAATTAAATAAAAAAATCAAACGGCGTCCATGATCCACAATTTTCATTTTTACCCAGCGGACATTAATATCCATTAATTCCCAGTCAACTGAGAATTAATTAAAATTGTTACAATAGTTTGGAATTGAGAACTTTCGAAGCAGAATTCTGCTTAGTAATAAGAGGACTTTCGGTGGACGTGTAACAAAAAAAAATATTCCAATCCATTGTCATCACAAATAAAAACTGACACAGAATATTATGGCACGCCATTTTGCTATTCAATAGCAACAATTTAATCCTGTAAAATTTAAACTATACATTTTCATTATCTTGCAAGACAATTTTGATTCATTGAATTTTTATGAATGTATTAAAATTATGTACATAATTCAGAATTATTATTATTTTGCAAAATAATTTTAATGCATTGAATTTTTATGAATGAATTAAAATGATGTACATAATGGAAATTCAGAATTATTATTATCTTGCAGGATAATTTAGATTCATTGAATTTTCATGATTGAATTAAAATTATGCTCATAACGGAAATTCAGAATTACTTATTATTATCTTGCAAGATAATTTTAAGACGTTGAATTTTTTTGATTGAATTAAAATTATGTACATAATAATAATTCAGCATGGAGATTACCTAGCAAAATTATATGGAACCGTTGAATTTTTATGATTGAATTAAAATTATGTACATAATTAAAATTCGAAATTATTATCATCTTGCAATAGAACTTTAATGCATTAAATTTTTGATTGAATTCAAATTATGTACATAATAGAAATTCAGAATTATTAATATCTTACAGTATAATTTTAATTCACCGAATTTTTATGAATGAATTAAAATTATGTACATAATGGAAATTCAGAATTATTTTTATCTTGCAAGATAATTTTAATTCATTGAATTTTTATGATTGAATATAAATTGAATTAAAATCATGTTGATAATTTTAATTCAATCATAAAAATTCAATGAATTAGAATTATGCTGTAAGATAATAAGATTTCTGAATTTCTATTATGTACATAATTTTGATTCTATCATAAAAACTCAATGAATTAGAATTATCCTGCAGGATAATATGAATTCCGAATTTCCATTATGTTCGTAATTTTAATTCAATCATAAAAATTCAATTGATTAAAATTATCTTGCAAGATAAAAATAATTCTGAATTTCCATTATGTACATAATTTTAATTCATTCATAAAAATTCTGTGAATTAAAATTATATTGTAAGATATTAATAATTCTGAATTTCTATTATGTACATAATTTGAATTCAATCAAAAATTTAATGCATTAAAGTTCTATTGCAAGATAATAATAATTTCGAATTTTGATTATGTACATAATTTTAATTCAATCATAAAAATTCAACGGTTCCATATACTTTTGCTAGGTAATCTCCATGCTGAATTATTATTATGTACATAATTTTAATTCAATCAAAAAAATTCAACGTCTTAAAATTATCTTGCAAGATAATAATAAGTAATTCTGAATTTCCGTTATGAACATAATTTTAATTCAATCATGAAAATTCAATGAATTTAAATTATCTTGCAAGATAATAATAATTCTGAATTTCCATTATGTACATAATTTTAATTCAATCATAAAAATTCAATGCATTAAAATTATTTTGCAAGATAATAATAATTCTGAATTTTCATTATGTACATAATTTTAATTCAATCATAAAAATTCAATGAATCAAAATTGTCTTGCAAGATAATAAAAATGTGTAGTTTAAATTCAAATTGAATTAATTGTTGCTATTAAATAACAAAACGGCGTGCCGTAGAATATCACGATGTTTGAATTTTATTCTAAATGGATCCATACGATGATGAGAAAAATGTTAAGTGGTTGCACAAATTCAAAACTCAGTCAAAAATTAATCTAAAATGTTTTTCTCCCACATACAAGATGTAAAACTTGTAAACATTCAATTTATTAAAAAAATTACGTGGATTTAAGAGTGACATTAAAACTATTCATATAATACATTTAAAAACTCAACGAAATATATTTCTAGCTTTCTAGAGCAAAAAGCAATACATATTTTTTATTGAGAGTAACGGAATGGAATTATTTTAAATATGTGGAGATTGTCAACAACTTCGTCAAATTTCATCTTAATCGGTTAACGCGCTATAACTTTCCAATAAAAGTCAATATTAACTGTTTATGGTATGAATCTCTTCGTAATGAGTCACTCTACAGATAAAAATCGCGAAAGAACGATATTTAGATCTAAATTTGGCTCTACGATTTGTTTATTTAGCAGTTTTTACGTCAAATTTAAAGAAAATTCAGCGTTTTTTTATTTCTCCTCAAATAGCGGCCAGACAATTTTGAATCCGCCACTTCTTTCTATCTGTTTCATGTCCCAACACAATTGCGAATAAATTCGATATACCATTGACTGGTGCTGAGTCAAGTTTTTAAACGGTTGTGCCAGAACATTTACAGCAAAGTAGAAGTTTTTGAAAAAGCAAACTTTTCAACTTCTTAGGTGGCTTTCAATTATTCAAAATATATAGAAAAATCAAACACAGAAATCAAGAAGATTAGGCAGAAAAAAAAGTTAAATTTTGTTACATAGATTATAATCAATTTACATTTTACACCATGCACCCCTATCCAAACACATCACTTTTACCTCATCTACATTCAAGATTCTGTTCATACAAATTTACTATCCTTTCTACAGAAAATATCTCCTCAAGCCCTGTTCAGACGTGGATTCACACAAGACTCACTTCAAAATTTGTGTCTTAAGCCCTGTTCAGACGTGGACTCACACAAGACTCACTTCAAAATTTGAGTCCTAGAATTTAGACATGCGTATTCAGGAATACTATGCAACAATTGATGTCTGAAAAATCAAATAAATAATTCACTTTTTGAAATGCATTTGTTATAGAGGTATACACAAACCAACGCAGCTGCCTCATTCAAAATTTTTAAGAACATTCAGCTCTCTTCACTACTTAAAGAGCTTTACTAAAAAATCACAGATAAAGATGAAGAGAAATATATGTTAGAATAGTTGAATAAGAAAAGACTGAAGATATTTTCATGGTAATTAATGAAGCTTCTCTAGCAAAGAAAGGAACTGAATTCAACTTATTGTTCCCAAAGTAAAATTTTTCATATCTATTTGATTATTTCACATTTTATCCTTTCTCACGTTATCGTACACCCCCAACAGCATTTACCTTATACATCAATGCAGGCGTCTACACTCCATTTCAACTGTCCATCTTTTGAAAACACTTATTCTTTATGTCTCCAATTTCCACAAAATCATAGTACTTGCAGATTCTCTTTATCAAAAATTGCAATCATTTACCATTCCATCCTTCTTGACGACTAAAACTTCAAATCTATCAATATTTATAAAAAACATAATATGAAAAAGTCTTATTTTCAGAGCTGTAACACCAGATGAAGCGTCCGCTTATTGCTCAAATCATGAAGCTTGTACATTTGTCGAAACTTCTGCCAAAAAAAATACATGTGTTGATGATCTTTTCTATGAACTTTTTCTTGTTGCAAATTTACCTTTGGAGATGGCTCCAAATCACCATAAGCGAGTAAGCGCGAATTTTGGATCTCCATGTCCACTACCGCCTGCAGCACCTGTACATCATTCAAAAAAGTATACTTTGTCAGTAAAACGCAGATTAAGCGATGCTTGCGGTGTTGTAGCGCCTAATGTACGACGACCTAGTATAAGAACTGATTTAATGATTATGAGAACGAAAACTTGCAGTTTTGGAGAAGCTGAAAATTCAACAAACGCTGCTGGTTTCACTTGGCGGGTGAACAGAATTGAATACAGCAGCTGCGTTATTCAGTAAACGTTATGAGTTTTCATATTGCAGCTGTATAGCAAACAAAAATAAATAAATACTCTGTGTGTAATACGAAAGTGACTTTTACTATCGTTGACATTTATAGATTTTCTTGTTGCTAATAAGCTATGTTAAAATACGGCAAAAATTTGAATATTGACATTTTCCCACTGAAATTGTAAACCTATTACTTCAAAAATATAATTCTAAAATGGTGAGTTATAAGTTAGTGTACATTTTCTACACGACTTTGTTTTGCAGAATATAAACAAAAACTCACAAAAATTTCGAGCGCTTCCTTCATCAACAAATATTTGTCCAATTAGTGCCTCCTTACTTATTTAGCAACAATTAATTGTGACCAATTTAAACTAGCAAAAAAATCATTCTATTTATACATAGGAGAAATGTAGTTGTACGTAATGTGTAATTTGATTTTATCGATCTTATAAGAGAAATTTTTAAATTACAAGGATTTCTCAGAAAGTGATCTTAGCTTAAAAATATTAATATGGGACAGCAATTATTTGTTTAACAGCAATTTTAATAAAGTAGTTAGATTTATATAAATGAATTCTTGATTCTATTATACAAGTGTTACATGCAGAGTACAAAAATAAATAAGTTTAAAATCTTGTTACATATAATATATTATCACGCAATATATTTTAGATATGTATTCATAAAGGTGTGTTAAAATCTTATTGGAAAGCAACGAATCTAATTTATTTTGCAAAATCTATATGTAAACTTATTAATTTTGTAATTTTGAATAACCATGATAAACATATTCACCAGTAATTTACGTATTTTTATAAAATGTGTAAATTATCATATAAGGAGTTTGTATTGCCACATTTTGATTACATTAATAAATAAAATTTTGTTGAAGACAATCTTTTCAAGTATTTGAATTTAGCGCTTTTAATTAGAAGTTAACTTCACAATAGACTTCTGTTTGAAGTTGAGAACATCCTTACCGACAGATTGGGTTGGAAGTTGATGTGAATGTGACGTTTGTTGTCAGATTTGTGTCAACAAAACTATATGTGTATTTCGTGAAAATTGTGCTGAAGAACCACAATCATCACGGAGAGCATTTATAACATTCTGTGCGAGTTGCAGATTTCTGCTCTCGTTATATACAAAAAGGAGAAATTTATTTTTCATTCCACTAATTTTTCCTGGAATTTGTGAGTGGAAGATTTTTCACCGCCCTCCCGCACTTGTCATGAGGTAAAATAATAAACATTCTTTATTATACTTTCTAAACTATCTAATAGCAGTTAAATTACTCAATCAATTTTGATATCGATTCCGATATTTGTTTTAATTAATTCAATTTCTCCTTCTTCAATTTGTATTTATAATAAACGCCTTAATCATGAGTTATAAGAATATCGAGAGAAATTGTAATTTATTTTATTCACAATCATCATATTAATATGGCAAAACATAACCTCTCAGAGATTGAAAACTGATCGGTATTCTCACCTCTTGTTCAAGCGCTACCCAAACAAAAATTGGAATAAATAAATATAGCGCTGTAGTGGAAACAATGCAATAAAGAGAGACAGTTCATCGAAATTTGGGAAGTAGTGCTTCTTTAAGAGGTGAGAATACTGGCGTAATTTCTTACTGAAATGACTCACTGGAGGGAAGTGTCATTTTCATCTCTTGGGCGGGAAATGTTTATGCTGAGTTGCCTAGCAATGATTATAATATAACAACAATTAAACTATTAATATTTAAAAAAAACCAATTGTATTAAAAATAAATAAGTTTAATATAAAATTTCAATGTACCTACTAACTCTTACTTTTCTGAGAAAACAAATTCTCAACGACATTCATAGCATCTTAGTTTAACTCGGGGAGAATATATTGCTCCAGTTTACTGTTATAACTTTTTGTATTATTTACTACTTACAATACATATATGAATAACTTAATTCATAAATTCAGCATGTATAATTAAATTGTTGAGAACATATTTGTTTTGATAGACATCAAATTACTTTGTTGAAAAAAGAACGAAATTAAATCAATTTCTTCTTAATAATCAAGAATGATTGTAAATGAAATAGCATACATATACTTCGGAGGGAATTCATCACAGCCTTGCACTATATCTGACCCTCGAGAATTCGCCTCTCGGACATATAATAGACCCTGGGTTGTGATGAAATTCTTCCCACCGCAGATGTAATATACTATTTTTTATTTCTGTAGGTACTTCACGCATCGCAAACAATGTGAAAAGTAAACGTTTTTCTCAGCTTTACCATCAATTAAGCGTAGCATTTAAGTTAAAATTAGATTTTTATTTGTTCGCTGCGTAACAAAAAAAAACTCTAATTTTATTTTACGACTGCCTTGTGATACAAGATTTTTCGAAATTAAGTATAAATATATAATAAATAAATAACAAAATATAAATAAATTTCAACATTACAATAAACTAAAAACAGTTCAAAATATTCAATATCATATGTTAAATACTAATGTGTCGTATACTTATGTTAAATTTCAAGCAAGAACATCTTGCGAAAATTCTTCTATTATATTAACGATGAAGGTTTCAAATAAAAACCGAAAGCTTGACATAATTTAAAAGAGAACTTTTTTATTTTGGCCCCCATCATTGTTTTTTCAACTAATTGCAGTCGCGATCAATCTTAACATATAATATATATATATATATATATATATATATATATATATATATATATATATATATATATATATATATATATATATATATATATATATATATATATATATATATATATATATATATATATATATATATATATATTGTTATTTTATATGTAATACAGGACAACACTGTTTTTAATGAGAATTTTTTTTTTATTGTTCCAGTGGACCTAGAATCCCATTATCTCAGATGAATGGTGGGAACAAGAGGCCAAATAGTGTCAACAGAATGCCATCAGCAGACAAGCCTTTTTGTGCTCAACATGATGATTTAATAAAATTCATCTACGAATCCTGGGATAAAGTGAATCGAGAGAGCAATCACGGCAGTGGTGTTACTTACTATAAAGAGCAAGAACCTAATCCAAATCTAAAAGATTTTGAACCATTCGACTTAGAAGCTTGGTGGGGACAACGTTTGGTGCAAAATATGACACAGCCACAACATTCTTAGCATAACAAATTCTTTTGTATATATCATTATTAATAAATTTACATCTAATAATTGTAGATGTAAGTCTTATTTCTGATTTTTAAAAATCTGATATAATTGTGAACAGTATTTTTAAGGAAAGTATACATTCCTTTTGATCAAATGCGTATTTGTAGTTTTATTTTATACCGAGACTTAAGTATAATTTATTTAAGTGGAATATTTTATAAATGCAGTAACAATGTTTTCGTTGTAAAATTTTAATACAAAACAATAAAAATGAAGTTTAATATACTATGTTTGTTCAATACTTTCAAGAGTTTAAATTAGTCAAAGTAATAAAACATTTAAAACTTACTGGTAATCGAACAAAATGATAGAAATCACGACAATTTAAATTGCCACAGTTCAACTTTTTTGGAGATCGTTATTCATTCAGAGACTTCTCAACTAGTCTAGAAAAATCAAAAATATATACATATATTTGAAAGGAGTTCCCAGAAAAATATGAACAATTTAGAGCAATAAGCAGAAAAACATCAAGAATTTGATTATGTAGCAATATAAATTACTATTTTCAGCAATAGGAGAATTTTTTCGTTAATGGATCTGCGTATGAAGTAAAACACATTCTGAAACGACGAAAAATTGTTCAGACGTGGACTCACAGAAGACTCACTTGAAAATTTGAATCTTAAGAAGAAGAGGTTTTTTGAGGCAATAAAATATTATTGTGTCTTGGCCGTTCACACGTGTAGCTCGTTTGTTGCTTCAAAATGTATCTCTTCTTTCACTTTTAAAATAAAATTCTTCAAAAATTTATTTATTCTAATGTTATTTTTGTACTAGATTATTCAAATAGAATTCATATTGAATTATTAAGAAAATTATTCTATTTATAATATGATAAAAAACTGTTTCTGAATATTAGTCTTAATACCACTAATTAAATTCTCAAAAAATTCTTGAATGACTGTAAATATTCTATTCTTAATTCTTTTATAATAAATAACGACTATCTCTACATATTCTTTATTTTTTAATCCAGTTTCTTTTTTTGGATTGTTCTTAAACTCGTTTCCAAATCAGCAATAATTGAAGAAAGAAATGTATTTGCTATACTTTTCTGCACATTCCAAATAAGATAAATAGAGTTAAATGATGCAAATAACAATAAAAGCAAGACATAGATTACCATCATGTGTAACGTACCACCCTGTATATTCAATAATGCACTTTGCTGAATCATTAATCGCGTGGGTGTCTTTGACGTGAGGGAAGGGGTATAGCAAAAGCAATATCTTCTCTCCGGAGAATGGAAGAGAGGGAGTTCGTCAGTTTTTTCGAAGAGTCCAACAGTTCCACAGACAGACCAGAAAAGAGTTCAAAAAGTGCGTCAAGAGAAGCCAAAGAATTGCTTAACAACTCAAGAGAATTCTCCTACAACCTACGACCTACCCAGGTGCAAACTCTCAAGTTGTCACGTCCTTTTATATTCAGCAGAGAACTGCAAACAAGTAAGCTATTGAATTTTTATTGTATTGATTTTTATATTATTTTGTATTTGTTGTCAACCTGTATTGCAATCTGTGAGATTTTGGTGGATTTCTTTGATTTTATTAATTGCATAATGTTTTATTATATTTAATTGTGTTGTTATTTCCGATTGTATCAGTTATTATAATTTTTGATCTACTCCAGGATTCTACCAGTTTAATCAATCAGTTAGTAATAATTGCCCATCTTTTATTTAACTAATTTATTCGACTCAGGGCTACAAACCCTCCCTTCGAAAATCACGATACCAAGTTTAGGACAAAACACCCGAAATTAATAAATATTTTAAACATCCTCCATTGGGAAATAATCGAGTACGGTCCATGTATGAACTAGAAAGTTAGCGGTGGAAATCGGTAGCTTCCTATGTTTATATAAAACAAGATACGATTTAATTTCTTAAAGGGGGTTGTTATAAAATTGGTGGCAGCTAAAAATCTACAATCCCAGTCCTAATAAAAAATCCACAATCCCAACCTCAATCCAAAATCTAGAAACCCAATCCAAAATCCACAACCCCAATCCCAATCGAAAATCTACAATCCCAATCCCAATCAAAAATCCACAATCTCAATCAAAAATCTACAATCCCAATCCCAAAATCGAAAGTCCAGAAAACCAATCCCAATCCCAAATTGTACAACCTCAAGCCCAATCGAAAATCCACAATCCCAATTCCAATCAAAAATCCACAATCCCAATCCAAAATCCAGAAACCCAATCCCAATCCAAAATCCCAATCCCAATCCAAAATCCACAATTCCTGATCCAAAATCCACAATTTTAATCCCAATCCAAAATAGAATGGTGAATTATGGATTGTTGATTGTGGATTGCCTCCAATAAAATATTTTGTTGAAGAAATTGGTCTTATTTTTAAAGAATTATGTTCGGGGCTCAACTGCCACCTTCAAGGACATGGCGCCGGGGTGCCGTGCACTCCTTCCACCTTCGTTTGAGACGCCTCTGACCGTATAGAAATGAACCAAAGATTGATAGAAAGCTTATTTAAACCCTTGATCTTTTAACCCTGATAGTACAGGAGGAAAGTGTAAGGGGTTGAATGATGCAACGACTTTGAAAGCTTGTATCTCCTGAAATAAAAAATCGTAGAATAATGTAATAAACGTTGATTTGAATGTTATGTGTCATGCTAATATCCCACTCCCTATCAATAAAGAGGGTTGAATAAAGCAATAATTTTGAAAGCTAATATCTTCTGATCTAATATTCTTACTAATAAATATGTTTTATTGGGTAATCCGTTCTCTTTAGCCAGAAGCTTCGTATTCTTGAAGTCAATGCCATGTAATTCTAGAATAGCATGCTCAGCCACTGCAGATTTTTCTGGATGGTTCAATCCACGGTACAAGACATAGTAGGTAACCTAACTCGCCTCGACAATGCGTCTGCTGAGATGGTTATAGTTCGCACTGTCGCCGCTAGAGACGCCTACATCAGTAAGGCCTGTTTTACAACAGTGTTTAATGTATAACTACACTAAACTTACAAAATTTCACGAAATCATTTATATATTGAAGTTAACCGTATATGTAATGTGTACAGCATATATTTTACGTTAATTAAAAATTGATATACTTGTTAAATTAGTGTTGCATTGAGTAATATTTATTATTTAATTATTACCCATACAAGAAACTGAGTTGGATAAATTCAGAGATCACATGCAATTAACAATAATTGAGAAATATTTGAACAATACATTAACAATGTGTTTAATTTTCAAGAATACATGTTAGCGATATTTTTCATAGGTTTTACGTAAGATTAATAATCATATCATTTTTAACAATTTCAGCAAGTTACACAACACGAAGGTTATTTAAACGGGCCGACATCCATCTGTTACCTCAGTTTGTGTTATTATTTAGGAGAGTGAAGTTACAATGTCCTTAGTGTATCTTGAAGAGTTAGGGTGAGTTAGTCACGTGTATGTTTTGGAGAGTGTTTGTATATTGGAGGTGTGTGAATTGTAGTGGTTGTATGGTATGTGATTTATATATTTCCTAATCCTTATCCTAATGGCGCGTAACACCGTAATGGTGGAAGCCGAGGCGCCCAACGATGTACCAGTTACCGGCCTGGTACCAACGATGCACTGCTTAGTACAGTTGTTCAACGTTCGCTTACATCTGAGTGGGGAGGTCGAGCTTCGGTTTGTTCTCGGCTTTTACTGAATACCTCTTGCCTTGATGAACTCACTGTTAACAGATGCTAAGTCACTTTCTACCAGGTCTGGGACCTGAGGCGAGTCTGGGACTCGCTTGCAAGCCTGGGGTTTGCGCGTGAATCTGGGATTCACGATGGCGTCTGGGACGCTCAATCCGATCTTTTAACCTTATTATCCTAGTCTACCTGCCTGAACTTAAAGTGGTGTGATTGTGTGTTTATGATGTTAATTATATACCCCGTGTGTGGATGTGATTCCTCACTAAGCAAGGTAGTTTGCTTATGTTATGTTTTACTTTCAGAATACATGAGATCAACACTCTGAGACCGGCGGCCACTGTACATCAGTTATAGATGAAATTGTTTTATTGTAATGTTCAATTGGAATTTAATACAAGTGTTATATGAAATTATGCTTTGTTTAATTTATCCTTTAATATACATATAGATGATATCTTTTTAATTACAAGAAAATTGTTCGAACTTTCAATAAAGGAAACATAAAAACATAAGTTAAACAAAAATTAGATTCAGTTCAAAATATTATATTTCTATATTATACATAATATTTTACAACGTAATAGTTTTTCATGTATTAAGGGCACTTATATTTATTTCTAACAAAAACACGTTATTTTAAATTATGTTATACTTAATTCATTAACATTGTCAAAATTTAGATTTTATTTGAATGATTTGATACAAATTCACTTTGTGAGTAAATTTGAATGAGAATTAAATTCATTTATGAAACTGGACCTAATTTAATAGTTATTTATACAACAAGTGAATTAAACCACTGTTTATTTGCGAGAAGAAAGTTCAAAATCACGAGCGCGTTCAGCGCAAGTGGTTTAATTCTTTGATCAAATAAAGAGGTTTAATTCACGTATTTGTATACATAATTTTATTCAATTTTGCGTAAATTTTTGGAACATTAAACTGAGGAACAAAATTCAAAAAAATTAAATTGCAGTTGCAAGAGAGCTTCGTTAATATCGCGACGAGTATTTGTTTTTCAAACATTCGGGAGTGTGACTGTCAGTAAACTGTCAGTTTTATGAATTTTGAATTGAAGCGTTATTATTGTAGAAAGTATTGTCTGAAATGATGGAAGAAAGTGATTAAAACAATGTTCTCGTCCCCGAAACCATTTTGAACGAAGCAGCCGCAGCAGTTGGGAAAATTATGCCTCAGAAATCGAAATCTTTCTATTTTTAAAATTTATTATTATTTCAAGAAGTTAATTCACAGTGTTAATTGCCATTCTGTATTATATTGCTCATTATTTGTGTATTAACTTGTTCAAACCAATTTTTAAATAATAATTGATAACTTACCCCTGTGAGATCATCTGCAGAAATCTATTCTCTAATAATAATATCTTGTGCAAAATGTCTTTCACAAACTCTATCATTTAAACCTAATTTACGGTCACTTCTAGGAATTGCTTTGTTCCAAATTTCTATCATGTCAAATGGAGCTCTAAAAACACTATATTTTATCTTACAACTGTCATATCCAGAATTGCAATTCGGGACAAAACATTTTCCAGGCATTTTAATTGAATGTTCATTTGTCACACGGCTATCACTTTATAAAATTATTATTTATATACTATAATCTGACTGTATTCAACGACACAAACACTAAAATCAAATGCTTTTCAATTGACAACTAGGCCCTACATATCGGCCATCTTGGAACATTTCCTTTCACCTCTCACGTCCACATGCTTGACGCAGTCAGCGGACACATTTATAGTAGGCCGGCAATGAGAGTTGTGAGGGCCTGGTTCAATCTTATATGACCAGAATGCTCTTTCAATCTTGTTTCTACAGTCGTCTTGGTTTGTCCAATATATACTTTGCCACATTGACAAGGAATTTTGTATATACCTGGATACTGTAGAGGAAATCTGTGTTCAACATTACCAATAAGATTTCGAATTTTTAAACTGGAAGTGTATGAAGTTTTTATGTCAAATTTATGTAAAAGTCTTCCAATTTTATCCGTTATATTAGCTACGTATATTCCCCTAAGACCTATTGTCAATTCAATAGGCTCAACAACATATGGATTAGCCAAGTATTTGGATGGTTTGTTGAAGCCGATGTTTGGTCATACTTCATCATATGTCAAGGATACCCGACATTTTGTGGATTTGATTAGTGATATGACATTGACATAATTATTTACTTGTCAGTTTTGACGTTTCATCTATATTCACAAATTGAAACTGGTTCAAAAAATTTTATCCAGTGTACCACAAAAATAATGAAACATACAGGATGATAATTGGGACATCTGAATCAACAACAATTGATTATTGCACATGTATATGCACAATGTATACATGTTATATTAATATCGGTACGATTTTTAAGCTCAACCTAGTCTGACCTCTAATGATAATAATTTTCTCCCATATTTGTAATGCTAAAAAAATTTTTTTTCGCCAAGTTTCATCGAAATCAGAGGACATTGCTAAGAGTATTATTAAATCAACTGTATAAGTTAAACTTGTTATAAAATAAGGGTTATAAAGGGCTAAAGACAAACTTGTAAAAAGTAACTCATCTTAGATAGTGACTCAATCCTCATTTGGACAAGGAGGTGTGAAAAATTGTCCACACATGCAGGCTGATAACTGGGACATCTAAATCAACAACAAATTGATTATTTGGCCTGTCTAGCTAAAAAGAAGAATTTTACAAAAAAATTTAAACAGGGAAATGGTATTTTTCCAGCCTAAATAAGTTAAATTTGATGTTTGGATGTAATTTTATAATAAAGATTTATTTGCTCTATAATTATTTCAACCTTAACCACGATTATCAAAGCGTAAAATATGACAATCTATGAGACTTTGTTTTTAAACAAAATCATATTTACTGCCTTTTCCATCATATATAAACTCAAATTAATTTTCTATAACATGTAAATTTGAATAGTAAGCGTGGCACCCTAACAAATTTCAAGATTCATTACCGCTTACGTCAGCTTTTCTGTATTTCATCTTCTGGTCGTTGGAGTAATGGCGTAGTAAATAAATAAAAACAAAATAAATATCGTATAAGCTATATCTTAATCATTTGATAATATATCAGTCCAACTTATGATAATCCCTTTGTTTGCTTATCAGTTTTAATTTTAATAGCATAAGGTACAGAATATTTTGTCAATACATTGCAATATACTGATTAAGTTAAATCATTGTCGTTCATATTCAAATTTAAAGTATTATAACAAATATTGATGTTTTTTAAAATAAACTTGTGTCACTTAAAAGTAAATTATTGTTTTGCATCAAAATTGGGAGAAACTCCAAAGAATTACAGTAAGTATTGAATTATCAAATATTTTAAGGCATTTTTTTCTTGTTTAAACAGCAATAAGTAAAAATATTCTAGAATCAAAAAAAGATCATTGTGGAATAGAGCGTGATTTTAATTCATCCTTTTTTTTCCAGAATCTTCGAAATATATTATTAATCACACATAAGATATCGACAATGGAGAATAAAGTCGCAAAAAGAAGGATATCCCAAACTGAGTACGTATTGCTTCCAAATTCATTTGAGTTGTGTTAATTTTTTTTTTTCAAGAATTATAATCAATTTCATTGATAAATTTGTACTTAAAAGTAATTATTAGATAATAAGTATAGTATTATATTTTTATTTTGAAGAAATAATGTTATCTATTGTAATAAATTATTGATTAGATATCTATTCGAATATTTTTATTATGCGTAGTTAATTTAAATTTTATGAATAATTCATCTATCTTCAAATTTATTGAAATTTCATGACTTATTTGCGGTTGAAAAATATTTTTTTTTTGCAGTTACTCCGGTTCTATCATTGTGTTTATGTGAACTACCGGGACAGTAAATAATAGACAAGATAAGATCAGTCATGAATTTGTTGATAAATTAATTGATTAATTCGATATTTTAAGAATATAGATGATATTTAATATTTTTCAGAAACGAGCGAAATGTCGCTTCAAGTTTCAATACGTTTCAAAACACTGCAGTAGGTGTAGTTGTAGCAGCCACCAAAAAGGCGACCGTTAATGTTGATGGAAATATAACAATCAATCATCATAACCAAATAAAAAATAATTTGGAAAAACTCACTCACATCAAATTTCAGTTAGAAGATCCGATACCAACATTCACTGGAAGAGATGAAGAACTTGAACTTATAAAAGAAGCATTTGTAGAATCAACCAACAAGCAATATAATCTAGTAATCTTATGTGGGTATGGTGGCATGGGAAAAACTGAACTCGCAAAAAAATATATAAATAAAAATAGACATGAATTCGAAAATATAATATGGATTAATTCAGAATATGAATCATCCATGACAGACAATTTTAAACGTTTCAAAATAAAATTAAAGATTTAGGATATTCCTGTACTGAATTTGAAGATATATATGAATATTTCAATAATAAGAAATGTATTTTTGTTTTTGATGACGCAGAAAATATGAGAAGCATTCGTCAATTTTTACCAAAACAACGGAATAAATCTTTGTTTTTGGTAACATCGCATCTTGAAGAATGGGATCTTTATAAATCAATTGTTCTAGATAAACTCGTTGACAAAAGTGCAAAAAATTTTATAAAATCAGTTCTACATGAACGCGGAATTGAAATGACAGAAATTCATCTTCAAAATTTAATGAATAAATGTGAATTCGTGCCACTTGTTTTACAAATTACAATTGGATATATTTGCGAGGAAATAAATATGAAGAAAAGAATTAATCAAGAATTTAATATTGAAGATATAATCAATAATATTAATACTAAATGTGAGATAGTTGGAAAAGAATGGCCTTGTTCTTCGTCAAATTCGTACGACAAATCGATCTTTGTTGCTGTTTCTCAATCATTGAATAAAATTTTGAACGAAAGTGATGACGTATCAAAAACAGCGGCCGATATTTTAGGAATTATTGCGTACTTAAATTGCGAGTTTATTGATGAAGATATCCTGAAATTTATATTACAATGTAACAATATCCATATTTTTGAGACATCTCTGGGTAAAATTTCGCAATTTTCTCTAATTCGAATTCACAATGAAGTATATTATGAATCTAAATATATTTCATTACATAGAACAGTACAAGATTGCATTCGTTGGCATCATAGAAAGAATAAGAATGATTTTTATTATTCGAAAACTCTCTGTCTACTTCTGAAAATGGATTATTTTATTCATCACAAATCGATGTTTGAAAATGGTGAGAATTTTTTAAATGCAGTTCAAAGTTTTTACGAAAAAACCAAATGCCGAAGTATTTACAAAAATATTTGGAGAAATGCCACTATTAAAATGTTGAACCATTTAATAGCAACAACGGATTTTAGAAGGAATGTAGAATTTCTGTCGGTTGCGGTATCAAGTAAAAGAAAAGATATTGATTTCATAAAAGAATCAGAAGTAAATTTAGATATAACAAATGATGAAGGGTTGAATGTGTTTTATTTTGCATGTGATGAAATTTGGATAGGAGCTATTGGGGAAAATATAAAAAATCTGGTCAAAAATGGTGCAAATATCAATTTAAAAAATTCGGACGGAAATACAGTCTTACATAATTTGTGTGAATCAATAGGCAGTGATAATCCAGAAAGAGACAAATTCGTATTTGAACGTTGCGCACTTGTTATTCTAAATGGAGCAGATACAGAAATTAAAAATAATAAAAGTGTGACAGCTAGTGATATTGCAAGAAAACAAGGATTACATTCAACGTTCGAATTACTTACTTTAAAAGATAAAAATAATATTGTCAATTTAACTGTGAAATGCCTTCAATTTGATTTATTACAATGTCTAATAAGTAATCGTATTTGTGATGTGAATAAACAAGACAGCGAGGGTAACACAATATTGCACACTGTATGCAGTTTGGAAAAAAATGATTCTAGAACTGAAGATGAAATTTGTCATGTCGTTACATTCAAGCATCCCGCCACGTATTAGTACAGAGATATCAACATAGATGACACCAACTGTCTGAGCCTGTTTTAAAATAAAAGGTAGCTGAAGCGCATGACAGGATCTAGAGAGGCTGAAAAAGATGACTAACAAATAAGCACGTTTTTCGTTTATTGTGTATAATTTGGTACTAAAATAAATAGTTTGTTACATCAATTGTTGTTTGGTTAATCAATAAATAACCCCAAACACGACATTTGGCGACGAGGATTAAATAAGTTTAAAGAAAATAGTGTGAAATCAAACAAAACAACTATAAAAGAACAAAAGTGTCAAAAAAAAAAAATGGACAATATATCAATGTCAAGACCGATTGAGCCGTTCGATATCCATACCGACACACAGAACATTGGAACTAGATGGAAAAGATGGTTAAATAGATTTGAAAACTACATGGAAGCAGCCAACATCTCCAGTGACAAACGTAAACGAGCCATGCTTCTCCATTTGGTAGGTGAGCCAGCGTACGATATATTTCAATCTCTTCCAGATATTCCTGAGACCTCCACCTCCTCTGAAGAACCGACCAATACGTATGAAAAAGCCAAAATAAAATTTTCGTCCTATTTTCTACCGCAAATCAACACAGAATTCGAAATTTTCAATTTCAGACAAGCAAAGCAAGAAAGTGGTGAAACCATAGCACAATTTTATGCACGTTTACTAAAACTTAGCGCCAACTGTGGATTTGAAAACATAGACAAGGAAATAAAGTCCCAAATAATACTCAGCACAACGTCAGTAAGCCTCAGAAGATTTGGACTTAGAGAACAACCTACTCTATCAGAGCTAATCGCGAGAGGAAAAACACTCGAAGCAACAGAACATCAAATGACTGCAATGTCCACCGAAGAAAAACAGGAGTCATCAAACTCGCAACATATTAATAAGGTAGGCAATAAGAATAATAAACAGGGTTATAAATCAAGACACACAAACGAGACAAACAAAACTTGCAAGAACTGTGGCAACCGCTGGCATGATGGTGGGAGAGAATCGTGTCCTGCACAAAATATTGAATGTAGAAAATGTCATAAAATGGGACATTTTGCAAAAGTATGTTTATCAAGCAGCCACAAGTTTCCACGAACGAATAACAAATATCCAGCAAACAGAAAGAATTCAGGTAGTTCAGCATCACAAAACAAACAAAAATGCAATCAAATGCAGGCTGTTACAGAACATTCGTCCTCTTCAGAAAGCTCAGCTTTCAAACTCTCTGTAAAATCAGTTACAGCAACACCACAAAAGACAGTACTGTTGAACAATGTACCAGTATGTTTTACAATAGACACAGGCTCTACTGTAAATATTATAAGTCGACAACATTTTTGCAAACTGAAAAACAAACCAGTCCTACAAGATAGCAACGAAAAAGTTTATCCGTACAACTCCAACAAAGAACTTCCAATGAGAGGTAAATTTAGAGGTATTTTTAAACATAAATTATCAAGAGTAGAAGCGGATGTCTTCGTCATAGATAGCGAATCAGAACCACTGCTCAGTTATCAGACTGCCCGAGACCTGGAATTGATCAAAGTAGCACAAGCAGTGCATCCAAATATCATAAATGGTCAATATGTCCAAGAACACTTTCCCGAACTTTTAAAAGGGGTAGGCCAGTTGAAAAATTACCAAGTACAGCTACATTTGGACGAAACAGCACAACCAGTAGCACAGAAACATAGGCGCGTACCGTTTCATTTGCGTTCTAAAGTTGAGGCAGAGCTGCAGAGGCTAGAACAGGAAGACATAATAGAAAAAGCAACAGGTCCAACGCCATGGGTTTCTCCTATTGTATTAGTACCCAAACCGCACAACCTAGACGAAATAAGAATGTGCGTTGATATGCGCGCAGCTAACATGGCTATCAAACGAGAACGGCACATCACACCAACAATTGATGACATCTTTATGCTGTTGAATGGAGCAAAAATATTCAGTAAAATAGATCTTAAAGAGGGTTATCACCAGCTCCTGTTGAATGAAAAATCGCGCGTAATTACGACTTTTTCTACGCACTTAGGTCTTTACAGATACAAACGTTTAAGTTTCGGTATCAACGCAGCCGCCGAAATATTCCAGGACACCATCAGACAAGTACTATCGAACATCTCTGGAGTCCTCAACATTAGTGATGATATTTTGATATTTGGTAAGACACAAAAAGAGCACAACGAGTCACTGCTAAAAGTATTGAATAGGTTAAAAAATAGTAACTTAACAATAAACAAGAGAAAATGTGTTTACAGCCAACCGGAAATAGCCTTCTTCGGAATCAAACCAGACCCAAGAAAGGTTGAGGCCTTCAAATCTCTGAGTTCGCCTCAAAACGTTTCTGAAGTCAGAAGTCTTTTGGGTATGCTTAATTATGTAGGAAAATTTCTGCCGAATCTAGCGAATCAAACAAGAATTCTAAGGGAACTGACACTGAAAGATGCTCAATGGAACTGGACCACGGATCACCAATATGCTTTCCTGAGATTGAAAGAACTTTTGAATGACGCTAGTAAGTTAGCGTACTACGACATCAACAAACAAACACATGTATACGTGGATGCTGGTCCTCATGGATTAGGGGCTATCCTTTCCCAACAAACAAGCAACGGAGAAATAAAGGTAGTAGCGTATGGAAGCAGAACCTTAACGGATGTTGAAAAAAGATACAGTCAGATTGAAAAGGAAATGCTCAGTATAAATTGGGCACTGCATCATTTCCATACATATTTATACGGCACACACTTTCAGTTGCACACAGATCATAAACCTTTAGTCAGCATATTAACCAATCCACAATCGTCTACTAGTGCTCGACTTGAGAGACTGATTCTAAAAATACAACAATATCGTTTCACAATTACGCATCAAAAAGGAACAAGCAATCCATCTGACTACTTATCCAGATATACTTTTGATCATCAGAAACAAAATAACCAGGAAAGTATACGATGTACGTTCAATTCGCAGAAACATTCAGACAAGAAAACCGAAAATTATGTGAAATTTATAGCAACGAACAGTTTGCCAAATGCCTTGACGTTTGAAGATGTTCAGAGCAAAACAGCCTCTGATGAAACACTAACACTGGTAATGGAAGCCATTCATCAAAATGAAGATTTATTTAACAAACCACAACTGAAACAATTTCAAAAAATTAAACATGAGCTGACTGTGTACAAAGGCATTGTACTACGCGGAAAAAGAATCGTTCTCCCAGCAAGTTTAACACAACAAGCAATAAATTTAGCGCATAAAGGGCATATGGGCATAGTTAAAACAAAGCAATTGTTAAGAAGTAAAGTTTGGTTTCCAAACATAGATTCGATGACAACAAAGACAATACAAAATTGCGTTTACTGCCAAGCATCGGTCGATACGAACAACAGAGAACCAATTCAGATCACAGAACTGGCTAGTCAGCCATTTCAAAACATAGCAATTGATTTTGCAGGTCCATTTCCGAATGGAAAGTATTTGCTTGTCATTGTGGACGAATATTCCAAATATCCTATTGCGGAACCAGTTTCGTCTACCAATTTTGGAAACACTAAGAAAGTTTTAATGAAAACATTTGCAAATTTCGGAATTCCTAAACAGGTAAAATCTGATAATGGTCCACCGTTTGGTAGTCATGAATTCAAATGTTTTTCTGAACAAATGAATTTTAAGCATCATAAAATAACACCCTATTGGCCAGAGAGCAATGGTCAAGCCGAAAGATTGGTAAAAACTATAAAAAAGTCATTGATTTGTAACATGATGGAGACTAATGATCTATTTTCAGAGCTACAGTCATTTCTAATTAATTATAGATCAACTCCTCACATATCAACCGGACTGTCACCGTATGAAATCGTTTTTGGTCGACAAATTAATACCTTTTTACCAATGGTACATCCAGAAATTGACGACAAAATGAAGAAAATTATTGAAACCAATCTAAACATGAGAAGGAAATATAAGAATATTGCTGATGCAAAGCGCCATACTAAACCATCGAAGTTTCAAGAAGGTGATATCGTGCTATGTAAACAGATTAAAAAGAATAAACTGACACCACCGTTTGATCCTGATCCGTACACCATTAGCCAAATAAACGGATCAAGAATCACAGCCACACGGAGAAACAAAACCATTGTGAGAAACTCCTCATTCTTTAAGTTATTCCATCAATCCTTCCCAAACTCTCCTAAAACATCCATTTCAAACTCTTCCTTAAATGAGATTGAAACAGATCGTAGGGAACCACCGAAAGAAGTTTTCGATCCATTGGAACAACGCGTAGAAGTCCAAGATGATGATAATGAAGTGAATGAAACCGAAGTTGAAGATCAAGATAACGCTCAAACCCGTCCTATTCGAAATAGAAAAGCTCCGAGATATCTTCAAGACTATGTTGTGAATATATAGAAAAAAATAATAATTTTTGTATTTATGTTTTATGTAATTCAATTATCGATTATTTTGAAAGGTTATTTAATTTGCATCTTGGGAGGAAATGTCATGTCGTTACATTCAAGCATCCCGCCACGTATTAGTACAGAGATATCAACATAGATGACACCAACTGTCTGAGCCTGTTTTAAAATAAAAGGTAGCTGAAGCGCATGACAGGATCTAGAGAGGCTGAAAAAGATGGCTAACAAATAAGCACGTTTTTCGTTTATTGTGTATAATTTGGTACTAAAATAAATAGTTTGTTACATCAATTGTTGTTTGGTTAATCAATAAATAACCCCAAACACGACAAAATTTTAGATACTGTCAGAAATTCATTCGAATATCATAACAAAAGTTGTTTCATCAAAAATAATAATGGTGAAACTGCTTTTTGTATAAGTTTAAGAAAGAATCATAAATATGTTGCTCAATCTTTTTTTGAAAATTTTCATTTTGAATTGTTATCCTTTTGTTGGCAAAGTGGCATAATAAAAAAATTTCCGTACACACACACCAGAAACAGAAATGACATCAATTATCAAGATGAAAACGGAAATACTTTCTTGCACGTCGTTTGCGGTTTGGAATTGGAAGTAAGCAATTCGATTTTGCAAGAAGATTTGTTGGAATATATAATCTTTCTTATTATTAAAAATCAACCCGAAACAAACATAAAAAATGCAGCAGGAGAGACTGTTGCAGATGTGGCCCGTCGTAGGAATCGATTGCTTCTTGTTGATTATTTCCAAATGAAAACTAAGACACGTTATGATTTCATTGAATTGGCTGTGAAACATGGAAACACTGGTTTGGTAAATTCTATTAGGAGGTGTTTCGGGAATTTTTCCAGTGATTTCTGATCCTGTTGGCATTTAATATATTTGTTGAAATTAATACGTTATCCATATTATGATTGAAAACCAATTCGGAACAAACATAAAAAATGCAGCAGGAGAAACTGTTGAAGATGTTGCCTGTCGTGGGAATCGATTGCTCCTTGCTGATTATTCCCAAATGAAAACTAAGTATTCGAAAAATATAAAAATATTTATTTATTAGACTTTGATCAAATTGATGAAGAAAACATTGATATAAGTAGAATAGCGGCATATAAACTTATTAAAATCAATAAAACATTGGTAGGAGTAATATTTAATTATCTATATAGATTGAACTTATTGTTAAATAAGGGTTATGTAGGGCTAAAAGCAAACTTGTCCTCCAAAAAAAGTAGCTCACCTTGGATAGTACCTTAGTCCTCATTTGGACAAGGAGATGTGGAAAATTACCGACAAATGCAGGCTGGTAATTGAGATATCTGAATCATCAACAAATTGATTATAGAGCCAGTCTAGATAAAAAGAAGGGTAGTCTTGGAAGTGGTACTTTCCCAGCCTAGACAGGAAATAGAAATAAAATTACAAATTTGATGTTTGGATGTAATTTTATAATAAAGATTTATTTGTTCCATAATTATTTCAATTAGAAACCAAAAACACGATTACAAAGCGTAAAATATAACAATCTATGTGCAATACAATTTTATATATACCGGGTGGTCCATTGGTCTCTATTTTCCTTTTAACTCGATTACTTTAAATATTACGGAAATATTTTCCCAACAATGTTTATTTACCAATTAATTACATTTTTGCCGTATAAGATTTTCTATAGGATGCTTCATTTTCGCGCAGTGATATGCAATTTTATAATTTTTAATGAAACACCCCATAAATTGTTGGATATTCTTGAAGATATTTTATTTCTTTTTGAGAAAGTTCTGATTTGTTATAGTCTCAAAATAATTAGTACAGGAATTATTCATGTAAAATGAATATAAAATTGCATATAATTGGGCGAAAATGGAGCATCCTGTAGAAAATCTTATGCGGCAAAAATGTGGGTAATTTAATGGTTAATGAATATGGTTTGGAAAATATTTTGAAATATCTCTGTAATATTTGGGATAATCGAGTTAAAAAAAGTACAGTTATCTTAATCAGTTGATAATATATCAGTCTGATTTTTCACACATAATAATCCCTGTGATGGCGCAAGATATAGAACATTTTGTCAATAAAATTGCAATATATTGAGTTAGTGAAGTTATTGTCGTTCATATTCAGATTTAAAGTGTTGTGATAAACATTGATGAATATCTATTCAATGTTTGATGTTTTCTAAAATAAGCTAGCTCCACTTAAAAATAAATAATTATTTTGCATTAAAATTATGGAGAACGCCCAAAGAATTACAGTAAGTATTAAATTATCAAATATTTCAAAGCATTTTTTTCTTGTTCAAACAGCGATATGTGAAAATATTTTAGAATTAAAAATATTTTACAATCAAGAATAGATTTTAGTATTATTTTTTTTTTCCTGAAACTTTGAGGTATATTATTAATCACGAATAAAGATATCGAAAATGGAGAATATATTCACAAAAAAAAGAGCGATATACCAAACTGAGTACTTATTGTTTCTAAATTCATTTGAATATCTTTTAATTTTTCTTCAAGAATTCTATTGACTATTCCATTCGTAGTATTTATAACAAGGTTAACAATGCTAAATCGCCATAGAAACGGTGCATATCAGTGGGTATTTGGACGTGTAGAAATACCATCGGGTATTACACTAGTGGTCCAAGTGAGTATTTTACTCAAAGATGTGGATACCTCCAATTTAAATAGCTTTTTTCATTTTTAATGGAATATTTTTCTGAATATCTTCATCAATTTTATCTTCTGATCTATCACCAAACCTTTTTGAACTAGTTTCCACATCAAAACGCATATAATTTCTTTATTATTCGTCAAAGAAAATGCAAGAAATTCTAATTTTTCAGTTTGACAGAAGTTTGTTTACTCATTCCTATGAAAATTATGTGAGTTGTTACTAGATTCATAGGAAACTAATTTGAAAAAATTGTTTGACTCCTGGAATAGTCCTCCATATACCATTTGTAGTTAAAGTATTATAGACTATTTTTGTAGTGCAATCACTCATGTTTATTGTGCTTGTGAATACCACTCGTGCTGCACACTCGTGGTATTCAAACGCAAGCACAATAAACATTCGTGATAGCACCACAAAAATAATCGATAATACTTTAACTACTTATGGTATAATAAATGATAATTTTTTGTACTTGAAAGTATTTATTGGATAATGAATACAATACTTATTTTTGTTTTGAATAAGTAATATTATCTGTTTGTTGTATTAAATTATTGATTAGATACTTGTATATTTTTATTATATGCAATTTATTATATTCTGAAGAAATTAAAAAAGAAGATCCAATTAATTCAAATTTTGTCACTTATTAGCGGATAAAAAGTTTCACTTTTTTTTTAATCAGTTACTCCGATTCTATCATTGTATTTGTGTAAGCTGTTGGGGTAGAAAATAACAAATATAAGATAAAAAAATAGAAATTGTAATTGCTTATCTCTATTTTTGACCCTATAACTTAAAATGCATGCTCAATTATAAACGGAAATGATAGCATTCAATTCATTCATTTCTAAATCATCGCAGTTGTGTATCATGATTGCTATTGGAATTGTTGCATTGTTCATTTTAAATAAATATCAACGAATTATTTACTAGGAGGACCATCTTTATGAGAAATCCATTTCTCCTTGGAAAATATTTTTATTTGTATAATGAGTACTCAGAAAACAAGAAAATATAATATTTATATTTATAAATGAATAAATAAATTCGAAATATAGTTCCGTGCGTTTTCAGCTTTTACTTTAAGAATGTGGATGATATTTTAATTTTTTTAGATGTGAACAATCAAATGTTGCTTCAAGTTCCAATACATTTCAATATACTACAATAGGGAGTAGTACCAATATTATTGAAAATATTACAATATATCATCCACCACGGATAACGCAAACAAGCAAAAGTTTGGAAAACTCAGAGACATCCAATTTCAGGAAGATCCGATACCAACATTCACTGGAAGAGATGAAGAACTTAAACTTATAAAAGAAGCATTTGTAGAATCAACCAATAAGCAATATTATCTAGTAGTCTTATGTGGGTATGGTGGCATGGGAAAAACTGAACTCGCAAAAAAATATATAAATAAAAATAGACATGAATTCGAAAATCTAATTTCTGAATCATCCATGATTGACAGTTTTATCCGTTTACAGGAAAAAATGAAAGAGCTAGGTTATTCCTGTTCTGATTTTGAAGATATATATAAACATTGCAATAATGAGAAATGCATTTTTGTTTTTGATAACGCAGAAAATATGAAAAGCATTTGCAAATTTTTGCCAAAACAAAAGAATAAATCTTTGTTTTTGGTAATATCACAATTAGATGAATGGGATCCTTATGAATCTATTGTTCTAGACAAACTCGATGATGAAAGTGCCAAAAATTTTATAAAATCAGTTCTTCATGAACGCGGAATTGATTTAACAGAGATTCATCTTCAAAATTTGATGGAAAATGCGAAAATTGAATATATTTATGAGGAAATAAAAATGAAGAAAATAATAAATCAAGAATTTGATATTAAAGATATTATAGATAATATTAATACTGAATGTGAGATAGTTGGAAAAGAATGGCCTTGTTTTTCGTCAAATTTGTACGGCAAATCGATCTTCGTTGTTGTTTCTCAATCATTGAATAAAATTTTGAACGAAAGTGATGACGTATCAAAAACAGCGGCCGATATTTTAGGAATTATAGCGTACTTAAATGCCGATTGTATTGATGAAGACATCCTGAAATTTATATTACAATGTAACAATATCAATATTTTTGAGAAATTTCTGGATAAACTTTTGCAATTTTCTCTAATTCGAATTCACAATGAAGTATGTTATCAATCTAAATATATTTCATTACATAGAACAGTTCAAGAGTGCATTCTTTGGCATCATAGAAAGGGTAATAATTATCATTTTTATTATTCAAAAATTCTCTGTATACTTCTAAAAGAGAATTATTTTTATTCCGGACATCAGGAAATGATTTTTAAAAATAGTGGAAATTATTTAAATGCCCTTCAACGTTTTTACGAAAAAAACAGAATGCCGTATAGTTTACAAAAATATTTGGAAATACGGCACCATTAAAATATTGAACCATTCAATAGAAGCAATCGATTTAATAAGGAATGTAGAATTTATGTCCGTTGCGGTAACAAGTAAAAGAGAAGATATTGATATGATAAAAGAATTTAAATTAAATTTATATATAACAAATGATGAAGAGTTCAATGTGTTTTATTTTGTATGTGTTGAAAATATGTTATATACTATTTGGCAAAGTATAGCATCTGCTCAAAAATGGAGCAGATATCAATTCAAAAAATTTGTATGGAAATACAGTTTTACATAATTTGTGTGAATCAAGAGGCAGAGATTATCAAAATAGAGACGAATTTGTATTTGCGCACTTGTTATTCTAAATGGTGCAGATACAGAAATTGAAAATAATGAAAGTGAGACAGCTACTGAGATTGCAAGAAAACAAGGATTACATTCAACGTACGAATTACTTACTTCAAAGATAAAAGTAATATTGTGAATTAGTTCATGAAATACCTTTAATTCGATTTATTACAATGTCTAATACGTAATCGCATTTGTGATGTAAATCTGTAATGTAAATAAACAAGACAGCGAGAGTAGCACAATGCTGCACACTGTATGCAGTTTGGAACAAAATAATTCTACAACTGAAGAAAGAATTTTAGACACTGTCAGAAATTCATTCATCTGTCAAAGAGGAAATTGTTTCATCAAAAATAATAATGGTGAAACTGCTTTTTGTATTAGTTTAAGAAAAAAACATAAATCTGTTGCTAAGTTTCTCTTTGGAAATTTTCCTTATAAATTGTTATCCTTTTGTTGACATAATGGCATAATACAAAAATTTCCGTATCCACAAACCAGAAACAGAAATGACATCAATTATCAAGATGAAAACGGAAATAATTTCTTGCACGTCGTTTGCGGCTTGGAATTGGAAGTAAGCAATTCGGTTTTGGAAGAAGATTTGTTGGAATACGTAATCTTTCTTATGATTAAAATTGATCCCAAAACAAGCATAAAAAATATAGCAGGAGAAACCGTCGTAGGAATCGATTGCTTCTTGTTGATGACCAAGACACCTCTTGATTTAATTGAAGTGGCTGCAAAACATATAAACACTGATTTTAGAGGTGATTTTATAATAAATCATATTTTCATATATCCGATCAGTTTTTTACAGAAAAACTGTGATAGTGCCAACTGAAAAATGAGCTGTCAGATTATGAATAGAATTTTTCTGAATAATGTAAAGTTAAATCATATTTATAAAATTACGTTATTGTTTATCTAAGAAATAACGATTATGATATGAAGTATGTTTGATCTCTGTGAAATTTGAAGAGAGAGAGCGATGCGTTCGTATATATTGTAATGTTTATTGCTTGGAAATTACTTATAATTAAAATAAAAGTCACTATTTGATAATTTGAAATGAAATAAAAGTTTTATTCTTCTGGATATCACTAACAACATTATATTATTTATTTATCACTAACCTAAACAAAGCCGCAGATATTTATTTTTAACTATTTATATATACTGATCACTTCACTGTTTGATATTCACTGCTCTAGATTCACCATTACCCTACACTACTCGTTTGCTTGCGTTTATATATAGAAATATCCATTTCTCGAATGTTCTACCACATTTCTGGAATATTGCTAGATGCTTCCATCGGCGGGGCGACGTGGTGCGGTACGGCGCGAAATAACTAGGACGAAAGGCTTCACCCATCAAGGTTACTTTTACGAGCCTCCACACTTTCGCACGTTACACTGCCCCCTTCTTAAGAGTGTTTCGTCCCGAAACAGACCTTCATGTCTATGCCGGAATCGGCGACACTCGCCGCCTTTGGTGCAACCAGTAGTTTGGTAGAAGTAGCAGTCGACAGTTTTGGTCCGATCGGGTCTGCTGGGTGGAAACAGCAGACCAATATTTGAATTCCGCTGTTCTGGAATATAACCTCTATCATATTTCGAACGATCTTACAATCTAATCCATCCAGAACACAGCCTAACTTTGGTATTGTCAGTTTCAGGATGTCGTTCTGCATTAGATGGCCTCGCATGTCTTGCAGCGTTTCCCACATGGAACGGTAGGTTAGTTTGCGATGAAATTTGTCTTTCGTTATCTGGTAGTAAATATAGCGTTTTTTGGTTGTCGTATTGTCCCTCTGACAGATGGCCTTCCCTACTGTAGGCTTATGGTGTTCTGGCCTGCCAAACTTCTTCTTGAAAACTGCTGCTATTCCTCGGAACATCTTCAAATCTTCTGACACGCAATGGGTCAAGGAGTAGTCGGCCGGGACTCTGAATAGATCCTGCTGCACTTCAGAAGTTATTCCAAATCGAGCCCGTCGTCCACACGAATAAGTCTTCATAAACTCGTCGAACGAATCTTCCTGTGCATGAATCTTGCGAGCACGTGCATCATCGATGTCTTCATTGTGGTCTCCCGCAAATGGTGCTAGCCGATTGAAGTGCACCACTCTTTATTTGCTCTTTGAGTTGCGTCTGATTTCATAGATTATGTCATTTATCCTCCTGATGACTTTGTAAGGCCCCTCTCAAGATGTCTGTAATTCTGAAGACAGGTCACATCACCGCCCTGGATTATAAAGCCATACAAAATCCCCTGGTTAGAAACCCCCGTCTTGTGCCTTGACGTCATAGGTCTTTTTCATCCGGTCGCTGGCATTCTGGATGTTTATTCGGACTTGCCAAAACGGGCGGTTATTTATGAATAAAACAACTATTTTATAGAGGTGGACGAATTTGCAGTTGAAATAATATATATTTTTAAGTGTTAAAATAATGTATTACTAATTATTTCAATATCCGACTAGTTTATTATTGTTGTCATAGTAACACTGATTTCAAGATAATTACGTAACAAATAATACCCGAGGGCATTATGTTTCAAAATAATGCCCGAGGTCATTATTTTGAAAAATAACAAACAAGTTGCCTAGTAACAGCAAATAACTAGAGTAATTTCTCTGACAGAAATCACAATGACAGAACATACATTACTAAAAATTTTGATTGAAATACAACAAAAGTCGGACATTAAACATTAAAGGCATCACGGGTGTTGAACAGACAATAATGCCTGAGGTCAACAGTGTACTTTCCGAGGGCCTCTGGCCCGAGGTGTGTACATGTTGACCGTTATTGTCCTTTTAACACCCTTGATACCTTAATTACTACAAATAAATCTAATCCCAAACATAATTCTATTAGATTTTTATTAATTGATTCGTGTGGTAACATGTTATTTGGATTTGTTTCAACGCTACGCGATCACTGCTTGATGTTGTGTATTCTTTCTAACGCATTGCGCACTATGGGCAAATGAACGTAGGTCGGAGATTCATTATAAAGCGTTACGTCGGTTAGAATTCGTTTCCGCTGTGACTACCAACCCGGCTGTTGTGTTGAGTAGTCGCGCTTGCTTGCTTTTGTGATTCAATTAAGGCTTAGGGTTGTAGTTGGGATGGTTCGTGACCCATTCGTGGGCTAGGATAATTAGCATCCTTCGTCTGCTTAGATTTTGCTTGTAGTTTAAATTTAAATGCACGCTCGGTGATTTTGTACGGCGTTGAAAGCGCAGCTCCGCGGAGCCAACGTATCTAATTAAATCCTTAATTGATTTTGTATTAATAATGAAGTGCGATTTAGTTTGGGTAGGCATTTTGTTAAATTCGCGATGGACTAAGTCGGTGCGTAAACTTGGAGAGTGTTCGAAGCTGCCTGACCAATTTCCCTCGCCGGTTTTTTTTCCGGGAGTCCTATACTCGGTTGCTGCCATCCGTAGGCCTTCACTCTAGAGCAGCTATACTCAACCTTTTTTTTAATAGAGGCCGCAATGACGTTTTGGTTATGGTGCCTCGGGCCGCAGCATAAGTTCATCTAGGTGTCAATAAAAACACGTTATTTAGTATTGGTTAATTTATTTTAATTTTAAAAAAGGTGTTCACAATTAATCTGGCTGGATGATCTCATGAGCAAGTTCATCATGCAGCCATAAGCGAAATTTTTCGTTTGAATTTGGAGAACACTCTCATTGACTTTATTTTTAGTTTGAAATAACAGTTCTACACTAAAAAATACTAATTTATTGGCCACCACCCAGTGAAATTCACTAAATTAGCTATAATTCTTATGATAAGTCAAGTCAACTACAATACAACTCGCGACCGGCAAGCTTGACTACACGCTCGAACGAGGGGGTATGAAAAATAAGGTAGTTCCCCGTCTTGCTCATGTGACTCGCTCAATGCAACGCAACATGGTAGAGTTATCTATTTCACTCACAACGCGCTCTTACTTTCTCTGGATCCGCGCGAAATTTTTAATGGTTGAGAATTTACCTATGTAACTTTGCCAGGCGGGCCACTTGTCGCACTCAAAAGTAGTACTTATCCCGCATGAGTAATACAAAACAAAATTGTCTGTTTCAGGTTTCTAATCTATTTTTTTTTTATATTAATTTTCAGATCAGAGGTGTCGTGAGTTAATTGATAAAATATTTCTTACAGGTCTCTAGTCTGTTTTGCTTTTTTTATTTCACAGATCGCTGGAAAAATAATATTTTTGTTCAACAGTTTGGAGTTCTGACAGTTTAATTAATTTTTATGTGTATTTCAAGCTTCAAGTAGCAGTGTTCCGTCGTTGGAAATGGCCTAGCAGCTTCATCTTTAAGCCCAGCAGCTTGCAATAGTCCACCGAGGGAGCACCCCGCCGAACTAATCAAAATATTTTCTTTCAACTCAGCATCGTCATCTTCACATCAGAATGACTGCAGAACTTCAAGCTTCAAGCAACAGTCTTCCGTCGTTGGAAGTGGCCCAGCTGTTTTCATCTTCAAGTCCAGCAGCTTGCAATAGTCCACTGTGGGAATACCCCGTCGAATTAATCAAAACCTTATCTTTCAGCTCAAAATCATCGTTACTACATCAACACGTAAGATTTATTCAAAATAATTATGAAAATTTTACTAATCTTCAATTTATTTATTTGTATTTTTATGTTTTTAGGCCGTCCAGCAGCAGAACCAGATCACAACAACAGAAACAGCCCAGCAGTAGAGCCAGGGCCCAACAGTAAAAACAGCCCAGCAGCAGAACCAAAGCCCAGCAGCCGTCCAAGAAGTCCTCCAGTAGCAGCAGATCTAAATCGCTGCAGCAGTCCAAGAAGTTTTCTAGCAGCAGCAGAACTAAAGCCCAACAGCCGTCCAAGAAGTCTTCCAGTAGTAGCAGAACCAGAGCCCAATAATCTTTCAAGAAGTCTTACAGCAGCAACAGAACCAGAGCCCAACAACTGTCCAAAAAGTCCTTCAGTAGCAGTAGAACCAAAACCCAATAATCTTCCAAGAAGTCCTTCAGTAGCAGCTGAACTAGAGCCCAATAATCTTCCAAGAAATCCTACAGCAACAGCACAACAAGAGCCCAGCAACCGTCCAAGAAGTCCTCCAGTAGCAGCAAAACCAAAGCCCAATAATCTTCCAAGAAGTCTTCCATCAGCAGCAGAACCAGAGCTCAGCAGCCGTCCAAGAAGTCCTCCAGTAACTGCAGAAGACCAACACATCAATAGCAACTGTTCCAGGTTTCAATTCAACTCAACTTCAAAGAAGTCAACTGATTAATTTTGCCCGCCGCTTGCAAAGTTCAAGTGAGTTCAATTTCTTTTTAAATTTTCCGACTTGTATTAATTATTTTGTTGTTCCAGTTGCAGTAAGCGCAGAAGCCACTTCTCTGATCTAAGTTTCGCTGGGGTTTTTCTAGGCCCAAAGGAAGAATTCCTGGAGAAGAGTTCGCCGTTTTCCCCTTAGCGAACAAGGCTTACAACAACGCAACAGCACAAAATTTACAGTTGTATTTATTTCTGAAACCTATTTCAATTGTTTTCAGGAGTATTTTGGAAAATAAATGTATTGTTAAATAGAATAAATCAAATTCATTAATAACTCGTATGTTTTATTTTTAAAATAAATAAAAAGTTCAGAAACTTATTTTTACTATTTTAATTATTCAAAAATATAAAAATAAGTTATTCAAAAGTCTCTGCAATAAATATACATGCCAAGAAGTCCCTATTTTTTCTATTTAAAAAATTTAGTTCAAAAACGTGCTAGGTGCTGCCATCTCTGACTAACTAAACAAACTAGTGTCCATTCAAAAATGTGTTGATTGTCGACGTACGAGCTTTTATACATAATTTTTGATTAAGATATACTCTTTATTAAATTATAACAAGTATAAATATTGGTTTGAATTATTATTTAAGAAGTGACTCAAGATTTATTCAGATAAAAAAATGCGGGCAAGCGACGCGTCGATCGCCGTCTAAATCTGACTACTCCTGGTAAATACTTAATTATAATAGTGCATTGATTGAGCATGAAATAAATTTTGTATTTAGTACCATTTTACTTGACGTACCTCAATTATTCTCCAAAAATATTATGACTTTCCGCTTTCTGAACTCATTTTCGAGTAATTGATACATAATCTATGGAATAGGGCAATCGGAAAATGTTCTTTTGATTAGTGTCCGCGTTTACTTGGGAATTATTAATTGTAAAAAGATGATTTCTGACGTAACGAGAATACTAATCAAAAACTAATTGAAAATAATGTGAGTTTACTTGAAACTTTTTTTTTGGTTGCTCTACACATTTTTGAATAAACTGTTAGAATTAAAGTCCAGCTATTAGTTTATATTTCGTTACACAGATGGCACCACGTAACTCATTTTGGATTACGAAGGAGAATAATAGAGGAGCGGACACTCAGTTGGAAAACATGAAGCCTAAAATATAATGCGGCAGACGTGAGAGAGATAGCGAGGGCGGGCCCAGTTTTGCATGCTTCATATACAGAAATAAGATCATATTCATATTTGAATTTTTTTCAATAAAATACAATTGCCAGATGAATTCAATATCTTCATCATGTTAAATTCTTTATTATTTATTAAATAAAAGGCCAAAGTAAAAGAGAATTAACATTTCTATTTATTAAAATCTGCAATGAAAAAGTGCATTATTATGAAACATGTTTTATAAACGTTTCTTTGAATAAGAGTTTTCTAATTATGAATAACAGATACATAAACAATTTTATGAATATTTTATATTACAATGGGCATAATAAAATTGAGAAAATACACACAAACAATTTCTTATAAACCAGAAGAAAATATTAACAAAAAACCTAGCAAAAATCTCCTAAATGGCGTATATCCGTGATATTTATGGGAAAATTACGTTCATTTTTATATTCCTTTCTGAAAACAAAGTATTTTGTCTCCAACATCTCATTGATGAAAATTTGTTTTTTTTTCGATGGATATAATTTTCAAATCGAAAAAATTTTTACAAGTCCTCTGGATCCAAGTTTTGCTTTGGATTTGAATTTATTTCTAGCGTTTATGTGTCTTCTACTAAAAATTAAAAATTATTTCAATCGAATAAATGGAAGATGAATTCTATCTACATTATAATATCTTTCTCTTTTTTGCACAGCTTGGGCTTTTTCAAAGATCCATCCTGTTTTATAAGAGACTTCCTTGTTTTTTTAGAGACGCTTAAATACCCGGACATGTTTTTTTTTCAGTCGGAAATATTTGAAGAACTAACTGTATCTGTAATAAAATATTTGTCACATAATTTAACAATTCCATACTACATATACTGTACGGTGAATTTGTAAACAATTATCACATCTCTATTGATTTCAAAACATAAATAGGAATATTTATATTCTTCATTAAAAGTTAAAGTAAAAGTTTTCTTGAAGTTGAATTTTTTACTAAAAGTTCAGATTAGATACGTTCAATGATTTGAAACATTGATATGACCTTCAATTTTAATATAATTTCTTCTCAATTTTACATCTCCAGACGAACATTCTTTTATGATATCCTTGCCACTTATTCAATCAAATATCATCTTTGGGTGCAGAAAAAAGAGAAAATCTCTCTTTACATGTTCTGTACCCAGTATCACAATTTGTCACAAAACATTTTCTTCCCATTTTACAGTATATTTTTACATGAAAATACTAAATAAACTGAACCTAGCCATTTAACTTCATACAAACATGGGCCCGCCTCAACCTATCTCAGTTATTTTCTCTCTCTAACAATATTACATTTTTGGCTTCACTTTTGCAACACAGTTGAGATAGGGAATTGCATAGGCGTGATTTGGATAAATGAAAACTACATATTTTTTTTTTGGCAAAACGGGTGATTTTATCAAAAAAAAAAAATATTTTCTAATGTCTACCAGATTAGCATATCCTTTTTTGCTTTACTACATTTATTATTCATTTGAAAAATAAATAAAACAAAATTAATGTTTCATTGCAGGATTTATTTTATTATTCATACAAGAAATGATTATGACGACTAGCACCCTTTGGGCAAACGAAAAAAGGATTTTCAATTTTTAAAAAAGTTGCATTGCGGGATGCCCGCCTATATATTTGAATTTACAAATGTAATAATTGAATATTATTTATTTTTGACTGAAAATAAAATACAGGTTTTGGAAACAAATAAAATACATTTAATTTTGTGAGAAAGGTTTTATTTGGTAATTTTGAAATAAGTTACAGAACAAGGACCATTTTAAGCCTAACTACATCTGAAAATAATTAAAATAGGTTTTAAAAATAAAACGACTATGAATTTTGTGGAAATGATTTTATTTTGGAAATAAGGAGAGGGTACAAAGGTTCGAAGATTAATTGTTAATTACTCGATGCTGTTGTGATGTTGGAAGTCTTGTTCGCGATGCTGTTGCGTTGTAAGCCTTGTTCGCCCCCAGGCAATGACTAAGGGGAAAGAAACGAAGTCTTCTCCGGGAATTCTCCCTTTGGGACTAGGAAAGCCCCAGCGAAACCTACACCAGAGAAGTGGCTTCTTCGCTCGCTGCAACTGAAACAACAAAATTATTATTTCAAGTCGGAAAATTTGAATAGAAATTAATTTACTTGAACTTTGCAAGCGGCGGATAAAATTAATCAGTTGACTTCTTTAAAGTTGAGTTGAGTCTGGGGTCGGAACAGTTTCTACTGATGTGTTGATCTGCTGCAGTTACAGGAGGACTTCTTGGACGGCTGCTGGGCTCTGGTTCTGTTGCTGCTGGAGGACTTCTTGGAGGATTATTGGGCTCTGGCTCTGCTGCTTCCGGAAGATTTTTTTGACGTCTGTTGGTATTTGGTTCTGCTGCTGCTGGAAGACTTTTTGGATGGCTGCTGGGTTTTGGTTCTGCTGCTGGGCTCTGATTCTGCAGCTGGGTTCTAATTCTGTTGCTGTGCTCTAATTTTGCTGCTGGGCTCTGGTTCTGCTGCTGGGCTCTTATCCTGCTTCTGAGGTCTGATTCTGCTGCTGGCCTCTGGTTCCGCTGCTGGATGGCCTAAAAACATAAAAAATACAAATAAATTGATAAATTGATTTACGTGTTTACAGTACTTAAAAACAGTTACATAATGATTAATATTATATTAACTAGCTGATGATGCGGTGATGTTATGAAGATCTACGGCCGGCGACCTGAAACAGAAACTTAAAACAAATTTTGGTGAATCATATTCATAAAAAAAAAAATTGAGAGTTGATTTTGGCAGATGGGCTCATCCTTAACTCCTCCCACGTTGTCCATTTCCTTAATGTCCATCCCCTCAACAGCTGGAATCATCCTCAGCAAAAAAAATTATAAATTAATTAGGATTCTGCGAAAGAGCAATACAAAATGGCTGTAAGAAAAATATATTAGAACCTGAAAAGTAAAGTTTATTATAGTAGGAATCACCTAGAAAAGGTTCTGTCAATCATTGTTCGCGCATGTAGTATAGCACCCATATTTTCAGAGCGCAAATAGATTTCAACGTTTTTCCCATCGTGTTTAGTGTTCCGCTTTACAAACTTTATGCCTAGTACTACATTCTAGCCGTGCCCAGTAGCTATTCAGTTCAATCCTGCTCATGGTAACTATGAATTTTGTTGAAAACTGCAATGGTGAAATGCTTTTTGTGGCTAACCGTTTGGGACAACACCAGTGTCGTGCAGTTTTTCACCAAGGAATAAGATGTTTCCAAATAATAACTGTTTATCTATATTCTAATCATAGAGATACTGCAATTTATTGATGAGTTATGAGGTATTATGGAAAAGAAGCGTATTTATAGGAAATGGATTAAATATTAGGGGGAAACAAATGAAATTCTATTGATACTATATCACCAGTTCAAAAAATCGTATAATCAAACTGTAGTGGAACAACTCTGAAATTATTGTTATCAATTTCATATTTTTATCTTCTTCTTTTTTAATCAGATTAACAGTGTTCTTGAATATGCCCAAAGTTTTGCACACATGTTCTCTCACTTTGATTAATGGAATGGAATGGTAACACCATTACTTGCTTCGTCCTCCATAAATTTATATTTCATTACACACTAACTCTCTACTTTAGCTATTCAAAACCATGGTTATATAGTTATATATAAAAGAACACTATTAACAATAACAATAAAAAAATTTGATTTTATATACGTGCACCACTGATTAGAACGCTTACAACAGAAACCTCTGCGATTGATTACTTGAGAATAAGGACGAAAATTCGTTTTTGGCGCAGGACCAATTCTATTTGACGCGAACTATAGTCAACTTATGTCTTTTGTTGATTTGTTGGAGATGGTAATGATGGAATGAAAAAGCTGAAAGGAAACTTTTTTTGATTAGTTGCATACATTTAACAATCGTTCAACATTCAAATGTGTTTTGTGTGTTGGTTTGTTTGTTGCGCGCCTATTTAACGGATCTAATTTTCGTTTGAAGAGCTAGATACGCGATGAGTGATTGCTGCCATACTACATCGCGATTTTATTTTAAAAGTGCTCAGATATATTATGCTACTGTTTGACTCTACTTTACTGCCCCAATGAGTGCCTAAGCGCTCGGACACCCAAGCACGGGTGTGCTCGTCGTTTGCAAAAAAAAAAATACGTTGTTTGATTACGTGGCCAATGCATATTCCGAGGCCCGCGATATCGTCTAGTTACGCGATGTAATGACCGTTAGTAAAGGTCTCTGCTTGATGTGTCTTTAACTTAATCAAGGACCCCAGCCAGCCATTGCATTTTCCGACTCCGTTAGGTACAAATCAAGAGTATGGCATTACACTCATTGCAGACCCACACTGTGGTGTTCGTCAGGAAAGGGGTGCCTCTCGTAGCGGTACCTACGTGTGCACCGATTCCCACGTTGGACCTCTCATTACAGGCCTTTGCAAAAAACCAAGACATTTTATTTATTTATTACATAATAGAAGCAAAGACTAACATCGCAGATAATGTGCACCTAACGCACACGCAATTGCGGAAAAAAAATCCCAATTTACATATTTAAATAAACAAAATTTTGATCTCTACGTTAATAAGCAGAATTCACAACACCAAATATAGCACAGAGCACTGTTAAAATAGTTTTTAAACGCAGTTTACGAGAGCAAAGACGACGCATAAGCAGCTTCTACGAAAACTGCGACAGTAGTGAACAACACGAAACGAAACAACACGTTTTAGAAATAAATTACACGAGCTAAGAAATATACTACGTTTTCCAATGTGTTAATAAGAGATAGATATGCTGAAAGGGACTAGTATTATCAAAAATCAAACCGAAGTTTTAACGTGTTACATCCATCAACTAGTACTTGATTGAATTAACTTGTTTCAACAAAATAATTGAAAAAGAATCTTTGAAATAGAAATTTAAAAATATTCAAACAAAATAATTCAAAATATTGTTGTAATGATGGCCGTTTATTATTTAACACTATTTATTTAACTTATTATTCGATTAAATACAAAATTATTTCAACAAAACAAAATGTCCGCTGTTTCTTTTTGTCTAGTAGTACACGTAGTCATCATTCTTCTGTTGTGCGCATCGCTGTCGTCGAGGGCGTTCAGATTTTTGAACTGGGCTGCGTTCAGGCATCTCACAGCTCGGCCTCTCCTGACGTTCCATGGGCTCCAGGGGACCTTCATCTGAAACAGAAAAGTCGGTTTCTCTTCCTATCCCTCCTGGAAATTCTTCGTTGGTGTCGTCATCATGACTAGCATCTTCTTCGGAACTTAAGTCGCTATCGGTTTCACCAGGTTCAGGCCATGGTTTCAGTTGTTCCGGTGGTAGAATATTTCTGTAAAGTTTCTGTCTTATGCGATTTCCTGGTACGTCAGATACAAGATATCTGTCGTTCGAGAGTACTTTTTCAACTGTGTACGGACCAATGTATTTCTTCATCATTTTAGGGGTTGTTCTAGGTTCCATTCCAGGTCGTTTTATCGCAACGAGTTGATTCTCATGGAATTTTGTTCCTTCTGGTCTCTTGCGGTTGTAGTAAACCTCACTTTTCTCTTGGTTTCTTTTAATTCTATTGCTTGCTTCAGTTCTAATCTCTTCTCTTCTTTGGTGATATTTATGTTGTTCCAGCTCGGTTTCTAGAACATGTTCGAGGGGCTTTTGGTAGTTTTCTATCTTAAATCCGAACATTAGTTCACTGGGGCTGAAATTTGTGCTTTTCTGCTGGGTTTGGTTCAATGAAATTTGGATCTTTGGTAGAACGATGTCCCATTCGTCCGAAAATTCAGTTTCTTTTAGTAAGGCAGGCATTATGGTTTTATTGTAGCGCTCTATTTGTCCATTTGATCTCGGTGTTCGCGCAGCAATGTGTGTAAGTATGATGCTATTTTCTTCACAAAAATTAGTGAATTCAGAACTGGTAAAACAAGTTCCTTGGTCGCTGATTATTCGTCGTGGTTTTCCAAATATTTCAAATAGTTGACTTAGGTGTTTAATTACTTCGGTCGAATTTGTAGTTTTGGTAGGTTTTAAAATGATAAATTTCGTGAATCCATCGATAACTTCGAAGATATGCCGGTTTCCTTTTTTTGTTTTTTCTAAGGGTCCAGCGTGGTCAACGTGTAACGTATCCCAAGGTCTGTTGCCTTTGTCGATCGAATGTAACCAACCTTCATTTGTTCTAGACTTGTAGTTGTACTCAATGCATTTTACGCAATTCTTCAGGCAGGAAATTACATATTTACGCATATTGGGAAAATAAAATTTTTCTCGTAGTTCGCATAGAGTTTTATCGACGCCTAAATGTGAAATATTAGCATGAACTTTCATGACGATTTCCTTTCGTAATTTTCTAGGAACAACGTAAAGTAGTTTCCCTTCACGTTCCTTCATTACTTTACCATTCATTAGTACGTAATCTGGATTACAAGATTCGTTTTTCATTAGATTATCTTTTATCTTCTTCACGTCGGGATCGAATTCTTGGGCTGCTGTTAGATCATAATCTTCAGCTTGTTCATCGGAAATAATGTTGCAAAATTGTCGACTGAGACCATCTACATGACTCATCTTCGCACCGGGTCGATGTTCAATTTTGTAGTCGAACTCCTGTAGGATTAGACTCCATCTGCAAATCTTTGGATTTAATTCTTTCTTTTCCATTGTTTGCTTGAAAGCTTGACAATCGGTTACTATCGTGATTCGTTTCCCTAGCAGGTAAACTCGGAATCGTTCTAACGCTAATATTACAGCGCGAGTCTCCAATTCGAAACTATGCTTTTTAGAATCTGACTCAGTAGTCTTAGTACTATAATAATAAATTGGATGGTACTTATCATCATCTTGTTTTTGAAGTAAAACGGCTGCATATCCTTGTGAACAGGCATCAGTATGTAGCTGAGTCTCTCTCTCGGGGTCGTACAGCTTCAGGATCGGTTCGGAAATAAGTGCTGTCTTCAAAACATTAATGGCTTCAGTTTCACGGCTGCCAATTTTGAATACTGCTTCCTCTTTCATCAAATCGCTTAGTGGCTTGGCAATGAGCGAATAGTTTTTAATAAATCGCCGGAAATATCCAGTTAGTCCCAGAAATCCGCGTAATTGTCGTTTTGTGGTTGGTAACGGAAAATCGGTTACTGCTTGTATTTTCACTTTCCCAGGTCTAATTTCGCCTTGTGTTATCACATATCCCAAGTACTTGATTTCAGTTTGTGCAAAATGACATTTGTCTACACGTATCTTGATCGCATTGCTTTTTATTTTCTCGCAGACTTCACGAATGGTTTCTAGATGTTCTTCGAGAGTCTTGGACGCAAGTAATAAATCATCCATATAGATCTGTAATTTGTTAGCTCTAATCAAATCTTGGAAAACATCGTTTACGTATCTCTGGAATACGGCAGGGCTGTTAGTAAGTCCAAAAGGCATCTTTAGGAATTCATATTGACCTCCTGGTACTACGAATGATGTGTATTTTATACTGTCTTCATCCATGTTAATATGAAAAAATCCGTTCTTCAGATCAATTGTGCTAAAATATTTTGCTTGACTCAAGTTATTTAACAAATCATCTATGTGGGGAAGAGGGTATTTATCTTTCACAGTTATTTCATTTAATGCACGGTAATCACCACATAATCTATACTCCCCATTCTTCTTTCTTCTCAATAGCATTGGACTGGCATAGTTAGAGTTGCTAGGCCGCACAATTCCCTTTTCAAGCCATTCATCGATGATTTCGTTCAGTTGCTCCTTCTCGTGATAGGCTAATCTTCTAGGACTGCTTGTAACTTCTTTGTCGGAGTTCAATTTTATTTTCATTTTGACGCATGACTCTTTAATAGGTGTTTCTTTGTTATTTAGGCAATCTTGTATATATTCTTTGATTTTATTAGAAACATGAAAAGGTATTTCTTCGTTCACGTCAATTTCAACTGATGGTTCTTCGATTTGGATATTCATCAAACTGATAAAAGGAGATTCTTCTGGTTCTCGTTTCTTGAATTTTACTTCATCGGCTGTAACGCTCATGTTTACAGTATTTAAGAATGATTGACCTAAAATCACATCTGCAGTTATCGAATTGTTAGGTACAATTATGGCATAGACGCAATATTGTTGTCCTTCTATTTCCATATCGACATACGTGACGCGTTCACATCGTACTTTTGAATTATTGAGTCCGATTAATACATGTGGTTTATTTAAATCGTGAAATTTGAGTCGTTCACTATGCATTTCCTTAATTAACGATGTGTCACAACCGGTATCAACAAGTGCGGTTAGACTGACTGTATCACCAATTATTCTAGCAGATTTATTATATTTATTTAAGGAGGCAGTGTTTATGTTACCTACTGAAACGTTTGGGGTTGTATTCTTATCGGATTTATTAGGGTCGTTGTTTGAAGTACAAAATCGCGAAATGTGTCCCTCTCGATTACATTTGAAACAAGTTGGTTTCTTCGGTTTGATTTCTGTTTTCGCATTAGTTTCCGTGGTATTGTTTGCGAATCTGCATTTATCTTTTGTATGTCCTATCTTTTTGCAAACCTCGCACTTCTGTAAATTAGTGTGCGTGTCATTTGTTCGTTTATTAGTATTCATAACTTCGGCTGACAAAAGTTTCATGGCGTGAAATAACGACTTCAAATCTTTGTGTTGCGTTGATATCATGTGCATACGAATAGTGAAGTTATCTATACCGCGTATCATTTGCGATATTATTTCGGCTTCTGTCATGTGGGCTTTTCTGGCTAATACTAGTTTTTCTTGGTAATAGTCTTCGAATCGTTCTCCTCGACGCCAATTTCTCGCTCGGACTCTGTCGATAGCTATGCCGGGATCTTCTTGTATTGTAAACATCTCGATCAATTCATTCTTAAGTAAATCCCAAGATTTCTTGATATTGTCATCTTCTGAGTCGTACCAACGTCGTGCGGTTCCTGTCAATCTGTTGGTGGCCAGTACTCTTACGACTTCATCGGATAAGTTGTACATATTTTTCAAATCGTCCACTCGCGTGACCCATGTTTGAATTTCCAAGTTTTCCTTAGCTTCGCCACTAAAATTTGGAATCTGGTTAGAGATTTCTTTAAATGGTATTACAGTACCTGAATTTGTATATGTTGGCTGATTTTCTGAGCCGCTTGTTTCAAGGTCTACTCTTCTTAAGCTTGAAATTTCATCATCTCTGGCTTTTAAGACTTCCATCATGGTGTTCATTTGGTTTAACATCAATTCCATTTGTTGTTGATGTTGTCTTCGTTCTTCTCTCATACTATGTAGCTCTGCTCTAAGTACTTCGTCTGCCATTTCGTTTTTTCTTCGTACAAACACAGGAACAGTCTTTTGAAACACGCTACTATCGTAGGCACAGGTATTTCAATTTGAGTTCGTTGCACGAGTCGAGCACAAAGTAACTTTTCGCGGTTTTTTCTTTTTGGTTATACGCGTCGCATCGCGAACACAGGCGTATTTCCACTATTAATTGACTTTGCTTTTGTGGTCAACTGGATCAATCCCACTTCTGAATTGTTATAATGATGGCCGTTTATTATTTAACACTATTTATTTAACTTATTATTCGATTAAATACAAAATTATTTCAACAAAACAAAATGTCCGCTGTTTCTTTTTGTCTAGTAGTACACGTAGTCATCATTCTTCTGTTGTGCGCATCGCTGTCGTCGAGGGCGTTCAGATTTTTGAACTGGGCTGCGTTCAGGCATCTCACAATATTGTTAGATTGTTGTAGATATAATAGATCAATATTATCAATAATTGTTTAAACATCATAAAATATAATAAAGCAGAAATAAAAAAAAAATCAGGCAGCTTTTCTAGTGCAGAAATATTGCAAAATATTCATCAAATATTGTATCAATATTATTATAAACGAATATGAATTGTTATAATTCAAATAACAAATTTAAATATTAATACAGTATAGCTATAATGAGTATAAAAGAGATAGAAATACTTCTTGTATGTCACACATCAGACAAACTGAAACAATCGAAACAATTATCTCTGAGCTTGGTACTGCATTTTAATGAAAATACAAAATTTTAAAATTATATTTGAAAAACTCAATATATTGTGAAAAATGATGTACAAATTATATTTGAATATTTATTTATCCATATCCAGAGTCGGCTCTAGCCCACTTATCGCCGGGGTCCAAGGATATATAAACTGCGCTCCCTCCCTTCCCCCTACCTGCCTCTCTTCATCGTACTTTTGTTTTTTATAGATTTCAATTCCAATTCACAAGCCACAATTTTAATCGCAATCCACAATCCAAAATTCACAATCCCAATCCCAATCCCAATCTCAATTCCAATCCAAAACTCAAAATCCAGAAATCCAATCCTAATCCAAAATCTACAATCCCAATCCCAATCCAAAATCTATAGCCTCAATCCCAATCGAAAATCCACAGTCCCAATCTCAATCCAAAATCCAAAGTCCAGATCCAGAAACTCAATCCCAATCCACAATCACAATCCCAATCCAAAATCCACAATTCCTGTTAAAATCCACAATTTTAGTCCCAATCCAAAATAGAATGGCGAATTATGGATTGTGGTTTAGCTCTAATAAAATATTTTGTTGAAGAAATTGGGCTTAGTTTTGAAGAATTATGTTAAGGACATGGCGCCGGGGTGCCGTGCATCCCTTGCACCCCCGCTTGAGACGCCTCTGATTTTGAACGACATATCAACGATAAATACATCAAATATTTTCAGAAAATTAAAAAACCTCATGAACTATCTCATAATTAAAATATATAATATAAGTGTGAATAATATATTTATATTTTCCTTTTCTACTTTTTTAAGTACTATTTTCGTAGCTAGCAACCAGGTAACACGAAATGTTCTATAAAGCCCTGTTCCAGACGTGGACACTTTGAGAACCTACTTGGGATTTTAAATCTTAAGAAGAAGAGGTTTTCTGGAGATACAATAAGGGTTGTTTGATAAAAACCAGGGTGGTTGAAACCACTGGTTTAAACCGGATTACACGGTCTGGATAATTTAATTTTCACCACTGATTTCTTTCGAGTAACTAATCAAATAACATGATTTAACAAGAACGAACACAATACAGTGCACGCCGTTTAATGTGATCACTTTGGGGCCTAGACAAAATGATAACATCAACCGACTGACTACAATAATCGAAAGACACGATGAAAGAAAAAAATATGATGTACATGTTAATAGTATATTACAATACAAGTGAAGAAACTATGAGTTTTGCTTACGCGGGTGGCAGTTTTGTGCACGAGGCGCTAGCCGAGTGTGCAAAGGCACACAAGTGAGCGAATTTGTTTCTTCACGAGTGCTGTATAGCGTTTTGTTCAATCCTATTATTGAAACATTCATTAAAACATAAAAATCTATTAAACTTCTGAAACAAAGATCATGTATAAAGTATAAAGTAGCATAGGCGGCGGATGCGTTGTTATGGATCACGTAAATATAAACATCCGCAGCTGTCAAAAATATTAAAATTGTTTTGTCCTGATACTTTTACAAATATAAATAGTGACACTAAAATGGAACAAGATAATAATGAAATTGTGCGAGGAAAATAATTAACAAAGAAGAGAAAACAAGTAATAGAAATAGCACTCAAATTGATATTACAAAAGTTACTACGATAACTACAGAGTCTCATCAGTTTTCAGTTGCTGGTATATCTTGTTTAAGTAACGCAATTTTTAACAATTATGAAGTTCATTTTCATATCAATAAGTATATGTAATAAAATGTATTGTAGTTTATTCTTTATTTCGTTATGAAAGAGTGAGTGGACGAAAGTAATTACACTCACTACTTTCGCCCACCCATTGTTATAGGAATCACTGTAGTTGACAAAACAAACAGTTTCAAGATTGGTATCCAAGTAAAAAATAACATGTTTCAATAATAGGATTGAACAAAGTGTTATTACGACCCAGTTTTACATAAAATTAGAAGCAAAACGAAATAAAACATGAAGGACAGAACAAAATATAATATAAGGGCGGTGGGCGATCATACTATCTAAGAATCTCCAACTTTTCCGAAAAAAATTGAAAAGCAAATAGGTTACAGCACAACCAAAAGATGGAAAGACACTGATCTCAGGCTGTTGACTACGGTTTTCCAAGAAAATCCTACCAGCCCTATATCGTAGAGAGAACAATACGATCGCCTTTCGATCTCAACATTGATCACAATAAACGAAATATTGATAACACTAAGCGGAAATATTTCAATACATATGTTTTATGCGGGATCGTTTTAAGTAATTTTGATAATAATAAATAAAAAACATAAAGAAATTTTAAAAGTATTCATAAAATATTTTTTTTACAACCGTAGTTAGTATTTGACACTTGTTTCAGAATATTTTTTCTAAATTAATTTATGTTGTCTCAATTTGCGTTTGTTGAACTCGTTTTATAAACACTTTGGATACGCGTTACTCCAAACACTCGCTTCACTCGTGCTTGAAAAACTCGTGTCTAAAGAGAGGTTTATAAAATATGTTACATAATATACTATTATACAACGGTTCTGAAAACGCATAACAGACTATATATCAATAATTAGCACTTGAACCAGTTTAGGACGGTAAAAACCAGTTTATGAAAGAAGGTCTCGCCCAAGTATGGAAGAAATTCAAAGGAATATGATGATTTCAAAAAACTTAGAAAAGTCTTATTAGCACTGTTCTATATCTTCTGTGTAGAAAAACGCTTACCGGTTTCGATTATTTAAATAATCATCTTCATAGCCGATAGAGGCTACATTCAAACATTTAGAAAAAAATGTTAAAATAATAAATATGCACAAAAGGTTCAATGAAATAGAATAATTAAAATAATTAAGTTACAAAAAAATTTATTGAAAATAATTGAACTGTACAACTACCGAAGAGTGGTTGGAACAGGTAATGATCGGTAAAAATTTATCGATTGAGTTACAGAATAGTCCTAAATATTTCATATATAATATGATCAAAAACTGTTTATAGATGAATCAAGTTTGAATACATTAGAAACTACTGGTTTATTTTGTACGAACATTCGCAAATAGTTATTTTTGTTTCTAGATTACGAAATGTCAATTTTGCATTCGAGATTGCCAAAGAATTTCGCGATCATGTATCAAACAACGTTTTTTCGAAAACCACGTCTCAAAATTGATAAAAATGTAATAAGAAAATTTTGACATTTCGAATCAATGAATATCACTTTTAATGTTGCTATGATACCAATACAGTTTATCTACATATTTTGAATCCTGTTTCATGTTTCTAGTTGCCTTGTAAATGTTCACTTTCAATGACAGTTTTCGAAAAACTACTTTTGGATAAGAAGTTGGCCGAAAATCTACTCGTCCGGTCACCGGACAAAAATATTTTACTATGATAGTTTTTGTAGCACGTGCACCGAGAGTACCCTATTACTGTGCTGAATTCTTCTTCGAAAGTTCTCAATTCCAAATCATGGTAACAATTTCCATCTACTCTCTGTTTACAGGGAATTAATGAATATTAATGTGCGCTGCAGGTAAAAATTAAAATTGTGGATCATGCACGCTGTTGGATTTTTTTATTTCTTTGATATATGCCGGGATATTATGTCAAATTGATATTTGAAAGAAATTTGTATTATGGGGTATGTTCTATAGTGCATTAATTGTGAACTGGATAGCAAAAAAAATGTGAAAAATATAAATCAATAAAATGAATTATGTAAGCTATTTTTCGTTGTATTAATTTCATGTTAATGTAATAATAATAGCAAAAATTTGTTTGTAGAATCAATAAGAGTCTCAATATAACTAAATTTATTTAGAAATCTCAGTAATGGAGGTACTTCGGTGCACTTGCTACAAAAAGTATCGTATGCAACACGGACACTGAACGACTGAACATTTATTATTGTCACGGTTAATTTGGCTGGATTTTGGATTTCGTCCTTGTGAAAATTGTTACCATGGTTTGGCATTGAGAGCTTTCAAAGCAGCAATCTCTTGGCAGCCAGGTGTAAACAGGTACATGAACGTTGACTTTATACGTTTACAACGCATTTAAATGACTTAAATGTCAAATTGCAGCCAATTTTCATCTTTACGCGAGGGTACATAGTTGACTATGTGAAAGTGCCCGAAAATAGGGGCTGCCAACTTTTAAAGATACTCCTCAGCTCACTATTGAAAAGATTAGAGCAGGTATTTTTGATGGCCTCCAAATGAGACAACTTACGAAAGATACCTTATTCAAAAATCAGAAAATTATATTGAACTTGTTGAAGGCCTATTTTTATAATTAAAAAATATGGGGTGCAATATGAACATAGAAATCCACTTTCTCCATAGTCACCTGGACAGGTTTTCGGAGAATTTAGGAGATGGAAGAATGTTATCAAGGTTTCTGGGATGATGTCTGACTATTGCTGGTTTCTGATACGCTATTTTCCTAAGTCTACACATAAGAGAAGAGCTCTAAAGCAAAGTTTTTCAGAAGTCAATGATTAATTTAATTTCTTAATGCATTTTTTCATGTGAATACCTGTTTTTTCTGTTTTAAACGTACATAGCTGAAACTCAAAAACTAGAGCTGATAAAAAAATTCTGCTTACATATTTAAAATAGGGATACCATATTTACTCAGCAACAGCTAAAATTTTTCCCGCAACAGATATACTGTAAACTAGTGTAATCTAACACAAAATCTCATCGTTCCACAGTTATTCGTTCTGGATTTACTCAAGAGATTCTAAGAATCTGTCAAGTAAAATACGCTTTCAGCCAAGTCTGTTGCTATGGAAACAGTAGGCCATTATTCTTATACTACAATATTCCTGAATACTGATTTCCAAAATTCTACGACTACCAACAGATCTGAGTTTATGCGCAAAATTAGAAAATAAATTCCTACTGAGGGGCACTTCCGGTTCAATCTATTGTTATGAAAATAGTAGGCAATCATTCAGATGCTACAGCAGCCTGAAATACCAAATTTCAATATTCTACATCTGATCGTTTCGAATTTATGCGAAAAATTCCTAAAGACTGTCAAGTAAAGTCCACTTCCGGCTTGGTGGACCTCTATAAAAATAGGATATGAGCATCTTAACGATATAATCATCTTAAATACTGAATTCTGACAATCTACGTTCAATCGTTTTGGGTTTATGCGGAAAATTCAAAAAATGTTTCGAATAAAGTGCTCTTCCGGCTTAGTCGATAGCAATCATAGTACAGGGTGTATAACTAGATGATATAAAAGTGTCTAATACAAAATTCAAATATTCTACGATTGAGTGTTAAGATTTAATGCGGAAAATTCAAAAAGTCTGTCATATAAAGTGCACTTCCGGTTCAGCCGATTGTCACAACAATAGAAGATGACCATTGAGATGCTACAGCAATTTCAAATGCTGAATTCCAGTATCCTACGGCTGATCATTCTGGATTTATGCAGAAAATTAAAAAAAGTCTTAAGTAAAGTGCACTTCCGGCTTAGCCGATTGCAGTCATAATGCAAGATGTACAATAAGATGTTATAGAAGTTCTTTATACAAAATTTCAATATGCTATGGCAGATCATTCTGTATTTATGCAAAAAATTCAAAAAAAGTTTCAAGCAAAGTGCCGTTTTGCCCTAGCCGATTCTTACAAAAATAGCAGATGAACTATTCTGATAAAACATCAAGTTCAAACACTGAGTTTTGACATCCTATGGCTGGTCATTCTGTATTTATTAGAAAAATTAGAAAAAAATTTGAAGTAAAGTGCACTGCCGGTTCAGACGATTGAAACCATAATGCGAGGTGCACAACTAGACCCTATACCAGTCTTAGATACAAAATTTCAACATTCTACGTTCAACCAGTTTTGAGATTTGCAAGTTACGCACGCACGCACGAACGCACGCTCGGACGAACGCACGAACATACGTACCGACATCAAGTCAAAAATAGTCAAAATTCAGGGATGCTCAAAACGGATATTTCATCAAAATTCGATAGGTGAATTTTGTCTGTTTCACAATACTTTCTTAGTACAAGTAAAAATTATAAGCTTCAAGTTTAGCGCTGAATATAGGCATGTTGCGTATCCTCAAATTCCGACGAAAGCGCCGCATATTATTCTAAAATTACAACTTTGAGGTGTGATGTTACCTGTCAATGTTTTGGAATATGTCAATCTGCTTTAAAATCAAAATAAAATTCATGGTGATAATGATATTGTATTTAATTAATGACAACATTTGTAGACAAAAATATTCTAAAAGAAGCAAATCAACCATAGTCATTATTTTTTTTTAATGTTTGTGTGACTCGTCTAAAGGTAATCAATTACAGTTAGATGTATAATGTGTTATATGTACAGAATTGGAGCAAAATCCTTGGGGGAGAGAGATTTTCTCATCTTATTATTCTTTGAAACAATTCTTGAACTTTGAGAAGGGAAAATATTAAGCAAAAATTTGGTGCTTTCAGTAAAGAATTCTGTGACTGTTCAATCAATTAAGAAACTTATCAAGTGGTATTTATTGAGTTTCTATACAATTATAATATTTAACTTCTCTTGAAGATGGTTAATACTGAGAATTGAATGATATCTAATACATTCTTATAGATTATTGCATTATTCAACTGCTATTATCCACATCTCTCTTTGTTCCGCTTCAAAATTAGTTCTGGGCTGTTTGCTCTATCATTAGTACATTTAACAGCACAACAACTTCTAAGTGAATGATTTATACTCATGATTATCGAATAATATGACATACAAAAATGACATTTGACAGTTTGACGTTTTTGACGGCACACCTCGTACATGTGAAATTTAACCGATAGAGCGGAGCCACTGAGGATACGCAATAGGCGTATAGCGGTTGATTTTAGGATAATTCTCTAAAACCAATATGGTTTGTTGGAGACTTAATGCCACTGCAAGTTGTAGATGTTACTTGCGATTCAAGCAAAGAATCCTCTGAGAATGCGAATAATGATTCTGATATTTGTAGTTACATATGATAGTGATATCTCCGCTGAATCAAACGATGAATAGAAGGCAGAAAAAAGTGTTATCGCTTCTACTAACTATTTCATTTTCTATAATATATCATAAATGAAGTATAAAAATTGGATAATACCTGTAATTGTATTATAATATTGTCTTAATCTCGTTATTGTATAATAAATACTCAGTTCACGCCCAAACTCTCAAACAATGAATAGAATTAAACTAATGTCTGAATTCTATCTCCATAATTTGGTTCTACATTCCATTTTCTATCAATAACCGAAGATATTTCAACTTTCCGCTGAGAAAATAGAAAAAAATTCGGAGCTTGTCTGCCCGGGTCCACCCCTGACGCCGTCCCCGTGTTCAATTGTCAGACATGACTGACAGCCTACGGTTACTAGATGTACGGTTGTTACCAGGCATCAACTATTAGACAATTGAATGTTGGCCCATTGTCGGCTTAGGTATATAAGAGCGTGAGCTAGGAGAGAAAGGGATTCAATGATTCCAATAATAGTAACTGTAAGTAAATTAGTGATCATACAAGTGTATAAAGTGAATATTGGTACTGTAACCTGTGTTTTATAAATTATCCACAATAAAATTTGTGACAAATTGAGGTCAGAAGTGGGATCCTGAGAAATTCAGTGGAAACAATTTTGGGTCCAGGCGACGAGAAGTGGATTGAGTTGTAGTATTGTGAAGTGTTTATATTTGTATTAGGACTGTTGTAAATGTCCAAGACAAGAAGCATGGCAACCAGCGAGGTGCAGGATCAGCTGAAAATGATGATGGAGCTCATGAAGACATCGGCAGATAAACAAAAGGTGTCGGCAGCTGAACTGAAAGCGTCGGCGGCATCCATGGAGAAAAAGATGTCTGAATCTACAGAAGCTATAGTGAGGAAGATAACCGAATCAACGAAGGGTATAAAGGCCATGGAGCAGATAATGGCTGAATCTACAGAAGGTATTTCTACTGAGCTGAAAGTGGCGATGGCTGAAGAAATGCAACCAGTGAAAGGTGCAGTAGCTGAAGAGATGCAGGCAGTAAAGGAAATCGTAGCGGAGCGTATGCAATCGATGGGGAAGAAAATGACAAGTAGGATCCAAGGGATTGAAGAGAAAATTGATGAAGAGCTAACTGGAGTGAAGAGTCAAGTCATGCAAGTCGAATAACAAGTTTGGCAGGTTGAACAGGATTCAGAAGCAAAATTAGACTCGATTGTTACCGAGAAACTGCAGAGCTTCAGTCTGAATAGTGATGGCGTTGCCCTACGGATAGAAAGTGCTCCAGCATCTACTCCAAGAGAAGTTCCAGCTAATTTCACTTTGAAACTGACGCCGTATGATGGTAAGGTTTCTTGGGATGAATATTTTGCTCAATTTGAGCTAATTTCGAAGAACAATGGCTGGAGCAAAGAACAAAGAGCAACTGAACTTGCTGGAATACTTCGTGAGAGAGCTCTGACAGTTCTTGCAGGTCTAAATGAACAAGAACGCCTCGATTATGGGAAGTTGACGTCTGAATTGAGACTGCACTTCAGAGAGGAGCACATGAGAGAATTGCAACATTGACAGCTACGGAATCGTACGCAACTACACAAAAAAGATCTAGCTACATTTGCATATGCTGTGCAGAGTCTGGCCAGGAAAGCTTTTGCAAATTGTCCTGGCTCAACACAGGAATATGTAGCAGTCAGACAGTTCTTGGCCGGCATCAGCAACAACAAAATTGGGCAAGTTGTCCGGTTGGTGAATCAAAAGACGGTGAGAGAAGCACTAACCAAGGCCCTGGAAATTGAGGCAGCCACGAAGGCGTCAAGACTGGCGACGAGAGTGAGGTGGTTATAGCGCGATGAGGAAGAGCCCGAAGTGGAAGGGACCACGACTTATACAGGAAGTCGTGAACGAGAGCGATCTTCTTCTCAATTTGTACCGATCTCACCTGGACCGGTAAGAAGAATTAGATGCTAGCAGTGCGGCAAGGAGGGTCATATTCAAATAGATTGCCGTACCAAGCATACTGTTAATTATGGCATGAATACGTTATTTGGACGGCAGGAATTACCCAGATTTTGGAGAATGAGATGCTGGCAGTGTGGTCAGGGAGGGCTTCTTCGAGCGAACTGTCGTACGAGGCACATCGTTGATTGTGGTACGAACACATCGTCAGCAAAAATAAAGTTTACTAGTCTGGAGTAGCAAAAACTGACTGGATCCCCCATCAAGAGTTCCAAGCTCATGAATCTCCAAGTGCGGAGAATTCGAACCAGTCCAACCGTGGAAGGATTCGTGAAGAATGTACCGTGTAAAATGGTCCTAGATACTGGAGCAACTGTCACCATTGTGCATCCGGAAGTTTTCGCAAAAATAAGACAAATTCCAGGTGATCGCGCCCAGAACCAGCCAACTTTGTTAAAGGCAGTCAATGGAAAAAGAATACCAGTACTTGGCGTAGAGGAGCTTGAATTTACAATTGGAAAACTAAAGAAGAAACTCAAATGTTTATTGCCGCCATCATGAATGAATGCATTTTGGGTATCGAGTTCCTGCGAGACTTTGGTTGTGTCCTGGATTTGAAGAGTGACGTCCTGCGGGTTGACAAGGAAGAAGGAATACCTCTCTATTGTCGACAAATAAGAAAAGAAGTGACTGATGTTGATGCTCCAGGAAACCTCAGCTCCAATGAGGTGACTTCAATTGGAGAGTAAAATCTTTTCAGTGATATATTTGGAAATCTGCCTAGAATTGAAGAATTCAAGCAAGATGGATCCGTATTAACGATGCACGGAGTGCAACAGGCTCAACTAGATGATTCTGTTCTAAAGCCGATCATAGAGTGGGTGAAGACCGGCCAGAAGCCTGGTTTCCGGGAAACGTTGGCAATGGATCCAATCACCAAGGCCTATTCGGCATAATGGAGCTCTCTGAAAGTCAGAAACGATTTATTATACAGAATATGAAAGAATTCCAATGGAAAGGGAATAAAAGGGAAATTGATAGTGCCGAGGAGTCTGAAGGATCGAATTTAGGAACAACAGCATGATGGTAACAGTGGTGGACATTTCAGTATCAAGAAGACACTTGATAAAGTCCGTGAATGTTTATACTGAGTTGGCTATCAAGAAGATGTAAAAAAATTTCGCAAGACTTGTGAACGCTGTAACTCCAGGAAGGAGCCCGCCACTCAACAGCGCGCTTAGAAGCAGCAGTACAACGAGAGCTCTTTGTTTGAGAGTATTGCCGTGAACATACTCGGATCTTTGCCTATTACTGCACGGCAGAACATACAAGTTTCCAGCGACAGAATGAAGGCCGATATGATCTGCGAGTCAACGGTTCCCGGTTCCAGCAAGGCGAATTAGTGTGGTTCTACAACCCCAGAAGAAGAAGAGGAAAGTGTCCCAAATAGCAGAGAGACTGGGAGGGACCAAACGAGGTCATAGAATGTTTGAACGACTTTGTATTCTGGATACGGGTGGGCAGAAACGGCAAACCAAAAGTCGTTCATGGAAACAGGCTGTGGCCATACACAGGACAAGATTTTGAGTTCGCCGGGGACGACGAACCATGAGGGGGGAGCAGTGTCACAAATGTGAAATATCTTGAATGATTAGCTCATATAATTATCTATTTGAATTTGCTGTAATTGTAAATCTAGTTAACATTGACGAAATCGTTGTTCAATTGTCAGATATGATTGACAGCCTACGGTTACCAGATGTTCGGTGCTTGCTAGATATCAACTGTTAGACTACTGAATGTTGGCCTATTGGCGGCTTAGGTATATAAGAGCGTGAGCTAGGAGAGGGAGGGATTCAATGATTCTAGTAAAAGCAACTAAAAGCGAAGTGGTGATCATACAAATGTATAAAGTGAATATTGGCACTGTAACCTGTGTTTTCTAAATTATTCACAATAAAATTTGTGAGATGGTAGGATAGACGGGCAGAATATTGGATTTTGGGACAATTAGATCCGTCGGCGTTGATCGAGATGCCTTGAAACATGAAATAAAACAATATTCTAGACAGCGATACTTACACACCAGCTGTAAAATGAAACAGTGAACAATTCACTTCCTGAAATTGAAAGTGACAGGTATTTTGTCATAAAATAAATTTAGAATGAAATTTACCCAAATAGTAAATATTTGATGAAGCTTCAAGTAAAAAAAAAAAGTCAAATGACAATCGAGTAAAATAGGTGAATAAAATGCAAAACAAAACTGCATTCGCGCCCTATCGCAGACTTCAGCAAGTCTTAACTAAATTAATCTGAACAAGACGCTCATAAATCTACACTAAAGGAGAGTACAAAAGAAATAAGAATCAGGCCTGAGATCGATCGACCTGGTTCACAACTGGTCGTAGCGTTCATAGCGTAACAAAAAAGCGTGAAAAAATGAGGCGACAACGAATGCCAACCGCAGCAAAAAGTTACACGACAAAAAAAAAACAAAAACCGTGGTGAAGCCATTGGGCAAATAGCACCAACAAAACTTCAACTTCTTACTCAAGTGTGGTCAAATTCAGTCGATTCGACCTAATTGAGAGGAAACCGTTCCTCCTCAAACAAGCGAAAAACCTAGCGGACGCCCATAGTAGCAGACATTAAAAAAAGAACTGTAACGTCACTGACTGCAGCGCACGCATTAGAAACAGCGATAAATATGAACAAAATCTTGAACTATGAGCAAATTAATGAAAATGAACCATGAACACGCTTCTAATATAAACAAAAAGAAAAACTAAGCTCAAAGAAAGGAATCAAAATTGAAAATTTGAAATATGAACGAAATTATTGAATATGAACCCGAAACTGAAAGTGAGTACCTAGCTGAAGTGAATAGAATTGAAACCCAAATTCACCCAAACTATGAGTATTCTAGAATTCAACCTGTACAAAAAAGATACCAAAAGACAAATTGGCATTTAACAAGATATTCCCTCAAAGAGATACTGGTGATAAATCCTCAAATTCATGATACGTCTTAGTGACATTGTTGAACGATTGTAATTGAATCTTATTGTGATGTTTATTGCTTGAAGAAATATAGTTTGTGACTATATAAAAGTCACTATTCAATAATTTGAATTGAAATAAGAGTCTTATTCTTCTTATGTCACTATAAACACTATATTCATTTATTGATCACTTAATTCGAACTTAAACAAACACGCAGATATTTAAATTCCACTATTTATATACACTGTCCACTTCACTGTTCGATATTCACTATTCTAGTTCCATTTCACCAGTAATATTACTACTATTGTCTTCCACACGTCTTTTGCTTGGCTTTATATAGAGAAATATCGATTTCTCGAATGTTCTATTTCTCGACTCTTTCCATTTCTAGAATATTACTCGAGGCTTCCATTGGGAGGGATGATGTGCTGCGACGCGGCGTGGCGTAACGAGGACGAAAGGCCCCTCCCATACTACATCGTCTTTACTAGCTGCCCCCACTCTCGCACGTCACACTGCCCTCTTCTTAAGAGTGTTTCGCCCCGAAGCACACCTTCATGTCTATGCCGGAATCGACACTCGCCGCCCTTTGTGCAACCAATAGTTTGGTAGAAGTAGCAGTCGACAGTTTTTGGTTCGATCGGGCCTGCTGGGTGGAAACAGCAGACCAATATTTGAATTCCGCTGTTTTGGAATGTTACCTCTATCATATTTCGAACGATCTTCCAATCTAATCCATCCTGACCGCAGCCCAATTTTGGTATTGCCAGTTTCAGGATGTCGTTCTGCATTAGATGGCCTCGCATGTCTTGCAGCATTTCCCACATGGAACGGTAGGTTGGTTTGTGATGAAATTTATCTTTTGTTACCATGTGGTGAATAAAGCGTTCCTTGGTTGTCGTATTGTCCCTCAGACAGATGGTCTTCCCTACTGTAGGCTTCTGGTGTTCAGGCCTACCAATCTTCTTCTTGAAAACTGATGCTATCCCTCAGGACATTTTCAAATCTCCTGATACACAATAGGCCAAGGAGTAGTCGGCCGGGACTCTGAATAGATCCTGCTGCACTTCGGTAGTTATTCCGAATCGAGTCCGACGTCCACTTGAAAAAGTCTTCATAAACTCCTCAAATGAATCTGCCTGCGCATGGATCTTACGAGCACGTGCATCATTGGGATCTTCATTGTTGTCTCCTGCAAATGGTGCTAGCCGATTGAAGTGCACCACTCTTGATTTGCTCTTGGGGTTGCGTCTGATTTCATAGACTATGTCGTTAATTCTTCTGATGACCTCGTAAGGCCCCTCCCAAGATGTCTGTAATTTTGGAGACAGGCCACGTCGCCGCCCTGGGTATAAAGCCACACAGAGTTTCCTGGTTGGAAACCCCCGTTTTGTGCCTTGACGTCATAGGTTTCTTTCATCCGGTCGCTGGCATTCTGGATGTTTATACGGACTCGGGAGTGGATATCGTCCATCTGACGCCTCAAGTTAATGACATGATCTTCACCAGCCAGGTCTTCTCTAGGTTTGCAGCCGAACTTTAGGTCGCATGGTAGCCGAAGTTCCCGTCCAAAAATAATTCTTGCTGGAGTCTGTCCGGTTGTTTCGTGTACGGATGAGCGGTAGGCCAGAAGGAACAGATGGAAATATTTGTCCCAGTCTCTCTGGTGACTAGAGACAACTTTGGCCAGATGTCTGTTGATGGTCTTATTCATCCGTTCCACCATTCCATCAGACTGCGGATGTAATGCAGTAGTTCTGGTTTTACGAATATTCAATACTTCGCATATCCCTTGGAAAAGTGTGTATTCAAAGTTCCAAGGGTACGCCAAAACGACAGATCCAGTTCTTCACTAGAACGTCTGCAATAGTAGCGGCCTCTTGATTAGGAAGGACATACGCTTCCACCCATTTACTAAAATAGTCCGTGACGACAACAATGTATATATTTCCGACGTCTGATTCGGGAAATGGACTTGCTACGTCGATGGCTATCCTCTCGAATGGACTACCGACATTATATTGTCGCATCGGAGCTCTTGGTCGTTTCTGCGGTCCGTTGCTTGAAGCGCACGTAGTGCATTTCCTAGTTTAGCCAATAGAACCGCTCACGAGCTCTCTGCAAAGTCTTCGATACCCCAAGGTGTCCTCCACTCACTCCATCATGGAGATGGAGATGGAGAAAAGTGTCTTTTTAGTTAATTTTAACTTTGACTACATTTAAAATATTTTCATGTTTACAAATGTTGAGTTTTTCATATCATAACTCCATGTGGAATATAATCTACATACATCTTTTATTTATTTTATCATCAATTAATGTTTTCACTGAATTTTAATAGAAACAAAATTTTTCATGTAAGTAGCTCACAGTTGAACAAATGTAATTATTTTAAACTTATTAATCGCTAATATCATAATTTATAGTTCCTGAGGATGATACAAGTGGTGTCGAAATCGAAAAATAAAAATAAATTCCATTGACTGCATTCCAGAAGTTTTTTTCTCCTTTTCATGTTTACGAATGCTCCTCTTGTATTTCTTTCAAGATTAATTGGTCTAATCCACCACCTAGAGAGCAAATTTTGATTCTATAAAGAGTTTTATGGAATGCGCATCATCGTACTCCCTGTTTTGAGTTTCTAATTGTATATAATTATAAAAAAGTATCAAGAATGCCATGAAAACCTGTAATTTTTCGTCATCCATGTTTAAGAATACTAATTTAACTATATAAGAAGTGCGGTTATCTGTCAAAACGTTGTTCTCGGTCTTTCGCGTGCTGCAGTTGTGCATCTTGGTCGGCGTTTACGTTTCCGTTGTCGCTCTAGATAGCTTTCCGTTACCGTTCTAGTTCTAGTTCTAGGGCTATTGTGCAGCCGCCCTAAGGCTAATAGAGAAAAGAAGATTTTTCTATTGTTTGATTGACTAACTGAAAAGTCATAATATATGATTTAAAAGTAGGTATGGGAAATTCATAGATAATATGGGTGGAGATAGCAATGATGCTGATCTCGATGAAGATGAAGAAGAGAATGAGAATGAGAACGCCGAGGACAATAATTATAATTAAAGAATATGTCGTGATTTCTTCAATAATTACAGAATAAGAATCATTGAAATCGATATTTCTTCTAACAATTTATCCTCCATGAAAATACTTATCTTCCAAATGACCAACATTTAACAACTTCCTTGAACACAGAATGAAGGAATCACAATTATTGATGGGAAATACTTTGGAGAAAACTCATGTATTTATAAAAATTACTCTGCTCGCACTCACTTGAAGTGCTCCAAACTTTTGCCTTGCTTTTGGAATAATATTATTAATCTTTTATATGTATTCTCGATTATACAGACAGATCAGCTTCGCTAAAATAACCAAAATGAGACTCTTCTCACAAAATTTCATGATGGTCTGACAACAATTAGATCACAAAAACTAAGTCTGGCAATATTTGCCGTTTACATAAAATTCTTTCAAATTCAATAGTTATATGGAAAACTTAGAGCCGCTGGAGTGATCAAAATGCAACCTTTCATGTTTATAGTGGTCTTGCAGCCATTAGATCTCAAGAATTAGGTCTGGCAATTATTTGTATGTATATAAAGTCCTTTCTAATTTAATATATCAAAAATCTAGAGCTGCTGAAATATATAAAGTTCGACTTTTTCTTATTTCCCGTCTAGTGTGTCAAGAAGTATCTGCCTACTAGTTCTTATGACTGCTGAAATAACTAAAGTAAATACGTTGCCAGCTCTCCTACTATTTCGAGTTTGTACGTGCACAAGTTATGTATAGAATAGTCACAACTTAGAACTGGTACTAGATTGAATCTCTAAACTAACAAGCATCCATTAGCTGCAAAAAAATGCGGTTTGATCACCAAGTTGATTCTTCAATTTTTATCGAAAACCCCTTACCAATTCCTGATATTGTTCACACTTGGGTCATCTCATTCCCTCATAAACCACATACGTACTGGAAATTGTATTTTAGAAGAATTTAAAACGAATCAGTGGGTTGAACATGGTGTTAATCTAAGTCTGCTCTTGTTCATAATATATATGGATGACATATAAAAGAAAACGAAACAAAGAACAAAGAAGTCAACCATAGGATACTTGAACCTTAACGAAATCGAGGTAGCGGAGCTCTTATTTGCAGACGATATGGTCATATTTGGAAGATCAGAAATTACTTTACAAACCAATATTACAATTTGGCAAAAAAAGCTATGAGAAGCAAATATGAACATACATACAGAGGAAACAAATGATGTTGATAGGAAAGAAAAACAAAACCATAGACCTACACATTGCCTCCAGGAAAATACAGCAGGTTCGCAGATTTAAGTATCTGAGAAGCATTCTTGAGGGACAAGAAGGCTTTGAAGAAGAGATCAATAGCACAGTACAATTGACAAATACAATATACCACAACAAAAAAATTGCATTTTTCAAGAATAAAAATATATCAACTGTGACAAAACTGACAGTATACAAGATCATATAATACCAACTCTTCAATATGTTAGCGAGATTTGGGTGCTTAATCAAAGACAGAGCAGTAAAATCCAAGCAATAGAAATGAAATGCCCAAGAGCCATAGCAGGAGTAACAAAGCTAGACCGGATAAGAAACGTGGATATCAGAAGCCAACTTGAAGTAAAACCTGTGAAATAATTGATAGAAGAAAAGCAACTAAATTAGGTCAGGCATGTCATCAGACTTTCTCAAACTAGAATAGTAAAAACAATATGAAAATTCTGCACAAACCCAAGAAGATTGAAACAGCTTGAGTAAATTTTGAAGCAATTGGCTTCTTCTGAACAGGAACTTTTGAAAAGTCTAAGTAGCGTATTCATAGCAAGTATTTCACTTCAGACTGTTCCATAATCAAGAATGATGTTATTAGGGTATCTGCGACACTTTCAAATGTATTTTTATTCTGTCGAATACTTATAGTAGTAAATTGAATATGATGGGAAGCTAATATTAGGGAATAAAAAAGTCCGGTGGTAGTCCTTTTCTTCACGTTTTATTTAGACATGAAGTCGACCGATTTCGACTCTTTAGAGAGCCATCTTCAGGACCAAAGAAAAAGCATAATATAGACCTACTAGCATATAGTTGGTACCTCAAAGAATTGAATATGGTTGATTTATACATTAGATCAACAGCAGCAGTGCATTCAAAATAGGTAGGGATTTTATCTCTAAGATAATAGTTCTAGATCAAGAAGAAGACTGCCAATATATTGATACAAGACTCATCGGGAATTATGCAACTGAATATAAACAAGAATAGTTGAGATCATACAGAGGCCATGGAAAAAGAAAAAAGTCTCCCAGACCAGTTACATGCAGCAAGTTCTGAAAACTGTAATATTCACCATACTGAATTTCTTCAAAAATTGCCACAAGACAACATCTGCACTTCATGGAACAGTTGCGATAAGGACCATTTTCTGTACCATCGCCACATTTTCTGCGCTCCAAGACAACAACTCCTGGAGAAATATACGGCCGAATGCCGAATGTCCAGAGAATCTACTTAGATTTCAATCACTGAGTTCGCAACAAATGAGATTTATGGTATCTATAATTATGTAAGCATATCACTGATAATCAGATATTTCATTATGGATGAATGATATTGCATCATAAATGTTTAACGTGCCCATTAAACAATACCTTTCACTCTTTTGTATATAATATTTTCCAAATGTATTCGAATATTATCATTATTATTGAGCAATTTTAGAAATAGTATCATGCTGTCGCCATAAATGGTCGGTAAATTCAATAAACAATAAGGCAAATGGTGATTGCAGTTCTAATGTAACAAAGCATTAAAAAATGCTATATGTAGCGCCATTAGATCTAAGGCAGTATATGAGTTCTCATTATACATTTTTCAGTTCATATAATGGCTTCTAGAGAATTTATTTATATTCAAGGGTTTTATTTTATTAATTTTCAATATTACCAAAAAACACCCTGTTCTAAATGATTCATTTATCATGTATATATCTAATGAATAAAGATAATCTTTCTTGAAAAAAATACTTGATATTTCATCATATTCAGTGGATGAAATAATCATCTTTTCAATATCTTTAGTCAAGTAGTGCAGAAACATCTGAATGGTATTTTGTATCAAAAATATTTTCTGCTAAAAGGATCTTTGATAAATTAAAAATAACTTACAAAGTATTAGCAATAACATTTTTATCAGTATTAGATTTTCCGTTGCCATTGAATGCGTCTTGAAGACACTTTTTATTATAATCCTCAAAATTATTCTTGATTATCTGCCAAGCAGCTTTATTTTTGTTTGAGAATGTATTATATATATCTATTGAATTTTTGTTTAGCAAGCCCGGCAACCCTAGAATAAATTAGTTTATTACTATCTCGACCTATTACGATAGAAGTATTGTAATCGTGATTTTTTCACAGTTCGGGATCTTGATGCATCTTCACGTTTCAGACCCTATTGAATCCGAAAAACATCATTTCAAAGATAAACGTATTTGTGATTAAGTTATCCAGGTGAATGTATTATTGTTGAATCATAATTTGGGAATCGGTATAGACACACATAGCAAAGCATGAGTTTTGGTTCGAAGTTAATTCAATCATAGCATATTCAAATAAATACTTTCTCAATATCAAATTACGAAACATCTTCTTTTGATCTGCATAAATGTCATTTGGAATATTTCAGAACACCTTCATACGCTTGTGATTCCCAATGGAATCTCATTTTCATATCATGCCCATTTGTAAAAACTTCTAGTGATTCAATTTTATCAAGTAATTATTGAACATTTTGAAGTATCATGGTGACGCTTTTACTATTCACCAATCTTATTTCATCATAATCATAATTTTTTCTATTAGGAGTTAGGACTAGTGGTCTTTTTGTTATATGCAATGATTCTAAAGAACTTTTTTCTTTGAATTGAATCAGGGACTCTTCCTCATCTGTGGAGTTTATGAATAAAAAACAAAGCATCTAATTATTAAACCAGATAGCCAAGACTTGCTTTTGTTCATAATGTCAAGATTTTAAAAGCTGCCATATAAGCTTCTTTGTTTGAATCTTTTTCAACATGATTCGGTACTATTCGTGATTTTGTTCGGATAAAATTTTTGACTTGTTCAACTCAGAATATATGTATAATTAAACTATCAAATCATTTTTGTTATTTTGAAAGAATACAAGGCTCGAATGGACAGGTGATATGAAACATCTATGAACAAATGAGTAAAAAGTCTGACGTGGACATCATGTGACTTACTTGTACATCATTGGATGTATATATAATCGAATACAAAATCTCATCAATCCACAGCTACTCGTTCTGGATTTATCCAAAAGAGTCTGAAAATCTGTCACGAAAAATGCGCTTTTAGCCCAGTCGGTTGCTATTACACGGAGAGCTGGCTACATAAAAAAAAACCTTGTTTTCGCTACATGGCTAATTTCTTTTGTGAAAAGATCTTTTCATGTGGCCAATTTCGAATCGTCCTGTCTGCCAGCGCGAATTGATGACTTTTGGACATTTTGAGCTTGATATTTTAATCCAAATTGCCAAGAAATTTTCTGTCAATTTTGATGAGAACGACGCCATTTACAATATCGTTTCCTCAGTTACCAGTTACTACTGCCGTCAAACTGACATTTACAAAAGGAATTTTTTTTTGTTTGTCATCTTACATATGGCTATTCTAATGTATGAATATAACATTTAATCAATCGGTATGCATGTGTGTGACACTATTTTAATTCAAAATTCCATTTCAATTTCGTGCTGACTGCCAGCACTTTAGCCACAAATAAACAGCCAACAATTCACCTTTTTTCTTAAGAATGAATAGAAGCTATTCTAATTATAATATATGTATCTTATGGAAAATTTAATATCGTAATTTCACCGGCCACCCTCACTATAAGGCACGAAATCTTGCTAGCAGACAAGACGATTTGAACTTGCCTACACAAAAGGAGTATTTCATAATAGGAATCAGCCATGTAGCGATGACAAGCTTTTTTATGTAGCCAGCTCTCAGATTAAGTGCACATGAAAATTTTCACAATGTTTTATTTTCGATCGTTCCAATTTCCTTGAAATATAGTAAATTTTTCATGGATACTTTTTCTTTTGTGAATGTCAGTTTGACGACAGCAGTAGTTGGTAACTAAGGAAACGATATTGTGGATGACATTGTTCTCGTCAGAATTGACAGAAAATTTCTTGGCAATTTGAATTAAAATATCAAGTTCAAAATGTCCGAAAGCCACGGATTCCCGCTGAAAAACAAGACGGTTCAAACTTGGCTACACAAAAAAAACCTTTTGCGAAAGGAATTAGCCACGTAGCGATAACAAGGTTTTTTATGTAGCCTGCTCTCAGACTATGTGGAAACAGTAGGTCATCATTCTTATGCTACAACATTCCTAAATACCGATCTCCAAAATTCTATGACTGACAGTTCTGACCTTATGCACAAAGTTAAAAAATAAATTCCAACTGAAGTGCACTTCTGGCTCAGTCTATTGTTGGAAAAATAGTAGGCAATTATTCAGAGGCTACAGCAGATTGAAATACCAAATTTAAATACTCTACGGCCAATTGTTTCGGATTTATGCGAAAAATTCCAAAATACTGTGAGGTAAAGTGCACTTCCGGCTCAATTGATCTTGATGGAAATAGGATATAAGCATTTGAACGGTACTATCGTCTTAAATACTAAATTCTAACTTTCTATGTTCAATTGCTTTGGATTTATAAGGAAAATTCAAAATTTTCCTCGAGTAAAGTGCACTTCCGGTACAGATAATTGCGATTATAATGCGAGGTGCATAACTAGATGTTACAGAAGTGCTTAATACAAGTAGGTAAATAGGGCAAATTTTCATTTGTATGATGGAGAAAATTATTCCTCCTATATAGGTTTTTAATAATAATCTTTCCTATGAATTCATTCAAAATAATATTCTCTTTTGAAGAGCAGATTTAGGACCGGTTCCACCAATACTGAAATAGAGACAAGATTAGTTGAAAGGATCTAATTTATCTACAGGTTAGATTCATTCTGTGACCCATCAATGAGATTTTGAGTCCAGTTATTCAACAAAGAGATATAATTTATCCATGGATGTTTTATTTATTCTTCTCGTTCAAGGTGTTAATACCATGAATGTTTTTGATCTTAAGTGCTCATTTTCAATAATACAGTTATGGCAAGTTGCACCACTGTCCCCTAAATTTTAATAGTGGCTTCGTTGAACAATATCGTATATAGTCAGAGAGGATTCAGATGACATCTCTGAAAATTAAATCATTATTATGAAGAAAGAGTTATTTATACAGTAAATTAAATCACTGTTCATTTGCGAGAAGAAACTTTAAGACTACGAGCGTGTTTAGCGCGAGTGGTTCAATTCTTTGAGCAAGGAATACCAATATTCTGCGACTGGAGAAACAAAAAGAATGCAAGAGGAGTGAATGAGTATATATCAGAACGTTCTAATGATGTTAAAGGTCCCTCACTATGGTCATACCATTCGCAATTCTAGGAAATGATAATGGTGAAAGAAAATGTGGATATAGGAACATAGGTTTGTCCACGCACAAAATTATTGCTATAAGAAAAAAGTCAAGGATATGCATTTGTGAAGATCTGGAATAGTTTCTGGATATTGCTGCAGATGACAAATATTTGTTGATGAAGGTTTGACTGTGTTTATGAAAGAAATATTTTTGGTGAAATATTGTATTTTATTAGGTTGTATTCATTATGGAGGTGGCTGGAGGATGCTGACTTGGAGAGCTGGTAAGCATGTCTATTGACCATGTGGAGGACAGAGGCAATGTATTAGTCGTGAAGATTTCCGATACCAGGAATGAATCTTCACTGTAGCTGGTGGAAATATAAAGAAATAAGACCATGAACGATTATTATTTTTGAATTATAAAAACCAAAACTGTATCATTCAATCTATCGGCATGAATACTTTTTCAAAAATACCTCAAGCTATAGCAAAATTTCTTGGTTTCAACAATGCAGAAAAATAGGCCATAGTTTTAGATGTTCATCTGCAACCCTTTCAGCAAATACTGGTGCTGATTTATCTTCGCTGGAAAGGCATGAATGGTGATTGTCAAATTCAGTTGCGGAGGAATATATAGAGGACTTCATTGCTAACAAAATTGACATCTCTAAGAAAATACTTTGCGGTGGACATGCAGAAGAAGAGTTTGTAATGACTAATGCAAATTCTTCAGGAGCTTATGTTGTTGATGAACACAATAACAGCACTAATGATATAGCCGGAAGAATGCTATCGAAAGGTGTTCAGTTTAATAATTTAACAAATTGTAATTTTTATTCTGATAAATATAAATTAATTCAAAGTATCAATCTCAATGTACATGTACCTATTCTCAAAGGATCTGTAGAAACTATTTATATGAAAATAGTATGTTCTACAACAAGTATTGGAATGACCTTAGTTCCACACGAGCGGAAGATTTGTAATCCGAGCCAAAGGCAAGGATTACGGTTCGCGAGTGTGGAATACGCCATTCCAATACATGTTGTATACTATACTTTCTCCAAAAAGGTTTTGGAAACTCACCAATATTTCAGAAGAAATTAAAAAAATTATGAAACGTCAAATGCGGAGCCAGAAAACAAATATCTAAATTGTTGAAACGTAACCATAGTTATCAAAGCTCATATCTTCTGAATCGTCGAAATGATTCAACATGGTAACAGAATATTATTCTTACACGATGTGTGGGAATGTCATCTGTTCCAACATAATTTTTGATTATGGAATATGCAAATTCCATAACAGTGTTAAAGAAAATACGTTCTGAATATGAATATGTTTAATGTTGATGACAGAAACGTAAGGAGTCAGAGCAAAATTTTTTCGTCAGTTAAATTTTATCCCAATGAAAATGATTGAGTTACTTCATCCAATCAATTTATACCACGGTTAGGCCTAACTGAGAATGGTAGAACTCGAATCTCGGTTTAAATGATATTCATTCCCTGGGCTATTCTACTCTTAGAATGAATATCTTAACTGTGGTTGTTGAAAATGGCCCTTGAGCTGCTATTTTTCAACGCTTTTCTCAAATAGAGAGAGCATTCTGCTGGTTGGCTGACACAATAATAGTATATTGTGAGACAAGTGCGACGAGTTGTCGATTGCCCACGAGTGAGTGAGCTCATTCGCTCAAGTGAGCAATTGACAATACCGCACGAGTTGCAGATACTATTTTTCGTAACGATTGTGGGATCAGTATTATTTTGCGTTTTTTTTTCTGGGTGGTAAATGGTTTGCGTGCGTGCAGTCAAATTATACTTGGCGCACTCAGAAAGCAAAGAGCTATTTACCGCTCGGAAAAACGTGCGTAAAGTAGTACTTATCCCGCAATAAAAATAAAAAGTAATACAGATTCTTTTTTATCTCATTTTTGAGAACTCACACCCTTCACACGCAGCAGTATGCAGGTGATTATTACACTAGTGGTCAAAGTGAGTATTTTACTCAAAGATGTGGATACCTCTAATTTGTGCTTTCTTCTTATTTAATGGAATATTTTTCTGAATATCTTCATCAATTTTATCTTCTGATCTATCACTAAACCTTTCTGAACTAGATTCCATATCAAGACGCAATATATTTCTCTATTATTCGTCAAAGAAAATGCAAGAAATTCTAATTTTTCAGTTTGACAGAAGTTTGTTTACTCGTTCCTATGAAAATAACGTGAGTTGTTACTAGATTCATAGAAAACTAATTTGAAAAAATTGTTTGACTCCTGGAATAGTCCTCCATATACCATTTGTAGTTAAAGTATTATAGACTATTTTTGTGGTGCAATCACTCATGTTCATTGTGATTGTGAATACCACGAGTGCGCAGCACTCGTGGTAATCAAACGCAAGCACAATAAACATTCGTGATAGCACCACAAAAATAATCGATAATACTTCAACTACTTATGGTATGATAAATGATAATTTTTCTATATTATATCGTTATCTGTAATTTGATGTTCACAATAAAACGTCAAACTTAAGAGCTGACACAGAATAAACAATCACCAATAGTAACTCAATTTGAAGAAGAGAATTAGGATCTATATTTTGGGTAGATCTTTCATTCGTGCAAAAATTTTTGTATGCATTACGGTCAATAAGTACAGTACCGATTCCGTATAATATTTGGAAACCATGCCAAGGGTCGGCCTCCAAACTATTATTCTGAATCGGTAAACTGTACTCACTGACCTTAATACTTAATAAACTACTAAGAGCCGGTTTCACCAATGCTAGTTTGAATACCTGATTAGTTAACAAGAGGATAGAATAATTCTACTGGCTAGATTTATTCTGCGATCCACCAACAAAATTTTGAGTCCAGTTACTCAACAAAGGAATATGATTTATTAATTGATGTTTTATTCAATCTTCTCGCTCAGAGATGTTCCTACAATGAATATTTTTGACATTTAGTGCGCCTTTTTCATGATATTGTTGATAGAGGATAGGACTATGAGCGAGAGCAGTCATATTATTACAGATATAAATAAAAAACTAGAATGTGTGGACACATATACCCTGAGCTCGTCGATACCAAAGTTGAAAAATTTATGAACATCATATCTTGTTCGTAGCTCAGTTGTAGTGCAGGATATTTGAAATAAGAACAAGGCTTCTTCTGCCTATTTACACTTCATTCACAGAATTTACAGTATATTCATTGATGCTTAAGACTGAGCCTTCAGTCCGACACACATACTTTCTCCTCGTCCATCTTCAAATTTACTCTTAAATACAAGTACTGAAATAGTGGGGGTGAGAGCAGGAGGTGAGACTTAATATCCTCTCGCCTTTAAAATATCAATTTCTCAACAAAAACAATGCAAACAATTTTGTTGTACAGAATGAATTTTAATCTACAATTGAACTTGGAAGGAAAAAAAAAATCAAACATATATTACAGTTTAGACTTTCAAGGCAAGTTATTGTTTACATTTCTTTTGACATTCCTCTGCTCAGCACAAAATTTTTAATTCGCAATTTACGCTGCACGATTCAGTGGCGTGAGTGCCCGGTCTTGCGCGGCTTGTCAACTAAAGCGCCGTTCACTCTTACGAGCAGAATTTATTCATCACATTTATTTTGGCAGTGGTATTTCGTACTCAGTGATTATATTTCTTCTATTTTTTATCTTTATCAGTTGCTTCCACAACTCCAATTTGAGTTGGGCTGATTCTCGTTATAATTTTTTCTAGTCTTCTCTTATCCACTGTGATTTTTGCACGACCAAGTTATAGTTCAGCTTCAGTGGCCGAAGGTTGTTGAAAAAATTGTCTCTCCTTGATTCTTACAATCTCGCATATATCGTTCTCACTCCTTCAATTATCGCGCTGATTGCGAATTGACCGTTGGTCTTCTTTTTGATTTGGGACTTGTTCGATAAAGTTTGAAGTGACAAAGTGGAAAAAAAGAAATTAGTTGAGTGAGTTCAGGGTTCATATCTCTGAGAATTTCAGATATTCGATTATCGTTTTATCGGTTCGTCTGGTGATGAACATTTTCGCCTCTGGTTAAGGGATTTTAGACAAATAAATTTTGATATTGGAGGACTCTTCAACACATTCTCTTCACCATTCTATCAAGCCGCACAATATCTAAGGTAATTTGAGGCATATTTAATACTTTTTTTTTGAGTAGAAAAGGATTATATTGATAATCTTGATACAGTCTTCTTTTTTTTCTCTCTGCCTCGTTGCTGAGCAAGTTCATACAATTCTCTTTCAGGCTTTTCTGTTTGAGATTTTTCCTTTAAATTTGATAACTGGTAGGTAGCACTGGACTATCGACCAGCGCGAGTAAGCGAGGTCATTGAACCGAGGCTTGAGATTTGGCAACCGCGGAGACCAGATCGTCACTCGAAGACCGTACCTTCTCTTTCGACCATCTGGACCAACGTCCAAATGCAACGCCAGGATCATTCCAGCTGAGCCTTTGTTTTATACAATTTATTTATTCCTTTTTTTTGTTTGTTTAACATACAAGAATATTATTCAGTAGCACACCGCTGAGAGTCGCAAGATACATCTATATAACTATCTACCATTTTATTGCTCGTTATTGTTAGCTCGTGCAAGAGTTCAATTAATTCTTGGCATATACACGTTATTTTTTTTTTTTTGTATATTTTCAACGTCCGTTAAAGCATGTCAGGCATTGTTGTAGTTGCTACGGCTTAAAGTACTACCTTTAAACGCATATGTTTCGTAGTAGTCGTGTTCGTGCCGGTATCGGTGGTCGACCAACGTTTCCCGCGCACTCTACGTCGCTAATACTTCTAGATTAATATATTTTTTTTGTGCTTAAGTTCTTGCTCCTATAGGGGCAGGTCAGTCCTCGCGCATGCTTCATTTGGGGGTTAAAATATAGGTATTCTTTATATATTTTTTTTTCTCGACGGGACACTCGCTCGAGTATTTTAAATTTTATCTGAACTATCAGAATTATGCGAAGCATGGTGAATTTCTTATATGTTTTCTTCTACTGAATATAATCAATTATTTTTTTTCTTATCGGAGACTAGTTATTCATATTCTGTGTGCCGCCTTCCCGGGAGTTTGTTGATCTACTTAAGGTTGAATGTCGTATTGATGAACTGGCGCCCAAATTCCGTACTGAATCAGAGCTAGACTCGTATTTTATGTACCCACCCCTATCTCCATTATTCTAGCCGGCGTTCAATTGGACCTTACATGGGATCGTCTACGAGAGGCGTAGCACTATACAAGTTGAAGTAATAAAGTACTTATCTCTTTCAACGAACACACAAATACAAAGAATATATACAGTTTATACAATGATCTATATATACTTTCAGAATTATATCATAATAAATAGACTTTTTTGATTTAAATTCTGTATATTTAATTTTATTTTTGACGTTTCGACTCTCTAACCGAGAGTCTTCATCAGAAAAAAATGATACAAAAATGAAAATTTATTTATTTATTTTTGTATCATTTTTTCTGATGAAGACTTTCGGTTAGAGAGTCGAAACGTCAAAAATAAAATTAAATATACAGAATTTGAATCAAAAAAGTCTATTTATTACAGTTTATACAAATCAAAGTAATAAAGTACCTATTTTCCAAATAAAAACACACAAATACAAATTATATACAGTTTATATCTACTTCAAGGCCTAACTTGACAGTTTATTTCTCACTAAAACAGGGCAGGGAGCTTGCACGACTTTCGACTGTTATATTGTTTTAACTTAGTCGCTCTCAACATCAACAACACTTTTTTTCACTGGTAAAACACATAGTCTGTTGTGACAAATTATATCCTAAAACTCCGTTACAGTTGCACATTTCAGAGCCTTCTGCTACCGTCAAACATTTTAATGTCCATCAAAATTTGTTTACATCTTGCACATCATATAAATTTTAAGTTCTGTAACTCTGCTTGAACATACAACACCGCTTACCTTTATTTTATCAGTCATCAGCTGATATAAATCCGTTTTAATATTTCACATGTGATGGAATGAGGTGAGGTTTTTTGGAACACCTGTAATCAAAGGCAACCGATATTGCTTGATCTGTATTCATGTCTTGTGCCTTACCGTTAATGAATCTCAATGTAATCTACCGTTGTTCGGTGAATATGTTGTATATTGTATATTTTGTTTGATGTTTTTCGTGGCCATTGACCATACACATATAAGACATCTGACATTTGACAGTTGCCTACATTACCGACAGATGAAATTATATTTAGGACTATTTTAATCTTAAGGAAATATAATTATGGAAGGGTGTATCTAAGAGGAAAGTGATAGTAAATTTATTATTGTAAAGAAATTTACATTACTGAAAGCGCTAATATGAATTTAATTTGAGAACATCTTAGGTGAGGATTCATTAAAATTTAAGTATAAATAAGGCCTTCTGGCCGACTTGAGTCACTTCTTTGAAAGTCTAGTCTTCTAAGCAGCCGTTCCAAAGTACGCTACCAGTTTCGATTCCGAGTGTCACCTACAGAGTTTTCACCGTCCAAGTGGAGTTTTTATGCTAAGTCCGTTAGCACAACTGTCTGACACAATCTGTGAGTTTGTTTGTTTCTATAAGTCCGTAAAAGGAACTTAGATTTGTTTGTTTCTGCTGTTTTGAGCTTGGAATATTTTTGAACTTGGAATACTTTTCGAATAATTTACTGTAGAATCACCGCTAGCAAAGTCTTTGTCGCCTTCGCAGTGTTTGAATAATTTAACGTAGAATCCCCGCTGGCAAAGTCTTGGTTGACTTCACAGTGTTTGAATAATTTATCGTAGAAACACCGCTGGCGATGTCCTTGTTGATTTTACAGTGTTGGATTAACTAAACGTAGCGTCACCGCCGACGAAGTCTCTGTGATTTCGCAGTGTTAGATTGTTTTAACGTAGAATCACCATTGAGTGGGTCATTTTTGGCTTCCCAGCGTTGAGCAAGTTTACCGCAGAGTCACATCTCTTTTGGCTGTGGAACTTGATGTTTTTATCGAGACGACTCGCGCGATGCCATCAGTTTCTGAATGAAGTTCCGTGACTCGATCGAGTTTCCATTGAAGGAGAGGTAGATTGTCATCACGCGGCTCCACCATGTCGCCCAATTTTATTGGGCTGTCGGCTGATTTCTGCCATTTGTGATGACGCTGAAGTTCAAATAAATATTCTCTGTGCCAACGGTCCCAAAATATTTGACGTAGCATGGAGATGCGTTGCCATCTGGATAGACGATTGTCAGGTAGCGGCACTCAATGTGGTTCAAAAGGTGCAGTTGTTGCCTCTCCTAGGAAATGGCCCGGTGTCAGCACTTCGAAGTCATTAGGATCGTTGCTTAGGATAGTGAGGGGTTGGGAGCTTAAGTAGGATTCAATAAGGGTTAGGAGAGTATAAATCTCCTCTATTGTTATTAAAAAGAGCTAGTTACTTTTCTAAGATGTTGTTTGAAATACTTTACTCCTACTTCCCATATGCCTTCCACGTAAGGTGATCGAGGGGGCATGAATTTCCAATTTATACCTTCATTAAGTAAGGGTGCAAGAACTTCTGAAATAATTCAATAGTACGGATGCAGGCTGCTTCCTATTCTTCTATTGTCAATAATTCTGATTTTATCTTACATCTTTCAGTACATTTATCAAAAAATCTGTAACAGCAAGCTACTATGCGATTAAGTATCTGATAAGAACTGAATTTGTTAAACAATGATAAATGATTTGGTATCTTATTAATATTCATTACTATTTTGCGGCTTCCCGGTACATCAATGCCATTTTTTTTTCACTATTTATTGGCCGATATTCAGAATTTGTTGATGAAAAATATGGCCCGTGCCACCACAATTTTAAAGATCTTAATTCATTTGTGTTCAATCCACGAGATATTATGTCTGCAGGATTTTCATGGCTCCTTGCGTGTTGCCAATGACACATTTCTGTGTGTGATTGTATCTTGATCACTCTATTACTAACGAAAGTATGCCACCTATTTGGTGAAGACGCAATTCAAGCAAGGCTGATGGTTGAATCACATTATAAATATCAATTATTTATATCTATATTCAACACTTTTCGAACTTTTGTAATTAATTTTGATAACAAAACAGCAGCGCATGATTCAAGTCTGGGTAGTGTTATTTGTTTGGGGGGTGAAATTCGTCCTTTCGCGCATATCAAGTTGACTGCGTTTTTATCACTCATATTTGTTACTCTAATATAAATAACCGTGCCGTAAGTCTGAGTACTGGCGTCACTAAAATCATATAGCTCGATATTTTTATACGGGTATTCTTCTATTATTTTTCGTGGTATCACAAAATTATTGATTGTAGGTAAATCTGCTAAAAAATATTCAAATCTTGCCATAATTTTTGTAACATCAATTTAGGTGTAATTAAAATTGGATTCAGAAATTCAATTGGGTCAAAAATTGTAGCGATTATACTGAGCACATTACATTCTGTTATTACATTTTCCGCGTTTCAGGTTCTTATATCATAACTCAACGTATCTTTGTCACAATTCCAGTTTAATCCTAAAGTTTTTGAGTCGAATCGAACAATTGCTGGACTATTTGTTCCATCTGTACATTCAGGTAATAACTTGAGATCATTCGATGCCCATTTGGCTAGCTCAAAACCGCCACCTTTTAAGATGGATTTTATGTCGTCTCGAAGGCAGACGGCATCTTTGAAAGTATCAGCGCCTGTAAGAAGGTCGTCCATATAAAAATTCTCTTATATAGCTTTACTAGCATTAGGGTTCTCTTCCAAAGCATTTAAACCTAATTCTTGCAAACATCTCATCGCTAGATATGGTGCACACACAGAACTTTACGTAATGGTATTCAAGCTATGAATATCTATTGGCTTATTAGGATCTGACCGCCAAAAGATCTTTTGGAATTTTTTATTTTTCTCTTCTACCCAAATCTGTCGGAGCATTTTTATTATATCTGCAGGAAGTATAAATTGATGCTATCGGAATTTTACTGATGGAGAAAATAATTCCTTTTCTAAATTTGGGCCAGCTAGTGAATGATCATTTAAGCTTGTTCCCGTAGCAACTTCACAACTGGCATCAAAGACAGCGCGTACTTTTGTAGTTAGACAACCCTCTTTTATTACACCATGGTGTGGTAGGAAATAGCCTCCTCCAATATTCTGAGTACTTTCTATCAGCTGCATGTGATTTAGTTCAATATAATCGTCCATAAACTTACGATATCTTTTTCAAACTCGGAGTTTTTCTGTAACTTATTCTCTAAATAACTAAACCGTCTAGCCGTTAATTCTTTAGTTGAAGTGATGCTAGGATTATCTGTTTTAAATAGTAGTCTTACAGTAGATTATCCGTCCACATCACGAGAATGAGTGCTTTTAAAAATGTTTTCACAAATTTTTTCCTCATCACTAAAAACCTTCTCAGTTTCATTAAAGTTTTCGATTCCCCAAAATTTACAGATTCGATTTTCTAATTTACTGTTAGTAACTTTATATTTCTCAGTATTGATATTACAGCAAAATGTACTATTCATTTGAAATGTAGCTGTTGCAAATGGACAGTCAAGAATCCATCCTAACTTTGTATTCTGAATCATCCTTTGTTTGTTAACAGCTGAAATTCTTCCTTCTTTCAGTAAATTCCAGAATAATTCTGCTCCTATTGGTACATCAATTGGAGAAGATATATTAAAATTGGGATCCGCGATATCTATATTATTCGGCATTGGAATGTCTGTCTTATCAAATGTTTCCTGTGGGAAATTACTATTTATAATCGGTACTATCAAACATTTGATTTGATTTTCATAATAACTGTATATCGACTTGAATTTGAGGTCACACGATTTACCGATTTTTGTATATGCCTTACAAACTCCGATGATTCCAATCTCTACCGAATTGGTATTCAAATTGGGTTTTTGGATAAGTTTTCAGTAATTAGGTGTTGATAACATTTAATCTAGAGCGGGGTTCAACTGACATTTGCTAACTAAATAAATTTGGATAGATTCATAATAATAGGCAATTGCACTCAAATATTGTTATTCGCACTAGCATTTACTTGATCTATTTCAAGGGACATATTTTCTCTTCTAATGGATCATTGCTTAGCACGATGCTTTTCAATTAATTCTTTCGCGATTGCTACTGATTCATAATATTTATTTTTGAATTTTTCGTGAGTAACTTCATCTATTGCTCCATCTTCACTCAAACTTTCGATTTTGTACTGCACGTCATTAAATTGATCTAATAATCTCTCAGCATCATCCACTCGTTCTTACAATCCACAAATATTGCTGTCATCTTCAATTTTATCAATGAAATTCTTGAATCTAGTTCCTGCACTCTTAATTTATGTTCGTATTTCAATTAATTCTTCTACTGACATTTTGAAATATATTTTAAATTCACGTAGCAAGACATAATATACACAAAGTAATAAGTAATAAAGGAAATGCAAACGAGGTTTAAATTGAGGAATAAAAGGATGCAATGATCACTGACCTATTTTTGAAGAGTCGCTTCTTGTGTTTCCTTGTTGATGAAGATGCCCACAGTGGCACTTGATTGTGTACGTTAAAATAAAGACAATGATGTCCACAAATGACATCTGGCTTCTTCCTGAATTTTGAGGAAACGCTTCTCGTGGTCTCTCGAAGATAAAAATGTCCACAAATGACACCGTGGATACATTAAATATTGTTTCTCACACTAAATTCTCCTGTATATATATTTTGTGTTCATTTCCAATAAGATTGAAATTTTGTAATCGATGCTCCATATTTTTCTCAAATATTATTGCGGAAATAATACTAAATTATTGGGACCGTATGACACGTTGCATCAAATGCTGCATTTTTGCTTGCATTTTGATGCAAAGAAAAATGCACCGTGTCATAAACAAAATTTTGTACCGTAGCTTTCGAATATCTAAAGCGCATTCTGAAATTGATATCATCGCAAATCTCGGAGGGGTTAATTCTCAGTTCTATCTCTGATTATTCGCATTTTCTTTCTTCGCGGTTTATATCCAGAATCTAAGCTTGAAGTTGAAGAAGAAATGGTTGAAGTGAAGGAACTGTTTAATCTGGATTAGATGAGTCCATATTAAAAAATGATTCAGATGACATATCTATAAATAATATCGAAAGTTCAATTGTAAGTATTGATTCCAATATACACCTACTTACTTTCGAAGATAGGAGCTATATAGATTCAAAAAAACGTTTTGAATACAATATATCCAATGTTGATGTCAGAAACGTGAAGTATTTGAGCAAAATTCATCCAGTCAGTTGAATTTTATCCCGATCAGATTGATTGGGTTAGTTTATTCTATCAATTTATACCATGGTTGAGCCTAACTGCGATTGGTGGAACACTACTCTCGGTTTAAATTAAATCTATTCCTCAGGTTTTTCTACTCTCAAGATTGAATAGTTTAACTGTGTTTGGTGAAACCAGCCCTAAGTGTGAAAAAAGTTGATAAACTATTTTGAGGGTTGCGAGTATGTGCAAAGTTGTCATAGGGATAGTAATTCATAGCCTGCTCTCACAAGGCTGAAATCTTAGGAGCATATTCTTTAAATAATTTGAAAAGTATATGTGAACAGTCAGCGCATTCTGGCGGTTGCCAATGTCTGCCAGAGTGCGAGCACAAGAGACATGTACGAGTTCTAATATTAGAAGGGGATAATGATCAAATATAACTTTGATCAAATGATAAAGTATATCTTCATTGCTTTATGCCCCACAAAAAGCGCATTCTTGCAATAAACACTGTTTTGGTCCAAAGATCCGATTTTGTTTGATGACATGATGGTACTCAACGTGTTATATACTCGTCTGGCAGAAAGTTGCAACCTTCAAAATCGATTGTCAATTTTTTTTCACACTTAAATGTATGTTGATAGCATCATATTAAAATTATAGCCTTGTGCAAATCAAACAATTTTGGAGATGTAAAATGGCTACTTTAAAAGTCAATTTTAGGTCACATTCCAAAAAAAGAACGAGAACGAGGACCTAAAAGTATGAATCTAAATTTTCAAATGTAAATTCCTGAATTGAGTTCATCATAAATCAGCCACAAGGTCTTTCTTCATCCACTTCCAAATTTTGTGGTTCACACATCGCAAACAATGCGTAAACTGAGCATGTAGGCATCTCAGATCCAAGGTTTATACATACAAAGATTGCCTCAATCCCATAAGCTCTGTGTATTCGGTGGTGGGAGTAGTAGTGGAGATAAATGACGTCAGCGCTTGACCCAGAGAGATAGGCTGCTACTGTCTAACAAGTAGAATGATATATTTATATTTTTTTCTAGCACTTTTGTTTGAATTAATAACCACATTCATTTAGAGACAGATTCAGGTCTAGGCCTATGCGACTCAGACTTTGGATCCCAGAATTTAGAGGGCGCCAAATTTCGGAGAATGAACAAAAATTAAAATTAAAAAGGCAGAATATATACTCTACCTATTTTGATTTTACAAGAATTAGGAGAAAAATTTAATTATAACTCTAGTAGACATGATTCATTTTGGCTTCAATCCAATCAATCGTAACCGATATCCTTCTCAGAATTTCATTATTACTTCCAAGAACCTAACAGTTGGTTTGACTTTTATGTTCTATGCTGTGCAATGTTCATTTAAGGGAATTCATCAAAAACAAGAGGGTCGCCTAATGCCCGTTTGCACCGCCTTTCCTTAAATATTCAGCTTAGCTAAGTGTCACTTAAATCATGAGCACCCCTCAAGCTTAGTTCGTTTGCACGGTTCAAGCTTACTCGTTACTTAAGTAAGCGCCTAGGGAGAATTAATTCTAATGGTTTTTGCTTCATGAACTAGCTTCACTTTAGTAACATTTCTGTCAAATTTGATGCATGTGGGTGTAACTGAATTTGGTAAGTTTTATTATGTTATAAATAAACAGAAATATAAATACTAGGGTAATGACAAGACAATCATGTTTGCAGAATAAGTAATTAATAATGTCATCAACAAGAGAACGTGCTCCAAACTATTCAGTGGAGGAAAAAATGTTGATTCTAAATATTATAAACGACTACAAACATGTAATTGAATGCAAGAAGACAGACACCGTCACATGGAAAGACAAAGAATCTGCATGGATCGAAATAACAAACAAATTCAATGCATGTAATTATGTAAAAAGAACTAAAAGCTCTTTGCAGAAATTTTACGAAAATAAAAAAAAAGAAATTCGGAAATCTGTGGCCAGTGAAAGGTATGAAATGCTGAAAACAGGAGGTGGCATACCAAGTTAAAAAAAAATGACCCAACTCAAGATTTAGTTTTAAATATAATAAATGAAAAAACTGTAGTTGGACTGAACAACAACTTTGATGGAGATGCATTGATAATAGAACTGCCAAGAAATGAGGTTTGAATTCTTAGGACCAGATAAATATAATTTAATCATTGAAATTTTCTAGGATAATCTAATGTCACCATGCGAAGTTAATGATGAAAGAATACCGTCAACTTCGACTGCCACCACATATGTTATTACAGAGGTTCGTAATTCACATAATCGTTGACTTCAAATGACACAAAATACGATGATGTGTCATAATTGGCAGTAGAAAAATTATTTAATTTTTATAGAATGAAGAAGATGAAACTAATAATAATATTGACTGGGGAAACTACAAAGCAGCGAATTTGAAAACACCGGTGACAAAGAAACTAAAAGCAAATCAAAATATACCAAATTGGACTCAACAACGTAGGCAATTTCAGCCAAGCAACCTAACACAACAATACGAAAAGTTGGCTGAAATAAAACTAGAACTAGCGAAATTGCAGAGAGATGCTCTTATTGCAGACGTGCAAAAGAAAAAGGAAAGAGAAGAGATTGAGTTTCAGTTGAGAAAAAAAAGTTTAGAATTAGATATTGAAATAAAAATTACTCAATTGAAGAAATTAATATAGAAATTTTTATTGTAATATGTTATGTACATTTTGAAGAATTTATATTTTGTTTTTTTTTTCTTTTTTCAATTATGATTTTATTTTAATTTGAAAATTATGAATAGTTACCATATAATAAATTTTTATAAATTATGAAAATAGTTTTGAATGATATTGTTCCGAACTTGTAATCCTGTATTTTCATTGTCTTCTATTTGATGAACTGGCGGCATTCGACCTTCTGCTACTAGATGATCGAACATTTCATCATTCATGTCATCTGGAATAGGTGGATTGTTTTCTCCAGCTTCAACAGCCATATTGTGTAATATGCTAGCAGCAACTACTATTGTCAAGACTGTATCTAATTTCAATCTGCAACCATACGCCAATACTGGAAATCGTCTTTTCAAAACGCCAAATAATCTTTCAATTGTATTTCGCGTACGAATGTGCGCTTCATCGTAAAGTTGTTGATCTGGTGTGTTTGGATTTAACAGTGGAGTAAGTATATATTTTCTTAACGGATATCCACTATCGCCTAGCAGCAAACTATTGCCGAACAGACCAGTTTCAAATTGCACTTTTAAATAACTATTATTGAATATTGTTGCATCATGTACCGATCCGGGCCAGCGTGAAATAATATTTGATATTTTCAATTTTGCATTACAAACAGCCTGAATATTAAGTGAAAAGTATCCTTTTCTATTCCTGAATATTTCTGGATCCTGTCCTCCTACATTTGTTACAATTTCATGAATCAAATTCAAAAAATTATTCTTAATAATATACAAACCTGGAGACTGAATTTTAACATGAGTACAATCAATCGCTCCGACTACTCTAGGGAACGATGCCACGGCATAAAATTCATTTTGGGTTTGAATTATTTCTTCTGCTGTTACTGGCATTTTGATATAACGGTGATATAATCTAGCTATTGCTCTTGATACCCGCAAAATAATTCTACTTGCTGTTGAGGTATGCATACCGCTAAAATCAGCAACGCTGAGTAGATGATTTCCCGTTGCATAATAATGTAGAGTTACCAGTATTTGATTAATAGGTGATACGCAATTATTCCTATAAATGATAAATAAAATTACGTACAGTATTCACAAAAATAATATAATACTTACAAATCATATGGAAATTCTAATTCATGATCAATGTTAGTCAATAATTGCTGCACCGTGTTCTTTGTCAAACGAAAACGTTTAAAAAAATTCATTTCATCAAAAGAATTGAAATAATCGGCCCTTTCATATATTCTTCGTGGAATTCCATTCACAATTAACTCGAGCGCATCCAGATCATCATCGTCAATTATATCGAATCCAAAATCAAAATCCATTCTAACCAAAATTGGAATCAAAACCTCAAACAATCTCAAACAACCTCAAATCCCAACAATTCAACGCATGCGTAGGAGTCAAACTTTGTTAAGGGTACTTTAAGTGACAGATAATCTATCGCTTAACTTATGTGAGCGTTCTGTCATCTTAAGGAGCCCTTAATGATTGATGCAACACATTTTTATTTTTAAGGGGAACTTAAAATTTAAGTGAAACCCGTGCAAACGGCCATAAATCTAGCTAAATCTGCCTCTGCATTTAATCATATTTAATCCAAGGTAAATGCCAGGAACGCGATGTACTGTTGCAACGTGTGATAATAGTTTGACCAAGGCAAAAAAATCATCGCAGCAAATATCATACCACAGCTTTCCGACAAACGAGTGCATCTGAAAACAATGGGTGCAACGATGTAAGAGAGATAGGAAATGGAATGCAAATGCATGTCATATTTGTTCGGAACATTTTTTGGAAGAAGATTACACCCGCGATTTAAAGGCGGAACTATTGAATAAGTATATGTATTTTTCAAACATTTCTGCTTTCTACCTGTATACAAGTGAAACAGTTTAGAATGAAATTTACTCCTATATCATTCAAATAGTTTCTGTTTTCAGTGCGTTTCGTATTATTTGTAGTGTAAAATAAATATCTATTTACAAGATATCTGCGATCTGATTCACCGCTTCCTTATAAATTTGTCTGGCGACTGATAGTTATGATTACGAGTGCTTCAACAATCGTAGTCATAGTTTTTAACTGTCAGATGAAATTATCAGCAAGCGATAAAGAAAGCCCTCAATCTTTGAAATCAACACATATTATCTGGTTGAAGTCATAATAATTCAAAGAATATAAATAATCCAGATCATTTTGCGTGCATATTTCAATTTTTAATATCTCTATTGCAAACTAATATCATAAACTCTGAACTCGTAGCTATTTTTAGTGAAATATGTGAATTTCAATTATTTTTATCATATTTATTTTATTTGTATGTACATTATTATTGATAGAACAATTTATATTTCTTAAAGTAAGACCACTCTTCAATTTGCAAAATATACTCTTCTTTCTCTACTAAAGATGACAGACATAGAAATTTTGCAAAAATAAAAGATTATCCAAAAATTCAATTCAGCGGTATGTTACTGTATTTTATCCTATCCAGATAATGCTCTTCTAAGAGTGGATGATCTAGCTACAGCACTGGATAACCATAGCTGACTTGTCCGCCATCTTGGAGCCCACTGACAAATCTGTGGAACGTTTAATATCCTTATTTTTATGATTTTGTGTTAATTATGTGGGTTTCTAGATGAATAATAACAAGATTAAAATAGCAGGCAGTTGTGCATCTTGTTCTTTAAGGAATTTATCTGCTTGCATTGATTTTCTATACAAAATTTGTAGATGCTTAGTGTTCAAATTATGAAGTTAAAGTAGGTAGTATAGTGATTTAAACAAATAGGTATCTAGGCAAGTACCTAAATATCTGCTTTGGTCAAAGTTGGTTGAATAATAAATAATACCAAGCAAAAAAAATAAGTTTTTCTTATAAGATATCACTTAAGATAATCATAGGAAATACAATAAAAATTTAAAAAACAGTTCAAATCGAATGAAATACAATTACTTGCTACTTGTATTTTTTTTTTGTTAGCTCATTCGGAATTGTAGCTGGTGGTTTCATTTTTGTTTGAAATTTCAAAATTCCTAATTCCCAAACTTCTCACAACAGTGTAGTGCTCCAACAGATAATTTGCAATATTGTAGAACTTTGGGAAATTATGACAATTTAATAGCAAATCATTAAGAATATTACTGAAGGACAAATATTTTTGCAATAATGCTGTCATTCTCTCTAAATAATGCATTCAGCCTCTTACTATCGAATAGTTAAACTAGAAATTTAAATTGAGGTTGAGTAACTCGGAATATATTTCTCCACATTCAAATGATGTATTGAGAAATAAAAATTACTTACCTGTAGAACCTGAGCCCGTGCCTAGAATGATTAGTACAATTAGGCCCAGAACAGCCCGTCATTTGCAATTATTTTGTTAAATTATATTGAAGTTCACACACCGGTAAATGGCAAACAACTGTCAGTGGGCTCCAAAATGGCGGACGAGTCTGCTGTGCTTCATCTAGTGCACGCCTATGCAATTCCCTATCTTAGCTGTGTTGCAAAAGTGAAGCCAAAAATGTAATATTGTTAGAGAGAGAAAGTAAATGAGAGATAGGTTGAGGCGGGCCTATGTTTGCACGGAGTTAAATGGCTAGGTTTGGTTAATTTAGTATTTTCATGTGAAAATATAGTGCAAAATGGGAGGGAAATGTTTTATGACCAATTGTGATACTGGATACACATTTCATTTAATAAGTGGCGCAAGAGCATACCACGATAAGATAGAATATTGGGAACTACATATCACGTTTGTGAAAAACATTTTTGAGAGGAAGATATCATGAAAGAATGGTCGGCTGGAGATGTAAGAGTGAGTAGGAATTATTTCAAATTATATAAAAATTAGAAGGTTATATCAATGTTTCAAATTATTGAACGTATCTAACCTAAACTTTTGGTGAAAATTCAATGTTAAGAAAATTTTATATCAATGAAGAATATAAGTATTTCTATTTATATTCTTATCAATGAAGAATATAAATATTTCTATTTATGTTTGGTAATCAATAGAGATGTGATAATTTTTTACAAATTTACCGTGCAGTACAATAGGGAATTGTTCAATTATGTGACAAATTTATTATCACAGATACCATTGAAATATTTCCGACTAAAAGAAAATGTCTGCCCTAGTATTTTTCCAGTATGTTTAAAATATTAATACTCTTACTGATAGAATAAAATCAAGCAATAGAACTGTTATTGCGTGAAAGTTTTATTACTTGATTTTGTTATAATAGCTCTCTTTACACCAGAAATTATGTCAAAAACTGTCAATTTTTGTGAAATCGTAGATGTATATTACATTTTTGTTAAGTTTTTTCATTAATATTCAACAAACAAAATTTTTTTACAGAACAGCATTTTTTATCTCTTCTTTTATTGTGGTAAATAAGAAATTGTTAGTGTATATTTTCTCAATTTTATAACGCCCATTGTAATATAAAATATTCATGGAATTGTTTATGTCTCTCTTATTCATAATTAGAAAACTCTTATTCAAAGAAACAATGTTTAACATGTTTAGTAATAATGTACTTTTTCATTGCAGATTTCAATAAATAGAAATGCTAATTTTCTTCTCTTTTGCCTCTTATTTAATAAATAATAGAAGTATTTGACGTAATAAAAATATCAAATTTACCTGACGATCGTTTTTTATTGAAAAAAACTCAAATATAATCTCATTTCTGTATATGAAGTATGCAAATTTAGGCTTGCTTTCGCTATCTCTCTCACCTCTCCCGCATTACATTTTAGCCTTCATGTTTTCCAACTGAGTGTCCGCTCCTATATTATTATCCTTCGTGATCTAGTGCTATTGGTCTAGCGTTTACGTCATAAAGTAGCGCATGCGCATCTTGAATTCGTTGAATGGGGCAACCTTCTATATCTATAAACCTTGTCTCAGATCTACCATAAATTTATAATAACGCTTTCGTGAGCTAAATTTAGTGTATGAATTCATATTGAGAATCGTTGATAGTGCCGAGAGTCCATAGAATGACGTCAAAAGACAGTCTTTATAAATTTGAATTGAGCCCCAGAGCAACTGTTGGTATTGCAAATTCGACGTAGGCTGTACGCTTAGTTTATCATACACGCAAGCGCGCTGTACGTGATCACGTGATCATAACACCCAGAGCTGCTTAGCAAGGTGGGAATAATTGTGTGATGCGCAAAATTTAAGAGACACATGATTAGTAGCGTAGTGTTTATGTGGCTCTTAACAATTGTCAAGTGAGCCAGAAGCTAATGTCTGGGGGGTTTATCACCAAGCTATGAAATATAACTTCGCGCACCGAACACACAAATACATATTTCTGATAGAATTCATAGCAAATAATAATCAGGTAGAACGGATTGATTCCTGCATGTAAAAATATATAGATGATTTCAAAAAATCATGGCGCGACTCTCGTCGAAATTTGAGACCGAGACGAGACTGACCTTCTCGAGACCATGACGAGACAGAGACGATACTAAACGTGGCGAGATCACACCGAGACCAAGACGAGACTCACTGAGATCTCGTCTTGTCTCGTCTCGTGGCAACATTAACAATTCCTGTTGTTCAGACGACATGCTCGTGCCACAACCAACAGTGCACTTAATACGACAATCTATTTGAATATGACCTTCCTTGCCACACTGTTAGCATCTAGTTTTTCTGATCACTCTCGAAGACGTTTGTATACAGAGAGAAGAAGTCTGCTCTCGTCGCAGACTCCCTGCGTTAGTCGTAATCCTCCTCATCTTGAGCTCTTCCTTCTCTTCATGATCCAACCACATTTTCTTCGCAATTCTTGACAATTTTATGGCAGCTTGAAATTCAAGAGCTTCTATAAGCGCTTTTTCATCCGTTTCCGGACTTGCAAGCAGCAACATCCATTAATTGTTTCACCGTCACAAATTCCTACGTTGAGACAGGAAAATCTGCAAGAGCTTACCTGACCGGACTACGCACAGCATATGCGAATGTAGTCAAATTTTCTTTGCATAGTTGCGTACGGTTCCGTAGCTGCTCATGCAACAGTATTTTAATGTGCTCCTTCCCGAAGCGCAGCTCAAATTCAGACGTCAGCTTCCCGTTATCAAGGCATTCTTGATCATCCAGACCTCAAATTACCGTTTAAGCTGTATCTCGGATTCCAGCCAGTACATCAGCTCTTTGCTTCATACTCCAGCCTTTATTCTCCAAAAGTACCTCAAATTGAGCAAAATACCCATTCCATAATGTCATACCATCGTACGATGTCAGTTTCAGGGTGGAATTAGCTGCAACTTCTCGTGATGTAACTGCTAAGACACTTTCTATACGTAGGGCTGCGCCATCACTATTAAAACTAAGGCTCTGCTGTTTTTCGGTCACCATGGAGTCTATTTCAATAATAATAACAATAATTATATTATGTATGATTAATATAGTTGTTGGACTGAGTTCTTCAATTATCGGGTAATGAGGGAGAGAATAATCTGATCCCTAAGTATTGCAGCTGTATTTGTCATATTGTGAGCAGCAAATTTTGTTGCAAAAACAGAGCTTCCACGGACACATTTTTTCTGACATAATTTTATACGTCTTCCAATGTTTTCATTATTTGAAGTATTCTCTCAGCACTGTGAGTGATATATGCACAGTAATATGTTTCAGAGAATAAGAAACAAACAATTTTTTCCGTTTAATTCTGTACGCAAATCTATTTGAGATACGACAGGCCAGCAAGGCTACAATCTTGCGGAAGCTACTCTGTTTTTGAATCATTCATGATCACCATTGGTTTCAGAAAGTTAAATCAGAGACTTACGACCTATTTTAAATCTTTGTCAACTTGGGAAGAGAGCAAAAACCTTTACGCCTTCTCAATCATATAGGACATAGAAAAAAGATTTATAACTCATGCACTGTTGCCCACAATCCTAAGTAGAGTACTGGTATTGATTCTTAAAGTCAGAACTCTTGATATTATTATTTGAATTTTGCTTCGAGCTCCTCGGTAATCGTGAGTTCTAAGAGTTTTTCTATCAGATTTGACGAGTCTTCAGTATCTGTATTCGCAAAAGGATCTCAAACACAACTCTGTATATTCATGTTTAATATATCTTGAAACGCTCCGTAAAATCAACATGGAGAACACCCAAGTACCGGCAGTAAGTAAGTCTTCCAGTTTTGCTGATAGTGTGACAAGAGGATTGTATGATTCCTACCAAGATCCCGTTTGTTATATCATTCGATTAGATATTTTAAACAGGACTGTCGAAGGAGAGATGTAATTTTTTAGCGTTATCAGTTTGTTGTGCAAATTTTTCCCTCTATTCCAGGAAAGTCTGGTACTGAGTGAAATAGATCAAAAAAACAGCTTAGACAAACACCTTTGGAGAGCTATAAATGACTGTAATTTTCAGGTTTGCCAAATAAAAATGGAACGTTAATTGAGGCACGTAGTTCATTATTATCTTGTTCAAGAGACAGTGCAGAAAAGTAAGCTGTATTGAATTTTGCTTCTCCAATTCTTGGACGTTGGATGAACATCTGTTCTTTCTATCAGTAATCTGATATGTATTAGATCTAATAGTACAATATTCGTTATAGATGTCAACCTGCACCGATCAAGCAGCCGAATGAAATAGATTCCTCATGCAATGAAATATGTTAACAAAAGTAACGTTGATGAGTTGCCTAAAAAATCTGTTCAGCGTTTTGTTGAATTGGAAATTCAATCATAATTTATTCTCTATATCTTCATCGATTCGGTAACCAAAAAAATTCAACAACAATTAAACGTATTAAGTCTATTGAATACGCAAACATGAGGTTGCTCACTTATTTCTGTATCACTTTAGATTCACTTATTTGAACCTGACAACTATAATATAAAAAGATAAGCAAACCTTTGTTTGCATATTCTATAGGCTTTATATTTTCAACTGGTGTTAAATAATGCTGACTACAAGATCGGTGAAGACATGAAGAAAAATTATTATTAAATTTCAAATTAAACATAGCCCTGAACAGATTTTACTGAGCAACTCATCAACGTAGCTTTCGTAGACATTTTCAATTTTATATAAAATAATTTTCATTCGGTTACTTGATCGACACTCATAACGGATCTTGGACTATAAGTGCTTTTGTAGCCTAGAATAATTCATAGCTTCATATGAAGAAGTTTTCGGCGGATCAAACACATGAGTGATAAATTGGTCTAGCGAAGCATATGTGAATCTAGGTTTTAAATACTAGATACTGTATTTTACTGTTGATGTTGAATTAGATTTAGGCATTCGCAGATACAGATCAATTCCACAACAGACTTATAGATAATTATAGAAGTGTTCAACTTCTAACACTAATCACACAAGACTATTCATCACGGCAGAGCACATAAAAATTATGAAACATTCCTAGATTGCTATTGCTTCAATAGATTCGATTTTGTGCATCCATTAATATAACTTGTATGTTTGCGGAGCCGATGCACTTTCTCCATAAGCCTCGAATACATCCAGCGAACGACGGCAAAAGAAGGATAGCGAACGCATTTGCTCAAATACCTTTCGATCGAACGATAAATATTGATGACTTGTACACACTGAGCAAATCGCATGTGTTCGTAAGTGTTTAGTGATTCTCGTATGTTATTGTTCACTGTCAGTGAGAAGAACGAAGAATGTCTGATGACGGTATTGTGATCGCAAGTGCGGCTTATATAATAATGAGTGTAAAATTAGTGAGCAAAGAAAGAAAAAACGTCGTTGGCGGATAACCTCACTCACAAAACCGATCTATTGAATAACTTAAAGATAGAGGATATGATGCCGACTTTTCGAGAATTTTAATCAATGCATCCAGCTTCCTTACTTTGTTATTGTAGTTGTCGTTTGTAGGTTTCCACAAACACTCATGTTCCTATTCCATTTCATTTTGATTCAAGAATAGTTCCTACAGAGTAATTGATCCTAAGTCTGCCTACTTTATCGTTCTGCAACGTTCCAATTAGAAATAAATTTTAAGACACATACACTTCAGTATCAGCGAATTATAAGATGTGCACGAATTTTCTTTGATGTACCGCCTGGTGAGCGAACCTTGCCAAAGGCGAACGCATATGTCTGTTATTGCTTGTTTCGCCGTCGTTCGCAAGATGTATACGCGACTGTAAACAAGTCACTGCAAATACTCATATCCTGTTGAAACAGTTGCCTACCAGCTTGCAAGGACAAGTCAATCCATCTATCCTCAACTAAAAAAAATTAGGTATGGGTAAACCTAATGCTAATTTAAAATTTTTATTGATGCGAAAGCAATAAGATACCCTAGATATCCAGATTGAATATCCATTAATGAAAAGTATTTTATTATACTAAAAGTGAATAATTATGAAAAAGTATCCCATGATGAATTTGTTTAATTCATTCATCTATTTTACCACTTTTCTTAATTAGCTCAAAGCCCTTCATGTGCTTCTGGATCCACTACCGCTTCCATGAAAGGCTCCAGCACCCATTGGAGACAGTACAACCCCTGTTGAGAGTACCTAATGATAAATGAATCCTTCTTAAAACGCCTACAAATAAGTTTGGACAATCTGTTTATTTGTTATCTTTGATTGTCAATCAGACATTTAGGAATCTATCTAATTCAGTGATTCCCAAAGTGACCCGTTGAGGTCCAAAGAAACACAAGGGGATTCTATGTTAGCGGGAAAAAAATGAGGGTTCACAATTTGTACCTGGGGGTCCACGAAAACGGACTTGAGATTCAACGAAACAAGCAAATTCTGAAAGTGGTGTACGAGAAAAAAAGTTTGCTGGCCTCTAATTCAACTGATGATTTTTTTATACCCAAATCTGAATGGACGGTATGAGAGAAAAGTTCGTATGATATATTGAGAGTCTCCACTATATGTTCCAATTCAATTCGATGATCTTTCAAAATCAGCATCCATATTCTCTGAGATTGACTGAGAAGCAATTCCACCGGTGGCACCAGTAGGGTCTTTTTGAGTGATATTGGTTCTTTCTTTCTTGAAAACTTGAATTATAAATTTAGAATGGCTGAGAAACTTGTGAAAAACATTTCACGCCCGCCAGACTAATAAAAGTTGGTTAATATTTGTTATTTTTCATAAATTCTTGAATTCAGCTGGGAGAGAATGATTTTTTTTCCGAAACACCTTTTTGAAATTCATAGAATTTGTAGTGAATAATAAACTATTTTTTAAAAAATCTGTCTGACTGTTGAACTCTGTTAATTAACTTCAGACAGACCTTTTAAAAACAATTGGTTTTTTCATTAAAATTCACTTCATAACACCTTCTTGTTTTTTTTTTTCGATAATAAAGTTCAAGATCTCTGTTATCTGTAATAATCATTGTGAATAAATATGTCAGATTTGATTTTGAATGAGCAGTATCAATGCATCAATATCAATCACTTGTATCTCAGAGCACATCGTTAAAAAAAAACTATTAAATCTTAGAATGTCCTCTATGCATACATGCATTGAAAAAATATTTTGAACACGTCAGATTTAATATTTGAGCGCCATGAAAACGTTTTTTTCAGGAGAAATAAACTTTTACAAGGGCCTTGTCGGAACACTACCCTAATTTTTTCCTGAAAAAAAGCTTGACTTGTATTTCATGCATAAAAGTAGTCTGTCAGCGGGAAAAATATTTTTTACTATGTCAGACTCAATTATCTAAATGCCGCGATCACAATTTTCAATAAAAAAATGTAGTATAATCGTTGCTAACTGGAAAATTCTGTTTTCACAATTCCAAATTATTATTGTAGATCTTTTTCATATAGTCGAATACGTTTTTCATCGAAATATTGTTTCCAAATATGTCAGACCTCACATTTAAGGGCCGCGACTTCAGCTTATTCTTATGAAAATAGGTTTTCACTACTGCCGCGTCAAAACATCACCATGATTTCTTTCTAACAGAAGGTTTGACATCTATTTCAGGCATAAAAATTGGCCTGTTAGCAAAAAAATAGTTTTCACTATAACATACTTCAATTTTTAGTGCTGCGACTTCGCGCATTTGTTGATTTCTGACAATTCTAAATTGATATTGTAGATCCCTTCTATATATTGGAATACGTTTTTCATCAGGATGGTAAATACACTGTAAATGATATAAATACAACAGAAAGTACATGAAAGAACTTTCTCATTTTAATAAAGTCTTCTACGACACTGCTGTTTCTATTGCTCTCTTGAACGAGTACTGAACATATAGGTCCATATTCTCATCTCTTAAAATCGCACTACTTCCCGAAGAATCATGCACTCTCTTTTACCATCTCATGTTTTAACATATAGAGCTATCTTCTCTTATTAGAATTATTGCTGAAGTAGCGAACTTTCAAGAGATGGGAATACGGACCATAGTCGCGTTAATGAATACATAAACAGACAATATTCATAAGTCCTCAAGAACAGCTCCGATTTTGATAGCCTTTCTTTTCTAGTTTTGTTATTCCATATTATATGAAATCAGAAACCCTTCGGAGCAAGGCAGAATCATTTATATTGTTCAAGCAAATATCTATGATATTTATATGAAAAGTTCAGTTTGGTCTCTATTTTTTTCCTTAAAAAAATTTCATGTATTAATTATATCGGAATTGATTTGAGCTTTTGGCTGTTTCAGCACCATACATTGAAAAAACAGATAATATCATTGTTGGAGAGCACTTCTTCACTTTGCTCTTCAACCAAGAAAATTCCAGCTGCTGTACGTAACGTATGACTATCATGATAAATTTGATTAAAAATATTCATATTTTTGTTATAAAAAGCGTAGTAGATGTAGTATCACATCCAACAAATGTATGAATGAAGAACAGATGCTCTTTCTCAATATCAGCATCTTTCTTTGATATTGTTATTGTAGAATAAACTCGTTGCAAGACATTATTTTTGTTTTTGAAGAAAACATTTCTTCAGTATCAGGTGCTAAAGCCATCAATAAGACTAAGAAATTAATGTCCTCTGTTACAACAACTACATAAAGAGAGGAACAGTCTACAGCTGATTATACAATTGAACAATCAGCATCACTTTCAGCCCCAATCAATATTAATTTCGGTCAGTTTTTTGCGGAAGAGGATCAATGAACCTATTCTTATTCCTGCTGTTCCTTGAAAATGTCTTTCTTATCGTATTTGGAGGCATTTCATCTTCAAATAAATAATCAATTGAAGTATTATCCTCATCTATATGGCTACGATATCTCTTGGACGGCTCTAGTTGATAATTTCATCATTATTGTATCCATTAAATACAACTTTCACATTAGTGAAATGGTTATTACGTAAATATCCAATGTACTGTTGACAAATATCTGAAAACTTTCAATTTTTTTCCCATTTTAATCTGTAGAAAAATTAAGTGACATGATTAACATCTGTGTCACAATGTTCGAAAACATCATATAGTTTTGATTTGGTCATTTTCCTCATTACAGCATTATCAAAGAGTGGAAGAGGATAGGGAACCAGCTCATAGTCAAAATATTGGTGAAGCTCGTCAAAGTTGAAAAGTGCTTTTTAATGAAGGTATTGTACTCTCATAATGTGGAATAGTCAGAAACTTGGAAAAACTGCGATTTCATTGATATGTGATGAATTTTGTCTGGAAAGAATAGGAACCAAACCGAATCTTTTTTAAAGGAATATCATAGATTAGCAGCCCGTGTCGGCTTCGCATGAGTGCACATTTATTAATATTCAACAATTTTGTTCGAGTTTTTAAAGCATAGTTTAATAGTAAAAGATAAGTATTAAGAATTATACCACATTTCTTGCTTGAGTAATACAATCAAAACATAACCTACACTGTCAAAATTTGTCGATGAATGCGTAGTTCTATGTATAGATAGCGTCATCAGTGTTTAATGAAATGAGTTACAAGAGATAAGAGATTATATTGCAGCGCACACAATGTAAGGAATTTTATTGCTTATTTTTTCACTCCTCGGGTTACATTATTGAAGTTTTTGAGAGCATCTTTTATTCTGAGAGATAATTATAGCCCATGTTACTTAGTAATAATAGATATAGAATCGGTCCCCACATGAGCGTCAGCAACAACTATGGAGAATTTCAATTCAATCGGCTAAACGATGCTCGAACTAACGGATACCGTTTGTACAAAGCCTTCATGCAAGTGCCAACAACAACTATATAGAGCTCCAACTCAATCGGGTGAACAATGCGTAAACGGAAAAATACGGCTTGTGCGACAATACAGGAACATTGATATCACAATAATGAGAACCTTAACGGAAGAGCCAACAACAATTGTAGTAAGTTTCAATTCAATCGAGTAAACGATGCGCGAATGAACAAATACGGCTCGTGCTGACGCTATAATAGGAACTATAATAAGACACGAGAGTACCAACAACAGCTAAAATGAGTTTCAGCTCATTCAGAAGAACGATGCACGAATGAACAAATACGGTTCGTGCGCCACTTATTGTATGTTGATGGTATTATAATAAAACCTTCACGATAATGCTACCAGAAACTATAGAATTTTTTTAATCCATTTGGATGAACAGTGCGCGAACGAACAGATACGCCTCGTGTACTACTTAATGTATCTTCATCCTTTTTCATTAAAATCAGCACTGTATAAAAGCGAACAGAACAAAAAAAAAATATTCAAATCGGCCAAGCCTTTTTCGAGTTTTAGCGAGAGTAACGAACAGCGATTAATTTTCATCATGTAAACAATATAAATAACTCTGTCCCTGCTCTAAAAGGTTTCTGATTTTGAATAATATACAGAAACTATATCAAAGAAAAAAAAAAATTATCAAAATCAGAGCTGTTCTTGAGGATTTCCGACCAAAAGACTTTGTTGACGCGACTAATATACTAATCGTAAAATGAATGATAGACTACTGTAGCGGAGGGAGTCGCTCTCCTAGAGTCCATGGGTCTACTCCGTAGACTCCACGGTGTGGACCCTGGTCAATATTAGAAGTATTATTGACCAAAAATGGTCAGACAGACAAGATTTTATAGATAGGAGAGATCTTAAACTTTATTTAAAACAAAAATCAAGAAGGTGTTATGAAGTGTACTTTCATGAAAAAAATAGCTTATAACAAATGGTCTACCAGAAATTTATTAAGAAAAATTATCAGCCAGACAAGTTGCAATGAATATAAGAGATCTCAAACTTCATTTTGGAAAAAAAAATCAAGCAGGTGTTATGAAGTGCATTTTCATGAAAACAATAATTATTTATGACAAGAGGTCTGTCAAAAGTTAATTTACAAGAATAGTCAGTCAGACAATTCTTCTCAAAAATAGTTTAATATTCACTACAAATCTCATAAATTTCAAGAGGGTGTTCTGGAAAAAAGATAATCCCGCTTAGCTAAATTCAAAAACTCAAAAAAAACAGTTAACAAATTTTCACTAGTCTGGCGGGCGTAGCATGTTTTTCATATGTTTTTCAGCCATTCTCAATTTATAATTTTTAGGTGTTTGATGGGGTAGCTTTTTGTCATGGGAGCCTACACTAGTTTCTTATAATTTCCTTACTTTAGAGTTCGAGCATTACTTGCACAGAATTCATAAGAAAATTGAATTGCGCCATGGTGAAAATAATGAAATAATAAGGGACTGAGCATCCAAATTTGGGAAGTAGCGGTTATCAAAAAGTGAGAATAGGAGCCAGTATTTCTGGACCAACAATTCATCAACTTTCACATGTCTCCTTTTTCTTCTGTGGCATGCTAGAACTAAGAGACCTAATCCTCAAATAAATGCGTACTTGATTCATTATCAAGTGATTCTGACAGATTAGAATTTTCAATTTGAGCGATGATCTCAAATCTCGTACAAGTTAGCAGAAGAGATTTCTTAATGCCACCAGAACTATTATTAAGACGTATAGGTGAAAAGCCAATAATGATATTCTATAATTCGAATGCTGGTCGGAATTTGAACCATCAAGGATCCTTGGATTGTTATGTCGCAAATATGCTAGCAAACAGCATATTTATAAATTGAGTTTCTGCTCCTTGAAGCACAATCAATAATGATTATCATTCATACTTTCATTTTGTCATTGGCAATAAAATTATATTGTTATAAGATTATCTGATTAGGTGACACTTGATGGAAAGTAGGAAGTGTCATTTAGTATATCACAACGATATAGTTGAACATAAATTGGTTCGTTGATTACAATATCACAATCACAATGTTACAAACATTATTGTAAAACTGTGAATCAAATTTCAAGAACATAATCATACGGCTGAAATGAATAAATAACAAATGATAGCTACAGTACTAATGTAGAAGAGGCTGAACATTTTTGCTGTTCGAAATAAACTTCTATTTCAAATAGTCACAAGTTCAAGACGATTAATAATTTTTAATCAAGTTTCAACATAAATAATGATGATAAAAGTATTTAATCCCAAAAAGATTCTTGTTTTATCAATAATTGTAATAATCTCACATGCTTCTTCGAATAAACTCAAAATAATTGAAAATAATGAAGTATCATCTACTCGATCGCTGATTTCATGTAGTACAGGAATAATAAAAAATTACACTACGGAGCATGATATCATTTCAATATTGATACCAGATGATGAGAGCTCTTTGGGATTTTTTCTTCTGGATGCTGTGTACAAAAATAGTGATTGGAGTATACAAGTAAGAATCCTAAGAATAAGAGATAAATGCTAGAAGTTTTTGGCTTAACTAAACTCCAAATGTTTGTCAAATATCGACATTCTCCATTATTTTCTCAATGTACAATACATATCTGACCACTTGAAATTATCATTTCAAATTGTTCAAAGTATTAATTTGATTCAAGAAGTGAATCAATTCGAAATTATTCAGGCATCATTCATTTTCAGTGAGCATGATATAAACAGGGTATGAAACAAAAAAGGAAGGATGTTCTGAGTGAACATGTTAAAAATTATTAATCTGAGTGAGTTTAAGTATTGCTCATTCAATTAATTTTTTTTTGACATAACAGCTTCATGTAGTTGTTCACTTTGCTTCTTTTTATCAGTCTAATCAACATGTTGAGATAAGAGCTTCCAAATTTATCAATGATAGAGTTTTGATTCGAAATAAAATCAATTGATTATTTACAATGAAGGAAAAAACTTTTCAGAACTCATTTATAAATAAATATGTTTTATTGGGTATAAGTTCTGTAATTACAGAACTTATACCCAATAAAACATATTTATTTGATTATTTACAATTCAATCTTATTCTCTATAAGAGATAGCAAAGAGTAGCGAAAAGATTTGAAGAGAACAGGAAATCTGTCAAGACTTTTCCTAGAATATGTCTCAATTAGTAGCCCTGTGAATATAGAACATAGATTCCAATATAAATAACCTTGAACTCCCCGTAATATAATTCTTGGTGATAAATTAAGACACAAAAATTGTTTATTGACATGAGAAATCTAAATGAGCTTATTTTTACTTTTCATTTGTAGTGGCTCAAATAATATAGAGAATGAAAATTCTAGGAAGTTTCCAAATATGTTTGTTTATAAATGAAGTGTCGAGGAAAAAAAATCGGTGCATCAACACAAATTTCTTCCGTTCCTAAGAATGAATACCGAGAACTGATTTTTCCTACAATCACTATAGAATGACACCCATTCCACACGCTGTAGCGTGTGGAATAGGGGTCACTCTGCACGCTTAGAGGTTCCTAAGAAGGCCGCGTGGCATCGCAAAGAAACTGTTTCATTACTGTCAAAATTTTGATTCTTTTCCATTTTCTTATCAATCCTCTTCAAAATGGAGTCAATATGAGTAATTTTATCAACATTTGATGAATTGGAATAAGATCAATGAAGCACATTCTCTCTCAGAGAACGGTATAGTTTGGTTATAGATACTCACGCGGACACTTTTGACTGTAGAAAAAATAGCATCCGTCACTCGTGCGAATCGATCATACCATGCTCATGTGAATTCTGCCACTCGACTAAGTCTCGTGGCTGAATTATTCACATCTGCATGGAATGATCTCCATTCCGCACTTGTATCGGAATATACTATTTCCTCAATAATATGTCTTTCACTCTCATATTAGGACATCAATATTTTCCTGTACGAATGATCTGTACGACACTAGAACTACAAAAATTGGAGCTGTATTATATTGAAGACATTTATTGTTCCAGTTTTTCTCTGGTATTTCAAAAGTTCACTGTAAAAATATCAGCAATACGGTTATTTTACTTTAAAAATTCTCTTCTACTCATCAAATAACAAATAGAATTACTTCTTCTTCAAGGCTGTAGCTCTATCATTTATCGAATGATTACTTCCTTCGAATTTTTTTTATGTGAGTTATTATGTCCAATTAATTTTCACAGGAATAAGTGATAGTACTAGAATACCTAAAATGAGGGCCATATCAAAAATCGTTACTGTGAGTACTTATACTAATCCCTCATACGATCTGAAATGGACTGTGCTTGCATAGTTTTGTGGCAGATCAAGTTATATATATTTCTCATGTTTTTTCATAGTAAGATAACAAGCATAAATTGCATATTCTCAATCTTGACTTGAACACATATTGAGAAGCCATATCTATTTATGACCAAACGCTTTAAATTGGTGATTTCGACGTTGAATAGTGAAGTACAATTATTCATGTTACTCTTCGAGATGACGGATAACAAGAACGGAATTCCTTCTACTATAGCGAAAGTAGGAATAAAACTACCATCATCTTGGAGACCAAAACCAGAACTTTGGTTCATTACAGCAGAAAGTAGTTTTGAGCCTGCTGGTATAAAGCTTCAGAGTGATCGAAGATGATTGACTGTGCCGCCTTGTTTTGACTTTTTCTTTGCCGCCTGCTTAAAATTGTGAAATGCAAGTGACAGATAACAGTTCTTCTGGAAACTCCATTCTAACCTGACAGTTTGAGAAAATTATGATAGATTTTCAATAATCACTCAATAACACAGTTATCCAATTACTTTTTTGTTTTTTGAATCATATTATGGATGAATTTGTATTACAAAATTCAAAATCTATATAAAATATGCATAATGTTTACATGTATATCACGTGAAACGTCACTGTGCTCTTCAAATGTAGGTAACGTAGCAACCAGAATAAATAAATTTATACTAATTTTACTCCATGACGATAGTTTTGATCATAATGCGAACTTTTCATTTTTCTGTAGATGCAACTAGATTTCATCATGTAGTGTCAGACATTGGAACTTCTCCTCCATCTATCGCAGCTGTTTTCCAGGCGATGGTAGCAACATCAATACCAGCCGCCCAGTCTGTTTATATGTTGTAGATAAGGTTATGGAATCAGATACCTCGTCGACACTGGTGCATCAGTCTCTGTCATCCCTCCATCAGCTTCTGATCGCTGTAATGTCTTTTTACTGCCTCAGGTTCTTCTATTCCAATATATGGCACAATATATTCATCTGTTAATGTAGGATTACGCCGAGCAATGGCATGGCCATCTCTTCTCGCTGGGATTACTGTTCCAATCCTTGGCGCTGATTTTCTGCACAATTTTATTATATTAGTAAATTTGAATTGTGAACGATTTGTTGATTTTACAACTAGATTGACTTCAGATGGATCGCTGACCAAGCTGCTCACTATAGGCTCGATACAGACAATATCGCCAGAAGAAAAATACGAAGAACTGCTTCAAAGTCTTCCCCATTTATTTACCGCTTCACTTCAAGTAAAAAAATATTTGCTCGTCATTATATAAGCACCAGAAGTCCGCCTATTTTCTTCAAGCTACGACGTCTTTCTCCAGATAAACTAGCTGATGTACGGCTAGAATCTCAGACCATGTGTCAGCAAGGCATCTGTCAACCCTCTAAAGAAACTTGGGCTTCACCATTACATATGGTAAAGAAGAGAGATGGCACCTGGAGACCATGTGGTTATTGCAAAACTCTCAACAATGTTACAATTTCTGATAGGTATAAAACTCCTAATATTTTGGATTTCAAACCAAATTTGACACAATGCAAATACTTAGCAAGATTGATTTGATGAAAGCTTATTATCAGATACCAAAAGCTGAGCAAGATATACAAAAAACTACAGTTACAACACGTTTTGGTCTATTCAAATTCTCAAACATTTCAAAGTCCTATTCATAACGTTCTTCAAGATTTATCTTTTACTTTCTCATAATTTGACGACATTTTGGTAGCATCTCAAACTGAAGAGCAGCACTAACTACACCTTAATGCTTTATTTAATACCCTTACGAAATATGGATTTATTGTGAATATGAACAAATGTGTTTTCGGTGTTTAAGAATTGGACTTTCTTAGTTTCACTGTCAATTCACCCCAAAAAAAAAAGAGTGCATGCAATTCTGAAGTTTCCACTTTCAAAAGAAGTACAAGGGCTCCAAAGATTTCTAGGAATTGTAAATTTCTATCGTCGCTGTACTCCTCATGCTGCAGCAATTCAAGATGTGCTTTATAGTCTAATACCAAACGGTAAAAATGAATCTGATGTTGTGTATTGGACAGAAATTTCAAAAACTGCTTTCGAACAAGTTAAGGAAAGTCTAAGTCAGGCCACCTTGCTTGCTCACTCAGATCCTTCAAAATTTCTTCAATTGACTACAGACGTCTCATTAACTGCTATAGTTGCTTCATTGCAGCAGAAGCAAGAGCACTTGCTTTCTCATCCAAAAAGCTCACCTCAGCTCAGAAAGAATATTCAACGTATGGCAGAGAATTTAGAGGGATATACTTGTCACTTGAATATTTTCGTAGATACAATGCCTGAGGACAGGATGTTCACAATATCTACAGATTATCGGTCGCCAACTACAGTCTCTAGTCAAGTACTATAAAGCAATACCTCGCCAAGAACGACATTTGGATTTTATTGGTCAGTTTTCAACTAATATGAAGTTCTTACCTGGCCGCAAGAACTTTTTTGCTGATGCACTTTCCTGAATATCTGCCCTAACAATATCTGATATTGGTTTCCTCAATAACCTTTCGGAGGCTCAGCAGTCTGATTTTGAACTACAGCGAAGTTATCATCGAATACATTTTATACAACATCGCTGCATCTCCGTGAGATTCCCATTCATGGCTTGAATCGGAAGTTTATTTGTGATACCAGTACTTCTTCAAACATACCTTATCTACCAGTTTCTGTAAAGCGACAAGTGTTTGACATGCTGTACAATCAATCTCATCCTGGAATTCATGTCACAACCAAATGAATTTCTCGCTATGCATGGCCTGCAACTCGTCCAGCTAATAGACAATGAAGCCGATGTTGTATTCTTTGTCAACGCAGTAAAATCAACAGACACAATGTAACCCTACTACAAAAATTTGAGCTGCCCAAAACGAAATTTGAAACTATCCATTTGGATATTGTTGATCCACTGGCACTCTCGAGGTTTTAGACATATATTGACAATGATTGATAGTTATATCAAATGGATGGAGGCAATGCTCCTCATCGACATCTTTGCGAATACGGTAGCTGAACATTTTTATCGGGAATGGATTTGAAGATACGGTGTCCCATCAACTGTTACCACAGACCAAGGTACGCAATTCGAATCTTAATTTTTCCAAGAGCTCAGCGGAATAATTGGATTCAAGCGAAATCGCACAACTGCATATCATCCGTAGAGTAATGGTATGGCTGAAAGATTTCACCGTACTCTGAAAATTTCTCTGATCGCTGCTCCGCCCAGGATCATCATCAACATCGAGTATTAGTGGTTAAAAGCATCGACAAAACAACTCACGCTTTCCTTAGAGTTAACTCTGCCCGTTCGCCTCTACATGCCCCATAAGATGGACCGTATCATGTGCTGAGTCGAAATGAAAAACATTTGACAATTGCCATTGACTAAATTCAAGTATTGGAATATCCTATCTTGAAAGTGAAGACCCAGGCTAGCTATTAATAAGGGCACCAGAAATATTTTACCTGAAAAATAGAAAATGGGCGCCACTCCCAGGAAATGATCAAAGAAGGAAAAAGTACTATTCTGGGAGACAATAGCGACAGCAAAAAAGAAATAAAGCATAGACGTCGAAATCAATTATAAACTAAATTATTATTGATTTAAAGCAAATAACTCCAAGAATTATAATTGAAAAAAATTAGGTAACTTACGAAAATGGTTAAAGCTATAATACAAAAGTATCTCACTGCAACAGCCAAAAGAGAACTGGAGAGCACGTCACAGACGTTAAAAATTACGTTACAAAAACTAGCTAAATATCCTCTTAAGGCGGAACTCAAGACTAGTATCGGCAGAGAAGATGGATGTCGAATTGGTAGCCACAAAAACAACGTCAGACAAGAACGTTCCCTGAAATAAGTAGAGTTGATCTTGCGTCTTATAGGGCTTTGATAAATACCCAACGGTCCTTGAAGGTGTTAAGGTTGGCCGTGCGCCTTGTAGTCAACCTCGGGAGGGATTAATGTTCTTCTTAATTTCATAGACGTGTTGATGTTTTTCTTGACTTAAAGTTGGCAGAAAATTAGTCTCAAGTGGCCACAGGCTCCTAAGATCGCAGTTCATACTGGAAACAAACAACCCAACCAGTATCCAATTCAACTGAAACAGGAAGTTCCTATAAAAAATTGGAGAGCTCTCTTTAACCCTAGGAGGTGCAATGAGGTCTGGCCAGACCTATTTGAAATTCAATGCTCAATTACTCTCTACTTAACAATAATTGAGAACTGAAACTCGTTGACTTTTATAAACTCGAATTGTTGAATCCGATGAGACCTTTTTCAAAGCGATTTCGACATATTCAAAGCAAAAAAAATCGATTTTATTGTGATTTATCTTAAATTGACCTATGAGGTCTGACCAGACCTAGACGAATTCTGACATTTTCAAACATGATAGACTTGTATCTGGTGTTGTAATAGGCAAGGGCCGATACTTATAATTTAAGAGGCAACTTTCTTATCCTTCAGTAGTGTTTGGATAATAAATATTTATGAGAGAAGCATAGAATCATAATTTTTTATATTTTTCAGTGGATGTTCTATATTTTGTTTGATTTTCATTAATGTCATTACTAAATGTGTCATTGTGATGTGTGTCGTAATGTAACACTATATAGATGGAGCAAATAAAGTAAATATAGCTTTGAATCATACAGCTCGCCTCCAAGATTCATCTGCAGCTATTCAAAATGAATATGAACAGAGTATGACAGGTTTTTTATATATGGAGGAAAATAAAGACAAACATCAATTCGAAGGTTTTTTCAATCGATAGGTCAAAATTGGCATATGTTCAAATATGGTGTATACTCTGTGCCAAGTCAAATAATCAAGCTAATTATCAATTTTTTTCTCCCCCTCACACCCACACACATACACACCCACTGCCACCCGCACAGTCCATTCAATCATTAATAGATTATTCAACACTAAAATACACTTGTCAAGCCTTATAAAAACTCTTACAAGTCACACAACAATAAAACTCGGTGAAGGTCTGGCCAGACCTCATAGGTTCACTTAGCACCAAACAAGTCACTGCCCCTCCTAGGGTTAAACGTGAAGCGTTAAACTTGAATAAATAAATTTAGACTCAAATTGAAAAACGAATAAACTGTAAATTTAGTAAAAACTAAATAAAATAATCAGTAAGTTATTTATTTGCCTGATTTTAAATGGTGCACTAAAAATTCACAAAGTGATAAGAAACTACGCTGAGCATTAAAGAGAAGAAAAACAAAGAAAACACAAAGTCTAGCAAAACATGAAAAAGGAGTATTAGCGACGAGTCGATAGATTTACGAACGTGGTTCGTTACTAGATAAATTGGATCAATCTTCACAAACTCGTTGGATTTTCCAGCTCAAAAACAGAAACTAAAGACCACAACAGAATATTTTGAGCTTTCGAAACCAAAAACTACACAAACAACGTAAGAAACTGAACTACGAGTTGTTGAATGACAAATCCGCAACGCGTTGGATCCAAAACATAATTAAATTATGTATTATCAACTACTTTCACTAATCATTCATACATCAAACATACTTAGGTGAGTGAAGGTAAAGGGAGGAACGAAGAAAGCCACAAATCTCGTAGGTTTTTCTACTTCGAGTGTATATAAGAGATTTAGGAAAAAATAAATTCAGAACAAAAATATTAATTCAGTATAAAAGTTTTAAGGCTGTAAGAAGGTTTTAAGAACAAAAAACTTACAAAGAATTAAGGATGAAAGAGATAAATTTGGAAAACAAAAGGTTAACCACGTGGGTTTCAAACGAAATCACCAGCAAAAATAATACTAAGTTTGGAATAACGTGAACAAAAATAATAAACAAAATACTCACAAAATCAGAACACTCATTTTAATAGGATAAAATAACCATAAAATTTAGAAGAACTAGAGAACTTACAAGACTGCTCAAAACCAGTACGTCTGCAACCACAGTTCAGGAAACAGAGAGGGTGAACCAGACGCGCATGCTCTCCAAATTAGCGCCATCAATCAAGAGTCATTAGTACTAATTTACAAAATTAGTACAAATTTGTTATACAGATGGCGACATAGTTATGGAATGAGAAAAAAATTGTACAAAAAAGACGTAAGACGAAATTTTTGTAACAAGGTAAAGCTTGTCACCTTCTACCTACGGAGTTTACAACGCCAACAAGATCTGGAGACGCAACTTCACCTACCTCGTCAGCTGGATATCACGTTCGATTTACTCACTAAGATATCTTCGAACAGGAGAGAATACTGTGGCAGATCAAGTCGCCGACATCATTCGTGGAGAGAAGAAATATCAAGAGCTCGTCCATAACACATATGTTTCTCTCATGTTCTGTCATATTTGAGTAACAAGCATAAATTGTATTTTCAATCTTGAATGAAACACATTTAAAAGAACTTTATTTATTAATGAAAAAACGCATTAGCTTATTCAACAGCCCCGAGAATCAAGCTTGATATATCAGACTCAGCTCACAACACCGCTATAAGAATATCTTCGGGAGCATTTACTAACAGAAGCAGGCAAACCATCCTTTGAAATAAGAAGGGAGTGAATAGTCCTGAACTACATCATCAAACTATCGAATGACTCAAAAAATCCAGCATACAACCAATTTTACGACAAGGAAACAAAAATGAAACGAGCAACACCACTACTACAGAAAAAAGTGTCATACGTTGGATGAAATACAGGTAGCATTTCTTCAAAGAGAAAGCCTCTTTTTCCAAAAATTCCCAATTCGGTCAAAAAAGCGATCAAAGATAACCCTCAATCTCCTGGAGTACCAAAAACAATCAAAAACCACCTGAGCTCTATCGCGTCAATTGAAAAGACTTCAAACAACTCTGCTTTATCTACATAGACAGCTCCAAGCAAAACAATAAAATTGGACCCAGCGTCATAATCGGAGACAATATACAGCTCAAATTTCATTTACTCCCATAATATAGTGTTTTCACAGCAATATGCTACGCTTCAGATGAAGAAATCAAGTTAATAACACAAAACACAAATAACAAATTCTTCATATGCATAGACTCGCTGAGTATTATCTAGAGCGTAGAAGATTTGTACACAAAAAACAAATTCATGCAAAACATACAGAACAATATACACGAATAAATAAGTACACAAAACGAAGAAATCTTTATAATATAGAAGCAACATCCAAGAAATTAAAGATGTACCAGTAATAACTCAAGACCTCAAACAAATAATATGAACGAGATTGGGACGACCAATGAAAAAAAAAGAAAAGAAAATAAATAAAGAAAAAAGTGATACGTGGAAATTGAATTGTCTGTGTCAACTCATTTATTGGCATTAGCAGATATGAATCTGCAATAAAATGCATGATTCATCATTCCTTATGGTTTTAAACAATATATTTTCTCAGAATTAATTCTAAATTTTGTATCGGGTGAATCTTCATCAACATGTTGGTTCATCGAAGACCTGTTTAGACTTTGATTTGAGTTGAACGTTATGTTTGAATATGATTATTCATTCCAAGCTATACTTATCTATTGAAGTTTCACGGAGCTCGAGATTAATTGATGATAATGACAATACTTATGATAATTCAGATACAAAACGTCCTGATAAAAATTGAAAAAAAATTTCTTGCGCACAAAAATATATTCTTCAAGAAATATGCGTAAAGTGAGTACCTACGCATCGCAAATAGTCGATATAACAATTTCATAGCTATTTCATAATCTTTATGTTTTACTAATAGCATTCAGATGTCTTGTCAGTCTCAAAAAATGATTTTCTGAGAGAGATTTAGGTAGTCTTAGTACTGGACTTTAGTAAAAGGTATTCAGTCACAAAAAAAAATTAACTCGCCATTCACGTGTCGTGACTCATTTGTTTTTCCTTATGACTAATTGCATACTGGTAGAATATATTACTTCCAGAGATATCAAGTGATCCTTGAGAAACAGAATCTTTTTATTGGAATTGCAATCTTTTTATAGGCCAATTTTCTTCATGGTTATTCATTATATCTTCTAGATAAACAAACAAAAGCAGTGTGGAATGCAAGAATACAAAACAAGAAGAAAAGGGGAAGACCAAAACAGACATGGGAAAATAATATAGAAGAGATATTAACAAAAAACAACATTAGCGGCCAAGAAGCAAAGAAGTTAACAAGAGACAGAAAAAAATGGAAAGAGATAATCAACAAGATAGAATAGTAATCAACGCAAATAATTAAAACAAGAAACAATCTCGACACCCGAAAGGGTATTAAGAGATTTAAAAAGTTTATAATAATAATAAAATATTCATTATATAATATTGCATATTCGTCTTAATTTCAGGAATAGTGATTCATTGTTTGCTCTCATATTCAAGAAGGAGAACTCTTTCAGTCTATTATCAATTGTAAATATGATAAGCAGATTGACTTGGATATTAAAATTTTTTCGTTCCATTGTTTCTTGAGGCACAGAAAATTATGAGAGGAAAGCTCAATCGTTTCTACAGGATAATTGATACCTGCAGTAAATAATTGAAAGAGTTTCCATAAAAAAATATAGAATTTTATAAGAACTTACCAATGATGGAACTATGGCATAGGCTGGATCCATTTGTTATTTGATGAATTGGAAAAACTCTATGAAATGTGATAATCGCATTGCTATACTTTTCAAGTGGAATGCAATCAAAGTATGGGAAAAGATGAAGACCTGTAGGACAGATTCATAAAATACAATAGTCGAGGAGCCCACCGCATGTTGCCCGATGAGACTCACGGTCAAATTCTATATAAATCTGTTGTGGATATAGTAGACAATAGAGTGCCAGACTCTAAAATCAAAGATCCTGCCCTAAGTGTCAAAAAAAAAAATTCTTTTGGAGAATCGGAGTCTACTTCTCTGAAAGAACTCATGATTTAAACTGGTACCAATCAATTGCAAAGATTAATTAGGTACTGTAAGAAAAACTATAGTGCCATCTCCTGTCCTGTCCGGTAGAGCGGCAGCCACCCCTAAGTGTATTCTATCTCCCCGATCAAACTTACGATGATAATATTTTTCCAATTGACGCCTTAACCTTCCTAAATGCTAAAACCGGTGTGTCGCCTCCCTACCGGTCTGGAAGGGCGGCAGACATTCTTGAAATTATCTGATTTTCAAATAACAATTACGAACGCAGCTGTACCAATCTCTTCGAACGTACGATTATCAGTTTTGAATCGTAACTCCAGCCTTCCTAAACACAAAAATATCAAAGTACTGCCTTTTGATCTGTCCAGATATGCGGCAGTCACTTTCAGAGTCATTCCGCTTTTAAGATCCCAATTATAAACGCAGCTGTACTTCTCACATCGAACGTATGATTATTTTTTATATAGTGTAGCTCTTGCTTTCCTGACACGAAAAAACAAAAAAAAATCCAATTGAAGCGCAAACGTAAACAATAAAAAATCGGGGTCCTACTCACCGTCCTGTTTCAAAGAACGGCAGCCACCCTTGGAATCATAAGATTCTCAGATCCCAATTCCAAACGCAGCTGTTATTTCCTCATCGATTTTATTTCAAATTGTAGCTTGAACCAATTTGAGCATTAGAAAAAAAAATAGCTGTCGCCCTGGACTGGGAGTCTCCCTACTATCAAATTATGGAGTCAATTTTAGCCTGTATTATTTCGAAGGTAAACGAAGCAGTACACAAAAAATTTGAAGGAATTTTGGCTCAGCGCTAAATTATGAATAATTATTTTATCTAATTCCGTTTTGAAAAGTCAAACTTTACATCAATTTCTGACATTATGCAACGTCCCATTTTTCATAACTGCAATGCAACAGTTGCGTAAACTAGCATAAAGTAGTTACGTAATGACTTTACGTAACTGGCCATGTTTCAGAGCTAATCAATTATACTTATCTGCGTACAATTAAAAGAAAGATTTATTATTCACAGTATGCATCATTGGCAGAGTCTTTAATATCAAAGGGTACTATATCACTCAGGATATTACTGCTTGAGCACATTTAAAAAAATTATTTTGACGTTTTGTGAAAATTCGATATTTGTTTATTTCAGTGCACTCTTGTTTCTGTAGTAACAATAGATGATCATGAATCACAGTCATCTGAATTTGGTGATGTGACGTGAGAGATGTTCTCATTAAAAAATATAGTTAAAATTATTCTGACGGAATTAGATAAAATTTTGTACAGAATACGTTATGAAAAGCCATATTGTTTGACTCACGTAATTTGCAAAACTCGCTACGCTCGTTTTGGCCAATATTACGTTTCGTCAAACAATATGGCACTTTTCATAACTAATTATGTAAATAACTATTTCATTCTAGATTGCGAAATGTCACTTTGGCATTCGAGAATAGAAGATTTTTTTGTGAGCGTAGCCAGTGAAAAAATTATTTGAGAATGCTAAAGAATTTCGTAATCATGTATCGAACAACGTTTTTTCGCAAATCACGTCTCAAAATTGATAGAAATGTGAAAAGAAAATTTTGATATTTCGAATCAGTCAATATCACTTTTAATGTTGCTATGATATCAATACAGTTTATCTAGATATGTCGCATCTTGGCTGCGAAGTGTTTTGCTTCCTGTAAGCAAAACAATAATTTTGCATGTTTCTAGTTTCCTTGTAAATGTTCACTTTTAATGACAGTTTTCGGAAAAAGTATCTTGTAATAAAGAAGCTGTTCACTATTTGGTAGAGGCATGGATTGTAAAAAGTGAATTTGTATAGTTTCAATATTGAAGTAATTTGAATAGTTATTTATTCACAAACTTGAAATTATGATGCAATATATAAGAACAATTTTTTCAGTTTTTTCTTTTTCCTTGAAGATCGTATCTCAGTGATATGTATTGGAAGAAGGATGAGTCGGATTTGTGACGAGCAATGATCCAAAATTAAAATAATTCGAATTCTGCTGACGTCTTGATATATTTCATATCAATTTCAAAATGAAAATAAACAATACATGATTACCGCAGCATCGGCAGTTTTTTAGCTCACATAATTCAACATCTGATTCACGGTATGAAACAATCTGAACAAAAACAAACTTACAAATAAAATCAGCTCACAATGGAATTCAAATCTCAATAATACATTTGAATAAGTATATAATTAATGCAAAAGAATAAAACATACTGTGGAGCATCCCGATAATTGAGACAAACCATTTATAAAGAATTATTTTTTTTGTAACACGTGCACCGAAAGTACCCAATTGCTGAGCTGACTTCTGCTTCGAAAGTTCTCAATTCCAAGCAATGGTAACAATCAGTTGACAGGAAATTAATTGATAATAATGTCCGCTGTGTAAAAATGAAAATTGTGGATCATGGATACCGTTGAATTTTTTTATTTCAAATCGATAAGATAGTTTCAATACATTCAAATTTATTTTAAATGCTTATAATAGGGGTACTTCGATGCACTAGTTAGAAAAAGTATCGTATGCAACACGGACACTGAGCGACTGTCATTATTGTCATGGACAAATTTTGCTGCACGAAGCTACGCCTTGGACTTTGCTCTCGTCTTTGCCTCGTGCTCCGCCCTCGCTTTTGCCTCGGGTTTTTCTCCCGTCTCCAGCTAATGCAGCCGAATTTATTCTGGACGAAAATGACAGTCGTTCAGTCGCTCGGTCCTTGTAGCATAATATACTATTGAATTATGGTAGTGAGATACAATTAATATCACATGCTGACTATAGAAGAAGGTTATTTTTGCTACGCAGAAAACAGTCTTGTAAATACGAGAATTGTTGGAAGATTAATGGCCAGTTGCATCGCCGTCCCTTAACTTCAAGAAAAGAATAATATCTATGTTAACCATTGTATAGACAATTGTTCCTATGGTAATTATTCCGTACTTAATGCTAAGTGATAGCGGTGCAAGTGGGCATGAATGTTTGCCGGCAAAAACAATTTAACAATCAGTAACTACTTACATTGCCAGCTATAATACAGAAAACTACAGATAACTGAACTTGAAAAAAACCCGCGAATAAAAGCAATATTCCAATTGTGAAATTCCAATTTTTTGTAAAACATCAGAATTTATACTACTAATATGTTCCATGTCTGTTCTGAAGTTGGAACTATTTCTATCTAATTCAATATGAATCATTCCTGAAAATAGACGTGTTCTGAGGCTACGTTCTCCATCTACAATTTGAACAATATCAAAATCAAAGTTGTGTTGACATATAAAATGGTGGGAGGTTATAGTAAACATGTGATATTGACTGTATTCTACTATCATAATCTAAAAATCATCCTCTATAAATGGATTGCCCAATTTCATCTGTGAGTTTATTTCTCTTGAGGTTGTTTCATACTGAAAATTAGATTTCAAACTATGTAAACTGAAAAACTGTGGACTTTGTAGTAATTATGTCTTGTATCTTTTAGCTTTGAAAATGATATAAATTATATCGAAACGTCAGTGGCATTCAAATTGGTTCAATTTTGGATCATTGCTTGTCCCAATTTCGACTTCTTCTTTTTTCAATATAAAGATAATATAAAGACTTATTTTACTAGAAGAATTGCAAATATAAACAGTGATATTCTTATTATTATCGTTAATGCCCGATCTGTTGATAAAATATTCACTACTTCCAACGGAATCGGATCTTCTTTAAACCACAGTGACTCGTGTTCATTCCACCCATATATTTCATGTTTGAATTTGGTACAATCCTCATTAGTGACAATCATCTACACCGGCAATGCAAAAAAATTGTCCTGACAATTTTTCCTCTCAATGGATTCTAACATGAATGGCTACCGCTCTTCCGGACAGGGCGATAGGCAGCACTTCGGTATTATTTAAAGACAAGGAAGACAGAAACTGGAGAGATTTTGTGCAGGAGCAGGATGTCTCCGAGATCTGAGGTATGCTTTACCGTATCTGCAAGAGTGGGAGGGGACGAGCTGACCTTTCACGGTTTAGGATAGACAACAGAATGGCGGAATCATGGAAAGATAGTGCGGGTATCTTGTAGAATCATTCTTTCCCTAGAGTAAACGAAGATGATTGGGTGCACAGAGAGTCCATTCGTGGGGACACCTGTAGCTTCGATGAGGTTGAAACCGCGTTTTTTGCTATGTCGGTTGGTGAAGCTCTGTGTTGTTTGGATGCGCGAAGTCCTACGGAAGAGAGGAGAAGTTCGCGCGCGAAGTCTTTAATTGATGTAGGTGTGCCAGACCTTAAAGAATCATTATCAGGAAGTGGGCGTGATGGCATGATGAGTGTGCAATGAATAGAATATGTTGGGCTAATTGGCTGTGTGCCGCTAGAGTGTGAGATAGAAATGTGGAGCGCCACCAGGTTGCAGTGGTGAATATCTGCCCTTCTACTAGGCTAAGAAGTGGATATTTGCGGGATGCCAAAAGATTGGCTCCATCCTCTCCGAAGGACCTCCTTGGTTGAAGCTAGGGCATGACGAACCCCCTGTCTTGGAAGCTGGCGCTACTCATGCCTAGCTAGCAGGACCCTAATCAAGAAGCAACCTTCTGTTGCGATATTCTGACCAGAGGATTTTCTTTCTGATACTTCTTGGGAACCGCGCTTTCTCCCGACTGGCTATCACGGGAGGCGCACCGTTATGCGGGTGCGTGGGGCATAGAGCATTGACTTCAGCGGCAAATGCTGCCTTGGGGTGCTATGTCACTTCAGCGAGTGAGCTGCGTAATCTACAACTTGGACACTGACCTGCATGGCCAGTAGGGTATGAAAAGTATCCCGTCCGCACCAATAGGTTCAAATCAGGCTTGCATCTTGAGGAGCAAGCGTATAGCAACGTATTAATAGCCAGTTAGGCAGCTTGCTGTCTGTGGCGAAGTTGATTGGCTAATCCAATCCCTGTCCTCGTGCAGGTGCCGCCTGTAGTGCTTAAAGGCTGAACGAGTTTATTCAATAGGTGTGCGTTCGTTAGGAGGAGTACAGTTGCGTTTTGAATTGGGACTTACAAACTGAATAACTTCAAGAGTGGCTGCAGTCTTCCCGGATAGGTAGGGAATGGTACTCTGGTCTCCTCGTGTTGAGAAAGGTTCAAGCTTCAATTGAAATCAAGAAATATATCTCGAGCTCTATCAGGAGAGTTGGATACGAGAATAGGTTACGTTAAGAATTGGCTGCCGCCCTACTCCAGGTTTTTTATGAAGTACTTTCCTTCTCTGTCAATTCAGTTTAGATAGTAAAGCAGCTTAAAAATGCAGGATAAGATTTTTCTTGTAGTTTGGGAAATTGGAACGGATTATCAATAGAACTTCAATTTCCAAATATTGAAACTCAGACAATGATTCTGAATTGAAAAATTTATTTTTAAGAATGAATTTACAAAAGGTTAGCAAATCATGTACTTGTTTATGGAAATTTTGATCCTTACGTATCCGAAAATTCCAGGAAAATAGTTTTATATAGCTTCCGAGCCACTACGAACAATGAAGTAGGAATATTTGGAGAGGATATTTTCTCCTATTCTTATTTTTGATGCTAAAGAGTGTTTTTCTCTTGTATAATCTTTCCCAACTAAAAATGTATTGCCTGTCGAATAGTCATCAATCTCACCTCAGAACATAACTGCGAGCTTTATACTTATACTCATGGGCTAAGAACTTACAGCTATTTCAATAGTCCCAATCGTCGAATAATGTCATGTCATCATTATTATCTTTCTCATCTCATCCTCCCTGGAACATAGTAGAGTCAGAAACTTCTAGCAATTACTCTGCACATATCGTAATATGACCAGATTGGCATAAGTATAGTGAAGTGTTTCAGCTGTATCTAAAACTCATTCTGTAAATTCTAATGAATAAAGCTCTTAGCCACATACTAATATGAAATCAATGCAGAAGGCTGCAATACCAGTTTAAAAAAGAGTTGACACAGAAGCAACATAATTTTGTGTCTTGATTTTCACAATTTGCGATTATGATATATCAAATACTCTTAAGGTCAGTTTCAGCGAATAATCCGATAGGACTACTTAACGCGCCTAAGCAAGTAGTGTTTTAGGCCCTGTCAGAGATAAAACATATTCTACATACAGCTAACAGTATCCAAATGGTAACAAAAAGAGATGTTGACATCAATGGAACTTTTCAATAGCAAAGTCAATAAATTGCAAAAAACATTCGATTTACTGGAAAACACAGTGAAAGACAATGGAATAGTCAATGATTCAAAATTCTGGAAATCAGAAAAACAACTAAAAGTTAAAAGCAAATAGATTGAATACTCACAGCCAAAAATCTGCGAAGAAAATCTAATATTTCTCGAAGTCCAGGATGAACGAGCTGGAGAACGAGGGCAAATTATATTCCAAATCCCAAACATGATTACAGGAAATTCAGATATTACCATCAATAATTTGGAAGCCATCAAGTGAATTGAAGATCTAAAAAACAATCAACTCTCAGGAAGTTAAAAAACAAATCATGATGAATGCAAAGCTTTCTCAAAAGAATAACATTTTTATTGAGAAATATTCCTCCATTGATACTCTGGTCAAACTCTAAACTCTTGCAATCTTGTCAGGAGGAGCGAACCTTGAAGCATCTCTGAATCGAAATGTCCCATTTGTAAATTGAGGAAGATGAAGTGAGAAAGACTTGACCAACAAAACAGTCAGTGATACTGACAAAATACGGAACGAAGCTGCTTCAGTTCAAGCCAAAAGACTCTTCATATCATCCCAATCGCTAGAGAATGTGGAAGAATCCCTAACTGAATAAATTCAATCGGATGCAACCTACTCCAACAAATTGATAAATCGACGCCAAGGCAAGCCTCAAGAGTAAAATCACAAACAGCAAAGGACTCTAGAATAAGAAAGATCTCTTAGAAAGCATATTCAAACAATGAATCGTTTTCAAACTTAGGTAAAAAACAGTATAAAGATCTCGCAGTCAATCATAGCAATATATTATTTTGGAATTTGCAGAGATACCAGAACATTTCCAATTTGAGTACTCCGGATTAAAATCTAGTTTCAAATCATCTAGTGATACATCTCACTGAGATCTGGAAAATAGCTAGAAGAACTGCAGATACATGTTAAGCAGTTGAAGGAATTTCCTAAGCACTCTTTACTGATGCCGTTGCTGTCATTGGAAAAGATCTCTACTAGACCTTCTTGAAACGCCCGAACAAAGTACAAAACGTTATATAATGCGTTACCCACTCCTCAAATTCATATTACCAAACACTACTTAAATCATTGTCCTCAAGCCTACAGAATATCTGTATCATAGTGAAAGCCTGAATCACTTCTTCATTGTAGGAGGCAACATCAACGCTAGAATCGGTGAACTGGATGGAATATCTCATATACTACTCCTGAATAGTAATTGAGGCATTATTAGATTTATCGCCAATACTGGAGCAGGAAAGTCTCAACGGTAGATCACTCAGCGACATCCCTGTCAGATCCACCAAAATCAGGCATAATAATAAGAAGAGCATTGATCTAATCTGGGTAGATCCTTACTCTTTGAAAACCATTCTTGATTTTGTCCTGATCGGAGATTTTGTTCTATGCTATCAGCTTCACAAACAGATATTTGAAAATACAACTAGTACTCTGATCAATCAGAGTTCAAAGGAATGATATGTATCTCTAAAACATGAAATAAAAAATGTCTCTAAGCGAATCGAAATTATTCATAAATCCAAAATACTCGAAAATAAAATCTTGATGTCCAAACCATGACTCAGCGAATACTGCAGAGCACTCAAAGCAGAGACTAGAATAAAAGATCTTGAGAAGCACAAAAAAAAACATGATACAAAGAGAGTTGAACAGAAAGCTAGGACTTGAGAATATTTACGACCAGGAAGAATTTTGGCTCACAATTAATTTATCTGTGAACGTTACAATACAGAAGAAATTTAATAGAACTTGAACAGAAGGTAACTTATTTTCAAGAATGGTATGTGAACAGGATCTTTATTGAGTTGACACTCATTACCCTTAATTGAACCACAAAATTACATACTCGAAATTAACTGCAGCACTCAGAGAACTCAAAGTGAATAGAACTTCAAAAATACATGGTTTGGTATATGAGCAGCTCATGTATTTGCTACTTGGATAACGTATATCAAGAATCTACTAAACATCTTCTAGGTGAAAGAAGATTTATTAAAGGACCTGAAAACAGTCAAGATAAAAACATGAAAAAGGAAATCACTTGAATGCAGATAATTACAGAGCTATCGCACCAATTAACTCTATCACCCAACTATCAACCTTCATAATTATATGAGAGACTGCAGTTATGGGTTGGAAGCAAAAAAATATCACTTGAATCTCGAGTAGGGTTTGAGTAGAGAAACTGTACAGAAAACGTATACATTCCTAACTCAATTATTGAAAGCTCTATTCTCACTTAGCAGTACTGAAACTTACACTCTGCTTCTGACAGCGTGTCACACAATACTGTGGCCAGAGCTCTACTAACTAGAGAAATGCAGTAAGATTATCAATTTCGAAAAATATGTATGATGAAGCAACTTTACTAATTTGCGTGAACGATGAACTAGATGATAAAATCCAAGAATCCCATATGTGCCCATTACTATGTGCTTTGTTTATATCAGACTTCAAGAACTTCATCAAGTAGAAAAATCGCCACGAATATTGCATGGACACCTTTCAATTGGACCCATTCCGCATCTTGGCACTACAGGTGGCATCTGCACATAGACAATGATTGATAAGTCAATCATGCTTGCCGAAGGCATTATATCTAGCTGGCTACCATTACATTATCAATGCTTTCTCCTCAGGACATATCCTGACTTGGACCCACTGGTGAGGTCAGGACACTTCTCATACTTGACTGGCTCTTCAGGAGCTGATATGTTACGCATATCACCCGCAATAATGACTTAGCACCGCTGAGCAGCCTTTGCCTATTGAAACCACCACTTCTGAGGATCCAACTCTACTCAGGGGAACCACCTCTGTAGGTGGAGCCTCCTCTTTCCCTCAGTACTCGTGTTACTGTTTGAAGAGTCGCCGGCGAGCAGTACACGTTCTGTAATACTTTACCACACATCTGTTGCTTCGGCTTTGCGCCACTTACCCTTAATTGAGAGATTGATAGCAAAATCTTCAGTTTGAGGAGTCTTTGGTGTGCGGTCTTTTATCTGCCCACGGACTCGATGTGGGCAAATACTTATCTCTGCTTTTATCTTCTCGTGTCACCGTTTGATGAGTCGCCGGCGAGCAGTACACGTTCTGTAATACTCTACCGCATATTGTTGCTGCGGCTTTACCCCCATTATCCTTAGGTGAGAGAATTGGGTAGCAGAATCTACAGCTCCAAGAGCTAATGGCGTGTGGTCTAACATCTACTCACAGTTTTGATAGAATACGAGACTCATCTCTACTTCTATCTCCTCGTGTAACTGCTTGACTAATTGCCGGCGAATATTTTACAATACTCTACCACACATCTTATGCAATTGGTTTGCGTCTGTTTCCCTCGGCTGAGTGATTGGGTGCCAAGGATCATAGCTTCAAGAGTTTAGGGCGTGTGGTCTGCCACAGAACTAACTTTGGATACTAGACCGAAGCCTGATACCCCATGCAACTGCCTGATTATCTACCTGCAGTTTTATATGAACAGAGATTTATCCCTACTTACATCTCCTTATGTAGCCTGACGAGTTGCCGGCGAATGTTACTAGTAGTACTCTACCATACATCATTCGGCGTAAGCTCAAATCTGTGAGAATTTTCAATAAATGTCAAATTGCATATGTTGAGAAGAGACTACCTCTTATGACCATTGCGAAGTGGTATCGAAGATTCCAGATCACTCATTTTTCTGTAGAGGATGAATTTCGCGGAGGCCTTGCAAAATCTTTGACAGATGATGCAAGAGAAGCTCTGGTGAACTCCAGAATAGAAGAAGCTCCAATATTGACACAGGACATTGTTGACGATAAGCTGGGCTCAAATCTCATGACATTATTGCAAATACTGAACAATCACCTTAAGGACATGAAGTAATCAGCCCGGTAGACTCCCCGAATTTCAAATGAAGCTAAAAATAAGACACGTGTACATTTTGCTTCATATTTTCTCAACAAATTCAGTAACAAAATGGGTAGCACCTTCGATAAAATTATAACGGGGGATGAAGCTTAGTTTTCATGAATACAATCCAAAAATCACACAAAAGTTCATAGTATGGAGCCCAGAAAGCGTAAGTTCTTCTGTGAGAGCAAGACAGCCAATATCAGCAATGAAAATGATGATGTCAATATACTTGACCTCGAGCAAAAATGGTAGCTGCTATACCCCAAGAGGCTGAATGATGTACTGAAAACTGCTTACCAAAAGTTCTTGAAAACTTGTCGAACAATCAGGAAGAGGAAAGAACTGCACGATACTTTTCACATCATGATACCTAATGATAATGCTCCAACTCACACTGCAGAAATAATCAACGATTATATTGCTCTTTCTGGCATAAAAAAAATTTCCTAGCACCAAATTTTCTTTCTCCAGCGCCGTGCGATCTCTGATTGTTTCCAAAACTCTGGAAGAAATAATCTCCAGCAGCATGGAGGAGAAAATAAATACCGGAATTGAAACAATGCAAGAACCTGATTTTAAGGTCCGTTTTGTTGAGTGAATACACCGACTTAAGAAATTTATTGAAATGAAAGGAATTAATGCTAAGAAAATCAAAAACGGTAGAAAATTAGGACCTAAAAATAAATTTTCATCCATTTACTATTTCCCGGTCTTCTAAACGTGCTTTTGTAAGGCTCCTGATACTTTTCTATATTCACGAGACCGATTTAATACAATAAAAATACTGCAAAGAGATAAGCGCACCCAGAAAAACAGCTGGAGTATTTAAAAAATCTCAATCAGAAGCTTAAATATTCTGCACGTATGCTATTAGAAAAATCTTCAAGATAACTTCTATACTCATTTTGCTATTCCAGCGTAAGAGTATAGAGAAAAGAACAACTCATGCTACCCTAACTATCTTGTAAAAGAGAGTCAATCCTAGTTACATCATAATTATGGAGAGAGGCAGATGTAATGAACCTAGAAGTAGTTATTCTCAGGAAAACTCTCAAATTTTGATACAAACTTTGGCTCATGCCGAAAAAGCGTCATTTGACTCTTGGAAACACTGAGACTTGACAGGTGAGTAATTTGTGTAAATCAAAAGTACATTATTGTATTTTGTCCTATCAAAATGACAGTTGGGTGATCGAGCAACGTTGCTACCAACCTAATAAAAATTAGGTTTGAGATCTACAAAGAGGCACTTTACGATATCTAAACGATTTTCATAAAATGAACTTCATGACACTCAAATAGAAAAGTAAATAAACTACACTCATAGGACTCAACTTTGGATTTGTGTGGGCAATCAAAGTTGCACCATCTTAAGCGTGAACTGACAACATAGTCAAAGATTATTGTGAACAGATATATCAAAACGACTATCAAAACGACGAGAGTAGACTCGTATGCCCTAATAACAATTTCAACTATCGGACTTATCCAACAAATCGGAGCCAACTATTCCTTATTGTTCCTTTTGAAATTTTGGAATCTATTTGCTCAGCTTAGAACAACCAGAGTAGGATTACTGTGCATCTATTAAGATGAATTATGCAGTATATGCAATTCTCCGCAGATGACACCCTTAATCACTTCCCAATCCGTTGTACTTCATATAATCCAATTCAAAACCAATTTCCAGATCATCTCATACATCTTTCTATTGAAATGCATGTAACTCCTCTCAAGATCTACTAAATGAGCTCACGAAAGAAAAACTGTGGGACATTTTAGAATGTTTTAACTTGGTTTTAAGAATACGTGTTTCATATTAAATGAATGATGTATAATTTTTCCCAAAGTTCTCACTATTGTATTCTGTATAATCTTCTAAGTACATAGAAAAAATAAATCATGCCATGTATCTACGATGAAACACTCAACTATACTTAATGAAGTATAATCTGTTTGTACAAATCTCTATTTGAAAGAGAATAAACTCATCATTATGTTGTAATATAACAATATTTTCTATGTAGGTACTCAGAGATAGAGGCTCCAGCTATAAATCGTTCTCATTTCTCAAAAGTCAAATTTACATTATTCCCATCAGCAACAAAACAGATATTGAGGCAGAGATACTATCATTAAAAGTCCAGAAGAGAACATGAAGCCCGCATGCTAGGTTCATCATGATATCAACTACAGTTTTTCTAGATAAAACTTTATTTATTTCTGAGACAATTGAAAAGTTATCGAAACAGAAAGTCTACAAAATGATATTCCTTCTTTCGCAAGACAATAATCCAGAAGCATTTGATATCCATACATGGTTTCCGTATGCGAAAGAAAATTGTGCGAACCAATACCATGATACGACAGTTTTGGATGTCTGCTACCATGGCACTTTTTTGAAAAATTCCAACATATTTCCGGAACTGATTCCTTTGGATTTGCATCAGTGTCCAGTTAGAATAGGGACCGTTTTGTTTGCACCGTACGTAATAGGTCCGAAACCTCAAGCTGAATTAGAAAATGTTAGTCTCAATGCAGGGACTGAAATTCTCATGATGAATAACGTAGCTGAAAAATTTAATTTTTCTGTTAGATATTTAGTTAATAACGACAGATATAAATGGGGAGTGCTTGGTTATTTGGGTAAGCCTACAGGTTTATTCCGTCTATTAACGGAAGATCTTATAGATATAGTTTTGGGCTGTATGACACAAACCCCAGAAAGATATATTTATGTAGATCCCAGTACAATCTATGGTTTTGAAACGTGCTCTTGGTTTGTACCAACTGCTTCTCTTAAACCAAAATGGGAAAGCATTCTTCAAGCATTTAACTTCATCATATGGATGTTGATATTATTGTGCATCTTTTTGACAACATTTGTATTATTTATTGGGAAGAATACGAAATCATTTTTTGAGTCTTTCTTATATGTTTTCTCTATGTTTTTGAATATATCTGTTTGGACTCAACCAAAAATCTCTTTACTCAGATATTTATTCATTCTTTGGGCTATATTTAGCTTGATTATCACAACTACTTATCAAGCAGAGCTCTTCAAATTCCTAATAAATCCAATGAAAGAAAAGCAGATATCTAATACATACGAATTAGGTGAGTCTTCTCTCCCAGTTGGAACTTTTTTTCATATGGTCGATGTAGTTCAATTAAGTATGAGAGAACGCAACATGCCTAATAAATGGGTTGGTTGTTGGGATATTGAGAAATGCCTCAACAACATAGCATTTTCCAGAAATTATTCACTTGTAACGTCACACTCTTATTTCAATTACCAACTGCATCAATATAAAGATCAAAACGGTAATCTTTTGATATATGTTTTCAAAGAAATTTTGATAGGTGGTTATATGGTTTTCTATTCATTCAAAGGATTCCCCCTTATGACCAGAATTGATAATATCATAAACAGATTCATAGAAGCAGGGCTTCTGTTGAAATGGCAAAAAGACACAGCCAATTTTAAAGTGTATTCTAAAATTCAACAGCATGGAGAAAATATTGTAATAAGTATTTCACATTTACAAGGAGCATTTGTTATTCTCCTGATAGGTATATGTTTTGCAATCGCTGTGTTTGGTCTGGAAATTATTTATGTCAGATTAAAATCTAGAAGTTAGAAAAAATATTTTAAAATATAACACATAAGCAGTGCGTTCAAATGTGTGATACCGCAATGAATTAGATTCAGTCCATCACATTCACATGAGATATTTCTCATTTTTTTGATGTTAATTGGCTTCACAATAGTTGGGCTTGTCCTTGAAATAGTTGAGTTCCAATAAGAAATAGAACATATCTAGGTATTTAATGTAGTGCACTTTGATGTATGACATTAAGTATTAGTTTCAAACACGAACATCAAACAATCTGATCCTGATATATTGTCATTTTTAGCTCGGAAACAAATTATCAAGTCTAAATTTTTTGTGACTTGTTTTATTGTTCTTTCTGACATGATCGGACTAGTTTCGAGAGTGGTCATAAAATGATTGAAACTGGTCAGACATTTATTCAATAAATCTAGAATTGTGTGGACAAGAATTATTTTTAGACCATTCCATCCTCCTATTACTATCCATAGCTGTGCACTCCATCATTCAATTACCTCATTGATCGAATAGTCACCAATAATATATTTATTGTGGTTGACTTTGTCAAAAATTGTGTAGAAATTACTTTATGCTAGTGGTTAGACTCCAAGATTCAGTCATAGGCGAAGATTAATGAAATTTAATTAGATTGGCATCAGTAATCTCCAATGTAGGGTCCCCGACCTGAGTTTCGTAGAATAGAAAATGAAAATAGAAATTATGAAGCATATTGGCGAAGCCGAGCGTTTAATGCGAAAGTGTAACAAAAGAAAACCGCCAAGAAGTCTGCTGATCACTTTTACGATATTGAATGGCTTTCTAACGCTGATTTCTTCAGGAAATATAAGGGACAGACGACATGAATATTCTTATTGCCGAGGCAAAAAATTATGGACAAATCGGTTTCTTCACGAAAATTTTGATCATTTTATTACTCCCTCGTCATTTTTGATATCAACTGGTTGCAAAATGAGACTCAAAAAAATTATCACAATGAGCACCTTTGAGCTTTGAAGTTCTCATTTCATGACTAACTTCCAAACCCAGACCACGGTAAAAATTTTATGTGAACATAACAGACATAACAGATCTAACATTTCATGAGAGAAGTCAATCAACAGAAACTAGTTGTGATTCAAGCAAAAATAGAATGAATGAATATAGACTGTACGTCAACATAATTATTTGTGGCTAAATTTCAAATTTGATTATAAGGACTCATTTCTTCACAACATATTTTTGCGAAGGGAGTTTTCCACTCTTGTGTATTCCAAAAATGAATACCGAAATAGACAACAAGTGAAGGCAGAATCAAGAATCCAACTGAGTAAACGACTTAAGTCACAAGAAAACAATACCAATCATCTCAGTAAAATTTACATGATTATATCCATGTGAGTAAAATGAATTCATGTAGTCCAAGAGCCGACCGCATCTCATCTAACCTGATCGGATTTATGGACGAGTTGTACATGAATCGATCGGGCATACAGTAGTCAATAGGATGCCTAACTCCAGGATCTTGTCCGGCTAATTTTGACGATGTTGACTTGAAACTAGTATCGATCGGTAGCGAAGATCAAGTACTTCAAGATAAAACCAGGGTGCTACCTCTATCCTATCCAAGACAGAAAGAAATACCACAATCATAAGGGAAGCTGAATACAAAAATGCATTACAGTTAGGAGTGGCTGCCCTCCCAGACAAACAGAGGGTGACACCTTGGCTTTTTCCTGAAGTATTTGGACCTCGCTACCAATCGATACTGGTTTTAATCATAAGTTCTATCAGGAAATTTCACCCTGACAAAAGTGGACTAGAAGTCTGGCACCCTATTTAACACTATATTTTCGATCGATGCCTATACAACCTCATGATATCAACTACAATTTTAGCGCATATGGAGTTCTATTCTAATAATAACAAAAATTATGATATTTCCAGAAGTGGGGGCTATCATCAAGCTGGCCCCCCCTAACTAGTTGATGAGATTATTGTCCAGTATGACTAGCGCATACAAAATATTTGAGGCGCCTAAAAATAAAATATGAACTAAAAAACATTTGATACTTTTTCTTTGACAATAAACACAAAAGTCAAGAAGCCGGCAGCACCTCATGCTTTCTGATCGGATTAACGGCCATCATCATCATTTTATTACTCCCTGGCCGTTAATCCGATCAGAAAGCATGATGTGCTACCGGCTTCTTGACTTTTGTGTTTATTGTCAAAGAAAAAGTATCAAATGTTTTTTAGTTTATATTTTATTCTTAGGCGCCTCAAATATTTTGTATGCGCTAGTCATACTGAACAATAATCACATCAACTAGTTAGGGGGGCCAGCTTGATGATAGCCCCCACTTCTGGAAATATCATAATTTTTATTATTATTAGAATAGAACTCCATATGCGCTCTTATGCCCTGCTGATATAAAATTTTGCGCCCGCATGCAATTTGTTTGATTGATAATCAAAGTGGGAGAGGTCAACATGACAAAAATTTCGTCTCCACTATTCCATATTTTTTATCTTATTTTTAATAATTACTAATCCAAGCGAATGCTTCGAATATAGAATGTTTAATTTCTCAGTGAGAAGGAAAAGTGAAAATTTCCGAATAGTTTGAAAAAAATAGTATTCAATATTCGAGCTCCAAACTTCAAATGAAATTTTGTAACAACGTTAACAACGTAGAATATGATTCTTTTTCGATTTTTAATTGTGTAATAGTATGTTACAACTGTAAAAATAATCTTATATTAGAAAAAAGTATTTGACTAGAAAGAACTTTAAAAAAAATCAGACGAAAATGGCACAGAACTATTTCGCAAATTTCAATAATATGATCTTCGGAATCATGGATTTGAGCTCAATTTGTGGCTTCATGAGTTCTCTCGCAAAATCCTATATGCCATGAACCAACTCACTTTCCTATAGTCTTGCGGCTACAAGTTAGACTATCTGCGGCTTGTATACTGTACTGAAGAGTCCTAATAAGGACGAAACATGTGTCTACGGTTGCTGCCCTATTCAGGATGATGATGTGAAAACCAAATTCCTGAATTTGGTTTTTTTGTGAAACTTATCAGGTTTTTCTTTTTTGAATTTATCAATTTCTGTTTAACCTGTCAAACTTCAAAGGTCACTTCACAATGTCCTGCATTTCTTTAAAATAATTGATATTTGTACGATATTGAACCAAGCTTTGAACTTTATTGCTGTAGAAATAACATTAATATATAGTAAAAATTGACTGGTATTTTAGCATGTTTGTAAAAGCCAGAAACATCAATGTTAATAATCCAAAATAATTCTCATGTTGATCTGTTGAAGTTAGAAGCTTTCTTAAAATATTTAATAATATACGAATCTGAAATTGTTCATATTTTGTGAAAAATAACTAGATAAGTGAACCTTGCAATATCTTGAATATCTACACAACATATTAAAATTTGAATTTATTTATTAACTCATTAGCTCGCTCAACATCGTTCATCCTATCTATCAGTGACAACGGATTCGACATTTGTTGTGAAATACGCGCGTGTTTCATAAATGTGATACAAAAATGTTTTTCATAGTGTAAATTGTAATTATTTAGTTTGTTAGTTCAGAGATTTCACAAATTACTATACCCCACAATCACTGAGCTTAAAATCAAGCAGTTTGGGTGAACTTGCGAAAAAGCAGCTTTCATTTAATACCAGTTTCAAGTTATAACTGTTCTATACATAATTTGTGCACGCACAAACTCAAAAGAATCTTTTAGTCTTTATTTTTCAGTAATCAACTGACGCCAGGTCATGTTCTATACCCCAAAAACAGATTTTTTCATATCATTTACTTAATTTCAATCATATTTCGCTGAATTTCTGATTTTGAAAGAAGCTCTTGATCTTTTGATGGATAATTATTAGAACTTCAAATCATATTATTCGTCAGTAGGATCACCATCTGATCACGTTTTAAAAAAATAAAATGAGTTTTTAAAATTGATCATGCAGTATAACATCGTCAATCTCTACACTTCTGGCGCTCAAGAATTCAATGCAGGCAATTAAATATTTATATTTTAGAGTTTCATGCTGTTTTGACTGCATCATCCACTCATATAACATTCAAAACCTTCCATAGGCTCAATCCATTCCATCAATCAATCTTAACAAGCCTTATAAACATTGAAAAATTCGTCGAAAATAGACTCAACCTCTTCATTACCACGAAACAGCTGACGTTTAGTGGCAATAAATTCTTTTTATTCCGGATTTGAATATTCTTCTAGAGTCGTGCTTTCAAAATATATCTTTATTGTGTGTAATATAGTTCTTTGTCTTAAGAAATATTCTTTCGACATTAAACTTATATCAAAAGCAGGACATATAGTAGGTTAGGGAGGACTGGAGGACAAAATACGAAAAAAGAGGACATTAAACTTATATCAAAAGGAGGACATATAGTAGATTAGGAAGGACCAGAGGACAAAATATGGGAAACATAAAGATGTACAAGTATGTATTGAAATTCAGATTATTTCATACATATTTGATTTTTAACCAATCAACATTGGTATAATGCTTCATTTGACACTAGATGTTTGAACTGAATTATTTTGAAATCTGTGAGATAAGCACAGAATTAGACAAATAATATGAAGTCACATCAAGCAATGCATACCTGTATATTCAATATCGATATTCAAGCTGTTTCGAGTATTTTTATCGAATTTTGGCTGGTAGTGCCGAGAGTAGTAAAACGCATTTAAATTTCCCGCCTTAAAAGTTCCTAGTTAATTTTCGCTGAAGCGGAGTAGCGCATGGAAAAATATTCGTGGCGCATTGGAGCGCATTGAATTTGAATTTGATTGCAATTTAAAAAATATGGAATAGTGGAGACGAAATTTTTGTCATGTTGACTTCTCCCACTTTGATTTATTGATCAAACAAATTGCATGCGAGCGCAAAATTTCATATTAGCAGCGCATAAGAGCGCATATGGAGTACTATTGAAATAATTATGAATACTACGATATTTCCCGGAATGGGGGCTAGCGTCAAGTTGGCTCTCCCTAACTTATTGTCGTAATTACTGCTCAGTATGGCTAGCGCAAAAAATATATATTTGTTACGCATAAGAGCGCATCAAGAGCGCATTCGAACACCTTATTGATTTTTCTATAAATTTTGAAGTGGGGGGCCAACTTGATAGAGCCATGAAAATTTAGGTAGCCAATTTGGATACAAATAAAAAATGATATCAACTCGCCCTCGACAAACTCGTTAGACTGATACAGTAGTACTGGTTTGGTCCAACGCCACGGGCTCTTCTACTGGGTCGAGTCAGAAGCGGTGCCACGGACCTTGGTGAGTGAGTGGTTGGAGCGATAAAAACGGCGGAACTGGATGCTGTGTCTGAGTTGCAGTACGGTCTTCGTCAACGGTCGAACCAATGATTGAATTGACAGCCTCAGGTTGCGATATTGATGTGAAAAAAGAACTCAGCTGTTCCTGATGACTGGTATCCGACTTCTGAACTCAGCCCAGACTAAATTCCCTGACGGAGGAGTTGTTGACCAAAAGTTTGACAAATGATCTGAAGAATTCATAGCCAGTATTTTATTCCATAGATAAGTTTTGGGAGTGAAGTTGAGCCTAAGAAAAGTATACTAATTTTAAGATTTAAATTTCAACAAAAGAAACCAAAAAAAAGTCTGACGTGAACGTTACGTGACTTACTTGTACATCATTGGATATATATGTATAATACGATGTGATTATGTGTTTGATTATATATATCATTGAATATATAATCAAACACATAATCTCATCGTTCTACAGTTAATCGTTTTGGATTTACCCAAAAGATTCTAAGAATCTGTCAAGTAAAATGCGCTTACAGCCAAGTCGGTTGCTATGGAAACAGTAGGCCATTACTCTTATACTACAACATTCCTAAATACTGATTACCAAAATTCTACGACTACCAACAAATCTGAATTTTTGCGCAAAATTAAGAAATAACTTCCTACTGAAGTGCACTTCCAGTTCAGTCTATTGTTATAAAAATAGTAGGCAATCATTCAGATGCTACAGCAGACTTAAATACCAAAATTTCAATATTCTACCCCTGATCGTTTCGAATTAAGGCGAGGAATTCCAAAAGACTGTCAAGTAAAGTGCACTTCCGGCTCAGTGGATCTCAATAAAAATAGAATGTGAGCATCTAGACGGTATAGTCATCCTAAATATTGAATTCTAACAATCTACGTTCAATCGTTTTGGATTTATGCGAAAAATTCAAAAAATGTTTCGAATGAAGTGCTCTTCCGGCTTAGTCTATAGCAATCATAATACAAGGTGTATAGCTCGATATTATAAAAGTGCCCAACACAAAATTTAGATATTCTACGACTGATTGCTTAGAATTTATGCGGAACATTCGAAAAATCTATCATATAAAGTGCACTTCCGACTAAGCCGATTGTTATGAAAATAGAAGATGACCATTTAGATACTACAGCAATTTCAGATGCTGAATTCCAGTATCCTATGGCTGATCATTCTGAATTCATGCGGAAAATTAGAAAAAGTTTAAAGTAAAGTGCACTTCGGGTTTAGCCGATCGCGCGTCGTAATCAAACCGTCAGGGTCACGATGACATCGGGGAGACATCCTAGCGGACTAGGTTGCCTACTTCAAAGGGTTAACAGGAACAAGAAAGAGAAAGAGTGGAATTGAACTGTTACAGTACTCGGAAACTACGAGCCTCAGTTACTGTTGGATGCAAATTGGCTTCAATTTTCTTATGTGAAGGCTATGTTATCTTGGACAAAGATACACATAACACATAACGATGTTGATCACTCTTCAAATAAATCGACCGGAAATAATTGTAATTAATTTATGACCAATGCAACGTTGACTCAGTTATTCCAATATTTTGTCTTCGTGATCCAGTGCTCAAGAATATGATGGGTAATTGTTAGAATAAAAAAAATCAGAGCCAATTTTATGTTTCTCTGCAACTGTAACGGTTTTGTTGTAGTGCGGTCTTCATGATTTCCATTTCTTTTTGTTGGTTCTCATCGTCCGCTAATCTTTGTGATTTGTAATGAGTGTTCTCACTACTGACTGTTGTTGAGTTAGATGGCGATGCTGATGAGAGTCAGCATTTAGATAGCGATTACGATTAGTATGTATTGCTTTCTTGTATAATGTGTGATTCAGGCTTATGTCTGTTCGTTCCTCCACAAGTACATCTAGGAACGGGAGTTGTTTTTACTTACTTGTACAAAGGAACAAGTAAGTATTGTGAAACCGACAAAATTCACCTATCGAGATTTTGAAGGAAATATCCGTTTTGCGCATCTCTGAATCCATTTTGACTATTTTTAGCTTGATGTCGGTACAAATGTTCGTGCGTTCGTACGTGCGTTCGTGCATGCGTGCGTGCGTAACTCGCAAATCTCGAAACTGGTTGAACGTATAATGCTGAAATCCTGTATTTAAGACTTGTATAGGGTCTAGTTGTGCACCTCGCATTAAGGCTCCAATCGTCTGTACCAGAAGTGCACTTTACTTGAAACTATTTTCGAATTTCTCTAATAAATCCAGAATGATCAACCGTAGGATGTTGAAATTTAGTATTTGAACTTTATGTTATATCAAAATGGTTATCTGCTATTCTTGTAAGAATCGGCTAGGCCAGAAGCGCACTTTACTTGAAACTTTTTTTGATTTTTTCGCATGAATATAGAATGACTCGCCATAGCATATTGAAATTTTGTATAAAGAACTTATATAACATCTTATTGTACATCTTGCATTATGATTGCGATCGGCTGAACTGGAAGTGCACTCTACTCAAGACTTCTTTTGACTTTTGCGCATAAATCTAGAATGATCAGCCGTGGAATACGTAAATTCAGCATTTGACATTGCTGTAGCATCTCAATGGTCAGCTTTTATTTGTGTAACAATCGGCTGAGCCGGAAATGCACTTCATATGACAGACTTTTTATATTTTCCGCATAAATTCTAAATAATCAGTCGTAGAATATTTAAATTTTGTATTAGGCACTTTTATAATATCTAGTTGTCCACCCTGCATTATGATTGCTTTCGACTTAACCGGAAGAGCACTTTATTCAAAACATTTTTTCAATTTTCCGTAAGAATCCAAAACAATCGATCGTTGATTGTTAGAATTCAGTAATTAGGACGATTATACCATCTAGATGCTCATATCCTATTTTTATTGAGATCCACTGAGCCGGAAGTGCACTTTACTTGACAGTCTTTTGAATTTTTTCGCATAAATTCGAAACGATCAGGTGTAGAATATTGAAATTTGGTATCTCAGTCTGCTGTAGCATCTGAATTATTGCCTTCTATTGACTGAACCGGAAGTGCACTTCAATAGGAATTTATTTTTCAATTTTGCGCAAAAACTCAGATCTGTTGGTAGTCGTAGAATTTTGGAAATCAGTATTAGGGAATGTTGTAGTGTAAGAAAAATGGCCTACTGTTTCCATAGCAACCGACTTGGCTGAAAGTGCATTTCACTTGACAGATTCTCAGAATCTCTAGGGTGAATCCAGAACGATCAACTGTGGAACGATGAGATTTTGTGTTTGATTATATAAAGCCAATGATATATATATAACTAAACACAAGATCACATCGTATTATATATATATATATATATATATATCAACATAATTCAAAACAGAAAATTAATACTTTAGTTGATATGAAAAACAGAGTTTCATATATTTCTGATGATAAGTATCTCCATGAAAATCTGCAAAAATTGAAATATATTTCCTTAGATAATGGTTATCCTTTACATTTTATCAATAAATACTTTTCTAGGAATAATAATTATGATTCTTTAAACAATATCAATTCTAATATTTTTGATTGCAATTAATCAATTTCTCCTCCTTCTAATTTGAGCAATCGATCTTTCTCTGATGCTGTCATTTATAAATCTTTACTATATATCCCCCTTTTATCTGACAAAATTGAAAACATTCTAAAGAATGATTATTCCATTATAACATTTAAGAATTACCTCACTATCAGAAGTCTTTAAACTAAACTTAAAGATTCCGCATCTATTGATAATCAAAGTAATGTTATTTATAAAATCAGTTGTAAGGACTGCACTTCAATTTATATTGAACAGACATGTAGGCTTCTGAAGTCGAGAATTATAGCCCATAGGAGTGATTGTAGTAATCCTAGAAGAGTCAACTGTTGTGCGTTATCAATTCATACTAACAAATCCAAGCATCATCCAGATTTTGATTATGTTGAAATTCTTGACAGGAGTGATAATTATGTCGAACGTCTGTTTCTTGAAATGTATCACGTAAATTTCCATAGCAACACTCTTAATAAAAAAACAGATACCCAAAATTTAAGTTCATATTATTCGAATATAATCAAGTGTTCATATTCATGACACTCCATGTTTATTTTTTTTTTCAATTTCAAAGAATTTATTCATTTGTTGATTATTCATTTATTTATTTATCAAATTCTACACATGTTTTGCGAAGAATATATTTTTCATTGTCAGTTATTTTTATTCCTCAATCCTTTTTATTTATTGATTTTTCAAGAGTTTTTGATGGTTTTTTTTGGTTTTTTATGGTTAGTTTACTCCTCTTGTCCAGTTGTTGTTAGTTTTCTGAATGTTTGTGATAATTAATTCTCTATTTTTCTGTAAGTTGAAGTTTATCCGTTTTTATATGTTCATTTAATTTAACTGTCTTATTGTTTATATTATTTTAGTCCCCTGAAGAAGCCAAAAATTATTGGCGAAAGCTTGGGTAAATGAAATAAATGAGAATTTTTGAATAATTAAAGACTGACTACCCAAATATATATATATATATATATATATATATATATATATATATATATATATATATATATATATATATATATATATATATATATATATATATATATATATATAAATATCCAATGATGTACAAGTAAGTCACGTGATTTTCACGTCAGATTTCAAATTCACAAATCTATCACATTTAGACAATAAGTATATGTTGGGGAAGAATGATCTCAGAAGGAATTATGTCTACTGACATTTACTATGTTGTTAACATATTTTTAAATCTATCTTCTCAGTCTAGAGGATTGCATTCCTTCAACCTATTGATATTTTCACGATTATCGAGTAGGTTTATCGCATAATTATTCGGATAATTCTCCAGTCTTCTGATGTATTTCTCGCTTCTTAGTGTACCTACTTCTTTCACTGTCTTAATTGAGATCTTTATGTATTATCTGGTTTGAGATGTACCATGGAACATTTATTATCGATCGTAGGGCTTTGGATTGAAGTCTTTGTATTATTTTGACGTTGAATGTACTGGCTGTTCCCCATAGTGCTATTCCATACGTCCAAATTGGTTTGAGTATAATTTTGTATATGAGTTTTTCATTTTTTATGGAAACTCTCGAGTCCCGGCCTAATAACTGGAAGTATTTCTTGAGCATGATATTCAGCTGGTTTCTTCTGGTCTTGAGGTGTTCTTTCCAAGTTTTTCTTCTGTCAAGAGTCATACCCAAATATTCAGCTCGGTCAGTTTGTGGAAGAGGATTGTTATTCGGCTGTACTGTTGAACATGTGCCTCTTTCCAATGTAAACGTTAAATGAACTGATTTATTCTCATTTAGATTAATTCGCCATGTTTTTAACTACTGTTGCAGGTTATCAAGATGTTCTTGGAGTTCATGTGATGCAGTATCAGGACATGTGCTTGTTGCTGATATCGCTGCATCATCTGCGTATGTTGCTATGGCTGTCTGTTCTTTAGTTGAGATGTCGGCCGTATATAGGCTGTATAACATAGATCTAAAAACGCTGCCTCACGGAACGCCTGCTGTTATATGAATCAATGTTGTATACTCCTCTTTGTATTTGAATTGGGCATATCTTTCTTCAAGGTGAGATCAAATAAATATTGCTTAGGAGAGCTAGTTTCAATTTACATAGTAGCCCTGTGTGCCAAACCGTATCAAACCCTTGACTGACGTCCAAGATGCTGCTAAGCAGTATTTATCACATTCAGAAGTTTTACTGACTACGTTTGTAACTTTGTATTTATTCTGTTCTTGAGTGTTTCTCTCAAAATTCAAAGTGGTATTCTGGTATATTGTTTTGAATGTCTGGCTATTTTTTGTTTAATATAATTTGAGGAGCTAGCTATGTCTTTTCTTTGAGTATTTTCATCGAGAGTTGATCTCAATGATTATTTTAGTCGAATATTCCACAAAGTCATCTATGTGCATGGAAGTTCTAAGTGGTATGCTCTTATATCGATTATCTCCTATAATATGTCTCTGATACAGTCCCAGTCACTATTCTTGATAAGTATAGATCTTGGGTGTTCAAATTTATTATAACTGGGGTTTGATGGGATGACAAGTCTAAACTACTTTTTATTCAAGTGTAATACTGAGCTATGGTTCTTGATGATGCCGAATTCCGAAAGACCGGGGATTTTGTAGGAGTTTGCTGGCCAATGAATTGGTTCGCCAGTAAAAATATGTAACAAGGGATTGTTTTTGATGCAGTTTACTAGTTTTCTACCGCGAGGAGCTAGCTGTGATCCCCAATATGTATGCTTAGCATTGTAGTCGCCTGCTGCTGATTATCTCTTTTCTCAATGTGTCGAAAAAGAGTTTGAAGTTATCTTCTTTTATATTAAATTTTGGTAGGCAATAAATAGCACAGAAGGTAATTGGTCCAGTCCAGTCTTCCACTACTACATTTGTCGCTTGTAAATAGTTCATGCATTATTCTGGAATTTCGGAATGTTCACTTCTTATCAGTAGGATTGTGCCACTGTGTGCGGTGTCGTCCAGATGATTTGTTATATATGTGTCGAACTGAGGCATTTTTAAGTATAATTTGCTTGTGAGATGCGTTTCTGGTATTAGTATTATGTCTATTTTATTCTCGTTTAGATATATCTTCAACTCTTGAATTTTTAAGCTTTGTACCGCTAATGTAGTTTTGCAACAAGGACAGTGAGTAGATTAAACATCGTATCCATTTTATTTATTAGTTCCATTATCATGTCTTCCAGGCTAGTTTTATTTGTAGACTGTTGATCTCTGTATTGTTTCTTACCGTCAACATTCAGATTGTATGCTGTTATTTGTGCACATGTTATGCCGGCATTGACATTGTTTGCAGTAGATAATATTTTTATTGCTGTGCCTTTCCCAGTAATATTTTTTTCTAGTATTGGTAGATTTTTTTCTTCAATTGGCTCCATAGATTAAACACTAAACAGCCTTTATGATTGGATGGATGGGATCCTTCGCATAGTACACAGATAGCCGATGAACTGTTTTTCTTAGTGCAATCTTTTGTGAAGTGATTTTCTGCACATTTTACACAATGAGGTTGTCTTGAACAGTGTACTTATCCTTTGGGATTTTGTGATTCCATGTTTACCTTTATATGAAGTAAGAATTTGATGTCAAAAATACTTTTATTATTACTTTTTTGTTGTAGCTCTAGGTAAAAGAGTAGTGGCCGTTGTTTTATGTTATGATTTGTATATTAACTACCTGGTGAGTGCGAATGGTCGAGCGTGTCTGTTCACCTACACATGCTGTGACGTCACTCGACCAGGAGGTCGCAGGTTCGAATCCACTAACAGACAATATGTGATTTGTCGTAAAATAAGAAAATATGCAACTTCTGCACACTCGGGTGCTACAGGTTTCCTACCTATACACCTTAAGGATGAAGCAATGGGACGAAATTCTGAGCGGCAGTACGGCCGGCGGTGTTATACCATTGCTCGGTGATACCGATTAGGAAGGCCTAGGCCAACAAGGGCTGTTGCACCAGTGGTGATGATATTAACTACCTGATAGTCAAGATTCTCAATTCCAGCTTTTAGTACATTTATGTCTGCTGAATGGTGTAGATTTCTTATACTACACGTTAACTGCGCTGACTTTTCACTTGGCAAGTATGAAACATAACTTTGTTTGTTTGGAGTATTTCCAATATTTTACTGAAATCATCTACTTCATTAATTTGCAATCTCACTTTATTGTAAGTAATTGATTTGAGAAAGTAGCTATATATCTTGTATTCGCTCAGTTACTCCTGGTATGAATATGGATGGTGGCTTGATTCTTTTTATCTTTGTTGTTGCTTTCTTCCAATGGCTGTGAAGTTTCACTATTGTCGTCTTCACTTAGAAGACTGTATGAATTTTGAATCTTTGTCAATTTTTCTGCGAACTTATTTCTGAGTTTCTGTATATTCAATTTGTGTTTTCTGGCATCAATTTGCCAAGAATTTAGATTGTTGCCTGGCACTACGGCCATTGGGTCGGAGTGCTTGCAATAAGCACTAAATTTCTGGATTCACAAGAGAAAAAGATAGTTTTGTATAGCATTAGCCTGCACTAAACAATGGTTATTACACACGTAGACTCTTACAATACTTCAACACTAGTCACTTGATAACGTGACATGTCTGCTTGTCTCAAATGACTGTGTGAGGCTTAGGAACAGGAGTTAGCTTTTTTTTTCTACTTCCATGGTAAACTTGATGTTGGAATGGATTTCGTTGAGATGGTCTAGAAATAAACTCAGCTGCTCTAATTTGTGGCTCCAGATCAAGAAGGTGTAATCGACCGTATCGTAACTATAGCTTCGGTTTCTGGTTAGCAGATTGAAGAGCTCTAGTTTCAAAGTCTTCCATGAATAAGTTTTGCAATAGGAGCGCCTACAACTTGTTTATATCGCTGTTTTTTGAATATGAAGTAGGTGTTCTTCAGGCAGTGTCTTGTTAGTTCCAGAATGTGTTCTGCAGGTTTGCGATTTTCCTTAATGATGTACAATGTTTCTTCCACCAATACGTTTGTGAGAAGGGACACTGTGACATGTCTTCTGTTGGAAAACCGATGCTCGTAGATGTGTCGAACTCCTATTTTATTCATCTTAGCCTCACCGTAACAAATTATCATGTCAGTCAGCTCAGCGTATTCGTATATCATGCTTGATTGATCGATAACAAACTTACAGAAGAACAAATCTACGACGTAAATTAGAATGGGCGGTAAGTACAGAAATATTGTTCAAGAATATGTTGCTTGCTGTGCCTAGTAATGTTACTAGGTCTATTTTTCCAAATTTCGTGACCTTGATAGCGAAAAGCAGAGCTGGCACGGAAAGATCAGAATGTAGAAAAAAAATCACAGCAATGGTTACAATTGAGAGGTATAGAAGCAAAAATTGCAAAGTCCTCTCCAAAAATATTTTTGGAAAGTCACAAAAATTGTAACCCTTCTGCAAGCAGACCAAATTGGATTTTATTGACGTTAAAAATATAGAGAAAACTATTAAACGCTGTTAACCTAATTATAACACATAATGTTGATTGGAAAATGCGTAAATCAAAATTGAAATTGTACCTCGTACCTCTTGCTTCTAATTTAGGACTTTATATCTTTTGCTTCCAGATTTGTGAAGTCTGTGCCATTCGGCTACTTACCAGGATAAGCTATCCATTCTGGAAAGGGTTTTTGGGAGTGTACAATACAATAAATCAATAAATGGTATCAATAATACTTTCATGATGAAAATAATTGAGTATTCACATTTCAGTGCAAATATGCTGACTTTGTAAACCAAAATTCGCATGGTCGAATTCCATCTACAAACAAAAAGATTTTCAGAAGAGTCTGTTACACCCGCAGCTTATAGGATGCGTGATTGCTATTTATTTCTTTGATGTTCTCTTTCTTTTTTTTTTATCTTAGATTTTATTTACAATCTGTTACAGGTAACAATAAGTAAATTTTGTGATTGTTTACATAACATGAGGAAGGTGGCATCCACTGACGCTTCTTTTCATTAATTAACTAAGTTTATTCATGACTCTGTTACTTTGTGAATCTGTGGGGTAGATCGAGCGGTGTGCATCGTTTTAGCCTATAGTTGTCGAGGCTGTTGTCTAATAGCCGCAGTGAAGTTTGGGTGGTTTTCTAGGCGTTTTAGATATTTCTCGCTGAAGCTCTTGATTTCTTCTCTGACCGTTTTCATTTTCAAGTCCTTGTATATGCTGGTGTTTTTCACGTACCATGGTGCGTTTAGTATTGCTCTTAGAGTTTTGGATTCAAATCTTTGAATGATGTCTATGTTTGAGTTACTTGCTGTACCCCATATCTGAGTCCCGTATGTCCATATCGGTATTATGATTGTTTTATATAGCAGTAGCTTAGTTCCTATAGATAGTTTTGATTTTTTTCCAGCATCCAGTACATTTGTTTTATTATTATGGTAAGTTGTTTCCTTTTAGTTTGGATGTGATTTTTCCATGTTAGTCTTCTATCTAAGTATAGACCAAGGTATTCGACTTTGTCGACTTGTGGTAGCGGGTGATTGTTTAGATATAAGATTGGACAGGTTTGTCTTCTGGTTATAAATGTAATATGAGTAGATTTTGCTATGTTAGCTTTAATTTTCCATTTTTGAAGCCATTTTTTGATGTCGTACAAACTTTGTTGTAACAGCTGTGAGGCTGTTTGTGGATCTTCATGTGACGCTAGGATGGCTGTATCGTCAGCAAATGTTGAGACAGTGACATGAGGGGAAACGGGTAGATCGGCTGTATATAGCAAGTAGAGTAATGAGCTCAATACGCTGCCTTGCGGTACCCCTGAGTCTATAGGGAGTAAGTTGGAGTAATCATTTTGAAATTTGACTTGGAAGTATCTCTCTTTAAGATAAGATTTCAATAGTTGGTAATATGCACTTGGTGAAGTTTTTTTGATTTTGTATGATAGGCCTTCGTGCCATACTGTATCAAAGGCCTGAATGATATCTAGAAATGCAGCAGAACAGTATTGTTTTTTTTCTAGATCCTCCTTAATCTTTGATGTAATTCTGTGTATTTGTTCAATTGTTCCATGTTTTTCCCTAAATCCATATTTGTAATGAGGGATCACATTTTCTCTATCAAGTATTGGTTTTAGTTTCTGTAAAAGAATTCTTTCAAATACTTTGGATAAAATAGGGAGTAGGCTGATTGGTCGATATGATGATGTTTCTTCGGCGGGTTTACCAGGTTTCTGGATGAGGATGATTCGTGCTATTTTCCATTGTAAGGGGTAGTGACCAAGTTTTATTATTGCGTTGGATAAGTATGTTATTAATTTTGTTGCTTTTTCAGGTAATTCTTTGAGTGATCTGCCTGTTATAAGTTCATAGCCTGGTGCTTTATTGGGATGGATAAGTTTTATTGTTTGTTCTACTTCATGCGTGTTAATGTTTTTGATCGGTAGGGATATCGGATCAGGAGTATTCAGGAATAGTAATATTTCTTGTTCTTCTGTTGTGCTGGTAGTCATTGGGAAAGGTTGGAATACTTGGCTTAGGTGTTCAGCAAAGGCTTCACATTTTTCACCTTCACTCCTTGTTTGGTTGCCTTCCACAGTGAATAGTCTGTGGCTTGAGTATTTGTGAAATTGCTTAAGTATTCTTCAATGTTATTATTTCTCCATTCTTGTAATGAGTTTTTGAGGGCCCTTTCTGCTCGGTTAAGATTAGTCTTATCAAGTGGGTTGCGGGTATGTTGCCATGTTCTGCGTAGGCGTCGTTTTTATTTTAAGACTTCTTTGATTCTGTTTGGGTAGAATATCTCTTGTTTCTTGTCGGGTCTCAAGGGTATTACTTTCCATGCTGCTTGCTGTATTATTTGTATCAGGTCTTCGACTCCATCGTCTATGTCTTTCGGCTGTTTCAGAGATATATTTAGGTTTATTTCTTGATTAATTTGTTCTCGGAAGTACTCCCAGTCAGTATGTTTGTATGACAGAAGGCTTTGTTTTTTTTATTGGATTGGAGTTTAGATTTAGTATGACTGGAGTATGATCTGATGACAAATCTAGGTTAGATTCGATTTGTAAGCTTTTTTGAGAAATATTTTTTATTATGTAAAAGTCAAGAAGATCTGGAATTTTATTCACATCTGTGGGCCAGAATGTTGGTTTTCCTGTGGATTTATATGAGAGATTGTTAGCTTGGATAGTTTTCAGTAGTTCACGTCCGTTCAATCAGCACAGTTGTTGCTTGTAGGTGGTCCATTTTGTATTCGGGTAGTACATAGTGTTTTATTGTGTTTCTTATTATAACTGCTGTCCCTCCATGTGCTGTGCCATCTGGATGTTGTGTATCGTAGATTATATAGCGTGGTATCTTCAAGTAGGTTTTGTCTGTGAAGTGGGTTTCCGATATGAGCATGACGTCTATGTTGTGATTCGCGATAAATAATTTCAACTCTTGGCTACGCTGAGCCAAGCCATTGGCGTTCCATAGTGCTATTTGTAAGTCTTGTTGCATTATGGAAGTTTGTTAATTAACGTAGTAAGAAGATTTAGGATTGTGTCCATTCTTCCCATTAGTTGAGCCATCATATCTTCCAGTTTGTTGTTATGTTTTTGAGCTGTCTCCATATGTGCCTGATGTTCTTCTTGTAGATTACTGTCGGTCATTTGGGCATATGTTATGTTGGGGTTAACCCTTTGTGAGTGTTGTATTGGTGGAGTTTCGTTCTCATTGATTCTTTGTCGCTGTTGAGGATATTTTCTTTTGTAAATTTCTTTATAAACTGTGCAGCCTTTGTGATTTGCTGGGTGATCACCTTCGCATAGTACACATTTTACTTGTATGTTTTCTTTTTTTGTGCAGTCTTTAGTTGCGTGATTTTCGCCACACTTGACACATCGTGCTTGTCTTGCACAATAGGTTTTTGTATGGCCATATCCCTGGCATCTCATGCATCTAGGAGCTTCAATGTTGACTCTGGTATGTTGTAAGTATTAAATGTCGTATATTAATTTATTGTTTGGTCTTTGTTCCAGTTCTGTGAAGAAGATTGGTAAGGGGTGTTTTTCGATTCTGTGTTTGATGTTATGTATATCCGTTACCTTATGACCTTTTGCTTCGATTTCATGTTTCAGCTCATGTATGTCTATTCTATGATGTAGTAGTCCAGTCAAAATAGACATTCATCCTTGCATAGATTCCCAAGAAGCTGAAAATTGGCATGAACGTCACGGATAATATTATGATGAAGTTGTGAAAAGTCCCCAACGATCCCGCGTGTGCAAAAAATTTCATGCGAGGTCAAAGTTCGCAAAAATGGATTTTTTGAATTTTTCAGCGGAACGATCAGTTTTATGATATAAATAGCTCTAACACAAATTGTAGATCTTTCAATTCTCTACAAAAATTGTCATCACTTCTTATTCTCTAAGATCCCCCATTTTTGAGAAAAGCCATTCTTAAGTTATATTCTCCATAATATGTACACGTTTCCACGCTACCAACGAGTAAGTGTACTTGGCGCGTATTTTTCAATGTGGTTTTCCCGGAAGGCCTACTCACGGTCTTCCTATTAAAGTTTAATATAAAATTGAGTTTTCTTATCCAACTTCTTCTTCATCTTCATCCTCCTGAGTTGACGTAAATTGTTCAAATAGCGATACAACAGTTGTTTTATCGTTGATGTAAGGATTATCTTCTGTTGAAGATTCAGTATTTGAACGCGACTGGATTTGACAGCTGGTGCATGCTGGTGAAAAAAGTCAGCTTACTTTTTTGTGGCCGCATTTTGAATTACACCCCTTCCTGCAGTTATAAAAAATAGTATTAGGGAGCTTTTCTGGTGCAGGTGGAAGTAGAGTGTGGATCAATTCCAATATATTATTAATTAGACTCTGGGATCCAAGTCTTGACTATTTTGGACTTGGCTATACTGTACCGATGAGTACTAATAAGGACGAAACGTATGTCTACAGTTGCATCCCCGATCTAAGATGATGGTGGCTTCAGTCCCGACTCTTAGGTTTGAAATTTCTGTGGAAAACAGTTATTTTTTAGAATTATCCATTTTTTGAATGTTCCATAGCACTTCACATATTTCACAATTTTTTTTCTGTGTGAAATTTTATTCATATGATTTCTTCTATATCTTTATATTATTAATTAGCTTCCAACTCCATTCTCCAGGATCCAGTTGATTTCCAAGCCACATTTGGATTTGCTAATATACTTGATGAAAATGTTGATTAGCAGAAGCCGAGGTTGGAGGAAGACAAGCTAATTGAACACGTTTCTTATTACGTGTATGTTTTGCAAAATATACGTAACGTTATTTATTTATGCAAGTAATTTAGAGTGAGTAATAGACGGACACTGCTACGTTAACAATTAAACAGCAGACAGATGCTGCTTAAGGCCACATGGTCACATAAAATGAGGGACTGGGTTTCTTTTCATTTCATATTCTTAGAATTATCATTCAATATTAATGTACGAGTACTAGTTACGCGGACCAACGATTTGACCTATATTATACGTCCATAATGTACATAGGCAGCGTAGTCATGCATATTATTGGGAATATAACTCTAGAATGGCTTTTTCTCAGAAATGGTAAGTCTTAGGAAAAAAGGGGTAAAAACAATTTTTGTAGAAAATTGAAAGATCTACAATTCTTATCTCAACTACTTTTATCATAAAATCAACTGTTTTACTCAAAAACCCAGAAAACCCATCTTTGTGAACTTTGATATCGTATAAAATTTTTCGCATATATGGGATCGATGGGGACTTCTCACAGCTTCATTATAGTTGTATTTCTAACGTTCGTCAATTTTCAGCTTCTTGGGAATTTATGCAAGGGTACCCCTATTTTTAAGGCTAACTTGACTGGACTATAGGTTTTTTATGACAACTTTATATGTTCGTTCTTGTTTTAGTTGGTAAGTGTGGTAGCTCACGTTGATTTTTGTTAGTATTCCGACAATTTTTCTGTAGTTTTCAATATTATTTGGTTGAATTTTTATCTGATTATTCCCTATGGTTTTGAGAAAATAGTTATCTTTTAGTTCAGTGGTAAGTTTTTTGAGTGGATTGGCGTCTAGAACGTCTGGAACAAATATCGGTGGTGGTTTAGGAGTTTTTGTAGTTTCATCTTCTTTATCTTCACTCTCTGCAATAGTATCCAGAGTAACAAAACGATTTTGTGTCGGTGTTAATGTTTCATTGTTGGTTTGGATCCTTTGATTTACCCATCTTGTATTGTAATAATTCCCGGTATAGCTTCGTTTTTTCATTTTAGGGTTAACGCATTGCCATTGGTTTGCTGTTGTAGAACTCGTACCAGCAATAGTTTGATTTGTGTCCATTTCTATCATGTTTGCCTGTATTAGTTGATAGAAGCACGTTGGCTCAGAGGCCTGCGTGCTTCAACACTTTATTTATATATCTTGTTTTAGAGTTTTAGTTGGTTATATCAGCACTAATTTATAAATTGATATGATTAGATTAATTGGAGAGTATTAGGTATTACCACTATTTATCTAATCACTAGGAGCGTTTTGTTTATACGTCCATTCACTCTGAGTGTCCGAACGCTACTATGTTTTCCTTCTGCAATAAAATAAGTGACTTGTTTAGTGTTGAAAATTCATCTCTTCTTCATAGTTGTCATCAATTTCATCATCCATTACTAGGTCTATTATCTATTAAACCATAGTTCAGCAAGCAGCTAAAAGTTATATTTGCGATAGTTTGCAGAGCATCTGAAACAGATACAATACATAATCAACACGAGGATATTACACAACGTGTGGTTGTCATGTGACTGAGAGGCCTGCTGGGATTGGCGATTGGCAATTTGTACCTTTTACTCCTAAGAATGTGAAAATAATCGCAGGTCTTCTTATACACATCTTCATGACCATTCAATTACGTTAAATTGTGCGACTCGTCTTATAACTACCTTCTTATTTGATCCGGCTCAAAGAGAGGATTCCGTCGATACCAATAACTCATTTTCCGGTGAGAGTGGACTTTATCACTTTTTTTTGCTTCTATGTTACTCAATTTTTCGATTCTTGATCACAGATAATAATAAGATCAATTGAACCACTACCTTCGGCAGTCAAACCGCGAGCCTTAGCATATTAAGCCTAATTTTTGCACCTAATAATATAATCTACTATTATTTATAAAAGGAAGTTGCAAAGTAGGCTGGGCGCTCGTGACAGAAAACATGCAACCCTTTCTTACAAGGAAGAAATTTACAGCTCAGAGTTCTAAATATTTACATTTCAAAATTTCCACTATGTGGTAATGCATCATAAAAATAATTCAAGAACTGCCTCATATTTAAAGTGAAATGTGGCGGTGCTCTATCGTGCATGAGCCACATTCTTTGTCTTATGACTGATGGGATATTGTTTTATAGTTTTGGCAACATATTTCCTAGAAAATTTTCATAAATGATTACATTCAACCTTGGGAACAAGAAATGGGTCGAATGAGTTGATCACCAATAATACATTCAGACTAAAATGATTTTCATGCCTAGGCTGGGAAAGACCATGTTGGGTGGGGAAGTATGATCATCTTTGCATTGTCCTCTTGTTTTTGATATCAGAATCTTGAATTATATGAAACTCCTTCAAGAGCTCAATGCTTTAAATTCAAGTATCTCACCTAATAAATACTAAGAGGTGATTTCTACAACAAGAATGGATTAAGGCTGTCAGAAAGATCTCAAAGAAGAAGAACTATGCAGAAATCACGCAGGTAAGAAGTTATGGGAAGCAAGGATCATTAAGGAGGGATTTTGCGATATGGACGAATCAAGGAGCCTGAACAATGATATAAAGTTTATATGAAATTGCTTCGTTTCTACTGTTATGCTGAACCCGCTTTGGCGTAATGTCGAAGGCGCCTATCCGGTAGGGCTGGCGATATTCAGCTCCAAATATCGATATTCAGTGCAGAAGTACTATCGAATATTCTACTAATGTATAAATTCTCCCATAAGACAAGTGAAATTATCAAGATATCACATCAGAAATTTCACGTTGTCTAGACAGTGGAAGTGGCTAAAGCACAAAGGTTACGGTGGCTAGGGCATGTGCTGAGTCTACCAGAGAACAGAGTAGTATGAAAGATGTTAGACGGAGGTGCTGTGAAAAAAAAAAGAAGGGGAAGACCAAAGGAGAGGTGGTACGACGCGGTGAAAAAAGACTAAGAGACACTAGGGGTTATGAACTTTAAGCGATTAGCACAGGACCGTAAGAAATGGCGAAAAATTGTAACAGAAGCCATGGGACTACCTGGCCTGCAGCGCTAAATTATATAATAGACAACGTAAGATATCCAATAACAAACTATTCCAACAATTCGAACAAATAGAACATGTTTTGTTTGTATTGTGAATTAGAAATGTCAAAGTAAGTAGGAGCTCCGATTATTTCCTAAGTATTTGTCAAAAGTCGTCAATATGAATCGGCTTGGTGCTATTGTAGAAGATGAAATCGACGAAAATATAATGAGAACTGAACCAATATGTGCAGTAAAATCCTAAAACAGTATATGAAGGCAGTTTATGTCATTTTGATAGATTTGAATTTCATTCTATGACATTCAAGAAATATTCTTTCTGAATACCATTCGTGCTCATAAATTTGCCAGATAATTCTTAAGCACTCGGGGTATTACCCCCGATAATTACTGATATATCGATAATTAAATACAGTAGAGACTCGATTATCCGGCCCTCAGTTATACGGACTCGCGATTATCCGGACTACCAACCGCGATTATCCGGACTACCAACCGCGATCAAATAACTATACATGTGTATAACCATAATATATTTTTGCTTTACATCAGAGAATCCAAAAACTTCAGAAGCTTTAGAAATATCATATTATTTTCCATTTTACTCTTATTTCTTCAACTCTTTTCCATTTTATTTTTATTTCATGGTTCAAGTTACAATATTTTAAAGAAGGAAAAAACTTTTCAGAACTCATTTTTTAATAAATATGTTTTATTTGGGAAAGTTCTGTATATAAAAATGATTAGAAATACAACATTTCAACAGCAAAGTACTGCCTTTTTCAAGTGTAAGAGTATAATTAATAAATAAACAAAGATTGTCAAGATAGCAAGAAAACAAAAAGTGACTAAATAAAATAATAACTCCAAGGATCGTAGAGCTCTGCCTGTGTTTAAGCATATAATTCAATGTCCACGGGTCTTCAGGAGATAAAAATGAAGGTCTTAATAGGGAAAAAGTCAACTTCTTGCTGTTCTAGGTCAATCTGGCTCTACTCTTTTTGGTTTGGCACATAAGTGAACCATCCACAGATGGCCTCATGGTAGAGATGAATTGAATGTATTCTTGAATCATCTGAACATGCAGCATAGAAACATTAAATTCAGTATTCAGGTTGAAGAAAACAACTGTCTTCCTTTTCTAGACGTTCACCTGGAGAAACAAGATAATGGTAAACTCATCCATTCAGTATATAGGAGGCCGACTCATACAAATCAATATTCAAATGAGTCCTCCAATCACCATCCAGCTCAAAAATTTTGCACCATTAAAACTTTATATCAGAGAGCCTCTACTATATGTCATCCAAGTAAACTGTCTGTTGAAACAAATTTTTAGATGATGTTTTCTTAAAGAACGGTTATAATAAAACACAGCTCAAGAGAGCACTTAGACAGAAGAATTCTATTCCTTCTGTTCAAGATCCAAATAATAAGAAAATATTTGTTATGCTGCCTTACGTAACTAATATAACTGATGAAATTGGAAGACTTTTACTTAAATATGACATAAAAACATCTTACACTTTCAATTTGAAAATTCGAAATCTTATTAGTAATGTTAAAGATAGATTTTCTCTACAGTATCCAGGAATATACAAGATTCCCTGTCAATGAGGCAAAGTATACATTGGACAAACCAAGAGGACTGTGCAAACAAGACTGAAAGAGCATTCTCGTCATATTAGATTAAACCACCCAGAAAAGTCTGCGGTAGCTGAGTATGCCATTCAAGAATTACATGGCATTGACTTTAAGAATACAAAGCTTCTGGCTGAAGAGAACAATTGGTACAAGAGGCTAATAAGAGAAGCAAAAGAAATAAAAAAATCACCTAATAATTTAGATTTGAATACTGGTTATGAACTCAATCGATCATGGTTACCAGTCATTTGCTCATAATTTCAAGCTATTTTTATCTATGAATCTACTTGCAAGAGTTACTTCAACACCACCTCCTGTAGATCTGTGGATGGTTCAGTTATGTGCCAAACCAAAAAGAGTGGAGCCGGATTGACCTAGAACCACAAGGAGTTGATATTTCCCTATTTAGACCTTCATTTTTATCTCCTGAAGACCCGTGGACATTGAATTATATGCTTAGAAACAGGCAGAGCTCTACGATCCTAGGAGTTATTATTTTATCTAGTCACGTTTTGTATTTTTGTTGTCTTGAAAATTTTTGTTTATTCACTTATAATACTTTTACACTTGAAAAAGGCAGCACTTTGCTGTTGAAACGTTGTGTTTCTACTCATTTTTATATACAGAACTTTTCCAAATAAAACATATTTATTACAATATTTTAGTTATTCAAGAGGATATGTATATGCATACATCAATACATACGTACGTTCGGAAATGTATCTTTCAATAAATAATCACTTAATGAACATTGATTTTAATCGCTAAGTACAATTTGCTATTTATTTTTAATAAAAACGTAGCATTATGTATCATGTAATAATACATAATGCACAAAAACAACTTTTCTTCAAACAATCGATTATCCGGATTTTTGATTATCCGAATGCTTAACGACAGCAATTAGTCAGGTTAATCGAGTCTTCACTGTATTAATATCGACGAAAAAATTCAAATATCGAGACTCGACTTTTGGAAAAATATCAATAAATATCAACATATAGATATGCTTCTTATCTCTATTCTCAATATATCACTCACGAGCAATTCATGATTTAATGCTCCATAATAGACTTTGATAATAGTGACACGAACATTTTTATACTTAGCGTACTCATTTTGACGTCCAAACAATAGAATAAAAAAAAAATATGAACAGGCTTCTAACTTGTCTCTTGCAACTGATGTTAGATGATATTTTGGTTCTTAAAGCTGATTAAAACAGGTATTATTATGAAAAAGTGTGAGAAAATCAAATTGCCCACATAATTCAAGTATATAAAAAAGTCACAGTGATCTTAATCTGATGAGGTTTTGGTTTCGTCGGAGATCAACCTTCTGTTGAATGTGAAGCGCGTAGCACATGTAAATAGTGGAGTATTACACTGTGATAGATTGAACCAAGCTATTCCATTTCCAATTTTATTTATTTTGGAATTTATGGCAATAAAATGATAGATGTGATGCAAAATAAGATAGAGGAATGAGTACACTATCATACTGTACAATGTGGCATGGTATTCTTCCGGAGACTTTTTATTTGTGAAAAACTGATTTTCCATATTAAAGTCCTATGACAAAGAATACTTGGGACACACAGTATAATATGATTTGTATTCCTCTGAAGACTCAACGACCAACTCAACAGAGTGGGTAAACCAGATAGTTACTGCTATTAGTAAAGTAGAGTAACATAGTTTCATTGGAACACATTTTCTATGGCGTACGGTACTGAAGAGTCCTAATAAGGACGAAACACGTGACTACGGTTGCTGCCCTATTCAGGATGATGGTGTAAAAACTGACCTCTAAATTTGTATTATTGTGAGACTTATCAGGTTTATTTTATAAGATTTATCAAATTCTGTTTTACGGTCAAACTTTAAAGATCACTTTACAGTGTCCTGCATTTCTTCAAAAGGATAAATATCTAAAAACTACTGATAATATACATTTTTTTAGTATTGCCCAAGAAACATCTGGCAACGCTGTGCTAAGGCCATTAAATTTGGTATCTGATTTACCAATGTGGATACCATAGTAATAAATGGACCTCGGAATAATATGTTCTGACAGCGATGGATAAGAATGGCCCAAAGAGGAACAAAGTTTTAAATTTTGAGCTCTTTGTTTTGAATGTTGGTATTGAAGATTAATGAATATCATTATAATATTTTTGTGACAGGAATGCTTTCAGTTTTTAATTCAGGAACTTGATTCAGACTGACCTACATTAATTTCTCAATTTCCAAGCAATTCAAGTCTAAAGTTTGCATTTTTTGACTGATATGAATTTATTATATTCCGTTACGAAATGTTTAGTACACGTTCAGAAACGACTTATTTTTCGAGGATATCGCGGTTTGCTCAGGGATGAACAAATACTGATAGCACCGGATTCCCGTGGGCAGAGTGTGCAGTTTGTCGACTGTCATCAATAGCACAGACCTGCCGCGTGCATCGCACGCGGTTTTTCAGGATGCTGCACTTAATTTCAATTCTTCATTCCATTAATTACAGAAAGTTCATCTATACACATGAAAAAAATCTGACTAATAGTTTTTTTTGTTGTATAAGTAAACATTTGGATAATGATAATGATAAATAAATGGTATTGATAATGATTCTATTACAATGTAGGGCGAATTCATTGTATTCCAGAATACTTGCGGCTTCCCTTTGCAGATAGATGTTCCAATTTTATTCATTTTCACATCTCAGTCCACTGCATTGCTACGCCCCTGAAGGGCTATCCCGGGTAAAGTCCGGTTGAACGCCGGTTGAACCTAGTGGAGATGGGAGTGGGTTTAAAAGTATCAAAAGGGATGGTGGGCGCCAGTTGACCAGAGTACGTCGCTCAACCACAGTCGGTCAACAAACTCCCGGGAAGGGCGATACAAAATAAACTGAGGGGCTATGTCTTTAATTGATCTTCTATTAAGATAATATTAATTATCAATTGAGTGTATCTAAGAGAACAAAAAAGACGTACAATCAAAAAAATATCGAAGGAGAACGACCCAGGCGAGTGCTTGGTTCAGTATAAGAGAAAAAAAGCGCATATCTGTGACAATCTTACGTGAGGATAAATTAGCCCGCGTAGAATCGAGAACTAGATAAATTGAATATAAAAAAATATATTGAACGCGAGATGCGCAGGGATTCGTTGGTCGAGCACCGATGCCAATGCGTACGCAAATCATAAAATGTGAAGTGGTAAAACAAAGTTCACGCAACTTAATAGTCCTAAAGACTAGGTGACGCTACCCCAGGGCGTAGCGACTCATATAGGATGGTCTTTAACCACGAAATTAGTTTACGTTCTTATCAACAGAGGGCAGCATAAAGTGATCTATTTGAAAAACTGTTTTTTTCCAAGTATTCATCTGTCATTTCACATTCGTGTCTCGAAGGATGTGTCTCTAATACGAATTGTGTTTTTTTTTATTTGTGAATATTTGTATCGTGTTCCACGTGCTCATACTATTTAATCAATGCCGACAAAGATAATAAAGTGCTGTATAGTAGGTTGCGAAGCAACCGGTAAGTTTTATTTTCTCATTTTCATGTACAAGTATATTTAAAACTCCTGTTTTATTTTCAATTCATGATGCATGTTCTGGTATATTTTGATGGATTAAATAAATACTCACTGAATAGCAGTCAGTCAAGATCAATTGAATTTCTTGTGACTTCAAACATTAAGAAAATTTCTGTTAAAACTCAGTTTGTATTCTCACCAGGCTAGTATGCAGTGGTGCCTTATCCATTCAGAATTCAGAGAATAAGATTTTTTAGACTGTTTTATTTAAATTGTCATGAAAATTATACAAATATTTTTATGATAACAACTGAATTTTATCAGGCCACAACACCACAAGTGCATCGTGCACTACAGCGAGTTTGTTGGAGGGAGTCTGCGGGAGTTGAGAAATAAAGAAAAGGAAATCTGCATACGATAGTGTAGCCCCCAAATTTGAATTTTTACTCTATTAGGAAAATTAGGACGAAGCGATAATAAGAGAAAATGCAAATACATCATCAAATAAATATGAAATTGATTCAGAACCAGGATTAGTTGAAACATGTCTTTATTTTAAACACATTAATAATAAATGATAACACACTTTCAAAAGCTACAACTTTCAGAATATTTTTGAGTATTGCGTGTACCAATTGTGGTGGAAAAAGATCATTCTCAACAACAAAAAGAATAAAAAATTATCTTCGATCATCATTAGGACAAACAAAATTAAATTACTCAAGTTTTTTATCTATAGAATCTGATATAATAGACTATGCAGATGTTGATGAAATTATTATAAGATTTTCAGAAGACAAGTGCCGCGAAAAACAAATGAATCAGAGAACGTTTAATGTATGTTTTGGAATAAAATTTTTTGCGATGATTTTTCATTCATTTAATTTGTCTATTTTTCAAATAATTGGACTAGGGCGCCAAAATTTTCCAGCCCAAGGGCGCTGTAGCGTGTTAAAACGGCCCTGCTAGTATGATTTCAAATTCATAATGTATCATGTGTGAATCTACTTATAGGCATCATTTGATTAAATTATATGAAAATACTTTAGATTTCACGTATCACGTGGAGTTCTATTCCAAGGCATCATGTATTTAAAATCTTTTTCTTTTTATACATGTACATTTCCATCGGTCTCCGAGTCCTGATCGGCAACCGAACAGTTTTCATTACAATTATATATTTATTGAAGCAAGGCTCATTAAAAAATAATTTTATTTTATTTTCACGAAAAAAAAAAGAGTCTATGTTCTCCCCATACTCATAATTATTCATTAGAAAATTAGATACCAGCAAAGCAAATGATAAATTTTAAAAATTATGCTTAGAAAAATTTATTAAAAGTTGTAAAGTGTTTAGCAAATAAATTTTATTTAAATATTCAGCAGAGTATTTTATTCCAATATTTCCCTCAATTCGTATCTTTGATAATCACTGCTTTGTATCTGTGTCATGAATAATAATAATCATTATTATTTATGAAACAGATACAATGCAGATATTGTCACATTTGAAATAAACTCTCTCCACTTTCGTTTAGTTTTTCGTTTCTATCACCAGGTGGTGCGATGATCGCGGTTAAAGCTGTTAACTACAACAGTCGCCAATCTATAGTTATATATATATATATATATATATATATATATGTATATATATATATATATATATATATATATATATATATATATATATATATATATATATATATATATATATATATATATATATATATATATATATATATAATCAGTGCGCTACCCTGACGTACGCTGTGACCAAACATTTAACGTGCCGGCGTAAGTGAAGCCTTAGCAAGCGTTCAACGCCGACTCCCACGCCCTCACTTTTAGCAGCGATGTGTAGAGCAAGTCTCTGTCAGTTAAATGGCAGAAAGTTTACCAAGTTGTAGTTCTGCCCAAGAGACGCTAGTCGAATGCATGACGCTACTATCGCGATTCGAAAATCTTCGTTATTACTCGGCTTAAGTCGTGCTCGGAGATTTAACCGTTATTACCAAGCATCAGTCAAGCCAAGCCAGTCTTGCTGTTTTCGTTCTATTTTTTGTGTTGCAGTACTGTTAAATTCAGTTGTTGTGTTTAAAGGTTTTGTCATCATGAGAACTGTGAGTGTAAAACATTTATCCCATAAAGTACTATCTATTAAATTTTGCTATGTTCATTGATAAACTGTAATTTGTTGTTCTCAGATAATAAAGTGTGTTCATCATGGTTGTCCCACTAACAATTTACCAAAGGATGAACGGGGCAATATGTTTTATTTCCCGAAGCCGGAAAATCTACGACGTAAGTGGATAGTCCAAATGAATCGTCTTGATTTACTGGAGCTCGGATATCAGCAAATATTAGATCGGGGACTTCGAATATGTCATGTTCATTTTGCTGACAACCAGTTTCAGACAGCCGAAAAAAATTGCATGCTTTATCTCCAAATAAAATTGTTGAATAATTTATTAAAAAGTCTTTGTAAATTTGAAAATTATATATATTCATCATTATATACTATTTTTATTTATCTATACATTTTTTTTAATTCAAAAATAAGATTATAACTGATAGGTTTTTTTTTAAAGTTAAATCATAATTGGAAGGTTTTTTTGCTTCAAATTCTGCATATTCATTTATAATTTGAAATATAAATAAATATAAAGAATTTAAATCAAAACAAATCTTACAATTATGATTTAACTTTCAAAAAAAAACCTCCCAATTATAATCTTATTTTTGAATTTCGAGCCAAAAATTTTAAATATGCAGAAACTTACATTATCGATTCTCCGATTTCCCACTATTTAGTCCTGCCCAAGAGACACTACGGGGCGCCACATACTTGGTGAATTTTTTTTGTATGTAGTTGACTAGTCTGATAGTATAGATGGTCTGTGGTGTAGAGTAAGTAAAACGATGAACTGTCAAGTTTCGTGAGCAAAATACAGCGACTCTCCTAAAAATGGAGTGTACAGAAGGAGGGATAACTTGGAGTTAAAAGAAGTGAGCTAATTTTGGATGCAAATAATGATGGCGTTGCTCATAAGTTGACTTTTTTGCGGTAATTTTAAAGCAAGCTGGGATTGGCAGTTATATTTATTCATTCATCAGATTCAAAGAACCAAGAAGAGAAAAAAAAATTGTATGGAATATACATATTCCATGTGTACAAATCAATTGATTTTAGAGAGAATATTTAAACACTTCACATAAAACTATAATAAGTAATATTCAATGAGGTATGAACATAATAAATTAATATATCATTAAACATTCGTCAAAACTTTGATAATTTTTTATACATTTTACTTTTGTTTTTATTTTCCTCATTTGTTTTATTCAGTATTTCTCCAAAAAATGACCTCTAATAGTTATACTACAACATCTACCTATTCTGCATTATCTTTTGTATTTGCAACTGATTTTTTCTCAAGTAGGAAACCAAGTTAACCAACAGAACTTTATTTTGTCGCTCTTTTCCGTTAGTCTGAAGATAATTTAAAGTGTCTAACTTCAAAATGTAACTTACGATCGGCGCCACTTTTATGGTGGGATTCTGAACGATTCTATAGCGTCTGTAAGAAATTCTATAACAACTTACAGATTCGATAAGCAAAATGATATTCTGAAAGAATCTGTAGCTTATAGATTTCTTTAAATATGTAATAGATGTCTATAACGTTAAGATTAGATGAACTCTAACCATAAGACATATGAAATGTCAAAATAAATAATAATTCGGGTGTTTTGCGTTCTATGTACTTTTTGCTGGTAAAGGATTATGAAAAGTAAGCATTTATTCCCGATAATTGTATTGATAATTCATTCAAAAAATATGTGAGATTGAGAAGAAAAGTCTAAGTAATGCAATAAGCCCATTCGAAGCTTCAGATAAACATTTTAAACAATTGTTTCGTTTGGATAATTCAATTGCTCATAATTTAATAAGAACTTCGCATCAATTTGAAAATGGCCATCCCAAAATACACCAATAAGAAATATTCATGCTCAAAAATATAATTTCACCTACATCTACATTTTGACCGTCTCCAATTGAATTCAATGTATTATGCCCATTTATTATTCAAATAATTTTCATCTAATGTTGAATTTATACGCTTGGCTAATCTTGACAGCTCGGAACATGCATGCCATCTAGTGGCGAGTAGAATTAACTCTTAGGTAAGAGATATGATAGGAGAAATGAAATGTTAGCTTTGTTTTGGAAATATCGAGTGTATATATAGTAGAAAAATGTTGATATTAACCTGTGGATTTGAAGGAATTAAATTTGATTGCTCATGCCAAAAAAGTTTGCCTAAAGGAAATTATTCGAGTTCAAAATCGATCGCCTGAAGATTTCAAATTGTACGTATGTTCTTTGATGAACTTTTCGTCTTGTTATCCTATCATTAAATACTACCATGGAGAAATTCATTCAGAAGAAATAAATTGGTTCATAGTTTTCATGTTGGTAATTTCGAAGACATAATTGGCGATCCATGTGGAAAAATCATTGGAGTTGTATTACGCGAAACTCCAGACATTTATATTGGAAAAAACAAACCAGAAAACGTACAATCCAGTTGTGAGTATTATTTACTTTTTTCAATAGTATTGTGAATAATAGCAGAAACTAATTTTCTGTTGTGTTGAATTGTATAACTCGATTTTTGGAATTTTTTATTGTTTTTTGGATAATTTCTCGTTTGGATTAATGAAGATCGAATAATTAAGATTGCCAATTGTAACTGTGAGACAGAAAAAGGATATTGCAAGCACGCTGCAGCAATTTGTATCTATGTGAACATAGAAAATACTTGCTCTAAAACGAATACACCGATGATATGGAATCTTCCCCCTCAAAAGCAACTTGCTAATGCGGTATGCAAGGGCTGCAAAGTTAATGATCTTTTTCCAATTGCAAAACGAGACACTGTCTTTGAAAAAAGAAAGAAATTATAATGACAAGTATAAATTGAATGTTGATACAAAAAGTACCTATATTGAATCAAAATTTATATGAAAAACATAAAAGAATATACATTATAACAATAATTATATATATTTGTCATCAACAATTGAATATTTCAATACTTAATGAACTCGACGAACTGAAATAGCATATTTTTTTGTGATCTTTTTTTCCATTCTCCATTTGGACAAGGGTAAAAAATCAAGTCACGATTTTCATTTTGGGTGTTTTGACAACCAGGTGCGCAACAACTACGACTTATCCTCTATTTTTTCCACTCATGGTTTATCAAAACACTTCAAACAATCAAATTATTTAATAAAATACATCAACTATCATCAGCTTGCAGCGTGACAGCGAATACGTCAAACTTCGTTTATAACCTACGAGTTTCTAAAACATGCCGCATCGAGGCGCTAATTACTCCATTAGCCAAGCGTATAGTGTTACTCTTGAATACGTAATCATATTCTTCCTAATCCATGTACACTTATTGCTCTCTGGCATTAATTCTGGTTCTCTTCAGAAGACACACAATATTATTTCATTCCATCTTTTGTAATGTCAATAATCACTAGAAAATCTTCATGTTTTAAATTTGTCGCAAAATTCTTGAAATCTCGATTCAAATATGTCAAAATAATCTGACACATGACAACTTGAGTGAGAACAGATATGAATTAAAATTAGAAGGCATGATATTATTCACGTCGTTATATGATTTACTCTCTTGAGTGCATCAGAAGCTTAAATAAAATATATAAATCTATATTTGTGAATAAAAAATCCAGAAGTAAAAATTATTTCCTAACCTATTTGCAACAGTGAACTGTAAGTTTCATTGAACGGAAGTATCATGACGTCATAAATTATAGAAAGTTGTTCAGAATATTGAACCCAAGGATGAGATATACTCTAGATGAATCATCCCATATATTGGTACATTATTTGTTTTGAAGCCGGTAGGACAGAAAGAGAGGTGCAAGGATAGAGATATGTTTGAACTACTTCAAATATTTGTCACAAGATGTCCCTATGACCATCTGTCAGTTGAAATTCAATATACCCATGAAGAACGTATTCAATAAAATGTTTACGCAGCTGACATCTAATGAGATAATACTGAAGTAGGTCAAACATAGCTCTATCTTTGTACCTGTCTTTCTGTCCTGCCAGCTTCAAGACAAACAGCTACTTGCTTTGTCTATAGTATATGTTGTCCTTGATTGAACCGTATCTTGAACGCGCCACCCTTTAGAGAGCGCTCTCCTTCTATACACTCCATCCCCCAAACATAAAGGAAATTGATGTCTACTACAAAATTCGTAGAGTTTTTGATAAATTCATACTTGTAATTGAATGCTGGTAACTATGGTTTGAAAGAAGTACACGAAATATTATATCTACTCGGCATTTAAGGTTGGTTTATCAACTGAAAATGAAACTGTAACAGAATTTTTGTAATTGAGGTTGGTTTTTCCTTCCATCTTAATCTCCTGAAGTCTTTCTTAATGGTTGACATTCTTTATTAGTATTACAGATTCATCGACAAATTCTTGTTGTATATTCATCATTCTTTTCATAGAAAAATGAGCTTTCCATCATTCCGAGAATTTGTAGCTATATTGGAAGCGCAAGATTATGTTATGCTGCTTGCCTGTATGAACTGACGTGAGTAAAACGACAAAATACTTTTCGCCAGTGGCGTGCGGTGACTTTCTGTGATAGGTGTGCACAGTCAGTGGTGGAAAAAGGGATAGATATATATTATATATAGGAATCATATTCAATTAAACCCTTCTTATCTATTTCATTCACAACAAAGAGTGAGCATGACCAACAATAAAACTTCTGTTTCTGGCAACAGCCCGAAATCTATCATTTTTTTTTTATATATTTCGATTTGAAAATGTCGCACGAACTGACTGCTGGCCTTCAATTTTAATATTTTGAGTCAGTCCAATTTCTGGCGTTCCTTGTTTTCACAAAAAGGATTTTTCAGTAAATCGCAGATAATAGATTTATTATCAGTTGCAATTCTACAAATGATGGAGCTTTAGGAAAATAAATAATTCAAAAAACATAGAATATGAGTGTTTACCGAATATTGGCGTCAGAGGCGGCTCTAGCCTACTTATCGCCAGGGTACAAAGATATCAAAATTGCGCTCCCCCCCATCCTCTCTTCATCGTACTTCTCTTTATTATAGATTTCAATCCCAATCCACAATTTGAGTCCAAGCTCAAAATTTCAATCCCAATCCACAATCCACAATTCGAATCTCAATCCACAATTTTAATCACAATCCACAAGTTCAATCCCAATCCAAAATCCAGAATTTTATTCACAATCCACAAGTTCAGTCCCAATCCAAAATCCACAATCCACAATCCTAATCCCAATCAAAAATTTCTCAACCCCAATCCCGATCAAAAATCCACAATCCCTATCAAAATCCGCAATCCTAGTCCCAATTCCAATCCAAAATCCAGAAACCCAATTCCAATCCAAAATTCACAACCCCAATCCTAATCGAAAATCCACAATCCCAATCCCAATAAGAAATCGAGAATCTCAATTCCAATCCCAATCAAAAATCTAGAAACCCAATCCCAATCCCAGAATCCACAGCCCCAATCTCAATCGAAAATCCACAATCCCAATCCCAATAAAAAATCCACAATTCCAGTCCCAATCCAAAATTCAGAAACCCAATCCAAAATACACAATCTCAATCCAAAATCCAGAAACCCAATCCCAATCCAAAATCTACAACCCCAATCGAAAATCCACAATTATTGATCCAAAATCCACAATTTTAATCCCAATCCAAAATAGAATGGTGGATTATGGATTTTTGATTGTGGATTAGCTCTAATAAAATATTTTTTAGGCGATCATGACAAAAAAGGTGTTTTTATGGCTTCTTTTGCGGCCGTGAAGTTTCACTTTTTGGGACTGATTTGTCAAATTTTACTTTTTGGGACTGATCTGTCAAATATTTCTTTTTGGGACTGATCTGTCAAAAAATATTTCATAAACACTTTATATTTACCTATATGGGCAGCTTGATGAACTCTTTAAGAAACAGTTTTCGCTTAAATAGTACATATATTCTTCCGTCAACCTCTGTAGTTCTTGCAATTCAAAAAATAAATATGCATTTTTTGTTAAATGTCAACTTGATAGAAGACAATAAAATAAAACAATTTCAACGGCAACTAAGATTTACAATTGCAATGTTTTAGAAATAAATAGATAAAATGATGTGATTTTGAATTATTTCGTAATGATCGCCTAAAAAACGTTGTGTGCACCTCGGCCTACAGTTCTTTTTTGGTCTCACCTGAATTGCAGCCTCAGCTACGCTTCGGCCGCAAACAACAGATTCGACCAAAAAAGATAACCTTTACGGCCTTGATACACAAATAACTATTTCCGAAGAAATTGGTCTTATTTTTAAAGAATTATGTTCGGGGCCCAACTGCCGTTTTCAAGGACATGGCGCCGGGGTGCCGTGCACTCCTTGCATCCCCGCTTGAGACACCTCTGACTGTATAGTAATGAACCAAAGATTGATAGAAAGCTTATTTAAACCCTTGATCTTCTAACCTTGATAATACAGAGGATAAGTTGTATAAGGGATTGAATGATGCAACGACTTTGAAAGCTTGTAACTCTGAAAGCTAATATCTTCTGGACTAATGATCTTACAATGATGAAACGAACGTTATGTTATTGCAATTTGTTATAAAACCAATTTAACCCTTAATGTATTACACGTCTTTAATTGCGGTACAGACACATTTTTCATTCATCTTAATAGTTTTTATTGTGGATCTTGCTGAAACGGGTGGTTATTTATGAATAAAACAAATATTTTATAGGGGTGGACAAATTTGCAGTTGTGATAATATATCTCTAAATGTTCAAATAGTGTGTAAAATGCTGTATTATTCATTATTTTGAATAAATTCAATGCCAAACGTAATTCTATTAGATTTTATTAATTGATCCGTGTGGTAACATGTTATTCGGATTTGTTTGAACGCTACGCGGTCACTGCTTGATGTTGTGTGTTCTTTCTAACGCATTGCGCACTATGGGCGAATGAACGTAGGTCGGAGATTCATTATAAAGCGTTATGTTGGTTGGAATGTTTTTGCTCATAATGAAATCCCGGCCGTTGTGGTGTCCAGTCGCCGGGCGTTTGCTTTTGTGTTTCAATTAAGGCTTAGGGTTGTAGCTGGGGTGGTTCGTGATCCATTCGTGGGTTAGGATGATTAGCATCCTTCGTGCGTTTAGATTTTGCTTGTAGCTTAGATTTAAATTCACATTCGGTGGTTTTGTACGGCGTTGAAAGCGCAGCTCCGAGGAGCCAACGTATTTAATCAAATTCGTGAGTAAAATGCAATAATAATAAAATGCGCTTTAGTTTGGGTAGGCATTTTGTTAAATTCGCGATCGACTAAGTTGGTGCGCAAACTAGGAGGGTGGTCGAAGTTGCCTGACCACTTTTCCTCGACGGTTTTTTTGCGGCGAATCCTATACTCGGTCGCTGTCATCCGTAGGCCTTCACTCTAAAGGTAGTACCCCTGGTGACTCCTGGCCGTAGGATGGGTGTGGAAGTGCCTGAAGCATGCAATCATGTGATAGATCTATAGCCAGGGGGAAACTGGGGAGTAGCCGTTACGTGGCAGGTAAAGGTCGCGTTTTAGGTGTTAAACACCAGGGTTCGGCAACTCTGAACAAACACGCGGCGGTGTTAGTTCTTTTTTTCATTATTAGCTCGTGAACTGCGAATTGCGAATTAAAAGTCTGGATGGTGTGTGATGAATCTCAAATGATTGCTTGATCAAAATTCCCTTTCAGTACATCATCATCATCATCATCATCATCAAAACTTCAAGCTTCAAGTAGCAGTCTTCCGTCGTTGGAAGTGGTCCAGCTGTTTTCATCTTTAAGCTCAGCAGCTTGCAATAGTGGGAGCGCCCCGCCGAACTAATCAAAACCTTTCCTTTCAGCTCATAATCATCGTTACAACATCCACACGTAAGATTCATCCAAAATAATTATGAAAACTCCACAAATCTTCAATTTATTAATTTATTTGTATTTTTTATGTTCTTAGGCCATCCAGTAGCGGAACCAGAGCCCAGCAGCAGAACCAGAGCCCAGCAGCAGAACCAGAGCCCAGCAGCAGGACCAGAGCCCAGCAGCAGAACCAGAGCCCAGCAGCAGAACCAGAGCCCAGCAGCAGAACCAGAGCCGAGCAGCAGAACTAGGGCCCAGCAGCAGAACCAGAGCCCAGCAGCAGAATCACAGCCCAGTAGCGGAATCAGAGTCCAACAGTAAAAACAGCCCAGCAGCAAAACCAAAGCCCAGCGGCCGTCCAAGAAGTCTTCCAACAGTAGCAGAACCAGAACCCAACAGCCGTCCAAGAAGTCTTTCAGTAGCAGCAGAACCAGAGCCCAATAACCTTCCAAGAAGTCCTCCAGCAGCAGCAGAACCAGAGCCTAGCAGTCGTCCAAGAAGTCCTCTAGTAACTGCAGAAGATCAACACATCAGTAGCAACTGTTCCAGGCTCCAGATTCAACTCAACTTCAAAGAAGTCAACTGATTAATATCTTGCTGAATTTCTTGACTTGTAATTATTATTTTGTTGTCTCGGTTGCAGCGAGCGAAGAAGCCACTTCTCTGGTCTAGGTTCCGCTGGGATTTTCGTATGCCCAAAGAGAGAATTCCCGGAGGAGAGTTCGTCTCTTTCCCCTTAGTCATTGCCTGGGGACGAACAAGGTTTAAGACGCAACAGCATCGCGGATAAGACTTTCAACAACACAACAGCATCGAGTAATCAACAATTAATCTCCGAACCTTTGTACCCTTTCCTAGTTCCCAAAATGAAATCATTTCCACAAAATTTATAGTCGTTTTATTTTTAAAATCCATTTTTATTGTTTGCAGGAGTAGTTATTGAATGTATTGTTAAATAGTTTTTAGAATTATATTAATTAAAAGCTTGTGTTTTATTTTTGAAGTGAATACAAAGCTCAGAAACTCATTTTTACTATTTATATAAATATCAAAATAAGTTATTCAAAGTTTCTGCAATAAATAAACATGCTAAATAGTCGCTATTCTTTCATTTAAAAAATTTAGTTCAAAAACGTGCTAGGTGCTACCATTTCTGACCAACTAAACAAACCAGTGCCTATTCAAAAATGTGTTTATTTTTGACGTACGAGCTTTTATACGCTACTTTTGATCAAAATATATTCTTAATTGAATTATATCAAGTATAAATATTAGTTTAAAATTATTATCCAAGTGGTGAGTCAAAATTTATTTAGATAAACACAATGCCGGCAAGCAACGCGTCGATCGCGGGTTAAATCTGACAGCCCTGATATTGTCCGGTAAAGAGATACAAATAAAATAACTGTTATTGACTTGCTACCAAGAATATTTTGATATAAATTTTGATCCATAAAATCAGAATATGAAGAAATCCATTTAAATTTGTCAACAGTTTTCCAAATATAAGCTCTTTACTACAAATTGATTCGAAAATTTGCGGCTATTTGTTGAACTGATAAAAAGTATGACCAAATTCTCGTTGCAATATTTTACCCCTTATTCTTTGTGGGTTTGATCGATAGGGGACTGGATTTAATTTCAAAAGAAAAAACATGATATGAACTTCCTATTAAAATTTAAATCAGAAATCCAAAATCATTCATTTAAGAAATACAGGGTGGGGCAGAAAAACCTATCCGATTTCAAAACGATATAAAATTAAAACCAGTCAACTTGTCAAAAAATTTTTTTTATTAACATATCGCAAATTTTATGCCATTTTTAAATTTAAGTTTTGAAAAGCACATCACTCAAATGTCGTCCTTGGGAGCGGATACACTGATTTAGGCGCTCGCGGTAGCTTTCCATGACTTTCACCGTCATTTCCACAGGAATTTCTTCAATTGCCCGAGCAATTTCCCTTCGTAAAGCAAGAAGGGTCCTTGGTCGATGTTGGTAAACCTTTGATTTGAGGTAATCCCAAAGGAAGAAGTCACATGGAGTGAGATCCGGTGAGCGCGGCGGCCAGCCAAGATCACCTCTCAGGGAAATGAGGCGACCGGGAAACAGTTCCCTGAGAATGTCCATTGATCGTCGCGATGTGTGGGCGGTTGCACCATCCTGTTGAAACCACACATTTTCCACGCCATTTTCTTCCATTTTGGGTCTAAGAAAATTTTCCAGCATGAAACAATAGCGCTCGCTGTTGACCGTTACGGTTTGCCCATTTTCTTCAAAAAAGTAAGGCCCCCAGACGCCTAGGCGGGAAAGAGCACACCACACAGTCACTTTTGGGCTATGGAGGGGTTCCTGATGGATTTCTCGAGGATTTTCGTCACTCCAATATCGAAAATTCTGCCTGTTAACGGCACCACAAAGGTGAAAATGGGCTTCGTCCGTGAAGAGCACAACACAACATCGTCGTCTGGGAGTTCTCGGAGTATCCGCTCCCAAGGACGACATTTGAGTGATGTGCTTTTCAAAACTTAAATTTAAAAATGGCATAAAATTTGCGATATGTTAATAAAAAAAATTTTTTGACAAGTTGACTGGTTTTAATTTTATATCGTTTTGAAATCGGATAGGTTTTTCTGCCCCACCCTTATAAACTCTTCAGTAGAAATTGACGTTTAGAACTACGGTTACTTGTTGAGCAGTTATATTGTATGCCCTGATTACTTGTTAGTTCACGAGAATCAAAGAGATGGCAGCATGTACCTTGTGACTAAATGACAACTTATTTTGGAAATACCTAATTATAATTGTGTATCGGTTAAGCATAAAATGAATTTTGTATTTAGTACCAGTTTTGCAAGGGGCCAAATAATGGCTTTAAGAATATTATGACTTTTCGCTTCCTGCACTCATTTCGAGTAATTGGTACATAATCTATGAAATAGGGCAACCGGAAAATAGTTTCAAGTTGAGTCATACTATTTTTTTAAATTAGTTGGATTACTTTCCTTGATTAGTGCCCGCGCTCTCTTCGAATTATTAATTTGTAAAAAGATGATTTCTGACGTAACGAGAATACTAATCAAAAAGTAGAAAATTGAGTACTCCATTTATTTTTTGAAAATAATGTGAGTTTAATTGAAACTTTTTTTTTGGTTATCCTACTCATTTTTTAATCAACTGTCATAGTTCAAGTCCAGTTATTAGTTTACATTTTGCTACACAGGTGGCACAACATAGCTCATTTTGAATAATGAAAATTGAATAATTTTTTTTGGCCAAACGGCTGATTTTATCAAAAAAATTGTCAGTACTTTTATTCCTATTCTTTGATGTCTACCAGATTAGCATATCATTTTCTCGTCAACCATAAAAAAATATGATATTTTTGTATTGTTATGGGTACGCAAAATTAAACATATTTCTCCACTAGTGAAACAGTAAAATCCATTTTTGCACACCTAATCTAATATAATTCAGTTTAGTAATGCTACAAGGATAGGAACAAACAGGTATTTAACAAAAAAAAAAATATGAATTTGTACACAAAACTACTTATTTTTTAATATAAAAATTAATTGTTGGCAGTTGTTTATTTATCAAACATCAATTGCGCATACTTTTGGTAACAATACCCATGGTGACTGCATATTGATTATAGTCTGCACTTTTTTGCTACATTTTACTCAATAAAACAATAATTATTGTTGATCTATTATTTTTTGAAATTTGGCAAAAAAATATTGTTTGTATTTCGTGTGCGGAGTGATTGTATTCTGTTGCGCTTTAGAATGAATTTGTTACCTCGACCTTACGGTCTCGGTTAGAATTGACATTCTCACGCGCAACAAAAAAAAAAAACAATCACTTCGCACACTTGATACAAAATAACTATTTTACTGTACTACATTTATTTATTATTCAAAAAATGATTACAACAAAATTGATGTTTTATTGAAGGACTTATTTCATTATTCATTTAATGAATGATTCTTATAATGACTAGCACCCTTTGGGCAAACAAAAAAAGGGTTTTCAATTTTTAAATACTTGCGTTGCGGATTGCCGGCCTATTTACTTATATTTGAATTTGAAATTACAAATGTCCGCGATGCTGTTGCGTTGTGATTGCCTGGGGGTGAACAAGACGTTCACCCCCAGGCAATAACTAAGGAGAAAGAGACGAACTCTTCTCCGGGAATTTTCCCATTGGGCCTAGGAAAGCTCCAGCGAAACCTAGACCAGAGAAGTGGCTTATTCGCGCACTGCAACTGAAACAACAAAATAATTATTACAAGTTGGAAGATTTAAAAACAAATTGAACTCCCTTGAACGTTGCAAGCGGCGGCCTAAGTTAATCAGTTGACTTCTTTAAAGTTGAGTTAAATCTGGGGCCTGGAACAGTTGCTACTGATGTGTTGATCTGCTGCAACTACTGGAGGATTTCTTGGGCGACTGATGGGCTCTGGTTCTGCTGCTGCTGGAGGACTTCTTGGAAGGTTTTTGGGCTCTGGTTCTGCTGCTACTGGAGGACTTCTTGGATGGTTGCTGGGCTCTGATTCTGCTGCTGCTGAAGGACTTCTTGGAAGATTATTGGGCTCTGGTTCTGCTGCTGCTGGAAGACTTCTTGGAAGATTATTGGGCTCTGGTTCTGCTGCTACTGGAAGATTTCTTTGACGGCTGTTGGGATTTTGTTCTACTGCTGCTGGAAGACTTCTTGGATGGCTGCTGGGCTTTGGATCTGCTGCTGGGCTTTGGTTCTGCTGTTGGGCTCTAATTCTGTTGCTGGGCTCTGATTTTGCTGCTGGGCTCTGATTTTGCTGCTGGGTTCTGATTTTGCTGCTGGGTTCTGATTTTGTTGTTGCGCTCTAATTTTGCTGCTGGGCTTTGATCTTACTGCTGGGCTCTGGTTCTGCTGCTGGGCTCTTATTCTGCTTCTGCGGTCTTATTCTGCTGCTGGGCTCTGGTTCCGCTGCTGGATGATCTTAAAACATGAAAAATATAAATAAATCAATAAATTGAAGATAAGTAATTCACCTATTTAGCAGTAGGTAAAAACAGTTACATAATGAGTAATATTATATTACCTAGCTGATGATGCGATGATGTTATGAAGATCTACGGCCAGCGACCTGGAACAGAAACTTTAAACAAATTTTGGTGAATCACATGCAACAAAACAAATATTAGGATTTGATTTTGGCTGCTGGGCTCATTCTCAGCTCCTCCCACGCTGTCCATTCCCTCGATGTCAATTCCCTCGTTGTCCACCTCATCAGATGGGCTCATCCTCAGCAAATGATCTGGAAAAATACAAATTAATTACGAATCTACGAGAAAGCAATACAAAATAGCTGAAGAAAAATAGATTAGAACCTGAAAAACAAAGTTTATTAGTTAACTCACGTCCTTTTCTTGATTTATTGGAGGTGGTAACGATGAAATGAAGAAGCTGAAAGGAGACTTTTTTTGATTAGTTGCATACATTCAACATTTGTTCAATATTCAAACGTGCTTCGTGTGTTGGTTTGTTTGTTGCGCGCCTATTTAACGGATCTAATATTTTGTTCGAAGAGCTAGCTATGCGATGAATGACTGCTGCCATACTACTTCGCGATTTCATTTTAAAAGTGCTCGGATATATTATGCTACTGTTTGACTCTACCTTACTACTCTAATGAGTGCCCGAGCGCTCAGACATCCAAGCACCGGTGTTTGCAAAAAATAAAATACGTTGATTGAATACGCGGCCAATGCATATTCTGAGGCCCGCGATACTGCCTAGTTACGCGATGTGATGACCTTTAGTAACGGTCTCTGCTTGATGTGTCTTGAACTTAATCAAGGACCACAGCCAGTTGTCACATTTTCCGTCTCCTCAAGTACATATCAAGGATATACCATTACTCCTCCATTACCCCTCTCGTCCTCCCTTGGACTCACGGCAGGACCCCGCGATGGGGTGAATAGAGGGGGGCGCCCCTTGTAGAGGTACTGAGTGTGCACCGATTTCCACGTTGGACCTTTCATTACAGGCCTTTGCAAAAGAACCACGACATTTTATTTATCTATTACATAATAAAAGCAAAGACCAACATTACGTGCACCTAACGTACACGCAATTGCGGAGCCAAAGTCCCAATTTACATATTTAAATACACAAAATTTTGATCTCTACGTTAATAAGCCATATTCACAACCTCAAATATACCACAGAGCACTGTTGAAATAGTTTCTGAACGCAGTTTACGAGAGCAAAGACGACGCACAAGCAGCTTCTACGAAAGCCAGGACAGCAGTGAACCACCCGAAACGAAACAACAAGTTTCAGAAATAAATCATAGGAATCAAGAAATATACTACGTTCCTTAATGTGTTAAAAAGAGATAGATATACTAGAAGGAACTAGTATTATCAAAAATCAAACCGAAGTTCTCACGTGTTGCAACCATCAATTAGTACTTGATTGAATCAACTTGCTCCGACGAAATAATTGAAAAAGAATCTTTGAAATAGAAATTCAAGAATATTCAAATGGAATAATTTGAAACGTTGTAAAATTGTTGTAAATACAATAAATTATCTGATATAATAGAAATGAAACGCTGTTCGTTAGTCTCGCTAAAACTCAAAAAGGGCTTGACCGATTTGAATAATCAATTCTTAATTCGGTTCACTTTAATACAGAAGTAATTTAAATGAAAAATGATCATCATACATTAAGTAGTACACGAGCCGTAATTTTTCGTTCGCGCACCGTTCATCTAATTGAGTTGAAACATTCTATAGTTTCTGGTGGCACTATCGTGAAGGTTTCTATTATGAATTGAAGTTGATCGTATCCAGTAGAATTTATGTTGTATTAAAATCTTCGGATTGTGGGTACTGAAGAGGATAAATAATTAGGTCATCTCCTTCATTGCAAATGTTTCAGTATATACAGAGTGATAAAAAATGATTGTCCGTGCCGCTTTGTTCTGATTTTTTCTTTGCCGCCTGCTTGAGATAGTGACCTTCAAGTGACAGATGACAGTTCCTCTGAAAACACTATTCTAACCTAATAATATGGTAGAATAATAATAAACTCTCAATAATCAGTCTATAATACAGTTATTTACTTACTGTTTCGTTTATTGAATCAGATTATGGATGAATCCGCCATAAAATATGCAAAATATACGCTATTGTGTTCTTGAAATGTCGGTAAAGTAGTTTTCAAAATAAATAAATTTATACTAACTTTATTTCATAAAGATAGTTTTGATCCTAATGCGAACTTTTGCCTGTCACCTGACAGACAATCATTATTGATCACTCTGTATTATACCTTCATCAGTGCCTGAGGGATAGGAAGCAAAACAAAACAGCTGTCAGAGACAACATGTTCCTTCTACAGTGCAGAAACAGCTGTTCGTCAGTCTCACTAAAACTCAAAAACGACCTGACCGATTTGAATAATAAATTTTTTATTCTGTTTGCTTTAATACAGTGATGGTTTGAATGGAAAATGATCAACATACATTAAGTAGTGCACGAGTCGTATTTGTTCGTTTGCGCACCGTTCATCCAATTGGGTAGAAATATTATATAACTGTGGAAGTATCGTGAAGATTTGTATTATAGTACCATCAACGTACAATAAGTGGCGCACGTGTCGTATTTGTTTGTTCGTGCATCGTTCGTCTGATTAGGTTGAAACTTATGATAGTTGTTGTTGGCACATTCGTGAGGGTTCTTATTGTAGTGTAATCAACGTGGCGCACGAGCCGTATTTGTTCCTTTGCGCATCGTTCATCCGATTAAGTTAAAACCTACAACAGTTTTTATTGGCTCCTTCGAGAAAGTTCTTAGTATTGTATCATCAACATACCACGCCACGCACGAGCCGTATTTGTCCGTTCACACATCGTTCATCCGATTGAGATGGAATTTAATATAGTTGTTGTTGGCACTTGCATAAAGTTTCTACTAACGGTATTTTTCCGTTCGAGACATAGGCTATAATTGTAGTTGATCGTATCCAGTAAAAGTTATATTGTGGTAAAGTCGTCGGATTGTGGATAACAAAGAGGATAAAATAATTAGGTCATCTCCTTTATTGCAAACGTTTCGATATTTATTATATCTTCATCAGTGCCTGAGGGCAGAAAAACACAAAAATATACACTCAAATTATCACAGGCTATGACAACCCTTAATATCAAATATTAAATAACAATATTATCAAATAAATAAATACCTGAGAGATAGGAAGTAAAACAAAAAAGCTGTCAAAGACAACATGTTCCTTCTACAGTGCAGAAACAACTGCCAAAGTAGCGGAAATGTCAAGATATCACTCGTTACTCACATCACCATAATTGAAACGCCACACACTGGCGGGAATACGAAAAATAAAAAAGGGGGTAAAGAGTGCTATCTTTTTACAAAATGACACATATCTAATATATGTTTATAAGAATTACATAAATATTCTGTATCGGTCCTATGGTTAATAGTATTAGGATTTAAGTAGATATATATCATTTCTAAGAAATTCCTTTTCCTATAATTGCTTTCATGATCTAAGATTGAGACATTGTCAAAGTCGAAACGATGGCTAAGATCGATACTGTGATTGGATAAAGCAGTTTTTTGATCGTCTAATTTTTTACAATCATTTTTATGATTATTAATACGATTTTTTAAATATTGTTTGGTTTGACCAACATAAACTCCATCACAATCATTACAATTAATTTGATAGATCACACTGGATGAATCACCTGAGTTCACACGATCTTTCAAACGACTAAAAAGATTACCAACCTTTTTATCATTATAAAAAACGATGTTGCATTTATCTGTAGTTAGAATAGCTGCTAAGCAGTACGACAATTTAGTTATGTAAGGTATTTTGAAATACATTTTTTGTTGGACAATGTTCTCACCCAGGCTGTCAACAGTTGCGCGTGGATGAAGAGCACTGTAAATAATTTTATTTATAAATTTAATCGGATAACCATTTTTATTGAGTATGATTTTTAAATTATGGAAATTTTTATCATGGAAGACTGAATTGCTGAGACTAACTATTTTATTAACATTATTCTTAATGATTGCTATCTTTTGATGTAGAGGGTGGTTTGAATGGTAATGTAGCATCCTATCCGAAGTAGTAGGTTTCTTGTAACAATCAGTTAACAATGAGCCGTTATGTTCTCTCACAATACGTAAATCTAAAAATGGTATACTATTATCTTTTTCTATTTCCACAGTGAATTGAATGGAAGGGTTGTAACTATTGAATATTTACGATCAGATTGACGCTACTTTGGAAATATTCAATAGTTACAACCCTTCCATTCAATTCACTGTGGAAATAGAAAAAGATAATAGTATACCATTTTTAGATTTACGTATTGTGAGAGAACATAACGGCTCATTGTTAACTGATTGTTACAAGAAACCTACTACTTCGGATAGGATGCTACATTACCATTCAAACCACCCTCTACATCAAAAGATAGCAATCATTAAGAATAATGTTAATAAAATAGTTAGTCTCAGCAATTCAGTCTTCCATGATAAAAATTTCCATAATTTAAAAATCATACTCAATAAAAATGGTTATCCGATTAAATTTATAAATAAAATTATTTACAGTGCTCTTCATCCACGCGCAACTGTTGACAGCCTGGGTGAGAACATTGTCCAACAAAAAATGTATTTCAAAATACCTTACATAACTAAATTGTCGTACTGCTTAGCAGCTATTCTAACTACAGATAAATGCAACATCGTTTTTTATAATGATAAAAAGGTTGGTAATCTTTTTAGTCGTTTGAAAGATCGTGTGAACTCAGGTGATTCATCCAGTGTGATCTATCAAATTAATTGTAATGATTGTGATGGAGTTTATGTTGGTCAAACCAAACAATATTTAAAAAATCGTATTAATAATCATAAAAATGATTGTAAAAAATTAGACGATCAAAAAACTGCTTTATCCAATCACAGTATCGATCTTAGCCATCGTTTCGACTTTGACAATGTCTCAATCTTAGATCATGAAAGCAATTATAGGAAAAGGAATTTCTTAGAAATGATATATATCTACTTAAATCCTAATACTATTAACCATAGGACCGATACAGAATATTTATGTAATTCTTATAAACATATATTAGATATGTGTCATTTTGTAAAAAGATAGCACTCTTTACCCCCTTTTTTATTTTTCGTATTCCCGCCAGTGTGTGGCGTTTCAATTATGGTGATGTGAGTAACGAGTGATATCTTGACATTTCCGCTACTTTGGCAGTTGTTTCTGCACTGTAGAAGGAACATGTTGTCTTTGACAGCTTTTTTGTTTTACTTCCTATCTCTCAGGTATTTATTTATTTGATAATATTGTTATTTAATATTTGATATTAAGGGTTGTCATAGCCTGTGATAATTTGAGTGTATATTCTTGTGTTTTTCTGCCCTCAGGCACTGATGAAGATATAATAAATATCGAAACGTTTGCAATAAAGGAGATGACCTAATTATTTTATCCTCTTTGTTATCCACAATCCGACGACTTTATCACAATATAGGCTATAATATACTATAAAAAAATAATCGGTTGTCTGTAAAGTCGATTTACTGACGATAGTTGAACGTGACAACGTCATAAGAAAATACTGATGGAATGGTTAAATTTTTCAAAACAAAATTGCAATTTTATTTGTTTGATAGATATTTTGTATGGATATAGAGAAGGAGGTAAATGGAAATCACAATTGAATTGATCAAGTCACATTTATTTGTACGCATAAATACAATTTTGTCAATTTTTTTTTTACAATGTTCATAGTTTTTACAAGTATGAATGTGAGTTGAGCAATTGTTTTACAACTTTGATTTACAACTTTTGAACATGTGTGATATTTAACTTCTTACAATTTGTGTTATTCTGTTGAGAATAGGACGATGATAGGAAAAATAGGAAATGAAAGGGAGTGTTTCGAGTGTAATGTGTCTTGGAAAAGTCAAATCGATGGTGGTGCCTCATAGTGTTGTTGACTTATTAACGTCTGATGCACAATCGAGATTGAATATGTCTGTCATGAAGCCCGCCTCAATGTGTTTGATATAGGAGAGAATTGTTCCCTTTGACGGCTGGCTGGTCCAACCTGTCATTTCAGACACGTTGTTATGATATGTGGGAGATTTAACATTTATGTTTTAATTTTTCGAGATCATAGCTACGCTCGATAATTATTCCGATCGAATAGTAAAGCTATTGATTTTTTACTCATCGTGAAATAGTTCTGTTAACTTATTGTTATAGTTTTGTCAATTATAGCATAACCTACAATCGCTGCACTAGCGGACCGATGCTATTTATTTTAATGATGAAAGCACGAATATCAGACAATATATCACTGAACATATATTTAATATCGAAAGAATCATTACTTTTATCGCCGCAATTATTGTTGCTATAAACAATTGACACCACATTCACTTTTCACTGCACTTCATACTTGACGAAAACATGTAAATGTATTATTGTATAGCAGCTGTCCACGCGGACTCATCGCTCACTCAAGTAGGAGAGAGACAGATGACGAACGCTGCCGAACGCGGAGGCCGATGTGTCTCTTTGTCGCTCATTCCGCGCTCTCGCTTGCACTTCTAGCCTTAAATGGAACGCCTCAGAGCGAGGTAACGCCGCATGAGTCATGTTTTTTTGTGCGTGCAGCCGGCTCCATCGTATTATAAGACGCTGACACGTCAAAAAGTGATAATTGTGAGCGTCAGGATAGGCAAGAATTGAAAAAACAAATATATCCCGATTGAAATAGTTATTTACATAATTAGTTATGAAAAGTGCCATATTGTTTGACGAAACGTAATATTTGCCAAAACGAGCGCAGCGAGTTTCGCAAATTACGTGAGTTAAACAATATGGCTTTTCATAACGTATTCTGTACAAAATTTTATCTAATTCCGTCAGAATAATTTTATCTATATTTTTGAATGATAACATCTCTCACGTTACATCAGAAAATTCAGATGACTGTGATTCATGACCATCTATTGTTACCACAGAAACAAGAGTGCACTGAAATAAACAAATATCGAATTTTCACAAAACGTCAAAATAATTTTCAAAAATGTACTCAAGAAATAATATCCTGAGTGATATAGTACCCTTTGATATTAAAGACTCTGCCAATGCTGCATACTGTGAATAATAAATCAATCTTTTAATTTCACTCAGATAAGTATAATTGATTTGTTCTGAAACATGGCCAGTTACGTAAAGTCATTACGTAACTACTTTACGCAAATGTTGCATGGCAGTTATGAAAAATGGGACGTTGCATAACGTCAGAAATTGATGTAAAGTTTGACTTTTCAAAACGGAATTAGATAAAAATCTTTTCATCACTTCATTGCACCTGAAATCGTGTTTCATGTCCGTCCCATATAAAATCGTTAACACAACTGTCGTCTCTTAACATATTACAGTAGTACATCATAATCTTATTAATCACTTATTTAATTTATTCTTATTGATAAATAATCATTAGCATTTGTGATGACGTAATTCAAGTGGCTTGCATAATTTTGAATAATTTATTATAAGAATAAACTGTGATTAAATTATTGTTCATAAATCTTAAATGGAACGCCTCAGAGCGAGGTAACGCCGCATGAGTCATGTTTGTTCGTGCGTGCAGCCGGCTTCATCGAATTATAAGACGTTGTCACGTCAAAAAGGATTACCTACGAAAACTTAAATAATGTAACCCAAGATATGAAAAAATTACCAATAATATTCCTTACATGGCCTGCGCTGCAATATAATTTTCTATTTTCCGTAATTTATTAAATTGAATGCTGATGATGCTATCTATACGATCTACGCACTTATCAAGAAATTATGACAGTTTAGGATGTTTTCATTGTGTTACTCAAGCAAGAAATGTGATATTATTTTTAAAAATTATCTTATACTATTAAACTTTGCTTCAAAGATTCGTAAAAAAATGTTTAATATTATCAAATGTTGACCCGTGCCAAGCCGGCATGGGCTGCTAGTTTTTGATAATAATTGTTTAAACAGTATAAAAATAATAAAACACAGTTTGAAAGAAAAATTTGAAGCATTTTTTCAGTGCAGAGATATTGCTGAATATTCATCAAATATCACATCAATATTATTATAAACAATTATAAATTGTTATTATTCAAATAACAAATCCAAATATTAATACAGTAGAGCTATAAAGAGTGAAAAAGAGATAGAAATACTTCTTCTACGTCATACACCAGACAAGCTGAAACAATCGAAACAATTATCTCTCAGTTTGATAGTGCATTTTAATGAAAATACAAAATTTCAAAATTATATTTCAAAAACTCAATATATTGTAAAATATTATTCACAAATTATATTTGAATATTCATTTATCTATATCTATGGGCGGCTTTAGCCTACTTACCGCCGGGGTCCAAAGATATATAAATTGTGTCCCTCCTACCTGCCGCTCTTCATCGTACTTTTCTTTTTTATAGATTTAAATCCCAATCCACAATCCAAAATTCTAATCGCAATCCACAATCCACAATTTGAGTCCTAGTCCACAATTTTGATCCCAATCCCAATTAAAAATCCACAATCACAATCTCAATTCAAAATACATAATTTTAATCCCAATCCCAATTCACAGCCCACAATTTCAATCCCAATCCAAAATCCAAAATTCACAATCCCAATCCTAACTCAAAATCCAAAATCCAAAAACCCAATCCCAATCCAAAATTCAAATTCAAAACCCACAATTCCTGATCTAATATCCACACTTCCAATCCCAATCCACAATCCACAAATTTAATTCCAATCCACAATTCACAATCCTCAAGTAGAATCTACAATATCAATCTCAATCCGCAATCCATAATCCGTAATGCACAATTTTGATCTCGATCCACAATCCACAATTTTAATCCCAATCCCAATTTACAACCCAATATTTTAATCCCAATTCAACATCCACAATCCACAATCCCAATCCCAATTCAAAATCCAAAATCCAGAGACCTAATTCCAATCCAAAATCTATGACCCCAATCCCAATCAAAAATCCACAATCCCTATCCCAATCTCAATCCAAAATCAACAACCCCAATTCCAATATCAATTCCAATAAAAAATCCAAAGTTCAAAAACTCAATCCCAATCCCAATCCAAAATCCACAATTCCTGATCCAAAATCCACAATTTCAATCCCAATCCAAAATAGAATGACAAATTATGGATTGTGGATTAGCTCTGATAAAATATTTTGTTGAAGAAATTGATCTTATTTTTAAAGAATTATGTTCGGGGCCCAACTGCCGCTTTCAAGGACATGGCACCGGGGTGCCGTGCACCTCTTGCATCCCCGCTTGAGACGCCTCTGTTTGGTGCTTAAGGCGATTCTCCTGCAATCCTATACCATCTAAGGTTTTGCAAGTGTAAAGGGGGGAGAAGAAAAGTAGGTGTGCTAGGGCGTTCCCTAGTAAGTAGTAAGCATTCGATATACGTCAGTACAGTGAGCAATGCTGACTATCTAATACGTATGTCGCAACTTTCAAGAGTTTTGAACGTACCTCACAATTGGTCATTTTATGACGAAAAGGGACGTTCTCGGAAGTCATAAATCTTTTGAAAGATAAAATGTCAATCATTTCTAGTGTTACACAAGAATCAGGAAATAATCTTGATCTTATCTTGAAATTGAAAGACAAGAAGTATTTTCTATTTCCCAAGACAAGACAAGAAAGTATTATCAAGACTCAAGATCTCTTATCAAGAAATCTTGATATCTTGACAATTAATTTTTCAAATCTACATTTATTAATCTATTATGAAAATATCAAAATCTGCTGTGGCCATCACAGTTTCTCCCCGACCATGAATTTCATGGTAAGTTTCATCACCGTTTCATGAATTTACAGTGTCGTACCAATTGTCAAAATGTCAGTGCCAATTGTCATTGTCAATGTGACAGTGTCATTGTCGAAGTGACAGCTGGCATCAGGCTGACATTGTCTGAGTGGCAACCGACATTGTCAAAATAATTACAGTCATTGTTATAGTAACAGGTGGCGGTTATATTTCAATCCTTACAAAATAAGTATTTTTGAAAATGAAGAGTCTTCATCTAGATTACGGAGTCTTTAATTCATGGGAACGTACAGTTATGACATCATTAAAATAGCTCTACCAAACACGATAAAACCAAATTACTTATTCTGCGATGTTGACAAACATTTTCACGTAATGTCTCAACATGAGTAATAATAATTGATTATGATTCTCATTATTTCTTTGCTTCAGAAAAATATATCGAATTTTATAGTAATTAAAATTCAGGGTCAGCTGCATGTATCAAAACAAATATGTGTGCCTATTCTGGGTATGGACTGGCCTTATATGTCGATTACTTATCATCATCGTGAATTTATATAAAAAATTGAATTTACCATTGAAAAATGAATAAGCAATTTATGAACTCGGACTGACATTCAATCTATAGCTGATTGTATTCTGATAACAATAATAATAGTTTTGAAAGGGATTTAATACTCCAACAATGATTTATATGTGAAGATTCCCTACATTCTCCAATGCTTACAATTTATTTCTAATCTTGGCTCCGTTTCATTCATGTATTCGTGATTCTCACTTCACAATTTGAAATTAGTTTTTTTCCCGAATGTTACATTTCTCGAATTTAATGTAGGGAATGAAATGTTCAAGCATTTTGAAGGGATCCTATGTGATAATTATAAAACACAGATAAAAAAAAATAGCTCTATACCTACAAAGAAACTTCAAATATTCATATTTGACAATATCTATGGATTATGACTTATGAGTACTTTTATCTACAGTATTAGCCAGAAAGTTCACAACAAATAGGGGTTATATGAACAGAGATATAAGAATTTTGAATTTAAAAAAAAGATATCTACTATCATGAATTTTTGAAACAAGACAAGAAATGCGTTGCCAAGAAATGAGCAAGACAAGAGATTTTTATTTTCTTGTCTTGAAAATCAAGACAAGACAAAAAATTATCATCAAGACAAGAAATCTTGTCTTGATGAAACACTAAATGTGAGATGCAATATAACTTGTGCAATTTGTATCTGTATTTATATTACGTATTTACTCTCACCAGCACTTATGTCAAAAGAGCAAACCAATCTCACAGTGTGGTTTATGTAAAGCACATTGATCATCTCTTCTTCTGAGAACGACAAATCTCTAATCCTCTTTCTCTTACTATGATCCTATAACTATAAACTATAATACTTTTTAGAAAAACAATGCTGTATGAACAGATTTGTATAATCCATAAGAAAACTCCCTGTAACTTCAATGCTCCTTATAACTAATTTGTATAAGTCCTAACAAAACTTCAAGTTGCAAAGCTTTGTGAGTCTTTTAAAAGCCAAATAGTATCATAATTGGTTCAAAATTTATGCAATATTACCCCCAAATTTCAAACCCCTGCGCCATCGAGAGATGCTTGCCAATTTTTTTACAAGGGTTTTATGACTAAAACTTCAATTCTTTTCGTTGTCATGCAATTTGGAAACACGCCAGAGGTAAATTATCAACCCTCAAAAAGGCAAGCGGTATAAAATCGGAGAGCCTCACCTGTCACTAGCTCCCAGTCTAAAACATTATACAATTCAAAAAACACTAACTGCTTATTTTTAAAGTTCGCTAATATCAGTGACGTGCAATCCATATATGCAGGATGTGCAGTGCACACCCTATAAAAATATTAAAAATCATGTAAATAAAATTAATACAATGATTCAGTGAGTATTTCATTTTGTTTCACAAATATTTATTTTAACATTAGAGAAAAATCGTATTCTATTTATTTCTGCAACCAGAAATACAGACGCGCTTCGTGGACCACCTACTATAAGATCTAAACGAATGCTGACGCCAACGTGCAGATTTCTCGTTGCACGGCGAGCGAGGTCTGTTTAGCATAGCCAGCATTGAGAAAGTGAAGAAATAGAGTCTGACAGAGAAAGAGCATACCGAATATTAGTAGATCTTCTATCGCTCGCTCTCTCTCGCTCGCGTGCAGGCAGATTTCTGCACTGAGAGCTAAACATTCAATGTTTGGCTGTGTTCTGCTTTCAAAAGATTTTTATAAATGCGTGGAAATAGTTGGAATATTGCTATTTAAGGCGAGTGTCTTGGTGTAGCATGGCTTGATAAAAATTCTCATTTCATTTTGTTATTTACTCCCCAATCATACCACTAAGAAACCTAATTCAAAAACATTTTGAAAGAAATAGAGTGTTTACACACAAATCTCACCTTACTTTTTTGATATAATTACCCATTTGTTAAATAATTGTTGCAAAAGTTACAGCAAATTGCTGTATTTCAAATCCAGTTTTACGCAGTATCGAGAATCAATTTCAAATTACTTCTGAGCCCGTGTACAGAATTTCGTGAACCCCAAACACAGTTTTTTTTAAAAAAATTTGTAGTGTATATTTTCTGAAAGATGTATATAATATTTTTGGAAGGTAAATTGCCTTCATCTGGAACTTAAGAGTAGGCACATCTTCATTATCATGCAAAAATATTATTATCATTATGAAAAAATAAAAAAGCTAATTATCAGGAGAAAAAAATTATTATCATAGAAAAATCATGCTTGAATAGCTGATGGGATGATTCATAATATGAATAAATAGGAATGGGAAGGAATCTGAAATTGGCCATAATTGCTACAATTTCCATTTCTTAATCATAATTATTGTCATTTTTAGGTTCCTCTTCAGTAGTTTCACCACCTATTTGAGAATTGGTGTCGCTGTCATCATCGTCCGATTCATCCTCATCGTCCTTATTGCCGACCCTTCTCACAATATCATCCTTTTTAACTCTATTTATTTTCATACTTTTCTTCACTTATTTATGCCAAACGGAAAACTTACTGGTATAAAAGTATTGTTTATGAACGTAATTGTATTACTTTGATTATATCACACACCTTAGCAACAACCAATGAAATCAAGTGATTTTGCATGGTAACGTGGTATATCGCGATAATATTTTGTCCTAACTCGATATACCACAGTAGCTTCTTAAAAAATAATAAAAAATATAACAATCAATAAATTTTATGGTTTGTGAAATAATCCTTGCAAATACACCTCAAGATTCGGTATATTATCGCATATACCTTGAATTTAACTTGAATACTTTTTGTCTTGGATAATTTTTTACTCGGCAAATTTGGAGATTTATAATCAACGATAATATCCCTCGAGCTAAAGCTCTCGGGTATTATCAGATTATGAATCCCCAAATTTGTCTCGTAAAAAATTCCCCAAAAGACAGAAAGTATATTCGTGAAATTCTTCGGTATATCGATAATACACCTCTCTATCGGTATATTACCGTTGAATATATAATCTGCACTATTATGAAAGATTTACCTCCTGCCATGTCTATAATTACAAACTAAGTTGAATCTAGGGCAAATTTTCTTGATTTATTCAGAATTTGTAAATGTTTGTCCTATGCTATATGCATTCTATTCTTCATTTTAACTTGAAGCATATTCCTTCATTGAAATACATTAAGCATGCAAAATGAAATCTCGGCAATTTTCTTACTTTTTTTCGCCAATTTTTCCAAAGTTTTTCAATGATCGGACCAAGTTGCATGCCATTTTTCAAATGGATTTGAAACAGCATTTATTATTGTAATATATAATGGCAGGCAGAATGAAGTCAGAGAAATTTTGCGAGTTCTTTTAGGCAACTTTCATTATTGTTTAAAATATGAAGGGCTTGAGCAAAACGCTTATCATTTTCCAAATGAATTTGAAACGGCTCTGTCAAGTTGACAACCCACTTAAAAATTTATAGAAAAATCAATATGGTGTTCGGATGCGCTCTTGATGCGCTCCTAGGCGCCACAAATATTTTTTTCTGCGCTAGTCATACTGAGCAGTAATTACGACAATAAGTTGGGAGGGGCCAACTTGATGCTGGCTCCCCATTTCGGGAAATATCGGAGTATTCATTATTATTTCAATAGTACTCCATATGCACTCTTATGCGCTGCTAATGTAAAATTTTGCGCTCGAATGCAATTTGTTTTATTAATATTCAAAGTTGGAGGGGCCTACTAGACGATAAACTTTTTTTTTAAATATTCAATATTTTTCTATTGCAATTAAATCTGAATTCGATGCGCTCTTAGGCGCCTCAAATATTCTGTATGGGCCGGTCATACTTAACAGTAATTACATTCAAAAGTTAGGGGAGACCAGCTTGACGGTAGCCCCCACTTTTGGAAATATCATAATTTTTATTATATTACAATAGAACTCCCTATGCGCTCTTATGACCTGCTAATATGAAGTTTTGCGCTCGCATGCAATCTGTTTGATTAATAATCAAATTTGGAGAGGTCAACATGACAAAAATTTCGTCCCCACTATTCCACATGTTTTAGATTGCAATCAAATTCGAATTCAATGCGCTCTTATGCGCCACGAATATTTTTTATGTTCTACTCTGCTTTAGCGAAAATCAACTAGGAATTTTTGGCGCGGGAAATTTAAATGCATTTCACTACTCTCGGTACTACCAGCTAAAATTCGATGAATATATTTTATATAATTACTCTAAACAGCTTAAATATCGATATTGAATATACATGCTGCTTCATATCACAAGAAATATGACTTGATAATCATTGTCTAATTCGGTGCTTATTTCACAAATTTCATAATAATTTAATTCAAGTGTCAAATGAAATGTTATACCAATAGTAGTTTGGATCTTGGTGAACAGATTGGGTTATATCTATTATCATTTTATATGTTTTTATTGCTTTATTACCGCTGTTTTCCACATTTTTTTCTCCTAAAATGACACTAGCGGGCTACTTGACGCCGTTATCTCTTGTGAAGTTCCAATAATCTTATTTTTCTCTCCGGTAGTCTGAGGCTGATCATCCAGTGATCGAAACCGGTAACTCAATTAAAACTTAAGAACAGTGTGATTAAGAATCTTATGGTTTTTTTTTCTATTAAAAAAAAACCCTCATCAATTTCTTAAATCTGTCATACTTGGGTTTTCCTATTCCCTTAGCATTATACATACTTATGTTGATTGGTTGAAAATAATATATGTATGGAATAGTTTAAATTTCAATTCATACTCGTACATCTAGTATCTATTTTTTATCAAATAAACATTGTGTCTCGTGCTTTAAAAATATATATTTATTTCTTCATATATAATTTCAATAAATGATTTGTGGCAAGAATTTGATGATCTTGAAAAATGTGCTAAACCTCATTCTGCATCAAAATCAATAACTGTACATTTATTATTTTACACTATATAAACTAAGTTGCTCGAGATAAATTTAATGTGTTTCGCAAGTAGCCGATACACTTTAACTGGATTAGGGTCAAGATCCTGACAATCAAAATCCCGACAGGTCCGAATCTCGAAAGCCCGACTATTAATTCTGAATTATCTATGTGGAAAATGTACGCCGGACCTGAAACGAAAGAAACTTACCTATTCAAATGGCTGAACCTACGACTCTGCTTGTGAAACCATACTCTACCATCTTCATTTTAACATTACCTGACCTTTCCAAGAACCTAACCGCGGTTGAAAACTTTTTCAGATATCACTTTCACAAATTGTTTTCTAATTTTTGTAATTCAAATCTGTTGATATTTTGACTGTCGGAATTTTAACCTGTCGGGATTCTAGCTGTCGGGATTTTGACCGTCACTCACTTTAACTATATATTCTACTGAAGAGGTCATTTGAAACAAAAATCGTGGCCTCGAAAATGCGTCCTTTCAAAAATATATTGCGCAAAAAACATGTGTAGAACCTGGTTGCCAAATGTGTTTAGCGTTCTGAAAATTTCTTAATCCTCGACTTGCGCTTCGGTTTCAAATCCTAGGTATAGAAATAGCTATTATAATATTGTATTTTCTATACTTATGTGTAATACCTATTATATCTGAATCTGTAATTTTTTGAATTTATATATAGGAATGAGTATTTACTTTTTAACACAAAACGTGTCATATCTATATGTGAAGTTTATCTAAACTATATACGTAGAAATAGATATATTTTTTAAGCACGAGACAAAATGTTCATTTGATAAAAAATGGATATTAAATGTACGAGTATGAATTGAAATTTAAATTATTATTCTATACATATATTATTCTCAATCAATCAACATTGATATAATGCTTCATTTGACACTACACGTTTGAATTGAATCATTTTAAAATTTGTGAAATAAGCACCGAATTAGACAATTAATATTAAGTTATATTTTTTATAATATGGAGCAGCATGTATATTCAATATCGATATTTATGTAGTTTGGAGTAGTTATATAAAATATTTTCATCGAATTTTAGCTGGTAGTACCGAGAGTAGTAAAACGCATTTAAATTTCCCGCGCCAAAAACTCCTAGTTAGTTTTCGCTAAAGCAGAGTAGCACATGAAAAATATTCGTGGCGCATAAGAGCGCATTGAATTCAAATTTGATAGCAATCCAAAACATATGGAATAGTGGAGACGAAATTTTTGTCATGTTGACCTCTCCAACTTTGATTATTAATCAAACAGATTGCATGCGAGCGCAAAATTTTATATGAGCAAGTCATAAGAGCGCATAGGGATCTCTATTTTGATAAAAATAGGAATTATGATATTTCCAAAAGTGGGGGCTACCCTCAAGCTGGCCCTGCCTAACTTGTTAATGTAATTACTGTTCAGTATGACTTTCGCATACAAAATAGGTAAGGCGCCTAAGAGCGCATCGAATTCAGATTTAATTGCAATAAAAAAATATTGAATATTCAAAAAAAAAGTTTATCGTCGTTGGCCTCTCCAACTTTGGATATTAATTGAATAAATTGCATTCGAGCGCAAAATTTCATATTAGCAGCGCATAAGAGCGCATATAGAGTATTTTTGAATTAATAATGAATATTACGATATTTCCCGGAATGGGGGGCCAGCGTCAAGTTGACCCCTCCCAACTTATTGTCGTAATTACTGCTCAGTATGACTAGCGCAGAAAGAAATATTTGTGGCGCATAAGAGTGCATCAAGAGCGCATCCGAAAATCGTATTGATTTTTCTATGAATTTTGAAGTGGTGGGCAACTTGACAGAGCCATTTAAAACAGCATTTATGAATGTAATACAAAATGGCAGGCAAAATAAAGTCAGAGAAATTTAGCGTGCTTTTTATGCAGCATCCATCATTATTCAAAACATGAAGGGCTTAAGGAACATGCTTGCCATTTCCCAAATGAATTTGAAACAGCATTTATTGATGGAATACAAAATGGAAGGTAGAATAAAGTCAGAGAAATTTTGCGAGCTTCTTATGCAACTTTCATTATTATTTAAAAGATATAGGGCTTAAGCAACATGCATGCCATTCTAAATTTATAATTATTTCACAATAAAATAAAGTTTTTGTCCCATTTGAGGTAATTTGAAATCACGGCTAATTGGAGCAAAATTTATGCAAGATTACCCCCAAATTTCAAACCCTTGCGCCAACGAGAAATGCTTGACTAAAACTTCAATTCTTTTCATTGGCATGCAATTTGGAAACACGGCATTTTTCATACTTTTTTTTCACAAGTTTACGCAACCCTTTGAACCACTTGGGCTGTTGCGAATTGCTTACCTTTCAGTACTTGGCCTTAGATTAATTTTAATTATTCAACATAACAAAGGCATGCAATATGATATCACGGAGAAAACCATTTTTTTTCCAGATCTTTAATTGGAATTTGAACTATGACCGGAAAGCGTGCATCGCTCAATAATATTTTTATCTTTCTTATTAAGAGATAAATTATCAACCCTCAAAAAGGCAAGCGGTATAAAATCGGAGAACCTCACCTGTCACTAGCTCCCAGTCTATTTGTACAGTATCATTATTGAATTAGGTATTAAAATTATATTTCAACAATATTATCATTTATTATTAATTGGAGATAAAATATCATGAATGAATCCTTATCAATGAACTATCACCTATTTAAATGAAATGATGCTTTCGGATAGCTCATATCTGGTAAGCAAATATTAAATCATCAGGCATGAATGATGCTGATTCCCTAATGAAGAATTCAAAACACACCAAATCAGAAAATTTTTATGATAGTCACACAGATTATTTTCAATTTATAAAAATAACTCGTAAATATCGGATGAAGTTATATAAAATCACGAAAGAGATTAATATTGTTCATCGATTCAATATTTGGACAATAATTAAACAGAACATACAAAAAGCAAACCCGAACGTACGTATTATCATGTCAAGTAGAAAACTATGTTTACACCTATAATAATTTACACATAATTATCTCGACCAATACATTATATGAATTTGGCTTTGTTCCATCACTAAATGTGCCAGGAGTTTCGCGCAAAGTAACTCCCGTAATTTTACTATATCTTCTCCGATATTTTTAATTTCTTCTTCGTCGCTGACATGAAAACTTTGTACCAATTTTCTCCCTTTGCTCAAACTTTTGGATCTAAATATAGATAAATCAACTTCTTGAGACCCGCATCGAAGTACTACTGTCATTGTAACAAGCTTTCTGCTAATTCTGGGTGCAAGTTTTGCAAATCCCATGAATACGTCAAAATTTGTTGATTGTCAGGATGTTAAATATATTAGTAAATAAATGCCAAGTGTCGCCACCAGGACAGCGCTCGCGCCGCGCACAACGTTACTGACATAGCGTATAGTTATCGCTATGTAGCGCTACGCCGAGCTGAATGCGGGCATTGTTTAAAAACGTCACGTTTGACGTCATTAGGAAAATTCAATTCCCCGTCAGCATAATGGTCTATTTGACGTCACAAAATGACGTCGATAAGCTACTTGCTGAGACGTCTTAATGACCGTCAATCGACCAGGTCTGTGATGTCGATACAACATTGTATCCTGGTCATTTAAGTTACTTGGTATGGCTCCTTAACTAATGTTGAATGTAAAAATCTTGAAAACGCTGGATGAGAACTGGACATTGACATTTTAGATGCTAACGGGAATTTCAATGTTTATCTGCCTCTGAGAATGCTATTTGGATTTTGTGAAGATATTACCAAAATTATGGTAAATTTTAGACAAGAACTAACACTTATAGGAGCAAGAACTGATACTAATGCTTACACATCTGCAGCTGATTCGAAATTCCAACTGAATGAAATACATTCGGGAGTCTCTCATATTCATGTTGACGATGAATATGGGTTGAAATAGGGTCTTCCACGATTTTCCAAAAATGTCGAAGATGAACTCTAAGCATATTGAAAAAACTATTGACACTAATTTTTTGGTTAAGGGAAGTCGCTGTGATCAGTAAACAGGATCCCAAAGTCAACGACGTTTTAAAAGGTCACGAAAAACAGCCATGCTGCTGTGACGTCACTCCGCACTTCTGACGCTTAGCTGTAGTATCGCTTTCAATAAAGTCAGCAAAGTAGAACCTCAGTTTAGAAAGAAAAATAACCTTCAAAATAGTATTGTATTCTACCTGGATGTGATAGCAGCAGTCATCGCGAACCAAGTAAGTTGTTTATTGATGTCTCAACAGAAGAGATACGGAAGAAGAGGTTACAACAAATCCGAGGCGTGGTACCGCGTGTCGTGTTTGACTTCTTACTTATCTTGTCGTAAGGACCTGAAGACCATTTCAATGTGAATATAAATTTTCAATTTTCTATAAACAAAAATCGATATGCATGATAAGATGTCTTCGGAATTATTACGATAACCTCAAAATAGCTCTAAGAGTTCTAGTCAGGGCTTTAGACTAAAACAAAATACCTCTCATGTAGTTATCACGTTTTTAAAGTACTATGAGATTCCAAAAAATGTTCAACTATATGAATCTCTCGAAAGAAGTGACACGTTACGAATTATTTTGTATGCATTTGAAATATTAGGCTAGTTTCCTGTAACATGACAATTGTGAATTTACTCAATCAAAATGGTATTTACCAAATTTCATCAAATAAATATTGAATTATAATTATAAATGCCTCTGACGTGACATAATCTAATGAGATGTCAACAAAATTTGATAGGTTACAATTATTGGATATTAACCATGAAGTATAATATATATAGGAGTTGAAACGAAGCGCTTGTACACGACACAGACTCTTATCGCCGAACGAAGAGAGAGATGGAAGATAGTAGGCATGTATTAACATGGAACAACTCTAGACAATCACCCAAAATTTTTAGTCTATTTATTATTGATCAGGTTGTATTTATTTCAAATCAAATGATTTTTTTATAATAATTTGTCATGCGATTTTTTAAAATAAAAATCATGAATTTATTTCAGATAAATACAGAAAATCCTATTACTTCCAGCGAAGGAACAAATACGCATTTTGTGGGAAGTCTTGATTTACTCAAATAAATTGACCTCCAAAATGTCCTATGTCAAATTAATAAATAATCATCTATACATTTACCAGAATTTTAATGAATAATTAGTTACTTTTGTATTAAGTGTGCGAAATGATGGTGTTTTTTTTGTTGCGCGTGAGAATGTCAATTTTAACCGAGACCGTAAGATCGAGCTAACGAATTTATTCGAAAGCGCAACAAAAAATCCAATCCTTCGACCACGAAATACAAACAATATTTTTTCGCTAACTATCAAAAAATAATAGATCAACAATAATTATTGCTTTATTCAGTAAAATGTAGGAAGAAGTACAAAATAAAATTAATTTGCAGTCACCTGGATATTGTAACCAAAAGAATGCACAATTGTTGTTTGATAAATGAAGAACGGTCAACAACTAATTTTTATATTTAAACATAAGTAGTTTTGTGTATAGATTTATATTTCTTTTTTGTTAAATACCTGTTTGTTTCTATCCTTGTAGCATTACTAAACTGAGTTATATTAGATTAGGTGTGCAAAAATATGTTTCATTTTTTCACTAGTGAAAAAATCACGAACTTTGCGTATCTATAACAATACAAAAATATCATGTTTTTCTGACAGTTGGCGAGAAAAAAAATTTTGTTTTCATTTGATTGACATAGGAAGAATGAATGAAAGAAATAGTAAAAAGTATCATTAAACATAATTTTTTTCAAAAACTACTTTTGATTTTAAATTATGTTCATTTATTTAAAACTTTGACCAAGGATCTTGGTCAAATGATCGAAAATGTATAGACTATCATTTTTTTCCATTCACATATTCACAAATAGATACTAAAAATAACAATAATAATTATTAAGAATATCACAAAAAAAAAATAACAATAAAGAAAATAACCAATCTTAGCGCGGTATTACATGTCTCCCTTTCATTAATGTCTTTTTGTTCTTCGGAGCACTGAAAATAGATATATTCTCCTTACAACTTGGGTACCCACTATGCAATCGGGACTAAAACACTTTCTTCCGATTCTAAAGTTAAATAATCAAAAATTCCTAGCTTTAAATCACAAAACTAGCTGCAAACTCAATAGTGGCAAATGCTAAATGCATTGAGAAAGATGCCTACTATCTTCCATCTCACACACTTAACCTCTCTCTCTAACGCGATAAGATATTGAGACACAGCTGGCATAGGGAGATAGCATAGCGTTTCACCGGCGTGAATGCGTGATATTAACAAAGATGTTTCAATTGCTCAATATAACGTGCTAAAGTTAATAATTCACTAAAACAGTATTTCTCTACAATTCGCACTCAAAGGTGGACGTTGTACTGTCAAAAGAAGGAGCCATAAAAGAGACTTATCTCTGAGCTTTGATAATACTCATTGCAGCTGCGTTAAAAGAAAAATTCGAGAGAAAGTCGGCAACAATTAACTCGTAAACCTCTGGCAAATTATCTGACTGTCCCTTTATGAACACATCAGAACTTATTTTGTGTCTGATTCTATTCTAAGTCGAATTATTCCACGGTCTTTAGCTTTCAAGTACTTACTAATTGCCGTACTGCGTGATAACGTCAAAGCGGCGCTTGGCCAATAACAGCGTTTCGTCGATCACGTGACAAAATTTGAAAATTTTACAATTTTGTATGTGGTTTGTTGAGATAACGTAATGAAAAAAATGTTTTTATCCACAGAATTGTCAATTACAAGTTATAAACTTTACATCGAGACACAAAAAGATCATATTAATTTTTTTCAGGAAGATCCTATTATTGAAAATAGTTATTTCAAATTGTTTCATATCCTGTGCTTTCCGTTCTTGGGATTTATATGAATATTCTGCTCTTCAATTGGCAAAAAAAAATTTGGTCGATTAAATCATCTACTCAATTGGAAAACCCACATTTGTTATTCTCGGTTTTCAAACTAATACTAAAAATCAGCAGTTACTTTGATGTTTGTAGTTTAACCAATATAAAATTATATTTAAACTCAGTTTGTCATCCAAACGATAATCTTAAACCTTGATTTCAAGAATATTCATCATGCTTTATTCTACGGTATCCATGCGAAATTTTTTCAAGCTTATTAAAATTACTATGAAACATACATTGGACAAACTCTATGTAAAACAAAATTCAAATAATTTGCTGCGATTATAATTATGAACTGTTCTTTTCAAAACGATTCAATAAAACATAGTGCTGTGGATGTAAGATTGGAATCTGAATCTTCTTTCCTGGGAATACAAGAGCATATTGTTTGATTATTTTACGATAAAATTATAGAATATAGCCCACTTAATGCAATTAGGACTCTAGTATAGAATTGTTAAGAATGGAGCTAATTGTTAATATGATGCAGAAAATTATATAATAGTAGCAAGAGAAATTGCTATATCATGTCAAGAGATTGTAGTAAGCTGTATAATTTGTTATTTGAGTCACCATTTCCCTGAAATCAATTGGAATCAGAATATAGGAGGCAACCTGCTTAGTTATACAAAAATTATCATGGTTTTCGTTGGGATGATGGACACATACCATATACTGAACTTTCGGAAACTATAATACCTATATTATCTATATTATACCTATGTATATATTGTATCTGTGCATAGAAGTTTGTTTAGTGGATGTGCCAAGGAGCTCAGACCTTCGATAAATTTACCATAAGAATTTACAAGTCCTAGGAATGTCCGAACTTCCGTTACATTCTTTGGTTCTTGTATTGCTAATATAGCTTTTACGTGGTGATATCACTTGCGAAGTCCTGATTTGCTTATTTTTTATCTGCAATAGTCAACAGTATGATGAAGAATTTAAATATGTGAGTTCAGTCAGAAAAAAATTAATTTCTTTTCCTTTACAGTTTCAACTCCACTTGGGTCATCTTCAGGAGTGAAAAGATTCTAGTTTCCAAACCAATTGAACACATGAATTTTTGAGGACAAAAATCCTTATGACATAATATTAATTAGATAAACAAGAAGCATGAACCGTTTTTTTTTACTCATGAAAAAATTCATAAAAGTCATAAATTGCAATATCCGACAGTTATGGACACCCAAGACCTAAACCACTTGGTCTTGAGTTTCCATAACTGTCGGATGTTGCAATTCAAGAGTTTTTTTTTAAATTTTTTCATAGCCAAAAAAAAAGTGGTTCACCTTTTTTGTTTATGTAATTATTATTATCAGTAAATATATCATGAGAATTATTGTCCTCAAATATTCATGTGCTCAATTTGTTCAAAAACTAAAACCTTCTCATTCTTGAAGATGACCCAGGTGGGGTCGAAACTGTATAGAATACTGATCAAATAATAGTTGAGGGTTTACCGTAACTTTGAAATTACCACATATGCGAACAGAACCGTCTTTTTTTAGAGCTGGCACAATTGAGGTAGCAAATCCCGAGAATGGTAATTGAGTAATAATGCCTTTCTCTGCCAGTCGTTCCAACTCTTTGCTTACTATTTCTTCCATAGCAAATGCTATTTTATTGGCTTTCTTGAACATCGCTTGATCATCATCCTTCAATCTTATTCTAGCTTTCATACCTTTTATTCTCCCTACTCCTGATGTAAAAATATCTACTGTACCTTGCTCTTGAATCTTCTGTTTTCTGTTGTGTGATTACAGAACAGACTCGATGCTGCTTCGACTCATCTTCAGATATTATTTTCCAATTTAATTTCAAATTGTATAACCAATCCATACTGTAACGTTCAAAACAGACCTGAATAACATTTTTTGCTCTTAATCTCAGGGAGATCGTAGGTGAAGTGGGGCGTCGCAAAATAAGGCTTCGGGCATAACTGGGGCGCCACGATGTTGTCTTTCCGTCCGCAGGGCACACAACAACAAAACCTGCAATAAATGGGTGTTTGGTCGGATGAAGGGCTACAGGAATAGGTGACCGTGTAATAGCCTTCAGCATCCACCAAAGGGGGTTGACTTGAGCAACACTATACTCACCACAAGCCACACTCTTAGACGGAAATTGTAGCAGCTCTCTGAAAGAAATGGGCAGGTCCACTCTTTCGCACATCAGAACAATGATTTTTAACTGATCTACTGACTATGGAAATAGATTAAGCTAATGACAAAATAAACGAACAGTTGCAGAAGACTCGATATACAAAATAACGCGCCTTGGAGGACAGCACGCAATCAACAACACATCAGTGTATGCAAAATCTGACGCCTATACGCCTTGCCCCTTAACTGGCCGAAGCTCACACTTTACTTGACGCAACAAACGCACGCAGTAATACAAGTGCGTGATCAGCACGTGGGAGGTGAGTGCAACGTTTTCATTGGTCGCTTCCTATCCCCGAATTTTCCAAACAAGCCTGAGTTACACTTCGACTGCATGTACACCGCGTGATCAAACCGTCTGTTCGTTGAGCAAAGTATAATCACGTAGATAGGGGCCCAACCCAATCGATTGCGTTGTACAAAATAAGCGTATAGCGCCAACATCAGCTGCATTCAAGGAGCGCCTAACACAGAATAAATGACAACAAAAGTAGACAAAAAATGAATGTCAACTACTGCTCCAACAATAATTAAACCTCAAACAGTACAAAACAGGCACTTAGCTGAACCCACAAGCTCTCCGGAACTGTGGAGATGACGTCGCCTGACCTGGTGGAGGTATCAGGCCAAGAGTTGGTCGTGGACAGGCGTTAAGAAACCTGGGGGTGGTCTCAGGAACTGAATGTCGGCGCTCGCGTCGCTAGATGCTCTGCTGGCATGCGGACACTTCGCCTTGGAAGTTCGTGGCGGTTTTCAAGAATACGCGGTACGCGGAACGGTTTCCTTTTTAATCCCCAAAATTGGGCTGTTCGACCGATGTATTTTACCCAAAACACGGTTACTCGGTCGAAGCACGACGATGATTTACATATATCCCATTATGCGGCCTTAATCTTCCTCAAAGTTGGAAATAAATCGTTGTCTCAAAAACTTTCTTCGCGCAACCGCCACGTTCTCATACTTTTACTTGAATCCCCTACTCAAATCAATTCCCGAACAATTACCTCAAAAAACCTGTTTTTACTCAGCTTTCATGTCATTTCATTGGTTTCAGCTAATTACAAGGAAGAGTAGAGAGGAGGGACTGGCGGGAGAGAAACTTCATTGTGAGTGTTATGTAATATTACTGTGTTTATATTCTGTGATGTGTTGTGTCAAATGTGATTCAAATGTAATTTCAAGATATAAATAAAATGTTTTTATTTTGAAACAGCGCCTTGTCAACTTCTGACATCTTGCAGCAACTACGTGAATCTAAAATACGAAATCAAAATACGTCATTAATTAGCAGAATGTTTTATTTATCCGGAATACTAGTGTTAATAGGTTTGAATTGTAAAATAAGAACAAGAAGCAAAATTGAAACGTATCACAGTGAGATGAAATTCCAGGAAAAAACTCATCTCAGACCCTATAGCACATAGAGTAAAGAAATAGATCAGATATATGAAGAAAAAAGGAACAAAAATATGTAGCCATATGTAATTGTCATCCAGTATGAAGTCCTATATCGGTTCTTGTCAGAATGAAAAGATGTCATCTCATACCTACATCAACCCATGCAAAAAAATCAAGGACCGTAAAGAAGGAGAAAAAAAGAAAAGGCGGCGTGAACAATGGCTCCATGAACTTTAACTGCATATAAAGGATGTCTAGGGTCGAATAACTCAAAATATCTTGCTGCAAATCATTGAGCTCTCGCGTGTTCAAGACTAGTGTAGGATGCCAGAGATCTAAACAAATCCTCCACGCCTAAGACGTGTCTCTGAACTTATCAGCGACTTGTGCGCAAGAACGGAACGGCTCAGACAAACGATAGTCGAATGAGCGATGATCCTCGCGCGCTAGCTTCGCGAAATCATCCTATTCGGCTATCGAAGTACCCAGGGAGCTCCACGACTCACTGGCACAGCTGTCAGGTTCCGCCTCACGCACAACTCTGACGTCCCGCAACTGTTCTGGCTCCAGCACTTCTTCTGGAGTAGCTTCACAATCAACTGTCGGGATCAGCCTACCACAGATCACTGGTGGTTCCCATGACGTAATCACCTTCACATTCATGCAGACACTGTAGTCTGCTGCCTTCGCAAGAGAATGCTCTTTCTGCTGACCTATTCTATCAAAAAGCTGCATCATTGCAAAATCTGGATCTAAAATCCCGCAGTTCTCTATTCTGGCCAGTGTCGAAAGGATGTGCTGCATTCGAGTGTTTATCCTAAGATAAGGTTTGCTGTTGGATTTAGATGGAAAGCTCCCAATCAGCTCTTGCAGCAATATCACCTTCTTGATGCAGATGGAAAATGGAGAAATAGGAGCAAGATGCGAAAATGGAACGTAGCAATACTAGTACGTTCTGATAATTATTCCTCACTAAATTTAATTTTGATTTAGTAGCTGGTTTATCTTTGAGCTGTACACGTCCAACATATCCTTCTAAGGATATTGACTCTCTCGTATATGTGATTGACTCCAAGTCTGTAGATTTGATTTGCTTCTTCATTCTTAACTTCTTGAAACTTTTCATACTCAGTTGAGATACTGAGGCTCTTGTGTCTATCAGAAATAGTACCTGTTTTCCTTACACTTTTATTTCAGTAAAAATTTGGCTTCTATTTCTTGTCATATTGATATTCCAAGTGTATATTCCATCTTTTTCCTCTTGCAACATTCGACTTTTTCCCTTTTCTTCAAATGTTTCTTTTCTTTTGATTTTGTTTTCGACTTACGTGCCGGTGCAATGTGGCCTATTTTTTCATATTTATTGCTCGTAGCTTTCATTAATTTGCATTTCTGTGTTCCGTGATTTGTATAGTTACAACGAAAACATTTCATATTAGTTGGTCGCGTTTTATTTCGCTCAGCAATCTTACTAACAGTATCTTTTTCTTTACTGTCTTACAATTAAGCGAACGCTTGCTCATCTATTCCCATGTGACACACTATTTCAACTGCTTTATCGGAAGTGAGATTTTCTGTGTCCAATAATTTTAGACGTACTTCTTCTGAATGCAATCCGTAGACAAATTGGGTGCACAAAGCATCATTGAACAAGTCTTTTGGAAATTCACAATGTCGAATTGATTACTTTAGTTCAGCTGCGTAGTGTTGTGCACTTTCTCCAACAGCTTGTGTTCTCTTCTGAAATCGAATACGTTCAGACGAATTATTAGGTTCTGGTTGAAAATAACTATTCAATTTTCCTGTTGAAACTTGGTAAGATTGATTTTCTGGTTGCTCAGTTTCGCAGAAATCACATAATCTTTCGTAAACGGTTTCTCCCACAACGTCGAGCAAGACCAGAACTTTTTTCCTTTCGAGACACTATATAGGCTAAATCGATTATTTAATCTTTTAAGATAGGTGTTCTAAACTTACTTCTTTGGATCAAATGAATCTGAGCTCATCCCCATGATTCTTCCGTCACCGTGTGCTTGGTTTGTTGAACCTCCTTGAGCCTCTGTATCAGACATTTTGTTCTGCTTTCATATAACTTGGATTCTTTTTTTGTTATTGCAATCCCCGTCGCCAATTGTTATATTTGTGTGTGGACTTCCACAATAAATATAACTTTGAGTATAATGATAGTTTTATTAATCTTGCTTCTACATTCAATCACTTAATTACAGTAGCGACGCTAGACCAAACGTGAACGTCGGCGACATCAGCTTTGCGAGGACCTTTTTAATTCCCAGTCAGAAACAAAATTTAAAAATAGAATAAACTGAATTATATACTAATGTAAGTTACGTGAACTTATAGTTTATTGTATCAGCGATTCCATTCCTTTTTCTATGAATTTGTGACATAGCAAAACGTGTTAAAAAACTATAAAAATGCAGTTAGATTATCCTAAGAGTTCAGATCGTATTTTATTATTGTAATTGAACGACATATGTTCCAAGCATTTGTCTCTTCAATAAAATTTTTGCTCTTCAAAAATAAAGTTTTAATAATCCAATATAAAACTGGCGCAGACGGTAGGTTAGTGCCGAGTTGTACTAAATTGTGATTTCTGCATGAAATCAATTAGCTTATATCTTGTCAACGTAAATCAAGAAGACGATCTCCAAGCCTCCGAGAACCGTAGCGTAAACGTCACCATTGACTGTAAAAAGTCTAGAAGACAACCTTAAGCCGGCTCCAGACATGCGGTGTTTGTCAAGTACCGAGTAAATGTTTGGGCAAACTCCTAGAGTGTGGATGGACTGCTTGACTAATGCTTGTCTTAAGACGAGCACAAACATTCGGGTGCTCGCTATTCCCGTAGATTGTCGGTCTTTTAACCCACATCAAAAGAGACGAGCACCGTGCTCGTGCATTATCTGTCCCTGGCTCCACACATTCAGTGTTCGTCAAGTAACGAATAAATTACAGAAAATAATTGAAACGACAGATATCGTTTGGCCAGTGTTAGAAAACATTGATAAATTTCTATTTATATTGTTTATAATTTTCAATATACTAATGATTATATTGAGATTGATAATAAGTTATAAACACCCACTTATAAAGAGAAGAATTAACTTTTTTGGTTTTCTGGATAAGTCTGGCAGCAAAACTCTTGCACTGTATCTTGAAAATATAACATGGATTTTTTAGACAATAATTCTGACCAAGTATCCAAATTACTAGCCATAAGGAGTGAATACCTACCAACAGTTATCTACTTCTATTCACAACTGCCATCAACCATCTCCTACATATTTTTTTCCTGTTTTTCATTAAACTAGCATAGCTTATCACAACAAATGCAGCTAGTTTCTTTTCTATGCCAGAACTATCCAGACTTCATGAATAATTACCAATTTTTATCTTAAATTTAACGAAAGAAATCAAGCGGGTATGGCGAGTGAGACAAAGGCAAATATTCGTGTATGTTCCATAAAAAGCAAACATTTTGTCAAACATCGCATATCTGTATCCCTGTGCTCGCCATTTCATGAGCACCAAGCCAAGCACTAGATACTTGATGTTCGGTGTTTGGCGAGCAATGCTATTTGTCAAACATCTAATGTCTGGAGCCGGCTTTACGAAGACTCAGCCCTTCAAGCACAGTGCCCGTAGACCGAGTGCCTGGTATGAAGACAGCTGTAGTCATATTGTCTATTCTGTAAGCAAAAGTCATTGTTCTATTAACCAACTAAACTGTTAGGGAATTTAGAAGGGCGTATTGTACGCAAGCTTGTGTTGTATGAGACTCACAAGCTCCAGCACAAAGCAGAAGCTAGAAAATACTCTTAGGGATATAAGAAGGGTGTAGTGTACGCAACCTTGTATTGTATGAGACTCACGAGTTCCAGCACAGAGCAAAAGCTATCAACTAATATTGTTGAACACTAACAAATTAGTTTTGACAAAATTGAGGACTTGATAAATAATTCAAATAATTCAAATATAGTAGAGAATAATTCAGGTTCAATAGAAGCCATTACAAATACAATGGCTAGTCGATTATCTGATTTTAAAGACAGTTTACAATTACTGCCAGACTACAATGGCAGAAGCAAAGTTCGGCCTGACGTTTTTATATCTCCAAGCCTCCGAGAACCGTAGCGTAAACGTCGCCATCGACTTCGGCTTGTATAAAGTCCAGAAGACAACCTTGTCAAGACTCAGCCCTCCAAGCACAGTGCCCGTAGACCGAGAGCCTGCTATGAGTGCTATGAAGAAAGCTGTAGTCATATTGGCTATTCTATGAGCAAAAATCATTGTTCTACTAACAAACTAAGCTGTTAGGGAATTTAGAAGGGTGTAGTGTACGCAACCTTGTGTTGTATGAGACTCACGAGCTCCCGCACAGAGCAAAAACCAGAAAGTTAACGAATATATGACCTTTATTGGCTTAGCAAACCCACTCTTTAGGCCCAGTTGTACAGTCTTAGCTTATCCAAAGTTTAGTAAAACCAAGTTTAATTTCTATGATTACAATTGCTGAAATAATTGTAACCATAGAAATTAAATTTGATTTCACTAAACTTTGGATAAGCTTAGACTATACAACTGGGCCTAAGGAGCTTTGAAAAACGTGTCATGAAAAATTGCATACGAAGCTGAAGAATTCAATGCGAATACTGACAGATTCGACTGGATTAAGATTAAAGAAACATTGAAATCACAATTTTTGGTATGCAAACAATACACTACAGTGTGTCATTGAATTATTCATTTAAATATTAGAGATCCATTCCAATATTTCAAAGCTGTTCACGTAAAGTTTGAAGAATTGCGAGATCTAATTGGATATAAATACGCCACCAAAGATTATCTAATGAAAGTATTGAAAGAAATAATTTTGTATGAATATATCGGCTTAGTAAAAGAACCATGTGCATCAAATATTGCCAATCAAAAATCTAAAACGTTGAATGAATTAGGAAACTTATTTTTAAACGATTACAACTTCCTCAAATCACGTAGTAACAATAATTATAATGTTCAAAGTTCTACAGTAAAACCTATACAAAATAGACAAATAGAAAGATCATTACCAAATATCCCTCTAGCACAGTTTCCTGCCCAAAGCTTCCCATCGCAACAAATACAACAATATTATAATCAATCTGAAAGAAATTTTGCACCAAAAAAAAACATTCAAGTAAACCTATCCCAATGTCAGTAAACACTAAATATACAATAAATAAATCCAAGAATAACACCTCAAGTAATTATTTCACCAGACAAAACACTCAATTTGGAACAAGGCTTCAGAATTTTATTTATGAAGAATTGTTCTATCAAGAGCAGGAAATAATCGAAACTGATAGTGATAATATTGATGATAAGTATGAAATTGAAAACGCTGACTTTGAAAATCTTCAACAAGACCATTTTTTAGGGACAGACGTAGGAGCACAACAGGTCACATAATGATTATTATGTCTAATTCGAAGCTACCGTATATTGAAATGGATAATTGTATTATTTTATTAGATTCAGGAGGTTTCATGAATTGAATATCACCAAATTTAATTAGTAAATATAAATTACAAATTTTCAATGAAAGTTTTGTTACAGCAAAAGGAAATTTTAAAGTAGCTCAATATGTTAATTTCAGATTAAATAATGGAGCATTCAAATGTTACACTTCCAATTTTCACAAAGATTTCAATTTACTTTGGGGTACAGACGTATTGATAAGATTAGGAGTAATTTTGAATTCAAAGAATCAAACAATGACAATGAATAATCAAACTAGACGTTTTAATTACTTTGATACATTATCTTGCAATTCAAATGAAGATATTGAAATTCAAATAAGAGCTGATCATTTGAATTCTGAAGGAAAAAGAGAATTATTAAAGATTATTCAGAAATTTCCAAATATATTTTTTAATGAAAATGATCCATTGTGTTTTACTGACATCACCCAACATGAAATAGAAACTAATGATGAAACACCAGTTTACAGTAAAAATTATCGATATCTCGAAATTTACAAAAATGAGATAAAGCAACAAGATGATAAATTATTGAACGATAAAATTATCAGACCTTCCTTCTCTTCTTGGTCATCTCCCGTATGGATGGTGCCCAAATAAGTCGACGCATCTGGCAAATTTTTTCCAAGGCTAGCATTTGATTGCTGTAAAGAGGGTACCAAACAATAACACAATATTCAAGTCTAGTTCTAATGAGCGAAAAATACAATGTAAATATCGCTTGAATATTATTGAAGTTGCGGGTTTGTCTAATAATAAAACCCAACTATTTATTGGTACATGCTATTAAGTGATCAATATGGGGATTAAACGTAAACGCAGAATCAAATAATATTCCAAGATCTTTGGTTTGATTTACTCTTGACAAGTGAGTATTGTTGATACTATAATCAAAATTAATCATACTTTGTTTACGAGTGAATGATAGAATTTTGCATTTATTTAAATTCAGACGAAGTCTATTTGATTCACACCAAACATAGACTTTATTTAGATCATCTTGCAAAGAGATACAATTCTCAACATTCTTTATTTCACTATATATCTTCAGGTCGTCGGCAAAAAGATATTTGTCACAAGAGATAACAGTCGAGATATCATCAATAAAAATGAGAAAAAGAAGGGGTCCTAGGTTAGACCCCTGAGGTACACCTGAAGTTGCCTGAAAAGCGTTCGACATGTGACCCTCAATTTGTACAAAGAAGTAGCGATTTTTAAGATAAGATTCAATCAGGTTGACTAAATCTGAGGAAATCGAGAAATTATGAAGCTTACGAACGATAAGTGAATGATCAATTTTGTCGAAAGCTTTGGCAAAATCGGTATATATAACGTCAAGCTGATACTGATTATCCAAAGCATTGGCAATATTGTGAGTAAAAGAACAAAGGCTACTGGCAGTTGACTTACTTCGCATAAAACCGTGCTGAGCAGAAGAAATAACTCTATTGATTTTAGAATAAATAGAATTATATATAATCATTTCAAAAATTTTACTAAATCCAGAAAGTATTGATATTGGACGATAATCACATACTGATTTCTTATCACCAGATTTAAATACTGGTATAACTTTAGCATACTTCCAAAGATGCGGGAATATATTAGTTCTAAGTGAAAGATTAAATATATGAAATAAAGCTTTGGATAGTGGAAAAGAGCAGTCTTTAATTATAATATTAGGAATGTGATCAGGACCAGGGGCCTGTTGCATAATGAAATACAAGTTAATACTATTAGTGAAAATGCACGTAAAAACGCTAATAATATTAACTTGTATTTTATTATGCAACAGGCCCCTGCTATAAGGTTTGATTTAAGTTTCCCAATTGCTTGTAAAATTTCATCTACTGAAATAGACTTGAGGTAAGTTACACTATTAGAAATTAGAGTAGTATCACTCAATTCATCTGAATCATATGATTCGTAGACACTGTGAAAATACTCGGCAAAACCTTCCACAACATCATCTGTAGTAGATAATTCAATGTCATTGAAGTACATCGGACATGGATAAGTTGAGGTGTTTCGTTTGGAATTTATATAGCACCAAAATTTACGAGGATCCGAATTGATATTACTCTCAGATATTCGAATATATTGATTATAGGAAACTTGGACTTCACGTTTAATTTTACTACTCAAAAGTTTAAATTGCTCAAGGTACTTAGGATTGTTCGGAAACTGCTTAGACATTTTTAAATAGTGACTTTTCAATTTAAGATCTTTACGTATTGATGACGTGAACCAAGGAGGAAAGGTATTTCTATGAACAAGTGAATAAGGAATACATTCATCAAAAAAGCCATAGAGTACTGAATATAAATTATAACAAGCACTATCAACATCAGTAAACTTTTCAAGATCTTCCCATTTATATTGTGCTATACGACTATATAGATACAGATAGTTGGCTCTCTTGAAATTATAGAATCTAACTTTATCTGAACAAATGCGATGATTAGATTTAGTATCTACAGGCAGAATAATGTTAATATGCAGAATAGGATAATGATAGTACTCCTTATCAAAAATTGAGAAACTTTCTCTTACAACATCACATTTGAAATTGCTTATCACTGAATCAAGTAATTTTAAATAAGAATTGTAGATTGCATTGTACTGATTTGCTTCAATGTAAAGCAAAAATTGTTGAAATTTATGAGCAATCCTTGACTGAGAGTTATTTACTGCATTTAGATCAGCACAATCATACTTAACATAATCAGGAATATTAAAGTCCCCGATAATAACCAGGTTATCAGAATTCATGAGCGAGAATGATTCAAAGAAGTCAAATAATTGTTCATAAATATCTTGAGATGAAGCAGGAGGTATATATACACCAAATACAAATATAATTGAGTCATGTAAATGAATTTTATTACAAATTATATCAATTTGTGGCGGAATATGTTGGTTGAATTTGAAAAGGGCAACACTTTCAGATTTCAGTGATTTATTCACCAATAACATCACACCTCCACCGCGCGTAGTATTTAACACATGATGATTACGGTGCTGGCGATAAAGTAAATAAGCACCATCAGAGAGTTCGGAATCCAGGACACTATCGTTGAGCCATGTTTCGGAAAATATCAAGACGTCGTAATCGAGAGATGGTAAAGTAGAGTAGAGCTTGTTGATCTTGAGATTCAGGCCTTGAGTATTTTGGTAGTAAATACTTACATTAGTAGAGTTGGTGACATCTAGTTTTTTTGAACAATGGTTGGGAAACCATTCTTGTACGAGATACGCCATTTGTTGTTATCTTTAGTATTACGAGTATCAAGATTTGTCTTAATTTGTTTAAAGTGCTTTATTTGAGCAGGAGTACGATCAAGATTAATATAAACTCCATTGAATTCAGGAAACTGGCGCAATATACTTGCATTTTTAATTATAGTTTTAACTGAAGAAATATCATTCAGAATAACTTTAGTTAGTTAGTTTTAGACAAGTTAGGCAAAAACATGTATTGAACAACTCTCGATCCTACTTCTGGATTTCATCAAGTTAAAATACATCCAAATTCTATTCTAAAACTGCGTTTAGTACAGAAGAGGCACATTTTGAATTTTTAAGAATGCCCTTGGCTTAAAAAATGCTCCCGCCACATTCCATCCCATGATGAATTATTTTCTTGAAGAACATTTCAATAAAATATGTCTCGTTTATCTCGATGGTATCAAAATTTTGGGAACTAGTTTCAAGCCCTCTACAAATAAATGCGGTCAACGTTGAAAGTAAATTTGAGTGGCTGACTTATTTTCGGTCAAAAGATGTCTCCTACCAAAGAAATAAATTTGTAAAAATCTGTAAATCTGAATACTTCTCTTTCACCCCTCAACATCCCTCAGGAAACCTTAAGTCAATTTTATGACTCTGACCACAAATCATAGAGCAGGTAGATCTTGTGAACTGAGGCAATTTTATAAGATATGATAATATGACGAATATTTCACTAATTCTGGTCTGTTAAAGTTATAGAAGACCAGACAATCACAAAAGATCTAAAATTATATTTCCGAGAGGTCTTTCAAAATGACTGATTCAGCTATTTTTGTCATCTACATGTTATAAATAGATTAATTTGATAAAAAAAAGCACACACACAGAAATAATAAACTCTCAACTATACATTACGTGGAAATCCTCATTAAAGCTATATTTATCGTGGAAGCAGTGATCTCTAAAACTGTTGTATTTGTTTCCTTGATTATCGGATCTATCCAAGTACCTTCATAATTATTATTCAGTTATAATCCGAGAATTATTTGCACTGATTATTATAACTGTATTAAATAAAAAATTACCCTTAGTTACTGGGAACTAGAGGCACAGCCTAATGTATCAACTTCTGAGTAAAGGAACTTTGCATGATGTGTTGGATTTTCTGTACGACGATATAATAAATTTGTTTTTGAATCGAATAATATTCAAAAATATCAATTTTCGATACTTTTAAATTTGATGAAAATGTCAATTTTTGATTTTGATAGTGAAATAGTTTTTAACTTCAACTTTTTAAATGTGTATATAATTTTAAGCATATAAAATTATTCATTCAGGAGTATAGTATATTCTACAACAAGTATTGAAATGACCCGCATTCCACACGAGCTTTAACAAGATTTTGGGAACTCTCCAATATTTCAAAAGAAACTTGGAAATTTATGAAATGTCAAACGCAAAGTCAGAAAAGAATAGGTATCTGAATTATTGAGACATAATCATAGTTACCAAAACTAACAGCTTCTGATTCGGTGAAATGATCCTACACGGAAACATAATATTATATTTTTACACGACGTGTGGAATGTCATCTGTTCCAACTTCCAACATAGTTTTTGTTATGGAATATGCAAATTCCAAAACAGTGTTGAGGAAAAAAAGTTTTGTTCCCACTGATACCATTGTGTTATACTCTGTATTTTTACTAAAGAAATTCTCAAGTATATTTTATCAAGCTACCATTATAACATTGCTCCATGTTAATTCACTAAATCATACATACATACATATAAAACAAGCCTTCTCCTCAAGATGAGGTTGGCATGAACCCCATTCAACATTCAGCCGGCAATCATTCTTCGTCAAATACCTCTGTTCTTACATACTTCTTTCGCTTCATCCACATGTATTATTCTATTCATACAAGCTCGTTTATTCTTCCAGCTCGAAAACTTTCTCTCAAGTGGCAAACCGACAATCATATCCATCCATCCACAAACTGGTCGCCCACGCCATCTTTCACCTTCAATTCCACCAACTCGTTCTCCATGCCCAAATCAACGCAACTGACTCATGCCTACTTATTTCTTTCTTCCTTCATCTAAATTATGATTCAAAAATATCGAATTCAAATTGCTTTCAAGTATATTTTAAGCATAAAATAGTTGTGTAAAATTTATAATATTCGACTCGTATACAATATCTGTATTTCATTCAGATGATTACAACACTCGTCTTTAGCTCGTGTTAGCATTATCCTGGACAGAAGTCTCAGTTATACCCTCTTTAAATAATCTACTATTGTCTAATAACCAATTGCCAAATCAAATATAGGAAAATTTGAGAATATCGAGATTATATTCATTGAATTTAAATTGAAATCTATTGACAGAATGCTAATTGAAATTAATCGTATTTTTTGTGTTGCTACTATTTGTTTAAAGTATTTCACGAATATTTTTAGAATTTGTTGGAAATATCATCTTTAAGCTGATTGATTGAGTAATTTAGTACTCTGGGGTCATTGATTGATTATAGCTCTCAAATAAACGATAAAACTCTAAAATGATAATCATACATTGCGTGACAGTGCTAATAATCATTTTCAAAAGAGTTTCAAAAACAGAAATTCCTATTTTATAAAAAGATGAACACTTAAATATTCAATTTGGCAAATAAATTACAAACAAAGTCAGCAATCCCTAGTTCAAAATATACCTATAATCTCTTTTTACGCCTCTGTCTTAAGCTATAAATTAACTACCTAAGCTCCTTCCGCTTCTAAGCCCCTCCAATCTTTGAAGTTTTGTAATTATGCCGAGATAATTGAGCGAAGAATAGTCGAACTATTTCGCTATTTTTATACGTGAAAAATTATTATTTTTTTGTCCAAATCCATTTAAATCGAGGTGATGGTATTCAAATTTTTCTTTCACTTAGTGGAAATTAATATTATTACCTAGTAGAAGGACTACCTGATTGGGTAAATAGCAGAACAAAAGATATTTTTTCTGATATCTCTCTTTTAATGGAGATTTGTTAGCAATAGAAAATAGTCATTCTACTAGAACATTATATATGCTATCTTTTCAACCAAAACTTACATTCGTAAACCTGATTATAATTGAGTTAATTTCGACAAAAAATAATAACCGCTGGCAGACTACCTGCACTATTTCGAACGCACTTTAAGGCGAGTGTCTTGCAATTCTGTACCATCTAAGGTTTTGCAAGTGTAAAGAGGGGAGAAAAAAAGTAGGTGTGTTAGGGCGTTCCCTAGTAAGTAGTAAGCACTCGATATACGTCATTGCAGTGAGCAATGCTAACTGTCTAATACGTATGTCGCAGCTTTCAAGGGTTTTGAACGTACCCCACAATTGGTTATTTCATGACAAAAATAATAATGTTCTCAAAAGTCATGAATCTTTTGAAAGATAAAATGTCAATTATTTCTAGTGTTACACAAGAATCAGGAAATAATCTTGATCTTGTCTTGAAATTAGAACAAGAAGTATTTTCTATTTTCCAAGACAAGACAAGAGAGTATTATTATTGATATCTTGACAATCAATTTTTTAAATCCGCACTTATCAATCTATTATGAAAATATGTGGCCTTCACAGTTTTTCCCCGATCATAAATTTCATGATAAGTTTCATCACTGTTTCATGACTTGAGAGTGTCGTACCAATTGTCAAAGTGTCAATGTCAATCGTCATTGTCAAAGTGACAGTTGTCATTATCAAAGTGACAGCGTTATTGTCAAAGTGACAGCTGGCATTGTCCAAGTGGCAGCTATCATTGTCAAAATGACAGCAGTCATTGTTATAGTAATAGATGGCGGTTATATTTTAATCCTTACATTGTAAGTATTTCTGGAAATGGAGAGTCTTCATCTAGATTACGGGGTCTTCAATTCATTAGAACGAACAGTTATGTTACTTGATCGTCGTAAGTGTAAATTAAAGATGGTAAAGTGGACTCCACTGTCTATTTATTTTATATTCCTACTAAGCTCATCTATCTGAGAGCTATAAATTGATACCAAACTGGACTGTGATGGACACAGCAGATTTTATCAATATGAATGAGAAAATATTCATTCTCAGAAACTTAGAGTGTCGCATCAATTAATTGCATATTTCGAAGTGAAAGCTGTCATTGTCAAAGTGACAGCTGTCATTGTTAAAGTGACAGATGACAGTTAGTTTTTGGTCCTCACATAAAATAAGTACTTTTATAAATAAAGAATTCTTTTATAGATTTTTGGAGATTAATGGATTAAATGAAGACCCCAAAAATCTATATGAGAAAACTCTTTATTAAGGTAACAGCAGTGACAGATGGCGGTTATTTTTTAGTCCTCACATGAAATAAATATTCTTGTGAATAAAGAGTTCTTCTGTAGATTTTTCAAGTTTTCATTTAATTGGCATATACAGTTCCGACATTTGACCGCCGGAATTATAATTTGAAGATGGTAACGTGGTTTCCACTACTTGATTATTAATTATTGATATTTACTAAGATTATCTTCCCGACAGCTTGAAATTGATACAAAACTAGACATCATGTAAATGATTTGTGATAGAAACAATTGATAATCGTTTGAATATCCTTTTTGACACTTCTGCTAGCATTATCTCCACAAGAGCTTCATTCTGATACCAAAGATGATAGAGCAAAATTACTTATTTAAAAAAACAATTGACGAACGCTTGTATGTGATGTCAAAATATGAGTGATAATAATTCTCATTGTTTCTCTGGCTCAAAGAAATACAACGAGTTCTATAATAATTTGAATTTCGATAATAACAAATAAATCACCGATAATTAAGAAAAATGTTGCCAATGAATGCTGTGCCAAATTATTTAAAGATTAGTTTTGGTTATTTCATATTTTATGATAAATACTACCGTTTATAAAATGAACGCAAAAAACTAAGAAGTTCCATCAATTAAGTTTAAGTACCACTGGTTGATAAAAGCTCTCTATATATGAACTTCGACTTGGATTTTTGGTCAAAAATTTAAATATAAAATTTCCGTCGAAAATTCATAGGCGTACTTCTACTAAAATTAAGTTTTTCGGTTTCAGTAGATTCTAAAACGTGAAGATTCATCAAAATCTCGAACTGTCAAAAAATCACGATCTAAATACTTCCCCTATTAAATTATAGGTCGCGAAAGTATGAAAATGCAATAAAAAGAAGAGTTTTCCCTCAATATTACAAATACCGTGAAAATCCTCAGTTTTCAAGTTATTTGCGAGAAATTGAGTTACTATTTTTCAAATTTCTCCAGTAGTCCACGTCACTGTATCTTTAATATCAACTAGATACCTATATCCAAATTTCTATCGAGTCAGAAAATCTTTGGAACTCAAAGTGTACATACTATCTACTATTTATGATCTTACAAATTTCATTTGCAATTGCAATGACATTACCCGCAAATTCATACTGGAGAAAATAGCTTGCACGACTTATTGTATTAATATTCTATTCTGAAACTTCAAAACTCCTGATCTTTAATCCCTTTTGTCTTACTATAACTGTAAACAAGGCGAGTGTCTTGGTGTAGCATGGCTTGATAAAAACTCTCATTTCATTTTGTTATTTACTTCCCTATCATACCACTTACAAACCTAATTCAAAAACATTTTGAAAGAAATAGAGTGTTTACACACAAATCTCACCTTACTTTTCCGATGCAATTACCCATTTGTTAAATAATTGTTGTAAAAGTTACAAAAAATTGCTGTATTTCGAATCCAGTTTTACGCGATACTGAGGATCAATTTCAAATTTCTACTTCTGAGTCCGTGTACAGAATTTCGTAGACTTCAAACACTCTTTTTTTGAAAAAAAATTGTAGTGTATATTTTGAGTAAATTCCATAATAGTTTTAGTGAAAATTCGAATATTTTGTTAAAATTTGTCCACAGCGAGTGGCGACACTAAGTGAGAGAATTAAGAGTTGAATAGAACTCCGCCTTTGAGCTTATGATACTATCTGCTAGAAACTGGATTTAAGCAAACAATTCAGATTCACGAGTTCCTTAGCTTCAATATTGAACAAGAAATTCTGTCATAGCATTGCGCTATGAGAAATTTTCATTTATTCAAGGGAGAAATATTTGAACTGAACTGAACTCGCCTTAAGAAATATATTTTAAAAATACAGTTGGACAAATCTGAGTTTTTATTGGAGGAAGTTGCTTATTTGGGCCACATGATATAACAAGAAAACTTTCAACCAAATCCGAATAAAATAGAAAGTTCATTCTAAATTTTGCTAAAATAACCAAACCTTTAAGGGTGCGTTCGAAGTAGTGCAGGTAGTCTGCCAGCAGTTATTATTTTTTGTCGAAATTAACTCAATTATAATTAGGTTCATCAATGTAAATTTTGGTTGAAAAGACAGCTTATATAATGCTCTAGTAGAATGACTATTTCCTATTGCTAACAAATCTCCATTGAAAGAGAAATATTAGAAAGAATATATTTTTTTACAGAAACATAGACTAGACACCTTTGCCTCACTCTGTACCACTCACTTTGAAATAAATAATACTTAATATTGCCCAAAAATGAGTTTAATATTGGAGCGTAAATTTACACTTCAACTTCGCACAGTGTCGCACATACCACAAGATTGGAAAAAGACAATAATAATACCAATCTTCAAAAAGGGTGATAAGAGAGCCTGCAAAAACTACAGGGGAATTTCACTCTTGTGTGTAGCTGCTAAATTGTACGAGGCAATAATAGAAACAAAATTAAGAAGAGAAATTGGAGAGGATATAGGAAAGGCACAAAGTGGATTCAGATCAGGATATTGCACACAGGACCACATATTCAGTATCCGCAAATTGATAGAGAGAACCTTGCAGTTTAACAAAAAACTGTTCATATGCTTTATCGATCTAGAAAAGACATTTGATCGAGTAGATAGAGAACTACTGTGGGATATTCTGGAAAGGAGAGGAGTAAACCATAAATAGATGCGATACGAGCACTTTATAAAACCAGCAGGAATTATGTGCGCACCGGTAACTGTATATCCGAAGAATTCAGGACTACTAAAGGGCTAAGGCAAGAGGGAAATTTGAGTCCATTTCTATTTGTGGTATATATCGACGAGATATTAAAAAATGCGTATCCAAGGCTTAAAAAACACAAGTGGGGAATTTGAACCTGAATAACATTAAAATATCAGAGACCCTATTTGCTGACGACATAGCAATATTCGGTACAACAGAGGAAAAACAACAAACAAATTTGGATGTGTGGAACGAGGAACTGGGGAAAGCAAATATGATAATTAATATTGAAAAAACAAAATTGCTGGCAGTTTCCAGAGAAGATGAAACAATAAAAATTAAATTGAATGAAAAAGAAATCGAACAAGTAACAAGTTTCAAATATTTGAGAAGCATAATTGGAAGCAAAGGAGGATATAATGAAGAAGTGAACAATAGGGTACAAGCGGCGTCAAGAACTTATTATTCTCTGAGAACAGCAATATTCGGACATAAAAGTATAAGTAAAATTATCAAACTAACAGTATACAAAACTATTGTATTACCAACTCTGGTATATGGAAGCGAGTCTTGGGTACTAAATCAAAGGGAAAAGAGCAAAATACAGACGGTAGAAATGAAGTGCCTTAGACAAATAGAAGGAGTCACCAAATGGGATAAAATAAGGAACGAAGAAATTAGAAAGAGACTCGACATAAAATCAGCTCAAAAATCGATAGAGACCAGACAGCTACAATGGTACGGCCATCTTATCAGACTTCCAGATAGTAGGCAGATAAAAACAATATGGAAAGCTCGAACTACAGGAAAAAGAACAAGAGGAAGACCACGGAAAACATGGGAAGATACGATGAATAGCATACTGAATGAGAAGAAAATCACAAATCGAGATGCACATGAATTGGCACAGGACAGGGAAAAGTGGAAGATATTTATAGATGAATAAGAGAAATGGGATATAACAGCCTCAACACCCCACGGGTAGAAGAGGATTTGAATATATTATTATTATATTTTTTTTACGCTATTCACCCAATTAGATAGTCATTCTACTAGATAATAATATTAATATTCACTTGGTGGAAGAAAAATTTGAATATCATCATCTCAATTTGATTGGATTTCGACAAAAACAATGAATTTTTCACGTACAAAAATAGCGAAATAGTTCGACTACTCTCCGCTCGATTATCTCGGCGTAGTTATAAAACTTCAAAGATTGGAGGGGCTATGAGCGGAAGGAGCTTAGGTAGTTAATTTATAGTTTAGGACAGAGGCGTAAAAAGAGACGATAGGTATATTTTGAACTAGGGATTGCTGACTCTGTTCGTTATTTATTTGCCAGATTGAATATTTGAGTGTTCATTTGTTTTTTTTTTTTTTATTGCGAATTTCAGAGATATTTCCGCGCTTGGCCACTAATACCTCGGTACATTAGTTTTACATAGAAATTGGTAATAATTGGTACATTATATTGTATTATAAGTATTTGAATGGTTACACTAGTTGTACCTGTATGGAGGATTTATATTTGATTATAGATATTAGTTTGTTTAAGAAAGTTCATCAAGTTTTCAATATTTTTATTATTGTTTGATAGTGCGTCTTTGAGTGTTGGTGGTATTTTATGTGCTTGTCTTTCGATAGAGTATCTGTTGCAGTTTATGATGATGTGCTCAACTGTGTTTGGTGTGTTGCACGTGTCACACATTTCTGGCGCAGTCTTTGATAGTAGATAGCTGTGTGTTAAGCGGGTGTGTCCGATTCTGAGCATTGTAAGGACTGTTTGGGCTTTTCTTTCCTTGGGTGTTGGCCATTTGGTGACTTCTTCTTTTATGTTCCTAAGCTTGTTGTTCTCGGTTTTCTTCCATTCATCTTGCCAGATTTGTATTAGTTTAATTCTTATTGCGTTTTGGATGTCTTTGAATTTTATCGGTGTATTTAATACATCACCATTTACTGCCATTTTTGCAGCTTGATCTGCTTCCTCGTTTCCTGGAATTCCAGTGTGAGATGGAATCCAGAGTATGGTCACTTCTTTATCTTGGTTATTAATGGCTTCGTGTATGTTGTCTTGAATCTCCTGGATGGTTTTATTTTTGGAGTATAGGTCTGTTATATTCTGTGTGACACTTAATGAATCTGTGCATATAACAGATTTGTTTTGATTTAGTTGTTTGAGCAGTTTTGTAGTTTCTTTCAGGCTGAAACTTTCTGCTGTATATACGCTGCTTGGTTGTGGCAGATGGAATTTAAGCGTTTGATCTCCTGTGATAATACTGGCGCCAGTTTTGTTATTGATCTTGGATCCGTCGGTATAGAAGAAGCTACACTCCTGCAGATCTTCTTTGATGGCTGAGAAATAGTTGCGGTAGAGCTCTGGGAGGGTATCGTGTTTGGTGTATTTTGTGAGAGTTAGGATGATTTTGGGATGTTTTATTGTCCATGGTGGGTATATGTTGTAGGATTTCTCTTCTATGTTAGGGAATGGCATCTGGAGTTCTTGGAGATATGACAGGATATTTTTTTGTAGAGGAGTGTCGTTTTTATTTTTGTTTTTATTTCAAATATTTAGTCAAAAACTAGGTTGTACGGGTTGCTAGATAATTTGGTTACGTAGTTTAGCGTTAGTTGCTTTCTTCTTGAGTTTAGTGTAGGTTCCCCAGTGTCTACCAATATACTACTAATCGGACTTGTTCTATAAGCTCCTGAGGCTAGCCGTAGAGCCGTATTTTGTATATGGTCTAGTAGTTTGAGCTTCGACTTACTTGCCGTAGAGTATATTATGCATGCGTAATCTAATATCGGTCTTATAGTGGCTTTGTAATATTAATTAAAGATGTTTTGTGAGCTCCCCACTTTTGGTGGCTGAGGGCTTTCATGATGTTGAGTTTCTGTAAACATTCTTTTTCAATTTTTAATATGTGTGGTCCCCAAGACAGTTTCGTATCAAATATTACTCCAAGAAATTTTACTGAGCTGACATATTTAATGTTCGTGTTGTTAATTTTGAGTGTTGGGTTAACATTGCATTTTCTTGTTTTACAGAAATGCATTGCTTGTGTTTTTGTTTCGGAGAAGCGAAATCCTGTTGTAGATGACCACTCTTCTAGATTGTGTAGTGTATTCTGGAGCTTATCTTTCAATGTGTTAATGTTTTTCGCTCTGTGGTATATAACTAAGTCGTCTGCGAATAACGAGAATTGTGTATTGTTGCTTATGTACTGTTTTATTTTATTTATTGCTATTAAGAAGAGCGTCACGCTAAGGATCTCTCCTTGTGGTACACCGTTTTGCTGGTTTTTTTCGTTGAATGTTCTATTTTTCAAGAAGTTAGATGCGTATTCAATGATATTTCCGTTGAGTCTGTATTCTTTCAGTGAGTTTAAAATATTTGGCTTCCATGCAGAGTCGTATGCTTTTTGTATATCCAAAAATATGGCTATTAGATGCTGTTTGTTTTTGTAGGCTTTTTGAATTTCTATTTCGAGGGCAATTAGTGGATCCAGTGTACTGCGTCCTTCTCTGAAGCCGCTTTGCTCTTTGATCAATATGTTGTTTGTCTCTAGGAACCATAGTAGTCTTTTGTTAACCATTTTCTGTAGGATTTTGCTCATGCAGTTCGATAATGATATTGGTCTATAGTTTTTGGGGTTGGTCTTGTCTTTGTTTGGTTTCAGTATGGGGATGGTAATTACTTCACTCCATTTATCTGGGTAGATGTTTTTCTCCCATATGAGATTATAGATATCAAGTAGGTGGAGCTGGGTTGCTTCAGATAGATTCTGTAACATTTGGTAAAGTATGCCGTCTGGACCTGGACTGTTTGTACCTTTGGTGTCTTTTAGTGCTTGTTTTATTTCGTGCATAGTAAAAGGTTTGTTTATTGTTAGCTTGGTTTCTGTATTCTGCGATGTGGATGCTTCATCGTTTACGCTATTCATTTGATTTTTTTTTATTCTGTATTCTGTGTGGAATTAAGGTCATTTCAATACTTGTTGTAGAATATACTTTACTTCAACTAGTTGCAGAATGAATAATTTTATGTATTTAAAATTATATACATATTTCAACAGTTGAAGATGAAAGCTGTTTCACTATCACAATCAGACATTAAGATATTCATTAAATTTAAGAAAATCGAAAATTGATATTTGTTGAATATTATTCGATTCAAAAAACAAATTTATCATTTCATCGTACAGTCAATCCAACACATGCAAAATTCATTTGCTCACAAGGTGATATATATATTATAATCACTATCAGTGAAAGTGATTTTCGGATTATGACTGAATAATGACTATATCGGAGCTTGGATGGATCCGATAATCAAGGGAACAAATACAACAGTTTAACAGTTATAGAGACCACTGCTTCCACGATAAACATAGCTTTAATGAGGATCTCCACGTAATGTATAGTTGGAAGTTTGTTATTTCTGTAAGTGAGGTTTTTTTTTTTAAATCAAACTAATCTATTTATTACATGCAGATGACAAAAAAAGCTGAATCAATCATTTTGAAAGACCTCTCGGTAATATAATTTTAGATTTTTTGTGATTGTCATTGGTCTTCTATAACTTTAACAGACCAGAATTAGTCAAATATTCGTCATATTATCATATCTTACGAAATTGCCTCAGTTCACAAAATCTACCTGCTCTACGGTTTGTGGTTAGAGTCATAAAATCGACTTAGGGTTTCCTGAGAGATGTTGAGGGGTGAAAGAAAGTATTCAAATTCACAGATTTCTACAAATTGACTGAAAATAAGTCAGCTACTCAAATTTTCTTTCAACATTGACCGCATTCATTTGTAGAGGGCTTGAAACGCACCCTTAACACAATGCTTGAAAAAAGGGGGATAGATAGATATTGATGGCAAGGAATCATTCGAACTATCAGAAAAACTATTAATTAACCAACCGATTCTGCAGTACCCAGATTTTACAAAGGCATTTACGTTGACACTAGCAATTCCGCTATAGGAGGCTGTTTTGTCACAGAAAGTAGATAATAAAGATATGCCGATCTCGTATGTAAGTAGAACCCTGAACGAACACGAGTGTAAATATTCCACCACTGAAAAAGAACTTTTGGCCATACTATGGGCAAGAAAATATTTCAGGCTGTACTTGTACGGTAGAGAATTCAAAATTTTGACTGACCATCGACTCTTATCTTGGCTCATATCTCTTGAGGAACCAAACTCAAAATTATGTGCTGGCGAATTAAATTGGAAGAGTAGGATTATGAGATCTTTTCAAACCGGGCAATTTGCATAGCAATGCTGACGCTTTTTCTCGTATAAGACAAAAATTCGAAATCAAATATACGGTAGGAAATATTTTTGACTCAGAAAATATTGTTCATTGCATATCTAGAGATCTGAAACTGAGACAAGGTTTCGTCAAAATTATCAATCAAAAGTTTCAAACATTTGATAATTTCAAAGACAAGGTGTGACGAAGTGCTCCCATTTTATGTACCTTTTCCCCATTTATTTGTGTGTTAATAAAAATTTTTGTTCTCCCTATACGTTCATCTTTATTCTCAGCAACAAACCCTTCCCTTCCCGCTAGCTATCCGGCACCATTGCCATAGAGTTGCTCCGTTCTTGGCGCCCGAGCATACCGACCGTTAAGCAACTCCTAAGAGACGCCACGAGAAGTAGAGTGCGCGTCACAAAGGATATAGAAGATGAATATTCACTAATTCAGAAAATTAGCAATAATAATAGAATTTTTCATCTAATAATAGAAGAAATTTATAGAACCGAGCCACCTTTAAAGACAATAAATTCATGTCTGAATGAATTGAAGAAATATTGAGTTCAGAACGAAATTTATAAAATACGTTCTTTCAAAATAGCGTGTGTTTTAGATGAGCAAAATTGGTTAGATATTGAAAATTTAATACATAAAAATTTTGAAGAGATTCACGATACTTGGGTTGTTTACAAAATCAAAATTGAATTTTCTGCAAATGAGAGCTCAGAAAGCCTGATAAATAATGTCAGTGACGGAGTTACAGTTCATTTAGACAAAGAAAGTTTGATAAATGGTATAATGTATATAGAACCACCTATAAATATAGGAAAAAATCAAATTATTATAGAACAAGTTGATGAAAATAATATGCAGATAAAAAGGTTCTGAGATAAAAAGCGTTTGATTGTAACAATAAAAGACAATAATTATTAGGAAGATTTCATAAAAAAATATTTGCAGCCAGATATAAATTATTATTCGCTTTGTGAAAGTGATGACATAATTAGAAATCTAGATGAAATAAAAAAAAAAAATTCATTAGAGATTCTTATAAAATTTTTGAATAACAAAATGCAGTAGAAGATATAAATCATGAGAATGTACAACAAGAAACTATTCGGAATTATCACTTAGGCAAAACAAATCATCGTGAAATTTCGAAAGGTTATCAGAAATGGAAAGAAAAGTATGATTAGCCTAACAGACAAAAACAAATACAAATGTATATCAACAATTGTGAAATCTGTCAAATTTGTAGATATGAACGTAATCCATATGATATCCCTAATCAATTAACACCCACACCTAATTATCCTTTTGAAGTTATTCATTTAGATATTCTCACTTCCAATGAAGATAAATATCTGATTTGTGTAGATGCCTTTTCAAAATTTGCAATATTTGAATTTTTAAAAGATACAACTTCAATTTTTATCGTGGACAGATCAATTTCAATATTTTCAGATTATTTAGTACCTAAAGAAATTAAAACTGATAGTGTGTCGAGCTTAGAATCGAGTTGATTTCAAATTTTCTGAATGGATATGAAATTAAATTACATTTAACATCAATCAGTAATCCAAAAAGTGACGGAATCATTGAAAGATTTCAAGTACCTTTATAGAACATTTCAGAATATTAACACAAAGAGAGAAATACAAAGATCGAAATTTGAAAACTGAAATTAAATTGGCAGTGATTGCATACAATAATAGTTTAAATCAAACAAAATTTACTGCAGTAAACTAATGAGTATTAATGATTCAAATTGTGATTATATCAATTTTTGGAAAGATAATTTGGAAAAAATTAGAGATAAAGTTAGAAAAATACTGGAAGCTGATAAAGTAATGAGACACATAAAACAAAAACCCAAAAGGGATGAATTACTCAAAGAAATGAACAAAAAAGGTTCTAATAAAGCAGAATCCCAGACTATCAACTAGATATAAAAGTCCCTTGTATAAGAAAGCGACTGTCCAATATAACAAAACTAAAGAACAAGTAAAATCAGACGACGGTCGTGAATTCAAAATAGATGGATTGAGAAGAAAATGTTTGCATGCTTCAAGGGCCTCAGACTACTAGGAATGAAGATCTTAGGGTCAGTAGCAAATGATTTAAAAATAAGTAAAATTAATCGTGAACTATCAATTACAGAACAGGTTCCTCTAAATAGACTAAAATACCGCCAAAATCTTTAAATTTCAAGAATATAACTAATACTACTTAAGTAATTTTTTTACATTCAAAATAATAGGGTATCTTATCCTAGTTTAAGTAGATATTGATATAATAGATTTAGGAGTAGCTAATATTTCTGTAAAAAATAATTTTAATCATTATAAATATGATATATCTGACTTAATTGATGATAAAATCGTGATAGAAATATTATATTGAGAAATTATAGCAAAAATTGCAAGAAGTAAGTCATAAACTTATTATAAAAGAGAATTAAAAACTCATTTGAATATTCCAAAGTTCAACAAACAGAAAATTTATGATAAATTTGCAAATTTCGAACACAAAAGAACTAGAATAGTTTTAGTTGATGGACTTTGATCAGTAATTGAAAGTCTTACTGGTGATCTTGATGCAAATGACGCAGAGAAATATGAGAAATTGTTTGGATAGATTGAGCAAAATGATGACATACTCCAAAGACAAAATTCAGATAATATTAAATATAAAAGAGAAATGATCGACAAAAAAGAACAAATTCAAAATTTAGATTATAATGAAAAAGTATTCAATTCTCGATTATTGCAATTAGGGAAATTGATTAATTCCACACTGATTTATGGGAATTATTCTAGAATGAAAGATGTAATGAATCAAGAAACATTTTTACAAATGAATTTAGTAACAATTATGGATGAACTTGAAACCGATTTAACTTTTTGTAACATTAGAAAATCCGACTTGAACATCACGTGACTTCTTGTCAATTCTACGACTACCAACAGATCTGAATTTATGCGCAAAATTAAATGATAAATTTATACTGAAGTGCACTTCCAGTTCAGTCTATTGTTATGAAAATAGTAGGCAATCATTCAGATGTTACAGCAGACTGAAACGTACAATTTCAATATTCTACACCTGATCGTTTCGAATTTATGCGAAAAATTCCAAAAGACTGTCAAGTGAAGTGCACTTCCGGCTCATTGGATCTCAATTAAATTAGGATATAAGCATCTAGACGGTATAAACGTCCTAAATACTGTATTCTCACAATCTACGATCAATCGTTTTGGATTTATGCGGAAAATTCAAAAAATGTTCTGAATAAAGTGCTTTTCCGGCTCAGTCGACTGCAATCATAATGCAAGGTGTATAATTAGATATTATAAAAGTGTCTAATACAAAATTTAAATACTCTACGACTGTTTGTTTAGAATTCATGCGGAAAATTCAAAAAGTCTGTCATATAAAGTGCACTTCCAGCTCAGCCGATTGTTATAAAAATAGAAGATGACCATTAAGATGCTACAGCAATTTCAAATGCTAGATTCCAGTATCCGATGCTTGTTTATTCTTAATTTATGCGGAAAATTTAAAAAAAGTTTCAAGTAAAGTGCACTTCTCGCTCAGCCGATCGCAATCATGATGCAGGATGTACAATAAGATATTATGGAAGTGCTTAATACAAAATTCAATATGCTATGGCTTATCATTCTAGATTTATGCAAAAAAATCTAAAAAAGTTTGAAGTAAAGTGCACTTGGCCGATTCATACAAAAATAGCAGATGACCATTCTGATACAACATCAGGTTCAAATACTGAATTTCAACATCCTACGAATGATCATTCTGGATTTATTAGAAAAATTTGAAAAAAGTTTCAAGTGAAGTGCACTACCGGTACAGACGATTGGAACCATAATGCGAGGTGCACAACTAGACTCTATACCAGCCTTGAATCCAAAATTTCAACATTATACGTTCAATCAGTTTTGAGATTTGCGAGTTACGCACGCACGCACGAACATACGTACCAACATCAAGCCAAAAATAGTCAAAATGGACTCGCAAAACGGATATTTCCATCAAAATCTTGATATGTGAATTTTGTCGGTTTCACAATACTTTCTTGTACTTTGTACAAGTAAGTGAAAATTACATACTTATTCTATTATTGATATAGGAATGTTAATGAAAATTTTCACAGAAATCAATAATAATTTAAATTTTTGGGAAATATAAATATTAATCATCAACTATGAAAATAATGTAATCGGATATTTGCTCGAGATACTAGAATTGAGGAGAACAAATCTGAAAGTTAAACGAATTTCTCCCATACCATTTGCTGATTATAAAATATTAACGATAGATAGGCAATTGATATTGAAATATGAAATGAATGAATACTATATTGTTCAATACTGTTATAATTCGAATAAAAATTATTATTGCAAAACGAATTATTTATTGATTGATTTATGTTAAGCAAATATATTGACAAATTTTAATATGACTTTTTGTAGAATTATTGCTTATCATGAATATTTAGATATTATTGGAATAAAAAATTCGAATGTTTATTGTATTGTGAGTAAAGGAAAGAGAAAGTTTAATTTTGAATGTGAAACTCAGAATATACAAGGAATTTATAAAAATAATTTGGCAAATAATTGTGGAGTGAATGGTTATCAGTTAGTTAGGAAAGGAACGATATGTTGAAAAAGAGTTGATTATTAAATATGTGAGTTCGAAATTTGTAGATGATCAACCAATGATGATTATTTCAGAAATTGGCTTAAAAGATTTTATTCCAGTAAAGATGAAACAGTCTGATATAGAATTGATTCAACAATGAACAAACTGTTCCTTGTACCTTTTCCTATTTCCAAGGTGGCAGTAGGAAATTAAAAAAGGTAATGTTTCTTCACTATTTGGTAGCAAAAACTTAATGTACTGCTGATTGACACTAAATTTAAGTAATGGAATATCCTACCTTGAAAGTGAAGACCCAGGCTAGCTATTAATAAGGGCACCAGAAATATTTTACCTGAAAAATAGGAAATGGGCGCCACTCCCAGGAAATGATCAAAGGAGAAAAAGGTACTATTCTGGGAGACAATAGCGACAGCAAGAAAGAAATAAAGCATAGACGTCGAAATCAATTTTAAATAAAATTATTATTAATTTAAAGCAAAGAATTCCAAAAATTATAATTCAAAAAATTTGTAACTTATGAAAATGATTGAAGCTATTATACAAAAAAATCTCACTGCAACAGCCAAAAGGGAACTGGAGAGCACGTCACAGACGTTCAAAATTACGTTACAAAAACTAGCTAAATATCCTCTTCAGGCGGAACTCAAGACTAGTATCGGCAGAGAAGATAGATGTCGAATTGGTAGCCACAAAAACAACGTCAGACAAGAACGTTCCCTGAATTAAGTAAAGTTGATCTTGCGTCTTATAGGGCTTTGATAAATACCCAACGGTCCTTGAAGATGTTAAGGTTGGCCGTGCGCTTGGTCGTCAACTTCGGGAGATATTAGTGTTCTTCTTAAATTCGTAGACGTGTTGATGTTTTTCTTAATTTGAAGTTGGTAAAAAACTAGTCTCAAGTGGCCACTGGTCCCTAAGATTCCTAGCAGTTTACACTGAAAACAAACAACCCAACCAGTATCCAATTCAACTGAAACAGGAGGTTCCTATACAAAAATTGGAGAGCTCTCTTCAAACGTGAAGCGTTAAACTTGAATGAATAAATTTAGATTCAATTAAAAAACGAATAAACTGTAAATTTAGTAAAAGTTAAATAAAATAATCAGTCAGTTATTTATTTGTCTGATTTTAAATAGTGCACTAAAAATTTACAAAGTAAAAAAACTACGCTGAGCATTAAAGAGAAGAAAAACACAGAAAATGCAAATTCTAGCAGGACAAGAAAAAGGATTTATTAGCGACGAGTCGATAAATTTACGAACGTGGTTCGTTACTAAAAAAATTGGATCAATCTTCACAAACTCGTAGGATTTTCCAGCTTAAAAACGGGAACTAAAGCCCACAACAAAATATTTTAAGCTTTGGAAACAAAAAACTACAAAAACAACGTAAGAAACTAAACTACGAGTTGTTGAATGACAAATCCGCAACGCGTTGGATCCAAAATATAATTAAATTATGTATCATCAACCACTTTCACTAATCATTCATACATCACACATACTTAGGTGAGGAAAGGTAAAGGGAGGAACGAAGATAGCCACAAATCTCGTAGGTTTCATTACTTCGAGTGTACATATGAAATTTAGAAAAAAATAAATTTAGAACAAAAATATTAATTTTGTAAAAAAGTTTCACCTTTAAGTTTCCAATTAGAATAATTGTAATAAATTGTGAGGATTTAGGAATGAAATCACTGTTTAGGAAAGGAGGAGTTACGTAAACTAATAGTTTATTGTATCAGCAATTCCATTCCTATTTTTATGAATCTGTGACAGCATGAGCCGTGTTAGAAAACTATAGAAAAGCAGTAAGATTATCCCAAGATCGTGTTTTATCATTGTAATTAAACGATATATGTTTCAAGCATTTGCTTCTTCAATAAAACTTTTGCTTTTTAAAAATAAAGTTTTAATTATCCAATATAAAACTTGTATGTGTTCACGAATATTATTGATTGCTGATCATATGATGACAAAAATTTAACAAACAAACACAAATTAAAATAGACGAACATTTCGGCTTTTAGCCTCAATGAATTTTTTCAAGATTATATCATAGCTAACACCAGCCGCTATTTCAGCTTCAATCGATAAAACTGGTAACGCAGATGATCTCTCTTTGGTCATCGTGCTTCTTATGTAAGTCTTAGTCAATTTTAACTTCCAGAAGCTTCTCTTAGCAGAAACTGTACTGACTGGAACTGTGAGCATGATTCTGATGGTTATACAGACATTTGGATATACTTTCTACAAATTATTTTCTAAAATATTCTGTATGAGTTGTTTTGCGTCTCTGATTGATTTTTGGAAGTTGGAGTTCTTCATAGAAGATAGAAGTAAATTCCAACTGTGACATGAAGAATGCTATTGAATTAATATTGAGTATTCTTGTTCTGACACCTTTATTAATGCCAGCCATATTTGCGCCGTTATCATACCCTTGTCCTCGACAATTTTGGATATCTGGGCCATTTCTTTATAGTTCTTATGATATTGAATTAGTTGAATACTCTCCTGTTGTTTCTCCGATGGCAATAAACTCAACAAAATGTTCCTCTCTCTCTATCGGCGCGAGAAATTGCAAAATTTCAGTATTATTGTCATTTGTTCAACACGACTCACATCCCTGGTGCTTGTTTAACTCTGTGAATAATTTCTTCTATAACTGATTCAGACATTAATGTAATTAATTCATTTTGAATGTCGTGGCTCAGATAATGTTGAATATATTTCTTCTCATTCATACGTTGCAGGTGCTCCTGTGGTGTCAAATCATATTTGGATAACAACTTAAATAGGTCTATAAAATTGCCACCGTTTCCGCTATCGTTCAGGTTGAGGTTAAGAGACTCTCGATGAGCTCTGAATGCCAGATTGTGTGAGGCTGAGTAGTTTATTATATCTATCAATCTTTTAAACCAATTATGCCAATATCTTTGCGATTCACTAATCAATCTCTCGTTCTCCTTGTCTACTGTTTTTCCGTGATTGATTCCTTTATAGAATTCCATCCATTTAATCATGCAGTCTATGTGTTCTTTATTTTATTTATCAAGGAAAAAAAAGTATTAAGACTAAAGAAGAAGTATTTTTGGAATACAGTAGACTTTCTCTTGAGCTATGTATTAAACTAACCATCTGCGATTTTGCATTTCACCGTCACTCAATTTCCGAGTGGAATGAAATTTAGAAAAATGTCTTTTATCTGCGACTTTGGGATAATTTTCATCAGATATCTCCAGGTTTTGATTGGAACTATTCTGAATTAAGTCGTGATGCTGCGAATCCGTTACCGGAAATACCCACTTTACCGGTTCTAAGTTTGGAAATGACTCTTTTGAATGTACAGCTTGCTCTTGATTTTTTGGATCACAAATCTTCTCACTTTTTAATTCTGTATTTGGTTCAGAAACTTGGATCACAGGAGATTCAACCGATTTTGAAGTTGTATCAGAAATATGGGTAGCAGATTCATTCGACTCTGAAGCCGGCTTTGTTTTAGAAACTGAAGAAAATTAAATAAGAGAGTCATCAGAGGACCCTAGAGCAGTAACATCTTGAGAAGTTTTCTTAATAAATGTCATCCTACTGGAACTCATAGCTTGGTTGGATATAGCCGTTTCAGCCTTTCGTTTCCTTTCTACTGCACCGGATTTCCATTTCCTTCTTATATTTCGGCCTCTAGTGAGTCCTCCAGACATGATGTTCTGAAAAATATTTTCTTTGTTAAGTTGGTTATAGTATACAATGTAGATCTGATCATTATACGTGACAGAATATTTTATTCTACTCAATCACCAATCCAAAAGCTTGGCGAGCCGATAGTAGTAAAATAATATTGTTGTTAGACATACCCAATTTTCAATCAGTGTCATAATGCTGCCTACTAAATTTCATTAAATATGGCTCAGCCTTGAAGTGAAAGGGTAACTCACACACAAAGACAGATGACTTGTTTCAGCGTTAACGTATATTAGCGGTAATTGTCAGTTTGACGTCGATCTGCTAATAACGGGGTGTCAAGTTTTTTTTTTTGACGTTTTACAGATAAAATAGATATGTAAAGAAAAGTATTTGGATACTGACCATACAAATATAAGATAAATCACAACACTGAAACCATAAATGTATTTGGAATGATATCCTCTTTAAAATTAGCAAATGACCAATGTTTCAGTCAGCAATGGAAACAATAATATAATAATTGATAGTACGTCAACGCTTGTGAGAAGGAACTTCTGCTGCGTGTGCGAGTATGCGAGTTTTGTTACATAAATAAAATAGAAAGGATGAAGACCGATTCGGGGATTCCTTGAGTTTAGAGCGCGGCTGCGCGGAATCATCTATCTTTCAGTGTTGTCAGGCGACTCGGGATAGATATACTCACGCGTACAAAAATAAATATTAATAACTGAAGTTTTGATAACTTGTAAGACTTTTTGCGAGGCATCCACAAGTGCGATGCCGTCGGCGGTCGACGATGTCGCCGGCACCTCGCGCCGCTTGATTGTCAAATTATATGTCAAAATATATTTATTACTAAAGTCGGCGCTAGAAATCAGCACATACATCACAGTAACTAAAACACTCGTGTAGACTGTGGGAGCTTGTTATAAAAATAGGCAGGATGGCAACAAAATACGTGCAAGTTTACTCCTTGCATCTTATAAAAAGCGATTATATTTTATCAGGTAAATAAATAATAGCATATATATATATACATATATATATATATATATATATATATATATATATATATATATATATATATATATATATATATATATATATATATATATATATATATATATATATATATATATATATATATATATATATATATATGTTATGATGTTTATTGGGTAGTCAGTCTTTAATTATTCAAAAATTCTCATTTATTTCAATGACTCAAGCTTTCACCAATAATTTTTGGCTTCTTCAGGGGACTAAAGTAATGTAAACAATAAGACAGTTAAATCAAATTGACAAGTAAAAACGGATAAACTTCAACTTACAGAAAAATAGAGAATTAATAATCACAAACATTGAAAAAACTAACAACTGGACAAGAGTAAACCAACCATAAAAAACCATAAAAAACTATCAAAAACTCTTGAAAAATCAATAAATAAAAAAGGATGGAGGAATAAAATAACTGACGATGATAAAAATATAAAAATATATATTCTTCGCAAAACATGTGTAGAATTTGATAGATAAATAAATGAATAATCAACAAATGAATAAATTCTTTGAAATTGAAAAAATAAATAAACAAGGAGTGTCATGAATATGAACACTTGATTATATTCGAATAATATGAACTTAAATTTTGGGTATCTGTTTTTTTATTAAGAGTGTTGCTATGGAAATTTACATGATACATTTCAAGAAACAGACGTTTGACATAATTATCACTCCTGTCAAGAATTTCAACATTATCAAAATCTGGATGATGCTTGGATTTGCTAGTATGAATTGATAATGCACAACAGTTGACTTTTCTAGGATTACTACAATCACTCCTATGGGCTATAATTCTTGACTTCAAAAGCCTACATGTCTGTCCAATATAAATTGAAGTGCAGTCCTTACAACTGATTTTATAAATAACATTACTTTGATTATCAATAGATGCGGAATCTTTAAGTTTAGTGTAAAGACTTCTGATAGTGAGGTAATTCTTAAATGTTATAATGGAATAATCATTCTTTAGAATTTTTCTAATTTTGTCAGATAAAAAAGGGATATATAGTAAAGATTTATAAATGACAGCATCAGAGGAAGATCGATTGCTCAAATTAGAAGGAAGAGAAATTGATAAATTGCAATCATTAATATTAGAATTGATATTGTTCAAAAAATCATTATTATTATTTCTAAAAATGTATTTATTGATAAAATGTAAGGGATAACCATTATCTAAGAAAATATATTCCAATTTTTGTAGATTTTCATGGAGATACTTATCATCAGAAATATATGAAACTCTGTTTTTCATATTAACTAAAGTATTAATTTTCTGTTTTAAATTATGTTGAGACAAAAAATGTATGTATCTCATAGAAGATATAGGTTTCTGATACCAACTTAATTCTATTTTGTTATGAATATTCCTGATTAAAAGAACGTCCAGAAAAGCAATTTTTCTCTCAGATTCTTTTTCAATAGTGAATTTTATAGAAGAATTGTAGGAGTTAAATGTCGAAAGTAATTCAGGGATATCATCTTCCTTCACAGATAGAATAATGTCATCTACAAACTTTTTGATGAATGGAATATTAAAAGAGAGTTTAGGGATACAAGAATCAAGAAGATCATCCATAACAAACTGTGACAGGATAGGACTTATAATACTACCCATAGGACAGCCATTAGTTTGCTTATAGAATTTATTCCTGAATTGATTATTAATTCTCTATTTTTCTGTAAGTTGAAGTTTATCCGTTTTTACTTGTCAATTTGATTTAACTGTCTTATTGTTTACATTACTTTAGTCCCCTGAAGAAGCCAAAAATTATTGGTGAAAGCTTGGGTCATTGAAATAAATGAGAATTTTTGAATAATTAAAGACTGACTACCCAATAAACATCATAACATATAATATTTACAGTCGATAAACAACAATTTTCTTATATTATGGGTTTCTTTGAGAACATCACGAAAAACTATGGACGTGAGACAGTTTTATTGATGAAAAAGTGGATATCTGAAAACAGAAAATTAGCATCCATGGTTAATAGAAGAGTGTTTTTACTACGCTGTAGAAAATCTAATATACTCCCAGAACACACCTTTATAAAAACAGAGATACGCTTGTTCATAATCTCATTTTGGAATCAACTAGTTCAAAAATTACAAGATCTCTAATCGATTTACAACAAAGTGTGAATCATAAATTGTTGAATATTGAAATATCAATCACAATATCAAAAATCCAAATTTTGAATAATTTAATTTGTAAAACTAGACAAGAGTTATCTATGAAAGTTCCAAATTATATTTTTAATAATTATGAGAAAAGAATGGTTTCATGATATAATAAATTCTATAAGTCATCAAAAACTGGAATGATAGGTAAATATAATAATTTGGAGAATAAAAAACTTAATTCTATAAAAACAAGTAATGCATGGATAAAAAATATAAGTAGTCATCAATTACCTTTTTTTGCTATGAAATTTCTTAGTCTTGGATCTAAATTTTGCGTTGAACCTATTTCTAGTCAAGTAAAAATAAGATATTTGATTGCTGATGTTGAAAATATAATTAATACTTTTGATGATATTTCTAAGAACTCTGCTAGGGCATCTGTTACTAATATAATCACAAATTATATAAATTCTTTGAATAATAATCAAAATAGAATCTCCTTGATTCAAAATTTATATATTCGTACAAAAAAATTTTTGAAAAACAATAATGACATAATTGTTACTCAATCTGACAAGGGTGGAGTTACAGTTATCATGGACAGATGTGAATATGAAGCAAAGTCTGAAGAAATTCTAAATGATACTTCCTCCTACACTTTACTTCCACGTGATCCGACATTTTCTTTACAACATAAATCTAATAAATTAGTTACAAACCTGAAATCAAAGAAACTTGTTACTGATAAAGAAGCTAAAGAATTATTCTTTTATAATGCAGTGTCCCCAAAATTTTATGGTGCTCCCAAAATTCATAAGCCTTCTTTATCTTTACGTCCAGTCATATCCTCTATTTATTCTCCTAATACAAAACTATGTTCTTTTTTAACTAATATACTTTCTAAATCTTATAATGCTGATAATCCTTATTATGTTAAAGATTCATTCCATTTTTCCGAATTTATTAGAGGTTTTGAACTCCCTGATGACCATATTTTGATTAGCTTGGATGTGGTCTCTTTATTTAGTAACATTTCTGAAGATTTAGCTTCTTCTGTCATCTTTAAGAATCGGAATATCATTTCATTACATTGTAGACTGACTTTGGATCAATTCTCTGAAATACTGTCCTTTATTTTTGGTTCAAATTATTGTCAATTCAGGAATAAATTCTATAAGCAAACTAATGGCTGTCCTATGGGTAGTATTATAAGTCCTATCCTGTCACAGTTTGTTATGGATGATCTTCTTGATTCTTGTATCCCTAAACTCTCTTTTAATATTCCATTCATCAAAAAGTTTGTAGATGACATTATTCTATCTGTGAAGGAAGATGATATCCCTGAATTACTTTCGACATTTAACTCCTACAATTCTTCTATAAAATTCACTATTGAAAAAGAATCTGAGAGAAAAATTGCTTTTCTGGACGTTCTTTTAATCAGGAATATTCATAACAAAATAGAATTAAGTTGGTATCAGAAACCTATATCTTCTAAGAGATACATACATTTTTTGTCTCAACATAATTTAAAACAGAAAATTAATACTTTAGTTAATATGAAAAACAGAGTTTCATATATTTCTGATGATAAGTATCTCCATGAAAATCTACAAAAATTGAAATATATTTTCTTAGATAATGGTTATCCCTTACATTTTATCAATAAATACATTTTTAGAAATAATAATAATGATTTTTTGAACAATATCAATTCTAATATTAATGATTGCAATTTATCAATTTCTCTTCCTTCTAATTTGAGCAATCGATCTTCCTCTGATGCTGTCATTTATAAATCTTTACTATATATCCCTTTTTTATCTGACAAAATTAGAAAAATTCTAAAGAATGATTATTCCATTATAACATTTAAGAATTACCTCACTATCAGAAGTCTTTACACTAAACTTAAAGATTCCGCATCTATTGATAATCAAAGTAATGTTATTTATAAAATCAGTTGTAAGGACTGCACTTCAATTTATATTGGACAGACATGTAGGCTTTTGAAGTCAAGAATTATAGCCCATAGGAGTGATTGTAGTAATCCTAGAAAAGTCAACTGTTGTGCATTATCAATTCATACTAGCAAATCCAAGCATCATCCAGATTTTGATAATGTTGAAATTCTTGACAGGAGTGATAATTATGTCAAACGTCTGTTTCTTGAAATGTATCATGTAAATTTCCATAGCAACACTCTTAATAAAAAAACAGATACCCAAAATTTAAGTTCATATTATTCGAATATAATCAAGTGTTCATATTCATGACACTCCTTGTTTATTTATTTTTTCAATTTCAAAGAATTTATTCATTTGTTGATTATTCATTTATTTATCTATCAAATTCTACACATGTTTTGCGAAGAATATATATTTTTATATTTTTATCATCGTCAGTTATTTTATTCCTCCATCCTTTTTTATTTATTGATTTTTCAAGAGTTTTTGATAGTTTTTTATGGTTTTTTATGGTTGGTTTACTCTTGTCCAGTTGTTAGTTTTTTCAATGTTTGTGATTATTAATTCTCTATTTTTCTGTAAGTTGAAGTTTATCCGTTTTTACTTGTCAATTTGATTTAACTGTCTTATTGTTTACATTACTTTAGTCCCCTGAAGAAGCCAAAAATTATTGGTGAAAGCTTGAGTCATTGAAATAAATGAGAATTTTTGAATAATTAAACTACCCAATAAACATCATAACATATAATATTTACAGTCGATAAACAACAATTTTTTCTATATATATATATATATATATATATATATATATATATATATATATATATATATATATATATATATATATATATATATATATATATATATATATATATATATATATATATATATATATATATATTTTGATATATTGGAATATAAATTATAGTTCATATTCAATATTTTTCAAATCTGTAACTGATAGTAAATCAATTTTATATGAATGGATTTTTCAAGAAATAAACGATATATAAAAAACAAACAATTTATCAATGAAATTTCATGTAGTGTGAATAATTTTATAGATAACGTTGTAGAAAGAACAGAATTATCAGATTTGAATAAATAAAGTCAATATTTAAGGTTGGAGCTAGCATATAATGGAGTACAATACTGCAGTGAAGTGTTTGCATCTTCCACTTAGCCCAGCTATGCAGCTACATTTTGACAAAATTATTTCATAATTTTGATTGATAATTGCTTCAATTTCATGTGGTTTATCTCGAAAAACCGATGATTATAAGTAGTGAGATAAAACATCATATTGATCAAGATTTCGATCAATTAAGCCAGGAAACTTTTACATGTAGATTCAATAGAATCAGAAACTTTACCCAATGATAAGAATATATTACTTATTTACGGAGTATAGTAGCACTAGATTAATGACAACTGACCCGATTGAAGTAATTATATTTTTGACCACGAGACAGCGTGTTGACATGAACTACTCAACATTAGAGAAATGATTATGAAAAATTTTTTCCTCACCTGAATGGGGTGTTCCACTGTTTTTTTTTTATTCTCTTTTCTGATAAGACATGAATAAATAAAAGTATTAATGGGAATGCGACTCAAAAAAACCTCGTAGTACTTTAGATATATTTTATTTTGATTTGAAAATTTCCCGTGACGTCCAAAAGTCTATTGTGTCACTCAAACGGTAGGTCTTGTTCATCATCAAACATTTTGAGAATATTGACGTAAAGTAAAATAGGTGGCGTTAGTGTCTTACTTGTTTAGCATCATCTAAATTATTTTTATTATTGCCAGTAAGACCACGAATTAGATAAATAATACAGTTATCAAATTTATTTGTCAAAATCACGTTTCTTTCGACCAATTTTCATTTTTATTGTCTTCTATCAAAGTGACATTTGTAAAAAATGCGTATCAATTTCTTGAATTGCACGAACTATTGAGGTTGATGGAAGAATATAAAATATACTTCGGCGAAATTGTAGCTTAAAGAGTTCATCACGAAATAGGGTTTGAGAGATCAGTCCCAAAAAGTAAGATTTGCAGATGTGTACCCAAAAAAGAAAATTGACGGCCGCAAAAGGAGCCATAGAAAAATCTTTTTTGTTTTGATCGCCTAAAATAGTTAACTGTGTATCAATGCCGTAAAGGTTATCTTTTTTGGTCGAAACTGTTGTTTGCGGCCGAAGCGTAGCTGAGGCTGCAATTCAGGTGAGACATTTAGGCGATCATCACGAAATAATTCAAAATTACAAAATGCTATCTATTTATTTCTAAAACATTGCAATTGTAAATCTTAGTTACCGTTGAAATTGTTTTATTTTTTATTGTCTTCTAATCAAAGTGACATTTGTAGAAAATGCGTATCAATTTCTTGAATTGCACGAACTATAAAGGTTGACGGAAGATTATTATATGTATTTCGGCGAGAACTGTTTCTTAAGGATGGGTATCCAAAACCGCGACCTGAAGTGATAGTGGCTAAAGTTACAACTACTAGTGAATTTTCAAATTACTGCCAGTAGATGGCTAAATATTGGTTTGTAGT